>OW388296.1:73684827-76229827 GCA_936450465.1 Gibbula magus | reverse complement strand
GCTTCCAGTAAAGATAACGATGTATTTACTTGCTTCCAGTAAAGATAACAATGCATTTACTTGCTTCCAGTAAAGGTAACAATGCATGTACTTGCTTCCAGTAAAGATAACATTTCATTTACTTGCTTCCAGTAAAGATAACAATGTATTTACTTGCTTCAAGTAAAGTTAACAATGTATTTACTTGCTTCCAGTAAAGATAACAATGTATTTACTTGCTTCCAGTACAGATAACATTGCATTTACTTGCTTCCAGTAAAGATAACGATGTATTTACTTGCTTCCAGTAAAGGTAACAATGCATTTACTTGCTTCCAGTAAAGGTAACAATGCATTTACTTGCTTCCAGCAAAGATAACATTTCATTTACTTGCTTCCAGAAAATATAACAATGTATTTACTTGCTTCCAGTAAAGATAACAATGTATTTACTTGCTTCCAGTAAAGATAACATTGCATTTACTTGCTTCCAGGAAAGATTACAATGTATTTACTTCCTTCCAGTAAAGATAACAATGCATTTACTTGCTTCCAGTAAAAATAACAATGTATTTACTTGCTTCCAGTAAATATAACAATGTATTTACTTGCTTCCAGTTGATATAACATTGTATTTACTTGCTTCCAGTAAAGATAACGATGTATTTACTTGCTTCCAGTAAAGATAACAATGCATTTACTTGCTTCCAGTAAGGATAACGATGTATTTACTTGCTTCCAGTAAAGATAACAATGCATTTACTTGCTTCCAGTAAAGATAACAATGCATTTACTTGCTTCCAGTTGATATAACAATGTATTTACTTGCTTCCAGTAAAGATAACATTGCATTTACTTGCTTCCAGAAAAGATAACAATGCATTTACTTGCTTCCAGTAAAGATTACAATGTATTTACTTGTTTCCAGTAAAGATAACATTGGATTTACTTGCTTCCAGTAAAGATAATAATGTATTTACTTGCTTCCAGTTGATATAACATTGCATTTACTTGCTTCCAGTAAAGATAACGATGTATTTACTTGCTTCCAGTAAAGATAACAATGCATTTACTTGCTTCCAGTAAAGATAACGATGTATTTACTTGCTTCCAGTAAAGATAACCATGCATTTACTTGCTTCCAGTAAAGATAACGATGTATTTACTTGCTTCCAGTAAATATAACAATGCATTTACTTGCTTCCAGTAAAGATAACAATGCATTTACTTGCTTCCAGTAAAGATAACATTTCATTTACTTGCTTCCAGTAAGTATAACAATGTATTTACTTGCTTCCAGTAAAGATAACAATGTATTTTATTGTTTTCAGTAAAGATAACAATGTATTTTATTGTTTCAGTATAGGTAACGCTGTATTTACTTGCTTTCTGCAAAGGTAATGTATAAATTTGTTTTCATTAAAGGTAACAATGTATTTTCTAGCTTTCAGTAAAGGTAACACTGTATTTTCTTGCTTTCAATAAGGAAATATAAAAAAAAATTGACGAACTATGGACATATCATTTAAAAAAAGATGTTGTCTACCTAAGCCTTTTTGACATCATTGACGCATTATTACTGTAGGGTGTCAGAAACAAACCAGGGCTTCTTTTGAGTCTTCTATTTCAAAATGACGATTTATTCAAGAATATGAATAAATAATGTTTGAATCTATAAATCTACTTTAGTTCTAAGTTCAGTTAATTTGACTTTCTACTTGAGACATGAAGTAACTATGTCCCAGTTGTATTTATAACTTGTGGTTTCATTGGTGACGAATCTTTTGCACTTGAGTTAAATTCACTTTTGATTTAAGTTGTAACTACTAAAATGCATGTTTATGATATAGTTGCTTTAACGACATAACTATAACCATAACTACTTGAAATGAATTCTACATATTACAATTTGCTGCAATGTTGTTCTTTACCATCCTTAAATATTAAAAAGAAAATTCACAGTCCGAAAATTGTAAATCAGAATACATGGGTTGTATAAGTAAGTCACTACAATGACATTGAAGTTAATTATTTTCATTAAAATAATGATTTGTACATCTGCCTTTGAAAACATTAATTCAAATCCAATGAGTAACAAGAATATTCCCAACAAACATGATTTACAATAAATAACATCCAAGATTGACACAATAAAGTTATAATTGTTCTCATAGACACAAATATCTTCAAATTATTTTTAGTGGCATATTCAGGAAAAGTATATATTTAATTTTTCGTGTTTTATATAAAACTAATATACCTATATAAATATTCATTTGGACACAAGTTTATTTTACTTTACATCGTTACAAGCTAACCTGATTTACAAATACACGAGGTGCCTAACGACAGTTAAAGACTTCACTGTTCAGAAGTGGACACACCAAGTACTTACATTGCTGACTGGACCAGCTGGACACTGACCAGAACGTACAGACATGCCGCGAGGTATCTTCCGTACATGCTGACTTAATGGTACACAGATCTGCGGGTGGAGCGGGTCGTGGTTAGAATCTTATATCTGCTGTCAGCAAACTTGCAGGTGTGATCATGCATCACATGCACGGCGACAGGTGGAGACAGCGAGGAGGAAGTGTACGTGTGGAATCATCCACTGTGAAGTTATCATATCGCATGTTTATATTTTGTATATAACATGTTTCCTGTTAACAAACACCTATTGACAAGTGATTGATGTATGTCCGTTTTGTAGTTAATCAATTTTGACAATAGATATATAGATACGTTTGGAAGGAGGAACAGGATTTTGCACCGTTTTTGCAGTCGGTGCATTAATCCTTTCACGTGTGAAATGGATGATATATTTTCTGTTGGTTAAACAACGTTTATACAAATAAATGTATCCAACTTTATTTCCTATGCCAACTTCTAAATACTTATCGCATAATTAAAAACAGATATACCATCATGAAATGTATTCATTCATGAAGTATGAAGGCCCAAGCCTAATGAAGATATAATTTACAAAATATTATAAATGCATAGTTCATACGACATGTATACATATACACATACTGATTTAAGCAATGCTCTTTATCTTAAAGCGAACAATATAAACTTGGATAATTGAGATAATATATATATATATATATATACATTAACTTTATACTGACACATTCATATGCTCTCAAGGAATAACGTAAAGCTGTGAAGAAATCTCTCTGCCGAAATATGTTCACGTTTTAATATAAGTATTTAAAATAAGATATATCACAGAATACGTTTAAATTGACAAAATGACATAGACTTAAACATTTGAGACATGAATAGTGAATTCATTACATTCGTACCAAATCACTTTGAACTTTATCAATAATAGGGCTATGAGAACTTATTATTTATTATCGACAAAAATACACTTTAGATTTTAAAAACTGTCAATCGATTTCATAAGTTCTACAGAAAATTTATTTCCAAAGTTAGTGAGAGAACAAAAATAAGTTTAATTTGTACCCGAACAATGTCAATATTTAAACAACTGTCGAAATGTTTATGTATTGTTGTCTGTGAAGCTCAATAACTATTTGATTGATATCTTCATTCCTGTCTGTTTTGTTTGGTAATATAGTGTGTATTCTCTTGTGAGAAATACACACGATAGAAGGATTGGTAGTTCGAAGTGGTGTCTGTATTGGATAATGCGTACTGCTATATCTGTGAGTGTGATTGTCTACCCTAACTACATAAGTCTTGTTCTAAACGACTTATTTATTTAAAATAAAAAACTTTCAAACGTTGCACTACTGTACTATTACTAGCAATATCTGTATAAGGCAAAAAAAAAAAGAATTTGTTTCTGGTTTCCGCCCGAATCAGTTTCAAACCCACGCCTCAGGTCTTTTTTTTCTAGGTTTTAACAAAAGAAAGGGGCAGATAACTCTTCGGACCCTCAGAAAACATTGGATATTGGAAATGGAGTGCAGTGGTGAAATTATTGACCATTAGGAATAGAAGCACATATTCAAGAGGGTTTTTGCTTTATTTATATAAATAATTGTCTACATTTGTTTTTAACTGATGAGAAGTTTGCATAAAATGGAATTTATCTCTCCATTCGAAAAAATATGTCGTAAAAAAAATAATCGCGTTATCGTTTCATTTTTGTCAGCCTGGAAAGACCAGAAACATTTTCTTCAATCTTTGTATCTAAGAAAGTACTATGTACCAGTGTGAGAGGTTTTTATGAATAAATAAACGGAACTTGAACCCATTATGTCAAAAAAGCTGTATGAAAGATAATTCATGTTTTTTTGCAAAGGTTGTCGAAATTCAGTCGTCATTGACTATACATATCGAATCAAATGCAGACGACATAATAGCATCCGTTGGACAAGCCCGTGAGGTTTGACAAACGAGTTGGGATAGTGTGACTCAATCTTAACTCAAATCAGATCGAAAACCCTCGTTCTTCGTTGTGTTCTTGATTGGAGTACAGCTCGGCAGGAGTCACGGCATGTGACCTTGTCTTTGATCTTTAACCTTAATTCAACCAATCAGATAAGAAATCGGTCCGACGACTTGCTCGCCTCGTCGCTGATTGGCTAAAGTAAAATACCATCTGACATGACCCATGCAGAGCTGTACAACGGTTGAGAATACAGTGAGGTTTACACATGTTCTCACGCTAGATGGTTGCACTTATGCGTTGAGAAATAACAGAAACAAGTGAAACCCGCCGGTGACATTGAGTTAGTAAGACATGTCATAGGAGCTACTTCATATAATGCATTACTGGTAAAAAGTGCCATGATGATCAGCAAATTTTAAGACATTTGATCCAACCGGTCATGATATATCGCGTAAGCAAGAGTTCGAAAAGTGGTCAAAGTGTCGCGGTGACCTTGAAAATAAGGTCACGGTCACCAAAATCCCCTGGTGTCTGCGTCATCCCCCAGTGTAGACTGACATCAAGTTTGAAAACTTTGAGTCCAACCGGTCAAGATATATCGCGTTAACAAGAGTTCAAAAAGTGGTCAAAGTGTCGTGGTGACCTTGAAAATAAGGCCAAGGTCACCCAAATTGACTGGTGTCTGTGTCTTTCCCCAATGTAGGCTGACAACTAATTTGAACACTTTGGATGCAATGTTTCATGAGATATCGCCTTAACAAGAGTTCAAAGAGTGGTCAAAGGGCCCTGGTGACCTTGAAAAAAAGGCCAAGGTCACCAAAATTGACTTGTGTCTGGAAGATTTTGAAGACTTTGGATGCAACACTTCATAAGATATCGCGTAAACAAGAAATGTGATGTACGGACGTACGTACGGACGCCGCTGAATACATAGTCCCCCGTTCCGCTTTGCGGCGGGGGACAAAATCAGACTGTTGGAGTGACATTCCACGTCGTAACAGAGATGGTTGGGTTTGGAAAGTATTCACATTGGAAACAACCCACATTGCCAAGAAGGTACTCCTTTATTTAGTAATTGAAGTCGAGCCAGAGAGGTCTAACATTTGCCATCGTGATGGACACAGGTCCTCTTCGCTTCGTTGTAACGAGTCTTGGGAGGACACTGCACGGGGATCCTCCTGCCAGAGAAGCACATGGCGAACTTGGTACAGTCCTTTTTGTTGGCCAGCATCATGAACCTTTTACTGGGACACTCTTCCGATTCCTTCTTCTCGTGCACACATCTGGATATTTTGGAGTCGAACACAGTACCCGGGCTGCAGTCATGTCGGTAGGCCACGCCGTTGCTACACTGGAAGAAGCGTTTCTTGTTCTCAGGGTGTGCATGGTACAGTCCCTCCGAGCAGAACCCTGGACATAGAGAGTTGATGATTAGAACAAAGAGCGATATGGTTATAGTCGATTGTCAGTATGTAGAGGAAATCAGAAAAGCATGAATTGCTACATTCTCTTCCCCCTCGACTTCAAGCGTAAAACAACAGAGGTTAGGATCGGAATTCTGAAAGGAGTAACCTCTGTGGGAAGAGAATTGAATTGCTATTCTGTCATGCATATAATGTTAAGACATGAACTGGACAGGATTATAAAGGTGTATTCAAAGGAACATATTTAAATGAAAGTCAAACATAACGGATGACGAATCCTGCGAAAATCAAAATACGTGACTATAGAAACTCACCTCCGCACTCTCCTACGTTGCATTCTACAGTCTGGTTCTGTTTGTTTTCACCGTCGCACTCTGCTCCCCCGTAAGCTGGAGTTGGGTTGGTGCACGACCTGCTGCGTGTCCGGTCCTTGATGCCTCCTCCACACAGCACGCTGCACTCGTCCATATCCGTCCACTCCTGCCAGTCAGTCCACCCTCCATCAACTGCGACAGAGAAAGTATAATACATAGAGATATCATGGAACTCTTCCTGGTCAGTCCAACCTCCGTCGACTGGGACAGAGATAGTATATCCTTCCACTACTCCTAATACGATAATTCGTGTCATGTCAGAATGCTGCACTTTGTACTATTTACCAGGACAAGCGTTTATGTTGCACTGTACTTTTTACCAGGACAAGCGTTTATGTTGCACTGTACTATTTACCAGGACAAGCGTTTATGTTGCACTGTACTATTTACCAGGACAAGCGTTTATGTTGCACTATACTATTTACCAGGACAAGCGTTTATGTTGCGCTGTACTATTTACCAGGACAAGCGTTTATGTTGCACTGTACTATTTACCAGGACAATCGTTTATGTTGCACTGTACTATTTACCAGGACAAGCGTTTATGTTGCACTGTACTATTTACCAGGACAAGCCTTTATGTTGCACTGTACTATTTACAAGGACAAGCGTTTATGTTGCACTGTACTATTTACCAGGACAAGCGCTTATGTTGCACTGCACTATTTACCAGGACAAGCGTTTATGTTGCACTGCACTATTTACCAGGACAATCGTTTATGTTGCACTGTACTATTTACCAGGACAAACGTTTATGTTGCACTCCCTTTCCTCCCCAGTTTCCTCATCACCATCACAGTTCTCTCCACCGAACTGAGGTGCGGGGTTGGTACAGGTCCGGGTTCGAGTCCGAGACTGGGTTCCTCCTCCACACAAGGCAGAACATACACTGTATTCTGACCATTCAGTGAAGTCAGACCAACCACCGTCAACTGAATGTAAGAATAATAAAGACGTGTGTTTAACTTAAACATGGTCCAAGGCATTTATTTACTTGAAACGTTTCCTCACCCCTACGGATCAGGCGTTATCCAACCTTCAAAACATCGAAAACAAATGTTTCAAAAAGTATTGAATGAAAGTCGAAAGTATTTCTCTTGTACCATAGCTATGTATCAGTGCATCAGTGCATGTAGGCAGAGGCAGAGGTTATCGTCCGTTTTAAATTTATATTGTCTTGTATGAACACCAACTTCTAAATCCGCACAACATTACATCCTAGATTTCGCGAATGGACTAGTCTGTCTGGTCAAAGAAAGGCATACTTTTTTACGGCAGATTTGCATGCACCCTTACAATAGCAGCCTGGTAAGAAACGAGCAAATTGTCCATTAAATACCCAAAGAAAATAAGAAAAATATATCATGTAGATTGAGAAAACTTTTGATCGCCACTATAATAAAACAAACTATTATAATTTTAACATCTGTTGTTTGCTAAAGTTTCTCTTTGTATATTAAAAGTCAATTAATTCAACACTCCTCCCTAAGGAAATGTATGGAACTTCGTCTCCTTTGGCATCTGAATGACAAAGGAACGATGACTAAGACACATTATTACCAATATGGTTGAAAAAAAACGAGTTAATATTTTCGATATGAGCACATGTGTACATAACATGTTTGCCGAGCAACCATTGCTCACCGCGACTTCCCGTATTTTGTCGTGTTTGATGTCACTGTAGCTTGTCGTTGCAAGAGAAATCGAAGTCAGCATTTTCCTGGCTACTTTTACGCGATTAAAAAGGAATAGAAAAGGTAATAAAGAAATCATTACACTCGGAAATGTGTCATATGGCATTTACGGAACTCGTGTAAATATATCTATAACCCCCGCTCTCGCTCGGGCAATAAACAAATTCACACTCGTTTCGTAAAAGTCATATGACACACTTCCTCGGGTAATCATCTTTATTTAAGGGTCAATGGATTGAACGCTGCAATTTTGGTTCTGGTAAGTCTGATGATATCCTGAACACTAGTGAAGCTGCAACAACCTACAAACCTGGGCATTGATGAGTATTACACTTGATCTCCTCTTTGACCAGGCGGTCCCCCTCACACGGCCTCCCTCCATTGGCTGGTGCCGGATTCACGCAGGTGCGAGTTCGGGTTCGAACCTTGCTCCCTCCACCGCAACTCACCGAACATACACTGTATTCTGTCCACTCGGAAAACTCGCTCCAACCACCATCAACTGATGTTTTGAGGAACGTATAAGAAGAGATCAAGAGGATAAAATATAAGCAATGAGATGTGTAACTTATCGAATCATTTTATCAACAATTATACCCTATAACTATATATAATAATCTGCAAACCTTTGAAATTGAGAATATTGATGAATTCAGAAATCTACCATTCATGAGTTATCTCCCTTATGATGATTTTAAAACCTATTATAAATGGCACCAATGTGGAATAAGATACATTCGAGATCTGATGACGGACCCTGGACACCTTAAAGAATTTAATGCCTTGAAACATGACTTCGATTTGAATGCAAATTTTATTTCATATTTCAAACTGATTGGTTTGATACCCAAATCATGGATTAAACTTTCAAAGGGCGTCCAGGTTAATAGAACAAATACATCTATCTATTGCAAGATCCTAAGTGACATTACTGCTTCATCAGATTGCAAATTTCTCTATAAACTTCTCCGTACATCAGGTGGCATTTGTACCCTTCGAGATCTAACAGCAAAATGGAACTCCAAATTAGATTCAGACATGTCAGACATTAATCTTTCTGAATGTTTTACAACAATACGAAACTCTGTGACGGACAGTAAGTCACGAAATTTCCAGTATAAACTTGCCCATCGCATCATACCAACAAAATCGTTTCTTTACAAAATAGGTTTGTCTGAAAATAACCTATGTACACTTTGCCAATCTGAAAACGAAACACTTGAACATTTATTTTTTTCTTGTCGAAAAGTTGAAAGTCTAAGGAACGAACTCAGTAGCTGGTATGAAAGAAAAACTTGTCTAAAATTATGCTTAAACAGGAAAAATTTCCTCCTTGGTGATCCAAACTTGAATATTCTGGAAAATCACATTTTTATAATAACAAAACGTTACATACAAAATTGTCAATATAGTAACACCACTCCCTCATTTGTCCAACTATTTTCTCAAATAAGGCATTACTATAACATTGAAAAATTTAATTCAAAAGACCCAAGTGAATTTGCCAAAAAATGGGCCCCATTGCAATGGCACTGATGCAAACCAAACCAATGTTATGTAATACTGTCCATATACATACTCACCTCCTCCCTATCCCTTATACTCTCTCTCTCTCTCTCTCTCTCTCTCTCTCTCTCTCTCTCTCTCTCTCTCTCTCTCTCTCTCTCCCTCTCTCTCTCCCCCTCTCCCCTCTCTCTCTCTCTCCCTCTCTCTCCCCCTCTCTCCCTCTCCCCCCTCTCTCTCTCTCTCTCTCTCTCTCTCTCTCTCTCTCTCTCTCTCTCTCTCTCTCTCTCTCTCTCTCTCTCTCTCCCTCTCTCTCTCTCTCTCACTCTCTCTCTCTCTCTCTCTCTCTCTCTCTCTCCCTCTCTCTCTCTCTCTCTCTCTCTCTCTCACTCTCTCTCTCTTTCTCTCTACTTCACGTTTCTTTTTATCTTATATCTGTATTTGTTTATAGTGGGGAAAACATGTTTTGTGACTGAATTAAATGTCTACCAATTTCCCATGTTTTGTACTTCACAAAAGAAAAAAAAACAAAAAAAAACTGTATTCGGATAATATTTGTTTTTAAGTCCTTTGACAACTAAAGGCTAATTAGTGTAGCCATGTCGATTGTATTTAATAAGAAATATGTATATTTATTCTGTTTCATTGTGTATTGAATATATGATAAAATAATAATAATTAAACAAAAATAATAACAATAAAAAAAACCAAAAAAAAAACCCCAAAAAAACCCCAATTATACCCAATAAAAGGTATTACACGTGAATATATTTTATCTCACTTCTGATCATCAAACCATTTTCAAGAAGCAGACAAGGTTTTCTTACAAACAGAGAACATGAAATGAGTTGTGGGAATGATTAATAGAGAAACCTGTCAACCTAACACTGCGCTCACCTGGACATGCTTGAAGGTTGCAATTTTTTCCCTTTGCTTGGGTTGCATACCCTGAGCAATATTTCCCTCCGTTCGCAGTTCTCGGGTTTGTGCACGTGCGTTTACGCGATCGCTGCTGAGTTCCTCCACCACATGACCGTGAACACACAGTGTAGTCAGACCAAGGTCCATAATCACTCCACCCGCCGTCAACTAAAAGTACAGGTACACGTGGATGAAGTGTGAACATAACGCGATATTAACACTCGACTCATGGTAATCGTTCACACACAATAGAAACTATACACAATTTTACTCTGGATACAGAAGCTTACCTGGTGCGCATGGCTGAATGTTGCATGGGGCTCTTTCTCCTTGGGTAGAATATCCAGAGCAATATTTCCCCCCGTTTGCAGTTAGTGGGTTAGTGCACGTTCGTTTGCGAGATCTTAATTTTGTTCCTCCGCCGCAAGACTTTGAACAGTTGCCATACTCCGACCACGGTCCGTAATTGCTCCAACCCCCGTCAACTGAAATGAGGGGGATATTATTGTTTTTGAGAATAAGATGTGAGGAAAAGGAGTAAATATTTCCCATTCTAGCGTTTTAAAATACAATACAACAAAATACAATGTTGGTATACCATATTCAGTTATTAGTGCGACATATTGAAAATAGTTTCAACAAAAGATTCAAAGCTCTTGTTACACTATATTCAAAGATGATCTACAATAAATTCAAAGATGCCTCTTCAATGTATTAAAAAATGTTGAGACGTTCACAGTGGTGCAGTGGTTAGCATGTCTTCCTCTCACGCCAACGGCCCGGGTTCGAATCCCGATGGAGACACAAAACATTTGTGACCTGGGTCTTATACCTGGGCAAGGCACTTAATCCACATTGCACTCAGTTCACCTAGCTGTACACATGGGTACCTGGACATGGGAATGTATGGACCTATACGCGCGGAGCGCTATATAGGCGACACCGAAAGTACGATTCCTTCAGGGTAATAATTGTGTAGCGCCTTGAGCATGCATTAAGCCAACTTACAAACGAAAGGCATAACTCTTGCCAGTCTGCATTACTGGCTGATTTAACCCTTGCGGTATTTCCCTCGCTTTCTTGTGTCGAGGCAGTGAATCGCTGCACTGGAAATGCATAGTGGGCCTGGATTTCTAAACAGATTTCTTAAGGAAATACTGCAAGGCCTAAATCAGCCAGTAATGGAGACTGGCAAGAGTTATGCCTTGCATTGGGAAGTTGGCATTAAGCATGGATATGTGCGCATTATAAATATACTATTATTATATTTATTATTATTTATGAAAAAATAAAATTATCCTGATAACTTACTTTTAACAGAGAAAAAATAAAAACCAAATCGACTTACTAGGTCCCACTCTGCAACACGTTCACACGACCACTCTGCAATACAAGCACGGAGATTGTTTCACGGACAAGCAGTCGGTCCAAGGATTAGTTATATAACTGGTATAGAAGTAGAGGCAATGTGAGAGATGACTTTACAACACCAGCTAGCCAGATTACACACTCCCAGTGAGTTGAGAACGAAAAAGGGAAGAAGTTAGTCCTTACACCAGGGTTATAACGTTTATGTGCTTCGTGGCGTTAAGCCGAATAATATCCTACTAATTAGTCTGCAAGACGTCAATCAGACCCCATTTATCCGAACGATTTGGTTACAGTTGAAAATCATCCGGAAAGCGAGTCGTGCAGTTAAGTGGAATACAATTTGCATAGGAATCCATAGAGAAAATACTACCGTGCGGATGGTCGGGTTTCCGGGTAAACGGGGTCCGGTTAAACGGGGTTTGACTGTAATTGATTTAGTACCCTGTCGTCCATGTGCAACAAGAAGTTGTTGTTATGATACTAGTTCTCAAATTCTACTAGTACATCTAACATCTGTCTTTGACAAGTTATTATCATCTTCACATTAATGTAATAGTCAGGGAAAGGACATAATTGTAAAGATGAAAAAGGAATAGTTATAATGACAGTACACATGACCCAGATAGGCTGTCGTGAACTCACCGATACTATTAATGTAGTCTCAACATCCCACAAGGCAGCGTGCACAGGAAATACAAAGTATATATATAAATGAGTCATTCTCAAAATTCGTGCATATTTATGTTATATGTTTGTATCCTTCAAACTGAAGTAAAAGTTAACATTATTTTTATGATAGGCAATATATCTCAATTTGCTCTACCCATTACAGTAATAAAATTGTAAAAAAAACAAAAACAATTTATGTTTAACCCCCAAAACCACTCGATTTTACCCTATTTTCAAATGTCACAACTCCAGTTGTCAATGGACATTTTTAGAAGTTTTGTCTTTTTCCGTTTGTTCTTAAAATTTGTCTCCGATTCTATGATTTATGATGTTGCAGCTACATGCTTGGCATGGTTTGAGGTATTTTTTTACATTTTTAAAGTATTTTTTTTAAATGTTTAACTTTGTCACAAGGTGTGATGTCCATACCGTTACAGCACTGAAAAAAGTGCAATAATGATTACTCCCTGGGCTCTCTTCTCATTCTCCTTCATGTTAGCAAGGACTGCCAAGAAGGTCAACATGGATGTTGAAGATTAAGAGAAAAAACTTCTTATTTATGAATTTATAACACATAAGGTAAGTTAAAATTTATGTCTGAGATTTTTGCATGTCCTTACCGTTACAGTGCGAACCACATTCAACTAATATCTATCTGAAGCCAAACAATGCCAGGTACCTCCGACAGATGGGGAAATCACTTCAAACCATGTTCTAAGTAACTTTTGGGGACCAGTTATTGTTTTAAAATTGGTTTTGCTATAGGTTGTCCATACCGCTACGGTCACAACCGTTATACTTGGGATTGTAACGGTAAGGACAGATATTTGTAACGGTAGTGACATTTTGGCAGTGTATTGGTGTTTGTATTAACAGATTTGAATATATATTCATATAAGTGTTTTGAAATCTAATTTTAATTCCATTTGTAAAAACCAAAATGAATGTTTTAGATGATATACTTCTTATAAGGAAGTTAGCCTTAAAGTTTGATTTATGTGTAACGGTTCGGACACATTTTGTAACGGTAGTGACATTTTGGCATTTTGTTTGGGTTTATAAACTCATTTGAATACTTATATTTATATAAGTGTTGTAGAATCTAATATTTCCTTCCAGTTTAAAAAGCGAAAACAACATTTTAGATGATATACTTCTTAAATGGCAGTTAACCTCCAAGCTTGATCCTTGTTTTGTAACGGTAAGGACTTACATGTAACGGTAGTGACATTTTGGTATTTTACTGATTCTAATCAACTTTAACAGATTAATAAAAAGATTACTTCAACGTTTTAGTGTCATATTTTTCAATCACATTCAAGTGTACGAAAATTGTATAAAGAAAATTGAAATAGGACAGTTAGCCCCAAAGTTTATTTTTTGTAATGGTAAGGACAGATAATTGTAACGGTATTGACATTATTGTAGTTTGAAAAAGCAAAAATTATCATCAAAAACCTCCAATATCTACAAAATCAACATGATCAATGAATACTGTATTATTTTTACATAATATTACAAGCAGCAATTATTTGTTCAATGTTTCACATTTAATTCTTTCAGGTTCCAAATTTAATATGTAGAAAAGACTTTTCAAGAATGTTTAAATTGTTTTTGCTATTTTAGGTTGAAGGTTTCATTTTACAGGGTTAATCTGATAGCAGTTCCTGTTGATGAGAAAATGAGATGTGAGATGTGTACTTTCTGTCCAGAAAATAAAAGTTTCAAATTATTTTTGTTGTATTGTTGAAAAATGTTTGCTGACTATTTTCATGACCACCAAATAAGAGTAACAGGCAACATTCAACGATAAAAGATGAATTATCAAGAACATTGAACAAAATATTACATTCATATCAAATGTTATGTTTCAACAAAAATACCCTCTTTGCATCAGTCGACCTTTTCCCTATTTTATCAAATATGTTGATGTTTTCATCAGACTCTCTCAAATATTGAACACATTGACTCTTATTTGAGGTGGACATCATGAATTGGATATAATTGAGTTTAACACATTTAATACATTTTCATCACTAAATCCTCAAGTGACACTGTCCATGCCGTTACAGGGGTAGTCCTGGGCCGTTACATTTAAGATTTGTGTATCCATTCAAAAAGTATTTGTCAATTTATGCCTGTAAATTCTTGTGCAAGTATGTTTGTTAGTAGAGTTGTGGTTAATTATAAAATACAAGGTTTAGTCATTTCTATATTTGTTTAATGTAGAACTTTATATGTTGAAAATTTAAGAAAATAATAATTTCAGTTTGTTAGTCCTATTTGAATCAAATAAATATATAAATTCCGAATTAATAAGTTTATTTTTATTGTAAAACTCAACTTAAGTGTATATCTGCACCAAAAATTACTTGAATAAGGACATTATTCATTTTGTAAAATTGGTTTTAAAATTCTGTAACGGTAGGGACAAATTTGTATTAAATTGCTCCCAAAGAGTATCAAAAATAAAAAACGATGTTTTCTTAAGCTTGCATAATTTATATTTTATATATTCAGAATACTACAAAGACTAAAAACAACATTTAATGGCAAAACAAGCACACACAATTTTAAATTTTGGCAATATGAAATATGCACGAATTTTGAGAATGACTCAAATGCTATTACATTTTAAATATGTTATTCATTAAAAACTAACATCAAGATGCAAATTATATACAAATGATATATTTATTGTAACTATATTAATATTAAAGAGACATATATTAAATGGCTCGATCAACTGATCCAATCTTGTCACATGTCGCATGTTCTCCAATAAATACCGGTCGGTAATAAGGCCCAAAAAAGAAGAAGAATTTGTTTCTTGTTTCCGCTCGCATCAGTTTCAAACCCACGCCTCAGGCCTTTTTTCTAGGTTTTAACAAAAGTAAGGGGCAGATAACTATAATTTGTTAGCCTCAGAAAACATTAGACATAGAAAATGTCACTCGTTTCTTTTGAGATGGAGTGTAGGGGTGAGATATTGACTATTTGGAATAGTATCACATATTTAAGAGGATTCGTGCTTTATTTATATAAATAATTGTAAAACTTTTGTTTGTTTATCTCTTCATTCCCCCCAAAAAAATGTCGTAAAAAATAAATCGCGTCATCGCATCCTTTTTGTCAGCCTGTAAAGACCAGAAACCTTTTTTTTTAAAAACTTTTTTTAGGCCTTATATGTATTTGAGCAGATTCTCTGACCTGAGAGCTATTAGAGACCAAGTGCTTGCACGAGGGTCACCGCACAAAGAGTCATCGGCAAGAAAAAGTACTTCCTCCTTGGGTATTTTGTTTGAAAAATCCGTTCTAAACATGTGACTCACATTGCCGTAACTGGAGACCCGGTACGTATTAAAGGCAATACGGTACTGACGATACTAAGGGAACATCACATAACTACGATATTAAAGTCACATAGTCATGATAAAACAAGAACGTCACATGCTTCAGATATAACCAGTACGCCCCATACTCACGATGTTAAGAAAACGTCACATACTTCAGATATTATGAGAACGTCACATACTTCAGATATTAAGCGAACATCACGGACTTCAGAAATTAAGAGAACGTCACATACTTCAGATATTATGAGAAGGTCACATACTTCAGATATTATGAGAAGGTCATATACTTCAGAAATTAAGAGAACGTCACATACTTCAGAAATTAAGAGAACGTCACATACTTCAGAAATTATGAGAACGTCACATACTTCAGATATGAAGAGAATGTCACATACTTCAGATATAATGAGAACGTCACATACTTCAGAATTAAGAGAAGGTCACAAACTTAAGATATTAAGAGAACGTCACATACTTCAGAAATTAAGCGAACGACACATAGTTCAGATATTATGAGAACGTCACATACTTCAGATATTAAGTGAACGTCACATACTTAAAATATTATGAGAAGGTCACATACTTCAATTATTATGAGAAGGTCACATACTTCAGAAATTAAGCGAAGGTCACGGACTTCAGATATTATAAGAAGGTCACATACTTCAGATATTAAGCGAACATCACGGACTTCAGATATTAAGAGAACGTCACATACTTCAAATATTAAGAGAAGGTCACGAACTTAAGATATTATGAGAACGTCAAATACTTCAGATATTATGAGAACGTCACATACTTCAGAATTAAGAGAACACCACGAACTTCAGATATTAAGAGAACGTCACATACTCACGATATTAAGAGAACGTCACGTACTTCAGATATTATGAGACATCACGTACTGCAGATATTAAGAGAACGTCACATACTTCAGAAATTAAGAGAACGTCACATACTTCAAATATTATGAGAAGGTCATATATTTCAAATATTATGAGAAGGTCACATACTTCAGAAATTAAGAGAACGTCACATACTTCAGATATAATGAGAAAGTCTCGAACTTCAGATATTAACCGAACGTCACGAACTTCAGATATTAAGAAAACGTCACATACTTCAGATATTATGAGAACGTCACATACTTCAGATATTATGAAAAGGTCACGAACTTCAGATCTTATGAAAACGTCACATACTTCAGATATTATGAGAACGTCACATACTTCAGAAAAAAGAGAACACCACGAACTTCAGATATTAAGAGAACGTCACATACTCACGATATTAAGAGAACGTCACGTACTTGAGATATTAAGAGACATCACGTACTGCAGATATTAAGAGAACGTCACATACTTCAGAAATTAAGAGAACGTCACATACTTCAAATATTATGAGAAGGTCACATATTCAGAAATTAAGAGTACGTCACATACTTCAGATATTATGAGAAGGTCACGAACTTCAGATATTAAGCGAACGTCACGAACTTCAGATATATAGCGAACGTCACATACTTCAGAAATTAAGAGAACGTCACGAACTTCAGATATTATGAGAACGTCACATACTTCAGATATTATGAGAACGTCACATACTTCAGAATTCAGAGAACGCAAAGAACTTCAGATATTAAGAGAACGTCACATACTCACGATATTAAGAGAACGTCACGTACTTCAGATATTAAGAGACATCACGTACTGCAGATATTAAGAGAACGTCACATACTTCAGAAATTAAGAGAACGTCACATACTTCAAATATTATGAGAAGGTCACATATTCAGAAATTAAGAGTACGTCACATACTTCAGATATTATGAGAAGGTCACGAACTTCAGATATTAAGCGAACGTCACGAACTTCAGATATATAGCGAACGTCACATACTTCAGAAATTAAGAGAACGTCACGAACTTCAGATATTATGAGAACGTCACATACTTCAGATATTATGAGAACGTCACATACTTCAGAATTCAGAGAACGCAAAGAACTTCAGATATTAAGAGAACGTCACATACTCACGATATTAAGAGAACGTCACGTACTTCAGATATTAGAGACATCACGTACTTCAGATATTATTAGAACGTCACGAACTTCAGATATTATTAGAACGTCACGAACTTCAGATAGTATGAGAAGGTCACATGCTTCAGATATTATGAGAAGGTCACATACTTCAGATATTATGAGAACGTCACATACTTCAGAAATTAAGAGAACGTCACATACTTCAGAAATGAAGCGATCGTCACGTACTTCAGGTATTATGAGAACGTAACATACTTCAGAATTAAGAGAACGCAAAAAACTTCAGATATTAAGAGAACGTCACATACTCACGATATTAAGAGAACGTCACGTACTTCAGATATTATGAGACATCACGTACTGCAGATATTAAGAGAACGTCACATACTTCAGAAATTAAGAGAACGTCACATACTTCAAATATTATGAGAAGGTCACATACTTCAAATATTATGAGAAGGTCACATACTTCAGAAATTAAGAGAACGTCACATACTTCAGATATAATGAGAAGGTCTCGAAATTCAGATATTAACCGAACGTCACGAACTTCAGATATTAAGAGAACGTCACATACTTCAGATATTATGAGAACGTCACATACTTCAGATATTATGAAAAGGTCTCAAACTTCAGATATTATGAAAACGTCACATACTTCAGATATTATGAGAACGTCACATACTTCAGAAATAAGAGAACACCACGAACTTCAGATATTAAGAGAACGTCACATACTCACGATATTAAGAGAACGTCACGTACTTGAGATATTAAGAGACATCACGTACTGCAGATATTAAGAGAACGTCACATACTTCAGAAA
Source organism: Gibbula magus (assembly GCA_936450465.1). Lineage (NCBI taxonomy): Eukaryota > Metazoa > Mollusca > Gastropoda > Trochida > Trochidae > Gibbula > Gibbula magus. The sequence goes on along the minus strand of OW388296.1, from coordinate 76,211,296 downwards.
TTAAGAGAACGTCACATACTTCAAATATTATGAGAAGGTCACATATTCAGAAATTAAGAGTACGTCACATACTTCAGATATTATGAGAAGGTCACGAACTTCAGATATTAAGCGAACGTCACGAACTTCAGATATATAGCGAACGTCACATACTTCAGAAATTAAGAGAACGTCACGAACTTCAGATATTATGAGAACGTCACATACTTCAGATATTATGAGAACGTCACATTCTTCAGAATTCAGAGAACGCAAAGAACTTCAGATATTAAGAGAACGTCACATACTCACGATATTAAGAGAACGTCACGTACTTCAGATATTAGAGACATCACGCACTTCAGATATTATTAGAACGTCACGAACTTCAGATATTATTAGAACGTCACGAACTTCAGATATTATGAGAAGGTCACATACTTCAGATATTATGAGAAGGTCACATACTTCAGATATAAAGAGAACGTCACATACTCACGATATTAAGAGAACGTCACGTACTTCAGATATTATGAGACATCACGTACTGCAGATATTAAGAGAACGTCACATACTTCAGAAATTAAGAGAACGTCACATACTTCAAATATTATGAGAAGGTCACATACTTCAAATATTATGAGAAGGTCACATACTTCAGAAATTAAGAGAACGTCACATACTTCAGATATAATGAGAAGGTCTCGAAATTCAGATATTAACCGAACGTCACGAACTTCAGATATTAAGAGAACGTCACATACTTCAGATATTATGAGAACGTCACATACTTCAGATATTATGAAAAGGTCTCAAACTTCAGATATTATGAAAACGTCACATACTTCAGATATTATGAGAACGTCACATACTTCAGAAATAAGAGAACACCACGAACTTCAGATATTAAGAGAACGTCACATACTCACGATATTAAGAGAACGTCACGTACTTGAGATATTAAGAGACATCACGTACTGCAGATATTAAGAGAACGTCACATACTTCAGAAATTAAGAGAACGTCACATACTTCAAATATTATGAGAAGGTCACATATTCAGAAATTAAGAGTACGTCACATACTTCAGATATTATGAGAAGGTCACGAACTTCAGATATTAAGCGAACGTCACGAACTTCAGATATATAGCGAACGTCACATACTTCAGAAATTAAGAGAACGTCACGAACTTCAGATATTATGAGAACGTCACATACTTCAGATATTATGAGAACGTCACATTCTTCAGAATTCAGAGAACGCAAAGAACTTCAGATATTAAGAGAACGTCACATACTCACGATATTAAGAGAACGTCACGTACTTCAGATATTAGAGACATCACGCACTTCAGATATTATTAGAACGTCACGAACTTCAGATATTATTAGAACGTCACGAACTTCAGATATTATGAGAAGGTCACATACTTCAGATATTATGAGAAGGTCACATACTTCAGATATAAAGAGAACGTCACATACTCACGATATTAAGAGAACGTCACGTACTTCAGATATTATGAGACATCACGTACTGCAGATATTAAGAGAAAGTCACATACTTCAGAAATTAAGAGAACGTCACATACTTCAAATATTATGAGAAGGTCACATACTTCAAATATTATGAGAAGGTCACATACTTCAGAAATTAAGAGAACGTCACATACTTCAGATATAATGAGAAGGTCTCGAAATTCAGATATTAACCGAACGTCACGAACTTCAGATATTAAGAGAACGTCACATACTTCAGATAATATGAGAACGTCACATACTTCAGATATTATGAAAAGGTCACGAACTTCAGATATTATGAAAACGTCACATACTTCAGATATTATGAGAACGTCACATACTTCAGAAATAAGAGAACACCACGAACTTCAGATATTAAGAGAACGTCACATACTCACGATATTAAGAGAACGTCACGTACTTGAGATATTAAGAGACATCACGTACTGCAGATATTAAGAGAACGTCACATACTTCAGAAATTAAGAGAACGTCACATACTTCAAATATTATGAGAAGGGCACATATTCAGAAATTAAGAGTACGTCACATACTTCAGATATTATGAGAAGGTCACGAACTTCAGATATTAAGCGAACGTCACAAACTTCAGATATATAGCGAACGTCACATACTTCAGAAATTAAGAGAACGTCACGAACTTCAGATATTATGAGAACGTCACATACTTCAGATATTATGAGAACGTCACATTCTTCAGAATTCAGAGAACGCAAAGAACTTCAGATATTAAGAGAACGTCACATACTCACGATATTAAGAGAACGTCACGTACTTCAGATATTAGAGACATCACGCACTTCAGATATTATTAGAACGTCACGAACTTCAGATATTATTAGAACGTCACGAACTTCAGATATAATGAGAAGGTCACATACTTCAGATATTATGAGAAGGTCACATACTTCAGATATAAAGAGAACGTCACGAACTTCAGATATTAAGCGAACGTCACATACTTCAGAAATTAAGAGAACGTCACGAACTTCAGAAATTAAGAGAACGTCACGAACTTCAGATATTATGAGAACGTCACATATTTCAGAAATTAAGAGAACGTCACATACTTCAGAAATCATGAGAACGTCACATACTTCAGATATAAAGAGAACGTCATATACTTCAGATATTAAGAGAACGTAACATACTTCAGAATTAAGAGAACGCAAAGAACTTCAGATATTAAGAGAACGTCACATACTCACGATATTAAGAGAACGTCACGTACTTCAGATATAAAGAGAACGTCACATACTTCAGAATTAAGAGAAGGTCACAAACTTCAGATATTAAGCGAACGTCACATACTTCAGATATTATGAGAACGTCACATACTTCAGATATTATGAGAACGTCACATACTTCAGAATTAAGAGAAGGTCACGAACTTCAGATATTAAGAGGACGTCACATACTTCAGAAGTTAAGCGAACATCACATACTTCAGATATTATGTGAACGTAACATACATAGAATTAAGAGAACGCAAAGAACTTCAGATATTAAGAGAACGTCACATACTCACGATATTAAGAGAACGTCACGTACTTCAGATATAAAGAGAACGTCACATACTTCAAATATTATGAGAAGGTCACATACTTCAAATATTATGAGAAGGTCACATACTTCAGAAATTAAGAGAACGTCACATACTTCAGATATAATGAGAAGGTCTCGAAATTCAGATATTAACCGAACGTCACGAACTTCAGATATTAAGAGAACGTCACATACTTCAGATATTATGAAAACGTCACATACTTCAGATATTATGAGAACGTCACATACTTCAGAAATAAGAGAACACCACGAACTTCAGATATTAAGAGAACGTCACATACTCACGGTATTAAGAGGACGTCACATACATCAGATATTATGAGAACGTCACTTACTTCAGAAATTATGAGAACTTCACTTTCTTCAGAAATTAAGAGAACGTCACATACTTCAGAATTAAGAGAACGTCACATACTTCAAATATTATGAGAAGGTCACATACTTCTGATATTAAGGGAACATCACGGACTTCAGAAATTAAGAGAACGTCACATACTTCAAATATTATGAGAAGGTCACATACTACAGATATTATGAAAACGTCAAGAACTGCAGATATTATGAGAAAGTCACTTACTTCAGATATTAAGAGAAGGTCACATACTCACGATATTATGAAAACGTCACGAACTTCAGATATTATGAGAACGTCACGAACTTCAGATATTATGAGAACGTCACTTACTTCAGAAATTAAGAGAACGTCACATACATCAGATATTATGAGAACGTCACTTACTTCAGAAATTATGAGAACGTCACTTTCTTCAGAAATTAAGAGAACGTCACATACTTCAGAAATTAACCGAAGGTCACATACTTCAGATATTATGAGAACGTCAAATAATTCAGAATTAAGAGAAGGTCACGAACTTCAGATATTAAGAGAACGTCACATACTTCAGAAATGAAGCGATCGTCACGTACTTCAGGTATTATGAGAACGTAACATACTTCAGAATTAAGAGAACGCATAGAACTTCAGATATTAAGAGAACGTCACATACTTCAGATATTATGAGAATGTCCCGAACTTCAGATATTATGAGAAGGTCACATACTTCAGATATTGAGCGAACATCACGAACTTCAGAATTTAAGAGAAGGTCACATACTTCAGATGTTATGAGAAGGTCATATACTTCAGAAATTAAGAGAAAGTCACATATTTCAGAAATTAAGAGAACGTCACGAACTTCAGAAATCAAGCGAAGGTCACGTACTTCAGATATTATGAGAACGTCACATACTTCAGATATGAAGAGAACGTCACATACTTCTGATATTATGAAAACGTCACATACTTCAGATATTATGAGAACGTCACATACTTCAGAAATAAGAGAACGTCACGTAGTTCAGATATTATGAGAACGTCACATACTCACGATAGTAAGAGAACGTCACGTACTTGAGATATTAAGAGACATCACGTACTGCAGATATTAAGAGAACGTCACATACTTCAGAAATTAAGAGAACGTCACATACTTCAAATATTATGAGAAGGTCACATATTCAGAAATTAAGAGTACGTCACATACTTCAGATATTATGAGAAGGTCACGAACTTCAGATATTAAGCGAACGTCACAAACTTCAGATATATAGCGAACGTCACATACTTCAGAAATTAAGAGAACGTCACGAACTTCAGATATTATGAGAACGTCACATACTTCAGATATTATGAGAACGTCACATTCTTCAGAATTCAGAGAACGCAAAGAACTTCAGATATTAAGAGAACGTCACATACTCACGATATTAAGAGAACGTCACGTACTTCAGATATTAGAGACATCACGCACTTCAGATATTATTAGAACGTCACGAACTTCAGATATTATTAGAACGTCACGAACTTCAGATATTATGAGAAGGTCACATACTTCAGATATTATGAGAAGGTCACATACTTCAGATATAAAGAGAACGTCACGAACTTCAGATATTAAGCGAACGTCACATACTTCAGAAATTAAGAGAACGTCACATACTTCAGATATTATGAGAACGTCACATATTTCAGAAATTAAGAGAACGTCACATACTTCAGAAATCATGAGAACGTCACATACTTCAGATATAAAGAGAACGTCATATACTTCAGATATTAAGAGAACGTAACATACTTCAGAATTAAGAGAACGCAAAGAACTTCAGATATTAAGAGAACGTCACATACTCACGATATTAAGAGAACGTCACGTACTTCAGATATAAAGAGAACGTCACATACTTCAGAATTAAGAGAAGGTCACAAACTTCAGATATTAAGCGAACGTCACATACTTCAGATATTATGAGAACGTCACATACTTCAGATATTATGAGAACGTCACATACTTCAGAATTAAGAGAAGGTCACGAACTTCAGATATTAAGAGGACGTCACATACTTCAGAAGTTAAGCGAACATCACATACTTCAGATATTATGTGAACGTAACATACATAGAATAAAGAGAACGCAAAGAACTTCAGATATTAAGAGAACGTCACATACTCACGATATTAAGAGAACGTCACGTACTTCAGATATAAAGAGAACGTCACATACTTCAAATATTATGAGAAGGTCACATACTTCAAATATTATGAGAAGGTCACATACTTCAGAAATTAAGAGAACGTCACATACTTCAGATATAATGAGAAGGTCTCGAAATTCAGATATTAACCGAACGTCACGAACTTCAGATATTAAGAGAACGTCACATACTTCAGATATTATGAAAACGTCACATACTTCAGATATTATGAGAACGTCACATACTTCAGAAATAAGAGAACACCACGAACTTCAGATATTAAGAGAACGTCACATACTCACGGTATTAAGAGGACGTCACATACATCAGATATTATGAGAACGTCACTTACTTCAGAAATTATGAGAACTTCACTTTCTTCAGAAATTAAGAGAACGTCACATACTTCAGAATTAAGAGAACGTCACATACTTCAGATATTATGAGAAGGTCACATACTTCTGATATTAAGGGAACATCACGGACTTCAGAAATTAAGAGAACGTCACATACTTCAAATATTATGAGAAGGTCACATACTACAGATATTATGAAAACGTCAAGAACTGCAGATATTATGAGAAAGTCACTTACTTCAGATATTAAGAGAAGGTCACATACTCACGATATTATGAAAACGTCACGAACTTCAGATATTATGAGAACGTCACGAACTTCAGATATTATGAGAACGTCACTTACTTCAGAAATTATGAGAACGTCACTTTCTTCAGAAATTAAGAGAACGTCACATACTTCAGAAATTAACCGAAGGTCACATACTTCAGATATTATGAGAACGTCAAATAATTCAGAATTAAGAGAAGGTCACGAACTTCAGATATTAAGAGAACGTCACATACTTCAGAAATGAAGCGATCGTCACGTACTTCAGGTATTATGAGAACGTAACATACTTCAGAATTAAGAGAACGCATAGAACTTCAGATATTAAGAGAACGTCACATACTTCAGATATTATGAGAATGTCCCGAACTTCAGATATTATGAGAAGGTCACATACTTCAGATATTGAGCGAACATCACGAACTTCAGAATTTAAGAGAAGGTCACATACTTCAGATGTTATGAGAAGGTCATATACTTCAGAAATTAAGAGAAAGTCACATATTTCAGAAATTAAGAGAACGTCACGAACTTCAGAAATCAAGCGAAGGTCACGTACTTCAGATATTATGAGAACGTCACATACTTCAGATATGAAGAGAACGTCACATACTTCTGAAATTATGAGAAGGTCACAAACTTCAGATATTCAGAGAACATCACATACTTCAGAAATTAAGCGAACGTCACGTAGTTCAGATATTATGAGAACGTCACATACTTCAGATATTAAGTGAACGTCACATACTTCAGATATATAAGAGAAGGTCATGAACTTCAGATATTATGAGAACGTCACATACTTCAGATATTATGAGAACGTCACATACTTCAGAATTAAGAGAACACCACGAACTTCAGATATTAAGAGAACGTCACATACTTCAGATATTATGAGAAGGTCACGAACTTCAGATATTATGATAACGTCACATACTTCAGATATTATGAGAACGTCACATACTTTAGAAATTAAGAGAACGTCACATACTTCAGAAATTATGAGAACGTCACATAGTCACGATATTAAGAGAACGTCACGTACTTCAGATATTAAGAGACATCACGTACTGCAGATATTAAGAGAACGTCACATACTTCAGAAATTAAGAGAACGTCACATACTTCAAATATTATGAGAAGGTCACATACTTCAGAAATTAAGAGTACGTCACATACTTCAGATATTATGAGAAGGTCACGAACTTAAGATATTAAGCGAAGGTCACGAACTTCAGATATTAAGCGAACGTCACATACTTCAGAAATTAAGAGAACGTCACGAACTTCAGAAATTAAGAGAACGTCACATACTTCAGATATTATGAGAACATCACATACTTCAGATATTATGAGAACGTCACATGCTTCAGAATTAAGAGAACGCAAAGAACTTCAGATATTAAGAGAACGTCACATACTCACGATATTAAGAGACATCACGTACTTCAGATATTATTAGAACGTCACAAACTTCAGATATTATAAGAACGTCACATACTTCAGATATTATGAGAAGGTCACATACTTCAGATATTATGAGAAGGTCACATACTTCAGATATTATGAGGTCACGAACTTCAGATATTAAGAGAACGTCACATACTTCAGAAATCATGAGAACTTCACTTTCTTCAGAAATTAAGAGAACGTCACGAACTTCAGAAATTAAGAGAACGTCACATACTTCAGAAATTATGAGAACATCACATACTTCAGATATAAAAAGAACGTCACATACTTCAGATATTATGAGAACGACACATACTTCAGATATTATGAGAACGTCACATACTTCAGAATTAAGAGAAGGTCACGAACTTCAGATATTATGAGAACGTCACCTACTTTAGATATTAAGCGAACGTCACGTACTTAGTACAAATCCTATACTCACGATATTACTGGTCCAATACATACGATATTAAGAGATCATCATAAACTTCAGAAAATAAGCGAACGTCACATATTCACGATATTAAGAGAACGTCACATACTCACGATATAAAGAGATACTTGGGATATTTAGGGAAAGTCAGTTAGAAACAAAGATCATAATACCATTAGTGTCCAAACATTGTTAAAACAAGTAACGATGAAAGAGATTTGAAGATATGATATTGCCATCCTATTTCTTGCCGTAAGCAAAATCATTATGTCCGGTGTTCTTAATGTTTATCGAGAAGGTGATATTTAGCTTCAAGTGCAGTTAATATCGTAAATATCAGCTCAGGCACACTTTCACTATCTGGATGTATGTCCTTGTAGCTGTAGGACTCAGATCTATGACGGATTTTAGGCCTGCCATGGATTCGAGTTCTACATATCTTCATATGTAAGCACAATACATTGAATACAATGACGTTTCAATGTATTAATATCAAAACAGCTATTTGAAAAGAAATGAATACATAATGTGTAAGCAAAAGAAGTATTTTTAAAAAGTACTCATACGCATCCACGGCTGTTACAGCTAACACCAGCAAGCCCACAAGGACCTCGGAGAGACGAACCTTCTTAGTCCAAGACATTATGCTCGCTTCTACCCAGCTGGAGCACAAGTCCTATATGTCCATTTTAATATGCCTTAGTATTAAAAGTACATATTTGGACTATATTAGAGATCAATTTAAACATACTTGAAAACAAGTTGTTTGGTTAAGTGAAATATCGCGAAGAGGAGACCAAATAAGCTTAGTGTCAGAGCCACGAACGAAACTTGAACCACGTGGCGTGTAGCTAAAGCTTAAGACTTTGCATAACTAATATGGCCGATTGCACAAGTGTGGATTTGCTATGATTAAGTATTTATGTATATTATGTTTACCTATATCTTTATGTGTACTGTAAATATATCTTTGAGCAAACAGGCTTATAACTATAAATTTAGGAACGTATACGAGTGCTGCTCTGGGTTTCACCGGCAGAACATACACAGATATAGAACAAACAATATTATATTTCTGCTAATGAAATATTCAAAAATATGGAAAGCCACAATGAATCCTGAATTAAGTGCATGTATAATAAATGGACTTTTGCTATAATTTTCATAATGGTCCCCTTGCAAACTAGTGCATCTACCAGACTACGAACTCGTATCCTTTGGACGTTTCCTCGCAAAACCTTGTGGAGAGGAATCTTCAGAAGCTATTCGTATCCCGGTGGATGCATTAATTTTATAGTTTAATCCTCGGAACAAGGTCGATTTTTAATCTGACAGTAGACAGAGTAGAATGGCCCATGGCTGGGGTTCCTTTAATAAAGAAACGTAATACAAACAGCGTTGTTACCACATACTCTGATGGTGCCCGAAAAAAAGTGCTTATTTTTTTAGGAAGACAATACACGAGCTCGGATGTGAAGTAATAATTGCAGAGACAGTGTGGTGATCCACTATCGTGACTGTTTTACAATTCAGCCATACATCCCATTGAACATGTTTGGCACTCGACGTAAAGATAACCAACCTACTACCATGCGTGTATTATCAAACGCTCTCGTCAATTCATAAAACAATATGGCTGTTGCTTTATTGACACACTTATTGACAGTATACTGAGGCGGGGTTTTGTCCTTGAAAACGCCGGAGATAGCGCCACCCGTTATAAACTGTACCGTCTGAATACATGTCGTCTCTGTCCACGCACCCGTATACCTTTATGTTAATTTCCTACTTTGTTAATTCAAAGATCCGTTCATGTGTGAACTGGCTACATTTCTAGGGACGTTGAACTTTTTGCAATTAGCTAATTGAATAAAGATGACAAACAGCACTAATCCGTTGAACCACACTTCCTTGCGATTTTTTTTTCATTTTTTGAAAACCTTTCGGTCAACAAAATGCAACAGTTAACAGTTAACAGTTAACAGTGGTGAACGGTCGTTTTCCACATTCCAAATTATTGTTGGGTGGCAACCAATGTAAGCAATAGTGTATATTGTAGAAAAGATTATATAATAAGGGAATGATGTGACAAATATTATCAGTAAATATAGAATATCTGTCTTTTCTTGACTTCTCTACCTCACGAGATGAGATAAACATAGTATTTGTCAAGAATTGATTGATATTCTATTAATTTATGATCTTATCTTTGTAATTACGCAAAAACAGGGTCATTTTTATATTGAGCGACTAGGAACGTCACATCACCGTAGTAACAATGTGACATCATAAGAGAATGCATTACGTAATATCATAGTTTTAATGACGCCAATCTCTTGAACTTTAACCTTTGAGTAGCGATATATTCTATCAGTCACTGGTGAAATAATTATAACATAACTTCACTGGAGCTTGATAGACAGTTTATGTCACTGATAAATAGGGGACATGTGTCTTTGCTTGATCTCATCGAGTGAGGTATAAAGTTGAGCCATGAATGTTGAGTTTTCGTGTTGAGCTTCTTCTAGGAACAGTCAGTCACTACAGTAACACCGCGAAGTCATAAACAAATTCGCTACGTCAGACCATTATTTTATGACGTTGACTTATATAAGTTGTTTTCACTGTAGCTTGATAGAGATTTTACTTCACTGATAAATCCCAGTATTTCATTGCTGTTCATATAATAAACCCCAAGAATTGACGGATATTCTATGTATTATATGATGTTATCCTTGTAATAACGTCTGCAAAGGGTCGTTTTCACGCATGGCGGCCGATAGGAACAGCCCGTCACCACAGCAACACTGTGACGTCATAAGCCAATTAGCCGCGTGAGACCATTGTTTTATGACGTCAAATTATATCAGTCACTGGCTACAGTGAACATATAAGTTATTTTCACTGTAGCTTGATAGACATTTGATTTCACTGATAAATCCCAGTATTTCATTGCTGCTCATATAACAAATATAGGATATTTGAAATTTCTCGTCGAATACCATGTATATCTCATCGAGTGAAGTAGAAAAGCATATTTTCACAAGTGGCGTAGCCACGAGTGTAAATATACTATTTCTACTTCACGAGGTATACATGGTATTCGACGAGAAATGTCAAATGTTCTATTTATTAGATTTTACCAGTTATGTGTAGTTCGAAAATGACGTTGTTACAATGAAAGGAGCCTCCAAGCTCCCCTTGCTTTATCACGGTCTTCTAATGACGTCATCCTATTGTTTTGATGACGTCATACCATCGAAGTGTTCTTTCACGCAGTAGAATAACATGTTATTTCACTCAGTGAAAATACAGCGTTTATTTTTCACCTCAGTATTTCGTTGCTTGTCATATAATGACATGCTTTAACATCAAATGAAAACGATTTAATAATACACATGAGTGTATTAAAATATCCAAAACAGAATGATTTTGTCAAATTTACAATTTTTTAAAAATAAATATGTTTTCTTGTACTATTGCGTGACTAATTATTACTTTTGATTTCTTATATTCATTTAAAACATCACCATTTTCTAAAATATTGAAATCAGTTTGAAAAGAGTCGAATTTCACTAGTTACCTTTAGAACTATCACAAACAAGAACCGATATAATCTCTATAACAAACACACAATTGGGAATATGTACTTCAGTGAAATCTCTTTCAGCGGTTTTATAATCACAAATGAATAAACCTCATATTTTCTTTTGTAAAGCGCTTTAGTAATATAGACATACATGTAGAAAAATCCTCGCTTATGGAAATGTATATGCCTTTAATTTTAAAAGTTGCCATATTTTTCTGGTATATATTTGAGAATGAGAATATATGGATGACAACTTCTATATTCAGTCTATGGTATACATATCCTGAGCACGCTCAACTACAATGTCAGTAATACTGAAGGAATTAATGTCCATTGTGACTTAATATCAGCTGAAGACGCAGCCAACATGTACAGTACCTGTAGTTAACTAATGTACATAGGCCAACATGTACAGTACCTGTAGTTAACTAATATACATAGGCCAACATGTACAGTACCTGTAGTTAACTAATCTACATAGGCCAACATGTACAGTACCTGTAGTTAACTAATGTACATAGGCCAACATGTACAGTACCTGTAGTTAACTAATATACATAGGCCAACATGTACAGTACCTGTAGTTAACTAATGTACATAGGCAAACATGTACAGTACCTGTAGTTAATTAATATACATAGGCAACCAACATGTACAGTACCTGTAGTTAACTAATGTACATAGGCCAACATGTACAGTACCTGTAGTTAACTAATATACTAGGAATTAAATTCACACCAGATCTTGATAATTTATGGGTAATCAACACCAGAAAAAGACTAGAAGAAATTAATAGACTCTTAGCATCTTGGAGGAAAAGACATTTAACTCTTATTGGTAAAATCACTGTAATTAAAACACTAGCAATATCCAAACTTGTTCATATTTTCAATTCTCTGCCCAACCCCCCAGCTGAATTTATTACTGCACTTGATAAGATATTTTTTAATTTCATTTGGAATGATAGAAATGATAAGATAAAGAGAAGTGTTATAAGAAATAATCATCAAGAAGGAGGATTGAGAATGATTGATACTTCAAGATTTATTGATGCTCTTAAATTATCTACCTTTAGACTGTATTGGAAAAAAAGCAATAACAATAACCCATGCAAAATACCTTTTGATGATATTTTTAATTTTGGTGCAAACTCTGAAACTTTTCTGAGGATTGAAAATCCTTTTTGGCATGATGTAGTGAAAGCATGGAAACACTTTCAAAAACAGCACTATGTTGACCCAAATAACATTGATGAAATAATATTCCAACCACTGTGGTTTAATCACAATTTCAAGAATTCAGCACATTTTCTGAAACATTGGGCAGATAAAGGGATTATGTATATCAGAGATATATGTGATGAATCTGGGTTACTATCAATAGAATCTTTAAAGGAAACATACTGTATAAAAGGTACATTTTTAGATCTTAGCTATTTAGTGTATATACTACCAGATTCTTGGAAACATACTCTTCATCACTATCCTGTTCCAGTTAAGAACATTCATGTTAACAAATGCCAGATGAATTTAGCAAAACCATCTAAAGGTTGTAGGATATTTTACGACATACTCATCACCAAGAATAAATATCCAGACATTTGTAAAAAATGGCAGCGCCTTTTTCCAGAAACTGATTTTGACTGGAAAAGTAGATTTACAGTCTATAAAATGAACTTACTAGATACAAAACTTTTAGATTTTCAATACAGATTTCTACATGGTATTATTATTACAAAGAGAGAATTACTCAAGATGAAAAAAGTTGATAACAGTTTATGCTGTTTTTGTAATGATATAGATGAGAGTGTATGTCATGTATACTGGGAGTGTCCGGAGACGCAGACCTTTTGGAATGATCTACAAATTTGGCTTAACAATGCATATCCTAACTTATTTACAATTTCCAAACACCTGGTATGGTTTGGTACTCTGTTTCAAAATAGATTTCTAAATCATATCATCATTGCTGCAAAGAGACATATTTACTTATGCAATATTAAAACATATGCTCCCAATCTCACTTTATATGTAAAAACCCTTAAACAAATTTGTCTTTGTGGAAAAACATATTGCAACTAAAAATAATAAATTAAATGATTTCAAAATTAAATTGAACCCACTACTCCCAGTACCTACATGATAGAGAAAAAAAATAAAAAAAAAGGAAGAAAAAAAAAAAAATAAAAAAATAAAAAAAATAAAAAAAATAAACATAGGCAACCAACATGTACAGTACCTGGAGGTAACTAATGTACATAGGCCACATGTACAGCACCTGTAGTTAACTGATATCCATAGGCCAACATGTACAGCACCTGTAGTTAACTAATGTCCATAGGCCAACATGTACAGCACCTGTAGTTAACTAATATCCATAGGCCAACATATACAGAACCTGTAGTTAACTAATGTCCATAGGCCAACATGTACAGCACCTGTAGTTAACTAATGTTCATGGGCCAACATGTACAGTACCTGTAGTTAACTAATGTACATAGGCAGCCAACATGTACAGTACCTGTAGTTAACTAATGTACATAGGCCAACATGTACAGTACCTGTAGTTAACTAATGTACATAGGCCAACATGTACAACGCCTGTAGTTAACTAATGTCCATAAGCCAAAATGTACAGCACCTGTAGTTAACTAATGTCCATAGGCCAACATGTACAGCACATGCAGTTAACTAATGTCAACGGGCCAACATGTACAGCACATGTAGTTAACTAATGTCCATTAGCCAACATGTACAGCACCTGTAGTTAACTAATGTCCATAGGCCAACATGTACAGTACCTGTAGTTAACTAATGTCCATAGGCCAACATGTACAGCACCTGTAGTTAACTAATGTCCACGGGCCAACATGTACAAAACATGTAGTTAACTAATGTACAAAGGCCAACATGAACAACACATGTAATTAACTAATGTCCATAGGCCAACATGTACAGCACCTGTAGTTAATTAATGTCCATAAGCCAAACTGTACATCACATGTAGTTAACTAATGTCCATAGGCCAACATGTACAGCACCTGTAGTTAACTAATGTCCATAGGCCAAAATGTACAGTATCTGTAGTTAACTAATGTCCATAGGCCAAAATGTACAGCACCTGTAGTTAACTAATGTCCATAAGCCAACATGTACAGCACATGCAGTTAACTAATGTCCATAGGCCAAAATGTACAGTATCTGTACATGTAGTTAACTAATGTCCATAGGCCAACATGTACAGTACCTGTAGTTAACTAATGTCCATAGGCCAACATGTACAGTACCTGTAGTTTACTAATGTCCATAGGCCAAAATGTACAGCACCTGTAGTTAACTAATGTCCATAGGCCAAAATGTACAGTGTCTGTAGTTAACTAATGTCCATAGGCCAAAATGTACAGTATCTGTAGTTAACTAATGTCCATAGGCCAACATGTACAGCACCTGTAGTTAACTAATGT
This sequence comes from Gibbula magus, assembly GCA_936450465.1. Taxonomy (NCBI): domain Eukaryota; kingdom Metazoa; phylum Mollusca; class Gastropoda; order Trochida; family Trochidae; genus Gibbula; species Gibbula magus. Next base: position 76,196,107 of record OW388296.1, on the reverse strand, counting down.
ACATAGGCCAACATGTACAGCACATGTAATTAACTAATGTATATATGCCAACATGTACAGTACCTGTAGTTAACTAATATACATAGGCAGCCAACATGTACAGTACCTGTAGTTAACTAATGTCCATAGGCCAACATGTACAACGCCTGTAGTTAACTAATGTCCATAGGCCAACATGTACAGTACCTGTAGTTAACTAATGTCCATATGCCAACATGTACAACGCCTGTAGTTAACTAATGTCCATAGGCAAACATTTATTAAGCTTTTCCAGGGGCAGTAGCACGTTTTTCTGGTGAAATAAGTCGATGAAATGTAATTGAAAAATAATGTCACCAACAGTAAAACACCCTTCCCTCTTCAGAAAGTCAAGCTAAAATATGAGTGTACATGGTTCCGTAAAGCCATGGGAAACGTTTTTTGTCATAAGAAATAATAATTTGTGTTCACAATAAAATTGGCCGCCATGCAATTTTTGCTTTATACGAACATCGTTATTACCACGACGGATAATTGGTTTGTGTAATAAGATGTTTTACCCTCTAAAGCAAATATGAATGATATAAACTATCATTATAAATGCGAAATTTTTAAATGCTACTATAAAGTGCTACTGTCCCCTGTTTTAACATTTATATATAACACAACTATTTTTAAAAATAGGATTATACTTTTATAGAGTTACATGCAGATATAGATTTAGCTTTATTTATTCCATCTTCAATTAGGAGTGTAGGATATTGCTGAAGAGAAGAGGATATCCTACACTCCTAATTGAAGATGGAATAAATAAAGCTAAATCTATAGACAGAAATGAACTTCTCCATGTGAAGAAGCAAGAAGAAACTAATATTATGGACATTGCGTTTGTATCCACCCATAACCCTCTAAATCCTGATCTATTCAAAGGTATAAGAAATAATATACCCCTTCTAACATGTGATGAGAAAATGCGTAATGTTACTGATAATATTAACTTTATCAAAAGTAAACGTCAAAGCAAAAATTTGAAAAAACTATTAACAAGGGCTAGATTTACAGTAAATAGTGAATCCACAGAATTCAAAGTTTATAAATGTAACAGAGGGAATTGTGGGACATGCCATCATCTTTTGGAGAGCTCCAGCATAAAATTTCACAACAAAAAGGAACGATTTTATGTGCGCTTCAATATTAACTGTGCGGCAAGAAATGTAATATATGTTATTATTTGTCAAGGGTGTTCAGGGGAATATATTGGACAGACTGAGTGTCTCAGAGACAGAGTTCGAGTACACAAGCAGCAGATTAAATACCCTGAAACACGATGTATTCCCCTTAGTGCGCACATTGACAATTGTGCTAAAGGCAAAGATATAAAATTTCAAATATTTCCATTTTACAAAATGGAAACAAATGACAGACTGGCCAGAAAGTTGAAAGAAGATTACTTTATTAGAATGCTTAAACCCAATTTGAATGCATAATTATATATTCATGTATAAATGTGTTTGATTCTATCGCTTGCTTAATGACTGTGACGTCATACCTGTGTTACGTCATCACTATTATGACAATCTAACGTCACAACTGTTTTGTACTCCCTGAAGATTACAATGAAACTAGTAGGAGTCTATTGGTGTTGTGTGTTTTTTAACTTTTGAATATATTTGACTGTATACCAGACCAACTCAATGTTTCTGATATATATATATATATGGATATTCAACCTCATTGAATTTGTATTAGTAATTCTAAATGCATGCGAATATCAAAGACTAGAATTGGAAAACAAGAAACGTAGATTGATGAAAAGAAGAGATTTTACATGCGTTTCGAAGCAATCTTTCATATAGTCTTTAAGGCTGTGTATTACTCTGAACCACAGCTTTGTTGTCGGTGAAAATTGAAAGTATCAACAATTTGTTTGTGGAATCGGTCCAAGCAATGATGTGAAAATATATGTTTTAAATCCTATATTTTTTTAAAACATAATTTTCTCAAAACATCGTTTCATCGCTACCGGCTTTAACAAATTAGAAGAAACAGGTATCGATATTTCTACTTCCTTTATCGTAGGTCTACTGCCATTTCAGTCTCGACTGATGTGCTGGTGACCTTATTGTGATAGCAGCATTATCAGAGAATTAAACTAAACTTTTGTATGTTTCAAGTGATCAGTGTGTGGATGATGGTATATGTAATAATAACACCACTATGCTATATTTGAGTTTGTTAGTGCAAGTGTTTTTTGTACTCTGGTAATCTGGGTTCACATGGGTACCATGGTTTTTACTGTAAATGCTGTCAAATATGGCCCTAACGTTGCTCTGAGTGGAGGATGGGATGAACGTATCCAGTTGATAGAAAATGGGAGTGTATCGTTAGACAATGATTTTATTGTATCAATAGAAAGCTTAAGGGGTACACAACGCATTATAAGGTCTGGACTGTCCACAACACTGTCAAACAGTGTGCTACAGTGCCTTTAAGGATACGTATGGCTGTTAACGTCATGTGTATATGAGTAAGCGCCGTCCATATCACTCTGCCTCTCCTTATTCAGATCAAGCATCGCTTCTTTGAATTTTGCAATTGCAGAAATACAATCAAAATGTGATTGAGAGAGCTTGGGAAAGTGTAGTGAGGGTATGGAGTAATTCATGAAAGACATTCGACTTTTGTATGATGATTTGTTTGAAAGATTGGATGAAGATGTCTGTTTTAGCTGCCTAAAATTTAGATTTTACAAAATAAGACATATTTTATATGGATAGATTTGATATATTATTGTATATATACCAAGTATAGGATTCTGCTTTGTGCTACATTTTCGATTGCAAACTACATGCTCAGGTAAACTAGCTAGAAGTTTTAATCTTTTAACAGTGAACAATGCTACACTTGGATACACTTGGATACATTTGGATACACTTGCTCTCCTGGATTGATGGTAGCCATTCCGTCGACATGTTCAACAATCCACTAGAAAGGTGACCTACAACTCGCTTACAATATGTTCTCTTGTCATCCAATTGTCAATTTATACCTTAGGAGTAAGTCACAATATCTCTATTTTCAAGAAGTCATTTAGTTTAACTTAGTATTAATAGGTCATCGTAAAATGACTTAATATTATAAAACACAGTCATGCATTGCGATTATACATACGTGTTATGTATCCCAATACTATGAACATATAATTACATGCAAAAAATTGTTCACTTACGTTCAAGATATGAGTTCAGAGTAATGACAAACGCTTACCCTTTCAGTGTGTAAAACAAGTGACAAGATATTAAATTTGGTTAAAACCAAACAGTTTAAAGAAGTGGGTAAGTATACAGCTGCACTGGAACCAAAACATTGGGATGGCATTATTGTGGCGTAATTGTTTGGTGTACATTTTGAAATTTTAAGATAAATCTTCGGACAATTTTAGAAAAAAAATAATTCGACATAAAAAGCAAGTTATCCCTGACAACTTATTTGTTGTGAACATACATGTACAAGACGTTTCGGAGAAAGTATGTACTCCTACACTGGGGGTTCACATTAAGGAAGTTGTTATCCTGAATACTAACATCTGCTTGCCCTCTGAGAATTTTAGCATCTCCAACGTGCGTGAACTGTAGAGCAACGATATACCGCGATGGAACTAAGATTATTTGTGCAACAATATCATATTTATTTAGGGGGGACAACCATTTTTATCATGAGCATGCTGTTGGATCGTGAACATGTTAAACACCAGTGTCATCAATCATCAGACGCAACCTGCTCATGATCCGACAATGCCTTTCTGAACATGAACATTACAACATACGAACCCAATACATGCCATGCATTTATTCAAGAGAGAAACGTTCTCATAAAGTGAAATTACAAAATGTGGTGTTCATTTTCGAAACTCTGTTAACATTCGCCAGATACGCATTCTTTCTTGACAGGATCATAGATGGTGTTGGGAGCACACGGCATCTCAATCTTGTTGCCATGGACGCACATGTTGAACTTGTGGCAGTCGCTATGCGGCAGCATGGTGAACTCCAAACGGGGGCAACTTTCTTCTGTTTCCTTCTCCTCGTGGACGCACGTGGTGAGGTTCTCATCGTACACTGTGCCCTCAGCACACTCGACTCTGTGCGCCACATCGTTACTGCACTGGTAGAAGCGCCTCTTGTTCTCCGTGTGCGCGTGGTACGTTGCTTCTTTGCATCGTTCTGGAGAAACAAAACAGTTGAAATTATTGAAGAGTCGCTTACGTAAATATGTATACGGATTCTATTCTAAGGAGATATCAGTTGAAATTATTGAACAGTCTCTCGTGTACAGGTGTATATTGATACAGGTCTAGGAACAGTTCAGTTGGAATTATGTAAGTGTTCATCTTGTTAAGGCACATTACGTTACAAGTCTAGAAGCAGAACAGTTAGAATTATTCAAAAGGCGATCGCGTAAAGGTGTTTATTGATACAGGTCAAGAGACTTATCAGTTAGAATTATCGAATACTTTGCAACACAAAGCGAGCGACTCACCTCCGCATCCGTCCGTGTTGCAGGGAATGGTCTGGTTCTGTTTGTTTTCACCGTCGCACTCTGCTCCCCCGTAAGCTGGAGTTGGGTTGGTGCACGACCTGCTGCGTGTTTGGTCCTTGATGCCTCCTCCACACAGCACGCTGCACTCGTCCATATCCGTCCACTCCTCCCAGTCAGTCCACCCTCCGTCAACTGGGACAGAAAAAGTATAATACATATATATCCTTTCAGTCCACCCTTCATCAACTGGGACAGAAATAGTATAATACATATATATCCTTTCAGTCCACCCTTCGCCAACTGGGACAGAAATAGTATAATACATATATATCCTTTCAGTCCACCCTTCATCAACTGGGACAGAAATAGTATAATACATAGAGATATCATTTAAGTCCACCCTCCGTCAACTGGGACAGATATAGTATAATACATAGAGATATCATTTAAGTCCACCCTCCGTCAACTGGGACAGAAATAGTATAATACATAGAGATATCATTTAAGTCCACCCTCCGTCAACTGGGACAGATATAGTATAATACATAGAGATATCATTTAAGTCCACCCTCCGTCAACTGGGACAGAAATAGTATAATACATAGAGATATCATTTAAGTCCACCCTCCGTCAACTGGGACAGATATAGTATAATACATAGAGATATCATTTAAGTCCACCCTTCGTCAACTGGGACAGAAATAGTATAATACATAGAGATATCATTTAAGTCCACCCTCCGTCAACTGGGATAGAAATAGTATAATACATAGAGATATCATTTAAGTCCACCCTCCGTCAACTGGGACAGATATAGTATAATACATAGAGATATCATTTAAGTCCACCCTCCGTCAACTGGGACAGAAATAGTATAATACATAGAGATATCATTTAAGTCCACCCTCCGTCAACTGGGATAGAAATAGTATAATACATAGAGATATCATTTAAGTCCACCCTCCGTCAACTGGGACAGAAATAGTATAATACATAGAGATATCATTTAAGTCCACCCTCCGTCAACTGGGACAGAAATAGTATAATTCATAGAGATATCATGAAACTCTTTCTAGTCAGTCCAACCCACGTCGACTGGGACAGAAATAGTATAATTCATAGAGATATCATTTAAGTCCACCCTCCGTCAACTGCGACAGATATAGTATAATTCATAGAGATATCATTTAAGTCCACCCTCCGTCAACTGCGACAGATATAGTATAATACATAGAGATATCATTCAAGTCCACCCTCCGTCAACTGCGACAGATATAGTATAATTCATAGAGATATCATTTAAGTCCACCCTCCGTCAACTGGGACAGAAATAGTATAATTCATAGAGATTTCATTTAAGTCCACCCTCCGTCAACTGCGACAGATATAGTATAATTCATAGAGATATCATCCAAGTCCACCCTCCGTCAACTGCGACAGATATAGTATAATACATAGAGATATCATTTAAGTCCACCCTCCGTCAACTGGGACAGAAATAGCATAATTCATAGAGATATCATTTAAGTCCACCCTCCGTCAACTGCGACAGATATAGTATAATTCATAGAGATATCATTCAAGTCCACCCTCCGTCGACTGCGACAGATATAGTATAATTCATAGAGATATCATTTAAGTCCACCCTCCGTCAACTGCGACAGATATAGTATAATTCATAGAGATATCATTCAAGTCCACCCTCCGTCAACTGCGACAGATATAGTATAATACATAGAGATATCATTCAAGTCCACCCTCCGTCAACTGCGACAGATATAGTATAATACATAGAGATATCATTCAAGTCCACCCTCCGTCAACTGCGACAGATATAGTATAATACATAGAGATATCATTCAAGTCCACCCTCCGTCAACTGCGACAGATATAGTATAATACATAGAGATATCATTCAAGTCCACCCTCCGTCAACTGCGACAGATATAGTATAATTCATAGAGATATCATTCAAGTCCACCCTCCGTCAACTGCGACAGATATAGTATAATACATAGAGATATCATTCAAGTCCACCCTCCGTCAACTGCGACAGATATAGTATAATTCATAGAGATATCATTCAAGTCCACCCTCCGTCAACTGCGACAGATATAGTATAATTCATAGAGATATCATTTAAGTCCACCCTCCGTCAACTGGGACAGATATAGTATAATTCATAGAGATATCATTCAAGTCCACCCTCCGTTAACTGGGACAGAAATAAAACAATACATAAAGATACCCTCCCATTCCTCCCAGTCATTCCACTATTCGTCATCTGGGACAGAAATAGTATAAGACATTTAAGATATCCTGTCACTCCCCCGAAGTCAACTGGAACAACATAGCACAACAGAGTCAGGACTAACCAAAGTTTATTAAAACATTGTTCGTACTGTTCCTCTGCTACTACGTAAGATTGTAACCATCACTCTTATCGTTGTGGTGTTTAGGAGAGCGCTACGACTCGCCCTAGTCAATGGTGCAGTGTAGGAAGGCTTTGTTGAAGTTACAACAAACTCACCTTCTCACAACGGAGGATGTTATTTGGCATTAGCTTTACTGTAGACCATAGACGGTGCTGTACCGGTAAATTAAGTGTTCGCAAAGCTATAATTTATGAACAATCCGACTACTGTTTCAAGGTGAATGTCCCTTTACCTGGACAGTTCTGAGGGTTGCACAATTGAGTCTGGGTCTCAACGCTCGAGCCCAGACATCCTTTGCCGCCGTACGCTGGTCTCGGGTTCGTGCACGAGCGAACATGAGATCTGGCTTGTCGTCCCCCACCGCAGGTCTTAGTGCACACCGAGTAGGCGCTCCACTGGCCGTACGGGCTCCAGCCGCCATTCACTGAAGGACGTTGTAAAATTTTGAATTGATAATCATCGTATGTATAAACTGTTCTTTTAAATCTACTACTACTACTGGTACTACTACTACTACTACTACTACTACTACTACTTCTACTACTTCTACTACTACTACTTCTAATACCACCACCACTAAAACCAACACCACTACGACTACTACTACTACTACTACTACTACTACTACTACTACTACTACTACTTCTAATACCACCACCACCACCACTAAAACCAACACCACTACTACTACTACTACTACTACTTCTAATACCACCACCACTAAAACCACCACTACTACTACTACTACTACTACTACTAGTACTACTTCTATTACTAATGCCATTACAATTACTATAGTACTACTACTGTTTTTACTTCTACTATTACAACAACTGTCATTTGTACTAATATGTTTACTTCTACTATGAACATTACTGTTTTGACTACTTCTACTATTACAACTACCGCTACTCTTAGAACAACAACTACTTATCTAATTAGTATCACTGCTGTTGCTATTCTTAGTTTCTAATACTACATGGACGTGTAATGTTGCTTATCTGTATATTCAAAAAACGTATTACTTATATTGTATTGATGCTGTCCTACAACTAAAACTATTCTCATGGTAACAACAACGAGGCTGTCCTACCTGCGGAGCAGTATTTAGTTCTGAAACAAACAAAAACAGAACATTTAAAACGTTTAATTACTGTTTATCAAATAACTTCTCTGTCCTAAATTATATCTAAATCTAGTTAATGCACATGGCACGTGTATATATAGAGGTTATCATGAGCGAGTGTTATAAAATGGTCAATGATATCATGCATTAGGAATAACAATACATTTCGAGAGCCTTGTCGAGATAAATACATAGTGTTTATTCCTAATGCAGGATATGTACCATCCCCAAAAGTGAACTTGATAACTACTTCATCTTACAGTGTCAGTCGTCATTATTTTTGCTCTAAACGGCATGAAAACATTAATTTCAAATTTTTTTTTCAAATGCCCGCATTGACATATGCAACTGAACACTGATTACTAGCAAGGTAAGTTAACACAATAATGCCTCTTAAATGCTGCTTTCAGATAACAGCTAGTTCAAACTAAACTGGCATTCGGATAGTTGGTATCGAACTCGAAGATGTCATGAAAGCTGAGGAACGGCGTTATTTGCGAACGCGTTTTCCCTCGTCTTCTGTGTTATTCTCTCGCTTAATTTAAATGGTCCAAATGCACAAGCATGATGTTCTATATCCGTAAATTATATCATCAATTAATCTGGATAAACAGTTTTTCTCCTGCTGTACCAACATTAAACAAAACATGTCATCGGTGTTTTTCAACGTATTTTGTACATTTCTATTACGCAATCAAGTATGGCCTATCTTAACCTCCATAGTTCAGACTCGTTTAGAGTTTGCACATCCTGTACACCTAATTAAGCCTTTCCATGTACATGTGATTTACACAAACCGCAAATTGAGGGAGGACCGTTTCAAGACAACTGCATCCGAACAAGACGTGTACAAAGATTTACAGATAACATGCATATTGTATGGTATATGATTTACAGGTTTCGGAAAGCCGATGTTGACAGACTTCTCCATGCAATATTTGCCAAGGGATACGGATTTGACAATAATCTTTGATAATATTTCCACGGACAACAGGCAATTGACGAGTCGTGAGACGTGGCAGGAACATCGTTACCGTGGTTACTGTGGTTGTTGTGGTTACTGTGGTTACGAAAGTTATTGTAGTTACTCTTACCTGGTCCTTGAACAGCGACTCCATCCCCAGAAACCGCAGCTCACTGAATAGCGCTCTGTACCGCATGCTCTGGTCAGGTTGAAAAAAAAGAAGGTATATATATAAGTTGATTTATTAAAATTTGTAAACTGAGTCAATCGTGTTCAATCTAATGACAAGTATCTGAATATCGTAATTTCAAAAGGTTCCGTGTTCAAATAATGGATATATATATATATATATATACTTACACCCTGGCTTGGGTGGCCACAGGTAGAAGGACAGCGAGCACCGTGAGGGCCAGAAGCGAAACGATACCTGCTCCCTGCATGTTGCTGGTTCTGATCCAGCCAGGTAAACCTCGGTGCTTATATATACACCTACCCTTACCTGTCTATCAATCACAGGTAAGGAGATCAGAGACGCTGATACAAAACACTAACATCATATTATGCCGCTTAAATATTTACTCAAAAGACGGCACAGGAATTATCCTTTCTTGTCACTGCGGAACATACGTAATCCGCCATATTTACTTCTTGTAAGCAACCTGATACTGAGCTCTTCAGCTGTATTGCCAGTTTGGTATCTACGCGTTCCAGAACCAGTGTCATGTATATATTTATGCAAGGGATAGCATTTGAATTATGTTGTCTCATTTGTTTACACACACATCTCCCTTTCCAATTTGTTTTCGAAATAAGTGTGTACTGCCTAAGACAGTAATCATACTCGATACCATAACTATTTATTTAAAGGATACTGTCGGTCTTATACCTAACGTTGAAGGGGTTTGTGTGTTGTTATTCAACAACGTGTCACATATTTTACAGTTGGTTGTTAGATCAGCTGCTCAAGTGAATTTTAATCAGAGCCATACGCTTATTGTTTAGTTCTGACTGGCACATTTAAAGTAACAGAAGTTTGAAAACATTGTCTTCATGAAGTATATGGTAGTTGAATTCTGCTAAACATATGAGCAAAAGAAACATTACGTTATTTTTAAAACACAAAAACTGCTGCTCAAGAAAGGCGATTTTGAATGACGTTGAGAGGCACTTGTAGTTAAAAGATAATTTTTATACTAACAGTTCCATACATTATGGTATGATACTTTGTATTTATGTCTGTTCCGTCTTTCTGCCTGTATTTGTTGAAATCCCCCTTTCAAAATGTTCTTTTGGTCAGAATGTCTGGCATTTAAAGGGGCTGTAGCACGTTTTTTGCAAATTTAATTTTTTTCAAACTTCCCATTTATAATGATAGTTTATGCCACTTTAGAGGGTAAAACATCTTATCACACAAACCAATTATCCGTTGCGGCAATAACGGTGTGGTGAATAAAGCAAAAATTGCATGGCGGCCATTTTATTGTGAACACATTTTATTATTTTGAATGACAAAAACGATTCTCATGGTTTTCCGGAACATGTACACCCATTTTTAACTTGATTTTCTGAAAGAGAGAAGGGTGTTTTACTTTTGGTGACATTATTTTCCAAATACATTGCATCAACATATTTCAACGAAAAAACGTGCTACTGCCCCTTTAAGTGAAAAATATGACACATGAAAAGTTGTTATCGCATCATTAGTGTAGCCAAAAGGCTTCTTTGATTCTCCTATCTCATCTAGTAAAGGTGATTCCAAAAGAACAAGTTCTTAAAATGCGTGATTTTTAAGAAACACGAACAAATACCAGATAACAGAGGCTTCTCCATACATGTTATAATTCTCTTACTGTCGTATTTATCACTCGTTCTTTTTCTTTTGGAGTCGGTGGCATTGAACAATTCGATGGAACTAAATAAACTAAATAAATTGTTTTTATCGGCCCCCTCCCCCATATTGTGTATTGCACCTTCGTACACAGACATAAATTGTAATTATGTTTCACTAAACATACAGTGTATATACCTGTAGGAATCAGACGAGCATTGCTTCAAGGCAATTCATACGAAAACTTGCTATCTTCGGTTTAACATACAATCAAGCTTTCATTGCACACATGCACACTTCGTGTGCTGATGAAAGTCACAAATAATCTAGATGTTATACTACAATATACAATTATAGACTGGTGATGAGGTCAATACCTGTTTTTATGGACCCGAGAAAACAATATTGACCAAGGACGAATTGACCGAAACACACGTCCATAATTGTTTTATTATGTATTTGACACAGGAACGAAAAGAAAACCATGAAATACAGTCAAAAATGTAATTTGGTTTGAACAACCGGGACTACGATCAGATGACGTCATGGTTACAATAGCATGACGTCATGCAACAATCGTTTGACGTCTCTCAAGTCAATATTGCTTTTGGTCGGACTCGGGTTGGAGTCAATATGCTTTTTTATTATATGACTGGATTATTTCCGTCTTTCTGATTTGTCTACTTGGTCACATATGACAGCACTGACGCCAAGCAATGTCAACCTGTGTGACGCGCGAGAGGTTGATATAACAATCCGGACACCTCCGGTGACTAAAAATAGCTTTGGGAGATCCAGGTCTTGAACTCCGTATTTCGCGTGTAGTACTGTAAATCAAGCGATAGGCATCGCTTCGTCTCTGTGACCGTGCTGAATTAAAGTTACGTCCCTTTCGTATCAACGTCGACGGTAAAACGATACAACGTCAAAGAAATAAACTTCAAAGTAAAGATTCGCCACTGTTTTTAATGAGGAAATAAACTTCTGCTGAAAGAAAAAGGATGTGCCAAACACCACGAGGGCAACAATCAGTGCTGAGAAGACCATGAAGACGTTCCTAAACGAGAAACGTCGCCGGAATTTGAAGAATTTCGAAGTTGGATATAAGTGGACAAAATACTCGCCAAGTTTTATCCAAAGGTGGCGGCCACGCAGTACTTTAGATTAACAGACATTAAACACGTATCGGGAACATGACCCACTAATTCACTGAATCATAAACTGCAACATTTGTCGCCTGGGAAATTCAATATTTCTAACGTTTGACATTAACGATAAGTTACGAATTAGGAGATAAATCCATTCTGTTTTATATTTTGGGGTTGTATGTTGTGCATTTTTTACCCCTAAATTTAATTTCAAACCGAGCTTGCGAGGTTTGAAATGTTAATTTAGGGGTAAAAAATGCACAACATACAACCCCAAAATATAAAACAGAATGGATTTATCTCCATTCTAACATGACTAATTAGGAAAATAATGAGGAACTCTTTCGTCTTGCGCCAAAGCGCTGTGCTTGGGTCAAACCAGTACAGACCGGTTTCACTCGCCCGCGACCCTTCGGTGCAGTTCACTTTTCAAAGAACATGCTTCAATCAAAATATCAAAACAAACACTAAAACTTATTTCAATGTAACTTATCTTTATTCAATTGATGATAATATCAACAGAAAACCCATGTTGGAAGTCATCAGACTCACAGAAGCGATTTTCAAGTAAATACATAGTCCGACCTATCTCCCCTACAAGGCCGACAAGGACCAATCCCATTCAAGGGGGGCTACTCTGAAAGTAGTTATTCACTACAAGCGAAGAGTTTGAGACCTGAAGAAAGCCTGACAAGAACGCTTTTTGTGTCATGGTTGAGGACATCGTGGAAGGAAATGGGGTCATTTGGGATTGTGAACTGGAGGCAGTGGAAGAATTTTGCAAAATAGAGGAATAACGCCGCTTCTGTTCATTGGATGAATCGCTGTTGTATGAAGCGAGCGACTGTTGACGTCAGCGGAGCAATGTGAATCGGTCGCAAATATTTAGAGGTGATTATCGGTAAAATAATTACTCCAAAATTGATACGAGGAACCAATCAGAAAGCAGTATTTTCATTCTAAATATAGTGTCATGTTAGAATGAGTATTTTAGTATGCATTGGAGAAATGTTTTATTGATTATCTATTCATATACAATACATGTTGAGAACATATATCACAGGGCTATACAATACCAACATGAAACTTGAAGGGTGTATTTATATATACGGTTAAGTTATAAATTATTGCCAATTTTTAGAAATATTACATTCTTTACTTTGAACTGAATAAACGTATTATTGATTATCTCTGGTCCATACACTAAATAGTCACTAGAAGCAACTTTTGCGACTCAGGAGTTCTCCTTATCTGTTTCAACATCAAAGTATACTTCTAAGAAGATAATTTAAATATGAATAACTGTGTAATAATTACTTATGATATTTTCTGTGAAGTTCTCTTTAAAATGTTTCTGATTATCTGACATCTTTAACGATAGGTTTTATCTCAAATCAAGGGCCCGATGTCATTAACAATTTATCGTAAAGTAAAGTAGAGTAGCTAGAAATAATGAAGTGGTGAAAAAGAGTTTTTTGGTTGTTAGATGTTCATCAGACGTGTCAATTACAGAGCAACATTTAATTTCAAATGACATTATACTTAGGCTACTTTGTAGCCTTTTGTTTGATAACATAGATTTGAGCGTATTTTCCTCAGTTTAATGGTTTCAGTAATAAATAGAACATTATTCGTGTTATGGTATACTGTATTGACGAGTCTCGTACGTAATTTTATTTATTACACACGTGGTGAACGTACAACTAGTGGCATACTAATCTCGTACGTCACACGTGTGTCGTATCACGTTGACATGTGTCGTAACGACGTGACCCCGCATTCCAACGATCTGATTGGATAACCAATGACCTCTCAGTTAGGGTCAAGTTGAAACGGAACTACTTTTGAATTAAAAACAAACACGTAACATTTCATTTTCATTACTTTATTTGCTAGATATATGCGTCGACATAGTTTGTCAATGCTTATAGAAAGTTTCACATTTGTACAGTATGCATCATTGATATCGCGAATAGCTATAACTATCGGCAAACGCACCGTATTTACTTACAGTTCAAGGGTTGTGTGGAAATCCGGACACATCTCACATTCATTGTCGGCGTCAAAAGGTTTCCAATGCGGCGAATGTCAAATGCGAACATCATTTAGCCTAATCATAACCATGAACGTAATGAACAGCTTGCAATTATGGTACTTGCAATGATACTAGTCGAAGTCAAGCATATTCGCTCTGCGTTGACCTTGCCCTTCGATGTTGACATCATGCCGATCGCGAGTCGTCAACGTCACTGTCTGACTGTTTTCTCTCTACTGCAGTACGTAGGCCACGATTGTCATAATGCGTCGGTTGTTGCAGTTCATCCAAACTTAAAACCTTGGCACTGTTGCTTTATTCTTTCAGTAGATTGTATATATCTAATGACATTCCGTCACAAAAAAAACCAACATCAGCTGTCGCTAGTAACTAGGCCAACAGCCTCGACACTTCAGCGGCGAGCCGACCGACTGCGAGGTGAGGCGAGGCGAGGCGAGGCGAGGCGAACGAGTTTAATATAATATTAATGTCAATGTTTGCATTAACAATAATACCTTGCGCAACCATGATAACATAACAAATACAGTTCATTTGCGTAAACCTTTTTGTTCATTGTTACAGTCCACTTTTGATTTATTCAACTGAATCTCATGAACTACATTATTTCGTCGTAGGTATACGCAATAGGAGGTGCAAATAAGCGTTCGGTAGCGCAGTTTACGTCAATTATTACGCACTCGGTTATAGAAACCGGTTTCGGTTACGAGAATTGTTTCCCTTATCACAGGTTATAAAATTAAGCGGTGTGACGAATCCGCGTATAATAAACGTGTGTAATAAATAAAATACCACACTCGGTCTCATTAGATACGAATTATACGAAACTCGTGACCTTCCTATGGTATCTGACCTCGCTTTCGCTCGGTCAGATACCGTCGGAAGGACACTCGTTTCGTATAATTCGTATCTAATGAGATCTCGTGTAGTATTCTCTATTTATCGGTATATCCCTCGCTCTCACTCATGGGATACCAATATTCAGGCACTAGTGTCCTAATCATAGTATAGCACAGACACTCATACGCTATCCTCCATAGATGTCTACTTTTTTAAGCTAGCCTGCAATTCAGTCATACGCTCCTGACTGCATTCTAAGAGAAATCGAAATATTCTGTAATACGATCACATCTAACTTTATCCCGAATGTGGATTAAACTTCCGGCTGATTCGGCTTGATCGCTGTAAACTTTGATTACGTGTGAAGGGACCCTCTAATGCACTGTAGCACGAATTTGGCATTTTTATTTGTTCAAATTTGCCACTTATGAGAGTTTTTTGCAGTATGTCTTTGATTTGGAAGCCCCATTATCCTTAGACGTAGAAAACTGTGTCACGTATAAAACGAAAACAGATAGCGGCCATTTTAGAGTGAACTCCTTGTAATAAATCGAGGATAGGAAATGAATCAACATTGCTTAGCCGAACCATATGTTGTAACTTTTCGTTTTAGAACTCTTTGTAATGGTTGGAGAGGGTTGTTTAGCAATTGGTAATCTTTCTTTTCCATTTTGTTTCGATTAGATAACGTGATATACACACACATATATATATATATATATATATATATATATATATATCCAGCCCATTTAAGAGATAAACATAGCATGACAGGTAGCAGTGAGAGAACAAGGATTCCACTTGTAGAATTGAAGGACTCCTACTTATTTTGTAATGCGCCGGGTCGTGTCCTGCATTCATTTCTCTTCCTTGATCGGTAAAGATGGTGTGGAGGTACATGGGATGAAACATGTTCCACAGAGAAATGCAGGCAAAGGACAGCAAACTTCACAAGAACGAGTCCAGCAAAACTTGTATCGAAGAAAGAATGACTGTGGAGAGGAGAAAACATAAAATGTTAAAAAATACTTTGCACAAGAATTGAAAAAACCCAAGACATCCTTGAGCGAACCATTATGTTCCTGAAGTCAATTACAGTTTTCGATTTAAAAAAAAACCATCTCTGAAAAATGACTTTTAAATCATCGTTTTGGAACCTCCTTAACTAAAGGCGATATAAATACTCCCCTTTGTGGCATTCTTTATGACACCCTATTGCAATGATTCGGTTACGATTTCAAGTCCAAGAAGGCACACCAAATCAATGTCCATATTTGGTTAAGTTTTAATTAAATTTCAAACAAAGTCCAAAATCAGTACGTATGTTAATAGACATTTATATCAATACACACATATATATATATCATAATCATACATTGCAATACATTGGTGGATAAAATTGTGTCTACAGCTACATCTTCACAAACTTTTGCTTATCAAAGACATTTCCAATCAACTTTATCTGGCAGCAATATTTTGTTTTTAATTCTGTTGAAAATTTGATAAATGTGACTCGGTAACCACGAACCATGCTGAACTATGGTGTTACTAATGAAGTGACCTATTCACTTCAACCTGCTTAATATTATAAAATAAATAAATAAATATCAGTCAGTAGTCATTGAAAGATATAAAATTCTCATTTCTCTTTTATATCGTTCAGATTCATTGCTTGCTTGGAAATGTTCTCTTTATAATGTGTGTTGGATATAATAAACTACCCTATATTGCTGAACGACATTTTGCATTACGGGCAACATTATCTGGATGTCACATGAATTTGTTGAAAAGCAACTTTGTATTATTTAAACCGTACTCATGGAGACATCTCTTGTGTTATAATAAGCCGTATCTCCTCGGAATTATCTTAGGTTTCCAGTACAAGATTGTGAAAGTAGAAACGTCATTAAATGTTTACATCAGTTGTTTTCTCAACTACTTTTCTCGGGGGAGGTAATACGATGTAGTATGTACACCTTGTCATATTGACTTAGACATGGCGATCAGCTAGGTGATCGTCTTACGTGTTTAATAACATGATATGAATAAACATACCATGCGTGATATCGGTGTGATTGCTAGGAGCTATCAACATGTTATGACCGTTTTGTAAAATTAACAGTTCAAAGAATGCCTACCTTTGTAAATCTGAATCTCTTTGACTGCTATCACTTCATATGTAATAAATACCCATGCCATGACGTTGCTTAAACTTACCTTACTGTAGATATATCACAGAATCGTAACAAGATACTTGTATTAAATCAACATGTATATGTCAGCCGTCAGGTGTTCATGAATACAGATTAATTCAGATATATACATTTATCACTCGATATAGCGATTCAACAATAGATAACGATATCGGACAAAGTTCTCTTGTGTAATATTTTGGTTTTACTTTTGATTCTTAAAGAAAATGTGTTTAGTCACATCTTCCGTGTTAAACGCCGGTTTGATGTTATCTTTTCACGTATCCTTGTCAATTTAAATTGATAGCTTTATTTAGTATCTACACTTGATACCCTTTACTGATAACTGTTAGGAACATTAACATATATTTGCAATTAGCGTGTGCAATATTGTTCTAATTAGATATCAGAATATTGAATTCAGCTTTTATCCTAAACAACCTCCCTGCTTTGTAAAAAGCAATGAAAACAACATTTCGACACGTCTATATTGATATTACACACAAAACGATTGGATTATTGGCATTATAAACACAATGAGCTAAGCACTAATAGATTGTCCTTTTAAAGGTTATTTAACATATGAAATACTTTTATTCAGACTACACTTAGGCATCTACACAACCAAACAAATTGAAAATAATATTATTAAACATGTATTGGTATCCTTTTTATGGTTATTTAACATATGAACATACTTTCATTCAGACAAAACATTGGCATATAAACAAGAACAAACAGTTTTTTTTAATCTCTGCAATCACTGCCCCATGTTTGTGTAACTTTCTTTTATGTAAAGCGCCACTGAGCAGGTATAACCTGGATATTAGGCGCTATACAAATCAATTGTCATTCATTTTTCATTGAATACCTATTTTATTTCGGGCTGCGCCACTCGTGAAAATATAACCTTTCTACCTCAGTCGATGGGATAAACATGGTATTAGTCAAGAAAAGACATATATAAATATAAAACTGAAGGATTCCTGTCATTACTTACGGGGTAGAATGACAAGATTAAGTGTTTAAAGGTAGCATGTATGACAGAAAACATTTTCGTCCAAGAAGTGCTATTCCCAGAGCACCGAAATGATGACAGCAAATTTGAGAAATGTTCATTCAGATATGACGGAATATGTCTATAACGTAACCATTGCAGTCTTATCGCAGAACAGTAACTGAAACCGTGAATTCTTGCTAATTATGGAATTACGGGCCGCCATTTTTGAAACGAACACACGTACGTTAATCTTCGTGACTTTTCCGACCACCTCTGGAAATGCTTGATATAAACAGTCATGCATTATTTTGTACAGTAGAATAAATTAGTACCCAGTTAATGTGCGGCTCTGTTACTTGTAGGTACATGGAACGTTTGACTTCAGTCGATGAGACAGACCAGGTAATACAGAAGAAATGTCCGTTGTTCCCAAGTATTCTCATTTCCAAGTATTCTTATGCAGTGGTCTGTGTAATTCAAATTAACACATGGTGGCTATCCAAATGCTACTGTTCATATCAAACTCAAGCTAAAAGTTTAATATTATGGCTGAATAAAAAAATACTGTATAGTTTCTATAAAATGGAGGCACACGAATGGCGTTTCGTTCTGTTGTCTTAACGTCATAGTAAAATCAATATTTAGGTTTAATACCGTGGACGATTTTTAAACTGTATTTTTTTGTATAAAATGAAGGAACACGAATGGCGTATGGGTGTGTCGTTTTTATATTTATCTAAATATGATATTTTTACATTGAATTACATTCAGTCATTGCACAATGCCATTCAAAATATGCGTTCGGGATAATTAATATTTATGAGACATGGACAGCCCCTGGTGTATTTATAGAGTTGGCTTGAAAGATGCAATTAACCCATGTATATACATGTATATCTGCGATGTTGAAATGTCCGTGTAATGCGGCGATTTTGAATGTCATACATACATATATCCTGTATATTAATGAATATTACCATCCATATTTCAACACACATTTTACAGTAAGATACACGTTTACTGCATTATCTAATATTCATAATATTTTTTTTACGAGAATACAATTTGCCGCTTTATGCTATAAAATATATAATTATGAATAAAAAGTTACATTTAATTTACAACCAATAAAAGGAATAATTAACTCTAAAAAATTTTGTAGTCATAGTGCAAGTTACTTTGATACACACAGACCATATTATCTCAGGTACCGTATAGCACTAAACCACACAGCAAACGAAACCATAGTTACAACAACGCAATATATCTCCACCAGTGATAAACACAATTAAAACATAGTATCACCATGTCTCAAGAAGCCTACTTAAAGGGACACCGCGTCGAGAATAAAAATCACATCATATGTATCTACCTATGCTGATTAACATGTCTTCTAACAAGTCACAGACACCGAATTTCAGATAATTGACGTAATTGGTAATAAAAACTATTGCATGCAAACAGTGAAGTGAAACGTAATTCGTTAGCAGACACTCTAATCAGCTTAGTGAGAAAAAGATGAGGCTCATTTATATCCTCGACGCAGTGTCCCTTTAACTAAATTTCATGAATCCTTCTCTTCACGTTCCAGAAAAAAATACACTTATTTTAAAGAAATCATCGTTTTGGAATACCGTTAACTGGGCGAGATAAGAGAGTGAAATAAGGCCTTGTCACCCATTACACGATGTCCTACCGTAAAGATGCGTCAACGAATTAAAGTCAAATAAGGTACATTTTGTCGACAACATATTTCAATTCAATTTTCATATTCATAATTTTTCATTTTGTCCACAAAATCAGTGTGAAATGGCGTTTTCAGCACGCCATGTGCGTTTGAGAAGATATCACAATTTAAAGTATCATATTCTAACGAATGTAAATATGTAAACTTATGTCATATATGATATATATTCTCATCAGAGTCAAAATCGATTTTTTTGTGTTTGATTCTTCTGGATATTAGGTAAAGTTTTTTGCATTTAATTTATATGGAGAGCATCGCATGCTAACATAAGCACACTCGATGTGTTGATGGGGCTGTTGCACGTTTTCTGCAAAAAATATATTTTCAAATTTCCAATTTATGATGATAGTTTATGTCATTTGAATGAATTTTAGAGGGTAAACATCTTATTACACAAACCAATTCAACGTAGTGGTAATAATGATGTTGCGTAAAAATTGCATCGCGGCCATTTTATTGTGAACACATTGTACTATTTCGAATTACAAAAACGATTCCCATGACTTTACACTGTACACTCATTACTAAATTGATTTTCGGAAGAAAGGCGGATGTTTTACTATTAGTGACATTATTTATCAAATATATTTCATCGACTTATTTGAGCGAAAAATCGTGCTACTGTCCCTTTAACGTGAAGCTGTTGCAGTTAGTGGAAGTGTCACGACGACGCGACAGGTTGAGGGGAGCGGAGCACGACCAATAGCCTCGCGTTCAATGAACACACCCCCAGTTATGTAGACTTGCTATACCCGTCACGATATGAACCAAGGGATCACATCCGGGAGATATATATTGTAGTGATGTAACCTCGAGTGATTGGTTTTCGGACGCTTAAGAAACAAATCAATGTTGACAATAAACTCGTTTTATAACTAATAAATACACTTCACAAATTTTTGCACATAAGCTTTATCTAAATTAAATTGGAGACAATTTGTCCGGGAAAATGTTTTGATGGCTCTGTGTTGTCACATTTAGTGAGTGCATCCGGAAATTAGACAATCAGCGCGTGAATGCCGTTTTCGGACATCTGATTGGTCGATACCAAAAAGGGATATCCCAAGCTATTTATGGAAGTTCCGTTGACCTAGAATATTATTACAACACATAGACAACGTAGATAATTTTCACAAGCCGAGAAGACTTGTTAAAATTATCAAAGTACTGACTTTTTCATAGCATGCACATTTAGTGTAGGATAGAGGTTGATTTTAAGCTTTAAAGTGAAGTTTATATGATCTTACACATCTTAGGAAGTTTCACATGAAGCATGTCATTCTGACGGCTAGCGGAGACCTCTGCTACGGATTGATGATGTTACATTACCAAAAATATCAAGAAAAAATACTCTAATGTGAGCCGTCCGAAAACCAAGTCTGTCCGAAAACCAAGTGATAGTTATAGTGATGTATACTATAGTAATGTTTATTAAAATGATGTATATTATAGTGATGTTTATTATAGTGATGTATACTATAGTGATGTTTATTATAGTGATGTATATTATAGTGATGTTTATTATAGTGATGTATATTATAGTGATGTATACTATTGTGTTGTTTATTATAGTGATGTTTATTATAGTGATGTATACTATAGTGATGTTTATTATAGTGATGTTTATTAAAGTGATGTATATTATAGTGTTGTTTATTATAGTGATGTTTATTATAGTGATGTATATTATAGTGATGTATATTATAGTGATGTATATTATAGTGATGTATACTATAGTGTTGTTTATTATAGTGATGTTTATTATAGTGATGTATACTATAGTGATGTTTATTATAGTGATGTTTATTATAGTGATGTATATTATAGTGATGTATATTATAGTGATGTATACTATAGTGATGTTTATTATAGTGATGTATACTATAGTGATGTATACTATAGTGATATTTATTATAGTGATGTATACTATAGTGATGTATACTATAGTGATATTTATTATAGTGATGTACATAGTGATGTTTATTATAGTCATATATATCAAGATGAACACGGGAGTACAAACTGGGTGTCCCAAATGAGAACTCTGCTATTCAAAACTGGATTCTCATATGTCAATATCGCCCAAGATTGTGGAGATGTGAACTATTCCCTATGATTAGTTAAACAGCGGTGTATAGATTTACAAGTTCAAAATTGATGCCAGATATCAATAATAGTTAAACATGTTTCTGTCACTATAGTTCAAGTCATTGTTTACTACAGAACTGTATGTACGATTAAGTGCAATAGATAAAGATTTCGAATACTAACTCATAACTTGACAGTTCAGAAATACCGCTATTCGAAAACTAAGGATGAAACTAATCTATATATATTAATCTGTGAGAAGTGTGGCAATATGACTGTCGAAGATGAATTCCACTTCATTTTAAATTGTCCATAATTATACTACAGTGTATTAGCAGAGACAAATTCATTCCAAAAATTATCAATATCCTACAAGGGAAAACTACAGCAACTTAGTATGCCTCAACAAATATCAATGCATTCAAAGGACTGGCACTGTATTTGAAACTCTTTATATTAAAGGAGTTACATGTTTTGTCATAACGTATTGTGTTGTAGAAACTGATGTAACATTTTTGTACAATACACCAAAATATGATATTATAATTATATGTAAGAAATCTAAACAACTCTCTTTATTCAACACTGTAGTACTCTGTGTCACGAGGCCTGCAATGCTGAATAGAGACTTTGACTTGACTACAGCACGTGTCTGCCTGCAAGCTTTGTACATACTCATTATCAACAACTTTACAAGCATCCTTGTTGTCAGCACCCCAATCTTCTGATAACGATCATGTCGTGAGGCGCCTGAAGATGGAGCTTTAGTGAAACAAAACATCTTTATGGACCTTTTCAATGTTTTCGATTGAAGTGAACATTTACTGTTTGGGATATTGAGTACATATCCTGTTTAGTATACTTAATGGCGAATTTTGCTTTGGGTGAAATAAACACTTTCAATAATATCGTGTCATCCCATTTTGATATGAAAGCAACTGGGTGCGAACACCACTCCATCAAGGTGTATAGTGAATTGCAATCAACAGCTGTTGATGAATATGCAATGTTTTGTCATTAGGTTGCAAGAGATTTGCAGTGATTGATGGCCTGTCATACACTATGTACAAAAATACAGAATAGATACGTGTATATACACGTATCTCCCACATTTATTGTAGAGTCATTTATTTAGCAGTTTAGTTTCGTCAGCACGTCCTGTAAATGCAGTGAATTTGTTACTGTCAAATGAAAAGATTTCGTGGTGAGAAAATACAAAGGATCTGAGAAGCAATGGACGGAATAAGGTAGTACCTGATATATTGGAAAGTATTGATAATATTGAAAAGAATTTGATAGTACTGCAAAGTATTTGAAGTACTCCAAAGTATTTGATAGTGCAGAAACATTAACCAAATTCAGTGTTTGCCAAACCAGCGTCATTTAAAATCATCGAAGTGTAAATAGGGTTAAAAACATGTTATTTTTCAATGTTAAATTGGTAAACAGACACCTTCACCGCAGGCAATATCCTCTTTCTTTATGGGTTTCATGAATTACACATCCAATTACACGCTCTCTGCGTATTGTGACGTACTCCTTAGTCATTTCCGGGCAGTCGTATATCCTGGTCGAACAATCTATATAAAAGAATGAATTTTCACCATTCAGTCATATTTATACCTTAAGTTATTATTTTCTACTTTTGTATATTTTTATATTTATGTTATACCAAGACGTCCCAAGTAAACTTTCTTGCTCATATTACAGCTCGTGTACAATCATTGATAAACACATTCTTCAGAATGAAGACTGCCAGTGTATTTATTGTAATACTCACAGTCTGGATGTCCGGAGCTCTTGCGCAAAGAACGTAAGTTTTACAAGAATTACATAACATATTTTTTTACTTGAAACCTGTAAAATTTGTTATTACATATATATTTTATTAAATATAGTACAAAAGACATTTTGCTCTTAGACTTAGCAAACCGTTCATTTGTCTACTAAGTGCTTACCATTTAGAAACCCCGATAGGGTACTAAGAGTTGCATATTAAGTCTCATGTTCTTGCAGGGGGTAGGAAAACGATATATTTACCGTTTTCTTTATTTTGCAATACGGTTTTGTTTCAGCAGTGATTTATCTTTAATGTCGATATTGTATTAGTCAATTGATATACACGATTTCGCAAGATACAAAGACACCCCTGATGTCGCCGCCATTGTAATATAAATGCTAAGCGATGTTTAGCGGATTTTGGACAATCTAAATCAATCTGTTTCGACCATCATTTAATCCTATATGTTAAGAACATGTTGATTTGTTTGTTCGGCAATCTTTTAGCAAAATGAAAAAAAATGTACGCTATGTTCATAGACACAAATGATTTACAAAAGTGTTCATCGTTGATATGATTATGTGTTTAATAACAATCTTAATACACTGATCTGACCATTAGAATTTCATTTGATAGAACATCTTTAACCGTTAACCTTTCCAATCGATAAAATGCTGGTTTAAACATTCCAATTCGTTGCTTTTTCTTGATTTCGATGATCACAATCCTACTTATCGTAAACACCTTCATGTCTACAGTGAAATATGTTTGTAAATAATTATTTTTCCATTACAAAGAATTTACATCCTGGTAGCAGACGGATCTTATTTATCTGCATTTCTCCTTAACATCTTAATCCTTAATTATAGTTTTCCATTGCGTTATCCAAGGTAGATTTCCGAATTTCCGAATGTTGAAATCCTTTTTGATGCCTTTTATATTTCTGTGACATCTTTAATGCAAGGCTTTATGTTTAAGTCGGAACGAAGATCGAGGGGACAGTCCTGCTTATATATATATATATATATATATATATATATATATATATATATATATATATTACGAATACGTGATTACAACACAATCCAGTTGAAACCTATTGTTCAGAGTCAACTTTTGGTGACTTAAGATTTTACAATTTGACAAATAATGGCGGACATTCATTCAAACATTATTTTTTTTGCATCAACGCTTTGAATAAGGAAGAAAACAGGACATTGTTTAGTTTAATTATATATTAAATTATGTGTTGCTTTATGGATATTCTATCATGTTTATGTTAAATAGTTATAAAATTGTAAAATTCGTAAAAATACGGCGTTTTTCTCATTTCACGTAATGTATAAAGGCAAGATGACAGCTGTTACTGCTAATAGAAGTCCCTTTAAAATATCAATCCGATACTGATCTAGATGGGTCGATTCAAATTAACTTAATTAATTAACAAGATCTACCTTTCAACGTACTCACCAGACAACCCCAAATAAAAAACCGAAGTATTGCAGCCGCCACTTTTGAATGACTTGATAAGCATATACTTCGTAAAAGGTATACACATTAAATGTTTATGTATGTTCAAAGCACAGAATGGGGCAGAATGGGGCAGAATGTTTCGCATTTAACTTGCAAATTACAATTTGGAAAAATGCGAATAATAAGTTAATAAGATATGTTGTCGACAATGGAGTGAATTCGTTGACGCGACATTGCTTTAAGATGTCAAAAAGCAAGCAAGAAATCCCTAAATCCTAATTTATTTTTTTTAAACTTGGTCAGACGATTTAAAATCTGTTTTTAGTTAAGTTGTCTTCTGGAAACATGATGTAACTTTGTTTCAGCGAAGTAAAATATCATGTAATTTGTTGTCGATGTTTCATTTTCCCATGAGTCTATTATTGTCGTTACATCATCAGCATGTGTGTAAATATTTCAAGGGGTAATTTTAATAACTTTTTCACGTGTTTCGTCCCTTTAACAGCATCTCCTCCACGTGCAGTGTGAAGGTGAGGTTCACAGAATCGTGCGGGTCATGGGGACTGTCCAAATGCACAAGATACAGGTACTCGCTTTGTCAACACTTCTTTATAAATCTGTATTTAAATCTGAAACTATTAAGTGCCTGTGCTACTTTAAAAACAAATGGTTCAAATCTATGTGAAATGTATGGTGTTATATATAGGTGGCTTGATTCTGTGATAGATGTCAATTATGATAATTTTCAAATTTGTATGGTTTGATATATGTACAGCATAATATAATACTGACAAATGAAATGACTGTGATATTTATGTTCAATTGAAGATTACAAGGTGGGCAAATTTAATGTACTTTTAATATATTTCATATCTACTGCTTCCGAATAATACTTCGAGGGATTAACACTGATCTCCGAAGAATTGATAGTCATACATGTGACTGTTATCATACAAAATGTACAGTATAATAATAATTCCGATATTAAGAGAACTTGTCAAAGATAACGTTCTACCCTCTGATTAATGTGCATCTGTGTTTCTTTGGGCGAATAGAACGGAGATGAAAACGTGTTACAAGACAGAGGCGATGCCAGGTATGATATGTATGAATGTACGAATGCATGTATGACTGTATGCATGTGTGAATGTAATGCTTATGCATGTGTAAATGTATGTATGAATGTATGTGTGAATGAGTGTATGCGTGGGAATATGTGTTTATGTGTATGCATGTATGTGTATTTACATTGTACACAAGTACGTGTATATGCATTTGTTTGTGCATGTGTATATGTATGTATGTATGCATACATGTATGTGTATTCATATGTGTATGTATGACTGTATACATCAATGTATGTGTTTATGACTTTGTGTATTTTCACAAATTTGTATACATGTGTTACTGTATGCATATGCGTATGTATACATGTATGCATGTTTGTGTATATAATTATGAATGTATGCATGTATTTGTATATATGACTGTATGCATGTAATCTGCTTATTTTCAATATACGTGTTCCATCTGTAATTTCCTGTGAATACTGTAGTACAAGGGAAACTGTTCATGTTGACGATCAAGACGATCTCATTATTCCTAATTAACATCATGTTTCAGTTGATGGCGGCTGGTCTGACTACAGTGACTGGACGGAATACACTGATTGCTCTGTATCATGTGGGGGAGGAACTCAGTCTCGGACTCGAACCCGGAGCTGTACCAACCCCGCACCTGCAAATGGAGGCAAAGAATGTGAGGGCGATGAAGAGGAAACTGACGAAAGAGGCTGCAACACGAACGGATGTCCAAGTAAGTTCTCTTTAGTCTACTAAAAATAATTTATGATAATATTAAATGTAAAAACAAATGACGATTCAGTCAAGCAATTCGTTTGAAAAATATTCGATGTCGGCAGTACGATATTACATTAAAATTGAAGGGTGTGAACGAACATTACTTCCGTTTTCCAGTCAATGGAGGTTGGTCGGACTATAGCCAGTGGTCGGCATATGAAGCGTGCAGTGTCACTTGTGGAGGAGGATTCCAGTCAAGGAATCGAAATAGGACCTGCAACAAACCAACTCCTCAGTTCGGTGGAAAGGACTGTGATGGTGATGAAGAAGACAGTGAAGAAAAAGAATGCAACATAAACGAATGTCCGAGTGAGTTCTCCAAATATCATTTTCTTCGCATAAAAAAATCCCTAAAAAAGTTTAGGTTCATATCAAGAGCTGTTTGCAAAAAATAAACAATCATTTCTCCAGTTTTTGAAAATATTTTTAGATACATGTAATTCTCAATGCGGAATACGACTGACGTCAACAGCATTTCAATTTGATATAAATTGAATTTCAATAGAACAAAAACCAGTTTAAACGATTTGACGAACATAACTTCCGTTTTCCAGTCAATGGAGGTTGGTCGGACCATAGCCAGTGGTCGGCATATGAAGCGTGCAGTGTCACTTGTGGAGGAGGATTCCAGTCAAGGAATCGAAATAGGACCTGCAACAAACCAACTCCTCAGTTCGGTGGAAAGGACTGTGATGGTGATGAAGAAGACAGTGAAGAAAAAGAATGCAACATAAACGAATGTCCGAGTGAGTTTTTCCAAATATCATTTTCTTCGCCTAAAAAAATCCCTAAAAAAGCTAAGGTTCATAGCTAGAGCTTTTTGCAAAAATAAACAATCATTTCTTCAGTTTTTGAAAATATCTCTAGATAATTCTCAATGTGCAATACGACTGACGTCATTGTCATTCTAATTTCATACAAATTGGATTTCAATAGAAAAAAAATCAGTTTAAACGATTTGACGTACATTCCTTCCGTTTTCCAGTCAATGGAGGTTGGTCGGACTATAGCCAGTGGTCGGCATATGAAGCGTGCAGTGTCACTTGTGGAGGAGGATTCCAGTCAAGGAATCGAAATAGGACCTGCAACAAACCAACTCCTCAGTTCGGCGGAAAGGAATGTGATGGTGATGATGAAGACAGTGAAGAACAAGAATGCAACATAAACGAATGTCCGAGTGAGTTCTCCAAATAGCATTTTCTTCGCCTACAAAAAACAAAACAAGCTACGGTTCATATCTAGAGCTTTTTCAAAAGTAAACAATGCTTTCTTCAGTTTTTGAAAATATTTCTAGATAATTCTCAATGCAGAATACGACTGACGTCAATAGCATTCCAATTTGATATAAATTGAATTTCAATAGAAAAAAATCAGTTTAAACGACTTGACGTTCATTACTTCCGTTTTCCAGTCAATGGAGGTTGGTCGGACTATAGCCAGTGGTCGGCATATGAAGCGTGCAGTGTCACTTGTGGAGGAGGATTCCAGTCAAGGAATCGAAATAGGACCTGCAACAAACCAACTCCTCAGTTCGGTGGAAAGGACTGTGATGGTGATGAAGAAGACAGTGAAAAAAAAGAATGCAACATAAACGAATGTCCGAGTGAGTTCTCCAAATATCATTTTCTTCGCCTAAAAAAATCCCTAAAAAAGCTTAGGTTATTATCTAGAGCTTTTTGCAAAAATAAACAATCATTTCTTCAGTTTTTGAAAATATCTCTAGATAATTCTCAATGTGCAATACGACTGACGTCATTGGGATTCTAATTTCATACAAATTGGATTTCAATAGAAAAAAAATCAGTTTAAACGACTTGACGTACATTACTTCCGTTTTCCAGTCAATGGAGGTTGGTCGGACTATAGCCAGTGGTCGGCATATGAAGCGTGCAGTGTCACTTGTGGAGGAGGATTCCAGTCAAGGAATCGAAATAGGACCTGCAACAAACCAACTCCTCAGTTCGGCGGAAAGGACTGTGATGGTGATGAAGAATACAGCGAAGAACAAGAATGCAACATAAACGAATGTCCAAGTGAGTTTTCTAATCATCAATTACTTCAGCTCACGAAAACCAAAGACCGAGGTACATCTAATTAAAACATCAGAACCGCAATGAGTTATATCATACATGTAAATTTTCAGTTGATGGCGGCTGGTCCGACTACAGTGACTGGACAGAATACAATGATTGCTCTGTATCATGTGGAGGAGGAACTCAGTCTCGGACTCGAACCCGGACATGCAACAAACCAACTCCTCAGTTCGGTGGCAAGAAATGTGACGGTGAACAAGATGATGTTGATGAGAGGGAATGTAACACTGAACAATGTCCAGGTGAATGCCCATTATATATATATATATATATATATATATATATATATATATATATATATATATATATATATATATATATATATATATATATATATATATATATATATATATATATATAAATATATATATATATATATATATATATATATATATATATATATAAAGAATGGAGAATTTTAATTATCTACTTTTAAGAACACAAAAACACATGCATTTTATCATTTACTTGTTTTTTAAGTACAGAGATTCGTCATCTTTGACATAACCTCAATCAAGCACAATGTATTAACCCGTCGTCAAGGGTAGATGGCCTGTATCAGCCTTCAAGGGCAAAACCACAACAAACATTTACTAGAAAATAAAATATAACTATTTCCGTCACAGTTGACGGAGGGTGGCCTGATTGGGAAAAGTGACAGGGTATCTGTAATGTATTGTACCATTTTCTGTATCAGTTGACGGATGCTGGACTGACTGGGGGCAGTGGAAGGAAAAGAAAGAATGCAACGTGTTCTGTGGAGGAGGAAGGAAGGTCCTGAAACGCACCAGGTCTTGCACAAACCCAGCTCCAGCGTATGGCGGAGCAGAGTGTGGGGGACGGAGCCTCCAGAGGAAGAAAGTTAAATGCAATACTGATAAGTG
The DNA here is from genome assembly GCA_936450465.1 of Gibbula magus. Taxonomy (NCBI): domain Eukaryota; kingdom Metazoa; phylum Mollusca; class Gastropoda; order Trochida; family Trochidae; genus Gibbula; species Gibbula magus. Next base: position 76,166,079 of record OW388296.1, on the reverse strand, counting down.
TAAAGGTGAGATCTGACAAAATACTTTGCATGTTTTGTACGAATAACCGCTAACAAAATTTGGAAGTCCACATTTTGACTGCCCAAATTACGAATTTGCACATGTTTGAAGGATTATGTAAGAAAAGAAAACTTTTCTATCTTTACTGGGACTTTTACTGGGAATCTTGCTTTTTTCTTATATATTTCACTTGCCTTCAAATATTTTATCTGAAAGATATGTATGGTTTGTAAGGTGCATCAGTAGTTATCGATAGAGTGAGTGAGTTATTGTTTAACGCCACTTGGGCAATATTGCAGTCATTAGCGGCTTATTGATAGATATAAAACGAAATGAAATTTTTAGCATCGAACCAATATAGCCATCATTGAGCTTTCCCTTAAATAATTCCACTATTCATATTTTATCTAAATATCCAGAACGATGTCCGAAAGGAAAGAGAATGTACATACCTCACCCAACCAACAAGTCTCGTTTCTACCAGTGTGGTCATGGGATCGCCTATCTTCGCAAGTGTCCGAAGAAAACCGTGTTCGACTCAAGACTTCCCGGCTGTCGGCACAAGAATACATCTAGTCGTTGTCCACTAGCTGGAGTAGTCAGCTTACCACATCAACAGAACTGCCGAAAATTCTATCACTGCGTGAACGGATGGGCGTTGCTTCGAATGTGTCCCAGGGGTACACAATTTTCCGCGAAGTTGCAGCGGTGTGTTAACGGTTCTTGCTGACTACCACAATGATAGTTACTCATTTCATGCAATCCAGTCTATTTCGTGAAAAGGATTTAGGTCGATGGTCAATATCGAAAATTAAAATGTTATACCATTGTTTGTAGATGTGTGATTGTTTTTGGAACTTGCAAAAGAGATTTCAACCTCATTGTCGTTATAAGATTTAGTTTTGTTGATAACACTTATGTTTATGGATAAGCAAAGATTTGAACTTGTAAGTGAAGTTCGTCTTATCTTTTGGCATTCCATTTTAACGTAATTTCATCCACCATAATGAACAAGAGTGCTATGAGAGCACAAGAACCCATGGGTTCCTTATCGTCTAAAAAAGCATTTTAAATGTAATTATAACTTAATGATCTATTTAAAATAAATAAGCATGTATCTAAAATATATAAAGCCTATCACCAATCAATAAATAAGTATGGCCATGGTTAAGTTTCTAACAAAATGGAACCTACATCAAGATCAAGGTCACAAGGTCAAAGGTTATAACATCAGTGGGTAACTTGGATACATAACGTTTTCAAATGATGACAAAATAAAACACAGGACAAAAAGTGGTGGAATCCAATTTCCAATTTTGGCGGATCCTCAAGAATCCGGCAAGTGGATTCCACCACTTTTTGTCCTGTGATAGTTACTGTCAATCTGAAATCGGAAAACACAGCGCTCTACGTCAAGGGCCATAACTCTGAAAATTTTAATCACAAAAGCCCATGCATATCGCCGATGAATATCTAAAGCATGTGTAAATTTTCAGAAAGATTGATACAAAACTGTGGGAGTAGTTGAATTCAGAACATTGGTACCGTCAGTCTGGAATTGTAAAGCCCAGCGCTCTAAGTCAAGGGCCATAACTCTGAAAATATTATTCCGATCGGTCCCACAAAAGCACATGCGTATCACCGACGTATATCCAAAGCATGTGTAAAGTTTCAGAAAGATTGATAAAAAGTGTGGGAGAAGTTGATTTCAGAAAACAAGCACCATTTTCGGGACGGACGGACAGATGGAAGGACAGACGAACTGCGCCATGACATAAATCACCTTGAGTTTCACCCGGGGGTTAAAAAGTTGGATGTACTCTATCGTGCTGCTTACACTAAAGATTTGACATCCATGATAACTAATTGTTGTTCTAACTTTGTCTGTTTTGACCTAACCAACTGAAAACCAGTTCTACGCATATCTTAAGTATTATTCTACCATAACTATGCGAAATAGTCATATCTGATTGGCTTCTGTGAAACATCAGAGACGGTATAATTTGGTTATACAGTGCTCTGTTTACTTCGACTCCGGCGCTAGAGTACAAGCGAATGCGTTAATTCTTCAAATACTTGCATGCACGAAGGTGTTTTTTAAATGAATTTGCGTTGTGATTAAAATGACAATAAATAGATAGTTTGGATAATGAATGGGAGTGCGATGAAACGGAGACCCGAAAAGGGGAAAGGTAACAATGCAGTCGGCAATATTTATCTGGGCAATAACAAATACACTGTACATATGCGGAGTCTTGTCTCACCTTCTCATTGATATTAGACAGAACACGTCTCAGCATCATCTGTCGGATGTTTGTGGGGCTGTCTTTGCTTAGTCACAAGATCGTCTCTCGTATTGACCAGTCAGGGACACGTCGGTTTTCCGTCCATGATTTTCGACGGCATGCCATCTTCAACACTATGATATAGCTTAACCATTCAATCAAGCATATAGAAAACACAGGATCAGACAAAGTTTAATATTTTGGAAACAATAAATGCCCCCTTCCCTCTGACGATCTGAACTACAAAAGATAGGTAATCTATTTCAGACCAGAGAAAATGACAAAACCATTGAAAAGCAGAGTGAGAAGTGGAAGTGATTTAATCGAAATATCTTAATATCTGTACCAAGGATTTATCTCAAAGAGTGCGTACTCAAAGATAAGATATTATAGCATACGGATATGCAAAAACATGTATGTCATTTCTTTTATTAAGAGAATCATTTCTTTTAGTAAATGGGGTTATTTTGGCATATGTTTGTGATATCAGACGGCATGCCGTCTAATAAAAACATACTTTAGGAGGGCATACCATCTTTAAATAATTAGGACGGCATGCCGTCTTTATTGTCAGAAGGGAGACATCATTATTTGAAACTTGAATATAATAGATGTTATGCCATCTGAAAAATATTGTCTTACAAAGATGGCATGCCGTCTTAAACATATTGTCTTATAAAGACGGCATGCCATCTAAAACATATTGTCTTTTAAAGACGGCATGCCGTCTAATATACAGTTTGTACATTGTCTTATAAAGACAGCATGCCGTCTAATATCTTTTGTCTTAGAAAGACGGCATGCCGTCGAAAGAAAGGCCGGTGACATTGAATGGTTTCCGGCGGTCGTCCATCCTTCCGTCTTTTAGTTTTAAGTTTTTTGACTTCTAAAGAAACACTGACTCTCGAAATCTGAAATATTGCTTATTAGACTCTTTGGCCATTGGAATTATAAATTGTAGATTTGTTGATTATGTGACCCCAAGCAAGGACCACAGGTACAAAAAAGGGGTACAGTCGTCTTGGCAAATATGGCCGGCGATGGGTTATAAATTGTCGATTTGGAAAATGTAAGTTTTCAACCTCATATTTTTTTAATTTAAGGTCTGATCAGTTATAGAGCCAAGTATGTTTGGTCAGTATGTCAGCCAACAGCTACATTTTCGTTTTATAAGTTTTGATGATATTTTAGTTTTTGTAATTGTAAACTATCTTAACATTGTTTATATGGTGTGGTGAACCAAGTTCTCCACAATCGAATATATAGAGATTCATATTCAAGTGGGGATGTCGTAATGTTTTTTTAAAAATGTTCTTCCGAGGAAAATTAAGGGGATTTAAGGGAAATTTTACTGGCACGAGTGTTGTAAAACAACATGAATGACATCCCTGAGAGTGGGTTAATGTTTTTAATTATATTTGTTAATTATCTATACCACTGAAGGCCTTCATTAAAAAAATTATCAATGATCAATGGTGAATTTTATTCGTGTCTACACAAATGGAAACATCTTTTACACTGTTGCTATAGACTATCAAAACGCTAATGATGCAGGCTATTTTGAAACAACATAGTTTAAACTCAGAAAGATCACTGTTGTTATGTATTAACTCGATTTCCACAGAAAAAATGTTAATATTTCGATGTAAAATTTTGATACTGTTACAATCTTCCTCATTTGACATCAAACTTTTGTATAAGATGGCAGATGAATTGGCACTTTCAAACTGATCACAAATACGTTCTGGGCGAGTGAACTAACACTGCAACCAAATGACATGAGAAGGACATTTCTAAGCAAATGAAAAGAGTATTATAGATTTTATTTCATCACAACGGTTATAAGTTTGCATAGTAGTTTTATATTTCTAACTTTAAAGGAACTGTAGCACGCTGTTCTTACTTAAATACATTGCTCTCACGAAAAGAAACATAAGTGTTACCAATTGCGAAATAAGACCCCTGAAACAATAAAATAATCTTGAAACGAATGTTTCCCTTAGCGGCCATTTTAAAGGGGCAGTAGCACGTTTTTTCGCTCAAATAAGTCGATGCAATGTATTTGATAAATAATTTCACCAATCGTAAAGCACCCCTTTCCCTACGGAAAATCAAGTTAAAAAATTAGCGTAAATGGTTCTGTAAAGCCATGGAAATCGTTTTTGTCATTCAAAATAATAAATTGTGTTCACAATAAAATGGCCGCCATGGAATTTTTGCTTTATACCCAACACCGTTATTATCACTACGGATAATTGGTTTGTGTAATAAGATGTTATACCCTCTAAAGTAAATTTGAATGGCACAAACTATCATTATAAATAGGAAATTTGAAAAAAAATTTTTTTTGCAAAAAACTAGCTACTGCCCCTTTAAGGTGTTCATACTAAACATTCGAAAGTAGTTCAAACGTTCAGACTGATTTAGCTATTTCTGTAAAAACCGTTGATTATGTTAATCGACATTTCTAAAAACCAATCGTATTGAAATATATACTCTTAATTTTTCGCAGGTTTGGTTTTTCGACCAAAAATAAGCAGAGAATTCGCACTTAAATAACAAAGATGTTTTCAAGTCTACATATAGATCATGTGTATTATTTTCAAGCGCAAAATTTTGTGGTTTACTCCCATTTATGTAAACAAACAAATAAAAGAGACCATTTATGACTACTCCACAAAATATAAAAATACAGTTTTGGGCGGTTACTATTTTATTTACCATACATTTCTTTCAATTATGTTGTTTCTACAGATATTAAAATAAATCTATTACCCAACAAGGTACGTTGCTCGAATTGTATAATCAACGAGAATATATACATAATATACCTGTCATAGTTTGCTGGTATTATCACGATAAAGTACCATTTAACAGGTAAAAAGTCAATAATTTGTATATTCACAGGGTATTTTGAAACATGATAATATAACAATTGTCACATTCAGTAATGTGTAAGAAGGGACGAAAACAGTTGTAAAAACGAGCTTCGTGAAATTGATAAGCCAACACGCCTAGGAAATCCTTGTTACTCTGTGGTACTTTTTTTTTATGTTTTTATGCAGAAAAAGAAATGCTGTTAATATGACGTTAAATTCTACTGACGCGTTTTAATCTAAGGCCAACTTGTCTTCAAAACCAAATTTCATCGGATTGTGATATGAAAATTATTTATCATATGTTTTGTAGTTGTCTCTAGCGATTGATGTCATAAGTATGTTTTCCAAAACATAATGTTGTATTTAAAGCACTAAAATACTCGATGGCTCTTAACCGCTCAGAGTGGATTTTAAATTATGGCATGATGACATTGTCATCTTGCTGTCTAACCTCTCCAAATTGCATGAGACCGAGCAAACAGATCGCACCATTATACATCAATACGGATAACCATTTTCTACTGATACGGCTTGGGTCGGGTAATGAGATGTTTTAACTTTAATAGATAAATAAACGATAAGTTGAGCACGTGAAACATGAACATTTCGGCCTTATGATTCACGTGCGCGAGGGTTCTATCTGGCACACCTCTATCTCAATCGGTAGGAACCAGGCAAGCTCCACGCTGCTATAGTGTAAAATATGAGACAGCATGCCGTCTTGTGAAATATGAAGCTGGAATGCTGTCTTAATTTTAGCATTTTGACACAATGAACTCTCCCTGAATCATTAAGATAGGATACCGTCGAATACGTTTTATAGACGGCATGCCATCGTCATAAGGCAATAATTTCATGATAATTTTTAGACGGCATACCGTCTCTTTGTAACGCGACAGAAAGCCGTGATGTCCCTGACTGTTGACAAAATGGTGTTGTGCATTCCAAATTGATGTTATTTTGTCGTCTGCTTATGATGCGAAATTTATAACCACCCATGACTCAATTCAACCAACCGTTCTACTGCAATAAAGATGATGTTTACTAAAACATTAGCCACTGTGACGTGATGGACAATGTGTACAATGATCTAATATATGTGCATTACAGAGTGAATTTGCTCATTCATTCCATCAAAATTTATCAAAAAATTAACTTACAGTCACTAAAACCAACATTATAGTTTTCGACTTTTCTCACTGAACGTCAGATAATCTTAGTTTCTGTATTTCGCTCACCAACAGTTAGGTTTCCAGCTACATGGCATGATTTTCAAACAAAAACTAAGGAATAAGTTCAAAATGGTGATACAATTTCTTTCCTCGTCACAACTACCGTTTTTAAATGGCAAATTGATAGACATTTTGATAAAACTATTGCCTCCTGTTGCGTCTGAGACATCATTATCATTAAATGCTGATTTGTCCTCTCTTCGACCAACTTCGACTCAAATACTGGCTGATTTAAGCCTTGCAGTATTATCCTCACTTTGCCTTGCTACGATAGTGGAGCGCTGCGTTTGAATGGATGGATAGTGGGCTCTGATTTCCTAGCAATGAAACATTAAGGACATGCTGCAAGACTTAAATCAGCCAGTGTGTCATCAACATCAGTGTTTACAGGTAGACCTCGTCAATGTATCTTCTTTAAGAGGCATTTTAGAAGCTGATATGATGAATAAGCACAAGTTCAATGGGTATTCAACTTTGAGTGCGACGTTTCGATGCGGATACTAGCACCGTTACGTCGCACTCAGAGCAATAAAGAAGCTGACTATCCATATCACTTGTTCTAACTCCTCAAGGTAGACATTGGCAGTTTCCCTTTAGCGACCATTGGTATGTAAGCAAAGGCGCGTTCGTGAAGGGAATGTGTCTGTCCAGCTGCAGCAACGATGTCCTATCGTACGTACGGGTGTTGTTCTTGACCGCCATTTCCCACGTCTTTTTGGTCATTGGTGTGGCCATGTTACTAAAGTATCTTGCTATTATCTATACAAGACATTCCGCTATCTGACACACAGGGACATGATAAGCACCCTTCGTGAATTTGGAATGGAAGGAGGAGATACATACTACATACGAATTGAAAGACTGTGGTGAAGTAGACTTGTGCACGTGAGCCATGTTATAACAAGGCACACATTATAAATCATCAGCACTGATTATCTAATGGATAATGTTATTGATTTTATACCCACTACATGCTATTGAGCTTCCATGGCTGTAAGGTAGATGACGAAATGATGATATTGTCTCATGAGTTCATGAGATCAGAAACGTCGTTCCAAGAAATGTTCAGTTAGAAATGTGTTCATTGTAATGTGTCCAGATGTTGGATGAAAGTGATCCATGGGTAAGCTTTACCATTCCTTGTGCCCTGGTTCAATACAGGAATGTCACATGCATGTGCTCATGACGACCGACAACTTCCCATAAGTGGTCCATACGGTTAAGATCAGGATTCATAACTAGCCACCTGTTCCCAGAATTCTGGTTGATAGTTCGCTGCGGTTGAAGATGAGGTCTGATGTACAATTGGTGAGTTCAACCAATAGGATAACTAAAAAGTAGTTCACTGTTTTATTAGTTGTCCATATCGACCTATTGAATAGTAATTAACTATTTTATTATTTGTTCATTTCAACCTATTGAATAGTAGTAAACTGTTTTATAAGTTGTTCATTTCAACCTATTGAATAGTAGTTAACTGTTTTATAAGTTGTTCATTTCAACCTATTGAATAGTAGTTAACTGTTTTATAAGTTGTTCATTTTAACCTTTTGAATAGTAGTTGACTGTTTTATTAGTTCTTCATATCAACCTATTGAATAGTAGTTAACTGTTGTATTAGTTGTTCATGTCAACCTATCGAATAGTAGTTGACTGTTTTATGAGTTGTTCATTTCAACCTATTGAATAGTAGTTAACTGTTGTATTAGTTGTTCATGTCAACCTATTGAATAGTAGTTAACTGTTTTATTAGTTGTTCATATCAACCTATTGAATAGTAGTTAACTGTTTTATGAGTTGTTCATATCAACCTATTGAATAGTAGTTAACTGCAATGCTACACTGAATTTCAGTGCAGTACCACCCATGGTTCGCTAGTTCCAGCCGATGCTCGCAGGTTTCACCGCAATGCATAGCCACATGGCGTTGCGGGCTTTCTCCCTGCCATAATACTAGCAGCCGCGATATAAGTGAAATATTCTTGAAAGCGGCGTTAAACCCCAACTCACCTCACCTCACCTCAACTGTTTCATCAATTGTTCAGTTAAACCTATCGGATAACATGATAATAATGAAATATCTTAACAATTGCTCAATTCAGTTCATCCTATGGTGTTTAGTTAATAACTAGAAAAGCGGGTAACTATCCATGCCATGTCTCATAATTAGTAAGTTATTGTTGTCACTATTGACATGATCCCTCCGCACGTTCTTAATCCGAAATGAAAGAGAAATAAAAGTTGCTTTGACCTAAACAAAACTGTTAAGGTAACTAAAAAAGCCTTTTGTGAACTTGCGTGTTGCGGTTTCAGTTGGTTTCAGTTGGACCAGCTATTGTAATAGAGGTAAAAAATCTACGTTTAATATATTACTTTTCAATATAATAATGGATGTAAATGAACTATTTGGGTTATTTCAAAAGTAATTTTCACAACAACGTATTGCACAACACAAACTTTATTGATTTTTTTAATTGGCCTACAACAAGTTGGATTTAGAAATGATCCCCAAAAATCGAAAACGTGGCTGTTCATATGCTTCTAGTTTCAGGGTTCTCACTCAGTATGGCAATGGTGTCTCACTTATTTAGGTGACTGAAAATAAACCAACTATCTGCTCTTTAACAACAGTGTGGTTTAGAATCAGAAGGTAGTAATACTTTTCTCAGAAAACCTTCATACACAGCCAACATTCGTTATCACTGGGCTTGCAGGTCATAGGGAAAATCATAACAAAGATGCAGTAGACATGCATCGTTATCACATCTTGTACGATTCTTCACTACACTTCAATTATTGCACGCTTAGGTGACATGATCCGGTAGCAAATTATCGATTCGAAAAGCATAGTGATGAAAGATTAGTTCTTTAGGAAATAGGACGTCAACTTAACCATTACAAGATCCCTATGTGGTTGTTAAAGCTTTACTCACTTTTGAAAACTCTTGAACATAATTATTGTTAAAGTTGACAAGCAAGTTTAAATGAAGACATATTCAATGGTTTGCTTTGACCTTGACAACAATGTTAAGGTAAGAAAACCCGACTGTGTCTTGCGCCCTCTCTCGGAAAGCCTAAAGCTTGAAGCTTCAGTTGAACAAGGTGGTGTTTTTAACATAATGATGTTTGTAAATAAACTATGTGGACAATTTCCAAAATGAGTTTTATAACAATATAAGGCACAACACAAACTTTATTGATTTGAAAAACTGCAACGTACAATGTTTCACACAAACTGGTATTTTCATTTATTTTAAAAACAGCAAAATGGATTTAGAAACATTGCTGTTATGATGCTTCTCGTTTCAGTGTTTTCATTTGATATCGAAATAATGCCTCACAGATTTAAAGTAACTGACAATAAACCATTTTTCTACACTTTAACAGAAATGCAGTTTAAAATCAGAAGTTTGTAATGCTTTGCTTATGAAGCAATTACACACTGCCAACATTCGTTATCATTGGGCTTGCAGGTCATAGGGAAAATCATACCAAAGATGCAGTACACATCGTTACCGCATCTAGTCCGCTTCTCCACTATACCTCTGTCTGTTCGGCCACAGGTGGGGCTACATGTTTTCCCATCGAAATACATGTTGTTGCTGCATGGTGCTACCACCATCCCGTCCTTCTGGCCATCACTGCATGTGTAGTATGTGTCCCGTCTTGCAGGGTTGGCGTAATAAGACTGTGGTTCTGAACACAGGTCTGTGACAAAAATAAAATAACAAAATGAAACACATTTCACGATTTGTTTGTTTCTTATGGAAGAGTATTAGGGTCACATGAAAACATATTTCTAAAAATATTATCTCCTAATTAGGACTTAGTATATTCTAATTAGTACTTAGGATCTCCTAATTAGTTCTTAGTATCTCCTAATTGGGACATAACATCTCCTAATTAGGACATAACATCTCCTCATTAGGACATAATATATTCTAATTAGGACATAATATCTCCTAATTAGGACTTAATCATAGTACAGTTTTGAGGTTTGATCAGCTTATTTCTGAAATATTGTGATTGTTGCTTCAAATTGAATTGGTGCTGTGTTGAAAAACAGTATTTTTCATTTTCTTTATCGTACAATTTATCATTAAGGTAATTATTCTCATATCTGGAAAGAAATCAACATAAAGCCGTCCCATATCTATCAGTTATGTATAATTTTCAAAAGTTAAATCTTTAAAGTATAAAATCACTATTGTGTCTACAACTAAACATATTCAAATGGCGCTCTAGAAGTAACAATTCTACATTTAAGTAAAAGTAATTTATAAAAAAAATGGCATACGACTTCTTTTGTCACAGACTTTGGCAGACATACATAGAGATTCACGGTGTCTTCTTTGTAAGGCAAGTTAACTTATTTTCATATTTCAAAAAAAATTTTTTATTTTTTATTTGTCTCTTTGACGTCCTGAAAGTAGTGATGCATCAACAAATGTAAGTGCAAGGACGTACATTATGCTGACATCATCCAGTAGTTAAAATATACCATATTTCATAACATGTTACCTTAAATAACATACATTATTTCCAGAAAATCCTTAAATAGCCAATGCAGCACCCCATGTGTGTTTAAACCGATATGAACTATTAACTGTCATACTCTAATGAATGAAATTTGTAATATCTATTTAATAAACACATCCTCATCACAGACATTCAAAGCCGACTTTATCCGGCAGAAATATCTCTGTTTGGCTTTTGTCTCGTTTCTTTTGTCCCTTTGTGTATGGATAGATGAGAGAACAGCAACGGGATTAGTGAGAAGCCAGCATAGAGATAATCAGGTGTGGAATAGGTAGTTGTTAACAGAGGGGTGGATAAAGGGGGACATATACACTCTGAAAGCTGATCCCTGTTTAGAGAGCGTGTGTATTTGTATTTGTAGTGATTCCATGAGTTTGCGCTTTATGTAATCGTGTTGAAGCTCAATATCATTAACATATTATACTTTATAAGCAGATTCAGTCTTTTTAATATCATTTTAAAAGTTCTGTTTAAGTGATTCAAACCTTCTATTAAGCGACGCCAGACATCATTTACGTTCATAAGCTTTCATCAAGACACAATCGATGTTGAAATCAAAATTATATTAAATGAACTACTATTGATGAACCCCTTTATACGTATTTATAAGATTTTGTATTCTAATCTATGTATTCTAATTCGGAATGAAGACACGATGAATCTCTGTGGACGAATATCTTTGTATTTGGATTTGGATTTGGATTTTAATATTTAATTGAAAACAGTATCAATTTGTCTGTCAAAGTCTATTAATAAAGAACTCGAAACCCATTTCTAAAATGTACTTTATTACAATTATAACTTCTAGAATGCCAGTTAAATCTGTTAAATGTAGACGTAATAGTGATTGTTATAGTTATATTGTATCAAAGATTAAACTTATTAAAATTATGCATTACTGATAAATCTATGAAGGCTTCATGCAGACTTTTTCCCTTGGATGAGACAATGACCCCAGTGGTAAATTTAACGATAAAAAAGGTTACATATAATGATTTTTAAAACTACTACACTTAAATTTGAAGCAACAATCTGAATTATTCAGATATAAGCTGATCAAACCTCAACACTGCACTTCGGTTAACTCCTCATTAGGAGATATTTAGTACTAACTAGGAGATGTAATGTCCTAATTAGGAGATGTAATGTCCTAATTAGGAGATGTAATGTCCTAATTAGGAGATATTAAGTACTAATTAGAAGATGTTATGTCCTAATTAGGAGATACTAAGGACTAATTAGGAGATAATATGTTCAATATTTTATATGAAATATTTTTTCATGTGACCCAACGCTTCCATAGTTTCTAGAGCTAAAATGTGAAAATAATTTCGAAGTACAATACTCCTAAAAATACTAAAACACACTTATTATTATTATTCTTACATATTCAGACTTTATATCCTAAATACCAACTTAACAAATTTTAAAAAATCTAATTAACATAGAAATCAATAGTCCTTAGATGTGAATATTTGACAGCGCCATGAATCTACAATTCAATGAACCTCTTACCAAAGAGCATTCTTTCATTTCATTTAGGATTTATTCGTTACTGAAATTTGTACTGAAACATAATTTGCGACTGAAATATTTATTGAAAAATGATTAAATGTTTGTGATATGCTACATGCCTTGATCAACTAAAAGCTGCTTGGTTTTCCTTATTCAGTTAAGGAAATTGACGTGAATTTTTTTTTTTTATCAAAGTATCAGATTTCGTATAGGTAGCATGTTTAAAGTTTGAAGTTCAGTCAAAATTGAAACTACTGACCTTCACAAGTCAAGATATGACATATGGAATCCCTGGTCTGCTCGGGTCCCCCCTGACACATCGCCCCACCGAACTGAGGCTCTGGGTTGCTGCATGTGCGGTAGCGGGTCTGAGGTCTGCTGGCTGAAGTCCCTGTTACAGTGTAGTCTCCTGATTCCCACTCGGACCAATCAGACCATCCGCCATCAACTGAATAACATACACATTAGGTTATTTCAGTGTCTGTAGCAAATTTAGTTGAAGGTACATCCATTGTGTTGTTGGGGGTCACATATTGCAAACTTTATAAATGGTATTACGTTATCGAGAAGTACCGACTGTTACCGAAAACAACCATTTTGAATATAGCAGACTTAGAACGTATTTTGAACGTATTTAAGCCAAATAGAATTTTATGAAACACAATGGATGCACCTTTAAGTAGTTATCTCCCAAATGGTTGATAAAGGTGAAGATCGTCATAAAATGAAGAATCCGAATATCGATTCGGCTAAACTAACTTGGGCACTGTCTTAGGCTGCAAGGTGCTGGTCTTGTTTCGGTGCTGTTACCGCTGCAGAGTTCTCCCCCGTGATCTGGTGCTGGTTCGGTACAAGTACGGCGTTTCTCCTCCGTGAAGGTTCCGTCACCACAGGTGACAGAGCACTGACTGCCCTCCTTAGTCTCCCAATTACTCCATGCAGTCCATCTGCCGTTAACTGAGGGAAAATACTTGTCAGGATATTTACGAAATTTAAGAGTTTATAAGATGGTAATGACAAATATATCTGCCATCACGCTGCGACCTTCCGATCTTTCTTATTACTATAATTATCTATCATAACGGTCTCTGTATCATGGGAATAGCGGAAGTTTAAACTTCGATACTGTCTTCAATGCCTTATGGGTGTAAGTCAAATGATCACACTCAGTTATCTATTTAGAATAGTATTTGTAAGTTCACTTACCTGGACAGGGCTCACTGTTACACTCTCCTTCTTGTGTCTCTGTCGAATTTCCCTCACAGTCGAGTCCACCGTGTGCTCGAGGTGGGGAGTCGCATGCTCTGGATCGCGACTCTGTTACCGGATATCCGCCACATTCAACAGGACATTCACCCTCGTATGTCCAAGCCGTCCAATCGGACCATCCTCCATCAACTGTCAAATCAACAAAATTAATTAAATGCAATGTGATCCGTATGGTTTCACTTCCCAAATAGGTTCATACAGTTCTTTCGATGGTTATACATACTTTAAGCAAGATCTTTATGAATATAAAGTCTCCTTATACTTTATATTATGACCAGACTGCAATGAATGAACTGTTTATAACCTGATTAAAGTAAATAAATAATCACTTTGAAATGTATTTGAAATGACAGAAGTGACATTATCCCTAGTGATATGGACCCTTTCGTAAAGATCGGATTTACTGCCTTAAAATATTTTGGAATTTATGTTAAGATATTTGCCATTGATCACAGTTTGAATGTAAATGTCTGAAATCGATGGATTTAAAAAAAACTCCACTTTACAGCCTTTTAAAAACTCTGCCATATGGACGGCAAAGAAATTGAAATGCTATAATTGTTGTCAGTGAATAGCATATCCTCTGATGTCAGATCCGGTGTTTCCCTACTTGTTAACATAAACAATGAACGTGTACAGGTTAATTTTAAACTATCACTTTAATGTACAAATAACTCTCAAAGCAACCCCTTCATATGGTTGATTTAACTACATGATAATTCTTTGGTAACATTACCACGAACGTGTTTGTATATGGTTTTAATAAACCTTAACATGTTCAGGTAACACATGAACCCTGGATCACATACCAGGACACGCTCTTAGGTTGCAATGTGTTGGTCTTGTTGCGATGCTGTTACCGCTGCAGAGTTCTCCCCCGTGAGCTGGTGCTGGTTCGGTACAGGTACGGCGTTTCTCTTCCGTGAAGGTTCCGTTACCACAGGTGACAGAGCACTGACTGCCCTCCTGTCTCTCCCAGTTGGTCCAGTCTGTCCATCCGCCGTTCACTGAGAACGGACAAAGTCGACAATTTAGTAGTTAGATACATTTAGTATTTTAAATTTGTTTTCCGAAGGGTTCCATGTCAAATGCTGAAGTTGAAATAGTTTCCTAGGATATTGGAGGGTTTGCCCCAATTGTATTCCTTGAAAAATAAGCGGTTATGACAGTTATTAAATACCTGCAACAAGTGTAGTCATTTGGCGTCGGAAATATTGTCCAGGTTTGCCGAATTAACACAAATCATTGTTAAATAAAAACATTATACAACATGACATTGCAAAAGGTTACTTTGTGTTGCCACTCTTCTCCTTTCTGAATTAAATATCTGTCGACGGGGCCCATAGCAGACCTTAGGAAAACGTGTGCAAAAGGGCATCTTCAGTAGTGCGTCTCATAGAGTATGAAACAAATGGTATGAAAGACGTGTAATTCGACATTAAGATAGCCAACTTAATAACAAACATATAAGGTAACCTAAACAGAGTTTCACTCACCAGGACATTTTTGTTGGGTGCAATGTGCAGATCTTGTTTCAACGCTATTACCGCTGCAGTTGGCTCCGTTATGTGCTGGTGCTGGGTTGGTACAAGTACGGCGTTTCTCCTCCGTGAAGGTTCCGTTACCACAGGTGACAGAGCACTGACTGCCCTCCTTAGTCTCCCAATTACTCCATGCAGTCCATCCTCCGTTCACTGGGAACGGACAAAGTCGGCAATTTAGTACTTAGACGAATGTTTGTACAATGACTATGGTATCTCCGTTAATATAGTTATAATGTTATGCCAATGGTTTCATGTCATATGGAAGCTGAAATAGTGTCCTAAGTTACTGCAAAGTTATGTAAAGTAAACACCTTGTATAACAGAAATTGCCACCAAAATAAAGATTATTTTTGCTGCCAACCTGCTCAATTCAAAATTTGGCCGAAACATAGACTTCAGAGGAAAACGTGTGCAAATGGACCCATTGAATGGCACTTCTCATACATTTACAACAACACAACGGTCTGGGGGACATGTAATGCAAACCACAACCGACAACAATAAAGGTGACATAAACCCTGTTTCACTCACCGGGACACGCTCTTATGTTGCAATGTGCTGGTCTTGTTGCGGTGCTGTTACCGCTGCAGACTGCTCCCCCGTGATCTGGTGCTGGGTTGGTACAAGTACGGCGTTTCTCTTCCGTGAAGGTTCCGTTACCACAGGTGACAGAGCACTGACTGCCCTCCTGTGTCTCCCAGTTGCTCCATACAGTCCATCCTCCGTTCACTGAAATGCACAGGTAGAGTATTTAATCAATTCGATAGGTTACATGCAAATATTGGGGTGTCCTCGTTTCTTTAACATTTCTATTCATCTAGCACTTTTGTTCAATTTTAATATCTCTAAACTCTACTTGCAAACAACTAACACAGATTGTCCCACTATTGATAAGTAGTTGCATGGTTTAAGGAATGTCAGTAAAAATGCTCAACCTGGACAGTCGTGGCTATTGCAGGTGATATTCCGGGATTGGGTTATCGTCTTCGAACAGTAGGTTCCAGTACATTTCTGTGTCCCTCTCTGTTCCTGTTGTCCCCCTCCACAATTGCGAGAACATCCTCCAACATTCGTCCAGCCGTAGGTGGTACCCCAGACTTTCAGGAACGCAAGGACATGAAAGGTTCTTAATTGTTCGTTAAATATGTTCAGTGCCATAACATTATTCTAGCATTATTGTTGTTCATCGTCCTAAACTAGCCCAAGTCCATTAGACTCAATAAAAAATCAATGTTTTACAGACATCAGCGCATCACCTTTATTTGTACTCGTGACATAGAGGTTATCGTGAGAGTACTAGTGTGTTTTGGGTAGGTCAATATCCTGCATTAGGAATAAAAACTATATTTTGCGAGCCTTGGCGAGCTAAATACATAATTTCCATTTCTAATGCAGGATATTTACCATCCCAAACACACGAGCATGATAACTTCTTTATCATACAATGTCATTCTTCTTCATTTTATGCAAAACAGATTGACACCATTAATTTCAAAGTTGAACTTTTACGCGCATTGGTATATGTAAATGAACAGCATGCTATTCTTAAGGTAAAGTGACACAAAATAATGCCTCCCAAATTATGCTTTCAGTTAAAATAATTGTTATTTTGGCATAATCTTAATTTTCAATATTTTAATACGTTTCAAAATGCTTGTTTCAAATGAAAAATATTTAACGAAGGGACGGCGAATTCGAACTCGCGTCCTGTATTTAGTGTAATCATGACTGTGGGCGAGTCCATCTTATTAGAGGACGAGAGTTGCTTTCCTTCTGCTCGGTTGCAAATGGCGACTCACATATCACATGGAAAGCTAAACTGAATATTAAGCATCTATTTTTAAAATCCAATATACACAAGTCACATTATGGAACAGTGAAGATTGACATTCACCTTTGTTACCTGTTAGTATTTATAAAGAGTTTACTCGGTAGATTTCAACTCGCGAAGAACAGGTTGTGGCACTGCTTGATCGTTATAAATGTGGCTGTACTATGCATTGCACACATTAATGTATATGAAATTAAGCATGTATATTTACATGGAACGGTTACAACTTCAACTGGCAATTAACGTTAATTATTATATGAAGTGTTAACACAAGTCCAGTCAGTTCACCTGTAATTTGCATCTTTATCCATATATGACCTTTACCCTGCCAAAAACACCATCCATTGTATGATAAAACAAATCATTGTCATTTAAAAAAAATAATAATTCAGAATATTACGCATCATTTTTGCTAAACTCGATTTTATATGTTATGTTTTTTTTACAATTTATGCACATTCTTCTGTTGTGTGAATTTGACCCACTTTTGATTGTAACTTTTAGTGTGCAGGTGTGGCAGAGTCAATATTTCCATGTGTATATAAGTTTATCAATAAAACATGTTAACCTGATATAGTGTTTGTATTATGTTGATGAGAATTACATTCTCATTGAATTAACTATATCTTAACCATTTGCATATGGTTTAAGTTATCATATCAATTACGTTTAAGGACTTTTAGTTCACAGTATAATAAGCCATTTTATACTAGGGTTATGTTAGCCTCACATTACAGTGAGATGTAAGTACCATATCATATCCTATACCTTTAATATTATCATAACCATATCAATCTAATAGTTTAGCCTCACAGTACAATGAGTTCTGTGTCTTATATTATATCATTCTAAATGTTGTATTGCTTAAAGCATATTTAGTAAATAAATATAACATTAACTAATAAGGTTAGTCTTCATATTAGTGTATTTCAGCAGCATTATCATCCTTGTTATTAGGTCTTCAAGACGAATGTCTGGAAGCCCTATTGTTATTATTCGTTTTTTTCTTATTATTTGTATGTTTTTTGTGCGCGCGATTCTGAAGTAACGGCTGAACCGATTTGCATGAAATTTACAGGGATTATAGACTGTGACAAAAACTAGCCCTGTACGTCAGCCGAAATTTGATTGTCGACTTCTTTCTTGAGTTATCTCCCCTTGAAGTCAAAATGTTAAACCTTAATAGCTCGTAATCTAATCAAGATATTTTAATAAAACTTTCACGAAAATGTGGGCAACAACATTCCCCAGGCCTATAGCCGTTTTCGGTCGTTACAATAGATTTTTTGCTATTTCGCAACAACTGAAAATTTTGTGCAATTTCGCGGTTTTTAGGGTACGCGTCTTTGAAAATCTTCTCCTCCTTCAATTTTAACAGTACATCTATGTATTATAGCTTATTTTGAAGATAAATGAATTGTTAAGAGCGCTCTTGAGGCCGAATTTTGAATTTCGTCCTTAATTTCCTGTCATCTGCCCTTGAACATGGTCCTTTTTTATAAGTTCGAATGTCGGCATCATGTTCAAAGGAACGTAACTCTGTAACAAATAAAGATACGTCAAAGTTACTTATTGCAATCGGATGCACATACATTACCTAACATTTCTGTTTTAGATCTTTATCATGTAAAAGTTGATAGTTTAATCACAAATTGAGCATTTGCCCAAAGATATGAAATTTCTTGATTTTGAGAACTTTTGAGGGGCATATTTTTAGAAGAATTTTGAGGATACAAACATATAGCTCATTGTGAAGGAGAGATATCATTTTATTAAGGACGATAATTTTCAAGCATTTGTCTGTCATAGTTTACGTGTGACAAGTCATAGAAGATTGTCATTATTCGAAAATCGCCATTTTCAACAAAATTGAAAGGTTCATAACTGCTTAACTTCTTATGCTATTGAAAGTTTACATACACCTACGTATGCACGATGTAAAAAAGAATAACTTTTATGTTGACCACTTTAATCAAAAAGTTGATAGTTAAGTTTCGAACATCGCGAGCGATGTCTAGGGGTCAGAAAATGAGCAATTTTGAATATTTTTCTGAATATTCAGAAGAATATAACGTATTAATTATGTATAAAGTCTTAATGATGATATCATCTTCTTATGTGGAAATCAAAGTATAACATCTCCTATGTTACATCTTATTATGAAAATGTTGACCGTTTTGTCTTAATCGTGAGAAAGATCATGTAGGGGTCTATTAATACGTGGTTTTTCCCATTTTCAGAGGGTCACTGTCTTTGGAGAATTTTTGTAAAATAACTACTGAAGATAGAGACATGTTTGATAGCTCATTTTAAAGCAGAGAAACTGATGAATAATCGAGAGTCCCACATGGAGTTCAAGGTCAAGCAGAAGTCTTGAAGACCTAAGTATTGCCTGTGGCAATCCTAGTTATCATTATAGTTATAAATGAATGTGTGAGAGTGAATGTATGTCGGTAAGTGTGATTGGTTATGTGGTTGTATGTAACTTTTACCGTATTTACTCTTTTAACTATTTGTTGTAAATAGTATCATCTGCATAAGTATTTTATTCATCCTGCAGATGACGTATGCTTCGGTGGTACCTTCGCCGCTAATGGCTGCAATACTGCCGAAGCGGCGTTAAACAATAACTCACTCACTCGGTGGTACCAACATTATGTATGCAACGAGCTCGGGTCCTACCCACCTGGTACGTTGGTGTCATTTGTGACATGGTTATTTTTTTATAATTAATAATATGATATTATCATATTGTGTCTACCATATATATTATAAGGTCATTCCAATTCACATACTGTACACAAGTTATTGTATGCTATGCAGTAATGAGTGAACATGATATATGTGTTTATGACGTTGTCAAAGAATATGTTGACAACACTGTGTATAGTAATTATATTTCTATGTGTAATACATGTGTATTTATCTATTGTATAGATGTGCTTGAGTGAAGTAACTTGAGTAATAATTATTATATGTGCTAATTGCAAATCCACATTTATTCAATATAACATTGCATATCAGCTTCATGCGAGTACTGTAAAACATGCCTGTATTTAACATGTGATGTATATTATTTATTGAATGTAAACTTATGTTGTTATTTTATTATGTTACAGACTGTCGTTTTATTGCATACTTTGTAATAAATTACCATGACGACTCACACCCAGTAGCCTTTGTGGTTCTTTGGAAGTACCCCAATATCTAACGCTACTACACAGGGAGAGGCATTTACACTGTGTATAACATTTCGGTGTATAACATACAACGAAACACGATAATCCATTTGTCCACACAATAAATGTAATGGGTCTGTAAGAATGGATACATATCCGTTGTGTATATTTATACCACTTCCAAGCTATCTTTTGATGACAAAAAAGTAACGCCGCCCCCGTCAAGTTTTTCATGGTCAAACGTACTTTTCTTAAAAGTACATATTCCCGTTGTGCTTTACTTAGTTTAAATGGCAAAATACTCACAACAATCGCCTTCTGCATTCAATACTCTGAAATATATACATCCACTATTAGAACAGCTGGCATTGAATGTTAATCGTGAGTTTGGTGTTGGTCGTGAATGTTGAAACTAGTAAACAATTCGAATTAAAAACTAAAATACCTGACATTTTATCAACATCACTGGTCCATCGTTGCTTGATGAAAAAACTATATTTGTTTTATCAATCAGAATAAGCCAAAAGGACGAAGATAGATAAAATATGATTCGCAATCTAAAACCATTGCATTAGAATGCATTGTATATATAAATATAAGTGTGTAAGTCTTCGGACATAGAAAATAGTCATACACAGGTGAGGTTAGTACGTGTACATGAAGCCAGAGAAGCAAATGGTGTATTTACCTTTCACTCTCCTATTCATCTTAGTTAGAACGACATTTCAGAAGGCGTATTTGTTTTAGAATGTGATCGGATAATGTTCAAACAAATTGCAACTTCTGGAGAGTGATGTAGTCTTGGTTCAGTCATTTGTAAATACTCGTTGATTTAAATATCATGAATGTTTGGGCGGCTTTTCCTTTGCAAGTGAGTTGATATGTAACTACAAGAGCAATGTGAATAAAATTATCTATCAGTCATCTCATAAAGAGGAACGGTATGTCTTTTTTTATATTTATCGAGGTATAGTAAGTTGGAAGGTGTACATTCAGCGATATGTTGCTCTATTATGTAGCAAATTATGTATGGCCACGAGGAACATGATGTCATTGCTTAAGTACATTGTTGGAGAGAACTTACCTGTAGCGAGTACACCTGCCCCAACCAAACGTCCCACAAGTTTCAGAGTATGACGTACTCTTAGTGTAGGAACATCTGTAAAACAGAACAAAGTTAACTAAAATGGAACAGCAATTCATATAATATACACCCCTTCCATGTTTTGATAGAATACAAAAAAGCAGGGAAAAGACTCATGTTCACTAACCTTTGCCAAGAAATACAATTATATGATCTGTATCAATGGCAGTTGAAGTGACGACGACCATTGGTCACAGCAGAATAAAACATATGCGAAACAAATCCCATAACCCTATCATTTAACTGTCGTTTACCAAAACAGGTGTCGTTGAAAATTCAGATTGAAAATGGTTATTACCAGCTAACAATAAAGAAACTAAATAAAACATGTGTCTCGGGGTGAAACGTAAATGCTGTCTCTCCGCTTTCTTGTCCTGGGTTAGAACCCCAATGAAAGCTGGGACTGTGACTTAAGATCCAACAAATCAAATAGGTTTTTGACCGGTTGTGTAAAACTTGGACTCGGATTAAAACGGACCACAATTAAATGGCGTGCTTCGCTCGGGAGAAGGGAAACGATATTTTTACAGTCTTAAATTGTTTGTAAACACGATATTTGATGTCTTTTGTTAAAAAGGGTATCATAAAACAGTATTTGAACTGTTTTATTGTATTGGTTGTGATACATTCCTTTTCATGAACTATTATTTCAGCACAAGTTATGTTATAGCCTACTAATTGACAAAATACAGAAAACTTTTTTAGCTAGCGTAATACTTATTGAAGATAAACGTTAAGTTACCAGATACAATTTGATGAACAATGAATTACCGGTAATATACATAAGTCATCTATCAATTTCGCAATTTAAATACAATTATAATTATTATTGAACAACATTTTGCTTCAAAACACGTGATGGCATTCACGCGACACGAATTTGTCTCTTTCTATTCTAAACTTAACTTATATACTTGTATATTGCTTGCTAATATTTCGGAAGTTCTAATTTTCTTACATGATAATGTAACATTATTTTAAAGAAGAAGAAGAAGAAGAAGAGTTTTATTCAGTATGTATGGCCAAATGACCAAGAGTACAAAAATGAAGGAAATGTTGAGCACATGTACAGGTGGTGAAGCATTATACAGGTAAATTACGTTTAAGATAAATGGCAACATTTTTCAACAGTTTTACATCTTTTGTTGTGAGTAACTGGTTAAACTTTGATCTGGTAGGATTTATAGTATAGAAATTAGGGATGTACAGTGATCGTTGTTGTGAATAAAATGGACATATGAGCAAGAAATGATACTCATCTTGAACAAGATCAAATGTGCACTTGTCACACTTAACAGAGTCAGTAGTTACCTTATTAAAGCGACACAGTTGTATCTTAAGTTTGTGACTCATACCACGGAACTTGAATAACACGCGTAAAAGATCTTTGTCATGGCATAACTCTAAAATATATTTTTCAGGCTCAAGTATAGATTTATAAGATGAGTAATGTTTTAAGAATGAGGAAGAAGATATTTTATGGTACCAATTTTGGATATCTATATCCTTACATCTTTGTTTAAAAGCACTAATAAAACTTGTAACATCCCCACACTCTTGTGATATCCACACGTAAGAAAATCCTGAATGGAATAAAAGAAGTCGGACATGAGATACCCAAGTCCAAGTACCATTGTCGTCATATGATTTTAACATTTCGTAGGATGCCTTTGGATATCGGCAACCGTCCATATGGAGTAGTCTACACCAATACTTAATACAACGGGAAAAATAATACACGCATAGGTGGCTTCTCCCAGTTTCACCAAGCACAACATTTGAAGATACATTTTTACTGACGCAAAGATATCTTTTGAAGTATAAACTCTGTACTTTTTCAATATTTTCACGATATGTAAAACCCTATATTTCTGCACCATGAAGCAGAATTGGCGCGATTTTACTGTCAAATATTGTAGATGCAACACTAAGAGATAGATTCTGATAAGTTTTAAATAAAGAAAATATTGGAAACGAAGCCTTTCTTGCTTGTAACGCTAATGTTTCACATGCTTTGGACCAGTTTAATCTGGATTTGAAAATGATACCAAGATATTTGTAATGAGATAAAACATTCATACTTATACCATCATAAAACCATTTTTCTGATTTTCTGAGATATCCACCATTCCTAAAAATTATTATAGAGGATTTCTCAAGGTTAACTTCTAGACCCCATTTGAGGCAAAATGATTTTAACACATCAAGTTTCTTCTGCAAACCTATTACTGTGTCATCGATGAGAGTTACATCGTCTGCAAATAACAGTAATACTATATCATTAATATCGTTGTTAACAAATATTCCTCGTAAACCACATGCATGCATCTCATCTACCAACTCGTTAATGAAAAATATAAAAAGGACTGGACTTAAAATGCAGCCTTGGCGTAGTCCAGTTGTTGTCGAAAATAGCTCTGTGCGCACATTATTTATTTTCACAGAAGCAGATACTTTGTTGAATATATCTTTAAGGATTCGCAGCATTTTCCCATGTACACCTTTGGAAATAAGAGCATATAACAGCTTATTTCTATCTATGAAATCGAATGCTTTTCGGAAATTTATAAAGGCTGCATAAAACCTGTGTTTCGGGTTTCTTAAATATTTCTTACATAAGGCCTGCAGGACGAATATATTATCAGCTGTAGAGTAGTCTGGTCTAAACCCTGCTTGACATTCATGTAGAATTTCATTCAAATCCAACCAGACACGTATTCTGGCTTCAAGGATAGAGGTAAATAATTTCCCCATTACATTTAGTAAAGAGATGCCACGATCATGTTTGGATCATGTGTATTACCTTTTTGAATATTGGAACGATCAATCCAACATTCCAACTATCAGGAAACACGCCACTATCTAGAACAGCATTAAATAACATTTCTAAGTAGGGAAACTATAAGGAACTATAAAGGGAGCGTTTTTGTAAAATTCGGAGGGTATTCCATCAATACCTGGAGATTTATTTGACTTTAAAACTTTGAGTGCGTCCTCTATTTCTGTCCTAGTGATTGGTTCAGAGAGGAAGTCGGTACAATCACAGTTCAAACAGAATTCATGGATTGACAGAAAGTCATTAACGTGTTCATTAAATTCAGCATTTATCTCTCGACATGTCGGGTTCAACAATTCCTTTAAAGAGCAAATACATAAGTTACTTTGGCCATCAAGAACATCTTTAAGATAAACTACGATGTCTGAAGTGACTGCATCTATCATTTACCAAGCACTATTGCGACAACCCACAGTTAATTAAAACATTTTGGCTGTCGATATACTCTTGCATGTGTAATTTTTTCAGTTTCCATAGGTTTACATATGTGATACATAATCACACATGGTTTCATAAACATGAATAAACTGTCATTTTCCTTTTCTCTATGCAAGTTAAGACATTTCCGAGTTAAATCCAAATGAGTTTAGACCGACAGTGTTTTATTATAAAGAAAACATTGTTTATCTCAATTTATTTGCATGGATTTCATATACCATGTCAATTATTTTCTTGACAACATATCTATATCGCTTAGTCAATCGACGTGGTGATGCAATTGCGTCCATATCATCTAAAGTTAAATTTAAGATGTTATAATTATGAAAAGGTTTACGGGAACTTAATTCAATCCGCCATTTCAACAATTAGAAACTTGGTGATCTCATTTATTGTAAGTGGATATTTCAGCTTAAGAGGGGGCGGGATAGCGCAGTGGTTAGCGCGTTCGGTTCGGATCAAGAGGTCCGGGGTTCGAATCCCGCCAGGGGCACGGCAACTTTGTCTGCAGTAGAGAACTGTTCTACACGCAGTAAGGTTTGGGTGCAATGCTATACTGAATTTCAGCGTAGTACCACCCATGGTTCACTAGTTCCAGCCGATGCTCGCATGTTTCACCGCAATGCATAGCCACATGGCGTTGCGGGCTTTCTCCCTGCCAAAATACTAGCAGCCGCGATATAAGTGAAATACTCTTGAAAGCGGCGTTAAACACCAAATCACCTCACCTCACCTCAGCTTAAGAACTAATTACACAGAGTCTTGTTATGATTGACAAATTACCAACTTCAGAATGGGTCATACATTCCCCCCGAAAGCTGGATCAGGTGCATGTAGTTTTGTTATGTTTAAGTATCTTGCGCAATGGGGAAGGTCTGATAATTATGGATATATTGTATTGCTCACGTGTAAACTGTCACTCGATGATTTTTTTCAAAATAACTTAAGTTAAATAACCAACTTTATTCAGTTAAAATATTGATATAAATGGTATAGAAGTGTCAATATTGAGAATAATGTTATTATTGTTTGTTTCCCACTGCAGTAGGCTACTTATCAAAACAAATCTATCTATATGTGTAGGGTATGTAATGATATTGAGATGAAAGACAAAGACCCTGTTTTGCCTTCGGGTATATTCTTCTCAAAACAAACAAGTTGATAACTAACATCATTATCTAAGAATATAGGCAAAAACAAGCAGGGACTCAATAAAGAAGTAAGTACCTGATTCAAGTTATATTGTTTATGGCATAAAACAAACTCTGATATCTATATCAAATAAACGTGGGCACGTAACTTTTAATTTACAAATAATTATGTCGTCCAGCGATTCTGGTTTTACACACCCTTCATTTGCATATCAACATGGCTGACACAAACAAGAGGGTAGCTCGCTTTCAAGGCCTGTAAATAAAAAAATGGAGTTGATTTTAGTGGAGATAAGTGTCCCCTTTTTGAAGATGAATGATTGTTTTATCTATCCGTGAACTTGTATCCATCTTAATAGTGAGTTTTCATTCCACTTTTTGCCTGCAAGCCGTTCCGCATGAAATTCGTTCGATTGATAAACTCGATAAAGGCCTTGGCCGTATACGAGTTTATAATAGATGAACTAGAAAGAGCCTGTGCTATCAAGCCATTGATATATAGCGGACTCGTTGTATTTGAGATAGTTTCCGGATAATAGCTCACAGCACACAACTGAAACTAATATTTAGAAATACATGTATGGTGTTATTTTATGAACAACACTCAAATTGTTATACAAAATGGAGCTTTAAAGATGCCTGGGTTCCTGAGTTGGGACTGAGTAATCTAGACTTGCTAAAATTTTCTAGACCTGGCAGGTCATCATTGAATTTTTTGCTCAAGGGTCTAGATGACGGACCACGTGAACTTTAAGTGGACTTCTAAACCAGGGTAAGGAAGTGGAAATACAGCTGTTTACCTTTTACCCTCAGACAGGGTAGTTTAAAACGGAAAGATGTGTTCTTTACAACTGATCGCCGCTAATGGCTGCAATACTGCCGAAGCGGCGTTAAACAATAACTCACTCACTCACTCTTTACAACTGAGAAATAGTGGGTTATTCAACTGAACATACTCGTATCATTAGATGTACGGAAACATTCCTTGGCTGCAGATCACAGACATTATTCACTTTTCTAATGTCTAGTTGAATCAATTGTTGGCGACTGACAATTGTTTTAACAACGAATTAGTAGTAAATAAAAGTAAAAATACAAATAGTGAAAGTAAATATTTAAAAACAAACAACTTTTTAACAATTTATGACATTAAGTAATGTGAATATTCGATCAAAGTAAAAAACCTACTTGTCCGCATCGACCAGACTGAAGCCAACACAGAGTGCTGATAGGATGAGGAGTTTCTCCATCGGATCCTTCAAGCGATCGCAGTGCAGTTCTGTTAATTGTGTTTCTCTGTTGTTCAGTTAGTCAGTATTCCTGTGACCACTGCCTTCAACTGCCTCAAAAGAACTGAACATACTATAAATGCTCTTATTTATCTACAATTCCTTCTATGTGGTAGGTATCCAAAGCAGCGCAGTGTTTACCACAGAAAGAAAGAAGACATAAAATACTTTAATCTCGTCTTTGGGGAAGAACTTCCCTTTAATCTTTGAATAGTTTTCGGATAAGAATATTAAATTGTGTTAAATTGTCAGATACTTTTAAGAATATCCCCGCAATGGTTCCCCTAAAGGTGAAAAACAAACACAAATACAATATCCTGTTTTCTAAAGAGATTGAAGGGGCGTCAGGGAACTGGTCAGTATATTGACAGACTACTTCACATGAGTATACTCACAGAAGGATCTATGTATACATTACTAAGCTTAATGTTTCCAAAGATTTACTAACATCAAAACAAATAAGACTTATCTACAAACTAATGTTTACAGACAGTTTGAGTGTACTAAATGTCAAAACTAAGTATTGGGGAATACACACGTTTGTGCAGTTATGCCTTACTGTTCATCACTATAAAGACTGACCGTCAAATCATAAATCCATATTAGGCGTGTGTGACATATCACTGGGAATTCACATATTTACATTTTATACAATAACCTGACTGTGTTTTAAAGCCTTAGTGAGCAAATTATACTTTTAAAATGTCTTCAATAGTTTAGCCTTACAAACACCCGTTGCGTAATACAGAATTTAAAATTTTTACATTGAGTGTTTATTATAGAGTTGATAGGTTATGCATAACAATAGAAAAAAATGCCATTTAGCTAGTGAACAAATCTAACGTTGTTACATTTGGGATAGCACACATTCTTGTACTTTTTCAACTATCATCAGCACTGACTGTACCAATAACTAACCACACGACCACGGG
Source organism: Gibbula magus (assembly GCA_936450465.1). Lineage (NCBI taxonomy): Eukaryota > Metazoa > Mollusca > Gastropoda > Trochida > Trochidae > Gibbula > Gibbula magus. The sequence continues at coordinate 76,138,017 of OW388296.1, read as the reverse complement.
GCCCTCGACAAAAATCGAGGTCCAACAATCGTTAGATTTGTTCACTATCTAAATGGTTGTATTTCTAATGCATTCAGCCTTGGGATCTGTGCCAATATACATCTATCAGAGGCGATTTGAGGCTTAACTATCGATTTTTTTCGAGGGCCCGTGATTGTGTGGAATGCTGTCGGTACGGTCACTGCTGGTGATAGTTGCCCGACTATGAGGGTGTGGTTCGAATCCCTAAAGGTACTCGTACTGAAAAAGTACAATTATTTTTAAGGTAATGTTATCCCAGTTGTAACAACGTTAGATATGGAAAACAATACAACTTGACTGAATGAATGGATGAATTTATCATACGTGCATTTTCCAACTATGTATTTGAAATGAAGGATGCTTTGATGACCTATATTTGATTGTGTAATTTGTATTGCAATGTCTTAAATATTCTATGTAAATATTCTCTGTGCATGTATATAATTAATTATCTATGTAATCATCGATTGATTTTGGAGGAAATAAAGACATTCATTCATTCATTCATTCATTCATTCATACAACTTGACTTATAAACCTTGTGGAGGTTCAGCTTGGTATTGAGACCTTACCTTGTGGAGGTTCAGCTTGGTATTGAGACCTTACCTTGTGGAGGTTCAGCTTGGTATTGAGACCTTACCTTGTTGAGGTTCAGCTTGGTATTGAGACCTTACCTTGTTGAGGTTCAGCTTGGTATTGAGACCTTACCTTGTGGAGGTTCAGCTTGGTATTGAGAGCTTACCTTGTGGAGGTTCAGCTTGGTATTGAGACCTTACCTTGTGGAGGTTCAGCTTGGTATTGAGACCTTACCTTGTGGAGGTTCAGCTTGGTATTGAGACCTTACCTTGTGGAGGTTCAGCTTGGTATTGAGACCTTACCTTGTGGAGGTTCAGCTTGGTATTGAGACCTAACCTTGTGGAGGTTCAGCTTGGTATTGAGACCTTACCTTGTGGAGGTTCAGCTTCGTATTGAGACCTTACCTTGTGGAGGTTCAGCTTGGTATTGAGACCTAACCTTGTGGAGGTTCAGCTTCGTATTGAGACCTTACCTTGTGGAGGTTCAGCTTGGTATTGAGACCTAACCTTGTGGAGGTTCAGCTTGGTATTGAGACCTTACCTTGTGGAGGTTCAGCTTGGTATTGAGACCTTACCTTGTGGAGGTTCAGCTTGGTATTGAGACCTTACCTTGTGGAGGTTCAGCTTGGTATTGAGACCTTACCTTGTGGAGGTTCAGCTTGGTATTGAGACCTTACCTTGTGGAGGTTCAGCTTGGTATTGAGACCTTACCTTGTGGAGGTTCAGCTTGGTATTGAGACCTAACCTTGTGGAGGTTCAGCTTGGTATTGAGACCTAACCTTGTGGAGGTTCAGCTTGGTATTGAGACCTTACCTTGTGGAGGTTCAGCTTGGTATTGAGACCTTACCTTGTGGAGGTTCAGCTTGGGTTTGGGGCTTTACCTTGTGGAGATTAAGTTTGTGTATGAGGTTTTACCTGGTGAGGATTCAGTTTTGTTTTGAGGTTTAACCTTGTGAAGATTCAGTTTGGTTTGAGGTTTTACCTTGTGAAGATTCAGTTTGGTTTATGGGATATACCTTTCGGAGATTTAGATTGGTCATGTTACTTGTAGAGTTTAAGTGTTGTATGTTGTTGTGCCTTGTTTAGCTTCAGTTTGGTTTTGAGGCTGTAGCTTGTAAAACTTCAGTTTGGTCTTGAGGCTCGTGCTACAGCTTAGTGTAAAGGCCATCACGTGTAGGGCCTCAGCTTGGCTTTATTCTATGTCGCGCTTCACTGTGGACTTTAAACTGTACCTTGTAGAGCTTCAGCCTGGTCTTTAGGTTACTCGAGCAATTGAAATGACAGCAATTACCTCATTTGCCGATGTGTTAAGGAGAGAGTGGGCGAATTAAGAATTTTCTTTAGAATTCAGTTACTTTTTAATCGTTACAAGTACATTTAAGACATTTATCCGAAAGTCATTGAACATCCGAAAAGTGCGCAAATTAAAAAATAATTTGGTCTACTTAAACGAAGCATATGCTTTAATTTAATAAACTCAATCACATTCATTTTAATCACATACGGAAATGAATAGCAATGTTATACTATGTACTCTTTTTTTAAGAAAACGTCATTTTATCATCTCATCCGAATATGTCTTTAAATATGATATGATGTGAACAGTTGAATTAACAAACGAATTTAGAAATGATGTTTCATCGTTTCTCTCGTTTCACATGTCACTTTGACAGCCTATGGTGTAATTATTATTAAAGACATTATCAATCCAAATGTGTATCGTGGAAAAACAACTATTAGCTGATTATAAAAAAATCCACTTAAAACGATCACTCACTTGAGATACACATACCAGTAATACAAACACATAGTAGGATATTTACCTCTGGTATAGGTGATGATAACGTTATGTATCATGTCGTAAAATGAACATGAAAAAGTAAACGTCAAGGTGATGAAACCCGCCGTTATTAGTTAATAAAAGTGCTCTAAAAAAGGTTAATATGTGTTATCAATGGCTAAATAATTATTCTCAATCAATAAAGAATTCTAAAACGAATGTACATGATTCGGTTAAGTAATGCGAATCCATTCACATAGAGCATCAATTTAAATGGTGTTCACACTAAAAGGTAGTTCAAGTGATTTGACTGATGTAGCTTTACTCTCATACTCAGAGTTTTAAATATGGTAGATTATTGGAAAAGTGAACCATCTTGACAGTCTCAACTCGCATTCAGTTTTTTCACTTTATATGTCGACAATTTTTCTTTTCGTCTAATGAGATGTTTAATCCTCTAAATAACAATATATTGTATGGCAAATTTGAGAAAGAGTACTACAGTACCTTCAAATACAGTATGACAGTATGCAGATACGCCAGATAAGTCTAAACTAAAAACAAACGGCAACAATAAATTGTTGTGGCAAAATGTTAGCACACGTCAGTTCGATTTGTTGATATCATATTTCATTAAGAATATTGCAGGAAGTTTCCTATTCGTTTTGCAGCTTCCCATGCGCCAATCGGAGCTTACCGGAAGTAACACTATGAGCACATCTTAAATTCACATCACAACTGTGTAGTATTAAGCTAGCAAACAGTAGTTTCCGAAATCCGAATCTATGACACTTTATTTCCAATTTTTGAATTCTGATTGGTCAATAACCAATGCATAGGAAACCGTGTATGCAGATTAGACCGGGTGTATCAACCATACGACCCGTCAAAACAGGTCATGTAACAAGCTAAACGGGTTTTATAGATGACTTGGCGTTAAATGGAATGCAGAAGTTAAACGGTTGCTAGACTCAGAATTTCAGAAATTTCAATCTATTCACACATTTTTAAACTTTTGTTTGCGTCAAAAAGTTATCTCCCATGATACAGACCGGTAAACTCCATGCCACAGTCTTGCAGTTTCACAATATGCAAGTTTTATCAGAAACGGAATAGCTATATTGCCTATCTATTTGGTCGAAACGTATAAAATAAGTACTAATAATAGCTCCTAAGGGTTATCAATTCTTAACTAGGTATTTTGACAGGGTGCACGAGACTGCAAGACGCTTTAATTCGCTTTACTACTAATACTGCTTTTATTTCAAGAAATAACACTCAACTGCCTTAATAAACAACTCAAGCTGATAATCTGTAATTCACGCAATATTTCTGTGACTATAATTTATAGTTGGTATTTGATTTGTGAATCAATGCATCACGATAAAGAGAGCTATGACAGTGTTGTTACGTTTCTTCTGGTCTTAAAGGATGAGAGTCTGATTCGAGTTGAAATAAAAAAAGAACTGCAACATACATGCACGATGTAACACATTTTGTTTTGTCAGATATTAAACGTTGTGCCTGGGCAGGATCCAAAACTAGGATAGGATAAAATAAACCAAACAATTGGTTCAATGCTCATATCCTCAACTATGCCGTGTGATATTTTAAAAGAAACTAAAAAATAAATCATAAACCAGTGACGCGTAGATTCTTTTACACTGATAATTAGATAATCGAAAAAGGAGGAACTTATATGGTGCTAAAAGAGCTATAATACATATCCTGCATCGTTTAGCAGCACAATGGATTATGCTCACTCTAATGCAACATTTATACTCCAATAATTCAATCTATCTGATAATCAAGATGAACATAGGATATGTATATGTTCTGCCACAGCTAATAGAGCTATATGCATGTTCAACCAGCGCCACACCAAAGACATCATATGCCATGGCACATGAACTATTCACCTCTTACAGTTTTTCTGAAGCAGCGTACAATTTCTCAATGTAAAATGTTAATTTAATTGAATTAAAGAAGTTATCATTGCACACTTAGGTGACATGATCGGTAGCAAATTATCGATTCGAAAAACATAGTGATGAAAGATAAGTTCTTTAGGAAATAGGGCGTCAACTTAAACATTACAAGATGTGGTTGTTTAAGCTTTACTCACTTTTGAAAACTCTTGAACATAATTATTGTTAAAGATGACAAGCAAGTTTAAATGAAGACATATTCAATGGTTTGCTTTGACCTTGACAACAATGTTAAGGTAAGCGAACCCGACTGTGTCTTGCACCCTCCCTCGGAAAGCCTCAAGCTTGAAGCTTCAGTTGAACACTGTGGTGTTTTTAACATAATGATGTTTGTAAATAAACTATGTGGACTATTTCCAAAATGATTTTTATAACAATATAAGGCACAACACAAACTTTATTGATTTGAAAACTGCAACATACAATGTTTCACACAAACTGGTATTTTTTGTATTTTAACAACAGCAAAATGAATTTAGAAACATTGCTGTTATGATGCTTCTCTTTTCAGTGTTTTCATTTGGTATAGAAATAATGCCTAACAGATTTTATGTAACTGAGAATAAACCATTTTTCTACACTTTAACAGCAATGCAGTTTAATTCAGAAGTTTGTAATGCTTTGCTTATGAAGCTTTTAGACACTGCCAACATTCGTTATCATTGGGCTTGCAGGTCATAGGGAAAGTCATACCAAAGATGCAGTACACATCGTTACCGCATCTAGTCCGCTTCTCCACTACACCTCTGTCTGTTCGGCCACAGATGGGGCTACATGGCTTTCCATCGAAATACATGTTGTTGTCGCATGCTGCTACCACCATCCCGTCCTTATTGCCATCACTGCATGTGTAGTATGTGTCCCGTCTTCCAGGGTTAGCGTAATAAGGCTGTGGTTTTGAACACAGGTCTGTGATAAAAATAAAATAACGAAATTTAAAACATTTCACGATTTCTTGGTAACTGGAGTTAAAGTGTGAAACGAAGAATACTCCGAAAACTACACAGCAGGTAATCATTTGACAAAGAACACTTTAAGAATACATATTAAAAATCTATCCAATGTATCACCAAAACAAATTTGAAATATCTCAAAATCGAGTTATTAGCCTTTAATAGTCCTTACATCCAAGTGGCCAAAAAACGGGTCTAGATAAGAAATGTATGAATCTACAATTCAATGCACCCCTTACAAAATATCATTCTTTTCCGAGCGTCACATGCAATTTCTGCATATCTATTAGAAATTATACTTCATATAACGAAAACATGGGTTGGAATTATCTGATTTATGTATGACTGATATTTGTATTGAAACATAGTTTGTGACTGAATTACTGACTGAAACAAGATTACGCCTGATCAAGGTAGGTAAACTGTCAAAGTTGAAAGCGATATGAAATACATTTGTATCATACACTATATACCCTGTATCTTACAACGCGGCTATACTATCACGCGATATTGAGTACCACCCAAATATCAAACTGGTCACCTGATGTGAACGTCAGAGTTTGTACAGGTAGGATGTTTGAATTATAAGATAGATAGTTGCGTTTGTAAAATTTCAGGGATTCATTGCTATTCAACACCCGCAAATTTAGTTTAAAACCGACAGCGTTTACAAACGCAACTATTTATCGATATTGTAACATGACCGTTAGTTATCAGGTGATTTGAAACGACCTCTCTTTCGCGTACCTATCTCTGAGTGGAAAGGACTTTGCGACTGTTCCATTGTTGTAAGAGGTGTGGTCAGGTCAAAACAAATGTTAACACTCGGCGTAATATGTACATTAGCAACAATTTACACATAAGCGCAAACAGTGTCACGTACTAAATAGTAACCTACCCCTAGGTTGATAGGTTAAATATTTAAAAGGTCAATTGTAAAAATACTTTTTTCATCATTGTTGTAACTATTTCAGTTCATTCAACCATTTATATTATTTTGCCTGCTAAATAACACGGGCGCTCAATGTACAACCTCACGAGCAGAACATGGCAAGAAGAACGCTCTGCACGTGCAAAGTAACATGCCCGAAGTTTTCCGAGTTTGACTGTTGTCAAGCTTTCCGCAATATCCAATCAACAAACAATGATACTGTGACGTGCGCACACGTGTAATAAAGCACGTGCTATTCAAAATTCACTTGACCGACTGGATGGTCGGACTAGTTTCAACTGTGATACAATATGGCAAACACGTGTTTGTCGGAATACTCTTATTTACAACGAAGCAAACATGACATGAGCTGGTGAGGCTGAGCATTTGTGATGTCTGTATGACATTAAAATGAACATTTCTCTTTCAATTTGGTGCGGTTTTATGATTGACAAGATACTTGTTTTCTCGCAACGTGATGCGGGATATGTTGGGCAAAATAAAACATGTTTTTAAAGGTTTTATTTCATATATGTTTTGTATAGCTATGTTAGCTGCATTGATTCGTTTTTCATTGAATTAAGTTCTTTTCTGCAGGTATTGGACACTTTGGATGAAAATCAGGTAGAAACAAAGTCGGTTTCCTGACACATCTCTCTAGGAATACAAAGATCTACCCTTACAACATACCAATTATTATCGCGTCTGTGTTTGAAGACCTGCTTATTGTTGTTCTTAATCACATTGAATTCGTTTGTGTAAATGCACTATTTTGATGAAAGAATAAAACTATGAACACTTGTCCTGTTCTTTTTCCTAACCATTCGTTAGATTAATCGGCAAGGTCAATACTAACATATTAACCTAGGGAAATATCAGATATCAACCTTTCATGACGTCACATAACCTTAAACATAAGTGTTTTTAAAAGATTACTCGAGGCGAAGCAGAGAGTAATATTTAAAAAACCGAGGAAGAATACTGAAAGTCGAGGCGAAGCCGAGATTTTCAGTATCCGAACGAGAATACATTCTTGCAGCTGTGACCTCATCAGAGGTTGAATATCCCATAACTCCCTAGGTCGATATGTACATATCAACCTCCGATGACGTCATGCCAGGTTGATATGGATTATAAACAGTTATCAATTTCAATGGCCATATTATCCCTAGGTGTGTATTCAACTATGGTCACTTCACAATATTCACTTATCCTTTTAGATGGCGATAAACATTGACATCACCACAGCAAAAGACCTAGGAACAAAAATCTTAAACTTGCCCTAACCCATTGTGACAATGACGCTAGCATTGTGACGTCCAAACGGTTGATCACTATGACGTCATGCCATAGCATAGGCATTCGGTAAACACAACCGCATTGAAGAAGTCGTCAAACTTAGACAAATCTTACAAGTTGAAAACATTTTAGTTACTTGAAACTAATTAGTTTTGAGAGTTATTTGTTACCTATACTGCTAGAACATGACAACGCCACCTGTCAAATTTGAGTAAGGGGCACATATTAAGAGAAATAGAAAAATACAATTTTGAGTCGGGCCGGACCTTGTGAACATGATGAATATGTTCGCGGTGATTCGCCCCAAGTAATTTGCGGGTATTCATTGTCATTCACCATAGGCAAATCAACCAATCAGAATCAGGGATCCTACAAAATCATGTTACAATAAAGTTTAGATCTACATTGGCACTGCTGACCTTCACAAGTCGTGATCTGACACACGTGGTCTCTGGTCTGCTCGGGTCCCCCCTGACACATCGCCCCACCGAACTGAGGCTCTGGGTTGCTGCATGTGCGGTAGCGGGTCTGAGGTCTGCTGGCTGAAGTCCCTGTTACAGTGTAGTCTCCTGATTCCCACTCGGACCAATCAGACCATCCGCCATCAACTAAATAAATAAAACTAAAGAGTTATCTTGTGAGCTTCTATTTGTGACTTTGGTAAATCGAGTTAAAGTTGTCATTTGACGTATGAGAAAACGAGATATTCTTGATAACAACATCTATATTGTGCAGATACATGACATGTCGGAGTATAGGCTCACTCATTCATGAGGTGGAGTGAAATGATGAAGGAATGAACATATACTCTGAAAGTTTGTCTAACTACACACTGTATATAGAAGTTGTTATCCTGAAAAAAATTCTTATGTATTCCATTTGTATATGCCCCTCAGAGACTTCATTTCTCGAATGGTTCTGTTGTAAGTTTAAATGTTAATTGTTGATAAAGGTAAAGGCTGTAACTAAAGTGAAGAAACCGAGTTTGTTTAACTTACCAGGGCACTGTCTTAGGTTGCAAGGTGTTTGTCTCGTTTCGGTGCTGTTACCGCTGCAGACTGCTCCCCCGTGATCTGGTGCTGGGTTGGTACAAGTACGACGTTTCACCTCCGTGAAGGTTCCGTCACCACAGGTGACAGAGCACTGACTGCCCTCCTGAGTCTCCCAATTGGTCCAGTCTGTCCATCCTCCGTTCACTGAAGGAAATACATTAATTGAGCAAGTCTCATAGATTTACAAAATGAATGGTTTGAAAATGTCAAGATATTTACTGAATCTTATAGTTTATGTTTATAAGATTGTAATGACAAAACGTCTGTCATCATTCTACGACCTTGCCATGATCTTTTTTATTACTATAACTCTAAAATGGTCTCTGTATCATGAAAATAGTGAAAGTCAAATCTTGGTAACAGTATACTACAGGATACTGGATACTAGGGGGGACTATTGACCCAAAGAGACTATTGCGATAGCGATAGTCTATTGCCACTTACTATTGAGATAGCGATAGACTATTGTAACTCACTATTACAATAACTATTGCGATAGTTTTTTTGTACAAATACGCAATAATTAGCTAGATTTCTCATAGGTTTTAGTAGAAATGTTAAATTAATGTAAGGATTATGGAACCAAAATCAGCAAAGAAATCATAAATAAAAAGACTTTTGGTCATTTTGCTATTTCCTATCCCTAGTTTTTCCCTTTTGACATTCTAAAATGAAAAATCTTGAATTAAATGCAGTGAGGCTTGTTTAAATCATTCATAATTAATAGAAATTTAATCATTTCGATAGTATCGATAGTTAACCTTACTATTGCGATAGCGATAGTGTTTTTGTGTATACTATCGATATAGTACTATTGCCAAGCCGACTATTGCGAAGCATCGATAGTTCAATGTATTGTTACACCCCTCCTGGATATCTAACAGCCATTTTAATTAGTATTTAGGTTTTTTAGCTTATGCGGAAACTGGGACGGAAAACTTTAATTGGAAAATGTTATTTGTGCAAAGACAGAAGCTACAAACAAGACGGATTCTGATGGAAGTGCAGTGTGACATCATGTAGCGAAATGTTTCCATTCACCACAATTCGTGATTCAAAAACTGCAAACTTGAAGATGTACAATGTACATACCGACCTATTGTTGAGTTTGGAAACTATCACAATTATTTGATACGCCATGAACTTGACATTACATCGCGTAACAAATCGGTGGATTGGTTCCATAGAGAGGTATCTGTGTGTATAGTAGACAGTGACAGTACTAAGATCTGTGTGTATAGTAGACAGTGACAGTACTATGATCTGTGTGTATAGTAGACAGTGACAGTTCTAAGATCTGTGTGTATAGTAGACAGTGACAGTACTATGATCTGTGTGTATAGTAGACAGTGACAGTTCTATGATATGTGTGTATAGTAGACAGTGACAGTTCTATGATATGTGTGTATAGTAGACAGTGACAGTACTATGATATGTGTGTATAGTAGACAGTGACAGTACTATGATCTGTGTGTATAGTAGACAGTGACAGTACTATGATCTGTGTGTATAGTAGACAGTGACAGTACTATGATCTGTGTGTATAGTAGACAGTGACAGTACTATGATCTGTGTGTATAGTAGACAGTGACAGTACTATGATATGTGTGTATAGTAGACAGTGACAGTACTATGATATGTGTGTATAGTAGACAGTGACAGTACTATGATCTGTGTGTATAGTAGACAGTGACAGTACTATGATCTGTGTGTATAGTAGACAGTGACAGTACTATGATCTGTGTGTATAGGAGACAGTGACAGTACTATGATCTGTGTGTATAGTAGACAGTGACAGTACTATGATCTGTGTGTATAGTAGACAGTGACAGTACTATGATCTGTGTGTATAGTAGACAGTGACAGTATTATGATCTGTGTGTATAGTAGACAGTGACAGTACTATGATCTGTGTGTATAGTAGACAGTGACAGTACTATGATCTGTGTGTATAGTAGACAGTGACAGTACTTTGATCTGTGTGTATAGTAGGCAGTGACAGTACTATGATCTGTGTGTATAGTAGACAGTGACAGTACTATGATCTGTGTGTATAGTAGACAGTGACAGTACTATGATCTGTGTGTATAGTAGACAGTGACAGTACTATGATCTGTGTGTATAGTAGACAGTGACAGTACTATGATCTGTGTGTATGGTAGACAGTGACAGTACTATGATCTGTGTGTATAGTAGACAGTGACAGTACTATGATCTGTGTGTATAGTAGACAGTGACAGTACTATGATTTGTGTGTATAGTAGACAGTGACAGTACTAAGATCTGTGTGTATAGTAGACAGTGACAGTACTAAGATCTGTGTGTATAGTAGACAGTGACAGTACTATGATCTGTGTGTATAGTAGACAGTGACAGTACTATGATCTGTGTGTATAGTAGACAGTGACAGTACTATGATCTGTGTGTATAGTAGACAGTGACAGTACTATGATCTGTGTGTATAGTAGACAGTGACAGTACTATGATATGTGTGTATAGTAGACAGTGACAGTACTATGATCTGTGTGTATAGTAGACAGTGACAGTACTATGATCTGTGTGTATAGTAGACAGTGACAGTACTATGATCTGTGTGTATAGTAGACAGTGACAGTACTATGATCTGTGTGTATAGTAGACAGTGACAGTACTATGATCTGTGTGTATAGTAGACAGTGACAGTACTATGATCTGTGTGTATAGTAGACAGTGACAGTACTATGATCTGTGTGTATAGTAGACAGTGACAGTACTATGATCTGTGTGTATAGTAGACAGTGACAGTACTTTGATCTGTGTGTATAGTAGGCAGTGACAGTACTATGATCTGTGTGTATAGTAGACAGTGACAGTACTATGATCTGTGTGTATAGTAGACAGTGACAGTACTATGATCTGTGTGTATAGTAGACAGTGACAGTACTATGATCTGTGTGTATAGTAGACAGTGACAGTACTATGATCTGTGTGTATAGTAGACAGTGACAGTACTATGATCTGTGTGTATAGTAGACAGTGACAGTACTATGATCTGTGTGTATAGTAGACAGTGACAGTACTATGATCTGTGTGTATAGTAGACAGTGACAGTACTATGACAGTACTATGATCTGTGTGTATAGTAGACAGTGACAGTACTTTGATCTGTGTGTATAGTAGGCAGTGACAGTACTATGATCTGTGTGTATAGTAGACAGTGACAGTACTATGATCTGTGTGTATAGTAGACAGTGACAGTACTATGATCTGTGTGTATAGTAGACAGTGACAGTACTATGATCTGTGTGTATAGTAGACAGTGACAGTACTATGATCTGTGTGTATAGTAGACAGTGACAGTACTATGATCTGTGTGTATAGTAGACAGTGACAGTACTATGATCTGTGTGTATAGTAGACAGTGACAGTACTATGATCTGTGTGTATAGTAGACAGTGACAGTACTATGATTTTTGTGTATAGTAGACAGTGACAGTACTAAGATCTGTGTGTATAGTAGACAGTGACAGTACTCTGATCTGTGTGTATAGTAGTCAGTGACAGTACTATGATCTGTGTGGAAATAGATGAATCTGAGTTTGGGAAAAGTAAGATTAATAGGGGGAAAAGAGTTGAGAGTCAGAGTGTATTCTGGGAAATAAATAGGCAGTGAAACACGTCTTTACAAGGACTCAGCTAAGCTCATTCCATCAATCACAAAGAAGCATATAAAACCGGGCGCCACAATCATAAGCAACTGTTTGAACGCGCATGACTGCCTGAGCAAAGAGTACTTCTGCATTTTAAGGTATAACAATCAATGCATTTAAGGTATAACAATCAATACATTTTAAGGTACAACAATCAATGCATTTTAAGGTATAACAATAAATACATGTTAAGGTATAACAATCAATACATTTTAAGGTATAACAATCAATACATTTTAAGATATAACAATCAATACATTTTAAGGTATAACAATCAATACATTTTAAGGTATAACAATCAATACATTTAAGGTATGACAATCAATACATATTAAGGTATAACAATCAATGCATTTTAAGGTATAACAATCAATACATTTTAAGGTATAACAATCAATACATTTTAAGGTATAACAATCAATACATTTTAAGGTATAACAATCAATACATTTTAAAGACTTGGAAACGGGAGCTAATACCAATACACTGAGTCGTCTTTGGGAGCACTGAAAAGGTTACTTTCTCGACCTGGAAACACATATTTTGAGAAATTTTGTGCCAGGAGGGATGGTCAGTTTCTTGCCTATTAGAAATTGATTGTATATATTTACAATTCCCAAGACTGAGATCATGAATTTGTCCAGACACGCCCCTCTGTAGCCCGACAAACAGTTGCGAATGACAGTGCGGACGTGTTTAAAGAGATAAGAATGATTATAAATTCATTTGAAAAAAATTGTACTGCACTTAACCGTGCGCTAATAAAGGAATAATCAACTGCCCTAAAACAACTGACAATCTTATCCTCAAAGATCGTCGACATGAATCATAAGGTTATAATTATAGTCTACCGACATCCTAAGGCTAAAGTAGACTAGTTTATGGGAATCCAAGGTAAAATGCGAACTATCCGATAAAATAATGGAACAAAATAGATTAAATGTAATATAACGAAAGACAGCAAAGTACCATGCAACTGCGGCGCAAGTGGTAGACTTTTGCAAGGGAAGTCAGATGCGCATATATTAGGTGCAGTTCTAAAGTTTTCAAAAATGGCGGATGGTATCCGTATTCGGTCGTCATTCCTTGATAATGACAAGTTCTGTTTGTCATTAAATTACTTACCTGGACAGGGCTCACTGTTACACTCTCCTTCTTGTGTCTCTGTCGGATTTCCCTCACAGTCGAGTCCACCGTGTGCTCTAGGTGGGGAGTCGCATGCTCTGGATCGCGACTCTGTTACGGGATATCCGCCACATTCAACAGGACATTCACCCTCGTATGTCCAAGCCGTCCAATCGGACCATCCTCCATCAACTGTCAAATCAACAAATTTAATCAGGTGCAATGTGATCGATATGGAATCCTTTTCGAAACATTCAGCTTTTTAAAAACACTGCCATATTGGCGACGACAAATGAATAGAAAAGGCTACTGTTATCGGTGACATACATCACATGTCTACTTACTTAACTTTTAGTGCTTCCCTCCTTGTTTAATAAACAGTTATGGTGGATAAGGCTAATAACTACCAATCCTCATTTACGGTAATTTTAACTGTCTGGTCATTTTTGGTAACATAAGCAAAGACTTATGTTTAATTTAACCTAAACAGTTTCAGTTTCCATAAACCTGTTTCACACACCGGGACATTCTCTCATGTTGCAAGGTGTTGGTCTTGTTGCGGTGCTGTTACCGCTGCAGACTGCTCCCCCGTGATCTGGTGCTGGGTTGGTACAAGTACGGCGTTTCTCTTCCGTGAAGGTTCCGTCACCACAGGTGACAGAGCACTTACTGCCGTCCTGTGTCTCCCAGTTGCCCCATACAGTCCATCCTCCGTTCACTGGGAACGGACAAAGTCAGCATTTTAGTACTTAGATATATTTGTTCAAATAAATATGTTTCCCCGTTAATGTGGTTTCATGTCAGATGCATGTTGAAATATATTCCTAGGTTACTGCAAAGTAATGTAAAATAAATAAATGTATAACAGAGACAGACACCGAACATTTTTGTTTGTTTCTGCCACTCTGCTCATTTCAAAATGAAATGTCTGTCGATGGGGCCGATAAATAGACTTCGAAGGAAACTTTGTGGAAATGGACATATTAAATGGTACGCCTCATCCATTTTACAACAACACAACGGCCTGGTTGACATGTAACGGCAACAAAACCGACAACCATATAAGGTGACATAAACCCTGTTTCACTCACCTGGGCACGCTCTTTGGTTGCAAGGTGTTGGTCTTGTTGCGGTGCTGTTACCGCTGCAGACTGCTCCCCCGTGATCTGGTGCTGGGTTGGTACAAGTACGACGTTTCTCCTCCGTGAAGGTTCCGTTACCACAGGTGACAGAGCACTGACTGCCGTCCTGTGTCTCCCAGTTGCCCCATGCAGTCCATCCTCCGTTCACTGGGAATGTACAAAGTTGGCATTTTAGTTCTTAGAATATTTGGTAATATTAATATCCCCGTTAATGTAGTTTCATGCCAATGTTTTCATGTCAGATGCAAGCTGAAATAGTTTCCTAGGTTACTGCAAAGTAATGTCAAATAAATATATTTATAACACAGAAAAAGATTGTTTTTGTTTTTCTGCCACTCTGCTCATTTCAAAATGAAATGTCTGTCGACGGGGCCGAAAAATAGACTTCAGAGGAAAACTTGTGCAAATGGACACGTTGAATGGCACTTCTCATACATTTAAAACAACACAACGGCCTGGGGGACATTTAATGCAAACCAAAACCGACAACCATATAAGGTGACATAAACCATGATTCACATACCGGGACACTCTCTTAGGTTGCAAGGTGCTGGTCTTGTTTCGGTGCTGTTACCGCTGCAGACTGCTCCCCCGTGATCTGGTGCTGGGTTGGTACAAGTACGACGTTTCACCTCCGTGAAGGTTCCGTCACCACAGGTGACAGAGCACTGACTGCCGTCCTGTGTCTCCCAGATGCTCCACACAGTCCATCCTCCGTTCACTGAGAATGTACAAACACAGGTACAGCATTTAAGCAATTTGATAGGTTGCATGCAAATATTAGGGTGTACTCGTTTCTTTAACATTTCTATTCATATAACACTTTTGTTCAATCTTAATATCTCAAAACTCTACTTGCAAACAACTAACACAGATTTTCCCACTATTGATAAGTAGTTCGATGATTTAAGGAATGTCAGTATAAATGCTCAACCTGGACAGTCGTGTCTATTGCAGGTGATATTCCGGGATTGGGTTATCGTCTTCGAGCAGTAGGTTCCAGTACATTTCTGTGTCCCTCTCTGTTCCTGTTGTCCCCCTCCACAATTGCGAGAACATCCTCCAACATTCGTCCAGCCGTAGGTGGTACCCCAGGCTTATAGGATCGCAAGAACATGAAATGGTCTTAGTAGTTTCCGTCAAGCATAACATATTACAAATTAGATATTTCCAGTGCCTCAACATTATTAACAGTGCCATTATTATTTTAACATAATGTAGCTTATTACAATGCCAATAGTCCTATCCTAGCCCACACCCGTTAGACACAAGTGTAGGATACATCGTCACCACTCGGCTACAATAATGTTGCTCAATGTTGGTTAACATTTAATTCAGAATTTATCTTGCCAGCTTCCTATTAGAGAGTTTTTCAAGGTCAAACACACTTTTCTTAAATGATAAGTAAAATACTCACAGCAAGGGTCTGTATAATTTCCTGTCCTGAAACATATACATCCACAATTACAATAGTTGGCATTAAATGTCCTTGAGTTTGACGTGAACCTGCCAGTAATATAATTACTGGTCAATCGTTGCTGGATCGAAAAACATAATTTTCTATTACTGAAAACAAACTCAATTGAAGAAAGAAAAACGATACCCAGATTTTTCACACTCTAATGGTTCATTTTGGCCGTTACTTTCTGGACTATCATTTCATCCATGGTGACAATCTGGGTTCTTTGGCTAAAGGTTGAAATAAGAAGCTTAGACATATTCAATATGTTGAAATAAGAAGCTTAGATATTTGTGCCAGTGGAAGCAGTTGCAATATTCATTGGCAATATAACTTTTAAAGATGGATTTCTTTCCTTTATGAACACAATCCTATGTGATAGACTCCAAACGTGCCATGATATTTTACCAAAACGACGTTTCATTATGTTAGTGGCTGAGACTATCATACTATCACCATACTTTAAAGATATCACTGTTTAATGAATCTGCAATGTAATTGCACATGTTGTCATATGCTACCAGAATTATTCACTAGTCACATGACCACACGTCACCTGCCGTTTATAAAAACTTTGTCCCCGGAAACGTTTGAAAAGGACAACAAGATGCACAATGTCAATCGTTACCAAATGCAGTCGCTTGGTCCTTTCTTTGCAGGGCCAATACACATCCCAGTAGTTCTGTGTATTTCAAACTTATATGCGATATAACCATGCTTCTTCGAGGCGATTCACATGCAACTGATCTCGCAAGTTCGAGACTAACCGCATTGAAAATAATCAAAAATGATGAAAACTTTGTTGTTTTTAAACGCTAGTGTTATTTCATTTAACGTTTTCTTTTGGTTGTCCTGTCTGCTTTGAATTAAAATTAAAATTAAAATCAGCAACCACAGTGTATTCATGTGCCTGACCTAGCTATGCTGGTGTAATAAAGTCGTTGGATGTTTCCCATTTGCTTTGCCAATTATTATTATACATTTTTGTACATGCATATGATTCAATGTTGGGCCTTCGCTTTAGCCACTTTGTTGTTGTCTTTTGGCATTGAATTAAAAAAGGCAGGTGTTGACAGTCCTACATGATAGTGTATTCACACTCATGACGCAATTGTGCCTGAGTGATACCCTCGATTACAAGCTTCTTCATTTTGAAGATGTAGGGTGAGTAATAGATATAGTCTTGTCGCCGGTTAGACAGCAAACCATTACTCTGTTCTTAAAGATGTTATTAAACGAGACATAGTTTAGTATTCTCTATGTTGTTATCTGTATGTTACTACGAGAGCGATGTAAATAAAACTATCTGTGTCACAGCCCCGTCCTATATTTCATAAATGCATGGATTGGCTTGGAAATATTCTATTGAAATAAAAGAAGTTATATTTATGGATAACAACTTCTTTAATGTGACTATACGCTACGTTTTGGAATACATGTTTATTCCTGCATCAGGTGGAAGTCGCGTTCGACCTGACGAGGGGATGAGCATATAAACGTCATGTTCACAATAAACAATTTGTTACCGAGAAAATCGTGGTTTTTAATGTTTTCGACTCATAAGTGCCCTTCAAAACGTTATTAGTTGGAAGGTGAACTGTTGCTTACCTACTTGTGAATGAAGAACATTGTTTGGATAAAAAGCATGAGAGGACTCACCTGTAGACGACACATCTGCTCCAACCATAGCGTCCACAGCTTTTAGAGGATCGATACGCCCGGGTGTAGAAACATCTGTTTAAGAGAGTAGGTTACTTAGGCGCAACAGAGAAAACACAGCTTAAAAAAACGTTTCAAATCAACTACCCATGGTTGTTGAAGGTGTTTTCAAAAGTAAACAAGTTATTTACGAAAAGGGTGCGTCCTGAGTCCGAAAAAAACTATCGAT
This sequence comes from Gibbula magus, assembly GCA_936450465.1. Taxonomy (NCBI): domain Eukaryota; kingdom Metazoa; phylum Mollusca; class Gastropoda; order Trochida; family Trochidae; genus Gibbula; species Gibbula magus. The sequence continues at coordinate 76,120,115 of OW388296.1, read as the reverse complement.
TGTAAATCAAACGTTTAGTTTAAATATAAATACTTTGACTACTATCTTGTAAAGAAGAAACTGACTGGTTTAACGCGGTAAGCTTATTCGTTTGTTGGAAAAGTGTAAATTACATTACTTACGAAACAATAACCGCTTACAGTTGATGAATATTTAAAACTAATGATTATATGAGTACGGATATCAACTGAAACAGTTTCATAGACTATTTACGAATATTTATGAAGCATTTAAGATCAGTAAAGTAAAAGTAGAGACAGTGCTTTGCTGGGTGCACTCATAAACAGCAAACATTCTGATCGATCAGAATAAATGATTTAAACGACCTCGTGCATTAGCACATGTTATGGTCCCAAGTTATCAGTAATATAAAGGTTAATATGGAAAACAAACTGAAACAATTAATCCCATCGACTAATGTGAATACTCGACCACAGTAGAAACCTACGAGTCCGCAGCTACCAGACTGAAGCCAACACAGAGTGCTGAAAGGAAGAGGAGTTTCTCCATCGGATCCGCACAGTGATCAACGTGAACGTGTTTCTCGCTACGTCGCCTGGTCAGTATTCCAGTGGCCTATGTGTTCAACTAGTCTTTACCAAAGGATTGAACAACCTATAAATACTCTCATTTATTTATAATTCCTTCTAAGCGATAGGTATCAAAGCAGGACAGTGTTTAACACACACAAAAGAAGGCATATCTAATAAATATGATCTCGTCTTTGGGGAAGGAAATCCCTTTAAACAAAGATTTACTCTGAGATAAGAATATGGAATTCTGTTAAATAGTCAGATTATTTCAAGACTATCCCAGGAATGGTGTTCCAAAGGTATAATACACACTCAAAGGCAAAAGCCTGTTTGCAGGAAAGATTGAAGGGGCGTTAGGGAACTGGTCAGTATATTGACAGGCTACTTCACATGAGAACACTGATTGAAGGCTCTATATATACATTACTAAGATTTTAAGGTTCCAAAGATTTATTGACATCAAAACAAAGAAGGTTTTATCTTCAACCAAATGTATACCGCCTCAAAAGGACAGTAAAATTGTACTAAATGTCAAAACGAAGTATGAGGGAATACACACGCTTGTGTGGTGATGCTTTTTTTGTTTTTAGTGTATAAACTTTTCTCAAATCACCAATCAACATTGGGCGTTCGTGACATGTCTCTGCAAATTTACATATAACATGACGTGTTTGTAAAGTATTAGGAAGCGGGGTTGGATTGAGCCACAGCTTGGTCTCGAGGCTGTTGGTTTTTGAGCATCAGTTTCTTCTTGAGGTTGCAGCTTGGGGAGCTTCAGGTCTTTTTTGGATCTTGAGGTTGTTCCTTGTGGAGCTTCACCTTGGTCTTGAGATTGTTCTTGTAGAGCTTCAGTTTGACCTTTAAGTTGTTCTTTGTTGAACTTTAGCATGTTTTATGAGTGTTTCTTGTAGACCTTCAGTTTGATCTTGAGGTTGTTCCTTGTGAAGCTTCACCTTGGTCTTGAGATTCTTTTTTTAACTTCAACTTGGTTTTGGGACTGTTCTTGAAGAGCTTCAGTTTGACCTTGAGGTTGTTCTTTGTTGAATTTTAGCTTGTTTTGTGAGTGTTTCTTGTAGAGCTGCCGTTTGATCTTGAGGCTGTTCCCCGTTGAGCTTCAGATTGGTCTTGAGGCTGTTCCTTGTTGATCTTCAGATTGATCTTGAGGTTGTTCTTTGTTGAACATGTGCTTGGTCTTTGAACTGTTTCTTGTAGAGCTTCTGCCTGATCTTGAAATCGTTTATTGTAGAGTCTCAGCTTAATCGTGAGGATGTACTGTGTTAAACTTGAGCTTGGTCTTGAGACTGTTCCTTGTCGAACTTCAACTTGGTCTTTAGCTTGTTCCTTTTTGAGCATTAGCTTGGTCTTGAGATTTTTCCTTTTAAAACTTAACCTTGGTCTTGAGCTTGTTCCTTTCCGAGCGGTAGATTGGTCTTGAAATTGTTTCCTGGTGAGCTTCAGTTAAGTTTTGAGGTTGTACCTTGTTAAGCTTCAGCATGGTCTTTTGGTTGTTCCTCATTGAGCATAAGCTTGGTCTTGAATCTGTTCCTTGCAGGGCTTCAACTTGGTCTTGTAGGTTGTTCCCTGTTGAGGTTCTGCCTGGTCTTGATATTGTTTCTTGTTGAGTTTCCGCTTGACCTTGAGGCTGTTCTTTGTTGAGCTTCTGCTTGATCTTGAGGCTGTTCCTTGTTAACCTTCCGATGGCTCTTGAGGTTCAGCTTGGTCTTAAGATTGTTCTGTGTTGAGCTTCAGTTTGGTCTCGGCACCGTTCCTGTTGAGCTGCAGATTGGACTTTAGATTGTTCCTTGTTAAGCTTCAGCTTTATCTTGAAATTATTTCTTGTCGAGCTTAATCAGCTTGATCTTGGGACTGTCCCTGTTGTACTTCAGATTTGTCTTAAGATTATTCCATGTTGAGCTTCCGCTAGGTTTTGAGATGGTTCTTTGTTGAGCTTCCGATTGGTTTTGTGGTTGTCCCTCGTTAAGTTTCACCTTGGTATTGAGGTTGTGCCTTGTTAAAGGCGCTGTAGCACGTTGGTCTTCCTTGAATAAAGTGCACGTGCTCTCATGAAATGTAAATAAGTGTTACGACATAGGGACTTGTATTGTCGAAAAACTAGAAAGCTAATGAAGTTGAAAATTCAGCCCGTTATATTATAAAAAGTAAGTGAATGGAACGAGATCAACACCCCTTGTCTGTTGAAATTGCAGTGTCAAGTTATGTTATAATTCTTGCGCGATCTGTTGCACCAAATATGTTTTTGGATAAATGTGGTGGGCAATGTACTAATATATAAAGGTTTGAAAAATCATACCCGATACATTTTTATGTTTGATGGCTTAAAGAAAATGTATTGGGTTTGACGTGACATACTTTTGAATGATAATATGATGACAACATTCTGAAATATCATTTCCAACAGACATTGGGTGTTGACCTCGTTACATCCCCTTACTTTGTTATACTATCAGGGGCTGGATCGTCGACGCATATAGGTGTTCGACAATACAAGCCCCTATGTGTTACAAATGGCTAAATAAATTCTCCTGGATCAATAAAGAAAATCTAAAACAAATATACAGGATTCAGTTAAACCATCCGAGTCCATTCCCCTTTGAGTCAATACCCCTAAAGCGCAGTTCAAGTGATCTGACTGATGTAATACCTGAAGAACACTCAAAGTAGAGTTTTATCATGGCACTATTATGGAATGCTCAACCATCTTGCTGCATGAACTCTCAAAATCGCACGGGACCTACACCTGTAGCCCCCACACTGAAGAGTTCAACACTATTACCCCTTTACACTCTCACCATTTGTTTTCCATTGGAGATAACAGCTGTTTTCTTTGGGTATGGCTTATCTAGTCGTGTAATGAGATGTTTTACACTGTAACGTAACTATATATTGTAAAAAAATTAATAATAAATAGGAAATTTGAGAAAAAATAATTTGCTCAAAACGTGCTCCCTGGAGAGGTTCAGATTGATCTTGAGATTGTTGCTTGTAAAGCTTCAGACTTTTTTGTGTGACATTGTAGCTTGTTGAGCTTCAGCATTGCCTTGTGGCTGTTCATTGATGATGACGATGATGATGATGATGATGATGATGATGATGACATACTTGAAAATACCGATTGACTGGTTGAAATGAACTCATCGTATAAAAGAAGATTGATCATGTAAAACCATATAATGTTTAGTCTTTTCTATTTATAACTTTATTTCATATGAGAAACAGTTCATGTTTATTTATATTTATGAACATATTTATATATTCTAATTCAATTGCCAATGGTGCCAGTTACACATTTGTTTGTATATATAACTTATAGAACAGACTTATAAGGATAATTCCGTCGTTGTTTTAAGTCATATGACTACTTGACCACGTCCCATTTGAGTGTAATCTGGGGGATTATTGCTAAGATCTTTCTCGAATTCCTCCCCCAGGGGTAAATGCGGATTAGAGAGAGATCCTTCAGTGCATGTTGCAGGGGGCGATAGAAAATAAATAGTCTACTTCACTTTAAACCACCGATTATTGTTTATATATCTATAACTAAGCTTTCCAAAGATAGATGTATTAGCTGAAATTGAATCCTGTTTTAACCCTTGTCGTTTGTCGTATGTCGTTGTCTCATATCTAGGCATATCTGATATGTCAATCTTTAATGCAGCTCTTAGTAAATGTGTATGAATCTATGAAGTTGGCAATGGTTTCATCCTAATTGTACTCAGTCCACCAAGATGTTTAAATTGGTACCTGGACATGCGAAGTACGCACTTGTAAGGTCTAGCGAAGCCTTAGTAGAGGAAACGAAAGAACATGTCCTTAAAGACGCTGTAGCACGTTTTGGGTATATTAGTTTTCTCAAATTTCCCATTCTTTATTAAAGTTTATACATTATACAGTGACCTTACAATGTATAACATCTCGTAACACGACCCGATAAGCCATATCCAAAGAAAACGGTTATCCGCTTTGGAAGGAAATGGTGCGACATATAAAACTGCACTAGTGCGGAACTCTTTAGTGTGAGAAGTACATTTGTAGGTCTCATGCGGATTTGAATGTTCAGACAGCAGGATGGTTGACCATTCCATCATGATGCCAATATTTTAAACTCACCTCTATGTGTTTTATGTATTGTTACATCAGTCGGATCACTGGAACTACTTTCGAACGACTATTTTAATGTAAACACCTCGACATGGCCGCTGGAAGGGAAGTGGCCTCGCATGGCATAACCATTCGTATATTCGTTGAAGAACTAATTTCTATTGATTCAGGAGTGCAACTGCAGTTGTTTAAGGATTGTTTTACATGTTTTGTGCCTCTATCGATGTATAACAGCAACAAATTGTATAACATCGCGTAGCGTAGCGGAGCGATGTTATACAAAACTTGTTGCTGTTATACTTCGATAGAGGCACAAAACATGTAAAACAATCCTTATAATTACAAAATCAACAATTTTTTCTTTAAATATTTACACACATCTAATGTATTTGTCATTTACCACGGGAGGCAGCAGTTTGTTACACGCAACAATACATGGCTGAAGCAAAATTGGTTAATTAACAGTTTGATACTCAATAGTTCTTGTGCAACACTAAAATTTTAATAATTGAACTTAGTGCACTAATATACATGTACATCATTACCCTGGCGGAATTGTACTTTCGAAGCTGCTTTAAGGGATATAGGAAACCATGTAAATACTTACATTCGCCATTTCAGGTACTCATTTGTGCCGTTGGATGGACAGATTGCAATGTTGATAAAGTGTTACCCAACAACGTAACACAGTAAGAGACGCAGGTCACAACGTTTCGGTGCCTCCCCCGGGATTCGAACCCTAGTCCTTGACATGAAGCCAGCAAACTAACCACTTCACCACAGTCGACGTTCTGTGTACCGATGCAAACTTTCTTTGAATCAATCTCAAATGTCAAAATAAATTAAAAAGTCACCCATGATTAATGTTTGACGTGTGTGATGTACGGTGAACGTTTGATGGAGTGAAGTTCTTGCAATTATACACTTTAAATTGGGCAAGATGGCAACATTACGCACTTCGTCATGTTTCCACTCACCAGTGAAAAAACTACAGATAAAATTGTGACCCATTCACTGAATACCAGCTACAATGTACGTTATTGTTTGATGTCATAATATAGAGACATCATCAAATTGAAATTTGTAATTGATAGTTTTGAATTTATCCCTTTCATGATCATGAATATAATGCTTCCTGACTCTGCTTTCCCAAGTCTGTACATGAATATTTTATGGCGCTTCTAATGTTAGCTTAGTCAACTCAGGTACATTATGAACTGTGATTACTCACAAATGCGTCTTTTAACAAGTTCAGATCAATTAGAAAAACGGATTAAAGAATTGTCCTCTACTATACCAAGTTAAACCATTGAAAACTGAAGTGACTTGGTCGCATTGATGGTGGACTTTCGAAGTTTCGTCAAAAGAGAATTAGATCATTGGTAATATTTTTAAATGTATAAACGAAGCGAGATTACATGATCTATACATAAATTGTACTTCCTGAAATGACATTGGACTTTTCATTGTCATTGAATATGTTGATAAAGTATTGTTCAGCTAACGAAATAGTGACAATCAACATATTTAAAACTAATTAAATAAAAAAAACGTAAAACACATACATCATCTTACTAATTCCATGGGGTAATTTTAACAATGACTTATAATACAAATGAGTCTTAACATTTTTACCCAATAGTCTACGGACGTTCAGGATATGTTAAAGAAAATAAAGATGGCTCGGGTCGATACAAGAAGTGTGGAGCAGGAAGTCAATCAGTAGAAATCGAAGCGACTCCGAATAGAACCAGTCAAGTCGTCGAGTGTGAACAGTTAAAAAAGACACGGCCAAGCAAATTTACTCGGAAATGCCATCGCTAAGTGAACTGGAGCGATTTGTGTCGTGTGTCACCGTAATATGATGTCACATGAAAAACAAATTGTACGATATTACAAATTCTTTGTTGCTCTCTTGCAATAAAAAAGTTGTAAATCTTTAAAACTTGTTTCTCATTCATCTAACCAATGTAAAAAATGACCCCCTTATGTTAGTCAATTTTATCCTTATTGTTCCATGGGGTTAACATTACTTGAATAAACTATCTTTCAAAGAGACGATATCAAAGACTCGTGATCACCACATGCAAATACATATTTTTCAAATACTTTAATTATGTATATTTGCTTTTACACATATACCTTTCATCAAATAGTGATACTGCATATTTAAAACGTGAACATATCCGCGATGCAACCAATATATGACACTCCCAAATAGAATACCAAATCTCTAGGATGGCTGTAAGTTTGTATATTTCATAGCAATAGTCCCTTTCACAAGGCAAACTATTTAATTGAAAATCTACAACATGCCTCTGAAAGGACCCACGATCGGAAAGTTCCAATATGCAGACCAATAAGATAGCGGATCAATCACAGTTCGAATATCCTGGTGAGACTCGCCAGCTTTCTTCTCTCTGGTTGGTCACGTGACCTTATCACCGAGACTGTTTTGTAATATTCTCCTCTCTCCTCGCTTTAGGGTAAATTCCTTCACTGCAATTTTGATCCCGACGATTATATACGCAAACACTGTCTGGGGTTAAATTGCACAATTGTTAGGATTCAATGTAGGACAGAACTGAACTGAGTAACCTCAATGTAGAGAGAATGTGTCATACATTTAAAATTACATTTCTTACTATATTAGATATCAAATATATACTTGATATTTAAGGTTCCAATTGTCATAAAACAGATTGATTTTAAGAAAGAGAAATCCTGGCAAAATATGCATTCCCTGCTTCCAAACATTGGGCACAGATATATATTTTATTAAATTGTGATATAATATATAACAATTAATGAATGATATGACTTGGAAGAAATCTCATGTTGTTAATCCAGCTAATAGGCTCGGAGGAGTGTTATCTCATGTGTCACGCAAGACAGAGAGCTAAGTGACAGAGAGGACGTCGGGTGTTATCTAATGAGTCACGCTAGACAAAGAGGGGAACGTTTTACAACTGTATCCTAAGATCTGATCTGAAGATTTACGTAGATTACTATAGCTACCGTTTTGAGAAACAATCTACATTTTGTAATTTTTAGATTCGTATGTCATGCAAAACACGCCGTTTTTAAAATCAGTCTATTTTGTCAGATGAACCTATTCTTTCAACAAAACAAAAATATATTATAATAAATTCTAAATCCAATTTTGCAGTGGCATGATACGTTTCACGTTACGAGTGCAGCATGGACGCAGTTGCATCAATCGATTAAGAGGGCACAATTGCTTTACAGTTGACCAGGTGAAAGCAACTGACCCGAATAATATCACTCGGATACAAATCTGAAGCAATTCAGAGTTTCTAATTTGAAATCGATCCCTCCAGGCGCTCTCATATTGACTGATTTAATTTAAATGAGGTAATTACCTTCCACGATGCACATTTGAAGGTAACAATACTAAGAAACCTGCCAAGTGGTGATGTCAATCAAATGTTGATAAAAATGGATGTTTGATCAATTTATTAACTGTTATAACATATGAAATATTAAAAAAAAGTCATGGTATCATGAAAACTTAGTACCTCTGCTGTTTTTAGAATCGAAGCGGCTTTCGAGCAAAATGTTTTAACATTGAAACGTCTTCATGTATTTCCTTTACCAGTAGGTACTCTTCAGTTGTAGCTGTTGAGAACATGGACCGTAGCAATGCTGCTTGAAGAAAAACTCTTATTTCAACACCACATCTTAACTAAACACCGTGTATTCTAAATACCGTAACGAACAGCGTAATATATAACATGGTTATAGATGGGATAACACTACCTTCAATACCCTCAGACTAAGGCAACTATCGACAGCATTGACTGTACCAACAGCTTACCACACGACCATTTCGCCTCGACAAGAATCGAGGTCCAACAATCGATAGTTAGGCTAAGTTTACATTCAATACCTCTCTGATAGACGTAAATTGGCGTAAGATAAATTTACATCTGAAGGAAAGTCTTCCTACGTGACAAAGATGGATACTAAACAATCTCATGTATACACCATATGAATGTTTGTTTTCGTTGCTGATATCAACAAAGGCAAATTGATTTAACAAATCTAAAGCGAGAATTGTATTAATTCATTTACGAGCAAGCAATATCTGTCTCCTGGGTAGTCTTATCACATGCTAAAGCTTCTGAGAATATTGAAATATCACGACCTGATGAAAAATGTTATGTCTGGCAAATCTAATTAGTCCTATCTGTTCACTTTTATCGGTCGCTAACACGAGCATGTACATGCTGACATTCTCTGTGTCAGATCAGTATGTGACATATACCTCCACAGGGACATGAAACACCCTGGTGGCATAAGGCAGTATGAGCCAATTGCAACCAGCGACTTCTTGTTTCTTCACTGCGGAGATAGATGAAGAGTTGCAATCATTGTCACAACGTCAGATTTGAATTTGCTAAAAACACAAGTACGTCCATTGCAATTTCCTTCATCATATACTTATAGGCAAATATGATGACAACATTCTGAAATGGAATGTGAAAGGGACAGTGGATGTTTAAATGTTTATGGTTGAATGTTGATTGCTTAATGCTTTATGGTCCTTTTGTTTGATCACTACATGTCTCCCTGTATGCATTAGGAAACATGGCTCGCTTGTAAATTGGATTCAAATGCATTATATCGTTGTGCTGTTTGTATTTAAACGTTACTTGGTGTTTCCCTAAACGTTAGGCTATATGTATGAACAAACTAAGTTACATAACTAAGATTATCTTAATTTGTGGACATGCTTTCTCCATTCATGGTAATGAAAATACAATGAAGTTATATACATAGTTATATACATAGTTATATACATAGTTATATACACAGTTATATACACAGTTATATACACAGTTATATACATAGTTATATACATAGTTATATACATAGTTATATACATAGTTATATACATAGTTATATACACAGTTATATACACAGTTATATACACAGTTATATACATAGTTATATACATAGTTATATACACAGTTATATACATAGTTATATACACAGTTATATACACAGTTATATACACAGTTATATACATAGTTATATACATAGTTATATACATAGTTATATACACAGTTATATACACAGTTATATACACAGTTATATACACAGTTATATACACAGTTATATACACAGTTACATACACAGTTATATACACAGTTATATACATAGTTATATACACAGTTATATACATAGTTATATACATAGTTATATACACAGTTATATACATAGTTATATACACAGTTATATACACAGTTATATACATAGTTATATACATAGTTATATACACAGTTATATACATAGTTATATACATAGTTATATACATAGTTATATACATAGTTATATACATAGTTATATACATAGTTATATACATAGTTATATACACAGTTATATACATAGTTATATACATAGTTATATACACAGTTATATACATAGTTATATACATAGTTATATACACAGTTATATACCCAGTTACATACACAGTTATATACACAGTTATATACACAGTTATATACATAGTTATATACACAGTTATATACACAGTTACATACACAGTTATATACATAGTTATATACACAGTTATATACACAGTTATATACATAGTTATATACATAGTTATATACACAGTTATATACATAGTTATATACATAGTTATATACATTGTTATATACATAGTTATATACATAGTTATATACATAGTTATATACACAGTTATATACATAGTTATATACACAGTTATATACACAGTTATATACACAGTTATATACATAGTTATATACATAGTTATATACACAGTTATATACACAGTTATATACATAGTTATATACATAGTTATATACATAGTTATATACACAGTTATATACACAGTTACATACACAGTTATATACATAGTTATATACACAGTTATATACACAGTTACATACACAGTTATATACATAGTTATATACATAGTTATATACACAGTTATATACACAGTTATATACACAGTTATATACATAGTTATATACATAGTTATATACACAGTTATATACACAGTTATATACATAGTTATATACATAGTTATATACATAGTTATATACACAGTTATATACACAGTTTTATACATAGTTATATACATAGTTATATACATAGTTATATACACAGTTATATACATAGTTATATACATAGTTATATACATAGTTATATACACAGTTATATACATAGTTATATACACAGTTATATACACAGTTACATACACAGTTATATACATAGTTATATACATAGTTATATACACAGTTATATACACAGTTATATACACAGTTATATACATAGTTATATACATAGTTATATACACAGTTATATACACAGTTATATACACAGTTATATACATAGTTATATACATAGTTATATACATAGTTATATACACAGTTATATACACAGTTATATACATAGTTATATACATAGTTATATACATAGTTATATACACAGTTATATACATAGTTATATACATAGTTATATACATAGTTATATACACAGTTATATACATAGTTATATACACAGTTATATACACAGTTACATACATAGTTATATACATAGTTATATACACAGTTATATACACAGTTATATACACAGTTATATACATAGTTATATACATAGTTATATACACAGTTATATACACAGTTATATACATAGTTATATACATAGTTATATACATAGTTATATACACAGTTATATACATAGTTATATACATAGTTATATACATAGTTATATACATAGTTATATACACAGTTATATACATAGTTATATACATAGTTATATACATAGTTATATACACAGTTATATACATAGTTATATACACAGTTATATACACAGTTACATACACAGTTATATACATAGTTATATACATAGTTATATACACAGTTATATACACAGTTATATACACAGTTATATACATAGTTATATACATAGTTATATACACAGTTATATACACAGTTATATACATAGTTATATACATAGTTATATACATAGTTATATACACAGTTATATACACAGTTATATACATAGTTATATACATAGTTATATACACAGTTATATACACAGTTATATACATAGTTATATACACAGTTATATACATAGTTATATACATAGTTATATACATAGTTATATACATAGTTATATACACAGTTATATACACAGTTATATACATAGTTATATACACAGTTATATACATAGTTATATACACAGTTATATACACAGTTATATACACAGTTATATACATAGTTATATACATAGTTATATACACAGTTATATACACAGTTATATACATAGTTATATACATAGTTATATACATAGTTATATACACAGTTATATACACAGTTACATACACAGTTATATACATAGTTATATACACAGTTATATACACAGTTACATACACAGTTATATACATAGTTATATACATAGTTATATACACAGTTATATACACAGTTATATACACAGTTATATACACAGTTATATACATAGTTATATACATAGTTATATACACAGTTATATACATAGTTATATACATAGTTATATACACAGTTATATACACAGTTATATACACAGTTATATACATAGTTATATACATAGTTATATACACAGTTATATACACAGTTATATACATAGTTATATACATAGTTATATACACAGTTACATACACAGTTATATACACAGTTATATACACAGTTATATACACAGTTATATACATAGTTATATACACAGTTATATACACAGTTATATACATAGTTATATACATAGTTATATACACAGTTATATACATAGTTATATACATAGTTATATACATAGTTATATACACAGAAGTCTTGCCTTTTTCAGAAACTTGTTCCTCATTTTTATCGGATAAATATTTTCAAAACAAAATAAATTCAGAAGATAATATCGATATAATTTATTATTTTAATATGAGAATCTGAAACTAAAGGTTCTCAGTTAAATATCTTCCCGACGTTTACATCTACGTTCTTCCAACGAAGCAAGGATCAATTAACATCAACCATCCAACCTCTAAATGGTAAGCAGCTCCTTCATACATGGATGTAAGTATACTCCTTTATTAGACTAAATGGCGTGACGGGCGGATTTTTAACACGTTCATCAGTGAAGAAGTTACGTTCATAACTGCCAACCAACAACACAAAGAGATGTCCTAACCTGTGCTTGGTTTATTAGGAGGTCAAAATATTTGCGTTATATATACACATTAGTATGAGTGACCATTCATAAATATCAAGTTACTGTTAATTTGGAAATGAATTGTTTTTCTTTTACCGTTATAACCGACAAATGATAACAATGGATAGCATTTCTATAGAGCAAATCTCTGGTTGAATCTTCGCGTTTTTCCCAACATTAGGCCTATCTAACTTTATATACACAATCACAATAATGTGTGAATTTGATCAGATGGTCTTTTGAAAAGCCCTTACATTAAGCGTATCCATATACACAATCAATATGATATGAAAATATGATCATATGGCATTAATGAAATGTCCTTATATTAGCATTAACTATCACAGTCATATATAAGTCTAATCGGATGGTATTTTGAATTGCCCTTACATTAAAGGGGCAGTAGCTCTTTTTTTCGCTCAAATAAGTTGATTTAATGTATTTTAAAAATAAAGTCACTAATAGTAAAACATCCTTTTCTCTTCGGAAAATCAAGTTAAAAATGAGTGTACATGTTTCGGTAAAGCCATGGGAATCGTTTTTGTCATTCGAAATAATAAAATGTGTTCACAATAAAATGGCCGCCATGCAATTTTTGCTTTATACGCAGCACCATTATTACCACTACAGATAAGTTGTTTCTGGTTATAACCTCTAAAGTAAATATAAATGACATAAACTATCATAATGAATGGGAAATTTGAAAAAAATAAAATTTGCCAAAAAATGTGCTACTGCCCCTTTTAAGATTACCTCTACACACAACCACGACGATAACCGAATGTGATCAGATGACATGGTTGTGATCAAATGGAAGTTTAAATTGTCCTGGAAAACTTTTTCTGACAATGCACCGAAGGCATCAGTTAATACTGGTTTCCAGGCAACTCCTCAATATGCACGCCACAAAACCATATATCAATCAAGAGTCCAATATCCCGCTGAGCTTCGCAGATTTCTTCTCTCTGTTGAGCTTACTGACCTTTGCACGAGAAACTTCAATAGTTCCTCACCGACTGTCTGTCGTATGCTCAGCACCCAGAGATGTTAAAACAACTTCCAATAAAATCTTGGTGTTTGAGTGGCAGTTATTTCGATCCTTGAATTTATATTTCATTCTTAAACAAGTTACTTTATACATGTCCTTCCAAGGTGACTCTCACTGTAAGGTTTTGATAAAGGTTAACGAGGACACTTGATTACTTGAAGTGTTTAATTCTCAATTTGATAATATATTGACGTCGAACAAGTTCATAACATATAAAATGATACGTTGAAAAGCGTTATATAACTTAGTACATATAGATGAACAAATATCAAATCCATCGCATACATGTAACTGAACTGGACACGAATATATGTAATTACGAGATAACTCAATGTGAATGAGACACAACAGCTCTAACAATGTAACTGTCTACATTATTTGGAATACACACATATAAAAAGTCAGCTTAGTACTTTTCTTTGTAGATGTTCCTAACCAACAATATCCACTCATTGCCCGTGCAATTGCTACTGAAACGGTCAGTCTCCATAATATTTGTATGGTCTTCTTCATGCCTTTATGTATCGTGCGTACAGCGAAATACCCGATGTTTGATTAGTGAGACATATGCTTAACTAGACATCGAAATACGTCGTGGTGCGCAAAATCTATTCATAGGTTATTTTCGGTTGATTCCCTCTGATCCTTCTTGCATACTGTTGGGTGACATGTCTGAGCTTGATCTGTACTTGTCTCATTTGCCTTCTACCTTTGTTGCAAGCGATTTAAAAAAGCACTGAAAGTAAAAGTATCAACATGTTGGTGCATTATTGAATTTAATGAAGACATAGAAAATAACATTGATTCGCATTTCATGTTACACTTAGGCAATAAAGAGTAATTAAGAAATCTCTTTGCAAAGACCGTTGTTAATTCATCTGGCAAATATTTACTGAAAACCAACATTGTCAATGAACATGTCTTTAACTTTAATAAGCTATTTGTGTACGAAGGAAAAAGGTCCCAAAAACTAGAACTATTTAATGAAGATGTAATTTTGTAAATTTTTGTTATTAAACAAACGATTAAGAAAAGTAAAAGTTCATCTTAACAGGAATAATTATTTTTGAAATACGGTATATATTTTTAATTCCTTCCATTCAAAGAACAGAACTTCTTTCTTTACTTTACTCAAACAAAATCACATAATTATTATATGAATACTGCCAATATGTTTTAGGTAGGGTATTGTAAACATCAGTTACAGGGGACAATCGGTTTAAGTCATTGTATTAATTGTATTCTCAAAACATTCCATTTCAAAATGCATTTGAAACACTTTATTCGCGAAATGTTTCAGTTATATTGATAATGATCTGTATATGTTGATACAGCATTGGCATGGGGATGACATACTATATCATATAAGCACACGATGCTTCAAATCCCCATACTATCATACCTGAAACAGTGGCGTGAGGTTGTGCCTCTGCAAGCTGGAATGAAAGTTGCTTTGAAATGATATATAGCAAATACCTTGATTAACAACGTTTTACTGTACTAAACGATTTGTGCGTGAAATGCTTGTATAAAGCATCCCATGCTATTATACGTTGCTAAATTTAAATCATTAAATAAGTAAGAACATATTCATTTCATTCAAATATACAATATCCTGTTATAAATATAAAACCATCTTCCAACGAAGTAAATTTCTCTCATGCTTGTTCTGTATTGTAAATAATTCTTTCATGAAAAGTGTTCTAAAGCAAATCTGGTTGCAACACTGCAACATCTCTGTTCATGCAGACAAAGCTAACTGTTCATCAGATGCGCGGTGCGGGCTAATAGTGAAAACACAAATCACACAACCAATTTTGTGATCCCGATATTGAACCGTTTACAGGTCTTCCTATTGACAATTTCACTTTAAATGAAACAATTTCTTCAAAGACACATTGTTAAAATTGTAAAACGAGCTGATCCCTTGCGCTAATCGGACGTATATATGAAAGATCTATATTGCAATTATATTGCAATAATATAATCAACTTCATATGATTTTATTGAAATGCTGATTAATGTTATTAATTAAGTAAAGAAGAAGGTCTGTTTCATATAAAACTCGCCATATGTTTAGCCCGCATAGAATAACCATATAAAATTGATCGTTTGAAGATTATTTGAGATTAATACGGCTAAAATAACCGCGTTGTTTTGGAAAATGTGTCCCAGTCGTCTTGCTCGTTGCTAAATGTTATTTTCGTCTCTCTGAATAACACACGACACGAAGTAACAAACAAAGCAGACTCACAGTGATCAATAATTGAAATCAATGAAAATATTTGGCAGATAGTAACTGCATCGCCAACATTATTGATAAATGCTTATCTCTATCAGCTTTTTACTTTGTCTTTCTAATGAAGACGGCCGTTGGATTACGTTCTCGAATCCTTGTGGATTTCCATGTGCTGACAACAGCGAAGCCGCAAGTCGTATAACAAACAGGAACTCGCCGACAGGTGAAACACGCAGTCTGGTAATTGTAATAATTGATGGAAGATGTATTTCAGTTTTGAAATATTTTTCTTACATGCAAAAACCTCTAAGCCAATATGAAACAAAATAGTTAAGGCTGATGACCTCACAAGGAGAATGTCCAATGAGAAATGATACACCTTGATTGCTAATCCAATGTTGACTAGGTGATAGTAAAGAAAAGGTCAATGAAGCAAGAGAGTAAACTCAGTCTGGGAGAGATAATAGAGATAGAGATGTTGAACACTTGGCGTTGTTCAGTTTGATGACCAGACCAGACTCGACGTTCTCCACCATTGTTACCTTCTACCTGTCTTATCTTCTTTCTAATGTGAGTGAACACATGGGCATCTTCGATAAATTTTATAATGCGTTTCTTAACTTTGGCAGAACTCAACACACTTTTCCATTTAGGTGGGCAGATTTTATTCATGAAAAGTGTTCTTCATGATTAGGAACTCCCTTTCTTGTACGCCTAATAAGAATAAAAGTGGTATGACAATGCTTAAACTATTATGGACATTTCGGACGTGTCACGAGGCTCGTGTCGACACGTTAAGCCATCGAGTGTTCATTTTAAAGGTAAGATGTCACAATTATATCCATTAAAATGCGATTTCAATTTGACAATTGTCTATTTTAAATTTCTGAAATTGGCCCATAAATTACTTATATCAGGTTTTAAAAAAACGTATTACTTTCTACGACAATTTTCAAGCAGAATACAATTTGAAAGAAACCCAAGTAACGAATGGTTAAACACGCACCAATCTGTGACAACAGTCAATTTCCACAACGCAACAGGTTCAGAGGAGACAGAAGCAGCTCAAAATTGATACAAATCTGAAACAATTTACAGCTTTCAATTTGAAAATGATTCGTCCATGAGCCGCGATATCCAGGTTAAAAGAGGTAATTAAGTTCCATGAAGCACTTTCGAGAACTCGTTACAAAGAAACCTGCAAGTGAAACTTGGTAAAATGATCGTTGAAAATGAAGATGAAGTTTCAATTGATCTCAAAACTTTAACTAATTTGTTTTCCCCCGTTAATACGTGTGCAGCACATCACAACAGAGTAGCCAAAGGATTGTTGAATGAAATTTGAAATAATACTAATTTGATTAAGCAAAGTTGGTTATTTTTTTGTCTGACCTTTCGAATCCAATGTTAGATGAAATATGTATCCATCGTTATAAAACTTTCATTACAGATTTCGACAAAATTGAAATACAGGTTTCAGACTGACTGACTGCGTCGCGATTTACGAAATCAATCATGATCGATACTGTTGTCCAAGTAGATCAATACTATTAATCTTCTCTCAATCGGTTTATGCTTACGCACTTTTTGACATGGTTCATATTATTGGTTGGAGTTCTAAATTGAAGTTAAATTCCGACACACGATATGAAATCGCTTAAAGGTTGTTACTGGAGCAATACAATAACTTGTACAAATTGATGTAGGGATATTATGCAAACATTAACTTTTATTTTAAAGGCGGAGATTGTCTTTGTGAAGTACACTAACCTGGAGCACGGTGGTGTAGTGGTTAGCTTGCTGGCCTCCGACGACTCGGGTTCGAATCCCGCTGGAGACACCAAAGATTTGTGACTTGAGTCAATACTGTGCTGTGTCCTTCGGCAAGGCACTTTCTCCACATTGCACTCAGTCAAACCAGCGGTACAAATGGGTACCTGAATACGGGAAGTTCTGATGAAGCGCTGAGTAGCAGCTTTGAAAGTACAATTCTTTCAGGGTAATAATTGTAGCGCTTTGAGCATACCTTAGGGTGTATAAAATATAATTAGGATGTAGCAATATAAGTATCAAATTATTATTATTATCATTATCATATAATTTAAATTTTCAAAGTAAGACAACACTCATTCGATACACAAATCAATTGTCAGTTACATAAGCACTGGTCCTACCTCCTACATTAATATCGTTTTACTGGGATATTCCGCCATTGGTGTTAAAATAATTAAGGAGCTCAGGTATTTTTATTATTTATATCCACGTTGTATATGTTACACCTGGGTCGTGTTTCTAGGTAAGATAAATTACTATTTCGTCTTATCTAGTCGCTGATTGCACAACTAACTGTGTGTACAAACAATCAGGATCCCCCATTGCTAGCACCAGTAAATGCTAAAACAGTAACAAAGTTTCATCTGAAGAAATAAATTGAACAACCTCTGTCGGAAGAGAATTATTTTTTGTTCCGTTCAAACAGTTTAGGTGTTTAAATTTTCTAAAGGCAATCACTACCCACCGAAACTCCAGGACCTTCATTACGAACTTACAGTTCAACCAGTGTATGACGTTACTGACATAACTGAAACAAAAAATCCGAAAAAAATCAGATCCCATTTTGAAATTGATCCATTCACAGGTCTGCCGGCTTTATTTATTACATTTAAACGAGCTACTTTATTTTGAAAACACATCATCAATGTTTCGTACTCGGATTCAACCAAAAGTACATGTAATCATGCTTCAGGGATTTACGCTTTTACATAAATCAATGGACCTAGTTTCCAGTGTGCGCTTTTAGAACAAAGCAACCAAACAGCCAATGATATTATCAGGTGAATTGTATTCAAAACACAATGAAACAAAAATCTTTTAAAAATTTATCTAGTAATTGATGAGTTTGGGATGTTTGCCATCTTGAACAGACTATATTTTATTAAGAAGTTTGTTGATAGACTGCTTGATTTTTTCTTCCTTGATTTCCTCCTCTAAAAAATCCATCATAACATGAATGTTACCTATGAAGTGATGTATATCACTGTGAGAACAGACTTCTGTCGTGATATCGGGGTTCAGCAAATCTTTGAAATAAGTTTGCCATTTGTTTGCATTTATAGTATAAGTCGTGTTAGAATGACGTTTCAAGGTTATCATTGTGGGTGGCGTGTTCTATTTCGTGTGATATCTTTGAAGCCGTTTTTGTTCCCAGCACTGTTTAAACTGTACTTTCCTTCTGCTTCCAGGTATTGTTCAGTATTGAAAGAGCACTTCTATCGTCTCTTTTATGTACCATGATAATTTTACAGACTTTAAAACTGGCAGTTGCATCAGACTTCGTGCTGATTTCCGGCCAGAATAGACAAACTACCTGTAGGCATTCGTACTTCTTTGTAAATGTCAAGCTCAATAAGTTCCCGAAATTGAGTGACCATATCCTTGACCTTTGCTATATTATAGATATCGTAAAGCTGTGATAGATCGTTTGTTATCCATTTGAACTTTGGCACTTTCTTGAGAGAAATCTCAGAAGTCTCACTAACATATGCCACATACTCAATGAGGTCATCCAAACTACACCACAAGGGCCTATTCTTAGATTTTATATTAATTGTTGCATGACTGGTATGTCCGATATGTTACGAAATGGATTATCAGTGGTTTCAGACCTTGCTACAATGGTAAAGTTACTGGGTCAGATTTCTATCAAGAAAGTACCAACGTTCAAATGGATAACAAACGACAGAACACTGAACACTGAACAGTACAAATATTGCCTAAATCCCCCAAATCCTCTTAAAATGAATATGATATGGTATATCGGTGAAAGTGATTTGAATTATGTAGTATGTGTGACTCAAAAAAGATAATGAGAAGTTAGTAATCAAACAAACCACCAACAGTTTCTGCAAGAGAATAGGTAACATTTAGACCAAAATCGTTGATCAAAGAGTCAACATTATCCTTCTTATAAAAACAACACAACACAACATACTTCCATGGAAACGAGTGTGCTGTTGGTTAAATCAATGAAAGCAAGAAAACCAATATGTTCATCGAGACTGAATATGGAAAGATGAATGTTTGCTGAATAAACAACAATCATTAACAGAAGGAATGCTGTTCCTGGAATTCATTTAAATGATTTCTTGTTATCTACCTTTTTGACCAAAAATGACACGCGGAAACTACCTAAATACTTTCTTGCATATGTGTGAAATGTTTTCCCACACGAAGATAAATCTAACAGAAACAGTACAAACATAGAAATGGAAATTCAGTTTTGTAAACATCACAGTATACAACTGAAAATACATAAACATTTATAGTAAAATATGAACACATTTCAGTAAAATATGGAAAATGATTAATGAAATCGCTGCACTTAAAAAGCCTTATTTTTGATATTTCAAAACCAATAATCATGAGTGATAGGGCAGCAAACACCATACCTGCTCAAACTATTAACTTCACCATTCCATCATATCAGTATATGATTTATTTACATAAGTGTCATCGCGCATCTGAAATGAATTGAACTGAACTATATTCAAAACTCAGGGTGCAAACAGCAGCATAAGAGGTACATAGAACATATATATAGAATACTAAACGATGTCCCGTTTGATTACATGTTTATGAAACGGATGAATGGTTTGGTATGTTAACGAGCGAAAGCGAGTTAAATACCGATGCCATTCACGAGTTTCATAAACATGTTATCAAACGGGACCGAGTTAAGTATTTTATGTATTACTCAATGATGTCAATAGCGCTGAATTGCAAGAAAATCGTTGTTAGTGACGCTCACTTGCAAATAGGTAACCAGCTATTGCAGTCGTGCGGCTAACATTGTGACGTCAACCAACAACGATTATGACGTCACGCGTCGATTATGACGTTACGGCAGCACGCGGTGGTATCACACATGTGTGTAACCAACTTATTGTTATCTAATGAGTGTTCTCTCCATGGTTGAGTAATAAATGCATTTATACAATATACAATATGATAGGTATGTACAAGTGGTGCATTCAGTAAGGTACATACAAGAATCACATACATATGTATCCACTATTGTGTACGGTGATGTTTCTCTCTCATTTATCTACGTACATGAACACTGCGGTGAAAAGCACACACATTTGTATCCGCATATTGTTCTTACAAAAGCAATCTTTATAACTAAATCATAACTTTCTGTTAAATAATAATCAATAAATTAGTCATTTCCAAAAAAAGACAAATTTAACATTATTTCATATGCTCATGAATTTACTTAATTAAACCCTATCAAATTTGTTCAATCAATCAACCTTTATCAATGTTTGCTATGGAAGCTAGGTGAACGAGTTGAATCGAGATGGATGGACTAACTACAAAGAGAGACACTCAATGAAAAAGCCAGACAGACCTGTTAGCCCATCTAAATTGAAACTCCTAAATCCCGGAGATCGTAATCACAAGGAATGGTGCTGTATATAGCTGCATACCGAAAGTGTGTTCACCTCTTTGTGTTTCCTAGTGCAAATACCATGTTAGTTGACACTCATTGCAACGTCAATACAATTGCATCACATACAATGGCAATGAATCATCATATATCAATGAATAAAACAATCCTTCTCAAACATATCCTGTGATATAACATTGTTATATTTGGGATAACACTACCTTCAATAGTACAATATCCCTTGCGGGATTCGAACCCAGACCCTCAGAGTAAGGCAACTATAACAAGCACTGACCATACCAACAGCTCACCACACGACCACCGGACCTCGACAAAAATATACAAGTATCCTATGATGTTAATGAAATTTGACATAATATAAAAGACAGAAGGGGTCAAATTTCAATTTTGTCGCAATTTTGTCAGAAATGCAATGAAAGAGTATAAGAAAAAATATGTTATGTGTGTTTGACCCGGTTGTTAATTAACTGAATGTTTAACAGAAGGGGGAAAAAGCTTTATAAAGATTGACCCTTGGTCACATCAAAGAACTGCTAAACAGGCATAAGGCAGATTATGCTGTGGTACACTCGTCTGATAATACAAAAATACAAATGATGGGTTTATTTTTCGCATTGATAAAGACATGACAAATTACATGATATTTGCTCTCAAATACACAGACAGGTGAAAAAACTTGTAAACTTATCTATAACATAGAGTTATTTATTAAATGACTTTGATATATTCAGGTTAATCTGTACATATTTTAGTGACGTCCCATCGAACTCGTGTTTGGAATTGATATGATATGTTTATTGCATGATACTTTTATGGTAGCATTCCTTTGATTTAATTCTCATTTATAATAAACTACTGTATCGCTTCTTTCACAATTTGTCAATGTAATGGTTACAAAAGAAAAAAAGGAACATATTAAACACGAAACCATTTTACATTTCCTCAGTTTGTTGATCAAACCTTTAAAATTGTACGAAAAACCTAATTTGAATCGAATCTGCAAGACTGGCAATCTGCAAACTAATCAATCGCCAGTTGGAATGGTAATTGCTCTTGGGTTCCAAGTGAGTAATTGCTTGCTTATCTATTCTTCCAGGTTGTCAGCCCGAAGCAGAGGGCAGAGGAAGGTTGTTATTCTGCAGCTGATTTGATGTGGTTCATAGGAACTGGAAACAGCAAGCTAATTCCTGAAGAATCAGGCAACAATGTATACTGAATTTAGAGTTTGTTTCGATTCATCAATAGTTTACCTACCGTAGCTAAAATCTCTTCCTGAATTTTACTGATTCTAAAAGTGTGAATATGAACTTTAGTTCTGTTGATATTACCCCGTTTTTATGTTATTTATAGGAACAAAAAAACCATTTCGAATGCATTTTATGTAATGAAAAAAAAATCATGTCCCTGATGAAATAGTTTTGGTTTATCTATTTCTGTACTCTCCGCAATGATCAAGACTAAGAAATACAATTTCTCTAAGGACATAAACATGATATGAACATTGAAGCTGTCATCATTTACCATTGTGTGTTATTACCCACGTGGTACATCGTAAAGGGGTTTCATAACAAACTGTTAAGACACATATGTGTCATAACACCTTCAAGTAATTTGATTGGCTAACGATGACCTTTGACACTGCCTTGACTACTTTATTCATTCATAAAACGAACGTGAATTCATCCATGACATTACAAGTATTTTACGACAACACTTATAATTAATATTTATCTCATTGTTCAGTTAATTCAGAAACTCGTACTCTCCGCAATGATTGATGTTAATGAATACTTAACAAATACACCATGACTAGAGCAGAGCTAATAAACACAAAGTTTAGAATGCAGCAAGAGCCTTTCCTCTCAGTCTTACCGAATACCGTTAGGAATGACATTGCACCAAACGCTCAGTATCTCGGAGAAAATATTGTGTTCGTAACGGTGCACAGTGAATTTATACTCACAAGGCAAACATAACCGAAAGGAAAGCAATTTTAACGGCGTTGTTCATCTAAAACTTGCATTTAATGAGGTTGTTTTAGCTTGTTTACACATTCCGACGACAAGAAACATGCGAAGGGCGGCCGCCATGACATGACGTCATTCAAAGGACGGATAACTCTCATCTCATGTCCTCGAGCAGGGAGATGTTATATTACGTACAGTTCCTTCAGCATGACTAGTGCAACTGGTTCGACATACCGAACATCACGGATTATAGGGGCTATGACAGGGTTGATATTACTACGCTGTTCCGTTCCTTTATAGGGACAACAGAAATATATTTTAAAACACAATAAATCGTATGAATTACATGTTGGTAATAAATAGGATACATAACTCATTCCCCTTTATATTAAGTATATGTCCCTCGTGAAATAATTTTGGTTTGTCTCTCGCAAAGGCTCGAGACAAAGCAAAATTATTTCACTCGGGACATACACTTGATATGAAAGGGGAAGCTCGTTAGATATCCTCTAATTATGTGTACATGCCAATTGACTTGACTTCATCATGGTCACTTTCTTACAAACAAAACATCAGTTAAGTGATTTATATCTTTCAATTGAGTCCAGCTATGAGTTAAATCAATAAGTAATTAAAAAACAAAATAGTTACCTCTGCCCCGTTTAATATATTATATTAACTGATAGTTATTCCTTTACTTTTCCGACTGTATGAGCTTATACATGATGATGATGATGTTTATTAAAGTCTCACTTTCTGTACAAAGTCAATAAATTAAAACACAATTTTACATGGAATAAAAGTACAGAAACCACCGGGTAGGTTATGAGAGACTTAATAAAAATAAGAAACTATTCAAACATTGTACACATACATTGCATTACATACGTAATATTAAACGAATAAGGATTAATTAACAATGGAGTATTAACCAACATACATTCATACAATCACACTTACAGCGTACATATAACAACCTTTCATTCATACAAACAGAAATACATTCATATTCATACACACTAGAATATAATCCCGGACACATGGGCATACACATATTCAAAGCAATATATAACAAGGTACACACAAACACGAAAACGTTACATACATAAAAGGTACATGCAAATCAACATACAATCATACATACAAACATATATGCATGCATGCAAAACACACATTCATAACATTCACATAATACTTGGGTGCACATGCATACAAACGTACATACAGACAGACAGACAGGCAGGCAGGCAGGCAGAGACAGACAGGCAGACAGAGACAGACAGACAGACACAGACAGACAGACATACAGACAAACAGACAGACATATAAACATACATACCTACATATACACGCATATATACACATACATATACATACACGTATATACACTTCAATCATACCCATATACATACATACATACATTCATACAAATACATACTTATATAAATACACACTTACATACATACTCTCATACAAACGTACAATCAGAAACAGACATACATCACAGTGTAAATACACAACAAAAATAACATTCTTAACAGAGCATACACACATACCAGAAGTGGATATATAACTACCATTCATGTTGCATTCATACCATACAACTTTACAAAGCATATATATATAACATAACATAAAAAAACACACAGCATACTTACAAGAATATACATATAACATTCATACAACATATGATACATTCATACTATAATAACTAAGGGGAATAAAAGTAAATTAAAACTACAAATAATAAATAGGTTAAAGTAATGACTGGCGGCGTTTATACATGTTGGTAACTGTATCACACAGATGATGCACTATGTCTGGAGTATTCAGAAGGTGTGTAAATTTGGTAACTGATGATGAGTTGTTGAAAAGTGGGGATATATCATAATGCTGCATTCCGGAGAACAGGTCGTAACGCAGGTCATCATACATGTCACAGTTGACGAGGAAATGGATTTCACTCTCTATTTTATCAGGGCAGAAGGGACACACCAGTTAAGTGATTTATATCTTTCAATTGAGTCCAGCTATGAGTTAAATCAATAAGTAATTAAAAAACAAAATAGTTACCTCTGCCCCATTTAATATATTATATTAACTGATAGTTATTCCTTTATTTTTCCGACTGTATGAGCTTATACACCTACATGTACATATTGACAAGGGGGGGGGGGGGCCTTTCCGAGGCGCTTGCGCCGAGGAGGGCTCCTCGTCAACATGTAGGTGTATCAGCTCATACAGTCGGAAAGTATAGGTGTGAACTACTTATACCTCACTTTAGTTGAGTTAATACAATTTGATATATTACCGATATTGTAAATTATAAAAGTTTTCAAAACCTTGGCTAGGCCAATCTATCATGCTACGTGATTTAATCATTGTACATTTCATATGTGACACCTTGACAGATGCACGTGCAATGCTTTGTTATGTTATTCTGGTGAATGCACGCGCATTTATGCTCACGTAGTTTGGTTGTAAGCATGATCCCCATGTGAGTTTTACGATTTTCCCGTCAAGTGGAGAAATCAGCGTTCTTACTGACAAACGGGCGCATTACATTTGCGCGTTTTTTGATTGATCACCCTGTATCATTTGCGCGGCGACTTGGCATGTCATTTGCGCTGATGCACTCACTCGTTGCTTAAGATTGGATAAGCTGTATGATCGGCCCCATACTGTCTATCTGTCTGTCTACAAGTATCAGTAGCTTTTGTCAGACTGACGAGGTGGTCAGATGTTATCCATTTAATGTTTATTTTTTAAAATTTGCTTTTTATAATGGATTTTAAACTTTCTGAAACCAACAAAGGAAAGCCTTGTTTAATATTGGAAGAGTTCACATTCCGTCAGGAAAGTACATTAAAAGATAGCATTATTTCTTTGAGGTGTACGATGTCATTTCATGCTCAGTTCTATTCTACACATCCAACAATATTCGTATTTCTGGATTTAATATTACAGCTTCAATCGAACACATACATCAAAATGAGAAGTGTTCACCTCCCACCCATGACGCGCAAAGAAGAGAGACAGCGAGAACAATTTGCCATGACAACTTACAAACAATTCTAACAGCCCTTGGTAGCACAATGCATAAGAACACTACGGACATAAATGAGTATGGAAAGGACAATGATGTGTCACATGATAATATTAATGTTTATCCAATCATGGATATGGATGCGACTGTAAATGATAGTAAAATATGATGATGGTGATGAAGAAAATTTAGTGGCAAATCTATTGATTTCCTTGGTCTGAATGTGTGTGGAATCAGAACAAGATGTAACTACCCAGAATTCCTCCAGCCTCCAGTTCTTAGATAAGTATGACATTATTGGTTTACAGGAAACAAAGACAGACCACTTAGATGATATAATCATACCTGGTAATCAAGTGTATATAAAACATAGAACGAAGAAGTATAGATCAGGGGTTATGTGAGAGATATACCCATACTTTTCCGAGTGTATCGAATGATACCAAACACTTTTAATTAAATAATTTAATTAAATAAAATGTGAGAGATATACCCAACTTTCGGTATGTTAAGACATTTTGCACCCAAATAATAAATAACATTCTTATATAAAAAAAAAGTACAGAAATTTGTGATATTAGTTCACGCATTAGAAGAACCTTATTCATTTGGTCATGAAAAAAATAAAGATTTCAACTGGCCTCGTGGTGTAATGGTTTGTTCTTTCGGCCAGAAAGCAACAGGAAACAGGTTCGATCCCAGGTGTCTTATAAGTCCATTTATAATCTGACATCACTTAGATTTGGAAATTTAGAAAATTAATTCCATAGTTTTTCAGTTGTGAAAAGGTGTAGGTATGTAAGAAAAAGTGTAGGTATATAAAAAAATGTTTAGGTATATCAGGAAAAGTGTAGGTGTATCGGCTTATACACCTACACTTGTAACAAAGGAAAGCATAGCAACGAGACCGGAAGTGGGGTATAATGATTATAATTCAAAAATAGGTATAGTAAGTACATAACAGTACTAGAAAAGGAAAATACTAATAACTATATCCTATGGGTTAAAATATCAAAACACCTCCTAAACAATGATCAAGATTTATATGCTGGTATTGTTTATCTCCCATCATAAGGTTCAAAATATGTTGATAATGATGCATTTTATGAACTAGTACAATCAATTTTACAGCACATAAGTATAAGTGATTATGTCAAAGTTGTTGGTGATCTTAATGCTCCCACAAGCAGTTTGTGTGATTTTCATGCTGTTGATGAAAATGTCATTAAAGAACCTAGACTCCCCAGGTATACAAAATTTTGATGTTCCCGAGGGAATATTAGACAAACTAGTTTTATCATATGATAGGACATCTCAAGATAGAGATAGCGCTGATAATATTGGTTACAGATTAATTGACATATTAAGGAACCTGATGCTGTTTATTTGTAACAGTAGAAACTGTAGAACACTGCAGGTAGCGTAACATGTAACAACACATCAGTCGTAGACTATGTTATTTCTTCACCTAAAACATTATCTCTTATAAATTATTTCCAAATACTAGATTACTCACCATTATACTCAGACGTCCATTGCACAGTATATGTCAGACTCCGAGCTATCCCAGTCTCAAACTCTTCTCCAGTAGCCAGTAATAACACAAACATCGGTATCAGGGAGAAAAATGCTATTGAAGTTGGAGATAATAGAAGGCCAGATCTCCCAAAGCCTTATGACAGAAGTAAATGTGAAGTTTTTGTGAAAACTTAGCTAAGGATAGTTTACACAAGCTCCTACAACACATTGAAATAAACACAACCATGATCAACAACACAGCGGATGACATGGCGAACTCAGGCTTCACCTGATACATTTCGAGTCAAATCCTGTACTGCTCGGACCAAACAGCATAAGACAAACAAACCTATGGTTCAATACATAATGTAGGGGAGCAAGAAGAAAGTACTTCAAAGCAAAGACAAAAATATAATAGATTTAGAACTATGACAAAAAGATTAAAACTACAAATGCTATCCAAAAATTACAAAAAGTATATTGATCGATGTGTAAGGAAATTTGAATCAGAACAACATAGAATATAAAGGGAAAATTGCAAACGCGATTCTAAAGAGTACTGGGAGATATTAAACAAAAAAGATAAAGCCTCCAATGATAACTCCAGATCTTGAATCTTTTTACATCTTCTTCAAAACCTTAAAGAATGAACCAGCCCAGAAAACATAGAACATCCCTCATTATTCCAAGACGTATATGAAACAGAAATATTAAACAAAGACATAACAGCAGAAGAAGTTAGTCAAGCGATTAAAAAGCGTAAATCAAGGTAAATCTCCTGGTATTCACCTCATTGAAAACGATCATCTTAAAGACTCCGAGAAATACCTACTCTACCTCTATTGCTGAAATTCTTTAATCAAATGTTAACTACAGGTATTCTCCCCGAATGCTGGTTAACAGGTAACATGAAACCAATTAACAAAGGGAAAGGAAATAGCACTGATGTCAACTCCTTTCATCCTATTACATTTCACCCGTGTTTCGGCAAACTGTTCACCAGCATATTAAACACCAGACTTAAACAAGCTAACAACGAAACATACAAGATATCTAGTTTATTATATAAATTCATATCGCAAGAAAATGAAAACCTCATGAAGAATCTACGATGGATTACATTTATTAAAAAGATTTTAAACGACTGTGGTTTACCCTTGTTATATATGGCTGTTTACAACGTCTGGCCTCACACAAAATTAAACAGAATCTATCCGATCAACAGTTACAAAACTGGCAAAATACACTTAGAAATAGTTGGTAAAGTATATACTATCAAATCTTTAAGACATCCATTGGAAATGAACATGTACATGAACTTATCGAAATGAAACTAATACATACAAATTCTCGTATCTATTCAACTAAGTCAAGAGAAAATCTTGAAATTAAGTAGAGTTTAAAGCCACAAAAGGATTCTAATATATAATATATCTTAGCTTATTAAAGCAAGTGCAACAACGTCATTCATCAAGCCCATTCCACTATCCTTCTGAGAGTCGACATGTTGTGGTTTCAAATCTACCAATCTCTCCTCTGAAGCATTTTCTCATAAACCTCCAGTTTAATCGAACCTTCTTTCCGGAGATGAGATAATTAAACTCGTGCATACAAAACTTTCTTTAAAAAAAGCTGTATTATAAAGTCGCCCTGATCATAGGATTGACAGTGTCAAGTTGATGGTAAAAGAATAATTAACGCGATTTTATATACTGCTTAATGACAAGGTCGAGGTATCGGTGTCTGAATGAGTAAGCTGTTGAGACAGTCGGTGCTGACGATGAGTTGCCTGACCCTGTGAGAGAAATGCTATTTTGAACTGTCCTTCATTCATCTTCACAACGTCACAGGCGTAACAAAAAGATTTCCATATCTTCTCCTTCCGCCCTTGACCTCAACCCTCGCATTTTCAGTGCTTAGATTGTAACGTACTGCAGGCTAATCGGATAAGCCAATCAGAAGACAGTTGTATTGCCTCTGTGACTGTGTCGATCGTCACTATTTTGAATTAGTTCCGAATGTAAACGGTGATTTCATTGGCTGTATGTTAGCAGATGGTAAGGGACGTAACTCGTGATCACAATAGGTGTCGTTGATTCGTTTCACCACTTCTGCCTAGGTTGAAGGCAAGGTAAAAAATGGAGAGATCTCGATACATTTTCACCTTGCCGTGGGAAGATGTCCTTCATTGGACTCGGTGGAAAACTGAGGTTTCTGACGATGCACCGAAGGCATCAGTTAATACTGGTTTCCAGGCAACTCCTCAATATGCACGCCAGAAAACCATATATCAATCAAGAGTCCAATATCCCGCTGAGCTTCGCAGATTTCTTCTCTCTGTTGAGCTTACTGACCTTTTCACGAGAAACTTAAATAGTTCCTCACCGACTGTCTGTCGTATGCTCGACATCCAGAGAATTTAAAACAACTTCCAATAAAATCTGGGATTTTTAATCCTTGCATTTATATTTGTTTCCATGAACATGTAACCTTATACATGCCCTTCCAATCTGACTTAGTTTGATCGCTATGTTTAACGTGGACATTTGATCACCGCATTTCAATGATTTGGTTTGTGAAATGTTTAATTTTCAATTTGATAATACATAGACGTCAAACGAGTTTACAAAATATATAATCATACGTTGTAATATAAAAAGCATTATACATTTTAGTCTTGGTAGGATATACAATGCCTCACACACATGTAACTGAACTGGACACAAACAGTTGTAAATACAGGATTCTTTACAGTGAAGGAAATACAGAAGCTCCAGCAAATCAACTGACTATAATAAATGAACATATATAAGTAGTCAGTTTAGTATTTACCGTTGTAGATATTCCTTAACCAACAATGTACAGTATTGCCCATGTATTTATTACATGAACATTGAAACGGTCAGTTTCAACAAATCTTTGTACAATCTTCTTCATGATTGTATGTATCTTGTGTACAATGAGATACCCGATGTTTGGTTAGTGAGACATCTGCTTCAACAGACACTGAGGCAGGACGTTGTGTTGCGCAAAATCTATTCAAAGATTATTTGAGGTTGATTCCTCCTGATCCTCCTTGCATAATGTGACGTGACAAGTCTGAGCTTTCTCTTTACTCGTCTCTTTTGCCTTCTACCATTGTTGGGAGCGATTTAAACAAGAGTCATCAGAAGATGACATATCCCACCGGTCCCACATAATTTGTAAAACACATCTTTGACAGATAATTGTATATCTACTACTTCATTTAGTGGGTAATACACATGCTGAGTTCAGATATGATTACGGGTTTTGGAGTTCTGCTCCTGAGCAGACCTATTTCTGAACAAAGTACAAATCAAACACATTTCTATGAAAACGGTAAAAAAACCATTTCAGAAATCAGAAAATATCAAAA
This sequence comes from Gibbula magus, assembly GCA_936450465.1. Classification (NCBI taxonomy): domain Eukaryota; kingdom Metazoa; phylum Mollusca; class Gastropoda; order Trochida; family Trochidae; genus Gibbula; species Gibbula magus. The sequence continues at coordinate 76,088,552 of OW388296.1, read as the reverse complement.
GGCACCACTTCAGTTACTGGGTAATACACATGCAAAATTTCAGGTAGATATGATGAAGAGATTTGGATCTGTGCTCCGGAAATGAACCTGTTTCTGAACAAAATCCAAATTCAACACGTTTCTATGGAAACACAAACAAATTAAATTTTCAGAAATCTCAAAATATCAAAAGGCACCACTTCAGTAGGTGTGTCATGCACATGGGAAGTTTTAGAAAGATATCATGAACGGTTTTCGAGTTCTGCCCCGGAAACGAAATGATTACGGACGGACAGACGGACAGGGTGACGACTATATCCTACGCTATTACATACCGGTGGGATAATAAATCTGCATATCTTAAATCTGAAAAGATACCAATATAGTATTGGTAATACACAAAGAATGGATAATACACATACAAAGTTTGAGAAAGATATGACCCATCTGCTCCGGAAAGTAAGCTATCGAAGAACAGAGTCCAAATCCAACACATTTCCGTTAAAAAAAAGGAATTTTTTTCTCAGAAATGTATAAATATTAAAAGGCACCTCTTCAGAAGGTCGGGGATACACATGTGAAGATTTAGAAAGCTACCTTGAGCGGTTTTTGAGTTCTGCTGTGGCAATAAACCTAACCGTGCATTTCCGACACGTTTCGATGGAAAAGAAAAAAAATGTTTTTCAAAAACCCGAAAATATCAAAAGGCACCACTCCAGTAAATAGGTAAAGCATGTGCAAAGTTTCAGAAAGATATGATGAGTGGTTTTTGAGTTCTGCTCCGGAAACGAACATATCCCTGAACAGAGTTCAATTTCAACAAATTTCCATGGAAACGAAAACAAATAAAAACTTTAAAAATCTGAAAATATCAAAAGGAACCACTCCAGTAAATGTGTAATACATATGTGAAGTTTCAGAAAGATATGATACATGGTTTTCGAGTTCTGCTCCGGAAACGAAATGATTACGGACGGGGTGATGACTATATCCCACGGTATTATAAAACGCAATGCGATTGTTACATCAAACCTAGGTCAAGCCATATCACGAACAGTAACACTCGGCTTCGACGTGTGTAAGATATCTTAATATCATTAAACAGTATGATTCTCTATCTTCATGTTTACGAATCCATTACGTTTACCATATTATTGAAACGGATTTGTAAACTTAAACTATACATTTTCTACAGCGGACAATCGTTTTAAATTCTTATTCACTGTATTCCCAAAGTGTGCCCATTTTAAAAATATATTTGAAATATCTTCTTTGTGAAGTATTTCAGTATTATTGATAATGATCTGCATATGTCCATACTACATTGAGGATGACAATATTCTTTTATTGAAGCACACGAGGATGACATAATCTATCATATAAGCACACGATGCTGCAAATCCTAAGACTATCATACCTGAAACAGTGACGTGAGGTTGTGCCTCTGCAAGATGGACTGTTGGTTGCTTTGAATTGATATATAGCAAATCCCTTGATAAACAATGTTTCACTGGACTAAACTATTTTTGTGTGAAATGTTTTTATAAATTATCATGCATTCAAATATACGTTGTCATATTTAAATAATTAAATACATAAGATAATATTCATTTGTTTCAATGATACAATATGCTGTTGTACACATGGTCCTGTGCATAGCTCAGTCGACCGCTATCAGTGAAGTTAAGCAACAACGGGCGTGGCTCGCTGGATTGGTGGGTTACACGCCTCGTTGCTGGATGAAGGGTGATTCCCTGCCCCACACTGAGACATGAGTTGAGAGGCTCGAGGTGTCACCTTGGGCAAGGGACTGTATTCGAAACGTGCCTCTTTTTTACTCAGCAGTACAATTGAGTACTAGCTGGTTTGAAAGTGAAGGCAATGTGACAACTAACCCTCTGGCGCCTTAATTGGTAGCTAGGTTGCATACTCCAGGGGGAGTTGAGAATTAAAAAGGAACGATGTTGTTCATATACCAGGGTAATAATGTGTGTAGAGCTTTGAGCATGGCGCTTTGTATTGTGCATTTAGCCTAATATAAGTATCCTCATTTTTATTATCCTCATTATATAAAAACTCCTTCAAAATTTCTGTTAAATGTTGGTAACGTCTTGTTGATCATTCTTTCATTAAAAGAATTATAGCAAATGTTGGTTTGTTTAACACTGAAAAGTTCTGCTCATGCAGAGAAATAGACGAGCAGTTGAAGAGTTTACTGTTCATCCTGTGTGCGGTACGGGCTAATACTAGAAACACAAATCACAAAATCAGTTTACTGATCCTGATATTGAACGTTTACAGGTTTTCCTATCGGCAATTTCGGTTGATATGAAGCAATTTCGGTCCTTAGGTGCAGTAAGTTTGTAAAGCACTCATCTACAAAAACACATTCTCAAGTTCATATAAAGGGATGATTAAAGGTAAAACGTAAAACGTAAAGCAATGCCATTTATAGTAAAAAGAGACAAAATGTTATTTGGCTTTTATTCAAAACGTTGAGTGGTTTCTGTGAAGGATATAGATAAAATTGCCATACAAAAGTCAGCTTCATAATGATTTTCTTGAACTGCAGTTTAATGCTGGTACGCTATCAAGTTAAGAAGAGGGGGTCCGCTGTATGTACACTTGCCATATGTATTAGGCTTCATAGAGTACGCATATAAAATTGACTGTCTGAAAACTACTTGAGAGGTATACGAGAAATATAACTGGTTGTTTTGAAAAAAGACTGTCAGTCGTCTCTCGGATTTCGTCTCTCTAAATAACACAAGACACAAACTAAGTAACTATCCAAAAATTTGGCAGATGGTTACTGCATCGTCAATCTTCATGATAGACATTGATCACTATCGACTGTTTATTTTTTCTTTCTGATGACGACAGCCGTTGGCTAACGTTCTCGAATCCTTGTGGAACTCCATGTGTTGACACCAGTTAGGTAGCAAGTCGTTCAACAAACAGAAACTCGCGGACAGATAGAACAAAAGGTTGGTAATTGTTGTAATAATTAAAGGAAGATGTATTTAAAGTTTTAAATATTTTTCTTAAAATGCGAAAACCTCTAAGCCAATATGAAACGAAATCGTTAACGGTAATTACCTCACAAGGAGAACGTCCAATGAGAAATGAAACACTTTGATTGCTAATTCAATGCTGACTAGTTGAAAAGGTCAAAGAAGCAAAAGAGTAAAATCAGTCTGTGAGAGACAATAGAGATAGAGATGTTGAACGCACTTTTTGATGACCTTGCCAGACAGGGCATTCTTGCTATTGTTAAGTTCCTCTTATCGTCATCATTCTGAAGTGATTGAAGTGTTAAGCAGATAGTGGAGAAATTACATAATGAGTGTCTCCTAACTGTAGTTGAATTCAGCATACCTTTCTAGTTGGGTGGCAGATTTTGGCTTAAATAAGAATGTTTCACTCAAAGCTGCACAGTTGGTAAATATGACTTTGTCCCCCGTGTTATTTTTTATATGTTATAATTGCCCCTAACCATAAACATAATTAGAAATAATATTGGAAAGGTAAATGAAATAAAACCATCAAATGTGTCTGATATTAAAAGAGCGTTATATTATGAAGACAATTAAACTAGTGTAATGCCGCTGCAAGTATGACATCACAATAGTGTGCGTTTGTGACGTCACAATGGTGCATGACTCGTGGGAATCTTAGTTTCAGTATATCATCAACAATTTTGCTTGAGTTATTTGAGAAACATACTCTTTTTGTTTGTTTAATACCAAGATCATTTTTGAAACTAGTATTAGATGGAAGGTCCTATATTTATCACCTAAAACTCGTTTTGGCAGTAGGTTTGGACAACGTGAACCGAATTAAAATAAATTGCTTTTAATCATCAAGTTGTATATGACTCACAATACTATTGCCTATTAAACCTGATGACATCTCAATGTCATGACGCCATAAACAGGATGATATCACCGCACTGGAAGTCTAATAGCAATGCTGTGTTCAGAGATGTACATTTTTCATTGATGGTAATGAAGAATGATTTGGAATGATACAAATTCATCCTCGCAAGCCTAAAATATAATTTTAAACTCATGTTGATGTTGATATACATGTAGTTGATATCAGAAGACACTTGGGTGAAATTCTCTATATACTGATTCGTGTCATCGATTTTTACATTTATTCATGTATCATATGGTCAACAAAAAGAAAGGATATAGAATAAAGATTGGACTGAATTTTATTCTGAACATACCGTACTAAGAATGTTTCTAACAATTGTCCACGCAGATCTTCATATTCAGCTTGCATCATGCCAATTAACAGCAACTTTTCAGTTATTGTTATTTTTGGTAGGAACGTCTTTAAGAAGAACATAAAAGTGTAATACTTTCCTTGACAGTTTATGAAAGAATACAATTTTGAGGATGGAATGAAGGTTAATATAATTCATGCTTTAAAACCCAACCAGCGAACGGTTAAACACGCACCAATCAATGACAGTAGTCAATTTCCACAATGTTACAAGCTCAGTGGGGACAGAAACTCAAAATTGATACAAATCTTAAACAATTTACAGCTTCCAATTTGAAACTGATTCGTCCATGAGCCGCGATAGCCAGGTTGAAATGAGGTAATTAAGTTCCATGAAGCAGTGTCGAGAACTCGTTACAAAGAAACCGGCTCGTGAAACGTGGTTAAGTGCTCATTGAGAAAGAAGATGAAGTTTCAATTGATCCCAAAACTTTAACCAATTTGGTTTCTTTCTGGTTAACAAGTGTGCAAGACACTACAACAGAGAAGCCAAAGGGTTTGGATTACCGAAATTTTAAAATAATGCTAATTTGATTAAGCAACGTTTGTTAAATTTTTCTTGTCTGGTCTTCTAATCCAATGTCCACTGAAATTTGTATCCATGGTTATAAAACTTTCTTTACAACTTGACAAAAGTTAAACAACCCTTTTTATTGAAATAAAGGTTGCAGACTGAAGAGTCCAACCGACGCAATGTACGAAATCAATCATGATGGTGTTGTCCAATTAGATCAATCCTATTAATTTGCTCTCAATCAGTTTATGCTCACGCACTTTTCACATGGTTCCTATATTGGTTGGAGTTCAAAGATGAAATGAATTCTCACACAAAGAATAAAAATGCTTAAAAGTTGTTACTGGAGCAGCACACGAACTTGCACAAACACACGCTAACACTAACCTCACATAGATTGTCGAAGCAAAACAATACTCAATATACAAATCCACAAATCAACGTGTTTGTTATTTGGAGTTGCTTTCTCCTACATCAAAGTGTCCCCCCTCCCATTGTTGTTAAACTGTTTAAATAACTCCGATATTTTCATTCATTCAAACCACCTTGTACATTGTATCTGTTGCAATTTGGTCATGTCTCCAGGTTCTTGAATAGCCCGGAAGCGAGGTAATTATATGGGACCCCTACCAGTCGCTGATTGCACAGCTTATTTTGAATCAATCAAGATTCTCTATTGCGAGCACAAGTAAACGCTCATACTGTAAAAAAAAAGTTCATGTCTGAAAAAAAAATTGAACTTCTGCTTGCAGAGAATGATGTCATGTCATTCAACGCTCTCTTTCGTCAAAAGAATTAAGACTTTTATACTTTTAAAGCAATGACCTTCCTCCTGAACTCCCAAAACCTTTTGCACTAGCTAACAGATCATCTGGCGTATGACACTACCGAACTATTACAGAACTGACAAATATGAGAGGACAATTTACAGATGTGCCACTTTTCTGTCATAACACCCTTTTTTTTATCTTCACAACACTGGTAAAACTTTGCCTTTAGCCTCGATGTATTGGTCAGTGTTGAAGGAGCATTTTGTGTAGCATTGTGTATTTAACATCAGTTCAATACTCGCTAAGTATTTGATGTTACCTAGAATCAGATCTTGCTAACCGGTCTTCATATGATTCGAAACAAACTCTAAATTCAGTATACATTGTTGCCTGATTCTTCAGGAATTAGCTTGCTGTTTCCAGTTCCTATGAACCACAGCAAATCAGCTGCAGAATAACAACCTCCCTCTGCCCTCTGCCTCGGGTTGACAACCTGGAAGAATAGATAAGCAAGCAATTACTCACTAGGAACCCAAGAGCAATTACCATTCCAACTGGAAATTGATTAGTTTGCAGATTGCTAGTCTTGCAAATGCGATTCAAATTGGATTGTTGATACAATGTTAAAGGTTGGATCATTAGTTTGAGGGATTGTGAATTGTTTTCTAGTTGAGCATATTCTATTTTGTGTGTGTGTGTGTGTGTGTGTGTGTGTGTGTGTGTGTGTGTGTGTGTGTCCATTTATATTGATATAGTATGAAAGGAGCGATACATTTGTCTACCATACATGATATTTGAATCCAAGGAATGCTCTCATGTAGAGCTGCATCCGAATGTTCGCTCACCTATCTATGTGTGTCACTGCAATTACGATGTAATTCCGATTTTTGTTTGAGCACCAACTGCATTACTTCAGGAACAGTTACAAATGAACATAATTTGTGTAAAATAATCATTCTCAAACTGACCATGTCATCTTGACCAGATGAAGAAGACAGAAGAGTCATATTTTCAAGTCAATGTTCAATCCCGAGTCCTTATATCAGTGCATCATTCCCATATTGAGTGATATAAACCTACACTTACGTGGTACATGTTTCATTTTCTTTGAAGATGATATCAGGACTTCAATCAAACTAGTTTATTGAAGTTGAACAACATACTATAGGGCAAACTGACCACCATCCGAAGTCGCCCGAACTTCGGACACTTTACACATTACGAATCATTTTGATAAATAGTTTATACCATTTACGCATGATGGAACACTAAGTGGAACTCCCCGAAGTCAAAACTGTCCGAACCTAGGGCGAATTGGTATACGCAACTGACACCGTTATTTCTGTCGTTTGATATAAGGCAATTCAGCAAATTTATGTCGAAATCGAGTAAAACACTTTATATTTGATATTTTGAGTTGCTGAAATTGACATTTTACAGATCATCATTTATTTCACAGTCTTTCATAATATTTGATTCGGAACACTGTCCGAACCTCGACCAGTTTGCCCTACATGTACATGGTCATGGCCTATATTTTCCTCATGTTTATTCCCCTCTGTAAAAGAACACCTTCTTGATAGTACAGAATGCCCCAACTTACCTTCATGGCATAAGTCTGGCATAACATAACACGGCAGCGATGTCTATCACAGGCTCATTTTACATGCAACGTAGTTTTAAAACATTAGCGCAAATCTGCATTAGGTTTAGTTTTGGGCACGTTTTATATGACATTTAAATCAAACTATTTGTGGGTTTTTTTAAAGTTACTTTAATAAAATGTCGATAGTCTAAAAGTGGTTTAGATATAGCCAGGGATAGAGACTGGCGCGAGTTATACCTTGAGGGGGAAGTTGAGAATACGCTATTGTCTACAAAGTTCCCCTATATGATGAGAATACATGCTATTGTCTACAAAGTTCCCCTATAAGTTGAAAATACGCTGTTGTCTACAAAGTTCCCCATATGATGAGAATACACGCTATTGTCTACAAAGTTCCCCTATAAGTTGAGAATACGCTATTGTCTACAAAGTTCCCCTATATGATGAGAATACACGCTATTGTCTACAAAGTTCCCCTATAAGTTGAGAATACGCTGTTGTCTACAAAGTTCCCCATATGATGAGAATACACGCTGTTGTCTACAAAGTTCCCCTATATGATGAGAATACGCAGCTGTCTACAAAGTTCCCCTATAGGATGAGAATACGCTGCTGTCTACAAAGTTCCCCTATATGATGAGAATACGCAGCTGTCTACAAAGTTCCCCTATAGGATGAGAATACGCTGCTGTCTACAAAGTTCCCCTATAAGTTGAGAATACGCTGCTGTCTACAAAGTTCCCCTATATGATGAGAATACGCTGCTGTCTACAAAGTTCCCCTATAAGATTAGAATACGCTGTTGTCTACAAAGTTCCCCTATAAGTTGAGAATACGCTATTGTCTACAAAGTTCCCCTATAAGTTGAGAATACGCTATTGTCTACAAAGTTCCCCTATAAGTTGAGAATACACGCTGTTGTCTACAAAGTTCCCCTATAAGTTGAGAATACACGCTGTTGTCTACAAAGTTCCCCTATATGATGAGAATACGCAGCTGTCTACAAAGTTCCCCTATAGGATGAGAATACGCTGCTGTCTACAAAGTTCCCCTATATGATGAGAATACGCAGCTGTCTACAAAGTTCCCCTATAGGATGAGAATACGCTGCTGTCTACAAAGTTCCCCTATAAGTTGAGAATACGCTGCTGTCTTCAAAGTTCCCCTATAAGTTGAGAATACGCTGCTGTCTACAAAGTTCCCCTATAAGATTAGAATACACGCTATTGTCTACAAAGTTCCCCTATAAGTTGAGAATACACGCTGTTGTCTACAAAGTTCCCCTATATGATGAGAATACGCAGCTGTCTACAAAGTTCCCCTATAGGATGAGAATACGCTGCTGTCTACAAAGTTCCCCTATATGATGAGAATACGCAGCTGTCTACAAAGTTCCCCTATAGGATGAGAATACGCTGCTGTCTACAAAGTTCCCCTATAAGTTGAGAATACGCTGCTGTCTACAAAGTTCCCCTATAAGTTGAGAATACGCTGCTGTCTACAAAGTTCCCCTATAAGATTAGAATACGCTGTTGTCTACAAAGTTCCCCTATAAGTTGAGAATACGCTATTGTCTACAAAGTTCCCCTATAAGTTGAGAATACGCTATTGTCTACAAAGTTCCCCTATAAGTTGAGAATACACGCTGTTGTCTACAAAGTTCCCCTATAAGATTAGAATACGCTGTTGTCTACAAAGTTCCCCTATAAGATTAGAATACGCTGTTGTCTACAAAGTTCCCCTATAAGTTGAGAATACGCTATTGTCTACACAGTTCCCCTATAAGTTGAGAATACACTGCTGTCTACAAAGTTCCCCTATAAGTTGAGAATACGCTATTGTCTACAAAGTTCCCCTATAAGTTGAGAATACACGCTATTGTCTACAAAGTTCCCCTATAAGTTGAGAATACGCTATTGTCTACACAGTTCCCCTATAAGTTGAGAATACACTGCTGTCTACAAAGTTCCCCTATATGATGTGAGTGGTTTGCTCTCCGGGATCCAGGGTTTTCAATTTAGATGGACTTCAGTTCTGTCTTGGTTTTTCAGTCAGTGTCTCTCTTTGTAATTAGTCTAACAGAAAACATCTCGATTCAATTCATTCACCGAGCTTCCATATTAAAGATTGATAAAGGTCAAGAGTAGCGAGATATTTTTAGTACACATTGTGACAAGGTTGTGATTTAAAGTGGGTAAGTTAATTCAGAAACATATGTAATTGAGAAATGTTAATTTTGCCATCCTTTGGAAATGACTAATTTATTGAATGTCAACATTGTAACATGATGATTTTAACATAAAGTTATGTAGTAACGACAATGTGTTGATACAAATGTGTGTGCTTATTACAAGCAATTTTCATGTCCGTAGATGGACTTCACTGTACACAGTGGTACACACATGTCTATGTGATGCACGATAACATCTATATAAACATACGATAACATTTATGAAACGAGTGAATGATTTGGTATGTAACGAGCGAAAGCGAGTTACCATACCATCTCACGAATTTCATAAATATGTTATTAAACGGAACCGAGTTTAGTATTTTATTTATTACTCGCTGATTTAAATGCCACTTAATTCCTCGAACTCGTCGATAATGGTACACATTCCATTGCGTCCGCAGCGCTCATATTGTGACGTCATATTTATGCCATTATGACGTCAAGTCAATCGGTAATGTTATTTCACAATGTGTAATGTAGATTTATTAAACAGTGATATCTTCAACGGGCGAGTAATACATAATTATTCATTACGAAATGGTAAAAATAAGATTATTTTTTCATTCTAGAGGTTTTCATTATTTCAATTTTCATATTTTACTATAGATGTCTATATAATTTTTCAATTTTATACTGTTTCATAATGCGAAGGTGTAGATTTGAAGAAAAAATATAAGTGGACAATAAAGTTATCGTGTCCCTGAAATATTTACAAAACTGAATATCCATGTATATATTTCTACAGTTTCTGTAATATTTACTTTCATTTGGAAAACATTACATATGTGTGCATGAAAGTATTGAGGTAGTTTCCGCATATCACTTTTTGCCAAAAAAATGTACGAAAACAAGATATCATTATACAAATTCCAGCTTTCCTTTTGTTAATGATTGATGTTTATTCAGATGCACCCGTCTTTCCGTATTCAGTCTCGATGAACATATTGGTTTTCCTTCTTTCATTGAATTAAGCAACAACACACTCGTTTCCATATAAATCTGTTGTGTTGTGTTGTTTTTTTTATAAGAAGGATAATGTACACTCTTTAACAAAAGATTTTGGTCTAAATGTTAGCTGTTCTTGTTTTTGTTCGAATTACTAACTTCTCATTATCTTCTGTGAGTCACACATACTACATAATTCAAATTACTTTCAGCGATATAGTATTTCATATTTATTTTAAAGGGATTTTGGCAATATTTGTACTGTAACGTGGAAGCTTTTGTTACTGACTTCAATTAAATATCTCTGTTTACAAGATCAAAGATCAACATAAAAACAAAAGGCCTATTTGATAGAAAACTTGTAATTTAGCAGTGAAATCCCAAGAGAGGATGGAATCTAATGGAACATCTTGTTCACCCTATAGCTAGCTAGTCATTATCGCTAGGATACCGGAAATGAGAAAATGAGGGTTTGTGGATAATGTTGACTACGGTAAAGGACGGACTATTATTTTCACACTTGCCAAATCATGTGATTGAGTTTTTCTGTGCTTGTTAAAGTAACACTATGTCTGATCAAAGCAAACGTGTATTTACATACATGGATACATAATAAATATACATTACATCATATGAATTAGAATTTTAAGAAAAAGCTCCTTGATATGTAATGAAATAGGAAAAGTCACTGTTAATTCAGTCTCAAGCGTTGACATATCTATTTATTTGTGTGTGTCACTGACGAAACCGCTCATAATGTACACCAATGCATTTGCATATACCGGTAGATAGAACCATAATTCACAATTAACCGTCTCAACGTGCTGTTTCAAAACAATGTCAGTTCCGAAATACTTTACCAGTTTGGCTTGTACAATCAGATAGTGATACTTCACACAAGTAATTTTAGATTATCAAGATTATTTCCATTTCGCCAAGTTTTTTCATTGAAAATGAACATGTACTAACTATCATGTCAGTCCTTTGCCTTTTCGACACTCTGAGCATACCTCAGTTAAACCACTTATGTCACTTACATTCTATAAAATTATGTATAATTGAAAATGTAACGTTCATAATCACATGCTATCTGTTCCATATGTGTTTACATTCACCTGAGAAAATCTGAAATTAAGTAGAGTTCAAAGCCACGAAAGGATTCTAAGATAGCATAGCTAGCCTATTGAAGCAAGTGCAACCCATTCCAATATCCCTCTGACAGTCGACATATTGTGGTTTCACTTCTACCAATCTCTTCTCCGAAACAGTTTTTAATAAACCACCAGAATGAAATACCAGCCGTTTTGTTTTAAAAAAGTATTCACAAACTAGCCCTGATCACAAACTAGCCCTGATCACAAACTAGCCATAATCACAAACTAGCCCTGATCACAAACTAGCCCTGATCACAAACTAGCCCTGATCACAAATTAGCCCGGATCACAAACTAGCCCGGATCGTATGATTGAGAGTGTCCTTATGATGGTCAAGAGTTGAATACCGTGAGTACACATTATACTAAAAGACAAGGTCGAGGTATCAGTGGCTGAATTGGTAAGTTGTTGGGACAGTCAATGATGACGATTAGCGTCTGACGCTGAGGGAGTGGGTTCGAATCCCACAAGGGACCAGTCCTGAAAACGGAACAAGAATTTAACAAATGAATATAATGTGATCTCAAAATACAAAAAGTGTTACATTAACGAATCAACGTTATCCTAATCAGAATAACCGTATCCCTTTTTATTGTTGATGTAATTGCAAACGTGTGGTGTAATTTCTCTTGAACAACTTAACTTTTTGGGAATTTGGTCAAATATTTTAAGATCGACATTTGCATGTTGCTTCATTAAAATAATTCTAGAGATACGGGTTGTGGTTTTCAACTTGTATAATTATCGTTTCCTTGACATGTACTACCGGTTGAGCGAAACGTGTTTTAGCACACGCTTAGCGTCATCACATTTCACCAGCAAATCATTGACATACGTTTGATTGTTGGATTAAGCCCATGGAGATGACATACATCTGTATAAATATCTTCAAATGTAAGTCTTCCATGGTTTATTTGAAATATAATGTAGCTTTGGCCCCTTCATTCCTTCAAAATATGTTTTCTTACTTTCGCTTTGAACAAGAACAATCTATACAAAGCTTGCAAAATTTTGTTTCTTGTTCAGAACAGAACAGAAAACACAAAGTCACAGAAATTCTGCCGAGAGTTGACGTATTCAGATCACGCCTGTATAACGTTGCGATCCATTAAGGACTGACAAATCCCGAGTATTAGGGGAATATGTGATCACTATATCAGTTTACAAAACTGATCCCATACTGCAAGGTAATCTCGGGAAAGGTCGGGGCTAATAGCTTCGTGCTGAAGTCTTTCCCAGGATGTATCAAACAGCTTTCCTTCATAATATTGTACAAAATCTGTCAACTTTTGGGACTGGGTTTTTCTGAGATAAATATTATTTTAACTTTAGGGCAAACTTACATGCGTGTATAAAAATGTTGGTTTTTGGCTTTTTTTTCTTTAACATTGATATATCGACTTATTAAAAGGTTGTCTATATATAACTATGATTCTTTTTTTATTTTAGTTTGACATTGGGGTTGGGAATCATTGGTCACGTTGATATATATTCCTGTGATCCCTCCTCTGGTTCATGATAGAGAGAGGTAATAGAGAGTTGAAGTTTAAAAGCTCTGTAGCACGTTTTTTGCATATTATGTTTTCTCAAATTTGCCATTTATTCTGAAACTTTGCACAATAAATTGGCGCATTAATGGGTAAAACATCTTATTACACGACCCGATAAGTCGTATCCATAGGCAAGTGTTGTCTTATTCGAAGAAAATGATGCGACGTAGAAAGCGACAGTGATGTGGAACTCTTCAGTGTGAGAGGTAGAGTTTTAGTCTCGTGAGAATTTGAAGGTTCAGACATCAAGATGGTTACCATTCCATCATTGTACCATGTTTAAAACTCTACATTGAGTGTTTAGGTATCACCACATCTGTCAGATCACTTGAACTACCTTCGAGCGGGCATTTTAATGTGAGCACATTCAAATAGTCACTCATGTACATTATTTTTAGAACTTTTTTTTATATTGATTGAGAACTATTATTTAGCTATTGGTAACACTTATTTATATTTGTGAGAGCACTTTATTTTTAGTAAGAAAAAAATCGTGCTACAGCGCCTTTAATAATATGCAAGAACTATGACAACGGATGGAGGTGTGATTCGCAGTTATCACCTACATGTAAGCCGCGGGAGGTGTTAACACCTGTACCATAACGGACATAAAACCATGAGATTCAATCCTCGACCTTTAATCATCATTAGACAGGCTGTTTCATCAACACGACTCTGGCGTTGTCATCAGAACAGGTGTCTGGTAACAGATTGATGAAGAAAGGTGCTAATGAAACCCAACCCAATCCACACCAATAGATGGTTATCGTAACAGGACATTGTACAGTGTGTGTATTGTGATATGAGCTCTGTGATTCAACTCCACACTGACTGTGAGTCATCTAACATTGGTGTTATTGCGCATTATCACTATCATTCAAATGGTATATTTAGTGCTCTTTCTTGGTGTTTTGCACACAGTTTTGAATAATATAATCATGTATCATGCACTTTATAAATGATAATATCTGGCTATGAGATGTAACTCAATATTGGTTTTAAGTCATGCGATATTGGTGTTATTGCGCTTAATCAAGATCATTAACATGTTATCTTTAATTAAATAAGTATCTTTCTTAGTTTGTGCCCACACATTTTTATTAATCACAACAAAATATCATATACCACATCTTTCTTTCAACGTAAACCAAATTATGCGATTGATTTTTTTTATTATTTATCTCAGATCTCAGAAGCAGTGACCATTAGAAATACGGGAATTCTGGATAAAAACTCTCACTATAAGAACAGGAAGATTTTCTGGATAACAACTTCTTTAATGTGAAAATACACGACGTTTCGGGGTATTTGCTCACTTCGTCATCAGGTTGAATGTAAGGAAATGATTATTATTTATTTCCTTACATTCCACCGGATGACATTCTCTTCCCACAGAGGTTATTCCCTTCGGATTTCCGAGCCTAACCCCTGTTGTTTTACGCTTGCAATCGAGGACAGAAAGGGAGTGTCCTGATTGGCTGCAATTGAATCTAGTTGTGTAATCAGCGACGCCGTTGTAAAAGTGATTTTTGCCAATGACACGTCATAATAATAATAGACACGTAAGACAAAGTTTTCTCGTTTAGTGTGTTTTCCTCGAAATATGCTATTTGATTTTGTGAAAACTGTTGATCATAAACATGCTTATAAATAAAGAAGACAAACTCTGAGACAAATACCAAAAAATAGGTCATTTGTGTTATTTACATCAGAATTATTCGAAGGACATATGCTAATGAGCAAGACCCTTTAAGAGTAAAATGCCTAGGTCTTTGAAGTCACTGGGTTGACATGGCCACTGTAAGATGAGTCTTCATTGGTTAAGAAGCAGAGATACAGTATGAGATTCCGCTTTCCTCCGCTAAGGGATTTTGCTTCTGCTGTAGATTACAAGCGATATAGAAAAGAGGTTAGGATCGGAAATCTGAAGGGAGTAGCATATGTGGGAACTGATGAAGGAAGGAGCATATACTCCGAAACGTCGTGTATGTTCACATTAAAGAAATTATAATCCAGAAAATCTTCCTGTTCTTATGTCTACCACTTCTAAATGCTCTTCAAAGACCTGGACTTCTACTGTATGAAGAAATAAGCATGCACGTATACTTTAGAATATTGAATCTTATCAGTGTAGAATCTCATCCATATCATTCTGCAAATAGTTGTGAATAAGTTATAGTTAGACCGCGAATACTTGCTGTGTAGTGGTTGAAGATGTTGATTAGAACACCTGAGGCTACTTAACGCTAGCAGACTTCAGCGGCCGATCCTTCTTAGATCGTGGTAAGAGGTTTACACCGAGGACCTAAAGGAACGATGTATAATTTGCAACACTGTCAAACAGAAATGTGTTATTTCTGCACGATGACGTCTATTTCGGAAGTCTGTGTTGAGGATATATCTCGTAAAGACACATACATAATTCTGGTTAAGGATATTTTATTCAGAAAGATCAACAAATAATGATTCAAAAATTAAAAATTAAGTTTAGTTAACTATTTACCATATCACATTGACTTAAAACAAAAACCAGAAAGCTCGTGAAATTCGCCAAAGGAATGATGTCAACATCTTCCACGCACAGTTCACACGGACGCATGTTTAGACTTCGAGGTAAGGCTTACAAATAATAACAACGAAATTATAGTTTTAAAATACGTACAATGTGACAAGTGATCTTTTCAATTTGTGTAGTCGCTAAAACCAAAAATGACAATAACTATTTACTCATTTAAATGAAGCTGATTGCTGTTGGTTTTTGGTGTTGGTGAAATCCCTGACAAATTGATACGAAACATTTCCAATGGTTTAAGTATCAATATTTTACTGAATGCACGTGCTCTGTGTTTCGGGTAGTCGTCTCTCTCCTTCTCCCTTATATACAGCAGCAAACACATCTTCGACGTAATAAACATGTTCGTTTGTGTAAAACATCGTTCTTTCAAAGTAGGTTTCTTCACCAGAAATTAAACAAAGTTACACAAACGGGTCAATTGAAATGCATTGTCGTCTGTCGTCTAACTAAAAATGGTTGTTAGATCACGGCTTACAACGAAGTAGCGATGGTCTAAGAACAGACAGATCCACAGTTCTCTGTATTTACATTTGTGGAAGAACAAGAATTGAATTACAAGTTGCATACGCATACGTTTCCCTCCTTTTGTCTTATAACACTCGAAGTGTCAGGAATGATGAATATCTAAAGACGCGTTCAACTATTTATGTGCCGCACGACGCTGTGAATGATAGGCGGCTGTAATTGCCCCGACACCGGCAGGAAGTCATGTGACATTTGTGAAAGTTGCATATGTGCAATCAATAGTCGGTTTGTTAGAGAGAACAAGTTGAGAGAGGGAGAGCGGATGGAGACGGCGTGATTTGCCAGCGAGTGCGTTCAGCTGCGTAGCTGTATCGGTCAAACATGGATCTCCGGGTACTGGGGTTACTACTGGCCTGTCTCTCTGCAGTCGCTCAGGTAGGCACGTGTACATGATGTACACCATATTTATTTCAGTTTGTAAAACGTAAGCATTTCAACGAAGACAAAAGTTAAATGCCTCGAGTTGCTGTCGTCACTGTAGCATGATGGATGTTTTTGTTTTCTGATAAATCATAATTGTTCTTTGGTTGCAAAATGTAATATGGAAAGGAAAGTGTTTCTGTTGCATAACAGTATTTGTAGTTATTTTATTTGTATATCTGTAAGTTATACACAAAGGGTACAGATCAGTCCTGTGGATACTAAAGGAGACAAACAGAGTTAGACAAACAGAACATTTAGCTATTCAACAAATGAATAATTGTTAAGTTTGAGATCTCACTATCTTCAACAGTAGAAATACTTCGGGTATAATGGTCGACTCCGTTGCTGGATTTGAACTCATACCTTCGCAGTCAGGCATCCATCGCCAGCACTGACTGACTGACTATCCGCTTACTATCCGAGACCTCGATGATAAATTAATAGTTAAATACAAATGAATTGTATTGAAATATATTTCAGTTCGGGAGGATTTCAGTATTAAAATTTGTTGTAAGGTAATATTTTCCACCACAGTGAACGGCAATGAGAGGTTTGTATATTGAAGGCTATTTGTTACTGGGAATCAAGTTGCATTGGAAAGACAATGTCAGACTTTGTGATAGTAGCTTATATTCACATAATACTAAATGTATGTCTCAGGTTTATACGCCAGATAACGCTAAATACACGATGACACCAAATCTCAGCATGAGACCGAATTGAGATGAATCCTCGCATATACCAGTGTCAAGGTTTTTCGTGCAGGGTAATGGCAAATCACGTCTCTATATTCTCTTCGGTGTAATATTTGTTATGTTGTGTTCTTTGGTTTTGCAAGGATTGGAGAGAGATTTGTATTTGTAAGAACGTGACTATAAATGCTGAAAGTTGTAATAATGCTTGATATGATATAGACATGTAGTAAAATTATATTTGTCAGCTATTGTTGCATTGTTATAATAATGGTGAGAGATAGATTGTTATTTGTTATCAAATGTGACTAAGGGAGTCTTATTTGGGAAACTCTCAAATTCAGGTCAGTTGCACATGTTGAAGAGGTAGTGCTTGGCGTTGACTTTGCTTTAACGGTAAACATGTTCACGTTCCTTTGCATAATAATAAATAATAAACAAAATCGCTTCTCTAATTATATTTCAAATGATAATGCACTTTTGAAAAGAGAAAGAGATTGCATGTGTTTCGCAATACGTAACTTCTAATTTTGTAATGTAAAGTTAATGATTTAGTTTTTCCTCCTGCCGGTTTGCCCATTGTCAAGAGACATACACGTGTATATCTGATGAATTAATTATCAATAACATTGTGACATGACTGTAT
The DNA here is from genome assembly GCA_936450465.1 of Gibbula magus. Classification (NCBI taxonomy): domain Eukaryota; kingdom Metazoa; phylum Mollusca; class Gastropoda; order Trochida; family Trochidae; genus Gibbula; species Gibbula magus. Next base: position 76,070,647 of record OW388296.1, on the reverse strand, counting down.
GAAGTGTAACCCCTGTATCCCAGGAGAGCTCTCTATCGCGGATGCCTCTTCATCTCTCTCAGATACACTGCAAATCACTGGACGTATTGATCTAGATTATCACGCCTCCTAATCATGTAAACCCCATCCTACAATTAGATCCCGTTATTCACATACACACGCACCCAAGCTCGCGCAGACCTTGTGTGTTGTTTACCTCTTGGGTGTCCTATTTGCTCCCTTTCTCTCGTGATAATTATCAGAGCTGAATATGATTATTTTACTATATTTCCAAAAGGTCGTTAGTGTGGTTACATTCCTAATCTTTCTTATGATTCCATATTATTTTCTCATTTAAATCATCTTAATTTTGACTCTTTCATCGTCAAATACCTTTTTACTTTCATAATATTATTAACGAACCATAGAAGAGGGAGAGGAAAGGGGGGGGGAGGGAGAGGGAAGGGGGAGGGAGAGCGAAGGGGGAAGGGAGGGAGAGGGGGAGGGAGAGGGAAGGGGGAGGGAGAGCGAAGGGGGAGGGGAGGGAGAGGGGGAGGGAGAGGGAAGGGGGAGGGAGAGGGAAGGGGGAGGGGAGGCAGAGGGAAGGGGGAGGAGAGGGAGGGAGAGGGAAGGGGGTTGGAGAGCGAAGGGGGTGGGGAATAGAGCAGGACTAAAACGTACCATTGATGCTGTATGTAGCTATTGCTCTCAGCTCATACGTGTAGACCCTGCAGAGGTCTGCCGATCTTCCTTTCGTTTTGCTCTGTTGACAGCTCAGTAAATAATCTTTTTCTAAAACAAGATAACAAGTAGAACACTAGCATTGAGCAACGCGTCGTCAGTTTTACTGTAAATATTAGATCAATGTGTTATAGTGTTCTGTCTCCTTCTATTATGTTGCATCTCCATCATAACTGTGCCCAGGAGACGGTACAGTGTCAGCTTGGTTTAACATCGTATACGTATTTATAAAGGGACTGAGTGAGAGAGAGAGAGGGAGATATTTCGAAATGTCAACTGACTATTAGAGGCGTAATGACTCAGGATCCACCACTGGGAGCTAGAAGCGTTAATACTTATAAAGTCTCCTGTTTCGTTATCACATAAAAAAACAAAATTTGAATTATTTGTTTCCTTATGATTATCCTTATTGCTTCTTACAGCAGTGTAACTTGTTCGATGTTTTGAATCATTAGTAATATAGAGGATATAAATGAGTATCTCTCGTACTGTATTTACTACGTGAGCCCCTTGATGTTACTATATCCTGAGAGAGAGCTACGGATATACCGATATTCAGGCACGAGTGTCGTGAAGATAATGTAGCATGACACTGACATGATGTTATATGTATTATGAAAGTCATGAAATTGAAAAATATACACAACAATCTAATCTCAGTCATAGGCTGGCGTCCCGTCATCGGAGCATTTAGAACACAACGTCATAACATTGTGTATGACGTCACGTCACCATAACAAAACTATATTTGACTCTATGGAAAAAATATGAACCCTGAAATGATTAAGATCATAAATAATAAAGGGGGATATTGGTTATAGTAAGGATTATATATATATATATATATATATATATATATATAAACTGTTGAAAAGACTTGTAAACTAGTCGAAATGCGAGGCATCCATTCATCATTAAAATGATATCTACAGCAAGTGTCGTCAGTAGTATTCTCTCTCTCTCTCTCTCTCTCTCTCTCTCTCTCTCTCTCTCTCTCTCTCTCTCTCTCTCTCTCTATCTCTCTCTCTCTCTCTATATATATATATATATATATATATATATATATATACTCAAATAGGATGTTTTCAAAACCTTACATATATATCAATTGTTTAATTATATCATGTATTCATAATGTCTATACCTTTAAGTAAGCAACTGTAGGCCTTGAATGACATTTAAAAGTGGAATAGATAAGAAAACGAGATTTGCAGGTTAACAGCTTCACAATAAATACGATGTTATCCAGAAAAATGTTTCGGTTTGAATATTAGGGTAATAAAAGGACTAGTGTGTATTCCTCTTTTTCGAGCCAATACGTTGACGAGGGAAAACCTTGCATTCGTCACCATATGATTGATAACTCTACTAACTGGGCAACAGGATGTTCACGTGTGAAGAGCACGGTGTAAAGTTTGCGGTGCGGTGAAAGCGTCGCACCAGCTGTACACGTTGATTAGGGGAGGAAACTGTTAACAACTGACAGTCACAGCTGCGGGAACAAGTCCTTCCCACCAAGACTTAATAGTTCTAATAGAACTTTACACTGGTGACCTCTGTACTGCTTACTCTATATACGTGCTCAGTATAGACCAAATTAGGTTGAATTTTAACTCTAGTTTAACTGTTGAACTGGCCAAGCATGTTAATGTACTGATAGTTTGTGGTGACTGTTCTGTCTGATGCATGGTGCCAGCACTGTTGCAGTCACGATATGATACATTACTGTGTGTGGGCGATGGAGACACACATGATACTATTAAAAAATAGGATTCATTCGAAAACCATATTGTCAGTTACAATTCACACTGTGAGGTATTTATATTGAATGACTTAAGCATAATGATTTGTTGATAATGCGCTTAAAATGGACTCTCATTATTATTGTATATGTTGATATCACTCTTCGTTAGTGTGACATTCAGCACTCTCCTGGACACATATATATATCTTCACTAATACTCAATTTAGAAACATTTCTGTGAACTGATGTGAGGTTTCGAAATGTTCCCACTTGATATGTTCATGATGTATAATCTGATTGATTACTGCTTTATTTGTGATCAAAAAGACTGATTAATGATAGTTGAAACCAGGAAAATGTGTAATACATTTTTGTAAGTCTCATATGGGGCACTTGTACATTAATCGCGAGTATAGATATCAATATTACAAGATGTCGTATCCACAATGTAAACTAATTTTTCAGAGGCTTTTCATGCTAATAGTTTATGTTATAACCTCTATATTCTTTAGAACGTTTTCTTCTGAACGTAACCCTCCCTGAACGATAATATCACCGAGAGTCGGATGGACGTGTTTTAAAATGCCATGTTAACATCATTATCTGTTAAAGAACCATTTGCTGTATGGGAGTACATTAAGGTTCGGTCTCTTGAGACTGGAGCTGGGAAACTCACTTAATTTCTGAGAGTCGAGGAAAACAATCTTCACAGCTACCTGGAGAGCTGCAAACCTCACAGCGCCGCTCATATCTGCTTCAACTTATTATTTTCTTCACGCAATCTACTAGACGATGATTTTCAGCAGTAGTTCTTTCGCATGTTTATGACATTATACATGACAGTTTTTCCATTTTATTGAAGGCCATAGAGTTAGAATGTATACAGTTCATACGAATATGGAGATGAAAAAGTCATATGGAGGATCAACATCTTCATTTCGCTATTTATCCTTGCACCGGAGCAAGCAAGGAGTCTATTGTACAAATCCAGTCTTTGAATGACATTTGGAAGAGGAATACATAATACAAGCAAGATATTAATTTTGTATATATTATATTTAAACGTTTTGTTATGCATCCATAATCTTTGTACTCCCCTGTTTCCCAAAATGTTAAACTCGTGAAAGAATAAGCACATAACCTGAAACGACATGACTGTCTACAATTAAGACGTTATGGGGAGGAAATTTTCTAACTAAAATAGAAATAGAGTTACTTAACTATGTGTTTAAAAAGGTTCTGTAGGTTTTGTGCTGAAAGTGATAACACAACTTCCATGTTATAAACCTGTATCCTATGATTGAACTAAGTTTTCACTAACTATCCTTAACGAGCTCTTACTTTAGATTTACTCACGCATTATGTAGGAAGTGGCATACTAAACCTATGTTTGTTCTGTGCGGCCTCTCACGTTTCCTTTAATCTTGACTGGTGAAACCATTAGTTGGCATCTGAGCTGCAGCCGAGGACTCCAACACGTCAACGGAAACCCTAATTCTTGACTTGAGAGTGAATTCATCACGCGGTTCTCTTGTACGCAAGGTGCGTGACACCCAGTTGTTTAGTCAATAGAAAACGCAGTGACGACTTTAGAGCTTTGGGGTTAATAGGTGATAAGATATTGAGTTTTAGAATGGCAAACATACAAGCAGGGCAACAGTCATCTTGATGGCGAAATCCGTTTCCATCAACATAACCTTACATACATTTATTATACATGTACAATATTGGTATCAGGGATATGTTTATAATAAATGGATGCTTCAGCTTTGTTTTGCACAGATACACAGGCAACACTTAGCGCATGTTGCATTATTCAGAAGGAAAACTATAGCATTCTGAAATAGTATCAAGAAAAAATCACGAACTGGTCAGAACGAAATACCGGCAGATAGGAAGATGTAGTGTAGTGGGATGCTACAAGATTGCTGCTGGTGGGTACGAAGACAATGAAGCTGATAAACTATCAGACGGTGGAGCAATCTAGCTACAATCACTGCCGGTGGTAGCCGCACAGTGTAGCTGATACAACATCACCAAATGGTAAAATCGAAATACATCTTGCATTATTCAGAAAAAGTATCAAGAAAAAACACGAAATAGTCGAAACGAAATACTTGCAGATATCAAGATGACGGTGGGGACTTTGTTCTATTTTCTAAGCCATAGACCTTATGGTTGATGGTATTTAAAACATTGTCAAGAGGGCGTGTAGACAAACACACCTTGATTACGTCAGGTATTGTAAGTAGTAGGACGTATAGTAGAACATTAGCTACAATCACTGCTGGTTATACGGGGACATTGTAGCTGATAAAACAATACGAGGTTGAGTACTCTAGGTACAAGACCGTTGGCGAGGCGGAGTACACTGGATAAATGCTGTGGGTGGTACGGGACAGTGTAGCTGATAAACCATCTGATGGAATACACTAACTAGGAGGCAGTGGGTGGTACGGCGCGGGCCAGTGTAGCTGATAAACCATCAGATGGAATACACTGTCTAGAAGGCAGTGGATGGTACGGGCCAGTGTAGTTGATAAACCGTCAGATGGCGGTGGTAGATATGCCCCAGATGAAGGATGATTAAATGATTGTTCTGAAAAGGTCACGTTTGCTCTGAAAATGTCAAAAGCTCCGAAAGAAAAATCTGTGTTGATCAGCATCAAACTGGAGTCTAGGTTGATAAATAGCCGTGTTGTGAGAACTCGACTGAAAGGAGTTTTGTGAGAAATTCGTGATTATATTCAAAATACGAAGTATGGTTAGTTTATAAACAGTTTTTCCTCATAAATATTGCTTTAAGAAAATTCCTGAAATTAAAGATATATTTTGACACATATGTCATTTAATCAAACGATAAATGATCTCACAATACATTAAAACAATAACGAACATGGTTGACAATGCTGTGGCGTTACAGTTGCTGACATTATAGTGTGCTCTGACATCACAATGGTGATGATATCAAATACAATGACGTCACTGATATCACTTCTGAAAAAAATATGTTCAGTTTTGCATTATGATATAATTATTCTTATCATAATAAATGAATGACTTTATGTGATGAATATGATCTCATCTTCAACAAACATAAATAATATGATGTAATGATCCAAACTTCATACGTTAACGATGTCACACATTAATGATTTCCACTAACAGTCCTAGCCAGTCAGATTGTCGCCATTGCCTCTAGTTATTTTTTTCCCTCAATATTTTTTTTAGCAGTATAGTACGAACATCATCCATGTTGATATAAATATTATAAAAGACAATGTGAAGCTAAGTGCTTAGTAAAATTTCATGTCGTTCATGATGCAATGATATATGGGTTCCATATTTATACGTACCTACATGTATGTAGATGTATTAGACACGCTGTTAAGTATGTTTTTCTTATTTCAATGATTTGTTCCTCAGTTTCTATATGTAAAGTGCAACAGGGAAAGAATTGGATGTGCGAAATGGCACACGGCTTAAATCATATATTGGACCGAATGATGGGATATATTGATCATGATAAACGTTTATGTTTCAATTTCGATAATTAAAAAGTTTTATTATTTTACAAAGATTAGGCTTTCACGAGTTGTCGTTAAACAGATTTGGTTTCGGAAATCAATTACCGTGGTATGAAGGAAACTTCTGAGAAGAGAAGAGCCAGCTTGTACCCGGAAACGTATGTAGCGGAAAGTGGCCAGTTTGTGCTGTGTTGAACGAGGTCGTAACGTTAGGCTCGTATTGTACAATTCAAGTGGGGCAGTAGGGAAATAACTTCTAGCTACATCGAGAGGAACTCGAGCCTGGAACCTCGGTGTGTCAGATACCAACGGAGCTAAAGGGATATCCCCACCCTGACACAATAGGGATAGTTATTGTCGCATACATGCATATACTTAATGTGTTTAATAACAATGATAACAATAGTCCATTTATATAGCGCATATATAGAGAATCTCACCCACGTGTCTTCTGATATTAAATATATCAACGCGAACTGATAAAAGCAATAAATAGCCGAGGCTGTTATTTGATATTAAAAGACACGAGGTTGAGATTCTATTCATGATCCAAAATCATTCTTCATAAGGTTTCAATGAATAAGTTTACATCTCTGAGCACAACACTGCCATTTGACTTGACGGTGATGTCATAGCATTGTGACTTCATCATGTTTATGACGTCATAGTGATGACATTACTTGATGATGTAAAATCATTGTGATTTCATGTTCATGTTGACGGTAACAGGGCATTTGTGCAAAATCTACTGTCAAAAAACGATATCTCCTAGTCCTAGGACACATTGTCTTCATTCTCACCAGACAACCTTTACTGTTGAAAAAATTGTGGTGATGCTTAACACTTTTTCAAATATGTATATAATACTTCGTCTATATATTACTTTTACTGAAGCACTGTCTTCGTTAAGGGGTGTTTAACATTTTTCAAATATGTATATAATGCTTCGTCTACAGTAAAACGTTTTAAGTAGATAGTTTACATAAAATACCATAGGATAAACCTACGATAACATATCAAATTATTTTTTTCACATTGCTTTCAAAATGTTGTAGGTAGCAAGTCAATATTTTGAAAGTAGATTTTTGTGTATTTTCCGACTTCCAATAAATAAACTATATATTTGTGCAAAAATTATCAATATACTTACTTTATTTGTAGCGTTATTGTAACTCATCCAAAATCCTTCTTAAATCAGCCATAATATTGTTCAACATTTCATTTGTCAAATAAAATTATACTCCTTGAATTCATCGGACTATTTTCAAATCAAATTCAATTTCTGACTAATCCAGTTTGGAATGAAAAATGCTTTCATTTATGTGTTCTGCTTGCAGACTTATAAGATGTAGTAAAATTATACGATGTCATTGTTGATTATGAACTGTAACATTCGCGCCCAGTCCTGTCAATGTTGAAATGCGTAGGAAGTCTTTCTGAGACCTTTATTCAATTATTATTAAAACGAATGGTCATAAAGATCATTATTACGTCTGGGAATAGCGGCGTCAGCTCTAAATCTAGTAATATTTATTTCACATTTTTTGTCAAACTTTCACAACTCACACATCACCTATCACCTATTCCACCATAATGATAGTTCGTAGAGCTAGTTCATCTAAATTCGCATAAAATGTCAATGCTGCTCATGGAAGTTTATATTTTTGATTGCTTGAAATTGCTTCGACACATGCACCTCTGGCCTGAAACCTGCCGTTTTATGGATATACAGACAGCAAATGCTAGATTAGAAAAAAATAAAAGCCATATGAATTGCTGAGCAATGAGAGGACCCAGCACAATGTTGTATTGAATTCAGTATCATATATTTGATGTGACGCAAACCCGACTTAATACTTCAGTGCAGATCTTATTTCCATTGATGCAAACTCGATGGTCTATATATATATATATATACATACATACATTTGAGATTACGTTTGTCACGAAATGTTATGCACATGGGATTTAACATGAAATTGCTTCCTCACGCACTTTTTTCAGTCAGGACATTTTGGTCATGTATAACTGCATATTCGTACCATTCACCGAAATAAGTTGGATACTATACTTGAGCGTGTATACTGGCTCAAGTGTCATATTAAGCATTTATTGACTTGTCAATAGTTTGTATACCCCCGGGAATGGATGCTTAGTGCAGAAGGCCACAGGAAGATATCACAAACGAGTATATGCAGATATTAAATTACAAGATAACAAGCTGAACTTATAACGCTTTGACTGGACATTACTGCAGTGGTAGTCTCAACCAAAAGCAACTGGCTGGCAACAAATAATGATGGTATGTTAATTGGTGATGGCATAATTGGTACATGTCTTTCTAATGAATAAATGAGTTAAAATTTGATATAACTATAAATGCGTGCGTATGTATATGAGCTAACGATATGGTAAACAGTTGATTTGGTAAACTTTATTGGCTATCATGTATGTGGCAAATGAAGTTATAAGATGATATGTTCAATTGTGTCTTTAAAACCAGATATTTGCAATGACTATATGCTCAAAGGTGGATATAATGGTAGGAACATGACCCAAAAACAAATACTGTTATATACCATATAACAGTATATATATAACCATGTTATATTTCCTCACTATCTAAATGGCAAGTATTTCTAACATAATGAAATTCATACACGTTCTACAAATGTTTCTTTGGTTTAAATAGACAAACTACGAGTAGACAAATATTGCTAAAAGCTAGTTGAAAAGTATCTTGTGAATGATAAGGCAGCTGTGTATGAGATATTTCTTTACAAGTAGAATTTCACAGCTATCTGGCACTTGTCTGTGGCATTGTGGCACTCTATTGATAAGTCTGTATACAACAACTCCGCGCACTAAATTTTGTTAACACTTTTATTTTGCATGGTCATCTGAAAGTAATGGTTTCCATATTCTACAAGACTGGGAAACACTTGACTCCTATTAAAATCGGAAATTATACAATTCCTTGCTTAATATTCCATACTACGGTACCACATTCTTTCTTGCATGTTATGTTAGGGATTTTCAAGTGAATATGTTCAATATTGTCAAACGATCTGCAAATGTTAATTTAGCATTTGCGAATTGTGCAGTTTACATCAATTCATTTTGTGAATAAGGTTTCAACCAATTGATTAACAAGTAAAATTTTAGAAAGCTCATAAAATGTGGTATTTCCTTTGTTGACAAACAAATTAATTGAATTATTTGTATTTGAGAGATGCGTATTTGTTTAGCCACGAGAAGAAGTCCTTTAAATGTCTGTCGATATTCTTGAAAATCACGCACATTAAACATGTAAATTGTATCTTATAGATTAACTGACAATGTATGTTGAGTCTTGACGTCACGGAATCCTTTGGTGGTGTGCTGTGAATGTTTTATTCGTACAACAAGCTGTAGCGGAAGTGAATGTTAGATGCAGGGTTATTAAACACAATCAGGAAAGGTCATTGCTTATTTCATTAGTTTGATAGCCTGTCGTTTTGGAATTGGGGTACTTAAGAGTGTTAATGTAAAGGAACATCATCTGGATTGTTTTGGTCGGATATGCAAAGTTCTGACTGTTTTAATGATCGGCGCGTCAGTAATGGGACGATAAGGAGGTTAAAGTAGTGATTACTGGATTTTTTTTATCGAAAACCCCACAATGCACCGCTGTTGGTGCTCATCAATTATTTAAACGTAATTTTGGAAACTTAATTAGACAAAAACACTAGACTGGGTTGGTAATGTTAAATTGGTCATATAACTGCTGTTCATGTCTGACCTAGAGTCCGGTTTCTGCACCTGATGCTCCTCGATTGTGATTGGAAACAGTGTGAAACATTATTGTATGTATGGCGATTGATGATGAATATGCAATATTAATAAATTCAGTTAAAGAGGTTCCAAATCAATTTAAAAAATCGCAGGAAATTGCTAATATTTCACTATATACATGGCAAACATGACATCATTGGAAGTCAAATGGAATGGATGGTAGTGCTGTGCTCAGAGATGTACATTTCTCAGTGAAACGTTATAAATCATGACGTTGAATGATAAGTATAATCGCACCCTCGCGTCTCCTGATATCAAATATATCAAAACTCCTTGATATCCTCGGCAAGTCTCGAATATTTTTATTTATTTTTATCACCTCATGTTGATATATTTGATATCAGAAGACACTTGGGTGAGTTTCTCTTTATCTGTAACCATACCGTACACTATTGAAGCTATAGCTTTTGTTACTTGGAATGATATATTGAATTCTGTCTGGAAAACTAAGAGATAAAGCCAGTTGAGTGTTGGCATCAGTGAGTCCCCTGCTGGTATGCAGTGTATGGTTAGCAGTGACCGTCTTGTCAGATACATGACAGAGTATAAGAAATGTGGAGGGATCGTCTGATAGTGTCAGTACAGTTTGACAGCTCCTACCCTGGGAATTGTGTAATCATTTATGGAGAATATGTCTGTACTGAGCAATGTATATCCGAGCTAGATGTTGCTAAAGGGACAAGCTCTGACATATTATACCCATATAGAAAAACTCAGCCAACAGAGAGTCGGGGACTTCGAAAGCGTGTATCGAAATCAATCTCTGTATTACCACATGGCGAGACACAGGCTTTCTAAAGAAGATAAAACCTCACTCAACTCTTAATGGCATCTGAATTTCGTAATGACGTAAAGAAAGATCATAGACTCACAATCTGTATACTTTCTGGCAATGTCATGCCAGACACTGAAATCTGTTTGAAGGTTAAAATCTCCTTGTTTTCGATTCTTTTGATATCATAATCTGCCTTGTTTGAAATGGTTATGGTCGTCGTAATGGACGCAACCAAATCAAGAAGGAGATTAATTTTAGTATATCAAAATGAGACTCAATTGTGTCAAAAGTTAATCGATTGCAGATACACATCAATGTTAAGACCTCTACTAAAGGTGAGAGTTTATTCAGTAAGGGTCACAGGCCCATTTTACACGAGATTATAGTACATAGACATACATACATGGAGCGCGGTACAACATCATGAAAATGACAGTGTTATGTGTTTGTGGTTACAAGAAATGTGTTTCTTTTTTTTCATTGCTGATGACAAAAGTATTTTTTTGGAAAAACAGTTGAGTTGGTTTAACTTCAGAAGATATATTTGATAATTTTTGAAAGAATATCATTTCTTAGTTTCTTATGGAAGGGACATTCCAGGCAAAGTGATATCTATTTTCTATATTGGATATGATACAAATAGACAAAGGCGTTCTAAATATCTACCACATTCTATCATCAAATTATGATTTGAACAACGAAATCTACTCCGAAAAATATGAAACTGTCTAACACAGACACTATTAATATAACATTCAAAATCTACATCTATTTTCATTGTACGATAGAAATTAAAGTTTGAGACAAGTATAATACCAGATAACCACAACTGTTTATCTATGTCAATACAACTTTGCTTAAACAATTCAATGAATAAAAGACATTTCCAACATTCTATTTAGCCTACAAATTGCCAAAACCGTAACTAAACAAACGAGACTTAACCTTTAAACGCCCAAAAATCTATTTACCTTTTCAGCAAGTGAATATTGATAAATATAAACCTTTCGTAAGGTAACATTCTCAACCTCAGACAGGAGACGAAACCAAAATTTAACAATTTTGACATACTGATTTACCTTTAATGATAAGACAACGAACTGATGTATTTGTGAAAATAGGGAAACGGCCACACTCACCATACACTATTGCATTAGGTGTCTGAAGTCAAACACATAGATATAATTTACATGCCACATGGTTGATTTTTCGCCACAGTTCCGAAGAATACAATAATATAGATTTAATTTGACTATCAAATAATTTGAAAACAATATCTGGTGATAACAAACCAATTTTTCTTAGATTGCTATTTAATTGCATCAATGATTTTTTGCCACGTAGGGATATGTCGGATACTGATTTGCCAAGGCTTACAGTACACGTGAATAAAAAACAGAAATAGTTATAACTGTTTACTAACGAATGCTATTTTTTATGTTATGATGTTTAATCATGTTATTACATTCCATTTGTACACCATGTCCTCGTTTTGCATATTAGGTATATTAATAAGCATATTAATTACCTTCCAGGCCTCGATCATCAAGAAGAGGTCAACTGAAGAAGCAAAAGCCTTGGACCTCGAGAATGAACTTCACCGGGTGAAGAGACTTGGCAAGGATAACAAAGTACTCTCACGTGTAAAGAGAAGTCAGGAAGAGACGTCTTTGTCTCGTGAGAAGCGGCGAGATTTCGAAGATGAGGGTCTCTCTCGAGTGAAGAGGGGCCATCTCGGCGATGGTCCTACGTTATCCCGTGAGAAGAGACGAGATTTGAGTGAGGATGGACTGCTCCGAGTGAAGAGAGCGGAAACATCAGAAGATGAGTTGTCACGTCAAAAGAGAAATGAATTGTCTGGAGCCAGTCTTTCTCGCGTGAAACGTGAAGAGCTTGGTCTGATGAGAGTGAAGAGAACAAATGAAGAACATGAGCTCAAGAGACAGAAGAGGAGAGACCGGAAACGTCGCAATGCTGATGAAAAAGAGAAGATGGACAAAAAGGAAGTCGAAAATGCCGAGAAACCAAGTGAGGAAAATCCTGAAAAGAAATCAACTATCACTGGAGTACAGAAGAAGTCATCGGATCATACAAAACGAAAACGAGGCTATTGGGAACAGAGAACAAGGGGAGACTACTTGCTTCACAAGAGGGGAAAACTCCATAAACGCCGATTTATGAATAAACGAGGCCATGGGCGTTTCATGAAGAAGAAGTCATTGCTTGGGAAACAAAGTCTTCATCGTAACAAAAAGCTGCATGAAGATGTTTTCGTGAAGAAATCGCTGGCTAAGCATGACTAAATGGAGCGGCCAGTGAACAGAGACTAGTTATGTTGTTGAAGAAGATCCCCATACGAGCTGTTACAACAATTTGATGTAAATACTTATCGTGAAGTGCTTCATTTGCTTGAGTTCTTCTGTAATCTATTTGCTCATGCAACGTCTGTAAGTTTAGTTTAGTTTGTTGTGTTGATTTTAATTTGCTATATTAGACGGCGATAACAAAACTATTCCTTTTCTTGTTAAACGCATTACTTTCTGCTGATGAGAAGTTGTTAAAGTATATTCAAATATAAGATTCACATGTTGTCAAAGTGTTAATATAACTGTAAGTATATATGAGTATAAGTGAAATATACGCTCAATGTTTTGGTGACAAGGGTAAAACAAATTACACAAAATTTAAGACTTTCCCCTCTGTTCACACTACATGCATATCAAAATTAAACTATACTTATCATATATCTTTAATTCACTGCAGGCTTATCAAAATTATAATTGTATGTTTGTTACTTTTCATAATTTACATATGCAATTAAATGCTTTGCTTGTAACTTACGTTTTGTTTTCCACTTTCTAAGACGACAGCTGGGTAATAATAACAGACAAAAATGAAAGATTTTAAAATATTATTTGCTCTGTTTACAGACTAGATCTCTTTAAATTTTCAGGAATGGTCGCATTCACATGATTCTACATTGCATACCAATAACAAAATGGATTAGAATCCATTGAAACATATCACCTTTTAACTTCAAGTATGTTCCATACACTATGAATGTATACACGACAGAACATATGTATTGCAATATATTTAAGAAATCAGAATTTCCTGACTGAATCCATGGCTTCAAGTGTGACACAATTTGTAGATATAGTAGGAACGTGACATATTTCTCATAACATTGATGCTGATCTTCATAAAAGATCGTTATAGCACTTTCACTCTCCGATGAAAACTTGTGAAATCTCATATGGTGACGGGAAATGCAAATCAGTTTTGCATTATTGAGTTCTAATGACAATGACAAATGCCAGATGTCATAACATTCATTTTCGTAAATCTAGCCTTGAAACGTTTCTTGATTGTTGCATCAAACTGAAATGAACAGTACACAGATCTACTAAAGTGGTTTTCAATATCTACATGTACGCTAAATTACTACGATCTATCTGATATATACCTCCAGTATAAATATTACTTAGTTCAATATGAATATTGAGAAGATGTTGTGTGTGACTGTGTAACTCTGCCACTGATCGCACTTTGTCATGCACCTGCTTATCAGCTCAGGTTCATACAAATTGGTATAACAGGCAGCTTCCTACGATATTACCGGAACACTCATATAAATATGACCTTAACGTGTGCTGTGTAAATAAACGTTATCAATTAATCTGGACCCAAAGTCAGGAACGCTTCAGATGTTCAATATGTCATATCATATTCCCCTGTCGTGTGTTTACTGGGGTAAATAGAGTTTGCAGGGCAAATATCTTGTGATTGAACTTCAATGAAAAATCGGGAAATAATAATACGCTTTCATTCAGACGTGACCTTCTATGAAAGCAGTAACACAGAATCGAATTGTTACAGGCAACCGAGCTGGATTATAAATTATTTGCCTTTATTCAGTCGTATAACAAGTATAACAAAAACATTTCACTGATGAATGAAATGATGAATTTGAAATTTATCAGAGGGAGGTGTTTAACATTTACAATTACGAATATCTGTGAACTATGAATATGCTGAAGTTATGTTCAACATTGGGACAATGCATCAGGGTGCAATGACTTCATTGGGTTATACATAATTTCTTAGATGAAAACCCTCTCTGATATGATTTGATTGATGTTTTATAGCTTAGATGTGCATATGTGAAATAAAGAATATGTGTAACAGAGCAAACAGGTTTAACTACACTGACTTCTAACGATGAAATAACGCAGCCATGACAAGCTTTCCCTAGGGATGATGTAGGAGGAAACTTAAGCCTCATAAAAAAATATCATCTTTGTGACCTCCCACGTATTAGCCTTAATTGTTCTATTTTCTTACTATCAATGCCATCATACATCACACATAAGAATGTAACTGATTTTTTTATGCGATGTATGAGGCAGACTGACAACGTTTTCTTCTGGCGCACCAGAACATAATACAGTAATAGATACAGTGTTTAGTACTACTAAGTGATAACACTAACATTAAAAGTATGTGGTTTAATCAGTTAAACTTTACACAAGATCCATTTACATACATGTACACATAATTCACAACAGCAGCAATAAAAAGGACCACAGAGTGACGAGCGAACATTAAACCACTGACATTGTTGTACCTTGGCAATACATTACTGCTTCTTGAGGTACACCACAACCATCGATTATTCATTTGTTATGCTTCCTGTCTAACACTGATCATTTGATTGCTGGATATTTCCCGAGAGAGTTCAACCAGTGAACAACATAGTAATGTTCAGTAGAGGAAGAGACAATGGACCCTTCGAGTAGCCATTGTTATGTATTCTTATAAAAAGATAAACGTGTGCATCATTAGGTTTAGAATATTGCACTAACATTGTACAGGGAAAACACAAATTGGATTGATGATCAAGTGATATATTTTCAAAATTGTGACATTTCAGCGACTATAAATTTGTATACTGAAACATAGCATATAGCATAGCATAGCATAGTGAAAATGAATTTATTTAGCGCACTTCTACAAAAACACAGAAAAGTTAACAAAATACAACAAGGCATAAAGTAGCTAATACTGGAGGCTGAGTTCTGACTAACGAGAGAAGTTGATCCTAGTGATGGACAGTCAAATTGTTATGACACACCTCAATGGTTTATGCCATTGTTAACAGTGTTTGTTTGTTAGAGTTGTTGTCCACTCAAACCTGGATTAGGTGACCGGAATGAGTAGAATGCATCAAAGCAACGATAAGTTCAACAAAGTCACGGGAAAGAGTACCTTTGAAATGTCTTTGACAATGTTTTGTAAAGAAGTAAATCGGTTCATTCTTTAGGGCGTGTATGTATCGCCATGTGAGTAAATTTCAGGTGACAGACAGACGTTTGTTGGACAATCAAATTGTTTCGAGACCCCAATGATGTATACCATTGGCAACATTGTTTGTCAGGTTCAGTGTTCATTCAACCATGAAACATGACTTGATTGAAATGCATCAGAGCACGATAACAAAGTTCGACAGAGTTAAAATCAAAACACTGCTACGGGAAAGAGTATACTTTAAATGTCTTTGACAATAATATGCTTTGTAAAGAATACAATTTCGCCCACAATGTTCACATTTTAAAGCTATTCAAACACATTGAGGTGTGATTATATTGCTGTTTCAAAGGACTTTGGACATAATGTGTACCATTTGAGTGAACAATTTTAAGATATGTTAATAACAAATGTTAACAACCTAATAAACGTTCTTGGAACATTAATTACTTGACGACGTTTTCATGTCATAAAACATACCAAACAAGCTTAATTCTCCTATATGGACTCTAGGAGATACCAAAACACTTACTTTATAGCTTTATTAGCAGATATTGTTTTGAAATATAACTTGTACTTGGTTTCGGGAGAAATTATTTAACTATATCTATAAGTCGTGGATCTTACTAAGCTGCCTTTATTTGGCTTATTAAGGATGTTCATAGTATTAAAATCCAGCCTTCTATTGTCTTTGAGTGTTCATCAGATGAGTAATAATATGTGGTGTGGACAAAAAACAAACAATTAATGATTGTACAAAAACATCTTAGTAGAACCATTATTCAGGGATATCTGGTTTCATCAAAATAACTTCGTGTGATATTTAATGTCACTGCCCATTAGATTTCTGACACTTGAGATAATACTTCACGTATTAATATCTAATCAATAATGTCTCCTTTTCGCAACCCATCAGTGACTGAACTTGTTTAATGTCTTGCTCTCCCTGAAATCGATCCGTGTCTTGATGTAAGGACACAGTCAACTTGAGGATCGTAAAGGGAATAAACGTGAGCCAGGACCAGAGTAGTACATTTCACTGGATGCAATTGTGGTTTTCTCTATATTGAACTTTCTTGTATGGTCTATATTGTATATAGCCTGTAGACACAACGTTGCCAATAGAGTTAAATATAATACATCAAAGGTGTACATATTTATGACTGTTATTATATCAAATAAGTTGTAATATCTTCAGTTGGGGTAATGTCTTCTTACCATTCGAATCATAGATGTTTTAGAGAAAAGATTATACAAGCAAATTGTTACATACAAGTAAACTTAAGAACAAAAGATCTGTCGTCGTACACAAAATGACACATTTCAATCCCGTAGGATTTAGTATCTCCTTTGTAGGACGAATGATCAATACGACAGGGTTGCATTATATTCATTATATTCAGAAGCCATCTCAACTAATTTTGAATTTTTCAAACAACATCTTTTCACATTTCTTTTAAGTTTACTTTTTCAAAGAAATTGATTTCAACAAACACAAGTAGGTCAGTATTGTTGACGACATTTGTTATTGAATACATTTAAATACCAAACATTCTGGTCAAAACCAACTCTGAAAAATCGATTTCAGGACCCCAAGTGTATTTAAAGTGACATAAAAACAAAAGTGTAGTACTCTGATGCATGAACTTGTGAAAACCTCTTTACACATCATGTACCTATCAAGGACAATCAAAATCGACTTTCTCCAACATCAGTATTTCGTTTTCTTCAGTTCGTTTCTAGTTATCTGTTATAAGCTTTTTGGACATTATTAATTTCAGTTTGTTGTACCACTATTCTGAATGGAAGCATTTTTCAATTACATCTGGTTTCAACAAAATAACTTCGTTTGATATCGTTTGAAGCCATTTCAATTACATCATTGACACTTGAAATGATGTGTAGTAGATACTTCATGTTTTGATAAAAATCAATACTTCTCTGTAATATTTATTTATGTCTTGCTTTCCTTAACATCGTCCCGTGTCTCTATTGAACCTACATGTACTTGCTTGATGATGTATATTCCCTGAAGACACAACGTTGTCAATAATTTAGTGTCAAACACATTAAATGCATCCCGGGTGTACATAGTTAATAATGGTTACTCTATCATATAACTTGTGATATTTTAATTTTGGTGATACATTTTGTTTTCTATGGAAGAAAATTTGTTTGTGGTCATATCATCGCCTACGTAGGACATAGTTTCCCTATTTATGTTTTTGAATATCAGCATATAATAGCACGTTCTACACCAAAATTATTTTTCGAATTTCCTATTTGTAATGATAGTGTTTGTAATTTTCCATAGTGAACTTTCGTTTGAATAATTCCAAGTTAAATATAGAAAAAATGACCTAACGGATGGCACAACTAATTTGTTACTATGGATAAGTCAAATAAACACTTTTAAATAACATACTGGTTTAAAATAACATTTGCTTTTTATGTATTTGAAGAATTTATTCTCAGAAATCTACGGATTATTCATGTAATCATAGCTCAGATGCCAAGCAGACCAGATAGCTGCTACCCTCGCAACGCTGCTCATATTAGTTGTAACTTAATATTTCCTTACTGTCAATCTGCTTGTATATTTAGGTATATTTAGACCAAAATTAAGCAGTTTATCCGCATGTTTATGACATAATGCTCGACAGGTATTCATTTTATCAAAAGGTCATTCACTTCGAATTCTTACAGTTACTACGAATATGGAGATGACACAGTTATATGGAGGATGAACATCTGTTTTTTGTTATTATCATCATCATATTTATTTCCTCCTTCAGTTCGAGATTAGATGTTGATTACATCAAAAGACAGTGGGAGTATGTACAAGAAGAATGAGAAGTGTTAATTTACTGAAAGTATGAGATTTAGTAATTAATAATAATGTTCGCTGTTCATGACTCCAGGGTTATGATCAGTTGCATGTCACACTTCGTATGTTTATGAGGCGCTGATATGCAGACATCGCGGACATGAGGAAGACAGCCGAGAGGTTGTGGAACTGGAGTAGAACGTCTGCATCAGTACACACACCCTGAGGACGACCCATTAACAACTGCAAGAAGGTTTCCTCATCACTGTTGTAGAGAAGAATGAGCAGCTGTAGGGGTAGATAATCCAGTGTGTTGTTCCAGAACCCGTTGTATATGGCAGAAACTGCTGGGCATCCGCTAGAGACGTGTTGGAGTAGGTCTGAATACAGGAGTTTGCAAAGAACACAGGTTGTGTCTCTAGGTTGAGGTACAGCAATCCACATCTGTGATAGAAAGTGAAATGCCTTGGTAAGATGTCGGTTTCTGCTTAAGATCCAAGGGAGACATGGTGATGGCTTATGGTGAAGTGATTTAAAACGTTGAAAATCATCATCAGAGTTTATGCGCTGCTTCCATTCAGTTGTATACTTATGAGTTACTCGTTCAGAGATAAGCTTTTTCCAGGATTGTTTGCTTGGTAATGGTGAACCTTGAACAAAAGCGATTAGGCAATGTCCGAGGTTGTAGACCTGGAGAAGGGACACAATTGCGGGGCAAAATCCAAGTTGAGTGTCTGAGTCTGATTTCTGGAGGTAGAGAAGAAGTCTGGATGTGAGTAGGCGGCGGGATAACGCTGTAGGAGGCAGAGTGACGAGATTGTGGAAAAACATAAGCTGACGACGAGTTATCTCCTCTTTGACAGGAAGCCACCCTATCATACTCAGGCACATATCTGTTCGGGTGCGGGTTGGAAAACTTTGAATTTGCTTTGCAATGTAACGCCATGTTGTTTCTAGGACGTGTTCATCATATTGGGATAGTTTTGTCCATAGTTCGCATCCATAGAGGAGAGATGGTAGGACGACTTTGTGCACGGTGGAGGCAGCGATGAGAGGGTTAAGGCCATGTGGTCTGATTCCAATACCAGTAAGAGAGTGAAAAGAAGCTCTTGCTTTACGACAAGCTTCTTTTATTGACTGCGAGTGTGTGAGATTGTTGGAGACTTTAGTTCCAAGATGGGAGACGCAGTTACTACTTGGAAGTTGGTTGCCAGCAAGAGAGAAGTCGTGCTTCATTGCTTGAGTGCCTTGTCTACTGAAGACAATAACTTGACACTTGGTGGGATTAACCTCGTATCTCCAGCTAGATGCATAGGTCGTGATTATGTTCAAGAGAGATTGAAGTCCTGAGGGATTAAGGGAAAGAACTGTGAGATCATCTGCTAGCGTTGGATTCCCAAGAGCCAAGTCTCCAACTGTAATGCCGTGTCCAGAGATTTGCAGTTGGTTTAGCAGGTCGTTTATGAATACCAGGTACATAAAGGTTGAGAGTACACCTCCCTGTCGCACTCCTTGCTTGACGGAGAACTGTTCTGACTGACATCCATTTATTGCAACAATACTTTTAAGGTCAGAATAACAGTGCACAAATAGTCTCCATGTCTGACCAGTAATTCCTAGGTGTGCTAATTTGACAAATAATCCACTGTGCCATACTGTGTCAAACGCTTGTTTGTTATCAATGAAGGCTCCATAGACTTTGCTCCCTAGTTCTAGGTTGTGATGTATGGATTCTGATAAGTTAAAAGAAGCTGTTGTTCACCCAAGGCCTGATTGATAGCCTTGTTGCTGTGCATTTGGAGGTAAGATGCCAGAGTTGGCAAGCCATTTGGTAAGTTTGCTGTTTAAGAGTTTTTCAAAAAGTTTATAGAGAACTGGTAATAGGGTAATAGGCCTGAAGTTGTTTGCTAAGTGTTTTGGCTTGTTGTTACCCTTGTGGATTGGTATGATGACGCCAATTTTGCAGTTTTGAGGAACATAGGCAAATTGAATCATGGCATTGAATAAGCGAGTGAGATGGAAAATAAGTTGAGGTCCTCCATATATAATATGTTCGTTTTGTATGTAGTCGTTTCCTGCAGCTTTCTTCTGTTTAAGAGATTGTGCCATGGTTCGAGTTTCATCACAAGTAATGGGCACGGAGAATTCCTTGATATGAGCACAGTTTGGTGAGGAGTATAGATCATTGACCTTGAGTTCTGTTTCCTGTAAGAAGGTCTTGTTGAAGTGAGGTTTTGCCTGAGGATTGTGAACTGAGTGGTAGAAACTAGCAAAGGAGGTGCACACATCCTCTGGATTCCAGACGTCATGGTCATCGACAGTCAGATGTGAACAGTAATTAGTCCTTTTGCCTTTCCTGTTCTTCACCATTTTCCAGAATAGCTTCGAATCACATTCTGCATACTGTTCAAATTCATTGAGATTTTGTTCAATAAGATCTTGTATAGCAGTTCTTTGAGCTCGTCTGAAATCTCGTTTAAGACATTTGTCAGTGGTATAGGACTCGTGAGTGAGACCACGAGGTCGTCCCTGGTTAATCCAACGTCTTCTAGCATGCCGTTGTAAGGAGTGAATCTCTTTAAGATGTTTCGACCAGTACGGTTTAGTATGTGGGTTATATTTAGAAATAGGCAACGTGAGTGAGGAAGCATGAGATATGGCGTCAGTGATGTTGTGATAATAGCCATCAATGGAATCTGTGGTATAAAGATCTGGTTCACCAAGTTCTTTCAGCGCACATGAGAGAGCATCAGAATAAGCTTCAAGGGCAATGTCATCACAACGTTTCCATGCAATACTTGATGGTCTCGTTTGTATGAGGGTGGGAAGTTCTTGCAGCTTGAGCTGGGCAACTATGGGGAGGTGATCTGACACACTATTTAGACTATCTTCCTCTTGAATATAGGCATAATCGATGAAGGATGTATTCTCGGTGGAGATGAAGATGTAGTCTATCTGGGACATGGCGGGAACAAACGTGTAACAGTGGCTTGTGTTACCATTAGATATCGCTGAAACTAGATTGTTGTCAGCTACAAATTGAGAGAGGAGAGTTCCATTGGAATCAGATGGTAGCTGTGAGTTAAGTCTCGCATTAAATTCTCCCATAAGTATCACCACACCGTCGCTGATGTAGTAGTCATGAATATCCTGTAGTTCATTAAGGACAGTTTGGTATTCAGCAGTTCCATAACTCGCCGTAGGCATATACACTGAGAACATGAAAAGTGGGGCCATGTTCTTAAGAATGAGTTTGATGCCAATTATGCGTTCGCTTGTTATGTGATCCAAGAGGGTTACATATGGAGCTAGAGTTATCTTACACATTATGGCAACGCCTCCTTTCCCACAGCGTAGGTGTGTTCCACTCGAGTACTGTGTTTTCGCAAAGGAGACATAATAATAATGGAGTCAATGAATTCTACAGAATGCTCTAAGAGTTTGTGTTCAGTGATAAAAGCGATGTCAGTTTGATTTATTGTCAATATTTCACCGAGGGATAGTGCTGAAGACATTATGCCTCTGACGTTCCATGTTAAAATGTTAAGAGCACCCATTTGTGAGTTTGCTTGTTTTGCAGTGAGGTCATCAGGTGTCATTGTGTTTGAGTGGATACAACAACATAAAACTAGGTAGAAATAAAGTGAGAACATGCTTAGTGGTTTCATTTGGCTTGAATATGAAGTAAGTTTGCTAATACCACTCATTGTCATCATCGTACTTGTGTGCTTGATAGAAAAAATGACCTAACGGATGGCACAACTAATTTGTTACTATGGATAAGTCAAATAAACACTTTTAAATAACATAATGGTTTAAAATAACATTTGCTTTTTATGTATTTGAAGAATTTATTCTCAGAAATCTACGGATTATTCATGTAATCATAGCTCAGATGCCAAGCAGACCAGATAGCTGCTACCCTCGCAACGCTGCTCATATTAGTTGTAACTTAATATTTCCTTACTCTCAATCTGCTTGTATATTCAGGTATATTTAGACCAAAATTAAGCAGTTTATCTTCCGCATGTTTATGACATAATGCTCGACAGGTATTCATTTTATCAAAAGGTCATTCACTTCGAATTCTTTCAGTTACTATAAATATGGAGATGACACAGTTATATGGAGGATGAACATCTGTTTTTGTTATCGATCCTTGCACAAATTGAATCTTTGAATGACATTTGGAAGAGGAATACATAAAAAAAAGCAAAATGTTAATCTGAATGTTTCTTATGCTATGCATACATGTATGTACTCCTGCTCATTTCCAAATATTAACCCGATGGAAGAATACGCACATCAGCTGAAATATTCTAACAAAAAAATGAAGATACTTAACTATATTCTTAAAAAGTTTCTGTAGGTTGTGTGCTGAAAGTGAAATACAATCTCAATTTTATAAACCGGTATCGTATGATTGAAATTAGTTTTCGCTAACTATCATAAAGGAGCTCTTGATTTAGATTTACTTACACATTATTTAGGAAGTGTCCCAATAAAGCTAAGTTTGTTCTGTATGGCTCTCATGTTTCCTTTAATCTTGACTGGAGAAACCATCAGTAGGCATCTGAGCGGCAGCCGAGGACTCCAACACGTCAACAGAAACTCAGATTCTTGACTTGAGAGTGAATTCATCACGCGGTTCTCTTGTATGCAATATGTTTGACGATGTGAGAACTTTGGGTAAATGGTTGATCAAATATTCATTCTCATTATGGTAAACATACGAACAAGGACAGCAGTCATCTTGCTAATGCCAACTTCATTTGGTGGTGGCACGTGGTCCTGTGCATAGCTCGGTCGACCGCCATCAGTTAAGTTCAGCAACAACGGGCGTGGCTCGCTGGATGGGTGGGTTACCCGCCTCATTGCTGAATGGAAACTGAGAGTTTGAAGGGTGATTCCCTGCCCCACACTGAGACATGAGTTGAGAGGCTCGTGGTGTCACCTTGGTCAAGGGACTTTATTCGAAATGTGCCTCTGTTCACTCAGCAGTACAATTGAGTACCTGGTTTGGAAGTGCAGGCAATGTGACAGATAACCTTCGAGCGCCTTAATTGGCAGCCCAGGTTGCATACTCCAAAGGGAGTTGAGAATGAAAAAGGAACGATGTTGGTCCTTACACCAGGGTAATAATGTGTGTAGCGCTTCGAGCATGGCCCTTAGTGTTGTGGAGTTCAGCGCGATATAAGTATCCTCATTATTATTATTATTTTCCAAAAACAGAAATTTACATAAATTGATTTTACGATGGTGGTATCCTGGATATTTTTGGAATGAATGGGTGTTTCCGTTTCATTTTGAAGAAATAATCATACTTATGTTGCAGTATTTACTAGGAAACCCTGAAACATTATGAAATAGAATCAAGAAAATATCTCGGAAAGTTAAAATCTTGATACCGGCAGATATCATCAGGACGACAGGGACTGTGTTCCTTTTTTCAAACCATAAACGATATGGTTCCTGATGGACAACCTTGCCCCGAGGGTACAGACAAATACATCATGATTACATCAAGGCATTGCAGTAGAAGGAGGTGAAAAGTCCACATCAGAAGGTGGAGTACACCAGCCACAAGCCTGCTGGTGGTACAGGGACAGTGTTGCTGATTAATCATCAGAAGATGAAATACAGAAGCTGTAACATTACTGATGGTGGTACGGGAACAGTATAGCTGATAAGACTTCAGAAGAATAAATACACAATATACACGACAGTTGGTGATGTGGGAACAATGTAGCTGATTAAAGATCAGGACTTGCGATACACTACTTGTAGCTAAAAACGGGGACAGAGAAGCTGAAAAACTGAATCTGAGATGTGCATGAGATGAAGGATAATTAAAAGCTCACTCCGGAAAGGTCATGCTTGTTTGGAAAATGTCAGAAAAATCTTTGTTGATCAGAAGCAAACTTGAGTCAAGTTTGATAAATATGGTCCGTGTTGTAAGAAACTTACTGAACATGTTTCTTATTAGAAATTCTACCATGACATTTTAAAATTCTTGTTTTTGGTTTATTTTATGGTCGAACGGAGGTGAACGGCAATTTTCCGCGTTTGGATACAAGATGACGTAAGATTCTAGGCCAAACTATGTCATTGAAATAATATGGGTAAATCAGTTATCTTCACTTTACGGTTTCAAACATGTTTTCCTTCTATGCAATTTTATCTGTGTATCTGTTTTGGAAAATAATTCTAATTTGGACCTGATGTTTTAAACAGTTAAACTACAGTAGTTTATCAAGACCGCGATAAGCAGTGAATGAACCGGTTTCGGTTCGGATACAATGAATGTGTGTTTGAAGAATTTATTCTCAGAAATCTACGGATTATTCATGTAATCATAGCTCAGATGCCAAGCAGACCAGATAGCTGCTACCCTCGCAACGCTGCTCATATTAGTTGTAACTTAATATTTCCTTACTGTCAATCTGCTTGTATATTTAGGTATATTTAGACCAAAATTAAGCAGTTTATCCGCATGTTTATGACATAATGCTCGACAGGTATTCATTTTATCAAAAGGTCATTCACTAAGCTCAATCAGTTATGACGTCACAGGAAATGGTCGCGTCAATTTGACAAGTGGTGGAGGAAAGCTTTCAAGGCGGAGAAACCTTAAGATTTACAAACCTGTATGTTCTATTTGACTAAAATCTATGTTGTCACTTAATCATCATATTTGAATATGCATGAATTTTAAATTTCACTGTTTATTCAATTTCTACCGCATCGAAAACAATGGAAATGTCATGCATCATACCTGAAGAAAAATGGGTTCAACCGATTTCCGCATCACTCAGTTCACTTCCGCAGTGTCAAAGAAACACGTTTAAAATACGCTGATAACTCGTCATGGTAGAATGGAGATAAACCTACTGTGTTTTTAGATAGATTCGATACCTTTTTTATCATTCGGAGCTGAACGCGTCAGCGTGAGGCTTTGAATGATAAAAAAAGGTATCGAATCTACGTTAGACTAAAAAAAGTTAAAAACACGGTAGGTTTATCTCCTTATTCGAGATTGTATTTGAAATACGAAGTATGGCTGTGTTTTTAGCAATTTTATTTTTTCACAGATATTTCTTCAAGGAAATTTCTGAAATTTAGTTTATATTTTGATGTATATGTCAAATGTTTACCTAATTACTATATGTAAATATACTTTACTATTTTACAGTATTTCACTTAAACGTTATATTCAAAACTGAAGCATGATCAAATCTAATGATAAATATCATAGTAGATCCATTGGTATTTCTGTGCTTAGTTAAATTTCATGTCGCTCATGATATATGATTTTGGGTGGGTTTAATATTTATATGTACGTATATATATATATATATATATATATATATATATATCACAGTGTCGAGTATGTTTTTCTTATTAAGGATTCAGCATTTATGCTGAATCCTTATTGTTATTGGCGTGTTTTTTTTTTTTTTTATTATTATTATTCCACGAATTTTGTGACCGATCTACAGCAAGAACGGCTGCAGCTATTTCCACCAAACTTACCAGTCTGGTAGCCCTTACTATCAACTTGTCAATCGAAGCTTTTGGGCCCAATCGTTTAACCCATTAAAGGTCCAGTTCGAATCCAAATTTCAATTTTTAACATGGGAAAAAAATTCAAAATGCACTTAGAGACTTGGAACTTTTTTTAAAAGATGCGCATTGACAATCCGAGCAAAAAAGTAAATCGCGGTGAAATCGTAAGTCACGTGGTTTAGCCGCCATCTTGGATTTTAAAACTTTTTCAAAATTTCGGACCCCATGTACCTTTGCGGAAACACCACTCCGAAGATATTAGCACCTAAGAGCTGAAACTTTAGTTACATATAGCTGAAGCATTGGGGAATAACAAGTTTGTTCTCTTTTGAGCGAAATCCTAATACTTTTTTCATAGTGACCTTTCAAAGTCAGGCAACTTTTGAAAACCGCGAACTTTCAGGGGCGATAATTCAAAAACCTGACAATCGAATTGAAAGATTTTTTCAGGAGAGTAAGACAAGACTATGGTCTTTATGAATCAATAATAAAATCGCTCGCGAACAGTCATTTCCGGTCATAATAAAGAACAATTTTAACATGGGGATGTTTTCTAAATTGCACTTAGAGACTTGAAACTTTTTGCAAACGATGCGCAAGAACACTACAAGCAAAAACGTAAATGATGACGAATTCGTAGGTCACGTGGTTAAGCCGCCATTTTGATTTTATTTTCATTTGTCTGATTTTGACATGTTAAATTTCGCTCCAAATAACCCCAGAGAGATACTAGAGACTCGCAACTTGTTTTAAAATATGCTTAATAACTAGACAAGCAAAATATGTTACCATTGCGGAGTCGTAGGTCAAGTGGTTTCGACGCCATATTTAAATTTTTACGTTTTCAAATGTTTTAACCCTGTGCATTTTTGCGGAAACACTACGCCGAAGATATTTGCATCTGAGAGCTGAAACATAGATGTATAAGCAGCTGAAGCATTGGGGAACAACAAGTTTCATGTCTTATTAGCGAAATCCTATTAACTTTTTCAAAATTATCTTTCAAAGTCTGATAACTTTGAATGTTTACCTAGGTTCTTAAAAAAATTCGAATTTTCTTATTTCTCCAAAGATATACAATTTACAGAGCAATACGTCATACCAGTTCGAGTTAAAATCTATTCTACGCGTAATGTGAGGTAAAACCTGTTCGAAATTCATATGATATTTATACAATAGTCGATTTAGAAGATTTTGCAAGTGTAAAGAATCATGCTAAGACACGAATAACCGGACAACAGTCTTAACACTGTCTGGTTCATCGTGGCCTTACTGGAATTCTTTAAAATTCTCATTTCTCCAAAGATACACATGCTATTAAGCTTTTAGTCATGCCAGTTCGAGTGGAAATGTATTCTACGCGAACTGAGATACACATACAGGAATGAATTCATATGATATTTACACACTAGTTGAATTAGATGATTTTCAAGTGAAAAGACTCATACTTAAACTCGAATAACCGGGCAACAGTATCGACAATGTCTGGTTCATCGTGGCCTCCCGGAAACCTTTAAAATTCTAATTTTTCCACAGATATACATGCTACTGTGTACTAAATCATACCAGTTCGAGTGAAAAGCTATTCTGCGCGAACTGAGAGGTACATCCTGGAAAAAGCTCATACGATATTTACACTGTAGTCGATTTAGATGTACCAATTCACAAGTCAAGCTCAGAAACCGGCTCCGAATCCCACCTTTTCAGTTAAGCTAAACTGTGACGTCAGTAATACGGCTCGAAAGATCAAAGTTTCCCTTAAGTGAAATTGGTGGTTTTGGATCCGCTTTTGGAGTTTGTATTTCCATGTTTCAGTTGAAGCCATGGGGCCTTCTGTTTAGGGTATACCCCCACCCCTCAGTCCCAACCCCGACCCCCCAACCATGTCGCTTCACTTATTATCTTTACTATCATTTAATATTAAACAAATTATTGCTGTATTTTGGACTTAAACATGTAATTTTCTCACCAGCTTTTTCATATTTTTTTTATGGAGGTGTACTTACACTTTGAAATTATCTGTCTTTATGTTTTATAGCTTTCAGCTTAAGTAAGTACACCTTCCCATTACTGGCTGACATTACAGGCCTTGCAGTATTTCCTTTCTGGTGCAGCTATTCACTGTCTTGACACAACAAAGCGAGGGAAATACCGCAAGGGTTAAATCAGTCAGTAATGCAGACTGGCAAGAGTTATGCCTTGCGTTTGGAAGTTGATGTAAGTATAACTCCCCGTCGGCGAAATCACCAATGGCGGAAGCAGAGTTAAACTCCTATCCAACAACAACAGCTTTTTTTTGCGTTGTAGCCTACACATTGTCAATGGGGGTGGTTCCCGATGGCAGGTGGGATGAGGATGTAGTGTCTTCATGTACACGTTGGTCTGTCGTTTCCAAGTCAGACTTCGTAAGCGAAATGGATTTGTCTGTACTGCTTAAGTGAATGGTACATTCCATAAGGGTAGTTGCTGGTGGTTCATTATAAATGGGAGAATCATAATTATTTCGTTAATATACTTAAACAAAGCGTTACACCACTTTGATATTTGCATCTACAACTTAGATTTATATGCAGCTGAAGCATTGGGGAATAGATGAAGATTTTATTGAAGCGTCATGTGCAAGAGTTTCTTCCCCTTGACCATCCTACGATGCTGATGTGGGCAGGCAAACCCGACACCTTTCATTTTGATGTGTGCACAGGAAATTCACACTTTCGTTTTGGCATACATTGTGTTGTTGGGGGTCAGGCCTGTTATAGATGGTGCTATTGTATCGAGAAGTACTGAATGTTGCCGCAAATAACCAATTTGAAGACAATCGACTCAGTATAGTGACGATATATGTCAAAGTACTTCTGGTCGAAAACAGGACACTTCATCCCGGTTAACACACATCTGTTAGCTGAAAGTAATTTTAGATGCTATTTTACAACACAGAAAAAGACAAATTTAGGTTGATTATGCTTGAAAGGTCTGTGCATGTAAATCGGACTGTAGTTTCGGTTCTGCACAAGCATAACGATGTTGTTCAATTTTGTTTGGGAATTAGTAACAGCTGGAGGCGCATGTACTGTTAATGTATCAAATCTCCCTCTCATCCTAACACTTCACAAAGTAGATTTTAATTATTTTATATGGTTCGCATTGAGTGTAATGCACACAGACATTGGTATGCAATTTGTTATCTTACATAATAGAGAATTATTAAGGAACGTAGCACGAGTCAACGAATTAGCACTTCATTCATTCATAAACAAGATTTTACTATTGTCATAGTAAGCTACATCCATATAAGGCAAGATGGTATTTTACTGCGCCAAAAGAGTGCCCCTTCCATCATTCATACATTACGCATGTGACAATTGACTAACAAACTCATCAATGAAACTACCCTCGTTTTAAGCCAGTCTTTCTCACATTTTACTAACTGTAACCATTGAATGCGTATTTTAAAACCAGCCAAGGGTATCGAATTTGAGACATCATTGTCTCGTATCCACAAACATTTATTCTGCCGTTTCTAACACTTTATAAAGCCCTGTTCTACATCTACATCGTCCTTGCATTTCTAAACTATTTCAATTCTATTCCTTCTCTTTTCTTTTTATTCAAACATTATTATCAAATCATATTCTACCGAACAAGTAAGCCAATTAATCCCTTTTGAAAATAGGTCTGAAACAACCACTTCCGGTCTATTCAGTTAACGTAAGTACATGCTCATACTATTGTATATAGTCACACAATTGTTCGATTTTAACATGTAAACTTTGGGTCTCAATACTCCTAGAGATATGCAAGAGACTTGAAACTTGCTTTTAATAAATACGCAGCAACATAGGAAAGATGTCTTAATTAAAACAATTGAAACTGCTGAATCCGTTTGTCGTCGCTTGCGACTATATTTTCAATTACATTTGGTTCGCCAGTTTTCATGTGTAATGTGTATCAGGGAAAAACGGATGTTTCCCTATGTCTGAACATAATGGCACGTGGCTTAAATCAATTATGTGAGCATAGGACAGGCAGATTGGATAGATTCCTCATGATAAACGTTTATGTTTCAAAATTCGATCATTAAATGTTTCATTATTTTACAATGATTAGTCTTCCACGAGTTGTCGTTGAAGCAGATTTGCCTTGGGGGAAATCGATTATTGTGGTATGAAGGAAAGTACTGAGATAAGATTAGCCAGCATGTACCTCAACAAATATGTAAAAGTGGCCAGTGTGTGCCGTGTTGAACCTTTGTCGTTATTTTAGGCTTGTATATTACAATTCAAGCATAGCAGTGGGCCAGTAGTGAAATGACAACTTTCAGACTACGTCAAGAGGAATTCGAACCCGGAACCTCGGTATGTCATATACCAGTTGAACTAAAGGGGTATCCCCAGCCTGCCACAATAGGGATAATTGTTTTCTTTTAATTCTTATAATTGCTGTCGCATACCTGCAAATACTTAATGTGTTTAATAATGATGATAACAATAGTTCATTTATATAGCGCATTTATCCTTTCAATGTGCATGCTGAAAGTGCTTACCAAAATATTGGTCTATGAATACAGAACACTTCCTAATAAGAATACAACGGATCGCCTGTCAGGCGCTCAAGGTTCAAATTCAGACTGTCATGAACGAAGGCACGAATAGAAGTCTCATACTCTGGATTACACCACAAGCCTCAAGTCGGAAATCTAAAGCATGTTACCCATTCGGCGAGCCGAGTCAATTGTTGTAAAACTTAATTTCACACTGATCAAATGAACATACCCAGGTGCCAACTCAGTCATATATTGGTATACAATGTCCCTGAAATGAACGAGGAGCGTACACAAAGATGTGAAACACATGGGAGTATGTCATCATTCTTGTTTAACAGTTTGTTTGCGTAATACTTGACTACGCTTGAAGCACGCACTATTTGCATTATCTCGCTCTTTTGGGTGAGGAATGATCGTCGATCATCGTCAAGAGAGATTAGCATGGCAAGTAACAGTGTTTGATGTGTCATGGCAAACAGGAAAACATACTTTATGTATTGTAAAGCGACAAAGGAATTGAAATCGTTTGATCCCGATGTTTATAATGCAAATCGTTTACAAGAACAAAATGTCTAACACCATCCCACTGAGAAATGTTGCCAATAACGACGCCTTTCTTCTTCAAAAAGATGAAAAGAATTAGAATCAAATAAAGCCTTATGTTACTCAAATTGACGTTTACGTTTTTCAGTTTCTCAGTTTAATGTGTACCCTGGGCAACACTATTTGTTTTATTTGCTTGTTTGTGACGACATTATGCTTTCAAACATCAGGAGAGTTTTTTTGTTGCTGGTAAGTGTCACGATCTACACTAACACAATACAAAACAGAGCACAAGTACAGTACAGTAGACATGGTTTGCACAAACAGAGCACAGCTACATAACAAGAGACGCGGTCTTCACAAACAGAGCACAGCTACAGAACAAGAAACGCGGTCTTCTCAAACAGAGCACATCTACATAACAAGAGACGCGGTCTTGAAAAACAGGGCACAGCTACATAACAAGAGACACGGTCTACTCAAACAGAGCACAGCTACATAACAAGAGGCGCGGTCTTCACAAACAGAGCACAGCTACATAACAAGAGACGCGGTCTTCACAGAGCACAGCTACATAACAAGAGACGCGATCTTCACAAACAGAGCACAGCTACATAACAAGAGACACGGTCTTCTCAAACAGCACAGCTACATAACAAGAGACACGGTCTTCTCAAACAGAGCACAGCTACATAACAAGAGGCGCGGTCTTCACATACAGAGCACAGCTACATAACAAGAGGCGCGGTCTTCACAAACAGAGCACATCTACATAACAAGAGACGCGGTCTTCACAAACAGAGCACAGCTACATAACAAGAGACGCGGTCTTCACAAACAGAGCACAGCTACATAACAAGAGACGCGGTCTTCACAAACAGAGCACAGCTACATAACAAGAGACGCGGTCTTCACAAACAGAGCACAGCTACATAACAAGAGACGCGGTCTTCACAAACAGAGCACAGCTACATAACAAGAGATGTGGTCTTCACAAACAGAGCACAGCTACATAACAAGAGACGCGGTTTTCACAAACAGAGCACAGCTACATAACAAGAGACGCAGTCTTCACAAACAGAGCACAGCTACATAACAAGAGACGCGGTCTTGACAAACAGAGCACAGCTACATAACAAGAGACGCGGTCTTGACAAACAGAGCACAGCTACATAACAAGAGGCGCGGTCTTCACAAACAGAGCACAGCTACATAACAAGAGGCGCGGTCTTCACAAACAGAGCACAGCTACATAACAAGAGACGCGGTCTTCACAAACAGAGCACATCTACATAACAAGAGACGTGGTCTTCACAAACAGAGCACAGATACTTAACAAGAGACGCGGTCTTCACAAACAGAGCACAGCTACATAACAAGAGGCGCGGTCTTCACATACAGAGCACAGCTACATAACAAGAGGCGCGGTCTTCACAAACAGAGCACATCTACATAACAAGAGACGCGGTCTTCACAAACAGAGCACAGCTACATAACAAGAGACGCGGTCTTCACAAACAGAGCACAGCTACATAACAAGAGACGCGGTCTTCACAAACAGAGCACAGCTACCTAACAAGAGACGCGGTCTTCACAAACAGAGCACAGCTACATAACAAGAGGCGCGGTCTTCACAAACAGAGCACAGCTACATAACAAGAGGCGCGGTCTTCACAAACAGAGCACAGCTACATAACAAGAGACGCGGTCTTCACAAACAGAGCACAGCTACATAACAAGAGACGCGGTCTTCACAAACAGAGCACATCTACATAACAAGAGACGCAGTCTTCACAAACAGAGCACAGCTACATAACAAGAGACGTGGTCTACACAAACAGAGCACAGTTACATAACAAGGGACGCGGTCTTCACGAACAGAGCACAGCTACAGAACAGGAGACTCGATCTGCATTAGTAAGAGTGCAGGAGACAAATAAACATCAATACTATCCATCAACTTTTCGTCACATGGTATATCAACAATAGCCACTACAATCATTGCTTGAGTCATTGAAATTATTAATCCAACAAGATTGTCATACGATGCTACGAATTATAATATTATATTATCAACTTCTGCATAACCTGATTGAGAGAAAGGGCTCTGATTTATGCTTAAACTTGAACGAGCGTCATAGATATAATGTTTCGCCTATAGTAAAACATTTTAAGTATACACTTTACATACAATGCCATAAGATAAATATACAATAACATATCAAGTTCACAATTTAATCTTGCGTTCAAAATGCCGTAGGTAACAATTCTATGTTTTGAAGGTAGATTTCTGTGTATTTTCCGACTTTGATAATAAATAGAACATATATTTGTAAAACAAAATTATTGATATATACATATGGAAACATATTAATATATATTCAAAACTAAGATGTGATGTTGTTGAAGCGTTACGATAATTTGACTGAATTAATCACTCTCGATATAAGAAAATCAGATTTTGTGACAGATGTCTTCGAGGGACAATGACTCAATTGTAATTTTTAAGAAATTAGGGCTAAAATTGAAATGGAACTGCCTTTTCACAATTAACTATTTTCCTTGTATCTTAACTACGTCATAAACTCAGAAGTCAAAAACAACATTTTTGTTACCAAGTTGACTTTCATACATTAATACATCTTTTTTCTTGCAAAAAAATTAAGTAACTGGTTGTTGTAATTTCACCCTTTTGTTCAACAATTATTGACGACTATTCTCTAAAATGCTATAATAAAAATCAATTCTTATTTCCACTCCAATGTGTCATTTAAAAACTTCTCATAGTTTAAAGGGGCAGTAGCACGTTTTTTCAAATTTCCCATTTATATTGATAGTTTATGTCATTTATATATACTTAAGAGGGTAAAACATCTTATTAAACAAAGCAATTATCCGCAGTGGTAATAACGATGTTGCGTATAAAGCAAAAATTGCATTGCGGCCATTTTCTTGTGAATACAATTTATTATTTCGAATGACAAAAGCGATTCCCATGGCTATACGGAACCATGTACACTCATTTTTAAACTTGATTTTCCGAAGAGGGAAGGTTGGTTTACTATTGGTGACATTTTTTTTCAAATACATTTCATCGACTTATTTCAGCAAAAAAACGTGCTACTGTCCCTTTAAGAGGGGTTACAGTTAACACTGACCGTCAGTAGGATACTTTTATTGAAATTGTAATTTCCAAACATTGTCATGTTGAAGGTTCATATAGCTGTTACTAGCGACTTTTGAATAAAAGGCAGATACTAAAATTTGACCAGTTGACTTCAAAGAAAAGAATATCTCACATATAAGTTTAACAACTTGTTTTTGGAGATCTAAATGGACACATTTTATTAATGCAAATATCCAAAAGAAACTAAACGTAACCTGAATGAAAGTTTCTCAAATTGCTAGATTATGATGTTCAGTCCAAAACTCATGTCAGACAACTTATATTTATATGTCATATAATTCAAAAACTTTTACGATGACAATGTTTTAATATGTAATCACAACTTTCACGACCAGTCCTTTCAATGTTGAAATGCGTAGGTGGTTAAATCACACGGGAGTCATGCTAGGACCTTTATTCAACTATATTTACAATGAATGGTAATAAAGAACACTGTTACACTCTTACATCTGGAAGGAGCGGTGTTAGCTCTAAACAAGCTCCCCACAAAGTATCCTACTGAATCTATTTAAAAGAAGTTGAAATCCATAAATATTTATTCATCTTTATTCATTATCTTACTGGCACTAGTCACACATAACTGACCTTTACCACCATAATGATACAAGCGTACTTCATAAGACTCATTCGCCAAAATACGCTTAAATTTAAATGATTCTGTTTGAAGATTATGTTTTTATTTACGTTGTAATTGTTTCCAAACATGCAACTCTGGCATGAAACCTGCCGTTTTATGGATATTTATAGAGGGTATTCTTGTATTGATCATGGTATCCTCTATATGGTATGACGTAAACCTGTCGTATACTTCAGTGCAGATCAGATTTCTTTTGATCAAAACTCAATGGTCTACAAAAATAAACTTGAGATGACGTTTGTGACGAAATGTTATACCCCTGGGCGTTAACATGAAATTTCTTCCTCACGCACTGTAAGTACATTTTGGTAATGTATAACTGCATATTCGGACCGTTCACCGAAAGAGATTGGATATATTTCAGCGTGTGTATACTTGTTTGAGAGTCATATTTAGAATTAATGGACTTGTCAAAGGTTTTCATGTCCCCCGTAATGGCTAAGTGCAGAAGGTCACGGGAAGATATAAAAAGACAAAGTCATGCAGAAACTTTATGAAGTTGAACTTAAAACGCGGTGACTGGACAGTGATGCAGTGGTAGTCCCAAACAGAAGCAATTGGCTAGCAACAAAGAGTGAAATCGCCAAGTTACGAGTCTATAATTGATTTTTTCGGATATCATAACTCGTACATATCTAATGAAGCATTGTATTAATTTATGGGATATCTTAACTTCACTATTACTATCAATGCGTGCATACAATGTATGTCAAGAGCTAACAATATGGATAGCAATGTATCCTATTCATGTATGTAGCAAATGTAGTTATAGGATGAAATGATCGAGATATTTGCAATGACCCAAATGCTATCATACTATGCTACATATATATATATATATATATATATATATATATATATATATATATATATATATATATATATATATATATATATATCAGAAACATTGAGTTGGTCTGGTATATAGTCAAATATATTCAAAAGTTAAAACAATTATATAAAATTTCAAATATTTCCATTTTACAAAATGGAAACAAATGACAGACTGGCCAGAAAGTTGAAAGAAGATTACTTTATTAGAATGCTTAAACCCAATTTGAATGCATAATTATATATTCATGTATAAATGTGTTTGATTCTATAGCTTGCTTAATGACTGTGACGTCATACCTGTGTTACGTCATCACTATCATGACAATCTAACGTCACAACTGTTTTGTACTCCCTGAAGATTACAATGAAACTAGTAGGAGTCTATTGGTGGTGTGTGTTTTTTAACTTTTGAATATATATATATATATATATATATATATATATATATATATATAAATATATAAAAATAGAGTGTTTGTTCAAGTGTACAGTCAGTATATATTCAAATGGAAGTTAAAAGAATATCTAACGCCGATTTCCTCCTACATGTTTCAACTTTATCCTCAGGGAGGTTTACATTACAGTTATTATCACGATTCTGTGACGTTGCAACAATATACTGGTTGTGACGTCACTGTTCTGTGACGTCACAGGAGCGGCTTTTAGCTGTAACTGGGCACAGTGTTTTAATAAAATGTTCTTCCTTAATTTAACGCATTATTGTACTTGCGTTTACCATTTTATAAAATAGATAAATTGTAAATTTTATATCCTTATTAGCAGAGCATGTATCTAAATGTTCACTCAGTGGAATACATCTTGTTTTTGCGTACATTAAGGGAGAACATTTTATCAAAAGACTGAAATGAATTTAGTTAGTTTATCCATGGGAAATAATCTTGAATCATGTCGATGTTCATGAATTTTAGACTTATAATTACACATTGTACCTTGAAGATAAACTGACAAATCGAGTTTGGTCTGGATATTAGAGAATGTGAGCTTAGAATGTTTTATTCGTACAACAAGCTGTACCGGAAATCAATGTTAGATGCAGGGTTATAAAACGCAATCAGGAAAGGTCATTGCTTACTTCAGTAGTTTGATAGCCTCTCGTTTTGGAATTGTGGTACGAATGAGTGGTAGCTTTAGGGGACATCCAGTGCGTGTTTGGGTCGCATTTGCAAAACGTTATAAATGAAGTTATTTTATCGACTGAAGTACTGATTGTTGCCGAAAATTGCCATTTTAACTACCATAACGTCACTGTTAGTAAAAATTGGAGCCCCAAAAATCCAAAAAATAATTCTTTTTACTGGTGTTACAGAATCACGTCTGATAGCTGATATTAAAGCTTACGAACTAACGAAGTGGATAGACACCTTGTTGTGCAGTAATGAACTAAATGTCTATTACTTTCATGCAGGTAAAGAATTTTCTTATTCTTTTATTTTTTTTAAGAATCCACAACGTGATCTGGATCTGTACATTGTATTTGCATGTTTCTTGGACCAATTACCGCCGGAAAATCACGGTTTGAGCACCTCCAAAAAATGGAGCCAAACAAATCCCAAAAATAATAATTATTACTGGTGTTACGAATTTGTTTTGGAAAAAAAATACTTAAGGTAGAATCACGTCTGATGGCTGATATTAAAGCATACAAACTCATGAAGTGGATAGACACGTTGTTGTGCAGTAATGAACTAAATGTCTATTACTTTCATGCAGTTAACAATTTTTTTTAAGAGTCCATAACGTGATCTGGATATACTTTTATTTCAGTTTCTGTAACTTGGATTTGAATTTCATAATGATGTAAAGAAACATCATAGACTCACAGCCTGTATACTTTCTAACAATGTCATGCTGGACAGATTTTGTGACAGATATCTTTGAGGGACAATGACTCAATTGTAATTTTTAAGAAATTAGGACTAAAATTGAAATGGAACTGCCTTTTCACAATTAACTATTTTCCTTGTATCTTAACTACGTCATAAACTCAGAAGTCAAAAACAACATTTTTGTTACCAAGTTGACTTTCATACATTAATACATCTTTTTTCTTGCAAAATAATTAAGTAACTGGTTGGTGTAATTTCACCCTTTTGTTCAACAATTATTGACCACTATTGTTAAAAATGCTATAATAAATATCAATTCTTATTTCCACTCCAATATGTCATTTAAAAACTTCTCATAGTTTAAAGGGGCAGTTGCACGCTTTTTCAAATTTCCCATTTATATTGATAGTTTATGTCATTTATATATACACTTAAGAGGGTAAAACATCTTATTAAACAAACCAATTATCCGCAGTGGTAATAACGATGTTGCGTATAAAGCAAAAATTGCATGGCGGCCATTTTATTGTGAACACAATTTATTATTTCGAATGACAAAAGCGATTCCCATGGCTTTACGGAACCATGTACACTCATTGTTAAACTTGATTTTCCGAAGAGAGAAGGTTGGCTTACTATTGGTGACATTATTTTTCAAATACATTTCACCAACTTATTTCAGCAAAAAAACGTGCTACTGCCCCTTTAAGAAGGGTTACAGTTAACACTGACCGTCAGTAGGATACTTTTATTGAAATTGTAATTTCAAAACATTGTCATGTTGAAGGTTCATATAGCTGTTACTAGCGACTTTTGAATAAAAGGCAGATACTAAAAATTGACCAGTTGACTTCAAAGAAAAGAATATCTCACATATAAGTTTAACAACTTGTTTTTGGAGATCTAAATGGACACATTTTATTAATGCAAATATCCAAAAGAAACTAAACGTAACCTGAAGGAAAGTTTCTCAAATTGCTAGATTATGATGTTCAGTCCAAAACTCATGTCAGACAACTTATATTTATATGTCATATAATTCAAAAACTGTTACGATGACATTGTTTTAATATGTAATTACAACTTTTACGACCAGTCCTTTCAATGTTGACATGCGTAGGTGGTTAAATCACTCGGGAGTCATGCTAAGACCTTTATTCAATTATATTTACAATGAATGGTAATAAAGAACACTTTTACACTCTTACATCAGGAAGGAGCGGTGTTAGCTCTAAACAAGCTCCCCACAAAGTATCCTACTGAATCTATTTAAAAGAAGTTGAAATCCATAAATATTTATTCATCTTTATTCATTATCGTACTGGCACTAGTCACACATAACTGACCTTTACCACAATAATGATACAAGCTTACTTCATAAGACTCATTCGCCAAAATAAGCTTAAATTTAAATGATTCTGTTTGAAGATTATATTTTTATTAACGTTGTAATTGTTTCCAAACATGCAACTCTGGCATGAAACCTGCCGTTTTATGGATATTTATAGAGGGTATTCTTGTATTGATCATGGTATCCTCTATATGGTATGAAATGAAGCTCACTTGGTTCGTAGTTCATAGTTTTTTATTCAGGCAGCGGCATTTCGTGTGATTAACACACTTGTACATTTGTCAACAATGACAACAGGCACGGCCTGGCATAGGTTAGGTTATACCCAATATAGGATCGCAGAGCGAAACGAAATATTCCTAATAGGGTAAGGCATTGGCATAAAAAAACGGAAAAGGATTCATCTTACTTTCTGACAAAGCCGCCCTCAAATTTGGGACAAATTTGGAATGAAAGAAAGTAACCACTTGCCCGTGGCACATTGAAAATATTAACTTAACTACAGTTAATTTCAACATATAAATCGTATAAATCAAACTCAGTTCTGTATCGCCTGTTAAAACAGAACAAAATTTCAGTCATTGGCGATATCAAGCACAACACACCACACCATCGTCTTCTGCACTGGGGGTAGTTCAGTAGAGGAAGTCTAATCCCCCTGACACTCAGGGAGTCTGATAAGTCGGCAAACAGGACGAGTTATATCCTGGTCACCAACAGTCACAGTAGCAACACGAACTCTGCCGTCACTACCGTGATGGATCCTGGACACTCTGCCAATTAACCAACTGGCTCTCACAGATTGTGGGTCAATGATCATGACCACATCTTTCAACTTCAGGTCTCTGTGATGTTCTTTGTCAGACATCCACTTGCCTCTCACTTGGAGGTCTGGGAGATATCTTCTCAAGAAATGCTTCCAGAAGTGGTCCGCTAGTATCTGGCTATGACGCCACCTCTGACGTCCGATGATTTCATTAGCAGGGTAAACCACCTGTGGAAGCGATGAATCACGTCGTCCCATCAACAGGACATTGGGGGTAACAGGATCAATGTCACGAACATCACTTGACACATAGCCAAGAGGCTTTGAATTCAGAATACCCTCGATTTCGGCAAGAACAGTTTGCAGAACTGGTTCAGTGACTGATTGGCTACCGAGGGTCACTTTCAGTCCATCTTTGACACATTTAATTTCACGTTCCCACAATCCACCAAAGTGAGGAGCGCTTGGTGGGTTGAAGTGGAACGAAATTTTGTACTGAACGAGTTGATCTTTCAATGATGATTTCATGTCATTCCAGGCCTGTTCAAGTTCCTTATGGCCACCTCTGAAATTAGTCCCTCTGTCACTCCATATCTCATGAGGTTGACCACGGCGTGAGATAAAACGACGAAGTGACATGAGAAATGAGTCAGTGTCCATTTTGTCCACAAGATCTAGATGCACAGCTCTGGTGGTCATGCATTTATAGATGATTCCCCATCTCTTTTCAGATCTTCTTCCCACCGTCACAATCATGGGACCAAAGCAGTCAATTCCTGTAGAATAGAATGGTGGTTTAAACAGCTGAAGACGAGCTGCAGGCAGATTGGACATTTTCGGCACTTCTGGTTTCCCTCTCCATTTCTGACATGTTTCACATGAACGTTGATGCTTACGGATCGCTTGTCTGCCATGTATGATCCAAAACGACCTTCTCATTTCAGCAAGTATACGTTCAGGCCCATAATGTTTAAGTCTATTGTCAAAGTCTTTGATGAGCAAATGAGTGATCACATGTTTTGGGTCCAAAACAATAGGATGTTTCGCATCACCAGGCAAGTCCTCTGCTCTGACAAGTCGTCCACCTACACGCATTACTTTGTTGACTTCATCATACACTGGGTCAAGAGGTAATAATCTGCTGTTGGTTGACAAAGATTTTCCAGATTGCAAGGCAGCGAAGTCATCTGGGAAGGATTCCTGCTGAGCGAGACTGTAAAGATGCATTTCAGTGTCAATTCTGTCACTGGCTTCCGTTGCCGCCCCATGCTGCACCTGCATAGTCTTGGAAACCAAGTCATTCCAGTCTGAACAAGATTTGGGATCAATTGGAAATTCAGTTTTCAATATCGTGAACAGACATCTTGTCTTCACTTCAGTTGTGTCTTCTGAGTCTTGTGGAGATTCCACTGGCCATTGATCTGTGGTATGTTGTAAGAATGTTGGACCATTTCTCCACTGGGATTGGTCAGAACAGAATTCTTGCAATGTCTTGCCTTTCAAATCATCAGCAGGATTCAAAGCAGTGTTGATATAACACCATTGTGTTGGTTCAGTCAATGTCTGTATCTCTGCAACTCTTGTTCCCACGAACACTTTATATCGACAGGATTCAGACTTTAACCAGGTCAATACAGTTGTAGAATCACTCCATAATATGGTTCGGTCGATTTGGAGAGTCAACTCGGTGGCGAGAAGATCGGCCAATTGAGCTCCAATAAGAGCGGCACAGAGTTCTAATCTTGGCACAGAGAGTTGACGCTTAGGGGCTACTCTGCAACGAGCTTGCACGAAGCTGACTTGTATGTCTTCATCCTGTACAGTTCTCAAGTATGCGACTGCTCCATAGGTTCGCTCCGATGCATCGCAAAATATGTGAAGGTATCTAGATGTGAAGGTTTCATCAGTAGAGGTTGAAGCGTAACATCTTGGAAGTCTCACTTCACTGACTGCTGGAAGTTGTGCTTCCCATACAGTCCATCGGTCGAACAGTGCACCTCGTTCAATCATTGCATCCCAATTCCGTTTGACTGCCCACAAGTCCTGGACAATACATTTGGCCACTGACAGGTAAGGGGCTAGAAATCCGATCGGGTCATACTGTCCTGCAAGTATGCGATAGATCACTCTCAGAGTAAGTGATGGATACTCAATGAGTCTCTGCTTGTAGCCAATCTCATCAGTGTTAATGTACCACAGCAATCCCAATGTTCCTTCAGATTGATCAATACCATCCATGTTCAGCCACATTTCACAAGAATCTGATCGATCTTCGGGTTGTACATCCTTTACAACAGATGACACGTTGCTACACCACTGCCGGACATGAAATCCTCCTTCATCCAATAAGCTGGAGATGTCTTCAAGCAAAGTCTTGGCATCACTTTCGTTGGGCAAGCTATCCAAACAGTTATCAACATAGAATGACTCCATGATTGATCTTTCAACATGTTCATTCCCTACACGATTGTCTTTCACATGCTTCTGTAAGGCGTATGTTGCGCACACTGGGCTACAGGTGGTTCCAAAGGGGAGAACCTGCCATTCATACACATTCGGTTCTCCATGGCATCTCATGTCTCGCCACAAGAAACGAAGGAGAGGTCTGTCTCTCGGCAAAAGTCTAACCTGGTGAAACATTCCTTTAATGTCACCTGCAATGGCAACTCTATGTTGCCTGAATCTCACGAACACTCCGAGAAGGCTAGGTCCCAGTTGAGGTCCAGGCAACAACTTCTTGTTGAGATTTTTCCCGTCAAGTTCATAAGAGCAATTAAACACTAGGCGATGTTTGTTGTTGTGTTCCACAACATGGTGAGGGATGAACCAGGTTTCGGAAGTCTTCCTGTCTTCTTCATCGCTGATAACTTTCACGACGTCAGTATCTACTAACTTATGCACAAGTTCATTATGGATATTTGCCCTTTCAGGCTGATTCACTAAGCGCTTTTCCATTCGTTTCAATGTCGGAAGCATGTCCTCCTTCGATGCATTAAAGACAGTGTCATCAAACCTAAGCAATGGTGTAGCGTACCTGTTCACACCATTCACTTCAACTCTGCAAGTATCACTCTCAAGGATATGCATGGCAAGCTTATCTTGCTTTGACCGCATTACATCTTTCTTCACATAAGGAAGGGTGTCCATCTTCCACAGTCTTTGAACATCATGAAGGAGATTAGTAGTTTCAGTTTGGGTGAACAGCACGGCCTGAGACTTGGCATGTTGTTGAACATTGTGAGCACCTTGGAGTGTCCAACCGAGTTTAGTGTGCACAGCAATTGGAGA
Source organism: Gibbula magus (assembly GCA_936450465.1). Lineage (NCBI taxonomy): Eukaryota > Metazoa > Mollusca > Gastropoda > Trochida > Trochidae > Gibbula > Gibbula magus. Next base: position 76,027,351 of record OW388296.1, on the reverse strand, counting down.
ACCACTTGGTCCACATCTAATTGGTTCTTTGGGGACAATAAGTTCAGCTAAATCAGAACCAACCAGGATAACTGGTTTCACATTGCTGATATTTGGCAAAGGCAAGTTCCTAAGATGTGACCAGTGTTGCTGAAGTGTAGATACTGGGTAAGTGTATTCAGACAAGGACAAGGAGGTTGAAGTGAAGGCATTCTCTATGTTGTATTTCGTTTCAGACACATCTCTTGCGGATATCTGAAGATTCACAGATTTTCCAGTACACAGATATGGTTCACATCTTATTGTAGTGAGCAGAACATTATCAGACTGTCCTTCAAGGTTAAGGGATTTCGCAGCACTGTCCAAAATCATAGTTCGCTGAGATCCATCATCAAGGATGGCATACGCATCTAAAGTCTTTTCTGGACCATGCAATGTGACAGGAACAACCTTTAACATAGTTGCAAAGGGTTTGGATGGCTGGTCAAGATACACATCAGCAGGCTCAGGAGTTGCATAAACAAACAGTACTTTCTCGGCAGTCATGTTGTGGCAGGCAGAATGCAGTGCAGTAAGATGTAACTCTTTACACAACTGGCAAGGTGTCTTCAAATTACACTGTTCTGGTTTGTGTCTCCGCGCACAGCGAAAACAGCGGTCTTGTAACCATGCTGAAATTTCAGGATCTGAGAGTTTCTTAAACTCTTGGCAAGTGTTCAGAAAGTGATCGTTCGATCCACACTTTGGACAGTATCCCTTTGGCTTAAGTTGTATCTTGTGCTTATTGTCTAACGAAGTCTGCATGAAGTAATTTGAGATTGATGAGATATCCTTGCTTTGTTGCTTGGTTGTGCGAGGCAATTTCCTGTCCGACTTGTAGGAGTCAGTTTTAGGCATCAGTTGGTGAGACAGTCTCTTGGCTCTTGACTTGAGCTGTAACCACTCATCAAAGTGTAGAAGATTATAAGTGGTATTGGAGGCAGAAGAGTACATCCCATGCTTGATACAATATTCTGTAAAGTTTTCACGCATTCCATATGGAAGTTTGGTAAGCAAAGTTGAAACATGTGATGCACAATACAGTTCAGACTTGTCAGGCATGTATTTCAACATTCCAACTAAAGACTGTACACGCAAGGCAAACTTCTCGAATGCATCATAATCACCAAATTTCAAAGGCGGAGTGGTTAACAACTCATTAATCTCACTTTGCACAAGTTGATTTGTACTGCCATAGGTGTCTGAGAGCTCCTGCATGGCTCTTGAGTAAGGAGCAGAATGGAACATGAATGATTGAGCAAGGCGTTTAGGTTTGTCACCCAGTTTATCAAGGAGAAGTTGGTACTTGTACCTCTCGGTTAGATGGGGATGCACATCAACTAGGTTTTCAAATGCCATTTTTAGCAAATTAAAGTCTCTTTCCCTACCACTCCTAAACTCTGGCAAGGTAGGTTTAGGGATTCCATACACTGAGGACACCAACATAGCATTCAGGGGCATACTTGTGTTGAGAATATCGGCGGCGTGTTGATGACGTGGCTGGTCACGAGCATGATAGGGTCGATTAGAAGGTGGTGGTAAGTCGTGATCGGATACCGGTGTGAATGTATCTGCATTGGGATTCAATCTTGCATTGTAGTCAAAGTCATCACGCTCAAACTTAGGGATGTCATGTTTCTTTTGGCCTTCAGTATAACGCCTATCACTATGTAAGTTGTACAGTTCATCAAACTCACTCTGTTTTCCAACAACTACCTTTGGGTATGTCATGTCTTGATCAATATCTGTGTGTATGTGACTATCATTCTCTTCCTCATAGCCTATCATTGATGAAACTAGTTTTGCTTCCTCATACTTTCTTTCAGCTTCTCTCAACTTCCTATCTCTGGCAACCTTTTCAGTTCTAACCTCCCTTTCTTTCTTAATGTTTCTCTCCAATCTCTCTAATTCCTGCCTACTTGTGGTAGCTAGCTCTTCCATACTCTGAATGTCTATCTTTATTTGCCTATCTTCCTCTAACTGTTTCCTGAGTTCGTCAAGTTCATGTTTACGTTGTACCTCTTCTAATCTAGCTGACTGTCTCTCACTAAGTCTAGAGGAAGTTGACGATAAACCAGACACTGTACTACTTATACTTGCCTCTGACATCGTTGTCAACAGTTCATTATCAGAATTCGCATCGAGAATATAGTCTGACAAGTGTGCCGGCGGTCGTCTGGGCCTGGTCGAAAACCGGACAACACGTTCGTCGTTCGAGCGCGACCGTGCCTCGTCGCGAATTTCATTAGCAGAATGCATTCTAGAAAACAGTTCAAGCACTATCCGCTTCGCGGGACCATGAAATGAAGCTCACTTGGTTCGTAGTTCATAGTTTTTTATTCAGGCAGCGGCATTTCGTGTGATTAACACACTTGTACATTTGTCAACAATGACAACAGGCACGGCCTGGCATAGGTTAGGTTATACCCAATATAGGATCGCAGAGCGAAACGAAATATTCCTAATAGGGTAAGGCATTGGCATAAAAAAACGGAAAAGGATTCATCTTACTTTCTGACATGGTATGACGTAAACCTGTCGTATACTTCAGTGCAGATCAGATTTCTTTTGATCAAAACTCAATGGTCTACAAAAATAAACTTGAGATGACGTTTGTGACGAAATGTTATACCCCTGGGCATTAACATGAAATTTCTTCCTCACGCACTGTAAGTCTTTTTGGTAATGTATAACTGCATATTCGGACCGTTCACCGAAAGAGATTGGATATATTTCAGCGTGTGTATACTTGTTTGAGAGTCATATTTAGAATTAATGGACTTGTCAAAGGTTTTCATGTCCCCCGTAATGGCTAAGTGCAGAAGGTCACGGGAAGATATAAAAAGACAAAGTCATGCAGAAACTTTATGAAGTTGAACTTAAAACGCGGTGACTGGACAGTGATGCAGTGGTAGTCCCAAACAGAAGCAATTGGCTAGCAACAAAGAGTGAAATCGCCAAGTTACGATTCTATAATTGATTTTTTCGGATATCATAACTCGTACATATCTAATGAAGCATTGTATTAATTTATGGGATATCTTAACTTCACTATTACTATCAATGCGTGCATACAATGTATGTCAAGAGCTAACAATATGGATAGCAATGTATCCTATTCATGTATGTAGCAAATGTAGTTATAGGATGAAATGATCGAGATATTTGCAATGACCCAAATGCTATCATACTATGCTACATATATATATATATATATATATATATATATATATATATATATATATATATATATATCAGAAACATTGAGTTGGTCTGGTATATAGTCAAATATATTCAAAAGTTAAAACAATTATATAAAATTTCAAATATTTCCATTTTACAAAATGGAAACAAATGACAGACTGGCCAGAAAGTTGAAAGAAGATTACTTTATTAGAATGCTTAAACCCAATTTGAATGCATAATTATATATTCATGTATAAATGTGTTTGATTCTATCGCTTGCTTAATGACTGTGACGTCATACCTGTGTTACGTCATCACTATCATGACAATCTAACGTCACAACTGTTTTGTACTCCCTGAAGATTACAATGAAACTAGTAGGAGTCTATTGGTGTTGTGTGTTTTTTAACTTTTGAATATATATATATATATATATATATATATATATATATATATATATATATAAATATATAAAAATAGAGTGTTTGTTCAAGTGTACAGTCAGTATATATTCAAATGGAAGTTAAAAGAATATCTAACGCCGATTTCCTCCTACATGTTTCAACTTTATCCTCAGGGAGGTTTACATTACAGTTATTATGACGTCACGATTCTGTGACGTTGCAACAATATACTGGTTGTGACGTCACTGTTCTGTGACGTCACAGGAGCGGCTTTTAGCTGTAACTGGGCACAGTGTTTTAATAAAATGTTCTTCCTTAATTTAACGCATTATTGTACTTGCGTTTACCATTTTATAAAATAGATAAATTGTAAATTTTATATCCTTATTAGCAGAGCATGTATCTAAATGTTCACTCAGTGGAATACATCTTGTTTTTGCGTACATTAAGGGAGAACATTTTATCAAAAGACTGGAATGAATTTAGTTAGTTTATCCATGGGAAGTAATCTTGAATCATGTCGATGTTCATGAATTTTAGACTTATAATTACACATTGTACCTTGAAGATAAACTGACAAATCGAGTTTGGTCTGGATATTAGAGAATGTGAGCTTAGAATGTTTTATTCGTACAACAAGCTGTACCGGAAATCAATGTTAGATGCAGGGTTATAAAACGCAATCAGGAAAGGTCATTGCTTACTTCAGTAGTTTGATAGCCTCTCGTTTTGGAATTGTGGTACGAATGAGTGGTAGCTTTAGGGGACATCCAGTGCGTGTTTGGGTCGCATTTGCAAAACGTTATAAATGAAGTTATTTTATCGACTGAAGTACTGATTGTTGCCGAAAATTGCCATTTTAACTACCATAACGTCACTGTTAGTAAAAATTGGAGCCCCAAAAATCCAAAAAATAATTCTTTTTACTGGTGTTTCAGAATCACGTCTGATAGCTGATATTAAAGCTTACGAACTAACGAAGTGGATAGACACCTTGTTGTGCAGTAATGAACTAAATGTCTATTACTTTCATGCAGGTAAAGAATTTTCTTATTCTTTTATTTTCCACAACGTGATCTGGATCTGTACATTGTATTTGCATGTTTCTTGGACCAATTACCGCCGGAAAATCACGGTTTGAGCACCTCCAAAAAATGGAGCCAAACAAATCCCAAAAATAAATATAGTCGCAAGCGACGACAAACGGATTCAGCCGTTTCAATTGTTTTAATTAAAATATAAGACATGATATTATTCACAATGAAAAGGTAAACCTAACGTTTCATGATGCTTTTAAACATTTAAAGTGGATATTTTATCAAACGTAAACAGTGGACGCTCGATCACTAACGCTGTCAAGTTCACTGGTCAGCCGATGTCATTCTTTGGTTGAAGGCAAACAAAATCAAAATCAAATTTAATTAGATATAAACATTCAGTCGTAATTTCAAACATTTACACATCATAATATTATGTAAACAACAATTCAGCAGCATTAATTCAGAATAAACAACAATGAACTTCAACTGAGAACAAAATACCGTTTCAGGCGAGTGAAATCCCTAATGTGCTTCTCCCTTATTTGGAACATTCGACGCGTGCTGTATGAATTGACCAATCAAAAAAAGGGAAAATCATCAGGATTTCCCCTTGATTGCAGACGAATGGATTGACGTTTTACGGTTTTAATAAAAATCGTGTTTAAAACTTCGTCCTACAGACGAAGTTTTAAATTGAACTTTTCATGACAAACACGAAAATGACCTTAATTTTCTTCTAAAATTGCTCCTAACGGATATAAGCCCGCTTGCGCGTGCTTCTCTATATATAGGAACGTCACGTGACTACAATAGAGCTGGATGTTTCCGGTATTCTGTAGGTGTTTAATAAAGATGTTATTAAACCTTAGCGTGTAGCATATCTCTAGGAATATTGAGATCCACAGTTTCGTGTTAAAATCTAACAATTGTGTGACTATATACAATGGCGTGAGCTGTACGTAAATAAATAGACCGGAAGTGGTTGTTTCAGACCTATTTTCAAAAGGGAGAAATTGGCGTACTGGTTAGGTAGAATACCATTTAATAATAATGTTTGAATAAAAGGAAAAGAGAACGAATAGATTTGAAATAGTTTAGAAATGCACGGACAATGAAGATGTAGAACAGGGCTTTAAAGTGTGAGAAACGGCAGAATAAATGTCTGTGGATACGAGACAATGATGTCTCAAATCCGTTACCCTTGGCTTGTTTTAGAATACACATTGAATGGTTACAATAGGTATACTGTGTGAAAGACTTGCTTAAAACGAGCGCAGTTTCATTGATAAGTTTGTTAATCAATTGCCACATGCGTAATGTATGAATGATGGACAAGGAACTCTTTTGGCGGATGAAAAAACCACCTTGCCTTATATGGAATTAGCGTACTATGACAATAGTAAAATCTTGTTTATGAATGAATGAAGTGTTAATTCGTTGACTCGTGCTACGTTCCCTAATAATTCTCTATTATGTAAAGATAACAAATTGCATACCAATGTCTGTGTGCATTACACTCAATGTGAATCAAATAAAATATTTGAAGACCCGAAACTATAGTCCGATTTACATGCACAGATCTTTCAAGCATAACCAACCTAGATTTGTCTTTTTCTTTGGCTGATACATGTGCGTTAATCGTGATGCAGTGTCCGGTTTCCGACCAGAACTACTTTTACATATATATCGTCACTTTACTGAGTCGACTGTCTTCAAATTGGTAATGTTCGACAACATTCAGTACTTCTCGATACAATAGCACCATATATAACAGGCCTGACCCCCAACAACACAATGTACGCCAAAACGAAAGTGTGAATATGCTGTTCACACATCAAAATGAAAGTCAAATTTGATGAACTTATGTTTAAAACTCATTAGTCATATACATTATCGTGCGAATGGCCCTTTTTTTCCAGTTGATATTGAGTCTCTCTGATGAGATAGTGTTGTCACAGCATCGTAGGATGGTCAAGGGGAAGCAACTCATCCACATGACGCTTCAATAAAATCGTTATCATATCCAACTTGTTCAAATGTTCAACTTCAACATTGGGAGTTATTTAATGTTACTTGTTATTCCCCAATGCTTCAGCTGCAGATAAATCTAAGTTGTAGCGCTTAGATGCAAATATCTTCAAAGTGGTGTAACGATTTGTTTAAGTATAGGCCTATTAGCGTAATAATTATGATTCTCCCATTTAGAGTGAACAACAACTACCCGTATTGAATGTACCATTCACTCAACCAGTACAGACAAATCCATTTGGCTTACGAAGTCTGACTTGGAAGACAAAGACCAACGTGTACATGAAGACACTACATCCTCATCCCACCTGCCATCGGGAACCACCCCCATTGACAATGTGTAGGGTACAACGCAAAAAAAGCTGTTGGATAGGAGTTTAACGTCTGCTTCCACCATTGGTGATTTCGCCGACAGGAAGTTATACTTACTTCAACTTCCAAACGCAAGGCATAACTCTTGCCAGTCTGCATTACTGGCTGATTTAACCCTTGCGGTATTTCCCTCGCTTTGTTGTGTCAAGTGAATTTCTAAACACAGGAAATACTGCAAGGCCTAAATCAGCCAGTAATGGAGACTGGCAAGAGTTATGCCTTGCATTGGGAAGTTGTACTTACTTAAGCTGAAAGCTATAAAACATAAAAACAGATAATTTCAAAGTGTAAGTACACCTCCATAATAAAATATAAAAAGGTGGGGAGTAAATTAAATGTTTGAGTCCAAAAGAATTTTTTGATAATAAATTATAGTAAAGATAAGAAGTGAGGAGACATGGCTTGGGGGTTCGGGGTGGGGACTGGGGGGTGGGGGTATACCCCAAACAGAAGGCCCCACGGCTTCAACTGAAACATGGAAAAACACTCAAAAAGCGGATCCAAAACCACCAATTTCACTTAAGGAAAACTTTGATGTTTCGAGCCGTTGTTGTTGCATTGAGTTTAAGGTCTGCTTCCACTCATAGAGCGATTTCGCCGACCGGGAGCTGCACTTACTTACTAAAAGTTAAAATGAAAAAAAATAAATAAAAAGATAATTTTGAAATGTAAGTACAACTCCCATAAAAAATATAAAGAAAAAGTTGTTGAGGTAATTAAAAGTTAAAAGTCCAAAAAGATTTCGAGCCGTATTACTGACGTCATTTTAGCTTAACTGAAAAGGTCGGATCTGGAGCCGGTTTCTGAGCTTGACTTGTGACTTGGTGCATCTAAATCGACTACAGTGTAAATATCGTATGAATTTGTTCCAGGCTGTATCTCTCAGTTCGCGCAGAATAGCTTTTCACTCGAACTGGTATGATTTAGTACATAGTAGCATGTATATCTGTGGAGAAATTAGAATTTTAAAGGTTACCGGGAGGCCACGATGAACCGGACATTGTCGATACTGTTGTCCGGTTATTCGAGTTTAAGTAAGAGTCTTTTCACTTGAAAATCATCTAATTCAACTAGTGTGTAAATATCATATGAATTCCTTCCAGTATGTATATCTCAGTTCGCGTAGAATACATTTCCACTCAAACTGGCATGACTTAAAGCTTAATAGCATGTGTATCTTTGGAGAAATAAGAATTTTAAAGAATTCCAGTAAGGCCACGATGAACCAGAGAGTGTTGAGACTGGTGTCCGGTTATTCGTGTCTTAGCAGGATCTTTACACTTGCAAAATCTTCTAAATCGACTATTGTATAAATATCATATAAATTTCGAACAGGTTTTACCTCACATTACGCGTAGAATAGATTTTAACTCGAACTGGTATGACTTATTGCTCTGTAAATTGTATATCTTTGGAGAAATAAGAAAATTCGATTTGTTTAAGAACCTAGGTAAACATTCAAAGTTATCATACTTTGAAAGATAATTGTGAAAAAGTGAATAGGATTTCGCTAATAAGATATGAAACTTGTTGTTCCCCAATGCTTCAGCTGCTTATACATCAAAGTTTCAGCTCTCAGATGCAAATATCTTCGGCGTGGTGTTTCCGCAAAAATGCACAGGGTCAAAACATTTGAAAACGTTAAAATTTAAATATGGCGTCGAAACTACTTGACCTACGACTCCGCAATGGTAACATATTTTGCTTGTCTAGTTATTAAGCATCTTTTAAAACAAGTTGCGAGTCTCTAGTGTTTCATTGGGATTATTTAGACCCAAATTTAACATGTCAAAATCAGACGAATTTAAAGAAAATCAAGATGGCGGCTAAACCACGTGACCTACGAATTAGTCATGATTTTCTTTTTTGCTTGTATTGTTCTTGCGCATCTTTTGCAAAAAGTTTAAAGTCTCTAAGTACATTTTTTTTTAAATTCCTATGTAAAAAGTTTTTCTTTATTATGACCGGAAATGACTGTACGCGAGCGATTTTATTATTGATTCATAAAGACCATAGTACTGTCTCACTCACCTGAAAAAATCGTTCAATTCGATTGTCAGGTTTTTAAATTATCGCCCCTGAAAGTTCGCGGTTTTCAAAAGTTGCCTGACTTTGAAAGGTCACTGTGAAAAACGTATTAGGATTTCGCTCAAAAGAGAACAAACTTGTTATTCCCAAATGCTTCAGCTATATGTAAATAAAGTTTCAGCTCTTAGGTGCTAATATCTTCGGAGTGGTGTTTCCGCAAAGGTACATATGGGGTCCGAAATTTTGAAAAAGTTAAACAATCCAAGATGGCGGCTAAACCACGTGACTTACGATTTCACCGCGATTTACGTTTTTGCTCGGATTGTCAATGCGCATCTTTTAAAAAAAGTTCCAAGTCTCTAAGTGCATTTTGAAAAAATTTCCTATGTTAAAAATTGAAATTTGGATTCGAACTAGACCTTTAATGGGTTAAACGATTTGGCCCAAAAGCTTGCTGTGGCGAGTTCCTAGTAAGGGCTACCTGACTGCAAAGTTTGGTTGAATTATCTGCAGCCGTTTTGGCTGAATCACTTACACAAGAATCCGTGGAATAATAATAAACACGCCAATAACAATAAGGATTCAGCATAAATGCTGAATCCTTAATAATTATTACTGGTGTTACGAATTTTTTTTGGAAAAAAAATACTTAAGATAGAATCACGTCTGATGGCTGATATTAAAGCATACAAACTCATGAAGTGGATAGACACGTTGTTGTGCAGAAAAGAACTACACGTCTATTACTTTCATGCAGTTAACAATTTTTTTTAAGAGTCCATAACGTGATCTGGATATACTTTTATTTCAGTTTCTGTAACTTGGATTTGAATTTCATAATGATGTAAAGAAACATCATAGACTCACAGCCTGTATACTTTCTAACAATGTCATGCTGGACTCTGAAGCCCGTTTGAAGGTTAATGTCTCCCTGTTATCGACTCGGTTGGTATAATAATTTGCCTTGTTTGGAACAAGGGGCATTGACGTCATATTGGTAGCAATAAAATCAGGAAGCATTTAGTCAAATGGGGCTTTCTTTAAGTGCATGTGGATTCACACCGTTAGTGTTCTGTGTGGGCCATATATATATATATATATATATATATATATATATATATATATATATATATATATATATATATATATATATATATATATATATATATCATTTACACGATAAAAATCAGGTGATAGTGTGATTGCCTAAGTTTTTTTATACACTTATATCTCGATATATATGACGATAGGAACGATAGGATGACCCTTAATTTTGAAGAAGAAGCACACGAAAAGACGTCCAAAAAGACAAACAAATTATGTGAAACTATGTGATTTGAATTTAGAACATAAGTAAAAGTATTTAGCTGTCATATTCCAATAAAGTGACGATACCAATCAGTGGCATGTTTATCAATGCACAATTGGGACTGAAATTGGCATAACAGTGGACTTGTAATTGACAAGGGATGTCTCATAGTCTTACGATCAAGCTGATAAGATGGCTAGCGTTCACACAGTAGATCGAGTGTGTTGCTCACAGCAGTAATATGTCCCTCTGGAGTCCGTTAATGGTGGCCACAGAGTTTATAGACATTCTTCTGTTAGCTATTTAATGTCACACCGTATGTCTTAATAGTCAACAGTGGCATTTAACCATGTTTTAAGCCAAGTTTGTTTTGAGATTGATAAGTTCAGTGTGATCAAATTTCCATTCTTCTCACGTGTCCTCTGTTACAAGTGGGCCATATTGCTAGCTTCTGGCAAAATGTCCTAGCGGTCAAAATTTGAAACACGGAAACGACCCTAGTTGATATTCTATTAACAATCTTCTTAGACCTCAGATTGGCGTCTGTTGTGTAACACATGTTTTCTCATCACTCATAGGAAGGTACTGTTTTCTGTTTTCTCATCGGTTATACAACTTACTTTGATTATAAACTATCAGTATTCTCTATCCATAGCTGAAAGAAGTGCATTTCCATTATATTGACACTGCGTCATGAAGGATAATGCATTTCACTTAAGCTACCGTGCAATTTCCCATGGCTTCATATAACTGACATAATTCTAAGAGAACCCTCAATGGCGAAAACTGTAAACGGGATTATTTCAATTATGTGTGATTAGCTTTGTGAAGTCAGACAAATATACCTCATATTAAGTCCATCAAGTAAACCACTTGACAATTTAGTGCCAGACCAACATCAGTGAATACTGACATTAGCGTTTAAAGAGTAATTAATAATGGACTTAGATGCAACATAATCTCAGTAGGTTGAAGCTTTACGTTTGATTCTGACAAATAGTGTCGACTCCTTGAAATATTGTTATGATAAAGAAATCTATTTTCTGCAAATGCTGTATATCAATATAATAATTATATATGTATTTCTTATACGATATACTCCATACACTAGGTGACACTCATAGTGCTAACAAAAACTTCACTGGTATTGACAGAGTTTTGTTTAACAAAAATGTCTTCAGAGTCCTTTCACAACAGCAACTTCCATGTCCTTCAAATTAATGGGCAGTTCATTCCACAATTTTGCTGCAATGAAAGAAAATGATATTTGACAAAGAAACTTTTGATTTTGAGTTGTGGTACACAGATGCTTTTTAGATAGTTGATTGTGAGTTCTGAGAGAAGCAAGATGGTCAAAGTGTAGGACAAAATTGTTATTCTCAATTCTGGGTGCAACAGGAAACCAGTGAAACTTGATTGGAATTGGAGTTATGTGGTATGTTTTCTTGAAGATATCTAGGGACCATTTTTACTCCAACTTCTTTTAAATTCGGTCAGACACCCATAATCCGAACATTTCCATTTTTAATTAAAAAAACGTGTGTATAGTGAAACGTTGAGATTACTAAAATGAACCAGACAAGATGGACTTACTCTCCTTTAAATGTAGCGAAAAGTAGAAAAAGAGTTTAAATTGTAGCCTTATTGTGACATAATTTGGACAGATATTGAAATTATGTAAGGTGCCTTCATAGGGGTGCCCACAGAACCGACAGGATTAACAGTTCCCAGATGACTGTATACAAGCATTATGTTTAATTATTGTATGTCAGAAGGGATAATATGAGTTAATAGGAAAATATGTCAATAATTTGGATAAATATACTTTACTTTACAAAGATTCCTATACAGGGTTTAGAATAAAGTTTTCTGTCAAAAGAGAAAGGAGTTGTCTGGAGCGAGTCTTTCTCGTGTATAACGTGAACAACTTGGTCTGATGAGAGTGAAGAGAACAAATGAAGAACAGGAACTCAAGAGACGGAGAGGAGAAACCGGAAACGTCGCAATGCTGACGAGAAGATGGAGAAAAAGTGAGTAGCAAATCCCGAGAAACCAGGTGAGGAAAATCCTGAAAAGAATCAACAAAACTACAGTACAGAAGAAGTCATTGGTTCATACGAAACGAAAACGAGGCTATTCGGTGCAGAGAACAAGGGGAGACTACTTGCCGCACAAGAGGGGAAAACTCCATACGCCGCGATTTATCAATAAACGAGGTCATGGATGTTTCATGAAGAAGAAGTCATTGCTTGCGAAACAAAGTCTCCATCTTAACAAGAAACTGCATGAAGATGTTTTCGTGAAGAATTCACTGGCTCAGCATGTTTAAATGGAGCGGCAAGTGAACAGAGACTGTAGTTGTGTTGTTGAAGAGGATCCCCATACGAACTGTTAAATCAACCTGATGTAAATACTATTGTGAAGTGCTTCATTTGCTTGACTTCTTTTGTAATCTATATATTCATGTGACATCTGTTTAATTTGTTGTGTTGTTTATATAATTTATAATCTTCGATGTTAATTCCACGAGTTTCTTTTACTGAGAAGTATTTTCAAATATTAGATTCAGATATTGTCAAAGGGCAAGTATACGTGTATGTATAAGCGAGTATAAGTTCAAGATATGGTTAATGTCTTGGCATCAAGGCTAATATCTGGGTTTTTTTCTATGACGACACATGGGCAATAATAACAAAAATGAAAGACTTTAATATGTCATTTGCGCTTTTTACAGACTACATCTCTTTTAATGTCAGAATTGGGCGCATTCAAGTGACCTTTTCCACTGTTAACTTAACCTATAGTATATTATATCCAAAATAAATGTATTTATTTATGTATATATTGTGATATATTTAAGAAATCAGAATTTCCTGGCTGACATCAAGGCTTCAAGTGTGACACATTGTGTAGGTGATTCTCTCTCTATGGTGGAAATGTGATTTCATGAAATGTGAGTTGCAGCATTTTCACTTATGGAATCTGATATCCCGACCGGAAATGCAAATCAGTTTTGCATTATTGAGTTCTGATGACAATGACAAATGCCAGATGTCATAACATTCATTTTCGTAAATGTAGCCTTGAAACGCATTGTTGTGACAAAGTGAAATGAACAGTGTACATAATTGTAAAAGTATTGTTCTTTCTACGTTAAATCACTATCAGATCTGTCCTATATTATCTTCAATAAAATTGACTAAGAATTACAATTGCTAATACAATATGTATTTATCATATTCAACTGTGTGACTGATACTTGTTCATCATCATTCATCTTCTAATCAGGTAAAATTTCATCTTCAAAATTGTAATTCTATTTCTGACGAAGTTACCACAGTTTAAAATGAAAACTAACATACTTTTAGCGAGTTATTTCTTTATAATTGTCGGTAGAAACATTAAAATATATATGCAAAATACATAATGACATATATAATCGGTCTTCAAATCATTAAATGTCATACTAACAACAACAGGAGCATTGACGTCGAGTGAGCGGTGCTGTCCTATTGTTCTGGAAAAATTATATATAGCTGAATCTCCTTAGATATACATTGTTAGTTAAATCTCGGCTAAAAATGTCAGGCCATTTCTCTGTATAAACAATAGTGATTTAGTGCCGTGAAGTATGAGCTATGACACAAAAATACTTATATATAATGTCTTTATTCATTACATCTTCAATAAGGATGTGAAAGGTCTAGAGTTATTCACCCTCATGTTACAATGATGTTGGGGAAACATTATGAATTAATATTATCTGTAAAGTTTAAGGAATTGAAGATGAGATATGTGATCGTGACCGGGGCTTTGCGAATATGTTGTGCAAATAAACTTTATCAATTACATTAAACCCAAAGCCAGGAATCCTTCAGATGTTCAATATGTCATATTGCATTTCCCTGCAGTGTGTTTCCTGGGGTAAATAGAGTTGGCAGAGCAAATATCTTGCTATTCAACTTCAAAGAAAAATCGGGGAATCACAATATGCTTTCATTCAGACGTGACCTTCTGTCAAGCTAGTAGCATATGGAATCGAATTGTTACAAACAACCTTGAACAGAGACGGATTATAAATTATTTGCTTTTATTCAGTCTTACAACTAGTATAACAAATACATTTCATTGATGAATGTAATGATGAATTTGAACATTATTTCAGGAAGTTTGATTAATGTTTGCATACTCGACTGTCTGTGAAATCGAATCAACTGAAGTTCTATTCAACATCAGGACAATGCATCAGGGTGCAATGACTTCATTAGGTTGTGAATACTTTCTTAACTGAAAACATTCTCTCTTATGAATTGATTGAGGAATTGATATTTTAATGTTTCTAGTGCATAGATTTGCATTTGTGAAATAAAGAATATGTGAAACAGAGCAAACTGTTTTTTTACTTCAGTAACCTCTAACAATAAATTAATAAAACAATCCTTCCCATGGGATGATGTAGAATGAAACTTAAGCCTCATAAAAAAGATAACCTATGTGTCCTCCAATATCGTATATTCTCATGTCTTATATTTCTTTCTTTCAATGACACCAGACTTCATACTTAAGAAAGTAACTTTGTCTTCATGCGATGTATGAGGCAGATTAACAATGTCTATCATGGCGCACCAGAAAATAACTACATCATATATTGCACAGTTCTGTTATCAGTAGTAACACTAATATTAAAGGTACACGTATGAGTTTTGATCATTGTTTATCAGATATATATTTATGCATTTCCTGTAAATATAGAAGCACTGAAACGGGAAGGATTGCATCGAGTCCAATATTTATTACTTACTCTGATGTTCACCTACATGAGCACAGAGTTCCCAAGTCAAAATAACATCAGCAATATAAAGGACCACAGAGTGACGAGCGAACATTAAAACATTGACATTGTTGTACCTTGGCAATACATTACTGCTTCTTATGGTACACCACAAACATCGATTATTCATTTGTTCTGCTTCCTGTCTAGTACTGATCATTTGATTGCTGGATATTTCCCCAGAGGGTTCAACCTGTGAACAACGTGAATAAATGTTTCATTAATTTTAGAATATTGCACGTACATTACGTTTGGCCGGTCAAACAAGCTTGATATACATATAGAATACTAAACGATGTCCCGTTTGATAACATGTTTATGAAACGAGTGGATGGTTTGGTATTTTAACGAGCGAAAGCGAGTTAAATATCAATGCCATTCACGAGTTTCATAAACATGTTATCAACCGGGACCGAGTTTAGTATTTTATTTATTACTCAATTATGTAAATAGCGCTGAATTGCAAGAAAATCGCTTTTAGTGACTCTTACTTGCAAAAAGGTCACCCGCTATTGCAGTCGCGCGGCTTACATTGTGACGTCAACTAAAAACGACTATGACGTCACGCGCCGATTATGACGTTACGGCAGCCCGCGGTGGTATCACACATGTGTAAAACCAACTCATTGTTATCTAATGAGTGATCTCACCACGGTTTAGTAATAAAGGAGCTTAATACATAAAGGATGAGTGTATGGTTATGAAGTGTAGATATATTATGCAGAGGCAATATCATACAGGCATGCAATTTGTTACAAACAACAATTTCGTAGTTGTAGTGATCCTCTATAAGCGTTGTGGACATATAATAACTGTCCATTTGTACCACAATCCTGAGTGAAACCATTATTCAATGACATCCAATTTCATCAAAATAACTTCGTTTGATATCTAAAGCCATTTCCATTGCATTTCCGATACTTGAGATGATATGAAGAAGATACTTCATGTATTAATATCTAATCGATAAAGTCTCCGTATTTTCGCACCCCATCAGTGAGTGGCACGTTTTTTTAAAGTTTAGCTTTCCCTAGAATCGATCCGTGTCTTTATGTAGGGACACAGTCAGCTTGAGGGTCGTAAAGGGATGAAACGTGATCTAGAACTGGAATAGAACATTTCACTGAATGCTGTTCTGGTTGTGTCTATATTGAACTTACTTGGATGATATAGATAGCCTGATGACAAAACATGATCAACAATTCAAACGAAATGAATTGCATTAAATGAATTAGAGGTGTACATATTTTAGCACATTTACTCTATCATATAATTTGTAATAGTTTTAGCTGGAAGTTAAATCTTCTTAACATTCACATAAAATTATCTTTTGTCTCTTGACATATTTTTGTTGTTGTTCACTTTGTGTTTTATCATTGTGTGATCATATGACGTGAATACGATTTGTACTGATGACATTGAAAATAGATGTTATTATCTTTCTTTTGAATTATTCAATAGAACACCTAGGAAATAATAATCCAAGAATGAAACAACTAATGTGTTTAGTATGGAAAAGTCAAATAAACAATTTCAAATTGCATACCAGTTTAAAATGACAGTGATGTTTGATATGAGTGACGAACTATTTCCCACAAACAACAAAGAGTATTACTGGCGTTTTATTCTTGCAACGTTTTCAAGCAAGGAGCCTACTGCACAGATCAATTCTTTGAATGATATTTTGAAGAGGAATACATAATAAAAGCAAGATATCTGTATTATCTGTTAATCTGAATGTTTCTTATGCTATTAGTACCTTTATGAACTTCCCTTCATTCCAAAACGTTAACCTGATGAAAGAATTAGCACATAACGGCTGTTTTATGACGTTATACAGAAAACTGGAAAAAAATAGAGATACTTAACTATGTGCTTTAATAGGTTCGAATAATACAACTTCCATTTTATAAACCTGTATCCTATGATTGAAATCAGTTTTCGCTAACTATAATAAACGAGCTCTTAAGTTAGATTTATTTACGTATTATGAAGGAAGTGCCACACTAAACTTATGTTTGTTCTGTGCGGCCTCTCACGTTCCTTTAATCTTGACTGGAGAAACCATTAGCTGGCATCCAACACGTCAATGGAAACTCTGATTCTTGACAAGAGAGGGAATTCACGTTCTCTTGTACGCAAGGTGCGTGACACTCAGTTGACTTTACAGCTTTGGGGTTTAGAGGTTATAAAATATTGATTCTCGGTATAACAAACATACAAGCAAGCGCAACAGTCATCTTGATTGAGCCAAGTTCAGAAAAATATTTTTCCAACAACAAAACCTTGCATAAATCTTATAATATTATCGTGGTATCAGGGATATTCTGTAATGAATGCATGCTTCAGCTTTATTTTGAACGGATTAACAAGCCAAATTTGGACCATGTTGCATAATTTACGAGGAAAACGAGTACCATTTTGAATTGGTATCAAGAAAGAAATCATGAAATGATTGGAACTTAATATAAGATAGCAAGAGGGACTGTGTTCTATTTCCCAAACTGTAGAGTACATGTTCCTGAAATTTAAAGCATTGTCAAGATGGTATAAACAAACAAACATTGATTACGTTCAAGTATTGAAGTAGAAGGACATGTATTGTCAAGAGGTCACGGCAAAACAAACATTGATTATGTTAAAGTATTGAAGTAGAAGGACATGTATTGTCAAGAGGTCACGGACAAACAAACATTGATTATGTAAAAGTATTGAAGTAGAAGGACATGTATTGTCAAGAGGTCACGGACAAACAAACATTGATTATGTAAAAGTATTGAAGTAGAAGGACATGTATTGTCAAGAGGTCACGGCCAAACAAACATTGATTATGTAAAAGAATTGAAGTAGAAGGACATGTATTGTCAAGAGGTCACGGACAAACAAACATTGATTATGTAAAAGTATTGAAGTAGAAGGACATGTATTGTCAAGAGGTCACGGCCAAACAAACATTGATTATGTTAAAGTATTGAAGTAGTAGGACATGTATTGTCAAGAGGTCACGGCCAAACAAACATTGATTATGTTAAAGTATTGAAGTAGTAGGACATGTCTTGTCAAGAGGTCACGGCCAAACAAACATTGATTACGTTCAAGTATTGAAGTAGTAGGACATGTATTGTCAAGAGGTCACGGCCAAACAAACATTGATTATGTTAAAGTATTGAAGTAGTAGGACATGTATTGTCAAGAGGTCACGGCCAAACAAACATTGATTATGTTAAAGTATTGAAGTAGTAGGACATGTATTGTCAAGAGGTCACGGCCAAACAAACATTGATTATGTTAAAGTATTGAAGTAGAAGGACATGTATTGTCAAGAGGTCACGGCCAAACAAACATTGATTATGTTAAAGTATTGAAGTAGAAGGACATGTATTGTCAAGAGGTCACGGCCAAACAAACATTGATTATGTTAAAGTATTGAATTAGTAGGACATGTATTGTCAAGAGGTCACGGACAAACAAACATTGATTATGTTAAAGTATTGAAGAAGTAGGACATGTATTGTCAAGAGGTCACGGCCAAACAAACATTGATTATGTTAAAGTATTGAAGAAGTAGGACATGTATTGTCAAGAGGTCACGGGCAAACAAACATTGATTATGTTAAAGTATTGAAGTAGAAGGACATGTATTGTCAAGAGGTCACGGCCAAACAAACATTGATTATGTTAAAGTATTGAAGTAGTAGGACATGTATTGTCAAGAGGTCACGGACAAACAAACATTGATTATGTTAAAGTATTGAAGTAGTAGGACATGTATTGTCAAGAGGTCACGGCCAAACAAACATTGATTATGTTAAAGTATTGAAGTAGTAGGACGAATAGTAGTACAAAAGATACAAGACTGCTAGTGGTGGTAAGGGTATAGTGATACTGATACAACATCAGAAGGTGCCTCAGATGAAGGGTGATTAAATACTGAAAGGGTTATACTGGCTCTGAAAAAAGGCCCGAAAGAAAAGTCTACGTTGATCAGGAGTAAATTGGAGTCTGGTTTCATAAATAGACGTGTTGGGACAACTTGCCTGAAAGAGTTTATATGAGAATTTCGAGATTGTTTTCGAAATATGAAGTTTATGGATTCGAATTATGCTTTATAAGAAGTTTTTTTCATATTTATTTCTTATAGGAAGTTTCTCAAATGAAGTACACAATGATGTTCCGAATTATCAATCAGTTAATTTCATATACTAACATTAACGTCAAAACGGGTATTAGATTTACAGGTGAACATTGTTTAATGTGTCATGGCAAACAGGGAAACATACCTTAGGTATCGCGAAGTGACAAAGGAACTGAAACACCTTGATCCCGATGTTTATAATGAAATCGTTTACAAGAACAATATGTCAAACACCATCTACATAACAAATGTTGTTGCAGACCATGTCTCTCTTATAACCAGAGTGAAAAGAAAAAAATCTAATCATGTCTTATTTTACTCAAATTGACGTTTACATTTTTCAGTTTCCCAGTTTATTGTCGACACTTTGGCAACACTATATGTTTTGAATTGCATATTTGTGCCGCCATTATGCTTGTAAATTTAGGAAAGCTTTTTATTTCCGGTTAGTGTCACAGAGCACAGATACCGAATAGGATACAAGGTTCGCACTGCACAGAGTACAGCTAAATTACAGGAGACACGGTCTTCACTAACAGAAGACAGCTGCAAAACAGGATTACGTTCTACACTAACAGAGCACATCTACAGAACAGGAGACACATCATCTACTAATAGAACATATCTCAAGTGCAGGATATCAGGTCTGCACTAACAAAACACAGCCAAAGTACACGATTCACTAAATAAACACAGCTACAGAACATGGGACAAGGTCTGCACTAAAAGAGTTCAGTTAAAGTACAGGAAACACGGTCTTCAATAACAGAGCATAGCTACAGAACAGGAGAAACGATATTTACTAACAGAGCACAGCTACAGTACAAGAAACACGGTCTGAACTAACAGGACACAGCTAAAGTACTTGTCTTCACTGATAGATCACAGCTAATATACAAGGAAACACGGTCTTCACAAGCAAAGCATAGCTACTGAACAGGAGACACGGTCTGCACTAACAGAGCACAGCTGAAGTACAGGAGACACGGTCTTCGTAATCAGAGCAAATTTAAAGTACAGGAGATACGGTCTGCACGAACAGAGCACAGCTATAGAACAGAAGACACGGTCTGCACGAACAGAGTACAGCTGAAGTACAGGAGACACGGTCTGCACTAACAGAACACAGCTACAGAACAGAAGATACGATCTGCACTAACAGAGTACAACTGAAGTACAGGAGACACGGTCTTCAATAACAGAGCATAGCTACAGAACAGAAGACACGGTCTGCACGAACAGAGCACAGCTACAGAACAGAGGACACGGTCTGCACGAAAAGAGTACAGCTACAGAACAGAATACACGGTCTGCACGAACAGAGTACAGCTACAGAACAGAAGACACTGTCTGCACGAACAGAGTACAGCTACAGAACAGAAGACACGGTCTGCACGAACAGAGTACAGCTGAAGTACAGGAGACACGGTCTGCACTAACAGAACACAGCTACAGAACAGAAGATACGATCTGCACTAACAGAGTACAACTGAAGTACAGGAGACACGGTCTTCAATAACAGATCATAGCTACAGAACAGAAGACACGGTCTGCACGAACAGAGCACAGCTACAGAACAGAGTACACGGTCTGCACCAACAGAGTACATCTACAGAACAGAGGACACGGTCTGCACCAACAGAGCACAGCTACAGAACAGAATACACGGTCTGCACGAAAAGAGCACAGCTACAGAACAGAATACACGGTCTGCACGAAAAGAGTACAGCTACAGAACAGAATACACGGTCTGCACGAACAGAGTACAGCTACAGAACAGAAGACACTGTCTGCATTAACACAGTATCCTTACAGTACAGAAGACACGGTATGGACTAACAGAACAGCGTCAGGACAGGAGACATTACCACAACGTCACCCAGAGAGGGAGGGGTTATTTTTATGCTCAACCTTATTCTAAAGTGTCCTATATGTAAGTGTTTCGTCTAGTGTAATACACTTCAAGTAGATAGTTGACATACGTTGCCAAAGGATAAACTATGATCATTGATTTACATTGCGATCAGAAGTATGTTTTAAGGTATATTTTTGTCTATTTACAGACTTTGATGATACATATAACATATCTATATACACCAAATATGAATATATTAACTACATTAATAGCATCATCTATAACTCATCAAAAACACAATCGTAAACCAAGCATTATATTCGTCATTTATTTTGCTCAAATCGATTATGCTTTTTGGATTCATCAGACCAAGGACGTACATAAACGTCTATTTTATTTCTATTTTAAAATCAAGTTATGACAAAACCATCTGGGAATGTAATCTGGCAATTACCTTGTTCTGCTTGCAAACTCAGACTTAGGCTCATTGGTAGTGAACGCTCTCTTCATCACGTTCATATCAGACAACTTTTATTCATGAGTCATATTTGTCCAAAACATTATACGATGGTATTGTCGATTATGTAATTACAACATTCACGACCGGTTCTATCAGTGTTGAAATGCGTAGGTGGCTGAAACACTTGGGAGTCCTTCTAGGACCTTTATTCAATTGTATATAAAACGAATTTACAATAAATAAAGAAGACAGTGGGAGTAGAGGCGTTTGTTAGAAACCAGCTCCACACAAAATATCTCTCTTGAACATTTAAAAAGAAGTTGAAATTCATAAATATTTATTTCACATATAAATTTCTTTTTCCACCATAATGATAGTTTAAAAACTCATGTCTCTAAATTCGCTTATATATAATTGTTTTTCCTAAAAATTGACGGGATTGTTTCCAAACATGCAACTCTGGCAAGAAATCTGCCGTTTTATTGATATATCTACAGACAGTATATGTGCTAGATTACAAAATTAAAGCCATATGAATTCTTGAGCAATGAGAGGACCCAGCACAATCTTGTATTGATCACAGCATAGTATATATGGTATGACGCAAACCTGACTTAATACTTCAGCACAGATCCGATTTCCTTTGATGTAACCTCGATGTTCTACATATATAAACTTAAGATGACATTTGTTACGAAATGTTATGCACATGGGAGTTAACATGAAATTGCTTCTTCACGCACTTTTATCGGTCAGTACATTTTGGTCATGTATAACTTCATATTCGGACCATTCTCCGAAAGAAATTGGATATACTTGAGTGTGTGTACATGCTTAAGCATTTATGAACTTGTCAATAGTTTTCATCTCCCCGGTAATGGATGCTAAATGCAGAAGATCACAGAAAGAAATCACAATCAAGTTCATGCAGAAACGTTATAAAAAGATAACCAATTGAACTTATTACGCTTTGATTGGACATTACTCAATGGTAGTCTCAACCAAACGCAATTGAGTGAAATCGTCCGGGTACGAAGTTATAATTAAAGTTGTACTGATTTGCAAAAAGTTAAAATGTCAGTACAATAATCGTTGTTTTCGTGTTCGGTTTCTGGATTTGCAAAATATCTTATTTTGCTGATATCAAAATTCGTACATATTGAAATCTGTCTGAACTAACAAAGCCAGTAGAGTGTTGACGTCAGTGAGTCCCCTTCTGGTAGGCTGTGTATGGTTGGCGGTGACAGGGATCATACCTTATTGTCAGATACATGGAGGATTACAAGTAATGTGGAGAGATCAACTGACAGTCTTAGTACAGTTTGACAGCTTACACCCAGGGAATTGTATAGTCATATGTGAATAATATGCCTCAATTAAGCAATGTAGATCCGAGAGAGATGGCGTTAAAGGTATACATTCTGACGTATTATACCGATACTGAACAACTCAGCCAACAGATACGTATACTTGGGGACTTTGAGAGTGTTTATGACCAATTAATTTTGGTATTACCTTATCAACCAGACTTAAGGTTTCATCATTCAAATCTAAACGGCGTCTGGATTTTGTAATAACATAAAGATAAACCGGAGACCTACAGCCTGAAGACTTTCTTTCACGAAATCCGTTTGAAGGTTAATGTCTCTCTTTTATCGATTTGGTTGCTATGATAATCTTTCTTGTTTGACAAAAGGGACATGGACGTCGTTATGTTCGCAATAAAACCAAGACGCAGATTTAGTCAAAATGGTACTTTGTCATGTCTAAAGTTAAGTATATGCGGATGCATACCAACACCAAGTGAATGCTATACGGTTTAATAATTATGGAATGTAAAAATCATATCTACTCGAAGTGCCCTTTAAAACATTAAATATTTCTAATAGGATAGGAACGATAGGATGTCACTAAATTGTGAATCAAGAAACAAGAAGACGAACAAAGTATATGTAACTATGAAGTTATCTGAATGTAGAACATAACTAATATTATTTAGCTGTCAAATTTTAATAAAGTGCCGACACCAATCAGTGGCATGTTTATCTACTCACATTTGGAACCGAAATGGGCAATAACCGGGGATCAGTGTGATCTTGTCGCACTTTTCCCTACTGAAGTTATTAAAGCCCATTCTTCTAACGTACAGCTTCTTGCACAAATTCTTGGCGGTCAAAATTTGAAACACGGAAACCGTCCTTATTGGTATTATCTCAACAATCTTTTATATATCATAACAATCTCATATTAACAAACGTTTGGCCATCACTCAGAGGACGGAACTCCTGTCTTCTCATCGGTCATGCATCTTACTTTGATTACTATCAGTATTCTATATTTCTTGCCAAAAGAAGTGCATGTTCATGATATTGCTCATAGATAATATTTCTTTTTCAAGTTACAATTAGTACAACAGTACAATTTCCCATGGCTCCATATAACTGAAACAATTATATGAGAAACTTCAAAACTGAAAACGCGATGATTGCAATTATGTGCGCTATGCAACGAATATACCGCATATTAATTCCATCAAAGAAAAAACGGACAGAACGCATGCGTACAAGGCCATTTAGTGCCAGACAACTGACACTGATGTTTTATAAACAATTCATAATGGACTTTCAGAATCTCTTGAGTGACACAAAGTGTCCTAAACACAAATAGTGTCGAATATTGTGTGTCGAATAGTGAAACATTGTTATGTATTTGATTTGATAAAGGAATCTGTTTTCTGCAAATGCTTTATTTCAATACAATAATGATGAGTGTATTTCTAATGTGCTAAACTCCATTCACTAGCTGAATGCTCATAGTGCTAACAAACACTTCGCTGGTATTTACAGAGTTTGTATTTGTCAACAGGGTGTGTTGTAAAATGTGTTATACAAAAATGTCCTTTTACAACTGCAGAGATTGTTCATGTAATTCAAATCAATTGGTAGTTCATTCCAAAACGTTGCTGCATTGAAAGAAAATGATATTTTACACACAAAAAACATGTAATTTTGAGTTGTGGTACACATTTGCTACCGAGGGTTTTGATACTGTATTGTGAGTTCTGAATGATAGGTTGGAGCAGAATGGTAATAGCGTTGTGAATTGTGAGAAATAAATTCTGTTCTGTTCTGTTATGTTCTCTTGGAAAACTTCTTATAATCAACTCTGGCTGCAACAGGAAACCAGTGAAAAATTATTGGAATTTGAGTTAAGTGGTATATTTTCTTGAAGATATCTAGGGACCATTTTACTGCCACTTCTATTAAAATACAGTCAGATATCGATAATCCGAGTATTTCAATATTTAATCAAAAACCTTTGGATAATGAAACATTCAGATTACTGTAATGACCCCTGAAGGTGGACTTACTCTCCTTTGAATGTAGCGACAGTCTAAAAAAACTGAAATGTTATTGCATATAAAATTATTTTGCTGTTTTCTTTTAGTTCGTACATAATTTGTAATAAGACTCTTGGTCATTTTATATTATTAACTGCTAATTTCTTATGTTTTTCCCTTCCAGACCTCGATCGTCAAGAAGAGCTCAATAGCAAAAGTCTTGGACTTCGGGAATGAACTTCACCGGGTGAAGAGACTTGGTAAAGACAAGAAAGAACTCTCACGTGTAAAGAGGAATGAAGAAGAGGCGTCTTTGTCTCGAGATTTCGAAGATGAGGGTCCGTCTCGAGTGAAAACGGGCCATCTCGATGATAGCCCTGCCTTATCTCGTGAGAATAGACGATATTTGAGTGAGGATAGACTACTAAGGGTGAAGAGAGCGGAAACATCAGGATATTGGTTGTCACATCAAAGGAGAAAGGAATTGTTTGATATCTTTCTCGTGTTAAATGCTAGAGTGAGAAGAACAAATGATGAACAGGAGCTCAAGAGACAGGAGAAGTGAGACCGGAAACGTCGCAATGTTGACGAACAAAGAGAAGATGGACAAAAAGAAAGTCGAACATGCAGAGAAACCAAGAGAGGAAAATCCTGAAAAGAAATAAACAAATACTGAAATACAGAAGAAGTCATTGGATCATACGAAAACGAAAACGAGGCTATTGGGAGCAGAGAACAAGGGCCGACTACTTGCTGCACAAGAGGGGAACTCCATAATCGGCGATTTATGAATAAACGAGTCATGGACTTTTCATGAAAAAGAAGTCATTGCTTGGGAAACAAAGTCTTCATCGTAACAAAAAGCTGCATGAAGATGTTTTCGTTAAGAAATAGCTGGCTTAACATGACTAAATCGAGGGAGACTGTAGCTGTGTTGTTGTGAAAGATCCTCTGTTAAATCAATGATGTCAGGTCATCTTGATGTAAATACTTATCGTGAAGTGCTTCATTTGCTTGAGTTCTTCTGTAATCTATATATTCATGTGACATCTGTAAGTTTAGTTTGTTGTGTTGTTTATAATTTCTTATCTTTGATGTTAATACCACGAATTCTCTTCTTCAATCATTCTGTAGCAGGTCTAAAGTTATCATCACCCCCCTGTTTCATTGAAAACATGATGAAGTATCATTATCCACAACGTAATAGATGGAATAAACAAAATATGATATCTGAAGAGGGGTTTGTGGATCTGTTGAGCAAATAAGCCGTATCAATTGCATTAGACCTAAAGCCAGGAACGCTTCAGATGTCAAATGTGCCATATTACATTTCCCTGTCGTGTAACTGGGGTAAAGAGAGTTTGCAGAGCAAATGTCATGCGATTGAACTTCAAAAACAAATTGGGGATTAATAATATGCTTTATGTTACAGACAATCGTGGACAGAGGCGGATTATGAATTATTTGCCTTTATTCAGTTTGATAACATGTATAACAAACACAATTGATTGTTGAAATCAATGGTGAATTATTCGTGGAAGACTAAAACAAGTTTGCATTCACGAATATCTGTGAAATGTTAATATGCTGAAGTTGTGTTCAACATCAGGACAATGCATCAGGGTGCAATGGCTTCATTGGGTTGTGAATAATTACTTAGCTTAATTAAAAATGCTCTCATATGAATTGATTGAGGATGTTCCAGTACATATATGTGCATATGTGAAATAAAGAATATGTGTTACAGATCAAACGAGCTTTTACTCGAGTGACCTCTTACAATAAAATAATTCTGATTTGACAATCCTCCCATGGAAGGATGTAGATTGAATCTTAAGCCTCATAAAAGAGATAATCTAGTGTCCTTCTATAAATCAATTCTTATATTTTCTTATTGTCGATGCCATCAGACATCACAGTAAGAAAGTATTTCTGTTTTCATGTGCTGTATGAGGCACAGTGACAATGCTATATGCAGTAATAAACATTGTATAGTTCTGCCATAAGTAGTAAGACTAAAACCAAAGGTATGTGGTTTCATCATTGTTAGTCAGTTATGCATTTACGCAAGCATTTATTTGTCCATTTCCTTGAAATATAGAAACACTGAAATGGGAAGTATTACAAGTCAAATACACAATATTATAAAGGACCACAAAGTGACGAGCTAACATTAAAACTCTGACATTGTTGAACCTTGGCAAAACATTATTGCTTCTTGTGGTACAACACAACCATCGATTATTCATTTGTTATGCTTCCTGTCAAGCACTGATCATTTGATTGCTGGATATTTCCAATGAGACGATGTTGTATCGATCAGCAGAGGAAGAGACACTGGACCATTGTTATGTATTGTAATGAAAAGACAAATGTATGCTTCATTAAATTAAGAATATTTTACATACATTGTACAGGGAAAACACAAGTTTGATTGATGATCAAATTTATTGCTCGATGGCGACGTTCCAGTGACGATAATTAGCTATACCGAAACATAGTCATGGTGAAAATTATGTTGATCTTGTATTTCCTTTACTACAAACTTCTAGAATGCATCTCAAAACATTTATTTACAGAACTTTTTCTTTAAGCTGGTATGCTCATACATGTATGTAGGGGTTGGTCCTACATGTAACCTTGGACCATGTTGACCATTCACTGCAAGAACATTAACACTTAAGCATCACGCGTTATACATCTTATCACAAATCAAAGGACGATTATTAACATAATAATATTCATAAGGTTTACAATCATTCATATTCTATATAGTTCAACATACTAGTAGGAACAACAATCAGTCCCGGTCAGTGACAAACCTAGACATGATAAACAGCAAGACCGGAACGTTCATGGTATTATGCAAGTTGGTATGATGTTTCTCTTCCTCTGATTAAGAATCATGTCTAATCTAATTCTGTAGAGAACATTAATCACTTGACATAAATTCATGCTTGCTGCATTTCGTTAACTTTTCTGGGCTAGCTTGTCTACCCACTACGCACTACGACGTTCAGCTGCAGCGTACGGCTTCCAAAGCACAGAAAAGTTTACAAATGCAGCAAGGCGTAAAGAAACCAGTGGTTGAGACTGCGTTATGACGAGTGAGGGAAGTTGATCCCAGTGTTTCGAGACACCCGAATAGTGACCCCAAGATGTATGCCATTGGCAACATTGTCAGTGGTCAGTGTCCAGTCAGCCCTTGATCAACTGACTTGAGTGGAATGTATCAAAGCAAAATAAACGCAAGTTCAACAGAGTTAAAACCAAATACTGCTGTGGGAAAGGGTAAAATTTAAATATCTTTGACAATGATATATTTTGTACATAATTAAATACATTTCATTATTCAGGGTATGGATGTATCAGCAACGTCCGTGAATTTCAGAGGTCAGACAGACGTTTGTACAGTAAGTAAGAAGGAAAGTGTGGTCACATCCGTTCAGTCACTGTGAGGAGACTGGTAACGTCTGTATGACGTCAGGTCAAGGACAAAATGCTTGATACTCTCGCTATTGATGACCGACTATTGACTGACTTTTAAAATGATAACATTAAATACTATTTGATAGAATTATGGACAAGTGAACACGTTGCAGAACAGCTCACGATTTCTATGAACATGATCATGTCATTGTCTAAGTCGTCAAACTTGATGATAAGTGGTGTTTAATTTGTCAATACAATGGTATCTGTTGACACAGTTAATTTAGGATGTTTAATGATTGGAAAATCTTTCTGTTAGGCTTGATTGAAAATAAAGGTCACAAACCGGATGAGTATATGGCTGTATCGTAGATGTATGAGACAGGCAATTTGTAGATACAACAGTTGAATGTGTGTAGTGATACGATAGAAGCATTGCAAACATAGAACACAAATTCCAATGGTTATACAAAAAGTCTTAGTGGAACCATCACTCAGGGACATCTGGTTTCATGAAAATAACTTCGTTTGATATTTAATGTCATTTCCATTACATTTCTGACACTTGAGATGATGTAAAGAAGATCCCTCACGTCTTAATATCTAATCGATAAAGTCTCCGTTTGCGTAACCAATCAATGACTGGGACATGTTTTGATGTCTTGCTCTCCCTTGAATCGATCCGTGTCTCGATGTGTGGAGACAGTCAACTTGAGGGTCAGATAATCTTGTTTTCTCTTTTAACAATATATTTACCCATATACAAGGAAACATTAACTACATTATGATTTTTAAAACATGTTAAACATGCATTCATTGGCATTGCATTTGCAAGTACTTTCGTGAAATATCGTGGAATTACTTCAGAAACCTTGAATTATTACCCATGTCGTACATCGTAAAGGGGTTTCATAACAAACTGTTATGACACATATGACCTTTGACTACTTTTTTCCTTCATAAAACGAACGTGAATTCATTCATGAAATTACAAGTATTTTACGACAACAGTTATATAATAATTAACATGTATCTCATTCTTCAGTTAATTAATAAAATTGTACTCACCACAATGATGGATTTTAATGAATAATTAACAAAAAAACAGCATGACTAGAGCTAAAAAGCACAAAGTTGAGAATGCAGCAAGAGGCTCTCACTCTTACCGTTGGGAATGACATTGCAACGAAACGCTCAGTCTCTCGATGACAACAACGTGTTCATAAGGGTGCACAATGACTTTATACTCTCAAGACAAACATAACGGAAAGGAAAGCCACTTCAACGGCGATGTTATCCTAAAACTTACATTTAATGAGGTTGTTTTAGCTTGTTTACACATTCAGAAGACGAGAAACATAAGAACGGCGACCGCCATGACATGGCGTTACTAAAAGGAAGAATAACTCTTATCTCCTATCCTCGAGCAGGGAGATGTTATATTACGTACGCTTCCGCCATAACGACCATTACGAATTATGGAATGGTTTGATTTTAAAAGTGTGAATATCTAACGTTGCAATATTATGAACTTAGATGCTGTGACAGGGTTGATATTGATCCGCAGTTATGTTCCTTTAAAGGGACAACACAATAAATCGTACATAATACAAGTTGTGAACTAATTTTGGTTTGTCTCTCGCCAAGGCTCGAGATAAAGCAAAATTATTTCACTCGGGACATAAACTTGATATTAAAGGGGAAGCTCGTTAGATATTCTATAAATCTGATATGACAGAATAAGAATTAGATTATACTCCAAACCAGAAATGCTTCAGATCCACAGATAGCAAGTGGGAGCAATACACGGCATTGATTGAACAGGAGATACAATGCATCTTGAATAGAAACCTCAAAGAAACATTTAGAATTATAATAATGTTTTTCCATATCAAAGTGGCATTCAATGAACCAGTGTTTAATTGCAAATGATGAAAGACGAATGACGAAGATGAATATTTTCTCTTACATAAATCCATGGATAAGATAAATATATTATGTTTGTGATCCGTAGAAACATGGCTAATTCACTTCCAATAATAAAATGTAGCAGTGAGAATCTCATAAAATTACTTATACAAGAGCTAACAGGAGAGATGGCTTATCCCCCCGGCCCCACATAAGTTGAATGATCAGTTTAACATTACATTATTAAAACTATAAAGTGTGTTTGCTCGTAAAAACAGATATCTACTCCTTCCCCCAAGTCAATTCGAGTTATTACCTTTCTCAAACAAATATGTTGCCATGGAAACAAGAAAAAACAAGCTTTAAAAGTTAAAACACCCGAAAGGCATACAAATGTATCTACATGATATGGTGAGGTAGTACATCAAGTTCGCCAGGGATTGGGCAAGTAGTTAAACATCAGCTCTGGAAAGAAACTCTACCCTTCAAGTAAATAAAGTCCAAATTGTTGACATGGAAAGAAAGAAAGAACTGAAGGAAGCTGAACCCCCAAAAGGCACAGCTGCATGTAATGGGGACGAAATATACCAAATTTGGTGACGAGTGGTCGATTGGATCACTCGACTTACTATTAAAATATATTTCTTTTGAAATAGTTTGTAACTAGCAAACATGAATAGATTCTAATTTCAAGCATTCTGAATGACATTTTATCCACATTTACAATTTGAACTATGAAAACACACTTGTTATAACATAGTTATTATTCTACCTTAAACAACAAAAGGTCTAACGCTTGTTAGTAATATACTGACCATGTATTACACTTGAATTCCACAAATATTGTTCATGAAATATAAACATTAACATAGCATTGTCAAACTGTGTTGATGGATTCTGATTCTGATTCTGCAATTCTATTTTAAAATCAAGTAAAAAAATGATATTCAATATTTTGTAATTGATTTTTTACAGTTTATTAATACACTCAATCTTTCAAAATATTTAAATGGATCGGATCACTTTCGATGAGACATTTTGACTCGTGGTTGCGCTATTCATGAAGATATCACTTTTTCAGACAACATGTGTTGAACACTTGAAATCAAGATATGTTCCAAATCTACTTATTTTTCATGTAACAAGCTTAACTTTATTCACATGCACAATAAATTTCCAATCTTAATGAAACTTTAAACTTTATTGATAACGTTAACGATGTCTCTTAATTGCGAAGATGACTAAACTACGTTCTCATATTTTAGAGATTAGACTTGTTGTTTCCATTCGTTTACAAAGAGGTTTATAATATTTCGCAAGAACCACAAATTACTCATACAAGTCAACAACGACCACATTGGTTAGTCATACTCGATTCTATTACCAAACAAAGATACTTTGATATTTACCAAGATACAAAAGAAATGTCAAGGCATATTTTTATCACAGATATAGAACTAATAAATTAATCAGCGTTTCACTTTATATATAATTCGATATTTCAATTTTAAAGAAAGTCGATTTGCTATGGGCAACTGAAACTTTATATTTCTAATTTTATGCATCTTTCTGAACTTAACTAAAGCAAATAATTCAATGTTCTGTTGACTTAATTTGGTTCATTTCAGCTGTGATAATATGTTTCTGTATCAGGTTTGTATTAAAGCTCGGATTTACCTACAAACAATGACAGTAAACCAAACAGCTTAATAATTCTCATCATAGTTCACAAAATATATCTCAATTTACCATCATCATTTGAAACGCAAAATCAGGTCAGAAAGTCAGCTTACAGCAAAAGATGTGTTGTGAACAATTTTCACGATGAAACCATTACTGGCAAAAGTGTATTTATGTATGGCGTAATGTGTCACAGCTGTATCCGAATGTTTTAGTGGAAAGTCGGTTGAAATAGCCTGATGAAGCAAAATGTCAGATTTGATAAGGTGTTTATATATCCGGCACCTTGTAATCCAACACCTCAATATTTGTATACAGGCACTTGAAACCGGCTCAATAGTGTGAACAGATACAAGATAGCTCTCCTGACAAAACAAAATAAAGTGCTGCCATTAGCATTACACTATTGTTTTTGGAAATGTGTCATACAGCAGAGACATGGGTCTAGATTACTAGTCATAGATTGCTGTTGAAACATGGTCAGCTTTCAATAGCGAAAAACTTTGTTAATTCTCAAAAAGGAATGATTAGTCAAATATGGGTGCATTGGTTAACATGGTTCAATATGAAATCAATGTGTGATCAGATGAGTAATGGTTGTATGTATTACTGGTACGTTGTAATAAGAAATCGATGTTTATCATGTATTTAACATTTTAAGAAACGGGATTGTCAATTAGTTTTATCTATTTCATGACTGCCTCCTACAATCTCTAGTAAAACTGTTAGGCAATATAGCTCTGACATTCTGCTTTATTTTATGGACACATTTCTGTGTACTAGAAAGGTTCAAACTATCAACTATATCGATTCAATAAGAGGAATAGTTTTGCCCAGCTCATTACAATAACTTTGATGGAACCACTAGAATATCAGAATATTGACACTGAACAGAAATACTGACAATAACCAGGTGATCGGTACAGGATATGTCATTATCGAACATTGTTCATCAAGTCAATTCGATATTCCGTAATTTGAACTGATTTGGAACTCGATCTTCAAATTAATTGACGACTGCACTTACATGTATGTCATAGAAAACATGAGTTGGCGTGTGTACCTTTTTGACCGAGAAGCGTTTTTAAAAATCTCTATTCTAATGTTGTTAACATTTACTGAGTAACGAACTCCCTCTCATAACGTTTATAGGAAGCGGGAACAATTAATACAGAATCATGATAATACATTGGTATTCCTGGTTTATGTGAAAGGTATTTGACAAAATCAACATGTTATACATAATTAATTCAGTTTGAACTATGAAACACAACCTAACCATGCTATAAAATAGAGCAGTTTATCCACCTGATTTAATCACAAAAAGAGAATGCATGCAGTATCAAGTGCTGAAGATATAAAACTAGATCAGGTTTATTGCATGAATATGATCAAAGGTTGGACCATAATGCCTTCTTATCGATTGGATCCAGCAGCTAAAATCTAGTAATCCATTTATCCATGTTTGAGCATGGCTTCACAGACAGGTTTCTAACTCACAAATCTCCACTCACTTGATGTGATGCAGGATCCAGATACATCAGAGTATTTAAGGCTGATGTTATTAACTTTGATGGCATGATGGAAACCAGAATGTAATGTATACAAATTGATCCCAAAACATTGATATGGGTCACAGATTTATTCCTACTGGATCCAATAACTAACTGAAATGTCATGGCCATGTAATGTGCATTCATATCAAGCCCTTTAGAAAAGAAAGATATGCAATTTCACTTAATATATGCAACGTCAGATATTGACATGTTTTCAATGTGTTGTCAAGGCGTTTTCAAAGTCTGGTTTATGACAGGAAAGTTTGAAAGTATAGGAAGGAATTGTTGGATGCCGATACTAAAAGTTAGTTGCCATTAAGTGTGAGGTATTGAAGCTCTATAAGTTTGTTGTATACCTTGAAGCAAAATGTCAGTGTCAGTGTAAACTAAGAAAATAGTATATAAAGTTTGCCGGATTTGCCAGAGAAAACATTTCGTTTATAAAATAAAATTTAAATAAACGTTTAAGTAACATTAATCAAAATCATATAAAGCGAAACGATAGAAATATAAGATTTTGATAAGATAACATTTCTTCAACAAAGGCTTTTATCTAATCTGGCTATAAATAGTTTAATTTATTTCTTTAAAAATGTTTCACAAATTGATTACCAAGTACTGAAGATTGAAATTATAATTTATAATGTAAACTCAATTTCTCTTCCTTCATAACACGTTTTTCTATCACATCACATCACATACAGATATATGAGAGTAAAGTAAGCCGTTCATTGATGTTAGTTAATGTTGGTCATAATATATATATTTTTCATTATAGGCTTGACAAGACTCTATCTTTCTATTTCTAATTTCTCTATTTTCCATCCTGATATTTCAATCATTTCGATATAACAAATTTTATTTGATAAAATTTCATAAAAAATGTTATTTAATGAAAATATGCATTGAAACATGAATGTGATCGGAAAGTTTTCAGTTATACATCATGTAAGAGCTAAACTATTTAGTGCAGCAAAACAAGAAGTCTGCACATTCATGTTGCTTACAGGCGATACACATCTTGTTAATATTACTGCAGTATCAGTTTTGGTTGTTTTGACACTCTTTTGAATGCAGCTAATCTTGTTCATGATCATCCGTTTGATGAAAGGTTTAAAATATTTTTATCTAACCATGCCTGAGTATAATTGGTTTTCTAAATGTTAATAACCATGCTTCGAGATGAATTCAATACAGTAACGAGCCCTGAAATATGTTCATCTGCATTGCATTTAGCTGTAGGCTATATTAAAATGCATAAATGTAAGTCAAGAAAAATAAAATACTTATGCTCCATGATATGTGTCTATAAGTTGAGAAATAATGATATGATTTGGTAGATGACTTTAATGTTTATGGACACGTCACGCGATCAATGGATTATATGGTTTAAGCTGCAAAGCTCAACCTCAAATCAATGTAACTATAGCCCTTTGATCACGCTTCATGCAGTAAATAATAACGGAATGAACGGATCATTTGTAGGAAAAATGGCTATTGACACTTAAATTGCAATACTTTTTTCCGAAATTAAGATAAACTAATGTCTTCTAAAGTTTAATAACGATATCATATGTTGTTAATCAATCAATCTATAATCTATGTTTAAGGTATTGTTATAGAGTTACAGGTTTTGCCTAATATCGCATGAAACAATTGCAATAGCAATATTTTAAAGAGAAAACTACACTCAATGAGAAAAACATATTTTCATTGATCCACATACTCTATTCTTGTTTAAGTTGTTAACTTTCACAATATTAATGCGAACACAAAGTTGTATGGCATAAACGTTACATCCACAATAGACAACATATTGGCTTCTGATTTCAGTAGCTGGCAGACTGTTTCAACTACAATTGATTTAGCTGATAGCGAAAATATGATTCACTCAGTAAAATATTTTTTTTATAAAGGAATTAAAGTTTGTAATGGAAGCAGATGATAAAAAGAAGATTAACATCACCCTCTCGAGTTTCTTAAAATGACAATTCCATCGTTGAAACTGGGGTTAAAATTTGTAAGATTAAAAAGAATGTTATTTTTACTGGCAGCAAACTGATATCCCGTAAGCAATATGCACTGCTTTGAATGACCCACTGACATTTTCGTTTTAAATAGAATGTTGATCGTAAGTATTCTCAATTATTTAAAAAAAACTATATTAAATTTGAAGTGGCATTCCTTTTTGTTGTTGATAATACTTACTTGATGGGTGACTTTGATTGGATTACCTATATAATGACTATCTTGTTTTCTCGTACCATACTTACCATCTGGTTTAACATACTTGACAATATTTGAAGTTTGAAATTCGCACATTGTTTACTTACCATGGGTAATTACAAGCAAACTTCACTTTTGTCTGCAAATATTCGCCTACTGCTATTCTCCGAACTCAATGGGCAGGTGCGTTGTTGTCTTGCCGCAGAAGGGTCTTTCAATAAACAGCCCGAGCGTGGGACAGCAATATATGTTTGAAGAACGTTTCTGTATTTCCTCTGGTTGCCATTCACGAGGTCTGGTGTGCCATTTAAATGGATTCCAGCACATACATTACCTTCCATCATTACCCCTCTCAAACGTACTACACGCATAGCTTGGTCCACTCAGTAACTTGGAATAAGGACACATTCATAAAAATGATCTGACGCCAATGAGGTCGACGGATGCTGCTGTGGCGCTGCACCAAGATTAGGAGTACATGGCAATATTCACAGTTCATAAAAGGTACTTTGGTAGATTTTCTGGCCTTGTACCCATGCTGAAAAGGTAAAGTATTCACAGCATGCCTGCATATTGCCATAATAATGATGCCTATGGGATTACAACCATTATCAATGTATTTCACACAGGGCACTTCCAAACACCGCAGTCTGGCTCAGGATACCATTGATGTCATTACACAATCTTCAATGGGTTGAGAATATGTTTGGCTGATTAAACAGGGTTGACTGAAAGCGACAGCCACAGGCAAGATGATTGTATGCCTGTGCATGCCTCGTTTATTTATCATGCAGAGACAATGTTATATTCGAGCTAGGTAATGTGTTATGGATTAAAGTCCGATATATGAAGAGATCAAGGAAAAGCGTTCTGTATATAGAACACATTTTTTTGTGAAGACATTTCTCAGTGAAACCATTTTAAATAACAAATGATTTCATCAAAATTACGTTTGATATTTAATGACTTCATGTATTAATATCTAATCGATAAAGTCTGTTTACGCAACCCATCAGTGACTGCAATTTTTTTTGGATGTCTTGCTCTCCCCAGAATCGATCCGTGTCTAGATGTAAGGAGACAGCCAACTTGAGTGTCGTAAAGGGAAGACACGTGAACTAGGACCAGAGTAGAACATTTCACTGAATGCAATTCTGGTTGTGTCTATATTGAACTAATTTAGCTGACGTAAATAACCCGAAGACCCAACATTGAGTTACAACACACCTGTAAGGTGTACATAGTTTATAACTGTTACTCTGTCAAATGTGTCTTCTTACCACTATGGAAAATTATATTATGAATTATACACGTTCACTCAGTTTTTAAAATTTGTGTAGGCTGCACATGTTATAGGCAAGAAATTAAGATAAATGTTGGCTGGTTACATTACACCATACATGAATTTCATGAATAGATCCTTCAGAAAAGCTGTGAAAATAGAAATAATTGTTTAAAGACTGTGCGCATTACTACGGAGATGAAAAACAAACAGTTTGAAATTGCATATTGCTTTATAATTGCATTAGCGTTTGCTGTCAGTATTACTGTTTCTCCTAGGTGGAATAAGACTTCAGATATATTCCTGTAATCATTAGCGTTTGCTGTCAGTATTACTGTCTCTCCTAGGTGGAATAAGACTTCAGATATATTCCTCTAATCATTAGCGTTTGCTGTCAGTATTACTGTCTCTTCTAGGTGGAATAAGACTTCAGATATATTCCTGTAATCATTAGCGTTTGCTGTCAGTATTACTATCTCTCCTAGGTGGAATAAGACTTCAGAGATATTCCTGTAATCATTAGCGTTTGCTGTCAGTATTACTGTCTCTTCTAGGTGGAATAAGACTTCAGAGATATTCCTGTAATCATTAGCGTTTGCTGTCAGTATTACTGTTTCTCCTAGGTGGAATAAGACTTCAGAGATATTCCTGTAATCATTAGCGTTTGCTGTCAGTATTACTGTCTCTTCTAGGTGGAATAAGACTTCAGATATATTCCTCTAATCATTAGCGTTTGCTGTCAGTATTACTGTCTCTTCTAGGTGGAATAAGACTTCAGATATGTTCCTGTAATCATTAGCGTTTGCTGTCAGTATTACTGTCTCTTCTAGGTGGAATAAGACTTCAGAGATATTCCTGTAATCATTAGCGTTTGCTGTCAGTATTACTGTCTCTTCTAGGTGGAATAAGACTTCAGAGATATTCCTGTAATCATTAGCGTTTGCTGTCAGTATTACTGTTTCTCCTAGGTGGAATAAGACTTCAGAGATATTCCTGTAATCATTAGCGTTTGCTGTCAGTATTACTGTCTCTTCTAGGTGGAATAAGACTTCAGATATATTCCTGTAATCATTAGCGTTTGCTGTCAGTATTACTATCTCTCCTAGGTGGAATAAGACTTCAGATATATTCCTCTAATCATTAGCGTTTGCTGTCAGTATTACTGTCTCTCCTAGGTGGAATAAGACTTCAGATATATTCCTGTAATCATTAGCGTTTGCTGTCAGTGTTACTGTCTCTTCTAGGTGGAATAAGACTTCAGATATATTCCTGTAATCATTAGCGTTTGCTGTCAGTGTTACTGTCTCTTCTAGGTGGAATAAGACTTCAGATATATTCCTGTAATCATTAGCGTTTGCTGTCAGTATTACTGTCTCTCCTAGTTGGAATAAGACTTCAGATATATTCCTGTAATCATTAGCGTTTGCTGTCAGTATTACTGTCTCTCCTAGGTGGAATAAGACTTCAGATATGTTCCTGTAATCATTAGCGTTTGCTGTCAGTATTACTGTCTCTTCTAGGTGGAATAAGACTTCAGATATATTCCTGTAATCATTAGCGTTTCCTGTCAGTGTTACTGTCTCTTCTAGGT
This sequence comes from Gibbula magus, assembly GCA_936450465.1. Classification (NCBI taxonomy): domain Eukaryota; kingdom Metazoa; phylum Mollusca; class Gastropoda; order Trochida; family Trochidae; genus Gibbula; species Gibbula magus. Next base: position 75,988,673 of record OW388296.1, on the reverse strand, counting down.
GGAATAAGACTTCAGATATATTCCTGTAATCATTAGCGTTTGCTGTCAGTATTACTGTCTCTCCTAGGTGGAATAAGACTTCAGATATATTCCTGTAATCATTAGCGTTTGCTGTCAGTATTACTGTCTCTTCTAGGTGGAATAAGACTTCAGATATATTCCTGTAATCATTAGCGTTTGCTGTCAGTATTACTGTCTCTTCTAGGTGGAATAAGACTTCAGATATATTCCTGTAATCATTACCGTTTGCTGTCAATATTACTATCTCTTCTAGGTGGAATAAGACTTCAGATATATTCCTGTAATCATTAGCGTTTGCTGTCAGTATTACTGTCTCTCCTAGTTGGAATAAGACTTCAGATATATTCCTGTAATCATTAGCGTTTGCTGTCAGTATTACTGTCTCTCCTAGTTGGAATAAGACTTCAGATATGTTCCTGTAATCATTAGCGTTTGCTGTCAGTATTACTGTCTCTCCTAGGTGGAATAAGACTTCAGATATGTTCCTGTAATCATTAGCGTTTGCTGTCAGTATTACTGTCTCTTCTAGGTGGAATAAGACTTCAGATATATTCCTGTAATCATTAGCGTTTCCTGTCAGTGTTACTGTCTCTTCTAGGTGGAATAAGACTTCAGATATATTCCTGTAATCATTAGCGTTTGCTGTCAGTATTACTGTCTCTCCTAGGTGGAATAAGACTTCAGATATATTCCTGTAATCATTAGCGTTTGCTGTCAGTATTACTGTCTCTTCTAGGTGGAATAAGACTTCAGATATATTCCTGTAATCATTAGCGTTTGCTGTCAGTATTACTGTCTCTTCTAGGTGGAATAAGACTTCAGATATATTCCTGTAATCATTACCGTTTGCTGTCAATATTACTAACTCTTCTAGGTGGAATAAGACTTCAGATATATTCCTGTAATCATTAGCGTTTGCTGTCAGTATTACTGTCTCTCCTAGGTGGAATAAGACTTCAGATATATTCCTGTAATCATTAGCGTTTGCTGTCAGTAATACTGTCTCTCCTAGGTGGAATAAGACTTCAGAGATATTCCTGTAATCATAGCTCACGGGAGATGATCAAGATATCAAGCAGAGCAGGTGACCAGTGTTGACACAGTAAATGGAGTGTGTTGTTATACTCGGTAATGAGTCTCGGGGGAGAGAATTAATACAGGCTATAGCGTGCACATTTACTTGGATAATGTTGCCCGTTAAGCCTATATATTCAGTTCAGTTGTACATAATAATCATGCTTGTGATGTCTTTTTCTCTTCTGTATAACCCTAGTAAATTAGTAAAGTTTGGCATTCAGAAACTGACCATTTGGGTCAGTGTTTAGTACAGATCAGGAAGAATGTAACCATCACAGGTGTTGATAGGCTGGTTCAAAGCATGCCAAGGAGAATTACCTCCTTTGAGCACATATACGTTAGCGCCACACGGTATTAATGTCAATATTCACTTGGTATCAACAATAAGCAACTCCCTTCTGACCATTACCTTATCTGTGACCCAAACGTTTTTATTTTCAGTACAAACTATTCAAATCAACTAACATAACATATTAGTCAATATAACAGTGCCCATATAACTAACTTTGTGATTTATGATCTCCCGAAATGTGAGCGGAATTGGCTTTTATAGCATTATGTTAATGTGCACAATTCAGGTTATTTTCTTGACACTTTTTTGAGTAAACGCCCTAAATATGACATTGAATACGTTTAAGTTTCAGTACAAACTATTCAAATCCACGTATAAGTCATTAAAACAGTGCCATAATAACGAACTTTGTGATTTATGATACTTATGGGCGATAACCCTAATGACCATATGTACAGTTTATAAATGATGCATCAACCATACATACATCGACCTAAAATTAAATCTTAATCTAATTATGTTAGAAACTCTGATTTTCATACACAGTATTGTATCTCCTACTTATATTACCTATTATCTATTGTCAAAGTGACATGGTATTCTCTCGAGTCTAGATTTTGACTAATCATCACTGAAGAATGGGATTACTTTGAAATTGATTGCCTAGCTTGCACCAAATTTCCATCTTCCGGGTTGCGTCTGGGACAAACAGATGAACTGAATACTGTGTCCTGTCTACTGGTACTTCCGGGTTCAGTGTCTGAGCCCTGGAGACATGAGGTCGTATCATTGACGTATGATCATCTGGTCAAACTTCCTTCACGTAATATTTTCACAAGACTCTGGAATGTCATTGAAATACTATACTCATGGTAATAATGATTGACACCGCCTAATAGTTATAGGAATGAAATATTATATAAACAACATAACGTGTCAGTTTTGATTATGTTTTCCGTTTAACATGTTACTACTGGATGTCTTTTTGTGAATAGTGTCCTTCAGCATTTGCTATTGCTCCACTTGTACTTTGAAATACCAAAGAAAGAGGAATATGAGAAAAATTAAATTTATTCAAAAGAGTTGTGTCTTGAGATCTTGGCATTGGTGTATTGTTACAGTGCTTGAGTGTTCTCATTTTAGGTCTCATAAATAATGAAAAGTTGCATTTGTAAAAGAAAATCTACTGAGCCCAAATATACACAATATCTTTCATGGAGTCTCATTCGCACACAATTTATACATGGCAAGTATTATATAGTTTACATCACGTGTTTGTGCCATTTGATTTCGAAAATACCATAACATCGAACAATATTAATTGTCCATGCATTTAATTTGCTAAAATCCATTTTCTGTTTAGGGGTGTCAACCATTTTTATCATGAGTATATATACTTTCACAAAGACAAGTGTGATAAAAAAAGAGGTACTTAAAATGTTATGAAATACATTCATAAAGAACATTGGTAGGTTTGAAATTTCAAAACATTCAGTGTAGATTTGGTCGGATGAGCTAACAACTTATTCATTCTCTGTGAAGGTACATAATTGTACAGAAAGTAGTTTATTAAAGTATCTTGTTTTCATTTGTAATAACTCGATGCAAAAGTAACAGATATTGAGTGTTTGAAGAATAATGACAGAAATAAGTTAACATCCAAATATGCTGATTTGTAAGTCTTATTTGTTTCCCCATCTGAATGATATCTGAAATCAAATCTAAAAGGTAGAGAGTCCACACCAATTTTCAATATTTTAAAGTCAAATACCTTCTTTCACAATATCTTTCCCAAAATACAAGGAAACATAAGTTGTATTATGAGTTTAACATATATTCATTGACAGGACATATGCAAGTACTTTCGTAAAATATCGAGAAAATAGTTCACAAACTTTTAATTGGATAAGAAAAATGACACTTTGAGAAAGAACTATGATATGACAGAATAATAATTAGATTATACTCAAAACCTGAAATGTTCCAGATGTACAGATAGCAAGTGGGAGGAATATTTGACATTGCAAAGAGTTTAAAGAGGGGATATCTTGTATAGAAACTTCAAAGCAACATCTAGGATACAATAATGATTTTGCATATAAACTTGACATTCAGTGAAGTAGTGTTCAATTATATTCGACTTTATATAAACCTCACTGCTGCGAACAATGAAAGATGAATGTTAAAGATTAACATATTTCTCTTACATAAGTTCATGGATAAGATAATGTTAAGCTCTTTGTTGATGACGAGTAAAAGCCGAGATATGAAAAACAGGAACACATTCTAAAGTTTGATTCCTCACTCAAAATAAAACTTATGCATATCAGTGTTCAAATCGGTTAAGTGTCATTAGTTTTCCTTTTTTTTTATTTTTGAGTTGGTGTTGCTTGAGTTTATATTGTAAATTATCTTTTAGATTGTTTATGGCATGTAAATGATTTACTGACAACTAAAAAAATCACACAACTTGTGGTAGAACATGAATGTTCTCACGGGAGAGTTTAGATGGTACCATCATAAAATCGTTAACACAAGTGTCACAAATGTCACAAGTATTTCTTTTGAAATAATATAGAAAAAGCAAACATGAATGTATTCTTAGAAAGAACCACATATTTCAAACATGAATAAATGACATTTTATTCACATTAAAATTTATTCCAACAATAACTACATAAATGGAAACATATTTGTAATAGCATAGTTATTGTTTTATCTAAAACAAAACAAAATTGTAAGAGGAAGTTATAAGTTGTATTCCGCAAACATTTTTCATGAATTAATATTTCAAAAGATGTGGACACTTTAAGTATACAAACTTACATTGTATTGATAGATTATGATGTCATTGTGATAAATTATATCTGTATCTCAGCAATAAATCCTTCCTGATTGAGAGTGATCATAAACCATCGATTTTTGGTTTCTGTCTGGTACCGCTCACTTGGTTCTGCTGATTTCCCTAGAGTATGCAGCCAGTGGATGAAGGTGCATTGATGAGCAGAAAACAAGACATCAAGATAACCATTGCCTTATTCTGGTTAATATATCAGTGAAATTATTGGCATTGTGGCACATATTTTACACGTTAAATACTGTAACACTTACAGTGTATGATTTAGGGTTATTTAGCAAATATAAACTGGAGAAGACATATGCTGATATTAATAATGATACTGATATACACTGGTTTTAATAGATACGTTTCGATGTAATTAAAAAAAATTGCATCAATGTATCTTGAGATGTATGAAGCTCCAAGTCATTTATCAACTCATATAAACTGTTACAAAGTGTCATTACATTCTCACAGGCAATTTTCCATGCACCAGTTGTGTTTCATATGCTCATGAGCTCATATATATTTCACCCAGGAAGAACAATAGTGAAATATTTTCTTTGTGAAGCTAATTTAGAAGGATAATAACTTCGGTTGTCAGGAAAACCAGTGGAGTGTCCTGGCGGTGTGTTATGTGTGTGTATGGTTGACGGAACATGCTCTAGGAAGGATCCTAGTGAGATGCAGGATCTTGTCAATCCTGAAAATCCATCGGATCCTGTCAGCAAGGTTTGCTGGCTGCACACTTGTGACTCGCTCTGTACTGAATATGAAACACACAGACAGTTGAGGATATGTACATTGTATTGCATACTAAGAGACGGAAAATGTGAATATAAAACATATTTTCGTTTATGTGAGCATATGATTGGCATACCAGGTTGCACACTATTTCCAGTGGAATCGTTGAATCGTTGAAGTTTTCCGATCCAATGCCGGACAGACCTATGAACTCACATTTGGCCAATCACGCCAGTGACTGGAACCACTTGTAAGGTTTCTGTTCACTGAAATCGATCTACTTGTTTTGATCTTGATTCTCCTATACTACTACGATGTGAAGACCGGGAAACCTGGAGGATCTTAAGGGGAAGCAATAGAGGTGAGGTGAGGTGAGTTGGGGTTTAACGCCGTGCCCCTAGGCCTGGCGGGGGAAGCAATAGGAGCCAGCGGCAGAGAACATTTCCAAAATGTTTAAGTCTCATGTGATTCTAGTGGGTTTTTTTCTACTTTCTGAATACACATCAAAATCAACCAAATGAGGTTAAATGTGTTAGACGAATTATGACTTTAAATTATGTTAGCAGCAGTTCAATATTTATCCAGATAAAAAGTAAGCACACCTCACAGCGATATTTTATTATAAGAGACAACATGTGTTGAACATTTGAAATCAAGATATGTTCAAGAATCAATATATGCTCCAAAAGTTTCATTCCAATTACAAACTCTCTCTCTACTTTTCATGTTACAAGTTTAACTTTATTTGCATGAACACTCATTTTTCTATTTTAAATGATACTATGAACTTTACTGATAATTAAAGGTGTCTGGAAAGTCCATAAACCACAATATTACACTCTAATATTTCCTAGATTAATCTTACTGTTGCAAGTTTGCTCAATGCTGACCTTTTACAAATATTCTTAAATATTTCACAAGTATCACCAATTGCCTATAAAAGCCATCAACGACCCCATGGGTATGCCATGCTCGATTCTCATGCAAGAAGTAACAATTTGGTATTTCACAATGCACGCATAAATCTCCAGACACTAAGAAGTTAATCAACGTTTCTTTTGATATGAAGATACTGTTAAAGAAAATTACTGGAATAGGTATGATAATAATTTGAAGATTAAAGAGCCATCAAGTATGTTAGTGTTTCAAATACAAAATTATTTTTGGAAAATATACTTCTCTCGCTTGAGAATCTTTTATCTACAACATGACATGTGATAAATCATTTTCATATCACAATGTTGTGAAATTTGGTTTCTAAGACAAGTACCCCCTTCGATTATACATCTGACATCATATTCCCTTTATTGCCTAAATCGTACTTCACAACAATAAGCGTTTCCAAAGTGTGAAGGCTCGTTTAAAAGTCGCCATAGCCATCCACGTACTGCACGATCTTCTCTTGCAAGTTACCCTTGTCACACATTACTGAATGTGACGATTGCCATATAAACAATGTTTCTAAATGTCCTTACAATAAACAAATTATTAACATTTTACCTGTTTAATGTATTTTTTAGTGTGATCAGATCATCTCATTGATTATAAAATTCAAGCAAACTACCTAGTTGGTTAAAACATTTATTCCAATATATGTATATATGTAGCACATACATAATTGAATATAATGGTAAATAAATGACCACCAAAAATTATATATTTCAATTTCTGTGATTAATAATAAACACTGTATTCGTTCGTGTCTTTGTATACAGTGAGTGAGTTAGACCACAATGCTTTGCGCTTGAAAAGAGTAGACATGATCCATATTTAGACTTGAAAACCAATCAGTGCAATTTCTCGGCTTAATTTTGGACAAAAAAATCTGTGAAAGTAAGTGTATATATTTCATGGAGATTGATTTTAACAATTTTCCAATATATATCAACATCATTGAAGTCTCTTTGAGTGAAGGAATGGATCTGTAATTTTTAATATAAGTGTTATTTTCTTATGATAAAAATTGACAACAAATAGCCCGACTTAACAATTGTGCAATGTCACCGTTGGCAACCTGTAACAGGCAACTATAAACGTTCATATTCTTTTCTGTTAATGGTGTATATATCGTGAGATGGTGTCAATTAGAATTGTGCTAGGACTTAACACATTTGACATGCTGTGATCTGTACATAAGACTCCTGCAATTTTATATCTGTACACGAGGACTTGCAACACGTCTCGATTGGGTGAATAGATACGCGATATCTTTCCCAACAATACAAAATTAAGTGCTTTCATTAGCGTTACTCGTATTGCTCTAGCACATCACAGAACACAGACATTGGTTTAGATTACAAGTAGCATATTGTTGCTGAAACACTTTTTTTGGGCATCAAAACATGTTTGTTTCAAGCTCATTAAATTGATGACTGCATAGATTTGTTTATATCATACATTAAAACTAAGTGTATTATATAATTGGTTATATAATGACTTCTATATTGAAATAATTGAGAAGTTTCAAATATATATCATGAAAGAAATGTGGTATTTATGCTTGATTTATAAGACCAAACAAAATTTTGGATCGGATGACTTAAATTGTAAGTGTAACCGGAAGTCGATGTTTGTTCCAATGTGTTTCAGCTTTAAAGAAAAATATATTGTCAATTTTCAAAACGTATTTAATTCATGACTGCCTCCTGTTAATTTAAATATTAATCAGATATTATGTTTTAACCTAAGATGAAACGTTTAGGCTTCATAGCATATTCCATAGGTCCATCTCTGATCTTCTGTTTTATGCCAAGGACCAATTTATGTTTACTACACAAATGAAAGCTATACACTGTGTTAACTCAACTGAAGGAAATAGCTTTGCCTAGCTCATTACAATAACGTTGATGGAACCATTGGATCTCTCGATCAGAATCTTGACGCTGAACAGTACTGCTGACAATTAACAGATGATTGGGTACAGGATGATGTCAGCATGAACATTGTAAACTAAACCAATCCGTTATGTTTTCGCATCAATCTTCAAATTGTTTAATGGCTGCAAAAAGGTTAACTAAATTTCAGTAATTTGTTTTGTCCTCGATGAATTGACTTCACCACGTTATCACAATGTCTGATATTTGAACATACTGTCATAGCAATCAAGTTCAATTCATGCATGTTTATAAGTTTGTTTCACTTGAAATATTGTGTTTTATAAGGTAAGACATTAGATTTGAATTCATAAAGGAATGGTGTCGTTATAGTTGATAAACTTATGAACGTGTGTGTAACCGTGTGTAAATATCTCATTTTAATCTATTATATTTACTTCTTTTTACCATTTTAATATCATTCATACTAAATAAGTTCAATAACTTATTTAGCAGTTTTACCATAAACTTAACATTTCATAAAAATACCCCTTTATTTACTTTATCCCATGTCCTGTGTTTCTACTAACACTTGCACCGGTTGTTCAAGCTAGTTATTCACTGTAGCTTAGGTAATTAAGTTAGTTCTATGTGTTAGGGTTTTACTTGGGTATCTGGGTGGTCAGAGGCTTGTCCTGTGACCAGTGTCTATTGTTTAGGTTAGCTTGGTATGTGATAGTCAGGTACCTTATACTCTACTCTCTCCTCTCTCTCTTACTCGGCATTCTTCCTTTTGGCCGTCACGATCTGCACACCACAGTATATAGGGTAAGTTCTGTTTAAGTTATATCTTTAGTTATTTGCGTAGGTACTTAGGTTATGTGTAGTATGTATTATATGTATTCATGTTTATGTTTTATCCTGTTACGGCATAGTACAATGCTGTAATTATATCAGTTATGCTATCATTATATATAATTATAATGGTGTAAATATTCTTATGTATCACTAGCTTGTATGATAGTGTTGGTGCATGACGTACATCATGTGCCGTGAGTTGTTTTATCTTATGTATATTAGTGCAGTATGTATGATATTGTTATTACGTTATATTGGCATTGTATTGCTGGTATTTATGGTTTTCTAGTATTACTTTAGGGTTTTCATGTTAGGTTTATTATGTTAGGATAAGTATTTACGTCAGTTAAAAGTATCTTTGATAAGTGTAAGTGTAGGATTAGTGTAAGGTTTTAGGGTAATCGTACATATATTTGCTTAAGTTAGGTATCTACAACATATTAGTATAAGTATATTAGGTATGTAATGTTTATAGTATTTAGGGTATTAGCATATTCATAGTTAGAATCATATATTCTAACTATGCATTCATTTAAGGTTAGGTTTATTTAACATAAGTAAATGTAAGTTAGTTTTATAAGGTATTATATCATTAGTATAGTTATGTTAGTTAGACGGTATATGCCAAGTTTACTTATCTTTCGGTAGTTACATTTAGTTAATTAGTTCCTATTTTACGTTTAGGTATCCCTGATTACTGCGCCTCTCTGACTCGAGTTGGAAGCCTGCGTCCCTGAGACGAGGTTGGTTTGGTTTAGTTTATGTTTATATATATCTGTGTCTGTAAATAGTATTATTTCATTCAATATTGTGTTTTAATGTGATGGATTTATAACATAAGTATCATGTGCTGTTGTATGTGATTATGCCCTAGTATCAATGTTATAATGCTGCAAAAGGATTATGTAACAACAGTTTATTTATCACTTGTATATATGATTTGAATGCTCATGTAATGTGCATTCACGTGTAATAGTAATTTAATGTATGGATGTTGTGTAATTCACGATATATATTAATATTTCTGTATTTTGTGTTCCAGGGCATTTTTTCCTCTCGTTGTTTATACTGCCCCATCCGATTGAATAAATCCATCCACTGAACCCCCACAAGTGCTCGTCGTGTTGTCTATCTACGTACATAGAGTACCTCTGTTACATGTGTAATACTTGATTAAACCCTGTGTAATAAGTCAGTAGAATGCTTTATTGTCACTGTAGTGTCTGACACATGTCTCTCAGTTCGCTGACACTGGTTTCCGGGAAGGACACGTCTGGATTGAAGTATGTTATTTCACCCAGATTTGTGTTTGAAGTTTAGTGTCAGGATATTTGCTCTATCAACACTATTTACCCCAGCAAATATACGGATATGTAATATAACACATTGATCCGACATGCTGTTTGAACATCTGACGAGTTTCTGGGGTGTTCGTCTAATCTAATTGTTACAGTTTATTTGAATAGCACAGATATCATATAAACTGTCTTGTTTGGTCCGTCTATCACGGTTTCATTTTATATTTCTCAAACTCAAACCGCTTGTCGCGTGAACATTGAGTCTGTGGCATACTATAATTAATTGTCCAGAAATATCATAGGCACATCTCTGAATAAGAAAAATGCTTGGACGCAGAAGAAATTATTTGTCATAAACCCATTCAGGCTTACGAGTTATGGCTTATGTTGCCATCACATTGCAAAAACCACAGAGGAGTCGTGTATACATGATAATTCAATTACATCATGTGACAAATGGATGAATATTTGCATTTACATAGTTTGATGTTGTAATTCAGTTTAAGGAAACATTGTTCACATTTTATATAAATTTACCTTCCTAAGTTCAGTATGTGCCAAAACAATTTATACACTCAACTTCAGAATGAACGGGAAAATCAGGGGTTATCTATCTTCAGACAAATCCTGAGATTTCACAAAGTGTTCAAATACGAGATATTGAACACAGAACGAATGCTGTCCCTTTTAATATATAGCTAAGCTCCTGTAATTAACTATTCACACTTACATACTGAGTATATGATCAGGAATCTTATCTCTAATGTGATTTCTGAAGAAGATGAAACATTATAAATAGCATTATTGAATACTTGGTTTCTGTGCATAAAAGTTCCTTTTTGTTGAAGATGCTAAAGAAGAGGAATACGTAAACAATAATCATATTTTTAGTATATGTCCACATGTAGATTCATAGATAGATGGTCATACTATATCCATCCAAAAATGTATATTGTGTTTATTCATTTAATCCATATTGATTTCAGAGAACTCCAACCTTATCCACGAGGAGAAAAAATACTTGATTTGTTATTTTGCTTTCAAAAGAAGATTTCCTGATACCTTAAAATGTTAACACTTTACTCTGTGTATAATATTGAAAACAGTGCGCCCTGGAATGATGTCCTATGACAACATCTATACGTAATGTTTTATTATAATAGAGAGAGTAATTTACCACAATATATATTTACAATGTGCTGTATTTAATCATGTTGACATCCAATAGCATATATATTGTGCTGATGTATGTGCCGCCATTTTAAACCAACAGTCTTTCAAACAATGTCTATTCTAGTGTCATCAACATTACTGAGCAACGAACTTCATCTTATAACGTTTTTACATAAAGCTGGAAAAACAAAAATCGACAAAATCAACATATGAGATTTTCAAACACATCAAAACCATGCTACACCAGAACAGGTAATCCCTCTGATTTGATCACAAGTAGAGAATTATTCCAGCATCAAGTACTGGAGATATACAATCATATCAGATTTTTTGGATGAATATGATCAAAGGTTGGATCATAATGGCTTCTTATCGATTGGAGCCAGCACCTAAAATCTGGTTATCCATTTATCCATGTTTGAGCATGGCTTCACAGACAGGTTTCTAACTGACAAATCTCCACTCACTTGATGTGATGCAGGATCCAGCTGCATGACATTTTTCAAGCCGATAGCATTATGGAAACCAGAATATACAGATATGTAATGACTAAAGATTATCCCAAAACATTACAATGGGTCACGAGTTTATTGGGATTTGATGCAATAACAACAAAAAATGTTGTTTTTAGACCAATGTAAACGAATATTATACCAGGAAAGCGTGGGAAATATAGGTCGAAATGTTTTAATGCAAACAAAACAACTGGTAAGTATTTCACCCTGTATAGCTTCATAGGTTTGTTAAATGCTTACAGTACAAAAAAAGTCGCTGCAAAAAGTCCAACAAATATTTTTAAAAAGTTGCCAGGTTTACTTGAGAAATTATTTATGTCATACATGTTATCTTACACTGACAATATATTGAACAGATTTTAAATGATTTTCTTAATCAAGCATTCATCAAAATCATGTATAGTGACATCAGAACAGTTAGATTTAGACATATGTATTTAACTTCATTGTTTTCATTCAGCATGTTAATACATTTATTATGTAAAAAATCCCTTCTTCCATACTACCGATAACAATTCCCTTTTCTCAAACGTTACATACAGCAGAGTAAATTAAACGTTGGCATGCATTTTAATATAATATACATGCACTGAAAACAAGAATCAATACGATTTGACAATTTTCGGTTACAGCAACTATATAATGCAGCAACTCTTGGTGATATTTCTTCAGTGTTGTTGTATAACTGTTTGAAATCTCTATTTAAGTCCTGTTCATAATCAACAATTTGACTAAAGGTGGATTTTTTTTCATCAAACCATTCCTAATATACACTGCGAACAATTTATCAGAACCACTATGAATAATTCAGTGCAGTCAAGAGCCATGAAGAGAATCTGCTATTCATGTAAGAACAGAGTGTTAAATCTGCTTACATGTCATCAAACTAAAGCAGTTATCTGCAAATTCACTTCAGAGACTCAGGAGGTTTAAACATGTCTTCGTCGGTATTGCATTCTATTCCATGCTGCAATCCAAATTTAGCTGCGTAAGTTGAGAACATAAAATACTTACATTCCATCGATACTTTTTATGAGTTGACAAGTGGCGGTGTATTTGGTAGATGACTTTAATATGGAGGGACATGTCACGTTATGTTCAGACAAGTAATCAATGACTTATATGGTTTAGTTGCAAAGCTGGAACTCTATTCAATGTAACTATAGCATCACCGGCCCTTTGATCACTGTTCATGGGGTAAACTTAATATGTTGTTGGTGTTGTATCAGTATACTGATCTCATCTTTTCAATCATCCAACATGAAATTAATCGCTAACGTCTCTATGGATTTATGCGTTGTATTTGAAAATTATCCTGTATACATGTTAAGACCCGTGAACATTGCTACCCATACCAACGCGTTATTAGTTTCACTTTTAAATGCATTAACTTAGAATCTTTCATGTTACCCTTCTTTGACTTGTACAGAATGAGTGAACATATTTCTGCAATGCATTTGGACTGATTAAATTCACAAATGAATTTTCTTTCTCTGTGTTTGAAGTGTGATTGGTACACTTGGTACACTGTTCCCAATGCATCACCCTCGTGGATGCCTTCTGAAAGCAAAGAAGAAATGATCCATGCCTATAAAGAGTTAGACGGTAAGGAACCAAGTTCAACATTTTAATACCAGGGAAGCTTATATTTAAAGGTTAGGCATAACACATGTCTCACATACTTGTTTCTTTTTGAATTACCTTCGAACAAAGATAAAAGTATACCTGCAAACTGCTAGTAATTTAAAGACGATTTCTGGATTATTTGTAAAATATGAATTTTTGATAAAACATTAATTTGTCCTTGAACGAAACATCAATACCTACACCTACATGTACACATTACTCTTCAAATGTCTAGATGATTGATATTTGTATCACCATGTTGTTGAGTGTATTTTACTCTGATACTAATCACTGACACTAATCCTGTTTGAATCTTTTATCATAACTGTTAGGTTAAATAATTTATTAGCCAGTTCCTATGATCAGCCAATCTTTGTTAATCTAATGAACTGAAATTGGCTAAGGAAAATGTTGAATGTGATTAGAAAACCTCAGGTTAAGGACCCCGTACAGCGGTTAATACATTTATTCATGATTAAGTACACTTGTGAATATTTATGAAGTTTCTCAATAGAGACATTGCTTAATATGAGAAAAGTATATTTTCATAGATGCATTAATTACATTCTTGCACAAACTTGCATTATTTTACTGCGAACGCAAACAGTTATGGCGTAATTGTTTCACATAAAAAGGGTACATTGGCTTCTGGTTTCGGTAGTTTGCAAATTGTTTCCATTACAATTGGTTTATCTCTTGAGATACGATAAGTGAATTAGTAGGTAGCTGACATGATTTATTCAACAGACGCATATTTTTTAATATTATGTTTTCTAAAGGACATACGTACTAAGCCTCGAGATATACTGCTGGGATAAGAGGACAATTGAGAAAATGATATTCTTCTGACGAAAAGGCGACACTTGTTGATATCACCTGTGCTAATAAAGAGATGTACTGAACATTTAAATAAGTGTGATGACAGTTGATAGAATTTGTCGCCACTGACCTTTAAAATGGCTATTGGATTAACATACATTCACAAATTGGTGACTTTTCGTGGGTCATAGTTTTGACGAAAATGTCATTTGACTGCCAATAGACAATTACGAGAAAGGTTAGCACAAGAAAATAGGTACCTCTTTTTATGGTATAGTTATCGTTCATAACACTATTGACCATTAGGCTGTGAGCTATTGGAAATTAAATTAACTTCTTAAATACATGTAAACTTTGGCCATTTCAAAGTAATTACTTCAATTGTGAAGCCCAAACAGCATGTAGAATTGACCTGTCCATTTTAAGTATAAGTGATAGATGTTAGAATGGTACCACGAAATGGTAATCGTTTTGTTTATTAACATGCATTCAAATATGACCACATCAAGATTTTGAAAATCTAATAATGAATAAAATAATAAGTACAATAAATCCCTAGGCATACTTTCAAGAAGTCAGCCACAGGCACGTATTTCAAAATAACGAGAACATCAAATAATTCATGTAGAATGATAGGAGAGTTTTCAAGTCGCATGATCCCATGATAAAGAAGATCAAAAGGCATACTCGATTGGATTCTCATCAGTGCTGTTTGCAGGCCTGGGTAGCAAGAATTTGCCAACTCTCCAATCTTTAATGGGCAGTTGTGTTGTTGTCTTGCAGGAAAAAGTTATTTCTCTAAACACCAATGTCTTTTCGAGAACGTTTCTGTACTTCCTCTCATTGCAATTCTCCTCTGGCATCAGAAGTTCCGCTTAACCATTACAATGGATTCCAGCACATATATTACAGAACCTCCACCATGGGCCATTGTTCACTGGATTCCATCATTGTTCAGCCATTCTCTTCTCAGACGTTCGGTCAATTGGAATTGTGGCTCATACGTAAATATGACCTGAGGCCAGTGAGGTTTAGGTTGAGTTTCACCAAGACTGGGCATGGATTACAATGTTCCCGGGTCTTAAATGATGTCCATTGGATGTCAGCCACTGATAGCATAGTGTATCCAACAACGTGTCTAAGAAAGAATCGATGTCATTATAATATGTTTAAAAAGTTGTAGATTTATTAAATATTGATATCTTTAACGGATGAGTAATATGTTTGGCTGGTTAAACGGCTTGACTGAAAATGACGGCCATGTACAGAAAATGATTGTATGTCTATGCACGCCTTGTTCATAATTTGTAATGCAGGGACGATACTATATAGGCAAGTTGTTACTGGAAAACAGTTCAATATATGTAGGGATCCATGAAAAGCGTTGGAGATAAAGTACAGATCACTTTTGTTTTGTGACATTTCTGAGTGAAACAATCACAGACATCTGATTTCATCAAAATAACGTCGTTTGCTATTTTATGTCATTTCCATTCCATCCCTGACACTTGAGAATATGTGAAGAAGACGCTTCATGTATTAATATCCGATCGATACAGTCTCCACTGGTGATGGGAGCATGTTTTGATGTTCAGCTTCTATTTCACTTCAATCGACGGACTCTTCATGTAGGACACAGTCAGCTTGAGGGTCGTTAAGCGATGAAATTAAGAGAAGAGACGTTCCACAATATACAATATACTATATTAAACTTGATTGGCTGATTACATAGCCTGAAGATACAACAATAGCATTGCATTATAATAAATGCTTTAAAGATGTACATATTTTTTCCGAGTTACTAAATCTATATTAAAATATCAAAGTTCGAAATATATGATTTAGGAGTTATTTCTTCTTAGAAGATTATCAATTGTTTAAAGGTATCCCTCATATGATCTTCACTTTTGTTTGTGTTTTCGTGTGCATATCTGATAAACACGAGATGAAAATAACTTGAGGCTGCTTGCGTTACTGCGTATTATAGTTACTAGATGGTTGAATTGATACACGGGGGCGTGTATCGCTTAGAAACAACGTTTGAATGACATATACCTATATAGACCCTACCCTATTACTATAAAAGGAAAGGGATATAAAGACCACACCACCACATGCTCATTCAAACTAATATTTCGCATCAAAAACAATTTGTATGGCACAGTTGGTGACTACGATACGAAAGCTGAATGATTTCCACACAAGATGGGCTATATATGGTCACAATCCGATCATTACTTCAAAAGCTATGCTACAAAACAGTCCGCATATCGCTACTTCAACATTGTCAAGCCAATTTCGACGCTCACGAAAATCAGCGAAAAACCACTTTTTAAAATCGTTTATTAATTCCAGCAATGTTGACAGCACCTATGACGCGGCAGATTCGAACCGCAGAGTGAAACTACAGATTTAAACACATATTGCAACACCTACACATCATTTTCCCGACTGTACTACGGCATTTTGTCTCAAATCATTGTCATGCATTGGCCACTCGGTTCGCTAGCAGCCATTCATGACCTTGACATTCAGTTGACCCGGAATGTGAATTGATATAATTAATTGTAATAAGGTCTAAAAACTGTCATAATTGGAGTTATCGTTTGAGGAAGGGACGGATTACTATGGATATGACAAACAAACAATTTGAAATAGCATATTGCTTTAAAATGACATAGTGTTTGATGTACGTATATCTCTCTCAAACATCTCATCTAGTAACTATAATACGCTGTAACGCAAGCAGCCGCAAGTTATTTTCATCTCGTGTTTATCAGATATGCACACGAAAACAAAACAAAAGTGAAGATCACATGAGGGAAACCTTTAAACAATTGATAATCTTCTAAGAAGAAATGACTCCTAAATCATGTATTACGAACTTATTTGATAGAGTAACTCGGAAAAAATATATCTTTAAAGCATTTATTATAATGCAATGCTATTGTTGTATCTTATCTCTCTCAAACACCAAACGGTATCACTGTCTCCCCCTAGCTAGATGGAACAACAACAAATATATATATATATATAATATATATATATATATATATAGATATATATATATATATATATATTATATGATTGCAGGTGAAATACCGGGATCTATCAATGAAAATAAACCGTGTTATCAGTCACTAGTGAAAATAACAATGGAACGTGTAATCAGTCACTAGTGACTGATATAACAATGACCTGACGTCATAAAACAATGCCCCTACGTCATCACACGTTCATGACGTCACATTGTTGCTGAGGCGACAGTCTCATTCTGGAGCCGGCTTAACGTAAATGCAAGTCTATTTCGGTGAATATGCAACGATTTGGTCATATAATAAATAGAAAATTTGTCTTTTCTCGACAAATACCATGTTTATTTCATCTCGTGAGGTAGAAAAGTTATATATTTTCACTCGTGGCTGCGCCACTCGTGAAAATATAACCTTTCTACCTCACTCGATGAGATAAACATGGTATTTGTCAAGAAAAGCCAAATATCCTCTAAGTAATAATAGCTCACGAGGGATGTCAGTTAACCATATATAAAGCAGAGCAGGTGACCAGTGTTGACACAGTAAATGGTGTGTTATGCTATACTCAGTAACGAGTCTCGAGGGAGACAATTAATACAGGCTATAGCGTGCACATTTACTTGGATGGTGTTGGGTTGTTTACCTGTGTGTGTAAGCCTTATGTTGAGTACATGCCGTCGTGATTTTAGAATTCTTTATTGTGACGTCTTTTCTGTTCAATATTATGCTAGTAACGTTTGTCATTCACAGACTGACTTACTCTATTTGCCAAAAATAATATCACTTTGCAGTGATATTAGTGTTCTCTTTAGTGTTCTGCTGAAAATTCACAAATAATATATTACAATTTAGAGGCAATGACACAATTGATTACTAATCCTTACAAGTGCATGAAATGCAGATGGACATAGGGTTTTGCAACATAACTTCAAAACGATTCTGACAGGTTAAAAAGCTTGCAAATAAGTTTGTCAAAACAAAGACAGTTTTCAATATGAATCAAGGACAATCAGGAATCTTCATTTGCAACTTGAATGACATACATATATCTATGTGCTAAAAAAGTACTCATGACGTAAATGGGGTACGTATTCCAAAATAGCCAGTCTATTATAAGAGAAAGATAAGATGTTGTATATAAGAGAAAATTGTATATTCTCCTGTATTGTTATATACCGAATGTTGCTGAAGAATGAGATTTCTATCTTCATGATTACGACTTTGACAGACACTGACAACAGGTCGATGACTTTATATCACACCATAATAGAAACTGAAGACTGTGTCATGTCTACTGGAACATCCGTTTCACTGTCTGTGCCCTGGCGACCTTAGGCCGTTTCAGTGACGTGTGCCCATGTGGCCAATGTTCTTCTCAAGTTTGTCACATACTCATTTCAGAAGACCCTAGACTATTATTGAAGTCATGTGTACTTTCGCACGCAGATGTATGATATAAACGAGATACTTAAGGTACATGAAAAGCACTTAAAGTGTAAAACAAAACGTTATGTAATACATTCTAAAAGTACACGAGGAGGTTTTTGGTTTCAAATGTATACACTTTTATAGGATGAAAATGAAACTTATTGCTTCCCTATAGTAGTATTATGTATAGACAACAGTTAATAAGAAAACGTATGATCTTAAGATAGTGTGATAACCAATACACGCATGGTCATAGGACACATAGTTATCTTCAGACTTTGGATTAATGTTGAAGCGGCTCCAGACTTGCTACATGCATGATGTTTATTTGAGCATTATACATGTTCAAAGTTCGAAAGTTTCAGATACAGGGATATCTACACATTTAAAGTATCAAGAATAATTTCATTGTTTAAGTAAATCCTAGATAATTTATTTGTAAAGAAAGTCTCCTCTTTTAACTCTCTGAAAATGGAGGCAAATCTGAAAGGTCGTTAACAAGTTTCACTATTTGAAATTCAGGTGATCTGATTTCCCATTATCATTTCTTTCTTTCTATCTTTAACAGAAATATTAACAAAGAAATCTCAATGGTACTGATTTTGAAACATGTTCCATAAGAACTATTAATATACATTGTAGGTCTTGTATATGCTTTATTTGAGTATCGTTAACATAATTTAAACCACAATTAATTGTTTCACTAAACGTCACATAAAAAATAATCTGATAGGACAGGATAATGATTAGACTACACTCAGAAATACTTCAGATGTAGAGATAGCAATTGGGAGCAATATATTACATGGTAGACAGAGTTGGAAGAAGAGATATCTTGAATGGAAACATCAAAGCAACATATAGGAGTAAAACAATGGTTTTTCATATCAAATTGACATACCATGAACCAGTGTACAGTTGATATAAATCTAACTGTTATTAAAACGACAGATGAATGATCAAGATTTACACATTTATCTTAGGTCAGTCCTTGGAAAAGATACATTATCTCCTGCTTCCAGAACACTGATATATGTCTGTGAAATGATAGAGAATTAGGGGATGTGGCGTAAAAGCAGGGGAACATGACTTAATCACTTCTCATAAAACAAACTGACCAATAGTATAACAGATGTGAGAATCGTTTCATCATATAAACGAATCCTTAAAAATAAGAACATATTTTATTATTTCTTATTTATAATTTCTCATTCCAAATAATAAAACATTTTTTTTATCGAATCTCCTTTACTCAGCAGTTTTACGGTGTTACTTTTAACAAGAAAGTTTCTGAAATTCACACACACGCTTGTGTTCTGCAGAAAAATCCCGAAAGGTGATTGTAGGCGGCACCGTCATAAGAGAGATCAATATGGTCATATTTACAAACAAATCTTTCTTTTGAGATAACATCGAAGTAAGGTAAATACTGATAAATGTGAAGAGAATAAGAAGACCTTTCTAGATGACAATTTATCCACATAAAAGTGCATATGAACACATATTAGTAATTACATCGCCGTAGACAAGATTACATTGTCAAACTGAGTTGATAGATTCTGATGTCATGATGATGCATTGTATATGTATCTCAGCAATAAATCATTCCTTATTATGATTCATGACTGGGGTGGGAGTGAGTTTGTCAGTTTAATCAATCAAATGCCTCAACCTGTCAGTACAATTTCTTGGCTGTTCACTTGAGTTTTAATAATGTAATAATCAAGTGGAATTGGGGGAAGGAGGAGTCATCTGTTTTTATGAGCAAGACACCTCATAGTCACTATCACTATATCACTATATTTGCCAACTGCCATTTTTCATTGACCTTATTGTTAAAATGCCTGTTTTCAGACTCTGTATTTGCCTTTATAGAATATGTATTTAACATGTGTATGTATTGAACTGTTTAAATGAACTGTAACGATGGAGATTCAAAAATAAATAAAATTATAAAAAAAAAAAAGACACCTCATAGTTTTGATAATGTACTGGTAATTAAAACTGATCATTCAACTTACAGGCATGTGGGGCCGGGGAGATAAGCTCTCCTGATGGGTCTTGATTAAAGCTGCAAAGTATTCAAGTGGAAGCAGCATTGCATCTACGTTTTATTTTAAGACGAACCGAACTAATTTATTATTTAGTTTATAAGTCTGACAGACCTATTAAGGAAATAATTAAGTTATAAAGAGAATCTATAAATTCTCACTTTGCACATCACACCGGCGACGGTGAAAGGTTTATGATCACTGGAATCGATCTGCTTGTTTTGATCTTAATTCTCATATAATACTGAGATGAAAGACATGGAAACCGTTAGGGTCGTAAAGGGAAGCAATAGCAGCCAGCAGCAGTAGGGAAAGTTTCTCAAAATGTAATGATTCACAAGTGATGCTACTGAGTTGTGTTATTCTTTCTGAAAACACATCAAAATCAACAAAACATTAAACATTTCGTGCGGTCTATCTTTCATTTCATGATCTTTAATTCCAGGAATTGGAATAATTTGATTGTGGGGATTCCCATATTCCTTAAGTACAAGTATTAAATCAGCTACATCAGGGACATGTCGTCATCCTCTCAATTTGAAGTTTTAAAGCTGTTGGCATTAACTTTGATAGTATGATGGAAACCAGACAGATAATGTGTAAACATTGATCCCAAAGCATCAACATGGGTCGCGGGTTTATTTATACTTGATGCAAAACAATCTGAAATGTAAATTAATTCAATGGTCATGTAATATTGTTCTAGCCAAGCCGATAAGATACAAGAGACAAAGATGTTTTTAAGGTGTTTTCAAAGTTTGATGACAAGACCGATGTAACGGAGTATTATACAAGAAAAGTTTGGGAAATATAGGTAGGAATTGTTGAATGCCTTACAAAAAAAAACCTGGTAACCATTTAACTTTTTTGGTGCTCCATAAGTTTGTTATTTTTAAATACTTTGAAGCAAATTGTTGCTGCAAAGCTAAGTAACTTTTTTTTATAATGCCTGTCGGATTTACCTGACAGAGTATTTATTTCGTCAATGAAATCATACACTGACAATGTATTCATGGAATTTAGATGATTTTTCTTTAACAAAGCATTCATCAACACCACGTTTAGATTTAAAAAATAGCATTAAAAAATTATTATTATCTCATTTAACTGGTTTGAACATATTGTTTTCATTCAGAAATACTTTAATCTGGGTTTTATGCATTTTAATACATTTCTTTAAAAACTTACTCCACAAATCGATTATCATGGTCTGAATATTTGAATTGTGATTTAGTAGGTAAATTCAACTTCCATCCTTCCGTTGATAATTACATTTTTCTCAAACACATAAATCAGAGTAAAGTAGACCATTCATTGATTTTAGTTTGTCGTGTTTTTTCTCTATTTTCTTTTCTTTCATTTCTATCATTTCTATCATTTCTATCATTTCAGTACAGCACAGATGTTTGTTGGATACAATACAATTTGTCTAAATTCGAATGAATTTTAAAAAAATGAACTGAAAAGAATATGATATGAATGTTATAGTTATATGTCATAACATCCATATGATGTAGCAATACTGAAAGACTTCAAAAGCTGGATAATCATCTCGGTGATATTACTGCAGTTCTAACTGCAGATACCTGTCTGTTAGTTGACAAGACACAAGGATATTTGGTAGATGACAATAATTAGGAGGGACATGTCACGTTATGTTCAGACAAATGAATTACCTGGTTTTAGCATCTTCACAACGTCACAGGCGTAACGAAACGATTTCCATATCTTCTCCTTCCGCCCTTGACCTCAACCCTCGCATTTTCAGTGCTAAGATTTTAACGTACTGCAGGCTAATCGGATAAGCCAATCAGAAGACAGTTGCATTGCCTCGGTAACTGTGGCAAGGTAAATCAATGGAGAGATCTCGATACATTTTCACCTTGCCGTGGAAAGATGGGTTTTAGCTGCTAGCTCAAAGCAATGTTACTCATTATCACAAACCTTTTTATCCTGGTTAAGGCAGTTGAATACATTCGCTTATTTTGAATTGGTTCCGAATGTAAACGGCGATTTCATTGGCTGTATGTTAGCAGATGGTAAGGGACGAAACTCGTGATCACAATAGGTGTCGCTGATTCGTTTCACCACTTCTACCTAGGTTGAAGGCAAGGTAAATTAATGGAGAGATCTCGATACATTTTCACCTTGCCGTGGAAAGATGGGTTTTAGCTGCTAGCTCAAAGCAATGTTACTCATTGTCACAAACCTTTTGATCCTAGTTAAGGCAGTTAAATTCATATGATGTCCTTTTGTATCAGTTTTTACTTATATCATCTTGGAAATCACACGACACGACGACAACACAAAATTAATTTCTGATGTCTCTGTTGATGTGTGCATTGTATTGAATTTCGTAACAGAGTGTAGATATTATTTGTAGACATAATTACTGTTGACTTAATTGTATTTAATGGGTTTCTTTCAAGTATTAAGATTATCTAAACTCTTCTTTAGTTGAATAGCACTATTATTGGTCCTAATCCATTACTCTATAATCCATAATGGACTATTGTTATACATTTACATAATTTGACTGTGTTTATTTTACTTCAAAAGAAGGAAAAACACATAGTCATATTTTATTTCTTTATGTTTCAGGTTTGATTGCTACATTGGGTACACTCTTCCCAATGCTGAACCTCCATCTTCGTAGAGAGGTCATTGTGAATGCAATAATCGGTAATCCATGCTGTTGACGAGTGTTTGGGAGGTAAGTTTAGATAAGGAAACATGTCTCACCTAATTGTTTCACACTTGGTTTCATAACTTTTTGAATGACCTTCGTACAAAGATGAAAGTATCCCCAGACTGCGAGAAAAGTAATGACGATTTCTTGATTATTTTTAAAAAAAGATGTGATGTTTTCACTCTGAAACTATTCACAGACACTATTTGAATCTGTTACCATAACTGTTAAAAATTAAGCATTTTTAGCCAATCTTTGTGATTACAATAACATTTAATTGCTAATGAAAATCTTGAATGTTAAGAAACGTTAAAGGTCCCCACGCAGTGGTTAATTGTACTTGTTCAGGAATTAGCATACTTGTGAGTATTTATGAAGTCACATATAGCACGGAAACAGTTCAAGAGGAATACGATGAAAGTAAAACGACAATCAATTATGAGAAAAGTATATTTTCAAAGGGAATGCTCAAATGTCTTGCTAAACTATCATAATATAAATGCAAACACAAAGAGGTGCACGTTTCCAATAAAAAAAGGCAAATTGGCTAGCGACTGTTTTTATTTTTTTAAAATTCTGTAGAGACACAACTGAATTAGCTAGTAGCTGACATTTATTTCACTCGATAAACACGAATGAAACTAATATAGGTATCCGTGAAGTTTTAAAACATGTTTCATTTTCCAAATTAAATCATATGAGTAATGTAAACAGTATAAATATTGTCATTACCCTTTCGGGTTTCTAAAACGTTGAAACTTCAGATAATGCAACTGAAGTTATAAATTGCGAATTTAATTAGATTTTTCTTTTCATTGTCAGTAAATTGATTCCCAATGAGAAATATCAACATGCATTGCTCTGTATGACCCATTACATTTTCTCTTGAAAGAGAATGCTGATTTATAATGTCTTCGTTGTTTTACCACACTCATTAATATCATATTATGGTAAGTTTAGAAAGCAAGAAAGGTTCGAGTGTTTAAGTCGGTCAGATTTTAATGAGATTCATTTACGTAAAGTTCCAAATTATTAATACAAATTAAATATTTTATTATACGTTTGAAGTGGGATTCTTTGTTGGTGGTTGATAATACTTTGGCTATAAACGAACATCAAATGAAGCCAAATTGTTTTAATTAATTAAATGACACTTGAATGAATTAATTTGTCGTTTTAGACCTTTATAATGGCTATCTGGAATAGCATTCTTGACAACATTTCAAGTTTGACCTACTCAACTCCGTGAAATATTATAATTTTATGACGAAGATGTCGTTGGACTACCCATAGGCAATTACGAGAAAGGTTAGCACAATAGGGCGGATACTTATCTCCCAAAACACTCTGTAGAACACAAAGCTGTAAGGAGTTTTAAATCAAATCCACCTGCAAAGTTCCTTACCAACACTAAAAGGATTTCGTGAGTGAATTGAACTGAGATTAACATTGCACTTGCAATGCCTACGTGATCTAACATGATCAGAGTTGAGTGTCTTAAACGTAAAATGTCAAATAATAGTCGCTTCTCAATCAAATAACTTCATGAATATACATCACTTGTAAGAGAATATAATTGTGAACTGCAAATTAATTACTTTAATTTTGAAGTGCAAACAAAATGTAGAAGTAAAATGTATATATAAGAGTATATTTTACCCAGTTTGTTAATGCATACATCTACATTGCAGAATTGTTTTCACTAACTTTTCCAAAGCTTTCAATTTCTGTACAAGTCAAAGATGTAAGAAGGGTAGCTAGAAATGGAGATTATGTTATACCTGCAATCAAGTATATTCTCACAGTGAAAGATCCTGAGTTAATGCATTTTTAAAACAAATTGATAACGCGTTATGTAGGTTCAAGCATTTTGAAGGGCAATAACTCACCGAGTCAGTCACGGTCATGTGTTTCCAAGAATTGAGAACATGCAATAATTCATGTGACAGGTTAGGACGGTTGTCAAGTCGGCAAGATGATCCCAGGCTTGGTCGACTGGATTCATATCCGGGCCAGGGTAGCCTCTACATACCTTTTTGAAAGAATCTCTTACTCTCCAAGCTCAATGGGCAGGTGCGTTGTTGTCTTGCAGCAAAATTCCAATAAACATTCCTAGCCTGGGTACAAGAATGTTTCTGTACTTTTGCTAGTTGCATTTCTCTTCTGTTACCAAAGGTTTCATTTTACCATTAAAATTAAGGTCGATTATTTAATATCGCACCTTTATAGAAACTGAAGACTGTCATGTCTACTTGTACTTCCGTTTCACTGTCTGTGCCCTGGAGACATTAAATTCGGTCATGACTTTTACATGTGCTCATCTGTTCTATAACATAATATTTTCACAAGTCTCTCTTCAGGTTCACTGTCTGTACCCTGGGACATTAGGTCGAGCCGTTAACGTGCGCCCATCTGTTCTATAACATAATATGTTCACGGGTCTCTCTTCAGGTTCACTGTCTGTACCCTGGGACATTAGGTCGAACCGTTAACGTGCGCCCATCTGTTCTATAACATAATATGTTCACGGGTCTCTCTTCAGGTTCACTGTCTGTACCCTGGGACATTAGGTCGAACCGTAAACGTGCGCCCATCTGTTCTATAACATAATATGTTCACGGGTCTGTCTTCAGGTTCACTGTCTGTATCCTTGGACATTAGGTCGAACCGTTAACGTGCGCCCATCTGTTCTATAACATAATACGTTCACGGGTCTCTCTTCAGGTTCACTGTCTGTACCCTGGGACATTAGGTCGAACCGTCAACGTGTGCTCATCTGGTCAAGACTTCGGAACATCCTTGACATGATGTTTGTTTACACAAGACTTTGGAATATCATTGACATGATGTTTGTTTACACAAGACTTCGGAATATCATTGAACTTATTGTCATATATTTGTTTCGGTAATGCTTGGCATGATAAATTTGTAGAATCCAACTCTCATTTTAATATAAATATAATTTACATATTGATTTTTCAAGTTAATTGAAAATCTCGCATATAAATCTTCACTGGCAAGCCCAAGCTGCTCTTCGCATGATTTATATATGAAACTGGGAGATAAAGATATTTAAAATGAAAATAGATTATTTAAAATGTTCAATTTAAATTATTTCGAAGATGAGTATAATTTTGTGTGTGTTTGCCCTGCATACTCATCGTTAAGAACTGTATATAAAAAGAAATACTATTATGAACACCCTGAAACTTATAAGTTTATATCATTGATGAAAACGTCTAGTAAAATTAGACAATCCGTCCATCTAGATCTACATTCCTAAAGCTTTAGACAAAATGTGTTTCTATCAACACATGTATAAATGTAATATGTACTATAGGTATGTGGCCTTTCAGAATAAATAAAGATTGATGACTGAAATAATTTCACAAAAATACGTGTGATATAAAAGAGGCACTAAATGTTATGAAATACATTATTAAAGATGTCAAGACATTAATAAAGGTTAAGTTTGAAACTTCAAATAATTTAGTGTACACATGGTCGAATGAGATTGACGTATTCTATCTGTATTAAGATCATAACTTGTACAAAAAAGGAGTTCATTAAACTGTATTGTTTTCATTGGTATTAACTCTATGAATGATTGTCAATAAATAATACTTTTTTGTTTTTGTTATTTTTTTGTTTGAGAACATAATTATTTACGATAAAGTGTTCATAAAATTTATGAGAAGAAGTTGAAGTGTAGATTAGTGATTTGCAAGTATTCTTCATTTCCCTATCCCTTCGTTTTGTCATTTAAATGGTGTCTGAAGGCAAATAAAAAAATTCTAAGCAATATTCAAACTTTTCAAAGCCAGATAATCTTGTTATTTCTTTTCACAAAATGTTTACCCAAAATGTAAAGAAATGTAAATTGTATTAGACATGAAAGATGTACCATGACAAGTATCATCATACATCCATCGACATTTTTTAATTGGATCACAAAAACGACACTGCAAGCAAGCAATCTGATCAGACATGATAACGATTTAATTAGAATCAAAATCAGAACTGCTTCAGATGTACAGATGACCATAAGATGGTAAATAGAGTTAGGATATACATGGATCTTGAGGAAAACTTCAAAACAACATCTAGCATCAAAAGGGTTTTTTTCATATCAAATCATTCAGTGTTCAATTATATGCGAATTGATATAAATCTCACTGCTGCGAACAACGAAAGATGAATGATCAAGATTTGCATATTACGTAAATTTTCTGTTTCCAGAACACAGATATATGTCTTCTTAATGCTGAAATTGTGTGATGTCGAGTAACAGCGGAGGAACATGACTAAATCACTTCCCATTATAAAAAGTGAGTCCTCTTGTGACAATAGTGAGAATCTTCTCATGATATGACTTAAAGAGAATGTCAAATACAATGAACCCAATTTAATGTGAATTATTTATACGAAATAATCAAATAATGTTTTTATCGGATCACACTTGCTAAGCTTATGAATATCAGCGCATTGCAGATCTGTTTAGCGTTGTTTATAATATGCACGTTTTTATTGTGGTTTTTTTTTGTTGAGAAAAAGCGTCGACACTAGTTGACAATCTTACTTTTCCCACTACACAGAACATTGTAATGTCTCTGAAAGCAAAGAGAATTTGTGAGATTGGTTATGGCACGTCTGGGATATGCTGAGCAATTTAAAAAAAACTCGAACATCTTGAGGTAGAATATGAATATTCCATGGGAGAGTTTAGACGGCACCATCACGAAATAGATCACTCGTGTTGCAAATAAAAAATCTGTCTTTTCAAATAACAAAAATGAATCAAATCTATAGCGAGAACCACATCCACTGACATTTTACGCATTTTCACAATGCACTCTTTGCATAGCTGTTAAAACACGGTAGATTTAATTATTTTCAATTTGTTTAATTTAACAGTATCTAGACATATATAAGGAGAGATGGTACCCACAAGGCATACTTTTTGGCAACATTTTGGGACAACAGTTCGTTGTTGTGAAGGAGGCTTAAAATATTTGCGTTTCTTTTCTTCGAGTACAGGCTTATCCTTAAGAGAAGTGCTTTATTTATCTGACATCATCTTAACGATCATTTTACTATATTCCACATGACATTACCGTCACCTTTATTCACAATAGATATGTTATTATGTTTATTATTCCAATAACATCATATCTTGAATTAGTGATGAATGTAAATTAACTTGAAAAATCAACTAATAGTTGTTCCCTCACTATGAACGAAATAATTAATTTGTAAAGATTTAATTATAATCTATAAAATCTCACCTTGCAAATCAAACCAGTGACTGCAACAAATTTAAAGGTTATGTTCACTAAATTGATCTACTCGTTATGATCATGATTCTCCTTGAATACTATGATATAAAGCCATGGAAACTTGGAGGGAAGCAACTTCCCAAAGGAATGCATAACTCTGCTTAGTCTCAAACACTTGCAGTATTTCCTTACGGTTTCCGTGCCAGGAAATCGGGAGCTCACTATGCTTTGCAGCTGCAGCTCTCCACCAAAAAGCAAGGGCAGTACTGCAAGGCTTAAATGGGCCAGTGCGAGTCTTGAACTATAGGCCTGTGGCCTCTAAGTATTAGAAATAAAGACTTAAAAGACTTATCACTTGATGATCAGATCAACCTTCTCTCAAGAATATGTTTCTTCCATCTGAGAGCTATCAGTAACATCTGTCAAAATCTAACAACAGATGCAGCCCACACTCTCGTCAGATCTATGGCCCTATCCAGGCTGGATTATTCCAATAGCATTCTATTTGAACTCAGTTCTGCACAGTTGAAACAACTACAGAAAATCCAAAATGTTGCAGCCCTTATCGTCTCCCTAACATCCAAAAGGCCTCATATAAGTCTCTTCACTGGCTGCCCATCCAAGCCAGAATCGAATTCAAGATCCTGACCATTGTGTACCAATGTCTACATGACCAAGCACCCCAGTACCTCTCTGATCTCATATCAATGTACATGTTACGAACCATTTAGGGTATACCACAATCTGCAGATTGTGAGCTCACATTCCTTCATTGCACCATTCCTTGATTGTTTAAACAATCTGCACATTGTTCGACCCTAACAATCTGAGAATGATCACAATCTAGGAATGTGTTTGTAAGGCTATCTAACAGACTGTACAATTCGATTCCTAGATGGTGAAGGCTTCTCTGTAGATAAGATAGAAAAGCCTTTGAGAAGCCTTCACAATCAAGAAATCGATCCATACAGCTGATAGATGAAATATCATAACCCTTCACAATCAAGGGATCTACCAATACAGTCGGTAGATGACATGTCATAACCCTTCACAATCTAGAGATAGACCCCTACAATCGGTAGATGAAATATCACTTAACTCTTAAAAATCTTAAAATCGACCCAATAAAGTCGGTAGATGAGATATAGAAACGAGTTAAAGGCTCCTCACAATCTAGGAACTGACCCCTGTAGTCTGTAGATAAGACATATTTTCAACTTGAAAACCCTTAACAGTCTAGGAATAGACCCTTATAGTCAGTAGATGAAACATCAGAACCTTTCACAATCTATGAACCAACCAATACAATCGGTAGATAAGAAAGAAAATATGTTACAATCTAGAAAATGGTGAAACATTCCTAGATTGTTCGAACAATCTCCAGCAACATTCCTGTTCAGATTATGAAGGGCCCAATGTGCTTTTAAATGCAATTGGAACTTGTGCAAACACTCCCATGAAGTTGTTTGAAGCAAAACACCTGTCTTTGCTGATGTTGATTTGACGTTATGGCGTCATTTTGAATGGTTCTATGAGTCTCATTTTGGTAAAGCTTCAAGGTATTCCATTCTTTTTCGGTACCAAGGTTTTCCACGAGCACATTAACAGTCCTTGCAATCGGCCAATATCCCAGTTTCCGAAAATTGCACGTTTGTTTTGCCAAGTATTAACTTCTTAAATATTGAGGCTGGGGTCACAATTTGGGGTACTTTTCACAAAGCAAGTCTTGACTGATATGCAAACAGAAACTATAATCATTAAAACTCGCCTTTGTTTTGCTGTTCAGTATTATATGACACATTGGTCTGACTTGCTGTCCGAATATCTGATGAGTTTCTGGGTTGTTTTTTTTGTAATGTAATTGCTACAGTTTATTTGCTTAGCACCTTCACAAATTCCCGTTCATATATCACATATTGTTTGGTCCATCTATCGCGGTTTCACTTCACCATTTTTAATTCCAGGAAACTCAAAATAAAAGATTGGTCCAGTGAACATTGAAGCATCGGTATGAAGATGTAGTGAGAGTCAGCAGAACAAAATCGTTGTAGCAACACCAGAGATCTGTGATGTACGTATATGTACCACTGCAGGGACATGATCAACACCATGGGTATCCATAGCGGTATTGGAACATTATCGAATTGGCGAGCTTATTTCTGAGATGTACGAAATTGCCAATCTCAGTTTACTTCAGTTTCTGTGAGTAGTCGTATCGTAGCCTGACCATGGCAGTTTGAAGTTGAAAAAATTGAGCACAATAATGATATTGAGCCTAGTAACAGACTCATTCACAGGTGTCTGCTTAAATGTTTCTATGTGTAAAGAACGTATATATGAGCGGACAAACGAAACATTTGGTACTTAACATAACAAATTGAAAGAAACATAAAGACATGATAATCCAATAAAAGGTGTTGAACACAGAGCAAAGGCTGTTTCTTCAAAATATAACTAAGATCCTGTTGTTGACTGTTGACACTTAAATACTAAATATATGATCAGGAAGCTTATCTCGGAAATGCGGATCAACAAGCATTTTGAATAACACTTCTGAAGACTTGGTCTATGTGCATAAAGGTTCCTTGTTGTTGATGTTAACGATGACACGCAAAATGTAAAATTGCATTTATTTAAGTTTATTCCTTGATTTTTCTTTTGATGAAAGTTTGTTATTCATATGCAAAAACACGGAAGCACAAACAGCACATGAATAGGTAAACAATAATTGTATTTCTTTTATATGTCTACATGTGGATTCATAGTAAGCGGGTAATATTATATCCATCCAATGAATTAGATTGCGTTTATGCATTTAATCCATATTGATTTCAAAGAAAGCAAACAACTGTTCGTCATTGTCGATGAGAAAAGCCCATTTCATTTTTAATAGCATAGCGCTTTGCACTTGCTTCACACAACATTTACTGAACCTCAACCTCGATGTTATCTCACAAAACGTCTATGTAAAAAAGGAACATAGAACATGAGTTTGCAATGGTATCCCTTCTTCACGTGTGAAAGATATATAATTAAAAAAACATGTTTGATACATATTTAATTCATGTGAAAAATAGCTATCAAACAGTACAGCTTATCCTCATCACAAGTAGAGACTGAATTCAGTATTAAGTGTTGAAGATATATAACCAGATCAAGTTTATTGCATGAATATGATCAAAGGTTGGACCATAACGCCTTCTTATCGATTGGAGACAGCAGCTAAAATCTGGTTATCCATTTAGTCATGTAAGAGCATGGCTTCACAGAACTGACAAATCTCCACTCATTTGATGTGATGCAGGGTTCAGATACATCAGAGTATTTAATGGTGATGTTATTAACTCGGATACATCGATGAAACTATAATCAAGATGTGTAACACATAAAGTTCAATAAATATTTGCATGTGTATTATGTCAGATGTAAGGCACCAGAATGGTATTCAAGTATTCAGGTGTTTTAAAGGTCGTTTTAGATAGACCAATGAAACGTTTTGACAAAACCGGAAGAAAATGTTGAATGTCAACATGAAATCCTGGTAGCCATTAACTGTGTCAAATTGGAGCTCTAGTGTTAACAGATTAAGAATACCTTGAAGTAAAGTTTGGGTACATGCTCAAGAAAACATTTAACTCTGCCTTGCTATAAATATTTCTTTTCTAAATGAGCTGACAATGCATTTAATGGCTTAAAATGAATTTATAAAACAAACCGTTCAACACAATGACATTTTTAGCACAAATCTTCCTCTCTATTTTCATCTCGATCTTTCTTTTCGAAATCACAAAAACTGAAATATGCACTGAAAAAAAAACGGTATCACCTTAAAGTTTTAAGCTAAGAGAGGTGGACTGTAAAGACTTGTGTAAGAATAAGAGGCTGATTAGAGCAGGTACGCGTCTTCGTGGTGTGACTGCAACGTTATAAGTACGATTATCATTTTTAAATCTGTTCAAACCTGCTGGTCTGTGAATAATCATCCATTGAAAGGTGAAAATTGTTTTTATCCCACCAGTCGTGAATATCGCGAATGAGATGTTGTCTTGAAGCGGACAATTTATCAGAGCCAAAACTGTTGAATGGTTCAGTACACATGTGGATCACAGTATTCGTCTCAATTTTGCGGGCTTACGTTTCCTGAAAACCCGTTTCTGGTCGATTGAAGAGGTCATTATTGGTAATTAATACACCATTCGATTCTCGTTTCTCAATTAAAGTCACACTGACATGAACGTATTACAAACTGGAACATGAATTTCTTCACACTTGAAAACATTTGATTAACCGTCGGCTGT
The DNA here is from genome assembly GCA_936450465.1 of Gibbula magus. NCBI lineage: Eukaryota > Metazoa > Mollusca > Gastropoda > Trochida > Trochidae > Gibbula > Gibbula magus. The sequence continues at coordinate 75,955,821 of OW388296.1, read as the reverse complement.
CCAAGAAGCCAAGGAAAGTTAAAGACAAGGTATACCCCATTTTACGTTTAGTGCATTACGTGAAACCCATTTTTTCAATAAAACATGAAGTAATAAAATATATATTAATACATCTTGAATATCCAAATACTAAAAAATAAGTCGTCGTTCCTCTTGTTTTACTTTTTATGAATGTGCACTGGTCCTACCAATTTGTAAAAAATCAAATCATCGAAATACATGTATGACCTGACCCTCAATAATATGTTTAAACTGAGTGGTGTTGTAATCATGTATTAATAGGATATATGTGTAAACCGGAATGTCTCCTCTAATTTCAATTCCATATGAAATACCCCGATAGAACCCTCCCGTTAAATACATATTAACACGTGAACGCATCAACTACTACAGTTTTCACCTTCAAAGTGTTTAAGACAGTACTTTGTGATTTTATCCACCTGTTTTGCATACAACTTGTTGATATATTTTAATTGTCCTCCGCCGCCGCGAAGCGCGGAGCGGGGGAGATAGGATTCAGCTCCGCACGTACGTCCGTCCCTTTTCTTGTCACATGAACCGCTGCACCTAGAGTCTTCAAATTTGGTACCAATCGTCATTTGGGGAATACGCAGACACCAGTGGATTTGGGTGTCTTGCCATTATTTTCAAGATCACTTCGAGACTTTGACCATTTTTAAAAAAATGTGCTTGATATAACAATATTTGAATCAAACATGTAACGGCCACGACTCGGTACAAGCTGTGTGTCCATCCTTTTAGCTCATTTCTTAATTGCGGCGAGGGACATGGTCACGTTTGTGTCAGTTACTTATTGAGCTGAATAAATCTAGAAATAAAACAAATTTGCACTCCATTGATATATGTGTCTGTTAGTTGACGAGGGGCGGGGATATTTGGTAGATAACCTTGATGTGGAGGGACATGTCACGTTATTTTCAGATATGTTGTTATCTGGTTTTAACTGCTGGCTCCTATCAATGACACTATCTCATCACCAACCCTTTGATCTCTATTCATGCAATAAAACTAATTTGATGTTGGTTTTTGATCGGTTTATAATGATCTCTTCTATGAAATAAAAGGGGATGAAAGTAATCCTTGATGTATCTATGGATTTGCCAATTGCATTTTATATCAAAACTCAGTGAACGTATACAGTCTAGGTAGAGTGACTGTTGGCAGGTATTGTGATTATTTAGATTATTGATTAGTTTAAAAATAATGCTAGTATCTAATCTTAATCAGTTAATCTATTCCTATCTTATTCCGGCTGTTCAATGTGAGCTTTGAGGCTATGATTGTGCCAAGATACCTAAATTCCTCAACTCTATCTAGTGTATTATGAGTTTAGGTATTATGACTACAAGTATTCTTTAATACAAAATCATAGTATCTATTCTTAATTAATTCATCTATTCCTATCTTAAGGTCTTCTTATACAGACACAGAAATGAAATATGTTCATTCTACAACAAAGGAAGAGGAAACACTTATGATGCCACATGGGGTAAACTGATTTGTTTGACATATGTTAATAATCGGATAAAGTTTGTTTCCCTTCTGTAGTGGTTCAAACAAGAGAGTGCAGAAGTATTACAACATGTAAACATATCCTAGGGACATTCAAAACAGTTCTAGGGCCAATCCATATGTCTAAGGGGTATTTCAAATGTGTTTTGTCATTGACAGTACCTCCATTTGCATGAGTAAACCCGAAAGAATAAATTGTAAATGCTAAACAAATTAAGAAGTTTGCAACGAATGTTATTATTAAAGAACCATGTTTAGACATATGTGGGCCAATTGTATTAACATTATAAGAAATACTGTTGAAAAGCGAGACATGATAGTTTCTCGTTTGGGTTTAAAGCCGTTTGAATGACCTTCGTACAAATTGAACGTATTGATACATGCTTCCAGAAAAGTAATGACGAGGATTATTCATAAAAATGCAATTATATTTGAGATTAAACATTTAAATGTCATTAAAACAATTCCTTTGACAAAACATTAATCAGTAGTTTCTATTACACCTACACATTCTTCTTCAAATGGTGTGTTGATTGATGGGTTCTTCACTGTTCGTTTGTATTTCACTCTGTTCAATGTTTTGATTGATAATTCCCCATAAGCCAACCTGTTTTAATCTAAGGAATTAATTAAATTAAATTTACAAAGACAACCTTTGAAAGCAATTAGAAAAACCTGAATTTAGGACAACATGTCACATTCAAGTGGTGTTTTACAGCATCTACAACGGTTGTTCTAGCTTTTCATGAATTAGTGTACTTGTGAATATCAATGAAGTTTGATTTTAAAGAACTAGCTACATACGTTACTAGAACAACTTAAATCAATCGTGAGAAACAATTCCAAACGAGATGCACACTTGTAAACTTCTGTGAACAAATGTGAACATAAAGTGATATGGTTTGAAAATTGGAGAGTTGGAGTCTGGTTTCAGTGTGTAATTCGGCATTATGTAGAGTGTTTGCATAACAATACTTTTGTCTCCAGAGATACAATAACTGAATTAGCTGCAGGATGACAAACTATTCACTTGGAAGACACGACATGAAACTACTTTATCCTTGAACGATGTTTTTAAAACATATCTTATTTTCTAAAATGAAATCATATGAGTAATGGATAGAGAATATATAATATTATGGAAATGTATATAGAGGTCCAATTGCATGCTCATAGCGCTTAAAGAGAAGAAAAAGATTGACATCCCTCTCTCGGGCTTCAATTTGACAATTCCAATATTGAAACTGAGGTTATGAATTGCGAATTTAATTAGATTGTTCATTTAACTGTCAGTCAATTGATTTTGGAAATATCGATATGCACAGCTTTGGACTACCCATTCACATTCTCCTTAATGCCGAGAGCATGTTGATTAATGATTTCTTCAGTTAATTAGATCGAAGTTAATGTGTTGCTTAAGATTCGATTTAATGTTGCAGTTAAATCGTTTTACTGAAATAATTCAAAATTATTAATATTACTCATTTATTTTATGATACTCTGAAGTGGTGTGTTGTGCTTATAAGTGAACATCAAAATGAACTGCAAATGATCAACAGAAATGTTGATGGAATTAATCTATCCTGGTTGTATGGATTAGCATACTTGACAACATTTAACGTGTGACATTCACAACATGGTCACACAGTGTGGGGAACAATTTAATGGCGACCGTGTCCTCTGACTACCCTTTGACTGGCAATTACGATAAAGGTCAGCACAAGAGGATGTCTCTCACTGATGTATTGTTATGGTATGGTTATCTTCCACAACAAACGTTACAATGTTTAAGCTGTGAACACTTAAAATAGCTTAACACATAAAATAGCCATGCATTTGCTAGAAATTGGTGAGTCTTTTGACTTTACCTGTTACAAATTCCTGATTTAAAATTAATTATTTTCAAAACATAGTTTTCCAAAGGCCCATAAATGACTTAATGACTGCAATTGGACGTTATCATCTAAAAAGTCATGAATTCCCATAAAACATCTATCCATTTACATTTCCTCTTTTACTTGCCAGTTGATTAATGACTATGTATCAAATTCCGCATTGTGCTTGCTGTATTCATTGCAAGTGTTTCAACTGACTCAGTTGATGGCCAAATATATGTCCAAAGGCTTCTAGATATTTGACAAAGATACCAATATTTAAACTGCCATTATAAATCGTAAATTGACTTATAGATTCAATATGCACTCTTCTGAATGACACAATTTGTATATGGCCTAAACAATTGTGTGTATACATGTTAATGATTTTTCCACATTATTTCCGAGTACCACTTGTATTGTATTGTATAATAATTCCAAATAAAGAGAAATTCAGCTTTTAATCATTAGATATGTATTTGTAAATTGAATGAAAAGAGAAATGAAATATTTTATTGATGGAATTAATTGTTCATGCGTTACATATTGCTGCTGCTGTTCTTTGTCATTGATTAACATGTATGGATGTCAACATTCTAAGTTTGACATTCACTCTGTTATATAGCATGGGAGGAAGTGTATTTGACTTCACAAAGCAATAATTAGGAAGGTTATCACAGACGAGGATGCACAGATAACACTTGTCCATGTATCGTATTGTACGTTACTGACAATAAAATAACTAAGTAACTTGACAAGCGATCCTTTGACATTAACTGATAACTATGCTTGAGCCGGGAATTTGATTGGTCAGTTGAAAGCAAAAGAAGAGTTCTAAATAAACCCTAGATCCATAAATTGGACAAATAAAAAGCTGTTTATTTCTGAAATGTTTTAGTTTCTGTGTCACATTTCAAAGTAGTTCTAACATAAACAGTGCACCTGCAAGACATATGTTCCCTTTGACATTAAAGCACAAAACATAAGCATTAATATGTAGATTGTAAATAGAAGACCAAGTAACAAAGTTTACCGTAGGGTTATGTGCACTTAATCATTCACCTAATTTACACTAAAGCATGTCATAACCTTTTCAATCAAAGCTAGTCTTCTGCGTGGAGATTCATATATGCTTTCTTAACATTCAATGACCTATGAAAGAAGAATCTTAGAAATTGTCATTATATTTTATTAATGGACGAAGCATCTTCGGAAAACAAGATTTGGTATTGTACGCTTTATTGTGAGCTACAGAGAATACTGGAAATAAAACATATGATAATAGTTTGTCATATAATCGTACCTCTAAAAGTTTCTGTCACATGACCAAGTTTAGCTTGATATATACTCTTGCATATGTTAAGGCCCCTTTACACAGAGCCGCGTCCTTCGTATGACCATTGTGCGACCAAAAAAATGAACAGGACGCTCAATGGTCGGCTGATTTCGCGAAATCCCGTTTCTGTGTAAATGCTCCTGCGATCTTTGTGCGTCCTTTGTACCACCTAACATGCAAATAACGGTAATTTCCATGACGATCTTTGAACGACCTGCACGTTTACGGAGCCTCCACACTGCCTTCGCTGGGTGTTCACTGTGCAACCCTAACACTATTTCAGCATCAAGGGCGATCCCCGTACAACCCGTCAGCCACCTCTGTGCCTCCTCTGTGCTTCATCTGTGCCTTCGCTGTGCCCCCATTGACGACTATGGCGACAGTTCGCCGACCATGCAGTAACACTTCTGCCTCCTATGCGATACCTGAACAATGCTTCAGTGATCCCTGGGAGCATTCGGCAACCTGGATAGACTAGGGTCTATAATAAGCTGCATTAGTCTCAATTGTTTCAATCCCATTCCAACAGTCAAAAACAACCAACCAATTAGCTTTTGCAGCTGCAATAAATAAAAATAGAATTGGTTTTTTTTGCAAAAGAATATGATAAAAACAATTAAAAACTAAAGAAGTAAATATACATAAATACATGAAAGTACTAAATCCACGGGTAAACATACGAATGAAACTGGACTTCTTCATTCTCCAGAAGTCAAATGGGTTAAATTTAAATTTATGAAACAGTGTCTGTTCATACTTCTGAAAATCATGCCTTGTAAAAACTAGTCTCTTTTTAAAATCTTCTTAGCGGGGAGATTAAAAAGAGTGTAAAAAGGGACTTTTTGGCTTGTTTTACGATGTCCTAGCGTGACGATGCTTCACTTTTAGAGTTTAGAATTAAAGTTAATTTTCGGTATTTCGTAATTTTTTAAAGAAAATTACCCAACATTCTGGACAAAAAAAGCTTTTCCAACACCCGTATGTGTTTGAATAACGATCATGATAAAATTATCAAACCCGAATGAATAAAATTGTGCGTGCTTCTTTAAAAAAACTTGTTATTATCAAAGACATTTAAAATCGACTTTATCCGACAGCAGCATTCCGTTCTTATTGTTAAATATATGATGGCGTTTCTTTACAAGTGAGTTTATACATCTTTATTTGCTTGACTTTTCTGTTGTCTTGCTCCTTTTTGGTACCATAGTCTTATCAATGATTTGCCAACTGAAACAAGGAAACACGTGAGAATCGATAATCTATTTTTTGGAGAATTTACGAGGACGCTCACAAAAGGCTCAGTGAATGCAGAAAGAAGGCATAACACTCCTCATGGTCGCACAATGTTTGTCGTTGTCGCTGCATGAAGGCAGAACGGTCGTGATATAAACGGCTCTGATTGCACAGAGGACGTAGTAGGAAGGCACAAGGGAGGCCGCGAATTTCTTACTTGGCGATCATTGACCGTCGTTTGCGACCTTAGAACGTCCACTGTACGACCTTTCGGTATCATGGGGGCAACTCTTGAGCGACAAGTATCGTCGGCGGAAATTTTGAACATGTTAAAAATTTGTTGGCGTCCTCCGCGTTCTTGGCGATCAATCGCGATGTCTCAACATCCCTTGTGCCACCTCCTCACGACCTTAGCAACCATTCTGCCTCGTTTGAGCGTCCAACGGCGATCTGTTATGTTTTTTGGTCGCACAGAGGACGCACAACGGTATTTATGTCTGTAGGGGCCTTAAATTGTATTACACACATGGTCACCGATCTGTCGTATCACGTTGACCTGTGTCGTAACAACGTGACCTGAAAGATTGTATTGGATCACCAATTCCCTCTCAGTTAGGGTCAAATTGAAACGAAACTACTTTTGAATTAAAAACAAATACGTAACATTGCACTTTCACGATGCACGTCAACAGAGTTTTTCAATATTTTTAGAAAGATCCATATTTGACCAGTATGCACTATTGATATCGTGTAGCTGTAATTAACAGGGAACCCACCATATATACTTACAGTTTTAGAGTTCAAGAATCCGGACACATCTCACATTCATTGTCCATGTCAAAGGGTTTTCCAATGCGGCGAATGTCAAATGTAAACATCATGTGACCATCACTTAGAACGAAATGAACAGCTTACCATATAGATTGCTAAAATCAAACATATTCACTCTGCCCTGACCTTGCCCTTCAATATTGACATCATGCCGATCACGAGTCGACACCGTCACTGTCCGACTGTTCTCTCTAGATCTACCGTAGGTCACAAACACATAACGCGCCGGTTGCGTCTGTTCATCCGAACTTAAAACCTTGGCACTTTTGCTTCGTTAATTCTTTCTGTAGATTGTATATACAACTCGCAACTTGTAATATCTAATGGTATTCAATGACACAACTAACAGCCTTGACTTTTCATCTTGGCGAGCCAACCGACTTCAAGGCTAGCGAGTTGACTATCAGATTAATTGTTTTCATTTTTAAAATACCTAGCACAACATAACATAACAAATACAGTTCATTTATATAAACCGTTTTTGTCATTTGTACAGTCCACTTTTGATTCAAATGAATCTCAGGAACTAAATTTTTTCTTTGCAAAAGGAGGTTTAAATAAGAGTTTGGGCCAGTTTATATCAATTATTATGTGAAACCAGTTTAAGTTGTTTCCCTTATCCCAAGTATTCAAATTAAGCAGTCTGACGAATCCGCGTATAAAAAGCATGTGTAAAAAATAAAATACCACACTCGGTCTCATAAGATAAGAATTGTACGAAACTATTCCTATTGTATCTGACCTCGCTTTCGCCAGGACACTCATTTCGTATTGTTCGCATCAAATTCGACCTCGTGTAGTATTTGTGAAGTCCTCGTCAAAGAATCAGTCCAAGTTTAACGTCTGTAAAGTAGGTTCAAAGGGATGTGAAGTGACCTCTTCTCTAATTTCCCAGAAATCCCAGAAAGATGAAATCAGGTGTAGAGGGGAGGAAGATTATATAAAGTTACATTGAAATAGTATGTCTTGCCATTCTTATTAACAAAAGTTAATTTAGACATTTATTTTGTTTTGGAAACAAATCTATCATGCCTTCATCTGTTATTGAGGAGGTTCTTTACCAATATACTTCACACACTCAGTTGTCAGATACAAATGGTAAGAGTGCAATTTATGCACATGAGAAATACAAACGGACGATATTTACGTCATTGTATTATAAATGTAGTATTTGTTTTATGATTTTAAAAACAACAACAACAACAACATATTTTGCTTTATAATCTATTTGAAGTGAAAGCATTTTTTTTGTATTCAGTCAAGCATCGGGGTTACCTCTCTTTGAATTGTAAAGTCATCATATCTAAGAAGTTTTTAATTATTATTATAGTTTGGAGAGTTTTGGAGATTTATTTTGTTGATTGATATTTCTATCAAATAGTTCTGCAATTCTTGAGATTAATTTACATAACAATGAATCTTTAAAAGAGACCCACATGTACCATATTTGATAAACTTTTAATTTAACCTTTAAAATAAAGATACAATCATGAAACATGTTTTACGATAATGATGGTGTGAAATGATAGTGACAAGTGTAATTATTTTGTGACACCCAAACTAGATTGAGAACACTTACCCAAGCATGATAATCTCTCTTTTTATATCAGAAATGGATTTATAAGCTAAAATGTTTCATATATCAAGTGTAATATTAGCAACTTCCTGAGATTTTTCCAATTGGTAAGGAACCACCTCAATTAGGAATGGTGAGGCCTACACGCAAAGGCAAAAACTTTTTTTTAAAACGTAATACCTTTTTAGATATTGCAGTTTGAAGTTTATGACTTTGTGCAGTATCATATTTTTTTTTATAGATAACACTTAGAACTAAAAGGGCTCTATTCAGACTATAATTTATGCTAATTTCGTGCAGCTCTGTCTTACAAATCAGATTTGAAACAAAAACCACTGTAAGTAATTCCAATAAGCTTTCCAGACGTCTTGAAGACCAGAATAAGAAAAGTGTGATGTACAGAACATTAAAGGTATATGGGGAAGCTAATAAATCCCCAGTGTATTGATTTCCCGTCAATGTCTTTCCTATACGAGCAGGAGGAAGCAGATTTAGCAAGTCACCGAGCTCTGATGAATATTTGATGATTGATCACTTAAAAAATCACTTCCATTTGTTGTTAATAGTTCTCATTCACGTTGTGCTCGTAAAATTGCGAATTAACACTATTCATTGTCTATTGTGGGTTATTCGACTAAGATATTTAACAATGCTATGAAATGTGATACGATGTTACAAATCCTTGACACCTGACATTACATGTTGCATGATGTATATTGATTTTATTTGGTTAATTGCTTTGATGGCCTAAGTGGCCTTAAACAATTGTCCAGTCACTCAATAAATTGCTTTCACATGTTCATGATATGGTTTTACACAGAGAAGTTTTCTAGTAAACTGAGATCGAACCGTTATATTTTGATAGAACGATGATAAAATATATGTGCACAGGCAGTAAAGAGTAACTGAAAATATATTTGAACAATTATTTGTATTGATTAATATACCAATTGATATACAATCTTTAATGAGCTGTAGCACATTGTTATATAAACAATGCCTCAATAACACTATTAACTAATCAAATAATAATAATAAAAAAACGAATATACAAGATTTCCCTTCCCCAATGTGTTAAACTGGCTACCCGAAGACAGTTCCAGTGCTCAGAGTAGAGTTTTAATTATGACACCATGATGGAATGGTCAACTTTATTGCTGTATGAACTCTCACAGTCGCTTGAGACTACGTCCCACACTGAAGAGTTCATATTTTTCCTATTCGAAAAACCGTTTTCAATTGATACGTTTTATCGGGCCCTGTAATGAGATGTTTTATTCTCGAATGTTACTTTAAATTTTATTAACTCTTATAATAAAACTTAATATGCAAGAAACGTGGTACAGCGCCTTGAGAGTCCTAAAATGTATTGTGTAACATTATAATCCTTAACAGCTTTTTAATGTCGAAATGATAATTTATGTTGCGACAATATAACAGGAAATGTTATTTTACTAATAGCAATCGTTTTGATGATTACTTGGGCTATACTCTTTAGATAAAGATAACAATTATTATATACAACCTTTCTTTCAATGTAAATAAATGTGTTATCAACTGAAATAAAGTTATTATAATGTGGCTGTCCCGATTATGGCGGATGTCAACATGAAATAGATGATTCGAATTTCGAACGAAAGTGACATGGTTTTCATTAAAGCCATACAAGCAGCAATCGAGGCACTTCCGATCTATGCAGAAGACAATATACTGTTAAGATGCTTGCTGCTGCAGGCTGCTGCAGGCTGCATATCAAGCCCAAGGGGTGTTGACGTATTGATACGTCATTGACCCCTTGACTTGCATACAATGTACTTGCATAAAAGTCTGTGACAAAGTTCCCTGATTCATGAAAAAGTTCACATTTTCCGAATGAGAAATCAATGGGCTTTCACATGATGTAATAAGTATCCATATACAATTTTATTTTATTAAGAAATGATGAATTAAAAATATTGAACGTATTTTCAATCACAAAACTGCCTGCAGGGGCGTGTTTACGTCATAATAAAAATGTTACCTACTCGATTCAATTGGTTGAAATACTATAGTAAGTGCATGTAAAATGCATAACTTTTACATGATTATGTTCAGAATATCCTAATATAGCATATTTACAAATTTGGACATTGAATTTATTTCTGTTAGAAAATGTCGGCAAATGAAAATATCAACCGATTACTTTTTGAAAAATCCGTGAAAATAAACAAAGAATTTCACTTCACATTTAGAATCTCAAAATCTTCAACAAATAAATAAAAACGTATTTGTGCATTGTTTGTCAATTCTTGTTTCTAAATATAGTTATATATCCAACGTGTCGTCAACAGCAGTGCCAAATCGGCCATTTCTTCAAGTTACTCCATTGAAATCTTGCGAATTCAAAGGTGGCGCTAGCTGTATCTATTTTTAGAAATGGTCGTCGATCTAAGCATAGAGTGTTATTTATTGTTAAAACTAAACAAATTGACACAAAAACAATGTAGTTTTATAAAAATCGATCAAAAACTAAATAATGTGGTTGTAATAATTATTTCACTAGTTCGTAGAGTCTCTGTTCATGACCCGATAAATTTGCATATGGTCACCAAGCCCCCGGATGTAACGATGTTTTTACGATTAAAATCACTGTGAGTAAATTTGCATTTTGATTATAATTTATACATATATGAAAAATAAATGTCATATCCTACCATTATCACAAAATATTATCATGTATGAGTTTACATTCGAAGTACGAAATGTGTTTGACATGGCATGGACCGACTTTCCGATCTGCGATATCACAAGTTGAAATTCAGCCGTGAAACAGTAGCAGTAACCCTATCTGGCTAAAAAGTAAATTACGAATTAGCAAGTCTCGTCTATGTGAAATAATTGTATGAATAAAATTGCTAAATGATTCATGTTGATTATTTTAAAGTATTCATTTGGAATTTGATAGAAATTATACCCGTTTTCAAACGAAATCATAGATAGACTTGTCAGTTCGAATTCATTGCAAATGGAAGTCATTGTGTCGTCTCGGCTTTTTCACACAATATATTGTTCTGATACGAATTAAATGAATGTACATGTTATAACATCCATGAAATTAACGAGAATGACAAACAAACACATTTAAAAGAATAAATGTGAATAACTAGTGTTTGAATCGGCGAATTTACAGTGATGTGACAAACGAAACATAGTCACATGATGATTTTTTACAGCCAAGCTAATCATATGACATTGATGACAATACGACAACCGCTACTCAATGAAAGTATGTTTGTATTTTTCAACTTTTCAAGACCATGTTTACATAAAATATTCAACAGACAATTGGACAAATGTGTTCTTACTTTGGTTTTAAAAGGAATATTAACAAAGAAATTTAGATTATTAGATTTGTTGATTTGAACAAATCTGTAATCGGCGAAGGAAATGCATAAAAATAGCGAGTGCTGAGTGTTTGTTGATTGTCATGTTTCGCGATATCGATGACTGATTGATGTTGGAATATATAATAACTGTAATGTCATATTCTTATAATTGGAACACAGAAAAGTGAAAAGATGTGTTAACCTTTTGTGTAAATTTTATTACGATCGATGGATTATTTTTAAAATATTTCACACGGAAGTAAATGCATTGTTCATTGAAGAATATCGATTGTTGCCAATTACGTCAAAATTTTATAAATACAACGGAGATCGTTTATGACAGGCTCTTGTTTTCTGAAAGAAAAACACATATCATCATAATAAATTTTTTCTGGTATTAAATTTAATTCTGAACAAAATGGTGAACAAATTGGGCTGCAAAAATAATTATTGACAAAATAATTCGAGTTTGAAAATGTAGTACAATTTTAGGATTTCTGTATTATTTAATTTTTTTCCATAGACAAGTGTAACAATAATTATTATTATATGAGCATATTTTCCCAGCGATCTGATTGGTCGAGAGGCCATCACGTGACCGTCTACAGAAAAGCATATGGACTCCAGCCCGAGTCCGACCAAAAGCAATATTGACTTGAGTGACGTCAAACGATTGTTGCATGACGTCATGCTATTGTTACCATGACGTCATCTGACCGTAGTTCCAGCTGTTCAAACCAAATTACATTTTTGACTGTATTTCATTGTTTTCTTTTCGTTCCTGTGTTAAATACAAAATAAAACAATTATGGACTGGTGATTCGGACAATACCTGTTTTTATGGACACGAGAAAACATTAATTATTATTATCAAGTTCACCCTAAAAAAAGTCCTTTTAAAAACAGCAAAGCCATGTTTAAAGTATAAAGAATTATTTTGTTCATTTGAATCATCATAGTTAATTCTAAGATGCCGAGCAGCTAGACCAATAAAAAAAGAGTAATTTATCAAACAATAAAGGTATAGTTTGTTGATGACTCTGCACTCATACATCACAAACTCCTTTCCACTGTGTGCAACTCCTGCAGTCGGCCAAAGTTAGCGGCGGAACAATGAACTTTAACTTCAAACATTTGATGTTGGTAAATGAACGCTCTAACCATAATTCTTTTTGGAATGTTAGTTGTGTGATTAACCATATACGGATAGTAAGTGATCGTTTGAAAGTCTAATGTGTTTTAAATCAGCCTTGTTTTGTTTTATTTGCTTGTGAAAACTATGAATCAGTTAACAAGAAAAGCAATATTCAAAACTAATCAATGACAAAATTTAATTTCAATATTAAATCTACGGAATCAAACCAATTTTTAGGGGGAAGGCTTTATACATGGATATGTTCATGGATTATTAATATACATAATGTAAACAATATTTTTATTTCCAAATTATTTGAAGCAGAATGTTGCCTGCATCTAATAATATGGTATCTTAGAAAATAAATAAAGTTCGCTGTACCCCAATGTGTTTTGTGATAAAATATAGTTTTGCCCTGAACTATTATAATGTCAAAGCAGTCGGACTAATGTCTTCGTGCATTAACTATAATAGTTCTTTGTCCTTGTGACCTTGAGTATAATAAACAAGTTCCAAGAGATGATGACTTACACTTCCAGCTCATCACAAATACACTGAATAATAAAAACTAAGATATTGGCTATTCGGTTATCAATATTTTGAGATGGTACGATTACTATAATTATCATGCTCAACAGCCTATAGAATACAATCGAATTGAAATATCACAAAAATAAATCAATTTTCCGGAGCTAATGGCGCTGATAAAAGGTTGATACGTATACATGTAGACACTTCTAATGTTTTATGTATGGATTAAATTTTTATTAGAAATGCGATACATAGCCTAGAGACTATATTTATGACACAACTGAATAAAAATTAATTGAAATGTGAAAGGTCTTTCATGTCATGTATCGTCTAATCAAATCTAATTTTCCTAATTTTCAATGTTGATCAATTATAAGTAAGTCTGTATAAGAAAACGTTATCTGGAGTTGTGTGCTAAGGTTGTCCTGACATTCTGGAATGATTAAGGTTATGTCATGATGGGCTAATCTCGTTATTGGAATGAGCGTGACAACTTTCCATTATGTTCCAAATACCTTTATCCCATTATAAATTTCATTATAGGTCTAAGTATTTACACATTTATATATGTTTTTTTTTCTAATTTGAGCATAAGATTACTTTTATAAAGTTGATCCAATTGTCTAATGAAAAGTAGTAAAAGTCATTAGATATGAATCTTATAATTTGGTAAAGAGATTAATGTAGTTTAGGGCGTGAACAGAAACACAAACGGCTCCTTAATAGCTCGATGATTGACAATTTGGGGGCTAATAGGGAAATGGGGGAGATATTCTTGATGAAGTGATCCATCATGAAATATTCATCAGGCCCTAGTGACTTAGTAAAGCCGTTTCCTCTGTGATCAGAAAACGAAGGTAGTGACGGGAAATCAATACACACTGGCATTATACCCTCGCTTCTCTCGCAGGAAATGACAAACAATCAGCCTCAATTTATTTCAGATTAAACGTTTCTTAAAAACATCATTATTCACAGCTAAGCTGACAGAGCTTTAGTGCATGTGTAGATATATTAAGGAAAGGTTACGTACCAGCTTCCTTATTTACATTGTATGTATAGTTAGAAGCAAACTTACAAGAAGAAAACTCTTTTTGTGGAAAGCTCAAACCATATTAAGCCTTTGGAAAAAAAAATCATATAACATATGGAGCTCTATAAATATAATATACAAGCACCCATTTTCTTTAGGACCAGTTGTTGTCACACCCAGTCCTTGATTCATTCATATTCCATGAAGTTAACATTTTCATACATATTCAGATGCATTAAAAGGGTACATTTAAACAAGTGTAATTGCTTTATAATGTTCATGAACAGAAAGGTATTTACTCTTGGACGAGGCTTTTGTGCAGTTTATTGTTAGTCATATTGACGTTTCTCTGTTGACATATTATGAGTTGGAGATACAGTTACAATTTGTTATATATTTGTTCATTTATTTCCTTTATAGGCTTCAGTTATATTTACTACTTAAATATTTAGCGTAATACCTCTCATCGGTTTCCAGAGATCGTCGTGTAATGTCAGATAATCCTTTTGGAATGTTCTGTGGCACTAATATTATAAATTATAAATCCGAACTGATGCATTGCAGCTATACTAATAAGGAACTTTATCATATTACAATTTTGTCCTTTACAATATAAACTGGTTTGCTTAACCTTTTCTTATCATATGTTATCCTATAGGATCTAGTAACGTTGTAATTGATTAATATCTAAACAGTTTGCAATGTAACATCAATTGAAATGGTAACTTTTTGTCTTTGATATTTCAGTTTTTGTTGAATAACAATTCATCCAATTTATTGCTATTTCTTCATCCAAACCCATCAATATATAGAGTTTGGCAAACAGTGTAACTGTGCTCTCTCTTTATTTACCAGAGGGAGATCAGCGTCTTAGACTGAATGGTATAAGACAGTAGATTCGATCCAAAATTGACAATATGTTCGTTTTATGTTAGATTTAGCTGCCTTTTAAGACGGTTCATATTTCTCCCCCACAGTTACAAAAATGCATGTCACAATGGAATACATTTTCTTTTCATTTTTAAAAACAACATGATTTAAAGTTTAAACAATGCACAATGCAGAATGCAAATCTGTATGAGGAGTGGGGGGACGCTTTTCCAAATAAAGAGCAATTCGTTTGTATTCAAGTGTATTTTTTTGTTGTTGATAAAAGCATATTTTGCTTTATTATATATCTAGGGTTATAAATCTATACTAATCTAACGCATGTTATCCTAGTTCCATTGTACGAGTCACAAACTTAAGATACAACTTTTTACTCATTTTACTCATTTGGAAAGTATTTATCAAAATGTAAAAGTACGTGTGAGAAATAATCATGAAATGTCTGAACCCTTTATTAGTCAACTTGCCGTTAGACAAGGTTGTATCTTAAGCCCCCTTTTGTTTAGTTTTTTCATTAACGAATTAGCAGAGCAAATATGTAATACGTGTACAAATGGAATCCAATTGCACCCAGATACAGTTCAACTATTCCTGTTACTTTTCGCTGATGACATTGCACTATTCTCTAGTACCATAAGCGGGCTTCAGAAACAAATAAATGAATTAGGTACGTTCTCTGATAAATATAAATTGAATGTCAATAGAGAGAAAAGCAAAATAATTGTTTTTAAAAGGGGTGGAAAACTATCCAAAAATGAAAAATGGTTTTATAAGGGAGAACGTCTTCAAACTACCAGCGCTTATAAGTACTTAGGTGTATGTTTCTCTAATAATCTATCTTCGTCTTTTCATACCAAACAGGCCTCAACACAAGCCATGAAAGTCTAATTAGGTATATACAGAAATATGCGACTTTTAGGTGACATGTCCTTTAATACCTATATTAAAATATTTGATATGAAGATAAGCCCAATACTGTTATATGGATCTGAAATATGGGGATTGGCACAACATGACAACATAGAAAAGGTTCATTTATATGCATGCAAACAGTTCCTAGGCGTCAAACCAAGCACTTGTAGCACAATGGTCTTTGGAAAATTAGGCAGATTCCCACTGTTCATTTATTCCTCAATTAGAGCTGTTAAATACTGGATAAGGTTGTTGAATATGCCGCTTCACAGATATCCAAAAAAATGTTATAATATGATGAAACTGTATGATAAAAATGGTAACAGAAATTGGGTGACGGATATTAGAGAGCTTCTCAACACAATAGGATATGGTAATATTTGGTACAATCAAAGTGTTCAGTCACAATCAGAATTTATCATCTCAATAACTCAAAGAATGAAAGATATATATTTACAATCCTGGGAAGAATCCATGACATTATCAACAAAATGTATATATTATAGAGAATGGAAATCTGAAATATTTCTTGAAAGCTATCTAAAATTCCGTAATGCCTTAGCCCGTTTTCGTTGCTCATCACATGAATTGTTTGTTGCAACTGGAAGATATAAAGGTATTGAAAGACAAAATAGAATATGTAAAGTTTGTAATATGAATGCTGTGGAAGACGAGCTACACTTCTTATTAACCTGCCCTGTCTATAAGAATCTACGGATAAAATATCTTAAACCTTACTATTTTAACCACCCAGATAGAACAAAACTATTGTCATTGTTAACAAATACCAATACTCAATCATTACAGAACCTTGCAATGTGTATCTATTATGCAATGTTATTTAGAAAGAATATTATGAATGCAACTGATTTTATCATGTGATCTACCATTGATTGTATTACAGGCCTGTGGCCTTCTAAGTACAGAAATAAAGATTGATAAAGATTGATAAAGATACAACTGTGTTGCTGACAAGTGATCTACATCAAAATGAATATTATTCCTGTTGATATTTCCATTCTATTCGCAACGACGATCATTGTACATTCCTGATTTCTATTCTGTAAATCCTCCAAGATCAAAGCTTAATCAGATACTCACAACAAAAGATGTAAAAAATATAATTTAAACATAATTTACCTGTATTATGCCCTGTACAAGTGCTTGATATTTCTTCTTTGTTGTACTCTTGGTTATTTTGCCATATATATCGGATAAAACTGTTCTTCTTCATTTAAAGTGTTCTCACTCAAGCCTCAGAATTAGTTCCTTTTATTTTTAAATCACCATATCTCCTGATGGAATTTTGAAAAGAAAGTAACCAAAAAATCTAATTGAACCTTTTATTAAAATAAAGCCATAATCATTAAATATGTTGTGTAAAATGATATTGATAAAAGTAATTAGTGTGTGACACCTTCATCCCGACTGGAAGCATGTTATCTCTTAAATGAGTACGGTATTTGTCATGTACATAGTGAAATATTAGCAATTTCTTGAGATTGTTCAAATTGCAAAGGAACTTCCTTAATTAATATGGAAAAGTGAGGCCTACACGCACATGCAACAACTAATTTGGTAAAACATAATATCTTTTTTAGATATTGCAGTTTCAAGTTTTTAACTTTTGTGCAATATCCTGCTTTTTCATATAAAAAATAAACCTAACTTGACTCTATTCATACCATCATTAATAAGAATTTCATGAATTTATGTCAAACCGTTAGCAAATCAGACGTGAAACAAAAACCAGTCAACGAATTCTAATAGGCTTTCTAGACGTTGTGAAGACAAAAGAACAATTAAAACAAATGTTAACAAATTTTCGTAATGATTTCTCTGTTGTGTCGCTGCATTGCTTAAACCAACAGACAACCTATGATAACTTCAATTTATGTAACCCTAAAATGCATTGTGTGACATGATAATCCTTATTGGATTTCAAATGGCAAACATGAGACAGCTTTTACTATTGAAAATCGTTTTGATGCTTACTTTGGCCATTGTCTTTAAAGAATGATAACAATTATTATATACAATCTTGTTTTAATCGAAATGTATGTGGAATCAATTGATTAAAACTTCAAAAAAGGTGGCTGTCCAGATTATGTGTAAAGATGTCAACATGAAACAGAAGATTCGAATTTTAAACAAAAGTTACCACATTTTGATCAAACTCACACTGTCTTACATTTCTGTCTGATCACAAAAACAGTGCATAATTGGAATTAGAATAAATATCTGGTCACTTTTAAAATGTTTTAAAGATGTTTTAATTTAACCATTCATTTTAATTATCACGCAAAACAGCCTGAAGAACACTGTCAAATTGAAATGTCAAAAATGAAGTTCAAATTTCTGGAGCTAATGGCGCTGATTTCTAATGTTTCATGTATAGAAAAGATTTTGATTAGAAATGCGATACAGAGCCTAGACACTATATTTATAACACAATTAAATACAAATTAATCATATTCGAAAGTTGTTTCATGTCATGTTTAGTTTAATCAAATCTAATTTGCCAATTTTTCGATATTGATTACGCATAATTATCAAAATGCACTGCAACAAAATAGAAGTCGTCTCTAGTTCTGTGCAAAGGTTGTACTGACATTCAGGAATGAATAAGGACATGATGTCATGATGTACTTATCGCATTATTTAAATGTGCGTGACACCTTCCCATTATGTTCCAATGCCTTTAGTTCTCTTTTTGCTGATAGGTTTATCTATTTACATCAGGATTACATTTACACATGTGAATCTCATTCGCTTTTGACGTGTAGTAAAACACCATTATATAATGAACAGAGAAACGTAGATATAATTGGCTGATAGATTAATGAAGGATCTACATCGCTACACACTCCCGAAGCGTGGAAGGGGGTACTTTTTAATAGAGAACACTCACACCACAATTGTGGTTAAGCATTGAGGTGAAAACTCTGATTAGCGAACATTAGGTTTAAGCGAAGCTAACATGAGGAAAATAAATCCATCAGCTGCAAAAACAGTATGGTCCCACCAAGATCTACAGTTCATCATTAGAATGTCACAATCTACCTGATGAAGCAGCGAGTGTTAACTCTGAAACGCAAAATTCCCCGTGTGACTTGATAAAAGACATATGCTGATTTCAGCGGATGTTTTCAGAACTGTGATTGAGCGCTAACAAAAAAATCACATTGTTAAGTGCAACATATTCAATGTCATGATTCCGCACCTTTCTCAAGATGATGTTTTATGTGCCATTGGCATGTTAGTAACTGGGATGTTCACAGAAATGTTGTGTTTTCTTTTTGTAACCGGTACCAACAAACTGGCAGCACCAGAGTTCGCCAATGTGCATGAAGGCCACACGTTACGTCAGTACAACCATATCAGACTCACACATCTCACATATCGGCTCTTACTGCCAACACCATTCCAGGCCCAAGGCCTATTAATGCAAGGACTGTCAGGAATCGTCTGCGAGATTGGAACATCAGGCAACAGCGTCCAGCAATCCGTCCTGTTCTGTTGCAACGTCACCGAGATGCACATTTGTTCTGGTGTAGAGAGTAACTAAGGTAAAGAAGAAAGGACTGGGATAATGTTCTCTTCTCAAACGAGTCTCGTTTTCATCTTAATAGTAGTGACGACGTGCACGTGCTCATCGATGCCCTGGCGAACGTTACGCTGATGCATGGGTTCTGCAATGCTTTCGGTTTGGTGGTGGAAGCATTATGGTTTGTGGAGGCATCTCCACTAATCATAGGACAGATCTGCTCGTCGTTGATGGTAATCTAACGGGGATCCGGTACAGAGATGAAGTTTTAATGTTGCATGTCTTACTCTCCCTTCAAAGACATGGTTGTTCAGATGCAATACCAGAATGCAATGCAAGGCCGCATGTTGCGCGTGTTATAAACAACTTCTTTGTGCAGCAGAACATTAGAACTCTCCCATGTTTGGAAAGCCTCCGCCTGTGACCTTGAACCACATTAGGCAAACCTTGGTTGACATTTTGAATGAGATTCCACAAGCCGTTTTCACTAGCCTAATATCGTCCATGAGGCGTGGATGTCAATACTGGGTTGATGCTTGCGGTGGTCACACTCGATACTGATTTGTGAACATGACTGTGTGAATCTATCCTCGATAACCAAGTCAGTGTCCTCTCACAATCAAACACATTCTATGTGAGTGTTGGGACACTGCACATATCAGGGAAACTTTTTATCCTTCTATTTCAATTAATCAAGTTTTTACTCATTTCGGTGAGCATCGTGTTTTAGATTTTTTGAAGGCTTTACACCTTATTGACTAATTGTAAATTTTAACTTTTCATTATCAGCTTTTATTCAACTTGTGATAATACGCTGATGTTTTTACGGCCTTCGTGCCGTGTTCTGTTTTTCAATAGCAATTTTCTTTTTTAAATTAGGCTAATAAATTAAATCTCTCGCCGATAATGGCTGCAATACTGCCGAAGCGGCGTTAAACAATAACTCACTCACTCACTCACTCGATAACCAACGTTATGATGTACTGTTGACTTTAGTCATAACAATTTGATACTGACCTGGTCGAGTAACTATACAATAATACATGAAACAATTAGTTTTGTACACTAACATGATAAATAAATTGCACAGTTATTTTTTTCTCCTGGTCTATAAAGTTAATACAATATCGCAACTCATGAAGTGAAATCAGTCTTTCGACTCCCGAATTGGCTGAACAAGGTCATGTGATCGGTATACATTATCATAAACTTGAAAGGTATGATAATCACCTCAATTCTTGTACACAAAATAACTGTTGGCACTACTTTGTGGCTGTTCATTTTGCAGTAATGACTTCCCTGTCATTTATTATTTTCTGATTCAACTTTTTCAAAACATGTAATGTAAACACCTGAAGTGAAATAGTTTATAGTATAAATTTCCTTTCCAATTAATTAACATTTTAATAGGGTACAAAGAAGTGCTATAAATAACACATACGAGAAAAAACTATTAAAATTTACATACAGATCATTCAATCAGTTTAGCTCTCACATAGAGAGGAAAAAAAGGTCAATTAAATTTGTATTCTTATAAACCCCATTGTGATTCAAGAACATGATTACATAATAAACATATATGGATACAAATAAAAATAGAAATAAATAATACATCTGACAAAATAAAACTACATAGTAGCATGTGTTTCTGATGAGAAATGAGTAATGAATGTTATATTTTAATAAATTTATTCTCTTGAGTTATAAATGTTTTTCAAAAAGAGGTAAGATTGAGGGTAATTACAATTTTCTAGTGCATTGCAATATAGAGGGATCTATCAGATCAGGTAGTTAATTAATTTGTAGTAGCTGTGTACTGACTTCTTGTCCATTTTGCTTCGATCCAATGTCATTTATATTAATGGGAGATAAGAGTTCTCCCCTTGTCTAACATCAGTTGTATATGGTAAGGAGATAGACGCATCATTAATACATTGGACAAATGATTTTATACATCATGATGTAGACATATTCTCGAATTACCCTCTATATATAATCGTGTGTAGTTTTTCTCACAATCACACTCCCCTAACAGTATCGAAATCTTTGGTTAAAATCTATGAAGACACAGTACAATTCTCAATATCTGCATAAGAATTATGAATACATTGCCAATAGAAGATAATGACTTACGGAACCCAGCTTGGGCAAGTTCTGGAACGCATCTTAGCAACTATTTGTATGAAATGTTAAAGTTGATTGTGTATCATCTAATGCCCCTATTTCACAATGAGCAGAATTGTCACGAATCATCACGAAAGAGAAAATGTTCACATTCGCGAACATTAGTAGACACTTCGTAATTAATTCATGGAATTCATAGATGATTCGTTGTTGATTAGGCAATATTCTTCCAATTCATGGCAATCGTGAAACAGCTTTTATTTGGCCAAAACATTTCACGAATCAATTACGAATTTTAAATTCGTAGTTGCTTCGTAAACTATTCCTAACGAATTCGTGTAGTTCGTAACAAGTTCGTAAACAGTTCTTGGAATTTCGCGATTGATAATTTGGATGGTCTCACACCGAAGTACTTACGAATCATCCCTGATGTAAGGAAAACATTCGGAGCGTATTTGCAACTGTTTCTTAATTGTTTTGTACAATTCGTAATAATTCGTAAATAATTCGTAAATAATTTGTATCTGTTTGCATGAAAATCAACGCATTTTCATAAATTTATACAATTACTTATTCGTGGCTATTCGTGATAATTCGGCTCGTAGTGAAATAGGGACATTCGCAGTGTATAGTTTTCAAACAACTTGACTATAGTTATTGGTCTATATTGGCTGGTTTATCACTTTATGTTTCGGTTCAATATCCCTGTTATGCATGATTGTGGGAACACACTTGTTTCCAAAGTAAGATTAAATTGTTCGACAAACAGATGTGATTTAACTACTAATCTAATCAAGTTGTATCAGAAGACTTCACTAGATTTCAGAATTCAACTAGCTCATACTCTGAAGTAAATACAGCATTCAGTGTATGTCAGCCTCAGCCAGTATGGGGTAAAAACTAAGAGCAAATTGAAGAGATTTTCTTGATGAAGTGATCCATCATGAAATATTCATCAGGCCCCAGTGACTTGGTAAAGCCGTTTCCTCTGTGATCAGACAAGGAAGGTAGTGACGGTAAATCAATTAATACACGTTGGCATTATACCCTCGCTTCTCTCGCAGGAAATGACAAACAATCAGCCTCAATTAATTCCAGATAAACCTTTTCTTATTAACATCATTATCCACAGCTAAGCTGACAGAGCTTTAGTGTATGTGTAGCTATATTAAGGAAAGCTTACGTACCAGCTTCGTTATTTATGTATAGTTAGAAGCAATGTGACAGAAAAAAGAACAGAGCGTTTAATCTATCAAGGTCAAACCATATTAAGTCTTGGGAAAAATTATTATATATACATGTAACCCAATAGATATGATATATTGTCACCAGTGTCTCTAGGGCCAGTTGCTGTCACAGCCAGTCAGTGATTCACATATATTTCATGGGGAATATTCAGAGTTCTACACCTTAAACACTCCATTTGTCATATGAATATGTCATATTATGAATTCACACATTTTTATATGCATTATTAAGATACATTTAACAATGTATTTGCTTCTCATGCTAGTTCATGTATTTGCTTAATGAACAGTAAAAGTAGTTTCATTTGGACGAGGCTATTGTACAGTTTGTGACGTTTTTTGCTAATCCAAATTGAATTTTCCCTGTCGACATATTATGAGTTGGAGATACAGTAACATCTGTCAAGTTTTCAGCCACTTCTTAAGTAGTAATACGGTAACTTTACGTTTACTTTACTCTGCGTACTTGCATTATTTTAAACATTCGTTCATTTATGTTCTTTATAGGCTCTTGATTGAGTGGTAGGGTAAGTTCTCCTTGCATAACAGATGTGCGTCACTGGTATCAAGTGATTCCTTTCTACTTATATTAGATATTAACTGACATACTTCAATCCAGGGATCGTCGTGTCATGTCATATAACCCATTTGGAATCTGATGTATTGTAGCTATATTAATAAAGAAATTTATCACCTTAACATCTTATCTTTTACAATTTAAACTAGTTTTCCTTCCTGTTTTTCTCATAATGTTCTCCTTTGGGATATGTTGTAATATATTAATATCATAACGGTTTGTAATGCAACGTCAATTAATGGTTGACATTTATCTTTGATATGACAGTTTTTTTGTTGAATAACAATTCATCCAATTCGCATTTTATTGCTATTTATTTACAAAACGTCGAACAAACTGTTTTACATCGATGTGGAGTTTGAAAAACAGAATAACACGATCGGGGCTGTGCTATCTCTTCAGTACCAGAGGGAAATCAACGTCTTCCACTGAGTGCTGTACGACAGAAGATTCCTTCCTAAGTTGACAATATGTTTGTTTTATGTTAGATTTACGTCAAATGCCTTTTTAGAGGGTTTACGTTTTTCTCTTCACAGTTCAATAAAACTGCAATTCACATAAAAGGTGCTCAATGGAAAACACTTTGTTTTCAACTGAAAAACAACATTATTTAGACGTTTGAATCAATGCACCCTGCAGAAAGTAAATCTGTTTGGTGATTGAAGGGACGCTTCTTCAAATAAATACCAATTCTTTTTATATTCATTATACTGTATTTGCCCTTAATCTATACTTTAGCCCGAAGAATAGTGTTTAAACGTATGCCATGACAAATAAATGTATGCATGTTATTCTAGTTCTATTGATTGAGTCACAAACTTAAGATATAACTATGTTGCTAAACTAAGTTAAATGCTGACTCTATTAAGTGTGATAAGTGATCTAATACAAGATGAATATTATTTTTGCTGATATGTCCTTTCTATTCAAAACAATGATCATTGTACATTCCTCATTTCTATTCTGTAAATCATCCTAGATCTAAGTTTAATGACTTACTCACACCTAACGATGTGAAACTGCTGCAAAATATTGCCATTTATCTAAAAAATATTCCTGTATAATGCTGCGTCACTTGTACAAGTGCTTGATATTTTCTTCATTTTTGTAGCCTCACATACTGAATAAAACTCCTCTTCTTCATCTAAAGTGAAAAGGTTGGCTTTTTGGTTCTCTTTCAAGCCTCGGAGTTAGTTCCCTTTTAATTTTAAGTCACCGTATCTCCTAGTGGAATTTTTAAATTAAAGCAAATCAAAATTAAATTTCACCTTTTATTAAAATGAAGCCATGATCATTAAATATGTTTGGTATTTAATGATAATGATATGATAGTGATAAAAGTAATTATTTTGCGACACCCTCATCTCTAAAACAAGCACAGTATTTTTCATGTACATAGTGAACTATTAGAGATTTTTCAAATTGGTAACGAATTTCCTTATCAATGTGGAATGGTGAAACCTACATGTACACCTACATGCAACAAATAATTCTAAAAGTATAATACATTTTCAGATATTGCAGTTTCAAGTTATAACTTTGTGCAGTATTGTTGGGGTTTTTTTTAGATAAAAAGTAAAACTAACTTGACTCCATTCAGACCATCGTTAATAAGAATTTAATGCAATTCTGTCAAACCCTTAACAAATCAGACGTGAAACAAAAACCAGTCAACGAATTCCAGTTTTCCAGACGTCGTGAAGTCCACAAAACAATTTGCAAAACATTAAAGGTATAAGGGGAAGCTAATAAATCCCCAGTGTATTGATTTCCCATCAAGTTCCTTCCCTATATGAGCAGGAGGAAGCAGATTTAGCAAGTCACTGGTCTCTGATGAATATTTCATGATGGATCACTTCAGCAACAAAAACTTCACGTCCATATGTTGCCAATGATAATGATGTAGTGATATGATAGTGATACAAGTAATTATTGTGCTGTACTCTCATCTCGACTGAAAGCTCTTATCTCTAAAACGAGCACAGTAGTTTTCATGTAAATTGCTTTCCCTACCACATAAGCAATTGCTTGAGATTTACAAACTGCGATTTGGTTAGGAACTTCCTTAATCAATGTTGAACGGTGAGGGCTAATAAAAATATAATTCCTTTTCAGATATTGCAGTCTGAAGTTTATAACTTTGTGCAATATCTGCCCTTTTTCAGATAAAAAGTAAAACTAACTTGGCTCCATTCAGAGCATTGGTCGTTCCAATAAGTTTTCCAGACGTGATGAAGACGAAAGTACAATGTGCAAAACATTAACGGTATAGGGGAAAGCTTATAAATCCCCAGTGTATTGATTTCCCGTCAAGTTCCTTCCGTATATGAGCAGGAAAAAGCAGATTTAGCAAGTCACTGGTCTCTGATTAATATTTCATGATGGATCACTTTAGCAACAAAAACTTCACGTCCATATGTTGCATATAGTTCTCATTCACGTTGTGTTGGAAACATGGTGATTAAAACTATTATTCCGTTCTGAATATAATACTTAACAGTGCTTTGATGTTACAAATCCATGACACCTTATAGCAGACATAACATGTTATACGATGTATATTGAATTTATTTGGTGAATTGCTTTGATGACCCAAATGTCGTTAAATAATAAGTCACTAAATGGTTTTGACATGATCATGATATGGTTTTACACAGAAGGGATATATCTGATACATTATAAATTGAGATAAAAATTGTTATATTGTAGTAGAATGATGGTAAAATAAACATGCACAAGCACTTGCACCTGCACAGAAAATGAATAACATATTTTAACAACTTGTCGCATTGATTGCTCTGTTGTGTCGCTGCATTGCTTAAATCAATAGACAACCTATTAGAGCTACAATTTGTGAGACACTAAAATGCATTATATAACACAATAATCATTAACATTATGTGTAAAGATGTCAACATGAAACAGAATATTCGAATGCCATTAATCTTTTTTATAGGAATATCTATTTACATATTTATATTTCCTCCAATTTGAGCATAATGTTACTTTTACTATTGACGTTTTGTGAAACATCGTTTATAATGAACAGAAAAACGTAGATATAATGGGTTGATAGATTAATGTGCATTAAGACGTGAAGAGAAACACAAACGGTCCTTTAATGGCTCAATGGTTGACCATTGTAAAGACAAATTGTGGTAAATAGGTTCCACATCTAATGTACCATTCGCCAGCTAATCCACATCATACTCAGTGGATTCAAGCAAGGCATTGCAATACCTCATAAAAAGAAATAACTGGATGAGAAAGTGTTGGAAGGGGGTACTTTTTAATAGGGAACGCTCGCACCACATTTGCGGTTAAGCATTGAGGTGAAAGCTTTGATTAGAGAACCATTAACTTACTATTAGATTTAAGGGAAGCTAACATGAGGAAAATAAATCCATCAGCTGCAAAAACAGTACGTTTTCACCAAGATCTCTTGATGTCGAGTTATAGTTCATCAATATAATGTCACAATCCACCTGATGAACACGTCAGTTAATACTCCGAAACGCAAAAGTCGCCAAGTGACTTGACAAAAGACATTATACTGATTTCAGCAGACGTTATCAGAACTTTGATCGAGCGCTAACCAATATATAATATAATTTGAGCATGCAAGTGTTTGACATGCTATGTGACTTTTCACGTGCAACAAGCCTAACACGTCAAGAAATGTCCAGTAGACGTTCTCAGAACTTTGATTGAGCACTAACCAAAAACTCACATTGTTCATCCCATCTTATTCAATGACAAGGTGCCACGTCTTTCTTAAGATGATGGTTTATGTGCCATTGGCATGTTAGAGATGTCACAGAATACCGTAACTGGACATTTTGATGTTCACAGAAATGCGATATCTTCTCTGTGTAACTGGCACCACCAGAGATCGTCCACATGCATGAAAGCCACACGTTACGTCATGTCGTCCGTACAACCATGTCAGGCTCACACATCTCAAATTGGTTCTTACTGCCAACATCATTCCAGGCCTAAGGCCTTTTAATGCAAGGACTGAACATCAGATGACAGCGTCCAGCAATCCATCCTGGTCTGTTGCTATATCACCGAGATGCACATTTGTTGTGGTGTAGACAGTATCTAAGGTACAGAAGGAAGGACTGGGTTAATATTCTCTTCTCAGACAAGTCTCGTTTTTGAGTGTAATGACGACGTGCACGTGCTAATCAATGCCCTGGCGAACGTTACGCTGATGCATGTGTTCTGCAATGCAATCGGTTTGGTGGTGGAAGCATTATGGTTTGTGGAGGCATCTCCACTAACCATGGGACAGATCTGCTCGTCGTTGAAGGTAATCTAACGGGGATCCGGTACAGAGATGAAGTTTTACTGCTGCATGTCTTACCCTTCCTTCAGAGACATGGGTGTTCAGATGCAATACCAGAATGCAATGCACGGCCGCATGTTGCGCGTGTTATTAATGACTTCTTTGTGCAGCAGAACATTAGAACTCTCCCATGTTTGGAAAGCCTCCGCCTGTGACTCGAACCACATTAGGCAAACCTTGGTTGACATTTTGAATGAGATTCCACAAGCCGTTTTCACTAGCCTAATATCGTCGATGAGGCGTAGATGTCAATACTGGGTTGATGCCTGTGGTGGTCACACTCGATAATGATTTGTGAACATGACTGTGTGAATCTATCCTCGATAACCAACGTTATGATGCACTGTTGACTTTAGTCATAACAATTTGATAGTGACCTGGTCGAGAAACTATACAATAATACATGAAACAATTAGTTTTGTACAATAACATGATAAATAAATTGCACAGTTACTTTTTTCTCCTGGTCTATAAAGTTAATACAATATCTGTAACGCAACTCATGAAGTGAAATCAGTCTTTCGACTCCCGAATGGGCTGAACAAGGTCATGTGATCGGTATACATTATCATAAACTTGAAAGGTATGATAATCACCTCCATTCTTGTACACAAAATAACTGTTGGCACTACTTTGTGGCTGTTCATTTTGCAGTAATGACTTCCCTGTCACGTATTATTTTCTGATTCAACTTTTTCAAAACATGTAATGTAAACACCTGAAGCGAAATAGTTTATAGTATAAATTTCCTTTCCATTTAATTAACATTTTAATAGGGTACAAAGAAGTGATATACATAACACATACGAGAAAAAACTATTAAAATTTACATACAGATCATTCAATAAGTTTAGCTCTCACATAGAGAGGAAAAAAAGGTCAATTGAATTCGTATTCTTATAAACCCCATTGTGATTCAAGAACATGATTACATAATAAACATATATGGATACAAATACAAATAGAAATAAATAATACATCTGACAGACAAAATAAACTGTAGCATGTGTTTCTGACCAGAAATGAATAATGAATGTTATATTTTAATAAATTTATTCTCTTGAGTTATAAATGTTTTTCAAAAAGAGGTAATATTGAGAGTAATTACATTGTTCTAGTGCATTGCAATATAGAGGAATTTATCAAATCAGGTAGTTAATTAATTTGTAGTAGCTGTGTACTGACTTCTTGTCCATTTTGCTTCGATCAAATGTCATTTATATTAATGGAAGTTAAGAGTTCTCCCCTTGTCTAACATCAGTTGTATTTGGTAAGAAGATAGACGCATCATTAGTACATTGGACAAATGATTGTATACATCATGATGTAGACATATTCTCGATTTTACCCTCTATATATAATCGTGTGCAGTTTTTCCCACAATCACACTCCCCTAACAGTATCGAAATCTTTGGTGAAAATCTATGAATTCACAATACAATTCTCAATATCTGCATAAGAATTATGAATACATTGCCAATAGAATATAATGACTTAAGGAACCCAGCTTGAGCAAGTTCTGGAACGCATCTTAGCAACTATGTGTATGAAATGTTAAAGTTGATTGTGTATCATCTAATGCCCCTATTTCACAATGAGCAGAATTGTCACGAATAATCACGAAAGAGAAAATGTTCACATTCTCGAACATAAGTAGACAATTCGTAATTAATTCTTGGAATTCATAGATGATTCGTTGTTGATTAGGCAATATTCTTCCAATTCAAGGCAATCGTGAAACAGCTTTTATTTGTCCAAAACATTTCACGAATCAATTACGAATTTTAAATTCGTAGTTGCTTCGTAAACTATTCCTAACTAATTTGTGTAGTTCGTAACAAGTTCGTAAACAGTTCTTGGAATTTCGCGATTGATAATTTGGATGGTCTCACACCGAAGTACTTACGAATCATCCCTGATATAAGGACAAAAATTCGGAGCGTATTTGCAACTGTTTCTTAATTGTTTTGTACAATTCGTAATAATTCGTAAACAATTCGTAAATAATTTGTATCTGTTTGCATGAAAATCAACTCATTTTCATAAATTTATACAATCGTGGCTATTCGTGATAATTCGGCTCGTAGTGAAATAGGGACAATCGCCGCAGTGTATAGTTTTCAAACAACTTGACTATAGTAATTGGTCTATATTGGCTGATTTATCACGTTATGTTTCGGATCAATATCCCTGTTACGCATGATTGTGGGAACACACTTGTTTCCAAAGTAAGATTAAATTGTTCGACAAACAGATGTGATTTAACTACTAATTTAACCAAGTGGTCTCAGAAGACTTCGCTAGATTTCAGAATTCAACTAGCTCATACTCTGAGGTAAATACAGCATTCAGTGTATGTCAGCCTCAGCCAGTATGTGGGTAAAAACTAAGAGCAAATTTAAGAGATTTTCTTGATGAAGTGATCCATCATGAAATATTCATCAGGCCCCAGTGACTAAGTAAAGCCGTTTCCTCTGTGATCAGACAAGGAAGGTGTTGACGGGAAATCAATACACATTGGCATTATACCTTCGCTTCTCTCGCAGGAAATGACAAACAATCATCCTCAATTTATTCCAGATCAAACGTTTCTTATTAACATCATTATCCACAGCTAAGCTGACAGAGCTTTAGTGTATGTGTAGCTATATTAAGGAAAGCTTACGTACCAGCTTCGTTATTATGTATAGTTAGAAGCAATGTGACAGGAAAAGAAGAGAACTTTTAATCTATCAAGGTCAAACCATATTAAGTCTTGGGAAAAATTATTATATATACATGTAACCCAATAGATATGATATATTTTCACCAGTGTCTCCAGGGCCAGTTGCTGTCACAGCCAGTCAGTGATTCACATACCGGTATATTTCATAGGGAATATTCAGAGTTCTACACCTCAAACACTCCATTTGTCATATGAATATGTCATATTATGAATTCACACATTTTTATATGCATTATTAGGATACATTTAACAATGTATATGCTTCTCATGCTAGTTCATGTATTTGCTTAATGAACAGTAAAAGTAGTTTCATTTGGACGAGGCTATTGTACAGTTTGTGACTTTTTTTGCTAATCAAAATTAAACTTTCCCTGTCGACATATTATGAGTTGGAGATACAGTAACATCTGTCAAGTTTTCAGCCACTTCTTAAGTAGTAATACAGTAACTTTACGTTTACTTTACTCTGCGTACACGCATTATGTTAAACATTCGTTCATTTATGTTCTTTATAGGCTCTTGATCCTTGATCTTGTTTTTCTCATAATATTCTCCTATGGGATCTACTACTGTTATAATATATTAATATCGTAACAGTTTGTAATGCAACGTCAATTAATGGTTGACATTTATCTTTGATATGACAGTTTTTTTGTTGAAAAACAATTCATCCAATTCGCATTTTATTGCTATTTATTTACAAAACGTCGAAAAAAAACTGTTATACATCGATATGAAGTTTGACAAAAAGTGTAACACGATCAGGGCTGTGCTATCTCTTCAATACCAGAGGGAAATCAACGTCTTAGACTGAGTGCAGTACGACAGTAGATTCCTTCCTAACTTGACAATATGTTCGTTTTATGTTAGGTTTACGTCAACTGCCTTTTTAGAGGGTTCACGTTTTTCTCTTCACAGTTCAATAAAACTGTAATTCACATAAAAGGTGCTCAATGAAAAACATTTTGTTTTCAACTGAAAAACAACATTATTAAGACGTTTGAATCAATGCACCATGCAAAAAGTAAATCTGTTTGGTGATTGAAGGGACGCTTCTTCGAATAAATACCAATTCTTTTTATATTCAACTGTATTTGCCCTTAATCTATACTTTAGCCCGAAGAATAGTGTTTAAACGTATGCCATGACAAACAAATTTATGCATGTTATTCTTGTTCTATTGATTGAGTCACAAACTTAAGATACAACAATGTTGCTTAAGTAAGTTAAATAGTGACTCTATTAAGTGTGATAAGTGATCTATTTTAAGATGAATATTATTTTTGCTGATATGTCCTTTCTATTCAAAACAATGATCATTGTACATTCCTTGTTTCTATTCTGTAAATCATCCCAGATCTAAGTTTAATCACTTACAACAAACGATGTGAAACTGCTACAAAATATTGCCATTTATCTAAAAAATATTCCTGTATAATGCTGCATCACTTGTACAAGTGCTTGATATTTTCTTCATTTTTGTAGCCTCATATACTGAATAAAACTCCTCTTCTTCATCTTAAGTGAATAGATTGGCTTTTTGGTTATCTTTCAAGCCTCGGGGTTAGTTCCCTTTTAATTTTAAGTCCGTATCTCCTAGTGAAAGTTTTAAAAGAAAGCTACCAAACGATGTACAAATTTAATCTAACCTTTTATTAAAATGAAGCCATGATGTTTGGTATTTAATTATAATGATGATATGATAGTGATTAAAGTAATTATTTTGCAACACCCTCATCTCTAAAACAAGCACAGTATTTTTCATGTACATAGTGAAATATTAGAGATTTTTCAAATTGGTAACGAACTTCCTTAATCAATGTGGAATGGTGAGACCTACACCTACATGCAACAAAATACATTTTCAGATATTGCAGTTTCAAGTTTATAACTTTGTGCAGTATTGTTGGGGTTTTTTTAGATAAAAAGTAAAACTAACTTGACTCCATTCAGACCATCGTTAATAAGAATTTAATGCAATTCTGTCAAACCCTTAACAAATGACGTGAAACAAAAACCAGTCAACGAATTCCAACAAGTTTTCCAGACGTTGTGAAGTCAAAAAAAACAATGTGCAAAACATTAAAGGTATAAGTGGAAGCTAATAAATCCCCAGTGTATTGCTTTCCCATCAAGTTGCTTCCCTATATGAGAAGGAGGAAGTAGATTTAGCAAGTCACTGGTCTCTGATGAATATTTCATGATGGATCACTTCAGCAACAAAAACTTCGTCCATATGTTGCCAATGATAATGATGTAGTGATATGACAGTGATAAAAGTAATTATTGTGCTGCATCTCGACTGAAAGCTCTTATCTCTAAAACGAGCACAGTAATTTTCATGTACATTGCTTTCCCTACCACATAAGCAATTGCTTGAGATTTGCAAATTGCGATTTGGTTAGGAACTTCCTTAATCAATGTTGGACGGTGAGGGCTAATAAAAATATAATTCCTTTTCAGATATTGCAGTCTGAAGTTTATAACTTTGTGCAATATCTTCCCTTTTTCAGATAAAAAGTAAAACTAACTTGGCTCCATTCAGAGCATTGGTCGTTCCAATAAGTTTTCCAGACGTGATGAAGACGAAAGTACAATGTGCAAAACATTAACGGTATAGGGGAAAGCTTATAAATCCCCAGTGTATTGATTTCCCGTCAAGTTCCTTCCGTATATGAGCAGGAAAAAGCAGATTTAGCAAGTCACTGGTCTCTGATTAATATTTCATGATGGATCACTTTAGCAACAAAAACTTCACTTTCATATGTTGCATATAGTTCTCATTCACGTTGTGTTGGAAACATGGTGATTAAAAACTATGCATTCTTCATTGTGAATTATTCCGTTCTGAATATAATACTTAACAGTGCTTTGAAATGTGATACGATGTTACAAATCCATGACACCTTATAGCAGACATAACATGTTATACATGTATATTGAATTTATTTGGTTAATTGCTTTAATGACCAATAAGTCACTAAATTGTTTTGACATGATCATGATATGATTTTATACAGAACAGATATATTTGATACATTATAAATTGAGATCAAAACTGTTATATTGTAGTAGAACGATGATAAAATAAACTTGCACAAGCACTTGCACTTGCATAGAAAATGAATAACATATTTTAACACCTTGTCGCATTTTTCTGTTGTGTCGCTGCATTGCTTAAATCAATTGAAAACCTATTAGAACTACAATTTGTGAGACACTAAAATGCATTTTATAACACAATAATCATTAACATTATGTGTAAAGATGTCAAGATGAAACAGAAGATTCGAACTTCGAACAAATGTGACAAAATTTTGATCCAACTCACATTATCTTACATTTCTGTCTGATCACAAAAACATTGCATAATTTGAATAAGGATAAATATATGTTCGCTTTTTAAATATTTCAAAGATTTTTCACTTTAACTATTAATTTTAATTATCATGCACCCTGAAGAATGTCAAATGGAAATGTTAGAAATTAAGTTGAAATTTCCGGATCTAATGGCGCTGATAAAAATTTAATGTTTCATGTATAGATAAGATTTTGATTAGAATTGCGATACAGAGCCTAGAAACTATCTTTATGACACAATTAAATACAAATTAATCGCAATTCAAAAGGTGTTTCATGTCATGTTTCATTTAATCAAATCTAATTTGCCAATTGTTTTATATTGATTACGTATAAGTACCAATGCACTGCAAGAAAGTAGAAGTTTTCTGCAGTTGTGTGCAAAGGTTGTACTGACATTCTGCAATGAATAAGGTTATGTCATGATGTACTTATCTTGTTATTTAAATGAGTGGAACGCCTTTCCAATATGTTCCTAATACCATTATGCCATTACTCTTTTTTAAAGGTTTATCTATTTACATATTTATTCTTCCTCTTATTTAAGCATAATGTTACTTTTACAAAAGTGAATCCTATTGGCTAATGATGTTTAGTAAAACATCGTTTATAATGAACAGAGAAACGTAGATATAATTGGTTGATAGATTATTGTGCATTAAGACCTGAAGAGAAACACAAACGGTCCTTTAATGGCTCAATGGTTGACCATTGTAAAGACAAATTGTGGTAAATAGGTTCCACATCTATTGTTCCATTCGCCAGCTAATCCACATCATACTCAGTGGATTGAAGTAAGGCATTGCAATACCTCATAAAAAGAAATAACTGGAACGGTTCACGAAGCGTGGAAGGGGGTATTTTTTAATAGGGAATGCTCCCACCACAATTGCGGTTAAGCATTGAGGTGAACGCTTTGATTAGCGAACCATAAACTTACTATTAGGTTTATTAAAGGGAAGCTAACATGAGGAAAATAAATCCATCAGCTGCAAAAACAGTACGTTTTCACCAAGATATCTGAGTAATAGTTCATCATTAGAATGTCACAATCCACCTGATGAACACCTCAGTGTATACTCTGAAACGCAAAAGTGACTTGACAAAAGACATTATACTGATTTCAGCAGACGTTATCATAACTTTGATTGAGCTCTAACCAATATATAATATAATTTGAGCATGTAAGTGTTTGACATGCTATATGACTCTCACAGACTTTTCACGTGCAACAAGTCTAACACGTCAAGAAATTTCCAGTAGACGTTCTCAGAACTTTGATTGAGCACTAACCAAAACGTCACATTTTATTATCATAATCAGTATCTTATTCAATGACATGATGCCACGTCTTTCTTAAAGTGATGGTTTATGAGCCATTGGCATGTTAGAGATGTCACAGAATGCCGTAGCTGGACATTTTGATGTTCACCGAAATGCGATAGATATCATCTCTGTGTAACTGGTACCAACAAACTGGCAGCACCAGAGATCGCCCACATGCATGAAAGCCACACGTTACGTCATGTCTTCATCATTCCAGGCTTAGTGCAACAATTGTCAGGAATCGTCTGTCAGATTTGAACATCAGCCGACAGCGTCAAGCAATCCGTCCTGTTCTGTTGCTATATCACCGAGATGCACATTTGTTGTGGTGTAGACAGTATCTAAGGTACAGAAGGAAGGACTGGGATAATATTCTCTTCTCAGACGAGTCTCGTTTTTGATAGTAATGACGACGTGCACGGGCTTATCGCTACCCTGGCGATCGTTACGCTGATGCATGGGTTCTGCAATGCAATCAGTTTGGTTAGGACAGATCTGCTCGTCGTTGATGTTAATCTAACGGGCATCCGGTACAGAGAGTTTACTGCTGCGTGTCTTACTCTTCCTTCAAGGCATGGATGTTCAGATGGAATACCAGCATGCAATGCAAGGCCACATGTTGCGTGTGTTATAAACGACTTCTTTGTGCAGCTGAACATCAAACTCTCCCATGTTTGGAAAGTCGTCAACGTCAGCCTCAGCCCGTGACATTGAACAACATTTGGCTACCCTTGGTTGACATATGGAATGAGATTCCACAAGCCGTTTTTACTAGCCTGATATCGTCCATGAGGCGTGGATGTCAATACTGGGTTGATGCTTGCGGTGGTCACACTAGATACTGATTTGTGAACATGACTGTGTGAACCTATCCTCGACAACCAACGTTGTGCTGTACTGTTGACTTTTCCAAAAACAATTTGATACTGACTTCGGTCGAGAAACTATGCATTAATACATGAAACAATAAGCTTTGTATTCTCACATGATAAATAAATTGCCCAGTTACTTTTTTTTCCTGATGGATACAGTAAATACAATATCTCTACCAATACTCATATGCATAAAGTTAAGTCAGTCTTTCGACTCTCGAATGGGCTTAACAACGTCATGTGATCGGTATACATTATCATAAACGTGAAAAGTATGATAATCACCTCAATTCATGTACACAAAATAACTGTCGGGACTACTTTGTGCCTGATTTTGCAGTAATGACCTCGCTGTCACATGTTATTTTCTGATTCATCTTTTTCAAAACATGCAAATGAGACAAAATATTTACCTAGGATAAAATGTAAATATAGCCTGTTAGAACCATACATGTATATAAAATACTTAAAATGTTGGAGGTTCTAAGCAACTGATGTAAATTTGTCCGAACCGTTGTTTCAACACTGTATATTTTCACATCTATTTTCAAATTAATTTAAGGAGTATCAATACAAAATTTTAATTTGAAAGAAATAGTTATCATAGTGTGTCTGTTCACTGGGTTATTTGTTATTTGCACATTATAAAACCAAGTAAAAGCCATTGTGAATTCAAGGGACCCAGATAAGGTCTATTGGGCACATCAGTCAATATAAGAACAGGAGCTTATGAGGAAATTAATGTCAATTGATTTTACATTGTGAACACGTATTTGATGGCCATTGGCAAAGCTTTCACAATAAGTGCCTTTCATAACAAAATCAGTTTGTACTGAGTGACATCAACATGAACAGGCAAAAGGTTACTATTGACTACAAATTGGTTTATTGTAATTGGTATTTATCTCCATTATATTGTTTAAAATACAGTAATGTTTTTATAATGTTATCATGATTTATCATATATTGAATTCCATGTCACACACCATAACCCCTTGAAAATACCTGAAGCGAATTAGTTTATAGTATCAATTTCCTTTCCGATGTATTAACAGTTTAATAGGGTACCAAGAAGTGCTACAATAATATATACGAGAAAAAACTATTACAATTTACACACAGATCATTCAATCATTTTGGCTCTTACATAGTCAAATAATTTCGTATTCTTATAAGCCCCATTTGTGATTCAAGAAGATGATTACATAATATACATATTTGAAAATAAATAAAAATTAAAATTAAACAATAATACACCTGATATACTTACATAGTAGCATGTGTTTCTGACCAGAAATGAATGCTGGATGTTTTATTTTAATAAATTAACTCTCTTGAGTTATAAATGTTTATAAATGTTTTCGAAAATAAGTTAGATTGGGAGTAATTAAATGTTTCTAGTGCTTTGCAATATAGAGGAATCTATCAAATCAGACATGAGATATTGTCACCAGTTTCTCTAGGGCCAGTCGCTATCACAGCAACTCAGTGATTCATTCATATTTCATGGTGAATAGTCAGAGTTCTCCACCTCAAACACTCAATTTGTCATATGAATATGTCATATTATGAATTCAACATTTTCATATGCATTATAAGGATACATTTAACAATGTATTTGCTTCTCAGGGGTTCTTAAGGGTCTTCAGGGATCGTCGTATCATGTCATATACCCAATTTGGAATGTTCTGTGGCGTTGACATTATAAATTATAACTTCGTATTGGTGTATTGTAGCTATATTAATAAATAAATGTATCATCTTAAAATCTTGTCTTTTACAATTTAAACTGCTTTACTTTCCACTTTTTATCATATGTTATCCTTTGGAATCTAGTACTGTTGCCATATATTAATATCATAACAATTTGTAATGCAACGTCAATTCAATGGTTGAGATTTATCTTTGATATGACAGTATTTTGTTGAATAACAATTCATCCAATTCGCAGTTTATGTCAATACTGGGTTGATGCTTGCGGTGGTCACACTCGATACTGATTTGTGAACATGACTGTGTGAACCTATCCTCGACAACCAACATTATGCTGTACTGTTGACTTTTGCAATAACAATTTGATACTGACCTCGGTCGAGAAACTATACATTAGTCCATGAAACAATAAGCTTTGTATACTCACATAATAAATAAATTGCACAGTTACTTTTTTTTTCCTGATGGATAAAGTAAATACAATATCTCTACCAATACTCATATGCATAAAGTGAAGTCAGTCTTTCGACTCTCGAATGGGCTTAACAACGTCATGTGATCGGTATACATTATCATAAACGTGAAAAGTATGATAATCACCTCAATTCATGTACACAAAATAACTGTCGGGACTACTTTGTGCCTGATTTTGCAGTAATGATTCATCTTTTTCAAAACATGCAAATGAGACAAAATATTTACCTAGGATAAAATGTAAATATAGCCTGTTAGAACCATACATGTATATAAAATACTTAAAATGTTGGAGGTTCTAAGCAACTGATGTAAATTTGTCCGAACCGTTGTTTCAACACTGTATATTTTCACATCTATTTTCAAATTAATTTAAGGAGTATCAATACAAAATTTTAATTTGAAAGAAATAGTTATCATAGTGTGTCTGTTCACTGGGTTATTTGTTATTTGCACATTATAAAACCAAGTACAAGCCATTGTGAATTCAAGGGGCCCAGATCAGGTCTATTGGGCACACAGTCAATATAAGAACAGGAGCTTATGAGGAAATTAATGTTAATTGATTTTACATTGTGAACACGTATTTTATGGCAATTGGAAAAGCTTTCACAATAAGTGCCTTTCATAACAAAATCAGTTTGTACTGAGTGACATCAACATGAACAGGCAAAAGGTTACTATTGACTACAAATTGGTTTATTGTAATTGGTATTTATCTCCATTATATTGTTTAAAATACAGTAATGTTTTTATAATGTTATCATGATTTATCGTATATTGAATTCTTTGTCACACACCATAACCTCTTGAAAATATTTATAAAACGTCAAAAAAAATGTTTTACATCGATATGGAGTTTGAAAAACAGAATAACACATTCGGGGCTGTGCTATCTCTTCAGTACCAGAGGGAAATCAACGTCTTACACTGAGTGCAGTACGACAGTAGATTCCTTCCTAACTTGACAATATGTTCGTTTTATGTTAGATTTACGTCAAATGCGTTTTTAGAGGGTTCACGTTTCTCTCCTGACAGTACAATAAAAATACATGTCATATAAAGGGCACTCAATTGAAAACATGGTGTTTTCATTTGAAAAACAAACATGATTTAGAAGTTTTAATCAATGCACCATGCATAAAGTAAATCTGATTGAGGATTGACGGGGCGCTTCTTTCAATAAATGGCAATTCATTTGAATTCAACTGTATTCGTTTTATTAAAAAAAACATATTTTGCTTTATGAACTATCTAAAGTTATAAATCCAAAGCATGTGAAACATTAGCGTTACAAGCAAGAAAGGCTTCGTTTCCAATAGTTTCTCTATTTAAAACTTATCAGAATCTATCTCTTAGTGTTGCATCTACAATATTTGACAGTAAAATCGCGCCAATTCTGCTTTATGGTGCAGAAATATGGGGTTTTACATATCGTGAAAATATTGAAAAAGTACAGAGTTTATACTTCAAAAGATATCTTTGCGTCAGTAAAAATGTATCTTCAAATGTTGTGCTTGGTGAAACTGGGAGAAGCCACCTATGCGTGTATTATTTTTCCCGTTGTATTAAGTATTGGTGTAGACTACTCCATATGGAAGGTTGCCGATATCCAAAGGCATCCTACGAAATGTTAAAATCATATGACGACAATGGTACTTGGACTTGGGTATCTCATGTCCGACTTCTTTTATTTCATTCAGGATTTTCTTACGTGTGGATATCACAAGAGTGTGGGGATGCTACAAGTTTTATTAGTGCTTTTAAACAAAGATGTAAGGATATAGATATCCAAAATTGGTACCATAAAATATCTTCTTCCTCATTCTTAAAACATTACTCATCTTATAAATCTATACTTGAGCCTGAAAAATATATTTTAGAGTTATGCCATGACAAAGATCTTTTACGCGTGTTATTCAAGTTTAGTGGTATGAGTCACAAACTTAAGATACAACTGTGTCGCTTTAATAAGGTAACTACTGACTCTGTTAAATGTGATAAGTGCACATTTAATCTTGTTCAAGATGAGTATCATTTCTTGCTCATATGTCCATTTTATTCACAACAACGATCACTGTACATCCCTAATTTCTATACTATAAATCCTACCAGATCAAAGTTTAACCAGTTACTCACAACAAAAGATGTAAAACTGTTGAAAAATGTTGCCATTTATCTTAAACACAATTTACCTGTATAATGCTTCACCACCTGTACATGTGCTCAACATTTCCTTCATTTTTGTACTCTTGGTCATTTGGCCATACATACTGAATAAAACTCTTCTTCTTCTTCTTCTAAAGTTATAAATCTATACAATAGCTTGTAAAACGTATTTTATACCATGACAAAGATCTGCATTTGTTTGAATGAATTAGTTTGTGATTGGTTATTTTCAGTTAAAACATGTAGACATGGGTAAGAAATTTACTACAATGTTTAAAATGTTGTAAATATGTATGTCTTTTATGTCGATAAACAGTTGTCATTTACCCAAATTAGTTTTTGAAGTTTTTTAAATTTAACATTTATTTTCTTATTTTTTAAAACAAATCAAAACGACATAGAAGAATTCTACACTATTTAGTTTTTGAGTATGACATCGAGATCACAACTGAAAATCATACAAATGATATAATCAACTTAGGTGTATACTTTCTTTTGCCTGGTAGTTTACGTTCATTCTATTCACAATAATGATCATCATTCCTCGTTTCTACTCTGTAAATTCTCTCAGATCAAAGTTTAATCGGTTACTCACAAAGATGTTAAACTGCTAAAACGTTATTGCCAAATGTTCTTAAACACTATTTACCTGTATAATTCTGCGTCACCTGTACATTTGCTTGATATTTCCTCATTTTTGTGCTCTTGGTCAATTGGCCATACATACGGAATAAAACTCTTCTCTTCATCTAAAGTGAAACGGTTGGCTTTTTTGTACCCATTCAAGCCTCGGGGTTATTTCCCGTTTAACTTTAAAGTAAAAAAATCTCCTGGTTG
The DNA here is from genome assembly GCA_936450465.1 of Gibbula magus. NCBI lineage: Eukaryota > Metazoa > Mollusca > Gastropoda > Trochida > Trochidae > Gibbula > Gibbula magus. Next base: position 75,914,252 of record OW388296.1, on the reverse strand, counting down.
AATGTTTAGAAGAAATCAATCAAATTAGATAAATATTTACTTAAACGTTTTAATCAATAAAGCAAAAATGATTAAATATGTTTGGTAACTAATGATAATAGTTGTGTGAAATTATCAAAGTCACTCTTTTGCGACACCCTCATCTTAATTGGAACATATTATCTCTAAAACGAGCACTGTAACCCCTATTTTTGTATATAGTGAAATATTAGCAATTTCATGAGATTTGTAAAATTGGTAAGGAACTTTCTTAATCATTTGGAATGGTAAGGCCTTCACGCACATGCAACAAAAACAAAATAAAAATATAATACCTTCTTAGATATTGCAGTTTGAAGTTTATAACTTTGTGCAATATCTCCCTTTTTACAGATTAAAATAAAACTAATATGGCTCCATTTAGACCATCGTTCGTGAGAATTTCGTGAAATTCGGTCAAACCGTTAATTAATCAAAACCAGTCAATGAAGCCAATAAATCCCGAGTGTATTGATTACCCATCAAGTTCCTCCCCTATATGAGCAGGAAAAACCAGATTTAGCAAGTCACTGGTCTCTGGTGAATATTTCATTTGTTGCCAATAGTTCTCATTCGCGTTGTGCTCGTAACATGGTGTTTAAACACTATGAATTGTTTATTGTGATGTTTTCCTTTCTGAATATAATACTTAACAGTGCTATGAAATGTGATACGATGTCACATATCCTTGACAACTTATAGCAGACATTACATGTTATACGATATATATTTAATTTATTTGGTTAATTGCATTGATGGCGAAATTTTCGTTAAACAATAACTCACTAAATTGCTTTGACATGTCCATGTTATGGTTTTATACAGAACAGATTTATTTGATTCATTGTAAACTGAGATCGAACCGTTATATTGTAGAAAACCGATTATAAAATATTCATGCACAAGCAATGAACAGAAAATGAATAACATATTTTAACGACTTGCCGTATCGATTGCTCTGTTTTGTTGCTGCATTGCTTAAATCAATAGAAAACCTATTAGAACTACAATTTGTGAAATCCTAAAATGCATTATGTAACACAATAATCCTTAACAGTTTTGAAATGGCACACAGGGGAATTTATGTTGCAACAATATAACAAAAAATGGCTTTTACTATTTTACTAAAATCGTGTTGATGCTTACTTGGGCCATTATCTGTAAATATAGAAAACAATTAGTATGTACAACCTTTTGTAATGGAAATGTATGGGGTATCAACGAAAAGGTGGTTGTTCTGGTTATGTCTCAAGATGACAACATGAAGGTGACACAATTTTTTTCAAAGTATAATGTTTAACATTATTCTTTCTGATCACAACAACGTTGTAAATGTTATAAAGATGTTTCAATTTAACACTTGATTTAAATGATCATGCAAGACAGCATAAAGAACAATGTCAAATTGAAATGTCAAAACTTAGGTTTCAATAAATGGTTGATAAGTCTAATGTTTCATGTGTAGATCAGAATTCGATTAGAAATACGATATAGAGCCTATGGTGCAATTGAATGAAAATGTCAAAAGCTGTTTCATGTCATGTATAATTTATCATTTGTTTATGTTGATCAAGTATAAATATCAACATGCACTGCAAAAAAGTAAAAATTATCTGGAGTTGGGTGCAAAGGTGGAACTGACATTCTGGAATTAATAAGGTTATGTCATTGTGTATTAATCTCGTTATTCAAATGAGCGTGACACTTTTCCATTATGTTCCAAATACCTCTATTCAATTATTCTTGTTATATTAGTTTATCTATTTACATATTTATTGTTCCTTAATTTAAGTATGAGATTACTTTCACAAAATTGAATGACATTGGCTTATAAAGTGTAGTACTGAACAGAGAAACGTAGATACTATAAGTTACCATGTGTCTGTGAGTTTGATATGGTGATTTATCATATGTCCGACTTAAATATCAAACGAGAATGAAGTTCGAGTTTGATATTTAACTCGGACACATGATAAATCTCCAATGGTTACATATAAAACAGTCAAACTATTAGATGTCAACATTTTCATGTGATAAATGTCTACATTCATTTGTATAATACGCCTTGTTAAATATGTGCGGAATGATTTGAAAAATCAATTAAATTTGTTTTTATAATTCAATCATTAAGTTACTACAGGCCTCATCATTTCATTTCACTCGAGTTATGTTTGTCAACTTGAGATGATGATTTGTGTTACATTTATTTTGTCATTGCTTTTAAAATGTCAGTACAGAGACAATATCGCAGAACATTATATTTCCTCGTGTAGTGAATTCACTCAACATTATCAGTCGCCATTGTGAATAGAAGGGGCCTAGATCCGGTTCAGTGGACACATTAGTCAATATAATAACGTGAACATATGATTGTGAATTGTCAATTGATCGCGGATTTGATGGACATGGAAAAAGCTTTCAAATTAAGTGCCTTTTCATGAACAAATCACTTTGTTCTTAGTGACATGAACAAGGAAAGACAAGAGGTTACTATTGACTACAAATTGGTTTATTGTATATTAATATTTATATCTCCATTATGACGACTTTGTTTACAATACGGTAATGTTTTTGTGGTGTTAAATTTATCGTATATTGATCTTCATGTCACACAAACATAAGCACTTGCAATTCACTAAAGCGAAACCGATTATAACGGTTACACTATATGGTACAAAAAAATGTTATAAATAACAATAACCAGGAAAACCTATATCTACAGATTATTCAACCAATTTGACTATTACATTAAGAGGCATAATAGTCAATTAAATTCGTATTCTAATAAACCACATTGGTGGTTCAAGAACATTATTACATGATAAATATATATACAAATAGAAATAGAAATCGATACAGCTGACAGACAAACGAAAACTACATAGTGACATATGTGTTTCTGACCAGAATGGCTGATGAATGTTATATTTTAATAAATCTGCTGACTTTGCTTTATTTCAAAAAGAGGTTAGATTAATAGTAAATCTGTTTTCCAGTGCTTTGCAATATGGAGGCATCTATTAAATAAGGCAGTTTATATTAGTAATGTGTGTACTTGTGTACTGACTATTTGTTCATTTTGCCTGGATCCAATATCATTTATATGAACATAAAAACAAGTTGTGACAAATTAACCCCCTGTCTAACAAGATTGACAAATTAACCCCCTGTCTTAACAAGATTCGTGCATGGTTAGGAAGACGGTGGGTACATCATTACGAAATTGGACAAGTGATGTAATTTACTATACCATGATGTAAAAATATTCAGGTATTTACCCTCTATGATCGTGTGCAGGTTTGTTTTCCATAGTCACAGCCGCCTTACAGTGTTGAAAGCTTTGGTGAAAATACGGTTCTCAGTAATTGAATATGTGCATAAGATTGCACATTATCACCACATTGCCAATAGCAAATAATGACTTCCGTCACCCAGCTGAAGCAAGTGGTGGAAAGTATCTACATGTGACAAATTTGAAAGTCGACTGTTAATTAGCTTATATTGAACAGTTTTTCAACAACTTATTTATAACCACAGTGATTGGTCTTTATGACCTGGGTTATCGTCTGACATATGGGTTTTAGTCTCCCCCTTATGTATAATAGTGGTAACACACGTTTCTCAAATGTTTGATAATAGTTCGAAATAGTTCGACAAACATATATGATTTAATTGCTACTTTACCTAACAGTCCATGAAGACTTCATTAAATAACAGAAATGAAACTCATACTCTGAAGAAAATACAGCATTCAGTAACTGTCAGCCTCAGCCAGTGTGGATAAAAACATAAGAGCAAATTGAGGAGATTTTCGTGATGAAGTGATCCATCATGAAATATTCATCAGGCCCCAGTGACTTAGTAAAGCCGTTTCCTCTGTGATCAGAAAAGGAAGGTAGTGACGGGAAATCAATACACACTGGCATTATACCCTCGCTTCTCTGTCAGGAAATGACAAACAATCGACCTCAATTTATTTCAGATTAAACGTTTCTTATTAACATCATTATTCACAGCTTAGCTGGCAGAGCTGAAATGCATGTGAAGCTATATTTAGGAAAGCGTTACGTACCAGTTTTGTGATGTATGCATAGGAAAAGAAATAGGAAATCAATGTGACAGGAAAAGAAGAGAACTCTTTATATGTCAAGTTCAAAACATATTAAGTTTTTAGAAAAGATTGTTATATAATATCTGTAGCCCGATAAATATGTATATATATATATATGCTCAATGGAATACATTTTGTTTTAATTGGAAAAATACCATGCTTTAGAATTTGAATCAATGCAAAATACAGAAAGCAAATCTGTTTGAGGATTTGAGGGACGCTTCTTCAAATAAACGGCAATTCATTTGTGTTCAATGGTATTTGTTTTATAATAATAAAAAAAAACATAGTTCGCATTATGATCTATCTACAGTTATAAATCTATACTCGAGCTTGTCAAATGTTTTTTTTAATTTATCATGACAAAGAGATTTTATGCATGTTATACTAGTTCCGTTGTAGATACAAGTTTGTTGCTTAAATAAATTAAAAAGTGACCCTATTAAGTGTGATAACTGCGCGAGGATGTCTATTTTAAGATGAATAATATTCTTTCTGATAAACTGCCTGGGAGAGAAAGTACACACCTCATTTGGCTTCAATTTATTCAATATTTTAAAAGACATGAGATACAATTGATTGTGGCAGAATACAATACCACTTATCTGCAGTTGTTTGAATGAGTTCATTGGTGATTGGTTATTTTAGTTAAACATCTTTCTTTAATGTACAGAGGTTTACAAATGTAATTTAAACCAACATGACTCCTTCCATGTTTAAAATGTTGTAAATATGGACAGAATGAGGCACATTTATTATTTTTCATGAAGAATATGTCTTTTATGTCGATAAACAGTTGTCATAAATCCTAATTATTTGTTTATGCATTTAAAATTTAAAATTTAATTTTCTTGACAAATCATACATATGATGTAATCAACTAAGGTGTATACTTTCTTTTAACTGATTCTATTCACATCAACGATCCGCGATCATCGTACATTCCTCATATCTATTCTGTTAATCCTCCCAGATCAAAATGTAATCAGTTACTCACAACAAAAGATGTAAAACTGCTAAAAAATATTATTGCCATTTATCTTAACCACAATTTACTTTATAATTCTGCGTCACCTGTATATCTGCTTGATATTTTCATTTTTGGTTACTGATTAATTCGCCATACATACTGAATAAAACTATTCTTCTTCATCACTTATTCCCCTTTTAGTTTTAAAGTGACAATATCTTCTGGTGGAATTTTTAAAAGAAAGAAACCAAATTAAATATTTAATTTAACCTTTTATTCAATTAAAGTTGTAATGGTTAAAGATGTTTGGTTTCTAATGATAATGATGGTGTGATATTATCAGAGTAATTATTTCGTGACACCCGCATCTTGATTGGAAGCTCTTATCTCTAAAACGAACATTGTAACCCCTATTTTCCATGTGCATAGTGAAATATTATCAATTTCAAGAGATTTTCTAGATCGGTAAGGAACGTCCTTAATCAATGTGAAATTTTAAGGCCAACAAGCAAATGCAACAAATAATTACAAAGTATAATACCTTTTTAGATATTGCAGTTTGAAGTTTTGTGCAATATGTTCTTTTATACAGACTCCACAGACAGGCTCCATTTGGACAATCGTTCATGAGAATTTCGTGAAATTCTGTCAAATTTACAAAGTTAACTAATCTGATGTGAAAACAAAACAGTAAACGAACTCCAATAAGTTTTCCAGACGTGATGAAGACCAAAATAAAATTTTATAAGGTATAGGGGAAAGCTACTAAATCCCCAGTGTATTGATTTCCCGTCAAGTTCCTTCCCTAAATGAGTAGGAGGAGGCAGATATAGCAAGTCACTGGTCTCTGGTGAATATTTCATGATGCATCACTTTAGCAACACAAACTTCATGTTCATTTGTTGTCAATAGTTCACGTTGTGCTCGAAACGTGGTGATTAAACACTTTGTATTGTTCATTGTGAAATATTCCTTTGTGAATATAATACTTAACAGTGCTATGAAATGTGATACAATGTTACAAATCCTTGACAACTTATAGCCGACATTACATGTTATATGATGTATAATGAATATATTTGGTTAATTGCTTTGATGGCCAAATTGTCATTTAACAATAACTAAATTGCTTTGACATGTTCATGATATGGTTTTACATAGAAGAGGTATGTTTGATTCCTTGTAAAGTAAGATTGAACCGTTATATTGTAGAAGCATGATGATCAAATATACTTGCACAAGCAATAAACATAAACTGAATAACATATTATAACAGCTGGTCGTATTGATTGCTCTGCATTGTTTTACGATTAATTTGAACGATGATGCAAAACAGTCTGAAGATCACTGACAAATTGAAATGTCACAAAATTAAGTTCAAATTCCCGGAGCTAAAGGCGGTGATAAAAGGTTGATAAGTCTACATGTAGACATTTCTAATGTTTCATGTTTAGATTAAATTTTGATTAAAAATGCGAAACAGAGCCTAGTGTCTATCCTAATGACACATTTGAATAAATTCGAAATTCGAAAGATGTTTCATGTCATGTATAGATTAATCATTATCTAATTTCCTCAATTGTCTATGTAAATTAAATATCTCGCTAATGGCTGCAATACTGCCGAAGCGGCGTTAAACAATAACTCACTCACTCACTCACTCGATCACTCACTCACTCACTCACTCACTCAATTGTCTATGTTGATCAAGTACAAGTATTAAAATGCACCGCAACAAAGTAAAAGTTATCTGGAGTCGGGTGCAAAGGTTGTACTGACATTCAGGAATGAAGAAGGTTATGGCATGGTGTACTAATCTCATTATTTGAATCAGCGTGACACCCTTCCATTATGTTTCCAATATTCTATTTTTATTCAATTATTCTTTTTTTTATCGATTTACATATTTATTGTTTTTCTACTTTACGTATAAGATTGTTTTTACAAAAGTAAATCTCATTGGCTATTGCCATGTAGTAAAACATCATTTGATATTGAACAGAGAATCGTACATATAATTGTTTGATATATTCGAATGATAAAAAGAGGTGTCTCCATGTATCTCCATTCTACCATGACGAGTTATCAGCGTATAGTAAACATGTTTCTTTGACACTGCGGAAGTGAACTGAGTGATGCGGTAATCAGTTTTTTTAACCCATTTTTCTTCAAGTATGGCACATCAAATTCATTTGTTTTCGATGCGGTAAAAATTTAATAAACAGTGAAATCAAAAATTCATTCAAATATGTTTAATAAGTGATAAAATAGATTTTAATCAAATAGAACCTATTTATTAACCGAGAAGAAGAATAAATGGAATTGATCTCTTCATTAAAAAATCGCAACTAATGTGAGGTCAATTGGGATTTTTCAAGCGTATTTCATTTATATCACGAGTAAGTAAAATAATGACAAGCATCAAACCATGTTACCAATGTTTTATATATTTTCAACCACGATATAAAACATAATTTTCAGAAGTTATATAGAACGACATAAAAAATTAGAAGAAAGTGATATAAAATTACCTTCTTGGAGCGTAAGAGGACGGAGGCTGCATTGTCGTCTCACTGAAACCCCTCTTTCGTCACACAGCGTCCGAGCGATGTCCAGTACGACGTTACATTATTTCCCATAGTCAGTTCGAGTACACTTTCGTTGCTGCAGTAACCTGGAATAATGTATATGCATTATAGACGGGATGCACATTAGCAAATGCAACAATAGATATTACAATTCGCATATTGATAAATACAGCTCAACAAACAACTTAAAGTGATGGGGAAATATTTGAAATACAAAAAAAAACAAATAACTGTTATTAAATAAACCAATTTGATGAAAATTAGTTTGAATTTTAAAAATACACATTTTAAAAAGTAAGGAGTAAAAAGTAAAGTTACTTTTCTTGAATGAATAGTGTACTTGTCCCTGGACTGTCCATATTGACGCCATTGTGTGATTGTGATTCATTCTAAATACAACTCAGTCTCAGCAATGAAATGTGTTACTGCTCAATGTTGCTGAATAAATACGTGCTTAAATCATGCATGTTCGTGATTCAAGCACGACGCTTATGCTGTAGCACGACTTGTACGCTTTATTTTTTTTTAAATATTCATTTTAAGACATTTTCTTGACGACTCAAGCATTTGACTGTGCTCTTGACTGTGCTGACGCCTCGCCCAACCCTCTCAAACCCGTACATTTATATCCCGATAATGTACTGCTACATGTCATCTATCTATTACTTAACCTATGGGATCTAGTACTGTTGTAATTTATTAATACCTTAACAGTTCATTATGCAACATCAACTGTAATGTTAACATCTATCTTCGGTATGACAGTTTTTGTTAAAAAACAACTCCTCCAATTCTCAATTCATTGATATTTGTTCACCAAACACCGTAAATAACTTTTTCTATGGCGATATAGAGTTTGACAAACAGTGTAACCCGATCGGGGCTGTGCTATCTCTTCAGTACCAGAGGGAAATCAACGTCTTAGACTGAGAGCCGTACGACAGAAGATTCCATCCTTACTTGACAATGTGTTCGTTTTATGTTAGGTTTACGTCAACTGCCTTTTTACAGGGTTCATGTTTCTCCCTTCATGTTGTAATAAAATTGCGTGTTACACAAAAGACGCACAATGGAATACATGTTATTTACATTTGAAACTGAACAACATGATTTAGAAGTATAATCCACGATGCAGAATGAAAACCTATATGGGGATTTGAGGGACGCTTCCTCGAGTAAATGTCGATTCGTTTGTATTTAACTGAAGTGATGTTAAGTAGAATGTGGTGAACAACAATATGTATGTAAAGCAATTTAGATATCTACATTACATTTAGGAGGCAATGTATATTTACAAGGTTCGCTTTACCTTGTCTTCATGATCTTGAATATAGATGTCCCGTTTAATAACATATTTATGAAACGAGTGGATGGGTTAGTATCTAACGAGCGAAAGTATTTAATCATTAAAACGCACCACGCCATTTCACTAAACACCAAAAATAAATCAAGAAAATATCCGTTAGTAACAGTTTTCATTTTGAACAATACAATTTCAAAACACCCATTTCATTATGATTAAATTATATTAAACGCACATTGGCGAGTAAACAAAAATATTGTATTAATGTCACAAGATTTTATGAGTTTATTCCTTGTGAAATTACATTTAACTAAAGCTACGTCAAGTTTAACGGTGAAGCCAAACGGCGGTCAAAACGCGAGAGAACTTACGAGATTTAATGTCAAGGGAACTAACTCTGAATCAACAAAGTTACACTGATAACCAGCAAATTATGATAGAAGCGTCCGTACAATATAATCGTAGGGCACTCTGTGACAAAACATGTCCCTAGAATTCAAGTGCGATCCCCAAAGCAATGTGACTACTGGAAAGTAGTTCCAAATGCCATCGTTTTCAATAACATTTCGATGTTTCACAACAATAGTATCTTCAACGAGAGTGTAATAAATTGTGTTTGATACAGTTGATATGTTAACCTTACCTTAAGAGAAACAAACTTATGTTAATGTGTGTAATCAAAATATGTGTTCAACAGACACATCCTTCAACAACAACACGACATGACAAATAAGGTTTATTTGGTTTAAGTTGGTTTCCAAGACACTTATCCTCATGATTAATGGACGCACATGATTTCTATCAAATGTTTTCATTTCTTCTTAAGCGTCCGTTAAGGTGGGTCGAGGGGCACTTCCTGCATTCCCATGCAGTTAGAATATTCGGACAGGTCGAGGGGCTCTTCCTACAACCTACAACATGCAGTGAGAACATTCGGACGACCGCGGTTTCGGTCTACCGTTATGATGCCGATTATTTCCTCTCCTGTTTTTATTGGTTGGAGGCGCAAACCGCCTCCAACCTGATACACAGTTGGATTTCACGCTATATTACTGTTGGAATATTCAAAATAAACTTTCGACCAATCATGCTTGGCCTCTTCATACTTTGGAAAAAGCATATGACCAACGAACACGGCTGTAACAAATTTGTAACCACGTGACCATGTGGGTTATCCGAAATAATTATCCCCTTTTACTGCGAAAAGAGATTTTGTCTAAACATCTAAAATAGAAACGACCGTTGTGTTATTCTGAGTCTGAATGTTAGTAAACATAAGATTTTTCAATTCAAAGCCATTTTACACCTCCATGAGCACACATGTACCAATTCAAGTGCATAATTTCGCAATGCAGTTTCGGAAAATCCAAGAAACTTTACAAGCTAATGTTATACGCGCGGAGCAAGTATATACTAAACGATAATAGTGGTTGTCAATCAACACACCAACCTTCCACTCAGTTATCAATATTTTCAATGCCAATCAGACTTGCATAATGGTAGGCCTACTCAATGAACTGTTATTGAATTAATGATAGTGAAGCTTGTACATGTATAAGCACATATTGGATAGAACCATATTTATGTCCAAACTGATAGCACCAAGCATGAGGATACCGGGTCATTATCCTTGAATGAAAAAGGTCCATATGCCTTCCTTCCACAGATAAACAGAATATGCTTCATAATCATTCGAATTGGTACACTTTAAATTTGCAAATGTTTAATAAATGGTTGACTGCGTGTTTCAGGGATAATAGGCCTACATATTCTTATTGCTGGAATCTAACAATGACACAACTGTCAACAACGTTTTGATCAAATTCATAATATAGGCCTACTTCAAAATTGGAGCAAAAGCACCCGGGAGTTGCGCTTTAAAATAAATCGGGGAAGTTGAATGTTCACTTTCATTTTCAAATGATAGATTATATATAATTTTATTTTATTTATGAATAAATAATGTATGTAAATTGAAAAGCATATACACAACTTAAATGATCGAGGTAAAATTATTTTATTTGCGACTTTTGAATTGAATAACTAATTGTGAGATTAGTAATCAAAGCTTTTACCCCCCAAAATGACCATAATGCAGGCTTCATTTTGCTATATGTACATATGACATACATATCCTTTTTATAATATATTTTAGCCTTAACAAGATGCCTCCAACCATGCCTTTTTAAATGCTTTTCTTGTTGTTAGTCAGACAATCTATATATCTTAGTATAGACGTATTTGACATACCTATTCTTCTCTCGTATTTCAAATATGTTTTATTGTTTCCATGAGAACATTGATACACATTGGTACACCCTTTCACGCTCTTACAAAGAGAGACCTGTATCACAAACAGATGTAGAAATTGGCAAAAACAGTTCAAGGTGCAAATATAAATGACCAGTGGTTTTTAACCATTAATCCAAACTTCTAGATCATTCCAGAATGTGTGTATTACTTTACAATCCCAATAAACATATACTTTCATTCATCTCATTACCAAAACAGTATACTTCCCTTGTTTTCGAAGTCGTACTCTAAAACTGAAAAGTGCAGGCGTTTAGTCATCAGCCAAGGAATAATTCTATGTGGTTTTAATTTTTTGGGGGAAAAAATTAAATTATAAATTAACAAATTCATCCGAAATTAATGAAATAATATCACGGTTCTATCATATTAATTTGTTTTATCATTTTTACTGTAAGAGTGAAACGATAGGATGTAAAGTTTCTTTTGTACCTCAGTTTATATATATATATAATCGTAAAATCCATTAAGAAAAAGTATAAATACTCTCATTGTATATAGGGTGTAGTTGATTTCTGACCTACATTTTGATAACGACATCGAGTTCATGTTGTGGAATATCTTCACGAGTGGTTCAAGTACATATGATGATTGCATGTCCGCTTCATTTCAAATCGATGTGTACAGTGGCTAGTGTAGATTTGGGCTGAGAATAGCTGCAGTATGCAAGTAATTTACCTCCAAATTCATCATCTTATATAGAACTATACTGTAGACACATGGACTTTAGAAACAAAGCCTCGGACATACACAACATAGTGTTCAAGGACAAACATACCGAAACAGTATCCAGGCATTTAGATAAGATTCAGATAGGTGAAAATGATATATACCTTTCTCCTCTAACCACCCTTTATTTGACATTGATATCTGAAACGTTTAAAAACTTTAAAGTTAAAGATACCCAACATTTTCCTAGAAGAATGAAATACGATGCCCCCACCACGTGGTATCGCAATAATATTGTAAAATCGTGGTACTTCTTTGTAATTAATGATTTGGGAAAACAAACAAAATTAACTTGCAAGTTAACAAGATTTCAGTTTCCAATTGTTTTAGTATTTATTCCCCAAATGTTATCCCTTTCTATATATGCTTGAGACGACAATTCACTGTTCTTAAGAACTGTCTATACTTGAACAGATAATTGAATTTTGTCAAAGGACGTGGAACGCGCTGTCGAAACTGGGAAAGCGCCCGTAAAATCTCAGAGCAAGGCTGTTTTACTGCAACCCCTGCCATTTTCATACTGATCTCTCTGTGCAATTACACTTGTGTTAGTTGGATATTAATGTCACATTAATTCCTCATTGACTTTTTAAAATGTGTTGATTAAACATAGGATTAACGGTGCCTCTTAAAATTGTCTGATCATACATCATGATATATGTACATTTCGCATTTGAAAATACGTTGTATATTTTTCAATATCACAACGAATGTTTTACAAATAAACTTATTTCATTATTCATGTAAATCATATTTTCCCCATAAATAACACTAATTAGCAGACACCGATTGTCACAATGACACCATGGCATTACTTGCAATGCGGGAGGGCAGTCTCATTAAATTCGACCGTGTTCCGAGGAATAACATATCTCATCTACTGGAAAACGAACAGGTTCTGTAGATTCCTCTCCACAAGAGGAAACCTCCGAACAATATGAGTTCGTATCCCGGTAGATGCGCTATTGTGCAGCTTGTATTACTCGGGAACAAAATGTGTTTGTTAAACACGGATGTCCCGGCTATACCCAAATTATGGCCAAAATTAAAGTTTCTGAAGATGTCCACTGCGGCAAGGTCAAGGTCGTCACATCTGAAAGGTCTCACCACAAGGTATGCACATGCCAAGTATGAATGCCCTAGCTCTGAGCAATCCAAAGTTATGGCCAAGATTAAAGTTTTTGTGGACAAACACACGGACGGACGGACGGGTGAAAAACAATATACCCCCGGAATCTCCGATTCGGGGCATTAAAAGGTCGGCTGCTATCAGACTGAGAGGAGGGGCATTATTGACGTCAATGTATCAGGCCTACCAAATAAAACGTTTCCTCTGTGGAGTAATACTTTGAAAAGTCTAAATTCATCTTGGAAATAGCAACCTAAATATAATACCGCGACACATAAACATGATTATTACCCACGTGGTACTTCGTAAAGGGGTTTCATAACAAACTGTTATGACACATATGTGCTTAACGTTTTTCCATATCTATATAACGTGTCATTAACGTAGCATAATACGTTTCATTTACATAATTGCTGCCTTTAAACTGTACCAAAAGCAGCATTTCTATGAGTCTTTAAAGGGCATTTAGAAGTGGTATACAGAAGATAATTTTCTGGATAACAACTTCTTTAACGTGAAAATAAACTACTCTACTATATCATAGCATTAAGATGATAAAACTGATTGTGGGTTTTTTTACATTTCAGCTATAAGAGGGTCACTTTTTACTGTAAGACTTGACCGTAAAATGTTACAGTAAAAAGTTGGCAATACTGCTGCCATGCATTTACCGTAAATATACAGTACATACCGTGAATTGATGTACCGTAAAATTTACAGTAAAAGAATGGCAGCAGTGTTGCCAACTTCATACCGTATATTTGCACCCTATACTGTATTATGGTTACACGGTATCACAGTGATACGCTGTGATCACCTGACATATAAGTAATCACAGACAGATAAACTGTTTGAACAACTGTTTATTAATAACTTAACCGAGTGAATCTTAACAAACAGGAACTTTCAATTTGCAAGCAACTTAAAGGAATATTTCAACCTTTGTTTTGCTCATTAAACAATTTCTTTTAAAAGTATCCAAAATCAAAACCGTTATTCCGTTACACTGCTGATTTAGGAAATCATACAACAAAACATACAGGACTTGTGACAATGTTCTTACAAAGTCATATTTTCCAACATAAAAACTAGTTTTTCTAATTGTTATGAAACTCATTAAAATATGACTCATGATACAAAATTAAACCAGGTAAATCAGTTAAGCATCTATGAGCTCTCTTGCCCTAAATGGATTGTGTTTGTTTGAAGTTTCGATTTGTTTTGAACCAAACCAGGTTAATAGTAAATGATAAGATCACCAATTTAATCACAATTGATTTAATGAACTTTACTAATAACATCAGGGGAAAAAATGGAAATAATAAATTGACCAATGATCATAAAAAAAGTGGTAACAAATTATTACCCTTATATATTTGTTGACAACAACAAGTATCACAATCATTAAGAAACAGTTTTTCAATGAAATAGCAAGAATCAAGACTAAAATTCTAAAATTACTTTAATGCCTAAATGCCTTTATGCCTAAAACTAAGTTTCCACATATGAAATACTTGAAATTGTTACAACAAATAGCCAGAAAATATCACATATAATTGTTTACAGATTCAAAAGTCTTTAGCAAGTTATCAGAGGATAAATCAAGTTGGTTTTTACAGTACCACTTCAAATAAAGATATGATACATGTTACAAATGATAAACCCCATTATTCAAATAACTTGAGGATTAAAGAATTTGTTAATTTAATTAAATACATTTTCCCACTCTTTCAGAACACTAACAAGTAAAAACATTATTTTTAAAGGCACAACTGAACACATGTGAAACATTAAACAAACAATAGGTATTTTCTTCCTAAAATATAATTCTTTATATATATTCTGAGGAAATTTTATCTCTTGTGTTATGGTTCATAAGGAAGAAATTGTAATGGGAGGAGAAAAAAAGGTTGACCAAAATCTGTCAACAAAAGTCACCATCTACAACCTGTTTGAAAAAGTTTCATTGGTTTTAACGAAATGCCAATTAGATGATTTCAAAAACCCACATTATTTGAGCCATATACACACGAAATATCACTCAAACTGATCCCCTTGAATGACCAAACCTGTTCCAAGGCCCAGACAATAAAAATGTTGCAAATAAACATTTGAGGTACCAACGAGAGAATAAACACACAAACACCTAACTCAAAGTGTGCCATCATATTTAAACGGAACACTTCAAAGTGTAAACTACCAATTCAAACATAAAATCATAGCAGCAAAGCTTACATCATTCCCATTTTAAGTACAAAGTAACCAGCACTGGTTTAACCAGTTTCAGACATTTGAATAAAAAAAACATGTTCAATTTCTCTCAAGTCCACTTTCTGATTTGATACACTCAGTTCTAATGTCTCTAGATTAGGACTTTAAGTCATTCTACAAAGTCTGAGGTCAATGATTAATTTCAACAAAACTTATATACATCATTCCCATTTTAGTAAAAAGGACAAAGAAAACAGCACTGGTGACATCAGACTGTTTAAGGCATTTGAAAAAAAAAACATGTTCAATAATTTCTCTCAAGTCCACTTTCTGATTTGATACACAGTCCTATATATTATAAATGTCTCTAGATTAGGACTTTAGCCACTCAAAGTCTGAGAGGTCATTAATTAGTTTCAAGACCTTGGATCTCATGGATGTTTTCTTCCTTTTTCCCTTGTTTCCCTTGGATCCCCTGTCTGGGTTGATTCCCACAAAACATCTGAAACATTTTCAAGCAATATTCAAACCTTAACCTTTACAAATGAATATATCTTTAGTGTAAGAAAAGGATGGTTTGTGAGCACAATTCACTCATTTCCCAATGGTTTGGAATTATTCAAACACAAGTTTTTATCTCATTTCATGCCTTGACTTGGTTTAGTGAAAATGTTTGCATAGATTAATGACTCTTTACTATTTGAACAGAATACTCATGATTCCTTATGCTTGAAATAACATTAGATCATTATCATGATTTGTTATATCAAGTTTTGTACTAATTAAATGCAGCTATGAGCAGAATGAAAGTTATGAATTTGTTATACTTATGTAAACGAGGAAGCGAAACAGACAGACACTTTATACCCCAGACTTATTGTGTAGCAAGTGTTTGAATGGCTTCAAGCAGATATTGAATGTTGTCCGTAAGATAAATGAATTTAAAGTCGACGAGAACTCTTGAACCAATTAGTCTAGTCATTCTGAATGGCTTGTTTACAGGACTCACACTTGACCTTTTGTCAAAGGGAATTGCCCACCTGTTCACAATATTCTGAAACATTAAGTGATTGATCAACTCATATTTATTAATCATACCTCTGAATAAACTCAAGGGTTGAGGCAGCTCCTGGGGGGTACTCCAAATTGAAGATGTAGAAGGATGCGAAGTATGCCGACACGGTCTCGATGAAACTTTCGCTTCGGGGGCACACGATGACATGGTCGCACATCACAATGAAGGATCTGCCCGAGAGAACGGAGTCCCCTGTAACAGTATCATTAAAATGATTAGTTCCTACATTAGCCATTAAATAATGGTTGATGTATTACCAGGGTAACAAAACATCTGGTTATCATTGAGATAAAAAAAAAAGTCAATAATCCAAACAATACTCTAAACTGTTTTCTCAGGAGAAAAGTTAAAGTTCAAAGATCATAATACAATAGGAGTATTATTATAAACAAACACATTAGAGGTACACAATGTTAGTGTTATTGATCACATGTAAAGAAGTCACAATACTTTGAACAAGTAAATGCTTAAAGCAATATAAAAAATATCAAAGCCTGTGAAAACACAGGAACAAGGTGTGGCTGCACAGGAGTTCATTATTGTTTATATATTAAATACATGTTCATCAAAGTATATGAAAGTATTCAAAGTAATCAATGGTTGAAAGAAACGTGTGCTTACCAAATACAACTAAAACAGGTGATTCGGTTCTGCTTGATGACTGAATTTCTGCTGGTGTGGATGTCTCCTACATCAAAAGGGTATAGTTGAAATAAATGTATGTAAGAATATTTGTCTATCAGTTTACAATTGGAACATCATTATTAAGGTCAATTTTCTCAAAATTAAATTACAACAAAAGCATGGAAAGAAGTTAAGAACTATTATGACCAAAATCTAGACACTGCAGATAAACAAACTGAATAAAATTAAATATTATCTAAGAGTTCAATCAGTGAATAATATCCAATCCAGTGATAAATCTACAAATATTGCCTGTAGAGTACAGGGACTCACTACCAGAAGCACTTGGGATAACAAGCAGATATGTTGATGCCTCAAAGCGTAAGCAAATACTACTGGTACATAGAAAACATTTGCTCATTTTGGAACTCACAAATTCAATTGTAACAAGTCCTTTACTAATTTTATGAGTTATATAACAGCTAATA
Source organism: Gibbula magus (assembly GCA_936450465.1). Lineage (NCBI taxonomy): Eukaryota > Metazoa > Mollusca > Gastropoda > Trochida > Trochidae > Gibbula > Gibbula magus. The sequence continues at coordinate 75,896,696 of OW388296.1, read as the reverse complement.
TGTTATACATTTTAAGTAGGACTTACATCTACAACATAAAACAGCTCCTCTGCTTTCTCCTCCAGACGCTTCATCGTGCAAAGAATCACTGCAGAGAGCCAAGCCTTTAGATTATCTTGATTGCTTTGACGCTGTGCTTCTTGGAATATAAATTCATTCCCATCAGTGGCTCGAAAGAAATTATTCAAGCGTGGAGCCTTCTTCAAGTAGGCATCGGACAGTTCCTTCCTGACGTCTTGTCCCAGAAGCTTGTTTGAATGATTGATCAAACCATTTGTTGTAAACATATATGGCCAGTTGTCCTTTAGGTCGAGCATCGACATGCCACTGTTGATGTTTTGTCTTTGTAATGGGTAGCTCGTCTTCATCTTCTGGTTTATCTGTTCAGCATCACTACATGAAGCACAATGCATCTCCTTGAGTTCATCTCTTAGCTGTTTCATGTCATCAGAACAATCAGCGCCAATAACAGGATACCAAGAAACACATCCATACGAATCTGTCCTCAAGGGTTTGGACACAGTTAAATCTTCTGGTTGATCATGAGATTCAGTGATCTCAGATTCTCCTATTGACCTCTTCCTTGCAGACAAACACAAGCGACCACGTGATTCTGGTCTGTTCAAGTTTTGGTTCCTTGATACAAGCTTATTAAGCAAAGTTTCGTAACCTGAACCACAGACACTTCCATCAAGTTGTTCTTGTAGGCTTTGTGTGTACTTGGCAATCATGCGCTGGGCAATGGTGCAAAACTGTGGCCTTGTTGCATGTCGAGTCATATTTCTTACAGAATCCACAATCTTGTGAATGAGTTCCATTTTGGCTGCAGGTGATAGCCTTTTGCCTGTCTCAAGGGCTTCTTTGGTGAGAAAGTCTAACTTGTCCCACGGGAGTTCCATGCGGACTGGCCAGTTGGGGTCTGTTGTGTAAAGGATGGGCTCAGGTGAAAATACAGAGGAACTGTCGCTGGACACCGGTATTGGTGCCATTGTAGAAGAGGACCTCGGGCTTAATCCTTGGTCTACAATATAGAAACATCAAGATTAAATTTTGTTTCCCCAAAACTAATATTAGCCTTCAGGGGAGTAAAACAGTAAACCGATTACAGTTAACAGACTTCCTACTCTTGTTCCTCGTAATTTCTAATTTATTAGATAATTATAAAATGTCTGCCTCAGATTTTAGTTTCTGCATATTGAAACCTTCATATTTTAAAACATCGGTCATAAAAAGATTTGTATTTAAGACAAGAATTAATTCGCACCTAGTACCTTTATTAACTCAAATAAACATGAGAGCTCTAGATATATTTATTTCACATAAATCTAGATATTTCACCACATTCACTGTGTAGAAATACAGTCAAAGAGATTTATAAACTGAGTATACTTCTACTTACCAATGCTTGTTGCAGCAGGTGTAGCAGGACACTGCTTCTTACAGCTTCTTGCATGGACAGACTTGAGACCTTTCAAGTTCTCCCATTCCAACCACTCCAGATCAGTGATGTTAACAACACCAACTTTCCCTAACAAACAGGCCAACAAGAGGACCCACTGCAAGAGTCTTACCTGGTTAGCGGGCCGTAGCAACAGGGGGGGTAGGGGGGACTTACCCCCCCCCCCCCCCCCAAATTTTTACTTCTACAATGTTTGTTATTTCTCCAGAGTCAATATTTCCAACAATGTCCACAACATTTTTTCTAAGTAATGCAGATTTGCCAGTTCCAGACAATGTTGTGTTACTTTCAACAGGGCAACTTTCTTCCATATTTCCTTACATGAATTTCTGCCTTAGCGACAAGTAGCTGGTACCCGAGTAGTAGTACACTGCAATTGGACAATAATCAATAAATTTAGAAATAGGGCGACAGCTCAAGTTACCATTACTCAAATTCTGTTCACAGGCATACAGTTCCATTGTAGGGATGTGCAAGAATGTTCTCTCACTTACAACAACATGCACGTCATCATTCTTAACCAACAAAGTAAGAATTTGACCAACTGACAACTCTGAAGAATGTTCTTGACAAACCAGCAAACAACTTCCCGTCTTGTAGTCTATACCTCTAAATGTCAGCTTATCAGTTTTATGCATTTGAAGTATCAAAAGAAGCATTGGTTATCGCATTATTGAATGCATCAGAGTAGAGAACGGGATTGAAGGTGAAAGATTGTCTGCAATTAATTCTGTCTTAAACAGTGACCCGCAATTGTAAAAAGACTGTAACATTTGATGTTTTTTTGCTAACGTTTTTGCAATTGCTTTGTAATTTTGTAATTTACGAACACATTTCTTGAAATAAGAGTGCTTGCTTTCAAATCGCAGGGTCCACAGCCTTATCAAGAGGCCAAATTTAACAATGAGTTCCGGATAATGAGATATGAAATGGTGTTTTGGGCGAAGCTTGACACCTGGGAAAAGGGCTTTCCTTTCAAACATGTAATCCTCGGTAACAGAGCTAAGATAAGCAATAAGAGACATTGAACATGACTGACTGCACACTGTATCGGTCAAATTCTTCATTAACAAGAAGAAGGACCAAACTCTATCACTGGTATCCAAGATGTACTTTCCAATAAGTAAAGGGAAAAGTCTGACAAAGACCCATACCTGGACTGCATGTCCTGTTAACCTATCACTGTTACTTTTAAAAATGCAGGGCTTGTCTAATGTGTCATTTTCTTTGTACTGAAATTGAACAATGCGTCTGTTCAATTGATCGAAAGAGAACCAGTGCTGTTGTTTTACCAAGTAATTTATGATAAGCATAACATCATATGGCAAAATCCCTTCAAAGATGTCATGTCCTAAACAAGGAGGAAGGCCATCAACCACAAGATAATGAAGAAGGCTATTGAATTTCTGAGTTTCGTTTAACAATGATGAGACATATCACCAGATATTAACTCAACACTTTCTTTGTAATTTTCTACAGTCCTACAAGGACCTTTTTTAACACGATCTCCCTCAAAAGCCTCTGACTTTGTAATCAGGCACTATCTACAGAAGTAATGTGATGAAAAACTCTCAAGGTAGCCCCCAATCATATGTGAACCCAAGTTATCTCCAAGTATACATACTATGGAACCTTTCATGAAAGAGTCATTACCAGTATTAATGCCTGTCACTTCAAGTTCTTTCAAATCCTTCAAAAGTGGTTTTAATACTTTCTCAGTACCAAACTCCTTCCAATCTTTCTCTTTGCAGAGAATAACTAGCTGCATGTGATCAATATTTGAACGCAAGTGAGCTGGGTAATTACCAAGAGTGAAATAAACCCCAACCAACTTGTGCTTTCTCTTAGCAGAACCTAATGGTTTAACTATCTCAAAAGCATCTTGATAAAGTATTATCTGCAATACATCTCTATCACTCTGGAACAATCTATTGTTCTTTACAACTGACCCTTGATGAATGTCGTGCAAATTTTCATTTCTAACTTCATAACCAGAATCATTGTATTTTAAAAAGGTCTCATTGTTTTCATACAAACAGGAGAGAGTCTGAGTAATAGATATATATTGAAAACTTGACTGTTCCTCACTGTTTACATCATCATGTTTGAGAAGTGGCACATATGGAACGTTTTTGGCATAGAAACTTGTTCTGCACTTACCTGACCTCAACGGTCCCTTGTTGCACTTGGAAAACACATCTGAATCAATTATATCTTTCTTTACTTGCAATATTGTTGCATATGGAACACCAGATGATGCCAACCTGTCTTCTACGTGCTTTTGAACAATTTGAATTGTACATTCATGAAATGATTGAAATTCTACAATTATATCTTGTATAACTGATGCTGGCAACAAATGTTTTGCCTCTAGTTCTATATAGAAATGAGCAACATTCCTCAGAAAATCTTTTTCAGAAACCTCCAAAATCTCATTTTCATTGAAACCATATTCTGTATCATCTATCTCCTCAACATTCACTTCAGAAGCTCTGTCATTTTCACAGTTAGGTATTTTTGCATCATTACCTGTGTGAATATTAGAATCTGAATAAATATAGTCCTGGGACATGCAATCGAAATTCCTATGTTGATGTTTTCTTGAGAGATGAGAAGAGAATGTTGAAACTTTACAAAACAAAATGTCACAGTTTTTAAATGGACAAACAATGCAATCCCCTTTCCTTATATCTTGTCTCAAATGATCCAACAGATCGTCAATACTTCTAAAGGAAGAATCACAATCATCACGCCGACAACGCAATGACAATAACAAACTTGGTTTTGTATGAACTGGGCCTAGCCGACCTTGACCTTGATGATCTCTATGAATGTGAGATTTGAATGCGGCATACGTACGAAATTTTCTGTCACAACTTTGTTGACAACACGGAAATCGAATAATTGGAATGTTTCTATGGATCCCATAGTGGATTGCATAATGTGTCAAATATTGCGTGCTAAACGCGCAAATTTTACAATCATACATGTCTACATATCTAGAGGAAACAGGCCTTTCAATTTCCCCATAACGAAGAATCGCACACAAAATGTACCAAATGAACAGGGAAATCATGTCAGACGGACATTTCTACGTTTAAATTGAAACATAATGAGTGATATTACCATGCAAATACCAACAGATTGGTCGGATGACGTTTTCAAAAGTTTAGCCTCGCGAACATCGAAGGAAAATGGCGGAACAGGAATGTAGATCCCGTGATGCATCAGCTTATCCCATGGTGCATCATAATATGTACAGTATACTACTGTAGAGCATACGTTGACGGCGTATGACTGTAAACCTTAACAGTATATTGCCGTGTTTAAGGACATACATAAACCTGTAACTATTGTTCACGAAACTACCGCTGAATATTTTTCAAGGCAGTACAATACTGTTTCTGCTACATTATTATACCGTTTTTTCTGAAACAGTCGGCAACTGTATGTATTTCACAGTATTTTACGGTTAACCAAATGTAGTTTTAACGGTAAAGGTTTACAGTGCATGTTGAAGCTCCTGGACGACGTAGTACAGAGAAGGAAGGCTGGAACAGCTGCAACAAGCTTTGCAGCAAACCCAGACATATAACCCACGCTAGAGATGTCTACGTGCACCACGTCGTCAGGCAACCAATCCGACATGCAATTTGTTGTGGACTGAAATGGTGCTCGGATCACATTCAAAATGAAGTGAAAAACTGTATTTGACAAATGCTTATAACATAAAACAATTATGTAAGCTGTATTTCAAAATATAAATTAAATGTAATAAAACTCTTATGGCCTGATTTTGATTTTTCATTACGTTAAGAAACAAGTGCTGTAAGCTTGTGACCTGTCATGTGCTGTAGCGATTTGGAGCGCCAATCTCCAAACGAGAACGCCGGTTATCTAAACTGGACACCAAACTTCTCAAATAGGACATTATCAACACAAATATCTCAAGGCAATCGCCAATACGTAGTTTATATTGGATTGAAATTACGATATTATACATGACATCAGATTTACACTTAATTTAGGTTTAATTCATAACACAGGTAAACATATCTCTGAGGCTGATATATTATGACTTTATATTTGAAAATTTGATAAAGGTCAGCGCACATTTAGACATTGTTGATTGGTTATATGCATTATTTGTGAATATTCCATCAATACATTTGTTTAATTACTTAACAAAATTTAAATGAGTGAAAATACAGCGGTTTTCATTTCACGTACTGCCACAAAAGCTAGATGATGGGCAGTCTGTGATAGAACCCTCACTTCATATTCTTCACCAATTGTCACAAGTACGCCAATAAAAGCAAAAGCTACGACGCTCCTGTACAATGGATGCGGAAAAATCTTCAAGACCATGTACAACTTGCAACTTCACTCAGACATCATTCACAATGACATTTGTGGAGATTTGAATGTGTCATATTCCGTAAGAAATTCAAGCAATTGTGGCATTACAAACCTCATGTCAAATAACACATTGTTTGTGAGGTAGACGCTGCTTCCACTGTTGGACTGATTTCTAGAAGAAGCGGAAGTACAATAGTAGTAATGGACAGTCGCCATCAGTAAAATGATATATGCACCATGCATTTAGTGCATTTAGTCTGAACAATGATATAAATCCAGTGTAACACAGATGGGGCTACTGGTATAGATCATGCACTATGACTAAAATTTATTGTTAAAAGAACGTGGAGACAGGGTTGCTTCTAGGCAACTAACTGTACAGTGGAAATGGCTTGTTGAAAGGGTGCAAAATCCGTGTTTCATGTACGGTGTAAATTGCAATAGTTGCAGGAAAGTGTGATCCGCGAGAAAAGACAGTCTCATCACAATCCCGCCATCGAAGTAGAGGCTTATAAGTAAAACACCTTATGGTATACCAACACTACAGCTATAAATCTATGACGATTATGAAACGAAGATTTCCATGCAAAATATTGTTTATGTTCACGTGTTTCTTAAAGCTCTTTGATAACAAGTTCTAAATCGTTCGCCTCGTTTATTTGTTTATTTTTTAAAAATAATAATAGTATACTACTGACTCAAAATCTACAGTAAAGCTATTGATGGCTTGATACATGTTTATATTAACATCATTGTAGATGTGATGTAGCCTGCTCGAGAATGTAGTTTAATTGTATGCATTTAAACGTCAATGAACCTCCTTTGTACCCTTTTTCAACGCTCGAATCTAAATTGTTCCTACTCTTCTGATCTCATAATTTGCAACGTTTGAACTTTGTCCTCATAATTGAGGTATAATTTGTTCCCATATTCGCATGAATATTTTAAGAATTAATTGGCTTCAGAAAGGTTACATCATTAGTCATTACAATAAACGTAGCTGATTCTGTACAAAGAGTTCTATTCTCGTTCCAGGCAAGTACAGACACAATGATCATGATGATGTTCACGCTGCTGAGTGTAGCCCACCTGCTGTCTGTGGTGAGTAGCGTGTCTCTTCAGAGTCTTACTCTACTATCTTGCTAAAATAAATAGTTCTTGTTCTTGTTCTTATTGAGAATATTGATGAGTCCCTAAAAACTTAAAATCCTCGCTTCTGGATGTAAACAATATCTCCCAACAGAGGTTACTCGAACAATGTTTTTCTTCGTCAACTAATACAACCATGTTCGTGTGAGGATGCTGATTGGTAGCAATCAAAGTACGTTGTCGACCAGTGACGTTGTTTCAAACTACGGTCTATATCTGTATGGGTTAGGGACAGGGTATTCAAATGACTTGAGCTCACGAAGCCCCTCGTCAACGTTATACAAGCATATACATTCAGAGTTTGGAGGTCGGACATTGCCGGATTATATCTAATGCAAGCTTTGAAATATATAATCAGCTAAGTACAACTGACTAATTTTATTTAAATAGATTGGAACAATTACAATTGGAATTTAAATTTTGATTTGATTTATTTTTACTCTGTTTACATGATATTTTGGACTCTGGAAATTGAAATGATATTCGCCTTCAATTTCTTCTATGAGATGTGCACATGTAATAAGGCAGGAGTCGGATATGTGTTAACCAACTGCTAGACAATTTTTGACTGGATAAAAAGGAACGGTAACATGTGATGCAAATTTCCCCAAAAGCAGGAAAGGTGTCGTATTAGAACACAGATGTTACGTGGGAGAAAATGAGTTGAGTGTCTTATGTAGGGAGAGAATGCAGAGAGTGTTGAAAGTTAAGTGAATATTTTCAAGTTAACATGCACTCACTGCTGATTTGAAAAATGATGTTAAAATTATAACTTGGACTTAATATATATATATGTTCGGCTAACTTACTCACAAAATTTATATATTTATATTCCCCCGAATCGGAGATTCCGGATGGATTGGCCTTTGATGCTTCACATGTGCAACCATTTTGATGTGACATTTCAGATGAGGTCATAATCTTTAATCATGTGGCGCAGGAACCATTTTTTCGACAGCTTTGACCTTGGCTATTATGTTTAATTGGTCTTTGAAAAGTTTTGGATACGTGACATGCCTTTGAAACTGAGTTACTTTGACCTTGGTGCGGGGACAGTTTTTTTTATACTGTATTTATATTTGATATACGCTCATATCAAGGGACATCAGTGTTTAACAAACATATATTGTTGTAAATTGTAAACAACCGTTGAAATGAATAACCTGAGGCCAAATCTTGTCCTAGATCCCAGGAGGAATGGCAGACAGTAGCTGCGGATGTGCTTCGTCCTGCACCAGTGCTCAAATCTGCCAGTCGTGTGTGGACAGGTGAGTTTCTTCCAAGATACAATGTAAGTGTAACATAGTTATATTTGGGATCACACTTGGAACACACTACAGTAGCACCAATTCTTGTACTTTTTCGGGATGAGTCTCTTGTGGGAATCGAACGCACACCTTCAGAGCTAGACATCACTCGCAAGCACTGACTGTACCAACATCTTATCCTTTTAGCTACTAGGAAATGGATTCCACTTCCGCAAGGGACTCGTACAAGAAGTTGAGTTATTGCTGATAGTGTGATCTCATATATGACAAGGTTACATTTGATCATTGTCTAAATGACATGAATTTCGCAAAATTTCAATTCTTGAAACAGATGCTATTAAAGATCCCGCAGTGTAAATATTGTTAATTTATGATTTGTGATTCCAAGTTACTGTAGTACATGTCCACTGCTCGACCTTGATCCTAGGAAACCTATAACCGTCGATTCCGTACACTGTGAAGCATGTTAGGGTTTTGGTACCACATTAAAGAAGAGCAAATCGTAAATTCCATCTGAAAAGAACTCCAGGCTTAAGAAACATTATGCATATAATTAATTGCCTCTCCCTCTCATGTCTTCAGTGGAGGATTGTGTGAGAAGACGAAAGACCCGTTGTATTGCTCTCATCTACTGACCAGTGGAGCGGAATGTTACTTCGAAAACCAACCGTGTGATTCCCATACCAATCTATCCTACGGATGCTACGTAAGTTTACAACGGTCATTGCATATGTCCTTAAAATATTGGTAAGTTTTAATATATGATTCACCAAGTATTATGTGAGCTTTTCATTCACAACTTGTTCCTGTAGATATGGCTTGTGTGTGATCAAGCGATATCTACATGGGATATCTGCATCCTAAATTTAGCTTCAGTCAGATCGCCATACGGTTATTCTTAACTTTCACATTGCTGAGTGCGAACACAACTTCAACAAGTTAATGACGTAATGTTAGAATAGACAATTCTGAAGACGTCACAATGATATGATAGCAGACTACTCCTGTGTAATATCATTTATATTTGGAGAATAAAACATTACCGCTTTCGATTGCTATACTAGATTCAAAATCATGAATACTTTTTAAAAATGTCCTTATCAGTCAGTATCCTATCAGTACTAACACATCTGCATCATGAGGCGACTGAAAATAGTGTTTTACTCAGCAAAACATTTGCTAAGTCAATTTACATTTTATTTTAGCTAAAATTCATCCAAGGAACTAAGTATCATGGACAATGAAAAGAGTGTTAACAGTAAATGAATAAAATAAATTGTTTATCATTTTCAATTAGCAAGATATGGACCATAACAGAAATGTGCCGAGGTTTAAATGTCTTAATGGTCACGGAACCTTGTATACGTATATGGACATTCGTACATAGATAATAGATAAACATAGACATAGATAAAGTTCACAAAATATGGTTATTTCACTCGTTAAATCATCTATTTATTTCCCTTTTATTGCATTTTCTTATAATATGCCTATGGCTATCCACTTCAGAACGGCGCCTGTTACAGTCAGTGTGTGGGGGCCGCTCTAGGAGACAATGAGTGGTGCTGGGTCATGCCGAGAGCAAGAGGAGTTGCGCCAGTAGAGATTCCCTGTACAGAGAGTGCGGACTGCAACCCAGACAACCACGACTTCAAGTGCTCTAATTCCTGCAACTAGATGGTTGCACGGTGGAATGAAACTGCTGTGAGACGCATTTTGAAAGTTATCGTAGACGTCATGTAACTTTTCTATTGTAACAAACGTGCGATTTAAATTTATATAAATATTCGCAATAAAGAGTATGTGCATCTACAGAAGTTGTTGTCCTTCTCTGTGCTGGATAAAGCTTTCTTTCTATAAGCTAACGTTATTCCGAAGAACTCTCATGGTTCGCATTTATTAATTCGAATCAATCTGCTGGCGGCACTGGATTCGTAAAACCAATTCCGAACTCAACATATCAGTGGAGTACTAACTTACTTATTCATTCGAACCCTTTCTAACAATCACAAGTTACACTGATACAAGCGGTATATTCTGCTCAGAGTACTTCTTAAAACTAATTAAACATATGTTTGAATCCTTGAATATGAAATTATCAAAAACAATGAAAACAAAGTCATCCCAAAATGGGGGTATTCATCACACTCTTATTGACTTCCTGTTACATATAATTTAAGACAATTATCAGAAACGAATCACCTTATTCAAAAGGAAACGCAATATTGTCCTGTTCACAACAGACATCATCATGGTATCATCAGGAACACTTGCGATTTAGAACCAATATCACACAAGAGATTTTCTTCAGCAATGTGGACTGAATCCCCGAACTCGGTGTTGTCACTGGGTTCGTTATCCGTGTTTGGCCATCCCGAACCGCTCCTAGCAAGGGATTGGTTATTCGCGAATGTGAATCTGACCATCATCCGATATATTTTTATTAGCGATGTACAATAATCACAGCTGACATGAGTTTTTAAAATAATTTGCTCTTGCAACCGTTTTTTCGAAACCAAGGGAATAACGAAGGTCAATTTCATTTCAAGGTTATATACTCTGAATTTGTTTTTCGTTAATTTAGTGACTAAGACACTAAATATCTGGTCCCGATTTCCATGGACCTCATTAATGAGGTTGGTATATGGAACTTATTTCGTTCGTCAGATACAAAAACCATTCACTCTATTTCAGTGTTTTATTAGTGAAATATTACGCACGTTTCAAAATTACAAATGGACCTGAACGCTATATAAGAAATATATCTGGTAACCAATGATTTCGTTAGAATGTTTAAATTGTTTGTTTTATAATTTTCATTCACTCATTCACACACTGCATGTGTACCCATGTGAGCTGTTTGCATGGGATTTTTTCACAAAAATGATAATGTTTAAAAAGTAATGAGTAACGGCTAATACCCCCTACACTTTAAGCAAACGAACCAAACTAAACTTGAAATGTATACAATCATATCTTATGTCAACTGATTTGGTTGTAATTGTTTCTCACAATTAATTAAAGAATTGCCCAAACAGCAGAAACAAGGTGAAACCGTGCAGATTCGATACTATTTTCAAGTGTCACGGCTATCAAACAACAGAGATTGTGTACTACTCGGGAAGATGAGCGGAAAACAGTATTCTGTCAACATCAAATTAGACGTGGCAAAACATATTAGATTACCGCCTATACTGTGAGTATGTAATGAGATATGGTGTGCAGATGTTTATCATTCAGTCTACTGTGAAGAACTTAGTTCAGCTTGTATATCCGATATATAGATACGATGTATCTAGCTTCCATCAAGCGGTTAATTTACACTGAACATTTTACATACTCGATTCGGTACCGTAACTGATGTCAAGTTTCAAAATTAAACCCATTTCATGTGTCATGCCATGCGAAAAGTAGCTGATAATGTCCCCTCTAAATTTGGAATGGAAATAATAATATTCGAAGCGTATTTTCTGATAACACAAACGGTGTCTGATATTAAAAACGATATGCATATTATGTTTGTTTAAGTGCTAGAAGTTGAACGCCTGTTGCAGTATTATTCGTGTAAAGTATACAAGCAACACAGGTTCGTTGACAGATGTTCCGGTACACACATACATGAAGAATCCTACATGCATGTACTATCACATTGTTGTCCGTTTAATCGGGTGTGTACTTTTGTTAGATAGCGCATATCAGATTTACTCCACCTTGTATATAACGGTTCAGAGATGCACAGACGGACCATACCAGGAGAGTTATTCATACTTCAGCAAGGTAGGTGTTGATTATGTTGTTGCAGTTAACGTAAACTAAAACGGTGAACTGGTCGAGAAGCTGATGATGCTTATGCAAGTAGATGTTTTAAAACGATATAAGTATCGAATAAGGCATACTGAATCCTCCTTATTTTGTTAAAACAACACCTAACATATCCCTATACATAAAGCAAAACGTTAAACACCCCTTTATTTAAAATTTAAATGTGATGCTGTGGATATGTAACGCTAATGTGACTGGATTAATGTCTCTCGACATCGAAAAAAATCATTATTTGATTAATTTCTTCAAAGACAATTATTCATGTTGATATTTTATGTTTTGACAGTTGTCATGGTACTGACAGTTCTCGACAAATAAGAATCACATACCCATTCTTATTCCACAGTGTGCAAGTAGTGAAATGTACACAAGTTATAATGTTTTGTGCCTTTTTACAAGCATTGTCTGTTCAAAAAATCCATGTTTAAAATATTTGACAGAGTAGATGTAAGTTATGGATGATCAACTGTTTTATTTAACATTTTACTTAATAATATGTACAACAATGTCAAGTCTTGTATTTCTCTTGAGGGTGTCAATACTGTTTTTGTTTTGAGTGTTTATTTGGAGTTAGACAAGGTTGTCAATTGTCACCATTTCTCTTCTCTTTCTTCGTTAATGATACTGTTGATTATCTGGCTATAGTTAAACAAAGGTGTATTGATATTGATCTAATGGAACTTTTTATTTTACTGTTTGCTGATGATATTGCTATGTTTGATAGTAAGGTTGGAGGCCTTCAGAAGAGAATTGATAAGTTATCAGCTTATTGTGATAAACACTGATAAAAGTAAAGTCATTGTATTTCGCAAAGGTGGTAGATTTAGAAAATACGAAAAGTTCAAACTTAATAGTAATCCCGTATATATTGTTTCGTCATATAAGTACCTAATAGTTCACTTTTCCTTTTCGGATTCTTGGTATATTACTCAAAAGACGTTGTCAAGCAGGCTATTAAGGTTTATCAATACTTCGCTCAAGAATCTATAATTTTGTTAATTTACCCCTCAAAGTTCTAATCCATAGTTTTGATGTTACGATTCTTCCAATCCTGATGTACGGCAGTGATGTATGGGGTTTTCATGCCTCGCCCAATATTATTCGTGTCAATTATAAGTTTCTGAAGGATATTTTACATCTTAGGAGGAGTACACCCATTATTGTTGCAAGAGGTGAACTTGGTCGTTAATTGCTCAAGGTAAATCAACATGTTAAAATCATGCGTTACTGGCTGAGACTACTCTACCAGCAAGATAATAATATACTATACACATTTACTTATATCAGTTCAAGTTGGCAGAAAGGGGAATAGACTGCTGGGTTCTTAAAGTAAAGGAGTTGTTATTCAGTATGGCTTTTTGGTCTCACTTGTATTGTGCAATGTGTCGATTATATCAAGGGATTTTGTAGTTTATTCAAACAACGATGTATTGATGTTGATAAGCAATTATGGATTGAGAATATAGGGCAGTATTCTAAGTTAAAGTTTTATAAACAGATTAAGGAAGTTCACATGTATGAATATTATTTATCAAAAGTATATATTTATGTTTATCGCATTGCTCTCTGTAGATTCCGCTGCTCAAATCAAACTTTAATGAAATTTAATATTCAACCAGAAGATAGATTGTGTCATTCCTGCATTGTACCTGTGCAAGAATCTGAATTCCAGTTTTTAATACAGTGTCCGTTTTATGCAGATCTAAGAACATGTACTCTTCCATATTATTATTGTACATCACCATCTTTACAAGATGTAAACACGATGTTCACACGATGTAAAATTGATAATGATTATAATATTGATAATGACTTAAAAAAAACGTGCCAAGTTCCTTAACATAATGCACTGATACTTAATGCCAAACATGTGTCCATCACAACTACTGGTGCTCCATACACGGTTTTATTGTCTGTTTTTCTGACTTGTAATATGGGTCTTATTTACTTCTGAATAAACCATATCATATTTAACAATGGCGAAGTTTCTTTACGTACTTATGTATTTTAGTGCAAATATCATGTACTTTGGCATGTCTTTGAAGTATCATATCAACGCGAAAGCTAGATTGATCATTTTGTATTGTGGCATATAAGAAGAGAGGTGAGTGTTTCATAACGTAATCTGATTTGATATCTCAATTTTGACAGCTCTTTGAAGTGAATAGGGGTCAACCTTTTCCAAAACTACAGTTTTTATTTTCTTCTGTGAAATATTTAACTGCGTCAAACATACATCATTTAATATTCTTCTTATACTCATTCAAAATGAAAACTTATATTTTAAAAAATATGAAACATCAATTTTCAAAAGTTGACCCCTTTTGTTTATTTCATTATGCCAAATTCCATAAACATTCACCACTGACATGGTGGTCACAGGATACGTTTGAGAATGATTTTTTTACTCATGGATATATGATGTACGATCCATTGTCATTGTATGTGATGTAATTTTATTGACTTTACAATGAACGTCATTTTGCATGACATTTGCACTAAGATACTCATGTAGGTGAACAAACTTTCGGTATGCAGCTGTAAGTCCTTATATCAAGCATTGTTTAAAAAGAGTTTATCATCCATTAATATTCTTATCTTCTACTCTCCATCAACTTCTAGAAGGCCTCTGAAACAAGTAGTTGATGTTAATCAATCATATGATACGAGACGATATATTTTACATGAGTGTTTATTTCCATGCCCATGTCTTAGATTCTCCGTAGTTCTGGACTGCTGCCCAGAAAGGTCAGTTGAGGAGTTTCCCAATGTCTGTACAACACCATCACGCGGAACTTCTCCCTCTGTAGTACACAACAATAAAGGGATAAATAAAGAATAATAATAAAGAACATCCTTAACAGTTTGATAAACATTTAGGCGATTCGTCTGTCAAAATTCTGAGGACAATTTCAAAATAGAAATCGATTTACTTTTAGAAAGTAATTTAAAAGCATAATACTATAATTGATTTATGCATTTGGATGATGTTGATAACATGATATTTAAAGAGAGCAATTCTAAATAGTTTTAAGTCATTTTATTATAATTCTGCCCTTCTGGCTAGACACAAAATATACAGTTTAACGCCTCATATCCAGTGCAAACACTGTTCAGTGGCGGTACATTATTACCCTGAAGGAATTGTATTTTCGGTGCTACTACTTAGCGCTCTGCGCGACCATATGGGTCCGTACTTTCCATGTTCAGGTACCCATTTAAACAACTGGGTGGACTGAGTGCAATGTGGATGAAGTGCCTTGCCCAGGGAAACACAGCTTGAGACCCAGGTCAGAAATGATTATCTCCATCGGGATTCGGACCCGGGTCTTTGGGGTGAGAGGCCAGCACCCTAAACTCGACACCACTGTGCTTCACATCGTCAGCATAATTTACATTACCAAATCATCTCAACTTTACCGACAGTCATATCTAGACTATGTGACTAAATGTGAATACAATTTATTACTCAACCGTGGTGAGATCACTAATTAGATAACAATGAGTTGGTTACACACATGTGTGATACCACCGCGTGGTGCCGTAACGTCATAATCGGCGCGTGACGTCATAGTCGTTTTTGGTTGACTTTACAATGTTAACCTGCGCGACTGCAATGGCGGGCGACCTTTTTGCATTTGAGCGTCACTAACATCAATGTTCTTGCAATTCAGCGCTATTTACATCATTGAGTAATAAATAAAATACTAAACTCGGTCCAGTTTGATAACATGTTTATGAAACTCTTGAATGGCATCGGTATTTAACTCGCTTTCGCTCGTTAAAATACCAAACCAGCCACTCGTTTCATAAACATGTTATTAAACGGGACATCGTTTAATATTCTATATATAAATCAAATGTCGACAAAAACTCGACATCGGGTTGAGTTATGACAAAGCAGTTAAGACGCATTTCAACAATAGAGACTTCACTGTACGTCTAAACTATACCGAGTCTCATTCATCATAGTCTAAAAAGTCACCAAAGACTATTGCTGACAAAGACACCTAGCAGAGACAATCGCTGATACAAGACACCTACGAGAGATTATCGCTAATACAAGACACCTACCGGAGACTATCGCTGATACAAGACACCCACCAGAGAATATCGCTAATAGAAGACACCCACGAGACTTTCGCTGATACAATACACCTACCAGAGATTTTCGCTGTTACAAGACACCTACCAGAGACTATCGCTGATACAAGACACCCCCCAGAGAATATCGCTAACACAATACACCCACCAGAGACTATCGCTGACAAACGACACCTACCAGAGACAATCGCTGATACAAGACACATATAAGAGACTATTGCTGATAAACGACACCTACCAGAGACTTTCGCTGATACAAGACACCTACCAGAGACTATCACTGATACAAGACACCTACCAGAGACAATCGCTGATACAAGACACCTATCAGAGACTATTGCTGACAAACGACACCTACCAGAAACAATCGCTGATACAAGATACCTACCAGAGACGATCGCTGATACAAAATACCTACCAGAGACTATTGCTGACAAAGACACCTAGCAGAGACAATCGCTGATACAAGACACCTACGAGAGATTATCGCAAATACAAGACACCTACCAGAGACTATCGCTGATACAAGACACCCACCAGAGAATATCGCTAATAGAAGACACCCACGAGACTATCGCTGATACAAGACACCTACCAGAGACTATCGCTGATACAAGACACCCACCATAGACTATCGCTAATAGAAGACACCCACGAGACTATCGCTAATACAAGACAACCACCAGAGAATATTGCTAATACAAGACACCCACCAGAGACTATCGCTGACAAACGACACCTACCAGAGACAATCGCTGATACAAGACACCTATCAGAGACTATTGCTGACAAACGACACCTACCAGAGACTTTCGCTGATACAAAATACCTACCAGAGACTATTGCTGAAAAAAGACACCTACCATAGTCTATTGCTTACAAAGGACACCTACCAGAGACTATCGCTGACAGAATCTACCTACCAGAGTATCGCTGATACAAGACACCAACCAGAGACTATTGCTGATAAAAGACACCTACTAGAGACTATCGCTGACAAAAGACACCTACCAAAGACTATCGCTGACAAAGGACACCTACCAGAGACTATCGCTGACAAAGGACACCTACCAGAGACCATCGCTGATACAAGACACCTACTAGAGACTATCGTTAACAAAGGACACCTACAATAGACTATTGCTACTTCAAGACACCTACCAGAGACTATCGCTGATACAAGACACCTACTAGAGACTATCGCTGACAGAATATACCTACCAGAGACTATCGCTGATACAAGACACCTACCAGAGACTATCGCTGATAAAAGACACATACCAGAGACTATCGCTGACAGAATATACCTACCAGAGACAATCGCTGATAAAATATACCTTCCAGAGACTACGATAACAAAAGACACCTAACAGAGACTATCGCTAACAAAGGACACCTACCAAAGACTATCGCTGACAAAGGACACCTATCAGAGACTATCCCTGACAAAGGACACCTACCAGAGATTAACGCTGATACAAGACACCTACTAGAAACTATCGCTGATACAAGCTACCTACCAGAGACTATTGCAGATAAAAGACACCTACTAGAGACTATTGCTGACAAAGGACACCTACCAGAGACTATCGCTGACAGAATATACCTACCAGAGACTATCGCTGACAAAATATACCTACCAGAGACTATCGATGACAAAAGACACATAACAGAGACTATCGCTAACAAAGGACACCTACCAGAGACTATAACTGACAAAGGGCACCTACCAAAGACTATCGCTGATACAAGACACCTACCAGAGAATATCGCTTATACAAGACACCCACCAGAGACTATCGCTGATACAATACACCTACCAGAGATTTTCGCTGTTACAAGATACCTACCAGAGACTATAGCTCATACAAGACACCCACCAGAGACTATAGGGGATTCTTAATATTACCTCATGAATATTCATGAGGCATAAGAAACCGGGCTCTCGAAATCGAAAACGAGGCTAAGGCCGCTTCGAAACCCGGAAGTACCATTCACATAGCATTGACAAATCGGTAGCTCTTTCAAAAATCACTTCATTTCATTAAATATTATGATAAAATCACTTTGCAAACGTTCAAGATCGATGTATCTGTCGATTATCTTCAATTATCACAGCTTAGGATACTATTTTACATGCAAGGCGATGTTTTACGAATAATTTACGGTGGGACTTCCTCGTTGTGTTTACCGTCATTTTGAACTGTAAATCTGTCAAACTCGTTGTTATTGCAGTGCTCTAATTTGAACAAATACGAATGAAAATTTACACCCTACCCATGTATGCCAAGAAATCATTGTATATGGTCACTGGGTGGGAAGAAACTTTTCAAATCTTAGCCATCATTCTGCTAAACCGTCGCCTCTTGTGACATACCTACGAGCTTCAAAAGGGTCATTCAGTGCAACTCACTGTAAACAAACCAAATTCTTGTTTAATTTTTATTTTATTTTGGAGTCTAAATTGATTCAAATTGTTCATTTGAATATAGTTTCAATTACAGTCCAATTAGTACAGGTTAATTAACGTTTTGTTGTTGAAGCAGTAAAGCAGATATTATTCAATCAAATAAACATATATAATCTGTTCTACTTTTTATTTTTTAGTAAGTCATTTGTATGTCTGCAGTAGCAAAATCATTTTTGAACAATGAAAATAACGTTCTTATTTGTGTGTAAGAAATACATAAACATCTTTAGCAATTATTTGCAATCTATTGTGGCTTTATTTAATTAATGGTTTGAGGAAAGTTAATCGATAATCAGTCAGTAATCAATGTCATCAATGAAGTGACGATTCCAGTTTATGAGCACTTGCAGATATGTGAATAAGCTTTGAAAATTAAACAGATGTTTAAAAAAATATATTTCATAAGAAAAGGATTTCTACTTAAGAAACATAATGTTTAGTTTATGTAAGAAGCTGACAACTGTACACAAAATCAATTAAATGAATGGTTGAACAAAACAGAGGAATTACATATTTGAAAATAATGTACATTTGTAGCTTATGATCTGTTATTAAAGTTATTTTAGCAATTTTTTAATTCAAATATACATCTTTATATACAACTAAAAGGCGTGAGACCAATTCAAAAGTAAGGAGATATGTTATTATTCCTTGTACTTCAAAGTTGGAAAATAATTTTCTAAATATTGCATGGCTACTTTATATTACACAAATTTAATTAATTTACTGAATTCAATTCATTTCAAAATAAAGTAACATGTTACAAGCTCCCAGTGCTAATGTGATATATTATAACCCATGTCACACATGGCATGAACATTTGAATACCCTATGTAGTATGTACCCACCTGCCTTTTGCAAACAGGGTCCCTTTTTTTACTTTATGAATTATTCTAGATGATCATCTAAGTCAGAACAGAAAGCATTCAGTGGGATTGTGTCTCTTATCAATAATTCATAAATAATTAAAACCTATTGTGCATTTTAATTTAATTTCAATTTTATTTGTATTTAAAAAACAGATAAACATCTATTTCTCAAACATGACCACCACCTCCTTGAGCATAATCTATCATGTATAGAATGTATTGAAACATGCATGTACATGTGAATTGCACTTTATATTTCATTATCCATGATGACATGTACTTGTTACTTTGAAATATTAACCTCAATTAATTCAATTTAAATTTTTTTTTTTTTTTGGTTGTTATTTATGTTTGTTATTTTTGTTTAGTGATGACTATACCTAAGTAAATGATTTAACATTAGTATTTAACAAACAATTATTTTCCTTATTTAAGTTTTGGCCTGCCTCCCATGGTCCTAAAAAATATCAAATAGTACCTAAATTATAAAGATAAACTTATGTTTATTCAACTTTGATATACTTTATAATTTTTTGTTTAAGATATTTCTGGTCATTAGTACAATTCTGTTTCGTATAATTTAATGTTTCCTGTAGTACAGGTGTAAATAATTTAGTTATTCATTTCTATACATAGTTTTTATACAATATATTGAGCTCTTGATTTCAATAATGAACGTTTATGATTTATTTGAATGTCTAATTTTTGGAAAAATATTCTGACCATCTAGGTCGATACGAATTTAAAAAGCTGCACTTAGCTTTCAATTAATATTGTGTGCATATGAGGGATGGGGCAGCACCTTCAAGAGGTTTAGTGACTGCAGACGGCCACCGACCCTATAATTACAGATTCAGAATTTTTACAGGAGCAAACATTATTTTAATGGAGATAAATTTTTCCAAATGATTACGGAACATTGACATTATTAGCCAAATGAGAAATACAGATCCTCCCGTTTATGGGCCGAAATAAAACTTGAATTTACCACGAAAAACACTATCCAAAACAAACGTCGTTTACCGCTAAACCTGGATGAATTACCCTTCACTTTGTCGATTTTATTATCAAAAACACTTGTATAAAACCTTGTATTGCTGGAATTCGATAGTACCATACCTATTCATTCAGTTCCCGTCGATAGAAACCGAAAAACACATACAGCGGCACGTACTGCCGATGTGCAGCCATTACGCGAACCAGGAAAATAGCGGCCTTAGCCTCGCTTTCGTTTCGGGAAGGTCATAGGTCGTATGCATGCATAAATATTGAGAATCCCCTATTGTGATACAAGACACTTACCATAGACTATCGAGGACAAGAAAACCTACCAGACACTATCGCTGATACTAATACCTACCAGAGACTATCTCTGATACAAGACAACCACCAGAGACTATCGCTAATACAAGACACCAACGAGACACTCGCTAATACAAGACACCCACGAGACTATCGCTCATACAAGACATCCACGAGACTATCGCTAATACAAGACATCCACCAGAGACTAACGCTGACAAACGACACCTACCAGAGACAATCGCTGATACAAGACACCTGCCAGAGACTATCGCTGATACAAGACATCTACCAGAGACTTTCGCTGATAAAGATACCTACCAGAGACGACCGCTCATACAAAATACCTACCAAAGACTATTGCTGAAAAAAAGACACCTACCAGGGACTATTGCTGACAAAGGACACCTACCAGAGACTATCGCTGACAGAATATACCTACCAGAGACTATCGTTGATACAAGACACCAACCAGAGACTATTGCTGATAAAAGACACCTACTAGAGACTATCGCTGATACAAGACACCAGACACCAGAGACTATCGCAAACAAAGGACACCTACAGGAGACTATTGCTAATACAAGACACCTACCAGGGACTATCGCTGATACATGACACATACTAGAGACTATTGCTGACAAAGGACACCTACCAGAGACTATAGCTGACAAAATATACCTACCAGAGACTATCGCTGACAAAGGACATCTACCAGAGACTATCGCTGATACAAGACACCTACCAGAGACTATCGCTGATACAAGACACCTACCAGAGACTATCGCTGATACAAGACACATACCAGAGACTATCACTGACAGAATATACCTACCAGAGACTATCGCTGACAAAATATACCTACCAGAGACTATCGCTGACAAAAGACACCTAACAGAGACTATCGCTGACAGAATATACCTACCAGAGACTATCGCTGACAAAATATACCTACCAGAGACTATCGATGACAAAAGACACCTAACAGAGACTATCGCTGACAAAGGACACCTACCAGAGACTATAACTGACAAAGGACACCTGCCAGAGACTATCGCTGACACAAGACAACTACCAGAGACTATAACTGACAAAGGACACCTGCCAGAGACTATCCCTGATGCTAGACACCTACCAGAGCACCTTCGCGAACTGGACACTCCCCTGTGGTGGCGTTATTGTTAAAGGGGATGTTCTTACACACAGAGTCCGCCATTGTTATGTCCATCCGGAATATCTCCCCATCAACTACCTGCAATTGATTTGTGTTTAGTCTGTCACTAAATGAAAAGTAAACTTGACCCAACATCAACGGTATCTTCATTTTCTGTTCAACACTTAGCAATCTTGCACATATAGAAAATAGTGTAATAAGTTTGAGTATGGGTAGTGAAATGGAAACCACTAACAAATGGAATGAAAATATGTCCACAAATATATTCAACATTATATTCAATAGTTAATTCCGTATTAAAACGAATAACATCTACAGAAAAAAATACATGGTGAATAGTAGAAGCTGATATCTTCAAACTATCTTCATTTGGCTAAAATCCATTGACCGCCCTTCTTTTTCTTCTGTTCTTTCCTTAACATTTCGTTTGGAAAAACCTCAAATTCGTTGACAGACATGTTATAACTGTAACATTTAGATTCCTTTGGTGGAGATCTTCATACTAATTCCATTTAACTGACAATTCAGTATCCATCAAAAACAAGGTGTACCAGTACCTGGACCGTAGCGTTGTCTGCTGCCACTAATGTGAACCAGTCCTCCGAGTTGCTCTCAGCGTTCAGAACGTTACACGCGAAGTTCGCAGCGTCGAACACGACTCCCGTGACATTGACGGGTTTTTGTACCCCTCCCTGGGCGTACACTGTCGTAACTGTTAAATGTACACGCGTGTGTGTTTACACGTGATTCACATGTCGCTGGTACATGTTTAATGATTAATGATATTCATGTCAAAAATCGAAAATCGCTTTTAATGTATTTATTTGAAAAAATATTAAACGGGTCTTCATTATGTACAACCTCAAATATTTAAAAAAGAATAATGTAGACTTTACATATAATGATATGGTAAGTTCAATACAACAAACACTTTGACGTCATTTAATGTCTCATTGATTTAAAAACGCCTTAACGATTACTTGCATTGAGAAGAAAATCACATGCACTTACCAAGGAGACAAGCGATTAAGATAGATACAAGCATAGTCTAATGGCTGACACAGCTGCATGTATATGGATATATCTCCCTTACCTTGACCAACTACTGTAATCTACACCTGTCGTGTATTCACCAATGTCCCATCCAGCCAATAAACACCTGCAGCTGTCTCAAGTAGAAATGTCTAATTAAAATGTAATATCGTTATGTAATATGTTTTTGTCCCTTTTCCAGCATTTAATCAAGATGAAAATGCCACTATTTCAGCCGTTTGTACATATTACTATATAATTTTGAAAGCCGGATCGTCTCGCCAATAAATGACTGATACTAAGGTTTGTCAGTGTTGTTAGGTACTGTTAGACTTCGGTTCCTTTGTTGAAATCCTGGTCTAACCAACACCATTTTTAGTAAGACCACTGACGGTACTACTTTTATGATTCCGATTTACGTCAAGTACTAGTATTAAAAGAAGAACACAACACAAACATTTTATTACATCAACATACAGTTTGAACAGTTTGGGAAGTTATTACATTTAGATGGACATTAGATGGTTTTTCTCTGACATCCGTATTCACTTCTTTTATCAGTGATACAGTTGACAAGACAATGCTTTCCGATACCTGCAAAATTAAAAAAAAAGACTTTTGAAATTTAAAGATATATTTTCTGTGATATAGAAGTCTTTGCATGTTGAGTAATTCCAATTGCAGTTTTCTAAATAAGTACAGTCATATATAGTAAATAGAATTGCGGTACTGTTTGAAGCTAAATCTAGATCAATTTTAAAATACTCAGGTCATGTTAATTAGTATTATTAGCTTACATATTTTGTACAGACTCCATGGCCAGTTGGGATTCAAATTGTAGAATTTGGTGACCTTGTTCCCCAACTTATCCAATGATGATTCTTAATTGTAGATTTGGTAATCCCATGGCTCAAAATAGGGTTCAAGACCTAAACAAACTATTTTTATCTTCCTCTCCAGTACGAAAAGGTCTATAAAGACTAAATGTTGTGTCACGACTCCTTGGCCAATGGGGATTTTAAAAGAAATGAATTCAGATTTGCTGACCCTGTGATTTATAACAAACTTGGTGAACTAATGGCATACTTATCTCGTACGTCACACGTGTGTCGTATCACGTCGACCTGTGTCGAAACAACGTGACCCCAAATGCCAAAGATTTGATTGGATAACCAGTGGCCTTTCAGTTAGGGTCAAGTTGAAAAGGAAACTACTTTTGAATTCAAAACAAACACGTGACATTTCATTTTCACAACTGAATATGCTAAATATTTATACGTCAACATAGTTTGTAAAATTGATTTAGAAAGTTCCACATTTGACCGGTATGCAACGTTGATATCGTGAATAGCTGTAACTATCGGTGAACGCACCATATTTACTTACATTTTCTGTATGGAAATCCGGACACATCTCACATTCATGTCGGTGTCAATCTGCGTTGACTTTGCCCCTCGATACTGACATCATGCCGATCGCGAGTCGACACCGTCAATGTCCGACTGTTCTCTCTACCGTCACTGTCAGACTGTTCTCTCTACTGTTGGCCACGAACACATTCATAGTGTGTCGATTGATTCTGTTCATCCGAACTGGCACTGTTGCTTTATTCTTTCTGTAGATTGTATTTAAAACTTTAGACTGGTAATACCTAGACTAATTGCATTCCGTCACAAATAAACGTCAGCTGTCGCTAGCCTCCACGCTACTATCAACTTTGACTCATCAGTTTGGCGAGTCGACGGACTGCGAGGCGAGCGAGTTGACTGTAAGTTTAATTTGATTGTTTACATTGTTAAAAAAATACCTTGCACAACATTACACAACAAGTACAGTTCAGTTGTATTAAAAAAAATCATTTTTACAGATCAGATACCGTCGGTAAGGCAACCGTTGTATGTAAGTTGTATCTAATGAGACATATTCCGCATATCTTTTCCTGTTAACAATGTATTACTTGAGATTGCTTAGATCTTGAACCTTAGATAATATATCACTGAAGTCCTGTTGAGCTACAGAGCTCATGGCTTTATATTTATTATATACCTAGCAATGAAATATATGATTATAATATACCATATATGTGAACATAACATCACAAACACACCTTGTTCCGAGCTGCACGTGCATGCATGCTTTGTCCAACAGACATTCAGACGTCTGGTGGCTAGCATGTGACTGCGTGTGGGAAATGTTATCAGAGTCATAATGGACCTTATAGTGATTCTGTAATGTGAATTTTATCCTGTTTTCGCTTCAACCGCCTCAGAAACCATACCAACTTCCCAATGCAAGGCATAACTCTTGCCAGTCTCCATAACTGGCTGATTTAGGCCTTGCAGTTCATACCCTAATACCTGTATTCACCTTATATTTGCATTAACATCCGTGCTACCCATCCTGGGTACCGGCGAGTTCTTACCTGAATACCTGTATTCACCTTATATTTGCATTAACATCCGTGCTGCCAATCCTTGGTACCGGCGAGTTCTTACCTGAATACCTGTATTCACCTTATATTTGGTATTAAGATCCGTGCTACCCATCATGGGTACCGGCGAGTTCTTACCTGAATACCTGTATTCACCTTATATTTGCATTAACGTCCGTGCTGCCCATCCTTGGTACCGGCGAGTTCTTACCTGAATACCTGTATTCACCTTATATTTGGTATTAAGATCCGTGCTACCCATCATGGGTACCGGCGAGTTCTTACATGAATACCTGTATTCACCTTATATTTGCATAAAGATCCGTGCTACCCATCCTGGGTACCGGCGAGTTCTTACCTGAATACCTGTATTCACCTTATATTTGCATTAAGATCCGTGCTACCCATCATAGGTACCGGCGAGTTCTTACCTGAATACACGTATTCACCTTATATTTTAATGTTTTTGTTTCATAGTGACCATGGATTACTTCGGCCTCATCCTGCTTGTTCTTTGTTCTCTGGTATGTAGTCTATGTACCTACATATACATATACCTGCATATATATGATTATAACGTCATGATGCGTAGCGTACGTCATAATCACTGCTGTTTTAACCTCCCTGAAGAGTAAAACGAAACATGTACGAGGAAATTGGAGTAAGTTATTCTATGCAAACTCATTTCAATATATGATTACTACATGTATACTTGCAGAAACACTTAATTTCAAATATAGATATTGATATGTTATTATATATCATATATAATTTTTTCTGTCATTGTTGTGCATATAAATTACTAAACGAACAATAGGAATCTGTGATATGTCACGACCAGTGATATATCGAGCATATGTTATAGATGCATAATAGTTATATTAATAATATGTATAAAGAAAACGGTATGGTTGAAAGTGCATTATACAGATTATTGAGGTAAGGAAAACATATAGAATCAAGAAGGACTTAGACGTCAACCGCATGAACCTGCATCAGTGACAAGATATATTCTTGGTGGATGCTCCTTATAATCGGGAATCAATATTCACATATTTCCTTCGATATGATGCTTTTTGATAAGAGGAAGGTTTTAATTTACCACGTTATATCTTTATGCGAAAATAAAGGCACACATCTCAAACTCACGTCAGCTCCTATGTTGCAGGCTCCCCTGTGTGCATCTTCATGTTCAAGTGACCTCAGGTAAGGTATCTGAAATCTGTGACAAGTGCGCCAACTGGTAGAACTTTCTCTGTTTATATAGTACGTCCTACATCGACCCTATTTATATTACTTGTACATTAAATATTACTTCTTCATTTCCAATATGGGGACGTTTTCTTTGGTAGGTCAATTATCTAATATCCTCTCTGTAGCTTCAGCAAGGCCATCTGCAAGGTGACGGCGGATCCCCTGTACTGCGCGCACAAGCTGGAGGAGGGGAGTGAATGTTACTGGTCGGCACCGAATACATGGGACGACCCTTGTGATGCGAAGACCAACCTGTCCTACGGTTGTCATGTAAGCACCTTCTTTCAGACTCCAGTCAGACTCGGTGTAGTGATGTTTGTCTCCACTCATCTGAGGACACGAACTTGTCTCTAGCTTGTCAAGTGTAGTGATGTTAGTCTCCACTCATCTGAGAACATGTCTCTAGCTTGTCAAGACAGTGTATGCTCTTTATCAAGGCACCAACTTGTCCAAAATAAATCTGATACCTTCACAGTTGACACCTTTATATTGATGAAGACGTTGACTGCTGTCCTGTCAGTCGTTACGTTATGTAGTCCCCTGGACTTCACTAATGTTCACTATTACACGATCGGGCACTCCTCTATATACACGAGCTAAATCGACAATTTAAAGGTATACCTCGACCAACATTGAAACACAAGTTTAGATTTCAAATGACCAGTTTGAGTATTGAGTTTGCAATCAATAAACACAATGTCGATGTGACCTCATATTTCAGAACAGCCAATGCTACATCCAGTGTATTGGACCACAGCTGGGTAACGACGAATGGTGTTACCTAAAACAGAGAAAGGTGGGGCCAGTGAAACGGCTCGAGTGTACGACGGACGAGGATTGCGAGCCTACAAACATCGGAGTCCCCTATAGCTCCCAGTGTGACAGCTGTGGCTAATTCATCCTCAGTTGAAGTGAGATCGGCATCCCATTCCCAACAGCGGATTCAGCTCTCCACCTTCTTCTCCCTTCTTGTGCTTGTAAATTCTGAGTGAACCATCCCCCTGTAAAAATTATTCACGCACACACCCCCCCCCCCCCCCTTTCCACCAACACTTGAATATCTCTGGATGCAGCTTTATTTTCTGCAATCTTTTGACAATGGCTCACTAAATGTTTCACTTATTAGCGTATTCTGAAAAAGAAACTGTACTAATTAGTACATTATTATTAAAGCATAGCACCTGCATGAGTTTGTTTTGTTGTGTGGTATGCTATATATTTGTAACCATTATCTTATTACTAATCATTCATGTAGCATGCACCGCGTTAGATGGAGTATTGAAGTACTCATAACCGTAGTTTACTTAATATTGAACACGTTTGTAGTTATTAAAGTTGTTGGATGTCAATGGATGTCACTTCAGTTTTCTGTGATGAAGTTATGGATATATAGATTACATAAAATGCAAAGGAAGAGAATTGTACCAATCTTATTTAGAGCGGATCCAACATAACACTCGTACCTTTCTGCGTTTCTGATCAGAGGATTGTACCGTAGAGGTTATATCAGACGACTTTTACTCCAGCCAATCAGCGGCGTAGCTTGATAGCCAAGTGATCAATTTGAGTTTACATATGCGGAATACCAAATTAATTGCCACATATGAGAAGTATTTTGATTGGCTGGACTTGAATGTAAAAGGTCACATTGAAGGTCCCCTGACATGACCTCTACGAGGTAGTACTCCGATCGTCGGACTTGATACGAATGTTACGTTCGATCTGATTTCAATGAGATTTGGAATCGTACAATACCAGATGTCGTGGGCCATAGCAGCATGGATCAAATCTGGTGCTGGAGGAGTTGCGCCAGTAGGAGCCCCTGTACAGAAAATACGGACTGCAACCAAAACAACCACGACTTCAAGTGCTCTAATTTACATACAATTATACAAAGAAACATCAGAATAGCGCCAATCCCCATATCCGCTTTTTCAGTGACTCCTTGATTCCATAGGAAGTTATTCTTAACGACGGGATTTTGTCAATCTCAACTCCATTTGGAGTATACACTTTTGCAGCCACAACTTAACTCTTACCGTTTGACTCATCAACACTATAATTTCCATATTATGACTTGCGACTGCACATGCTCTCCTAACTTACTCACAACATTTATTGTATGTCCTCGAATCGGAGATCCTGAGGGTATAGATATTGTTTTTCAACCAGTCCGTTTTCCGGAAAACTTTGAATTTATGCTAAATTGCAGAATGTGTGATGACATATATAACAAGGTTACACCTGATCATTGTCTAATTTGCATGTATTTGAATTCTTGAAACAGATGCTTTTAAAAATCTCGCGGTTTAAAATTTGATTAACTTATGATTTGAAATTCCAAGTTATTGTACTAGTATATGTCCACCGCTCGACACTGCTCCTAAGAAACCTGTAACTGTCGGAACCATACTTTGAAACATGTGAGGATGTTATCAAATAAAGAAAAGCATATCGAAAAGCTTTAATTAGTTGCCCCTCTCACTGATATATGTTGTAGTTGAGGATTGTGTGAGAAGACGAAAGACCCGTTGTACTGCTCTCACCTACTGACCAGTGGAGCGGAATGATCCTTTGAATACAAACCATGTGATTCCAATAGCAATATATCCTACGGGTGCTACGTAAGT
This sequence comes from Gibbula magus, assembly GCA_936450465.1. NCBI lineage: Eukaryota > Metazoa > Mollusca > Gastropoda > Trochida > Trochidae > Gibbula > Gibbula magus. The sequence goes on along the minus strand of OW388296.1, from coordinate 75,867,373 downwards.
TTACAACGTTCATTGCATATGTCCTTAAGGCATTTTTTTTTTAATATTTGACTCTGCAATCATTCACTGTTTCTGTACCAAAAACTAAATCCCACAATAGAGATATCGCTTGTGTGATGTCAAGCGATATCTACATAGGATATCTACATCGAAGATTTCGCTACAGTCAAATCACAATAAGCCTATTATTTCATCCCAATGATTTCATATTACAGCTTCACAAAGAAAAGGACGGAAAAATGTTATAATAACACAATGCTGAAGGTGTCACAATGATTTGACATCACTACTTAAGACTACTTTCTCCTGTGTATTATCAATTATATTTGGAGAACAAAATGTTATTGCTTTCGTTTGCTGGTTTCAAAACTTGCTTAGTCAATTCCGTTTTTAATTTAGCTACAATTCACCAAAGGGACTACGAATCATGGAAAATAACAACATTTTTAACGTAAATTATTAAATAAATTGTATTGTTTAAAATTTTCAATTAGCAAGATAAAGAACATAACAGAAATGTGCTAATTTTTAAGTTCTTAATGATCATGGAGCCTTGTTGACGATGATACACATGATCCATAGAAGCCGAAAAAAAATCAAAATTGCGGCCAGGTTTGTGACATATGTTGATTTATCCTTTTGTACGTTCTACGTGTTTATATGATCCAATTTGATTGTGAATCTGGCTTCTTCAGACTAGAAATACCATGATTGGTAATTTATTGGTAATCCTGCTGTTGACAATAGCAACCATCATCGAACAATGGCGGCCAAATTTGTCCCATTGTTTACCCTAATCTTCTTACTATGCATTTAGGTTGATTAGCTTATGATGTTCAAATAAATTTATTTCAAAGGGTCAAATTAACTTCCGGCCAAGATGGCCGGCAAATTCAAAATGGCCGCCAAAGTCAACATGTATCTATTTTGGCATAATTACGCATATCAAATCAGAGGATTCATGTGCTAAGATTGAATTTCTTTATGATCATGGAGCCTTGTATTCGTATATGGATATTCCTACATATATTATCGAAAAACATAGACATTGATAAAATTCACAAAATATGATTAGTTCCCACGTTAAATCATCTATTTAAGTTTCCGATAATTACATTGCCTAATAATATGCCTATTATCATCCACTTCAGAACTACGCCTGTTACAGTCAGTGTGTGGGGGACGGGCTAGGAGACAATGAGTGGTGCTGGAGGAGTTGCGCCAGTAGAGATTCCCTGTACAGAGAGTACGGACTGCAACCCAGACAACCACGACTTCAAGTGCTCTAATTCCTGCAAATAGATGTAAGACGCATTTTGAAAGTTATTATAGAAGTCGTGTAACCTTTCTATTGTAATAAACGTGTGATTTATCCCTTTGAAGGTTCTAAATAAACAGTTATTACATCCCATTTAGACATCGTTGTCCTTGTCAGCCATTCAGAAAAGTGTCCTCTCCATTATCGATATCATGCTTCTGGGTGAAAGAGTCCTGATATCTCATACACGGGCACTTTTGAAAACTATTTTTAACACAAGGTTAAATTTTTAAAAATCAACGACAAAGACATCAACAATGAGCTCAATGTTTCATTGAATAAGATCATAATATAATAATATAACATAATGAATTTCTAAAGCGCCTGCTTTCCAGTGTATCTGCTGCTCAACGGCGCTGTTACAGTCTAACAGGCTACTGGTGAATACTAAAATCAAAGGTGACCCCAAATAGGGTGACAGGGATCGCAACTTTAAAGATCTGTTTTCATGTTATCCAGTACCAAAAGGTCTAGAAAGCTGTGAAATATTATGTAGAGACTCCTTGGCCAATGGGGCTTCTGAATTGTAGATTTCATGACTCTGCGACCCCAAATATAGGTCACAGATGTCATGACCTGAAAACCTATTTGTATTGAGCTTTAAGATTAAATTTTGATTTAATTGTATGTGCCCGTCAAAGGGAGGTAACTTAAAAAGGAAACAACAAATTTTCTAGTGTGTCTTTATTTGTAGGGGATTGTATCGGTGTCCTCAAAGATAGGTCAGAGGGGTAGAGCTTAAGAACAATGGGCTTATGGCATGGCATGGCGTCCGTCCGTCCGTAAACGTTTGCTTTTTTGATGAAATGATAACATAAGACTATAGGAAGTAGCTACATAAGATCGTGATACCACATCTTCTTCTCTAGGACATAACAATAATTAAGTGTGGGGAAAACAACAATTAAAAAATATACTTCACTGGCCCACCGGCTGTGAGTCCAGGGTCTGCATGTTGTGTAATAGCATTGTGAACGTGTTGACCTTGGCAGTGACCACTCCCTGGTCATTATGGCTCATACAGAAGTTTCAGGTTACTTCAAACTTGTGTGTTGTGTTTCAGTCTTACACTCAGATGCTCAAGAGAATGTATTCTTAAAATATCAACATTTTATTTAATATTGAAAAGGAGTCTATTGGAAACAGAATTTTCAGAAACAGATCAGGGTTCCTTTTCATTATGCAATAAATGTTGATATTTCCAGAATACAAATAAGAACTAAAACAATAAAATGCAAAGGTCTGCAATATTTATAGTGAATATGAATTAATGTGTAACCAATCTTGATAATTAAAAAAAATTAAATTTGATGACTGAGCAATGCCTTATTATGTGATATCTTAATAGTTTCCTTAGATATAAGGAACAACGTAATTCCTGATGAGCTTCAGAGCCAATGGCTCGATTTTTAATTTAACAACATATACACAGTTGTCAACACATTTATTGTTATTTAACCTGGAAATCTATGGGGAATATTTAATGTACACATGTAGGTTAATCTGGTGAATTTTGTTAAGTTGTCAGAAAATTTTATTTTTACTATGTATTTCAAGCTGAGATTATTTCAAACCAATCTGGAAATTTGGAAATTGATACAGCCAACTGGCACTGGTCTGTACCAACAATTTTCCCCATCCTGGCATTACATGTCAAATAATCGTTCCAAGAATAATTTTCATTATTGGACTGTCTATAAATCGGTTATCAAATGCCTACTAGAAGATGGGAAATCATTTCATCTACATACACATAATGTCCATGTTAGGTTTCCTTTGAATGTCAAGAAAAGTATCTTCATAAATAAGTTTTGCATATACAACATACGGTACGTCAAGAGTTTAACATGGCGGCCAATATAAGACATTGGTACGAGAACTTGTATTATACATGTTGTTGGTAAGTTCTTCAGCAAGATGTCACTTGTTGATTGATCAACATAAAGATAAACGAAATTATAGGTGTACAGCAAACATCATTTCTATATATTTATGAATTTTACAACACTTTGACTCAAACTAAACTTATGAAAAATACTTTTGCAAATGTTAATTTACTATGGTAAACCCCAGTGTGGTGGAAACAAAACTTATATTTTGCATTTTACCATATCATACAATATTATTTGTTTTTCAAATCAGACTCAGAGTATGGTATTGTTGTTTCGACTATATTTGGTAGTAAGTATTTTGAGGTTAATTGAATTAAGGCCAATTATGCATCATTCAACCATTCAGAAAAGTACTTTTAATATTGCCCTAATACCTGAAATAAGGTCCTCGTCATCTGAAAACGTGCCCTGAATAAAGGGTCACTGTAGCGTGGAACAACCTTTTCGACGTAATTCTCAATCCTGACAGTACGAAGTGGTTCCGTGCGCTGTATGTATATTGTTTCATATGCAGTAAGCATCATATTCTCATCTTCCAGGTAACCGAAGTCAAAAGGCGTTATTATCCTTGTCAGTTCGTCCAACGCAAGCTGTACAATACTCTCACTATTCATATTTGCCGTCATTTTGAACAGTGCTGCCACCAGGGCGAAAACTCACTTTCGTTCAGGGACGACTATCGAGTACGCGCACTTGCAGTAAGCGAGTACTCGCTATGTTGAACACGCTTCAGGTATGAAAGAACTAGCTCTGAGCAATCCAAAGTAATTGCAACGGATAAAGTTGTCTGAAGATGTCCACTGCGGCAAGGTCATGGTCACAAGGTCAAAAATGATGACTTCATCTGAAAGGTCTCATCACAAGGTATGCACATGCTAAGTATGAAAGCCCTAGCTCTGAGCAATCCAAAGATATGACCAAGATTAAAGTTTTTGTGGACAAACATACGGACGGACGGACAGACAGACAGACAGACAGACAGACAGACAGACAGACAGACAGACGGACAGGTAAAAAAACAATACACTCCCGGAATCTCCGATTCGGGGGCATTAAAAGGTCGGTTGTAATCAGACTGAGAGGAAGGCCATTATTGACGTCAATGTATCAGGCCTACCAAATAAAACGTTTCCTCTGTGGAGAAATACTTCGAAAAGCCTAAATTAATCTTGGAAATAGCAACCTAAATATAATACCGTGACACATAAACATGATGATTACCCACGTGGTATTTCGTAAAGGGGTTTCATAACACACTGTTATAACACATATGTGTTTAACGTTTTTCCATATCTATATAACGTGTCATTAACGTAGCATAATACGTTTCATTTAAAAAATTGCTGCCTTTAAACTGTACCAAATGCAGCATTTCTATGAGTCTTTTAAGGGCATTTAGAAGTGGTATACAGAAGATAATTTTTTGGATAACAACTTCTTTAACGTGAAAATAAACGACTCTACTATATCATAGCATTAAGATGATAAAACGGATTGTGGGTTTTTTCACATTTCAGTTATAAGAGGGTCAGTTCATGTTGAAGCTCCTGGACGACGTAGTACAGAGAAGGAAGGCTGGAACAGCTGCAACAAGCCCGGCAGCAAACCCAGACATAAAACCCACGCTAGAGATGTCTACGTGCACCACGTCGTCAGACAACCAATTCGACATGCAATTTGTTGTGGACTGAAATGGTGCCCGGATCACATTCAAATGTGAAAAACTGTATTTGACAAATGCTTATAACATAAAACAAGTATGTAAGTTGTATTTCAAAATATAATCTAAATGTAATAAAACTCCTACGGCCTGATTTTTATTTTTCATTACGTTAAGAAACAAGTGCTGTAAGCTTGTGACCTGTCATGTGCTGTAGCGATTTGGAGCGCCAATCTCCAAACGAGAACGCCGGTTATCTAAACTGGGACACAAATATTCTCAAATAGGACGCCAAAATGCACATTATCAACACAAATATCTCAAGGCAATCGCCAATACGTAGTTTATATTGGATTGAAATTACGATATTATACATGACATCAGATTTACACTTAATTTAGGTTTAATTCATAACACAGGTAAGCATATCTCCGAGGCTGATATTTTATGACTTTATATTTGAAAAGTTGATAAAGGTCAGCGCACATTCATTGTTGATTGATTAAATGCTTTATTTGTGAATATTCCATCAATACATTTGTTTCATTACTTAACAAAATTTAAATGATTGAAAATACAGCGGTTTACATTTCGCGTACTGCCACAAAAGCAAGATGGTGGGCAGTCTGTGATAGAACCCTCACTTTATATTCTTCACAAATTGTCACAAGTATGCCAATGAAAGCAATAGCTACGACGCTCCTGTACGATGGATGCGGGAAAATCTTCAAGACCATGTACGACTTGCAACTTCACTCGGACAGCATTCACAATGACATTTGTGGAGATTTGAATGTGTCATATTGCGTAAGAAATTCAAGCAATTGTGGCATTACAAACGTCATGTCAAATAACACATTGTTTGTGAGGTAGACGCTGCTTCCATTGTTGGACTAATTTCTAGAAGAAGCAGAAGTACAAAAGTAGCAATGGACAGTCGCCATCAGTAAAATTATAAACGCACCATGCATTTAGTGCATTTAGTCTGAACAATGATATAAATCCAGTGTAACTCGAATGGGGCTACTAGTATAGTTCATGCACTATAATTAAAATGTATTGTTAAAAGAACGTGAAGACAGGATTGCTTCTAGGAAACTGTACAGTGGAAAATGGCTTGTTGAAAGGGTGCAACATCCATTTTTCATGTACAGTCGACGGCGTAAATTGCAAAGTTGCAGGAAATTGCGATCCCCGAGAAAAGACAGTCTCATCACAATCCCGCCATCGAAGTAGAGGCTTATAAGTAAAACACATTATGGTATACCAACACTACAGCTATAGCTAAAGCTCTTTGATAACAAGTTCTAAATCGTTCGCCTAGTTTATTTGTTTATTTTAAAAAAATAATACTAGGATACAACTGACTCAAAGTCTACAGTAAAGCTATCAATGGCTTGATACAATTTTATATTAACATCATTGAAGATGTGATGTAGCCTACTCGAGAATGCAGTTTAATTGTATGTATTTAAACGTCCATGAACCTCCTTTGTACCTTTTTTCAACGCTCGAACCTAAATTGTTTCTACTCTTCTGATCTCATAATTTGCAACGTTTGAACTTTGTCCTCATAATTGAGGTATTAGTTGTTCCCATATTCGCATGAATAGTTTAAGAATTAATTGGCTTCAGAAAGTTTACATCATTAGTCATCACAATAAACGTAGCTGATTCTGTACAAAGAGTTCACTTCTGGTTCCAGGCAAGTACAGACACAATGATGTTCACGTTGCTGAGTGTAGCCCTCCTGATGTCAGTGGTGAGTAGCGTGTCTCTTCAGAGTCTTACTCTACTATCTTGCTTAAATAAATAGTTCTTGTGATCAGAAGTATGAAACGGTTAATATTTATTGAGAATATTGATGAGTCCCTAAAAACGTAAAATCCTCGCTTCTGGATGTAAACAATATCTCCCAACAGAGGTTACTCGAACAATGTTTTTCTTCGTCATCTAAAACAACCATGTTCGTGTAAGAATGCTGATTGGCAGCAATCAAAGTACGTTGTACAATCAGTGACGTTGTTTCAAACTACGGTCTATATCTGTATGGGTTAGGGACGGGGTATTCAAATGACTTGAGCTCACGAAGCCCCTCGTCAACGTTATACAAGCGTATATATTCAGTTTGGAGGTCGGACATTTCAGGACTATATCTTATACAAGCTTTGAAAAATATATTTAGCTAAGTACAACTGACTAATTTTATTTCAATAGATTGTAACAATTACAATTGGAATTTAAATTTTGATTTGATTTATTTTTACTCATGATATTTTGTACTCTCGAAAATTAACTGATATTCGCCTTCAATTTCTTCTATGAGATGTGCACATGTAATAAGACAGGAGTCGGATATGTGTTCACCAACTGCTAGACAATTTGTGACTGGATAAAAAGGAACGGTAACACGTGATGCAAATTTTCACCAAAAAAAACAGGAAAGGTGTCGTACTAGAACACATATGTTACTTGGGAGAAAATGAGTTGAGTGTCTTATGTAGGGAGAGAATGCAGAGAGTGTTGACAGTTAAGTGAATATTTTCAAGTTAACATGCACTCACTGCTGATTTGAAAAATTATGTTAAAATTATAACTATATGTTCGGCTAACTTACTCACAACATTTATATATTTATATTCCCCCGAATCGGAGATTCCGGATGGATTGGCCTTTGATGCCTCACATGTGCAACCATTTTGATGTGACATTTCAGATGAGGTCATACTCTTTAATCATGTGGCGCAGGAACCATTTTTTTGACAGCTTTGACCTTGGCTATGATGTTTAATTGGTCTTTGAAAAGATTTGGATACGTGACATGCCTTTGAAACTGAGTGACTTTGACCTTGGTGCGGGGACAGTTTTTTTTATACTGTATTTATATTTGATATACGCTCATATCCAGGGACATCAGTGTTTAACAAACATATATTGTTGTAAATTGTAAATAACCGTTGAAATGATTAACCTGAGGCCAAATCTTGTCCTAGATCCCAGGAGGAATGGCAGACAGTAGCTGCGCATGTGCTTCGTCCTGCACCAGTGCTCAAATCTGCCAGTCGTGTGTGGACAGGTGAGTTTCTTCCAAGATACAATGTAAGTGTAACATAGTTATATTTGGGATCACACTTGGAACACACTACAGTAGCACCAATTCTTGTATTTTTTCGGGATGAGTCTCTTGTGGGAATCGAACGCACACCTTCAGAGCTAGACATCACTCGCAAGCACTGACTGTACCAACATCTTATCCTTTTAGCTACTAGGAAATGGATTCCACTTCCACAAGGGACTCGTACAAGAAGTTGAGTTATTGCTGATAGTGTGATCTCATATATGACAAGGTTACATTTGATCATTGTCTAAATGACATGAATTTCGCAAAATTTCAATTCTTGAAACAGATGCTATTAAAGATCCCGGAGTGTAAATATTGTTAATTTATGATTTGTGATTCCAAGTTACTGTAGTACATGTCCACCGCTCGACCTTGATCCTAGGAAACCTATAACCGTCGATTCCGTACACTGTGAAGCATGTTAGGGTTTCGGTACCACATTAAAGAAGAGCAAATCGTAAATTTCATCTGAAAAGAACTCCAGGCATAAGAAACATTATGCATATAATTAATTGCCTCTCCCTCTCATGTCTTCAGTGGAGGATTGTGTGAGAAGACGAAAGACCCGTTGTATTGCTCTCACCTACTGACCAGTGGAGCGGAATGTTACTTTGAAAACGAACCGTGTGATTCCCATACCAATCTATCCTACGGATGCTACGTAAGTTTACAACGATCATTGCATATGTCCTTAAAATATTGGTAAGTTTTAATATATGATTTTAATTCACAACTTGTTCCTGTAGATATGACTTGTGTGTGATCAAGCGATATCTACATGGGATATCTGCATCCTAAATTTAGCTTCAGTCAGATCGCCATAAGGTTATTCTTAACTTTCACATTGCTGAGTGCGAACACAACTTCAACAAGTTAATGACGTAATGTTAGAATAATCAACTCTGAAGACATCACAATGATGTGACAGCAGACTACTCCTGTGTAATATCATTTATATTTAGAGAATAAAAAACAACCGCTTTCATTTGCTATACTAGATTCAAAATCATGAACACTTTTTAAAAATGTCCTTACGCACTAACTTTCAGTACTAACACATCTGCATCATGAGGCGACTGAAAAAAGTGTTTTACTCAGCAAAACATTGGCTAAGTCAATTTACATTTTATTTTAGCTAAAATTCATCCAAGGAACTAAGTATCATGGACAATGAAAAGAGTGTTAACAGTAAATGAATAAATTAAGTTGTTTATCATTTCCAGTTAGTAAGATATGGACCATAACAGAAATGTGCCAAGTTTTAATGTCATAATGATCACGGAAACTTGTATTCGGACATATATGGACATTCGTACATAGATAATAGATAAACATAGACATAGATAAAGTTCACAAAATATGATTATTTCACACGTTAAATCATCTATTTATTTCCCCTTTTATTGCATTTCCTTATGATATGACTATCCACTTCAGGAAGGCGCCTGTTACAGTCAGTGTGTGGGGGCCGCTCTAGGAGACAATGAGTGGTGCTGGGTCATGCCGAGAGCAAGAGGAGTATCGCCAGTAGAGATTCCCTGTACAGAGAGTGCGGACTGCAACCCAGACAACCACGACTTCAAGTGCTCTAATTCCTGCAACTAGATGGTTGCACGGTGGAATGAAACTGTTGTGAGACGCATTTTGAAAGTTATCGTAGACGTCACTTTTCTTATGTAACAAACGTGCGATTTATATTTACATAAATATTCGCAATAAAGAGTATGTTCATCGACTGAAGTTGTTGTCCTTCTCTGTGCTGAATAAAGCTTTCTTGCTATAAGCTAACGTTATTCCGAAGAACTGCCTTGGTTCGCATTTATTACTGGATTTATTACTGGATTCGTAAAACCAATTCCGAACTCAACATATCAGTAGAGTACTACCATACTTATTCATTCGAACCCTTTCTAACAATCACAAGTTACTATTACACTGATACAAGGGGTATATTCGCCTCAGAGTACTTCTTAAAACTAATTAAACATATGTTGGAATACTTAAATATGAAGTTATCAAATACAATGAAAACAAAGTCATCCCAAAAATGGGAGTATTCGTCACACTCTTATTGACTTCCGGTTACATATAATTTTACACAATTATCCGAAACGAATCACCTTATTCAAAAGGAAACGCAATATTGTCCTGTTCACAACAGAAATCATCATGGTATCATCAGGAACACTTGCGATTTTGAACCAATATCACACAAGAGATTTTCTTCAGCAATGTGGACTGAATCCCGAACTCGGTGTTGTCACTGGGTTCGTTATTCGTGTTTGGCCATCCCGAACCGCTCCTGGCAAAGGGATTGGTTATTCGTGAATGTGAATCTGAACATCATCCGATATATTTTTATTAGCGATGTACAATAATCACTGCTGACATGAGTTTTTAAAATAATTTGCCCGTGCAACCGTTTTTTTCGAAACCAAGGGAATAACGAAGGTCAAATTCATTTAAGGGTTATATACTCTGAATTCGTTTTTCGTTAATGTAGTGACTAAGACACTAAATATCTCATTAATGAGGTTGGTATATGGAACTTATTTCGTTCGTTAGATACAAAAACCATTCACTCTATTTCAGTGTTTTATTAGTGAAATATTACGCACGTTTCAAAATTACAACTGGACCTGAACGCTAAGAAATATATCTATTAACAAATGATTTCGTTAGAATATTTAGATTGTTTGTTTTATACTTTTCATTCATTCATTCATTCACACACTGCATGTGTACCCATGTGAGCTGTTTGCATGGGATGTTTTCACAAAAATAACAAGAGAATTAGTGAGCACAGCTCACTCATGATACCCCCGCTTTTAACATTGGTCAAAGAGAAATGTTTGAAAATAGCAAAAGGGCATCAATGTTTAAACTTTTTTATGAACAGATCATTATATATAGGTATTATTATAGCAGAGTAAGTATTACACTTGTAAGCATGTTTTAGAAGTAAAAGTTGAAAAATTTGAAAAATGGCATTAAATATGCAAATGAGGGTATGAAACATACAAATATGCAAATGAGGGTATGAAATATAAAAATGACAGATGTACACATCAGTGGTTTCATAACATTTGAACAATTAGTTTCTGAGTTATGAGTGGAACAAAAACTGTGAATGGCAAAGTCGAAAAACGGAGAAAATTTGCATAAATTATGCAAATGAGGGTATGAAACATACAAAAGGCAGATGTACACATCATGGTGATTGTACATATCAAGTTTCGTAACATTTGAACAACTGGTTTCAGAGTTATGAGTGGAACAAAAAGTGTGAATGGTTAAGTCGAAAACAGATAATTTGCATAAATTATGCAAATGAGGGTATGAAACATTCAAAAGGCAGATGTACACATCGTGATGGTTATATGTATCAAGTTACAAGACATTTGAACAATTAGTATTTGAGTTATGAGCGGAACCAAAAGTGTAAGCATAGACGCGCACACAAAGACGCTTAAAAGTGGAAAATCTGAAAAAATAATCATGGAATCTGAGGGAAACATAGAAAAGGCACATCTAGGGACCATAGAGTGTACATGTATAAAGTTTCATAACAATTGAACAAGTAGTATTTGAGTTATGAGCGGAACCAAATGTGTGACCATAGACGCGCACACAAAGACGCTTAAAAGTGGAAAATCTGAAAAAATAATCATGGAATCTGAGGGAAACATAGAAAAGGCACATCTAGGGACCATAAAGTGTACATGTATAAAGTTTCATAACAATTGAACAAGTAGTATTTGAGTTATGAGCGGAACCAAAAGTGTTCCGGACGGACGGACGGACGGACGCAAGGACGGACGGACGCGCTGAGCGCTATATACCCCCGACTACTTTTTACACATTATTATTTAAGCAAACGAACCAAACTTGAAATGGTGTACAGTCATATCTTTTGTCAACTGATTTTGTTGTAATTGTTTCTCAAAATAAATTAGAAAATTGCCAAAACAGCAGAAAAAAGGTGAAACCGTGCAGGTTCGATACTATTTTCAAGTGTCACGGCTATCAAACAACAGAGATTGTGTACTACTCGGGAAGATGATAGGAAAACAGTATTCTGTCAACATCAAATTAGACGTGGCAAAACATATTAGATTAACGCCTATACTGTGAGTATGTAATGAGATATGGTGTGCAGATGTTTATCATTCAATCTACTGTGAAGAACTTAGTTCAGCTTGTATAGCTTATATATAGATACGATGTATCTAGCTTCCATCAACTGAACATTTTACATACTCGATTTGGTACCGTAACTGATGTCTAGTTTCAAAATTAAACCCATTTCTTGTGTCATGCCATGCGAAAAGTAACTGACAATGTACCCTCTAAATTTGAAATGGAAATAAGAATAGAGTTGTTTAAAGCTTCTATTAGCAGTTACGTATCAATAGTATTCGAATCGTATTTTGTGATAACACAAACAGTGTCTGATATTAAAAACGATATGCATATTATGTTTGTGTAACTGCTAGAAGTTGAACGCCTGTTGCAATATTATTCGTGTAACGAATACAAGCAACACAGGTTCGTTGAGAGATGTTTTGGTGCACACATACATGAATAATCCTACATGCATGTTTTACTGTCACATTGTTATACGTTAATCGGGTGTGTACTTTTGATAGATAACGCATATCAGATTACTCCACCTTGTATATAACGGTTCAGAGATGTACAGACGAACCATACCAAGAGAGTTATTCATACTTCAGCAAGGTAGGTGTTGATTATGTTGGTGCAGTTAACGTTAACTAAAACGGTAAACTGGTCGAGAAGCTGATGCTGCTTAGGCAAGTAGATGATTTAAAATTATATAAGTATCGAATAAGGCATACTGAATCCTCCCTTTTTTGTAAAAACAACACCTAACATATACATAAAGCAAAACGTTTAACACCCCTTTATTTAGAATTGAAATGTGATGCTGTGTCTCTCGACATCGAAACAATTCATTATTTGATTAATTTCTTCAAAGACAATTATTCATGTTGATATTTTATGTTTTGACAGTTGTCATGGTACTGACAGTTCTCGACAAATAACTATTTTTATTGCACAGTCTACAAATAGTGAAATGTATAAACGTTATCCAATCTATGGCACTGCACAAGAAATCACATACCCAATCTTATTCCACAGTGTGCAAGTAGTGAAATGTAAACAAGTTATAATGTTTTGTGCCTTTTTAGAAGCATTGTCTGTTCACAAAATCCATATTTAAAATAGTCGACAGAGAAGATGTAAGTTATGGAATACCAACTGTTTTATTTAACATGTTACTCAATAATATATACAACAATGTCAAGTCTTGTGTTTCTCTTGAGGGTGGCAATACTGTTTTCTTAGTAGTGCTTATTTGGAGTTAGACAAGGTTGTCAATTGTCACCATTTCTCCTCTCTTTCTTCGTTAATGATATTGTTGATTATCTGGCTATAGATAAACATAGGTGAATTGATATTGATCTAATGGAACTTTTTATTTTACTGTTTGCTGATGATATTGCTATGTTTGATAGTAAGGTCGGAGGCCTTCAGAATAGAATTGATAAGTTATCAGCTTATTGTGATAAACACTGATAAAAATAAAGTCATTGTATTTCCCAAAGGTGGTAGATTGAGAAAATACGAAAAGTTCAAACTTAATGGTTATCCCTTAGATATTGTTTCGTCATATAAGTACCTAGTAGTTCACTTTTCCTCTTCGGGTTCGAGGTATATAACTCAAAAGAGCAGGCTATTAAGGTTTTATCAATACTTCGCTCAAGAATCCATAATGTTTTTTAATTTACCCCTAAAAGTTCTAATCCATAGTTTTGATGTTATGTTTCTTCCAATCCTGATGTACGGCAGTGATGTATGGGTTTTTCATGCCTGGCCCAATATTATTCGTGTCCATGATAAGTTTCTAAAGGATATTTTACATCTTAGGAGGAGTACACCCAATATTGTTGCAAGAGGTGAACTTGGTCGTTACTCGCACAAGGTATATCAACCATGTTAAAATTATACGTTACTGTCTGAGTCTACTCTACCAGCAAGATAATACCATATTATACATATTTACTTCTACCAGTTCAAGTTGGCAGAAAGGGGAATAGATTGCTGGGTTCTTGAAGTTAAGGAGTTGTTATTCAGTAATTGGTTTTGGTCTCCCTTGGATTGTGCAATGTGTCGTTAATATCAAGGGATTTTGTAGTTTATTCAAAACACGATGTATTGATGTTGATAAGCAATTGTGGATTGAGAATATAGGGCAGTATTCTAAGTTAAAGTTTTATAAACAGATTAAGGAAGTTCACATGTATGAATATTATTTATCAAAAGTATATATTTCTGTTTAGCGCATTGCTCTCTGTAGATTCCGCTGCTCAAATCATACTTTAATGATTGAGCAGCGGGAAATGTAATATTCAACCAGAAGACAGATTGTGTCATTCCTGCATTGTACCTGTGCAAGAATCTGAATTCCATTTTTTAATACAGTGTCCGTTTTATGCAGATCTAAGACCATCTCTACCATATTATTATTGTACATCACCATCTTTACAGAAATGTATCACACTCTGTAAAATTGATAATGATTATATTGTTAACTGCCTTGACATAAAAAAAAACGTGCCAAGTTCCTTAACATAATGCACTGATACTTAATGCCCAACATTTGTACATCACAACTACTGGTGCTCCATACACAGTTTTATTGTGTTTTTTTTCTGACTTGTAATATAGGCCGGTTGCCTTATTTACTTCTGAATAAACCATATCATATCTAACAATGGCAAAGTTTCTTCACGTACTTGTGTATTTTAGTGCAAATATCATGTACTTTGTGTTTGTACATGTGTTTGAATCATCATATCAACGCGAAAACTAGACTGATCATTTTGTATTGTGGCATATAAGAAGAGAGTTGAGTGTTTCATAACGTAATCGGACTTGATATCTCAGTTTTGACAGCTCTTTGAAGTAAATAGGGGTCAATCTTTTCCAAAACTACAGTTTTTATTTTCTTCTGTGAAATATTCAACTGCGTCAAACATACATCATATAATATTCCTCTTATACTCATTCAAAATGAAAACTTTTATTTAAAAAATAATGAAACCTCAATTTTCAAAAGTTTGACCCCTTGTCACAGGATACGTTTGAGATTATTTTACTCATGGGGATATGATGTACGATTCAATGTCATTGTATGTGATGTAATTTTATTGACTTTACAATGAACGTCATTTTGCATGACATTTACACTAAGAAACACATGTAGGTGAACAAACTTTCGGTATGTAGCTGTAGGTCCTTATATCAAGCATTGTTTAAAAAAAGAAGTTTATCATCCATAAATACCCTTATCTTCTACTCTCCATCAACTTCTAGAAGGCCTCTGAAACAAGTAGTTGATGTTATTCAATCACATGATACGAGACGATATATTTTACATGAGGGTTTATTTCCATGCCCATGTCTTAGATTCTCCGTAGTTCTGGACTGCTGCCCAGAAAGGTCAGTTGAGGAGTTTCCCAATGTCTGTACAACACCATCACGCGGAACTTCTCCCTCTGTAGTACACAACAATAAAGGGATAAATAAAGAATAATAATAAAGAACATCCTTAACAGTTCGATAATCCTTTAGGCGATTCGTCTGTCAAAATTCTGAGGAAAATTTCAAAATAGAAATCGATTTACTTCAAAAAATAATTTAAAAGCAGAATACTATAATTGATCTATGTTGATAACATGATATTAAAATAGAGCAATTCTAAATAGTTTTAAGTCGTGTTACCCTAATGCTGCCCTTCTGGCTAGACACATAATATACAGTTTAACGCCTAATATCCAATGCAAGCACTGTTCACTGGCGGTACATTATTACACTGAAGGAATTGTATTTTCGGTGCTACTACTGAGCGCTCCGCGCGACCATATAGGTCCGTACTTTCCATGTTCAGGTACCCATTTAAACAACTGGGTGGATTGAGTGCAATGTGGATGAAGTGCCTTGTCCAGAGACACAACACAGCTTGAGACCCAGAGACAGAGACTATCGCTAAACCAAGACATCTACCAGAGACTATAGCTGATACAAGACACCTACCAGAGATTATCGCTGATACAAGACAACCACCAGAGACTATTGCTGACAAAGGACACCTACCAGAGACTATCGCTGACAAACGACACCTACCAGAGACTATTGCTGATACAAGATACCTACCAGAGACTATCTCTGATACAAGATACCTACCAGAGACTATTGCTGATACAAAACACCTACCAGAGACTATCGCTGATACAATACACCTACCAGAGACTATTGCTGATACAAGATACCTTCCAGAGACTATCGCTGATACAAGATACCTACCAGAGACTATCGCTGACAAACGACACCTACCAGAGACTATTGCTGATACAAGATACCTACCAGAGACTATCTCTGATACAAGATACCTACCAGAGACTATCGCTGATACAAAACACCTACCAGAGACTATCGCTGATACAATACACCTACCAGAGACTATTGCTGATACAAGACACCTACCAGAGACTATCGCTGACATAATAAACCTACCAGAGACTATCGCTAAAACAAGACACCAACTAGAGACTATCGCTGATACAAGACACCCACCAGAGACTATTGCTGACAAAGGACACCTACCAGAGACTATTGCTGATACAAGACACCTACCAGATACTATCGCTGATACAAGACACCTACCAGGGACTACCGCTGATACAAGACACCTACCAGAGCACCTTCGCGAACTGGACACTCCCCTGTGGTGGCGTTATTGTTAAAGGGGATGTTCATACACACAGAGTCCGCCATTGTGATGTCCATCCGGAATATCTCCCCATCAACTACCTGCAATTGATTTATGTTTAGTCTGTCACTAAATGAAAAGGAAACTTGACCCGCCATCAACGGTTTCTACTTTTTAAGTTCTACACTTAGCAATCTTGCAAATATAGAAACTAGTGTAATAAGTTTGAGTATGGGTAGTGAAATGGAAACCACTAACAAATGGAATGTAAATATGTCCTAAAATATATTCAACATTATATTCAATAGTTAAATCCGTATTGAGCCAAATAACATCTATAGACAAAAATACATGGTGAATACTAGAAGCTGATGTCTTCAAACTATCTTCATTTTGACTAAAATCCATTTCAAATTAATGATTGACCGCCCTTCTTTTTCTTCTGTTCTTTCCCTAACATTTCGTTTGGAAAAACCTCAAATTTGTTGACAGACATGTTATAACTGTAACATTTAGATTCCTTTGGTGGAGATCTTCATACTAATTCCATTTAACTGACACTTCAGTATCCTTCAAAAACAAGGTGTACAAGTACCTGGACCGTAGCGTTGTCTGCTGCCACTAATGTGAACCAGTCCTCCGAGTTGCTCTCAGCGTTCAGAACGTTACACGCGAAGTTCGCAGCGTCGAACACAACTCCCGTGACATTGACGGGTTTTTGTACCCCTCCCTGGGCATACACTGTCGCTGTTAAATGTACACGCGTATGTGCTTACAAGTGATTCACATATCGCTGGTAAATGTTTAATGTAAATGTCATTCATAGACTTACACGTATTTTCTAAATTGTCAACAATTGTTAAAATACTAGACTCCTTTTTGTAATATTCTAAAATTATTTTTCAATGATATTCAATAATCTTCATTGACATTAATATTAATAATTTAACAAAACTATACATTTAAGAATTTAAAATATACTTGTAAATAATCGAAAATCGCTTTTAATGTATTTATTGGAAAAATATTAAATGGGTCTTCATTATGTACAACCTCAAATATTTAAAAAAGAATAATGTAGACTTTACATAATGATATGGTAAGTTCAATACAACAAACACGTGGACGTCATTTAATGTATCATTGATTTATAAACGCCTTAACGATTACTTGCATTGAGAAGGAAATCACATGCACTTACCAAGGAGACAAGAGATTAAGATAGATACAAGCATAGTCTAATGGCTGACACAGCTGCATGTATATGGATATATCTCCCTTACCTTGACCAACTACTGTAATCTACACCTGTCGTGTATTCACCAATGTCCCATCCAGCCAATAAACACCTGCAGCTGTCTCAAGTAGAAATGTCTAATTAAAATGCATTACCGTATGTGTTGTCCCTTTTTCAGCATTTATTCAACATGAAAATACCACTATTTCAGCCGTTTGTACAACTTACTATATAATTATGAAAGCCGGGTTATAAAACTGATCGTCTCGCCAATAAATGACTGATAATATGGTTTGTCAGTGTTGTTAGGTTCTGTTAGACTTCGGTTCCTTTGTTGAAACCCTGGTCTAACCAACACCATTATTAGTAAGACCGGAACTACTTTTATGATTCCGATTTACGTCAAGTACTTGTATTAAAAGAAGAACACAACACAAACGTTTTATTACATCAACATCGTGCATACAGTTTGAACAGTTTAGGAAGTTATTACATTTACATGGACATTGTATTAAAAGAAGAACAAAACACAAACATTTATTACATCAACATCGTGTGTACAGTTTGAACAGTTTTGGAAGTTATTACATATAGATGGACATTAGATGGTTTTTCTCTGGCATCCGTATTCACTTCTTTTATCAGTGATACAGTTGACTAGACAATGCTTTCCGATACCTGCAAAATTAAAAAAAGACTTTTGAAATTTAAAGATATATTTTCTGTGATATAGAGGTCAATGTATGTTCAGTAATTCCAATTGCAGTTTTCCAAATAAGTACACTAATATATAGTAAATAGAATTGCGGTACTGTTTGAAGCTATATCTATATTAAAATACTCAGGTCATGTTAATTATTATTATTACAGGGAGCTTAAATATGTCGTACAGCCTCCATGGCCAGTGGGGATTCAAATTGTAGAATTTGGTAACCCTATAGCCCAAATGTAGGTCACAAGGTTCATGACCATAAAAAGCTATTTTCAAGTACGAAATGTCTAGAAAGGTGAAATGTTCTGTACAGACTTCTTGGCTAATGATGATTTTAAATTGTAGATTTGGTGATTTGAAAAGAAGTGAATTAAGATTTGCTGACCCTGTGACCCGCATTTTGGTCACCGGGGTCATGACCTAAAACATTTATAACACACGTGGTGAACAAATGGCATACTTATCTCGTACGTCACACGTCGACCTGTGTCGAAACAAGGTGACCCCAAATGCCAAAGATTTGATTGGATAACCAGTGGCCTTTCAGTTAGGGTCAAGTTGAAATGGAACTACTTTTGAATTAAAAACAAACACGTAACATTTCATTTTATATTCACTTTATATGCTAAATATATATACGTCAACATAGTTTATACAATTGATTTAGAAAGTTCCACATTTGACCGGTATGCAACGTTGATATCGTGAATAGCTGTAACTATCTGTAACACATCTCACATTCTTGTCGGTGTCAAAGGGTTCGCAGTGCGGCGAATGTCAAATGCAAACATCATGTAATTATAACCAACACCAAAAACGTAATGAACAGCTTGAAATATATAGATAGCGAATTCTAGCCAAAGTCAAACACATTCACTCTGCGTTGACTTTGCCCTTCGTTACTGACATTATGCCGATAGCGAGTCGACACCGTCAATGTCCGACTGTTCTCTCTACTGTTGGCCACGAACACATTCATAGTGTGTCGATAGTTTGTTCATCTGAACTTTGGCACTGTTGCTTTTTTCTTTCTGTAGATTGTATTTAAAACTTTGAACTGGTAATATCTAGACTAATTGCATTCCGTCACAAAAAAAACGTCAGCTGTCCCTTGCCTTCATGCCACTAACAACCTTGACTCATCAGCTTGGCGAGCCGACTGTAAGGCGAGCGAGTTGACTGTAAGATTAATTTGATTGTTTACCAAAAATAGTAATAAGTGCCCAAAGTCAGTCATGTGTTCTCACTTTTGTTACTGAACCTTCACACGAGGCCATCTAAACAGTTTATTAAAGTGCTTTCCACGGTACCACTTGTTTTGAGGTGGAAGATCAGGTTTTCATTGCTGCTCCAAAGTGGGTGGTGCGATATTTATGACGAGGTGTATACATCAATAGTGAAATGTAGTTCGAGTCGATTATATATATGCCAGGCCGTCGAAGCATAAAATAATGATTATTTAAATCAGGCCCCTCAAACAGTAGGACCGTAACAGTTTAATGTCAGTTGTAATTATGTTGATTGTTATCGTTACCCAGTAGTACCAAAGAACATGAAATTTAATGAAGATTGAAAACATGATGGTAAATTATAAACTTAATCTTAATCAGCAGTGTAACTGACATGATTAAACAGCTAAATATGCGTTAAAGATTATCCACAATATTGAGAATAGTCAGGGGCTACTTTCACAAATCGACCTTTACTGAGGTTTACGGTTAACTCCCATTCTTTAACATTACACTAACCTTAGTGACTTACTATCTATCAACTTAGTGCTTTGTGGAAGGGGACCATGTAAACCATCATCAACATTTGGATAATCAAGTATCGACAGTTTCAGATGTTGACGTGTTTTGCATTAATATCCGTGCTACCCATCCTGGGTACCGGCGAGTTCTTACCTGTATACCTGTATTCACCTTATATTTGAATGTTTTTGTTTCATAATGACCATGGATTTCTTCGGCCTCGTCGTGCTTGTTCTCTGTGCTCTGGTATGTAGTCTATGTACCTACATATACATATACCTGCATATATATGATTATAACGTCATGACGCGTGACGTCATAATCACTGTAATGTAAACCTTCCTGAAGAGTAAAACGAAACATGTAGGAGGAAATTGGAGTTAGTTATTCATGTTAAAATCATTTCAATATATGATTACTACATGTATACTTGAAGAAACACTTTTAGTCAAATATAGATTTTAATATGTTAGTATATATCATATATAATGTAGATTTTTCTGTCTGAATGTCATTGTTGTGCATATAAATTACTAAACGTACAATAGGAATCTGTGATATGTCACGACCAGTGATATATAGAGCAAATGTTATAGATGGATACTAGTTTTATTACTTTAAATAATATAAAGAAAACGTTATGGTTGAAAGTGCATTATAAACATTATTGAGGGAAGGAGAAAATATAGAATCCAGAAGGACTTAGACGTCAACCGCATGAACCTGCATCAGTGACAAGATATATTCTTGGTGGATGCTCCTTATAATCGGGAATCAATATTCACATCTTTCCTTCGATATGATGCTTTTTGATTAGGAGAAGGTCTTAATTTACCGCAGAAATATTTTTTATGCGAAATTAAGTGCACACATCTCAAACTCACGTTAGCACCTATGTTGCAGGATCCCGTGTTTGCATCGTCATGTTCAAGTGACCTCAGGTAAGGCATCCGAAATCTGTGACAAGTGCGCCAACTGGTAGAACTTTCTCTGTCTATATAGTTCGTTATCTCTGGTAGGTCTCTCTCTCTCTCTCTCTCTCTCTCTCTCTCTCTCTCTCTCTCTCTCTCTCTCTCTCTCTCTCTCTCTTTTCTCTCTCTCTCTCTCTCTCTCTCTCTCTCTCTCTCTCTCTCTCTCTCTCTCTCTCTCTCTCTCTCTCTCTCTCTCTCTCTCTCTCTCTCTCTCTCTCTCTCTCTATCTCTCTCTCTCTCTGTCTCTCTCTCCCTCTCTCTATGTGTCTCTCTCTGTCTGTTTGTCTCTCTCTCTCTCTCTCTCTCTCTCTCTCTCTCTCTCTCTCTCTCTCTCTCTCTCTCTCTCTCTCTCTCTCTCTCTCTCTCTGATATTGGCAATTATGTAATATCCTCTCTGCAGCTTCAGCAAGGCCATCTGCAGGGTGACGGCGGATCCCCTGTACTGCGCGCGCAAGCTGGAGGAGGGGAGTGAATGTTACTATTCGAAACCGGATGAATGGGACTACCCTTGTGATGCCAAGACCAACCTGTCCTACGGTTGTCATGTAAGCACCTTGTCTTTATTCAGACTCCAGTCTGACTCAGTGTAGTGATGTTTGTCTCCACTCATCTGAAGACACGAACTTGTCTCTAGCTTGTCAAGTGTAGTAATGTTTGTCTCCACTCATCTGAAACACGAACTTGTCTCTAGCTTGTCAAGACAGTGTATGTTCTTTATCAAGGCACCAACTTGTCCTAAATAAATCTGATACTTTCACATTTGACACCTTTATATGTATGAAGACGTTGACTGCTGTCCAGTCAGTCGTTACGGTATGTGGTCCCCTGGACTTCACTAATGTTCACTAACACACGATCGGGCACTCCGCTATATACACGAGCTAAATCGACAATTAAAAGGTATACCTCGACCAACATTGAAACACAAGTTGAGATTTCATATGACCAGTTTGAGTATTGAGTTTGCAATCAATAAACACTACATGTCGATGTGACCTCATATTTCAGGAGGACTATTGCTACATCCAGTGTATTGGTCCAAAGCTGGGTAACAAAGAATGGTGTTACCTGAAACAGAGAAAGGTGGGGGAAGAGAAATGGCTAGAGTGTGAGACGGACGACCAATGCGAGCCTACCAACATTGGAGTCCCCTATAGCTACCAGTGTGACAAATGTGGCTAATTCATCCTCAGTTGAAGTGAGATCTGAATCCCATTCCCGACAGCGGATTCAGCTCTCCACCTTCTTCGCCCTCCTTGTACTTCTTCTTGTGCTTGTTAAGTCTGAGTGAACCATTCCCCTGTACAAATTATGAACGAACACGCAACCCCCCCCCCCCCCCCCCCTTCCCTTCCACCAACATTTGAATATCTCTGAATGCAGCTCTATTTTCTGCAATCTTTTGACAATGGCTCACTAAATGTTTCACTTATTAGCGTATTCTGAAAAAGAAACTGTACGTCGGTTTAATTAGCACAATTATATGAAAGCATAGCACCTGCATGAGTTTGTTTTGTTGTAATTTATGCTATATATGTGTTTCCATTATCTTATTATTAATCATTCATGTAGCATGCACCGTTAGATGGAATATTGAAGTACTCATAACCGTAGTTTACTTAATATTGAACACTTTTTTAGTTATTAAAGTTGTTGGTAAGATTGTAAACAACGGATGTCGCTTCAGTTTTCTGTGATGAAGTTATGGATATATAGATTACATAAAATGGCACATGCTGCAAAGGAAGAGAAATGTACCAATCTTATTTAGAGCGGATCCAACATAACACTCGTATCTTTCTGCGTTTCTGATCTGAGGATTGTAATGTAGAGGTTATATCAGACGACTTTTACTCCAGCCAATCAGCGGCGTAGCTTGATAGCCAAGTGATCGACTTGAGTTGACATATACGGACTACCAAATTAAATGCCACATATATGAAGTATTTTGATTGGCTGGACTTGAATGTAAAAGGTCACATTGACATGACCTCTGCGAGGTAGTACTCAGATCGACGGACTTGATACGAATGTTACGTTCGATCTGATTTCAATGAGATTAAGAATCGTACAATACCAGATGTCGTCTCTGCGCCATAGCAGCATTGATCAAATCTGGTGCTGGAGGAGTTGCGCCAGTAGAGATCCTCTGTACAGAGAATACGGACTGCAACCCAGACAACCACGACTTCAAGTGCTCTAATTTACATACAATTATACAAAGACACATCAGGATAAGGCCAATCCCCATCTCCGTTTTTCAGTGACTCCTTGATTCCATAGGAAGTTATTCTTATCGACGGGATTTTGTCAATCTCAACTCCATTTTGAGTATACAATTTTGCAGTCACTAGCGGATCAAGTAAAAGCGACATACTCATTTCGTTCGAGAAGTAAGCCACATAGCCACAATTATAAGATAAATAGTTGCGTTTGTAAAATTTCCGGGATTCATTGCTATTCAACACCCGCAAATTTAGTTTAAAACCGACGGCGTTAGCCCGGAAATTTTACAAACGCAACTATTTATCGATATTGTAACATTACCGTTAGTTATCAGGCATTTTGAAACGAACTCTCTTTTTGCGTACCTATCTCTGAGTGGAAAGGACTTTGCGACTGTTCCATTTTTGTTAGAGGTGTGGTCAGGTCAAAACAAATGTCAATACTTGGCGTAATATGTACATTAGCAACAATTTACACATAAGCTCAAACAGTGTCACTCAACTATGTTCACTTCATAATATTCACGTATCCTTTTAGATGGCGATAAACATTTATCTACGACATCAACACAGTAAAACACCTAGGAACAAAAATCTTAAACTTGCCCTAACCCATTGTGACAATGACGCTAGCATTGTGACGTCAAAACAGTTGATCACTATGACGTCATGCCATGGAAACGGCATTCGGTAAACACAGCCGCATGGAAGAAGGCGTTAAACTTGGACAAATCTTACTTGTTAAAAACATTTTAGTTACTTGAAACTAATTAATTTTGAGAGTTAATTGTGACCTATACTGCTATACACAAGTAAGAAATCGACAATGCCACCTGTCAAATTTGAGTAAGGAGTACATATTAAGAGAAATAGACAAAATAAATTTTGAGTCGGGCCGAATCTTGTGAACACGATGTATATGTTCGCGGTGATTCGCCCCAAGTAATTTGCGGGTATTCATTGTCATTCAACATAGGCAAATCAACCAATCAGAATCAAGGATACACCGAAGTCATGTTACAATAGTGTGTCAAAGTATATTGCATATTGCTCTCCACAATTTGGTGTATTCATGTAATCACGTGGTCACCATCTGGTTTTTAACCAACATATTCATGGGTCTACGCTAGCTAGAAGAGAGAAAACATCTTGCCGACTCCCGCACTTGTAACAATCATAATCGGGATGTACATAGACACTATGGATAAGATTATAATCAAGGAGCAACGACTAGTGGGAAAACGGCGAAAACGATAACCTATTTTATGTATTCAGAAACAGCATTACTGTAGTTCATTCTTATCTTTTACCCTTGCCTTGATTGTATCAGTCTTACCTGTCATTTGACTGTTGTCACATGGTGGTTATAAGTTGAACGTGGTGACAAGTACATGAGTAAATATATCATGAAAGGATATAGTTATAGGGTAGGGTCTATATGGCTATATGTCTTTGAAACGCCGTTTCTAAGCGAAACACGCGCCTGTGATTATGGTATCATGTATTCACAATTACTTATTTGTCGTTTGACTGCAGAATTCTGCTGCTGGGATGAGACTAGCCATATAACGTCATACTTGAAACGACCTTTCTAAACCATATTACCCGGTACGAGGGGAGTACATAGTTGTAAGTCCATCGAGGAGGGTTTTCACAGATCTTTGTAAATCCTGTTAGAAGGAATTACAATGATTGTAAAACCTGATATACTTGATAAGATGACGGCTTGAAAGTAAAGATCTAGGTTACTATCTTAGACTAGTTTTGAAAAATTTCCCAAATGAATGACAGAATATAAACAGCAAATGTTTGAAGAAAGTGCGTCTCGATCCCGTACTCTCCAACACCTGTAGAACGTGAGCTAGCGCTTAAGTCTATTGCCCCAACGAGGCAGATGAGATTCCACGGTACAGAAGCAAATTATATAGCTCGGCTTCACACAGGAATTTTATTATTTTATTAACGACTCTGTTTACCAGGGATCCTCAATATAACACGATAACAAAGCATGTTTTACACTTTAAAACTGTTGATAATATAGAGAAACCAATCTACCTCGAATATGGTAAAATTGTAGACCCTGATAGCCATGCATCCTCGGGTTTTTCCTTCCTTCAGGGTCAACAACCTTACCATAGCCTCGGTATCATTGTTTCTCCTTATAATATCATCATGTCATTGTCAGTTGTAGTTGAGGATTGTGTGAGAAGACGAAAGACCGTTGTATTACTCTCACCTACTGACCAGTAGAGCGGAATGTTACTTTGAATACCAACCGTGTGATTCCAATACCAATCGTTTACAATGGTCATTGCATATGTCCTTAAAATATTTGTTAGTTATAATATATGATTCATCAAGCATTATCTGTGCTTTTCATTCACAACTTGTTCCTGTAGATATGGCTTGTGTGTGATCAAGCGATATCTACATGGGATATCTGCATCCTAAATTTAGCTTCAGTCAGATCGCCATACGGTTATTCTTAACTTTCACATTGCTGAGTGCGAACACAACTTCAACAAGTTAATGACGTAATGTTAGAATAGACAATTCTGAAGACATCACAATGATGAGATAGCAGACTACTCCTGTGTAATATCATTTATATTTGGAGAATAAAACATTACCGCTTTCGTTTGCTATACTAGATTCAAAATCATGAACACTTTTTTTAAAATTTCCTTACGAACTAAATATCAGTACTAACACATCTGCATCATGAGGCGACTGAAAATAGTGTTTTTCTCAGCAAACATTTTGCTAAGTCAATTTAAATTTTATTTTAGCTAAAGGAACTAAGTATCATGGAAAATGAAAAGAGTGTTAACAGTAAATGAATAAAATAAATTGTTTATCATTTTCAATTAGCAAGATATGGACCATAACAGAAATGTGCCGAGCTTTAAATGTCTTAATGATCACGGAACCTTGTATACGTATATGGACATTCGTACATAGATAATAGATAAACATAGACATAGATAAAGTGCACAAAATATGGTTATTTCACTCGTTAAATCATCTATTTATTTCCCTTTTATTGCATTTTCTTATAATATGCCTATGGCTATCCACTTCAGAACGGCGCCTGTTACAGTCAGTGTGTGGGGGCCGCTCTAGGAGACAATGAGCGGTGCTGGGTCATGCCGAGAGCAAGAGGAGTCTCGCCAGTAGAGATTCCCTGTACAGAGAGTGCGGACTGCAACCCAGACAACCACGACTTCAAGTGCTCTAATTCCTGCAACTAGATGGTTGCACGGTGGAATGGAACTGTTGTGAGACGCATTTTGAAAGTTATCGTAGACGTCATGTAACTTTTCTATTGTAACAAACGTGCGATTTATATTTATATAAATATTCGCAATAAAGAGTATGTGCATCGACAGAAGTTGTTGTCCTTCTCTGTGCTGAATAAATCTTTCTTTCTATAAGCTAACATTGTTCCGAAGAACTGTCTTGGTTCGCATTTATTAATTCGAATCAATCTGCTGGCGAATAAAAATTTAGAACTCAACAAATCAGTGGAGTACTAACTTACTTATTCATTCGAACCCTTTCTAACAATCACAAGTTACTATTACACTGATACAAGGGGTATATTCTACTCGGAGTGCTTCTTAAAAGTAATTAAACATATGTTGGAATCCTTGAAATCACTGAAAACAAAGTCATCCCAAAAATGGGGTATTCATCACACTCTTATTGACTTCCGGTTACATATAATTTTAGACAATTATCAGAAACGAATCACCTTATTCAAAAGGAAACGCAATATTGTCCTGTTCACAACAGACATCATCATGGTATCATCAGGAACACTTGCGATTTTGAATCAATATCACACAAGAGATTTTCTTCAGCAGTGTGGACTGAATCCCCGAACTCGGTGTTGTCACTGGGTTCGTTATCCGTGTTTGGCCATCCCAAACCGCTTCTGGCAAAGGGATTGGTTATTCGTGAATGTGAATCTGAACATCATCCGATATTTTTTTATTAGCGATGTACAATTATCACTGCTGACATGAGTTTAAATATATAATAAATATAAAATAATTTGCTCTTGCAACCGTTTTTTCGAAACCAAGGGAATAACGAAGGTCAATTTCATTTCAAGGATATATACTCTGAATTTGTTTTTCGTTAACTTAGTGACTAAGACACTAAATATCTGGTCCCGATTTCCATGGACCTCATTAATGAGGTTGGTATATGGAACTTATTTCGTTTGTTAGATACAAAAACCATTCACTCTATTTCAGTGTTTTATTAGTGAAATATTACGCACATTTCAAAATTACAAATGGACCTGAACGCTAAGAAATATATCTATAATCCAATGATTTCGTTAGAATATTTAAATTGTTTGTTTCATACTTTTCATTCATTCATTCACATACTGCATTTTTCAAAAAAATAATAATGTTTAAAAAGTAATGAGTACCGGCTAATACTCGTAGGCATACTAGCCGGTACTCATTACTTTTTAAACATTATACTTTAAGCAAACGAACCAAACTAAACTTGAAATGGTGTACAGCCATATCTTTTGTCAACTGATTTGGTTGTAATTGTTTCTCACAATTAATTAGAAAATTTCCAAAACAGCAGAAAAAAGGTGAAACCGTGCAGGTTCGATACTATTTTCAAGTGTCACGGCTATCAAACAACAGAGATTGTGTACTACCTGGTAAGATCGGCAGTATTCCACATGTTAAAGGTGCATCCATTGCGTTTCATAAAATTGTATTTGGCTTTAATACGTTCCAACACATCATATGTGCTGTTTACAATACAAACAAATTCACTCAGCTTGCACATTCATCCCCAATCGCCAAACATATCATAATTACTAGTTTCCAATTAAAATCGAGTAACATCATTATGCATGTTCAGAAACCGAAAGTGCACTACTTATTTACATGCACAGTAGTTATATGACCTATTGAACATTATCAACCCAAATTTGTTATTTTGTCAGGTTTAAATAAGATTCCAAAATTACGTTTGACTCATTGGCGTGCGCCACATGCTGTGCATTGTCCGTTTTTCGATCAGAAATTGATACTTTTACCTTCATATCGTCAATATACTAAGTCGAGTATCATTAAAATGGTAGTTTTCGGAAACAGTTGATACTTCTCGATGAAATAAGACCATATATAACATTTGCCATATTTGACCCCAAACAACACAATGGATGTACCTTTAAATCTTGTAACTATGTATGATTTAGATCTGCAAGTACATGATTATGTAAACAAATCCTCATTCATCACGAAGTCTGAGTGGTCTGTACTAGTAAAAAAGAGAATACTTAAAGCTGAAGATTCATATGTATCATCTGTGATGATTTTGAGACTAAATCTCGAAAGATATAGTACCATAAGATATCCCAGAAACGTTCACAGGTTGTGGTTTGCTTGCTATAAAATGCCTGAAAGCTTTAATGATATTGCTGCTCTTTTACGCATTAGTACACTTTGTATTCAGTCTCATATGTGTGAATGTCGCACTGTTGCCTATGATATTGTAAAACATGTATTACTTCATTGTTCACTCACACAAAACGGTAGAAACCATTTGATTGACTCACTTGTTGACATGCTTGATGTTGATACATTTGTAAATCTATGGAATGATGAAGACCAATTCGTGTCATTTATGCTTGGTGGTCAATCAAATGTATATGTTCAACAGCTTGATCAAGAAAGGTGGTTTCGTTGTATCAAACTGATAGCAAAATCTGTAAAAACCTGGCTGCCTCCCTTGAAATATATGTTGTAACTTAGCCACTCTGTAACCTGTATATACGTGTTTGCCATGATGGCATAACTTATTGTATCTTCGATTTCGGAGGCAATAAAGAATATCTATCTATCTAGATACGATGTATCTCGCTTCCATCAACCGGTTAATTTACACTGAACATTTTACATACTCGATTCGGTACTGTAACTGATGTCTAGTTTCAAAATTAAACCCATTTCATGTCTCATGCCATGCGAAAAGTAGCTGATAATGTCCCCTCTAAATTTGGAATGGAATTAACAATAAAGTTGTTTAAAGCATTCAGAATATAGCTTCTATGAGCAGTTCCGTATTCGAAGCGTATTTTGTGACACAACAAACGGTGTCTGATAATAAAAACGATATGCATATTATGTTTGTGTAATTGCTAGAAGTTAAACGTCTGTTGCAATATTATTCGTGTAAAGAATACAAGCAACACAGGTTCGTTGACAGATGTTCCGGTACACACATACATGAAGAATCCTACATGCATGTTTTACTGTCACTTTGTTGTAGTTTAACCGGGTGTGTACTTTTGTGAGATAACGCATATCAGATTACTCCACCTGTTGTATATAACGGTTCCGAGATGTACAGACGAACCATACCAAGAGAGTTATCCATACTTCAGCAAGGTAGGTGTTGATTATGTTGTTGCAGTTAACGTAAACTAAAACGGTAAACTGGTCGAGAAGCTGATGCTGCTTATGCAAGTAGATGTTTTAAAACGATATAAGTATCGAATAAGGCATACTGAATCCTCCTTATTTTGTAAAACAACACGTATCATATACATAAAGCAAAACGTTAAACACCCCTTTATTTCAAATTGAAATGTGATGCTGTGGATATGTGGATTTATGTCTCTCGACATCGAAAAAATTCATTATTTGATTAATTTCTTCAAAGACAATTATTCATTGTTGATATTTTATGTTTTGACAGTTGTCATGGTACTGACAGTTCTCGACAAATAGCTATTTTTATTGCACAGTGTACAAGTAGTGAAATGTATAAAAGTTATCCAATCTATGGCACTGCACGAGAAATCACATACCCATTCTTATTCCACAGTGTGCAAGTAGTGAAATGTACACAAGTTATAATGTTTTGTGCCTTTTTACAAGCATTGTCTGTTCATAAAATCAATATTTAAAATATTTGATAGAGAAGATGTAAGTTATGGATGATCAACTGTTTTATTTAACATGTTACTTAATAATATGTACCATAATGTCAAGTCTTGTGTTTCTCTTGAGCGTGGCAATACTGTTTTCTTTGAGTGCGTATTTGGAGTTAGACAAGGTTGTCAATTGTCACCATTTCTCTTCTCTTTCGTCGTTAATGATATTGTTGATTATCTGGCTATAGATAAACAAAGGTGTATTGTTATTGATTTAATGGAACATTTTATTTTACTGTATGCTGATGATATTGCTATGTATGATAGTAAGGATGAAGGCCTTCAGAAGAGAATTGATAAGTTATCAGCTTATTGTGATAAACACTGATAAAAGTAAAGTCATTGTAGTTCGCAAAGGTGGTAGATTGAGAAAAAACTTAATGGTAATCCCGTAGATATTGTTTCGTCATATAAGTACCTAGTGGTTCACTTTTTCTCTTCGGGTTCGTGGTATTACTCAAAAGACGTTGTCAGACCAGGCTATTAAGGTTTTATCTATACTTCGCTCAAGAATCCATATTTTTTTTAATTTACCCCTCAAAGTTCTAATCCATAGTTTTGATGTTACGATTCTTCCAATCCTGATGTACGGCAGTGATGTATGGGGTTTTCATGGCTCGCCCAATATTATTCGTGTCCATGATAAGTTTCTAAAGGACATTTTACATCTCAGGAGGAGTACACCAAATATTGTTGCAAGAGGTGAACTTGGTCGTTACTCGCACAAGGTAAATCAACATGTTAAAAGTATACGTTACTGTCTAAGACTACTCTACCAGCAAGATAATACTATACTATACATATTTACTTCTACCAGTTCAAGTTGGCAGAAAGGGGAATAGATTGCTGGGTTCTTAAAGTTAAGGAGTTGTTATTCAGTTTTGGGTGTTGGTCTCACTTGGATTGTGCACTGTGTCGTGCAAATATCATGTACTTTGGCATGTGTTTAAATCATCATATCAACGCGAAAACTAGACTGATCATTTTGTATTGTGGCATATAAGAAGAGAGTTGAGTGTTTCATAACGTAATCGGACTTGATAATCGCAGTTTTTATTGACTTTACAATGAACGTCATTTTGCATGACATTTGCACTAAGATACACATGTAGGTGAACAAACTTTCGGTATGCAGCTGTAAGTCCTTATATCAAGCATTGTTTAAAAAAAAGTTTATCATCCATTAATATTCTTATCTTCTACTCTCCATCAACTTCTAGAAGGCCTCTGAAACAAGTAGTTGATGTTGATCAATCACATGATACGAGACGATATATTTTACATGAGTGTTTATTTCCATGCCCATGTCTTAGATTCTCCGTAGTTCTCGACTGCTGCCCAGGAAGGTCAGTTGAGGAGTTTCCCAATTTCTGTACAACACCATCACGCGGAACTTCTCCCTCTGTAGTACACAACAATAAAGGGATAAATAAAGAATAATAATAAAGAACATTCTTAACAGTTTGATAAACATTTAGGCGATTCGTCTGTCAAATATTCTGAGGACAATTTCAAAATAGAAATCGATTTACTTCTAGAAAGTAATTTAAAAGCAGAATACTATAATTGATCTATGTTGATAACATGATATTTAAATAGAGCAATTCTAAATAGTTTTAAGTCATTTTACCCTAATGCTGCCCTTCTGGCTAGACACCTAATATACAGTTTAACGCCTAATATCCAATGCAAACACTGTTCACTGGCGGTACATTATTACACTGAAGGATTGTATTTTCGGTGCTACTACTGAGCGCTCCGCGCGACCATATAGGTCCGTACTTTCCATGTTCAGGTACCCATTTAAACAACTGGATGGATTGAGTGCAGTGTGGATGAAGTGCCTTGCCCAGAGACACAACACAGCTTGAGACCCAGAGACAGAGACTATCGCTTAAACAAGACATCTACCAGAGACTATAGCTGATACAAGACACCTGCCAGAGATTATCGCTGATACAAGACAACCACCAGAGACTATTGCTGACAAAGGACACCTACCAGAGACTACCGCTGATACAAGACACCTACCAGAGACTATCGCTGATACAAGACACCTACCAGAGAATATCGCTGACAGAATAAACCTACCAGAGACTATCGCTGACAAAAGATACCTACCAGAGACAATCGCTGATACAAGACACCTACCAGAGACTATCGCTGATACAAGACACCTACCAGAGACTATCGCTGATACAAGACACCTACCAGAGGCTATCGCTAAAACAAGACACCTACCACAGAATATCGCTAATAGAAGACACCTAACAGAGACTTTCGCTGACAAAATATACCTACCAGAGACTATCGCTGACAAAAGATACCTACCAGAGACTATCGCTGACAAAGGACACCTACCAGAGACTATCGCTGATACAAGACACCTACCAGAGACTATCGCTGATACACGGCACCCACAAGAGACTATTGCTGACAAAGTATACCTACCAGAGACTATCACTGACAGAATATACCTACCAGAGACTATCGCTGACAAAAGATAACATCCAAAGACTATCGCTGACAAACGATACATGCCAGATATTATCGCTGATACAAATGACCTACCAGAGCACCTTCGCGAACTGGACACTCCCCTTTGGTCGCGTTTTTGTTTATTGTGATGTCCATCCGGAATATCTCCCCATCAACTAACTGCAATTGATTTATGTTTAGTCTGTCATAAAATGAAAAGGAAACTTGACCCACCATCAACAGTATCCTTATTTTCAGTTCAACACTTAGCAATCTTGCAAATATAGAAACTAGTGTAATTAGTTTGAGTATGGGTAGTGAAATGGAAACCACTAACAAATGGAATGAAAATATGTCCTAAAATATATTCACCATTATATTCAATAGTTAATTCCGTATTAAACCAAATAATATCTATAGAAAAAAATACATGGTGAATAGTAGAAGCTGATATCTTCAAACTATCTTCATTTTGACTAAAATCCATTTCAAATTAATGATTGACCGCCCTTCTTTTTCTTCTGTTCTTTCCCTAACATTTCGTTTGGAAAACCTCAAATTCGTTGACAGACATGTTATAACTGTAACATTTAGATTCCTTTGGTGGAGATCTTCATACTAATTCCATTTAACTGACACTTCAGTATCCATCAAAAACAAGATGTACAAGTACCTGGACCGTAGCGTTGTCTGCTGCCACTAATGTGAACCAGTCCTCCGAGTTGCTCTCAGCGTTCAGAACGTTACACGCGAAGTTCGCAGCGTCGAACACGACTCCCATGACATTGACGGGTTTTTGTACCCCTCCCTGGGCGTACACTGTCGCTGTTAAATGTACACACGTATGTGCTTACATGTGATTCACATATCTCTTGTAAATGTTTAATGTAAATGTCATTCATAGACTTAGTCGTATTTGCAAAATTGTCAACAATTGTTAAAATACTAGACTCCTTTTTGAAATATTCTAAAATTCTTTTTCAATGATATTCATGTAAAAAATCGAAAATCGCTTTTAATGTATTTATTGGAAAAAATATTAAACGGGTCTTCATTACAACCTCAAATATTTAAAAAAAACAATAATGTAGACTTTACAAAATGATATGGTAAGTTCAATACAACAAACACTTTGACGTCATTTAATGTATCATTGATTTATAAACCCATTAACGATTACTTGCATTTACCAAGGAGACAAGAGATCTTCCTTACCTTGACCAACTACTGTAATCAACACCTCTCGTGTATTCACCAATGTCCCATCCAGCCAATAAACACCTGCAGCTGTCTCAAGTAGAAATGTCTAATTAAAATGTAATACCATATGTTTTTGTCCCTCCAGCATTTAATCAAGATGAAAATGCCACTATTTCAGCCGTTTGTACAACTTACTATATAATTATGAAAGCCGGGTTTTAAAACTGATCGTCTCGCCAATAAATGACTGATACTATGGTTTGTCAGTGTTGTTAGGTACTGTTAGACTTCGGTTCCTTTGTTGAAATCCTGGTCTAACCAACATCATTTTTAGTAAGACCACGGACGGAACTACTTTTATGATTCCGATTTACGTAGTTTCAGTTTCTCGTCAAGTACTTATGTTAAAAGAAGAACATAACACAAACATTTTATTACATCAAAATTGTGTGTACAGTTTGAACAGTTTGGGAAGTTATTACATTTAGATGGACATTAGATGGTTGTTCTCTGGCATCCATATTCAATTCTTTTATCAGTGATACAGTTGACTAGACAATGCTTTCCGATACCTGCAAAATTTAAAAAAAAGACTTTTGAAATGTAAAGATATATTTTCTGTGAAATAGAGGTCATTGTATGTTCAGTAATTCCAATTGCAGTTTTCAAAATAAGTACACTAATATATAGAAAAAAGAATTGCGGTACTGTTTGAAGCTAAATCTATTTTTAAATACTCCGGTCATGTTAATTATTATTATCATTATTATTATTATCATTATTTAAATACCTATCTGTTGACTAGACCTACTATGCCTACCTCCTCTTAAGGTATGCTATTTCAACGATAACACAGACGAAACTGAAACAGTGGAGTAGGGGATGCGTAAAATCCCTCTCCCAAGGGCGGTAAGTCTGAATGGTCTCGTGACGTCACCACCGGAACCTCACTCTCCCATCAGTTGCAGAGCAAGGCAGTCGTGTGTGTTTTCGCTCTGAGACTGGGTATTTTTAGCGCCTTTTTTTCCCTTACTTGCTAGCTACTTCTTATTAATTTAAGAGGTAGTATCAACGTCTATATCTACGTTCGTCGTTAACAGGTTGTTTTAGACAACCTGTTTTATGTAGGTGCTGAGTTAACAAGGGGCCTTGTTGACATGTGCTAGGTGTGCTCTACCTGTCGGATGGCTGCATGCTTTGCACGTGCAATTCGTGTCTTTTGTTTTTCTCTCGCCTTCGTCGGGTGACTACTCGGTTCGCACGGCCTTGGTCGTACCTTCCGCCAGTCCCTTTGTCTTCTAGATCAGGTGAGTCTTCCCTTGCTCGTCGTCTGCTTCGTTTGGCTTTCACCTTCGACTCGTCAGTGACGTCGTCTATGTTTTTGTGAGCTGTAACTCGCCGTTGGCATTCGACTCCACTCGTCTAGCCAGTGATTCGCTTCGCCAATCACTCGCTTCGCCAGTCATTCGCCTTCGGGTTTTCGAATCGACTTGACTCGCATCGTCTCGCCAGTGACTCGCTTCGCCTGTCACTCGCTGCGTCAGTCATTCGCCTTCGGCTTGATTCTACTTGACTCGCCTCGTCTCGCCAGTGACTCGCTCCGCTTGTCACTCGCTTCGCCAGTCATTCGCCTTAGGCTCGATTCTACTTGACTTGCATCGTCTCGCCAGTCACTCGCTTCGCCAGTCATTCACCTTAGGCTCGATTCTACTTGACTCGCCCCGTCTCGCCAGTGACTCGCTTCGCCAGTCACGCGCCTTTAGGTTTGTCAACTCGCCGTGTCTCGCCTGTGATTAGCTTCGTCAGTGTCTCGCCTAGCCAGTGTCTCTCCTCGCCAGTCACTCGCTTTCGCCTATCACTCGCTAGTCACTCGCTTTCGGTTTTCGACTCGACTTGATTACCTCGTCTCGTCTGTGACTCGCTTCGTCAGTGTCTCGCTTCGCCAGTCACTCGCTTCGACAGTCATTCACTTCGCCAGTCAATCGCCTGTCACTCGCCTTAGGCGTACACCATTGTCTGGCCAGTAGTTGATATTGACTTCGCATCCTTCGGGTTCGGAGCCTCTGCCTTCAACACTCTCGATAGTCCCTCGTCTTGCCTTGCGTGTTACTCACTTAAGCTTCTCGTCATCTACGTTTTTGTGATTTTACACTCTTGGTGTTTTTGGAGTAATTAGCTATCAGAAGGGTTGTTTTTTTAGTGTCAGAACTTAGTTCTTACGCTACTCTACTTAGGTGTTTCGCGTCAGTGACTCGACTGTCATTCACCTCGTCTACATTACGCGAGCTAGTGACTCGCCTGTCGCTCACCTGGGTAAGTGACCCGACTGTCACTCACCTCGCCTAGGTTACGCGCGTTAGTGACTCGCCTGTCACTCACCTGTTAACTGATTTGAGTGTCACTCACCTGTCACTCACCTCATCAGCTTACTCGCGTAAGTGGCTTGTTGTCACTCACCTGTTAGTGTCTCGACGGTCTCGTCAGTGACTCGACCTTCACTCACCTCGTTACCCTACAGCAGACCCTCCACTCCCAAGAGCAAGAAGAAGAAGAGCAAGAAAGCCAAGTTTGACAAGGTCAAACCGGAGCTCCTTCTTGCGTCCGTCAAGGACATGGTGTCTTCATTGCTGGATGCTCGTTTAGGTCCGCTGGCTTTACCCAAACGCAACACCCCCGCTGCTACGCTAGGTCGTGACCCAGATGCAGACTGCATGTCTCAGGGTTTGCGTCCCACTTCCTTAAGGGCCTCCGGGTCCGCAGCCTCCTCGCGTCTTGCTCACACCCCTATGCGCCGTGTCACAGTGGTTTCGCCCACCCGTGTCTCCTCGCCAGACTCGGTTGAGCGTGACGCCCGCTTCGTTAACGTCTCTGACCCTCTGTTCATCAGTATAGTGTCAGATGCGGAGGGTACGGGGTTGTCGAAGGACCCGCTGGTTGTGGACTCAGTCGCCATGTTGACGGAGGTGGCCTCGTTCGCAGAGGTACCACTCAGTCAGGTCAGCGTCTCGGGACCTCGCTCGTCGGTAGCCAGGAAGGCTTCCTTTTGTCCCGAAGGGGACACAGCTCCCGAGCGTCTCTTTCTTCCGCCTCACAGGGTGCAGTTAGGGTTAGACCCTTTATTTTGTCAGATTCTGGGTCAGGGATTCCGCATTCCCGTCTCATCCCCTCCACCTCTTACCTGTGCTCCAAGGGAGTTCTTTGTCAAGGGACCGGAACAGGTGGAGATCTTAATCTCCAAGGGGCGGTGCAGGAGGTCCTGACCCCGCATCTAACTCCGGGGTTTTACTCCCCTGTGTTTGTCATACCCAAAAGGAATTCGGAAAAATGGGGGCTCATTCACGACTTGAAGGTATTCAACCGTTATTTGGACGATGGGCTCGCTCACGACCATTCTCCCGTCGTTCTCGAGGCACAGCTCAGGTTCACAATAGACCTATTCCGTCGCCTAGGGTGGTTAGTAAACTTAGAGAAGTCGGACTTGGTCCCGGCGACTCGTCTGAAGCTCTTAGGGGCTATCCTAGACACTCAGCTGTTCCGAGGGAGCGGATGGGTCAATACGATCACTTAATGGATCATGCGCTCGATGCGTCGCTCTACCTACGTCAGTGGCAAAGAGTGTTGGGGTTGCTAACGTCAGCTCAGGACCTGACCCGCAGGGGGAGGTTGTTCCTCCGCCCATTACAGGTGTTCCTGAACCCCCATATTAGGGAGACTCGTTGCCGTCACGCCATAGCTCTGACCCCGGATCTGCATCACTTCTTAGCTTGGTGGCGGGTGGACGAGAGTGTGTTCTCCAGGGTTCCACTTCGCCCTCGTCCCCCCTCAGCTCACCTGTTTGTAGACGCCTCAACCCAGGGGTGGGGGGCGCATCTTTGTCATGAGCAGGTGGCGGGAGTCAGATCAGAACCAACACATCTACGTCCTCGAGTTGGACGCAGTACGTCTAGCCATTCAATTCAATTCTTTATTCAGATGTATGTAGGCCATCGGCCCATAATACAATGTATTTATTCTACAGCCACCAAGAGGCTTCTTCGAAGCATATTTGCATGGTAAACATACATAGCCAAATTTCGTAATACATGTATGTTGTCAACAGACATCAAATTATTAAATTTATACAATGAGGGATGAGTGTAATAATGACGAGGAATATATAATAAACGGAGATGGTCATAGGCAGAACAAATAAGAAGGAAATGATATTCATCTTCGATAACATCCTCCGTGCAAATGTGACAAAATCTAAGATGCCTTGGTTTATTGATATATCTACCAGTTTCAATATTTAATTGATGAGAACTGCAACGAAATTGTGCAAGAGCAATACGGAATTTCTTGATATCTATACAGCTAAGATAAATCTCAGCACAAAATACATGTTTATAATATGAATAGCTCTTGGAGCTAGCCGTTAATGATTCATGCCAACCCTGTACATACATATCTTGTGCTCTTGCCATGAATTCAGAAAGAAAGGACTCGAAGTGAGAAATAAACTGACTATCCCAAACAAAACCGAATCCCATACTATTTAATAGAAACCTAAGCTTAGAGGCCCAATTAATTTTACCATGCGCAACATCCAGCAACATTAAATTATAACACTTTTTAGGAAAACGAGATACTGGCATGTTCAACAACTTATACCAATACTTAATACATCGTTTGTAGGCATATATAAACATGGGATATCTGCCACATTCCCCACGAACAACCTGATTGGATGTAGATGATTTAACACCAAGTAAATGTTTACATGCCAGAGTCTGAACTTTCTCCACACTTGAAGTAACATTACAATCCAACCCCCACACCTCCGCCCCATACAGGAGAATTGGTGTTACCTTAGAGTCAAAGATTCTAAAATATACTTGGTGATTCAAAGTATGTAACTTTGATAGAGACCTAATGATACTAAACAAAGCCTTTTTTGATTGCAACATGGAATTGTGGAAATGTTTATACCAGGCAAGCGTGTGAGAAAACTGCACACCCAAGTATTTATATGAAGGAACACATTCTATTTGAGAACCTCCTAGAAACCATTTCTCTCTCTTAGAAAGCTTTCCACCTTTTCTAAACACAACAATTTGAGATTTATCCAGATTAACTGTAAGATTATAATCAATACAATGCTGTTCCAGAACATTAATACGTTTTTGCAGACCATAAATACTGTCCGATAGAAGGATAACGTCATCTGCAAACAAGAGGAGGAATAATTGAGTTAACTCAGGGTGAAGTTGGATACCAGGATAGCAATCAGACTCAATTGTATCAACTAACTCGTTAATAAACATTGAGAACAAAAGAGGACTAAGAACACATCCCTGACGTACCCCAATATTACAATGGAACATTTCTGAGAAAAAATTATTTGATTTAACACAAGACTTCACACATTCATATATAGATCTTACACATTTTAACATTTTAGGGGACACACCCTTCTTCTGAAATACTGACCATAATTTTGACCTATTAACCAAATCAAAAGCCTTCGCGAAGTCAACAAAAAAAGCATACAACTTGCCTTTTTTGGATAGAATCCTATGAGCAATCGTATGGAGAATGAAGATGTTATCAATAGTGGAGTATCCTGCTCTAAACCCGGCCTGCGACTCTGAGATATTATCATAAGCATCACACCAGAACTGGAGCCTATCCTTTATGATCGAAATATATAACTTGCTGAAGACACTAAGTACAGTTATACCTCTATAATTAGAGACTATATTTACGTCACCTTTCTTATGAATGGGGACAATAACACCTACAGACCATTCCTCCGGAAATACCCCCTCATCGAATAATTTATTAAACAGAATGGTGATATATGGAACAATGACATCACAGGAATGTTTGAAGAACTCGGCGATTAATGTATCATCACCAGCTGACTTGGAACATTTAAGTTTTTCAATTGCCTTTAACACCTCATCAACAGAAATAGGAGAATCTAGGATAGCTGCGACATTACCATTACCTCAGAATAGTGAATATTATCCCCAGTTGTAGAGTCTAAGCAAATTGTCGACATATAGACATTGCTGAAATAATCATACCACTCTTGTAAAGAAATATTAGGCATAGCAGGCGCTGAGCCAGAAAACTTCTTCAAAACATTCCAAAAAGTCTTACTTCTACCTAGACTATCAGTCAACGACCGTGCAACATTTTCATGATAAGAACGTTTCTTATCTATGATGGCCGAGAGGGGACATCGCTCTTTCGCCCTCTGGTATCAACACGACAAAGCGATCAAGCGATATAGTCACACGACAAAGCGATAAGGCTGCACGACAAAGCGATAGAGCAACACGACAAAGCGATAACGCCGCACGACAAAGCGATAACGCCGCACGACAAAGCGATAACGCCGCACGACAAAGCGATAGTGTCGCACGACAAAGCGATAGTGTCGCACGACAAAGCGATAACGCCGCACGACAAAGCGATATAACAACGCGCTAAAGCGATAATAACAGCACGATAAAGCGAAAGAGCGATAAAGC
This sequence comes from Gibbula magus, assembly GCA_936450465.1. Classification (NCBI taxonomy): domain Eukaryota; kingdom Metazoa; phylum Mollusca; class Gastropoda; order Trochida; family Trochidae; genus Gibbula; species Gibbula magus. Next base: position 75,826,517 of record OW388296.1, on the reverse strand, counting down.
GAAAGAGCGATAAAGCGAAAGAGCGATAAAGCGAAAGAGCGATAAAGCGAAAGAGCGATAAAGCGAAAGAGCGATAAAGCGAAAGAGCGATAAAGCGATAATAACAGCGCGATAAAGCGAAAGAGCGACAAAGCGAAAGAGCGATAATGCGATAATAACAGCGCGATAAAGCGAAAGAGCGAAAGAGCGATAAAGCGAAAGAGCGATAAAGCGAAAGAGCGATAAAGCGAAAGAGCGATAAAGCGAAAGAGCGATAAAGCGAAAGAGCGATAAAGCGAAAGAGCGATAAAGCGAAAGAGCGATAAAGCGATAAAGCGAAAGAGCGATAAAGCGAAAGAGCGATAAAGCGATAAAGCGAAAGAGCGATAAAGCGAAAGAGCGATAAAGCGAAAGAGCGATAAAGCGAAAGAGCGATAAAGCGAAAGAGCGATAAAGCGAAAGAGCGATAAAGCGAAAGAACGATTAAGCGAAAGAGCGATAGAGCGATAGAGCGAAAGAGCGAAAGAGCGAAAGAGCGATATTGACATGTCGACCGTAATCTTTTACATAACAATAGAATACTGGTTTCATTCAATTTCTTTTCATTTCACTTGATATTTGATTCACATAACATAAGAATGATTTTGATAAATGATTCCACTTTAAATCCCCAAAGGTCGCTATTATATAAATATAATTAATACAAGTTTATTTTTTTATTAAGAATTTGAATAAACATATAATGAGATTTTTCTATAAAACAACTTACGGTGAATAATTGAGAAATCCATGACAATTAAAACTATAATAGATTAATTCAAAAAAGTTGACATCGTGTGTGTAAACCTGTACATAGATACTTCCTTAGACATACTTACGTGACTGAATATGATAGATTTAATCGAGCAAAGTAAAGTTTATATAAATCGGCGCACTTTGATTACTTTTTATATATATTCATCAACATAATAAGGATGCAGGTTAGTAGGAAGTCTATGGTATCAACACTTGTATATTATTTAGCCATTCAATAAAAAATTAAAGGAAAGAATAAAATCATAATAAAAAAAACTTGTTTTACTTGGTTTTAATGTACACATCAAATTGAAGCAGTGTGCGAAGAGTATACTATATAAAAATATCACAGTAGAATATTTGTATGACACGGAAATAGTTCTAAAGGGAGAAAAGACGTTTTGGGAAAATTTACTAATAGTGAACTCAGCGCAATGTCATGAATCATTAGTATGACTATAATAGGATTAACGCCTTCAGTGTATGGAGCTTAGCTTACATTCGGATAAGTTAATGGGACTTACACAATCTTCCCTTTAAGACTTGAATGGTTTTGCTCATATTTATTAAATTTGAAAAGTAATTATTGTAGATTATTATAGATATGTACATCTTACTAGTTTATTAATAATATCACTGTGTAAACGTAGTTTAGCAACAATTTACCACTGATGAAATTAATTAACATATTTTAGCTCTTCAAGCCTAAAGGTTTGGGTGTGAGGGCGAAAGAGGAAGGGAGCTTTACTCGGTTTAGTTTAGTAGTAAATGTCTTTTTTCACTGTTTGTCTCATGATTTGAGAATATGCCTTCCCCACTTGCATTCGATAGGATTCACTTACTGTGAGAATGTGTTCAATCATCATTATATGTGTTCCATCTATTGAGTCTGGGAAATTAGTTAGTTTCCATTTGCCGTCATAGCCTATTATATATTTCGATATCATCTTGTTTTAACTTTTGAAACCGCAAACCATTATGCATGGCATGGTATGATTTGGTATAATTGTACCCTTCTCAGCACACGGATAGCCAAAAGACTTCCAATGGTGAATAATAGGATCTGATTGAGGGAATAATACAAAAGGGGAATAACTAAAAGAATTAACATTAACCTTTCTGCATTTGAGTTTTTACACACTCTGCTAATCACTCACTAGCAAATTTGCTAAAACATACATGTTAAGATATGAGAGCAGCATGAGTAGACCCAGATTGTTAAAATGTGAAACTTTTAATTCTCTGTATCAAATCGTTTTGAAGAAGAAGTCTTTTAAAGATTTTAGGTTGGACCCCCTGTCACATCCATATTTGGTGAGGGGTCAGGACCAAATGAACAAATAAAATTTTATATGTAAAATCTGAAAATGTCATCTTCCTATGTCAACTGGTTCCGGAGAAGAAGTCGTTTAAAGGTTCTATTAATAATGCCTGCCACGCCAATATTTGATGGGTGGCGAAGTTCAAATGAACAAACTTTGACCCCCTGTGTGCAAGGTACCTCTCCGCAAAATTTCAGCTTTGGGTGTGCTGCGGTTCATGAGGAGGAGTCGAAAATGTGAAAAGTTTATGGTTTGACGACGGATGACGGACGGACGCCGCACAACGGGCCATGTCACTTACAAGAGAGATCTGCAAATATTATCGATAATTGACAACGTTGACCCGGCGTGTTTATACCCGTACACGTAGATCCTCCCATAGACATACTTGTGTCAGCTCTCTTTTACCATTGTTTCATTGAAAGCATATTAATTTTTGATTTCCAATGGCGGCATGGTTCTTTGTCTCTAGTAAATAATTATTTCGCTTAGAAGAAGTTCTTCTAACGCCAGTAAAATAGCAGTTTCGTTTACGACAAAATAGTTTTAAAATTATCCCTGAAGATTTCTGTTGATCCAGATGAATACGTCAAACTTTCTTCTTACTACCGCGTTTAAAAACCAATAAATTCAAAATACACCTACTCCTCCAGTATTCGTCCTTTAAATGATGTTGAAGTTGATCAAGTGTGATTGTTCTCTGTATACAATGTATGTGACTTCTATTTTCTTTATTGTAAACGAGGTTGTCGTGAAATGAATTCATTCGTGGTAAACACTTATTATAATTATTATTAAATGAGTTATAAGTTTTATTGCGCAAAGTTCAATGCAGTTTAAATAAAATAACGGTCTATGCAAAAATCAGAATATCTGACTACTCTGTGAAAGTGCAAGTGCGGACACTATTGTATCAACATTGGTATAATATATTTACCCATTCACTATTTTAACAATGTATTATCATCAATATAATATATATTTGTCTTACATGTTTAACTTATGTGAATGAAATTGATTCAGTTTTTGGAGTACAGTCAGGCCTCGATAATCCGAACGCTTCCGTTTTTCATCAAAAACGTTCGGATAGTGAAATGTTCGGACTACTGAAATGAATTAAACAAGATGGAGTTGATAACCTTTGAATCTACAGACAGACGAGAACGTATTTAAAATATTAAATGAATTTGACACGCTGGATATTTATAACTATCGCACAAAATGAGAAATTTAATATATTACAATCACAAAGTACTGACACACAATGTAAAACATTACAATCTATCAAAATCACAAACTACTGACACGCTCAACTCCCGTGTCAATCCACTGTCATTGAAGTTTACCGATCCAATCAGTGTGATGATCGCTTGTCACCGGATTAATGAAGCAGAAATAGTTGTTATTAACTAATCCGTTACGGCTAATTGGCGTTCGGATTCGGAAACGGATTCAACGGATTAATGAATCAACATTTAATGAGTTTATATAGAGATTAGTTTGGTTACAGCTTGCTACCGTTCGGACACCGCAAGATTCGTATTATTGGTGGCCGGACTATCGCGGTTTGACTGTATATAAAAAAGTATATCATAGTGGCATATTTGTGTGACATTGTTTATCGAAATATGCCTTGAAATGGTTCTTAATGAAAATAAACATGTATTTGCATATGTACTAATAGAGTGTGAGTCACCATAAATTATTAGTGTCATGATAATTATATGTTCGCCTTCAGTTTACGTAGTTTACAATAGGTTAAGTAATTGGAGGTTAAGAAATCTTTTCTTAAGCACTTAAATGACTCCATTCTGCTTACATTTATGAAACTGTAAGATTACTTGTTCAAATAATATGTCACTACATGTATGTCGAGACACCCATTTTGTTTCAAGATACTTTATTTGGCTTAAATACGTGCACGTGCTGAATACGATATATGCTGATTTCAGTTCAATTAATTTCACTTAACTTGCAAATCAACCCATATCGCCCAATATATATGATTACTAGTTATACCCCCTTACAACTTAAGCATGCTATTGTGAATATGCCTTATGTTAACAATGAACACTTTGAGTCATTGCATGATTGTTATACACAATGAAAAGTTATCGTTGATGGTGTGACCTTGAAGGTCTAAGGTCAAGGTCAAGGTCATGAGATATTGGTTCAGGCCATGTTAATCCTTTGATCCAATTTTGAAATCAGAAATAGGTTTTAAGAACACACTTGTGAAAAGTGACCCCAGTGATGATTCAACTTGTTAGAATAACTTGAATAATGAACAAAGTTTGGTCCAAAAAAAATCCCATTTTATTTATGCTGAGGAGAAGGCGGAACAGGGAAAGGCGGGACCCAAAGTTTCGGAGCTGCTCTGCTTTTGCGGTGTCCCGCAAACGCTCTTCTAGTTGTTCAAATGTTACGAAACCACTTTGACTTTTACTTCTAAAACATGCTTAGAGGTGTAATACTTACTCTGCTTTAATAATATATGTTATGGTCTTTTCATACAAAAGTTTAAACATTGATACCCTTTTGCTATTTTCAAACATTTCTCTTTGACCAATGTTAATGTAAAAGCGGGGGTATCATGAGTGAGCTTTGCTCACTAATTCTCTTGTTTCAAATGAAAGTCGAGTAACATCTGAAACCGAAATTTCACGTCGCATTTACATGCACAGATGACTCAGTAAACATTCTCAACCAAACTTTGTCCTATTGTCTGTTGTAAATAAGTTTCCAAAATGACATTTGACTGAATGACGGGCGTCAATCGCGGTCACGTCTTTTAACTTTACATAATTACATTGTTACGTTAATGAACCGATAAGCATTAACATTGTAATTTCAACAACAGTACATGTACTTCAGGATTCAAATTGCTCGACATGTATTACAGTTTTCTGATAAATTTCCGCATAAATAAAACAGCCATTTCTTTAAACTGTTTTACATATCAAGTAGCATCATTTGCTTCATATATATGTAGACTATTATCGTTCTAAAACTCATTATATATACCATAGAAGGAAGTATTATCTATGCAGTTAATAAATAATGGTAACGAGGAATTTTGTAAAACAGAGAAGGAAAATGTGATTCACAACTGTTATCAACTGGTGGTGTGTAAAACTATTTTGCAATAAACATACGAATCTTAGTATCACTTTGGATAACGGCCGTCTTCTCTTTTGGTTTTCTCAGGTCAAGATGTTAAACCACTCAATCGTACTGCGCACAATGCACATCTTTATAAGGGTTGCAATCCGGCAGAGCCACATGTAAGAAAATAAGGTTACATACAACTTGGCGCTCCCGGTTTTTGTGATCGTATGAATGTGGCTCTCCCGGCAATGGTCGGGAGTGCTGGTCCATGTTACGGTATATAATAAACTATGATGTGTCTTGCAGTCTTTTTACTTTGTATTATCATATTGTAGGAAGGCACAGGACAGGGGAGTTTCATATTTCATTGATGTTTTCACCCCATAGCAACATATTTTATTTTATGTAATGTACACGTATGTGTGTCATGTTTTATATGTTATTTGGTCAGATGTAATTTTATCGAATACTGAACGTTGCTGAAAATCATCATTTTAATGCTAACCACTTCAGAATAGTGACAGATATACAGTTGAAAAGTCGTGACCTAAAGAAAAACTACTACAACACTTTATTTAAAACTAAACAACAAAATTAACTCCATATTCACTTTATAATAAGCTCATTATCTATCAATGGGTGGCGCTAATTTGATAAACGGTATCATCCCGAAATCAATCGTGGGCTTCGCGGCAACCAGGAGTTTACACGACGTGTGGCCCTCGCGACATTTTGTAGTTTTCTAGTGTGGCTTTCGCGGCAACGAGGAGAGTACATGTCGTGTGGCCCTCGCGATATTCTGTAGTTTTCTAGTGTGGCTTTCGCGGCAACGAGGAGTGTACATGTCGTGTGGCCCTCGCGATATTCTGTAGTTTTCTAGTGTGGCTTTCGCGGCAACGAGGAGAGTACATGTCGTGTGGCCCTCGCGCCATTCTGTAGTTTATTAGTGTGGCTTTCGCGGCAACGAGGAATGTACATGTCGTGTGGCCCTCGCGACATTTGTAGTTTTCTAGTGTGGCTTTCTCGGCAACGAGGAGTTAACATGTCGTGTGGCCCTCGCGACATTCTGTAGTTTTCTAGTGTGGCTTTCGCGGCAACGAGGAGTGTACATGTCGTGTGGCCCTCGCGACATTCTGTAGTTTTCTAGTGTGGCTTTCGCGGCAACGAGGAGAGTACATGTCGTGTGGCCCTCGCGCCATTCTGTAGTTTATTAGTGTGGCTTTCTCGGCAACGAGGAGTTTACATGTCGTGTGGTCCTCGCGACATTTGTAGTTTTCTAGTGTGGTTTTCCCGAGCAGACAACCTTTCGAATAGCCAAACTCAATTCATTAACTTTATGTTAATAATCATAGAAACCATGTCAAGAATGAAAACCAAGATTACACGTACAATGCTAAAATATTGACACTATATTCCGAGATTATATAGACGGTTGAAGTACACTCAACATTTGCATTATTATGAGCATTTATGTAGAGTTTACACCTTGAAAGTCAATGTGTAAGTTTCTTGTGCAAGCTTTACTATGTAGATGAATAGTAATCTCAACAAGGTGACGTACAAACTTGGATATCTACTGAACAGCAAAATAACGCCAGTCCACTAAACAATTTCGTAATTACTGATAACGCTGTAATGAGAAAATTTATAACATCACAGCATTCCAATTTTGATGACATCATAATAATAACGTGTTGAACACATGCAGACGTAACGATAAGTCAATACTTGTATAGAACTTCTGGATAACATTATATTGTGCCATAATCATTCTCTGGGAAAATAGCCACATTTCTGTTCAGATGATGAAGGGCAAAATGTGCTTTTAAATGCAATTAGAACATGTGCAAACACTCCCGTGAAGTTGTTTGATGCAAAACCCCTGTCTTTGCTGATGTTGATTTGACGTTATGGCGTCATTTATGAATTTCATTCAGAATGGTTCTATTGGTCTCATTTTGGTAAAACTTCAAGGTATTGTATTCCTTGTCGGTACCAAGGTGTTCCACGAGCACATTTATAGTAATTGCAAACTGTACAGCATGCAGTTAGCCAATATCCCAGTTTCCGAAAAAAATTCACTTTTATTTTGCAAAGCATTTACTTCTTAAACATTGAGGCAAGAGTCACAATTTTGAGTCTTTTCAAAGAGCAAATCTCGGATTACAGCACGAATAATTGATTTTTTCCCAGGCTCATGCAGATCATGTTACTATGACAACATGTGACGTGCAATTTAGGGAACTGATACCATTTGACTTTGCAATGGTAACCAACTATACTCTACAGTATCAATAGCTCCACATGTTCTCTGACATTTACTAATGATATGAAAAACCATAGGTTTAAATGCAAACAGAAACTATATTCAATATATTATAGATACGTAGTATGAAATTTGAATATTTATTTCACATACTTAATTACTTTATAGTGTGTCATGTTCTTAATACAGGTCAATACTGGTATTTTTGGTGATATGGCGATTTAACCATCAAAACTAAGTTACTCACACGAATTAAAATAAAATGGTTTCCGGTATTTAGTTATTCATTACTTGATAACGATATGTGAATCCACTAAATGCTGAAATATATACGCTTTTGGTTGAATAATCTTATATCCAAAAAACTTATTTACAGATAAAATGTAAAAATAATGCATATGGATAAAACATTTACAAATATGTTTTAAAGAACCATTAAACATTTATAGGAATATTTACTTTGCCTTCATGCATGCCGACAGACCAGATATTCTGATTTATTCTGAAGTACAAATAATTTCACTTTACTTGCATATTCATTCCCTAACGCCAAATGTATGCTAATCAAATAAAGTCGAGCAACAGCATTTTGTACGTGAAGAAGCCGAATTTATACGTTTCCTATATGTGCACAGTAGTTATATGACCAATTACATATTACCAACCCACATCTGACTGTCTATTAAAGGTAAGTTTCCAAACTTACATTTAACCAATTAACCCGCATCTTTGTCAAGTTTTCAATAATAAATCGTGACTTTCACCTTTATAATATCACTACTAAATGAACTAGCCTTAAATTGATAATGTTCATCAGCAATCAGTACTTTTCGATAAAATAACTTCATTTATTACGTTTGACATAATGTGACTCCAACAACATACTCAATGGGTTTTAAAAGGAACACTCAGTGTTGCATTGTAGTATTTTATCAAGAAGTATTGACTGTTATTGAAAATTAACCCTTAAGCGCCAATCACTAAATGATATTAATAAAGAGAATTATTTTGTTATAATGATTGACGTTCAATGTCCGCAATTATCATTGTGATGAACGTCACACCAAAAATATAATAAAATCCCTTTTCACGACAAGAATAATTGTTGAATTATGATGAAACGGGAAAATTACCCACGCTCGGATAAAACCCAAAGTTCATGGGTATTGAAACACGTTTGACAGAAAAGTTAACAAAAAATAGAAGCTGACTCTTTGGTTGTTCCGTATTAATCAGTTTGCAAATTTATGTGTTTACAAGCACTACCGACAGGGTCAAAACGTCTCATTTTTATCAAGAACATATACTTTTCACTGAGTCAGAATACCCTTTTGTATTATTTATCCATTTCTCAATGTTTTAAGAAAGACTTTACCCATATATTACATTGAATTCCTGGTTATAAAAAATATATTCAATTGTTTAACTCTTTAGCGAAATAGATGTAAACAACTAGGATGTCCTCAACAGTCAGGAAAATGTATTTTACTACTATGCACTGTATAATGCCATGGGCCTCCTTTCTGATTAAAACTATCTCTTTATGTGAGCAGAATTCATTCAAGAAGCCATTCAAGTGTGAAAGAGACGATTTTGTAACCTCAAATACGCATTCGAATGTCGCTGAGCTACATGCACTGAAGGCGTACAACCTATTACCATCATACTAAATGATTCATGGCGATGCGCGGAGTTCGCATTTTCAATAAATTTACCCAAAACGTGCTTTTTCATGAATCATACCCTTTAGAATTATTCCTGTCGCACATATTAATACACAATGTCACACAAATATTCTACTGTGATATAGCCTAATAGTGTCTTATACGTTATGATGTGCACAATGTAACCCAGTAAACAAATTTATATATTTTATTTTGATAATGATAGATTATTTTATCCTTTCCTTTGATTTGTTAGTGAATGTCTAAATAATATACCAGTGTTGTTACAATATATTTCCAAACTTGTTTCTTACATTATGTTGATGAATATATATCAGAAGTTATCAATTTCAATTCTTTATTTCTGAAGTGTAGGTCATCGGCCCGTAACTACATATCGTATATATGACAAGACATGATGTGTACAGCAACAGTCATTCAATTAACATTTTTGGTACATGGCATGAAAAATAAAGCTTGCTAAATTACAAGTTTACAATTCGATATTGACATGAGGATTTTAAATTTAGTTTTATTTGGATTTGTACAAACAGTTTCCGGCAAATGATTCAGGCGGAGCTCTTTAAATTTGAAACACACAAGAAGGAAATGGTTTTCATCCTCAATTATAGCCGTCGTCGCATTGTAAACATAATCTATCATTTCTATCTATATTATAAAACCGACCCGTTTCAATTCTTAAATGAAAAACACGTTAATTGCCCGAATACTCTAAACATTTTAACAACAACCGCATTCAAATATAATGTTTTAGACAGTGAAGCTTTAAAATAAGAGTAAGATATGGAGTTGGTGCCGTTTTGAAGTGAACTATACCAATTCAGTCCATGAATACATTTTAGTCGACACAGAATTTTTTAGAAACACGAAGTAGGAAGATAAACAAATTGTTGGTCCCAAACAAAACCAAAGCCCAATTAGCCAATTAGCTAATTAGCCAGTTGGGAGACTGGCGCTAGTTAGGCCTTGCGTGGGAAGATGAAGCCCAAACTGTATATAAAAAATAAATCTGGAAACTTCGAAGCCCAATTAACTTTATTATTTTCTATACCTTTTAACATCATATATAACATTTTTTGGGATGCCGAGTGTCAGACATATTTAATGATTTTAAGCTATATTTGACAGCTTTTTCAGTAAAAATATAGAGTAAGTAGAAGAAATCAGAGTGCGCCGATTTAAATTTATATAAACTTTGTTTTGCTCAATTAAATCAATAATAACCAGTCACATAAAGTATGTCTAAGAAAGTATTTATGTACAGGTTTACACACACCATGTCAGCGTTTTGAATTAATCTATTAGAGTTGCAGATGTCTGTTTTAATTAGCATGGATTTCTCAATTATTCACCGTAAGTTGTTTTATAGATGTTTATTCACATTCTTAATACAAAATAAACTTGTATTAATTATATTTATATAATAGCGACCTTTGGGGATTTAAAGTGGAATCATTTATCAAAATCATTCTTATGTTATGTGAATCAAATATCAAGTGAAATGAAAAGAAATTGAATGAAACCAGTATTCTATTGTTATGTAAAAGATTAAGGTCGACATGTCAATATCGCTCTTTCGCTCTTTCGCTCTATCGCTCTTTCGCTCTATCGCTCTTTCGCTCTATCGCTCTTTCGCTCTATCGCTCTTTCGCTCTATCGCTCTTTCGCTCTATCGCTCTTTCGCTTTATCGTTCTTTCGCTTTATCGTTCTTTCGCTTTATCGTTCTTTCGCTTTATCGCTTTATCGCTCTTTCGCTTTATCGCTCTTTCGCTTTATCGCTCTTTCGCTTTATCGCTCTTTCGCTTTTTATCGCTCTTTCGCTTTATCGCTTTGTCGCTCTTTCGCTTTATCGCTCTTTCGCTTTATCGCTCTTTCGCTTATCGCTCTTTCGCTTTATCGCTTTATCGCTCTATCGCTTTATCGCTCTATCGCTTTATCGCTCTTTCGCTTTATCGCTCTTTCGCTCTTTCGCTTTATCGCGCTGTTATTATCGCTTTATCGCTCTTTCGCTTTATCGCTCTTTCGCTTTATCGCTCTTTCGCTTTATCGCTTTATCGCTCTTTCGCTTTATCGCTCTTTCGCTTTATCGCTCTTTCGCTCTTTCGCTCTTTCGCTTTATCGCGCTGTTATTATCGCTTTATCGCCCTTTCGCTTTATCGCTCTTTCGCTTTATCGCTCTTTCGCTTTATCGCGCTGTTATTATCGCTTTATCGCTCTTTCGCTTTATCGCTCTTTCGCTTTATCGCTCTTTCGCTTTATCGCTCTTTCGCTTTATCGCTCTTTCGCTTTATCGCGCTGTTATTATCGCTTTATCGCTCTTTCGCTTTATCGCTCTTTCGCTTTATCGCTCTTTCGCTTTATCGCTCTTTCGCTTTATCGCTCTTTCGCTTTATCGTGCTGTTATTATCGCTTTAGCGCGTTGTTATATCGCTTTGTCGTGCGGCGTTATCGCTTTGTCGTGCGACACTATCGCTTTGTCGTGCGACACTATCGCTTTGTCGTGCGGCGTTATCGCTTTGTCGTGCGGCGTTATCGCTTTGTCGTGCGGCGTTATCGCTTTGTCGTGTTGCTCTATCGCTTTGTCGTGCAGCCTTATCGCTTTGTCGTGTGACTATATCGCTTTATCGCTTTGTCGTGTTGATACCAGAGGGCGAAAGAGCGATGTCCCCTCTCGGCCATCATACTTATCCCTTGTAACAGAATTATATTTATTTTTAGCCTTTAAATATTTACCGAGAGCTTCTTCCTCTCTACAACTTCTAAAAGCAAGCAATAACCTCTCCTTTTCAAAACGATAGTATCTACAATCGGAATCATACCAGGGTTGAGTTGTAACACTGTCTAGAGTACGTTTACGCTCCATACATTTACCAGCCTCATTAATAGCTTTAGTGAAGAGATCAACAGCTGCAAAAACATTATCAAAAATAAGATCTGAACACTCATGTAACATCAATACAATTTTTTCTGACATTAAGTTTTCTCTAAACAGTTCAGCTTTATTTTCATCCCACACAAAGCGGTAGTCGTCGAGTGGTTCACGTGCGTCACGATCCTGCACGGGTTTTGCCGGGAAGTCACGTGATTGAAATTGACAACATAACGGTAGATGATCACAGTCAGACCGCGATAAGACGTTGAATTGTTTACAAACATAAAACAACGGTGATGAGAAGATAATATAGTCAATAACACTCTTTCCAGAATGACTCAGAAATGTAAAGTCACCTACATCAGCGTCTTGGCCACAGCGGCCATTCATTATGAATATGTTTAGAACTGCACACCAACTAAGAAGTTTTTTCCCAAGCAGGTTTACAACTTTATCGCAAGAGCGACGTTTTATAGACATAGTATCGAATATTATGTTAATACTGTCATCACCTATGGCATCGGATATGCTATCATCAACACTGTCTTGTTCTTCACCGGTTCTTGCATTAAAATCACCTCCGATAATGACATATGGGTCATCCACATCACACAGTAGTGACAGTAACGAATCAAAGTAATATGTTAATCCACAAGAGAATGGTTTAGAGTCATACCATGAAGAACCAGGAGGGTTCACGTAAACAACAGACAAAAGAACATCTTTGTCCAAACAAAATACAGATTTGTCAAATAAAATGAAGACAGCATTATCAATAATTCTAAAAATTTTTACATGCAAGTCTAAATACTTCCTTATTAACAGAAAAACGCCACCAGAAGGTCTTCCCGATGTAGATGTTTTTAAAGCGTCAACAGAATAATATTTAAAGTCATGAAACACTGATAAATAATCGAATCTGATAGTCCAAGTTTCAGATAAACCTATGATATCAAAATCATTTATGAAAGAAATAAAGTCATCATCATTACTTTTGTTGCGAAAACCTGCTATATTCCAGAAAAGACAGTTCTGGAAGTTGTTTATGTCCTGGCATTGTAACCTGGGTCGGCCACATCCCTAGGTAGAATTGTTGTCATCGTTGTTAGAATGGTGACGCGACAGTCTGGCGGTGCTATCCTCGTCAGTTGTAGATTCACTTGCTGGTAGATCACGAGTTCTGTAGGGAAGACGGTCCTCAACAACTAGTTTTCCTTTCCTGCAATAACCGTGTTTGTTTTTCTGTTTCAAATCGGCGATGGTCTTTCGCTGATTGGCAGTTAGGTCATTAGAGATTCCGTAACCGTTCGATTTCATATTATCCCGACATTTCAGAGCTAGTATTTTATCATTAGTAGTCTTGAACTTCACAATAAGGGGTCTTGGGCGTTTCGCTCTCGTTGATGGATTTCCTATTCTATGTGAGTCCAAAATAATGTCGTTGCAAAAATTCACCCCTGTACTGTGTTTATTCAGGATATCACACACGCGGAGTTTGTAGTCGCACATCGGCTCATCTGGCATTTCACTAAGTCCATGCATCAGAACATTATTACGTCGATTAAACTGGTCCATACGTTCCATATTGTCTTGCATCTCACCAATATCGTGTTTAAGTTGAGATGTAGAGTTGCCATCTTTGTGCTCGAGGGAAACTAGTCTATCGTTGACGTCTAAGTCTAAACGTAAAATGTTCTGTTGCGCCTTTATGCTCTCAAAGTCAACCTGTATTTCACTCAACGACGCATTCAACTTTCTGGTATCAGATTTTACGTCTCTTATATCACGGGCCAGTTCACTTTTCATTGAGCGAATCTCTCTTAAAAGGTCATCCTTCATAGTGGAAATTCACCGACAGTCACATTATTAATATCACTGTGTTTAGGAGGTGGGCCTGAATTAGACTCTATATCTCCATATAATAAGAGGGCATGAACACATGTAATGTTCCTCGACAAAATTATTACACTGCTTAGGATAAATATTGTAGAGAAGAGACGATAGCCTACATACACACCGGGTGTCCAACTTGAGAACGGGTTGTACCCGGCAACATGGCCGACTTGCTTCGTACCTCGTGGTTGACGGAACAGGCCAATTTTCATTCTCCATTGCGCCACTGATACCCCCATAACGCTCAGGTTGCTGCTTTAAGGGATTTGATACCTATTTGGACCTCAGGTGTAAATTAGGCACTTAGGTATAGGGGAAAATGTCCCGAAACAGCAGATCACCCGGGAGCTCTTCCAAGCACGTCTTGCTGGCTGCAAGGGCGGGTAACTCTCTGATTCAGCACTGGCAGACCCCCTTGCGAGGCCAGTGCCTACTAGTCCACACGGACAGTTCAGCGGCTGCTTGGTCAATAAACAAGCAGGGGTCCACCAGGGCAGAGTCTCTGCTACGCGTGTCACTCCGGCTCTTCGAGCTGGTGGACGAGGTGGTCCTGGACATTCGAGCAGTCCACATTCCAGGTGCCAAGAACATCGCGACCAGATGGCCCTCCCCCGACGGAGTGGCAACTGAACCCAGTAGTCTTCAGGGGGTTTTGTCTCCAGTTCCGCACCCCTCTGATAGACCTATTCGTGACATGCCTCAATCACCAATTGCCAACCTATGTCTCTCCAGTACCAGACCCGCTAGCGATGGGCTTAGACGCGCTCTCGTTAGGGTGGGAGGGGATGGACGCCTATGCTTTTCCGCCGTCGGCAATCCTCTCCCAAGTGGTATCCAAGATAGGGACAACTCGGGTTCTTCAACTTCTTCAGTCATGGAGCGATCTGCTTCTCAGCAGGCCAAGCGGAAGGTTACACAAGAACCCTCAGGTGTTCTGCCTTCACGCTTGGCTTGTATTAAGAGAGGGTTAAGGAGCAGTGGTTATTCGAGGTACGTCGCCAATGCCATAGCTACCTCTCATAGGAAGACCACTAGGAAACTCTATGATTTCCAGGGTCAGCCTTACTTGGTTTAGCTCCTGACTTTGTCTGAAAAAATAGGCAGCTGATGAGGCTGGCCGTACTTTCTCTATTCCGGCTCTGAGTTCTGACTCAGGAGAGATGGATCTCTCTCTGTGTCCGGGCGTTGAGGGTGTACGTGCAGCGTACCCGCAGGCTGAGGGATGGCAGGCGTCATCTGTTCTTGCCTCACTCGCCGAGGAGCACCAAGGGGCGAGACAAGCGAGAGTTGGGGGTGTACCTGAGGTAGGCGGTCATTGATGCGTACAAGGCTGCTGACCTGCCTCCTCCTTCGCGTTCCAACCCGCATGAGATCCGTGCAGTTTCAGGCACGATGGCTTACCACTGTAACATCGCGGTCTCGGACGTCATGGCTGGTTGTTTTTGGCGTTCCTCAGAGGTTTTCGCCATCCATTACCTACAAGATGTCTCCACAGCAGATCTCGAAGGCATCTCTAGGCTGGGTCCACAAGTATTCGCTCAGACGAAGGTGGTCCCCCCAACCAGACCAAGAAGGGGACAGTCCTCTTAGGAGCTTGTTCCCCGCAGGTCTTATGATGCTCATTGTAATAAACCTTGTTTGCATTGTTTGCTCCTTGTCTGTTGTTTTGTTCTTTACCTTCGCTTTTAACACCCCCTCCCCGTTGGGGTCGGGGGCAGTGTGTTAATCAGCAGTTGAGTGGCTGGGTTGTCTCTTCGATCCGCTTAGCGGTAGAGATGGTGTCTCCCGGGCTGTGCCTTGTCCTCACCTCAAGGTGGAGGACTCGTAGGTTAGCTTACACTCAGGGCTTATTGCTGGTCTCGTCTCTACCACATATCTACTGACCCGCCTCCATGCAGTGGGATTCTAGGCATAGTAGGTCTAGTCAACAGATAGGTATTTAAATAATAGTACGTTTTTGATTAAACGTAATTATTTATACTTACCTGTTGACTAGACCTACGCGCTAGGCCCGCCCATCCTCCCTGCTTGATCTGTCTTGCTTTTTATTGGGCCTGTTCAGAGAATGAGGTTCCGGTGGTGACGTCACGAGACCATGCAGACTTACCGCCCTTGGGAGAGGGATTTTACGCATCCCCTACTCCACTGTTTCGGTTTCGTCTGTGTTATCGTTGAAATAGCATACCTTAAGAGGAGGTAGGCATAGTAGGTCTAGTCAACAGGTAAGTATAAATAAGTATGTTTAATCAAAAACGTACTATTATAGGGAGCTTAAATATTGTGTACAGACTCCATGGCCAGTGGGGATCAAATTGTAGATTTTGGTGACCCTGTACCCCAAATGTAGGTCACATGGTTCATGACCATAAAAAGCTATTTTCAATTTATTCTCAAGTAGGAAGGTCTAGAAAGGTGAAATGTTCTGTACAGACTTTTTGGCCAATGATGATTCTAAATTGTAGATTTGGTGATCCCGTGGCTCAAACGAGTTGACTGTAAGATTAATTTCATTGTTTACATTGATAAAAAAAGAAAAACCTTGCACAACATAACACAACAAGTACAGTACATTTGTAGTAACCTTTTTGTTCATTTTAACAGATCAGATACCGTCGGAAGGGCAAACGTTTTGTATAATTCGTATCTAATGAGACATCGTGTGGTATTCCGCATATCTTTTCCTGTTAACAATGTATTACTTGAGATTGCTTAGATCTTCAACCTTAGATAATAAATCACTTAAGTCCTATTGAGCTACAGAGCTCATGGGTTTATATTTATTATATACCTAGCAATGAAATATATGATTATAATATAGCACATCGTATGTGAACATAACATCACAAACACACCTTGTTCGAGCTGCACGTGCATGCATGCTTTGTCATACAGACATTCAGACGTCTGGTGGCTAGCATGTGACTGCGTGTGGGAAATGTTATCCGAGTGCGAGGTGATTTCACCAGATATTCAGTTTACAAGTCATTATGGACCTTGATAGAGTGTTTAACATTTCTTTAATGTGATTTTCTTCTGTTTTCGTTGTAACCGCCTCAGCAACCATACTTATTCATCTTATGTTTCCATTGATCTTAGTGGACTTTCGTTTGCTACACAAAAAATGTAATTAGTGCCCAAAGTCGGTCATGTGTTCTCACTTTTGTTACTGAACATTCACATGAGGCCATCTAAACAGTTTATTTAAGTGTTTTCCACGGTACCACTTGTTTTGAGATTGAAGATCCAGTTTTCCTTGAGGATCAAAAGTGTATACATCAATAATGAAATGTAATTCGAATCGATTATATATGTGCCAGGCCATCGCAGCATAAAACAATGATTATTTAAATCAGGTCCCTCAAACAGTGGGACCGTAACAATTCAATGACAGTTGTAATTATGTTGATTGTTATCGTTACCCAGTAGTACCAAAGAACATGACATTTAATGAAGATTGAAAACAGGATGGTAAATTATAAACTTTATCTTAAAGGTGCATCCATTGTGTTTCAAATATTTTTATTTGGCTTTAATACGTTCCAACACACCATATGTGCTGTTTACAATACAAATAAATTCACTTAGCTTGCAATCCCCAATCGCCAAACATACCATAATTACCATTTTCCAATTAAAATCGAGTAACATCATTATGCATGTGTAGAAACCGAAAGTGAACATACTATTTACATGCACAGTAGTTATATATGACCTATTGAACATTATTAACCCAAATTTCCTATTTTGTCTGGTGTAAATAAGATTCCAAAATTACGTTTGACTCATTGGCGCGCGCCACACGCAGTGCATTGTCCGGTTTTCGATCAGAAATCACTACTTTTACCTTCATATCGTCAATATACTAAGTCGAGTATCATTAAAATGGTTGTTTTCAGTAACAGTTGGTACCTCTCGATAAAATAAGACCATTTATAACGTTTGTCATATTTGGCCCCCAACAACACATTGGATGTACCTTTAATCAGCAGTGTAGCTAACTGGATTACACAGCTAACAAGAGAATTAGTGAGCACAGCTCACTCATGATACCCCCGCTTTTAACATTGGTCAAAGAGAAATGTTTGAAAATAGCAAAAGGGCATCAATGTTTAAACTTTTGTATGAACAGACCATTATATATCAGTATTATTAAAGCAGAGTAAGTATTACACTTGTAAGCCTGTTTTAGAAGTAAAAGTCGAAAAATTTGAAAAATGGCATTAAATATGCAAATGAGGGTATGAAACATACAAATATGCAAATGAGGGTATGAAATATAAAAATGACAGATGTACACATCAGTGGTTTCGTAACATTTGAACAATTAGTGTCTGAGTTATGAGTGGAACAAAAAGTGTGAATGGCGAAGATGAAAAATTGAGAAAAATTGCAAATGAGGGTATTAAACATACAAAAGGCAGATATACACATCATGGTGATTGTACATATCAAGTTTCGTAACATTTGAACAACTGGTTTCAGAGTTATGAGTGGAACAAAAAGTGTGAATGGTTAAGTCGAAAACGGAGAAAATTTGCATAAATTATGCAAATGAGGGTATGAAACATACAAAAGGCAGATGTACACATCATGGTGATTGTACATATCAAGTTTCGTAACATTTGAACAACTGGTTTCAGAGTTATGAGTGGAACAAAAACTGTGAATGGTTAAGTCGAAAAACAGAGAGTATTGGCATAAATTATGTAAATGAGGGTATGAAACATACAAAAGGCAGATGTACACATCATGGTGATTGTACATATCAAGTTTCGTAAAATTTTAGCAACTGGTTTCAGAATTATGAGCGGAACACAAACCGGACGGACGCACGGACGGACGGACGGACGTGCTGACCGCTATATACCCCCGACTACTCCGTAGAGGGGGTATAAATATGCGTTAAAGGTTACCCACAATATTGAGAATAGTCATGGGCTCCTTTCACAAAGCGACCTTTACTGAGGTTAACCGTTAACTCCCATTCTTTAACATTACACTAACCTTAGTGACTTACTATCTATCAACTTAGTGCTTTGTGGAAGGGAACCATGTAAACCATCATCAACCTTTGGATAATCAAGTATCGACAGTTTCAGATGTAGACGTGTTTTGCCTTAAGATCTGTGTTACCCATCCTGGGTACTGGTGAGTTCTTACCTGAATACCTGTACTCGCCTTATATTTGAATGTTTTTGTTTTATAGTGATCATGGATTTCTTCGGCCTCGTCGTGCTTGTTCTTTGTTCTCTGGTATGTAGTCTGTGTACCTACATATACATATACCTGCATATATATGATTATAACGTCATGACCCGTGACGTCATAATCACTGTAATGTTAACCTCCCAGAAGAGTAAAACGAAACATGTAGGAGGAAATTGGAGTTAGTTATTCTTTTTAATTAAGAAATAAAGTTCCCTGTACCCCAATGTGTTTTGTAATAAAGTATAGTTTTGCCCTGAACTATTATAGTTAAAGTACGAGGACGGGTACAGGGAACTTTATTACTTTTCTAAGATAACCCATAACACAACATTCTGCTTTGAGTAATTTTGCAAGAAAAATAGAGTTTTCTTCCTTAATATTAATAATCCATGATCAGGGCCAACTGACGAGCCGTGCGACAACAGCGACTATGACGTCATTGTTCTGTTGTGACGTCATAGTGGTTCCTGGGGTTGCCTAATGCGGATTTCGTCGTTTTGGTTAAAGTACAAATGTAGCTTAAAATTTAAGACTAATTCGGATACAAAAGAACACATTCCTTCAATAATTGTTATAACAACGCTACCGTTGTTTTAGTACATCATCATTTGCAGAAAAACACGGTCTTTTCAACTGCCCTCTTTCGTTGGGTTACCATGGGCACACGTGACTACGAGGGGAGCGGAAACGTCATTCAATTGTTACGTCATCACAAAAACTATACCTTTATCGTCTGATAAAGTACTTTTATTTCGATTGTTCTAGCCGCTAGGCATCTTAGAAACTCATTTCAATATATGATTTCTACAAGTATACTTGTAGAAACACTTTTAGTCAATATAGATTTTAATATGTTAGTATATATCATATATATTGTAGATTTTTCTGTCTGAATGTCATTGTTGTGCACATTACTAAACGTACAATAGGAATCTGTGATATGTCACGACCAGTCACGTTAGCTCCTATGTTGCAGGCTCCCGTGTTTGCATCTTCATGTCCAAGGGATATCAGGTAAGGCATCCGAAATCTGTGACAAGTGCGTCAACCGGTAGAACTTTCTCTGTTTATATATAGTTCGTCCTACATCGACTTTATTTATATTTTCTGTGATTTCTCTCTCTCTCTCTCTCTCTCTCTCTCTCTCTCTCTCTCTCTCTCTCTCTCTCTCTCTCTCTCTCTCTCTCTCTCTCTCTCTCTCTCTCTCTCTCTCTCTCTCTCTCTCTCTCTCTCTCTCTCTCTCTCTCTCTCTCTCTCTCTCTCTCTCTCTCTCTCTCTCTCTCTCTCTCTCTCTCTCTCTCTCTCTCTCTCTCTCTCTCTCTCTCTCTCTCTCTCTCTCTCTCTCTCTAGACATGGGCAATTATGTAATATCCTCTCTGTAGCTTCAGCAAGGTCATCTGCAGTCTGTCGGCGGATCCCCTGTACTGCGCGCACGAGCTGGAGGAGGAGAGTGGATGTTACTTTTCGGACCCGGATACATGGGACGACCCTTGTGATGCCAAGACCAACCTGTCCTACGGTTGTCATGTAAGCACCTTGTCTTCATTCAGACTCCAGTCAGACTTAGTGTAGTGA
This sequence comes from Gibbula magus, assembly GCA_936450465.1. Taxonomy (NCBI): domain Eukaryota; kingdom Metazoa; phylum Mollusca; class Gastropoda; order Trochida; family Trochidae; genus Gibbula; species Gibbula magus. Next base: position 75,805,813 of record OW388296.1, on the reverse strand, counting down.
TGTTTGTCTCCACTCATCTGAGGACACGAACTTGTCTCTAGCTTGTCAAGTGTAGTGATGTTTGTCTCCACTCATATGAGGACACGAACTTGTCTAGCTTGTCAAGTGTAGTGATATTTGTCTCCACTCATATGAGGACACGAACTTGTTCTAGCTTGTCAAGTGTAATGATGTTTGTCTCCACTCATCTGAGGACACTAACTTGTCTCTAGCTTGCAAAGTGTAGTGATGTTTTTCTCCACTCATCTGAGGACACGAACCTGTCTCTAGCTTGCCAAGTGTAGTGATGTTTGTCTCCACTCATCTGAGGACACTAACTTGTCTCTAGCTTGCCAAGTGTAGTGATATGTGTCTCCACTCATATGAGGACACGAACTTGTCTCTAGCTTGCCAAGTGTAGTGATGTTTGTCTCCACTCATCTGAGGACACGAACTTGTCTCTAGCTTGTCAAGACAGTGTATGCTCCTTATCAAGGCACCAACTTGTCCTAAATAAATCTGCAGTTTCACATTTGACACATTTATATTGATGAAGACGTTGACTGCTGTCCTGTCAGTCGTTACTGTATGTGGTCCCCTGGACTTCACTAATGTTCACTATCGGGCACTCCGCTATATACACGAGCTAAATTGACAATTAATAGGTATACATCGACCAACATTGAAACACAAGTTGAGATTTCATATGACCAGTTTGAGTATTGAGTTTGCAATCAATAAACACAACATGTCAATGTGACCTCATATTTCAGGAGGGCTATTGCTACATCCAGTGTATTGGACCACAGCTGGGTAACGACGAATGGTGTTATCTGAGAAAGAGAAAGGTGGGGACAGTGAAATGGCACGAGTGTGAGACGGACGAGCAATGCGAGCCTTCCAAAATTGGAGTCCCCTATCGCTCCCAGTGTGGCAAATGTGGCTAATTCATCCTCAGTTGAAGTGAGATCTGAATCCCATTCCCAACAGTGGATTCAGCTCTCCACCTTCTTCTCCCTTCCTGTACTTGTAAATTCTGAGTGAACCATCCCCCTGTACAAATTTTGAACGAACACTGTACTTCGGTTTAATTAGCACATTATTATTAAAGCAAAGCACCTGCATGAGTTTGTTTTGTTGTAAATTATGCTATATATGTGTTACCATTATCTTATTATTAATCCTTCATGTAGCATGCACCGTATTAGATGGAATATTGAAGTACTCATAACCGTAGTTTACTTAATATTGAACACGTTTTTAGTTATTAAAGTTGTTGGTAAGATTGTAAACAACGGATGTCACTTCAGTTTTCTGTGATGAAGTTACGGATATACAGATTACATAAAATGACACATGCTGCAAAGGAAGAGAATTGTACCAATCTTATTTAGAGCGGATCCAACATAACACTCGTACCTTTCTGCGTTTCTGATCTGAGGATTGTAACGTAGAGGTAATATCAGACGACTTTTACTCCAGCCAATCAGCGGCGTAGCTTGATAGCCAAGTGATCAACTTGAGTTGACATATACGGAATACCACATTAAATGCCACATATAAGAATGATTTTGATTGGCTGGATTTGAATGTAAAAAGTCACATTGACATGACCTCTGCGAGGTAGTACTCAGATCGACGGACTTGACACGAATGTTACGTTCGATCTGATTTCAATGAGATTGGGAATCGTACAACACCAGATGTCGTCTCTGCGCCATAGCAGCATGGATCAAATATGGTGCTGGAGGAGTTGCGCCAGTAGATATCCCCTGTACAGAGAATGCGGACTGCAACTCAGACAACCACGACTTCAAGTGCTCTAATTTACATAAAATTATACAAAGAAACATCAGAATAGCGCCAATCCCCATCTCCGCTTTACAGTGACTCCTTGATTCCATAGGAAGTTATTCTTAACGACGGGATTTTGTCAATCTCAACTCCATTTGGAGTATACACTTTTGCAGCCACTAGAAGATCAAGTTAAAGCGACATACTCATTTCGTTCGAGATATCCATTTAAAACTGGGTAAAGTAGACCACATAACCACAATAGTGTGTCAAAGTATATTGCAAATTGCTCTCCGCAACTTGGTGTATTCATGTTTTCACGTGGTCACCATCTGGTCATTTACCAACGTATCCATGGGTCTATACTAGCTAGAAGAGAGAAAACATCTTGCCGACTCCCGCACTTGTAACAATCATAATCGGGATGTACGTAGACAATATGGATAAGATTATAATCAAGGAGAAACGACCAGTGAGGAAACGGCGGAAAACGATAACATATTTTATGTAATCAGAAAAAGCATTACTGTAGTTAATTCTTATATTTTACCCTTGCCTTGATTGTATCAGTCTTACCTGTCCTTTGAGTGTCGCCACATGGTGGTTATAAGTTGAACGTGGTGACAAGTACATGAGTAAATATACCATGAAAGGATATAGTAATAAGGTAGGGTCTATACGGCTATATGTCTTTGAAACGCTGTTTCAAAGCGTTACACGCGCCTGTGATTATGGTATCATGTATTCACAAGTACTTATTTGTCGTTTGACTGCAGAATTCTGCTGCTGGGATGAGACTTTACGACATGACACAGTCACTGACTTGATCACCAAATATAAACCTACTAGCCATATAACGTCATACTAGAAACGACCTTTCTAAACCGTATCACCCGGTACGAGGGGCGTACAAAGTTGTAAGTCCATCGAGGAGGGTTTTCACAGACAATTGTAAATCATGTTAGAAGGAATTACAATGATTGTAAAACCTGATATACTTGATAAGATGACGGCTTGAAAGTAAAGATCTAGGATACAACCTAAGACTAGTTTTGAAAAAGTTCCCAAATAAATGACAGAATATAAACAGCAACTGTTTTGAAGAAAGTGCGTCTCGAACCCGTACTCTCCAACACCTGTAGAACGTGAGCTAGCGCTTTAGTTTATTGCCCCAACGAGGCAGATGAGATTCCACGGTACAGAAGCAAATTATATAGCTCGGCTTCACACAGGAATTTTATGATTTTATTAACGACTCTGTTTACCAGGGATCCTCAATATAACGCGATAACAAAGCATGTTTTACACTTTAAAACTGTTGATAATATAGAGAAACCAATTTACCTCGAATATGGTAAAGTTGTAGACCCTGATAGCCATGCATCCTCGGGTTTTTCCTTCCTATCAGGGTCCACAACCTTACCATATCCTCGGTATCATTGTTTCTCCGTATAATACCATCATGTCATTGTGAATCAAGGTGTTAACATTACAATTTCAGGTTATTCTCTGTAGAGAAGTGAATTTTAGTGATCACTTCAAATTGTTGGGAGTACTTATAGTGCGTGTATATAGTAGCAGAAATTCCCTGTATCAATAAATGTATTTGTGCCAACTAAACTTTTACCGTTTGACTCATTAACACTATAATGTCCACATTATGACTTGCGACTGCACATGCTCTCCTAACTTACTCAGAACATTTATTTTATGTCCTCGAATCGGAGATCCTGAGGGTATAGATATTGTTTTTCACCAGTCCGTTTTCCGAAAAACTTTGAATTTGTGCTAAATTGCAGAAAGTGGGATGACATATATAACAAGGTTACACCTGATCATTGTCTAATTTGCATGTATTTGAATTAAATTAAATTAATTGAATGTTCAATTAGCAAGATAAAGACCATAACAGAAATGTGAACGTTTGAATTTGTTTATGATCATGGAGCCTTGTATTCGTATATGGACATTCCTACATATAATTATTATAGAAAAACATAGTTGATTAGTTCCCACGATAAATCATCTATTTAAGTTTCCGTTAATTGCATTGCCTAATAATGTGCCTATTATCACCCACTTCAGAACTACGCCTGTTACAGTCAGTGTGTGGGGGACGGTCTGGGAGACAATGAGTGGTGCTGGAGAAGTATCGCCAGTAGAGATTCCCTGTACAGAAAGTACGGACTGCAACCCAGACCGTCACGACTTCAAGTACTCTAATTCCGGCAACTAGATGTGAGACGCATTTTAAAAGTTATTATAGAAGTCGTGTAACTTTTCTATTGTAATAAATAAAGAGTAATTACATCCCATTTAGACATCGTTGTCTTTGTCAACCATTCATAAAAGTGTCCTCTCCATTATCGATACCATGCTTCAAGGTGAAAGAGTCCTGATATCTGATACACGGACACTTTTTGAAAACTATTTTTAACACAAGGTTAAATAAAAAATCCAACGACAAAGACATCAACAATGAGCTCAATGTTTCATTTAATTAGATCATAATATAATAATATAACATAATGATTTCTATAGCGCCTGCTTTCCAGCGCATCTGCTGCTCCACGGCGCTGTTACAGTCTAGCAGGCTACTGATGGATATGCCTGTCTGAACAGGTGTGTCATCAGGAGCTTTCTGAAAGTCTGATTGTCTGCTGCCTGCTTGATGTTCATTGGCAGACGATTCCAGAGACACGGTGGGGACACAGAGAATGACCTCTCGGCCATTTTTGTTTTGGTGTCTGGAACTGTCAGTAGGTTGTTGGCTACTGATCTCAGTTGTCTCCTTGGCTGGTATGGGCAGAGACGAGGTTTAAGATATGGTGCTGCATCAGGATGGTTGAGTACAGCGAAGGTCAGTGAGAGGATTTTGTATTGGACTATTTCCTTAATGGGGAGCCAGTGTAGACTTGCCAGAACGGGAGTGGCGAGCTCGTGTTTAGGGTTCTTGTGATAATACGTGTAGCAGTGTTCTGCACTCTCTGCAGGTGGTGTGTTGATCCTGTGCATCCAAGAAGAGCATTGCAGTAATCTAGTCTCGAGAAGACGTAACTGTGCATCAGAAGCCTTGTTGTTCTGACATCTAAGAATCCACCGATCTTTCCGATGTTCCTGATGTGGATGTTAGCAGCTCTAGCTACTGCAAGTGCTTGGGTTTCAGGTGATAGGGTCTTGTCTAACATGACTCCAAGATTGCTGACACAAACAGAGGGACCGACATTTGAGTTTCCTATGCTGATTACTGTTTCGGAGGCTTTGAGGAGCTGTTGCTTGACGCAAGAACACGAATTGTAATGCTTCATTTACCAATAATATCAAAACAAAAACATTATTTTAATTAACATATTATATTTGGTAGATATTACGCTTGGGAGAATTGAAAGAACAAATAAACATAGGTTCTGATAAACCTTAATCCACAACAATCGCAATTTTAGTAAATTAAATGTTAATCTAGAAATAAATGAATAAATAGAGATTACATAACTCGTGAGTGTTGAATATCGAAAATATTCCAACTCACTATTTTTAAATGTTGTGATTTATTCACGAGCGAAAGCGAGTGAATAAATCACAACATTTAAAAATATTGAGTTGGAATATTTTCGATATTCAACACTCACGAGTTATGTAATCTATTTATAACATATGAAACTTTATATTCATTTGAGACAAGCATCAGACTATGCGCGACATTACCGCGTAATAATACTAATACTAAGTAATTAATCTTGGTGGAGTCAAACCGTAAAACAGTGAAAAATTTAGTCCCGTTTTCCGTTACGCTTTCGCTCGCATCTTCATAAAACATCATATTAACACTATCATTATCACAATGTTTGTCATCATCAATGTCCTAAATCAAGATATCAAGAAGCACTTTAACAGCAAACATTGACGCTGTTGGCGTCGACGGAGGTCGTCATTCCTTGACCGGCTGTTTTCATACAGCCGTTTCATGAACGTTTCTACATGAAAGTTTCTTATTTTGAACTTCATACATGTTTATCTGAACGTTGATCACATCAAAAACTGAATATTTATGCCGATTCTAAACGCAATCATTTATAAACTATATGATTTTACTACTAAAACACGGAATTCGTGTTGACAAAAACACGGCCGTTGTAAACAAAAGGGAGATAACTCTTCCTACACTAAATTGAAGCAAAATATTATTGTCATCTAATTATAAATTATTCGTGATCGGAACCCGAATTCTCTATTTTTAATTGTGCACATCTAGGTTTGCTATGATGCAAATTTAATAATTGCCAAAAATACGTACAGGAAAAAGATATGATGAACTGAAAAAACTGAACTGGAGAGTGGGTTCGGCTGTACGCGATCAGCTGATGGCGAAAGTAGTACGGCATTATGACGTCACTTTCGTTGAATAACTTGTTTTGGTTACACAACACTCATTGAATAACTTTCAACTGGTTACACAACACTTGTTTCAAATAACCAAAATTATTTCATAAAGATATTCAGAACACGTATGTAATATACTAGATTTAAACACAAATCGTTTTAATCAATAATAGTAACACATCAAATAAAGAACAAGAAAGTTTCATTTACCTAAATAGCGACAGTTCGAGCGAATATATTTCTTTCGAAATATCACTGGCGCTGTGCTACACTGATGTAGGTCCGATTCCTTCTCAACTTCGGCACGAAATGTACATATCGTGAAAAATGGCAATCAATTGCATGTTTTGCACGATTTCCGAAAATTTAGTTCGTGCATTCAAATTACTAAAATCGCTCAGGCTGAACATCATTAGCACTAGGCACTTCATTCATAACCTGGTGATTGGGTCACAGGACAGGGCTCTCGGACAAACTGTCCTTGTTAATCCCAATACAAGTCGAAAACTGTGGTAGTAAATATTGCGTTAATCGATAGAGGTTGTCGTCCTTCTCTGTGCTTGATAAAACTAACATAAGTAATTTCTTGGTCCACATTTATTAATTCGAATATGCTAGCATCACTGGATTCGTTAAAATACTTCAACATTTTACATACTAGATTCTTTATTGTAACTGATGTCCAGTTTGTTTAGACTATTAATTAAACCCATTCTATGTGTCACGCCATGCGAAAAGTTAATGACATTATCTCCTCTAAATGTGGAATTGATATTAACAATAGGCTTTGTTAAGCATTCTTAATAGCTTCTACATATGTATATACGTAGCTTTGTGTACGTATCAATAATATTCGAAGCGTATTTTGTGATAACACAAACAATGTCTGATATTTAAAACGATATGCGGATATCAGATTTACTCCACTTGTTGTATATAACGGTTCCGAGATGAACAGGTGAACCATACCAAGAGAGTTGTCCAGACTTCAGAAAGGTAAGCGTTGATCATGATGCATTTAACGTAAACTTAAACGGTAAACTGGTCGAGAAGCTGATGGTGCTTATACTAGTCGTATGTAGATGGTTAAAAAGCGATAGATTTAAGAAGTATCGAATAAGGTATGCTGAATCCTCGTTATTTTGTAAAAACAACATCTAAAATATCCCTAAACATTAAGCAAAAAGTTAAACGCCCCATATCTAAAACTGAAATGTGATTCTGTGGATATGTTACGCTAATGTGACTGGATTAATCTCAAAAATTATTATTTTAGTAATTTCTTAAAATTATTATTTGACTGATTTCTTCAAAGACAATCACTCATGTTGACATTGTATGTATTGACAGTTCAAAACAAATAACTATTATATAAACAGACGCATGCAGAAAATTAATTAAAACTCAAATACAACTTGCAACTATTTGTCATAATCAGGGTGACTGTGCCCTTTTTGCCGATTTGATATGTTCTTAATGTCACAAATGAATTACATTTAATATTTGTTAGAGATTTGCAAATTGTTGTTTGTTCAAGTTATTTATTTGTTCACGTTAAACTTGTATGATAAGATAAGGTTAGCACATGCACATCTTCTTATTGCACAGTGTACAAGAAGTGAAATGTATAAAATGTACCCGATCTATGGCACTGCACTATTATTTACATACTCTAGTTGATAACTCATCGTAGCCATTGATATCCTCTCAATTTTATCGCTCTACCAGACAAAACACTGACACCTCCCCCAACCCCTGTCCCCGCTAGATGGCTTAATGCCTGTGACGTCATTCCTTCCTTTATCGCCGAGCGGTGTGGACGCATCCACACTGCTCTCAGAGTCATATCTTTGTGGGATAATTAGTTCACCCTCGACTGGGTTATCTTATTATACATATTTCAGATTAATTAGAATCATCTTATTATTTAACCTCTCTTACAGGGGTATGAGTTAGTTAGAGGTTTTATCTCGCTGTCTTCTCAGTGTGTGAGTTCACTGCAGTGACCTGATCTAGGTCAACACACTCAGCTGTGGGGACCGGGTAGAGTGTACATTTCACCCGGGCTGCACGTGCAGTCCGTCTGCGGGTTGCTGGCAGGGTTAGGGAGTCTTACTCTGATCGCTTGGTAGGGTCGATGGCTTGGCAGTCGTCTTGACTGCCTTCCTTCGCCTTCAGTCGGTCCGTCGTCTGGCTGTCTCCGTCTTCCGATGGTGATTGTCACGACTCCTTCTGTTCGCAGGCTTCGGTCCCGCTTCGGAATGACGCCTTCTATTCAGTGTAGGCCTCCAGGTTATTGTTTTGAAACGACACCTTCTTGAGACGACGTCGAGTCGTTAGGTGCTGAATATAAGGTGATTATCACACGGGCCAGCATGAGGTCGGAGATGATTTCATCGACCCCTCCAGGCCTCCTTTTATTCCCTTGTCGGTTGATGTGTCCTCGGACGAACAATTGCCGGATGCTAGCTAGCGGCCATTGCTGAATGGTCAGGGTCATTTGCCGAGTGGCCGCTCCGTTGATACCCCTCGGTGTGGGACAGCCATCTCATCCATTTAGACAAGGAGAATGGGGCCCAAGGTCTCTATCATGGGTTCGGGTCGGTGGCAGGTTACCGAGTATTTCAGTATTTGCAGTATTTCCTTAAGAAATCTGTGTTTAGAAATCCAGGCCAGCTATGCATTTCCAGTGGAGCGATTCACTGCCTCGACACAAGAAAGCTCGGGAAATACAAGTGTTATGCCTTGCGTTTGGAAGTTGGTGGCAGGTAGGTTTTCACAAGTCAAGCTTAGCGCAGCGCGTATCTCGGCGGGACTAACCAATATAAGGTGCTACGGATTTCTGGCCAGGACGGCTTACCTGCAGAAATCAGGAATCGGCTCAGGATCGTTCCCCCCTCCGCATCTACCTTCTTTGATGGGCAGATTGGGGACGCCATTCGCCAGACTCACCATCAACAGCTGACGAACCGCCTGGCGTCGGAGCGGTCTCGCACCCCGTCGACCACTCCTAGGAAGAAGAACATTCCTCCTCCTTCCCGTCACGGCTCTAGGACCGGTGACATGTCGTTTTCGCCAAGGGGGTTGGCCTAAGCAAGGTCGCAACTTTCAGACCATCCCCAGCCCAAAACGCAGTAACAAATGGCAACAGCGGGGGAAGGGGTGCGCTGACAGGGGCACTCCTAGGAAACAGTGACGTGTGGCGCCTTCCACTTCTTCCTACACCGATCATATAGACTCTTGGTCGATCTCCCTCTTCAGAACCTCACTCCCGGTTTCTACTCTCCGGTGTCTGTGCAGCCCAAGATAGACTCGAACAAAGGGCGGTTAATACATGCCTTGAAGAAGTTCAACCACTCCTACCTCGTTCGGCCACCATATTTTCGACTCTTGACTGTGCCGTCAGTAATGCGATTACTGGCGCCCTCAGACTCGAAGATATCCCTCGACTTCCAGGATGCGTACCTGCACATCCCCATCTTTCCCCCGGACCGTAGGTACCTCCAATTCATTCTGTCGGGTCGCCCCTTTCAGTGGATCCTTCCTACCTTCGGGATATCAGCCCAGCCCGTAGTCCAGTTCCTTTACCATCACAACATGCAGTTCCCGATGTACCTGGACGAGGGGATGGGTCATCACCACTCCCCAACGGTTCTCGCGGACCAGCGGGACTTTGTAATAGGAGTATAGGAGTGTTAAGGAGGCTAGGTTTGTTGATCATTCTGGACAAGTCAGACTCGCAACCGGCAACGTCGCTCACCTTCTTCTCTTCACACTCTTTAGGCCCTGGTCACGAGCAAACGGATGGGGCAGGGCGAGGAACTCTTGATCAGAGCCGTCCTCGAGCCACTACTGCTACATCTCTGGCAGCGGCTAATGGGTCTGCTGACCTTGGCACAAGACTTTATCCGCAGGACCCCTACAAGTCTTTCTCAACTTCCACATGAGGGAGAATACGTGCCGTCACGTTCCTCATCTGGTCACGTTACAACTGTTCACGGACGCCTCCACCAAAGGGTGAGGAGCCCATCAGGGCCTAGAACTAACGGCAGACGTGTGGTTTCCAACACAAGCGGAGCGCCACATCAACACCCTAGAATTAGACACTATTCGCCTGGTGATCGCGCACTGGTCGACCTGCCTGAAGGGCAGGTCTTGCTAGTCCACATGGACAGCTCGACGGCGGCCTGGGCGATCAACAAGCAAGGGTAGACCAGGGCAGACTCAATTCTGCAACTGGTGATGGAGCTGTTTCGCCTGGTAGACAGCCTCAACCTCTCCATTCGAGCTGTGCACATCCCAGGAGCCAAGGACAAACCTTTGTCCACGGAGTGGATGTTGCACCAGTTGCCGATTTACGTCTCCAGTACTCGACCAAGGGGCCGACGGGAGACAGAACTTGGGACTTGGACCTTTACTGGGAGACTGTTTTTTAGTTTTCTCTGATTGCTTGATCCGTGATCTTCTGTTAGATTAGCGATCGGCCGTGTCTGTGACATGTGTATTTGACGGTGTGAGTGTTTGTCTAGTAGAGTGACTATAAGCTCAGTTGTGTATTTCACGCTTGTGTGTTCATGTTCTTCTTCTTCTCTTGGAGATTTTACGAGCGGTTTCAAGTGGAGCTGATTTCCCACTAGGTGTGTGTTCATGGGTGATTAACCATGCTTTGTATATTCACGGTAGTTTAGTTCACTCCGTGGTATAACTTGATTGGTTGTTTATTGTGTAATAAACGTTGTTAATTCCTCTGCTTCTGCTTCTGCTTGTCTTGTCTTTATTTGTCTGTCCGGGTGTAATTTAGACTCAACTCGGTTTGGATTTTAAGCCCTGTGACATTATATTTGAATGCTTTTTGTTTCATAGTGTTCATGGATTACTCCGGTCTCGTTGTGCTTGTCCTTTGTTCTCTGGTATGTAGTACCTACATAACTATACATATACCTGCATATAGAGTTTTAAAAAAATAACTGATTTCGATTTCCTCCTACATGTTTCGTTTTAATGTTCAATGAGGTATACATTACAGTGATTATAATGTCGTGAAACGTCATATCTTTTTTATGCTCATATAAAGGCACGAATCTCAAACTCACGTTAGCTCCTATGTTACAGGCCCACATGTGTGCATCTTCATGTTCAAGTGACCTCAGGTAAGGCATTCGAAATCTGTGACAAGTGCGCCAACTGGTCGAACTTCCTCTGTTTATATAGTTCGCCCTCAATCGACCTTATTTATATTAGTTGTACATAAACTATTATATGGGGACGTTTTCCTAACAAAATTCGTATAAATTTAATGTGTAAAATGTGTAACGTTATGGTTAATGATAAATGTGAAAAAATGATGTTTATCTCTCAAAATTCCTAAAAATGGTATTATTAATTTCAATCTCTCTCGATCTCTCTCCGACATGGGCAATTATCTAATATCCTCTCTGTATCTTCAGCAAAGCCATCTGCATGGTGACGGCGGATCCCCTGTATTGCGCGCACAAGCTGGAGGAGGGGAGTGAATGTTACTGGTCGGATCCGGACGCCCGGGACGACCCATGCGACGCCAAGACCAATCTGTCGTACGGCTGTCATGTAAGCAACCTGTCTTCATTCAGACACCAGTCAGACTCTGTGTAGTGATGTTTGTCTCCACTCATCCGAGGACTTGTCTCTGGCTTGTCGAGAAAGTGTATGCTCTTTATCAAGGCACCAACTTTTCCTAAATAAATCTGATACTTTCACATTTGACACCTTTATATTGATGAAAACGTTGAGCTTTTCTTGACGTTGCTTTTCTTGACGTTGACTGCTGTCCTGTCTGTCTTTACGTTATGTGGTCTCCTGAAAATCACTACTGATTACTATCACACAATCGGGCACTCTTCAATAAACACAAGTTAAATGGACAATTTAAAAGTACATCGCCCAACAATGAAACACAAGTTGAGATTTCATTTGACCAGTTTGAGTATTGAGTCTGCAATCATTAAACACATCATGTCGATTTTACCTCATATTTCAGAAAAGCCAATGCTACAGCCAGTGTATTGGACCACAGCTGGGTAACGCCGACTGGTGTTACCTAAAACAGCGAAAGGTGGGGCCACTGGAATGGCTGGAGTGTGAGACGGACGAACAATGCGAGCCTACCAACATTGGACTCCCCTATAGCTACCAGTGTGACGAATGTTGAGCTGAGATCTGAGACCAAGTCTCAGCAGCGGATCCAGCTCCCCATCTCTAACTCCCACCCCTTTCCTCCAGCTCCCCTTCTCTAACTCCCACCCCTTTCCTCCAGCTCCCCATCTTTAACTCCCACCCCTTTCCTCCAGCTCCCCATCTTTAACTCCCACCCCTTTCCTCCAGCTCCCCATCTCTAACTCCCACCCCTTTCCTCCAGCTCCCCATCTTTAACTCCCACCCCTTTCCTCCAGCTCCCCATCTCTAACTCCCACCCCTTTCCTCCAGCTCCCCATCTCTAACTCCCACCCCTTTCCTCCAGCTCCCCATCTTTAACTCCCACCCCTTTCCTCCAGCTCCCCATCTTTAACTCCACCCCTTTCCTCCAGCTCCCAATCTTTAACTCCCACCCCTTTCCTCCAGCTCCCCATCTTTAACTCCCACCCCTTTCCTCCAGCTCCCCATCTTTAACTCCCACCCCTTTCCTCCCCTCTTGAAAAAGATACGTTTAAACACACCCACACATGCTGTAAAGGAAGAGAATTGTACCAATCTTATTTAGAGCGGATCCAACATAACCTTTCTGCGTTTCTGATCTGAGGACTGCACCGTAGAGGTTATATCAGATGACTTTTACTCCAGCCAATCAGCGGCGTAGCTTGATAGCCAAGTGATCGACTATGGAATACCACATTAAATGTCACATATAAGAATGCTTGTGATTGGCTGAATTATGTTCACTTAACATGGCCTCTGCGGGGTAGTACTCCGAACTAGGTATGCGTTTTACGTTCGATCTGGTTTAAATGAGACTGATAATCGTACAATACCAGATATTGTCTCTGCGCCATATCATGATGGATCAAACCTCTATACATGTACATACAAGTATACATAGAAATATAAGTATAGCGCCAATCCCCATCTCCGCTTTTCAGAGACTCCTTGATTCCATTGAATGTTATTCTTAACGACGGGGTTTTGTCAATCTCAACTCCATTTGGAGTATGCACTTTTGCAGCCACTAGCGCACCAAGTTAAAGCAACATGCTCGTTTCTTTCGAGATAACCATTCATACCTGGATAGACTAAGTCACATATTCACAATAGTTTGTCCAAGTATATTGCATGTTGCTATACCAGCAACTTGGTGTATGTATTAGATGTACAGAGTGGGTACATCTGACTTATACCCCACTCCTGTCGAGTTTCTTTTGCAAAGATAATTTTTATTCTGAAAATAACAAAAATATGAAACTTTTATAAACTTTGATTTTTTTTTAATATAAACTCAGTGGTCAAGACCCTCACATACTAAACTGTCAGCGCGCTTCAGAAAAAGCATGCGCATCATGCACGGATCACGATCGCCCGTGCATCTCGCTGAAATATACTAGCTTCACAACAGAGCTAATGGCAAATGTCACATGACCTGAGTTTTGAGAATAAACAAACTAAATTCAATATGTGTAAGACAGTTTGCATCCCAAAAATACTTACCAATGACATTCATAAACAAATACACAAACCACACATATTATTTCAGGCAGTATACAAACCTTAATCAATTGGTCAAGAAAAATGTTATAAATTCTCATCTGACCTCATGGCTGGGTGGGTAGACCTCTGGACAGGAAAGATAGAGGTCACTGTTTCGATCCAAGGTTTCGATTGAAACATGCAAAAATTTTGTAGAGTATCTTGACTTCGATTTAAATCGTGTATAGATATTATTGTATAAAATGTGTTTAGAAAGTAATGTGACTCTAAAAAATTTGAATTAAAAGTGTAGGTATATCAGAAATACATCTACGGTATCGGCTAGTACACCTACTGTTGTAACAATAGAAACCATGGCAACGAGACCCGAAGTGGGGTATAATCATGTTTTCACGTGTCACCATCTGGTCATTTACCAACGTATTCATTGGTCTATACTGACTAGAAGAGAGAAAACATCTTACCTACTCCCGCACTTGTAACAATAATAATCGGGATGTACGTAGACAATATGGATAAGATTATAATCAAGGAGCAACCACTAGTGAGAAAACGGCGAAAACGATAACCTAGTTTATGTATTCAGAAACAGCATTACTGTAGTTAATTCTTATCTTTTACCCTTGCCTTGATTGTATCAGTCTTACCTGTCATTTGACTGTTGTCACATGGTGGTTATAAGTTGAACGTGGTGACAGGTACATGAGCAAATATATCATGAAGATGATTAAGGTACCATTTATTCACAATTACTTTTTTTTTTTTGAATGTAGAATTCTGCTGCTGCATATATCGCCATGTCATTGTGAATAAAGGTGTTAAAATTACAATTTCAGATTATTCTCTGTAGAGAAGTCAATTTTAGTGATCACTTCAAATTGTTGGGAGTACTTACAGTGCGTGTATATAGAAGCAGAAATTCCCTGTATCAATAAATGTATTTGTGCCAACTAAACCTTTACCGTTTGACTCATCAACAATATTATTTCCACTCATCACCCACTGTTGACGAAGAGTCGGGATTTTATGGGCGGTTCTCGTGGATTTTTTTTTATCAATTCTTTGAATAACAGTCATGGAGTGTTATTTCCCTTGGACCAATGGATCCATACATGAGGAAGTGTATTGATTTTTGCTCTGGAAAAGAGCGCATATGATCCGTATTTGCAAGATATAACAATTGAAATAATGTTTAAAAACGATCGAGGGGAACAAACCAAATGTGTATCATATGAATCATGAATGAAAAGTCGGTGATGTTGGTATTTTGTGATGGGAAAACTGTATGAATTGAAAGAAATCTAAGTAATATTGAATAAAAAGAAGCCAATCAAATACTGATATTAATCCCCCTCTCGGAGTGCTATTTATATTAACGCAGCTAAATGAAGCAACAATAACACACAAACTGGAAGAACCTGCTACTTCCTGCACAACATAGTTTTTTCCGTCAACGAATGCAGATAATTTGCCCTTTGGCGAAATCGGAACCAACGAGCGAGTTGCGTTTTTATGAAAAGAAGGAATTAAAACCTTTTTGGACAAATTTTCAAGTTTTTGTTTTGGCCGCGTGGCATTTTTTACTACTGATGAGCGAGGTTTGGGGTGTTAATGATGGATTTCGGCGAGTTTTTACTGGGCGAGTAGCTCGTCAGTCATCCTGTAATGCATAGTCTGTGCTGGTTTTGTAGCTGGGGGAAGACTTGGTGGAGAATCATTGGTTTGGTCTAATCGCCTTTACAGGAGATTGAAGTTGTTGAATTCGTGTAAACGGTTAAGATCAGTGATGGTAAAATAGTCCTGTTCTTGTTTGGGTCAACTTCATTGCGGGAGTCGAACCTACACCCTCAGTGTCAGGCACCATTCGACAACCCTGGCTGAACCTACTTTGTATTACACCTCGACAGTAACGTTATCCAACAACTGGTAGTTAAACTACATGTATATTAACATTCAGTACCCTTCTGATAGCTGTAAAGTGACACAGTATCCAATGTTGATGCGTTTGAAATACAAGAGAGTGAACAGATGCAACATTGTCACGTGACTTGCATAGCGCGTGCCCCTATGCTGGTACTTCGTATGTTTGAAGTTAAAGAGGAAGACACAAAAATGAAAGGCACGGAATTTGACGAGGTAGTCTATTCGGAAGGCCAGTTATCAACATTCATAATAGAATATCATATATAAAATGATTACAATCATGATGACAATATTGCTTCAACAACTTGGTGTGTATTTTTCATTTATATTCTGATGAATGAAAATGGTACCTCTTTATCCACAAAACTGTTTTTGAATTTGAATATAAAAAATAAACAGCTTTTTTTCACCTTTTTTCAGGCATTTAGAGGTTTCTTAGATGAATGAAAACGAGTTTTATGGTGCACACTCCTGCGATAAAGAAGTTGTTTATCCATAGAACTCGTCCTCCTTCAACTTTTTGTCAGCCAATCGTTTCATGAAATATCGTTTTCTTATTTACATAACTCATTTTAGAAAAATAAAATGTAAATAAAACAACTATCAAAAATACAAATGATGAAATTATATTATTCATATTACTCATTAATTAGAATATATTTCAAATAAAATTACGAAAACAAAGAAGCACTTTATTTTATGTTTTACGCAGTTCCTGACAATTTAAAAGTTACGGAAATTCTCCATGATAATAACGTTAAATTGGCTTTCACTTTTTTCGAAAACAAGTTTTAAATATTAATTGAGGTTTTCGAGTGAGCGCGCTCAGCCCCAAGATCTGCCCATATCAAGACAGTCCCTGATGAGGGCAGGCCGAGCTCGTGCTCTGATTGGGTACAGATAAGGCAAATATTTGTAAGATTTCATCACGAACCTCCCTGGGGAACTCTACAATTAATTCGGCGTGGAGTTCAAGTTAGGATTCGAACCCGGACCTCCACTAAGATGAAATGTGACGTGAAAGGGTGTGACACCAGTCGGAAAATGATTGCTCATGTCAAGTCAAGTCGCAGAATTTTGTGAAAAGATTGTCAATGAGAAACATTGTAACATTCGTGATTTGTATTCGAGTTGGTTCTGAAGAGTCTCGTTGAAGTTTAAGGGTTTCACAAGGCGGGAAGTTAAATATCTGACCTTGTGGACACATTGCAGTTAATGGCTGTCAATACGAGGAAGTTTGGCAAGTCTAATGGAGATAATGTGAGAATGTACATGTGCAAGTTCTCTACTAATTGCTCTGTAAACCTGCTCTCACATCTCAACCATCTTCGTCTATTATGCAAATTTATCGTTTTCAAAGAAATCATCTTTTCTAGTTTATACATCCTCTTTGTTTTGACTTTAAGTTTTGTCATTCTTCTTTCCACCGGTTTTCAGTAGTAAAGATCAAAGTCATCAAACACGTATAGGATTATCCCTTGCTTTATGATTCCTTTAGAAATTGGATCTGAAGAAAATAAAAATATAACTTTGAACATTTGATAACGAAATGTCCTTTCAATTATCTTTCTCAAAGTATGGCCAAATGCCATAATGTCGTTCATTTCATATAAATATTTTAACCGTAATGTCATTTCATCTACTTTATTCCACTTAAAAATGACGCGAATAATTTTTAAAATTTGATGTAATGTTCAACATGCTTTTGAAGAAAAATCGCTTGGAATAACTGGATTGATTGGACGTAATGACCACATTACCTCGGTAATATCAGATGAAACGACAGAACTTTGAAAATGTCACAAATTCTTGAAATATCTCAATGATTCATGGCAGTATGACTAAGCAATAAACTATTTTACCTGCAAAAAAACAAATCGTTTAAACACATTACACGTTTCCTTTAAGCTTTTAAATTGAATTTGTGCATCATTTGAGATATTTAATACAATAATGGCGAGTCCATGACTGCAATAACTTCTTACCATGTTCAACTGAAATTGCCTTCATAGTTTGGTAGTTACACCTTAAGACGGGCCCAGTCTATTTCAACGATGCCCAAACCATGTATATAATGTGTGGATGTTTTACCTAGGAAGTGGTGATTGTCTCTAATGAGGGCTGTTCAACAGTTGGTGGCCTGCAGGTAATCTAGTCCTCTCTGACTCATCCTGCTGGAACCGCAGGAAGAACCTGTAGCCCGAGGGTCACTTCGCCTCATCTCCTTTCACCTTCCAGCAGAATTAGTGTCCAATATTGGAATGACAAAAAATCTACCTGATATTAGATACCTCGTATTTTCAGCAACATTGATGTCCAGTTTTGGAATGCCGTACCGTACCTGGAAATAAATAACTTGTTTCATGTTTTTCAGTTAGTTTTATGTTGATTTTAGGAATTTGTACTTGGAAATGAAGAACTCAGTTTTTCTCCATGTATCAGCGACATTGATGTCCATTTAAGAAATGACAAAAGTTGTCCCTGACAATAAAGAATTCTCTTTCCTCCAGCTTTCATTCACATTGATGTTCATTAAAGAAATAGTGAAATTTCTATCAGGAACAAACTAAATTGTTCCCTCGTTTTCAGTTATGTGCATTTTTTGGAATGGCGAAATTTGTACCTGGAAATGAAGAACTCAACTTTTCTCCAGCTTTCATTCACATTTCATATGGCGAAATGGAGAACTTGAATGCCTGGCTAATAAAGAACTCCATTTCTCTCCAGTTTCCAGGCAGATGTGATGTGCATGCAAGAATTGGCGAAAGTTGTACATGGAAATACAGAATTAATTTTTTGTCCGTTTTGAGTTGCATTGATGTCCATTTAGGAATGGCGAAATTTGCACCTGGAAATTAAGTACTCAAGTTGTTTTAAATTTTTCAATCAGATGGAGGTGCTTTTTAGGAATTGCGAATTTTCTGTTTGGAAATAAAGAGCTTGTTTCTTCTTCTGCTTTCTTTCACATTGATTTCATTTTTCATATTGCGAAATGTTACCTACAAACAAACTGCTTATTTTTCTCGTTTTTTTCTTCAGTAACGTTGATGTCCATTTAGGCGAAATATTTACCTGGAAATAATTATCTTAGCTTTTTTAGAGTTTTCAGTCACATTGATGTATGTATGTAAGGAATGACGAAAGCTTTACCTATACATAAACAAGCTATTTTGATTAATCTTAGTCAGATGGAAGTGCATTTCGGAAAAGCGAAATTTCATCCTGGAAATAAACAGTTAAATTTTCTCCAAATTCCATTCATATGACGAAAAATCTATCAAGGAATAAATAACTAATTGGCTCCTTACTTACATGCCTACATAAGAAGCATTGTATAATGGTTAACGATTAAGTAAAACGTTATTTCTGACATGAAAGAAGTTGGTATGTAACAGACACCTCGGCCTCATCGATTTTATACAATGATCAGGGTGATCAGGAAAATGTACAGTACACCTCCAAGCCGAACATATATCAAGTCTATGTACCAAACATGTAGCAGCATTTGACGAACATTTATTTTATATCAACAGTATTTTATACACATTTTGATGCCTTTTATTGTCTTTTTAATCTATAATAACTCCAATAGGAGTAGTTTGTTTATATATAGTTTATAAGGTTTTATGGTATCTGAATATACACCTAATATATACACAAAGTGAGACTTCTGTCTGTCTGTCTGTCTGTCTGTCTGTGTGACACACAGATGAGAGAGAAAGGACGTCGAGTATCTTGTTACATAAATCACTTGGAAAACAGAGTTGTTTAAAGGTTACGAGATATCTTAAAATTTGTGATTTATTGTAAAAAGAGAAATTATCAATTTAAAATCTGCTCTATCTTGATTTATTTCATATCGTGAAAGGGCAATGAAACATGCGGAAAATTAGTTCAATTCAGCTCGTTCTTGTCACATAGCTGTTAGACGAGACTCAATCAGGCATCGCCCTGATATTACAGATAAATATCGAGCATCAATCTCCCGTAGGAGAGAATGAACTCGACTAGCGTTACAAATCAACTAATTGATAAAAATGTGATTTAAATCATTCAGGTGCTGCGAAATTACAACACTTTCTGTTCAATTGTTTGCTAAAAAGATAATCTCCCAAACGCCTCTTTGAAAAATGGTGTTTTGACAACATTCAAACATTTAGAAATGGTTTAATTTGAGTTTGTCAGGGAAGACATATTTCATGATCAAATCTTGATTCTTTTCCATGCTTCGTGTTCACTGGCACTTGATTATGTGTCGGGTCCCCAGCTCAGAGGCACAGACACTATCGGGAATCTTTTGTACTCTGTAAATTATCTCATCCCAAGAAATACACTTCCTAATTACATTATTCGACTTCTTTTATTTGACTTTTTTTTACAATTTTTAGAAACATATTCATCAAATAAAGATGAACGTAAAATATCGTCATATCGTGTTCGCAATCGACGTTCATTTCTCGAATTCATTTTTCAATGATACTGGGATGAAATGTATCCGGGAAAGAAGTTAATTGCTATTAGCCTAGTGATGACTAAGGTGATATTATATAATGAATTAACAAATTATGAACCAAAATATTAACAATACATGATTAAAACGGTTGATGAGGTTCAAAGTATTTTGTCATCTTATAATGTTTCTTAAGTGTGATTAAATAATACCAATTTTTTCGGAATTTTGAGAGATAAACGTAAATTTTTCAAATTTATCATTAACCATAACGTTAGTTTGTTTTACACATTAAATGTATACGAAATTTGTTAGTCTTATCTATTAATATTATGAGAGAGAGAGAGAGAGAGAGAGAGAGAGAGAGAGAGAGAGAGAGACAGAGAGAGAGAGACAGACAGACAGACAGACAGACAGACAGAGAGAGAGACAGACAGACAGAGAGAGAGAGAGAGAGAGAGAGAGAGAGAGAGAGAGAAAGACAGAGAGACAGACAGACAGACAGACAGACAAAGAGACAGACAGAGAGAGGGCAGAGAGAGAGACAGAGAGAGAGACAGAGAGAGAAAGAGGGGGCATATATGTAACTTCAACCTCTAATTTTGACGAGATGTCCAATGCTTTAATTAGAAGAGACAAATGATACTAATTTGTACGTGTGGACATTGATGGTGGTGACAGTTAATTAGTACTAATTTAGTGATCCCCCGATAGTCAGGGAGGACCTATAATTACTACTAATGCTTGATGACAAACCTCTATCACGGAACAAGACAACTGGTCTCGCCGGACCCTGGTCAACTGGTCAGGGAGTTGTGTGATTAGGTTACTTTGTTTGCGGTCCCTGGTACCAGTGGTAGAGACAATACCCACTAGAATACTGTCACACTCGATTAGCAGGTGCGTGGTGCACACGCGGGGGATGTGTACGTGTTTGTTGAACGGTTGATCAGTTGAACAATAAAAGTTCGAAACTTACAAAATGACCTAACGCGAAACTATACCTGGTTAAATGGTCAGATTTGTTAATGTTCCCTTTATACAAAATATTGTTACGCTTCGCTCTTTCAAGAAAGTAGACATTCACAGTCTACGTATAATCTTATAAATGAGTCAAACCGGTAGCATGCTTTATGTTAACACTTAAACTGCATCATTTGATTTGTCACCCATGAATTTTATATTGAACATTATCTTAAAGAAAAAATAAATCATATCGTTGCCATAAGCGTTTAAGCATCGTGACATATAAACAGTTATGACTAAATTATTATTCTGATCATGTCATTAATACTATGATGCTAATTCAATGATGCCATCAACGATTGAAGTTCTTGGCTATTAGATGAACAAAGTCACTGTAGCGATGTTTGACATCTCTGTCATTATTGCTTCAAGATGTTGAACACCAGATCGGGATTTCATCTAACAGTTGTAGTGCAAGTATTACAAACCAAGTGTAAACAGTCTTGTCCCCTTTATTTAGATATATCTATCGAATATTACGCATATTAATATATATATATATATATATATCATATACGCATTTAAGTACATATAATACATAATATACATATCATTATTATCCTTTTTAATTTAACAATATATGCTCAGTGCCAAAATCCACACTATAAAATAAATGACATATAGTATTTGTGCAACTAATATTGGGTCTTGATCACTAGGTACACACTATAAGGAATGGTACGTACCATTGCCATCAGTGAACTAATACCATAACAAGACCACAACTGGTACTAGTATCTTATGAGCAGAGAAGGCGTCATTATTTTATTCACCATACCATCAAGACAACAATGAATGACACACATATTGTCATCTTGGCCATTGTCCAGTGACTAAGAGCTCTCCATCACCTCTGACCCGTATGCGAGATCATCCTCTATCTCTTACTGACTCTAAGTCGCTACTCTCCAATCTCACTTCACAGATACAATTAGTACCGATAAAGTCCAACACAAAAGACAAGTCTCTCACATAGGGGTTCATTGTTCAAAGGGAAATACTAAAATATCCGTCATTTCCGATTTGGATCACGTCAATATTACTATAACCTTTTTCTCTGCAGGGATAACTGGCAGTGAGATATCTTGTTTCAACTTTCACTATAGTATTTCTAATTCTTCACCCCTCTTAATGGGTCATGCAATACTTCTATCATTACATCGCCTAAATCCAAAAGGTAGATCAAGCGGATCACTTGGCGCAAATCCGCAAATATCTATTTCAATTCAGGGTGACAATTCCACAGTTGAAAGAGACTGGTGTGTGGAATTAGAGGTGAAAAACAAGTCATTATTGGCACCGAGTAGAGTGACTCAGTTCCAATACGAGTTTAGCGCCCTGGAGCAGAAAATGGTTCTTGTTCGCCCCGGAGAGACACACAGCGTTAGTGGAATACTGATACACTCGCCAGTTCGGGTTCGAGTCTGGGTGGTTTCCGGGCACATCAACAAGTCAAGAGTGTTAAAAGCTTGCGATAAAGAGCTCTGAACGTTAATGAGGAATAAAACATGGCTCTTCCGTCTCTAGCTTCCAGGCTCCAGCCGGGCTCCAGATCGACTCCTGGATCGAGGAAGCCTCTTCTTCCTGTTAATGATGCAGTCATTCCTGTAATGGTATTTCAATGCAGCAAAATAAATTTAGTTTTTTTTTAATCTTACAAAGTGTCGCCTTCAGTGTGTCAATATGTATGTCAATTGTGGAACTGAGAGGTGAAGGAACATTGTTACGTCATATTCGTTTCCTAAGTGATATATAAATGCAATGTTTTTTTAATGGTATGCATTTTACCTTCCAAATCAGAGTTTCGTGTAAATCCTGTTTTTATATTTCATGACAAAAACACGATTAATATCGACATACTTTACCTTTCTAACTACATTCATAACCAAAACCATTGGGTTCAAAAACATCATGTTATATTGTATTTGAAAAAGAAACTACCGCGTATACTTAACAATAAATATTAGTTACTTGTATATCATCATATCACTAACTATGTATTTATATTAGGAAAACCTCGTTGAGTGTTTCAGCGACATACTACATAGCGGCCAATGACCAAAAAGCTCTTTTCTCAGTTTTGTCTTATGTCCAATGATAATTTCATATTAGTTATGTGTCAGTGATTATCCGAACCAATTTAAACGATCTAGATACATACATGTTCCATTTATCTGCAAGATTTCACGTTAATCATTCAAACTTGGTTAGGTGAGAGGATGACCATTTAAAGAGTCATCGGCGAGTATGTTAGTGTTACGAGTACACAATTGATGTGTCAATGTATCAAAATGGTGTGACTCGCTAGAAACATCGTTAATCTACATGGCATATCAGAAATGATTTTCATATCACTGCAAGTGTAAGGAATATTATTTGACAAACACTCAAACTCCTGACCAACTTCCCTACAGAAGGCATAATTCATGGCAATATCCATAACTGGCTGATATAAGCCTTGCAGTATTTCCCCCACTCTTCCGTGCTAAGATAGTTGAGCGCTGCACCTTTAATGGAAAGTGGGCTCCGATTTCCTAGCACAGAAACCTTAAGGAAATGGGGAATGGCTTAAATCAGCCAGTTATAGAGACTGCCAAGAGTTATGCCTTGCGTTGGGAAGTTGACCCCTGACTGGCTCGCCACTGAAAATTTTGTCAGTATGGGTTTTTTTCGTTTCTAGCGTACCACGGGATTTATAACCTAGAACCCACTAAAAGGATTCTAGAAGCTACGAGACACACATCCTCAAACGAAACATCGTACCACGATACGCAAAGGAGGTAGCTTTGAGTGAGTATAAACAGTAGACACCGATCAGTCTTGCTTAACTTGTTTGTTCCCTTTGTTGTCATATTTGTTTACAGTGTGCGTTGCAATGCGTTTCGCGGGAAAATAAGAGATTCAAGCTGTATTTAAAGTGAGAGAATCTTTACTTATTAGTGCAATTTCTCTTCTATAAGAAGTCTACATTCGGCGATAATATGTACAGTATATCGCATATCTTTTCAATTAATCATTTTTTTCGTATATTTTTTCAACATACTGATAGGCAACATTGATTTTATAATATCAGTCACACAACATCACATCTCTATTGTTCATACATAAAATAGAAACTCCTACGCCAATGCATGGTCATTTCAACATCATAAAGATCAGTGATCACGACCTCTAGTCCAAGGGGAGATAACTGGGGTCACGTGACTCAATCATTTCATCAGCAGCGCTTGCCCATAAGTGACCAGAGGAAATTGAGTCAATTTAATTTCATCTTATGATGCGAGAGCGGAGACTTTATTTCAGTTTCTGGCCCTCATTAGCGCCTCCCCTCCTCCTCTGGATGAGACAGCGGTCTGCAGCGGTCACCGTGGACCATTATCTGGCGTCGGGAGACCAACGGTCTGCACAAGCCGTGTCAACGGTCAAAATAACGCCAACAAATTTTGTCACACGATGGCTAAAATATCTCTCACTTCCGATCACACATGTTTTGTTTGTGATTAATCACGATGGCCTTTCAGGGACTACGTTTCCAAGACAGTCGGTGATTTGGTTAATAGATTTACGATGTGAGCAGGATTAGACGAACTACTTCCGTCACCATACTCGTCATTAGTTGGAAAGGAGTCGCGTGGCACTGCGCTGTGAGGAGTTCTGGCCAAGTATCGCTGCGCCATGGGAAGTATGTTTGTTCAAATAACGCCCCACCCTCTCCTGGGGTAGGCTGTGTTTCTTCACTAAATATAGCAACACTTCAACCAGTGAAATGTGTTTTTCAAATTCATATTTTATGAGGGTGACTATATTTAAGCTTTTTTCAAATTGTCATTGACAAATTGATATGGCTCTCTGACATCGTGCACAATCAAACCAGGGACGAACGTGTTTGTAAAAAGTATCTTTTTATTTTTCTAAAGTACAAAAATGATGGAGATGGTAGTTAAACCGTCTCATTTTGAGATTCAGTTCTTCATCATTTAATCATTGTTGTTTTCGTAAAGCGCGCTTGTGTGTTTTAGGAACTATTTGCCATGGCGTGCTTGGGAATGTGTAAGTGTGTGCTCCGTCTCCGCTGTGTAATCAAGCCAGGCCCATTATTTTGATAAACAACATGCTTAAATGAAAATGTGTTATCTGAAATTCATTCCAGACAGCCCTGCTCAATTTTAATTGTGCAATGACTTTATTCCCTGGACCGAGGTAAAAAACAAAGCAAGGAGCGTCCTCTGCCCCGATGTCACACATTACCATCTCCAGGGCATGTCACGCCTTTATTGCAAAGTTTACACTTAATTTATTTTGCACATCGAATTTTTCAGATTGGCATTTTTCAACCGGTGACGCGTTAAGAAAATAGCCCATGGAGAAAAGGAACCTGTCAGAGAGATTCCCCCACATTTAATTATGTCCGTGGGGCCAGTGTGATGAGACACAGAGACACTGATACAGAACTATCTCACTGAAATAACCTCCACCTTTTACAAGCAAAAAAATACTATTAATTCTTGATATTGCTGTACGTGGTTAGTTGAGATCTTGTGATATACAAGATATTTCAACCCATACATAAGACTGAAATAGAGACATATCTTCATCATATACATTCAAAATCGGCAAAGATATTTGTTTTCGACTCTGCTGAAAATATGGTATTGTTTATTTGGCCCTTAGTGTAGAGAACAATTTACAAATATGAGCAATTTGCAACGTTCTTTCACCACAGAGGTGACTCAAATCAATTCTTCCAACATAACCTTGTTACAATTAGGTCAAATGCCCCGGGTATACTGAATCCCCAAACGAGGAAAAATTTGCAACATGCATGAACAACGTCCACATATCTATTCAATGAAACATCGTCTTACAACCCCGATTTACCTCCGTCTTGTAAGAAATATATTTTAAAATGTGATTGCTTGACCACCCGCTTCTCTATTGCAAACAAAAGAAAGCGCTCGGTTTACAATAGAGGTTGTTTGAGAAGAAATAATTTTCACAACCTATGTGGAGAGAGAATTGCTTTGCAAAGATAGTGAAACTTTGTTATCAGCATGGCTTATACCGCCATGGATACCTCCAAAAACTAGGGAGGGGGGGGGGGGGGGGGGGGGGGGGAGGGGTTATATTTATCATTAAAAACATTCTTTATTAGTTTTATTGAAAATTCTCTACTAGTCTACAATACTGAACAAAGTATTGCCAAGCATCTCGACATAGGGCGATGTCATAGCATCGTGACATCTGCTTGTACTTGATATATAAAAATCATTATATGTGGTTGTTAATAGCAGGGCATTGTACAAACCCTTCTTTAAAACAATCTTTTTTAATTATTAAGTGTTATCGCATAGGATATCTCAGACAATCTATATCTTCCTTGTTTGGGATGATGAATGAGTCTCATCATTATGGTAATATCATGAACCTTTAGTCCAGATATAACCCCTACTGCACCTTTTTTATTCTGTTAAAGGTAAGATGTCATGCCATATGGTCACACTTGGATTCATTTAAATGAGAATTCAATTCGACAATTGCTATATATTAAATTTCTAAAATCGGTCCATAAATTACTTATATACGGCTTTTAAGAAAAACCGCCAATTTAAGCCCCGGCGAATCCAGCTGTGACGTCACTGGAGGAATCTCATTATCGGCGATAGTCATAATTCAACGTAATTAACCTTTTGATAGTTAATTTCACAAACAAATCTTTAAAAAAACAACTTGAAGTAGGTAATTCCGCAGATGTCAATTACATGATTATTGAGTAAACAAGTGTTTTCGGCGATTTAACACACCTCATAAATTCATCTGACGGTAGAGAAAATCATCATTAATTATTTAATAAGGCTTCGCGGACAAGCTGTCTTGCGGTCTAATCATAGTCACGCCTCAAGGACTGTCTTGAAAGCGGATCGCCGCGCTGATTGCGGCATTGTTAAAATAGGTAAATTTACATCGTCTTAATAATCGGGGCGTTTCAATGAAGATAATTTAGTAATTAAGATATACATGGATTATGTTCTAGTTTTAAAAAGGCGAGGTTAAATTATACAATTCACCTGAATAGCTGAACTTAGTTGGAATCATTCTATCTCTTCATCATGTCATAGTCTGCACCCAGGGGCAATAGGAACGATACCATACAAAAAAACAAGATATTTCAACCCATACATAAGACTGAAATAGAGACATATCTTCATCATATACATTCAAAATCGGCAAAGATATTTGTTTTCGACTCTGCTGAAAATATGGTATTGTTTATTTGGCCCTTAGTGTAGAGAACAATTTACACATATGAGCAATCTGCAACGTTCTTTCACCACAGAGGTGACTCAAATCAATTCTTCCAGCATAACCTTGTTACAATTAGGTCAAATGCCACGGGTATACTGAATCCCCAAACGAGGAAAAATTTGCAACATGCATGAACAACGTCCACATATCTATTCAATGAAACATCGTCTTACAACCCCGATTTACCTCCGTCTTGTAAGAAATATATTTTAAAATGTGATTGCTTGACCACCCGCTTCTCTATTGCAAACAAAAGAAAGCGCTCGGTTTACAATAGAGGTTGTTTGAGAAGAAATAATTTTCACAACCTATGTGGAGAGAGAATTGCTTTGCAAAGATAGTGAAACTTTGTTATCAGCATGGCTTATACCGCCATGGATACCTCCAAAAACTAGGGAGAGGGGGGGGGGGGGGGGGGGGTTATATTTATCATTAAAAACATTCTTTATTAGTTTTATTGAAAATTCTCTACTAGTCTACAATACTGAACAAAGTATTGCCAAGCATCTCGACATAGGGCGATGTCATAGCATCGTGACATCTGCTTGTACTTGATATATAAAAATCATTATATGTGGTTGTTAATAGCTGGGCATTGTACAAACCCTTCTTTAAAACAATCTTTTTTAATTATTAAGTGTTATCGCATAGGATATCTCAAACAATCTATATCTATACCTTCAGTCCAGATATAACCCCTAATGTACCTTTTTTTAATCTGTTAAAGGTTAGATGTCATGCCACATCGTCACATTTGGATTCATTAAAATGAGATTTCAATTCGACAATTGCTATATATTAAATTTCTGAAAGCGGTCCATAAATTACTTATATACGGCTTTTTAGAAAAACCGCCAAATTAAGCCCCGGCGAGCAGAATGACACCAGCGGAGCTGAAGCGATTCCGGCCGTGACGTCACTGGAGGAATCTCATTATCGGCGATAGTCATAATTCAACGTAATTAACCTTTTGATAGTTAATTTCACAACAACTTGATGTTTCCACATATCGAATGTGTAAATATCCAACAGTAATTCCGCAGATGTCAATTACATGATTATTGGGTAAACATGTGTTTTTGGCGATTTAACACACCTCATAAATTCATCTGCGGGTTGTGAAAATCATCATTAATTAATTAATGAAGCTTCGCGAACAAGCTGTCTTGCGGTCTAATCATAGTCACGCCTCAAAAAGCGGATCGCCGAGCTGATTGCGGCATTGTTAAAATAGGTAAATTTACATCGTCTTAATAATCAATTGCCAGTGTATATGTCTCGATTTTATGCTCTAATGATTCCGATATATAATGTTTACGTAGAGGTAATAATCTATAATAGTCATTCTTGAGAAAAAAATGCATAACATGTGAACTTTACAAGTAACAACCATATGTTTTAAAGAAATATGTTACAGTCAGAATTTCCTCTTGGCTACGTTATTCGATGATGCGGCCTTATTTAGTTAACATGAACACCTCGTCATACACATCGCACCACAAATTTGAGATTGAAACCAGAAATAATGTTGCAAGTCTTGACATTACAAGTACATATATACCGCATGACATGACATCACAAACACACCTTGTTCCAAGCCGCACGTACATGCATGCTTTGTCCAACAGACATTCCGACGTCTGGTGGTTAGCATGAGACGGCGTGTGGAAAATGTTATATATTATGAAGTATATACCAAGTTATACAGATGTCACGTAGAGCCAGTATTGTTATATGGAGTCGGAATCTGGAGAATTAATACGTGCAGAGAGGTACAGAGTGTACAGCGCGGAACCTACAAGTACTTCCTTAGTACCGGACAAAATGCCTCCAACATATATAGCAACACGAGGAAATATGGGCAGGACATCATGTACAGTAACTCAGCGCACAGACGTCTGCAGACTCCTCACAAGACTCGATACTATGGAAACTGACAGAATCGTCCATATAATACACGAGTGGGGGGAAACACATCCCAATTCTTGGTAAAAGAGAGTATTAAAGTTGCTAGAAAATATTGATGCTATATATATATATTTGGAAGAGATATTTCAAATAAGAGGAAAACTAGTGATTTAGGGAAATTTTTACTCAATGCGACCTAAACGACTGGAGACGTGAACTTTGGAACGACCACAACAACCCAAATGGAAACAAGCTCACAACTTGTAGAACGTTCAAGAATTCACAATTAGCTGTTATGTCCAAACAGTAAAATATCGGGATCAAAGACGCATTTTATCGAAGTTTAGATGTGGTAACCTCCCCTTAGCAATTAAGACAGGAAGATACTCCAAGCCCCCTACCCACAGGGGTTCGAATCGCTGTTTCGACAATATTTTTCAAAATTCAAAATCTCGATTTTTGCTTTCATATACTGTCTATATACGATACTGTGAGCTCATATTCCAAATTTGAGCGAAGTCGGTTAAGAAATAAAGATTTGGGATAAATATACCCGCTATTGATATAAAGACACAAGGGAGGACACTTGCTCTACGAACTTCTGATCGAAAACTGGACTGCCAAACTATTCTAACGTGCGGTTCGATCAATCTTTGCTTTCCTCATGAAATGAGGCATTGAACATATAGACAAGTATTTTGGCTTTCTGTGAATCCCAACCAATGTCTCCAACTTCACGCCACATTTGACCACTGACCCTCGCAATGACCCAACCCTCCCTTTTGTACATATATGTGGACGACATCGGGAAAACATCGGTTTTTCCGGAAATCACACACGTCTCTTCGCAATCGCTCGGAAATAGAAAACACCTCCCATTGGTCAATTATGACGTGTGAGGATATTATTAATGATGTTTTGCCAGTTTGATGTGTTTATATCGGACAAACGTATATGTTATGGGTTAGACATTCTTTCGTTGTGAGTGATATTATTTAAGGTATTTATTCGACAAGCATATGAAGAATCATTGTTAAAGTTCGTAGCAACTGTCCACGCACATCTCCGATGTGTCAGGCTTACTCTCTCAGAACTTAATAGCTTAGGTCCATTTTTCATCAACAGTGTGTTGTGAGAAACATTAAAAATCCAATTACCTTTTGATACTAATAAAGAAAGGTAGT
Organism: Gibbula magus; assembly: GCA_936450465.1. NCBI lineage: Eukaryota > Metazoa > Mollusca > Gastropoda > Trochida > Trochidae > Gibbula > Gibbula magus. The sequence continues at coordinate 75,775,192 of OW388296.1, read as the reverse complement.
GGTATTATGGTTGTGTGAAATACTTTGTGTTTTATGGTAAAATATCATCTGCTCTTATAACCTTATATAAATAAGTATGTCATAAAAATAAGTCAATTTCCAGTAAAGAGTTATCTCCCTTTGCCAATACTGTTCATGTGTTGTGAGAAACATTAAAAATCAAATTACTTTTGGATACTAATAAAGAAAGGTAATGGTATTATGATTGTGTGAAATAGATTATGTTTTATGGTATATCTTTTAACTGCTCTGCAACCTTATATAAAAGAATTATGTACTGATATTTCAATTTACCCAGTAAGGAGTTATCTCCCTTTGCCAATACTTTTCATAAATATTAAACTTCCAGCATCAAAGTACTCAGAAAAAAGGTCCATCACACTTATTTTTTGTTCATCATATATTATTCTTCAGCGGTACGTTTTCTACAAGTTTTATCATGTTTGGTTCATTATCATTAATTTTTTTTCTTGAACAGGACTTTTGAAGAAAATATATAAATAAATGTGAACCAGAAAATACAGTTGGGACACGTCATGTTTTGAAATTACAATCTCTTTGAAACAATGCTCGTTCCAATCAATGTAATAATGACTGGCCATTTTAATCCAAAACAGTACATATTTATGATTTAGAGAAACATCATATTCTGTTACAGTCGATTCTATTATAAAATTCAACAGTTCAACTATACTTTTGAAATTACCAGTGCTATTGTGTTTATCAGTTTTCAGTCTTTATTCATATGTATTTTCATGTTTTGGGATTTGTTGAAGTTAAAATGTAAATCAACTGATCTAGAATTTTCTTGTATTTAAATTCAATGTATTGAATTCAGAAATATTCCTTAAGAATACGTACTACTTTTAAGTTCATTTAATGCAAGTTTTACTGTATATATTACATTTATTTGAAACATATCAATATAACCGTTTTACCAATGCCATAAATCATGGGAAAATATGGTCCCATAACAATTCACCCTTGACTGCCCCAACTACAAAAATGTACTGTTATATATTTTGCATGATAAATTAAATTAGAAATGGATAATCGTTTTTAAACACATATTTGTAATTAGAACATAAGTCAATTATAATTGAAGTGTAATGCAGGTTTTTTTAAAAAAATATGAAATAAATTTTGTACCCTGCTTCTAATTATTGCTTGTTGATCCATTTCCAACTATTGAAAAAACAAACAGATGTTTGTCAACACTGGTGTTTTTGACTATTTTAATGGTATCCCTCCCACTAACGATAATTCTTTTCAATATCACGATTTTGTTATTCAAAAATTCACGACTGCATTTCCTAAATCAAAGTAATGAAATTTTACTGAATAAACGTAGAGTTGCAATGGAAATGGAAGTGAATGTTGGCATAATATCATTGAACTGAGAGTGAGATCAAATAACGTGACAGTGAAAGGACACAATGTTTATAAAAAAATATTATTTTCATGGGAAGTGGTGCTTATATAGTTTTAAATAGGATCGGATACATTTATTTATGATCGTTGCCTATCAATCGGCACGATGGTCATTGTATGTTCGTCATTCCACATTTGCAATATTTCCGCATTCGTTTTACGGTGCAACAAAAATAATTGCTTGTCAAATGTGTTTAACATTTATCGAACTAATAATTAAAAATCCTAATGATTTATTTCATCATTTCATTCGATATTTCCGTTTCGCAGACAATAACTGAGCAAATCATTCGGAATGTAAGTGACTCGCCTTGGCCGAAGTGGTAACAGTTATCTCCCTTGAGTAAGGGGCGTGGTTAACTGACGTCATAATTGACCAATGGGAGGTGTTTTCTATTTCCGAGCGATTGCGAAGAGACGTGTGTGATTTCCGGAAAAACCGATGTTTTCCCGATGTCGTCCACATATATGTACAAAAGGGAGGGTTGGGTCATTGCGAGGGTCAGTGGTCAAATGTGGCGTGAAGTTGGAGACATTGGTTGGGATTCACAGAAAGCCAAAATACTTGTCTATATGTTCAATGCCTCATTTCATGAGGAAAGCAAAGATTGATCGAACCGCACGTTAGAATAGTTTGGCAGTCCAGTTTTCGATCAGAAGTTCGTAGAGCAAGTGTCCTCCCTTGTGTCTTTATATCAATAGCGGGTATATTTATCCCAAATCTTTATTTCTTAACCGACTTCGCTCAAATTTGGAATATGAGCTCACAGTATCGTATATAGACAGTATATGAAAGCAAAAATCGAGATTTTGAATTTTGAAAAATATTGTCGAAACAGCGATTCGAACCCCTGTGCCCCTACCCAACTGAGAGATAGAGTTTGTCAGTTTCGTATTGATTGCAAGTTTTACTCGGATTTGAGATACAAGTTATTCATAGACACTGAACGTGACATCCCAGGTTTTATTTATCTGGACAGTGCTTACTAATCACAACCCTTTACAACCACTTAAAGCTTTTACTGTTTTACAAATGTATAAAAGGAGGTCATTTTACATATGATTCAATTTACTTCTAACAAATATTTATTGATAATAACCTTTATGTGTCATGCTTAACATATACTTTATAAAAACCTTCTTAAACCTGTGTTTTACGTGTCTCATAAGTCAATGTGGCTGGGCATTTACTTTTGTAACTGTATTATATACCTGTACCAATTTGATACGTTTTATGCGTGACACGAAAATAAAACATTTATATGTATTATCTGAGTGCGAGGTGGTTACACAAGATATTGAGTTAACCAGTCTTTATGGACCTTGATAGTTTGTTTAACATTTATGTAATGTAAATTTTTCTTGTGTTTTTGTTGTAACGATCTCATCAGCAATACTTATTCACCTTATTTTCCCATTCATCTCAGTGTACTTTCGTTTGCTGCAATTAAAGCTTCAATTAGTGCCAAATTCATTTTTGTAACCGAACCTTCACATGAGGCCATCTAAACAGTTTAAAGTATTTTCCACGGTACCAATTGTTTGAGGTTGAAGATCAAGTTTTACTCACTGATGAAAAGTGGGTGGTGCGATATTTATAACGAGGTGGATAGATGAGGCACATGAGAGCACTTTGTTGTAGGAGTGCTGGTTCTGAGAAAGCATCATTGAGTCAGTACAGTGCCGGACAAAAGTCATGGGAGTAAAATTGCAGTATTGCCGCGATCGTGTCGGAGCACAGTCGGGTCGTGATTGCATTATTCCAAAATGCCTCCAACATATATAGCAACACGAGGAAATATGGGCAGGACATCATGTACAGTAACTCAGCGCACAGACGTCTGCAGACTCCTCACAAGACTCGATACTATGGAAACTGACAGAATCGTCCATATAATACACGAGTGGGGGGAAACACATCCCAATTCTTGGTAAAAGAGAGTATTAAAGTTGCTAGAAAATATTGATGCTATATATATATATTTGGAAGAGATATTTCAAATAAGAGGAAAACTAGTGATTTAGGGAAATTTTTACTCAATGCGACCTAAACGACTGGAGACGTGAACTTTGGAACGACCACAACAACCCAAATGGAAACAAGCTCACAACTTGTAGAACGTTCAAGAATTCACAATTAGCTGTTATGTCCAAACAGTAAAATATCGGGATCAAAGACGCATTTTATCGAAGTTTAGATGTGGTAACCTCCCCTTAGCAATTAAGACAGGAAGATACTCCAAGCCCCCTACCCAACTGAGAGATAGAGTTTGTCAGTTTCGTATTGATTGCAAGTTTTACTCGGATTTGAGATACAAGTTATTCATAGACACTGAACGTGACATCCCAGGTTTTATTTATCTGGACAGTGCTTACTAATCACAACCCTTTACAACCACTTAAAGCTTTTACTGTTTTACAAATGTATAAAAGGAGGTCATTTTACATATGATTCAATTTACTTCTAACAAATATTTATTGATAATAACCTTTATGTGTCATGCTTAACATATACTTTATAAAAACCTTCTTAAACCTGTGTTTTACGTGTCTCATAAGTCAATGTGGCTGGGCATTTACTTTTGTAACTGTATTATATACCTGTACCAATTTGATACGTTTTATGCGTGACACGAAAATAAAACATTTATATGTATTATCTGAGTGCGAGGTGGTTACACAAGATATTGAGTTAACCAGTCTTTATGGACCTTGATAGTTTGTTTAACATTTATGTAATGTAAATTTTTCTTGTGTTTTTGTTGTAACGATCTCATCAGCAATACTTATTCACCTTATTTTCCCATTCATCTCAGTGTACTTTCGTTTGCTGCAATTAAAGCTTCAATTAGTGCCAAATTCATTTTTGTAACCGAACCTTCACATGAGGCCATCTAAACAGTTTAAAGTATTTTCCACGGTACCAATTGTTTGAGGTTGAAGATCAAGTTTTACTCACTGATGAAAAGTGGGTGGTGCGATATTTATAACGAGGTGGATAGATGAGGCACATGAGAGCACTTTGTTGTAGGAGTGCTGGTTCTGAGAAAGCATCATTGAGTCAGTACATGTAGACTAGTAGTTACACCAGAACAGTGTCGGCTTAATAACGTCAGTTAAACCTATAGTATCCTCAGTTCAGACTTTAACATTGCCCAACGATGAGTAGACACCACTACTTAGCACTGTGAGGAAGGGACAGGGAGACTGGCCTGCAGTGCTGGGTTACTGGTGGCACATTTGCATTTGCGAACACTACTTAAAATGATTACTGCAGCTGATAAATGTATTTTGAAGGCAATGATGCAACTCACAGCAGACTTACGAATTAGCTAAACAAAACGCGATTTCCCCTGAGTTTTCTATAAATAATTACAGCATCCACAAGAACAATTGAACGGCATATTGGAATAACAGTAGCATGTGGGAAGTCTTGGCACTGGGCCGGGTCACCGCCGAGATGTAGCGTAGCAACATTAGAATACAAAGATATGCAGGGACTGAAAGTCAATTTATGCACCCACGTCTCCGGGATTTGACAGTTTTATCAGTTTAATAGCAAAAGTGATACGTTATGGTTCATGCTGCACATTTAATCGAGAGAAATAATGAAAAAAAAGAAGCAAATTGGTATTATGTTCATTTGTGGGACAGCTGATATATAACAAAATAATATTTGTATTCATATTGGCAACAGCGCTGACCATGCTGACAGCGTATAATATTTAGAAAGAAAGTACTGTTGTAATTATTCTCTACTTAGAATTAGATAAATTATATATTCAAATATTGAAAAAGAAAATGTCAAACATGCCTTGTTGTTTAGAATTTCTTAGTTCTGTATTTTACAACTGAAATGAATTAACTCTAGAGACATGAAAACGGCAGATTGAGATACTAAGACTACTGGCAAAGTGGATTAGTGACTAGGATTCTCGTCATGTGTTGGTCAGATGGCTCCACAACTCAGCGACCACTAACAGATTGGACCTTGTCACGATGGAGGGACAGATTGCAGTGTTTTGGCCCTGGGGAGCCATACAATCGCCCACAATTCATCCCTAGGTGTCCAAACTGACCAGATCCCCTCACCATTACAGCAAACAAACTGTGAAATTCGACTGGACAGCTCTTTCAGTGAATTCTATCCCAGTGATTATTTTGTCACATAAAGCATCAGTTTGGTCGTCAAACTGTGACCCTGACACGCCTCATTGAACACAAACACCAAGCAAATGGTTCACAGAGCAAAACGAGAGTTGGATACCCATTTTCTTAAGATGTCATTAGCTTACAATACAGTTTTGTGATTAATTTATGATCTTCTAACCATCCCTTGATCAACCTTTAATTTTCATTAATGGCTAGCTGATTAAATAAATTTTACATTAATTTGATTTACCGCTATTTTATCCTACACGCTGTAACTGAAGCTGCGTCCCAGTCGAGATTTCGTCTTTTCTTTGTCGAGATTTGAGATAATTAATTATATTGCTTTGGTTATAGCAAGGCTTGGGCCATTACGTAATTGCTGTCTCTATATAGTCGAAGCTTCTTTTCAAGGGATGATATGAAGACTTGATAAAGTTTCATACACGAGTCTGGATACTGAAGATACGTCTCACGGTGCACTAACTGTGTTTTATACCACCACCTTTCAAAGTCATCTACAGTTTAAAGTCTATATCGTAGATAGTCACCAATAGAACCAGAGAACCACTTGGCTCCATGTCTTACCATCTCCGTGTTAGCTATCCAACCTATATTTCAGCTACTTAGCTTCTATTACCTACGAGAGCTAATTCGTCTGAGACCTTATTTTTCATACAAAGCCCTTGGGGAAAGTTATCGAAGTTACCATATATGACATATGATAAGCATTTGTTGTTTCTTAGTATCATTACAGTAAATTAATTTATAGCACATCTATATCTGCGTTGTTCTTGTATACCATGATGTGAGGAGAGTTCAAGAGTATCCCACTTATATCACGCTAGTATTCATATGGCAGGAAGAAAGCTCGCAGCGCCATGTGGCTATGCATTGCGGTGAAACCTATTGTACCACCAATGCTGGTTTATCGGAAATAAATGATTACTGATAATCATTGTATGTTGACGTGATGAATAAGACTACGACATGAGGCCGCCTTCTATATGCCACGATGTTGAGTAACCTCAATTAAACGAATTCGGTGATAAAGAGAAAGCTAAATTCTTACATCGTCTTTTTATTCATTAGTCAATAAATAACGCTAATTCATAAGGTAGAATGGGCACTAACCAATGCTTTTCTTCGTCATTTATATCAACTTTTGGTAACTTTACACGAGAACAAACTATTAGATAGTTAATTTTTTATTTAACAATGGCTATTTCAACATTAGCTTTTCTATTTATAATAGTGTAAGCAATTGAAATGACTATTTGGGAAAATCGTTGTTGATAAAATACGACATTTAGTTGAATAGAACTTATTAATGGGAAGATAAATTATTGAAAAAGTTGTTTTCTAAATTGTAAAAAAAATAAGCAAGATGATAAAGTAAGCATATTCTCAGAAAGTGTACAACAAAATCAACATCTTTAATAGCTGTATAATGGCCATAAACAAATAAATTTAGAATGGAATAACTTATTTATTATCAATATGTGACATTTCTACAAATATGCGTGTCTCTAACAACCCTGTCATCTGTGATTGTTATGACACAATACTTTATGTAAAAACGTCGTGTCGTTAAAGAAGTTGTTATATATCCACATTTCTATATTCTCACTATATCGTATGTGTTGAAGAGATGATTATTAAATGTGCCACTAAACAATGTCCATTTAGCGTAAGTACGGCGTTTTGCGATGTACGAATGGAGTTTGTAAGGTCGTCACATTGCCGTCGCAAGACATGAGCAACTGAGAGTTTGAAGGGTTGATTCCCTGCCCCACACTGAAAGACGACTTGACATGATAATGGTGTCACCTTTGACAAGTGACTTTACTCAAAATGTGCCTCTCTTCACCGGGCAGTAAAACTGGGTACCTGGTTTGGAAGTGAGGCGTTATGAATATTAATCAAGCGCAGTTATTACTGTTATTGTTGTATACTTCTCGTGGTGTTGAGAATGAAATTAAGTGATAGATGTGTAGTGCCGCGATAGTGGATATGTGCTCATTTTAAATAAGCACCATTATAAACATATTTTAATTTCCCCTGTTTTAAGTTTGAAAATTCATGTGACTAATACTATGTGAACGTGTATACAGGTCAGAGCTACATAAGACTGCTGCAAAATGACTCTATATATAGCAAAGCGAAATTCTTTGTGTAATTTCACAAAGGAGATAATTTAGATTAAGTCAGTCCAGTTATTAATTCAAATTAAAATTTGAACGTTTGATGTTTCTGGAGAAATTAAATCGCGGCTTTAAAGAAAGCCAGATCGTCCCCACAGACAAATAGATAAGATTTATTGAGTTATATACCGGCATTAAGAGTCTTCAGACCGACAAGCCACGTGTATCCTCTACTTGTCCCAATCTGCTTATCAATTTATGGTTTTTATTCCAACAAAAAATATGTCAAAGATTTTCAGTTTTTATCGCCTGGGCAAATTCAAAGACGATCAAAAGAGTATAAAACGTTGAACCATTTTATGATTATCCCCCATCGGAGGGTTGCGTTAGGGCTCGAGATAATAGCCAGTGATTTAGGATGCATTACATTTCCACGAATCCTGTCACTCTGAAATAACATCAAAGAATGAAGGGGGCACTAGCTCACCTTGTCTGACCCCGTGAATAGGGGGAGACAACTCACTTTCCCTCGGGAGGGCGGGGATCAGGGTTTTTCTAAGACCTTGCTAACTTAGTGCTCTTTTAAATAATTTTCATTGTTCTGATAAAACAATGAACCCATTTCTATAAGATAAAAATACTGGCGTGGGTCAACCTTACCTCGTCTTTGTTAGGGAACGCTGCCATTTCCTAATCCGTACTTTAATCAACTGACCTCGAGTTATGATAACATGTTGCGCCACGTCAACGTTAATTGTTCCTGGAAATAATTTGATTGCTTTGTCTAATTACTTCATGCATCCCTCATTAATATTTTTATATGGAGAATTACACGTCTCTCAATGTCTTTGTCGGTTTGACCTACAGAGGTTCGAGTTGACTTGCTAATAGCTTACGTCTTTTAAAGGAATTGTGGGATTATTCTAAACAACTTATCTTTTCATTAATATCCTTCCGACCGAGGCCATCTTATTTATAACTTGATCAGTGCAGTTGATACAAACATGCATTTATGCCATAAATAATTTTTTCAGAAGGTAAATTGATAAATAATAATAATAATATGTCATCTTGTATAGCGCACTTATCAAACTACTCAGCAGTTTCTCAAGGCGCTGATATTATTACCCTGACGGAATTGTATTTCGGAGCGGTCACAAGCGCTACACGAAACCACCCGTTAATTCAGGTACAGCTGGGTAGACTGAGTGCAATGTGGATAAAGTGACTTGCCCAAGGACACAACACAAATTGAAGGTGCCTCCACCGGGAATCGAACCCGGGTCGTTGGTGTGAGAGGCCAGCATGCTAACCACTACACCACTGTGCTCCACGTGGTTAATTGAGTTTAAGTTTTGTCTTTATTATATTTCAATTGACTGAAAGTATTATATTTATCAATATATCTTCATTAACATAAATACTTATCACTATAAATACGTGATTAAATATGACATTTGCCAAAAGAATGTCATCGAAGGAGAGTCTACTTTTCTTTGAAGACAGTTTATTACCACCAAAGTTTGTATAGTGACAAGAGAAGCATAACCCTTTCGTAACTTATATTAACATTTCATTAAATCACTCAGTAAGAAAAGATATCACATCGTATCGTTTTCAATGACTTTTAAATTGGTTTGATATGTAACTTTCACCATGCACGGTATTCTGAACTTGTATGTATATTGTGATTATATCAAACGGAAAAGTGAAGAAGAACACGACAGGCGGTACACGAAGACGCACAGTCCAGTCTGTATGTAAGGTTCAAGAAGATGGTGACATTTGCCCGCCTGATCACCTGCACGTGCAGCAGATGAGTTGAAACACGACGAATGTCACGAGGACGCATGATGCACGTGCATCTCTCACCCCCTTCTGCATGTCAGTATTGGTGACACGCGCTCTGAGATCACGGACCGGGCCAGCGCTCCTCCCAGACCCAGTTCCCATTCCCCCTGTCTTCCTCCTTCATTGTCTGGCAGGAAACAAAATAGATGTTGACCCTGTGGCAAGTGCTGAGGTATACACTCTATCTTCAAGTCCACCCACCTCGCACGTGCATTCTGCTATTATAAGTGCATTAATCCCCCGACTTAAAGGGTTCTATCAAAACCGGGACTACGCGTTGTTTGAACTGTTGATTTGATACTTAAAGGATGGGAAGTTTATCAGATGTTTGATGAGGTGACAGTTAGCTTTTAGAGATTAAATGTCGAGAAGTTTAACAAAGAGCATGTCGTTAATAATACACACTCCACCGTTGATCTGTATTGTAATGATTCCTTTCATATACCAAGTACACTGAGGCACAACAGTGTTCTCTACTTATCATATTGTTATAACTGATGTCCACATTATTTACATGTCGCTTCTGGGAGCATGGTTACCAAGTTGCAGTATATTATACGTGTGTCGAGATATATATCCATACCTGTAGATGATTGATATTGATATGTCATATTGCTATGACCACCATGATCTCACACTGCTGTTGGGAGCTGTTTGGACTCCTTATAACCGTGATCAGGAAACCTCTTAGTTTGATAACCAGACTATTTATTACTATAACAATACGAAAGAGTGGCTTAATATGTGAAAAATAGGATATGTGAATGTGTGTTACATGTATGTATTCCTCGAATTGCTAAACATGTCCTCTGCAACCGGTAGTCCTTGTCCGTGTCTACTCAAGTGGAGAGTTTGACGAAAGTACCATCAGAATCTTTTTTATTTTATTTTGGGGAATCCAATCGTCTGTTCTTGCGAAGAATGATAAAGTGGTGACTATATCAAATTCACTGATTTTAAAGATATTTAAAACTGACTGAAGTGAAAATATGAGATAGTATCATATAATACATTGCATTGAAGCAAGAACTCCATTGAAGAAGTTCATGAAATGTTACAGCGATAAAGTATGTGCTACGCGCATGACTGAGTTGAAATCGTAATAATTCATAAGCTAGACTACTGTACATTAATCACCTCATAAAGTGTAACAGTGCGAGGAATAAAAAATCTCTTGACATCATCAACACACACAGGTTGTTATGAAGTTACTTGAGACACTGTCATATTTCATTGACGACTGCTGACACCATAACGCGATAAGAAACAATGACAGCGGCTAATCTTTATATTTATACCATCCAGCACGAGAAAAGACAGATTTAATATTTCTTTAATCGCTTATTGCCTCGTGATGTGATTATTCGGTGATTAAAGTAAGCTGTGAGAGGAGTAGGATGAGTCCAGTTGATGAGGTGACGGAGTTAGTGGACTCCGGCCGCTGATTGACACGAAGATGTTGGCAGACTGATTCTCCTCTCGAGGACAGTATTGGCAAACTGAGCCTTAATACTGACTCATCCCTCTCCATTTGAGCAATAAATTGGCGAGATTATGTCATTTTGGTACAATTTGCTTGCCTTTTAGATAGTGATGTTATTAAGGCGAGTCAAGTGGGACCTGCCTATATTCAGCTATTACGGCTGATGCTCATAAAGCCCCGTGCATCTTTTCAGCACTTTGTGTCACGTTGAATGAACAAGTGGCAGGGGATGTTTGAGTAAAGACAACACGTTCTCGTTTTTTACACATACAGGCGTCAGACGCCACTCTTCCTCCGGAGATTACAAATAGTTCCTCATTTGCCTCCTAAATACTTAATTGTTGCCACGGGAGTGACTTCAGAAATGAGCAAATGAGGTTGCGTTGGGATTATTAGAAAATACATTTTGGTGGAATGGTATCAATTGAGTTGCCGGAATGTGAATAGTGATGAAATACTTGGCGAGTCACAGTGAAGAAGTCATTACGGACTCATTGTGACGTGTTTGTCCGAAGTAAACACCATAAACAGAAGCTGACCACAGCGGGAACAAACACCATAGTACGTGGAATTGTTAGTGAAATAATTACATATTACATGGAGACCAAAGTTTCATTTTAAAGTCCCTTTCCGTTGGTCTAACCACAATGACTTTCTAATTCCACCCTCAAAAAATTATCCTAGATTTCGATTTCACTACTTGCTCAGTTGAATTAGGACAAACAAATATTGAACAATTGTAAAGACAAGAATAAAATTATTTGTATTTAGAAAAAGAAAATCCCAGTAACTGTGATCTGCACTTACACTAAAGCTGCTAAAAAATTTGAACTCCCGAAACCCTTATCGATTTTTTCTGCATCGTGGTTCCCGGCTGTTCCAGCCCTGAAGACATTGGACTGTAGTGAACCCTGAAATGTTAAGTGATGAAGGCGTGCGGCTACATCAACCCCTAATCTGGTTCTTATTTTATAGTTCCTCATCCCTTAAATTGTTTTATCACATTTTTTAGTAATCAATATACGTTGAAACATGTTTTTAATGTTAACATGATATAATCATGACTGCATCAATGATTTATTTTAACAGATGTTTTTATTGTAATGACAACTTTGTAGGTTCATATTTTCAACGATTGTCAACAAGATGGGTTGTTTAGACAAATCGAGAAGTATGTAAAAAAATAAGTACCACGTGAAATCCAAGTTTGGTCTGCATTGGCTAACATGTTCCAGGTTTCAGGTCTCTTATTGTATCTATGTATTTTGGTGACCAAAATCCATCCATTTTTTAAGTGGACTTTGATACAACATCTTTTCCCACTATCTATGGATTACTTATTAATTGATGTATCCGTGATGACAGCATCGACTTGACTATTTCAATAGGATTACATTATTGTAGGACATGCGAGAATCCGAATAATCTTGACGAAATTATATTTGACTGAACGGAAGCTTTATTAAAAAATCAATTACGAGTCTTTATATTTTCCTCATTATACGATGATAAGGACTGATATCCCAAGTCGTCATTATTTATAATTGATTTCTCGTTGACAGTCTTAACCAAAACGAAATGACTGTGCAGTGCTCAAACAAACAGTTGGGGTTATCTAACTTTACTTGTTCAAATGTAAGAAAACATTAACATGAAAAAACACTAAAAGTCGAATGGAGTCTGTCACTTAATAGTTTTATATCAAAATCAAGACGACATAAATTCTTTCTGAACTTTTCTTCAGCAAACATCTTTATGGGTTACATGTGTACATTTAGTTCCTCTTGGACACTTCAGACGTGTATGCTTCTTTGAATTACATGTTCTGTGTTTGTCGCCATTTCTTTATAATGAGACCCTGGAAATCACTGCACGAAGTAATGAAACTTAAATACGGTAATGGCATTCCCCTGTGATCTTCCGCCGTGTGTTATTTAGCGAGTCCTTCTCGCGTTAAATGACCAATGAAAGTGGACACAGGACGAACTCTCAACGGTGACCCTGCAGAGAGTTTATTTGATTAGTGGTGATGGTTGATTTTTCCATCAGTTCCTGTCGCAATCGTATTTACCTTCAATTCAATGGGAGACAACTTGATGATCGTGAGTTGAAGAATTACATGTAATGAGAACTGACTCACCGCTGTTTATTACCGTAGTACCAGTACCGAATCTAGACGGTAGCATGTGCACGTGTGTCCGCAGTTATTGTTTAACTTTCAAAGTACTTGTTTAATAGTAACGTTACCAAGCACATCATGCATTAATCCACTTGTATTCGGTCGATTTAACATTCATGAAAAATACTAGACTGTGAGTAAAGGGCAAAATCTTTACTTCCAGGAAATGACATACTAATTATCAGTATGTCTATATATTTATAGGATATCTAACGAGCTTCCCCTTTCATATCAAGCTTAAGTTTATGTCCCGAGTGAAATAATTGTTCTTTGTCTCGAGCCTATTTATTATCAACATGTATCTATACGATTTATTGTGTTTTAAAATATATTTAATAATGCAATATCAACCCTGTCACAGCATCTATATCTATATATATCATTAAAATCAATCATTGTGGTGACTACGAGTTCCTGAATTAACTGAACAATGAGATCTAAGTGTTGTCGTAAAAAACTTTCATGAATGAATTCACGTTCGTTTTATGAATGAATAAAGTAGTCCAGGCAGTGTCAAAGTTCATCGTTAGCCAATCAAATTACTTGAAGGTGTTGTGACACATATGTGTCATAACAGTTTGTTATGAAACCCCTTTACGAAGTACCACACGGGTAATGTATGTAATGTAATGTATATATTATGTTAGACGTATTGTCGACATTAGTCTGAAATTTCAAAATCTAATTCTATTTTATTGGAAGTCATGTTCGTTACATCAAGCCTTTTGGTCACTATTCAACCAATTGACTTGACCAATAACTCCAAAAGGAAGAGTCAAATAACTATTTGAGTGATCGGTTGTCCCCGCGGTACCTAACCAACTGGAAATAGTGCCCATCATTCAGCTCGCGCACCATTTACGGTAGCTGTAATACAGTGACTATGTGACTCAGGGCCTTCCGACATTGTTGGGTAATACAATTGACTTGTTCAAGCAAAAGCGACAAATTGCTGAGTCAAGGTGACGTTTCGTTGACCGTTTCAATATGGCTCCATTACATCCATTTTAAGGGATGCAGTCAGATCGAGCTAATCCCCCGCCATCGTGACTACGAGTCGCCATATTTGGTGTATACGTTCCTGATGACGACCAACTCTCGTTGATTAAGCCCAATGCCATCACAAACCATGTTAACTAATTTGCGCATTCAGAAGCGGAAGTGAGTCTTGGATGGCATCGCAATGATCTCAGCTCCACCTGAGCCAGCTTCGAGTACACGTTCCCACACAGGGCACATGCTACCAGCGCTTAACCGATAGATTACATGGCTTTGTTGATCTAATCGGGACCTTTTAACCAATTGAAAAAAAATCATCACTCCGGATTGATGGTCACAATGGCGAAGTATAATTGGATATCTAAACAGTTCCGCCTAAAATGTCTGACGTCATGGTCTTGAGAGTTATCTCCCCTTTTTCTAACCGCAAAACTCCATATTAAATGGTTTGACATTGAAGTGGTTGTTTAATTGCGTTTTATAGCATTACGTCACTTGACACTTAAATGGCTAAATAAACAAGAGTCGGAATTTGGTTTGGCCTCATACCAGAACAAGTTTTGTTGTCAATATAGGTTTGACATTGAAGTGGCTGTTTAATTGCAATGAATAGTAATACAAGTAATAACATAACTTGTAATCAAGAGAAAGAATTAGGTTAAGCCTCATACCAGAAAAGGTCTTGTTATCAATATAGCGCTCTGTCTTTCAACAATTTGGTAGCTGGAGTTGTCCGCTGAGACGACGTAACAACACTGTGAGGAGTTTGTTCTTGACCCAGAACAACTGGTGTTATTAACATGTTATTTTACTCAGGAAAATACATATGACGTCATCGTAGACGTAATGTAACAATATGATGACGTCATTAAATGACGATGGTTAAACAAGGAGATTTGAATACTCCATTCATACAACGATCGTCTTTTCTGAACGTTTGTGGTGTTTTTAAATATAATAAACAGAACATTTGACAATTATTGTGGAATACCATGTACATTTCTTTTCCATCAATGAAATATACATATTAAATGACCCCTTTTTTTTTATTTGCATTAATGTTACACATACGATTTCCGCGAATAAATAATTTTAGCTTTTATTTTTTTGTTGCAAACAATCGAGAGCAGCTGAAACAGTAATGCTTCCGGAGATTCCCCAGCAATGTGTTTAACTGTGATATTACAGCTGCCAACGAAAGGTTTTTATTGAATTTTAGCATTGTTCGATTTCGCCATGTTTTTATGGTTTAAAAGGGGAAAATTCAATTTGGATTTCACTTTTAATTCTGTTTACGTCAATGTCGTCGTAGGTTCTAGTAACATATCAACATAATGATTTTATTTGGAATAACCATCAATACGCTACTGACCTTGTTCTCGCTGGTTCTGAAACTCGAATTTAGTACGTGATAAGGCCATTATGAATCCCGTGTGTTTCGATACGAACATTTCCATTTTGAATTCCCTGTATGTTGATAACATCATTGATTGACATTTGAGAAATTAAATAGCGCTTCATAACGCGTGGTATGTGACGTACAGACACGAACTTGTCTAATTTCCTTTGTATTGAAAACTTCCTCAATTGTATTGAAAACATTATGAAACGTATTATCTGGTAACATTAGTAATCGGTGAATAAAATACTATTCATTTGTGTTCAATAGATGATCGATTTATTTCGGAAACTTCCTTAAACTAACATGTAATCAAATACATTAACGTTCCGGTATTTGCATGGCCGATACAGACTTAATGTAAACAATATCATGTGCAAGCAATGGTTTTAACAAAACCCGGTTAACGATGTAATTATTGAAAAAATACCCTTAACAATGCACTGTCATCAACAGCCGCCAAATGTCGCGTGCTGAGCGCGTGGCACGAGAGAGGGCGTGGCTGGAGGCAAGCTTGGTACTGTTTAAAACAATACGGTCCCGTGCACAAAACTTAACAGAAAGGTTCAATGGGACTTTCAACGGTGTGAACAGGGGACACCGGAAGTTCAAGGGCTAAGACAAAATCTCGTGTCCTCGAGACTTCGTTTTCGGAAGCAGCGATGCACGGGATATGTTTATGCTGTATTTCTTAAGTTCCAGTACGCCTTTTGTCGATAATGGGTGATTGTCTGAACAGCTTCCGGAGCCCGAGCTTCAAACTCAAGTTCGTGATTTGTACATCTCATATACCCGGAATATGCCTACATGTGTAACAGACAACTAGCACTGGTTATCTTGTACGTTTTAGAAAAGTGCTGTCCGTTTCCAATTAGTATAAAACCTATATTAAAGTATCTTCGGTAAGTTGTTTTTATGTCATTGTATATATATATACGTTTTGAGATATATAAGCAACGCATGTAACCGATCGACTCGGACTTTTGCTACCGAACCCAACATGGCGGCTGTCACTCCTTCTGACTATTGGTATAGAGAAGTGGGGCGAACATTTACATGCATTGTATACTGTAAGTTATTGGGCGTTCTCAATTCCTTGTGACTACAAGTAGTTAAGCTCCTACCAACTTCCCTGCGCAAGACATATCGCGACAGTCTGGCTAATTAAACCTTGCCGCCTTCCTTAACATTTCTGTCACACAAATCAGAGCCCACTATGCAGCTGAGGCGCAGCGCTTCACTATGTACATGTAAGCAAGGAAAAAGGAAATACTGCAAGGCTTCAATTAGCCAGTGATGGAAACGAGTGATGGCGTGAGTAATGCCTGCGCATACCTTGCTGTTTTAGTTCAGTTTAAGTTCAATGTTTTCCTGGTCGTTTGACTTCGGTTGAAAAGTTGGTTTTTTTTATTTCAAATTCTTTCTTGCTGTTTTATTCGGATTCTTCCTTCTGTTTTAGTTCAGATTCTTCATTGCTGTTTTAGTTCAGATTCTTCATTGCTGGTTTAGTTCTGATTCGTCCCGGGTGTTTAATTCAGATTCTTCCTTTGCTGCAATAACTTTTGATTTCTCTGAGCCAAGTCTGTCATACTTGGCACGTGTATACCTTGTGATGAGACCTTCCAGATGAGGTCATCATATTTGACCTTGTGACCTTGACCTTACCGCAGTGGACAATATTCAGAAAACTTTAACCTTGGCCATAACTTTAGTTTATCCGCGGGCATCCGTTTTTAACAAACACATCTTGTTAACTTCTGATTCTTCCTGGCTGGTTTAGTTCTGATTCTTCCTGACTGTTTTAGTTCTGATTCTTCCTTGCTGTTTTAGTTCAGATTCTTTCTTGCTGTTTTAGTTCTGATTATTCCTTGCTGTTTTAGTTCTGATTGTCCCTCGCTGTTTTAGTTCAGATTCTTCCTGGCTGTTTTAGTTCAGATTCTTCCTGGATGGTTTAGTTCTGATTCTTCCTGGCTGTTTTTGTTCAGATTCTTCCTTGCTGTTTTAGTTCAGATTCTTCCTTGCTGTTCTAGTTCTGATTCTTCCTTGCTGTTTTAGTTCTGATTCTTCCTTGCTGTTCTAGTTCTGATTCTTCCTGACTGTTTTAGTTCAGATTCTTCCTTGCTGTTTTAGTTATGATTCTTCCTGGCTGTTTTAGATCTGATTCTTCCTGGCTGTTTTAGTTCAGATTCTTCCTTGCTGTTTTAGTTCAGATTCTTCCTGGCTGTTTTAGTTCAGATTCTTCGTGGCTGTTTTAGTTCAGATTCTTCCTTGCTGTTTTAGTTCTGATTCTTCCTGGCTGTTTTAGTTCAGATTCTTCCTGACTGTTTTAGTTCAGATTCTTCCTGGCTGTTTTAGTTCAGATTCTTCCTGGCTGTTTTAGTTCAGATTCTTCCTTGCTGTTTTAATTCTGATTCTTCCTGGCTGTTTTAGTTCAGATTCTTTCTGGCTGTTTTAGTTCAGATTCTTCCTTGCTGTTTTAGTTCAGATTCTTCCTTGCTGTTTTAGTTCAGATTCTTCCTGGCTGTATTAGTTCATTTTCTTCCTTGCTGTTTTAGTTCATTTTCTTCCTGGCTGTTTTAGTTCATTTTCTTCCTGACTGTTTTAGTTCTGATTCTTCCTGGCTGTTTTAGTTCTGATTCTTCCTGACTGTTTTAGTTCAGATTCTTTCTGGCTGTTTTAGTTCAGATTCTTTCTGGCTGTTTTAGTTCAGATTCGTTCTGTCTGTTTTAGTTCTGATTCTTCCTGGCTGTTTTAGTTCTGATTATTCCTGACTGTTTTAGTTCAGATTCTTTCTGGCTGTTTTAGTTCAGATTCTTTCTGGCTGTTTTAGTTCAGATTCTTTCTGGCTGTTTTAGTTCAGATTCTTTCTGGCTGTTTTAGTTCAGATTCTTCCTTGCTGTTTTAGTTCAGACTCTTCCTTGCTGTTTTAGTTCTGATTCTTCCTGGATGGTTTAGTTCTGATTGTTCCTCGCTGTTTTAGTTCAGATTCTTCCTGGCTGTTTTAGTTCAGATTCTTCCTGGCTGTTTTAGTTCAGATTCTTCCTGGCTGTTTTAGTTCTGATTCTTCCTGACTGTTTTAGTTCAGATTCTTCCTGGCTGTTTTAGTTCAGATTCTTCCTTGCTGTTTTAGTTCAGATTCTTCCTGGATGGTTTAGTTCTGATTCTTCCTGGCTGTTTTAGATCAGATTCTTCCTGGCTGTTTTAGTTCTGATTCTTCCTTGCTGTTTTAGTTCAGATTCTTCCTTGCTGTTTTAGTTCTGATTCTTACTTGCTGTTCTAGTTCTGATTCTACCTTGCTGTTTTAGTTCAGATTCTTCCTGACTGTTTTAGTTCAGATTCTTCCTTGCTGTTTTAGTTCAGATTTTTCCTTGCTGTTCTAGTTCTGATTCTTCCTGACTGTTTTAGTTCAGATTCTTCCTTGCTGTTTTAGTTATGATTCTTCCTGGCTGTTTTAGATCTGATTCTTCCTGGCTGTTTTAGTTCAGATTCTTCCTTGCTGTTTTAGTTCAGATTCTTCCTGGCTGTTTTAGTTCAGATTCTTCCTTGCTGTTTTAGTTCAGATTCTTCCTTGCTGTTTTAGTTCTGATTCTTCCTGACTGTTTTAGTTCTGATTCTTCCTGGCTGTTTTAGTTCAGATTCTCCCTCACTGTTTTAGTTCAGATTCTTTCTGGCTGTTTTAGTTCAGATTCTTTCTGGCTGTTTTAGTTCAGATTCTTTCTGGCTGTTTTAGTTCAGATTCTTCCTTGCTGTTTTAGTTCAGACTCTTACTTGCTGTTTTAGTTCTGATTCTTCCTGGATGGTTTAGTTCTGATTGTTCCTCGCTGTTTTAGTTCAGATTCTTCCTGGCTGTTTTAGTTCTGATTGTTCCTCGCTGTTTTAGTTCAGATTCTTCCTGGCTGTTTTAGTTCTGATTCTTCCTGACTGTTTTAGTTCAGATTCTTCCTGGCTGTTTTAGTTCAGATTCTTCCTTGCTGTTTTAGTTCAGATTCTTCCTGGATGGTTTAGTTTTTATTCTTCCTGGCTGTTTTAGATCAGATTCTTCCTGGATGGTTTAGTTCTGATTCTTCCTGGCTGTTTTAGATCAGATTCTTCCTGGCTGTTTTAGTTCTGATTTTTCCTTGCTGTTTTAGTTCAGATTCTTCCTTGCTGTTTTAGTTCTGATGCTTACTTGCTGTTCTAGTTCTGATTCTACCTTGCTGTTTTAGTTCAGATTCTTCCTGACTGTTTTAGTTCAGATTCTTCCTGGCTGTTTTAGTTCAGATTCTTCCTTGCTGTTCTAGTTCTGATTCTTCCTGACTGTTTTAGTTCAGATTCTTCCTTGCTGTTTTAGTTATGATTCTTCCTGGCTGTTTTAGATCTGATTCTTCCTGGCTGTTTTAGTTCAGATTCTTCCTTGCTGTTTTAGTTCAGATTCTTCCTGGCTGTTTTAGTTCAGATTCTTCCTGGCTGTTTTAGTTCAGATTCTTCCTGGCTGTTTTAGTTCAGATTCTTTCTGGCTGTTTTAGTTCAGATTCTTTCTGTCTGTTTTAGTTCTGATTCTTCCTGGCTGTTTTAGTTCTGATTATTCCTGACTGTTTTAGTTCAGATTGTTTCTGGCTGTTTTAGTTCAGATTCTTTCTGGCTGTTTTAGTTCAGATTCTTTCTGGCTGTTTTAGTTCAGATTCTTTCTGGCTGTTTTAGTTCAGATTCTTCCTTGCTGTTTTAGTTCAGACTCTTCCTTGCTGTTTTAGTTCTGATTCTTCCTGGATGGTTTAGTTCTGATTGTTCCTCGCTGTTTTAGTTCAGATTCTTCCTGGCTGTTTTAGTTCAGATTCTTCCTGGCTGTTTTAGTTCAGATTCTTCCTGGCTGTTTTAGTTCTGATTCTTCCTGACTGTTTTAGTTCAGATTCTTCCTGGCTGTTTTAGTTCAGATTCTTCCTTGCTGTTTTAGTTCAGATTCTTCCTGGATGGTTTAGTTCTGATTCTTCCTGGCTGTTTTAGATCAGATTCTTCCTGGCTGTTTTAGTTCTGATTCTTCCTTGCTGTTTTAGTTCAGATTCTTCCTTGCTGTTTTAGTTCTGATTCTTACTTGCTGTTCTAGTTCTGATTCTACCTTGCTGTTTTAGTTCAGATTCTTCCTGACTGTTTTAGTTCAGATTCTTCCTTGCTGTTTTAGTTCAGATTTTTCCTTGCTGTTCTAGTTCTGATTCTTCCTGACTGTTTTAGTTCAGATTCTTCCTTGCTGTTTTAGTTATGATTCTTCCTGGCTGTTTTAGATCTGATTCTTCCTGGCTGTTTTAGTTCAGATTCTTCCTTGCTGTTTTAGTTCAGATTCTTCCTGGCTGTTTTAGTTCAGATTCTTCCTTGCTGTTTTAGTTCAGATTCTTCCTTGCTGTTTTAGTTCTGATTCTTCCTGACTGTTTTAGTTCTGATTCTTCCTGGCTGTTTTAGTTCAGATTCTCCCTCACTGTTTTAGTTCAGATTCTTTCTGGCTGTTTTAGTTCAGATTCTTTCTGGCTGTTTTAGTTCAGATTCTTTCTGGCTGTTTTAGTTCAGATTCTTCCTTGCTGTTTTAGTTCAGACTCTTACTTGCTGTTTTAGTTCTGATTCTTCCTGGATGGTTTAGTTCTGATTGTTCCTCGCTGTTTTAGTTCAGATTCTTCCTGGCTGTTTTAGTTCTGATTGTTCCTCGCTGTTTTAGTTCAGATTCTTCCTGGCTGGTTTAGTTCTGATTCTTCCTGACTGTTTTAGTTCAGATTCTTCCTGGCTGTTTTAGTTCAGATTCTTCCTTGCTGTTTTAGTTCAGATTCTTCCTGGATGGTTTAGTTCTGATTCTTCCTGGCTGTTTTAGATCAGATTCTTCCTGGATGGTTTAGTTCTGATTCTTCCTGGCTGTTTTAGATCAGATTCTTCCTGGCTGTTTTAGTTCTGATTCTTCCTTGCTGTTTTAGTTCAGATTCTTCCTTGCTGTTTTAGTTCTGATTCTTACTTGCTGTTCTAGTTCTGATTCTACCTTGCTGTTTTAGTTCAGATTCTTCCTGACTGTTTTAGTTCAGATTCTTCCTTGCTGTTCTAGTTCAGATTCTTCCTTGCTGTTCTAGTTCTGATTCTTCCTGACTGTTTTAGTTCAGATTCTTCCTTGCTGTTTTAGTTATGATTCTTCCTGGCTGTTTTAGATCTGATTCTTCCTTGCTGTTTTAGTTCAGATTCTTCCTTGCTGTTTTAGTTCAGATTCTTCCTGGCTGTTTTAGTTCAGATTCTTCCTGGCTGTTTTAGTTCAGATTCTTCCTGGCTGTTTTAGTTCTGATTCTTCCTGACTGTTTTAGTTCTGATTCTTCCTGGCTGTTTTAGTTCAGATTCTCCCTCACTGTTTTAGTTCAGATTTTTTCTGGCTGTTTTAGTTCAGATTCTTCCTTGCTGTTTTAGTTCAGATTCTTCCTGGCTGTTTTAGTTCAGATTCTTCCTGGCTGGTTTAGTTCATATTCTTCCTTGCTGGTTTAGTTCATATTCTTCCTTGCTGTTTTAGTTCTGATTCTTCCTTGCTGTTTTTGTTCTGATTCTTCCTGACTGTTTTAGTTCAGATTCTTCCTTGATGTTTTAGTTCAGATTCTTCCTTGCTGTTTTAGATCTGATTCTTCCTGACTGTTTTAGTTCAGATTCTTCCTTGCTGTTTTAGTTCTGATTCTTCCTTGCTGTTTTAGTTCTGATTCTTCCTGACTGTTTTAGTTCAGATTCTTCCTTGCTGTTTCAGTTCAGATTCTTCCTTGCTGTTTTAGTTCTGATTCTTCCTGGATAGTTTAGTTCTGATTATTCCCGGCTGTTTCAGTTCAGATTCTTCCTTGCTGCTTTAGTTCTGATTATTCCTTGCTGTTTTAGTTCTGATTTTCCCTCGCTGTTTTAGTTCAGATTCTTCCTGGCTGTTTTAGTTCAGATTCTTCCTGGAATGTTTAGTTCTGATTGTCCCTCGCTGTTTTAGTTCAGATTCTTCCTTGCTGTTTTAGTTCAGATTCTTCCTTGCTGTTCTAGTTCTGATTCTTTCTGGCTGTTTTAGTTCTGATTCTTCCTTGCTGTTTTAGTTCTGATTCTTCATTGCTGTTTTAGTTCTGATTCTTCCTTGCTGTTTTAGTTCTGATTCTTCCTTGCTGTTTTAGTTCTGATTCTTCCTTGCTGTTCTAGTTCTGATTCTTCCTGACTGTTTTAGTTCAGATTCTTCCTTGCTGTTTTAGTTCAGATTCTTCCTGGCTGTTTGAGATCTGATTCTTCCTGGCTGTTTGAGATCTGATTCTTCCTTGCTGTTTTAGTTCAGATTCTTCCTTGCTGTTTTAGTTTAGATTCTTCCTGGCTGTTTTAGTTCAGATTCTTCCTGGCTGTTTTAGTTCAGATTCTTCCTTGCTGTTTTAGTTCTGATTCTTCCTGACTGTTTTAGTTCTGATTCTTCCTGGCTGTTTTAGTTCAGATTCTTCCTTGCTGTTTTAGTTCTGATTCTTCCTTGCTGTTTAATTTCTGATTCTTTCCGGCTGTTTTAGTTCAGATTCTTCCTGGCTGTTTTAGTTCAGATTCTTCCTGGCTGTTTTAGTTCAGATTCTTCCTGGCTGTTTTAGTTCTGATTCTTCCTGACTGTTTTAGTTCAGATTCTTCCTGGCTGTTTTAGTTCAGATTCTTCCTTGCTGTTTTAGTTCAGATTCTTCCTGGATGGTTTAGTTCTGATTCTTCCTGGCTGTTTTAGATCAGATTCTTCCTGGCTGTTTTAGTTCTGATTCTTCCTTGCTGTTTTAGTTCAGATTCTTCCTTGCTGTTTTAGTTCTGATTCTTACTAGCTGTTCTAGTTCTGATTCTACCTTGCTGTTTTAGTTCAGATTCTTCCTGACTGTTTTAGTTCAGATTCTTCCTTGCTGTTTTAGTTCAGATTCTTCCTTGCTGTTCTAGTTCTGATTCTTCCTGACTGTTTTAGTTCAGATTCTTCCATGCTGTTTTAGTTATGATTCTTCCTGGCTGTTTTAGATCTGATTCTTCCTGGCTGTTTTAGTTCAGATTCTTCCTTGCTGTTTTAGTTCAGATTCTTCCTGGCTGTTTTAGTTCAGATTCTTCCTGGCTGTTTTAGTTCAGATTCTTCCTTGCTGTTTTAGTTCTGATTCTTCCTGACTGTTTTAGTTCTGATTCTTCCTGGCTGTTTTAGTTCAGATTCTCCCTCACTGTTTTAGTTCAGATTTTTTCTGGCTGTTTTAGTTCAGATTCTTCCTTGCTGTTTTAGTTCAGATTCTTCCTGGCTGTTTTAGTTCAGATTCTTCCTGGCTGGTTTAGTTCATATTCTTCCTTGCTGGTTTAGTTCACATTCTTCCTTGCTGTTTTAGTTCTGATTCTTCCTGGCTGTTTTTGTTCTGATTCTTCCTGACTGTTTTAGTTCAGATTCTTCCTTGCTGTTTTAGTTCAGATTCTTCCTGGCTGTTTTAGTTCAGATTCTTCCTGGCTGGTTTAGTTCATATTCTTCCTTGCTGGTTTAGTTCACATTCTTCCTTGCTGTTTTAGTTCTGATTCTTCCTGGCTGTTTTTGTTCTGATTCTTCCTGACTGTTTTAGTTCAGATTCTTCCTTGATGTTTTAGTTCAGATTCTTCCTTGCTGTTTTAGATCTGATTCTTCCTGACTGTTTTAGTTCAGATTCTTCCTTGCTGTTTTAGTTCTGATTCTTCCTTGCTGTTTTAGTTCTGATTCTTCCTGACTGTTTTAGTTCAGATTATTCCTGGCTGTTTCAGTTCAGATTCTTCCTTGCTGTTTTAGTTCTGATTCTTCCTGGATAGTTTAGTTCTGATTATTCCCGGCTGTTTCAGTTCAGATTCTTCCTTGCTGCTTTAGTTCTGATTATTCCTTGCTGTTTTAGTTCTGATTTTCCCTCGCTCTTTTAGTTCAGATTCTTCCTGGCTGTTTTAGTTCAGATTCTTCCTGGTATGTTTAGTTCTGATTGTCCCTCGCTGTTTTAGTTCAGATTCTTCCTTGCTGTTTTAGTTCAGATTCTTCCTTGCTGTTCTAGTTCTGATTCTTTCTGGCTGTTTTAGTTCTGATTCTTCCTTGCTGTTTTAGTTCTGATTCTTCCTTGCTGTTTTAGTTCTGATTCTTCCTTGCTGTTTTAGTTCTGATTCTTCCTTGCTGTTCTAGTTCTGATTCTTCCTGACTGTTTTAGTTCAGATTCTTCCTTGCTGTTTTAGTTCAGATTCTTCCTGGCTGTTTGAGATCTGATTCTTCCTGGCTGTTTGAGATCTGATTCTTCCTTGCTGTTTTAGTTCAGATTCTTCCTTGCTGTTTTAGTTCAGCTTCTTCCTGGCTGTTTTAGTTCAGATTCTTCCTGGCTGTTTTAGTTCAGATTCTTCCTTGCTGTTTTAGTTCTGATTCTTCCTGACTGTTTTAGTTCTGATTCTTCCTGGCTGTTTTAGTTCAGATTCTTCCTTGCTGTTTTAGTTCTGATTCTTCCTTGCTGTTTAATTTCTGATTCTTTCCGGCTGTTTTAGTTCAGATTCTTCCTGGCTGTTTTAGTTCAGATTCTTCCTGGCTGTTTTAGTTCAGATTCTTCCTTGCTGTTTTAGTTCTGATTCTTCCTGGATGGTTTAGTTCAGAGTCTCCCTGGCTGTTTTAGTTTTGATTCTTCCTTGCTGTTTCAGTTCAGATTCTTCCTTGCTGTTTTAGTTCTGATTCTTCCTGACTGTTTTAGTTCTGATTATTCCTTGCTGTTTTAGTTCTGATTCTTCATTGCTGTTTTAGTTCTGATTCTTCCTTGCTGTTTTAGTTCAGATTCTTCCTGGCTGTTTTAGTTCAGATTCTTCCTGGCTGTTTTAGTTCAGATTCTTCCTGGCTGTTCTAGTTCTGATTCTTCCTGGCTGTTTTAGTTCAGATTCTTCCAGGCTGTTTTAGTTCTGATTCTTCCTGACTGTTTTAGTTCAGATTCTTCCATGCTGTTTTAGTTATGATTCTTCCTGGCTTTTTTAGATCTGATTCTTCCTGGCTGTTTTAGTTCAGATTCTTCCTGGCTGATTAAGTTCAGATTCTTCCTGGCTGTTTTAGTTCAGATTCTTCCTTGCTGTTTTAGTTCTGATTCTTCCTGACTGTTTTAGTTCTGATTCTTCCTGGCTGTTTTATTTCTGATTCTTCCTGACTGTTTTAGTTCAGATTCTTTCTGGCTGTTTTAGTTCAGATTCTTTCTGGCTGTTTTAGTTCAGATTCTTTCTAGCTGTTTTAGTTCAGATTCTTTCTGGCTGTTTTAGTTCAGATTCTTTCTGGCTGTTTTAGTTCAGATTCTTCCTTGCTGTTTTAGTTCAGACTCTTCCTTGCTGTTTTAGTTCTGATTCTTCCTGGATGGTTTAGTTCTGATTGTTCCTCGCTGTTTTAGTTCAGATTCTTCCTGGCTGTTTTAGTTCAGATTCTTCCTGGCTGTTTTAGTTCAGATTCTTCCTGGCTGTTTTAGTTCTGGTTCTTCCTGACTGTTTTAGTTCAGATTCTTCCTGGCTGTTTTAGTTCAGATTCTTCCTTGCTGTTTTAGTTCAGATTCTTCCTGGATGGTTTAGTTCTGATTCTTCCTGGCTGTTTTAGATCAGATTCTTCCTGGCTGTTTTAGTTCTGATTCGTCCTTGCTGTTTTACTTCAGATTCTTCCTTGCTGTTTTAGTTCTGATTCTTACTTGCTGTTCTAGTTCTGATTCTACCTTGCTGTTTTAGTTCAGATTCTTCCTGACTGTTTTAGTTCAGATTCTTCCTGGCTGTTTTAGTTCAGATTTTTCCTTGCTGTTTTAGTTCAGATTTTTCCTTGCTGTTCTAGTTCTGATTCTTCCTGACTGTTTTAGTTCAGATTCTTCCTTGCTGTTTTAGTTCAGATTCTTCCTGGATGGTTTAGTTCTGATTCTTCCTGGCTGTTTTAGATCAGATTCTTCCTGGCTGTTTTAGTTCTGATTCTTCCTTGCTGTTTTAGTTCAGATTCTTCCTTGCTGTTTTAGATCTGATTCTTACTTGCTGTTCTAGTTCAGATTCTTCCTTGCTGTTTTAGATCAGATTCTTCCTGGCTGTTTTAGTTCAGATTCTTCCTTGCTGTTTTAGTTCAGATTCTTCCTTGCTGTTTTAGTTCTGATTCTTCCTGACTGTTTTAGTTCTGATTCTTCCTGGCTGTTTTAGTTCAGATTCTCCCTCACTGTTTTAGTTCAGATTCTTTCTGGCTGTTTTAGTTCAGATTCTTTCTGGCTGTTTTAGTTCAGATTCTTCCTTGCTGTTTTAGTTCAGACTCTTCCTTGCTGTTTTAGTTCTGATTCTTCCTGGATGGTTTAGTTCTGATTGTTCCTCGCTGTTTTAGTTCAGATTCTTCCTGGCTGTTTTAGTTCAGATTCTTCCTGGCTGTTTTAGTTCAGATTCTTCCTGGCTGTTTTAGTTCTGATTCTTCCTGACTGTTTTAGTTCAGATTCTTCCTGCCTGTTTTAGTTCAGATTCTTCCTTGCTGTTTTAGTTCAGATTCTTCCTGGATGGTTTAGTTCTGATTCTTCCTGGCTGTTTTAGATCAGATTCTTCCTGGCTGTTTTAGTTCTGATTCTTCCTTGCTGTTTTAGTTCAGATTCTTCCTTGCTGTTTTAGTTCTGATTCTTACTTGCTGTTCTAGTTCTGATTCTACCTTGCTGTTTTAGTTCAGATTCTTCCTGACTGTTTTAGTTCAGATTCTTCCTTGCTGTTTTAGTTCAGATTCTTCCTTGCTGTTCTAGTTCTGATTCTTCCTGACTGTTTTAGTTCAGATTCTTCCTTGCTGTTTTAGTTATGATTCTTCCTGGCTGTTTTAGATCTGATTCTTCCTGGCTGTTTTAGTTCAGATTCTTCCTTGCTGTTTTAGTTCAGATTCTTCCTGACTGTTTTAGTTCAGATTCTTCCTTGCTGTTTTAGTTCAGATTCTTCCTTGCTGTTTTAGTTCTGATTCTTCCTGACTGTTTTAGTTCTGATTCTTCCTGGCTGTTTTAGTTCAGATTCTCCCTCACTGTTTTAGTTCAGATTTTTTCTGGCTGTTTTAGTTCAGATTCTTCCTTGCTGTTTTAGTTCAGATTCTTCCTGGCTGTTTTAGTTCAGATTCTTCCTGGCTGGTTTAGTTCATATTCTTCCTTGCTGTTTTAGTTCTGATTCTTCCTTGCTGTTTTTGTTCTGATTCTTCCTGACTGTTTTAGTTCAGATTCTTCCTTGATGTTTTAGTTCAGATTCTTCCAGGCTGTTTTAGATCTGATTCTTCCTGACTGTTTTAGTTCAGATTCTTCCTTGCTGTTTTAGTTCTGATTCTTCCTTGCTGTTTTAGTTCTGATTCTTCCTGACTGTTTTAGTTCAGATTATTCCTGGCTGTTTCAGTTCAGATTCTTCCTTGCTGTTTTAGTTCTGATTCTTCCTGGATAGTTTAGTTCTGATTATTCCCGGCTGTTTCAGTTCAGATTCTTCCTTGCTGCTTTAGTTCTGATTATTCCTTGCTGTTTTAGTTCTGATTGTCCCTCGCTGTTTTAGTTCAGATTCTTCCTGGCTGTTTTAGTTCAGATTCTTCCTGGAATGTTTAGTTCAGATTCTTCCTGGAATTTTTAGTTCTGATTGTCCCTCGCTGTTTTAGTTCAGATTCTTCCTTGCTGTTTTAGTTCAGATTCTTCCTTGCTGTTCTAGTTCTGATTCTTTCTGGCTGTTTTAGTTCTGATTCTACTTTGCTGTTTAAGTTCTGATTCTTCCTGGATGGTTTAGTTCTGATTTTTCCTGACTGTTTTAGTTCAGATTCTTCCTGGATGGTTTTGTTCTGATTAGGCCTTGCTGTTTTAGTTCAGATTCTTCCTGGATGTTTTAGTTCAGATTCTTCCTGGCTGTTTTAGTTCAGATTTTTCCTGGCTTTTTTAGTTCAGATTCTTCCTTGCTGTTCTAGTTCTGATTATTCCTTGCTGTTTTACTTCTGATTCTTCCTTGCTGCTTTAGTTCTGATTCTTCCTGGCTGTTTTAGTTCAGATTCTTCTTTGCTGTTTTAGTTCTGATTCTTCCTGGATGGTTTAGTTCAGATTCTTCCTTGCTGTTTTAGTTCAGATTCTTCTTTGCTGTTTTAGTTCTGATTCTTCCTTGCTGTTTTAGTTCAGATTCTTCCTTGCTGTTTTAGTTCTGAATCTTCCTGACTGTTTTAGTTCTGATTATTCCTTGCTGTTTTAGTTCTGATTCTTCCTTGCTGTTTTAGTTCTGATTCTTCCTTGCTGTTTTAGTTCTGATTCTTCCTGGCTGTTCTAGTTCTGATTCTTCCTGGCTGTTTTAGTTCTTATCTTCCTGACTGTTTTAGTTCTGATTATTCCTTGCTGTTTTAGTTCAGATTCTTCCTTGCTGTTTTAGTTCTGATTCTTCCTTGCTGTTTTAGTTCTGATTCTTCCTTGCTGTTTTAGTTCTGATTCTTCCTTGCTGTTTTAGTTCTGATTCTTCCTGACTGTTTTAGTTCAGATTCTTCCTTGCTGTTTTAGTTCTGATTCTTCCTTGCTGTTTTAGTTCTGATTCTTCCTGACTGTTTTAGTTCAGATTATTCCTGGCTGTTTCAGTTCAGATTCTTCCTTGCTGTTTTAGTTCTGATTCTTCCTGGATAGTTTAGTTCTGATTATTCCCGGCTGTTTCAGTTCAGATTCTTCCTTGCTGCTTTAGTTCTGATTATTCCTTGCTGTTTTAGTTCTGATTGTCCCTCGCTGTTTTAGTTCAGATTCTTCCTGGCTGTTTTAGTTCAGATTCTTCCTGGAATGTTTAGTTCAGATTCTTCCTGGAATTTTTAGTTCTGATTGTTTCTGGCTGTTTTAGTTCAGATTCTTCCTTGCTGTTTTAGTTCAGATTCTTCCTTGCTGTTCTAGTTCTGATTCTTTCTGGCTGTTTTAGTTCTGATTCTACTTTGCTGTTTAAGTTCTGATTCTTCCTGGATGGTTTAGTTCTGATTTTTCCTGACTGTTTTAGTTCAGATTCTTCCTGGATGGTTTAGTTCTGATTAGGCCTTGCTGTTTTAGTTCAGATTCTTCCTTGCTGTTTTAGTTCTGATTCTTCCTTGCTGTTTTAGTTCTGATTCTTCCTGACTGTTTTAGTTCAGATTATTCCTGGCTGTTTCAGTTCAGATTCTTCCTTGCTGTTTTAGTTCTGATTCTTCCTGGATAGTTTAGTTCTGATTATTCCCGGCTGTTTCAGTTCAGATTCTTCCTTGCTGCTTTAGTTCTGATTATTCCTTGCTGTTTTAGTTCTGATTGTCCCTCGCTGTTTTAGTTCAGATTCTTCCTGGCTGTTTTAGTTCAGATTCTTCCTGGAATGTTTAGTTCAGATTCTTCCTGGAATTTTTAGTTCTGATTGTCCCTCGCTGTTTTAGTTCAGATTCTTCCTTGCTGTTTTAGTTCAGATTCTTCCTTGCTGTTCTAGTTCTGATTCTTTCTGGCTGTTTTAGTTCTGATTCTACTTTGCTGTTTAAGTTCTGATTCTTCCTGGATGGTTTAGTTCTGATTTTTCCTGACTGTTTTAGTTCAGATTCTTCCTGGATGGTTTTGTTCTGATTAGGCCTTGCTGTTTTAGTTCAGATTCTTCCTGGATGTTTTAGTTCAGATTCTTCCTGGCTGTTTTAGTTCAGATTTTTCCTGGCTTTTTTAGTTCAGATTCTTCCTTGCTGTTCTAGTTCTGATTATTCCTTGCTGTTTTAGTTCTGATTCTTCCTTGCTGCTTTAGTTCTGATTCTTCCTGGCTGTTTTAGTTCAGATTCTTCTTTGCTGTTTTAGTTCTGATTCTTCCTGGATGGTTTAGTTCAGATTCTTCCTTGCTGTTTTAGTTCAGATTCTTCTTTGCTGTTTTAGTTCTGATTCTTCCTTGCTGTTTTAGTTCAGATTCTTCCTTGCTGTTTTAGTTCTGAATCTTCCTGACTGTTTTAGTTCTGATTATTCCTTGCTGTTTTAGTTCTGATTCTTCCTTGCTGTTTTAGTTCTGATTCTTCCTTGCTGTTTTAGTTCTGATTCTTCCTGGCTGTTCTAGTTCTGATTCTTCCTGGCTGTTTTAGTTCTTATCTTCCTGACTGTTTTAGTTCTGATTATTCCTTGCTGTTTTAGTTCAGATTCTTCCTTGCTGTTTTAGTTCTGATTCTTCCTTGCTGTTTTAGTTCTGATTCTTCCTTGCTGTTTTAGTTCTGATTCTTCCTTGCTGTTTTAGTTCTGATTCTTCCTGACTGTTTTAGTTCAGATTCTTCCTTGCTGTTTTAGTTCTGATTCTTCCTTGCTGTTTTAGTTCTGATTCTTCCTGACTGTTTTAGTTCAGATTATTCCTGGCTGTTTCAGTTCAGATTCTTCCTTGCTGTTTTAGTTCTGATTCTTCCTGGATAGTTTAGTTCTGATTATTCCCGGCTGTTTCAGTTCAGATTCTTCCTTGCTGCTTTAGTTCTGATTATTCCTTGCTGTTTTAGTTCTGATTGTCCCTCGCTGTTTTAGTTCAGATTCTTCCTGGCTGTTTTAGTTCAGATTCTTCCTGGAATGTTTAGTTCAGATTCTTCCTGGAATTTTTAGTTCTGATTGTCCCTCGCTGTTTTAGTTCAGATTCTTCCTTGCTGTTTTAGTTCAGATTCTTCCTTGCTGTTCTAGTTCTGATTCTTTCTGGCTGTTTTAGTTCTGATTCTACTTTGCTGTTTAAGTTCTGATTCTTCCTGGATGGTTTAGTTCTGATTTTTCCTGACTGTTTTAGTTCAGATTCTTCCTGGATGGTTTAGTTCTGATTAGGCCTTGCTGTTTTAGTTCAGATTCTTCCTTGCTGTTTTAGTTCTGATTCTTCCTTGCTGTTTTAGTTCTGATTCTTCCTGACTGTTTTAGTTCAGATTATACCTGGCTGTTTCAGTTCAGATTCTTCCTTGCTGTTTTAGTTCTGATTCTTCCTGGATAGTTTAGTTCTGATTATTCCCGGCTGTTTCAGTTCAGATTCTTCCTTGCTGCTTTAGTTCTGATTATTCCTTGCTGTTTTAGTTCTGATTGTCCCTCGCTGTTTTAGTTCAGATTCTTCCTGGCTGTTTTAGTTCAGATTCTTCCTGGAATGTTTAGTTCAGATTCTTCCTGGAATTTTTAGTTCTGATTGTCCCTCGCTGTTTTAGTTCAGATTCTTCCTTGCTGTTTTAGTTCAGATTCTTCCTTGCTGTTCTAGTTCTGATTCTTTCTGGCTGTTTTAGTTCAGATTCTTCCTGGATGTTTTAGTTCAGATTCTTCCTGGCTGTTTTAGTTCAGATTTTTCCTGGCTTTTTTAGTTCAGATTCTTCCTTGCTGTTCTAGTTCTGATTATTCCTTGCTGTTTTAGTTCTGATTCTTCCTTGCTGCTTTAGTTCTGATTCTTCCTGGCTGTTTTAGTTCAGATTCTTCTTTGCTGTTTTAGTTCAGATTCTTCCTTGCTGTTTTAGTTCTGATTCTTCCTTGCTTTTTTAGTTCAGATTCTTCCTTGCTGTTCTAGTTCTGATTATTCCTTGCTGTTTTAGTTCTGATTCTTCCTGGCTGTTTTAGTTCTTATCTTCTTGACTGTTTTAGTTCTGATTATTCCTTGCTGTTTTAGTTCAGATTCTTCCTTGCTGTTTTAGTTCTGATTCTTCCTTGCTGTTTTAGTTCTGATTCTTCCTTGCTGTTTTAGTTCTGATTCTTCCTTGCTGTTTTAGTTCTGATTCTTCCTGACTGTTTTAGTTCAGATTCTTCCTTGCTGTTTTAGTTCTGATTCTTCCTTGCTGTTTTAGTTCTGATTCTTCCTGACTGTTTTAGTTCAGATTATTCCTGGCTGTTTCAGTTCAGATTCTTCCTTGCTGTTTTAGTTCTGATTCTTCCTGGATAGTTTAGTTCTGATTATTCCCGGCTGTTTCAGTTCAGATTCTTCCTTGCTGCTTTAGTTCTGATTATTCCTTGCTGTTTTAGTTCTGATTGTCCCTCGCTGTTTTAGTTCAGATTCTTCCTGGCTGTTTTAGTTCAGATTCTTCCTGGAATGTTTAGTTCAGATTCTTCCTGGAATTTTTAGTTCTGATTGTTTCTGGCTGTTTTAGTTCAGATTCTTCCTTGCTGTTTTAGTTCAGATTCTTCCTTGCTGTTCTAGTTCTGATTCTTTCTGGCTGTTTTAGTTCTGATTCTACTTTGCTGTTTAAGTTCTGATTCTTCCTGGATGGTTTAGTTCTGATTTTTCCTGACTGTTTTAGTTCAGATTCTTCCTGGATGGTTTAGTTCTGATTAGGCCTTGCTGTTTTAGTTCAGATTCTTCCTTGCTGTTTTAGTTCTGATTCTTCCTTGCTGTTTTAGTTCTGATTCTTCCTGACTGTTTTAGTTCAGATTATTCCTGGCTGTTTCAGTTCAGATTCTTCCTTGCTGTTTTAGTTCTGATTCTTCCTGGATAGTTTAGTTCTGATTATTCCCGGCTGTTTCAGTTCAGATTCTTCCTTGCTGCTTTAGTTCTGATTATTCCTTGCTGTTTTAGTTCTGATTGTCCCTCGCTGTTTTAGTTCAGATTCTTCCTGGCTGTTTTAGTTCAGATTCTTCCTGGAATGTTTAGTTCAGATTCTTCCTGGAATTTTTAGTTCTGATTGTCCCTCGCTGTTTTAGTTCAGATTCTTCCTTGCTGTTTTAGTTCAGATTCTTCCTTGCTGTTCTAGTTCTGATTCTTTCTGGCTGTTTTAGTTCTGATTCTACTTTGCTGTTTAAGTTCTGATTCTTCCTGGATGGTTTAGTTCTGATTTTTCCTGACTGTTTTAGTTCAGATTCTTCCTGGATGGTTTTGTTCTGATTAGGCCTTGCTGTTTTAGTTCAGATTCTTCCTGGATGTTTTAGTTCAGATTCTTCCTGGCTGTTTTAGTTCAGATTTTTCCTGGCTTTTTTAGTTCAGATTCTTCCTTGCTGTTCTAGTTCTGATTATTCCTTGCTGTTTTAGTTCTGATTCTTCCTTGCTGTTTTAGTTCTGATTCTTCCTGGCTGTTTTAGTTCAGATTCTTCTTTGCTGTTTTAGTTCTGATTCTTCCTGGATGGTTTAGTTCAGATTCTTCCTTGCTGTTTTAGTTCAGATTCTTCTTTGCTGTTTTAGTTCTGATTCTTCCTTGCTGTTTTAGTTCAGATTCTTCCTTGCTGTTTTAGTTCTGAATCTTCCTGACTGTTTTAGTTCTGATTATTCCTTGCTGTTTTAGTTCTGATTCTTCCTTGCTGTTTTAGTTCTGATTCTTCCTTGCTGTTTTAGTTCTGATTCTTCCTGGCTGTTCTAGTTCTGATTCTTCCTGGCTGTTTTAGTTCTTATCTTCCTGACTGTTTTAGTTCTGATTATTCCTTGCTGTTTTAGTTCAGATTCTTCCTTGCTGTTTTAGTTCTGATTCTTCCTTGCTGTTTTAGTTCTGATTCTTCCTTGCTGTTTTAGTTCTGATTCTTCCTTGCTGTTTTAGTTCTGATTCTTCCTGACTGTTTTAGTTCAGATTCTTCCTTGCTGTTTTAGTTCTGATTCTTCCTTGCTGTTTTAGTTCTGATTCTTCCTGACTGTTTTAGTTCAGATTATTCCTGGCTGTTTCAGTTCAGATTCTTCCTTGCTGTTTTAGTTCTGATTCTTCCTGGATAGTTTAGTTCTGATTATTCCCGGCTGTTTTAGTTCAGATTCTTCCTTGCTGCTTTAGTTCTGATTATTCCTTGCTGTTTTAGTTCTGATTGTCCCTCGCTGTTTTAGTTCAGATTCTTCCTGGCTGTTTTAGTTCAGATTCTTCCTGGAATGTTTAGTTCAGATTCTTCCTGGAATTTTTAGTTCTGATTGTCCCTCGCTGTTTTAGTTCAGATTCTTCCTTGCTGTTTTAGTTCAGATTCTTCCTTGCTGTTCTAGTTCTGATTCTTTCTGGCTGTTTTAGTTCTGATTCTACTTTGCTGTTTAAGTTCTGATTCTTCCTGGATGGTTTAGTTCTGATTTTTCCTGACTGTTTTAGTTCAGATTCTTCCTGGATGGTTTAGTTCTGATTAGGCCTTGCTGTTTTAGTTCAGATTCTTCCTGGATGTTTTAGTTCAGATTCTTCCTGGCTGTTTTAGTTCAGATTTTTCCTGGCTTTTTTAGTTCAGATTCTTCCTTGCTGTTCTAGTTCTGATTATTCCTTGCTGTTTTAGTTCTGATTCTTCCTTGCTGTTTTAGTTCTGATTCTTCCTGGCTGTTTTAGTTCAGATTCTTCTTTGCTGTTTTAGTTCTGATTCTTCCTGGATGGTTTAGTTCAGATTCTTCCTGGCTGTTTTAGTTCAGATTCTTCTTTGCTGTTTTAGTTCTGATTCTTCCTTGCTGTTTTAGTTCAGATTCTTCCTTGCTGTTTTAGTTCTGAATCTTCCTGACTGTTTTAGTTCTGATTATTCCTTGCTGTTTTAGTTCTGATTCTTCCTTGCTGTTTTAGTTCTGATTCTTCCTTGCTGTTTTAGTTCAGATTCTTCCTGGCTGTTCTAGTTCTGATTCTTCCTGGCTGTTTTAGTTCTTATTCTTCCTGACTGTTTTAGTTCTGATTATTCCTTGCTGTTTTAGTTCAGATTCTTCTTTGCTGTTTTAGTTCTGATAATTCCCGGCTGTTTCAGTTCTGATTATTCCCGGCTGTTTCAGTTCAGATTCTTCCTTGCTGTTTTAGTTCAGATTCTTCCTGGCTGTTTTAGTTCTGATTCTTCCTGACTGTTTTAGTTCTGATTCTTCCTGGATGGTTTAGTCCTGATTAGTCCTTGCTGTTTTAGTTCAGATTCTTCCTGGATGTTTTAGTTCAGATTCTTCCTGGCTGTTTTAGTTCAGATTATTTCTGGCTTTTTTAGCTCAGATTCTTCCTTGCTGTTCTAGTTCAGATTATTCCTTGCTGTTTTATTTCAGATTCTTTCTGGCTGTTTTAGTTCTGATTCTTCCTTGCTCTTTTAGTTCTGATTCTTCCTTGCTGTTTTAGTTCAGATTCTTCCTGACTGTTTTAGTTCTGATTCTTCCTTGCTGTTTTAGTTCAGATTCTTCCTGGCTGTTTTAGTTCAGATTCTTCCTTGCATTTTTAGTTCTGATTCTTCCTGGATGGTTTAGTTCTGATTATTCCTGGATGGTTTAGTTCTGATTCTTCCTGGATGGTTTAGTTCAGATTATTCCTGACTGTTTTAGTTCAGATTCTTCCTGGATGGTTTAGTTCAGATTCTTCCTGACTGTTTTATTTCAGATTCTTCCTGGCTGTTTTAGTTCTGATTCTTCCTGGCTGTTTAAGTTCTGATTCTTCCTGACTGTTTTAGTTCAGATTCTTCCTTGCTGTTTTAGTTCTGATTCTTCCTGGCTGTTTTAGTTCTGATTCTTCCTGGCTGTTTTAGTTCAGATTCTTCCTGGCTGTTTTAGTTCAGATTCTTTCTGGCTGTTTTATTTCAGATTCTTCCTGGCTGTTTTATTTCTGATCTCCCTTTAAGTTTTCGTTCAGATTCCCGTGGCTGTTTTAGTTCACTTTCATACTTTCTGTTAGGTTTATATTTTCTTCCTTGCTTAGTTTATTTCTGAATCTACCTGCTGCTGATGATAACGGTAGTTATATATTTATATAGGGGCAACCCTTTTTGTCAATCCAATGTACCATGAGTACCTGAATAAATATTGTTTAAACCATATATTCCTACATGTTATTTATCAAATCTCCTGACCCGGCTCTCGGTTTCGAAAAGAGTCCACTGTTTTAGAAATGATTGTAATTAATCAAATCTGTTTTCGTGTTTTCACACACAGGATTAAATCACAATTAATCACTTGAAAATATTTGTAATTTCTTTTTTGTTGACTGTAATTGCTGTAACGGTGCACCGGGGTGCAGTGAAGGGAATTACCAAACAATCAATTTGCAAATGATTATCTTAGTACCGAAAGCGTCCTAATCAATCAGAACTCTTATGCAAATAATCTGCGGACGATCGCGCAATCTAATAACAAAAATGACCCAACAGGACAATGGGGAGCCAGGTGGTCATTGGTCACGTGACCCGTCACACACACGTGCAAGAATTGATTGACATACTAAGACGGTTATATCAATATCGAGACATGTCTCACAAATCGGACTCAGTGCATCTCGCGTTGGTAGCTTGCACGTGCATCGCGTGAAACCTAATCTGAAGCTAGTGACTATGACTTGTTTACGATGACAGTACCTATTGTCCTTCAGATGCGCGCTGACAGTTAAGATGGCCGACTTGTCTGTTTGCTACGGAGAATTAGGCACTTGTGATTTCCCCAGATTTAAAAGTGCGTTTTGTATGAGGGCAGTTTTAATGAGACGATTAACTGGCGTCTTATAAAGTCACACTAGGTGGAAGTAACGGAAGCTGTATGGTGTAATACTAAGTTGACTCACACCATCAACTACAAGGGACAAACATAGTCAGCTACACTTCCCGTCTTCACTGCGGGGCCTCACTCATGATGTATGACTTTGGGAAACAATTAAAAACGGAAAGTTTTTAGAAAAAGACACTGACAGACGCCAATGATTGATAGTACTACAGCACTAAAACAATAGAAGGTTTTACTATTGACCGTCTCCTCGTACTAAAAGTGGCTTCCCTGATCCCTTTTGTCTCCCACTATAAACATGATGCACCAATGAGTGATCCGGACCACGTGTCAACTCTCTCAGCTCCGTCGATAACAATCCCTCAGTCTAAATTTGTTTAGTTGATCAAGTTTTTTAAAGCAAAATAACAGTGTTGTAAAGTACTTTGTGACGAGAGCTATCGGTTCCTGTTCAGCTCTATCAGTGACCCTCTCTGATCGGAACCTTTTGACAGCTGAACCATGACGAACTGTTTGAGAGGCGTTCTAGTAGTTGGTATTGTAGAGAAGACAAAGCTGTATATGGATGACCAAGTTAACAATGGCAATGTTTCTATATTAAACACTTCACCGTTATGCTGATATCCCTGTCTTCTCCATCACACATCATTTTCGAAATTAAAGAAACATTAATTTATGTTCTTTCCAAACTTATTTGCCAAAGAATTTTATAGCTGTGAACGGTTCCAAATTCTTCCATTTAATTTTCAAGACTTTCACATAAAAACCATGTATGATTTAGCAAAAGGAAATCAACTGTGTGATCCATATTCAAATAGTAATCCCTGTAATGTATAGCGAGTCTCATCCTCGTGTCTTCTGATATCAAATCTATCAACACTAGTTGATAAAAGGTACATATATCCTAGGGTTGCCGAGGATAATTTTACCTTTATCAAAGAGTGTTTTTAAGAGTCTGTTTATCATCCAAATTCATTCTTAGTACGTTTCAGTGAAAATAGTGTACATCTCTGAGCACAGATCTGCCATTTGACTTGCAATGCGGTGATGTCATATAATTGTGACGTCATCATGTTTATGACTTCATAGCATTGTGATGTCATTACTCAATGATGTACAAGCATTGTGATGTCATGTAGTTGACGGTGACTGGGTATTGTGCAAAATCTACTGACAAAACGATATCTCCTAGCAGATATCGCTTGATCTCACACAAACGATATCTCCTGTGGAACACAGTTTTGGATGGTAAATGTTAATTCTTAAGGTATGCATGTTAAATTCCCACCTTACTCTACCTTATTTATTAATTACGTATAATGAGGAAAAACACTTGTCTTCATTCGTTTAATGAGATTCAAAAGTCATTACATGATGAGGAATAGATAAAGTAAGAAACTGCTTTTAACCAAAGTATAATCCATTTCTGACTTGTTTACTAAGTAATCGTAAGATATGATACTTTTTAGACAAACCTTTGTGAAATGATATTCATATGTATATTCTCTTAAATCTTAGGCTAAATCGAAAACAATGTAATAGCATTATAAAATAAACTGATACTAAATGCTTTGTCAGCATTATGATGCTTGATATTTCTTACTGATACATCTCTATGATCATCTAAGTTCATCTTTAAACCTTACCTGGTTTATGTATCTGTATCTTTGCTCTATATCTTTACAAATTTATAAAGCAGTTTGGGGATATTCTGCTCATTTTATCCATCTTTGTTTATTTCATTTGGTATAAATCTACAGCTTTTGCAGAAGGTAAACAATTGATTCAGGATTTTTCAGAACCAAGCTCATTTCATCAATCCACTTGACCAATGATGAAGCGGATGTATAATCGTTACGCCTTACCTACTTTGTACATACTATATGAGAATCATGACCTCATACAACAAGAGGACGTGTAGCTGTGTGGGTATGTCTACTGCCCGAACATGATTTCACTTCCATTTAAGTGGCTGGCCGTCGATGAGTATGTTATTAGTTCTCCACACTCCTATGTGAGAGGTAAGCCTGTAATTATTCGCATGTATCTGTTATTCTTGCCAAAGGGGTACAATTTATTTCGAGTACTAAACCAATTTAGAGCGACTGTCAGCTCTTAATCCCTTTATAATCCACCATGCACTCTGCATGCACTGACAGCAATAAAACACAATTTACAAATCTCAATAATTCACCAACACGCACCTTGCCCAACACAGCAGAAAATTACTAAATCCAGCGTGAAAACCTCTATACAGCGTGACAGGACCCAGGGGACGCCTGCGGTCATCTTGGCACCGAACCTGCCCCCGTCCCTCCCCAGCGTCTTGGGGGAAGCGTCCACTACTGGTCAGAGGGTGAGTCAGCAGGGTCATGAACCGCAACTAGATCCCCAGGTTTTCAATTAATAACTGCAATCAGGTGACAAGGCGGCCCCGGGCGACAGAAGCAGGCCCATATTGAAACAAAACGATATGCAGACAGATCCATGTGTAAATCTCTTGATGGGGTTGCCCATTAGACAATGGTGGGGTGCCACACTGCTAGCACTTGTCCATAACACTTTGATCTCCCTTTTAGTGTTTTCCTGTAATCGTCGACCAAGTTCAGGATTCGTCCATTAAGCGACATTAGACCGGAAGTGAGTAATTGTCTCCCCTGTTTTGGAAGGTATAATCTGAATCTTCGTTTCCTGGGTCAAAAAGTACGGACTAATCCTTTGAGAACTCATAATAATTAAAACATTAAAGAGATTATCCATCAAAGTGGTTGTAAAATCCGACTTCAGAACTTCCCTTTCCGTTGTTCAGACGGGCACTATTTTGTGGTCTTTAGTTTTCCATTGTTACAATGTTCTTTGTGTGTTTTGAATTAACAGTTTTAGTCTATTCTAGATGCTCATATCTGTTGGGGGAATTCCGGAATCCTGGTTCAGGAACAATCTAATCACACATTACATGGAGTATAAAATGACATTTCTTTTCGTAAGCTATAAAGATCTCATTGAGTGAAGTAAAAAGTAATATTAATACAACGTGTGACTGACGCAGCCACACGAGGGACAATACATGATTTCTACTTTACAGAGATTTGAATGGCATTCCACGATAAATGTCCAATTTCTGCCTATTACAATGTGTT
This sequence comes from Gibbula magus, assembly GCA_936450465.1. Lineage (NCBI taxonomy): Eukaryota > Metazoa > Mollusca > Gastropoda > Trochida > Trochidae > Gibbula > Gibbula magus. The sequence continues at coordinate 75,735,177 of OW388296.1, read as the reverse complement.
TAAAAAAGTAATACAAAGGTCGGTATATGAAGGTCATAAATGACCTCATTTTCCCCTTATATATCCTAATGACGTTATCCTACTATTACATGATTTCGCCATTGACATCAACTGGTTGAATGTGTTGTTTCGGTTTAATGCCTATGAAAGTATATGATTGTCCATTTCATACTATATTTACGATAAAAGAGCTAGACTAGATGATGGTACTTTCTGAATAGCAACATGGTATAAGCCGAACTTCAGGCACGTGTGCAGTACATTATATGATCACGAATACAATGTTCCATGTATAGATAAAGTCGTGAAACTGAGCCAAATACGAGAATATGTACTTTTATACACAGAATGGCTACCATTTGATATCTGAAGTTTGCCGTGATTGGTTATAGACTGCCTGTAGTTTGAAGACGTCGATGACCATTCATTCTGGGACTCTTACATTTCACAACTGACGTAATTTTGAAATTCACACCAAACACTCATATCCTTAATTGCCATGAGTTTACTTGCCATTAATTGTACCAAACTTCGAGTCTGAGTTGAAAACCACTTTAAGCTGATGCATGGGAATGTCTGTATTTCTGGAAGATTAACTGTCTGTGACAAGAACAATGGCTATGACATCACTGCTCCACTCGGGGATTCAATTATTCCATTAGCATGTTAGTCGAGCACTCTAATTGGTCAAAGGGCGCCTCGTGCAACAAAAATATTTTCAATCGAACGTGTTCAAATGAATTATTTGAGTTTTGAAACGGTCATGTTTGAGAAATATGGGCTGAAATCTTGGCAAATATTGGATTAAAACTGTAAACTGATAGTGATATTAAAATCGCCATTTCCCAGGAAGCGTATCTGCGACAAAGCAAACAGCACAGTGCTCGCTGGAGTAAATTAAGACAATGAGTCGGTGGACAAAGAAGAACTGTAGCCCAATCTGATCCTGTGAGTCCGTGATTCCACTGTTTGTTTCCCTGCATTCCGATACAAGTAATCATATTATCGCATCCTTAAAGAACACCCTGAGGGCCGCCCCCAGTTGGCGCATTCCCTGCGTCTAACGTGCAGTCAGAGGCCCTGGTACTAATCAACCACGCCACCCAAAGCCGCGAAAACAACGTTCAATTAGTAACGTGAAACACAAAGGCGCAAAAAGAATTACACATGTTCATCTCTCGACTGAAACAACGAACCATGAACCCGATGCTTTCAACATCATGATTATTTATAACAGTGTCCACTCATAGCGGGAGAAAATTGAACAAATCTAATTTCAATTTGTGGACGTCTCGTACTGACCGACGTGACCAAAGTCCATTATACTCCTAGATGTCCCTTGTCGCACATGCACGTGCATCACCAGGCGCATGCCGATGGACATGAGTGCGGTAATGAAGTTAGTCGCCTGACCACTTGTGTCCATCCCGACGCCGGACACTTGACCAGAGTGTTGAAGTGTCTTTAAGCAAGGGAACAATTGGTTCAGGAATACCAGAAATAATAATAATCTTTGCATGAGACTTTCATTATTTTAGATGAGCTGGGTCGATGTCGACTATTGTTATATGCAAATATGTTGCCCCTGTAATAATTGCCCCTTTCGTGTCGCTGAAATGAGGTTTAGAAAGCCAGATGCTTGCCAATGGAGGCCATTCAATCATGCAAGTAACCCTTTGTTTGCAGAAAGTGTTCCTAACTCGGGAAAAGCAGTTGGTTGTTCTTTAAAGGATTTTAAGATTGATATTTCGATAACTTCTTCCCCTGTCCCCAAGTCAGGCATTGTCTGGTGCCAACCCTCTGTGTTCAATTAGTCAATATGCTGTAACGATTTCCCACAATCCTTCACACAAGTTGTTTTCCTCTGTGGCGACGCTTTAGATACTGAATAAGTTTAACAATTCATTACAAAGACATTTCTCTCTTAACTTTTACTGACATGAAGATACATTGTTCATTTAATTTAATTACAGATGGGTAAATTAACGATGTTGTTTAATCACGTAGAACATGAGAAATATGAGAAAACGAGTTATATTCAAGTCATCAGTATCAACCGTTCACAATGGGTTAGTTGAGAGGGGATAATTCCGAACAACAACAAAACTATTTTGTCCAAGCATTATTTTATCAGACTATTCAACTAGTTTAGTTTGATCTCGTATGTATTGTAAATATTCACCTAATGAATAGCCTTTTCAACTTGGATTTCAAGTTCGGGACTATGTTTGGAACAACGCACGACGAGCGTGCTGAGTCTAAGCAATCGTTAGCGATATAACATATACGAAAGTATTATTTTAGCTTAATTAGAGCACTCTTCTAAAAAATCACAAATTAAAACTATCTATTTGCATTTCTCGTGATATTGATTACAACTATACTTTAACAACCGCCAATGTTTGAACATTTAATACCATTTTCATTAAACGAGTTAATGGTTTGGTATGTAACGAGCGAAAGCGAGTTGATATCAAATCATTCAGGAGATTAATCAAGAAAATATTAGAATTTGGAGAGAGAGGTTTCATATCGTGCTCTTTACTCCACTCACTTCAATTAAGCCAACTAGCCACAGTGACGTCACTCTTGCAAACTTTTTTGCTAAGAAGTGCAGCTATATTACAAACACGTTTAATATTGTCGCATAAATGTTACGCTGAAGATAAATTCCGCGGGCGAGTAACAGTGTGTCATATAATATCGTTCTGGTGAGATTATACATGCCATGAAAGTTTGATAAAGGTGTTATCATACCAAGTCACACGTGTACTCAAGTGACTGCAGTGACTCACGGTTCCAGAAAGAGGATGGTGACTTGTGATCTTAAACAGGTCTTCATTAGATACTTTATTAAACTAATTATGTAATTGAGATAAATCAGCCATGAACTATGAGTAATTTATGAGAATATTAAAGCCTGATTTATCAAAGTATCGTATTCACGGTTCATTTGCTACACATCATCTGGTGAAGACATGTTGCTGTGGACGAATGTTTCCTCTGGAATGATGGCACACAATAACTCTTTAACAGGGTGTGGGCAGGTGTCTTCTCCTTCACTCTGAATCACCACACTACATATGCTGCTGTACTATTGAAAGTATTGATGTGGCCACTCGCAGTCGCTTATATAGGTTCATGTTTATAGCAAAATCATACATGGCTATAATTGATGTGGATCTGATAATGATGCAACTTACGAAACACAAATGAAATGAAGGATACGTGAAAGAGCGTCACATTTAGAGACATATAGTTAACTATAGGTAGGAACAGAAGAAACATTATCTGTACTTGTTTTATGGTGGCCATTACCATCGACCCCGCTCTTTTCTATTGAGCCTGCTTGTGAACTTATAGTTGATAGCACAGTTGGATGGAGCACTTGTGTGTAGTGTACAAGACTTAGTGGCTTCTTGCTGTCAATAAGCATATCGGATGCATTTTTAACATTCAGAGAGTTGAACACAATGTATTTGGGTTCACACTATTTGCAATAGTACAATTTCTTTCCCGTTTTATGGGACGATTCCCTTGCGGGATTCGAACCTTCACAGTCACAGTCAGACAACAACCGCCAACATTGACTATACTAACAGCTTACCCATTATATGTTAACGTTTACTGTTCCAATCGACATGTTCTAACAGCTGACCAAAGAGGTAGCCAAAGGCCAGCTGGTCGTACACAACCACATGTTACCTGATGTCGGCTTCTCCCCTTTGATGTCATTGATATAAAATCATAATGTACACGTGTGTGTGTCCACGCTCCGTGAATCCCAATAACGGAGAGGGACCCACGGGTCGGTGTTCGAATCTGCTTTACATTCAGCATGTGTGTGGTGACAGTGGGTGCCGGAACGTGTGTATTGTACCAGCTCAGTTCACACCTGATTGTATTTACCTGGCATGTTAGTGTTACCTGTGTTCATTCCCCGCCACAGTTGACAGTGAAATGTATGCGTTATTACCTGCATAATGAGATTCCAATCAACAGACAGGTTTGCTCGATAAGCGACGCTTTGTTTCTCATACCTGACATTACATATAGCATATATCTTTACAATAAACTATTCTCATTGGCGGAGAGCTTAGACCATTAACATCAAATGCATTGTCACGTAAATAGTACTTGTTCTTGTAGTAATAGTAATAGTAGTAGTGGTAGTAGTAGTAGTAGTAGTAGTAGTTGTGGTAGTAGTAGTAGTAGTAGTAGTTGTGGTAGTAGTAGTAGTAGTAGTCTGTAAGTCTATAGTAGTAGTAGTAGTAGTAGTAGTAGTGGTGGTAGTAGTAGTAGTAGTAGTAGTTGTGGTAGTAGTAGTCTGTAAGTCTATAGTAGTAGTAGTAGTAGTAGTGGTAGTAGTAGTAGTTGTGATAGTAGTAGTAGTAGTCTGTAAGTCTATAGTAGTAGTAGTAGTAGTAGTAGTAGTAGTGGTGGTGGTGGTGGTGGTGGTGGTGGTAGTAGTAGTAGTAGTAGTAGTAGTAGTAGATAGAGCAGCGAAAGTAGCCCTAGTAATAGTAGTAGCAGTAGTAGTAATGTAGTAGTATTTCCAATATTTAGTCACCTAGTTATTAGGTGGGTTCTTATTTTGGATACATTTAAATACAATCTTTGGACGCCAAATATTCGCAAAAATATTTATTTCTACATTGTTCAGCGGTATATTGTTCTTCAAAGAAAGCAACCTTGTGTTGATTTGAAGCATTGGAATATAATATTATTCGAATGATATTGTGTTTTCCTTTCTACACAAGATGTATAAATCAGGTAGACTACTAATCTCCAACACGACCGCGCGAGGTCCACAAAGTCAACCGAACCCCCTGGTTTGATCAGTCTTGTTTGACGATACAACAGGTTAATTAATATCGCAGGTCCGACAAGTACAATGGTTTACCTTGCATGGACATATATCCTACATACGTGTTCACCTGAAGTCAGATCCAGTTTCTTTGATCTTTGCCGCCAGGTGAGATATTCACTGACTACTTAAGATTTATAGTCAACCTGAGTAAATATGCCAGGAATAATAGGGTGGGTGTCGGTGTCCCTTTGTCATAATTTATATGGGGCCTAATACGAAAACATTATTGTATGAATAAAATGATCTGAGAAATTATCTGGCAGGGTACACGTGTGTTCAATACCTGGGCCTACCTAACGCCACAGGTGATAGATCAGGTGACACGATGCCGAGCTTACCTGTATGCAGCTGCATTCCAAGAGGTTGTTCACCTGCTGCCAAATTATTTAATACAACCAAATTTTATGGAGATCTTTGGATGTCAATATCAGCTCTTTATCGAATTTACACTATCCATCATGGAAATGATGATTACGTTACCTATTAGCATGTGTCTTGGCATGCCTTGAGCAAAACTACACACCATGGAAATAAAGAATCTATAATTGGAAACTTCAATTATTTTTTAAAATGCGCAATATCCTAGACGTAATGAGAAAATTTAACCACAAACTACTACAGAGAATCCGTGGTACAATCGAAAACTATTATTTGACTTATTTGGTCACCAACTTGAAAGTTTAGCGACGAAAACGAAAAATTAGGTTTTCGAATATGGATACTCCTGTCATGTGTTGTTTCTAATATAACACAAACAAAACTTCGGTTCAGGTTTGAAGCTTAAGGTCTTAGGTCTTAACGATGGACCAAACACATTACAATTTATATGGATTTGCAGTAGATGAACAAACTTTTGGGATGCAGCTGTACAGCTGTACAGGTATGGAGACGACAGGTAGGGTGGAGTCACTTGGGGGATAAAGGAGAAAGTTACTTGATAATTCAGATTTATTGTTTCTTTTATGTAGCTTTAAACAGTAGTAGCCCATTGTGTGGTCGTACTGAACTGGCGATTATGCTTGTAGTAGATAATATATGATCTCTTAACCCCTAAATCGGAGGTCAGGCGTGGAGGTCAGGCGTGGAGGAGACGTGTCGTTTTCAATACAATCGTGCGTGCATATTACTATTTGTAATATATATAGAGAATCTCACCCAAGTGTCTTCTGATATCAAATATATCAACACGAGTTGATTAAAGTTACAAATATCCGAGGCTTGCCGAGGATGTTTTTACTTTAATCAACGAGTGTTGATATATTTGATATCAGAAGACAAGAGGGTGAGATTTTATTCATCATTCAAAATCATTCTTCAACAATTATTAGCAAAATAATGAACATATCTGCAACACAAAACTGCTTTTTGAGTACTTCAGCAGTGAGCTCAGTGATGTCATAGCATTGTGACGTCATCATCATTGTTACCTCATAGTATTGTTACGTCATCATTTTTGTGACGTCATAACATGTCAGCAGTGTTCTCAAAGTGATGTCAAAGCCTTGTGATGTCATTAACTGATGATGTAATAGGATTGACGATTTGATTGTAGCGATATCTACAATCAGTCAGGGACATCAAGGCTTTCCGTCTCGTTACAAAGAGACGGTATGCCGTCTAAAAATTATCATGAAATTATTGTCTTATGACGATGGCATGCCGTCTATAAAACGTATTCGACGGTATCCCGTCTTAATGACTCAGGGAAAGTTCATTGTGTCAAAATGCTAAAATTAAGACGGCATGCCAGCTTCATATTTCACAAGACGGCATGCTGTCTCATATTTTAAAATATAGCAGCGTGACTGTCTTGAGCTTGCGTGGTTCCTACCGACTTAGATCGAGGTGTGCCAGTTAGACCCTCGCGCACGTGAATCATAAGGCCGAGATGTTCATGTTTCACGTGCTCGATGGTTCATCTGACTTGAACCATAGCTCAACACTACATCAAACAACAAACAGAATTGACAAAATTTTAGTTTTAATTTCAGTTTTCGTTTGTTTAACATAATAGGGTAAAAGAAACCGTGTCCTTGTTAGAAAAATTTGTCTATATTAGGCAGCTCACACAAAGCATGAACTAATCGTGATGCACGTTGAACACGTGGAAATGTACAAGTTGGTACTGTCAATGTCAATATCGTCAGCTTACATAAAATAAAAAATACAACATATTGTAAACATTTTGCAAGTCCTTTTAAGTCACTGCAGCACAATTGTTTTCCATATACTTTTTTTCTCAAGGGTGTCGTTTATTTATCTATTACATCTCATTACACGACCCAAGCCGTATCAGTAGAAAATGGTATCCGTATTGATTTATAATGGTGCAATCTGTTTGCTTGGTCTCATGCAATTTGGAGAGGTTAGACAGCAAGATGACAATGCCATCATGCCATAATTTAAAATCCACTCTGAGCGTTTAAGAGCCATCGAGTATTTTAGTGTTTTAAATACAGCATTATGTTTTTGAAAACATACTTATGACATCAATCGCTAGAGACACAGAGTAACAAGGATTTCCTAGGCATGTTGGCTTATCAATTTCACGAATCTCGTTTTTTTAACTGTGTTCGTCCCTTCTCATACATTACTGAATGTGACAATTGTTATATTATCATGTTTCCATATACCCTGTGAATATACAAATTGTTGACTTTTTACCTGTTAAATGGTACTTTATTGTGATTATACCAGCAAACTATGACAGATATAGTATGTATATATTCTCATTGATTATACAATTCAAGCAACGTACCTTGTTGGGTAATACATTTATTTTAATATCTGTAGAAACTACATAATTGAAAGAAATGCATGGTAAATAAATAAATAAACGCCAAAAACTTTATTTTTTATATTTTGTGGAGTAATCATAAATGGTCTCTTTTATTTGTTTGTTTACATTGTGGGAGTAAACCACAATGTTTTGCGCTTGAAAATAATACACATGATCTATATGTAGACTTGAAAACATCTTTATTATTTAAGTGCGAATTCTCTGCTTATTTTTGGTCGAAAAACTAAATCTGCGAAAAATTTCAATACGATTGGTTTTGAGAAATGTCTATTAACATAATCAATGGCTTTTACAGAAATAGCTAAATCAGTCTGAACGCTTGAACTACTTACGAATGTTTAGTGTGAACACCTTAAAATGACCGCTCGAAGGGAAACATTCGTTTTAAGATTATTTTATTGTTTCAGGGGTCTTATTTCGCCATTGGTAACACATGTTTCTTTTCGTGAGAGCAATGTATTTTAGTAAGAACAGCGTGCTACAGTTCCTTTAAAGTTACAAAAATAAAACAACTATGCATATTTATAACCGTTGTGATGAAATAAAATCTAATACTCTTTTCAATTGCTTAGAAATGTCCTTCTCATGTCATCTGGTTGCAGTGTTAGTTCACTCGCCCAGAAACTATCAGATAGCCGGTTCGATCCCACATTTCACCGAACGTATTTGTGATCAGTGTGAAAGTGCCAATTCATCTGCCATCTTATACACAAGTCTGATGTCAAATGAGGAAGATTGTAACAGCATTTAAATTTTACATCGAATTATTAACATTTTTGTCTGTTGAAATCGAGTTATTACATAACAACAGTGATCTTTCTGAGTTTAAATTATGTTGTTTCAAAATAGCCTGCATCATTAGCGTTTTGATAGTCAATAGCAACAGTGTAAGAGATGTTTCCATATGTGTAGACAGGAATAAAATTCACCATTGATCATTGATGTTTTTTTGTAATGAAGGCCTTCAGTGGTATAGATAATTAACATATATAATTAAAGACATTAACCCACTCTCAGGGATGTCATTCATGTTGTTTTACAACACTCGTGCCAGTAAAATTTTGTTTCCCTTACTTTTCCTCGGAAAAAGATGTACAAACATTATGACGTCCCCACTTGAATATGAATATCTATATATTCGATTGTGGAGAACTTGGTTCATCACACCATATAAACAATGTTAAGATAGTTTACAATTACCAAAACTAAAATATCATCAAAACTTGTAAAACGAAAATGTAGCTGTTTGCTGACATACTGTCCAAACATACTTGGCTCTATAACTGATCAGACCTTAAATAAATAAAAAATATATTAGGTTGAAAACTTACATTTTCCAAATCAACAATTTATAAGATTTCGAGAGTCAGTGTATCTTAAGAAGTCAAAAAACTTAAAGCTAAAAGACGGAAGGATGGACGACCGCCGGAAACCATGCCGTCTTTATAAGACAATATATATTAGACGGCATGCCGTCTTTAAAAGACAATATGTTTTAGACGGCATGCCATCTTTATAAGACAATATGTTTAAGACGGCATGCCATCTTTGCAAGACAATATTTTTCAGACGGCATGCTATCTTTTATATTTAAATTTCAAATAACGATTTCTCCCTTCTGACAATAAAGACGGCATGCCGTCCAAATTATTTAAAGATGGCATGCCCTCCTAAAGTATGTTTTTATTAGACGGCTTGCCGTCTGATATCACAACATATGCCAAAATATCCCCATTTACTAAAAGAAATGATTCTCTTAATAAAAGAAATTATATACATGTTTTTGCATATCCGTATGCTATAATATCTTATCTTTGAGTATGCACTCTTTGAGTTAAATCCTTGGCACAGATAGTAAGATATTTCGATAAAATCACTACCACTCCTCACTCTGCTTTTCAATGTTTTTATCATTTTCTTTGGTCTGAAATAGATTACCTATCTTTTGTAGTTCAGATCGTCAGAGGGAAGTGGGCATTTATTGTTTATCAAAATATTTAGCTTTGTCTGATCCTGTGTTTTCTATATGCTTGAATGAATGGTTAAGCTATCTTAGAGTGTTTAAGACGGCATGCCGTCGAAAATCAAGGACGGAAAGCCGACGTGTCCCTGACTGACAATGTAGATATCGCTTGTAGATATCGCTTGATCTCACACAAGCGATATCTACTGTGAGAGCCAGTTTTGGATGATAAATGATCATGTTAATCGCGTGAGGAGGTCTGCATGATAATACTGGACTGAATGTTATGAACTATCAATAATGACAATAGGATGCATAGTTTAATAACTAGGGTGGTTATGAACTAGCTGTTGCGGTCCTGGTGAAATTCATGATGATTTTGAACACAATCTAAATCCGGTTTTGCATAAGAATAATTTCCGGAGAAAGTGTCAGAATTTGATTAATTTTATATATACACATTGTGTGCATGGTAATTCAATGAACATTGTTTCTTTGTCCTGAGAATATATCAAAAATAGATTAAGTACCTATCTATATGCAATATATAATTCGTTGTACCTTCCATGCATGTGCTTAATTTTACATAGACAAATTTGTCAAAGGTTGTGGAAATACTGTGGCATCAGCTTGCCCTAAAGGGGTAAATATGTTAAATAGTGATAGTGAGTTTGATGGTTTACTGATTATGGATATTAAGGAACTAATAACACATCAGGAATATATTCTCACAGCGTTGATACATTATAGCATTTCTACCATGTCCATAAACAAGCGATGTCGTGTCATTTGAAATTGCAAAGACATAATTTGAAAAGGAACCTTTCACCGATAAAGTTATATTAATAGTATCTTATGACAATATATATGTATGTCGTGTAATTAGTTAGATAAACTCCATAGAATAGTATACAATCACCCAGATGAGACATGCATGTTATGGGTGAGTAATTTCTTCACTTTCACAATGACGACGTTTCCGTGTAGATGCTTTACAGTTTTCACGCTTTCTTGATTCTTCAAACATGCTTGAAAACAGTATACTGATCGATCTAGTTTAAACCATATTCATTTCAAAAGAAAGGGATTGGTAAACAGGCTAGCAGCCTATCTTAATACCTCTCGCTTAATACTGATCGATGTGAGTCTCTCTTGATATTTAGTAGGGTTGTGAGCTCTGGTCTTGCCAACTGAGGTAGGGATTTTAGTTGATGTTACTTTTAAGAAAAGAGAAGTGAACAGTGGTACATTTGAAGCCATCATTTCTGTGATATTCATGTGTAAGTAAGCCACCAACTGAGTTGACTTGTTGAGTGTAAGTACGTGAATGTGTAAGTAATGAATTCAAAATAATGGATTCAGTCATAATCTGATAACCTTGATAAGAATGTGGTCGATGTTCAGCGATTCCTGGATCTATACATGTTAGTTAACTAAAATTAATATCATACCTGTATATATGTAAACTTTAAAGCAACCATTTAATTGCTCTTATGATTATAGCTAACATTGTAACATACGAGTTGGGGGGATCCAGACCGACTGATAGCATTGTGTCAGCTCACTGTGGTAAAGCCTCTGTAGATTAACCCCCTGTCTGGCGGGTTGTGCGTGTCTGATACCCCGCCCCTCTCAGTACACTGCAAGTGTTTATTTGACAGATCGTAGTCCCCTTGGACGAGGCATCTGGTTAAATGTGTTTACGAACAATGAGCTAAGATAATCGATTGGAAGATCAAAGGTACCGACGTTCAATATAACGCCAGGTCGCTACAGGCGGTGGTAGGAACAAACCGGTCAGTGGGCCCATAGACTAGGCGCTATGTGGTGTATTCTGTGCTTTGTACACATGACAACATGTCTTGGACGTGGACATGGTCATACTCATATTAATACGTTATACATACACTCTGGTTTTTTTTTATTCAATACTACAAGAACGGTTGGCATAGACATTTACAAAATGAAGGACTCTTCAAAGCTGTATAACTGTACAGTTATTATGGTATCTGCATGGGTATGGGGTATCTAGGCTGGAATGTTTATTGGTGGTGAAATATACAGTCAGATGTCCGACCTCACATACCGACATCGTTTGAATGTAAAAAGTTTATTTGATAGATGAAAGATTTTAAACATCATTCATAATCGAGTTAAGGATATGCCTTTAGCAGTGGAACACATAAGAAACTTGTTCTGGATAACAACTTCTTTATTGTGATCATACTTGACGTTTCTCAGTTTAAGCTTACACCGTTATCAGATGCAACATTATACCATGGAATTTTCGAATATACATATACGTATTGAAATATACATGAGCGTTATAGATAAGACCACAGGAAATGACCAGTTTTCAGTTTACTTCACAGAGAGGGGAAACTGGTCATTTCATCTCAGTTGCATAAAATATTTGCGCTAAACTTGGCCTGTGGTAGGACAGAGATACCTTATTTATAAAATATATACAAAGGTACATATATACAGAGTATCGAGTACCTTATTTTAAGACAACATTGTAATTAATGTTTTTACAGAATAAAACCAAAAACTAAAAGCGATGCCATGTTCGAATGATTCCCCATCTTCTGGCAGAGTAACTTGTCAATTTCATTATTGCCAAAAAAATCGAATTTGCATTATGTCATTGCAGAACGATATTGCTTTTGACACTAAAATCCTACTCCCAGCATGTGGAAATTGCATAATTGAGCTAGAGGATTTATTGAAATTGACAGAATAATCCCCTTGTAGTGACGATGGCAGAACTAAGATTTTAATATTGTGTCATTATAACCCGAATTAACTGTTTAACATTTTATCATAAACACATTAGAACGGACCCGGCAGGTATGGAATACTGTTCGTCAATGACTGGGAAATCTTTGTGTAATGCTCATGTTTCGAATTAGTTTTATGAACGTAATTTCACGAGCTTACGTTTGGAAATGTGTTGTTAATGTTAATGGATGATTCCATTAAATACGTAATATGTGTCAATGCGAGATAAGAGCTATGGTCCATTCAGGATTTGATGAGGTTTTTACATTAAAAAAATCCATGATTATATATATTAAAACCTACATACTTTGATTTGCAAATGGATACATATAGTGTACAACAATGAAACGTATCGAAGTTTAACATTTACAATTCTTCAAGATTAAAAGGGAAAACTACAATGTATCATAATGATATATAGAATAATTCATATAATTAATTGAAATTCCTGTCTGAATGCATAGTAAGTGTGAATCGGAAGTTCCCCTATAAGTCCTTGCGACTTTTGATAAAACCCAAAGCAAGTATATTATGTCAGTAAGTCTATAACATATATTTAAGGTAAAAGAAAAAGAACTATTTCTTAGGATATCCCTTTTTTTATTACATTTTCAGTTGTTGATTTTAAATCTTTTGTCCAAAATCTAATATCGAGTACTAAACGATGAGTTAATTCCACTGCATATCCCAGTGAAGTGTCCAGGACGGAAGAGCGATGAGAGTGATGTGATATTGATAGTGTTGATGTGTGGCGTGAGGCAGGGAGCACAGCTATGTCCACTACGATCTACCCTACAACATTTCATCCTCTCCAGACTGTAAGCCGCAGGTCAACATCAAAGTCCCAGTAAGCCATTTCTCACAGCTTATATCGGTATTTGATGAGGGAGTGCTCGTCATATCTCTCATTGTTCTCATTAAACTCCCACCAGTACAAATCTCAACACAGATAGAAGATCCATGCTTTCCGGACATAGCCCGTGCATCGGTTGTTCGAGGTCAGGGCACAGGACGCTTGAAGAAGCAATGGAATAATGAATACTTGTTAATGTAAATGAGGATATGTTCATCCATTAGACATGAATACACAACTAACGTGTACAGAAAATTTGCTATTCATGCATATATGTGAATGATGTTATTACAGTGGGATATGCTCACAAAATACCTAAATAACTTTTTATCAATCTGGTACTGACACAAACTTACACCATTTTTATTATACGAAAAATGTCCTTATCTTTGGTATGGTAAATTTAATTGCATTTTGCGTTTCCTTTTCTACGAATTTACCAATTGGTGTCTGACAACAGTGTCTTGTAGAGACTTGTTCCTAACATTTTACAAGTGCAGCAGGTTTAATTTGTTGGTTTTATCCCTGTACGTCATTCCATAAATCATTCTCAATACATCGACATACGGAAGCAGTGGCCCCTGTCTCTGGTCTACGTGATATGGAGTGCATGGAACAAAGGTTGATGGTGAGAACCTATTACCGCTGATCATGTCTGATTCCTGGATGTTGACGTGACAAGGTCACCTTCTTAGTCAATTACCAGGAGCATGTCTACCTGAAAGCAGTCTATTTCTGACCACAATCAGAGAACCTGGAAGGGATGAATTATCACAGTGGCCAAGCCACTGGACTCTCAGTTAATTATCCGGTCAGTACAGTATGTGGTCACTATCTGCCCAGAGCGTCTGACCGCTTCTTCTGTAGTTGATGTCCTTGTCCAGTAAGATACTAGTATTGAGGGAGAGGTGTTGTACAAACGTGCCGTATCAATAGTGATACTTTGATGTAAATTTGTAATAATTGACTGAGAGTTTGGTCCTGAAAGCACGTGGAGGAAAGGATAAGGTCAATCAATGAATGATTTCTGATTAAATGTGGAAGCATAACATGTTTACGCAGGTATCTCTAGTATGTAATGCTATACATAAAACAGTGCACATCCAATGAACATATAATGTAACATTATTTTGTAGAACGACTGTATAGGTGAAATCAAAGAAGGAACCTTTTTTTATTATATTATTGCAGGTGAAATACTGGGATCTATCAATGAAAATAAACCGTGTTATCAGTCACTAGTGAAAATAACAATGGAACGTGTTATCAGTCATTAGTGACTGATATAACACTGACCTGACGTCATAAAACAATGCTCCGACGTTATGACACGTTCATGACGTCACATTGTTGCTGAGGCGACAGGCTCATTCTGGAGCCGACTTAATGAAATGAAGTCGATTTAGGTGAATATGCAAAGATTTGGTCATATAATAAATAGAAAATTTGTCTTTTCTTGACAAATGTGAGATAGAAACTTTAAATATTATCACTCGTGACTGCGCCACTCGTGATAATATAACCTTTCTACCTCACTCGATGAGATAAACATGGTATTTGTCAAGAAAAGCCAAATATCCTCTATATATTCTATGCCTGTTTTAAAATTGGATTATATGAAAAAACTATCTAATATTTGAATTATGTTAGGACAATGTTTGTTTAACAATGAATATTGACCTAAATGTTCCACAAGTAAGGAACTATAAAATGAACAAATTATCATATAAAACATTAATGTGAGCCGAGCTCAGTGACCTACATGTATTCATAAGACATATCCCTACGTCATGGGCAGGTGGTCATATATTACAGTTATATCCATACAATTGTTAGAAACCAGGTTAGGAGTTCTTATACCTCTACTTAATTGCTTAAAGCGTCCATTTATCAACCGTATTAAATTCAATCAAACAGCTCTAGAATCCCCTTGTCTGACCGACCCCCCGCCTACCTCCCCGCCCTCTCTCTAATTTACTTTGATGTCTACACACGTAGATATATAATTGTCGCCCTTGGATTAGGACAGTGATCTTTCTTCTTTTGTTGAAACATCTCCCAATGACAAAATCTCTTTTGTCGACTTAGTCCTGAAATTCGGTCGTTTCGCTGTCGACCTGCAATAAGCCGGGTTTAATGTTGAGAGTATTGGGTTGATGTAGTGGAGGGACTGGGGGAGGAAGGCTGATGGGCGGGTTGATAGAGAGGAAGGTTGGTGGGTGAGGTAGGGACAGGCTGGGGAGGGCGGGTGTAAGGTTGGGTGATAGAGAGGGAGGTTGTTGGGTGAGGTAGGGACAGGCTGGGGAGGGCGGGTGTAAGGTTGGGTGATAGAGAGGGAGGTTGGTGGGTGAGGTAGGGGCAGGCTGGGGAGGGAAGGTGTAAGGTGGGGTGATAGAGAGGAAGGTTGGTGGCTGAGGTAGATACAGGCTGGGAGGGGAGGGGATACGTAGGGGCTGATGAAGGAGGGTGATGGGTGGGAACCGCATGAACCGCTTCACGATTGGCCAATAACTCAGGAGATGTAGTACATCTTTGATAAGAGAAATGTACTGAAAAGGTGCTCCAGCAGTAAACTCGATCCTTGGATTTGAAGTAAAGCAAATGGATGTTGAGGATTAAACAAAGGAAGAAGAAGAAAAGTAGAAGTAGTAGTAGTAGTAGTAGCGGCAGTAGTAGTAGTAGTAGTAGTAGTAGTAGTAGTAGTAGCAGTAGCAGTAGCGGTAGCAGCAGTAGTAGTAGTATCAGTAGTAGTAATAGTAGTAGCAGTAGTAGCAGAAGCGACAGTAGCACTAGCAGTAGCAGTAGCAGTTGTAGTAGTATCAGTAATAGTAGTGGTAGTAGTAGAAGTAGTAGTAGTAGTAGTAGTAGTACCAGTAGTAGTAGTAGTAGTAGTAGTAGCAGTAGTAGTAGTAGTAGTATCAGCAGTAGTAGTAGCAGTAGCAGTAGCAGTAGCAGTAGTAGTAGTAGTAGTAGTAGCAGTAGTAGTAGTTGTAGTAGTAGCAGCAGCAGTACTTAGTTCCAGGTGTTGTAGTAGTGCTATCAGCAGTATGACTCCCAGACACACAGCGCCACCTGTATTCAATAGAATCATTTAAAATTCGTTAACTTTCCATCTTAAACAAAATTTGCACTTGCATTTAGATTAATAGAATTTGAATTGAAAGGTAGAGCGACCTATCATGATCTGATCATGCAGAAAATCGCCTCACATAATACACATAGCTGGGATACTGTGCCAAATCTCCTAATAGAGTTGCGTCTCCTATGCATGGGGTATACATTCATCATAATTAGGTATAACATTCACATAATTGTGTGAATGATAGATGTTTGATCCATATTGGTAAATCATTATCAATAATGGGAGAGTATCAACTGCAAATGAACCTTGAAATAGTGGGTCAAATCAAATTAGGTCAGAGCGTGCTAAAGTACAATAAGCATACTAAATGTTGGTTCGAGTTTTAGAAACGTTTGAGGGTGTGTTACTTAAACAAGGTAGGATTTGTTTTGTACTTATTTGTTGCGAACCATACACTACTTAATCCTTCATCTGTCTTATTTGTCTGTGAAATTTGCGTAATATAACTACATGCGTAATATATCTTTGTAATGCTTATTTCCATTCTAAATAAAGTCACAGTTCCTGAACTGATCCCGGTTGAGTGGGAGAGTATGTTGGTGACGGAGAAGGTGCAGTCATTCATTCCAGATGAAGAGATTCTATCTGTAGAATGGACGAGACTGTCCCACAGAGGAGGTGTAAGGTGAAGTTGACTGAAGGGCCATCATCAGTGGTCATCCCCGGTCACGTACTGGAATACATCTTGTCCTGTCATATCGGTCAGCGGGTCGCTCGCACGCTTCAGGTCATCTCATTGGTCAACATAACGACCATGAGTGAAATGCGCTATTTTGATTGGATCGCTTGGTCGCCTCGACCTGGTAATTGATAAAGTGTCACCACTGACCAAACCCAGTACTGTCGCCAACAACTGTTACAGATAGTGACGTCATCAATTACCGGAACCGGATGTTGGGTCTGTCATATCGCCAATCAAGACAGCGCCATCTGTCAGCAGGATGAATTAAATAAATTCATTCGTCATCACGATTGTGAAATGGTTGTCTGCCCACGAATGGTAGAGTAGTTTGGGGGAATGATTTAGTGAAACCCAGCATTTGTCAAGATTCAAAAAAGAAATACTTGAGAGCGTGCATTTGTTATCTTCGTATGAAGTCGACGCGTGCCGTGACGATGGTGCAGATTGTTTAGCGGGTCCGCAGCCACTTATCGGTGTTGACACTGGTCATGTATGACACAACACCGCCGGTGCAGACTGAAACATGAGCCCATAGTAAATAGGCTTTGACAATTTATGATTGATTACTTTATAAGCATCTTTATTCTTGCTTTAAACGTCTAATTAATTGCCTTTGTGGAACATGTCTAATTTCTGCTTTGTTTTCTTTTATGACAGAATCTGAGACGACATCTCGGTAGGATTGTTAAAACGTCGCTGCTCATTTTGCATAAGTAGATATTGTTCAGCGGTGAAAGGTTTTCACAAACATCCCGAATTCACGAAATTAAATCTTGTATAAGTAAATCAATATTAATTGTTTGTAAGATCGTTCCACTAATATCTCGTTTATGTTTACAAAATAGCTTTTTTCGAACATTCACATTTTAAAAGGCCACAGATATATCTGTTTGTTTTTATGTTTATCTTCCGACCCACAGCAAATAACGTTAGAAACCTTTAAGAAATAACGCTGACCAGATATGGTATGCAACGTTTGAACTATTGAAATAAAACGTCCGATAGCCAGCAGAATATGTGAGAGAGATATACCCATAAACTATGTTCATTGGTTCGCAGGTACAACGGTATTTCTCATTTCTGACAACTACGGCAGGGAGGCTACTTCAGAACCGACTTTCCTTACGAAAAGTCACAAGGTTGCGATACATACATACAGTACTGGGTGATCAAGTATGAATGCCAGATTAATTGTAGGGTGGGGTTTTTTTCAACAAGAAACAGAAACTGTAAAAATAAATAAAAATATGTCGTGCCCTGTGTGTTTCAACATTTCTGTGATTAAATTCTTTTTTTAAACCACTTTGTTCCCGCAAGTTTTTCGAAAGTTTTTCTCCCTTAGTTGCCGCCGTCCGCCGTCTTTCAGTGTTTTGGCGATGCCGACAAACGCAGAAACGCAGAAACGCAGAAACGCATTGGCTTTTAAATATTGCAATACACAGTTAGAAATAAATTCATGAGTATATGATTGTTCCCAGAATAAAACTAAACATCTAGTCTTAGTGGGGTCTTGAAGATGGTAGTCACTTGTAATTCAACCTAACCTATGGTATCGTTTATAATTTAAATATAAACAACACGTCACTAACCAACACATTTTTATCATCTATATTCACAGATTAGATGAATTTTTAAAGTTTTAAAACTTGTTAAACTAACGTGACGAAAAGTGCCTCCTATTTTATAATTAACAATGGTTTGTGTCCCCAACTAGCGTATTTCTAATCATACATGACACATGACATGGAGTCCCAAATACCATGCACCAGTCATTATCATATAAATGTGTTTTGGTTATGTTAATTGCTGCAAACTATCCAGAAAGAGTGTGTAAAATTGATCATAATTGCAATTACTCACTCTCTGGAAAATTTATCAAAAATAATTGGCTTTTTTGTTCTAACAGAGAGGCTATGGTGCAGTGACAAGAATGGTTAGAATAAGTCCTGCTGATCGCGGTTGAAATGAGGATTTATTTGAAGATGATCGGAGATTTGAACAGCGATCATGCCATGTTGACAGATTTATTACCCTTTCTCCGCCTTTCGAGAGACCCCTGCACATGTAATGCTTAAAAGATTACATATAATTTATTCTTAATTGATTTATGGTGAGCAACTTTACCCAGCGGGAAGGGTTCGAACCCGAAACGTTGGCAAACGCCGGGGGAAATAGCTTGTTAAAAAGCTCAGTTTTCAACTTGACCTAAACGTCGCATCGATGGGCGCCATGTTAAATTGTTCGGCAACAAAATATGACACGAGCGTTTAACTCCATCTAAAGCCTTATTTACATAACGTTTGTCTCTCAATCTGCATATTGATAAGGGTTTTAGAAGGTTACGGACGACATATGATATTTATAAATGTTCGGTCACCTTGGTACAGGACATGTCAGGCTGTATTGTGATATAACGAACGCGGTGATGAGACCAGACAAGGATAGTCGGAGGTTATGTGAACATGTGAAGTCTACTGACAACTCTCCTTCCTCGTTTAGACGTAAGGCTGCATAAAATATGTCCTTCTTTCTTATTACAGTCAGATCCATTTATATTACACCGTATTCACAATCACATGCACTTATTTGTGAATTATTGAAACGTTATTTGTTTGAATCCCAAGTACTTCCGAGAACATTGCGCTTGTATGCTCCTACCATCAATCTGTTAAGACAAGTTGAGACAACAGGGTACTTGAATTAAGGAAGAATGCTGTTTTAGCCGACAATATATCTTGGAAAGATCTTTGTTAATTAGGGTATTCCACCTACCATTCTGTGTATGAAAACCCGGCGCTCGATTGCTACACATATACATAAATGTACAATGTACTTCATTGTAATCAATTTAACCATTGATAAAATGGTTCAGCTAATCGGAATACGTATGCTATAAACTATAACGTGTGTAGTGCCAAGGGTGTATATAGTCTACAATATATACGTGGAGACTCTCCAGTGTCTCAAGCATATCAACTACATGTATATCAACACGAGATGATAAACGTGACACATACTGGGGGCTTTTTATCAACGAAGGGGTGCGATTATATCATCATCGAAAATCCTTCTTATTCACTTTTCAATGATGAATATACACTTCATTGCAGTCCGGTTATACCATAACACTGTGACATAATCATGATTCTGACGTCATTACATTGTGATGAGTATTGTGAATCATATACTTGATGATGTACCAGCATTACGTTTTGTAATTGATGATGTCAGGGTATTGTTTAACATCTTCTGTCAAAAGCAACACCTCATGTGGAACACAGTTTTTAATGATAAATATATGCATTTACGTCCTTGAAAATCTAATACGATTTTCTGTATCTAACCGACTCGTGTTTCACATACATACGTCACACTGTTTTAGTTTACATGATAAGTTGACAGGGTTGTGTCTGATCATGATGTGATATTCTCAGGCCCTTGATTTCCGTGAAAGTTAATGGCGTATAAGACAACTTACTTATTACTTGTCTAACAGCGCCAATAAAGTTTCGAAGGTTTGGATCATGAATCCTGTGGATAGTTCAATCTCAACAGATCAACCTGTTTGTGGCTACGAGTTAAGCATCCACCTTTATTATAGATGTACTGCTGGAATGACGTTGACATTCTCTGATCAGCGTGTATATACATATTCTTTCATGTTAAGCACCTTGTACATCATAAGACAATTCTCGAGGTAATTCATCATCTCGAGATTTGAAGCATGGGCCATTTACAGCGGTGCGCCCAGTGCCGCGCATATCTGCGGTAATTACGTCGTGCTAGAAGAACGCCAGGTGGCTTGATGCCCTGCCGAACTCATGGCATGAAAACTCGAGGCACTGGTTTGAAAAATGGCGACGACAAGAAATAATGGCCAAGGAAGGCACCCTTCACAACGCACGTGCATCCTGCAATTTGCAAATGGGTTGGAGACTCCACAGCGCGTTTAGGCAATACATCATGATCTACTTGTATCGACTGAGCAGTCGCCCTGATTGTGTGCACCCTTCATACTGTCACACACACGTGCATCTCGTGTAATAGTTAGACGAGGCATGGCTTATAAATGTATGTTATTTCACGTTGTGTCAACTGTGAATAAGGAATAACACTTAGCATACTTTGCGTCTAAGCTGCAGTCTACAATGTTTGTTTATTTAGGTATATGACACTGTGGAAGTGGCAGATAACGCGTTGTTATTAATTACTAGAACGCTGTCGTTTATGACATCTGCATACATAACAAAGTGTATGTTCCTCTGTTTCTACTACCACGCGTTCCAACGCGTGAAGAAGAGGCAGTGTGTGCATGCACGTGCATACAAATCAGTTGTCATAGAATGATTAAGCGACTGGAAATAACATATATCACTCCATCCGCCACTGTTTAAGATATACATTCGGGCTTAATGTTCTAACTGTCACAACGTATAGACATTTCTAAATGAAACATTGTTTGCAATCCTACATGATGTACAAAAACCTTCGTTTTTTTTTTCTTTTTCTTCAAAATATTTTAGATCATAAATTATAAATAAAGATTGGACGTGAATTTTAATGATTTGATTTTAGTGTAAACTTGATAGAATAAAAAAGCATCAGTTTTATTCTATCATGCTGTTCACCCTATGTGTACATTTAATTGATTTGTATTTGATCGATAAGTAACGACAGGGCACCCCTGTCTGTATGGACAGCTGCTGTGAGTAGATCAACGTATTGAATACTGATGATATGTCCCATATGGCCAGCTCGTCCAGGGACCTACATCTTAGACACCACCTAATTTGACACAGAGTCGCTATTTGCTCACAAAACGATGCTAATTTGCATCAACAACACACAAAGGTGCGATACAAAGAAGCAAATCTGGAAGTGACATCCAGCCCGGGGGTGGGGAGAAAACACCCATACCTGCCTGGTGGAGAGACGGGAGGGGTCAGATATCAAAGCTTACCCTCGGCTGACCACATGTTTATCTCCCTGTAACGTGACGCCAGTGTTTGTGAAGTATTGAACAGCTGTACGGTAACTAGCCGGAAGAATACAGGCATGTAGCAGGGGCTGGATCTTCAGAGGAAACGAAGACTGCGAGTGACAGGGGATACCTTTATACGCCTCTTGGTGCTGGTTTCAATTTACCGTGATAACAAGGCATAATTTCTCTAATATGTTTTTAAATCCACACAATGAAATGCGCGGTGTTTTCTCAGTTGGACAGATTCGAGTCAGTAGAATGGTTCACTGTTGTTGGTGATGCTTTATCTAAATATCTAACGTATGTAGCATCAGTTTACGTATTCTGATGAGATAAAAGAAATGTTGACACAAAGGCAAAGATCTAAGGAACTGGAGTTTTAACATATATGAAATTGAGTTCGAATATGACACCATCATGACTTTGATAACAAGAATGTCACGACCTCTGGGGATCAGTGAATCACATATAGGAGATCCCCCTGTAGCTACATAGTGGCTATATACTAGTAAATAACCTAGCCAAAATAATACATGACATCACCTCTTCCAGACGTGTCAATTGAAGGATTTCGTGACGTTGGTTAGATTATATAGCTTTCTAACAAAGATATGTTTAGGTTTTTTTACAATTAGTGTTTTGATCAGATATTCGATTGCAATCATATGCTAGCGGGAGAAGTTTTGATCCATTGCGTTAAAGAATGTAAAAAGTGTAGATTTTTTTAAAAATCAATCGAAATAACGATGCCATGCTGCTAAAATAATTCTAGGTTTATTATTGTTATTATTTATGTTTTATTCCACTGCAGTGTTGGGTACCACTGAAGGAATACCTTTGTTTGGTTAATACACAAAGGAAACCACTGAATGTTCTTTGAGCTACTGAGTTTTGTGAGGTGGGCGAAAAATCTCCATCCAACGACTCTTATTAATGTATGACACCTCATTTTTACTTTTTCCTAACTTTAACCTCTCAATATGAAAAGCTGCTGCGTACTTTCCATCATTTCCCAGGTCTGCAACACAGCCACTCTCAACGCCATGAGGAACGGTCCTCAACTTTTACACATCTTTCTCCAATCTTACTCTATCCCAAAACTAAACACTGCAAAATGACGAATGGATGGAACGCGTGCTCCTGAAGAGAACGACATGAGGGATGGAGCATGCGCCACGAGTCAGCGTCTCGGATCTATTATCTTGTCAACAGAAAGTCGAGGATTCGAACACCGACCCGGTTTTAATCCGACCTTTGGCTCCCGACTGCCCTGCCAATATCATTCAGTCTCATATTTCAAGATTCCAATTTCCAAATGCTGATCTAGATGTATAGACGATGGCACCGGTAACGTTGAGCATTTCCATGGTTTCCATGGAAAGGTTCTTAGACAACCAATATAAAACTGACATCTTAAAGAACTATTGAGCATTATGACACGTCTAAGAATGCGTGAATAATGGCACTTTACTTGGGGAGCTAGACACCTGGGTGTTTAGGGCCCCGACTTCAGTGACACAGTATCTGAAGCATTAGCTACAGACTGGTGGGCAGATCGTCTGGGGTGTAAGGTTATGACTTGGGGAACATATGATAGTTGTACTGGATTCCGACTCGTTGAACCATTGTATCGGAGATGCGGGCCCCGACTTGATGGAACTGGTTATCTGGTTGGAATGAGTTCAGACTTTGAGGACAAATTATCTGAGGACTTTCACGGGACATATTGTCTGATTGAATGTATACTTGGAGGACAGATTATCTGAGGTATTGGGAACAGACTTTCGGAACTGTTTACTGCAGTTGTTTAGTAAAGAGGGGATGATTAAAAGTTATAAGTGTTAGGGTTTTGCTTTGTATATTTTAATACCCCTTATAAGTGACTTGTATCTGCACATTTACATCAATTCCTTTCAGATATCAAGCTTTGCTATTTTCACATTTGTATGTATCTCTCATTACGAGATGAGCAAACTTGATATAGTCCAATGGTATAGTAACGTAACTGTTATTGTACCACAAATAGAACGAGTTTTGCTTTACAAATATTGCCATTGTTGTTATCATTGTCTCAATGTTAAGTTAGATACACCAATCGGTAACTGCAGATATTACAGTTATAACGCTAACTACGTTTTCTTAAAATTAATTTTTTAATTTTTTAATTTCAAACTCGGCACAGCTGTCAGACAAAAGAGACAAAGTTTTCCATGTTTCAGTTCACATTTAATTGTAATATGTACACCTGTCAGTATCCAATTAAACGCTTTTTGTTTAAAGTTTATGATTATTCCATTTATCCACATTTACAAATGCATCATTTGACTTTGAATCACGTGTTCATCACGTGTCATGTCCACGTGATCAAACACGAGATGCATTCTGGGAGCTGATGCATTTTCCGGTTGAGAAGGTTTAACATGAACTCACGTGTGGGTTCTATTTCGGTGAAGTTTGGCTGACAGAGGGTCAGAAGTCGAAGTGGCAGATGGTATAATTCCTGTCACCTTTGCATCGAATGATCTGTCAATGTCATCAAACACCAGATCATGAAATTAAACCATGTGGTCGTAATATCTTCCATAATCGGTGCTGAACAGAGTCTCATATGAAAACGAGGCCTTGAGAATTTAATGTGCATGAACATCCAGGTCCAAGAAGAAGCTGTATGTCTATAGACCTTTAATGTCAATGATGTTAATATTTTACGTAGATCAGATGTTCATCAAGCTAGAGTCATATTAACTTAAACCAGGGAATAAACCAATTTGAGTTCTAGTTGAAGTTTTGAGCTCACCTATGATACTTTTACCATTTATAGAGAGGGTTCTATCGACATTCTTGTTTACTCATATATGGTATTAATACATGCTTATTCATAATTCATGTGAAACATATTACTGCGTTGTTCATTTCACGTTTTGCAAAAAAAAGGCAAGATGGCGGACAATCAGCGAAAGAACTGGCCCTTTAAGCTGACTCAAGGTTTGTTTGAACTAAGAACTGATCAGTACCACAGGGCTGCTGTGTACGCTAACAAGTCAATTACATTACGTAGTTTGGTGCCATCGCGACTGATTTTAAACTGGTAAAAATGGTTTGATGAAGATAAAATCTGTAGCCAATGTATGACAGTTATCAAATGAAAGCTACATCGCTCTCGGATTGTCACTGAAGAAGAACTACAGCTCGTAGACAATTGGGAGTTGAGGGAGTCTGGGAATCTTAGCGACTGGTCTTAACAATTGAAGCGTTCTCTTCACAGAATTTCTTGTTTCTATGTCGGAGACAAATTAATGAGATTTCGAATAATTGAACATTTCTTTCTTTTTTAAAAAAAAGTATCGTTATTAGACCATCAATGAATGTCAGGATGGTGTGACTGCATACTCATAAATCTAAATGGCACGCGCGTTACCGCAACTAATTAGCGGTTACCTCCCTTGGCCAACCTTGCCAAGGGAAGAATGGAAGGTCACCGTTAAGCATGGCGCTTCTAATTGTACCGACAGCATGGGAGCCAATTCATCATCGACATTGTCAAAGTTTTGTGTGTTCAAGTTGTTCATGAACTATATGAATAATGATGGCTGCATCCTCGGGTCGCTGAGTTGATGTATATAATCCGCAGCCTGAATTATATTGTCAAATGATGAAGTCGCGTGCAGCCCACCTGCCTAGCACCCAGGGTGCACTGCGGCTATACCCGGATTAAAACTTCGGATTAGCGGTCACGTGATGCTAATAATCGTCATCGGTAGTGTTCAAGTGGACAGTTTTCGACTGAGTGTGTTCAGTGTAATAACAGGGTCCTAGCTAATAGCCTTTGTTAAAGTCTAACGAGGAAATGATCTGTTGGAGGTGAAACTCTCCCGGGAATACGTATCACTTAACGTTTAAAGAACAAAGTGATTTTATACGCCCGTAATCACCAATGAGTAAACGATAAGTGAATAATGATTGGCCCTCCACGGGATAGATTTGATATCTTGATAATATCATACTTGAACATTAAGCAGCCGTAGGCGATTATCTTCCATAGTATGTCACAGTGTCCTTGGGTAGTAATTAACGATGATATAAATAGTATTTCTAAGCAAAGTACCAAATAAAGGTTTGTATTGTATACTTCTTATGTGTGTACATATCAACATACAATGTAGATCAGTAAATTCAAAATATCTAAAATCGTTGACTCTCACTCTAGCATGAACGTTTTAAATATTTACTTTTATATTTTTTTACATTGCGCGTTGAGCAGACTTCATTGTCTGGAATTCAGGATTTCATAAACACACACACACAAACATTATTATTTTTTTTATTTATATTATTTTTTGTTATGATCATGGTTGGTTTGTTCGCAATACGATACTAAAGGTTAGAAATACAGTGTGTTGGTTGTAAAATGAATTATGTCCAAATGTTCGTACAAATATAATGGGATTTTTAGGTTTACGTGAAATCATTAAACTGTATAAGTCAGCCTGAAAATGTTCAATGCCTTGGTTTTGTAATATGCTTTATTTCATTCATGCTCAATAAACTGATAAATATTCTTAAGTACGATCCATGGAATAAACTTGCATGGTGTTGTTATCATTTTATACGAATTTCCAAGCAACTGTCAGAGCGAATTATAAAATACAGGAACTTGGATTCTGCAAATTAGATTATATTTATTTTCTTAGAGTAATTTGAGAGGTCTAATATATTATCGTTAAAAAAATTCAATGTTTATTAATGTATATGAAACCAAAATATGTATAATAAAACTTGAAAGGTTTCACTGCTTTAGTTTCCATTTCCATTTCTACTCAATAAACTGATGAACGTATGACCAATTGAATACATGTGCAAGGTGTTGTCATGTTGTATCAATTTACAGTCGTGTGGCGTAGGCGACAATGATAGCGAAGAAATAAAGTATAGAAACCTTCAAATCTTGCATATATTTCTTTTTTATAGCTCTCTCCATCGATATAAAAAGGTCAGTGTTTTCACAATTTATCCAAATCTCAATTAATGTGCGTGTATTGGTGGCGAGGATCAAAGACGTCCCAGTTGTATCTCCAGATTACTGCTCCTGGGCAATCTGCACCACATTATAGTCCTCATATAGCGCTATTCCAGTTTAGTGCTGCTTCTAATATAAACCAACAAAGCGAAGTAGCCTGGGAAATTAAATATGTACTACATTAGGCCCACACTGGCCAATGCTGGTATTCAAGGGTCACATAGAAACGTTCAATTTGTTCTGTTGCATATCGAAAGCATCAGCTGATGACCATGGTCCACCATTGTCCAACATCAAAGCGACCCTGCACTATAGCGACGCTCCCTCGCTTGGAATTCATTCAACGGTCATGTAAATTTCATTTAAGGGGAGAAAAAATCTGTTCATAAAAATTCCGACACATGTAATTATTGTTAGAGGCAAGCATCTGATGCCTGCACTCCCAGATGGGCACATGTCGTTATTAGCCAGACCAACAAACGTGATTTTATCGACGGAACCTCGCCTTGAGCGACCACGGTTAAAGCCTGGAGCCTGGAGAACATTAAGAGTTTGCCGGACTCATGGAATCTGTGACAATGATGCTATGCGAGCGATGAAAATTGGATGAAATGCATGTCCCTCTTTGAGACGTGGTATTACAGCAGCCCGGACAATACCACCATCTTCACATTAATGACTGCGGGTGGATATGCTGTCAACAAAGAAGACGATCTTTCCAAAGCTAGACCAAGTCCGGGGTATTTACATGGGGAAATGAGGGCACTTTCTCCCAAACTAGCGTCCTGAACGCGGGTCTAACGGTCACCCGAGGTTGTCGGATAACACCGTTGTCGCGGCGTCGTCACGTTCCTGTGTTTTTACAGCAGATGACGGGAGACAAAGTGTCGTCTGCTCCTTGAGTCATCCGCATCTGCTGACAAGTGGTGGCAGACGATATCAGACGGAATGCGGACTGGTCAATGAGGTTAAAAGACGTTTCATCTTCAATTTGTTGATGGCTACCATTGGGATAACAGAATTGGAAATCAGAAATTGAAATACTGAATCGCATATCCTTCTTATTCAACTCCTCATATCCAAATTAACAGACTGAAAGAGTAGGGCTAACCCTTAAATTTCAATATCACTCTAAAGAATGAGACAATATTCCCACTTACTGCTTATCTAGGAATTAATTACAAAGCCATTCAACATATGCTGTTCGTTTATTAATCAGTAGGTCAGATACAATTAATTGCTTGTTTGCTGAGTATTTTGTATGTACACTGGCTATAGACAGGAGAGGAGCAACTGTGGTCTCCTGTAGGTGAAAAGTTGTCCGAAATCTTTCAGGTACGTGTATTCACAGCACATTGATTGAAAGTTAATAAATCAATTCTTGTGTTTCTGTTCGTCGGTAAATGTTGCAACATTGTTATGAAACGGGAGTTTGATTAACATTTTATTTGTCAAAATTTTATCATAATCCCTGTTACTAAATACCTGTTTTCGTTTGTCAGTTGCTGAAATAAAAGATCAATTTACATACATATGAGCGAACATTTAAATAAGATTGATTCATTGTCATGCAAGTGAAGTCCCTATTTTGTACTCAGTTCTCATTACAATTAGACACTGCCAAACATCGACACTAGGCTAACAGGGGAGAACAATTGTACATCCAGTTGGAAACTAATCCGCTGTCATTGCATTGAGAACAAATTCGTGGACAATAGCTTCTTTATTTCTGATACACGACGTCGCGAAACTAATTTGTTTATCGTTGTGGAACATACCCAGTGCCTCTCACAGACCTTGTCGAAATTTCCATTAAAACGAAATATATATACACTTAGTATGAACAAAAGCGTGATATGTCTTAACAATTTAAGTCATCAACGGGTGAATGACGTGTTTCACGTTGTTTCTCTTTCTTACTTTTCACGACTATCTGAAGTCAAATAGAAGGCCTCAAATAAGACAAAAAAATAAAATTATGTATTTAATATATATTGTTTATTTAATATAACATTTTCATTGGCAACAAAGCATGGAGTATACAGTTTTAAGAAATCATAAATACCGGAGAAGAAAGTTCATACCTTTGAAAAGTTATAACCTTATTGCCATCGACTGATTAATTGCAATGAAGTTCAATGGTTACCGATAGGTTTTGGATATTGGTACAGTCGTCTTTCTCAGAAAGTTTTATACAATTTCCGAAATATTAAAATCTCTTGAACATTTAACTAACAAGTCTGCTGCTCAACCCTTCAGGTAGATGCCTGCGCTGTAAAGACAATGGATGGACACGGTGTTTGATGTAGCGCTGGTTTCAATCCTTGTCCCCAACGGCTGCAGCGTGGAGGCGATGTGAAGTCCCCGTGTGATCAGCTGCTGTTTGATGGTATGTAAGTGCAAGATGACAGGGAACGGCATGTAGTTTTTGTGCTCTTATATGACTCATAGAAGTAGCAGGCACAACTCGGCTTTGGTATTTCTTCATGCGCTGTACTTCTGATGATATCCATTGATCTCTGATTAACGTTCTTGTCAATGCTGTTTCTGTGGGGTGTTTTTATCAAACATATGTGGATGTTCATATTTTTGATATCCCTTTATAAAGATGATTCTAGTCAAAGACCAAATGCAAATTAAAGACAGCATGACGCTTGCATTCACCAACACTGATGTATATAAACGGTTGTTATGCATATTTTGAAAGATAAGTTGTTCTGGTTTATATTCAAAACAAGATGCCCCCAGATATATACACAGTTTGGAATTAGAAATTCTAATTAGGAAGTACTAATATCCAATGTGAATATGATTAGTTTTAAGGGTGTATCACTGACCAATGCAGTTTTGGGAGAATGCAAAATGCAGCAATGATAACAAATGATCACATGATAAAAGACTGTTACCTCACCTGAAAGGTCTCATCACAATAGATACACATGTCAGGTATCAACAATCAACAATCCAAATTTATAACCAAGACTCAAGTTTTCGGAAAATGCTTCCTGTATGGTGAAGGTGACTAGTAAAACATTAGTACTTCATCTGAAACGTCTTAACATAATAGATGCACATGTGAAGAATCAAAGGCACATTACGGACAGATAAATAGTTATGGCGAAGGTTAAAGTTAAAGGTCATGGTCACAAGGTCATAAATCATTACCTCATCTGAAAGGTACATCTCATCACAAAAAATACACATGTGACACATGACAAACAAACAGAATGACAAACGGTCATGCAGACAGACAAAGCCCGGAAATGTCCGATTCGGTGGCATAAAAATAAGCTTAAAAGAACATCATCAAATGGTATAGCTATTTTTTCATTCCGTCTAATAAGTAAAAGTTTATTGAAATGGCGACCACACGTATATTAAAATAACGAAAGAAGCATACTTGCAAGCGGTCAGGCTACCAAGAACTGTTCGTAACTATAAATACTACCCGCATCATACTTCCGAAGGTGTTATACTATATGTCACGTAAAACATCATACACATAGTTTATTTCCAAATGGACCCTTATCATACACATGATGGCGAGGTACTGTATTCCCATCATGTCCCGCATCATACACATTGTGGTAATGTACTTTTATAGGTATCATCACTACCAACACCATATACACATGATGGTGATGCGTCATATTGCAATCATGACGCACATCGTCTACAGCATACATTGCAAAACGGTATATTGCAATCATGGCCCGCATCATACTTGGTGGTGTTGCGATATATTTCCATCATGACACACTTCATCTACAGTAGGACACGGTATAGTGCAATCAGGAAACGCATAATATATATGAAGGTGGTATTGTAATTAAGATCAGCATACTATATATGCTTAACGCTGATCTGTTTACTTAGATTTCCCAATTTAACGATGATCTGTTTACTTAGATTTCCCAACTTAACGATGATCTGTTTAATGAGATTTCCCAACTTAACAATAATCTGTTTACTTAGATTTCCCAACTTCATGGTGATCTGTTTACTTAGATTTCCCAACTTACCGATGATCTGATTACTTAGATTTCCCAACTTACCGATGATCTGATTACTCAGATTTCCCAACTTAACGATAATCTGTTTACTGAGATTTCTCAACTTAACGATGATCTGTTTACTGAGATTTCCCAACTTAACGATAATCTGTTTACTGAGATTTCCCAACTTAACGATGATCTGTTTACTGAGATTTCCCAACTTAACGATGATCTGTTTAATGAGATTTCCCAACTTAACGGTGATATGTTTACTTAGATTTCCCAACTTACCGATGATCTGTTTACTGAGATTTCCCAACTTAACGATGATCTGTTTAATGAGATTTCCCAGTTTAACGATGATCTTTTTAATGAGATTTCCCAACTTAACGATAATCTGTTTACTGAGATTTCCCAACTTAACGATGATCTGTTTACTGAGATTTCCCAACTTAACAATGATCTGTTTACTGAGATTTCCCAACTTAACGATGATCTGTTTACTGAGATTTCCCAACTTAACGATAATCTGTTTACTGAGATTTCCAAACTTAACGATGATCTGTTTAATGAGATTTCTCAACTTAACGATGATCTGTTTACTGAGATTTCCCAACTAAACGATAATCTGTTTACTGAGATTTCCCAACTTAACGATAATCTGTTTACTGAGATTTCCCAACTTATTAACGATGATCTGTTTACTGAGATTTCCCAACTTAACGATGAACTGTTTACTGAGATTTCCCAACTTAACGATAATCTGTTTACTGAGATTTCCAAACTTAACGATAATCTGTTTACTGAGATTTCCAAACTTAACGATGATCTGTTTAATGAGATTTCTCAACTTAACGATGATCTGTTTACTGAGATTTCCCAACTTAACGATAATCTGTTTACTGAGATTTCTCAACTTAACGATGATCTGTTTACTTAGATTTCCAAACTTACCGATGATCTGATTACTTAGATTTCCCAACTTCATGGTGATCTGTTTACTTAGATTTCCCAACTTACCGATGATCTGATTACTTAGATTTCCCAACTTAAAGGTGACCTGTTTACTTAGATTCCCCAACTTAACGATGATCTGTTTACTGAGATTACCCAACTTAACGATGATCTGTTTACTTAGATTTCCCAACTTCATGGTGATCTGTTTACTTAGATTTCCCAACTTACCGATGATCTGATTACTTAGATTTCCCAACTTAACGATGACCTGTTTACTTAGATTTCCCAACTTAACGATGATCTGATTACTTAGATTTCCCAACTTAAAGGTGACCTGTTTATTTAGATTTCCCAACTTAACCAGGGGTGTGTTCTTCCATTCGAGATTTCGTCTGCCCCGTGGCTGTTCACGCGGGTGACACAGCCTTTCGTCCAATATCTCCAATAGTGTGACGTACAGTTTCTGATGTATTTGGACGATGGGCTCGCTCACGACCTTTCTCCCGTCGTTTCACCATACGCCTCTTCCGCCGTCTAGGAAGGCTAGTGAACCTAGAGAAGTCAGGCTTAGTACCGGGTACTTGCCTGAAGTTCTTAGACGCCATCCTGGATATTCAGCTGTTCCGAGGGTTCGTAACGTTTCGATCGTTTGATGGATCGCGCCCTCGCTCCCCCTACGCCAGTGGCAGAGGGTGCTGGGGTTGCTCACGACGGTTGCTCAGGACCTGACCCGCAGGGCGAGGTTATTCCTCCGCCCGTTACAGGTGTTCATGAACCCCCACATCAGGGAGGATCGTCTTTGCCGGTGTTGCCGGTGTTCAGCTCCGGCCTCGTCCCCGGTAGGCTCACTTGTTCGTATACGCCTCCACTCAAGGGTGGTGTGCTCATCTCGGTCACGAAGAGGTAGCGGGGTTTGGACTCAGTCAGAGAAGGGCTTGCACATCAACGTCCTCGAATTGGATGCGATCCGCCTCGCGTTTCAGCACTGGCAAGTCCATATGGACAGTTCAGCAGCTTCTTGGTCGATCCACCAGGGCCGAGTCTCTCCTGCAAGTCTCGCTCCGAATTTTCGAGCTAGTTGATGACGCGGACCTGGACATTCGCACCAAGAACGTGGTCAGAGCATTGTGGAAAGCTACACGAGAACACTCAGGTGTTCTGCTTTCACGCTTGGCTTGTATTAAGAAGGGCATATGGAGAAGTGGCTACTCCAATTGTGTGGCCAACACGATAGCTACTTCTCATAGGAAGACCACTAGGAAGCTGAATGACTTCCAGTGGCAGGCCTTCGCCTCCTGTGACCATTGCAGCTCCCCATCCCTCCTGTTGCGTACCTGAGGCATGTTCAGAACCGTGAGTACCTCTGAGTATTGGCGAGTACCCGCAAGTACTAGTGAGTATTCGCGAGTACCCGCTTCTGAACGACAATGAGTTCGCGCATACTCGTGAATACATGCGTGACCACGTTAGAGCAGTCTCGCCAACCGAGTATTTACAATCCAGGATGGAGTCCGTGTCATAGGTTTTCATTACCTCATTTTTATTTTCTATAACCCCTTCAATTGAAATTTGATCGATTGCTCTGTGCAAGGCACCTATTATTTTCCAAAATGGTGATGATGATACTGAAATCATCTTGGAAAGTACTCGCGACTCCAGTTTCCATTCAGCAGTCGTTCAAGGGTACGCGCATACATGCCCAGCGAGTACTTGCGGTCCTGAACACGCCTCAGGTGTATCTACACAATACCACCCATCTCAAGGCGTCGACCATCAACACTCATCTGTCGGCTATTCTTTCCTTGCTCAGGAAGAGGTCGCAAGGTGTGGACGTGTCTCGTGTCCTCATTGGACCTTTTGCTCTGTGGAAGGATAGCGTAAGCTACGCCCGACCGAATGGGATCTAGCTGTGGTGCTCAACAACCTCCGGTCCGAGTACTTCCCACTCTCCGACGTTCCCCTCCTCCATCTCACCATCAAGGTCATCTTTCTGGTGATCATAGCCTCCGAAGCCCGAAGCGCTGCAGGCAGATCGTGATTCAGCCCTGCTTGATTTGGCTCCCGATTTTGTCTGTAAGAAAGCAGCTAACGAGGCGGGACGTACCTTCTCCATTTCGGCGCTGTGGTCTGACCCCGGAGAGCTAGATCCCTAGATCACTCGATCCGGTCAGAGCCTTGATAATGTACGTTCAGCGTACTCGCAACCTGAGAGATGGCAGACGTCAGCTTTTCTTGCCTCACTCTCCAAGGAGCACCAAGGAGTAAGACGAACGGGCGCTGGGTGTGTACGTCAGGCCTGCAGTCATCGTCGCTTACAAGGCCGTTGTCCTGCTGTCTCCTACTCGCTCTAACCCGCATGAGATCCGAGCAGTCTCGGCCACGATGACTTATCATTGCAATATCGCGGTCTCGGATATCATGGCAAGGGGGTTTTGATCTTTGATCAGACGCTTTCGCCAACCATTACCTGCGATATGTCTCTACGGCAGATCTCGAAGGGATATCAAGACTGGGTCCGCAGGTCTTCACCCAAGAGAAGTTTGATTAAACGTAATTATTTATACTTACCTGTTGAGTAAACCAACGCTCTAATCCCGTCCAACCTCCCCCATTCTAGTCTGCACTTGGGCCTGTTCGGAGAGTGAGGGAAAATGGTAGTGACGTCACGAGACCGCGGGGTAACTGCCCCGGGGAGGGATTTTACCATCGCGGACACTTCTTCCAAGTTTCATCTGTGTTAAGGTTGGATTAGCCCCTGCCGGAGGAGGCAAGGCATAGTAGGTCAACAGGTAAGTATAATCCAAAACGTACCATTATATTCCCATCACGACCAACATCGTGAACATGATGTTGATGCATGATATTCCCATCAAGACCAACATCATGAATATGATGGTGATGCATTATATTCCCATCACGACCAATATCATGAATATGATAATAATAATAAAAATAGTGCATATTTATATAGCGCACATATCCACTCTATGAGTATGCTCATGGCGCTCACAGGATATAGTCTTGTCAAAGTATTTCTTAAAAAGATATGTTTTGAGCATTTTCTTAAAATAATCTATACTCTCGGCAAGTTTTAGTTGGATGGGAAGGCTGTTCCAGAGTATATTGAAGTCAATTCTTGCCTTGATTGGCAACCAATGAAGCTGTTTCACAAGAGGAGTGACATGTGTGTAGCGATTTATTCGACACACTATTCTGGCGGCATTGTTTTGAAGCTTTTGTAGCTTTCCAATTAGAGACACGGGGAGGCCTGTGTATAGACTGTTGCAGTAGTTTATCCTGCTTAGAACAAGACATCGGACTAGTGCATGGGCGGATTCTTTGGTGATGAGCGCCCTTATGTTTGAAATGGATTTCAGGTGGAAATAGCAAGTCCTACATAGACGGCTGATTTGAACTTCCATCGAGAGTGCGGAGTCAACATGTATGCCCAAGTTCTTCACGCTATCTGATGGTAGGATAGACACACCTGCTATATCGAGCGGTTGGACATTTGCTTTGATGTTGCATTGTTTCCTATTTCCCATAAAAATCACTTCAGTTTTGGTAGGGTTCAGTTTCAGTTTGTTTGCTGCCATTCAGGAAACTAGAGAAGAAGTGCAATCTGTCAAGTCATTGGAATTTATCAATGATGATACCGACTTGAAATATTCATACAGTTGACAGTCGTCTGCATAAGAATGGTGTAGCAGACTGTGATGTCTGACGATGTTTGACACGCTAGTAGTGTACATCACAAATAACAGAAGCCCAAGAACAGATCCCTGAGGGAGATGTATTATATTCCAATCACGATTATCATGAATATGATCGTGATGCATTATATTCCCATCATAACCAACATCATGCACATAATGGTGATGTTTTATATTTCCATCACGACCATCATGAATATGATGGTGATGAATTATATTCGCATTACGACCAACATCATGCACATGGTGGTAATGCATTATATTCCCATCGTAACCAACATCATGCACATAATGGTAATGTTTTATATTTCCATCACGACCAACATCATGCACATGATGGTAATGTATGGTAATATTTTTTCCATCACGACCAACATCATGCACATGATGGCGATGCGTTATATTCCCATCGCGATCGCGACCAACACAATGCACATGATGGTGATTTATTATATTCCCATCACGACCAACATGAATATGATGGTGATGCATTATATTCCATCACGGTCAACATCATGAATACAATGGTGATGCATTAAATTCCATCTCGACCGACATCGTGAACATGATGTTGATGCATGATATTCCCATCACAACCAACATAATGAAGACGATGGTGAAGCATTATATTCCCACCACGACCAACATCATGCACATCATGGCGATGCGTTATATTCCCATCAGGACGAACAACATGAATGTAACGGTGATGCATTATATTCGCATATATATTCCCACCACGGCCAACATCATGAATATGATGGTGATGAATTATATTCCATCACAACCAACATCATAAATACTATGGTGATGCATTATATTTCCACCACGACCAACATCATGAAAATTTTGGTAAATTCAATGCATTATATTCCCATCACGACCAACATCATGAACAATATGATAATGCATTATATTTCCACCACGACCAACATCATGAATAATATGATGATGCATTATATTTCCACCACGACCAACATCATGAACATTTTGGTAAATTCAATGCATTAAATTCCCATCACGACCAACATCTTGAATATGGTGGTGATGTTTATATTCCCATCTTGACTAACATCATGATTATGGTGATGATGTTTAAATTCCCATCACAACCAACATCACGGATATGGTGGTGAGGCATTATATGTCCACCACGACCATCATAGGCGTCACGGTCTTACAGCATATCATAATTGTATATGATAATGAATATATCGAGCATCCATTGATAGTTTGAAATGTTGAATACATGCTTTCCACGCTTGGTGAGTGATGAGTCGGAGCAATCCTGCTGCTTCGCTG
This sequence comes from Gibbula magus, assembly GCA_936450465.1. Classification (NCBI taxonomy): domain Eukaryota; kingdom Metazoa; phylum Mollusca; class Gastropoda; order Trochida; family Trochidae; genus Gibbula; species Gibbula magus. The sequence goes on along the minus strand of OW388296.1, from coordinate 75,698,121 downwards.
CTGGTCCAGTGATAACTGTCTAGTGTCATCCTTGTTAAAGAGTCCTATTAACTTCTGAAACTTTGAATTAGACGACGTGTATCTTGGGATTAAATATTCTCAAACAGATCCGTCTAAATCAACTTTGTCAGAAAATTGAAATATTGCAAAACACGGTCGCTGAAAATTTAATTTTGTTACATTGTATATCATCTTTCCCTTCTCGAAGCATGACACGTTGAAAACAATAGCAGTCCTTTTCGTATATTTTCGTATAAATCAACGGGAAAGTTCTTTGTTCCCTATCCTCAAGCGGCTCTTTCAGTCCCCATCCCATTTATCTAGCGGCAATTGCTAAACAATAAAGATTTTTTTTTCTTTTGTTGAAGGAAAATTGGCCAGCACTAGTTTGCGTGCGACGATACATAAATCAGAGAGTCTTCATGACGCTGGTGCTAGCACCGGTATAAGGTTGCGTTTTGTCATTGCGGTGATGGCTAAAACCGCGACGGCGAGCCAATTGAAATTATCTTTTTCCATTCTTTTTCATTCCAATTAGTGAATTTTCTCTAATTGATGATTAGGTCACCGAGGAGGATTTTAAATTGTGTTAAAGTCTTACAACTTTGAAATCTGACAAAGAGTGCGGCTTAAGCAGCTCTGGCGGTTTTGATCTTAGATGCAATTAAAATGTGTGCAACTGTTTTATGCGTCTGTCTCACGCTTTCATTTACACTACTCTCTAATTTTAACTTCATTTCTTTACATAAATATAACATTTGACAAGAATTATCGTCTTACTTAATTAATCCGATTGGGTTATATCTTTGAACACGTAATTCTAAACTGAAACATTTGCCTTGAGTCGACGCGTCTCTATGCTAAATCAAACTTAAACGTCAATGCAGAAAGAAAGAGAAACTAGACAAGTGTAAACTTTAATTTGTTGAAAAATGCGTAATAGCTGCATTTACATATTTTTTTAAAATTAACTAAAATTATAATTAACCATGTCAAACACAAAATTGTCATGCAGGACTGTTTACAATAGTGAATTAAAGATGATTTAAATTCGCCAAACGAACGTTGATTATTCCTTTCTGAATCTCAAGTTAGCTTCAGCAATTTCCCAAACGACAATTCATTGAACACTTATTGAGGAAACAGTATTCAACACAGGTACGTCAAGTGAAGCCAATTCTGTGTTCACGCGTACTCCTTCCTTGTTGACGGGTACAACCACCCGTTATGATCTGACAATAATGGAGAATAAATTTCCGTTGATAGTTTTCACTTGAAGAGAAGATAATTACCTTTTATGTGACTTCTTTAATCATTTGTTCTCACCCTCCCACATACTGGGAAACAGACTGTCAGTTACATCACGTGACTAGTCAGACATGCGCGCGCATGAAAGCACGTGTACATCACCCACCTTCTGCACGCGCATGACCAATTAACTTCCTTTAAAGTCGACAAAGTTACAGTTGAAGCACACGACTCTGAATATAGTAAGCGTGTTCTCCAAACATTATTTGAAGAATGTAGTCGTTATGTCATTGTGGTTAACTCAACCATAGCAATATAATTGGGCGAGACGGTGCTATTCGATTGATCAGTTCTTGCTTACAATTAAACAATAGTGTTCAGGGGGAAACACAGCCAGCAAACGCTTAGTTGCCGTATTGTGTGTTGGGTAACCCGGGTCTGCAATAATAGAAATAATTATCTGGGTAGTATTCAAACACTTTTGATTTGCCAGATAACGCGCCCGATGTTAATGGGGATCATTTTACTGCTTTCAAATTGATTTATCCTTTGTTTAATGCAGTCTGACGTTTTGAAAAACAAGGTCGCTTGTTTAAATGCAGGCTTTTAAAATGACATGAACATTATGTTAAAAGTTCTTCTACTGCTACTACTAACAATACAATCCTCACTACTTATCCAACTACAGCTACTATATATTATTGATGCTGTCACTGCCACTGTCACTGCCATCAATTCTATCACTGCCATCAATTCTATCACTGTCATCATTTCTATAACTACCACCACCTTTTCCACTTTTCACTTCTACTACTCAGTGCCACTACTTCAACCAATATCTACTCCAAACATTTCTTCTAAAATTATCACTTCCACTACAATAACTACTACTACAACTACCACAACTACCGACACAACTTCTACTACCACTAGCACTATAACCACTACTGCTACATGTACTATCACTGTCACTAAAACTACTATCATTATCACCACTACTACTACCGTTACTTCTACTACTACTGCTACTACTACTACTGCTACTACCACTACTACTACTACTACTACTACTACTACTACTACTGCTACTACTGCTACTACTACTACTACTACTCCTACTACTACTACCACTACTACTACCACTACTACTGCTACTACTGCTACTACTACTGCTACTACCACTACTACTACTACTACTACTACTAATACTGCTACTGCTACTACTAATACTACTGCTGCTACTACTACTACTACTCCTACTACTACTACTGCTACTACTACTGCTACTACTACTGCCACTACTGCTACTACTACTACTACTGCTGCTGCTGCTACTACTGCTACTACTACTACTACTGCTACTGCTACTACTACTTCTGCTGCTACTACTACTACTACTACTACTACTGCTACTACCACTACTATTACTACTACTATTGCTACTACCACTACTATTACTACTACTACTACTGCTGCTACTACTACTACTGCTACTACCACTACTACTACTACTACTACTGCTACTACTACTACTGCCACTACTACTACTACTACTACTGCTGCTGCTACTACTGCTACTACTACTGCTACTACCACTACTACTACTACTACTGTTACCCTACTACTACTACTACTACTACTACTGCTACTACTACTACTACAACTACTACTACTACTTCTATAACACGCAATCATTAATACTGTAACTGTGGTGATAACACTCCTGTATTATCCCCAATTATCATGTGACATCTGCTATAGTAGTGTCTATGCTTCATTGCACTATACTCGAGTTACTATTCTAAACATGCCATGATGTACCTATCTACATTGAAGACATAACGCCTAATATTATCCTACAAAAAACAATGAATACAAAGAAATAAAAACGTCATTTCTAGTTGTCAATCAGATTCATCTCAGCTACATGTAGTTGCTACTTGTGTTACGAGCTTTCTGTCTTTGATTCATGCAGGATTAGATTAAAGGCGCTGCCTTTGATGTGGTATTTACAGCTCCCTCTAATTTCATTTATTAACGAATGCTCCCTGATTGCTATCTTCAGAAGCTTCCACGATACGCCGTTTTGGGTTGATGTATGTAGTTTTAGAAATGTCTTTTGTTCGACCCCCTGAGCATGTGCAGAATTAAATCATAATCTATGTTTTCTTTGAGAGACATTTCAGAAGCCGGTATGATGAACGAGAACAAGTTCTATTTGGGAGGCTTACCACTTTGTCGGACAGCCGACTTCCATATTCAAACTCATTGAGGCATAACTGTCTATTTATATCATAGTTACGTATTTTACCATTTACACATATGTATATATTTTATGGATTTATTGTCTTTTATATATTACATTTTAATTGTACTGCACGCTCAAGATGTATCTTATTTATAACGCTTACTTGTACACTATTTTCTTACCTGGTTTATGTGATTCGATTTATATTGCAATTTTATGTATACTTTTAATTGTCATTTAACTGTATATAGTCTCTCATAACCCTTTTTTGGTGGCTCGCATACTTTTATGTAAATATTATCTGTATTTTATCGATCGCGAGGCGAGACTTTAATAACATATCTGTCTGTCTGTCTGTGCAGAATTAAATCATAATCTATGTTTTCTTTGAGAGACATTTCAGAAGCTGGTATGATGAAGGAGAACAAGTTCTATTTGGGGGAGGTTCCCACTTTGTCGGACAGCCGACTTCCATATTCAAACACATTGAGGCATGATTTTCCATGAACATCAACTGCATGTACGGCAAAGTGGGACCTAACCGTCCCACGGAGAGTCAACTTCTTTACTGCTATACACGCAACGTTTGTAGGGTGTATATATTCTTGTATGAATTTGATAAATTTTAAGGAAAATCCTGTCTCGTAAGCCTGAATGACTGGATGCTATTTTTTATAATCATGCATGTTTATATGTTATGTAGGGCATGTGACACGCAAATAAAATATTCTTCCTCTTCTTCTTCGTTTCGGTGTACATACCAACAAGTTTAAAATGATACAGCCATGGTTCAGTTGATTTGGTAGAGTGGGTGGATGAAACAAGAATTCAGGTAAAGGTGCATCCATTGTGTTGTTTGGGTCAACTATGCCAAAAGTTAAAAATGGTCTTATTTTATCGAGAATTATTGACTGTTGCTGAAAAATTAAAATTTTGATTATGGTCGATTAAGTTTTGTGATGATATAAAGGTATAAGTATTGATTTGTGATCGAAAACCGAACAATACACCGCGATTGACGCGCGTCAATTAGTTTTAAAAACGTATATACAACAGACATAAAAACAAAAGTTGGGTTGATCATGTTTAATAGGTCATATAATTACTGTACATGTAAATGGGGTGTGTAGTTTCGGTGTCTTTACATGTATAGTGATGTTACTCGATATTGATTGAAACTATCAAGTTTGCTATATTTGGTTATGTATAAGCAAGTTGAGTGAAATTACTTGAAGTGAAATCAGCACATATGATATTTTGGCAAGTATTAAAGCCAAACATAATATTATGAAACACTTGGTGCACTTTTAAGTGTTGTAAATTAAAACAGAAAAAAAGTTCTATGAATTTACAAGTACGATGAGTTGGTAGCAACATCGTTATCAAACTTGTGAATTAATTAATGATTGACTGCAGACCGATAAGATTTAGTTGTTGCTGATTTCTGAGATTTCCTTTCAACCCCGCACACGACCAGATGGTTAGCTACGAAACAAACTAGAAATCGGAACTGTCTGACTGTTGTTATCTAACATCATAATTCTGCTTCTGAAATCCGAGACGGGACTGCGACGTCACACTTGATACGCACCGCGGCTTCGTTACATGACAGTGTCGGAGCATTATTAAAGACGGCAGAGTGGTCCCAGCGCTTATCTGAGGCGTTGAAACCCACACGCCGCCGGTTATCTGTATCTACGGAAGCACTTAGCCACTGTTACAGAAACACAGCCGGGCTTTTAAAACTGTTACAGTCATTCATCATAACTCCCAGGACAATTAAATATTCCAATCTGGTAGTTCAAATGGCACTTATTAATTCCAATAAGACATTTGATACGACATAAAAGCCTGCACACAACGCGCGTGTATTGACAGGGTTAACGGGCCAGACAGGCCGATGTTAGAAGGTGTCGGGGTATCACTGGTCAGAGGTCCATATGCTAACCTGGCATCGCTGTGGGAGCTGAAGACTATATCTTTCCCATCTCGCTTCTGATGATGTTTGCTAGCGGTTCGATGACGATTTGATTGTCATCTCCTCGCTGTCATCGTCGTCAGCTGACACGACTTTCATCTCGCCTCACGTTACAGACGTCGTCCTGTTTGACCTACGGCTGAAGTGGGTGAGGAGGCAACGTCAAACACTAGCTTATTACCCGATCATCCAATACTGCTGGCTTCTGATCACTGACTTTGACACTTGCAAAGGTCAGGGGTCATCTGTCTATAGCAGAGGTGTCACATGGCAAGTGGCAATGTCACCGGTGTGTTATGCCGGCTTTTCTGTCCCTGGTTTCCAGTTCAAGAGGTTTAATACTAGTACTGCTCAATATGTGGAACGTTACAGGTTCGTGACGACACCTTCATACAAATGCATGTCTATACCATGTGTGCTTTCCTTATGGATGTAATATGAATGAACAAGATTGTAAAAAAATTCCGATGAGTTTTCATATTTGCATTGTATTGTTTTACAACTTATTGATACAATGCAGTGATATGTGATTATACAGCAAGATTACAATTTTTAAAAATAGAAACGTTAAAACTGTAATTCTGTTTTCTTCTGACCATATTCCAATTACTTGATTGATCGATTTGAAAAGGTTACAAAGCATGTATGTTCATTACGTGGAAATGTAATATGCTGTTGAATAAACTCATAATATAAAAAAAAATATGAATTTATGACATCGAGTGTGCGACGTTGACTGTTAGTCAGCATCTGTGAGAGTCAAGGGGAAAGATTTAATCAAAGATTAAAGGCACTAGTTAACCTAATGGATCATTGACTTAAACGTCGTAAAGACAAACTGTCGCAGTGGTTACAAGAGGGCGATTCAGGTTTGAGGAAACTATTGAAAGCTGGTGAGGTTTTACATCCATATCACTTCCTAGTTTTGGCTGAGACTCGAAGTCATGTAGAGGACGATCTATTTCGGTGATGTGAACGTCATTTAACGTATACAATACAGAATAATGTGACATGTGTTATATCAAGCGATTTCGTAATGAGGGATATGGCATCATTTGTAATATTGACATTAATATAATACTAATATACGTAATACGTAGTATTATACTTTTAAATCTAAAGATGTCACAAGTCGAATGGAAATGTGAATTCCAGCAGTTTGTCTATATATATCATTTTATATGAGACGATATGGCTGTCTGTCTGTCTGTCTGTCTGTCTGTCTGTCTGTCTTCCGCATAGGATCGGATTCGTGTTTCAATCTCATTATGCTGAATTTGTTCAATGTCATTTATCTTCAGGGCTTATTAGAACAAAATGGTCGTCATGAGATTTTTTCTGAAGAGAGTAGCGAGTTATGGGATATCGGAGGCACAAGGTCTATAGAGGATGGCGCCTGTGTGTTGAACCACCGAATTACTTCTGGACAAAGGGAAGGTAGAAACAGTCCCCGCCTAGGTTGCAACGTGTGATGAGTCAGGGACGTATTTGATTTGCTGTCTCCCTTCTCTTTGATCTCGCTAATTGGGTTAAAACTTCTAGCAGGGTGTCCCCGCTAATATTTCAGAAGGACCAGAACAGACCCATGGACACAGTGTCGCTGCGTTTAGACCTTCTGGCGACGGGAGTTCCTATTCATCAGCGGTCTTAGATCTATCACAGGAAGACAATGACCATTTGTAACTCGATGTTGCATCTTTAGATGACGAAACCCTAATCTTAAGCTCATCTGATGAAGACTCCCTTCTCGTCTCGCGCGAGACTTTGTGAGATTTGGCGCAGGCTTTTTGGTGATACATCACTCGTGTCTAGGTAACATTATGGCGACTTTCTTGTTCAAACAGAGAGATATGAGTGTTAATTATGTCATAAAATAATCGTATGTTTGACAGTCATGGTTATGAAGGAGGGTATCAGTGAAGCGATATGTCAACCATCTTATCTCCCTGGATGACATGATGCAACGTAGGAGCCCAATCGTAGGACACGTCCGCTCTCAAGGGAAAGTGCATATCGCTGTTTAGGAAAACCCTAACTGATAAGGGTTAGATTCGTTTTAGCCGTATAATCACCATGCTAACGAAGAGGTATGCAAACATAATATTTACAACGGACATTATACCAAATGACGAAAAGATTTGTGATTTTAACTGTAACTATACGATTTACAGTCTCAGTTGGTGAGTAATCATTGTACTGGCAACGGCTACTGATAGAATTCGTGATCATCATTTAGAAGTTAATTAAAGGTTTCTCCGTAACAATGGCAAGTCTCCAAGACAATCACACAGACTGTGGGACTAGGACTGGCCCCCACGTGCAAACCAACATCTAAAGTTTTGACTGTTTACTCACAAGCCAATGAATACCCTCGGAAATAAATCATCTGTCTTTTACGACTTTTCGACTTGTACCCCGGCGAGTTTGGCAGACGACTCGTCATCCGGGCACCAACGTGCTGTGTGTATTTCCTCTTCCGGTTTTGTGTTTGACTTGCGAGATGTCGTCAGTCAGTTGACATCACGGCGGCACTGCGACGTAAAACCAGTCGTCCTACCGGATACACGTGACAAAGCAATATGCAACTTTGAATTACAATATTTGAACATTGATTAAATTTATTTAGAATAAACTGAGATACGTGGGTGGCTTGTTAAACGTGGCTTTTGCAAATGCTGGATGTAGCAAGTCACGTGTTAGAGTCACGTGTGGTTAATCTGGGAGGGCCTGTGTAAACATAATGTCATAATTTTGTGTCGTAAAGCACTTTCCAGTTGATTACTGAAAACTATTGATGTCTTCTGTCAATGAACAGGTTAAAAGGTTAGGGATGTGTTTATAACTCACTGCAATGTGATATCGTGGTGTCTGTTCGTAAATATTAAATACACATCACTGATTTTTTTCAAAGGTCATTATCATTCGGTCTACGTTAAAATATCATCGAAATGCGCTATGACAATATACGTCCGGGTTCGTAACGGACTGAATAATTATAACATAATTTTATCTTTCTTTTACATGTCTTGTGATTGTACTGGTGCCATACACAAAAATATACAACGTATTCATATGTTGGTGAAGCAGTACATTGATTAAATCAATGGTCATTTAGTCGTCGTTGAAGATTTTTCTGACAAAGGTATAGTGGGTAGGGTAGGGTGAATCTTCTAAGGTAATACAGTTTATGAGTGCAGTGGATGACTTGTGTGTACATCCTAGTGTCTTATGTCTGTTATAAATATGAAACATACGTTTAACCCTTGAGCGTTTTTAGCAAAATATCTCATAGGCAATTATTAACATGCATTTGACATTTATATGTTGATATGATGTGTGACATTTAATAAAACAATGTTCTTATTCTTCTTGTTACGAAGTAAATGAGGATAAATTTATGTGATTTTGTTTTTTTATTTCCATGCACATTCCCTGAATGAGTACCATACAATGGTGAAGAAATAATAATCAATTATTTATTAAGTAACGAAAGTCTTCCTATGAGATTACTCCATCTTTCTTTATTTTTTATTTACCCAAAACTACCTGTTCAACTATATAACCCATATTTATATAATTGAAATTCTGTCTAGAGATTGTTTTAAATCTCAGCAAACAAGAAAACAAACATTCACCGTCAATTTAACAGCAATACGATACATATATCATCAGAGTTAGTCTTTATAGTTTGTCATGGTGTTAACAGATTTACATCCTTCTACTCTAAACTTTACATAATGCTTCAGCAATTTATCGGATCTTTACATTATTCCTTGTATGACACAAATCAGGACATACGTCAGGAGTCGCTGCACAAACAACGTAGCCTTACGTATCCCTTACCGCTGCACTATATATAGCTCTCTTCGGGCTCTGTATAACCGGGTTCAGACTATATAGCTCTCGTCGGGCTCTGTATAACCGGGTTCAGACTATATAGCTCTCTTCGGGCTCTGTATAACCGGATTCAGACTATATAGCTCTCTCCGGGCTCTGTATAACCGGGTTCAGACTATATAGCTCTCTCCGGGCTCTGTATAACCGGGTTCAGACTATATAGCTCTCTCCGGGCTCTGTATAACCGGGTTCAGACTATATAGCTCTCTCCGGGCTCTGTATAACCGGGTTCAGACTATATAGCTCTCTTCGGGCTCTGTATAACCGTGTTCAGACTATATAGCCCTCTCCGGGCTCTGTATAACCGGGTTCAGACTATATAGCTCTCTCCGGGCTCTGTATAACCGGGTTCAGACTATAAAGCTCTCTTCGGGCTCTGTATAACCGGGTTCAGACTATATAGCTCTCTCCGGGCTCTGTATAACCGGGTTCAGACTATATAGCTCTCTCCGGGCTCTGTATAACCGGGTTCAGACTATATAGCTCTCGTCGGGCTCTGTATAACCGGGTTCAGACTATATAGCTCTCTCCGGGCTCTGTATAACCGGGTTCAGACTGTATAGCTCTCTCCGGGCTCTGTATAACCGGGTTCAGACTATATAGCTCTCTCCGGACTCTGTATAACCGGGTTCAGACTATATAGCTCTCTCCGGGCTCTGTATAACCGGGTTCACACTAAGTCGTGGTCTAACATTTAGACTCTTAAAGGTACATCCATTGTGTTGTTGGGGGTCAAATATGCCAAACGTTATAAATGGTCTTACTTTATCGAGAAGTACCAACTGTTACCGAAAACTACCATTTTGATGATACTCGACTTAGTATATTGACGATATGAAGGTAAAAGTGTCGATTTCTGATCGAAAACCGGACAATGCACCGCGTGTGGCGCGCGCCAATGAGTCAAACGTAATTTTGGAATCTTATTTAAACCAGATAAAATAAAACATTTGGGTTGATAATGTTTAATAGGTCATATAACTACTGTGCGTGTAAATAGGACATTGACTTTCGGTTTCTGCACATGCATAATGATGTTACTCGGTTTTAATTGGAAACTAGTAATTATGATATATTTGGCGATTGAGGATGAATATGCAAGCTTAGTGAATTTGTTTGTATTGTAAACAGCACATATGGTGTGTTCGAACGTATTAAAGCCAAATCAAATTTTATGAAACACAATGGATGCACCTTTAAATGATTATTTTGTAAAATTTCAAAATTTGAAATATAATAAAAAGGAGCCTCTGTGATGTGTTTCATTTGCCTCAAACTATAGTAGTCTTGCTGTAGACTTGTCTAGGCTCTTTTAAAATTAAGGGGTCTAGCTAAGTCATTATAGTCTTCCTGATCTTAAATTTAACTCTATTCAGCTAAAACTCATAAGCTCTCGTTTATGCTTTTTTCATTCGTATTTATTCTTTTATTTTATTAACAGGCTTACTCCTACTCTGATGTAAACCGTTTGGTTTATCTGTGTAACCATATACTCGTTGTTTAATAACGTTAGATGTCGCTGGTTATTAAACAGGTCTGAAGACCTACGGTAAACTTGCAAATACACAACTGATAATTGACGATATGCAAAACCGAAAGATGATTAATGAGTAGTTGACTCTGGTGTCAATGTTAAACGAAGTTTGAAATTCTGAGGGAAAGCAGAACTAAGCGGTGATAATAGAGCTCTAATTACTCCTTTTGTGAGGTATCCTCGATAGTCTATGGGCCGGCGATCAGGGAGATTCAAATATGCTAAGTGTGCTGATGCGATATCTCCATGATTTATAGCTCTGTCCTTCTATATCTGGAAGAAAGGACGTGGAAAGTTAATCAAATTCGTTCCTGTATATTTTTAAAAAATGAATCACAATCACATTTTCTGAAATTCAAATACCATTGATCAATTAAGAGGAAATTTATCATGAAAAATTGAAATGTCAACGAAGAAAAATAATCATTCATTCATTTATCATCATTTTAATTATATTCTTTGACTTCTGAAAAAGTAAATCGGATTTGCCATTTTTTGAAAGCTTTTCAGATTCAAGTGATTTTGAACAAACCCAACTCATTTCTCAAATTGAGAAAAATAATTAATATTTTGACAGTAGCGGTGTGTAATCACAGATCCCTACACTGCACCGACTGATTAGTATGCCATTGTGACGTCACAGTCCCTTGCTAAGTGCGATTATCACTGACCCATTGTGTCCCTATCTGGGAAGCCATGTCGCTCCATCCCTCTCTCCCCCGCCATAGTTTCATTCACCAGACATTCGTGGTCTTAATAATTCTAATGATTTGAATGAGCTAAAGCAAACGTATACGATAGCCTCGCTGCTCCTCGTGATTCGAGTGCCTTGTTTCAGTCTGGACTGGATGTAACGTGGTTCTAGACTTCCTTGTACTGCTTCACATCCCTATTGTATCTGATGGCGAGTTGTACTTATGCTTGAAGCAGTTTAAGACAGGAAGACCTAAAGAGAGATTATAATGGTCAAGGACCCTCTTATACAGACATGATTTCATCAAGATTAAAAATGAAACCCTCCTTCATAAATCATTACCATTTGACAGCTTTACGACACTGTTTTGTTAAGATCTCTTAAAACAATGGACACGTTGACTCTGCATGTTCAAGGAATACTTGAGTTTCTGAACATCGTAGTGTTACTGTCATGTACAATAGAAACACATCCCTACAACATGGTCTACATGTACACTGGTGGATCCAGAGGGGAGGACCACGTGGCAAATATCCCCAACCACAAATTTCGAGCATGTTTTTTTCTTCCTTTCTCCCTTTTTTGGGGTGGGGAAGATGTCATTTGTGAAAAACGAGGTACACGCCCTCTAAACTATAAAGTCATGGAGGCGCCCCTGATGTGAATCATTCAAGAATATTTCCAAACTTTGTTTATGGCATTATTTTCTAATGCTGAAGACCGAGATGCATTGCTTGATAACGACGTATATAGGCATCTATATATCTTATCCATTGCAATAAAGACGTTATAAATCCGTTGATCTTTCCATCTCCATATTGTGTCTTTGTGTTGATATAGTTATGCCTATTGATAGCCCATGTACTGAAGCAGTTTTATAACATAAAAGTGAGATCAATTCACGGTCTGTCTGATCGGTATCTTCTATTCAATTCAGATGCCAAATGATTCAGTCAAGGAAAGTCAAAGTGAATTCAAACACAATGCTCTTCAATGTATACCATCCTAATTAATTCGTCTGTTTAAAATACCTGACGAGGTTATATAAACAAAGATAGCCATCATGTTGTTATACCAGAGCTATGTCTCACCGGAGATCAGTAACAACAGATCTCAACCTCAGAATTACTCCCCAAACGTAAGTTCAATTGCATGTAATGTGAATTAAATTTAATGTGGTGTGTGTACACATACGACAGAGAAATGTTGAATATGTATGAAGGAAATACGTAATCAAAGTACTATTCAAGTTTTAAAGCATAACTTGTGTTGGAGAAATTTTAAGTATATGATCATCAGACAACTTTAAAGGTACATCCATTGTGTTGTTGGGGGTCAAATATGCCAAACGTTATAAAAGGTCTTACTTTATCGAGAAGTACCAACTGTTACCGCAAACTACCATTTTGATGATACTCGACTTAGTATATTGACGATATGAAGGTAAAAGTGTCGATTGCTGATCGAAACCGGACAATGCACCGCGTGTGGCGCGCGCCAATGAGTCAAACGTAATTTTGGAATCTTATTTAAACCAGATACAATAAAACATTTGGGTTGATAATGTTTAATAGGTCATATAACTACTGTGTCAGTAAATAGGACATGCACTTTCGGTTTCTGCATATGCATAATGATGTTACTCGATTTTAATTGGAAACTAGTAATTATGATATATTTAGCGATTGGGGATGAATATGCAAGGTTAGTGAATTTGTTTGTATTGTTAACAGCACATATGGTGTGTTCGAACGTATTAAAGACAAATCAAATTTAATGAAACACAATGGATGCACCTTTAATTGTGAGCCAAAGTTAAAACTTTCCGAAGGATTTTATTCAAATGTGTTCACGACCAAATGGCGCTGCTAATCAAGAAATGCATACTGGCTAACGAAAAGCAAGTTTTGTCAGATTAATTACTAGCGGTGGCATAAATGAGCTCATCATTACGTCATCAGATTGGGATCTAACTGGCAGCAACTCCCCAAATAGCCAAAATCAGTCGTCATTTAGTCTCAGATTATAGTTTGGTTAATTACAAAAAGCCATGGTGATCTATCAACGTCAGACGCTATCCGACTTCACGGCTTGGCGAGAACTCGCACACCTACAGATTCAATTTCAACCTGTGATTTTAATCGTTACCATTTGTTCTCAACATATCCCCCGCTCTCAATCGACTCGTTTGCGCCTTATCCCGTGCACTAACTATAAATGACGAGTGGCATTGTCGTCTGCCCCGCTATCAAGAATGGCAGGAGCAGACGAGAGGTCCAGGGAGCGAATTAAGTCCCCCAACCATCTGTGTTTGGAGTGGAGGTGTGATTTTGAACCCGCATTCGTCTATCAGCGTTCCTCCTCACGGGCACCTAGCTGGAAGTAAAGAGTGCAGCGGAAGGTTTCTCCCAGAACCCTCTCACCTTTAGACTTTCTGATGTAAGACATTAGTCCGCTGATCCATCATGGCGGGTCGCCGTCCCGTGACATTACAATATCAACTCCTAATGTCACGTTTCATCTGTCGCCTTGTTTGTCAATTTCACTGTAATTATGTTCGGTACGTTCTCTGTAATAAATTTCAGATTTAAAATTCGAAGTTTGACCTCATATTAGATGAACGATAACGATGAAACTGGAACTTTTGATATCCCTTACAATTTGTTACAAGTGGTTTTGACAACTCAAATCATAATTCATTCCATGGCCATGGAAAATAATGTCAAGGGTAAATCCTAATTGATTTCTCTCTGTCTGTCCTCGATGCAGCGTGGGTTATACATATATTTGCCTGTGTTTCACATAATTCGAAGATCACACTTTCAAGTAATATAAGTATTTAATACCACTTTTTACATTTTTAATTAAACGTAAAAAGACCCATTTCTCTTCCCTGGGTCATCTTCAGTGACGGTAGCATCCATTGTTGTAGGACGAGGAAATCTGAGAACTGTCAGATACAAGTGATAGGTAATGGAAGAGGTCATCTCCGTAATACTGTGTATTTATGTAAGGCATGTTTAATGAATGTATTCACCGTGCCTCTAAATGTTTATAATTTTTACATCAGGTTGATTCAGGTTCTCTTTTGTATCATGTACTGATGAACGGCAAATGGAATTCGGTTTCGTAAAAAGTTGCAACGGTCTCGAAACCACTTTCCAAGACCCAAAATGAATCCGTCATTTGGATTGTCTTGTATTCGAAATCCATGTCTGTCCCATTAATGTTAACATGGAATACATAAAAAAAAAACAATGTAAACGTTGAAGGGTAATTGAAAAGTGGTCCGTTATATAGGGATGATAAAATATTATATATATGATGAGTATATATATATATATATATACAAACCTGGTTACCATGGTTACAATACAAGAACTTGTCTGCAGTTTTACAAGTCGACAACAACGTGTCAGCCCAAATTCGAAAACACAGTCGTTGTACCAAATGAACTTTACTGTCAGATTGTAGTTTTCTGTTTTAATAGTTTCAAGTGGAAGAAATTAATTGCTATCTCAGTGACAAGAGAAGCAATCTCGCCCAAACCAAATTGATGATACGTACAATCTTCAAGACCAAGTGGTTATTTTTCTTTCTCTTTAGCTCCGAGGTCGATCCATCAGCCCTATTCCCCCTGCTGTAGAGAGCGTGAAGCTTGATACTGTATCAACCTACGAGACCACATCCGAGCCGTTAATCGTTAAGAAATGGACTTCCGATTGTGACGAGCAGTTGAAGCTTTCTTAACGGTCGCTTTATGATCTCCCATTATCATAAAACCCGTCACACGGAACGAGAACAGAGTTAGCTGCCCTTGACCAAGATGTCGCGGAGTGACCTTGATGCTGTGACTGTTTGTGACAGCTTTAATATGATGGTTTATTCATGTTAATTCAAATGAGATTACTCCGAGTTGGAACGCTTCGTCCCGTATGTAAACCTCGTTTTCCGGTCAGTTAAGGTCAAGCGAGGTGACTGGCACAAACGTGGACATCATTAGACCAGTTGTACATCCTTATGTACAGCGTTTGTTAACAGGTGTCGTGATCGCCATAGATCACACAGTCTTATGCATGGCTTAGGTTAAGGATGAATTGTAGACGTATGTAGATTATATTACTCTTCATAACATGTCATTATTATTTATTTGATCACTAATTTAATTGGCAACATTCAACTTTAATATGTCATTAAAATAAATTTTAAAAACATTTAGGCCTATTTCCACTGTTAAATTAAAGTTAAATCTATAATGCTGGTCGACAATTCAAAGTAATCCGGTGCCATTGATCATTCATTCAGGTAAAATCTCTTGAAAATATTAACCTAAGCTCCATTTCCTTAATATCCAATAAGCGGGCATGTTTCGATCTCTCTCGACAGTTCCGACTGATGTACGAGAGTCAATGGAATACTGAACACGTTAATCTCTCAGATGGGGACATGCCATAGGTCCTTATTTCATGTCAGACAGGTGCATTATCAATGAAGAACAATCAAAACGCAAACCAGTATATATAAATACATTCTTGAAACAATATTTGAGACAATCGCACATAGCCATGGACACTGTTCACGACCCTAATCTTGCTGGTAAAAATAAATGTACAATGTATATATATGGAACTGTCATGTTATGAAGCTTCCGGCCCTGATCGAGGATGTTCCTATAAAGTGCTGCCATCAAGTCTCACACTCAGACAACAATGTTTATTCTGAAAATATCACCATTTTGTCAAATATTGAAAAAGAGACTAAGAAATGGAATTTCGGTAAAAAGAGGCTCTTTTTCAAAAGGTTTTTCAATTGTCTTCAGAGTGTAAGTGTTAGACTAAGAAGCCCTGTTCTGAAAGTGAGACAGAATGGGGTACAGTCACCTTGACTATTATAGTCTATCACCCAGACCCCTTAGTTTTTAAAGAGCCTAGGCAAGTCTACAACAAGACTACAGAGCTCAGTTTAAGGGAAATGAACACATCTAAGAGGCAACTTTTTTTTATAATATTTTAACTTTTTTTTTCAATTTTTTAAATATTACAAAATATTCATTTCAGAGTCTAAATGTTAGACTACTAGATTATAAGCGAACACTGTGCTTCACGACGAGCTCGAGTGTGAAGCACAGAGTATCATAGAGTACTTTGTCTAGATTTAAGAACTCTGTTCAGCGATAGCCACAGGTCAGTGTTAATGCATGGTAATAAATGACATGGTCTCTACCCGTATTTATCTAGTCTAATACTTAAACTCTTAACAGTTTGTTTTATCACTTTATTTTTGTGTGGGTACCATACAGAATCTAAGAGCATATATTTTCAACATATTATACATTGCATGTTCAGGTCTGCACAGGTGGTTTACACGATACAGGGTATGTTATTAGCTATAGATATTGGAATGGAGCCTATGAGAAAACCGTTTTTTTTCTCATAGGCAAATTTGACTATTTGATAAAAATGGTAACATTTTACGAAAAGATACTTTGGTCAGAGCCTGAGTGTAAGACCAGTGTTGGTCGGACAGCCTGACATATATAGATGGCGATTAAGGACAAGGGGTTTTAACTGTTTCTCAATCTCTGGAACAGATAATATACCACCTGAATTGTTAAATCACAATTTGACAGACGTGACCTTGAAATCGTCGGTCCAAATAAAGACCTTATATCTTTAAAGAAAACAACACTACACCATAAAACCTAAAATTTACTCCCATAACTATGTGTTATAGTAATTTCCAGAAAAGAGGAACCAGGCGTTGGGTTGCAGTGGTTTTCATCCATGATACTACTTGATTGTCTTGGCTTCAGTTCCAACGTCTAAATGCCATTGAAAGAGGCTGAGCAGTCAAACATCAATAAATATGCTTAACATTGTACCTGTAATAATTATTTTGTTTTCTTCTAACATTCTCTCTAAATATCTATCACGGTGTTCAGAAACACTTTCAACACATTTGTGTAGCTTCCGGTTACATAAGACAGTCCAGTTGATGAATGGTCCGGTCTGACAAAGCTGCCTCAAGTCGACCAGCAGGCCAGTGTGTCTGTTGTGTGGCGACAGTTCGATGTCACTCGCTGTTATAAACTGCTGACAGGGGCTTTGTTACCGTGAACAGAAAAATGAAAACAGGAAAACAGGATTGGTTGTTGTGTTTTGAACAGTGACACTATAGCGTCATCGTATACTAAATGTATAGGGGACATTCTACGTTTTTGTTTATATGGTTGAAAAATTGTTTCATATATCAATATACGCTATCATATTTATGTGCCTATATCTTTTTATAATTTCATTTGTCATTTAGTACCAAATACATGTACGTATTATAAAGAATAATGCTCTACATGTATTATGATCTATGAAGATTACCAAAGGGTTTTTGTGTCCTCGAACCATTGCATCCTGACAATTACCACCCTGTGCTACCAACACATTCAATTTACATACAAAACTTAAAGATTTTATATTTAGTGAAGATTATGATTTTTTTGTATTCAGATTCAGGGGCCTTATGTTACCGTATTGGTCTGTCTTCATCATCTTGCTTTATCAAATACAAATAGTTTTAAAATGTATTTTTTTTTTTTTTTTTTTTTTTTTTTTTAATTTATTTATTTATTTATTTATTTACTCTCCATACTAAAATGTTCACTGACTCGTACTCTGCCTGTACATTTTGACCTTGACGCACTGTGTCTTTGATGTCTACATTACATCCCTAGTGTCCCACTCTGAAGCTTGTTCAGTCTCCGACATGACATCCAGTATTAATGAGCTTCAAGGCGACACCAGCCCATCCTCTACTATTAACAGATACATAATTCATATTTATGTATGTATATCATAATTTACCTGAGCTAAATTATAATTGCCCATTCATGTTTCAAAATGGACATTATTCGTTTCTCTTTGTTAAGACCATTATGCCCAAGGTGCTTTTTGTAATGTAAACAAAACTAGTTGTATTGCATACATGAATATATTTTGTCAAAGGATATGGTTGTTATCTGCTGTGTTAGTGGGTCTCCTGTGAAGTAAACATATACCTAAAGAGGAATTGCGCATGTATCTTATTTGATACGCAGTTGAAGCAGAAAATGGTTTTATACAACCCTTAGATACGCTAGTAAACACGAAAGCAGTTGACACTGGGTGGGAAAATCTTACGTGATTAAAGTAAACTAAAACGCAATCAGAAATGAAATATACATTTATATGAAATTATTACCACCGTCAGTGCATTTTGATATATTTGATATCATTATTACGTCATAAACTTTGTGACGCCATATAGATATAAGCTGTGTTCTCGATGATGTCAAAGCCTTGTTGGGACATACGCTGATTATGTAAAACCATTATGACGATTTCATTGTAGCGATGTTTAATATATAATGTAGATACAGCTTGATCTCTCACAAACATATATCTACTGTGGAAGTCAATTTCGGATTTAGAAGATACAAAACGACTTTCCTTGTAATAATATTTTTGTTTAAACAAGGTGACCACTTTGTATCAAACGAACGAAAGTGAGTGTGATACCAAATCATTCACGAATTTAATTTTATAAAGTCTATTATTATATGCACGCCGTTCTTACTGAATTAAAGGACTCTCACAAAAAGGTAAATAACTGTTACCAATGGTCAAATAATACCCCTGAATCAATAAAAAAAAAAGATTTCTAAAACGAATGTACACGGTTCCGTTAATCATCTTGCTGTCTGAACTCTCAAAATCGCAAAGAAAAAATCCTACAAATCTACCTCTCACATGTGCATTTACATCCACAAAATTGTCGCTTTATACGTCGCACATTTCTCACAATAGGGATAGTCGTTTTATTTGAATACCGCTTATCAGGTCGCGTAATGAGATGTTTTACTCTCTAGAGTAACACTATATTGTATAAACTGTTATGATAAATGGCAAATTCGAGAGAGAAAAATATGCAAAAAGCGTGTTACAGCGCCTTTAAATGTATGGGATAAATGCGTATACATGCATTATGAATCGTGACCTGGTAAAATGAGATGTCAGACGAGACATTGATTGTCTTTGACATGCTAAAATTAGTGATTCAACAGTCAAATGCCCAATTGTAAGAGAATAGATGAAAATTGATAATTCTTTAATTCTTTCACCTCCGGCGAGCTGACTGGGTTAAGACAATAAGAGACAAGATACTCAAAACGTCTTTCATGTTCCGTGAAACAATTATCTTCACCATTGTTCGAGAGAATTATCACTCCATCAGATTTATTACATTTAAAATTAAATATCATATTTCGTCAGAGCTCAGTCAGTCATCACGCAGAGATCGGGAGGTGTCGACCCTCACTTTGAAGTTATAACGCCGGAGCTATGATCACACGAGAAATTAACATTTACGCTGGAGCAAGCGGTTACAAGGAAACGCTCGGGATAATTCTACAAGACGTAGATCGCCGTAATATCCTGACCCCCGAGACAAACAAAGCTATATTAAGCAACGTTCCCCTTAATTCGGTGAGAAATGTCTGTAGTTTGAGAGTGTGAGATAACGGGAGGTCGACAGGGTCAGGCGCTACACCTATACCCGTCTGTCCTACACCGACATCACAGGACCACGTCATCAGGGGGATGTCGAGAGCTGCAGAGTTTCCTTGAAGTGTGATGTATCACTCCGCCGCGGGCCGTATCACACACCGAGAGCATTGGTCCGCCAGGTAAAACGTCATAGTGACCCAAGAGTCGTCAGTGTGTTTATATGAGGAAAGACGAATACAACATGATGTAGAGGCAGATGGCCCTTGACTCTCAGATGAGAAAAACCTAAAGTTAGTGAATCATATATTATTGTAAACGAAATGAGTGAATATAACAAAAACACGTCTTGATGGTTTAAAAAAAGAAAAGATTCGACCTGTTGGTGTTATCATTGAAACAAAATAGATTCTTCGTTAGTCAAGCAAGGGTATGGTGATGGTATAACGTGTCTATAGAAATCTGTACTAAATGTATGTACAGTCCGACCTCGTTTAACCGGACCCCGTTTATCCGGAAACCCGCCCATCCGCACGGCAGTATCTGAAATCGTCTCTTATCATTTCTATGAAAATGATGATTCGCTTAACCGCACGACTTGCTACCCGGACGATTTTCAACTGTAACCAAAGTGTGCGGATAAACGGGGTCTGACTGTACCTTTGATGGGTTTGAAACTCTAAATATTGATTTGACTGGAATGTGTAGATTGCATAACGCTGTGTACAGAAACCTGTTCTTTCTCTTTCATGGGAATATCAACTACCAGTGGTTCATCAAAATATAATACTGAATTCAGAATATCTTCAAAAAGTTGAATACAGCACAAAGTCTTCACACAAGAGTAATCTTCACTTCCATTCATTTACCTACTGAACTAAGATTACCTTAGTGACTTTTGACCACCTCAATGACTGTTGACCACCTTAGTGACTTGTGACTTACTTAGTGACTTGTAACTAACTTAGTGACTTGTGACTAACTTAGTGACTTGTGACTAACTTAGTGACTTGTGACTTACTCAGTGACTTGTAACTTACTCAGTGACTTGTAACTTACTTATTGACTTGTAACTAACTTAGTGACTTGTGACCACCTTAGTGACTTGTGACTAATTTAGTGACTTGTAACTAACTTGGTGACTTGTAACTAACTTATTGACTTGTAACTTACCTATTGACTTGTAACTAACTTAGTGACTTGTGACTTACTTAGTGACTTGTAACTAACTTAGTAACGTGTTACTATCTTAGTGACTTGTGACTAACTTAGTGACTTATGACGAACTTAGTGACTTTGTATCAACTTAGTGACTTGGTATCAACTTAGTGACTTGGTATCAACTTAGTGACTTTTGCAAAGAGGTGACATCTGGGTTAAATGAAGACTCCGTTAAAATGCAAATAGAATCTATAGAACATAGTTGAATCAAATCTACATCAATCCCGGTACGAATTCCCCCGTGTTGTCCGACCGCTGCAGGGTCAACCGCCCGTGGTTTTCACGTGAAACCGCCACATAAATAACGGCTTCGTAACTGTACGGCGTCCATGAGAAGAAGAGACATGCTTTCTCTTCCAGCTGGGTAACTCCACTGATGTTTAGTCTGCCAGATCGCTTGTCCTCCTGCTTCTGCGACAAATAGGCTCATCACGCGAGAGATTCGAACGGCGATTCGGCGCAATATCAGTCTTAAATCTGCTAAATTTCTTTGATGTTTCTTCGGTGTGAAATTTAAGTGCGAATTGAATTGCTGTGGGTGAAAGGGGCCTATGTGAGTCGAGCAAGGAGATTACGTCAAACAAATGACGTTACAAATGTTACGTGACACCGTAAGCGCGTGCAGCACACGAGACACGCGCGGGAAGTAGTGTCGTCTGTTTCTCTGTAATCAGACGACACCAAAATAAACACTTTGTTGTCTTCTGGATCCCCCCGGGATCTTGGGTCCCCCGACGCCGCCCCTCCAATCCTGAAACCTTGCCAGACAGCCCGAGCATCTGGAAGAGGGAAATTCAAGAAGAGGCCATCACTGATTGCAATGGCGCAGTCCGATGATCATGTAACCGTGAAAATAATGCAAAAAGAGGCAGACGACAGACAAATTAGGTGCAAATCTTTCATAACGTAACGAGCAGAAATGGATACGACTGTATCAGTAGCGTCCAAGCTGTCCCCCCAACACTCGGCACGACCAGACGGCGTTATGGAGGGGACGCATGATGTAACACAGTGCACACTCGGGCGGAAGGAATATTGGGACTGGATTAATTTCAGCTTGATATCCGCTTAATTTGCAAAGAACTTTAATACAACAGAGAGGGTGTTAAATATTGCGTAATTTGAGTTCGCGTATCGGATTTTCAAATGGTATTGTGACTCTGTGATTGTCATGTTCTCACGGTACAACAAATACCGCGATGCGTTAGGCTCTGAAATACATTAGCCGCTGTGTCTCGTGTGTTCACCAGTCATGGCTCTAAGGTACTCATTCAAATACTTTCATGAATAATATATATTATATCTGTCAGAATATGCCAGTGTTTAAAAGCCATTTAGAAATGGTATATACATAATAAGAATAACAACTTCTTTAATGTGAACACGACGTTCCGGAGATGAAGTAGTAGATGAGATGAGTAGGCATCTACTTCCTCACCTGATGAAAGAATAAACCTATAATGCGAAACGTCGACAATAAAGAAGTTGTTATCCAGAAACTATTTGTGTTCTTATGTCTGTGTTTTTAATATAAGGTTTCTACTGACGTACATTTGTTCACTATGGTCAATAAAATGAAAGGCAACCATCGGTTTTATATTTAAAATGCAACATGTTGGATGGAGCCTGAACATGGTCTTAGCGACAGGGTTTCACTATTATACTAGGTTATCTTCGATACTGGTAAAGTTTAGCTTCCTCCTCAGGACTCGCATACCAACAAACTCCACCACTACTGAAGTATCTACCCTTGCTTACCTTCATGACTCTTCTTATCTCGACCCATAATGGTTGTCAATTCTCTGTTTCACATAGATTTGGTTTGTATTCGATTTTCGAATATCTTTCATATATACTTCTGAAATCCTACAAGAGGAGGGCTTACAGGAACTGGGTAGTACTAACTGCTGTTCTTTCGTAGATTTAGATGTAATACGAATATGTTCCTTGGATTTGTCGCTATTCTCCGAACATAAAGTTTATCAAATCATAAACATAGGGGCTACCATCAAATTTTAAAGTTCTTAGGGTTACTAAAGTTCCGACTATAAGGCCATGATGCTGTTTTGCCCATTTTCTGGATAACCATGTACATTCACTCACACACAATCACACGATTTATGATTATTTCTGGTATTTGTCCATCTGAATATTTATGAATATCAGTGTCCATACATAGGCAGAAAACTGCCACATTGCGAATGTAGAACTGTATTAATGATTTCAGAAACACCAGATGTTACAGTTAATTATTTTGAAAATTAGTTTAGCCATTATCATGGTTGTATATTTTTTTTCTCTCAGTGACAAATGATGTATTAAAAGGCTCTCGACTTGTGAACGATATCTTGATTAAGTGTCAAGACGCAAGTCGCTTGAAAGAACATCTAAAAGCCAGTGTAGAACGTTAGATTGCTGCTGTTTTGTTCGCTGATTTTGTAAGGGGAATTAGACAACTCACATCTCCCATCCCCCTTTGTGTCTTATGTCTTTCGGGCTTTCCATCCCGAATTGAAACACCCCTGTCAATTTCCATTAGATGTGTTAAACCCACATTGTCTAGACGAGATTTGTGGACGTTGTCCAACCATGACCCCTGACCCGACTTCATCAGTCACCCTGTGTGGCGTATCATTGGAGTTCCCCACGCTTCAGAGAGAACGAGGAACAATCGGCATGGAAAGATGGTAGTCCAGCAATAGCTGATCATTCGAGTAAAACATTTCAGCGTTTTAAAAGTTGACATTCTCTTTAGCCTTCAGTTAGACCATTAAATGTGCTTCTCTGAAAGGAAGATATCTGCTGTCTCCTCGCCAGGTCGTCTAATTCAATAAGGCGATGGATTGGATCGAGATTATTGGTATGCATTTCTTAATGACTGTCTTTGACATTTCGTTCCAGAATTCGATATTTACTGCAGCAATATATTCAGAGTAGCTGGTGCAACGTGATCTGTGTTGTGGAATATCGCATCTATGTTTTCTCACTTGCCTTATAAAAAGCATAGGTTTGAATGTCAGCCGAGGGTTTATCTGAAATCAGATATGGTTGAATGTGATTTATCTGGCTTGCTGTATGAAGATAGCAGTGACTCACTGTAGGCTTCTACTGGTGATATATTCTACTCAGACCAGTCTCCAGTTCAACAGGATGACAAATTGAAACTAAAGTGATGCCATTGATCCGCGAGTTTTAAGCATCTGATATCTTGATATTCTCCTAGAAGAAATTGAACGTCCACTAAATTATACCGAGGGTCGATTCGTGTCTAACAGTTTTAGACGATGCATCAAAATGTTCATTTTGAATGCACTTCGATTTCAAATTGGAGGACAAATAACAGAAAAGCTTATCCTTAGTAAACCTTTGTGCCATCGAGCAGTTTACATTGCTGAGTAAATATCTAAGAAGTTTCATCTGTGACTCCTATAACACTATCGTACATTGAAATTGCAGAGCAAATAGCATAAAAACGCGTCACTTTTCGCCAAGTTTAACGCTGTTTAATTGCCGTTGTTGTAAGACGATTACACCAGCTCCAAACAGCCCTCTGTGAAATCCACTTTCAAACTTGTCTTTCATGTTGGGGCAGCGCGCCACTCTCATCTAATATACACGTGACATAACGTCTCGCGCCGCGCTCGTGCCAGGACCTCGTCTTCATCTATTTAATCAGATATAAGAAGCAGCGCGGGGAGGGAGGGGGACCGAGACGCTTGACTGTCGTCTGTGTTTGCCGGACAAAAATTAACGCCGGTTGCCTCCAGGTGTTCTCGACCAGTGACTTTGATGTCGACTTCAGCGACGTGATCGTCACCTGCTCGTCCTAGTGATGCCGCGTCACCTTGCTAAGTCGCACTTCAAAGTCGCCAGTCAGCTTTATTCTAACACGTCCACGGTCGATCTGAAATGCACACATTGAAGGATTGGGATGATCTGATCCACAGCATTGTGTTCGGTAAAGGATATGATTTTCTTTCATAAATCAGATAATACCGAACTCGAAATTAGTTTTTACAGATGCAAAACCACTACAAAATCTCGAATATTAATGTGTCATTGTTTTCAAGCATCGCCTTTTTTTTGTTCAATGGCAGTCTATATTTACTATCCTTCTCAAAGATAGGTATTGGAGTAACTTAATCTTTGAGTTGATGAACATTGTGCGGGAGACGAAAACTGAAAGTTCTATTTCATAACGGCATTCTGTCGCTTAGAGAAACCATAAGGGTTCTTACTCAACGTCTGATGAAACTTGCTTGAGTGGAGTATTGATTTTCTCAATAAAAGTTTCAAAATCCTAGATATATACATTACTGTTCGTAAAATATGATTGTATACTGACCGCAGGTACTAGTGTAATTTAAATGTCCTTTTAGCATACACTGCAGGATTTATCTTGACACTGATCGCTGTTTTACCTATACACACCTCGGTACGATATGTTCCCATTCTCCTAGCATTGGTTCATTCTCATATCAACCTCTTATGACGTCATCATCGGTTGTTTTTCCATATCCCCCTAGGGCGATATCAGATATCATTCAAGGGCATCAGTGTAGCCTCGGGCGAATATGGAGAACCTCGGCTTCGCCTCGGTTAACCATATTCTCCCTCGGAATTGAACGACATCGGCAATTCTTGAATATTTCTCTCGACTTCGTCTCGAGAAATATTCAAGAATTACCTCTGTAAAAATCACAAAAATGAAGATATAGCGCTAAGCTGTATCAATCAAAATCCTCTAGGGTTTACTGTAACTTAACACTTAGTTATAATCATCATCAGTTAGACTTTAAAGTTCACTTTGCAATGACTTTACTCTCCTACGGAGACAGCTTTACTATTGAGACTAAACGTTTCAGTATGTCCAATCAAGGTATCGATCTGAGCGTGAAAGCGGCTGATAGAAGGTGGGTATTTGCTAGTCTGGGGAGCGCTGCTTCAATAGTCAACCCACTCTGCTCTCTCCAGGGACGTGAAGAATGGCTGGTGCCGTCTACTCGTATTGAAACTTGCTCTCCTGTCTACAGTCTACTGATACCATGGGCAATTATACGCAGATAAATAAGTCTGCGAGTCCAGAAGTGACTTGAGAGTTGATGGTGAAACTGACCTGAAGAATCTATCTAACATTTACAGTCTGCATAGAGTTATAGCACATACTTGTATTGTTGTCCTACAGTGACGTCATATATACACACCAAGCTTTATACATGAATTTCAATTCGGTGTGTAATACATTGGCTTGAAACATTACTAAATGGCACCAACCAAACATATTTCTCTCTTTATTCTGATTAACTGTTTTAGGGGGATACGAGTATTGCGGCGCGTTGTCTGTTATTTTTATCGGGCGTCTGACGTCATCAATATCTCAGTATAAACAGCTAACTAAATCCAACGTGGTGTAATATGTTGGGCATACCCGCCGGCGGTTCAACAAAATGAAGCGCTTCGTAGCGCTCATTGATCGCTCAGTGTAGCGCTCAATGAGCGCTTCTTCTCTCTTCAACGACACAGTGCAAATTCCTCGAAGTTTGCTCGCCTTGCTACCTAGCGCTACATTGAGCAATCGCGTTCAAGAGAGGTATAAAAGTAATCGCTCATTGAGCGATTACTTTGAAACCTATCTTGAACACGGCCCTATTATTGACATTATTTCTTTAAATTGTAATGTTTCATAACACGGAAGCTCATTGGTGTCATTATGATTGTATCGCCTATGTATATGGAAAAGACAAGGATATTTAATGGATGACCAACTTCACATAAGTGGGCGAATTTATGTTTAAAACAAAATAATATTAATATTTTACAACTCATAAATATTTCTTAATGTACACTTATTGTAGGTTGTAAGGGTATGTTGTTCTACAGAACGCCAATGGACACCGATAGCCTATAGTTGCAAATCGAGATGCTTTATCTAATGTACATATTTTCAACATTACAAACACCTCCAAATTTTAAGGCCGTTATACTTCTTTAAAACTTTCTGATTTAAATTCTAGCCTGTCATGTATGTTTCACCATCAACATCAACTTAACTGAACAGCGTAGAAATGAAGTCAACGACAATTACGTGACATTTATTGGCGTTATGAACCATTCCACCATTCGTCACAATTAGATATCTTATTATATGACATTTAACACTGATGTTACTATTAGCCATGGACATTATCGTGACTTAATTAAATCTGTGTGTTGGCATATATGAGACCTAATTATAACAGTGTTGAATATGCACTAAGAAACATAAGGTAACATACCTGTATTAACTATAAGGATTAGTCTATGTGTCCTGTTACCAAAATATATACAACTGTTTGTTTTTGCAGTTTTCAGCTTCTGAATATTTCCTATAAACGTTTGCGACTGCCATAAGTGATGTAATTTTCAAGCTCTAACAACACCATAGTAAATCAATCCATTACCTCATCATGTCTCTCCAATACGTATCGTGTTACTCCATTTTCTTCATCAATTAACCTCTGACCCGACTCGAGGGTCCCAATTGTCCCGACTCCTCCAGAGTTAAGTCCCCGTGTTTTTCCATCACTTCATATGTTCACTTTTACACTTTAGCGATTATTTTAACAAATTATCAAATTTCCATATTTTGATAGAGTGTCAGTTCGTAAGCCCCTCTCTGCCCTCATGTGTCAAACTGAAATGGAGTTACCCGGGTCTCGATTGTTTGTCTTTTGTTCGCTTCCTAAACGTCAAACTTTCAGTTTCAAAAAGACACTTTACACTGGAAAAGCAGATTATTTTTAATAATGGATATTAATAATTCAAACGGTCGATTTGCAATTACATTAGTCGTTGTACCATGATATCTGGCTTGAAACAGGCCCAATTTAACAAATTGATCAAGATCACTTCCGTTTTATGAAATTGCAAAATTTTAATTTAATCTTTATTCAGTGCCAGTTTATTGGTTTACGTTGAATTAAACACGACCCCTGCTGTAAAAGTGGATACACATAATCATTTCCAATTCCACGACTTATTTATCATGCAGTGTATCCATGTCCATATTGCAAACGGCGTTCCTGCTTGCGTCTTGTTGCAACCGTCTATTGAAAAAGTATAATACCTATTTGGCAAACATGTATACCTTGAAAAGATGAACATGTTGAACATGACATGATGAACTAAATATAAATACATTTTAGGGATCATGAGCATTCTGACGTATACTGTTATCACCCACAAGTCCACTAAATACTGGTTGACACACAGTACCCTATAGGGCTTAGATGTTCTAAGCTCTCTTGGCGCTAATATAGTCTAAATCAATGTTAATATTCCATTAAGACTTACTAAGACTTTTAAAAAATCATGGATGTTTCCTCGAATTAGCTAGCACAATGCTAGTTAACATCATAATAATGTCATTAAAACCAGGAACTTTCTATTTCCTCCACAGTGTCGCTGTTAAAACAGAACAAGGTTATTGATAAAAGAAAACCATGTACTATAAAGACCTTCCATCGTCACTGAATGAAGAAATTATCTCATGTTATTTTATCTTATATTACTTGACGTAAAGCATTATTAAAACAGTACTCTGTCTATATCGTCAGTTGGTATTAATCATCGCTCATAAAATGAAATAATATCCAACATATCATTTACTAACAGCTTGAAGCCACGTTTAAATTGTATTCTTTTCATTCCGTATCAACAGCCACATTTACCTGAACACTCGCCCAGATGTTGCACCTGTACATTATGTACTGGTGTATGTACGCTTCCTGTGTTCATCATCAGAGTTATTAGATTCTCGAGCCACTTCTTACATACACGCTGTCAATACCAAGCTATGAGTCATACACGTACGCTTTTAATGTCAAATCTCGCATTTCTAAAACTTTTATCGTTGTAAAATATAAATAGAGATTAGTAATATTGAATGGGTAAATGATTGAGCAATATATTCGAATATGTTCAGAAGAATTACTAATGGTCTGGTATTTTGTGAGTGTTTTATACGTAGTGTATGCTCGGAGACGGTGAATGTCAAAGAGGAAAGTTTTATTTTCATTAATGTACAGTGTTGCAATTAGTTCACAGAACACTGACATTAGTCATATATTTTCAATGGACATTTCGACCAAACGCTTTGACACATATCAACAGCAATTTTAAAGAGTTGCTATTTTGAAATTCTGAAATTTTAAAATGTAAGTGTCATTACATGTCATGCAACCAACCTTGGACTCCGTAAAATTTACATCAGCCACTGAAAATGGTTGTATATATCCATGCAAGTACGAAAGCCGAAACCACCTAACAGCCACTAACATCAATCAATGGGAAATGATTTAAGGCTTGATACTCGAATGGATTCCTGGAAAGTGTTTATTGTTGAATTTATTTAGGCTGGGCACGTCTATTATTATTGTATTACACTATCAGAATGACGTTTTAATGATTTAAATATTCTCTTCTTCGAATCAAAGCATTTTACTGTTGACCGTATTTCAAACCACCCTCTTCTCGAGACGGTCAACTAGTATACAATTGACCTGTAGGTTAAACGAACAAGACACTGCTGCGATCTCGAGACAAGTACGTTTTGGCACGACGTGACTTGACGTTAGATAACGTCAAATCTCGCCCTCCCGGCGTGATCTCGCTGCCGACCAATCACGTTCAGCAAAGTAGCATGCTGGTCCTAGTGGGTTAGCCTCACCTACATCGATATTTGACTAATCACTTAGGACTAAAGGATGAATTTAGAAAACAGTTATCGATCGGTAGGGACAGGCTGCAGGGAGTATACATAAAGAATCCACCAATATTGCCTTCCGCCATTTTTTTTACGTCGGAAGAAGTGTGATTTTATTTTCTAGTTTAGTTTACCTATTTTATATAAAAATCAATGTTTTTCAATCTATTTGTACAAATATAAAAATATGGATATCTTTTCTCGTCGCCAACCTTCCTGTCTTTCCCTACTTTTCCTGTGTTAGGCTATCTCGGAGGAGATGGAACTTTTAATGACCTCAAACAAATTGCTTAACTTTCTGGTAGAGTGTGCAATGTTCTGGCTCATATCTCAAATAAAATAGCTATTAAACTGTATTGGAGCCACACAAAAGCGTTGTATAGGAGAACTATCGCAATGAAAGCGAAGCGTGTAAAGATTCTCTAGAGATTGTGTAACCCGAGAGGAAACCGCAATCAGACATCAGGTAAGTATGTAGATACTTTAATACGATGAATAAAACATGAGGATTGATTGGTTAGTCTGGAGTGTGTATTCCGTGCTAACATTAAATTAGCTTCTGCATGGTCTCGCGTGACCTTACGAGACCGGAAGTGATGAATATGATGTCTTGCATTTAAAATTCATCATTATTATATTTTATCAGTTTCTTTACTATTTTTCTAAGGGAAGAGTTGGAATAATTGAAAATCCAATTTCTAAATCATTTGTTTTACACTGTAAGAAATACGTGGAATTCAGGCTATATCTAAATCGACAATATACAGTCTCGTATAATGTGTTTCATAAATTTGCATTTGAAATTGGGTATGTTTTAACACACTCACCAACACACACGTGTTTCTTTACATATTCTCTATTACATAGTATACAAATAAATTATAATTTAAAAAAACATCAATATCCCTTTGACGTTCTACATTGGCTACAATGTACAACTGACGAGTATAACAGTCTAAATAATGGTTGCCCAAAGATAGGATGGAAATCAAACTGAAAGGACACGGTGAAAGATGGTGAGAACTTATCAACCTGTGATGCACGTCTTTATGGTTTTTTTTCTAAATACGCATTTGCTACTTCGTTGCCCTTCAACAGGTGAATATTAAACCAAGGATGTATGCTCCTATCGTAAACATGTTAAGGAATTAGACCTACATTGATTACTCCGAGTGGTCCCGGTATTGATAAGCATGTTCTAACACACCGCTGGTTCTCGTCAGTCACAAAACACAACAGTCAGTTTAAGTTTAACGTTGTTTCAGAATGTAAGTTATAAATGGAATGTTATGACACACTACTCTATGTCAATAGCTGCTTGTCATCTTGGTCAGAGCTTGACGTTTATGAGCTTCTTGTTATCTTTGGTAACAACACCAAGTCAATGGTTGATTTCTGAATGCATTCCATCAAAGGTTTGGAAGAACCTATAAAGGCATTGACATATCCTTTTGGAGGTTTTAAGATTTTGCTTTCCAGATGAAATTAAATTAATATAAGTGAATTTGTCGTACATTTCGCTGGATTCCTTCTTGTTTATCGATTTTCTTGCGTCTTTCTTTTTTTTCCATTTTCTTGGTATTTCATAAAATATTTCATCTTTTCAGAGCAGTTGCGTGTTTCAACGGAATGGCAGACTCACAAAATCAATACCAGAGTTAACGTAACTAGATCGGTGTATTATCTTCACTTGACAATTGTCAGAAACCATTAAAATAAATGAATTCCATTTTTGCAATAAACCATTTGTTATTTTTCAACATTAATAGTTTTTCTCCTTATCAGAACCCAATGTAAATGCACTAATCGGTCGACATCAGGTGTGTTAGTGTATCGGAATTTAATGAAACGCTTTTCCAATATGAAGTGTTCACTCTATGAGTAACAAGACGCGAGTAAACAATCTCCATTATATAAGGGAATCTTCTGGCTTTTTGTCGTTTCTTCGTTTTGTGCAAAATGAATTTTTGTCATTTGTATGCACAGCTTGAAAGGTAGCTAAGGATATGAAGAAACATTAAGTATTTTTTATTCTTTGCATTTTACAAATTGATCATATACTGAATATTTTGAGTGCCAAATCAAAATCTATATGAAACAATTAGCCATGTCTTCTGACTATGACTTAGGCAGTAAATATGATTGCCGAAGATAAATCTCACTCAAATGTAATACGATTTAATAAAAATTACGAATATTCGAGACTTTTTTTTTATCAACAAACGTTTATATGTGATATCAGTAGAATATTCTATTCATCATCCAAATGAATCAATCAAAAAACTGTACACCAATACTATTGCCTAAGACTTCCCCTGCGGTAGTAGTCGTAGCATTGGCGTCATCGTGTTTATGACGTTTTATGCTCTGTGATAAGATCAGGTCTCTGTCGTCATAGTATTGTCAGTCATACACTTGATGATGTAAAATCATGCAGATTTCACGTATTCGATGAATTTGGGGCATTGTGCAAAATCTGCTGTACGGGGATATCTCTTGTAGAGCACAGGATTTGGTGATAACACCTTTTTGTAGATAGTTTATTGACAGGGCAGAAAATTCATTTTTAAAATATTCACCATAATGAACTAATGTATTGAACATACATAAACAACTCTGCGATCCCTCATAACATCTTGTCCTGTTGAAATAAATATGGGGATTGTGTATAGAAACAGTGATAGAAATATTACTTTACCTTCGAATAAATTCATCTTACTAAATGGAACTAATGCTGATTGATGTCGTCAAGATATACAAGAATATTTAGCAGTAAATTCTAAAATCACGATAAATATGATATTTTAGGTAAATCTCTCATAATATACTAGACTACGTATATCATCACATATGATGAATCATCCCTCTGATTATGAAACTTTATCCAACATCTAATATACCAAGAGCTTGCAGCTATCAATTTAGATTCTTCATCGCAAATTGATATAACACATAATAAAATTATGTACTCAATGTGCACGATACAATATTTCATTAGGGCTTTCACTCATAAACTCTGAGATACATTTTTAATTTCCGAAAATACTTTTTAAAAGTTACTTGAAAATAAATGGAAAATCTCTCCTGTCAAGATTGATTTTAAAACGTAAATATTTATTGTTGCATTTCTCTGGTGGCTTTAAAATTCATACATCAAAATTTTATTCTTTGGCATCAAACCAAAATTTAGAAACAGCATTTCATTGTTATCACAAAATAGTTCCTATATAT
Source organism: Gibbula magus (assembly GCA_936450465.1). Taxonomy (NCBI): domain Eukaryota; kingdom Metazoa; phylum Mollusca; class Gastropoda; order Trochida; family Trochidae; genus Gibbula; species Gibbula magus. The sequence goes on along the minus strand of OW388296.1, from coordinate 75,664,793 downwards.
TTTAGGAGTTAATTGGTCCTCTCTTTGAGTCTAGAGGTGAAAATGTAAGGCGTTATATCCTAGCTAGGCGCTATGGTTAGTTAGAAGTACAGTTATTCATAGAAATAAATATCTAACATTGGTGTGACCAATAACAACACTTCAAACAAATGTGACCTTATCTGAATAACGGTAAGGAACATGAATCCGGATGTCTGGGTCCCGTTGCACAAAACACTAAGGTGACCTTAAATCACTAAGGCAGACTTAGTGCAATGTGAAAAGATGGGACCATGGTTAACCTTAGTGTAAAGGTTGTGCTGTGTAGTAAAATGCATTGGTGGCACGTGACAATAAATTTCAGCCACCGAAATATTCGACTAGATCGTTCTCTAGTATTCACAGTGTGTGGAGAGTAGCCAATTTAATTTCAGTATTGTTGAGTAAGGAGTACTGTGTAGTACAATAGAACACTTAACCTTGGCGTGAACCGACGCCTCGACAAAATGTATAGAACACGGAGAACAGAGAGAAGGGTGGGGGGGGGGGGGGGGGCTCACACCTTCACACAGTGACCACATATCCTCTCACCTGCCCTGTCATTTAGAACATGAAGGAAACGGACACCGCAATTCCAATACAGGTATATTTGCAAAATACAGAGGTATATTTACTAAACACGTACTACAAAGGACGATGTGTTGACTGTTGGGAGAAGGCATTAAACTCTGGGTGTGTTGTAGCCAAACCAAAGCGTGGCCAGCACAATACCTCTTTAACTTACACGTGCGTGCAACATATTCCTCCAAATGGCATTATTTCCTGCCACAATGAGTTGAGTGGTCGCTGAGAGCTCCATTGAGAGAGACAGAGTGTGAGTGTACAGCCTCTGTTCAACCTATACCCGGCCAGTTGAAAACGATCACAGATGCATGCACCCACAACAATACCCCCTTCTCTCCCCTGTCCAGTTCTATAGTTTGTCTGGCCCCAAGCCTTGGTCACTGTTGGAGATAAAGACGCCACTGATGCGACAATGTGCATACATACGTCAGCTATAATGACACGGCAACCCGGAAGTGGAAGGTATAATTTGCCCGTTGTGTTACAACAAAGATCATTTTTTATTTGGAAAGCATGGATAATTTCTATTGAGTCGTTTTTCCGTAAGTTGATGTCGACCTTGTGTCCAATAATTAGTCTGTATCTAGTCCAGACCAAGCATTGTTCGCTGACCGTCGGTGGTCAATGATTTCAACATCAGACCACGAAACATTATGGCTTTGACACCCGCCTGTAAAGCTTTGTACATCATGCTTCGGTTCCCAATGTCGTTGAACCGTTTATTTGCTTTAGTGCTTAACATTGACGAGAGCCTTCTTTTAAAATACAGCGTTTGTTGGATATCATAAAGAGAGCAAGGGTCCAGCCACTTCAATCACTTAACAATGCAGAAAATATAAGGTTTAAAAATTCTTTGTAAGCTGAATGAGTTGCATGATGTTTATGTTACCATTTTTGGGGAATATAAACGACAACGTTGAATAGGATTGGAGCATTAATAAAATATGTCTAAATTAGTTTGGACTTTGTAAAAGTATAATCTGTTTTCGGAATCACACGTCTCTCTTTGACTATCTAAGAGAGTCGTACTTCTTTAATTTGTCATCATAATGGATATGACGTCATCATAATGGATACGACTTGCACATGTATAATATTAATGTATGTTTCTTCCACAACGTCTAGAAACAGTTCAACATCTTCTTAAGTTCCCTTGAAAGAAGCTTGATTCCTAAATTGTTATAACATTTATTACCATTATACACATATGAAGTTATAGCCAGAGACTTGAATACTAGCTATGTCAATACATAAATCAATTTGATTCACTTCTAAAGCGGATCCATAATAACAAATCACACACACAAGTGGAAAGCTGTTGTGAACGACAGGGTCAAACAAGTAGCAACGGTTAAACAAATGTTGCCTCTGAGAGTGCCCCGTTCTCACCTCTGATTATCTATATCTACATTGCATAAGTACTTCTCCTTCACGTCACACCTGTGGCGTTCTGACACACCTGAGATCCAGGCAACAGGTAGAAGAAGGGTTTCAGGTGTGTGTCGGCCTACTTCAAATGGATCACCTTCCCATGAAGGTCCGCCCCCTTTATGATGTAAGCGTGATGAAGTTCGACTTATCGAGGCGGAGTGTTGAATAAAGATTCCATATACCTACCTTAACGATACAACGACTGACTTGTATACTCGAGTGGTACATTGTTGCCAAGTGGTCTTGTTGTTTAAGCTATTATAGAGGTGATATATAACCATCAGTGTAGCATACACCTGTGACTCTTATTGATGGGTGAGCGCACCTGTTGTTGTTTTGTTTAATCACATTCAAGATCAGATGCACAATTGGTAATAATCATCGATACTCCTCCCGACTTTTGTATATTTAATTATATATAAAAAGGGGAATAAATACTTATTTTTTATTATAGCAGATTATACGTTGTTCAATAAAGGCAATGAAACAAACATAATCTTGAATTGATGTTATTCCATAAGCCAGCTATTTATCTATTTTATATGAAGGGCATTTAGAAGTGGTATACATAAGAACTGGACGCTTTCTGAAAACAACATTTTTAAATGACGTTAAAGACATTAAAGACGTTGTTACCAAGAAAATCGTCATTTCTCCAGTTTGTATCTAGTTGGTGAAGGTGTGTGTTTTTATCTTGGATTAAATATCATGGATTAAAAAAATACTTATGCGTCGATGTTTCGGTAGTTGAGTGGATAACTTCTTGGGACAGTCAATGCTAGCGTTTGGTGCCTGACAAGAATCTGTACTATTGCAGAAAGTGTTAACCCAAACATAACACTGTTTCACTTACTGTTTATGAGAAATACAGGGTAATCATTGACTACTAATATCCTTGAAAGCAAAAGACAAGTGACGTCATTGAATGATGCATTTGTCTTATGTGACAAATTTACACATGTCGTATGGCAAATTTAACACAGAAATCAAGACCGACGATGACGTATAACCAATGTTAGACGAACGAAAATAGGAAAATTGCAGCTTTACGATTAGAAACAATGTGCTGATTGGTCTGTCTCCTTAAAACATGACAAACATCCAACAGTTTTCAATTCTTTTAAGCCATTGTTTGCACAAGTTTCACATCAATGATGACAAATGTGTTAAATCAGATGCTCGCAGAGTTGAAGAATGACCCACAATCCCAGGAACACAGAGATAAGATGCTGTTCAATACATCCCCGCAGTCCTCGATACTGTAGAGGGTCCGAGCCAATCTCCGGCTCTCTGGGTGTGGTGGGAGGTATCGAGCAGTTGTTTCAGATGGTGCGCTGTATCAATACTAGAACTAGTGTTCTGTAGCTACACATGGAGACAGTTGTAAGAATGGTCTCTTAGTTACCGCCTGTTGTTCTGTATATACTATCACTCGCCTCGGTACACTTGACTAAACACAATATGATGTTCACTCACATATGAATACATCTTTTATGATAATTCTTTGGTTAATACCGGTTGTGTTTTATCGTTTATGTTTATTTGAAAGCTTGGATTCATTTGAACGAACACGATTAGATGTTCGTCAGCGGTATATAGGAAGATATCCACATGAATAATCACCTTGACAAAATTTGTTGTGTATGATCTTTGTCTAACCACTCTGTTCATTTCATCACTACGTGCATTCTCTATGCGTTTATCTATCACACACGTCCGTGTACATGCCGTCAGCAAGTCTGGGAATGCTCACTTTTTTCAACATGTGACTTAGAATTTCCAACTCTCCGATTACTGCTTTACATATAATTCGTCAATATTTTATCAAGCGGGCGAATCTTAGCAAACTAATTCAACCTTTATTCAAATGAGTAACTTCTAATAGCTCATTAAGATGTTTTACTCACTCCTCAAATATATAGCCTATACATCTGATCATCAGCTATACATAATCAAACCAAATGGCTGTTTTATTAAGCAAAACATGCTTTACTATACCGGAAGTGGACAGAGAGCACGAGATGTGACCAATGGGGTCCTGTCATTCTGCCGCCATATTGCTTCCGGTCAGTTAAGATCAAAGAGGCGCATCAAAGACAGCTAATAACTACGTGTACAATATGGCCATGCTCGCTGTGCAACAGTTCGCCAACCAGGCTGCAGGGTGCGCATAGAACCAAGCCACTGTGTGGAGAGATACAAGCTGATGTCACTGCATCTAGAACCCAGGCTTTTCCAGCTCCAATCAAAAACACTTCAAAGATAGGGAGTATTAGCAAGCCTATTGAATCTGGCTTTAATCTGCTGGTTTTGTGTACGTCGATATTTTAACATCTCGCTCCTTCATATAATCTTGGACATTTCTTTACTTCTCTGCATGTTTGATGCGCTGCCGTAATGGCGATTGCTTTTGACTTCTGAAAAATGCAAAGTAAAAAGTGGACCAGATGATGAAATGCGATGCCATCCACGTGAAGGAAGATTTAAGGCTGTGCATGAGCCTGGAAGTTGCCGTTCCTCCAGCTATTCTGAAGGTTTTATGAGTGAGATATCAGAAGCATATGACTAATCACTCATATGAATTTCAAACGAGCTTTAAATGAATGCACAATCTTTAAATCTTCTTTACTCCTTTTTAAAAAAATGTTTATCAATTTAGAATGTTCTGTTTCGTAACTTGTCCTACATGAATGAAGCATTACCTGTTAGCAGCAATGTCAACCCAATGAATTGAAATTAATTTGAGGACTGCACGCTGACGGGATCATAACGTTCAGTATTGCAGCGTTCGAAGTAATTAGGTACTATGACATAGAATGTCTTTAGATGTGATTGTGTCACAACTTATTAATACATATCAACATAGGAAGATAATAATACGAATACGAGGATAAACTCGTAAAGCAATCAATCTCCAGCCACTTCATTGTGTGAACATTTATGATAAATTGACACAATGAAAACCGATCTTCCTTAAATGTTAACAAGCGTGTAAAGTGCGTGTATGCTGAATGAAGTTTGGTGGGGATATCACTTACTGAGAATCTAGCTCAATTGTTAAAGTATTTCGTGGTTTTTCACCTGGGAGTCCGGGGTTCAGTTCTCAAAGCAAAATACTTGGAAAGGACTGGAGTTTCTTCCTTGTTTGGAGCTTCACAAAATTACCATTTAAATTGTTAAATGTCTTCTTTTGTAATAATAATATATATTCGGGTTCCTTCCTATTTCATAAAAGGCTCCCAGTACACTTTGCGTCTTGAAGTATCCTTCGTGTATCCGTGTAGGATTTGACTGTGCAAGTTCAACAGTTGTCTATTAGAATTACGTGTATTTGAATGCATTGTGGTGTTCAGAACAGTTAATTATATCTGACCACGCCATATTACTTGTTTGCTTTAAGTGAATTAAAAGAGATTTCATATTCATTCTAATGATTTTTTTTTATCTCCTTTCAAATTCCTTGAACATTGATATTACCCTTTTTTCTCATAATTGTTTTTTTTTCAAATCGATTCTACAAGTTTTCATTGGTCGATGCATTATTTGAACACATTCCATTGGTGTCCTGAATTTGAAGGAGAGATTCCATTGGTTCCTCGCGCATCATCACAAGAAACCCTGACAACTGAAGGAAGAATGAGAGATTAGTAATCCTGGATGTAATCCTAGCTGATCTCGATGTAATCACGGCGACACTGCGACGTATTTGCTTTACACAGCTGCCTGGTCGGTGCCGTATGCCGTTACACGCTACGGGCACCTGCAGACTGTAGCCACGTGGAGACACGTACATGATGTCCTCATGATGTGTTATCATCTTGACATCTTGGTATTGACAGAAATGATGTCATTCTCTGCCATTTCAACTTTCTTGTTTTATATTTCACCATGCCATTAAAGATTGATTGAAATTGAAAGCCGATCGGTAAAAAGTGTTATTTATATGCATTGGATATTGAATATAGCGAATGATACAACAACATCTTTTTTCACTGTTACATATCAAATCACTAGTATATAATTCAAGATTTTATCATTAATGATTGCAACAGAGACGATGATGCATCAACGTCAACGAAAGGATGCATATCTTTATCTATTTCATTGTTATTGTTTGCATCGTATGAACAGTGTTACAAATGGATAATCGATCAATGAGAAACGCATATTACAATACCTATTTGCTATCATCCTGCCTGTGCATGTTGTTCAGCAGCATATCGATGTGCTGTAGTCAGAAACACCATGTATGTATGGCTCCTCCTTGTTGTCGCTTGTTATATACGATGAAAAAAGCATTTAATTTTAAAAAGTAATGATGCATATATATGGTATTCTTCTTTGTGCAGAGTTAATAATTAAATATTATGACACGAAACAATCAAGAAAGCATTATTACTCACGGTCATCATAGATAACACAATCACAACATTTAAGTGTGTTGATATGAGGTGAAACCCTATCAGGGAAGCAGTAATATAATAAATAACACCATAGGTGTGTCACATTAAAAGAATGAGTGTTCGCTGTTCAAGTGTGTTAGCATGTTTAAATAAAAACGAATAATGATGTGTTAGAACATGATGATATCTTCATCTGGCACGATATCTACATTTAGTATCATATGAACAATCATCGTCATCTATCTTTGTATCGGATGGCAATATGGGAATGCTGCCGAAGTATCCCTCAAGAATCATAGTTTAAAACGATGAACCATCATTGAACTGTCACCTGACATAAATCGTGTTGTCGATTCAATCTTCAGCTGTAATTGTATTCGGCCAATTCATAAACCTGCTCCAAATATACGAGAATCTATGTCCAGTTGCCATGTCTGAATAAAAAAATTTAAAACCGAAAACGGCTTAGAAAGATCTCGTCTTTTACACAATAAGAGAGCCCGTGCTTGTGAAGTGGTTGCATCAGCCCTTACCTCGTCAGAAGATGAATGGGTCCAGTCGAGATGACGAAGTGGGATTCGAACCTCGGGCTCATAACTTACTGCAGTATGAAGACCATATTGAAAGAAAGAAAAAAAACAGCCATGTTCTAAGATTGATATGCCTTCCGAATTTTGAATTGTTAAAGCGCTTGACAAAATTAATTGGTGCTGTCGGATGAAGCAAGACAAGGCGTCAAATCTGTACACATCGGCTTTTAAGAGCTCTTGCATACAGTCCGATATGTAAGACGGTGTCAGAATATGGAATGAAATATTATCTATCACATTAATTTGACATTTTTTTTATCATTTAATCCTGTCAGGGAAAAGGAAATCCATTTAATACCAGTTTCACTTTCATAAGCCCTACATCATTTCCGTCTTATCGGGCTGTATCAATCATCCTCGCTCTCTCATCCTTCTTAATAATTCATATAATCTTAAGTCGGAATATCCCCGGCTACACGTGGCTTCCCTCCCCTGCCTGGCCGGCGTTATACGTGTTATCCGATACCTGGCCGTGTCATATCATCTCGTATCATACACGCTGGTCCGCTCTCATCTACACTCGTCTTGTTCATACTAGTCGTATGCAAATACATAGGATTTGGTGTGGTTGTAATCTGTTTCACGTTATGAGTCACCTAACAGATAAAAATATGTAACAATAATCTATATCCATGATCCACGGATTCCTAAGGTATGCTGTATGTGGTTGAGGCGGTGTTCGGGAAACTTACGAATCCATCTCTTTTCTCGTTAGGTACACGGTTCTTTAGATTGGTTTAACGTTGCTAACGTCCAAAACGATATTTTATCCATTGTTTGAATTGAGACTATATTTTCAAGCTACGTTTTATAGCCATTGGTTAGAGAAGGCATATTTACCGTGATCTTTGCTAGTTTGTATGTATAATGTTTCGTAAAGTGTCTGTTTTAGGATGAAAACTCCATTTGTGACGACGCTAAACATAATAGTGTCAAAAGTTTCGAGGGTAGACTAAATGTTGTTTCATATGGTGCTTTCTGATGTTAGAATCAAACTACAGTATATTTTCACGAATGAATTTTGTATTAATCATGTGTCACTTCATATAGTGTTTCTTTCTTTCCACGTTCATTCAAAAACACTTTCCTCCGTGAGAACTCATATCCGTGACGAGGCGTGTTACTAGATTGTTGTGGACAGGCGATCATTATCTGATCTGCGGAAATCTTGTTTAATCCGCTTCAGCCCACTTAGATGGAATTTCACATTCAATACCGTCCAAGAGTTTTGAAAATGGAATCTGATTTTTTTTCTCTGAGAACTAATCGATAATGCAGGGTATTGAATGGTGTAGCTGTGGGCACAACACGTAACAATGCGGGTTTGTTCTCTGCATTCTACACGTGCTCTATTGTCAGCGTGCAGCACACATACCAAAGGTTACGTTACCCACCTTCACGTGTTGGAGTCGCATATAGTCCAGTGACAAATAAGCAGCGCCCTCTTGCGTGAAAACTTTCCGGTAATGAATATCAGATAGTGCGGATTATCGAGGGTCACTGCAGCTCAGCGAGTTAAGTAAACGGAGTTTGGAAGAGATAAGCGAGTCGGTCATGTAGTGACATACGAGTGACAGACAGACTTCCGTTGAGTCGTTTAAACGAATGGTTAATGATGAAATGTAGCCATGTGACTACAATGTGCATCTTGGGGAGTTCCTATCTAGTCCACGCTGTTTTAACACAAAGATATTAATCAAATGTAGTCAGATCAATGTTTTTTACGTAAATGGTAATTTATTCAAAAGTCCAGTAGAAGACATTTTGTCAAAGAAGGTGTCCCGCACACTTTTTGGGTTCAAAACGCCTGTCGCCAACATCCTTTTATACCTCTTTCTTTCCATCAGAAGACTGCTGATCTGCTGTCTTATATAGTGGGATGTACGTTCTACCCTAAGGATAATTCATTCAATTATGTAGAGAATAATTAAGCGATGCATGGTACATGTATGTGGACATTGAGTGTTATAGATAGGTTGCTAACTGCGGATCTGAGTTCGAGTCCCATACTGGAATGGTCCTGAAAGCATCTGTCCGAGAAGTGTTATTACTGTTTTAGATATTCTGATACCATAGTCCGACCTCGTACATGGACTCCAGGTATCCGGAAACCCGGCCATCCAACTTCAAATCTTCTTTATGCATTTCTATGCAAATGATCATTCGCAACAGCACGACTCGTTTTCCGGACGATTTTCAGCTGTAACGAAATCATGCGAATAAAGGGGGTCTGACAATATAATCATGTTACGTAAGGTAGAGAAGCTGATTAATAATTATCTCAATGTCTTGGAGCTCCTGATAAATCGGTCAGGTGTACTGTTTTGTATGAGGAGACTGTAGCATAGTCTAGAAGACATCTGTAGAAGATAAACACGTATAGAGGAGGAATCTATACGACACGTCAGATGTGACAAACATTCCCAGCCTTGTGAGGTAATCCCAGGTAGCACGCAATACAGGTGTATACAGGTGGGTACATGCGAATACAGGTGTGTACAGGTGTTACAAGACAAAGAGACCAGTGTATAATCGGTTATTGTTTTGTCATTCTGATCCATTGTTATCAACAATACTGACCTGATTTGTATATCGTTTGTATCGATTAGTGATATAATCGATGACACATCACGTTTCAATCTTTGATCTGACACAGATCTACATTGTATGAACAGTAGGATATGAATGGAGAGAATATTGTATCTATGTTATCATGTATATTGTTCTCTCCCCATAGATGTTACTTTAACCATTTCACACAGAACCTCTGTTAAAAGTGGGTTATTTTCCTGATTCAAGCACCATCCACCAGCGGTAAACAGTTGTAACACGATTACCGTCCATATCTTCCAGTCAACAAATTAATCGTCTAACCTCTCCTATTGACTTCTGTATTGTATGAACTAATTGTTTACAGGTGAAGGAACTCCGGTCTTCTCCATGGTTACGGGAACAGTCATTCGGAACTCATCGGTTCTCTGGAAGAGTACTCGGACCCATTTGAAGGCCGGCAAGCTTCCACTATTTTAATTTAGAGCAAAGTTTGGAAATAGATACTTTCGATGAACGTTTCTTCTTTAAATTTGAAATACAGGCAAACTTCCATTGGGGTACGGGGCGCCACACGGGCGCGGCTCTCGTAGGTTCAAATGGGGAACAGTCTGAATGCTGAGGTTGAAACAAAATCTCGGATTGCACAACTAACTTTGAGTGCAACAAATCAGGAGTCCATGCGTGTATGTCTCATCAAGAAAGTGTTCCACTTGCAACATAGGAACGGGGGAAAATGACTTTGATAACTGCTCTGGGAAGAAAAAGCATTTATATCTGTCAAAAGCAACAGTTCGCATTCATATATGTTTAAATCGTTATTATCGTTAATTTAGGTATGTACATTGACATAATCATTGACAAGAAATATTTGGGATGGTCGTTTTACCACGAGACAGAGTAGCGAATGTTTGGTCTCAGTATGCAATGACATACTGCACTCCATAAGTGTACAAATGACAATCGCGTTTGCCTCGCATCAAGTATTGGCCTGGTTTGGGGTCGACCTCTTCCACATTAAAGGATAGATGAAATGACATATGGTCAAAATCGGATTCATTTAAATGGGATGTCAATTTGACAATTGCTCGATTTTGAATTTCTGAAATCGGTCCATAAATTACTTAAATACGGCTTTTTAAAAAACCGTCTTATTTCTCTCTGGCGACCAGAATGAAAGTCTGCGGGGTGTGGCCCCTGAAGGGATGACTTCTGTGACGTATCAGGAGGAATCTGATTTTCGGCGATAGATATAATTCAACGTAATTTCGCAACATTTTGATTGTTAATTTCACAAAGAAATCTTCAATAAACCAACTTAAATTTCCCATATATCGAATGTTTAGATATCCAGCTAGGTAATTCCGCAGATGACAATTACACAATTATTACATAAACATGTCTTTTTGGCGATGTAATACACCTCATAAATTCATTTAGCGGCAGTGATAATCATCATTAATTAATTAACGAGACGCGGCGGAGTACCTGTCTAACCGGCCCCGTCTGTCGCTAATCACAGTCACGCCTCAGTGAGCATTTACAAAATGAACCGTCCAACTGATTGCGCTAGTGTTAAAATGAGTGAATTAAGATCGTTATAATTATCAATTTCAAGTGTATATTGTCTCGAGTTTATGCTCAATTGATTCCGATGTACAATATACGTAGAGGTAATGATCTGTCATTATTGAGAAAAATGCATTTAATCAGATCTTTAATCTGTCATCCTGACCCTACGGGACCTTCTTAAGTCTATAACATGTTGGCCAGTCAAGTTGTCTCAGCCCTAGAGTCTGCCCAAATGTGCAGTCCCAGTCAATTAAGTACTGTTCAGGTCTCCTTTTTAATTTATTTTATTTCATATCAAAGATTAAAAAGTAAAATAAAAGTAAAAATCTGTTTTTCGGGGACTACATGTTAGTCTATTTCCACATAGTAAATACAAATTCCAAATTTAATTGTTACAGTTTGTAATATCTGACGTAGTTTTAGCGTCATTACACGTTTGTCTACAATATATTCCCATATTCTACATCCAGACTGGTATTGTTGTGCGGTCAGCCTTGACCCAGAGTGAGGTCAACCCACTTGACATTCTGTCCCGGGTCATTGCAGCTGTAAGTAGATATAGAGTAAGTGTATGATTGTTGTAGACTCGTTTGATGTGTCGCCCCCTGGGTCTCACACTAGTACAGAGTTGTATTCACTCACAACTAGAACATATCTGTTCACACCGAGACATAGAGGTTGTCTGTATCAGTGAACTTGGCAGATATTTTTGAATATTTGGAGATTGTTTTCAATCCATAAATGTACATTGTAAATATGTGCACTTCGTATTAACGACTTCTTGGCGACAGCTACAATGTTTATAAAACAACACCGTGCATACGTCTGGAATAATAGCAACAAGTTTGGCAGGACTTTTAGTTTTTCTTGTATTTCTTGTAATTAATGCAGTAAACGACCATCGCCCAAAATCGTTTGCTATAATAATCCTAATTTTAATGTTATTTAAAGCCGTCTTTTCATGCTGTATAGTACAATGTATTCCTTCATTCTTGGACCAGTTCAACGATATGGATGCAGCAACAGGCCTTTCAAAGATCATCATATTCAGTTCAAAGAGAGGACATAATATTCAGTTAATAGGACTTCACATTCAGTTTAAAGAGAGGACGTCATATTCAGTTCATAAATGACTTCACATTCAGTTCAAAGAGATGACAACATATTCAGTTCATAAAGAACTTCACATTCAGTTGAAAGAGAGGACGTCATATTTAGTTCATAAAGGACTTCACATTCGATTCAAAGAGAGGCCATCATATTCAGTTCATATAGGACTTCACATTCAGTTCAAAGAGAGGACATCATACTCAGTTCATAAAGGACTTCACATTCAATTCAAAGAGAGGACATCATATTCAGTTCATAAAGGACTTCACATTCAATTCAAAGAAAGGACATCATATTCAGTTTCTATTGGACTTCACATTCGATTCAAAGAGAGGACATCATATTCAGTTCATATAGGACTTCACATTCGATTCAAAGAGAGGACATTATATTAGGTTCATAAAGGACTTCACATTCAGTTCAAAGAGATGACATCATATTCAGTTCATATAGGACTTCACATTCGATTCAAAGAGAGGACATCATATTCAGTTCATAAAGGACTTCACATTCAGTTCAAAGAGATGACATCATATTCAGTTCATAAAGGACTTCACATTAAGTTCATAGAGATGACATCATATTCAGTTCATAAAGGACTTCACATTCGATTCAAAGAGAGGCCATCATATTCAGTTCATAAAGGACTTCACATTCAGTTCAAAGAGAGGACATCATACTCAGTTCATATAGGACTTCACATTCGATTCAAAGAGAGGACATCATATTCAGTTCATATAGGACTTCACATTCGATTCAAAGAGAGGACATCATATTCAGTTCATAAAGGACTTCACATCCAGTTCAAAGGGAGGACATCATATTCAGTTCATAAAGGACTTCACATTCGATTCAAAGAGAGGACATCATATTCAGTTCATAAAGGACTTCATATTCGGTTCAAAAAGGACATCATATTCAGTTCATAAAGGACTTCACATTCGCTTTAAAGAGAGGACATCATCTTCAGTTCATAAAGGACTTCACATTCGATTCAAAGAGAGGACATCATACTCAGTTCATAAAGGACTTCACATTCGATTCAAAGTGAAGCCATCATATTCAGTTCATAAAGGACTTCACATTCGGTTCAAAGAGAGGACACCATATTCAGTTCATATAACCCTCAACGTTCAGTTTATATAGGACTTTATCTTCAATTCGAAAGGAGGACAAATTCATTTCAAACAGGGGACTTAAAACATTTCGATTCATAGAGGACTTTATTATCAGTACAAATGCGAAAATATTAAGGCATTGACGAAAGCAAAACGGTATTTAATGATACAGCACTTACAACTCCAAGTTATAGCATATACTCTGAAATCGGCGGTCAGTCGTCGATGATCTGTTCCACTGACTATAAACCCTGACCCACTAGGAGTATTCCCCGAATCTCCTAGCGTCTTTCCCCGATTAACCCACCACAATCCACCCATCGCTATTTGTTAAGGGTATAGGTACAAGTCCCTCCGCGTGAGGCCTTAACCTCTCTTCACACAACGAACAATATCTTGATTAATTTACTCTAACACTATTTGTGGCGACTCTGAAATCGATTACCGACCCCCTGTCCATCGATAGCACCCACATGCCGGTCAGACTACCCCACAGAGCTGGCCTCCTGCCTTACTATCCTCTTTCCCTTCCCTCTCTGTACCGGGCACCTGTTGGGTGAAGAGCTTATAAAACTCGCATGTGGTCTCCTGGACATATTTCCTAACAATATGGGTAAACGTTACATCCTTGTGGTCCATGAAGAACACTACCACTCCATAGCTTGTTCTTCTCAGTTACTACCCACAGGTTTGATACCCCGCAGAGTCCTGCTCTCTGCCCCTTGTCTTCCCTTGCCCTACAATCTCTGTTCCCTTCCCCTACCCTCTCTTCCCACTTCCCTTACCCTCCCTTATCCTTTCCTCTACCCCCATTTCGCTTCCCCCTATCCACCCTGTCCCCTTCCCATATCATATCTGCCCCTTTCCCCTACGTTTTCTGCCTCATTCCCCATCCCTTTCTGTCCCATTCCCCTACCAGCCCCTTTCCCTACCCTCTCTGTCGCTTCTCCTACCATTCTGCCCTCTTCCCCTACCAGTCCCCTTCCCGTACCCTCGTTTCCACCTTCCCCTACTTCTTTGCCCCCTTCCCCTTCCCCCTCTTTCCATTCCCTAACCCTCTCTATCCCTTTCCCCTTCCCCCTCTTTCCATTCCCTAACCCTCTCTATCCCCTTCCCCATACCCTCTGTCTCATCTTCTCTCTATATCCGTGGCATCCGTGGATATCTGGCGGCACCCTCAGATCAAAGTATTGCCCCGCTCCTGTGTAGGTCACCTGCTGATTAGCAGGGTGAAGACATTGTAAAGTCTAAAGTGATCCCCTCGCTGTAACTTTTCAAATTGCTTTTTTAACTTTGTATCGGTGAACCTCTTCTTACCGCTGTCTTCTGTTTCACTCTGTTATGTCTGAAAGAAACATATAGCATGACATCAAAGGAGAGGAAACAATAACCTAACTTACGTCAGAATCAGGTTTCGACACAAAATAGTCATTCAATAATTGCAATAAATACATGTGCATGTATGCATTTCTCGGAATAAAGAAAGTTTGTGTCCAGTCTGTATCCTTTGTCAACAAGAAGAATATTCTGACGAGTAAAAACTTGATGCTGCTAAACGTGTTGCGTCGTTGAGTTCACCTCACTGGTATCGGTTACCTATGTCAAAAGACCAAAGACATATTGTAATCAATTTCTCTGTGGGCATCTCTGTGTTTGTATTCAACTCTACGGGCAACCTTCGCTGTTTGACGTGGGGTGTTATCTTTGGTAATTTAACTCCATTTGGGATTGAAAACAGCGAAAATTTCAATTTGAAGGGAAATATTTGGAAGTTTCAGTCAACAGAGCTTACCGTGATGTGAATCACTGGCGATGAGTCAGTGCAATATAACGAGTTAAACCAGTCATGATGTAACAGTAAACGCGGCTCGAATTCCACTCTTTGAATAACTGTTATTAGATTTCCTGAAAATTAACTTATCAATGGAAAGTTTAAGTATGATATTTAGTATCTAACTGTTCACGCCGCGGTGGGAAAGCGTCATAAAAGATTGCCTCACAGGGCGATGTTACCACCAGTTAGTAAGAGTTATGACTAGATGTAATTGTCAGTGTTATGTGTTCCACTTCGCCTTGCGGCCTCTCATGTGGCTTTTGCGGTGTATATGTCAACAATTATAAGAACTTTCGCATCAGGACATAGAATTAAAAAATACACCCTACTGGAACAGTCTTTGATCACGTAGCGTAACGGTCACCCAGGTGCAGGCGCTGTTGCGGAGCTCGAGATGTCGGAAACTCGAAATGACGGAACGGTTTTTGGAAACGACCCAGGCATTTTAAGGAAAATCGTCAGAACAGACCAGCATTTTGTCAACATTTCAGACTTTAATCGAAAATGATGAATATTAATTCTGAATGACGTGGGTCCTCAACACGCCATCTATTCGAACATCCTTTGTAGTTTCAGACCCGAGGCGAGGAGCTGTCATTTTGAAAAATGTTGTTGAAAAAGTAAGGTTTGTTTGGAAAGAGTTCGTGGGCCAACACCCGCCGCGAGGGATTTGATCCTATGATGGTAATTTGTTTCATATGTTCATTGTGGTCAGGAAGATGACATTACGGCTTCGCTTGTCGACATCTAAAGTGCAGATTTATCAAACACGCGGATCGTGAGAGTAATGCAACTAACACTGGCTCAAGGAGCACTCGTGCCAATGTAGCTTGACTTAAGAAAGAGTTATTGTACATTTTGTATATGGACAGTGTTAATCTCGTATAAAGATGCATCTTCTGAGTTGGTCTAAGTCCTCAAGAACAAATATCTTATAACGCTTACTGAACGTTACCAAACGCTGGTATATACATGTATCCTTGCATTAATTGAGCGACAACTTCAGGTGATAAATAGAGGATATCTGTCTTTTATTGACAGATACCATGTTTATCCAATCTCACTCACTTCTATTAACTGTTCTTCCTCATGAGATGAGATAAACATGGTATTTGTCAAGGAAAATAGATATTATATTTATTATAACATTATTTCTCTATTGTATGTTGATGTGGAGTGATTTCAACGGTAGACGTACAGCCGTCTCAATCTGACAATATGACGTCATAACAATGTCCCGATGACGTCACGGGAGTGGCGATAAAGTTGATCGTAACTCAGTAGAGTCACTCACCGTTCAAAGTATATGTCTTTACGGAGTATGATCTATTACTTATGGAAATCAAATTAGAGTAAGAAGATGCTTAGATTTTAGATTTATGTAGATTCAGTTTGCATTTCTTCAATACACTAACACATATCAACTACATGCTCCCGGGTCTTTTTGTGAACGGCATTTAGAAGTGGTATTCATAAGAACGTTTCGGAGTATGCTCGCTCCCCACATTCCACCTGATGAAGGGGTGAGCATGTACTCCGAAACGTCGTGTATTTTCAAATTAAAGAAGTTGTTATCCAGAATTTTTTTCCCGTTCTTACATGCTCCCATTTATCAGTGGTGTGTCTTCATAATCGACCAATAACATACAGGTTCTATATGATATTCCTATCCCAGATATTCCGGCATTTAAACAACACTTAGCTGCAAGTTTAGAACCTCTCCACTCGCTAAAAGGTTCAAAATTCACTAAAATCATATAGCATACAGAAATGCACTTTTTCTGCACAGGCATGACCCTAATAACTTTTGACAGAGAAAGGAAATAAATGCATCAGAGGGACGAGTATCGACGGAGCTATTACTGCTAAGTAGCTGTGAGAGATGGATATGCGAGGCTTCTCCCATCTACAGTGCTGGCCATGCAAATGTGCAGTCTAGATACCGTATTTACTCTTGATACGTTAGATATTTTGTAAATCTACAATTCGTCAACCCTAGTGGCTATAGGTGACTGGCTATTAAAAGGGAACGTTTTTACGTATTTGTTATAATGGCACACATCACTCCTGGTGTTCATGACAGACAGCCTCACAAAGAGCAGTGTGGTATTTACCCAGGCCTATAGTATGTGACACTATTGTTGTTTTCGTTGAAGAAGTAAGCACATACAGTAATTAGCAATCAAATGTATTAAACGATGGCCTTCTCAGTCATCCAGGTGGTATTAGGTCAATGAAAAATATTTAATTTAAATCAATGGAAATAAGCTGATAGTAGTAAACTTCAACCGAATTGGTTGATAGACTTTGTCAATGATATCAAATTCTATTTCCTCGTCGTGCCCTTTAAATTAAAATATACCCTTCCAGTTGTAAAAACCACCCTTGCATCGTGTAATCAATTTATAGCAGATGCAGACTTTGTTCAAGTCTCTCATTTAAGTTTACCGATTTGCCTCATCGACTGGTTTTCAAGGTACGCGCCAATGTTATCTTTTCTTATTAGCAAATTATACATCGATTAAGTCAAATTCATACCCAGGTAAGCGAAACATAAAGTGCAGTTTAATTGAAAAAAGGGGAAATATAAATCAACAATGTTCAATGATATAATCTTGTTCTTCATGAAATGTATATTGGCTTGTCTGTGTATAATAGATATCAACATATGTATATTGTAACGACCAACTATAGCAATGAAGAGGAAGTTTTACCACTTTCTACCTTCTTTTGCGGTGTAGATATATCATTATTGTTATCATTTACTCATTGCAATTTCAAGAAGGTGAATATTCACAGAAGGTGTTCTCCTTCATGTAGTCTTACTCAGAACAGGCAGTTCATAATATTTAACATTAACTTCCCCTCAGTTCAAAACATGATCCACCCTTCGAAAAGCAAGTCTAGAAATCGAGAAATTCCCAATCCCAATTATCAGAGGATTCTTTGCAATATGTAATAAGATCGACACATTTTTTAATATATATATATATATATATATATATATATATATATATATATATATATATATTTAGAGTCGGTGCCTAATTGTAAGCAGCCTCTCCCCGACTGGAGTCAAGTCTAGCTAGAAATCATCAAGTACTTGAACACAGTGTCCACTATATGACTCACGAGCTCTAGGTAGATTGTGTCCCTGTATAATTGTCTGCAGCTAACAGTCAATTGTGCCTCAAGTCTGGAATGAAATGTTAAAGGTTTATCTTATCGATTTATGATTACTTACCAGACACAAGTACAACTAGATTGTTCTTTCAAATGCCGTAATGTAATAGAAACCCAAGCACTAGAAGACCATTAGTATTTGCTTGATTCTGCGTAATTCGCATTATTTCGCCAGTTCAATAGGTAATAGCAAATTGATTAATCATTCAGTTTGATTTGCTGAAAAGGTAAAAGAACATATATAAACTTAAACGTTAACCTACCCATTGAGGTTACATTGTTCAGTGACACAGCTCCCGTTTAAGTAGAGTATCGGTGGCTGAATGGTAATATGTTTGGACAGCCAGTGCTAACGATTGGTGCCTGATTCTGAGGGTGTGGGTTCGATTCGATAAAAACTACAATTTGTACAAATTTGGTCAAAAATATAACATTGTTACATTTGTTCACTTTCTGAAAAGCATGTATTTCTAACGCATTGTTCAGGTAAAACTGAGAATAAATCAGTGACGTACACAATGAGCAACGGCATCTATAACTGATCATGAACAGTTTGGTACACCAATTCAAGTCTGGGTGAATGTACGAGTGACAGTGATGTAAGGAACCATTTCTGCCTGGTATTTTGCACGGAATTTGCAATTCTCTAGCGGCAGCTTTTTATCTACATACATAAGAACTTCCAAGGGTAATATTCACTCTATATACTGTGTTCTAGTTTCGTCGTCTGGCAAATTGACTCTAAGTCAACTCGAGTGTAAAACATCGACCTAAGATAAGTACTACACCATGTTCTTAGATATAGGGTTGCCCTATCATCAATCAAGCTCCCCTCATCGCTTTTACTTACTCTTCCCCAGAGAGACGGGTATGGTGAAGCAGCTATCTTCATCAGGCGTCGCAGTACGGAGCTCTCGGCACGTGCCTCTGTTGCTAGGATGTCGCGTGCCCTGGTCGGAGAAACGTACACTATTGTAAACAAGATAACAAAAAGCGACGAGTGGTAAACAAACTACGACGTAGTGTGAAATAAGTCAGACACGCATTTTAACTCTGACCAAGAAATTAAAATGGATGAAAATAATTATCAAACGTTACCTCAAGAGACTATTGGCAATGTTTTTATGTATTTTAAATTAGATTTGTAAAATGTTGATATATATTTTATATTTTTTACGTTAGTATAACTGCTATCCCAAAAATAATATTTTGACATTGAGGGACTTGTTTTACGACAGTAGACTAATGGTATTTAAGACGCATGACGTCTTGTTTACGTAGTTTTTAGAAATGGTAGAACCAGTTTTGTCAGAAACAATAAATCGTGTGTGTTATACAAATGGGACATTAGGCTACTGCAACAGTGTGATGAAATCACAGGGGTTCGAATCGCTGTTTCGACAATATTTTTCAAAATTCAAAATCTCGATTTTTGCTTTCATATACTGTCTATATACGATACTGTGAGCTCATATTCCAAATTTGAGCGAAGTCGGTTAAGAAATAAAGATTTGGGATAAATATACCCGCTATTGATATAAAGACACAAGGGAGGACACTTGCTCTACGAACTTCTGATCGAAAACTGGACTGCCAAACTATTCTAACGTGCGGTTCGATCAATCTTTGCTTTCCTCATGAAATGAGGCATTGAACATATAGACAAGTATTTTGGCTTTCTGTGAATCCCAACCAATGTCTCCAACTTCACGCCACATTTGACCACTGACCCTCGCAATGACCCAACCCTCCCTTTTGTACATATATGTGGACGACATCGGGAAAACATCGGTTTTTCCGGAAATCACACACGTCTCTTCGCAATCGCTCGGAAATAGAAAACACCTCCCATTGGTCAATTATGACGTCAGTTAACCACGCCCCTTACTCAAGGGAGATAACTGTTACCACTTCGGCCAAGGCGAGTCACTTACATTCCGAATGATTTGCTCAGTTATTGTCTGCGAAACGGAAATATCGAATGAAATGATGAAATAAATCATTAGGATTTTTAATTATTAGTTCGATAAATGTTAAACACATTTGACAAGCAATTATTTTTGTTGCACCGTAAAACGAATGCGGAAATATTGCAAATGTGGAATGACGAACATACAATGACCATCGTGCCGATTGATAGGCAACGATCATAAATAAATGTATCCGATCCTATTTAAAACTATATAAGCACCACTTCCCATGAAAATAATATTTTTTTATAAACATTGTGTCCTTTCACTGTCACGTTATTTGATCTCACTCTCAGTTCAATGATATTATGCCAACATTCACTTCCATTTCCATTGCAACTCTACGTTTATTCAGTAAAATTTCATTACTTTGATTTAGGAAATGCAGTCGTGAATTTTTGAATAACAAAATCGTGATATTGAAAAGAATTATCGTTAGTGGGAGGGATACCATTAAAATAGTCAAAAACACCAGTGTTGACAAACATCTGTTTGTTTTTTCAATAGTTGGAAATGGATCAACAAGCAATAATTAGAAGCAGGGTACAAAATTTATTTCATATTTTTTTTAAAAAACCTGCATTACACTTCAATTATAATTGACTTATGTTCTAATTACAAATATGTGTTTAAAAACGATTATCCATTTCTAATTTAATTTATCATGCAAAATATATAACAGTACATTTTTGTAGTTGGGGCAGTCAAGGGTGAATTGTTATGGGACCATATTTTCCCATGATTTATGGCATTGGTAAAACGGTTATATTGATATGTTTCAAATAAATGTAATATATACAGTAAAACTTGCATTAAATGAACTTAAAAGTAGTACGTATTCTTAAGGAATATTTCTGAATTCAATACATTGAATTTAAATACAAGAAAATTCTAGATCAGTTGATTTACATTTTAACTTCAACAAATCCCAAAACATGAAAATACATATGAATAAAGACTGAAAACTGATAAACACAATAGCACTGGTAATTTCAAAAGTATAGTTGAACTGTTGAATTTTATAATAGAATCGACTGTAACAGAATATGATGTTTCTCTAAATCATAAATATGTACTGTTTTGGATTAAAATGGCCAGTCATTATTACATTGATTGGAACGAGCATTGTTTCAAAGAGATTGTAATTTCAAAACATGACGTGTCCCAACTGTATTTTCTGGTTCACATTTATTTATATATTTTCTTCAAAAGTCCTGTTCAAGAAAAAAAATTAATGATAATGAACCAAACATGATAAAACTTGTAGAAAACGTACCGCTGAAGAATAATATATGATGAACAAAAAATAAGTGTGATGGACCTTTTTTCTGAGTACTTTGATGCTGGAAGTTTAATATTTATGAAAAGTATTGGCAAAGGGAGATAACTCCTTACTGGGTAAATTGAAATATCAGTACATAATTCTTTTATATAAGGTTGCAGAGCAGTTAAAAGATATACCATAAAACATAATCTATTTCACACAATCATAATACCATTACCTTTCTTTATTAGTATCCAAAAGTAATTTGATTTTTAATGTTTCTCACAACACATGAACAGTATTGGCAAAGGGAGATAACTCTTTACTGGAAATTGACTTATTTTTATGACATACTTATTTATATAAGGTTATAAGAGCAGATGATATTTTACCATAAAACACAAAGTATTTCACACAACCATAATACCACTACCTTTCTTTATTAGTATCAAAAGGTAATTGGATTTTTAATGTTTCTCACAACACACTGTTGATGAAAAATGGACCTAAGCTATTAAGTTCTGAGAGAGTAAGCCTGACACATCGGAGATGTGCGTGGACAGTTGCTACGAACTTTAACAATGATTCTTCATATGCTTGTCGAATAAATACCTTAAATAATATCACTCACAACGAAAGAATGTCTAACCCATAACATATACGTTTGTCCGATATAAACACATCAAACTGGCAAAACATCATTAATAATATCCTCACACGTCATAATTGACCAATGGGAGGTGTTTTCTATTTCCGAGCGATTGCGAAGAGACGTGTGTGATTTCCGGAAAAACCGATGTTTTCCCGATGTCGTCCACATATATGTACAAAAGGGAGGGTTGGGTCATTGCGAGGGTCAGTGGTCAAATGTGGCGTGAAGTTGGAGACATTGGTTGGGATTCACAGAAAGCCAAAATACTTGTCTATATGTTCAATGCCTCATTTCATGAGGAAAGCAAAGATTGATCGAACCGCACGTTAGAATAGTTTGGCAGTCCAGTTTTCGATCAGAAGTTCGTAGAGCAAGTGTCCTCCCTTGTGTCTTTATATCAATAGCGGGTATATTTATCCCAAATCTTTATTTCTTAACCGACTTCGCTCAAATTTGGAATATGAGCTCACAGTATCGTATATAGACAGTATATGAAAGCAAAAATCGAGATTTTGAATTTTGAAAAATATTGTCGAAACAGCGATTCGAACCCCTGTGGATGAAATAAAAATACGTGTTACAGTACAATCATTATTTTCTTGAATCGTGTTTAATTTGAATGAGGATGTTTTGGATATAGAAAGCGAAATATATACAAAGCCTATCCTATTTTAAATTGTCCACAACCCGTTATTATATATACATCGATAAATCAATGAGCGATTCTGCTATGGCTACCACGTGGGTTTAGCAAATCTATCACTATGACATTATATACAATAGATTTCCTATATCACTGAATTGTCAATCAGGATGTTTGAACAACAAAATTCAAATATTTTAACCTATTGTTTGACATAGGACTTTTAATTTCGAAGTCAGTATTTTCTCGTGCAAATGAATGTATGAAGATTTGTATATCATTCCACCAAAATATAGTCACAAATAAACGTCAATCCTTTTATAAAACTTTATCAAAAAGAGAAATAAGCATGTAAAACTAACATTTTTAAATATAAATTTAAATTACGTTTTAAAGTTATACTTGGTACACATAGCACAGACAACACACGCAAACTTTCAATTCTGTTTAAGTCTGTATAGAGTTGAGTTAGTTTGGCGTGTCCCGGGCGGAAACCACATGTCTAGATCACATGACAAAAATCATCACGAGCCTCAAACACAACAAAAAACATCTGATGACAAAATTGTTAATTTCCATATAAATTGTATCGTTTCAATGCGCTCCTGCTCTGTGTGTTTTGGGACGGTTATCCCCTTGTTCCCGCCCGGGACACGTCCCAGCACGTGAGGGAGGGGGGAAGGAAGGGGAGGGCCAACCTGGGGAGGGGGAATAGGAGGACAGGGAGGTATTAGGAGGAGCAGAACCCGTAACAAGGACATCGTCTTTGGGAAGCGATATATCGGTGACGAAATCTCACGACAAAACCACGTCGACCGCTAGAGTTTCGTTAATCACGGCAGGCTATGCAGTGACGTGAGCATGCTATCCCCCTATCCGCCGCGCACAATAGCGGTAATTGAACCATCGTTAGGGAGATATTCTCGCTGTAATCGCTCAATAGGTTGGGAATCAAATTGAGCGTGGACAACTCTTCCAGGAGGTACGAGCGTTCAGTGTTGACGACGCTTTGTGAATACAGCCTTGTTTGCTGGCCAGACCCAATCTGTTTTTCTCTCAACGCTGCTCTATTTTTGAATTTGAAATAAAGAACCCTCTTTTTTATTTTCACACAAGAACTGATCCATTTCACACACGGTTTAGCTTCTTTGCCGATAGGTAGGTGTTCTCTAACGTTATACTCATCTCATCCAGCCCGTATCTTATTGTTGTCAGCAAATAGAGCTCTTCCTGAAAACATAGATTAAACTCCTACAAACTAATAATAGCATTTTCCGATGGTCATTTCTTCCACCTAAAAATAAAACTTTTTTAGTATTTACCCGCCATTCGTATGTTGCTTAAACGTGACTACACTGAAGCGTAACCAAAACCCGGTATCATCAGCTTCCACAGACAATATACTTAATGCAATGTCAGCGAAACACATGGTCCGCCCGACCGGTAGCACTCAGCTTATTTCAGACCCTCAGACGTCATGCCCCAGCACATGTAAACATGGACAGTCGAGTACATTGGCATAAATTCGACATTTTAACTTTTCTTTTTAATAATACATATAAGGGTAACTAAATATTTAATATTGAAACCAGTTTGTCCAGGAAATTTATTAAGATCAATCATCGAAAATCGAAATCGAAATAAAAGACTCTGAGAAGGTTTCAATCGAATGTCTACCGTACAGAAATAAACTAGGGAATAGAACGAAGTTCCTTCTGCCGCTCTGTTTAAACTCGTCTGTTGCTTGGCCTATATAGAACCGACAGACAGACATATCTATTAACGTCTCACTTCAAAATTACATATTTTCAACATTAAAAAGCCACTCCTTTTGTTATAAGTTATAAGAGACGAAACTTATTAAAATATAGCGTAAACAGATCACAATTGATACCATAAAACGAATATTATACACATATAAAACCTTCAAAATTCTAAACACTATATAAAATATATTTACGTAAATATAAAATTGCTTGCAGGTTTTGGCACTTACAAGTACACGCTTAGGGCTGGATCTTAACCTTTTCTATGAGAGGAAACGTCAAGCATGAAGGTGAGACCAAAGAGGTTGCCATCTAATTCAGAGCAAAAGAAACGGGGTTTTTTTCTAGTATATTTCGCAGCTCATGCTATGTTTATATCCAAATATCGGACAATCTACGGGTAAAAGGTTTCTGTAAAACTACAGTTACAACATTCCGCATTGATGCCTGACATGGAGTGATTCATATGAGAGCCGGAATAGGGAAAAGACCAAGATGATAGAAACCTTTCAATTAGCATATAATTGGATATTACTTTACATTAAAATTGATTTTTTTTCTTTCATTTTTCATATTTGTATTCATAGTCCCAATATGAAACAGTAACGTTTTGAAAGAACGCCGGGAAAAAATTATACAAAATCTAAATTGATTTTGAATTTTTATTGCCCAGTAACGCCAATAATCGGCTCTGGGTCGTAACACATGACCGTAACAGATTTCAGCCAGTCTCAGATTTGACAAAATCGTATTTCTTATGCCATTTAACGAGGCTTAAGGCGTCAAATTCAAAAGATATTGGTATTACAGGCGTAAAGAGGGGCCGGGTAGAGCTTATCGTGTCTTCAGACAGTTAAACAACGTATACTAAATCACTTGCCCCGAATTACTGTCATTTAAAGGCAGCGCCAGAGATCACTTATTGTCAATCCAAAATCCTTACAAACTTCATATCTTTCCTATTCAAGAATTCATTCTTTTCCTCAAAGATTGTTTCCCCATCACGCATGTTTGTCTTTGCGTGGGATAGTTGCAAATTCAGGTTCGAATCCCTTTAACCGAGAAATTACAGAACAAGAAGCCATAAGCGATTGGAGGCAGGGAAAGCACGATGCAAGTAAGAACATTAGCACTTTATTGTCATAGTTTGTCAGCCGATTCCGAAGTTCATTTTCTGTTACTAATTCTATACCACAAACGGAAGTTTCTCCACAAGGATTGCAATTTAACTAATCTCCCCCAAACACGCAAAACGTAGTGTAGTTCCCTATACAATAGACAAGCCATGATTAACACAATCCGCCCCTTGCCGTTAGAGGACGCTGTCGACAGATACTGATGAGTACGTAGTAATCCGCATGTTGGAGAGAGTGGGAGTTAACGTTGAAGAGGCAATGTGGAGCGTGTGTGATGAGAGACCCGGATGAGAGCAGACCTAAGGTGGTTTGGATAAGTACCCGGGGGTTAAGTTATGCTGTTATTATAAGATTTTGGAGGAAGTTGAAAGATGAAGTTTATTTTTCATGTGTGCGTCATATTATCCAAACACTATAATTTTCATAAGCATTTTGTTGTGAATCATTCATTAAAATGAATTAACCTAAGACTTTGATAAATATTGTTATTACCGTGGATATTGGTTGAATCATAGTTTGTGTATCATGAAGAACGGTCCAGCAATTTAATATAGGGTCTTTAAGTTGGAGTTTGAAGTAACAAGAACAAAGGACGCGTGACAAAATGTTTTCAGTGAAAAGGCCTCTTGGTCAAAAGCACAGGGAATTACAGATCAGTATTGACGCATGACACTTTTACAATAATTATTTTGGTAGAGGTGAGGTGAGTTGGGGTTTACCGCCGCTTTCAAGAGTATTTCACTTATATTGCGGCTGCTAGTATTACGGCAGGGAGAAAGCCCGCAACGCCATGTGGCTATGCATTGCGGTGAAACCAGCGAGCAACGACTGGAACTAGCGAACCATGGGTGGTACTACCCTGAAATTCAGTGTAGCATCGCAACCAAACCTTACTGCGTGTAGAACAGTTCTCTAAAGCAGACATATTTTGGTAGATATTTTCAAATAATATCGAAAGGAATCTTGACAAAATGTTTTCTTTGAAAGGGCCTCTAGGTCAAACGTACAGAGAAATACCGATCAATATTGACGAAACCTTTGACAATAAGCATGTCGCTAGATTTCATTTCAAATAATGTGGACAATTTTGTTAATTGTCGGAAGTATGCATAATATGTCCTTCGTAGGAGATTTGATATAATATTTTATAGCAACATATGTGATAATTTCAATCCTCAACAGGTATGAAATACTATAGGTTTGTATATCAAGCAGATTCTTGAAAATATGCCAAATTCATGATTAAAATTATTTTTAAAATAATATATAAAAACTTTAATTATAAACACTGTATAGACATAGAAAACTTCATCATAAAAAATAATGTATACAAGTATGATAAACGAAATTTACTCATTAAATGTACATGTGTATGTATAAAGCTATCTTGTTAAGTATGAATAAATCATCGTGATTTCGAATATTTTATTTATATATATATATGACCTGAGGGTTGAACAATTTTGAACTGATTGTTATATGTATATACATTTGCAAGAAACAACCCCACATAAAAGATACACATTTATTTGGTCATAAAATGGTAAGCACTGCATATATAGTGTATATTGGCTTGAAATAATATGAACAAAATCTACCTCATTTGTAAAGCTTTTTCTCGAGTATCTAAAGCGTCCACGTGTCAAGCTAGCTAACACACATGTTTATCAATATTACTCCTTATACAGACGTTTTAAACAAGCAACTCGTATCGTAAAAAAGGCAATTGGACTCTTATGTTATAGAGTAAGAGGTCCATTCCCTTCGTGGCGATATCTGTCCAACACAGCAATTCAACTTCAAATTTATGTTCTCTGGGCTTAATATCCCATCATTGTTAACAATAAAACAATAATTGCCAAGATATAAATATTACAGTAAATATCTCACAAAAACTAGCCATATTGAGTTTTTCAGTTGATTGTTCGCACAAATTTACCTGGGCGGCAAAGATCAAAGGAATTCCCTATTTACTGACCGCCTTTATCACACAGTAGTCGACTTTTATCACTACGCAAACTTTACTTACTTTTATGTATAGTATGAAACTGGGGGATTTATCACTTGGTAATGAATTTTGCATACACAGTCGGGCCGAAATTAATCGTGTAAACCGAGACGGCTGTTTGTTTAAAGTGAAGCCCTGTCCTCGAAAAACATTACCTGAGATTTATCTTTGACTTACCTTAGACTTAGCGTGATTTTCTCTAAGATTTGTCTGAAACTTAGCGTGGTGTTTATTATTAATAACTTATCTTATTCCTTCCCATAGAACTTGTACTGACGCATCTATGACTTCCCTCTGACTTCTGGGCAACCTTAAGTTACATATACATTTACATATATGATTTATGGCTTCTCTATGAGTTTCCCATGAATGAGCTATGACTTAATTAGCTATGACTAACCTATGATTTGGCTGTTGCTTAATATTGGTGTCATCGTATGAAAACGGTTAACCCTTATGGTTCAAGTAATACATGAAGAAAGAGTGGTTTCAAATAAGGGTCAAATATAGAAGAAAAAAGTATATACTTCATGAAGTCACTTGTCGAATACTTTTTATACTATATTATGTCAACATAATTCAAATAGGTTGATAGTGTTGAAATCAAATGAATAGTCTGCCAATAAGACATGAACTAAAATTACAGTTTCCCTCGTCATCTGCAAGAAAACGATGAGCATTGACGATGCCAAAGAACTGACATCACAATATATTGAAAGTAGCCCATTGGGGGCTTTGTCGTGTATGTCTAGCAGGTGATTATATACATATTGAAGAGTGTCGGTGTGGTTTGATTGGGTTTACCTGTAGTGTGACCTCCACGCCTCGTGCATATGTTAACAGTTTGGAGAGAGATTAGATAAAGCCGACACATTCCTCACTGCTCACATCTGAACGCTGATCCATTATAGCATAACCAGGTGATATAAGTAGGGAAGTATACAGTGGGATAAATACACATATACACCGACCCACCCATGTATGTAACACGTCTAAAGGAGAATTATAATGCGATGAGAAAATACCCACTCACATGTGAACATGCCGCAACAAACATAGATACGTCATAAAATGTAGGGATTCGCTAATATAAATAGGGATGTTATGTCTGGTCTACAATATACATTCAAATAAGAAGTACATGATCTGAAGAACCTATGGTAATACAAAAGAAAAAATGGTCAATGTGATAGATCGATATATACAGACAGAGATAGACTGATAGACAGTATCCGGAACAAGTCAACATGGATAGACAAGGTCCAGAAGGACCAATAGAAACAGAGAAACATGATTGGTACAGATTGATACAGACAGGCGCGCAGAAAAAAAGAAGACACGTCCTAAACATCAGTTTGACAGGGATATGTACAAACGAATAATGTTACATGTACTGACAGAAGCAGACAGACAGTGAAAGGCAGGGGTAGAACATATATAGAGGTCCAAATACACGGTAGAACCACGATCGGTCAAGAAACAGACAGACAGACAGACAGACAGATCTAGAGTGGCAATTTGTATTGTGTGGTTAGCTGGCCTAGATGGACAGACTATATATATGGATAAAAACGTTACGACACAGATGATTTGTCTTTATCAATCAGATGGATAACGAAAATATCCTTATGGAAAACAACTTAGTTATTATCATGCGACGTTTCGACACATATTCTTCTGTCATTATCAGATAGAAATGTATATAGGTCACTTTTGAAAGGCCTCTCCAAAATAATATGACAACCAGGAGGACGAACAGACAGTTGTACGGACAGGGACAGACAGACAGACAGAACCAGGTTGAGGAGTTTATAGGACTCATAAGACAAAGGCAGGCCAGATAAAGAGAAGCTAACTGACAGTCAAGGATATTATTTTTGGACAAGCAGGCCTAACATTTGTAATAAAATTGAAAGTGACAGAAACATTCGTAAGAACCATTGACAAAGAGACAAAGGTAAGAAATAAAAAAGACAAAGAAACAAACGAGATGGATTAATTGTTTATGAAAGTGGAATTGTTTGATTTCATCTGAGAATGATATATTCCGTACATGTTCTCCCACTGTTCACATGAAAGAACTCCGGATTAGCTCTGTCTCTGGTCCTGTACCATACATATACACACTGGTGTCCCTTCAGTCGGGTCATATGAGGATGTCATATGAGACGGATCGCTCCAACATCATACAGCCTTGTCGTATGTCACCGTACGATCCTAGGACAGTCTTCCAACGTAGAGTAATGTTGGCACAGGAAACACTCAATCTAATAAAAACTTACCTCCAATGTTAGTTCCCTTAGGTCCGACTTTACATCTAGAGACACTGCCATCTCGGTGTTATGAGCAGGCGTGAAACTAATCAAAGAAAACATTGGAATTAATTGACATGAAGAAAACAACAACCGGACAGCTGGGGCCCAAACGACGATTTTGCTATATATGTAAAGTTAGGTTTAAAACATATTGACCTCTGACATCCTCCTCGGTGAAAAAGGTTCCTTTTGGTTCATAAAAACGGGTATTGGCTTTAAATAAATGTATACAACTGGCTCATACAACTACGATGATGTCCAATGTAACTGGGGTAGATTGTAGCATTCATGTTACGTACGTCTAATGACAGCATCCAAAGGAGTGACTGAATTCTTCGTAATGCATCTAACATATAAAAAGCCAGTCAATGTGTGAATAGCTTATTCAATTCTACTGTTTGGCAAAGCAAACGGCTACAAGACAATCGACAGCCGCCTTTGAAAGTACGCCGTGATGTGGTGCTGCTGACGGTTCACTGAAGGCCATTACGAACTGCTACCAAATCAAACTCATATGTGTGCTTTATTATTTCATCAGAATTGTTCATAGGGTTCATTAAAAATTCTAAAAGAGAACTCAATTGATGCGATGCCACTGGATTGTGATACTTGATTGCGATGACGTACTTACTGAACAAAAATATAAAATGTACTCAAATTCGAATTTAAAAATTTAAATTTAATTTAAAACACGTCTCGTTGTAAGCATTCGTTATATTCCGCTACACATTGCACATGCTGAAAACATCATCAGAACTTAATACCACTTCAACATACTGCAGTTATATGCGAGTATTTGAAAGATGAAATGATCACTGAGAGTTTTGTAGTTGAGACTTATGGTCGTGTGTAACTTCAAAGAGGAAAACCAATATATGAGATTGCAGATCGGGAAGTTTAAGACTTTTAATCTGTTGGTTGTCGATGGAAACCTCTCTGTGACGTGGAGACGAGTTTCTAACGTGTATCAGATCTTGAAAGATTAATATATACGATATAGACGGACCTCAGTATATCTGTTCATGATATTTCTATGAATAAACTTTGCAGCAATAGTCTTTGATGTTGCTCTTTTGATAATACAATTAGTATTTGATGTTCCTTACATATCACAAAGAAAGTTCGATACAAAGTAAAGGAGCAAGGGATATGGTATATAGTTTACGAAATAAACAAACAATTATGGGAGACGAATTAATCTCAGCTCACTTATGGCGTTGTCTACTTCTTTGATCTACTTTTTATTATTTAATATTGCCATGAATTACTTATCAAAGGAAAATGATGAGGCATTTCGTCTTCATAACACATTTATGAAGTTTGTATAAGAAAAATGACATTAATATTCAGCGTTTATTTGAAGGCAACTATACGACGCCGGGTTGATATTTGTCGCCGCCTGTTTAGAGAGTAAATCTAATCGATGCAGGGTTCTTTAGCGATGTGGAGTTTAGAAGCCACCTTCTCAAGCAGGCCCTTATGGTGATATTGTTAATAGCAACACCAGGGTTCCGTTCAATAACAGCGAGCGCTTAAATTGCTCATTGATCGCTCAATGTAGCGCTCAATGTAGCGCTAACTCTCTCTTGAACGATACAGTGCAAATTCCTCGAAGTTTGCTCGCCTTGCTACGTAGCGCTACATTGAGCAATCGCGTTCAAGATAGGTTTAAAAGTAATCGCTCATTGAGCGATTACTTTGAAACCTATCTTGAACGCGGCCCAGAATCTTTCCACATTACTTGTCCCTGCGGTAGCTTCCCACAGTTGGACCCTGTTCGGAGCATGGATATGTCACTGTGTGTTGACACTGTACACGCTGTCCGTGGAATGAAGACAGCTCCACACAGGGTTGTTGTATAATCGCTGCCGTCAAGTAGATGAAGCACTTTGTGTAGACTCGTCCTCGAGTAATGGCTATGTCACGAGTTAAGACATTGACGGTTAATTGTTTGCTTGAGCTTTTGAGTGAGATTAATTACAAACACATAGATTCAGTACAAACGAATCTGCTGATCCAGAAGAAAAGGCTCGATTAGGCTAAACGATTGCGCTGGTTAAAGCGTTACTTACACCTGTCAAGGTTTTGTCAAGTGATTTAGAATTGTTTGGATGAAACAAACACTAGAATCAATATTAATGTGACATTATGAGCGTCATTGTTCCGCATGACTGTCTTTTAAACTTCATTTGTGACTTCAATTAATCGCCCGAGTAACCTATACTATAGAAATTAATACCTACGAAGATATTAAGAATTACGAAAGCATTTTAAAATGCCAGTTTGTGATTAGACCTATGTATGACATAGATACTTGCCTGGGCAGGTGTGGCATATGACATATTACGAAAAGAGTGTGAATTTCTGTTGTATTACCGAACAATTAACACTCGTTTATCCAGGGACTCTATATACATTATCTCTGATTAGAGAGGCCCTGGTTTAGCCAAGTCAAATGAAACTTTATCAGGTAATACGTTCTTTATTTCAAATTAAGAATGTTGATATACAACAACAATGGGTTTTTTGTTTTCGTTTTCGTTTTTGTTCATTATCAAAACGATTTAAACCTTCAGTATCAAGTCGATGCTGTTATCGTTTCAGTGCCACAGTGGTGATGCGGGCTTTCTTCCTGCACTGGTGTTGTCGTCGTCATTAAAGTAGACTACCCTGGACTACTAATTCCAAAATTATTACTTCACTCCCATCTGGACCTCAAAAGGTTTTAACGCCATGCAGATCTTAATAGTCTCTCATAACTCTTTATATAGAGTGGCTTTTTGCATTATTAAAACATATTTTATGTTTGTATACATTGTTTGTATTTTTGTCACTTAATGTAATGAGTTGAGACTTAAATAAACTATCTGTCTGTCTGTCTGTCCACTGGTACCGATCTACTATCATTGAACACTGCACTGTGTGAGGGTCTCATCTTAAACTGGGGACCTTCGAGTCACTTCAACCACTTGTTATTTTACTACGCTTTATCCACTGTTTGCACAGAGCTAAATAAAACCGAATTTGAGACGTTCATCTCGAGATAAACCCGTCCCACACCGTACGACACCCTCTATACTTAACCCTAGGGATAAGAGTTGGCAGGGTCCTCGCTCTTTTTGACTATGTTACTTCCACATAGGAGAACTTTGCCATGACAAGTTGGGGAGGAGTCCAAACATGGCTCTGTGAGTCTCATAGTACAGTTAAAAGTCCTGTCAAAAAGTAGCTCAACTAAACAAAGTCAAACTGAGTGGGGCCAACAAAACACACAACCAATCGGCGAGGCGATAAGCTCCATCCGATTAGGCGTTGAGAGATCAAAGGGCCGCCGACCCGTCTGCGCGTGCGGTGTGTAAGAGCTCCCGATCAAACCGTGCCCAGATCGATTGCTGGTAATTAGATCATGTGTACACTTACACGTTCAGTCGACATACTGGACCCCCTTCCTCCCGCTATCGCGACCATTTGCTAAATCTGCACCTCATAAAAAGAGTGGAGAATAGTGAATCAGTCACATCTTTTTGATAAGCGAGACTTGTCGAGAAGTGGCTATGTCAACGAAATAATACTCCCCTTCTGTTACCAAACTGGTCGTCACAGAGCTACGCTAACTTATTAACCAGTGGAGAGACAGAGCGGGTGTGATCTCTACCTGTGGACTGTCCCTCAATACGGACAGTCGCCCTTCTCATCAGAGATAGTTCAGCCTAGGCAGTCACAATACGGCGCCCTCCGTGCTCATTAGTGCATCACTGTCTCTCCCCGGTATGTTGTTTACACGCGGTAGGAAAGAGTAATAATTGAACCTAAGTCAGACCGAACCCTTCCACTAGTTAGAGCTGTCATTGGTAGAAGGGACAGAACTTCCAGTAACGGCGTTCACTTGTCGCGCGCCCGTGACGTCACAGCGAGAGCTGGCTCAGCTGAGTGTAAACGGTGGAGTTCTGACAGCCAGTGTCAGTCGTAGTGAACCAGTGATACCAGAGCGAGCTGACGATCTCTCACTCACTCGTCTTCAGCTAGCGTTCCGCAGCGTTCAGCCAGGCCTGTAGTGGCCGTGTAACATGCGGAAACATTATACGTTGTAAACATGGGCTTCGATACGGATAAGTTTGTGACTGGAGTTACTGAGGACAAGAAATGTGCACTGTGCCACGGAGTTCTGGATAACCCGGTGCGAGCCCCGTGTGAGCATGTGTTCTGTTCTGGGTGCATCCTCCCTTGGGTGGTGCGACACGGAAGCTGCCCCCTTAGCTGTCAGTCCCTCACCCCCGGGGACCTAGAGAACGTGCTGCCCCTGAGACAGGTGATTCTCCACCTGAGGGTCAAGTGTGACTTCACGGACCGGGGATGTAGTGAGGTTTTGAGACTCACAGACCTTGTACTGCACACCCAAGAGTGTGTCTACAGAACGGTCACCTGCTCCAATCCCGGGTGTGGTCAAGTGGTCAGTTTCAAGGATGCGGACAGCCACGAGACGACCCTGTGTAACTACCGACCCGTGGGGGTGTGTCAGGACGGGTGTGGCCTCGTCCTCCTCCTGAACGACGCCGACAACCACGACTGTATCGGTTCCCTCAAGGATCACGTCAACACCCAGAACGTTAAGGTGGGGAGTCTGGAACAGGAGATGAAACGTCTTGCTTTTAAGTTTACCAAGCGAGAGAAGACTCTGCTCACACAAGTGTCAGGCCTGCATGGAGAAATACAACTGCAGGCACTACGCTTCCAGAGAAAGCTCAACGATTACAAGAACCAACTCTCTAGGCTCACTAAACTTGAGCAGGAGTTTACCAAGGTAGGGATGACATACTTATGATTGTACTTGTTATCATAACCTATATTCCTTTCTGAAAAGGTACCTGTCTGTTATTACAACCTATATTCCTACCAAACATGTACCTGTCTATTATTATAACCTAATTCCTTCTAAACATGTACCTGTCTATTATTACAACCTATATTCCTACCAAATAGAGCATGGCAGACAAAATATCCTCCATTAATTATAACTGTTGACATTTATCCTGACCAATTGTCAGTTGTTGACAATAGGTAGAAGCACACATGTTGTAGAGAGCCTCTCTTTATGTTCAAACAGCGATGTATACACACTGGTCAGTTTATCTATTTAAAAGATAACATGTGTCCACTGGGACTATTCTCGGTCAGTGACTGACCTGGGGACGATAACATCACAACCTGACTGCCACGTGGGAAATATCATCATTTATTCCACTGTTAATTGTTACAAGAACCACCCCCGGATTACCCGTATCTCCCATCGAGATAGACGGACAGATAACCTACAGTCGTACAGCATATGGTATACTCTACTCCGTAACTGCCGCAAGGACAACATAATGGTCCTATTATGACAGAAATATGGGAATAATAGTTTGTGTATATTATGTCGTCATATCACTCCAATCTTTTATTGACATACCTTTATCTGTAAGTAGCTCAATGCAGAGTTGAGGAGGATTGCCCAACCCAATAATTACCTGTATTTGGAAGATGAGTATCTATACAGTAAGCACTAGTTTCCTACAGCTGTCTGGACTGACAGGTGCGTGGTGGATGTTATGGCTATCTCTGTGTGTTAATATGTAATATCCTACACCTGATATACACTGATTGGGACCTAATGATCGATTATCAGCTCTAGATACTGGATTGTGCATTATGAGTAATCATTATAGACTTGATACGTCTAGATTATAAGGATAGACATATCATTTTAGCATTGCAACAGAGTAATTCTATAATACCCTGATGATAGTATTTTACAGGGAAACGTAACTAAGCCACTGTTGAACATTCTGATGGTTGTAATCTTGTGGATTTGGACCACACTACAATAAGAATCAACAGGTTGAATGATTAAAAGGTGACATGGATGAACAAGTGGACAGATCTAATAGTGACTGCATAAGGGATAGCTTGGGGTGTACACAGGATAAATTATAAGAAAACAGCTGAACGATTTATTAGATAATATCAGTAGTTGATACTCATACATGTAAAAGATAAAACCTGATCTTTATAGCGCATCGATAGATATCCAATGGTTGTTACTCTAAAAAATATAAGTAAAATTCAACGAACATATGTACAGAAATGTACAAATACTAAGTGAAGAGCTAAGCGAAAGAGATATTGGTAACATATGGCTTTAAGATGATAAGTCATCGATGATCGCTGCTATTAAAATTGCAGTAAAATGCCGATTCGAACAAATATCGAAATAAAATGTATATAGATGACACTACGGTTAACTTGAACTGACCAAAAGGGCCAATGGTCGCGCACACACTAGTACCTTGTGGTTACGTAACGGTAGTTAGTGGTAAAGTGGAATGTATAATAGTTTTGCAGGTGAGAGCAACAGACCCGTTCGATTATAAGTAACACATGTAAAGCTTGGTATTACATATGCAGAATAGAGCCGTACTGTTACGTCATCCATTAGAATGAATGTGATGGCAAACCTTAGCCTAACATAGACCCAGTGTATGGACACCAATATGTAACGTGACCAAACAAACTGACGGCAAACATCCTTGTGAAACACTGTAAGCTAGTACCAATAACAGGAAGAAGGGATAGGAAGATGAACGGTTTGATCTATATAAATTGTACGTATATAACAGGTAGGTAAATAGATCAGTGTTACAGAATGATGATCAGGATATGGCTATGGGTAGATGAAGCATATATATAACATACGAGAGAGTAACAGGTGAGAGAGAAGGGGATGGGGAGGGGGTGAGTGGGGGGATGGGTGGGGATGGGTGGGGAGATCAGCTGTCCACGTAACTTGACCAAGACATGATCTCCGTGACGGGGTGAGGTCACTACAATGTCCACTTGTCCAGTACGTTATGTCTGTAAGGGCATATTTGACCCGAGCTATGTGAATAAGCAGTTTGTGCCGGTCGATAGAGTCGCCACATCAAAGACTCGCTTAACTCAGTGTTTGTGGGACTTGTTTTCTCTCGCAACACGCCGGGGGCCAAGGCTGGCCCGTCTTCACTCACACTTAGATATCACTGTGAGGACACATGGTAAAAAGAACAAACACTCTTCCCCATAGAGCACTGTTACGGGAAGGAAGAAACCAATTATACACTGCAACCTGTTTACGTCGAATGCTTG
Organism: Gibbula magus; assembly: GCA_936450465.1. Classification (NCBI taxonomy): domain Eukaryota; kingdom Metazoa; phylum Mollusca; class Gastropoda; order Trochida; family Trochidae; genus Gibbula; species Gibbula magus. The sequence continues at coordinate 75,627,484 of OW388296.1, read as the reverse complement.
GTCAGAAAAAAGCAAGAAGCAGGAACAACGCGGGGCATTGTACGGCGATGCTACCTGTCTGTCTCTCTGCAGCTTGTTTGCTGTGTGCTGTGAGCACCGATCTTTCAACAATGTAAACTTACGTTGTCTTTGGATCGTCCCAACATCGTGTAGAGTAGGTGTGTGGCTAACTGCTGCTTACAGCGCTGTGACCAGCCGTAACTATCTTTACATCTTCAGGTTTACCTTGTATTTAGTTCATCCATGCATCGAGTAGTAGGTCCTCTCTACCTGAGCAAACACAGTGTTGCGATCACCGAGCATATCATATAAATTAAGCTAAAATATGAACGTATGGTATATCGTACTACCTTTAAAAATCCCGACAGGGTTCTATTTGTTGCATTTCTCTTCTTGTAGTGCCGACTTCTCTGAACAGAGCTCCCGTAGTATCTGAAATATGTTGGGTTTTTAAAAATATTTTGTATCTACCGGTAGATGATAGCTACGTCCCATGATATAATGACCTGAGTCTTTACATAGATATGCTCGCAGAATTCAGTGTCACTTGAACACATAGATTGTAACATACTTACAGCACAAATACATTATCCGTGTGTGTGTAATTAGGAACAATATTATATATGAGCCGTTATATATGTACAGAATACGATGTGCAAACTGGAGAGCTGGTGAGAAATGGTATAAAACGGTTATATGCATTCCACGTCTACAACCCAGCTTCTTCTAACGCCCGGATCGATAATACATTGCAGTGCATATATGCACGGTAACCGAATGGCCAGCGGTTTCGTATAATAACTCGTATATCCCTGTCAGCTGACGATGATGGATGAAGGATGCTAATCTGTATCACTGCAGAATATATTGAAGGACCATCAACTTGCTTCTGTTGGTGCACGTAGTAACATGCACCTCCCTCACGCGGCGGATCCAGAGGAGAGAGGGGAGGTTCCGTCGCCCCCCCCCCCCCCCCCCCCCCCCCCCCCCCCCTTTGAAATGTGTGCATGTACATTAGATGGACATTCCCCCTCCCCTTTTCAATGAGTGACCCTTCCCTTTCCGGACCCCCGCTGAATGGAACCTCCATGTGCTGACAGTGCTCTATATCAAAGCCTATCCATTCTCGTGTATCGTTGTCGTCTCTCCTCTAGGTTTTATCTATCACCCACTTCCCCACGGTACCCTCCGCACAACAGACACCAGTCGCTTTCGGTTTATTTTCAATTACCTATCAGTATCGACACACAATCAGCTGCTAATAAGCCTGTATTACAGAGCGAGCCGCTAATTCCACTCCATCACTGATAATAAGGAAGGACTTGCTCTAATAGGACAGCGTTTAGCGCTATTTACTTAGTGTTTGTCACCGCTCGTCGCTTCACACGCTTCGTCTCTCCGTGGTCATAAATTTGTAAGAACTCGGCTGTAATTTACAAGCCCTTGAAACTGTCCCCTGTGAAAGGTGCCGGCCACTGGGCCGTAATATCGCCATAATATCGACGTATTGTTGGTTTAGTATGGGACAGTGCTCGGGCTAACCGCTTGTTACTGCAGTGTTGTATGATGCGGACCATTGATGTATGGCGCTTGAGACCAGCACTGACAACTCGTTCTTGGTGTACGAAGCGTTCTTATAGCCGTGCATCTCTAGCTTTTAGAAAAAAGATAATTGAAATTTACTCAAAATATATGAAAATTGATAAAAAGGTGAAGTCTATGATGCACCGTTTACTAGACTAATGTTGACTAGTTTCTCATGTTGAACGTTGTTCAAAGTATTATCACAATGGAAACGAGTTTTTAGAATAAAAACATTGATATTTAATTATAATCTGTGAAAGTCGATACTAAATCACATAGCTAGTCCTAAAAAAGCGTTTTGTTTTAATACATTGCACAGAGTCTTCAAAAGTACCAATCTCGTTTTTAGAATTATAAAAGAAATGAAGTTGAATCCGAATCGATATTGCATTGTTCTCTGTATCAGCCTATTTTGTTCATTTATTTAACGTCTTATCACAGTGTTGAAGAGCCGGCATCTGTTCACAATCACATCTCCAATAAATATCAGCACACGGTAACAAATCGATAGATCCTTGTCTGACGGGCCGTAATGTATACGACAAACACAACGGAGCAATCTGTTTAGGTAACTAAAATGATTGTCCGGCGAGGAGATGAAATACAACTTGTGGACAATCTTAGAGGAACGTTTCATATTGACGCTGACAAGACAAAAAGAAAGGGTTCTGTAGAGTTAACTTTGTTTGTAACGCTCGCGGTGTCGTGGTATAGATGCTGACTACATTACCGTTTAGTCATTTGAATTGTAGATAGGTGCTGAAATAACGACGTCAGCATCTGTATCTCCCTGATGCTAAGACATGTTACAAATGGAAGTGGGTCTGTATTTGCGAAGCTCTCTTAGCGCTAAGAAAGTCGTAAATCAGTGTTAACGGACGGTACTTAAGACCATCTTAGCGCAATGACTTCATACAGACCCTGACTCTCTTTTTATCTTATATGACAATGTGCCACCGGTAGAGCGAAACATGCTTACTGACAATGCGATGACCAGCCCCCAAGGGTTCTTTGTTAAGTGGTCCCTGGTGTCGTCACTGATTTACAGTGATTCATACCCATTTTCTTGATAATATTTCCACGGAATGTCCATTGGAATCTGTGTCAGCAGATTTTCTCCAAGACCTGCTAAAAGAGGAGTAATACTGTATTAAAGGCTCTTGTTTTATAATCAATCATGGATCAGGACTAACACCAGTGTCTACATGAATCGTCATACTCTGTGTAGGGACCTTTAATGATATGTGGAAGAGTGTAATGGTATCGTATATAAAGTGACAAGCGGAAGAAACAAAGGTGATGGGTAGACTAGAACATCGGTCAACAGAGGTTCCCTGAACATATGAAATTAGTCTTCAGGATAATCCTAGCAGCTCATTGCTCACACGTCTCCGTTATGTAATGTTTGTGATTACTAATGGATCGGTATTGTTACCACGTTTATCATTGGTCGACAGGGCGGTCAGCTGTCACGTGCAGGGAGCTATAACATCTATAACTGTTTACTGACCAGTCTTCATTTCACGTTTAGAAGTGTTTAGGAATGTTCTCAGATCTATTGAAGCTTATCCCATGGTTGAATGTAATAATTGATGGGAACCGACAGCATTGATACAGTTCAACAATACCGAATAGGCCTACTGTTCTGCTAAAACACGACGTTTGACAGTGGTCTAGAAATCATTGAAGGTCCCACTGACGTTTTAACGTCTACACTAAATTTAATTTTAGATAATAAGAAATGTGAAATGGACACTTGGCAGTGAACAGATGATAATAAAAAATTAAACATCATTCATTACAGAAATTTGAAATATATAACATTAATATCGATATGATTTGATATTTAAGCTATCTGTAGTGTATGATGGAAATTTAAATATTACACTGCATGAACGATTGAACTAAGAGATCATATATGTATATACCTAATTCGTCTAAATCCTCTGTTCTTGATGGGGGCGGGATAGCGCAGTGGTTAGCGCGTTCGATTTCGGGGTTCGAATCCCGCCAGGGGCACGGCACGGCAACTTTGTCTGCAGTAGAGAACTGTTCTACACGCAGTAAGGTTTGGGTGCAATACTACACTGAATTTCAGCGTAGTACCACCCATGGTTCGCTGGTTCCAGCCGCTGCTCGCAGGTTTCACCACAGTGCATAGCCACATGGCATTGCGGGCTTTCTCCCTGCCATAATACTAGCAGCCGCGATATAAGTGAAGTACTCTTGAAAGCGGCGTTAAACCCCAACTCATTCACTCACTCACTGTTCTTGATTTGTTCACTACAAAAGTCAAGAGCAGCACCACGTCAACACACAGAGATACCAACATTCAGACAGCGCCGTACTTATTCAAACATGATGACCAAGTGAAAGGTGAATTTCATGATGCGATTTTCCTCAACACGAAATCCCTGAAGGCTAAGACTATATCCGTACCGTCGGCGTGGCTCGAATTATTCATAGGTCTATAAGTTTTCCAGACGATCTTGAGGAGAAATGAGAATATAAGACTGTTTTCCCTGGATAGTACATGTGCTATTTCTCTCATGAACACGGAACACATCCAATAAACTCGTTATATAGTGGAGCGCCCAGGTTAGGAAAAGTCGTTTCATCACGGACTTAGTCCGTGGTTTCATCAGCAATGTATTTTGCTCTCCGTGAAGTGGTTACATAAAATTTGTCTATGTATCAGTAGATAGCCCACCTCTTTATGTTTATTTGGTTGTAAGGGGTATGACACGAGCCCGTGGTTTGCCCTAAGAGGCGATATACGTGTGAGTTCTCACTGGTGTAGGGTTAGTGTGGGTTAGTTGCTCGTTAAACGGTTTATGATGATAAGCGTCTCTGTAGTGTGCCTCGCTGGGTTGATGTCTGTTTAATGACGGGAGGATGATATATGTTTAAACCCGTATTTTAAGGTACTCTCCCAATCCAAATAAAGGGGTTGATTGTTTCTTCTCCATTCTGAACAAGATGATCATGAGCTATGTCGCATAAGTTTATGATACACATATCTAATATTATATGTTTTTTTACTATGAATAATGGAAGTGTGTAAATATATTGAGTAATTCTATGTAAGATAGGTGCTCCCGGTCGGGCAAACCATGCTTGCCATTTTCACGAACATCAATCAATGCTTCGTTCACGTTTGATGTTACCGATTTTACCACATCACATCTCTAACGTCTTTTAGAACCGCTTGACTTTGATAATTGTATGGTTGCGTTTGATATCCTGACACATATACAAAATGTTGATCTGTGACCCAAGAATTAATAATACAAATGTTATGCTCTTTGTATATGTTATACTGGAACGTGTCCACATTTATATCTGCCTATAGTATAGCTAAAGATGTACAAATGTGTTCTGTTTGTTCCATAACGCATATAGCTATAATCGATATCTACTATATATATATAACGTATACCTACAAACACAATTGTGTTCTCTTACAACTATAACTTATAGCTACAGACGAAACGTTGGTCGGATACAAATTATGAATATATAGGCCATGTTTCACACAATTACACATGCTATCATAGCTGAACTAACTGGACACTAAGGGAGCATTGTGTGCCGTGGTGCATATTTGCAAACGCGTAAGTGGTCGTATGAAGTGGTGTGGCATATCTTTAGAAATTCAGACACTCTTTTTGCTGAAATTTTCATTCCAGAGACTAAACATTAGTCTGTGAAAGCGAAAGTGGTAGTCATAAACGTATGGTTACGTCAGTGGTATAGTTGCATGCCAAATGTCTTCAAGCCTGTTCCATTAGCCTATATCTCGACATGTGATTCCCAGACCGGCAGATGTGCCACTGTTCCCCCTTACACACGACCAGTCACCTGTATGTAACACACTAACATATGTACATATTGATGCCTCTAGTTATCCTTATCTGTCTCTGTGCTCTAACATTAGGCAAGTCGCGTAATCTCCTTCTCTATTAGTCCACGAGACGGTTCGACCATATGGCCACAGATTCACCAGACTAAAGTCTACACCGGGTTTTGGTTCTTATTCCCTCTGCATTATTCAGCTTCCGGGAAATTAGTAAAATGACCTTGTGGTATTTCTTGCGAGTCAGTTATTTGATTTTTATGACGAGAGTCAGATGTCCCGTACCAGATGCAGCTAGGCCGTGCTATTAGCCTGTGATCTATCGATTTGTATTGAGAGTACTGTTACCGACGAGAAAGAATTTTACTGGCGCTTCGTTCAATTTGACCTGTATTCTCTGGTATTGTTGTTTGGTAAAGTAAGAGTTAACCAGTTCATGTTTTTCTGGACTTTGTCAATATTAACATTGTGCTGCATACGGTTTATAAAACAAATTGAAAGTGATTCCAGTATCGTGTTTAGTAGAATGAAAAAGAGATTAAGATAGCAGGCCAACTGAACAAGAAAAAAATGGCATTTAGATGACAGAGAATGGTGTCCGACTTTTATTTGACGATTCACTATCCCCCTTAAATCGCGGGTACTTGTAAACATGTAATTTCAAAGTGTTGAAGAATTACAAAAGGAACTGTAGTTGGGACGTATCATTACTACCACAGTAGACTATCACAGACGTTTATTACCTACCTATATAAGTAGACGGATAAACAGACGGCTGAGAGACAGATGCCAATCACGGCAATGGTTGAGGAATTTGACCCGCCGCCAGCATTGTCTTGTTACAGAATGTTTTATTGGCAAATTCACCCCATGAAAGTAAGTAGATATTGGCCTCTTTGATTCAGTAATTATTGGGGAAAGAGACTTTTATAAAACTGTCAGCTGTGATTTATTTCTGGGAGTTTTGGTGTCTGGTTAATAGATGAGGGGAGACAGATAGAACGCCACAGGTGAGACCAGGCCCAGGTAAGTGTAATTGATGGAACGTTAATCGTCAACAGGGAATCTTTATGGTTGGTCGTCTCAAAATGTGGATGTTACATTTTTTTGAGAAATTGACTCGAAACGATTCGGTGATTTGAAAACGAATTTTAGCTAAATTATACAGATGAATTGTGTATACAAAATTTGTTTAAAATAATATGTTGTCACAACATACTGGTCTACCATAGCAAGGTAATTTGTCTGAAAGATCAAGTGATATGCTGATGAACGTTTGGATTCAATATACCATTGTTGATGATGCAGTCAAAGACAACAAAGCATAGACCAATGGCCAGGCGTGAGAAGCCTATAGGTAGCCTACTACACTTTGATCTTAACTAAAAGGCCGAGAAGCCTAGGTCCCCTACATATACCGGGTACTCCCAATTCAGTTATCAATGGAAAGTCAGAATATGCATACGTGTATATGTAAATTTACGTTTAACGACTGGTAATCGTAAGTTTGATCTATCTTATAAGAATTTTCCCAAACAACTTTTGATACGCCCCCGCTGCTATAAACACGGACTCGTCTCGCAGACCGGTAAGGCGTTGATGTCCACACGATCCAGGCGACTCTGATAGCGTCGCGTGTTTCATACACTTGTAGACAAACAGTAATGAGAGGTAACTTTCCCAAGTTCTCGTCTACCGGATTATACAGTACTGGAGCCGAGATAATCCAAGCAAAGGTGTTTGTTGCTTTTCTGGAACCACTTGTTTTTCTACTCATAAACAAAAGAATTATTTCGGAATGTCGACTCCGATTCAGAATATAATCCGCAGGATTAGGGCAGTCTTGTTTGAAGGAGACGATTTGCTTCCTCGTACTCATATATCTGTCCCCAAACTACCCCGCTCTCAGATCTAGTCTTATGATACCTGTCCTAACAAACAGACAGTCGTATTTATAAGTACTGAATCTCTCTTTTATCTACTGTTTATTTGTTTCTCTTTTACTTTGATGTAGGCGGGTTCATATCTCCCCAACAGAAATAAATGCCTCTGTTTCATGAAGAGCATATTTTATACAGGTTCTTGCCAGAGGCTGTTTAAAACTCTTTGATTTGTCATCACAAGGCTTTTTTGTATTCAATTTGAGATTTTGTCATAAACATGACAAAATATATTGTTTCCACGTGCATATATTTTGCCCAAAAAATGGTTTTCAATGAATGAAATGGGTAATGTGTTACCAGGAAACGCTGATATTCATCTCTACAAAAAATCATAGATTAAAAAATAAATGATTAATAGATTTATGTTTCCGGTAAATATTCAAGGAAATAAAACATGACTTGAAAGGAAAAGTTAGAATGACTGTATGTTTATTCTTCTCTTGATCTTTGATAACATATCCTGCAGGCTCAATGGTAATTAAAACAATATGATTTATGAGAATATAAGGTAAGATTGGATCTCTTCAAAATGAACAATGCTTTTAGCCCCGACACAGATGTTACATCATTAGTATACACAGTGTGTTCCACAATAACTTGTTTAATGAATGTCATGGACATACTTTGTTTGAAGTTCCCTGATATTGGCAGAGATAGTTGTGACAATATTCTCCTGACAGCTAGTCAATAGATGGAAAGGGTTTTCCTTACAACAAAGCCATAAAAATATTGATACTATCCAAGCTGTCTCCTCTGGAACATTTTAAGAGAGTTCAAACTTTGTTCGTGTCAGGAACGTTGATATCACGTTATCATATTTATGTTTTTTTGTTAATTCTCAAAGATATTGTGTTACTTAATTATGTGTAACTATTCATTCTGAAGTATCAATATCAAAATTGATTATGGTTATATTTGTAATTAGGCAAGATATAAAGATATACAATTCTATCTAAAGAGAATGTACAAGTATTTCATCCAAAAAATAAGCTAAACTTTAAATATTATAAAATTCACAAAGCAAAACATGCAAAAGTTTTTTTCTTCTTAGTTTTGAATATTTACAAAGTTGTTATTCGATCAGTAAACCAATGGGGTTAATCTGAAATAAAACATTTTACAAAACAGTTTAAAAAAAACAACATGTTTGACTTTTCCATTAAGGAAGCAATTAATTAGGCAATTGATTTGATGTTAAATTTGTTGATGAAACATTTAAACAGTCCTCCAGTTAAGAAATTTAATACTTTAAGTCGAAAACTAATTTTCTAAAGTAAAATGACTTCACATTATTTTCGCCAAATTTGATTCGTACGAGCTTGTACTGAGCAGACTTAAAGATTTCCCATCGGGTGAGCTGGAGCCAGCCTTTCACACCAGGGATAACGTCTTGTCAGTTCAAACTTCTTAGTACTAATTAAGTGATTTGATTAATACAAAAACTAGTTTGCCAGTCATATGAAAAACATCATGTAATATTAACTGCTTTAGTTACGAATGCATAAATTTATCATCCTGCAGGAGTTATTAGGCAGTATTAATACAAATAATACCATTTTCCATAAATTTGACTTTAAAGTAATGTAGAAGAAGAAATAAATGTCAATCTGTTCCCTGTATGATAACTTATAACTCTGATTGATAATCATATGCAAATTTCTACACTGTGTTGGTGTTTCCAAATTGACCTTCATTGTCGCAGGCATTAAGATCAAAAGTTTTTATGCACTTTTGAAGTATTTTATCGATGATGAATCGCACAGGGAAAGAGATAGTTCATAATTAACATCACGACATCGCCCTGTGATTAATGCTGTATTAGTATTCCAAACACTTCTCCCGCGGGAACCGCTGACACAAATTCAAGTCTAACTTCTAACTTTTAATGTTCTTGGTTTCTCTAATGATTTTCAGTAGCTTGGACTGCCAGACTCTAAAACAGCTTGTACTTTCAAGCACGAAGCAGGGTGCTGAAAGTCACTAATGGGAATTAAACATATTGGCCATTAGTACCGGGGAGTCAGTGCTGCCAATTTATCACCAATGATGCCACCAACAGACAATACCAAGTCACATCTTCCTGGGGTGTCAAGCGATAGTCTCCAGACAAAAGACTAAAGCCGCCATTACTACTAGCCCTCTCTGAGACAATAGTCCACTTGAGGTTTTCGCTTTCAAGGACGTTTTTTGTTTAAATTTTTTCTTCGGTACCGTCTGAGTCATCTAAATTGATGATTATTTTGTTGAAACATATACTTATTGGATATATCTAAGGTTGGTTGTACACTTGTGTTTAATTAACATTCATAACAACTTTTAAATTGTTTAATGAACTGATGCAATAGGAACATGTTCATTTATTTCAGGGACAATGTTTTGATAATGTTTCAGTCATCCAAGATGATTATTCTTTTGTTTTACATATACCTATGTGTTTTTTATTCTTCAATTTTGAAAGATATGATTTAGCTTGAGCATATATTAATTACATGTAGTTTTACACACTTTAAATATATATTCTTACTTTTCATGCTGTTAAAAATATTTGAATGAATACATTTTGATGGATTATTCAAGATCCACATCTGAAGAGAGTTAGAAAATTACAAAATAACAAATAGATTGCTATCTTTTTAAAGATACTTTGTTTTATCCCTAAATATGACAGTGTAGATCATAAGGTGTAAAACAATGTTTGCCTGTTTTACAGAATATTCAAAAAGCAAATGCAAAACCATACAGCAATTTCATAACATTTGCACTATTTTTCAGAAATTGATTTCATGACATCCAAACTGTAAACATGCACCTTATCAGTTTTCAATCATCGCTCTCTTGACCCTCCCCCAATTTCCTTCTTTTCCCCATTTCTTACCTTTGATAAGTAATTTAAATCAAATTCTGTCCCTTTCAGTTCCATCACACTATCACCCCTCAATAGAAACCTGTCTCCAATCCCCTGACTCCCATTACAAACACAGCAACTATCAGTCAATCACTTTCAGGTATACAATATCCTTACCTGTGCAAGCCGTCAATGCAGGCAGGTAAATGACCTTTGATGGTCGATACCTTTATGTGATGAATGTGGCCCCCCTGGGCCTCCCTAGATAACACATCCACCTACACATGCTAGATGGCAATCTGGGACCTAAGTGTATGATAGATGGAAGGGGGAATCTGTTAATGTTTTAATCCCATCACTAATGAAAGACTTAGCTTGGTGCAAGTGCTTGTTGTATGACTTCAGGGCTCACGTAATGAGGTGCTATCAGGCAGGAAAGTTGGTTTTATGAGGCTTTATGGTGTGTTTATGTAATAGTAGCGCCCTCTGATTAATTGCCTGTTATACTGGATGGCTGTAAGTGAAATGGTGGTGAAATATGGTCATGAATTGCCTCTAGACACAAGTGCTTGGTAATGAACATGTAATTATAAAATTATGGTCAACTTTAACTCTGAAACCTTTCAAGACCTTAGAATCCTAACTTTAAGTGTGATTTCATGTTTGGTAAAGAATTACATACTCAGATATTAATATTTAGGTAATTTCATGTTGTAAGTTAGATTTTAATGATTTTGTGAGAATATTATATTTAATGACATTTCTGCTCAGAAGCTACAAATTGTATTTTCTCTTATGACTGTAATCATACATAACATATTAAGTTGAAAATCAATTTTGTTAGTAATTCGAATGTCTCTTAAAAGAGAATATACTTCATTAAATAGTTAAAATATATTTGTTAAACTCCAATTGCTCATATAACAGAAGATTGAAGACATAAAATTTTGGATACAAGATCAGTTTATCATTTGATATCCAATTAGATTATGGACAGATTTTGTTCTTTAAGTAATGAATGTTTTTAAATTTTTCTATAAAAATATAACTCTTTGAACAAGAGTTGCTAATTGCACAAAGAGAGAGCAAATTTTTGAAAACTTGTTTTTCATAATCTTCAGAATATAATGATCAATTATTACATAATGCAACGTTTCTCCTGAGCAGTTTATTTTTCAAGTTATTTGTCCATATTTCTCTACATTTGGAATAAAAACATTTCAAAACAAGAAACTTCACTGAACCATATCTTTATTAAGAACCAACAATGGTGGACTTAATCAAGTAGATTATGTGCACTCATTAGTCCAACTTATCATTCATTTAAATGATTTGGAGCTTGAAACCTGTGCATTTCCTGTGCAATTGTTGACTGCAGATACTCTTGTCCCTAACTTGAACCATAGATTCATCTTCAAAAGACACATCTGTCATCAAAAGAAAATAATTTTAATCATTGTCACCAAGCCTTCTGAAATAAAAACAAGTTATCTGGCAAATAGAATGCCTGTTATCTGTCCTAATCAAGCATTTTTTGCTGATAATGGAAGCAGTAGAGCGAAAACGTCGTCAATTGCCTGATTTGGACTGCGATTGATAATTTGAATGACAGCTGTCAAAATTCATAAGCATGACAATTTTTCAAGGCATTCCTGATTAGCGTGACAATTATAATCACCAAGACTACAAACACGTTTTTTCCCCGCAAAATGTTATGTATTCATATTTAATTTTATCATTGTTAATTATCAGGTATGGAATAACATGCTAATTGATTATGCAAGTGTTTGCCTGTCTATCATTTAGGCAGCTGAACTCCTTCCAACAACTTACGCATTAATCGTGCTCATTATGGTCTAATTAGGCAGAGACTAGTGTAGAGAGAGACTTTGACAAGTGATTATAGGTCCTTGTTTTCTCGATTGTTGTCCAACCCTGCACATGTTGTCTTCGCTTTGAAGTCGGCTCCAAATATAGAATGGGCAGGAAATAATTACTCGTTACTGATGAAGATCTGAATATTGATCCGTCAACAACTGATGCGAAACTTTCAGATCATTAGAACAGTTTACTTTAAAAGTGATCAAAGGAAATATTGAGTGACAAAAAGTTGAAGAGGCTTCGAGTGACAGTACTGTTACATTTTCTTTCTACTAAAAATACTGGAAACAAAAAGTTGACCTAAAGCGATGTAGAGATTCTCAAGTTGGTACCGACTGTTCCTGTAACACCAATAGTGTCGTTTGTTCATCATGTCAACTCCATTTGATTTGTCAAGTGACCGACACAATGGATATGAATATTAATTAGGCTGGTTTATGCAGATGGGGAGGCTGGCAGATCATTTGGTCGGTCCCTCTCAGTCTAAGGAAGAAGCTCTCTCTTCTCTCCCTCTCATTCACGCGCTCTACGACATCTGTGATTGTCATTTCAGAGCCTGACGCAGGACTCGGGATTCACAGTGACGCTGGGTCGCGACGCGGAAGGGTCGCTTGGCTTCAACATAATGGGAGGTTTCACAGTGAGTATTCAATGCATGTGTAGCGCTTGCCGGCTAGGGCCTGTTGTTACTCAAAAACGATTGTTGAAACCCACATCTTCTCGCACATTTAAACCGAATATTTGATTGTTGTTCTTATTACAACAGAAATGGGTTGTTACTGTTTTGGGATGTTGTTATGTCAGATATCAGCGTGTCATCTTTGACATTTAAAGATATGAATTCGATAATAAATAATGATACTTTTTATACAGTTGTCATCCTCAACTGTGGATAACAAACAAGAATTTACAAGATTTATAAGATTCTCCGTGGCACAAAAGATCTCCCAGTCGTCTAGTTGACATAGTAAGATCAATACACCAGTCCAAATGGCCGAGGCTATCTGTCTGTCCAGCCAGGGAGGAAGCAGAGGATGTTGTTACCATGTCCAGAGCGGAACAATGGATAATCACCCGGATTATCTCCCAGCGGGAGGGGGATACGAGGGGCACCTGCTGGACACATATATCTCCAGTGTTATATCCCTGGTCTGGTCAGTTTGGTCAGGCTGGTCAGTGATGGATGAAGGTGACCAAGACCGATCCACTGCCCTACTTAAACCAGTGACCTCTCCTGGGACAATCGGAGACAGGAGACCCGACTTGGTCAATACTGGAGTTGAAGCAGTCTGGACAGATACTCAGTGTCCTAATGACTGCCTGCCACTGTTAATAAGGAACTATTTGTCCTGAATGGTGACTGAAATCCACTTGATATAGATCTTGATGGATATTATCAAACTAAATCCACAATAAAACTATCGGATATTCTTTTGTTGGAGCTCTAGGATGAAAATATGATTAATAAATCAGCCATTTAAGATGTATTATTTTTTTATAGTCAGTATGATAGTATTTTTATGACATTCATGAATTTTAGTATTTCATGTTTATATAATTCTTTGATTTTCAATATTTCTTTTATTTTAATATTCTTTACGGGGTGTTCTAAATTTCTTCTGAGAAGTAATATGAGGTCAAATTCATTTCTTTGAAAAAACCCATCAAAATGTCTTCTTCTAAAAGTTTTTATCAATACAAATTATTAAAGTTTGCTAAAAAGTTTAAGCTGTAACAGAAATTACTTGATATCCCATTGCAACAAAGTCAATTTGCAACAGTATTAAGATACGACACTGCAAGAGTAAACTTAGACAATCTTTCAGTTGAAAGGATTTGTAGGAATTCTAGATGTTCGAATTGTAATTACATTTGCTAGAGTAACTTAGACCTATTGTTATCAGCTATTCCACTGGAACCCGAGTTGTCAGGTAATGTGCAGTATAAAAGTAATGAATTTACAAAAGTAACAAGAGAAGAGAAATGGGTCTTGACATTTCATCGTTGACCTGAGGGATATATAATAACACCCAAAGTGCAAACAAACTTTGATTAAAAACTCATCTTACCCTGTTCTTCTAATATAACAATGAAGGATAAAATTATTTGTGAAAGCAAATAATTTTAAATTCAAAATTTATTACAAATACTTAGTGTAGAAATTTTTTGTAATTGCAATAATATAAATTGAATCTGTTACCGAAGATGATTATTGCCTTTGAAAGAGAAAATATTCAGATTTAAGAAAAGGTATGTCAATTACAATCTCATATTTTCAGTTCAATACAATTTGTTAAAACCTCATTTTGGAAAATACTTATGAAAGCGTGTATTAAATTAGGACCATACCCTGGCTTAGAACTTTTGCTCTGAGGTTGTCAGTTTTTGAAGGGTTTTTCTTTATGTACTCATTAAAACTGACCAAATTTCACTTTATTATTTTACTTATCTTATTCTTTAAGTTTGCATGCTGTGAATAAAGGATGCTGTATAATAATAAGCTATGCACTAAATATATGTTGTAGTTGACAGCTAAAGTCTTGATCGGATATAATTGATAAATGTCAGGTATTTGCTTTCAAGCTTGCAAGAGCTATGAAATCCATTGAGATTGTCATAAGCTTTATATTACAATATTATCAGCTGTAGGGGAACATGACACAGACAAGGTAATTCATTATTCTCAGTTGCAGGGAAATATCTTCCAAGTTTTTCAATCAGAAATGATTAGTTTTTAGGTAAATACAACTTGTATTATGACTGACAGTTGAAACATTTTATTGGAAGAACTAAAGGTCTGTTTTGCCTTTGATAACCGCTGACCTTAAGCAGGAAACATTAGTTCGGATAATCAGTTTCTTAAGGTAGTGTAAACTAGTGTAATAATCGCGAGCAGAGAGCGTAGCTGCCGCCTTCAGATATTGTAAGACTAGATTAAGGGTTTATCAGAGTAAAAAGAGTTTAATTCACCTGTGAGAGCCGGGCTTTGATGTGGGTTGGGGTGGACGGGATTAAGTTCCACTAGATTAATCCGCAGGTATGAATAGAACTCCACCACTCCTTTTCAACACGGTAACAATTCTCCGCTCAATGTTTGGTTTTGATGAAAAAAGTTGCTTGCAACCTTTGATGAAATCAAAAATTGTTGAAATATTGAATATGAGGTTATTAATTCTTCGCAACGACAGGGGTGGTTCGTTTGCTCCTTAATGAAGATCTCTTTTAATTTCAGTCTTAGCTTTTAAGAAAATCATTTGAGAAAGGCTCGGAGACAGTTTCCATTTATCAACAAGGCCACGCTCCATTAGACAAAATCATTAATTTTTGGCCGTCCAGTTGAGAGCGTGGGCCAAATACCCCTCTCATGGGACCCTTTCATTTTTTCCCTTTGTAGAAATTCATCTTGATTTATTGTGCTAAGTGTTCGTTCTGTAGTCTTTAAATCCGACTCGTCCAATAGGCTGAGTACTGAAGGCTTCTTCAAACAGGGTACAGTTGGAATTAACTCTGTTTGAACATTTAACTCCAGATAAACAGCCGTCAGCCGCCACAATTAACTCTATACGATGATGTAATGTTTTTAAACCCATGTATCATTTCTGTCAGCACTGCTGTCAGAACACCGGCATCTTCAAGGTCTCCCTGTAGAGGGCGCTCTGTCGCTGATCTCGATAAGGTAGACTATTAGCGAGAAACGAGGAAGTGAGGACTGAGAGATTTTGTACTTTGTGTTCCGTAGCCTTGTCTCTTCATTTCTCGTTTCTCTTCCCCATCAAACGACTTCATCAAACCTCGCAGATTAGAAACCGACATTGTAGAAAAAATAAAAGAGATTTTATCAATTTCTTTTGAAAAAATCCCTTTGTGAAACAAGAATTCTGTCAGTTTAAATCCCAAATGGCATTCAAATTAGAAATAATTTCATTTTCAAGTAACAAGAGAATATTTGATGTTTGAGCTACCAAAATTAAAGAAAGGCAAATCATGTAAAGATTAGGAAAGAATTATCCTGATTTATTATTTCTCTCTGATTTAACAAAGGTACAATTTATGCAAGTAATTATCAGCTGACTTGACCTCACTGATGTTTGAACTTGTGAGGGGACATAACTTTACGTCTGATTGTGTTGCATAGTGTCAACTCCCTAACACAATATTAATGAGAGAGTATTACATGCTAAAGGATATAAGAGAATATAACATTTAGAGAATGGGGGAGTGGAGGGGGGGAGGGGGGGGGGGGGGGGGGGGGGAGGGGTTCAGACCATTGAGGATTGATCCCCTTTATGTTTGCATATGTTTGCATATGTTTCTATATGTTTGCATATGTTTCTTTATGTTTCCATATGTTTCCATATGTTTCGATATGTATGTTTATGTGTGTATATGTTTGTACATGTATGTATATGTATATACATGTGTATGTTAGGAGACCTGCACTTCTGTACCAGAAGGTTAATATGTAATACGGCAGTTAGTTCCCAGGAGATATCTCCTAATTGTCCACCTGTCTCTGTAGACTAAAGAGTCTTTCGGCATGTCGGACATTTTATCTTCAGTTAATGTACCTGATTTTACGAGATTGCACGTGGATCTGGACAAAGGTCGGGTGAAAGCGTGGCGGTTAGTTCAGCAGTGTGCCGTGGTCTAACAGCCCGTTATAGTGTCTCTTTAAGTAGCCTCGCTATGATGCCTTTGTTTGGGATCATTCGTCTCTTGCCTCCCTTCCACCCTACCTGTTCCCACTATCGTAAAATTGAGATAATTATTTATATCCTGATGGTATTAATTGCTTTATGGTATTTGAAATATGAAAAAGATTACGTTAAATTAATGTCATGAAGTGCATTTTATCACCCTATCAAATTTGAAATGGGGAAGGGATGCATTACGAAACAACGTTGGATTCTATTGATATAATGAATTTGAACCCAAAAGTGTAGGATTTTGGCAGAAAAGGGTATAAAAGTATGTTTTTGGTAATAAAACTTAAATAAATGTACTTGAGTACATGCTTGTGTCATTGGGTGTGGATCTGTGTGTTACGGACCAGTTTATACCAATTGTCTCCATAAACAAGTGTATTAGTTTATAGAGATAAATGGTTTAACTACAATGACAAAGAGATTGTTACCGGTAATACTTTATACTGCAAATATGGTTATATTGTACATAGTTATTTTTCTAGGATTAAAATTATATTGGATACCAAGACAACCATCTATTTGTACTATACATATTTTATCATTATGGAGCAATGGCCTACACTTTCAAAGTTTTGAAAACAAGGAAATCAAAATTCTTTAAAACAATTTGAAGATGCTTCTGTCTCAGTCTCAATCATAAGTATTCTTTCCTGAAAAATGTTGTTAAAAATTTGCAGAATATCTGCAAACTGACAATCAAGAGAAAATTAAGTGAAGTAACAGTGAACAATCTTAAAAATCATCCTTTGAAAAGAAGTTCACCTTTGACAGGCTTATTTATGACTGTCATCTTTCTTTTTTCTTTTCAAATGAGGAAATTTGAAGGAGGCATTAATCCCCCTCGTCCTCAGATCTAACTTTGAAGATCGGAACTCTTCGCATCGAGTGCTGAAAAGCATGGTGGAGAACTTTCTTTCGAAAAAGTTAAAAAAGAGTTGAGAATTTTTTAGGCACATTGATGTGTGAGGACCTCTCCTTGAGAGAGTTGATTGCCCTTGCTGTTGATTTCGTGTGATTGTCTAATGTTTGATCAACTCCCAATCCATCCCGCGGGAGGAATTTCCAGTCAGGTAGAGTTTGCAGACGGCCCTCAATCCCACAAACTAAATTTCCTTTTGTAGGAATATAATTACGTCTGTGGTAGGAAAGAGAACTCTCTGACGAGAGAGATCAAAAGGTTTGTCTGTTTGAGGGGCCTGGGTCGTGACACTCAATGTTCAATGTCATTAAATATTTATCCTCAATTTGAAAAGACGCTAGTGTTTGTTATACCTTCTCCCAAGGAAGAGAGTTACAACATATAAGTGCCGTTGGCTCTCGTCAAAGAGCTTATGTTTGACACTTCTAGACAAGTTGGGGATGCTTATTATCTCAGTAATCGAGAATCCATCTACTCCTGTATATCAGGCGGCCATTATGAGTGGCGTGGTGTTCCCAGATTTGACTGATTTGGTTCGGGGATACTGATATGATTGTGTTGACCAAGTCTGGCGGACACGCTTAGCTCGATGCGATCAGACATTCGGATAATAATACCGGATTGTTTTATTGTTTATCTCCCTCCCTTTGAAGTCATTATTTCAGTCAAGTCGGTCAACGGCGGACTTAGTTACTGCAAATATACCCACTATCGGCTGAGGGGGAAATATGATTGATAAACACGGTCCCGGAGATTGACTGTTTCTATAAAACACATCTCTCGGGACATCAGAGGCTGGCTGACAGCTTAAAAAAGTCATCAACAAGAGCCTCGTGTTAATTGTACCAAGTGTTTCCTCTGCAGTAGTTATGAATACTAAGAAGCTGAAGTCCCACTAACTACTGAAGATTGCTGTTGTTCTGCCCAGTCAATCAATGTCACCCAGCTAAACCAAGGTCTAAGAGGTGTAGATATAATTAATGATTATTTTCTCAGCCCCTCCTTTGGGGATTGAGAAAACCATTTATGAATAATTTAAGTCTTTGGAGCATAAAAAAAGTCCGGAATTGGTACAGCTGTTTTAGTTAAAATGTTCAATTCCATGGATGTCAGATTTCTGCGGTCCAAAGGCCAGAAGACGAGTGACCTGTCACTGCCATAGGGATTATTTCGACTATCCGGTGGGATTCTCTCTCTCTCCCAATTATTGCCACTGACCTGCTTATTAACAATGTGCAATAATTTTAATCAATATTAAAAAATGAAAATGAAAAATGATGTTTTTCATGAAAACACAATTACCAGATTCCCCTGCAATTTAATCAGCGTGTGATTCTGTTCAAGGTTCCCAAGCCATAACCAATGATAGAATTTACATTTTTGGGTGATTTCTATTGAAATATGAATTTAAAGTTATTTAAAGTCTCTTTTAAAGTAGTAATTATTGTCAAAATGTTAATTGATTATACCTATAGCTTCTTTTGATTATGCTTGATTGATTACAGTTTTTATCATCATTTTGTGTCATACACAACAATATTTCACTGGTGTAATACCATTGCAGGAGTGATGTCATAGTGATGTCGGTTGTGATGTGACAATGGTATTTTGCCTTGGGTGACTCACGGAGTGTCAACCTACTCTAATGTAGTAATGAATGTAATACTAAACCTGCTTCTGTGTAATACCGTTTTATTAAACTCACTCAGTTAATAATAAATTGTTAGTTCATCTAATTCATTTTGTCATTTTGCATTTGCAAAATGGAAAGAAGATTCTTTTTAATTTTCAAAATGTCAGCGTGCTATTTTCATTGTATACATCGAGGGTAAATACATATACTCAGGTAAGTAAAGTCACCTGTTCTCCGATGGTGAGAAAACGATCTGATGACAAGTACTTGAGCACTTATTTACCTTGTTGACACCGTGTTTGTTGTGTAGATCGTATTCCTGACATATAAGAGGCCATATTTCACTTTTGACAGCAAAAGTGTCGCGATCATTTCCATATTATTTGATTAATGTCATAATGTATGGGGAGTCATAAACAGCGCTTAAGTACCATACAAAAACACTTTCCCGTTTGATTCTAGAGAACTAATATTTGAATGGGGTAGAAATTTCATTTAAAATTGTGAGAACTTTTTGCTTATCAGGCACGATGGGGCTTAAAATATGACATGGCAAGGCATCTGTAAACTTTTGCATTTTTTAATTAGAATATGATAATATTTTAAAAATTTAATCTTCAGGTTATTTTGGTCTGGTAAAGGATTTATGAATTTAGCTATTGAAATATGGCACACATGTACCTGTCTAGAAAAGATTTTCAAAGGATTATCTTCCAAAGTAATCGTGTTGGATTTCACACTTGTGCTAATCCTTTTAAACTCCTGGATTGTTGAACAGATAACTTAGAACAAATCCAGGATTAGTAAATCAAAATACAGAACACCATTTTATAAATTGCAAAGCAAAGTCTGTGAAAATCAATTAAAATTTTTCCTAGCTTGGCGATCACCTCAGTGGTCGTTATCCGTACACTCAAACACTATCCATAACTTGATGTGACTAACACTTATCCCTCCTGTAAACTTCAGGTAATGTTTATTGAAATATCTCATGATGTCAACTGACGACTGGTTTTGTGTTACACTGAGATTAGTTGTGTTATCTGTGGGTAAACAGTATCCGAGACAGGTGCTAACATCAAAGTGTAGGTATGTGATGAAGACTTACCTGAGACTTACCTGAGATCTGTGTATGCTATACAATACTTACCGAAATACCTGGGGATTAAGTGGGAGGAGGGACAAAACCTAGGAACGAAGGCAACATTTCAGAATTATTAACATTTGTTTTTCTTAAACAAATGCAAGAGCAAAGAACATTTTAAAAATGTATCCATTCAATTTTCAAAATTAGAATATATTTTTTCTCTCGAGTTCGTATGAGTAATACCTGAACGAGCTCAATAAACGGTAGATACTGAATGAAAATATCATACCTAAGGAAAATAGAATTAGAAATTATTTTAGCAACTTAAGTGTCAAAGAAGAAGATTTTCATTTTTTTAAAAATTTACATTATACAATGAAATTATACAATATTATCGTTT
Organism: Gibbula magus; assembly: GCA_936450465.1. Taxonomy (NCBI): domain Eukaryota; kingdom Metazoa; phylum Mollusca; class Gastropoda; order Trochida; family Trochidae; genus Gibbula; species Gibbula magus. Next base: position 75,606,630 of record OW388296.1, on the reverse strand, counting down.
GATATATATAAATATTGAGAGATTTCACTTTAAAAAAAATTTGTTTTATACCATTACAGATACCAAACTATTTTGTATTGAACTTGTCAAAATCATGTAAAATTAGCAATTACTGAATTGAAATATTGTTCAGAAAATCTATCAAAGTTGTTGATCCTTTTTCGTTATATTTGCTGGAGTGAATAAAATATATTCATCATATATTTATATCAGATATTGGAACTAAATACATGTATCAGTATGTTGTCACCCCCCTCTAGAGCCCCGTGAACTTGTTATTCCAGGTAAGTGACTTGATTCACTTATGTGCATCAGAGATCCCATGTTATTAAGCTGTGCACAGTAATGATGACACCATTGAGTAACGTTATCCATGGGGCTACCGACGAGTGGGATTATATGCGCTTGCCTTAACAATGATCTTTTGTGTGGCCGGCTTAAGTTATGATCTTTTAAGACTCTTTCTAGCTTTAATTCAGCAGTTTGAGTTGAAGATGATAAATCCGACTGCTTTGTTAGGTTTTAATGGTTCAGAAGGAATTATTCTAGAATTTCGTGTTCTGTGGGTGGTGAGTAATGAATTTGTAAGACTTTATCCCTTTTATTTATCTCTGACTTATTTGTTCTGTCTTGCGATAAACATCTTAATCCAGGAACCTAAAGCTTTATTTATCCACCTGGTTGAAATGAATACACGATGACCACAAAGCGGAGATTTGGAGACAACTGGAGCAAAGTTAATTAATTTAGATTCAATCATTTCATTGTCAAGACATTGAATATTCCTTTATGATTTAACAAGCAAATGAGTGTTGTTATTAATGAATGAAAGAGCGTTTTAGCATGTATTTTTACAATAAATTGTTATCATAATATCAAACCCATCACTCATTCCATGTCTCAATGATTATAATTATTGTATTATTGAAAGCATTATTAAAGAATATCATAATTTCAATTATCATACATGTGTTTCACCGAGAGCATAATAATCTGTATTATTCTAATCCCGAACCAAAACAACATTCTCATGGAGTGTGAATAGCAAGAGGGGAAATGTGCGACCCCAACAATAGAGGTCAAACTTAGAGCGCTCACAATTAGTAAGGAAAACCCTGTCACTGACAGACCGTAATCCAAAAGGTTTCTTTTATCAATTGTTTCATTACTTCAGTGAATTAATTAGTATCTCAGCTGCTGTTGTTTTTCCATTTGTCCGTTGGTAGCAGCTAGTAGAAACGCCACGTAAGAATCAACTGAAAAAGCACGGAAGACCCGCCATGCGTGATATTAAAAATTTGCCAATAACAGTAGTACCATCAATCAAGTTGTCAAAGATTTCAAAGCTCAAACTCTTTCTAATAAAAAGGGACATCAATCGGCGCGAGGAGGGTAGCGCCAGCCAGTGAGCGAGTGACCATCCTGATGCTAATAGACTGTCCCTCACTCATTTACAGAGGAGGATACAGCCTCGTCCCCTCTAGTCGCTGGTACCGCAGACAAAGGGAGGCTGTTTTTATTTCATTATATACTGATTCATAACAGAACGTGGGGAGACTCGAGACAGACACTAGTGACTCACAAGTACTCAATTCTCAAACTCTGATTTCACTGTCACATGTACTCCCAAGATTTGATTCAAATTTTATCAGATTCTCAAAGTGGTTAATTTCCTTGACATCATTTGAAACTCACTTAAGAGGACTGCTACAATATGGTTTTTAGCATAGGGAATTTATAGAGGAGGGGTGCTAGAATGTGTAATTTTAGGTTGAGACTGCGTTTATGAATTTGGGATCTTTTTAAAAATATATATGGATTGAAAACATGACCGATTATTTTGGTATTCTGTTACAGAGATTTAATGCCAGATTAGGAGCAACTATAGAATTGGTTCTCCGCCTAGTACATTCTAAAGATTATCCCTAACCCTAATACTAACCCTAAGGCATTAAGTGAAATGGAAATAAAATAAAGTGGAAACTAAAAAGTAGAAAAAGTAAAAGACAATATACCGGTATTATGAAAATGGGTGACCAATTCTTGTGTTCTACTGAAATGTTATCTCATTTTAAGAAGTATATCTTCAACAAATAACCGTCCTATTGTATTATGAGGAAAACTATTCTAAAAAGCATTTAAATGTTTTTTATCCATTTCTCTATGATAAAAATAACACAGTTAAGCCTATTATTTGTGTTTGTGTCTGTATATAACAAGAAAATTAATGTGTGTATTTACGTTGACATTTCTGACTAAAAACTTCTTATCCTAAATAGTACTTATAGTAATCAAACCAGTGTTACAGACATCTGAATAAAACATTGAAATTACTCTTTATTTTGCAGTGATGAGTGAAGAAAATATAGCGTTAGTGAAAAAACATATATAAAGATTAAACTGAAACTGAAGCTCCCCACAACAGTGGCGACATAGACCCAGTATAACCATCAGCTGTTCGTATGGCCCAGATGTAATCATTGTATTCTGTTATTTTTCCTCCTAAAGAAGGGAGGGTGAGTGGTTGCTCTTAATGTTGAAGATGGGGGATAATCAGGCAGGGGGGCCGTGAAATTGGTCGTTGTTGTAGCGCTGTGTCATCGCCCAACCATTGTTGGTTCCAATCACTGGAACTTCACAGGAAAGAGAACCATTACGGTGTCATCGGCGCCTTTGAAGTCTCCCAAAACAACGACTTGACGAAGTTGATGATTATCATCTTTTGTCTGCCAAATTTTGTGGAGCTCTTCAAGGTTGAAGACCTGAACAGCTGCCTATATGGCCGTCAGTTGACACAATGGTTGCATGACTTTAGCACCGTCATTAACTGTTTTGATTTTAGGTTGCAACTCGACCAGCTCCAGGCTGCGACTGATGTGGCAATAAAATCATCTGGAATATCCTTACCTGATGTGTGCAGGCTCATTAAAGTTATATTCTTATTGCAGAGAGATTGCAGTTCTAGTTGGTTCATATAGCCACAGAAATAGACAGAGATTAATGGTACGATAGGGTAATTAATAGAAACAATCAAGCAATCCTATTTCTGTCAGAAAGAGCGATCAATGTGTTGATCAAAGACCAGAAGTAGGTATCGATCAATATAAGAAATAAATACACAGTAATTGGTGTAAGTGTGAGGGCACAACAACTGGTGTATGACGCAAATTGATCTTATTGTTCTGTGTTTATAGCTAAATATGAAACAATTGTCACTGATTTAGGATTTTATGTTGTACAGTATTATTTATTTGTTTCAGCAAACATTTATTTATGTGATATATGAACTGTATTATGCAAGTTGCTATTTACCTGAAATATTTAGAAATTTCCAGTACTTCCGATAGAATGCCAAATAAAATATGTCAATAATTTGATTATTTCATTTACTAATTCATTATAGTATAAAACAAAAATTTAATTTAGAGGGGGGCACACATTTTCTGCAAAGCGCTAAAGAGGAAAGTATCATATAGTGTAGATGATGCTTGATATTGGGGAAGATTTAGGAAAGAATTGAATAATTCATTTCTTTTCAATCCCACATTTTCAAATCCACCAATTATTCACCAATTCTAGGACAAGTCTGAGATTGTCCGCAGTCGCCTGTCCTACTTAAAAAAAATCTCGCTCGTTATTTGCAGAGGTCGTTATGGTCAGCAGTTGTCTCCCCTGGGGGTGGACGCCTCTCCTTCTGGTAAAGTTCAATTGTCAGACCATGTCCTGTGCTGGTTTGTTTGTGGGGACAATAATGTGCACATGGGGACCCCAATAAAACATAACGGGGGCGGCGAGGGACCCGCGATACCATTAGAGCAGCAGTCTAGTTGGTGCAGATCAAGGCAGGGTGTCGGCCATTTAATACACGAGCTATCTGTGGCTGTTTCATGTGTTTAGGGTACTAAGGTTCTAATACACTGTTTTCTGTTGTTTGAGGTGATTCTTTATTTCTGTATGATATCGACTATAAGAGGGTATTTCTGTATGATGTCGACTATAAGAGGGTATTTCTGTATGATGTCGACTATAAGAGGGTATTTCTGTATGATATCGACTATAAGAGGGTATTTCTGCATGATATCGACTATAAGAGGTTATTTCTGTATATCGATTATAAGAGGGTATTTCTGTATGATATCGACTATAAGAGGGTATTTCTGTATATCGATTATAAGAGGGTACTTCAGTATGATATCGACTATAAGAGGGCATTTCTGTATGATATCGATTATAAGAGGGTATTTCTGTATGATATCGACTATAAGATGGTATTTCTGTATGATATCGACTATAAGAGGGGGCTCCTAGCAGTTGGTAGGATAAAGAATATTGAGTAATTTATGGTCGACAAATTTCTTTAATTTCACAATCGAAATATTTCAAACTGCTTTCATATGCTTAAAATTCTATAAAAAATAAATACCTGTACATCACTGTTCCTTGGTTTACCTTTTATAAATGTGAAGATTTCTTGTTCCCAGGGATGATGATTTGCTGCTTCTCTTGTGTGGAGGAACACATGCATCAAATCATAGGAACTCTTTACTATATTACATGATAATCTTTTATTGTAAGGAGATCTTACAGATGCTTGTGGTTTCACTGCATAACTGTAATTTATCATTGATGTTAGAACAATATTGGGGTCTTGTTTTAATTCCTTCACTGTGATTGAACAGTTTAAAAGTGTCTGGTAGCATTCACTTTACCATATAATCTGTAATCTGGTTGATTTAAAGGGAAAGTTCTATCGCCGATCTATCAGCATCATCCGCCATCTTGGTTTCCTGGCATTACGTGAAATGAAAACATGTTATATTTAATTTTGCGTTTTATAAATATTAAAACATATACAATGACAAAAAATTCACATAGTAACACATAACATACAATGCAACTAATAAACGAAATGCTGTTTGGCCATAGCAATGTTTTTCCCACTCGCAGCGCCAATGAATGACTTCAGTTCTGATTGTTTTTATTTTTCAACAAATGTGCGCTTGCCTAAAGTTGTGAAATATAGAGTCATGAAATATAACCTTCATTAATATCTTTCAATTTGACTGTGTTTTAATCATCTATTAATAGCACATATATGTGTAAACAGGAATGTCCTCTCAAATTTCATTTCCACAAAAAATACCCAGATAGAACCCTCCTTCAAAATACATTTATCTTTTAGGCATCCTTGAAGTAAGTAAATTTATGATAGCCTTTGGTAGTAACACTTTCTATGTGAGACGGCTACAAGCAACAGATAGGAAAGAGGATGACATCGGTTCGGCATTCTGTTGTAGAATTAACTTTCAGTTGACCTAAAGATTCTTTTATTAGTAGCTGTTGACCTGGTTTGACATTACACCAGAAATCAGTTGCTGATGGTTTAATCGTCATCACCGGTGTTCCATGTGAATTGAGATGTAAACAAACTGTTGTTGGGCATTAGAAATGCTTCATTTATTTATTTGCTTTAAATTATTAAGCTATTTATGCACAATGTTTGTGTAATTATCTGTTGATAGTCCTTTATTGTTATACAAGAAAGATTAGATCAGTAATCTCTCTTTTAAATCATTAAATGAGTACACAATTTTGATATCCTTCAGTAGTGTTATGAATTACAACACTAGAATTTATCCATATGCGTATTTACTGACATTAACAGCAAATTGATTTTTAATATTTGCAATGATCAAAGCTCACATCACCTCATTAAGTATGTCAGATCCCAACAACAAACGTTCCACGGAACATTTACCGCAACTAATGGCCCGCACACTTCTCATTCACTTTCTACAAAAACTCCATATTTTGTTTATAGTTGTCTCCTCTCTGTAAATGGAACATGCAGTTGGTCTAGATTAATCAGTCTCTAGGGGTGCTATTATTTCAGAGAAAACGACTCTTAGCTTCTATCTCTCACTCTTGCCGATCCCCGACCGGTCAATAACGGTGGTTCTGTGTTTGCCTTGTAATGTAGTTGCCTTATTACTCCCGTGTTTATGATTCCTTGCAGTTGGATCAATTCAAAGTTCAATATTTAACATTATGGCTTTTGGCTTTGTAAATTGAAAATAACACTTTGAATTAATGATATTTGTTTTCTTGTTGGTTGATGTACTGTCTGTGGATTTTTGAGAATCAGCTTTTTGAAATTGGTAACATTTTTCATGCAAGTTTATCAATAGAGTGAAAATCATTCAGTAGCATATACTAGTGTTGGTTTTGATCAATATGTTTGCTTGTTACAATGCTTCTTTAATTTTTTCTCACATCATTTTGAGATATTTATTGTCCATTTTTTTATTACCGTATTCTCTCGGGTATAAGAGCCTTAGACCATCCCCACTTTTCAGGGGTTGTACTGGTTGGGTTTATTCTCAGGTTATGGCCCACCCCCAACTTTGCCAGATGTTCCATGGTCATATATTACATAAATCTATAATATGATTTCAAGTTAAGTGTCAAAAACATATTTAAAAAACCTATTCTGACATGTCTGACACTCTGCATATGAATTTTCATCTGAGTTGGGGTCTCTCCTGTCTAAAAGCCCACCCCCATGTTTTCAAGATGTTTGTATGCCTGGCCCCCTGGTCTTATACCCGAGACACTATGGTACTGTTTTTGCCCGAATTGTGATGATGCGACAAGAAAACTCAAAATACAATTTGTGGAATAATGAAGAAGCAGCTTATTCAGCAAGCATACTATTAATATCAACATTGTTTGGTTTGAAAAAATGATGAGTATGTATCAAATAGCAAATGTGAAGAATATTATACTTATTTCATTTTAAAATAATTGGATAATGCCATGGATAAGGATAATTATGTACAGTTGTCTATCATGTACATATAGAGAATGTATTCACTGTACAGTTGTCTATCAAGTACTGTGTTATAGAGAATGTATTCACTGTACAGTTGTCTATCATGTACTGTGTTATAGAGAATGTATTCACTGTACAGTTGTCTATCATGTACATATAGAGAATGTATTCACTGTACAGTTGTCTATCATGTACATATAGAGAATGTATTCACTGTACAGTTGTCTATCATGTACTGTGTTATAGAGAATGTATTCACTGTACAGTTGTCTATCATGTACTGTGTTATAGAGAATGTATTCACTGTACAGTTGTCTATCATGTACTGTGTTATAGAGAATGTATTCACTGTACAGTTGTCTATCATGTACATATAGAGAATGTATTCACTGTACAGTTGTCTATCATGTACATATAGAGAATGTATTCACTGTACAGTTGTCTATCATGTACATATAGAGAATGTATTCACTGTACAGTTGTCTATCATGTACATATAGAGAATGTATTCACTGTACAGTTGTCTATCATGTACATATAGAGAATGTATTCACTGTACAGTTGTCTATCATGTACATATAGAGAATGTATTCACTGTACAGTTGTCTATCATGTTCTGTGTTACAGAGAATGTATTCACTGTTAGCGTCCTATGAGATCCAGTAACACCGATAAGAAGAGAGCGAATCAAGTAATCAGTGTAGACAGATATAACCTGATAAATCCCAACTGGGGGATAAATAAGCTCGACTTGATGCCACATTACGACATGTCTTCCTTTATAGCCTACAGGCCTTGTATAACCGCACACTAGTGTTTATCATCAAAGACATGGAGAAAATAATTTGTGTGATATAGTGTGGTTTTAAATCTTCCTTTTTATGTTGAAAAACTTGAAATGAATTTTTCCTGTGTCTACAAAGATGATTTCAGTTACTTCAAAGACAATTCTTGTTTGAAATTATTCCTGATGGTTTTGTGAGGCTTTCCAATTCTCTATGGTCCAGCAAGACATGTTTAAAGATCTGGAGGAATTTTGAATCATTAGGATTTGATGAACATGAGAAAAGATGTGATCCATAAAAGAAACATGAAAGAATTTTTTTGTTGAAAATTGTCTTGTCATTTTCACATTAATAATCCCCCAAAAATTGATGGAAATCTTTTTCATATCATTTGATATTATTTCACAAATGTTGCATTTCTAGTTGCCTGAAGGAATTTCAAAAATGAATTCCATGATAACTTTAATTGTTACAAAATTCATTTGAAATAAAATGAAATTGAATTAATTCAGGAGTCGGCCACATCGCAGGATGTCAAAAAAGGAACTCCCCTATGACAGGACCTGGGATTTAATTTGCAAATTTCTGGATTAAATAAATTGATTTTTAAACTCAAATCATTAGGAATGCATGTGTAACGAACAGGTTATATAACAGAGCGCGTGCATCATCTGGCGTTGAAATCAGCTTGTGTGATGATAGAGCTGGACAGCATTGAATAAGCCCATAGTCAGCCTGTGTGTTTTGCCTCTAAGATAGCTGGGACGCTTTTCAACTCCTCGTCAATATCGTCTTGGATCTGGAAGATAACCAGGGGCGATATTCACAGACACATTAGAAACTCTGACACTTGTTATGAGAGCCATAGAAACTCATTTTCAATCCATTTATTGATAGTTTTGTAAATGTGGTTATTAAGAGCAATTTTATTCGAATATCAAGCAAATTTTCATTATAAAGTTCAAAAAGACAAAATTAGCGCCTCTTTAGGCCACTCATCAGTGGATATTGGGCTTGTTTGGGCAAATATGATTACATCATTACCATATCATTATCCTTAAAACCACACCTGGTGACAGGAATTATCAGGAAGGAAAAAAATCTTTCTTTTACATCAAGGTACCTTAAAACTATAATCACTGTATGGTGGGAAGGGATTTCAATACAGGCACAAGAAATATTTACAGTCTCATGCAAAATAGGCAATCATGGATGATTTATCGGAGATTTATCCCAAAATTTGTATCATCAAAAATAAATTGCAGTCGCATTTATAGCCAAGACTTAATTATTGACATCACACTGTCAATATGAGCGACGGTGAATCAGACAACATGATGAGGTTAACCAGCTATAAAAACAGGTGCAGGGAAAATGCAATGATTTGTTAAATGATGTGTCTTTATGGAGGTCTAAGTAAGGCTTTATGCGCTGTATTGGAATGTTGGGTCGGCTGATTGGAGTGCAGGTTGGAGCCAATCTAATCACGACTGACTCACGCACACTTAGCGTCCTCTTATAATATAGTCGGCCCTTCGAGCTCCTTTCACAAGAAATTGTCGCAAAATTGCTCCTTTTCCTCGAGTTTCACGCTTCGACCCTTTTCCATTTGCCCGGACTTCTTGTGCAAATTTCATCGGATTTTATTAGACTTTAATAGTACGTTCTTGGTACGCCTAGCCGCTCAATGTAGCAAATTGTTATTACTGAGTGATTCACCCCTGTATTGCTGCTTGTAAATCAACATGTAGTGGAATTCTTAACCCTAACTAATGCTCAGGCTTCAGGATAGGAAGTTGCTTCCGCCAGGGGCTCTGAAATGGTAAGTTTGTAATTTGGACAAAAATGGTTAGAAAAAATACTCAAGAGGACATTGATGAATGGAGGATTTCTGGAGAGAACCAATAACAGTGCTGGCGTGGACGTGTTCTTCTTTCTGAAGAAGCTTTGTTGATACATTATTTCTGAGGCTGGCTTAAATGATGTTGGTCTCTTTGCAAAATTGTGGAATGACTGTGAATGGCAACATTGTCTTGTTACCATGGAAACAGTTAGTCATGTCATTAGCTAGTGCTTCAACATTTCAGGGAATTAGTCAAATCTTTAAATTAGAAATTTCTTGTTCAAACAGTACCCAAGTCCGTTGTTATGTGTGAGACATGGATTATTTTAAATTAATATCTTAACCTTTACTTGGTCCTGAATATTCCTTTAAAGCAGATCTTTAACCAGTTAACGAGCATTGACTCCTGTAAATTGTCCACACAGAATGGTTTAGCTTTAATTAATTCAAGAGCTTAAGTGGTAAACTTATTCACCAAATACTAATATGTTATGTTAATATCACTCATATGAATACCCATTTACATTCTCTTTTGTATATTTCATTCATGTAAATTTGCCATTTATCATTTTAACAATCATATTCACTCAATGTAGTTATCTTAATATCACTTATTTGAATACACATTTAAATTCTCCTTATCTTGATATCTTTAAGAAATTCAGAAATACAAATCTGATGAAAGTTTGTTCGAATTTTTAGCCGGAAAACAACAACAACCAGACTGTGTCGGACGGAATCATTGTGTCCAGAGTGACGGACAACGGACCTGCGGACAACAATGGCTTGAAGATTTATGACAGAATTATTAAGGTAGGAACATTTAACTTTTTCCAATGTTAATCAATTTCTTTCAGGACTATTTTCACATTGGTGTGGTGATTCAAGGCTTTCTTTTCAGATGTTGTACCACATTCAGTTATTGGACATTTGCATTTGAATCATGCTTCTAAACTTGCACATAGATTAAAACAGTGTAATTGATTTTGGCTTTCAGCTCAGGTTTTCTGCTTGGTTAGTTCCAAAGAATCAATTGCTAGTATCAACCTAAATGCCCCCTTCCTAATAAGTGCCCAGTCACAAACTATGGAGTATATAGAGTGTCCCTTGTTCATCAAACGTGACACTAACGGTACATCATAAGCTATATTTGTGGTGTAGGTCTTTGACCCAAAATCTTTTGTTTTCAACGAGGAAGTACTCTTGAAAACAGATAAAGCTATCGACTTCTTATATCTCAAATATTATGTCCTCATCCTCATATTAATATGTGGGAAAACTTCAGAATGACATAACAACATGTTTATATTTGATTATCAAATCATCAAAACCTAACTTTTCCTTATCAGTTATCAGTTATATTTCTAGTAGCTGTCATATTTTAATAAATAGAGTCATATAGATAATTTGTCAAATATGTTAAATCTTAAACTCAATTTGAAATGAAAATACGTTTAAAATTAATTGAAAATGTTGATCATCATAAAGATGATAAACTCAAACCTGTTCTGCTGTAGAGTTGCATCCCCCTCCCCTCCCCACACTCCCCCTCCCCTCCCGACGCTCCCCCTCCCCTCCCGACGCTCCCCCTCCCCTCCTGACACTCCCCCTCCCCTCCCGACACTCCCCCTCCCCTCCCCACACTCCCCAAGTTATGTCAGACCAACAAGCAGGTGCTTCATGTGGCCGCTGCATCATTGAAAGAAAATCAATTGTGCAGATAATCAGCGCAGAGACAGACATGGGGAAAAAATCCTCAAAATCCCGTTACTCAATGCGAACTAAATTCACTGTAATTGACATTAAATTTTGTTCATTTTCCCGCAAATGCTCATTGCTTGTTTCAATTTGAGCCGAAATTCAGTTTTAAAAGTGTTGATTGAAATTGATGAATCTAATGCACCACTGTTTGTCCTTCACCGGCATCCAGCGCATTCTCTCTCTCGTCCACACTTCCATACTCTCCGCTTTCTTAACGTGGTAATTAAATTTTTAAAAACAATCTATTGTCTGTAAAAAAAAGATTTGCAAACAGTCTTCCATCTTGCAACAGTGTGGGTGAACTATGGAGTTAATCCAACATCTAATGGGTTCCTGTCACTCCCATACGGGGACGTCTCTACCCCCTGGGTCTCTCCCCGACCCCCCATTTCGTCCCTCCTCCCCTTTTCTTTTGATCTTCCCCTCCCTACTGTACTAGTTTCAAGTGGGTCCAAGTCTGCCGAGAGTAAATATTCTCCTCTCTTGTCTTTCTTGCGAAATCTGTTACTGTCGCATGATTTGACCTCGTTATCATCCGATTTTGCACCTCCCACTAAGACGTACTTTGCTCTCTGGGTCGAGGGTATTATAGTCTCGTTCCAGAGTCAGTTAATACCATTGTGTTCTACATGACTACTGTTAATAATCCATCTTTGTTCCATGTGGCTATTATCCTCGCAGGACAAAAACTTGGATGAAAAGATGATTATTTTTGCATACTAGTTTCTTCAGGCTACTGGATTACATTATTTCATTATTTGTGGTTTAATTTGGTGGTTTTTAAGCTTAAGGCATTGTTAGTTGCAGTTTAGTTTCCAGTGTCGGTATTGGATTAAATCTCGACGTGCGAAAAGAACAGTTTCTTATTCTTTTGTGATTATGAGTTAGTAATCACCTTAAAACCACCGAGCAGTCAAGGGCACATGGGTTAATTAAGTCGCTGATAGTGAGACGTTGTGTGAAAAATTCTTTTAAAATTGTGAATAGTTCGTAATTGATTTATTTGCAATCAAAAGTCTTTTGTATTAAATTCTTGAATATCAATGTTTTAAGATTTCTAATTTGAGAAATATTTCAAATATGGCAAATTTTATGTTTTAAAAATTTTACTCAATTTAAGAAGCATTTGTATTTATATTTAATTTAGAGTTTAAGTCAATAAAAAGTTTGAGTAAGTCATTAGACATCATTGTCAATGTTGTCATAACTATTTTTTACTATTTTTTTCAATTTTTGAATTATTGGAGAAACTAATGTTTTGACATTTTTGGTCGTATTTTATTCTTGTTTCCTTCTTTTAAAATTGAAAAGAAATTTTACATGTAAAACTTCTAATGATAGTATTTTTTAAATCAGTTTGAGTCATTTGAAATTATTCATTTTTCACAAAGTACCAATTCATCTTTAATTATCCCTGATACTATTGGCAGAATTTTTTTGGAGTCATTTGAAATAATTCATTTTTTAACAAAGTACCAATTTTTCTCTCAAAAGTATTTTTAATCACCGCTGCTAGTATTGTGAATGGCAGCGTGAGTGAACTAGCTGTGATGTAGTGCTAATTTAAGCAGTCGATATCGTGGCCTGGAAACCTGCAGAATGCCCCCTTAAATACAAAGAAGTGTAATGGAGATATTGTACCGCGGACAAATGTTATAATTCAAGCAGGAAAAGCTAAGAACAATAGGTGATGTACCGAAGCTGGAAGCCACCATGGTTGTATTGCGGATAATCTTGACAACTAGCAAGACAAACTGGCAATTATCAGGGTGTGTAAATCACTGAGGGGAGATGGAGCTCAACGTAAGGTGAAGAACATTCATAAAACACGTCCTGCGCTGTAACAGTTCACGTCGTGACGACACCGGTATCGTGGGGACACAATAGGAGAGGTTAGCAGGGAGGTTTTGTCTTTGATCTGGACAATGGAGGACATTAATTCTCTCTAACTGTGACCCTGGGCTGGCTGCAATCTGGTCGTGTTGACCGTCGTGTGTCATGGTGTGTCGTCATGTGTCATGATGTGTCGAGATCTGTCCTGATGTGGTGGGTGATGGATTGACCACAGAACTGCTTTGTCCATCAGAGATTATCCTATTGTTAGTTAGTCCCTCATTTTTACCCTTCCACACCATTTCTCTGATTCCCCTGTCTCTTGGTGGCTCCAATCTCATGTGGTACTGGTACCAAAATCAATTTTCTTGGAAATTGGAGAGGAAAGTTAAAGAGATAAATGAAGTCAGGAGCTGGTTGTCACTGCCCTTTGGTAATTTATTATCTTCTAATGGCAAGATGGGTCACTCATTAATGTCTTACTTTTTACGTCTAAATTAGAAATATGAACAAGGACAAAATAAGAATTGGAACCTACTTCTCAGTATCAAAACCTTGAAAATTTCATTAATTCTGAAATTAATTAATTACTTTTGTCAACAGATTTAAAAATCAAAAATCAAAATTAAGTTTTGAAAAAAAAAATAAAAAATTTCAACAATGATAGTTCCAATAAAGAGTGTGATTCATCACATTAGGTAACTATACACAATAAATGAAATAAAAGATTTAATTTTAAATTTGAAACAGGTTCTCTCACATGGCTGCCTCTTTGTACAAAATGAACGAGCATGAACCTGATTAGCTTTTAATGGTTAAAATCTTCCACATGAAGGCAGGCTGACGGCAAGGTGAGTGTCACATCGTTTATAACACGCTACAAGCATGACGACTCAACTCGAAGACTTCACTTCAAACCTTCTTCCCATCAAGGAATCGGTCGCTCACATGCGAGTGGCAAACTTTGTCATCAGCTTCTCTGTCTCTGCCGCCGTTCTTAAAGGGATACAAGGGCCGTGTAGGGGGCAGTGCGATTAGAAGGAGAGGTTGTTAGAGGGGAGAGGGAAACTATGGGAAAGATGGATTGACTGAGAGAAAGACTTATAACAATGAGAGATTGGCAGGATGAAGGTTGTGAAAAGAGAGATAAACTGTACGATGGTCAGATAGGAAGTTTGTAAAAGGGAAGGATAAGAGCCAGAGAGAGATATTTGTGGAAACTGTGAGAGATATCGGAGATTGGGAGGATAAAGGTTGTGAAAGGAGAGAGAGAGAGAGAGAAAGAGAGATTAGGGAAATGGATAGGATGTAAGTTGTGGGAGAGTAAGGAGCTAGAGTAGAAAGGAATTGGGGTAAGAGAGATAGTCAGAAGAAAGGATGGGTGATCTGGATAGAAAGAGTGAGAGACACAAGAGTTGGAGAGTGAGAGGCATAAAACTTCTGGAAGGTTGGATACAGAAAATAGTTGATCAAGGATCTGAAAGGAAGAATGACAAAAGAGTTTGGGATAGATTGAGAGAGGGAAGAAATGTGGATTGGGAATCTGGATAGGATGAATGAGACAGGAGAGTCTATGATAGAGTGATTATTGGAAGAAATGTAGATGGGGTCTTGCGAGGAAGAAAGACAACAGAAGAGTTGGAATAGAGTGGAAGAAACTTAGATGGAAGGGATAGAGTGATAGTCGAAAGAAATGTGGACTGAGAATCTGGATAGGATGAATAAAACAGAAGAGTTGAGAAAGGGGAATAGACAGAAGAAATGGGTATGAGGGATCTGGACGAGTGAGAGACCAAAGAGATATGAAGGGTAGAGAGACAGGGAGAGACAGAAGAAATATGAAGGGTAGAGAGACAGGGAGAGACAGAAGAAATATGAAGGGTAGAGAGACAGGGAGAGACAGAAGAAATATGAAGGGTAGAGAGACAGGGAGAGACAGAAGAAATATGAAGGGTAGAGAGACAGAAGAAACTATGGTAGAGGAAACAAACAGGACAGGAACATTTAGACGGAAGAAAAGGGGACAAAGTTAGGATAGGACAGGGGGAGTAAGAGATGGAGCCCTGTTTGAGACGAGGGGTTCATCTCTGACTTGTGAGTCACAGAGCGAGGGAACATCTTCGTCCTCTCCATTGTACGTGGCCTTTTCTCTCTTCCGGACTAGACCCTGATTACATCACCGCTTCTTTGATCTTTTTAAGCCTCTTTCACTGCTGCGGGATTCTACCTCAATTTAATTAGTCATAATTACTCCATTATTGTGGAAGCAGAGGAAGGGATGAGTTTTGTTGGCAATTCGGCAACAGTTCCTGCCAAAAGCTTGCCTCTATTTTTTCGCCGCTTCAGGGTAGATACTAATTACTTTGTCAAAAACTGTCCAAAAGGCCCCCTATGGTGCGTTCTGCTTGATTTGATGAAATGGGATGCGATGTACACATGAAATGCACGGAGAGATGGAACAGGAGGGAAGGGTGTGGGTTACGAGGACCCTCGCTCGCCAAGAGGGCATTGTGGGATACAATACTTGTGCCGAGAGGCCATTGTATGAGTCTGTTAGTTGTTGTTGATTCAGTCTCACATGAGCTCATTCCCTTTGATGTTCGCGACAAGAGGGCGCTGTCATCTGGTCATGTGACTGTTGCACGGTCATGTGACCTGGGTCGCAATCTTCGGTGACATCATGATGTTTCGCATATTATTTACTTTGCATTGATGGGATATTTGTCTTATGTATAGATAAGGATGAGACGGTTCCTTTTAACTTTATACTGATGTTTCCATTTGAGGTCCTGAATTTGTCACTGTATCATAAGGAAAGATTATTATTAATCTCTGACTGTAATAATTTCTCTTCAATTTTAATGTCCAAATAAGAAATATTAATCTTCTGTATTTATCCATGATATCTGTGATCTATGTAGAACTACTGAATGGTAGCAATAATGGACTAGATGCAAAACATTATTTTGGATGAAAACAAAATGTGGTATTTTGGATGAAAAAGATTTCTGGTATTAACATCTTTTTCTTATTTTTTGGATTATGAAATCAATTAACTCGGCTCCAATGAATGTGACATTTCTCCCATCTGGTCACAATATCTTCCCAGATTTCACCGCTACTGATTATGAAAATTTGGCAATCTCTATCCTGTTGTCACCAGCGACCTAGCATTTCCTCTGTCAGATTGTCCTCCACACCGGCCCAATAAGCGGATATTAAATCTTCCCTGATCCCAAGATTGCATAATTCTCTTAATTTGTCAGAAATAATTGTCGTTACACGCAAATCCCTTTCCAGCTCATGAACCAGTGGGCATTTTGACATCATTACTGCCATAATCCGTTGTTGGATATGGTAATGCCATTACTTGCCCATGTAGCATTTCAACTTGCGACTTCATGAAATGCAAGTACAATCCCATAATGATAACTGCCCTTCTCCTCTGGTTGGGGATCAACCAGGAATTAAGTCTGTTTGCTGTAAATATTCAATAAATGGTGCCCTGTTTTGAATATTAAAGATGATTTTATGGAAATATGAAGCAGTTCACCCTAAAACAGATTGTGGTCGACGTTAAAAATCACTTTTACATAAAGTTTGAATGAATCAAATTCTTTGTATGAATGGTCAATATATCTATTTGAGTTTTCAGCAAAATGTTTGTACCTTATACAGTTTGAAATGTCAAAATTAAATAGTTGTCAAATATTATTTATATATATAATAGTATATATGTGTTAAACTAAAATAGGAGTTAGGTATATTTTGTTTCTGATGTTATTTAATTTAAACTGACCCTCAAATATTTGTGAGAATCTTATAAAAAAAATAACATACAAATTTATTATTTCATGATTTTAATGAAACTTGAATTCTTATTTCAACTGATGAAATTTCTGCATTTATACCGAATTGGAAAAATCAATACAGAGACAGACTGAGCTAGCTGGCCACATGAGTGTTTTTAACAGAGAGGTTTTCAAGAGAAACACACACAGAGAGATTACTATTATCAGACTATAGAAAAACGTGTGTCAATACGACAATAGCAAGTTTTTCAAATGGTAGAAGAAAACATCAAGTGTGAATAAGATTAATTTAGAAGATGGGAATGAAGTGGAACCCGAGCCGTGTGTCAGTCAGTTAGAAGACAGAGTGGCATTGATTTTAACACAGGCGAGATGAGCAGGACTGGATTGAATTAGGAGGAGAAAAAGATCGGGATAAAGTATTACAGAAAGATGCAATCAGTCAAGTCTTAGCCATCGCAATTAACACGTCATTTGCTCATCTGGTAATAAATCTCGCATCAAGTGGAAGCGGTGCAGTGCAGGCTGATGCAACCACTTGTTAACTGCTTGCACTGCATCTCAGCCACTTAACGTGCTCTCCATGTGCCAAATGTGCTCTCTCCCTTGTGTTAAATGTGCTCAAGTGGATTGCCCAGGCAGGATTTGCTTGTCTCATCAGTCTGGGTTATTGGCAGACTGGTCCCAGGATCTCATCAGATCCTCAACATAACCCAATCCTGTCTATCGTCACAATTTGTTTCCAGGATGTTGCAATCCAGCATGCTTTTGAACAAATGACGAACTGATCAAGATTGAAATTGAACTGAGAGATTTGCTTTTGAGACTTACAACTAGAAGATAGTTAGAATCAAGTATAGAATCGAGAGATTTGCTTTTGGTTATTAGAAACGAGAGCCCACTATCGATAGCGGTTGCCAAGAGATGCATGTTACAATCGAGTGGGAGAGCTTGGAGACGGCTGCACAAGTGCTGAAGCCACAAGACAGTTGCAATCAAGTAATGGCATAGAGAGAAGGCTACAATCGAGTGATAGGACCAAGATACTGTGACAATGAAGCGTTTAGGCCGAGGTTAAGGAGGCAACACCTCCAGTCAATACTCGAGTCAATGTTGAGAGGAGAGATATAGGGGCCATGTCCAGAGATTCTTACCTAATGAACATGTATTGAATTAGAGTTGACTCAGGCATTTTATCATCTCCTCCATCTCGAGGGAGGGAGGGAGGGTGAGGGTGCAATCTTCAACAAGTCCTTCGAGGGATGCTTCTTGGAATCCAAGACAACTCTTTATTGAGCTCCTGAGGGCCTGGAAGCCTCATAATAAATTGTGCAGCAATTGATATGACCTGAATGTCAAAACACTGAAGAGTTTGCTGGTAGATGTTGGGAGGGAATGGAGCAACAAGATGGCTAAAGAAATGGGGGGGGGGGCATGATTGCATGAGTAGCATGAGAAGGACAAATAGTTTAACAGCATTATTAAAATGATCGTAGGAGGACAGAAGTGACTGAAATAATAAATCAGGGAGGAGTATTGGTGTAAAAGCAATGTTGAAAAGGCAAAGGGAAGGAGGAACCAATACAGAAGCAACGTTAAGATTCTTATGGGGGGGGTGGAGGAGGGGGTGGGAAGGGGGTGGAGGAGGGGGTGGAGGAGGAGGAGGGGGTGGGGAAGGAGAGGAGGATGGCGAAGGAGGAGAGTGGAAGGGGCTGTATACAAATATGACCGAGATGATAAAGCACCTGATTGATATTCTGTGTCTGTTAGGAGGTCTTGGAGGAGATTTGCAGGATCATTTGTCAAGAATATTAAACGTTGGTTCTTGACAAATAGGATCTTGATGGAGCCAACAAGGATATTGATATAGACGTTATTGACACAGAGATGACTTAATGGCGTTATCAAGAACATCTAAATCAAGTGATTTCCCTAAAAAAGTGACATCAAAGCTTTGGACGGTAACCTGAATTTATAATTTTGTCAAATCAATTTCTGTGTTCATTCTGAATTTGATTGACTGTTTATCAGCTACCAGCTATAATAGACTGCAATATTCAGAGTCCATCCCCTACAATAGACTGCAATATTTAGTGTCCTTCCTCTGTAAGAGACTGCAATATTTAGTGTTCTTCCATTATAATAGACTGCAATATTCAGAGTCCATCCCTTATACAATAGACTCACTAATCCAGGGCCCATCCCCTACAAGTGCCTCCACTAACCCAGCAACCAATTCCCTCACTGTCAGGTGGCGTGGAAGGTGAGTGCAGAGAAGCAACGAAGATTGTAATTGGGCAGGAATCTTGAGGAACTGCACACTGTTGCTTTTACCGCCATATTAACTTGAAGGGTATTTTCCGCTAGTTAAGTAGGACTGAAATCTGGTTAGAACCTCGGCCCCTGTACAGAGTCTATCAGCCTCCAATCACGACTGTCAATGTCGCTGGGTCTCTATGCCCAGTTTACCATTCTAACAGCCTCTTAATTCCACGTGGAGAAATCTCCAGGAATTATATCAATGTACAGTAATTGCTTGGCAGGGCTTTTTTCCAAGGGAAAAATTAGAAAAATGCTTGAAATCATAACTGTCATTGATCAAAGTTTTTTAGTGACAAGTAGGCTCTAAGCTGCTGTTGATTGCTGATTGATGGCGACAAGGAGTAAGAATCTAATTGCGGAGAGAACCGTCTTCTTTCATCTCGTGGAATCACACGGAGGATTTGTCTGCGCTTAAAAACTCAAATTTATGATATGTGAATGACAAGTCAAAAAATATTTCATAATTCTGGTTTAATTCCTTCAATCTAAGCTCAAATTGGACCTGAAGTTCAAAAATTTAACTTTGAATGAAATCAATGGCATTCTTTGGAAATATTGTTTTGGTTTTTAACCCAGTTATAGGAGAGTCAAACTTTAATACATCTTGTTCATCGTATTCTCGGTTGGTGGTCGATCTTCGTCACTACATCTTCATGATTCTAATGACAGATTTTGTTAAAAACAGGACTTTATGTTTGATTTCAATCTGGATGAGTAAGGCAGTATTATACTTGTCATTTTAACTGAGATGAAAATGAATCATATTGGTACGTGATGCCATTCCACCCACTTGAAAGATCATTTTTTTAAATTCCAATGGTAGTTATTAATTCAGTTGTCGGAGAAAAGTCAAATTTTACATATTTTATCACTCTGTTACATTTAAATCAAGTTTCATTGAAATCAACAGCAGTTTCTCCAGAAATATAGCATGTTTTGGGAGGTTTTTTTTCACACCTGTCACCATCAAGTTGATGTAAATCTGAAAATTGGTGTGGGGAGACTTCCATAATTACTGTGTTTATGACAGCGCTGACTGCGGCAGAATGTCGGTACAGTAGTCAGAGTGTCACAGGGTATTGTTGTCCGTGACTGGGTATGACGTGCCTGTCATGGCCGATTGTGTTGTCAGCGTGGTTGTTGTCAGGGGGAAAATGCCTGTTGTTATGACAACTACATCAAAGAACTCTTTTGTTACTGAGGAAGGAATGCTTGAGTAAAGTCAAAGAATTGAATAGAAAATCTATGAAATCTTTTCAAACAGGGTTTTAAGTATGTATTGATCTCTGGCAGTTAATCACCAAAATATGTTAAAATTGTTTTCTGTTTAAGTTACGTTATGAAAACAAGACGTGCAAGTCATTATTCACAAATAATTCTTGACAGCTAATTTGAAATTGAAATTTTATATGAAATATGAGCAAAACATTATTTAACAACTTCTTTATTTGCAAACACAATATTTCAAGTGATTTTTACCCCTCATTACTCATTACCCTGTTGAAACTTAACATTGCAACTGAAGTCAATTAACTTGATATAGTGCTTCACAAACAGTTTGTACTCAAACATTCTAATTTCAATCTTAAAACAACTTTGTCTGTTGGCTTTAATGATAAAAAACGAGTGAAATGTACACATTTGAAACTAATTTTCAATTTACACATCAAGCACCAACAGTTTTCCAACAAGACAGGATAATCACCTGGAGACAAACGAGATTTTAAGAACAGCGTCATCAAATATTCCGCTCAAACTTAAAGTTCATTTGCAAAGATTAAACACGATAACGATAAAGAACTTCAATCCTATCTTGTTCCCAAACTAAATTAATTTATATCAAACCATGATTTTCTCATCTTTCAAAAGAAATTTCAGTGACACTGAGGCGACAGAAAGTTGTACATGGAGCACAATCAAGGGATGAGTTTAGACAAGACAATGAACAATATAGGACCAATCAGGCAAATTGAAACACAATGTACAGCATGTTAATTCCACATCAAAGGTAGTTCGTAACAGGATTGGAGGCAAACCACTGCTACACTTTCATCCAGCTACGGCCAAAACCTTAGGGAACTTGAAGTGGAAATTTGATACAGTGTCTCATAAGCCCCTTAGACAGTAGGACTTAATCTACTCCGTAATTAACATTTGTTTTAGAGACAGCTGAAGAGACAGAAATGCACTTTAATGGATGGATGTAATTCTGGGCAACACAAAAGTCTCGGCGACTGATTGGCTTTTGTGCGGAGCAGGGTGATTAGTCCGGTCCTGATGAACGAGCCAAAACCACAATAATTACACATCAAGGCAACATGCAATGCATGTTTTTTCCTCCATACGGCAATTCCGTGTACCAGATGTTGAGAGGAAGACTGGAATTGTCTGATGGATGGCAAGGGGATCTCGTCATCTGTAAACAGGCACAACAACAAATTCCTCCCCATCATCTCTTTGATGTTGTCCCGACGGTGTGCCGTCGTGCCGATTATGAAAGACCAACAATAGGAAGATGGAGTCAGAGTCTGTAGAGACCGATCCGCGACAGTTTATGAAACTCTGATTCTAATCGGTGCCCCTCTTGCTTTAGGCTTCTTACTTAACTAAAGAAGCACCCATTACGTCCTGCCCCATGAGGCTGGCTTAATAAGTTTGAAGTTCGTTAGTGGGTAAACATGCCTTTTTGTTTTTTCTAGCCTTTTGCTAGGATGGTAGAGGTCCACTGATGGATTGCTAATTAAAAGATCCCCTTTCTGTTTGGTGGAAACAATGCCAGAACCCTCACTCCTCCTGGCTGTTCCGGCTCGTAGTGGAACAATGGCCAACAGACATGGACGGCTGAACAGGGAGAAATTATCTGTTTACGGACTCCGTCTGTCCTTAGAGGCCAAACACGACATGGGCAAGTTTTTTAAGCCGTTTCTCCTGTGACTCCTATTGTGCTTTGGTCCTAATGAAGACCCAAGCTGTCACATCGTGGATTAATCCTCATTTGATCTTATTGAATTTGCCCAAATGTTTGTGCTACTTTTGCCACTGTTGTTTCCCATCTCACTCACGATAAACTAAACCTCGGGGCATTTCAAAACTTGGAAGTTTCGTTAATTTACATAAATGATTAATGAGCCAATTACAGCATTTTATGAATGTCTTCAAAGGCTTTTAACTGGGCATTGTTTTGATGAATCATATCGTTGGCAAGTTGTCAGCACTCGCCCTGTACTTCCACACACGACCAATTAAAAATCATAGTTATTTTCTGATATGATACGCATTAATCACCGTGGAATTATAGATGCCAAGTTTCTCATACGAAGCTGATTACAGGAGGTTCGTTATGAAATGCAATTACAGTTGTGTTAGTTGTGAAATGGACGAATGAAGCGTAAACTCCAGCCTGACGCCTCCGTCCCGTGATCCAATCAACCAATTATCTGCTTAGAAAAACCTGCCGTAGAACAATTGAAAATGAATTCATACTCAGTTTGACAAATTTTACAAAAGGGTAGTTCACCAAATTCAGATTATAAACCAAAAATGAGTCATTATTTCTTAAAGGATCAGCTCTTTACAACACTGTGGAAATAGCCCCTGTCATAATTTCATTTTCTAGTGCTGTGCTTGTTTTAATGATGGCAGGAGTTAATGCTGATAACAAGCTGGCTTGTCAATAGTAGAACAAGGTGTTGTTCACCGCTCTTTGCTTTTGTTCTCTCATTGTCCGAGGTGCTCAGCAAACTTCCCCATGGCCAGGATTGTCTTATTTTATATTTACACTTAAATAAAAATAATTGGCATTTTCCATATATAAATGTATTTATTTATATTTAAACCAAATAAATAAATCTGCTTTTATCTGGGCTAATCCAACTAAATATATTTTGTTTCTATTTGTGCTAAACCAAATAAACGAACATTGCTTGTATTTTGCAAAAACCAAATATATCAGTCTTATATATATTAGGCAAACCAAAGGAATATATATTGCTTCTATTTTGGGTTGTTAGATATATATGGCAGGAGATATAAGTGTTGTTGACAGTTAGAGGATGTTTTACTGCCAGAGTCAAGTCATACATTTGTCATTTTGCAATTTTCACATGCTTGAGAGTAAAAAAAACTGTTGTCCTTTTTTCCCCTCACAATATACTTATTGCACCATTCTATTTGAATTAGGTTTTCAAAGACTCAAACATACGCAAAAAACTTGTTCTGTTTGAATAAGAATTATGTCAATCTTTATTATTTTCTTTAAAAAAAGATAAAGAATTATGTTAAGTCCATAATACTCGTATTATAATGGTTTTGTTGTGGAGCACCTAATCCCACTAGCATATCCCGAGATGTACAGAAATAGATTGCGACAAGCGTATGACAGCAACAGCGGTATTCTCACCATAAACATGCAGTGTGCAGTATTTAGACTTGCATATGGATTACCTCGTCTCATAAAAGCACTTGTATTAACGATTCCTAGTCTAATACCACTCCATACCCTTCTGTGAGGTAAAGCCTTTATCTCGTCAACTTGCGACGTTCGTCCGTCAGCAAATACTCCCTCAACTTTATTTACATTATAGATTTTAGATTTAATAAGAGATAAAAGAAGAGATTTATGTTTAGCAACTGTTAATTCTCAAATCCTGTTTTGAAGGATACATTCTTTACTGTTGTTTCTGTGGGCAAATGCTTCCAATTGTTTTTTATATGATCATCTTGAGGTGAATTATGTGTAACGTTCAAATACAGGCATGTGAAACTGGTTGTGTTTTCATGATAAAGAGCTTGCTGTAGGAAATATTAGTGTGATGAATGTGAAACATGACAAATTGATATAGACTTTGTTCACTTGTATAAAAATGTTTTTTGGTTTGTTATAGGAATCTTTAAAGGAGTTAGGTTTCAAAAATGTTTTAGATAGGAAATAAAAGATGTGAGTGTCTTTATTTTTTTGATGGTTTAAAAGATTATGTTATTTTCATTTATTATTCTAAAGATGAAAATCAAATTTTAATATGAATCTCTGTCACTCGATCCATGTGCAGAAAAAACAGATTTGTATTATTTCATCAGGTTAAGGGAAAATATTCTAATTGTAAATTAGCTTATAAATCTTTCTATTCCCATATGAGAGAATTCAAAGAATTGTTGAAGAACAGCCTTAGATATGTGATGTCAGAATTATGTAATTTGTTAAGAATTTTCAAAGCTTTAATCTTTCCATTGTGGCAACCAAATGCTACTTTTACAGCTATATCATCCTTTCTGTGTTAATAGATTCTCGTGACTTGACCCAATAAGATCCAATTTCTTTCTGTGATGAAAACAAAGAACGAAAGTCTCTAAACATCTCCAAAAACATCCTTCCAAAAGCCTACAAACTCATGAATAAAACAATGCCCATATATCCTAATCATACATGACAAGAACCAAAACCAAAAATCATTGGCTTGTTACACGATTGTTTTGAGTCTAATGGTGGCTAATCTTTATATTATCCTCTGACAGAAGCAGTTAATCACCTTTCATACTGACCTTATCAGGTCAAACAATATCCAATATTTAATCTCCTGAAATAGGTTGCGGAGCCAATGTAAAGTGATGGGGTTGTTTAACTAGGGCCAGGTGAGGGGTCGGCTCCATGCTGCGTCCCTCCCGTCCCTCCCGTCCCTCCCGTCCCTCCCACCGTATCCCCATACAAGCCAATGAGTAGTTAATTTTCCCAACAGCAATAAACCAACAGAAATCAGCAAGCCATTGATTCGAACATAAACCTGTACTAATCATTTTGACCAACACTGGGAAGATTTACGGCCGAGTAAGAAGCGCAGATTACAACGGATGCTAGTATTTTACGAGGGGGATCAAGTGGAAGCCTTTGAAGTATCTATTGTTTACAGTTCTTTTGGGACCCTTTTGCCATCTGGGCCGAAACACGACCTAATTCCAGGTTATGAACCCTACCCAATAAATCTGAAGCTCGCGACTTGTTTTAGCGACACTGCTCTAGGAAGTAATAGCAAGCAAGGAGAAGTTATGGCCGAGATGTTGGGGTCCTCCCACCCCATCTCTTTGCCTGCCTGGGTATTGTTTAACATTAATATTCTAATGATATTGCTTTCATATTTTACGCATAAAAATAACATAAAATTGCTTTGAAGCGGTCATGAATCAAGCCGGGGTTTCCTGCTGTCTTTGTACGCAGTGTGTCGTGGTGTGATTGCTGGAACGCTCACTGTTTTATCCATGCACATTGGGGACTGTTTACAGAACAATTATGGCAGGGATGTTTTCTTTAGCAAGGTGCAGCCTTTGAAGGGAATTTTCATCAAAGGATATGGAAAACTGATTACCTTTTCTACTTTAGTCAATAACATTGTCTTCATAGAAGTATTTGCAGTGTTAAAGATATTTTATCACAGTAAAGAACAATTTTCATCCTTCAAAATTATAAACTTACCAACTCTACTCTTGCCCCTTGCAACATTTTCATCATAGAAGTGTATCATTGAAAGGCAAGTCTGTCGTGAAAAAGATTGTCATCCCAGGAGAGAAACTAATAACCGTATATTACTGTGTAACTTCTAACTTCTGCTATCAAATTCTTGACTTATACCAGGTAATATACGGTTTACCTTACAAATCCATCATGTCTAAGAAAAAGCTCTGTAATATTACAAATATCGTCAACTGTTCACAGTGTGCAACATTGTTGCAGATGAAGGAAGATATGGCATTTAGTGAGGTGTTGTACAGTAGATTAAATGTACACATTGTTGCAGTTGAAGGATGATAAGACATTTAGTGAGGTGTTGTACAGTAGATTAAATGTACACATTGTTGCAGTTGAAGGATGATAAGACATTTAGTGAGGTGTTGTACGGTAGATTAAATGTACACATTGTTGCAGATGAAGGATGATAAGACATTTAGTGAGGTGTTGTACGGTAGATTAAATGTACACATTGTTGCAGATGAAGGATGATAAGACATTTAGTGAGGTGTTGTACAGTAGATTAAATGTACACATTGTTGCAGTTGAAGGATGATAAGACATTTAGTGAGGTGTTGTACGTAGATAATGATCACTGTGTAACTACCTGAGCTGTATACACCAGCACCATCAACTGGG
The DNA here is from genome assembly GCA_936450465.1 of Gibbula magus. NCBI lineage: Eukaryota > Metazoa > Mollusca > Gastropoda > Trochida > Trochidae > Gibbula > Gibbula magus. The sequence continues at coordinate 75,580,307 of OW388296.1, read as the reverse complement.
AGTGTGAGAGATCGTGTGAGGTGCAACCCATTGAATATCACCACTTATAGAACTATAGGAGAAGAACGCTGTCTAGTCGATGTAACAGAAGCAAGATAATACGGGTAAACATGAGGAGTCGGCCAGTCTGTGCGGTAGACAACATCTTCAGAGCTTATACAGGACGTCACAAATAGCTTTTCTTTCACTGGACAAGTGTTAAGCGTTATGAAAGACCTCGCTCACTCCTCCGTGGGTTTTGTAACAGTAAGTGATAAACTGGGTGTTTACTTTACCTTGTGTCAATAACGGTGTTTGGGATTTCCCCTTGGGATCAAGTCTCCATAATGTAAAGATTATGATGAGGTTTTTATGAGAAAAATCAGCTTTTCTTTAATAGAACGGTTTGAATTATAATAGAGAAAAACCGGAATACATTTGTAATTTGTTCTTACGCACACATTGCTGTTGGCAGAAGTAAAGGTAGTTAGTTTTGATGATTGTCAATATTGGTTCTAGAATATGAAAGTAATGGCTTGGTATTCTTAAAAACTTACATTGTGTAAGTTACATTTATCCTCTCATCCAAATAAAACTACACTTATTAAAACAATTCTTATAATAAATAAACATTAATTTGAAAATTACAAGATATTGTTTACTAATTCTATACTTAACCACGTGAATCATCTAAATTTGCAAAGCATTTTGGATAATTGTTAATAAATCTGTCTTAATTATGTCATTTATGTTTTAAAAAATAGGACATTAAAACATTGTTTTTCAAAGCCATTGAAGTATAAAATCTAAGAACATTGTTCCCTAAAACTAGATCAGTTTAAGAGAGATAATGGCTGCGATAGATAAGGGACTTCTGAGACGAAATATTACAATAAATTGTTGGAAATGAGCACTTCTGTAGTTGGTGTGAGAGGTAAACGAGCTAGAAATGATTAATCTCGATCTGTACCTGATAGCGGCTTTGATTAGACTTCTACTGGCTCCGTAGTCAGGGAGAAAATTAACATTTAAAACAGCATGTTTAAAACTGGCCTGTGAGCTACACTTCCCGAGATGAATTACACAGAGCACTTAAACTCATGTTTTTTGTTGGAACTGTTAGAATTTATTTGAGTGAGATGTCAAAAAAATCCCTTTGATATTGTTGAAACAGAGAATTAAATCAATTGGAATGTTCGCGACAACCTTGCAGCATTGTTCTCGATTGAAGCGTAATGGATTCGGCTCTATGCAGTGTGCCGGCGATGGCTATCCACCTCAAAACGTTCAGCATCATTTAAAATGATTGTTTCTTTAGAAATGTAGATAGACTACATGAGACTCCCTTATAGCTCCCAGGGGGCCACATATCACACGGAATGGTAGGATGAAGATACCCAGACCCGATAAAGCCTATGAATTCCCTCCTTTACTGGCGACATCGTCAACTAAATGGAAAGCTGTCCACTTGCCCAGGTTGGTGTAAGATTTAGGGGCCAGTTGCTGTTAGATTTAGGGGCTACTGGAGCCCATGGGAGGGCACGGGATGGGTAACAGGGCTTTGCCATTATCATAATCTGAGAAGGTCCTTATCGGCGACAGCCCCGAACCTTTGATCTGGCTATTTCTCGGAATGAGAAATTGGAGATTCTCATAAAAAGCTGAGGAGAAATTAAAGATTCTTAATTGAAGGATGATTTGTATTCGTGCCTGTTGGTGGCTGCATTTGCCCTTTGTCCCACCGGACTCACTCACATTCAATTGATTATAGAAGGGCTACTTGCTAATGAAAGTCTCCGTACAAACTATTTACGTCTTTAATTTTAATTTTCTTAAATTTTAATGAAAAAAAAACAAAACTCAAACTATAAGAACTGTCATATGCCAATATTTCAGATTTCCAAATATTTGTTGCAAATCTATTTACTTTTCCATTTAAATATTGCACTGAAAAAGGATTTACACTTAGTATGTTTTTACAATGTTGAGATGTTTCCACAAAATTCATCAAGCAGTCCAAAGTATTAATTTAGTTTTCCAAAGTACACAGCAATAATAATCTTATTAGATGGTAAAAAACATAAATATATCTAGGAATAAACCATCTTTGTGTAAAGAAACGATATAAACAGTTTGCTGTTGGGAATATTGTCAGAAACACAATCCTGTGAAATGATCTTTCTATGATAAGTAGATTGATTTTGTGGATAATTTCTTGTATTTTCTGGCATGTTTATAATGGGGGACTAAGCAGCGTTCCTCCGTGCTGCAACTTGCCAGTGGAGATTATGATTTAATAAGGGCTGATGCACGGCAATCTTGGCATTACTCATGCTACTTGTGATAACTCGGAATCATCATGGATAAAAACACACATATTACTGGCAAAGATGGCCTGGCTAAAATCAATATATTATTACATTAGAACTGTATGAAGAAGGGCTGTAAAGTAGCTTTGCTTTTTTCCATACTTGAAATCAAAATTTAAATTAAATCATTTCATTACATTACAAAAGTCCACTTTTACCTGAAGTGAAAAAAGTCTTATCGAGAACGCACAGGCAGTTTCAGTGTATAGATAGACGACTCCTAGTGACAAGTCTGAACAACGATTAAGTTTAATAATGGTATATCGATGACGTGAAGTACACAGCGTCTTGTTTATTTGCTTGTATTCCTCCAATGTAATGAATATTCAACTGCAGGTCTTGTTATTAAGAACAGAGATATCCCCGAATCGGAATCAATATGGCGCAATTACCTTTTCCAAACAGGAAGCGCTGTTGTGTAATGGTGCGCCAGCCTGCCAAGGTGATTAGAGAAAAGACAAGGCTTTTCATGGTGCTTTGATAATGTGTCTCGGACAGCCCTACCTTCAGTGAACGCCAGATTACTGAGCTGTGTCAATTTCAAATTTTCGCAGATAAACTACATGCAATGATTTAATTGTTGACAAGTGGGGGAAATTATGATGGATTGTGCAAGTTAAACTGTCATAATTACGGCAGAGGAAAGTAGTTACTGCAGACATGGTGCTTGTAGCGGCGTGCCAACATGAGGTTGGACGGTCGGCAAACATGCGGGAACTCTTCGGTCGCTGAGGCCCCTTTCTCAGGAGGTGAGAAAACTCTTTAAAATTTGACAACTCTAGATCTTTCCAAAAACATCTGTTAACTCTTTTTTTTATTCTAATCATCGCTTTATTAATTTTATTGAAAATACTTGTATGTACAAAGTTGTATCATTAAATTAATTCAAACTCAGAATGTTGAAACTTTTGTTTCAAATTGTCAGTTCCAAGTAAAATCAAATCTCAAGAGTTGACAACTATCACCGATCTGTTTGTCACTCAGCTCAGCGGGTGTTTGTGTTAACAAAGATAAAGATAACATTAAATATCACTGCCAAATAAACACTTAATCATGGTTCTACTGACACTAATCGTATTGAGCACAGTCAGTGACATCATCATTCCCCCCATGGGGGACCATCATACCTGTGTCAGGTGTCAGGAAGACAATTAGATACACCTGTGATAAACAATGACTCCCATCGTGAGGTCGGTCACACCTGTGTTAAGTGCATCTACTTGTTTAGGGTTATAACAGGCTCTTACTGCTTCTTGGTTTGGCAAGTTATTCTCATAGTACCTGTTCTGAATAAAATAATTTTTCTTTGTAATATTTTGATTATCAGAGATCATAAAAGAATGCATCATCCAATGCTTTGAATATTTTCAGTATCGAGTTATATATCCAAATATGGTTTTGCTGATTATTTGTTTGACATCTTTGTTTCTCCCAATTTACCCTTTGTGAGGTGCTATTTTTAGACTTGAAAATAAGTCAAGGAGGTATATTTATCTTTGTCCTTTAAAAAATCAACCGACCCATGTAACATGTTCCTCTGTAGTGAATACTTCTATCTTTCTTAAAAAATCACCATTGCAAAGGATTTTAGAAATTTCAGGTAAGGCAAATATCTGTTTATGAAATTAGCTTGAAAATAAGTTTAAAAAGTAGCCAGCCAAAAAGTGTTATTATTATTATTTGTTAATTAAATTGGCAGAATTAAGGAAAACTTTGACCACCCATTAGCCTGGACCAAGTTGCTGGGTAGGAGCTGTTAGACAAGCTTTATTTCACACACTACAAATAGTATATTTTCATTAAGTAGATATATTTGTTAGTGGATGAAGTGCTTATATCCGGAGTGGAGTGTTGTCTATATCAGGCTATTGGCAGGTAACAATTACAGGTAATTGTTCTGACAGGTATAGGCCGCCAGTGACAAGATAAGTAAATCATGTTGATAACAACACACAGGGGGTAGGTATTCTACCCTCGCAGGTCCTCAGTGTGCGGAATAGTTCCCCTCTCTTCTCGTCTCTCTACCTTCAAGCTTGTAAATGCCTCTCAAAAAGTGATATGTCTTGATTGATTTTAATATCATTGTTCAATGTAAATAATATAGAGCTTAAGTAATAAACAACATCAATTGGATATGTCTGGATTAATTTGTCATTGGGATCAACTCTGTTCAAACAAAGTATAAAATTACTGACAAATTTCTTGGTGTAAGTAAAAATAATATTGTTTTATATTCTGTATATTGTGCTGGGGCAGATACAGGATTTTGGTTTGAAGGGTGTGAAGACACATACACTTCAATATATTTATAAATTTTGAAAAAATATTTCTTTTGTGTCAGTGTAAAACTGCTTATATTACGTTATCAGGTTCACAAAAGAGAAACCTTCACTGTTTTATCTATCAAGAAATGTACACTATGACACCAGTTAACTCACATTAGAAGGTTAAGTATTGAAGTATTTGCAGGTTAAATATCCAAAGTCAGTTGTCAGGACGCTAACATTGATAGAACAGGAACATTTTGGTGACCTTTGCCAGTTCTTGACGATGAATTTACTGATGTACCTCGTAATTGGGGAATTATGGGAAGAGTAGAGTACTTCCTGTCTGGTAACAGCCAATCAGACAGCTCTTTGTTTGTTTTGGCTAAATCATTATCAAATCTATAGTCAATAATTAGCTGCATTGATGCTCGCAATTAAGTTTGTGTGCTTATCTGATGCCTTTGTGAGGAAAGTAAGGGTCTACATCTCCTCCATTCACTTGACAGATTCAAAATTGGTTACTGATCAATATAATTACATTTAGGCTGCCCCAGCGTCATCAAAGGTACTCTGTATATTGTGTGAGAGACGTTATTACCTACGAAATAGAAATGTCGAGGCTCATTCCGACCGCATAACCCAATAGAGGAGTGAGGTTACATCTCAAAATGGTCTCATCTTGCCTGGAGGGAAAATACTGGCGCAATAAGAGGCTTTTATCTGCGGTCAGGAAATCGGTTAAAATAATATTGAAAGATTTTCAGTGAAATCAAAGTATGATAGAGAGAACACAGATCTCTTTGGGAATAGTTTGTTTGTACATACTTTATCATTACAATAGATAAAGTTATTTACACATGTGAAAGTGACCTTGATAGTTTATACAACTTGACCCAATATTTGTTACAGTGCTTTCACCTTATTGATTTATTGAAGACTCTAACTGTTTTTAAATTGAGCAAAGGAGATTTTGTATGAACATTTATATATATTTGCAATGTAACGACTTTGATGGGGACAGAACTAAGTTGATTTATTCCAAACACATTAATAATGTGATTATCTCTCTCCCGTCTAAGAAAAAAGAACAAATTCTAATTACATCATTTAAACCATATTCCTGCCTTTTCACAATCCATTTACAACTTTTCCCTTTGTCTTCATAAAACTCCTACCAGAAAAAACCCTGACTAATTTAAAGGGGTTCTATCTTTACACTCATTGAGAAACAAAATCGGGAGTGTTAAATGTTCTTCACATCTATTATTTCAAATTAATCAACGTTGATAAGGTCAGGCAGTGTTTTGTTCTCTCGGTGATAGTAGCGAGTTTAAACGTTGAAGTAGCATAGTTGAGTTTCTGTAAGATAACTCTTGATAACAGTGATCATCTACTTGTAAAGTCAGACTTGGATGACTTTACGAGAATTTAATACTTTCGCATTTTAAGAAGCAACTGTAAGGAGAGGCAGTTGGAATATAATGCTGCCGAGAGATGATTAAATTATCTTACGGAGGTGATTTGTTTTAAAAACGGCTCAATGATTGGATTGAAACTGAGTGGAACTCAATTCTAATGTTCATGGATACAATGTAATATTTATATTCTTTGTGGAAGCTTTTCTGTGCGTAATTAACTAGATATTCTTGCATCATGAGAGACAATAGAGTTTTATTTGAGACCCCACCGACGTGAAATGGTCAAAGGTTAGTAATTTGGTGTCACTTTAAATGCAAGCCCTGCCACCTTAAACCTCGCTGTCATTATCCCAATTCCGACTCACTGTCGACTAATTAAAGTAAATATTATATCATCGGAATAACGAAATTAGCCTTAATGAAATTGCCTTTGATTTTTCGTCCCTAATTTGTATAACAACTTTCAAAGCAAAAAGGATTTTAAATTCACAAAGTGTATGTTGTCTTTTAATTAGAGAACTTTCCTTAATTACGTTCAACTTTCCACGCTGTCAGGCTCAGACGACGCAAACTCAGCAGATTTGGATCCTTTGAAGTCAGCTGACCATGTTTTGAGTACGGAAAATTGCGTCAGTTTGAAATGCTGTCATGAGAGAATTAATACGCACTAATGAAGGCATGTCGTTTGGCTGTCAGGTTACGGGGCCAAGCAACTCTCATGTAACAGCCATTATGTTTAATACAAATTTTGAAATGGTTAGAAGAAAGATCAAAGAGGTCTTGCGAAAATGGGGATTATCGTCCATGTTTTAACTGCCGAAAATAATCCTGTCAGAATAATACAAGACAAGGATCACTCAAATTCTGAGAATTGTGGTTCTGTCACGTCACCACGGAGATAATCTTTCTGCATAAGATGTGTTTATGATCTGTTTGGGATTGTTTTATTTTCTGTTTATTTTCCATGATATTGTCAAATGAGTCAGTAACTCATCACAAATGTTTCAATGGACATCCGTATCCTGAAAATGAACTTTTTTAAAACTAATTTTCTGATCAAAGAGGCATAGGATAATCTTTTAAGGCATGTGCTAGCAGTTTTAATTGCCGAAGTAATCAAATCGGATGAAGCTTGTTTGTGTGTCGAGCCATCAACGGTATGGGACAGGGGTCTGTTACGTTATTGTTGTCGAAAGTGTCCACCAGGGGTCTCTGTCAGGTGCATTGTTTGCGCTGTCACATGCAACGTTTTGCGTCTGACATACGCAGTGGCTGTGACGACCAATTCTCAAACTGATTTTCTGCGTGAGTGACGTCGACACTGGCAATCAAGGCAGCTAGGGAATCTAGCATTCACACGTTGCAGCTTTTTTTGTTTTCACTTGAATGCCGAAATGTGCATCACAGATTATTTCTTCAATTTGTGTAACAAAAGTGAAGGGAGTAGCGACAGTCCCGTCTCTTTAGCGGGGCTCGTCTCGTGTCCGTTCTGTTTCCTGTCAGTGGCAGTGCCCTCTCTATTTCACACATGGCTACGAGTTGGGGCAATTATATAGTCTCATGCGTTCAAACGACGAGCACTTTTTAATTTGTTCAATGATGCACCTTTCTCCGCTTGGACACTGTTTGTAATCGTTAATAGGCTTTTACACCTATTTTATGTCGTCTTTAAAGGCCATTTACAAGTTGCGGTGCTTAAATAAACATGCTTTTATGGACGATTGTTCCTAAACTTTTTACAAATGAAATGTTTCAGGCCCTAAGAGCACCCGTTTACTTTAATTGATTCAAGTGCAATGAGGATTGACTTCTGTCTCCTTTTTTCTGGACCAGATGTTATAAATTTGTGTTCTTTCTTTTTTATTTGTCAAATATGATCTTAACAAATGGGTTAAAAGACCTTAAATGATATTACGGTATTAATGTATTGCTTTTTGGAGGAAGCAGTGAAATAACCAGGAAATTTTGATATTTTTTGTTTAAATGATAAATACATATCAGAAATATTACGATAAATGATACATCTTATAAAATAAATCATTTTTAGATATTAGACCTAGTAGCCATGCAGTTTGCCCTGTTACATGGCTTCATAGAAGCATCGAAGACTTTTAGTCATGAATAATTCTCAAGACTCACGAGACAATAATAAGGTATGATTTCTAGTGGTCCTTCAGAACATCTTCAACTGCTTTTAGAATTCAATTGAAATTTATTGAGGCATCGATTCATGATGTATCGGTACCATGTGACAATTTTAATTACTCGGAGCCAAAAAATCTAACAAAAAAGTGTTGAAATAGAGAGAAGGGGGTGAAATCTGATACGGCCTGCACACACGCGGGGCTCATTGTTACGACATGTTCAAGCTGAATGATAACACAACTATAACAACAAGAGCCAAGATCAAAAAGACAAGAGATCGTCGACACATTGTTACAAAAGTCGAGAGGTTTATCAGACAGAATCTCAAGCAGTCCACCGCATGTATCTCTAGTCAAACTGTGTAATTAACAGTGTCCGTGTGTAATTAAGAAAGCTGCATTTAATTAATGAAGGTGATGTTTAATGAAGACAGGAAATTGGATGACATAGTATGCATGAGAATGAAAGGGTGTCGTGGAAGGCGAAAAAACATCTTTTTTGAGAGGCAAGATTGAATGTTCGTTGAGAGCGTTGACGACAAAAAGTGTTTGTTTTTCTCTCCGTGTATGAGCGGGGAGGAGTTAATGGCGCTTAAGTTCTTCCTCCTCTGATGAGCGAAATGATAAAAAGATGAAATATCAAATAAAACAAGATTGTAAATTCTAGAGCGGAGTGATAATAAAATTGAAAAGATTGTGAGCTATATTGCATAGAGTGAATTGAACCAGAGTTGATATTAAAACTGAAAAGAATGTAAATTTTGTGGATAGTGTGAACTGTGCCAAAGTTGATATCAAAACTGAAGTGGTGACTGCCAGCTAAAAATCAAATACAAAATTTGCAAATATTTTAGTGAGTTGAACAATCATCTAAGTCCCAGATTTAAGTTAAGGTAAGTTTTTAGAACAATATTTTTTAGCCAGACCCAATTAAAACAGGTCAAGAGCAATTTTATAACAGAAAAGTGTTGTTCAATAGCACATTGTTAATATTTTATTGATACCATTTCATTGTCAGTGCTAGTTATTTTTCAATTAGTAAGGTTTGATAAACTTTTGAGATACATATCATGCAATTTTATGTCAAATTTAATAGATATACCTAACAACTGATTGGTTCTTTTTTAATTATTTATTATACATTGATTTGTGATTGCTAGTTGAAATATAAACTTAAATGTCTAAAACAAAAGGTTATTATTCTTAAAACATACTAAATATTTAAACAGTAATAAATTGTTAAAAATCACCTTCATAGTGTTTACTTTAGAACAATTTTTTAATTTGAGAGAGAACACAGAATATCAATGGATTACGATCGTTGCACAGGCAACTATCTAATGCTGCAGTACTCAATGAAGGGAGACAACTCCAACGTCACTAACAAGCTCTGTGGATTGAAGCACCACTAGAATCACTGCCATCGAGTCATTTTCAGATTGAGTAGTTCTTCTTTGTCAAATGGGAAATATCTGTGATTGTTTTATATCCTCAAGTTTGCCTTTTTGGAATAAATCTGACAACAATATTTAAGAAAAAAACAATCCTTGAATTTATTTTTTCTTCTTTGAAATTTTTTTGGACAGATGATTTTTATTTCCTGAAAATTCCTTTCTCGAATGAATAAAATGTTTCAATCAAAAATGGCTATGACTTCTCAATCAAATGAACAGATTGCAAATTTAACCCTTTTTTATCAAAAAAAAAACCTTGTCACAGAATCATTTGAAGTTTTTTGTGATGTGGTGTTCTTGCATGTGACAATCTGGTGAGATGCTGTTAGGCCACATTAGGTTGAATAATCAAATTGTTAAAACTGAGTTAAGACAATTAGCAGCTCGTATTTGCTACATTTTCAAGTAGAATAAATGATGTCGTCAGGCCTTGACTTAAGAGGAATCGTGACGAATGCCAACAAAAAGAATAATTCTCATTTGAGTTTGAAGATTGGTTTAATTTGGACATGTTTCAACATTTAATATGACCAGTGCTTGAGACTCAACAAGGCAGGGCTTGGTCCCTGGGTCATAGACACCAACAGCGAATAATTAATTCAACTTTTGGACCTTCTCTCTGAAGAGCTCTTGAGGCAAGTAGAGTGCTCCGCCCTTGCATTTTTTTTCGATACTACTATTACTAGAAGGCATACCACATAATCAGTCGGCCTAGTGGGTCAATATAAATGTAAATTTTTAATTAATCTTACCCTTAAAACTCCTGGCTTGTGACCATCTAATACAAGTGAGGCAGGGTAGTTGTATTGTACAGATGCTTTCGTTAAGGCAGTAATCAGAGAGATAATTACTCTCAATAGGGGGCACAGCATGGCTGTAAAATCTTAACACATAAACCTGTGAGGAGGGTCCACATTAGAAATGGTTGACGACAGAATCATTGATAGTTTGCATACTTTAGTTCCGGCGAGTCTCTCGCAGAAGCCTTTATGACTATTGCCTTATGGACACGAATATTAACTTAGCTTGTCAGCCGGTCTTGCTTATGAGTGATAAATTTTTAATCCCGTGTAATTATCAATAAAACAGAGTGACGAGACAGCGATCCAATTAATGATTTTATGACCTCTTGTATTGCCGTATTTTATTCGTCACTAACTGCCAAGGTTTCAACACCTTGTGCTTTGTGTTTGGTAACTAAGTCATTTAAGTTCATTTTGAGGTATTTCAGATATTTTTGGCTTTCCATTATGAAGTCAAAACAATGAAATACTTTTGTTTCCAAATTTTTTCTCCAATCATTGCACAGTTTTTATGTTAAAAATATCAAAATGAACTTTGTAATGAATATTTTATTAATGAAAGGACAGGAATTAGATTTAATGTTAATGCATATTTTGTTCTCCATTATAATACAACTTGACTGTATCATCCCTTGTAACTTGACAGATTTGCATGTGTAGCGATCTTAATCATTAATGTCAGGAAAGATTTTCATTTCTGAATTCTTCATTTAATTCAAATCTCCACAAAATTAATTATAATATGAATACGGTATCAAATTAAATCACTTTTTGTCCATGTGGTTTCATCATTAAATCAGTCTACTCCCAAGTCGGCTAATTACATGAGGAATGTTTTCTTAATAAGAATTAAGAAATTCTGATTTTTGGAGATTTTCTTAATTGTTTTTTGACAGATCTCAAACTGACTATGTTCAACTTCCAGGAAAGTGACAACCCTATCAGTTTTTACTTGACCTTCGACCTGGCATTCATGCCTTGTTCTTCGTTGTCATAAATTTCATTAAGATATTGCATGATAGAGAAAATCCACCATCACCTCCATCAATATGTATTCTCACAGGATTTCACGTCAGGGATGATTTTTAAAAACTTTGACAGTCACGCAAACAAATTTAGCGTCATAATTGTCAAGTGAACTGACACATTACATCACATAAGGTGCTGTTTTCCTTGAAGAGGGTGTGCAGTACTTTCATAATTAATTTACAGTAATACGTTTGAGTGGTAGAGGTCAGAGGTCACATGTGATTGACAGCTGAAGGAAGAAAGAGTGCTTTGTGATTTCGGGGAGTGGTCATCCGACCCTTTTCATTGATTCCATTCTTAACATTCTCAAGTCAAGTGTGATAACGCATTAAAGAAATCACTCTGCACATTTTGACAAATATTAAACAAATACTTCTTGTAATAAAGCTTACAGAAATTCATGTCATATTCTTCTTTTATCTAATAATGCTATTATTAAAACATTATTTATTTATTGAGAAAGCTATTGTGATTTAAAAATCTATCTAATTAAATCTTTTTCATTATTCTGAAGTTGATGAGTGTTAGTTACTGTTACTTGTATATTACAAAGGGAAACATCAAATAGAACACATCCGTAGGGATGAAATTCTGTTCTATTACAACAGAGTGAATAAATATAGGAAATTAGAGAAATAATTTCGAGAAGTAATTGCTTATTAAACTATTCCATAATTAAAAGAGGAATTGGTCATGAATAAAAAAATTTATCAAATCACTTCCCCAAAATTATTATTAATTTAGTACTAATGAACATCATAATTATTTTCCCCTCAAATCCATAACTTTAATAAAATTTAAGATAATTGGATTAAGAATGAATTTGAGGGTAGGAGGCGTTATTATGACAGATTGTATTGATGTTTATTCTTGCATAAACTTGCCATTTGCCACAGTTTTATCAAATTCTTAGTGCCTCTTGTCCCAGCTTTTAGGAACAGATGCTTTGCTAACATGGAGCCTTAACTGGGACCGATTGCGGGGCTTTAATACAAAGAGCCTTAAACAGTGCTCCCGTAGTGGTAACTAAACAATGCTCCACTTCAGTTGGCCTGGAGGTGTCCTATTGATTCCTGATAACAAGACCTTTTGCATGGATTGCCCAGAAATTTGATAATCAAACAGATTTTTCTGAACGACTGCTTTTACGAAAGTGTGGTTTATTTAGATAGGAGGGTTGCGCTAAGCTTATTGTATTAGGTAACTATTAAAACTCCACTTTTCTTTCTCTCACCCTTCGTTTTTATTTTTCTCACGATGTCAGAGATTCTCCGTGTTCATAGCTTGGTAATTATTGATCTTGATAGGGAAGAATTTTACAGATATTGGTGGAATTCCATGTGAAAATAAATCCATACGCCTTATTATCCCCGAACCAGATTCTATTTATTCAAAAAAATTGCTCTCCTTTTTTTTGGTCAGTCATATTATACTCTCTGTGTTTTATTTGACACCATTTTTGTTGATAGTGCCCACATTTTAAATATTTTATTATATTGCAATTTAAAAAAGGTTGTTTATGAAGTTATGGATAGCTGTTTTCTTAGAAAAGATGAACTTTGAAAAATGACTTCATTTGGGAAGAATTTTATTGTGAAGTTTCTTGCTCAGCTGAGAGGTTAAGGAAGAGTTATCTCCCTTACTCTGGTTCCTGGAAGTCTTAGAGCCTGGCAGATCCAGTTAGAGGAGGGAATATTGAATATTGTTTTGTTATTTCATTAACTGAATAAAATTGTAATTAAAGTTGTTTTTTTTACTTATGGTATAATATTGAACATTTATTCATATTTGATGTTGAATTTAGATTGTTGTTTTTTTTACTTTAAAACATATGGAGCATACTTAATAAAACCTTTGTGTTTTAAGGTACATATGTTAATTTAAGTATGTTTATTGTTTATTAATATAGATATGTTATTCAAAAGTTTAAAAACACTTTTGTTTATCTCATTTAAGTTAAAACAGGAGAGATAAAATAACCTTCATGAGCGGCCGATCCAAACAAAAGCCTGCATCCATTCCAGTTCGTAGGAAAGAATAATTTTTTAAAATGTTAAAAATTATCTAGCTTTACGAGGAGTACTTACATGACTCATCTTCAACACATCCCTCCATAATTTGAAGAAACGGTGGAACATTAGTTAGTTAGAATGTTTTGTGGATAAGTATGTATGTGTTTTTCTAACGAGAGAAAGGACAAAGTATTTGTGCAGCTGTCCGGGAAGTAGAGTTGTAATTTCTGATGAAACTAGACAGTAGCAACATACTTATTGTACTTGGAGGATTTGGGGGGAAAGCATCAAGTTGGAAAACGGGCTCTATTTATTTAGACAGACTAATCGTTTAATTGGACTCTTAACATACTTGTTGTAAGAATGCCTTTAATCTTGACCTTGGGGTCCAACAAAAAGTGTAGTTACTGAGAAGCGTTATGAAAATATGACAAGAAAGCAACGGTAATGTGCAACCGCTTCCGAAGATGAAAAGATTTTTAAGTCCGAGATTTAGTGAACACCTGACTTGAAACAACAAATTCATCTTTAAATGAGAATGGAATCAGTTTCCATGGTAATTAATGTGACTATTTGTTTCAGTTTAACCGTTATTGCCAACAGGAATAGTAAAAGCTTTACTGTGTGAAGAGGTTGAAGTTAATGTCCTATGCTTGAGTTGTTGCTAAGTAGGTTTGCATACTTTAAAGGAGTTTTATTTTTACAGTTTTGGCAAGGGGAGATTTTTTTTACAATATACAGCGATATATATTTTCAAACAGATGTAACTGATTTAGAAATTAATAAAAACCTGGTCGTTATTGAGCCAATGTAAAGAATTGATTATATCCAGATCAACTTGTACACATCATGTTTGAATTACCTTTGAAATTATTGTAGGATATAACTGAATATTGCCAATGCTTTGAAAGTAGATAACTTATCACATTTTCAGTACCATACCATGCTGAGAAAGAAAGTATAAAATACAGAACGTATCTCCTCTGGGTGATTGAAACACCTACTAGAAGATAAGAGGCATTCCCAAAATAGCAAACATGCACTTACCTTATGTAATAATCTCTCGTCTATAATGATAACATTCCTTAATGTATTACTGATTTACATCATTATTTCTTTTCATCCATAAGTATACAGTGCCTACTACATTCCTACATGTGTTTGTATGATCACTACAGGTGCTATGTTCATAGTGTACGTTCTGAATATTCCATTGGGTGCTTTCAGTGCTTCTGATATTGTCCCTCGAAATGGTAACATTTTTCCAATTTAATGAAAATTTACGTGAAATATTTTGTTAAAAATACATTATAGCATATACATTATAGCTTTAACTGCATATATTATTTCCATACTATAAATTCATAGGTCCTCATCTATGGCAGGAATTCCAATGACTTATGGAGTACCCCTGGGTATGCTTATCTAGTTTGGGTGGTATACCTCCTACCACCTATTGTATACTGTTACCACATTATTTCCAATGAAACAAAGAAGTTGAATTATTGGCAATGGTTGTAGAATTAACATCAATATTATGAAATTATCTACTTTAAATAAATAAGTTTTACTTTGTTTCCTGGCATTTGTTCAATTTGAATCATTCTGTATGTAGTGTCATAAGTCCACTTTATTTGAATTTATAAATAATGTCTTGACCTCTTATCAGTCCCTTTTACATGGTACCTCTCTGAAGTCTTGAAATCATCATCCATTGCACTGGTCAAGATTCAGAGAATCCCCTTCCCCTAATTACCTATCATGTACAGGTGTACCGACCCAGTAATCCCCCTCTTTCCATACAGGTGTGTCTCTCCCATCCCTCCTCGCCTGTACCTCATTAAGTAATGGATCAGGCATGAGAGAAGGGGGAGGGAAGGGGGGACCAACTAAAACAAACCCTCTCTTGTTCCCCCAGTTTCAGCAATCTTCCACATTCCTCTCACAGTTGATGCTTTTGTGTGGGAAAACTGAAATACGAGCCTAACTCCCTCTGATTGAAGTTTTATTTTAGGCTGGGAATCTCGGAATATGTAAAAAAAGGCCATCAAGAGTTGATTTTCTTCTCACCTGTGCTACCGATTCTTTCTTACCTGTAGCTTGAGTAAGTATGAACCTTCATTTGCTGAAAGTCACTTTCATCGCCTAGTTCTTGGCAGTAAGTGTGCTAATTATTTTCTTATTTGCAAATGGGGATATTTCTGGGTTTAGTCATGTTGGATGTTCCGATCTGATCGACATGACATGAAGATTATGCTTCACCTGTCCCTCTCAGTAACCAGGGGCGAGCTTCGTTAGTAGGTAGGGGGAAGGAGACGTGCCTGACGAACTCTTCCTGCAGGTAAGACATAAGTTACCATTTATCATTAATTATAATATGGGTACTTTCACATTTGTTGTCATCATCGACATTCCATTATATAGTCGTCTTCATCGTCACGATCATCACAATCATCATCATCATCATTCTATTACATCATCATTATCATCATCATCATCATCATCAACATTTTATTACATTGCCATCGTCATCATCATCGTCATCATCACATTCATCATCTTATTCATTACTTTCACACCTGCACTAATTAATCCTCTTTATGAATCTCCCTAATAAGTGAAACTAGCTCGTCATGACTTATCTACTTATTCTATACATATCATATTAACGAGCGAGTTCAAGCTTATGATGCCATTAAGATTCTTATCAATGCTTATCTTTCTGAAAGTCAACATCATTTAAGAGAAATACAAACATGTTTGCTGTAGATGTCTTTAAGATTGCAGTTTTTCCTGCACAGATACTCCAGTGTCAGAAAATGATGACTTTGCATTGCTCGTCTGGTGTTTATCTAAGCAATATAATCAACCATCACCTCAGACAGCCCTATATAATATACAACATGCGTATATATACGCCTCCTTAACACGGCATGGAATGTCCAATTGTTGGTTGAGATGAAGCAATGTTAACCACTAATTGGTAAAAAAGAAACGAATGTTTGAGACTAATTAGAAACTGTTAGAGCTCAAAACTTTAAAACCTTTTCTCTTCTTGAAGAATCTTGGACTCTACCCAAGCATGTAATTTATTTACAGCTCTAAGATGAGTTTGTGAGACTCTTGTGTTATTAGCAGGGTGGTTAGCATTGTTGTAGTAGGTGGAGGGGTTACAGCATCAGATACAGACAGCATCTTCAACCTCCTCGTTCTCCCTGCAATCGTAAATCATTTCTCTGGCAGTCTATAGCCACAAACTCACTTCCCCACTCTATGATGAGATATTTCTGGTAGAGAGAGATACACACACTCCATGATACGAGCTTTTTATACGGGGATAACGTCTGTCTGTCTGAGTTTATGGTGTATTATCTGCAGGCTGTATTCAATGACACCTGTAAGCTGAATGGGATGTGTGTTATAATACTGGAGTGAGTGTGTTACGTCTGTGAGAGAGAGATAGGTACACCTGTGAGGTGAGAGAGAGATAGGTACATCTGTGAGAGAGATAGGTACATCTGTGAGAGAGATAGGTACCGGTAGATATGGGTGGACTAGCTTCTGTCTGAGTTCATTTTTCATTGGATGTTTCCCTACAGGTAGGTGGACTTTCTTATGTTTACACTATTTTTTCAGTTATTTAACAACCAGTTTACATTAGACTATGGGATTCTATGATTCTTATGTCATACTACCATCTGCAGCCCAGGTTGCATACTCCCTAGGGAGTTGAGAATGAAAAAGGAACGATGTTGGTCCTTATACCAGGGTAATAATGTGTGTAGCGCTTTGAGCATGGCCCTTTGAGTTGTGGAGTTCAGCGCGATATAAGTATCCTCATTATTATTATTATTATTATTATTATTATTATTATTATTATTATTATTAAACATGTATTCTCACGCCCTTTATAAGATCGTATTATAATAGATACTGGAGTTCAACCGCTGCAGTTTCAATTCATCTGATAATGGTAGAGCCATGCACTATGGTCTCAACCCTTACCTTCTGAGCCAAACCTTCCATCTTCTCATACAACCATATCCATAGGTCATTCCTAAATCTAAAGCTAAGAGTCTTATTATAACCGCTGCTCTCAGAGAAATTGCTTGATATGTAAGTAGTTCCTAAAGTGAAACCTATTGCCCCTCGCTCCAGCCCTCAGTGACACCATCATATAAACAGAGGTCTTCCTTTTAACCCAAACCTTATTACATTTCCTTCCTATGACATTTATATATACATGCAAGTCCTCCAGGCTGAAATCTCCTGACCCCGACACTTGTGCTGGGTGCACTTTTTGATAAAACAGAACCTTCTAACCCAAACAGTACACACACAACTTTCTCATGCTCAACTTTTGACATCAATGCTTTGCCTCAGTATGCAGTGATGAACACCAAACTCTCTGACTCCCTTGTGTAATATGTGTAGTTTCTATACACAGTGATGAACACCAAACTCTCTGACTCCCTTGTGTTATATGTATAGTTTCTATACACAAATCTATCCTATGGTAGTTTCCTTGACTCCAAATGTTGGCTCTCACTACACTGTCATGTTGTCTTATTCACAAAATTTCCCAATGCTAACCTCCTTGGCCCCAAACCTCAAAACACTGTCATATACACAAAACTCCCTTCACAGTTCTAATTTCATCTACACAATCTGAGTAATGCTAATTACTCTTTGACCCCCAAGCTTCACTCTCCCCTGTCTCTAATGATTGACTGTCATATTAAAAAAAACAATGCTAACCTCCTTCACCGCAAACTCTTTCCTTAATAGATACAAGAACCTTAATTGAGCCACCTAATGTCATATATGAAATGCCTCCCCTAAACCAGCCCCCCCCCCCCCCCCCCCCCCCAATACACTCTCATATATTCACAAAACTTGATGTCACATTCCTTGATGTCATGCAATACACAAAACTCCTCTAATGTCATGCAATACACAAAACTCCACTAATTCTCCTGATGTCATATATATACACCAAAGCTCCACAACATTCTCCATTGCTTAACCCATTAACCCCAAACCTTGCTCCTCAATACACTGAATATACACAAAACTCCCAAGACTCAGTAAACCTCATGTTCACAAAACTCCCCTATGTTAACCTCATGACCCTAACTCCAAGGTTTGCTCTCGGTGACACTGTCAAGTCTACATGACTCCGTCCCTCAGACCAGTGATTAGCTAGAACCACAGTCCTAACTGTGACTCCACTTCGCTGACATTTCCTTCAAACGACTCTTTGAGGGCGACTGTTTATTTCTTTCTCTGATAAAAATAGTTGGAGGTGTCAAAACATAGATAGACCCAAGTAGGAGGTATATAATCTTAAGCATCGCCCCAATAATATTAGCTGAAAATAAATAAACCTCTTCTGTTTGGACTTAGTTGCACTGGCAAGATTTTTATGAGAAAATCAGATTTTGTTTATGGTAAAGATACCTGTAAGTAATCCCGGTATCAAATATATACTCGGTTTTTGTTAATTGGTTGCCTGGGATGTATGTAAGCCTATGTTTATTATTTGTGTTCTAAGCAAGTCCTGGTGTATTGAGAGGGCCGTGTGAGTTAGGTAGGTTCTTCTTTACTAACTGCCTGTCAGCCGTGATGGATGGACGGATGATTCCTTGTGGACCCCAGTGTAAGTTATCCTCTCCATTCTCTGTGTTCCAGTGCTTTGACACATTGTTTTATCATGTTTTTATTATTACGTCTTCTGATAATTGGTTTCTGATTTGCATGAAATGGTCAGAAAAAGTTAACGTCAGTGTGGATCTGTTTAGCATCCTGTCTGAGGTAATAGATAGTTTGATTCTGAAAGTACCTATACAGTCAGGCCTCAATAATCTGAACGCTTCCGTTTTTCATCAAAAAGGTTCGGATAGTGAAATGTTCGGATTACTGAGTACTGAGGACTACTATAGAGATTAGTTTGGTTACATCTTCCTACCGTTCGGAAACTGCGAGATTCGGATTATCGGTGGCCGGATTATCGCGGCTTGACTGTATCTGTGTCCTTTCCTTTTTGTCTTCATCGTGCATGTCTAATACGATTGGCTATAGTTGACTCTGAATATTTAGTTGTGGCTGTTGTTGACAATGACTGTACAACAGAACAAAGTTAGTCTTACACTCATACTTTGAAAATAGTATTTTTTCATAACATAACACCATTTCATTAAAAGGCACCTTTTCAATATTTGTTTAAAATGGTGATATTATCAAATACTTGTTTCAGAGTCTAAGTGTCGGACTAGGTCAGTTGTTCGATGCAGCAGATCTGGATCTATGCTCTCCTGAAACTCAGTTACTTTAACAATATAAACTGTATGTGACATGCAATTCGTTTGATGTATCCTTCCCTGAGAACCGGTTCTTAAAGCAATATTTGTGCTACTTTATTTTTTGATAAGCACATACATCATATTTGTAGTTAAACAGTTGGTTGTATTCTTGCAAGCTGCAAGTGTTACGTTATGTTTTGTGGTGTAACCCAATTGTATTGTTGACACACGGCCAAGTGTTCAAGGAGATCCCCATTGTTTACTGAGCAATTGTAGAGGCAGGACTTTTTACCAAAAGCTTTAAGAAACAAAAACACAGCAGTGTATAATGTTCAGAAAGTATAAATTAGAATCCTAACAAGGAGCTGTGGAAGTTGATTTACTGGGAGATGGACCCGAGATAAGCGGACTGGTTACTCTGAGAGAGCTTAGAAATATGGCTTGAAGATTTCTCATTGATAAGGAAATTCAAGCCCAAGAATAACCATTTATATATAGGGTCTAGTTGGGAGTGTTTAGTTTGGCAAGTAGATGGTCCTGATAACAGTAGATTGGTAGTCCCAGGCGATCAGTCTAACTAAAACATCCCTTGGAAGATTCATCACAAACTGCCCCTGTCTGGCTCCCAGTGACAGAGTTTATTTTCTTCTATCAACTACTGATTTCAGTTTGTCTTTAAATAAATAAAGAGAAGTGATTCTTGCACTGACCGCTTTGATGTTAATTGTGTTGGTTTTCAATGAGGCAGCTGAGTTAACATGGTCCCCAGATCAAAGGGAACTCTCACCTACCACTGGCCAGGTATTGCTAGGATAGATATATACATAAACATATACACTGACCAATACCTGTACTGACCACTTCATGCACTTAATGCTATCTGTGTGGACTGATGTACATCTCCAGTGGTCATTGTAGATATAGAGAGACATGCAACATGTATACTTGCTCATACCAAAAATAGTCTGTCAATACACTTACCACTATGTGGATTGAATACAAAGACATGTAAACTTACATATGTAGTATAAACGCCCATACCGTCACATACGTATAATGTCCAGAGAAAACTACCTTGCTCATTGACTACATTGGTTATACACTTGTTGTAAACCTTCGTTTTTATAATCACTTGATCAATTTACAGAATCAAGTATGAATTTCAATGAAATGATTGTAGACAAGCGTGTGTCCAGGAGCCACATCAACTCTGTGAATTGTCGTAAACAGAAGCTAGTCCATCTCAGTACGCTTGACATTGTTACCCAACTTTTACATGAATCAAAAGTTATCTAAACATTGTCTTTCTAATTTCTTATCCCCTATCCTATTGTGTCTAAAATATATATGTGATCCCTCTGTTGTTTTTAAGCTATGATGATCCGTTGTATTTCCACTCCATATGATACATGGATCTAGTGTTGATGTATGTGTGTGTAGATGTTATCTGTGACTACTGTTACTCTGCAGACCTGCCTATATCTCCCAGAGCACCTGCTGTCTTGTGTGGGAATACGAGCACATCTTGGTTCTCAATCTGGGACCAGTGCTGACTGATGGTCTGGTCGGGGTGACAGTCGTACTGACAGAGGATACAACAGTCCTCTAACTAGTTGTCACTCCAGTAGTACTTCTAGTGCTTTACTTCTGTAATTAGTTGTTAGGTTGATAGTATAATTACTTTTGTGTGAGGTATTTATTACTGTTATTTCATTCATGATTCTTTCTTAGGAATAATAATTTAAGAATGGGTAGCAATTTGAATCGTGTGAAAGCAATCACAAATTTTTTAAGTTTTTAACGTTTTTAAATGCGATAATATGTAAGTATATCAAGCAGTATCATTATTTATTATTAATAAAGTGTCTGTTACACATCCCAACATTTCTCCTCAGAATCAAGCCAAGTTACAAGTGCACCATATCGTTGTACGTGTCACCAGTGTTTATTCACACTATCTAACATTCTATCAGTGCAGCATTTTTCCAAACTGGATGCGGTGTTAGTTTTACATTTAACTTTGCTTTTTTCAAACAAGTTGTAAGACTACCGGTTTCACTCTTTCTCTCACTTTACCAAGTTGTCACGTTGTCATCACATTTGTTCTCACTCTCCATCACATGTTGGCAACATGCTCGACTTTCTCAGGGAGATATGTTAACAGTGCTGACAACCCTCACTGACAGGGAGGGGACTGGTTCTATGGTTCTATGGCTTTGTGGCTCTGTGGTTTTCAACTAGATGTTTAATACTATCATATTTTATACCATGTTGACTTTAAATGTTCACTTATTTCATGTTCCTTTGTTTCCAAGTTTTTATCAGGTTCTCAATTTCTAATTCTTCTATGGAGTTATATATTTTCCAATAAAAACTTAAACAAAGTCTAGACTCGACTGCAGCCATCTACATGTGTTAGCAATCTCCATATGTATATAATATACTCTGTAAGTGGGGGGATCAACCAGACTTAATTGTCCCATCTAATCCTCGCCTCATTTCTCCTCGAATCCATCTGTCTGCAAATTGGATCATCTTGTTGGGATGTGTACCTGTACACATGAACATTTATATAGTCTTTTCTCCATTGTGAATAACAGAAAGTTATCTAAGCAATCTACATTTGTTTGTTTTATCGAAGCAAATAAAAGCTTTTGATAACGTAAATAGGAATTGTTTATGGTATAAGTTGTTGAAGATGGGTATTAACGGTAAATTTCTTCATGCAGTTCAGTCAATGTATGATGGCACGTCATCTTGGGTTCGTATTAATGATAGTCTCACTGATGTGTTTGAAGTAAACTCGGGTGTTCGTCAAGGTTGTGTTTTGTCACCGACACTTTTTTCAGTTTATATTAATGATTTAGCTTACGAATTGGAAAGTTTGCATTGTGGTATAAACATCGATGGGCATATGTTGAGTTCTTTGTTTTATGCTGATGATGTTGCATTGTTTGCACCGGATGAGGAGTCTCTACAGCGTATGCTAGATTGTGTTGATCGATGGTGTTCTCGTTGGCGCATGTTGGTTAATATAAATAAGACTAAAGTTGTACATTACCGTCCTTGTTCAGTTAAACGCTCCGAGTTTGTATTTTCATTAGGTAGTGATGTTGTTACTTATAGCTGTGCTTATAAATACTTGGGTTTATGGTTTCATGAGAATCTTGATTTGAATTTTACGGCTAGAGAAATATCTAAGTCTGCCAATAGGGCATTGGGTGTAATATTTTGTAAGTTTAAAGCAGTTGGTGGCATGGATTATAAGGTTTACAATAAGTTATACGATAATCTCGTTCAGCCCATTCTCTCATACGGAGCTGCTGTTTGGGGAACACGGCAATATAGTTGCATTAATGCAGTTCAAAATCGTGCAGCTCGGTTCTTTTTAGCAGTAGGTAGCAAAACCCCTAATTTAGCAATACGTGGTGAAATGGGCTGGGTGTCTCAATATACTAAGCAAAAGATCGAGGTTCTTCGTTTTTGGCGTAAACTTAATATTCTCGAGTCTTATAGAATACCTAGTATTATCAGTAGATGGTCAGGTCGTTGGCGAAGATCTTGGTATAATGGAGTTCATAAATTATTGGTCAGCTATCATTTACCTGTAACTGATTTGTTTAATATTTCTTATGAGGAGTTTACTGTGGCTAGAGAACATCTTAAGGCCTTAGACTGTTATAATTGGTTTTCTGGACTTTGGAATGATAGCGGACAAGAAAATGGAAATAAACTACGTTCATATCGTCTTTTCAAAGATTTTCTGCAGGTTGAACGGTATGTTGAAATTATTATGCCTCGGGCTCACCGTAGTGTATTGAGTAAATTTCGCTGTGGCACTTTGCCATTAGAGGTAGAAGTGGGTAGATATTCTCGTCCTAAAGTTGCTCTTCATGATAGGGTTTGTACCCGTTGTAGCAGTAATGTTGTCGAGGATGAATTGCATTTTTTGGTTGACTGTGATTTTTATTCAGATCTCAGATATAATCTTTGGATAGATGTAACGACAGCTCATCCTACATTCCAGTCCATGTCATCAATGGATAAAATGGTTTTCTTACTCAATAATAATCAGTATGTAAAGCCCCTTGCCGCTGTACTATATACTATGTTTAGGCGCCGAAATATTTCGGCAGAATAGGATTTTATCTTCACTTTCATTTTTAAATATGTATATGTATGTATGCCAACGTATGTATGGATGTATGAGTGCGTGAATGAGTGTGTGCATGAGTGTGTGCGAGTATCTGTGTGTATATGTTTAAGTGTTATTTTAGAACACTGTTACTTTTAAAGTTTTATCGTGTCTCATAGGCCACATGGCCGGATGCTGCTTTTATAAACATGATTTTATACAAACTGAATTTTATTGTACCATGCAGCATGTGACACCTTAATAAAATATATTTCTTCTTCTTCTTCTTCCTGTAGGATTCGGCTATCTCAAGAATTCCCTCTGAATTGCCTTCCAATTCCCTCCCAATTCCCTCCTAATTCCCTCCCAATTCTTCCCAATTCCCCTAATTCCTCTCCATTCCCTCTCAATTCCCCCTCATTCCCTCCCAATTCCCTCCAGTCCTTCTTATCACTTGCCTTTCTGATTCTTGTGTAACTCATCCTCTATAGTTTACTTCATACTTCCATGACGTCATCTACAGGTTTGGTTGTTAATTAACAATAGTTAACTCTTTTAGAGAGTTCTGACAAAGTGAAACCCTCCCTGGTATCTTACAACAATGATACGATACAGGACCTTCGAAGCGCTAAGGTAGTTGTAAGCTAATGAATTGTACTGACGATTATCTGAGCACTTCGAACGAGAGCTCACAAAATCTTGGCCATGATTTTTAAGTCATATTTCACTGAAAAATTAAAGAAGAGATATAGTGTGAAATCAATAGAGAATTTAGGAGATATTCGATATCTTTACCATGGTTTTACAGCAAGAATCAAGATGGTGTTGATATAAAAACAAAATGACAGCATCTTTCATCCCTTGAGCTTCTTCTCGATCTTGCTGGTCATGTGATGTCATGGAAATTGATACCATTTGGTTCTTTTGGATTCTTTTAAATAAAAAAGGTAAAACTACAAGGTTTCTATTAATATTGACATTATTTTTTATATTACTTAAACAAAAATCATACAACATGAACAAGAAGAGAAGGAGTTTGCACCAAACATTTAGTTGTTGTTTAGACTGGAAGTTGTCCCATTGATAAGATTAGGCTATAGGTCACTTAGTACAGGCACTTGTCGACAAACATTTAGAGCGTATTTCAAAAGAAATAGCTTCATTTCATGGTGTTAAAACTCGGCTGATTTCCATCACCAATTAAATGTCATTAGTAATCAACTGTAAACTTACACGATTGAACAAAGTCATCAGGTTCAAACTATCGTGGCTAAGTGCTCTGTGCAACAGATAAGCCTTTTTGACGCACTCGCTTTAATTGGAAATGACTCGTAAAGTGGAAATATTTAGATTTGACAAAAAAAGTGTTTGTGTTTTGATATATTACTCTTTATCCAGTAAGCATTCACGATAACCTGTTGAGTAGATCTGTGCGAGATGAAAGCTCTCGGATCTCCATCGTTATACACAAGCCACCTCTGTGCTAACGTTCTCCATTTATCTGATAATGACGGTCCAAATTGTTCTGCCATATTTTTCTTTTGATGATAAATTTCTGATTTCGGGATAAATTACAGCATTTTTTTACACTAAGCCCTCACGAAGAAGATTACTTATAATGATATGTTTCTATCAGCCATATTGGATGTTAAAGATAATACGGTTTTATGGCTTACCAAAGCTTCTCATTTCTGAAACAATATCAATTACTTGTTATGTGACTTTGATCCTAATGTTGGGGGTATTATAGTTGATTACTTCAAGTTGTTAACTGCGGTAGATCCAACAGGGACAAGATACTCTTTCTGATGTGGTACTCATATCTCAAGACAATTGGCTTGAAACCAGAACTATATATTATAACATAGTGGTTCTTCCAAACTGGCATCCCTCTAATCAGAAACTCCCTGTAAACCAACATATTTATTTGGAACTCAAACAGTATAGTCTATAAAATACACATCAGATAGATATATCAAGGATATAATTATACTGAAATAACCAGGAATTTGTATACGACCAAATGACCATTGATTCCTCACCCCTGGGTACTTAACTTAATTATCTCATCACTGATTGGTTCCTGGAGATGTCACATGGCTGACAGATGGCAGAGGTCAACTCTGCATCCATCTGTCCGTGTGTCCGACACATGTTGTCTAGACACACACACAACGCTGACACCTGAGGTAGTCTCACCTCTCCATCCTCTCAGATAGATGTGGTCGTACATATGAGGACGTTTGACATACCATCATCCCCTATGAACAGGTTTGCTTACAATGCATGGAATAGATCCACAAGTACCATCAGCATCCAAATTTGCTTTTCTAGGTAGCATTCCTCTGACGTTCATGTTTTGATATTAGAGATTTTATAAGTGCAAGTTTGGTTTTGATTACCCTTGATGCCGCCACACTGCGGTATGAGGTAGAAGTATGATTGGTAACCCTTAATCAGCTGGGGTATGCCGGGAAATACTGGAAGCCTGCCCACCAAGATGGGAGTCGTTTGTGTACAGATCACACCCTTACATTGCTGCTAGGACTGTGCCTCTGATCTACTCTCTGTAGATGTGTTGAGAATGTCATGTTAAAATGCTGATGTATGTCTAATCACCTCGGATAATCCTTATCTTGATTAACTTTATACTAAAAAGCCTCATCTAAGTATGGTCCTGGGATTTCATTTACAGTAACAAATCACTCTCAACTTGCAATGTAATTATTAGTATATTCTACTCATGCAGTTACATTAGTACAATTCTCTCAGATTGTGATTGAAAAACCGTCTTATGTTTTACTTACTTCCATAAGTATTCGTCTAATCACCGCAGGTAATCCTGTTTTTAATTAACTTTGAGAACAGACACCTCAACTAACCACATAGCAATCAAGGTGTAGTCAAGCAGTGAAGGTAATGACATGTCAAGCTACAGTTCGTCATCATCGACACCAATACTGATGCATGTACTCTCACTTCTTCTTTCCCAGCTGATTGCATGTGTGAGACTGGAACCATGCAGAGACAATGTACCTGATGCATTTGTACAGGGTACACATCAGCTGATTGTTAGGTTCTAATGTTACTGAATTGATGTTGCGATCTCTGAAGATCACACACCTATCCTCAGATATATATTGATGCAAACATGAATCTACTCTCTAAGTCTTTTACCTTAATAACATTTTCTACACAAAATGATAAATGATACTTAATTGATAATATAATTTTGAAAACATGTTTTTGACTTTGAGGCCTGTACGTAGCTTCGGGTTACACGACCTTGAACTTAGCTTCTCACTTACTAAAACTCTTAGCTATTTGTATATTGTGTTCATCACCAGCTCAGTTCATATGGTGTTAGAATTTGAACCATGGCCTCCATGCAAAGACAATTTTACAATCAGATATAGTTCTTTATATAAAATTTGATGTACATCTACATGCAGTATATTCTTCTAAGATGATTCTGAGTGTTGTCTGAAATAGCATCAGACTCCCACATAGAGATAAATTTATCCTGTACATCGGATATTGTAGGATCTGTGAACAAGACAAACCTACACAATGGTACCTGATCCACAGAGTGATATTGTAGACCACATCTGAACAGTTGGTTTAGCAGATCACAGGAGGCGAGACTAACTTGATATCCGTAGAAATACAAGTGGGTGTATTCAACAGTATCGGACCATCCATGTTACCTGCATCACATTGTCAACTCTTCTACTGGACTCAAATTTAGTCAATGGAATTTTTTTTTTTATTATTCTACCTTTATCCTTATGATTATATTTTACAAAAATAGTTTTAGTGTATTTTGTGTATTCTGTTTAGACTTACTGAATAAGGATCTAGACTGTATTAAAGGCTCTTATATTTTAAACAGTCCTACGGCAGGACTACTCTTCTTGAGAACATGTTTCCTTTCATTGTTTGGTCGTGGGATATTTAAAAAAACAAATTATGTCAATATTGCTAGAGTAGTAATTTCGAAGTAATTTTAAAAACTGAATAAATTCTTTTTAAAATTCATTTTTAAGATTAAATTATTGATTTTAGTGTTAAATAAAATTGTCCTCATTTTACACTCTTTGAGGTTCTGATTTAGGAATTTAGATATGCCCCACTATTGTAAAACTAAAATATGACACGCTTCTAACATGTTGACTGAATAAAGGAATGGTAAAATCACAGATTATTGAAGGGAGAAGTATGGTATGAGGCGGACATGTTATGATTGTGTTGTGGGAGTTCCCTGATTCAACTCTTGAAGGTCCTGGACAGATTCAAGAAATTGAACATTTTTCATAAATGTCATTTTTAATTCTCTTTTATTCGAAAAAAACTCACGCCCACTTTCTCTGTACCAAGTCAGTCAGGGTTTTATAACGCAGCTTGTTTGACATATCACTGCGACTCATTATAAATAAAAATGCATATTTTCAATGTTTTTCTGATTCAAAATATGCAGATAAGGTCGCCCCTGTGACTGATAGGATCACCCTGTTGTGAAACCCAACCATCCAGCTTGTATAAATCTTGAAAAGTTCAACACAGTTTTGCAATGTCATTGTGGATTTGACAAACAATTTATTACATTCTTTCCTGAAAAGATTTCAAACAATAAATGCCACTGCACTTTTATGAAATATCTATATGTCTCAGCGTGAAAACAAAGCCCTTGAAGCACTGCCGACAACTTCAAATTCTCGGAATAACACTGCAGATTCCTCCACCGTGGCCGCCATGTGAAACAGTGGCGCGGGCGCTGATAGAGCTGGGATCTGTCTCACATAAAGCAAAGATTTCTATGAAAAGCAAGATTTTAGGATGCAAGTTTATCAAGACATTTTGAAGTATACACTCCATCATAATTTACTTCTTGTGTTTTTCAAAATAAAAAGTTAACCAGAAAATTGTATTTGTGTATGTAATCAACTTTTAATTGCCCGTTACAGATTCAAAGATTTATTTTTCAAGCTAAGGTGTAGAGATCTTGTAAAATATCTATAAAAAATATCTGGGGGGATTTTTGACTTTCTGCCCATAGAAATATTTGTCTTAGTTAATATATACCATTGGCTTAGTTCTTGGCAAGGTATGAATATGATTTGAATAAGAATAAGGACAATTTAATTAAGTATTGAATGGTACCTCCGAGCATTCTCAACGTCCATATCGGAGAGCAATTGTATTCTGTTTATGAATAGGGTAAGTGAATATTTAACTTTAAGTAATGAGATTTTTTATAAGAAACCACAAGCGATGTTCATAGTGTTCATAATAAGAATTTGTAATCGTGATTTGTAGAAGTGAGAAATAAATGGTAATTATAGATCGTTAAAGAATTAGTGAAGCTTCACTGGTTGTTCTCTAAGAAAACTGTTCATTGTAGATTGCTTAATAACTGTAAATGAGAATTATATTTCCCTGTAGTTTTTAAATGGATAATGACTTTTACTGTTGATGATGATTCAACTCTTCATGTTCAAATGAGAATATAATTGTCCTCCTAAAGAAGTTGCTGTAGTCATATGTAGTATTTTGATGAACAATTTGCTGCCAGAATTTCTAATCGTCCAATGTCCAATCGTGAAGAATTCATTTTCACCGGCATTCAGTAGTAATTTGATGAAGAAATTGTGGTCGTGATTTCTAAAGTTTTCATGCCCAGTTGTGAAGAAATTAATTTCTACCAGCAATGAGTAGTAGTTTGAATACATGATTTGGTGCAAGAATGTCAAATTGTGAAGAAATTAATTTGTTGGCGTTTTCCCCGACCTGTTACACCATGTAGACGAAGACCTAAAACATGGAGTCAGGTGCCGTGGCTGCAAGTATTTTACAACACCGTTAGAAAAACCGATTTGATTCTATCAAGCAAGCAGTCACGAGTCTGTACAACAGGGTGTAATGTAAGTGTGTTTCTTTGATTTTCGAGATTTAAATCGAACGGAGCATGATAGGATCACATGCTTGCCCTTTCCGTGTAATCTCGCTTGTCATTTCCCCGATCAAAATTGTTGGATATTGACCTATTAGATCACAGCCTTTTGTCCTGAGGGACCTCACACGGCACTGGGCCCAATTTGTTGCAGGTTCGCTCTCCGCTAATCTTCACTGCAGCACTGACAGGGTTCATTTACAACTGACGAGAGATCATAGAAAAATTGGAAAATTATTGGTTAGCTTTGGTTTGTCGTGATAGTATCGTGTAGTTTGTCAGAAATGTTGCTGTTATGATGGAGCACTTGCTGTGTTGGATTTGTCCTCAGAATTATACACAGAAACGATCAGACGACATCGCTCGCTTAATTCGTCAGTAGCGAGGATTGTGACAGAGCAGTTACAAAACCTGGCGTAGAACTTCAAAGAAACAAATTGTTAGTCGGGATCAGATTTGACTTGGATAAAATGTGACAAATGTTCAAGATAGCAAAGATGAGAAATGCATGGGAAAATATCTCGCAAATTAGGTTCACATTTCTAAGTATTTTGTAATATTTCTCACAGAGAAAATTGCTTTTTTATCTTAATTTTTTCTGAAAATTGAACTGTCGTTGTAAAAAATGAATGTTCATTTATTTTCATTATAAACACATTCATTTTAGCTAGTTTTGATAGTTACATTTCCTTTGTTTACAAAACCCATATCAAGTTTGACAAAACAATTTAAAAACCTTATTTTCTTTGCATTTTCCAAACATGTCATGGACGGAAGTAGTCCATTGCCCATCCTCAGATAAAGCTGATACTAGTGTCGATAAAGTATAATTAGCATAATAGCATAATAACTTGCATATTTTACACGTGCATGTATTTCAAGTAAAATATTAAGATAAATTCATTCTGATTTCAAAATGGGATAAAGTCAGTGAAATTATTTTCCTGATTTGTAGGGCCCATAATGAGGCCTGCAAGTATGTACAAGTGGTGGGGTATATGCAGACTATGGTGGGAGATAGCACACAGAGTTGATCTGTGTATCCAGTTCCCAGTGTATCCTGTAACACGCTCTCACACATACACAAATTAGCTGCTCCCAAGTAAGAAACCAACTCAGAAATTGGTCAATTAGAAAATTAATGTTTGGAGGTTGTTTGCAGCTTTACTTCAATGTGATGGCATCTCCCCATTTATCTCATGTGAGGGAAAAGTGGAGAAAAACTTGAGAATATAGATGTGATTCATTTGTACCGTGTGCACCGAGTGTGCAGTCCTCATGTAAGATGTTGATGTAGCTCTGTTCTGCTGCAACACAGATTAGGAGCGATACGCTATCAGATTCACCCTCTCCTTCACTATAATGAAGGGTGAAAGTAAACAGTATATTATTTTCGTTGCTATGTAACGAGCACAATTTTTTGGTGAATTCATGTGTTTGCATGATGTTGTAGGTTTAAAGAATTTAAAGTCATGTCCAATAAAAAAAATTAGGAAATAAATCATGTCCAATGAATTGTTAAGAAATTGAATTCAAGATAACAATGCTTTAAAAAGTATCAACTCAAAATTACATAAAATGTTTACTCAAGTTATGGAATAAAGAATATCAGTAGTCGGGGGGTTTCAGTGGTTTCAGGCTGGGGGTTGGAGAATGTTTCGAACTGAACTGAGAATTCAACCAGATTTAGTTATTTTGTTAATGCATTAAATGATGAATTAGAAAGAAATACAATTTCTTAAATTATTTTTGCCTAAGAGAACGTACTACATCAATTTCAGAGAAACCATAACTATTGGCTGTGTCATGTGCGGAAGGTTAGTTCTGTTACCTGTACACAACACATTGATGAGACTCCACAGAATCTTATACAGTGAGATCTGCTGGACTTGTACAGCTCTCTTCAACACTGTGTAATACCTCATGATCGACGAACCGGATCAATAACCAATCACTTGATTGATCTAACCAATGTTACACTGGCCCCAGGTTTTAAAAACTGTTGTGTTGAATTGTCATTGTTAATGTATGTCAGTTTTTAATATATTCGCACTAAGAAAACTGAGTGTTCAGCTTGACAATATGACATTGTCTCTGTAACTAGTGGCGCCTCTTAGACTGAGGAAGCTTCTTAATCATTAATATCTCACAGGCATTGTTTATATGATACATAATTTCTGCCTTGATATCAATAGATCCAATCAATCGAATGTTGAAACAATGCAATTTCAAGTGAAAATTATAATTATGTAATTTTATGATGACTTCAATTTTTTTTATGAATTTGGATATTTGAATTTGTGTTTTGATTATTCTTATAAATCAAAGGAACAATAAAGAAATAGGATCTCATATGTCATCTTATTAACTGATCTCAAGTTCAAATCGGAGGAGATATTGCATCAAAAGCATGATTCTGCCGGCAGCCATCTTGTCATGTGATCGTAAATGCATGAAAATACCTGGAATCTCTGACATCCCGCGAGTTATAGGGCTGTTATCGATCACAGATCTGTTTCATGCCAAATCCCGAGAAATTGATGGGAAACAGATAAAATGTGAAGTACATTTATGAGTCATTCATAAACTTGTTCAAACTTGGATGATATCAGAAAAAGATTAAATACAAAGTCGAACAGATTCTTTTCATCCTCTTTGAAATCTCACTTAAAAGTCATTTTAACTTCAAAAATTTAACTTTTGCATCGTAATATCTTTCCATCTGGTAAAGTTAAACAGCAATTCCTGGAATCTTCCATCATGATTTTTATTACCAAATATATCCTGTATCGATGTACGTAAAAATAATATTTTTCAAAATATTTTTAATGAGTTTGCCAACTTTACCATCTGCTATAGAATGAGTGAGAATGGTTTATGCCTTGTATGATGTGTCAGAATTACTTTAATGCAAACAGGATTCCTTCCATATTGCAGAAAGTGCTAAGGACATGACAAGAGTGATAGACAGATATCCAAAGAGCCAGTGACTCACTGCACTATGCAATAGGGAGACCCAACTTGTCATAACGACCCCTCAATATTAGCAACTTTAAGGCACTTTGAAAAGAAAAATCCCTTTTTAGCCTGATAGATTGAATTATTTTTCCCCTTTGGAATATGAATTGATTTTTAAAAGAAATATGATTGAAAGATGGACGGCACAGGATTAAAGTTTTGTAATTTTAAACAAGCGCAATTTGCATCTGAATGTTGTCTTTGATTGATTTGATACAAGGAAGAAGAGTCATTTACGACTTGATAGATCCAACATGAGCGATTCTCCTTGCCATCCTCATTGTAACACCATTCTCATTGTAACACCATCGATAGATCCAACATGAGAGATTCTCCTCGCCATCCTCATTGTAACACCATTCTCATTGTAACACCATCGATAGATCCAACATGAGAGATTCTCCTCGCCATCCTCATTGTAACACCATTCTCATTGTAACACCATCGATAGATCCAACATGAGAGATTCTCCTTGCCATCCTCATTGTAACACCATTCTCATTGTAACACCATCGATAGATCCAACATGAGAGATTCTCCTCGCCATCCTCATTGTAACACCATTCTCATTGTAACACCATCGATAGATCCAACATGAGAGATTCTCCTCGCCATCCTCATTGTAACACTATCCTCATTGTAACACCATCGATAGATCCAACATGAGAGATTCTCCTCGCCATCCTCATTGTAACACCATCGATAGATCCAACATAAGAGATTCTCCTCGCCATCCTCATTGTAACACCATCCTCATTGTAACACCATCGATAGATCCAACATGAGAGATTCTCCTCGCCATCCTCATTGTAACACCATCCTCATTGTAACACCATCGATAGATCCAACATGAGAGATTCTCCTCGCCATCCTCATTGTAACACCATCCTCATTGTAACACCATCGATAGATCCAACATGAGCGATTCTCCTCGCCATCCTCATTGTAACACCATTCTCATTGTAACACCATCGATAGATCCAACATGAGAGATTCTCCTCGCCATCCTCATTGTAACACCATTGATAGATCCAACATGAGAGATTCTCCTCGCCATTCTCATTGTAACACCATCGATAGATCCAACATGAGAGATTCTCCTCGCCATCCTCATTGTAACACCATCGATAGATCCAACATGAGAGATTCTCCTGGCCATCCTCATTGTAACACCATTGATAGATCCAACATGAGAGATTCTCCTCGCCATTCTCATTGTAACA
Organism: Gibbula magus; assembly: GCA_936450465.1. Lineage (NCBI taxonomy): Eukaryota > Metazoa > Mollusca > Gastropoda > Trochida > Trochidae > Gibbula > Gibbula magus. Next base: position 75,546,204 of record OW388296.1, on the reverse strand, counting down.
CCATCGATAGATCCAACATGAGAGATTCTCCTCGCCATTCTCATTGTAACACCATCGATAGATCCAACATGAGAGATTCTCCTCGCCATCCTCATTGTAACACCATTGATAGATCCAACATGAGAGATTCTCCTCACAATAACACCATCCTCATTGTAAAACCATCCTCATTGTAACACCATCGATAGATCCAACATGAGAGATTCTCCTCACAATAACACCATCCTCAATGTAACACCATCCTCATTATAACACCATCGATAGATCCAACATGAGTGATTCTCCCCACAATAACACCATCTTCATTGTAACACCTCCATTGTAACACAACCTCATCATTGTAACACCCTCAATGTAACACAATCATTATAGCAGTACTCCCAATTAGAGTACCACCATTGTTACAGGTGAATTACCCTTCATTTATTCTTTATTTACATCTTACTAGTATTAATAGAACAATCTTAATGTCAAAGGACAGAGATGAAACACATCATTTCAAGTATCAAACTAATATTAAATATAATTATAAAGAGATTCTCCAAGTGTCTTCTGATATCTAATATATCAACATGATTTCAGTGATGTCATAGCTTTGTGAGGTCATTAACTGATGATGCAATAGAATTATGACAAGGTTTTATAGAGATATATTCAATGTTGACATTGCTTGCTCTAACATAAGCGGTATCTACTGGGGCGTCAGGTGTGGATGATAAAAAAACATGTCACTCAATTTGACTTTTCATATGTAATCGATAAGTGTTTAATCAAATAAGAAAGTACTAAACATGTGTAAATTCAATAACAAAGTTACCTACAGGAACTACTAATTCTCTACCGATCTGTCACATGTACTCCTAGATTAATAGACGGACAGGAAACATATTTATATTTTCCAGTCAATCATCAATTTACATGAGCGCTGCTAGGAGTTTATTTGTCAAATACTAATTATGAAGACTGTATAATCACGTTATGACTGGAGAATAGGATATGGGTGACCAGTTGATTAAATAAAGTGACCAATGTGGAATCTAGTGATGGTCTGTTTCTCGTCAATCTGACAGCTACCCTTGCTAACAGTTGTTACCAAGTTTGGCATTGCTGTCATATAGTGCAACACACATAGTGCAACACACAAAGAGATGCTACTGTTGTTTTGTGATGAATTAGCAAGCTACAATTAACAAGTCCTCTTTCATAATTTGATAAGTTTAATTGCCCTATTAGTTGAAATCCTATTTGGATATGCTGAATTCTCATTTGCTTTTTCTGTACCTAAGAGCTTTTGGGGATTTTGGTAATTAGTAATTAGTAATATTGGAAAAACTGGGGCCTGGTTAACTTATGTCCCTGATGGTCAACCACTTTAAGGGTTTTAAAGAACCTTTGAAGTGCAATAAATTGTCAGATCAAACCCATATATTTTCCAATTTAACACTTACTGTTGAATCAATTAGTGGAAACCATTCTTAGGGCCTATTTACAAGAATCACAAATCTTTAAGAAATAATCTTGGATTGTTCATTGGTTAAAGATGAAGATGCTCATTGGTTATGAAGCCTATAAACCAATTCCCTCTGTAAACCTATTGATGAATAATACAGGATTTGTCAATGGCTGAAGACAGGTTGTCCTAGAATACTCGTGGACCCACAAGTAAAGGATAACTTAATTATTTTCTTGACTCATGAATATAATTGGAATAAGTTTGAAATGCCCAAGTCTTGATTCAGATTTCAACTTATCCAATTTTGTCTAATTAAAAAAAAAATCAAGCTATTTTTAACTTTTTCTAATCTCATCAGGTAATTTTTTCAAATTGAGTAAAGTAAGTATGGAAAGTGACAGCACCGCCCTGCTCTACACTCGGCGGTAGTTAGCGTGACGAGGGACTGGTAACATCAGCAGCAGTTGACATGTAGGACGCCCCATGTTCATATCATGTTCTCTTGTGCTCACACTACCAACACTGCAGCACTCCCTGGGCATGGTGGAACACTGTTGTTTCTTTATGTTGCTAGCTTTAATTCTCACTTCAAATAACCTCTATATTCCTTTTCTCAGAATTACTTTAGTATAATATAGAGGAATTTGATATGAACATGGAATGGAAATTATAAACCCCTATCTATTTATTTAACAGGTGTAAAAAAATAATGTCTTCGAGAAAGTAGTACCTTCTTTTAACTTGTCAACAGCATATAAAACACCCAACAACTTGGAATATGACAGGCCATGAAATTTAGTAATGTACAGGTTTTCCTAACAAAACCATCATCTCTCCCACCAAGCTCCAAATTAATGACAAAGTTGAGCCAGTAGAGTTCTCATACACTAAAATGCCACCCTCTCCCCACCTCCCCTCTCTCCCCACCTCCCCCCTCTCCCCTCACCCCTCTCAACTTACAGTATATTTACATTTGGAAAAAAATTGCAAGATGAGGACATGGAAATGCATTTTATTCTGATCCTCTGAGACCTGTATGTTATCAACAGTCGAGGGTGGCCCCACTCATTATAGGGCTGTTCTAGGACATAGATGGATTGCGTGATGTAAGCAATACATTTGATTGACGTCAAGCCTTTCTATAAGTAAACATCTAGCCTTTTTCTGGCAATATGATCTCTGTGTCGTCAGTAATATCAGGCCATGTAAGAAAGGCAATTTTAGAAAAGAAAATTGGTTGCAGAAAATATTAGAGGTCGTGATTTGTTAGCCAACTGTCAATTGTCTTGAAAAAAATGTCAATACATTTTGACAATATCTACTATGACTACTGACAAATTCATAGAAATGTATGTTTGTAGCTGGATAAATGCTATTCAAATTTGAGCATATTACTTTTAGATTTATTTCACTGACATTTCCCCTCGTTGTACTTCATAATACCTCAATCCTGTCACAAAACATGTTAAATAGATGGCAAAGTATCCTCTGATATTGCAGACATTGAGAAAGGAACTGATTTGTACCCATGCTAATGGTTCAGTAGTTGGTTGAAAAGCACAGTTAAAAGTACAATTGACAAAGTTTGCATTGATTGATTTCATTTTGTCCAACAAAATGTCCTCAGCGGTGCAATAAATGGTGCAAAAACTCTATTTTTGCTGTTAAATGAAACTTCTTCCTCCCAGTATTTTTGACGTGTTGGGGTGCGGGTTATTGAATTCTCACGTCGGGGTCGGAAAGCTGTTGCATGTTCCTGATGGATTGTGGTTCAGGAATGGAAAGAGAAACAATGTAATTGTTTCGGCATGACTACTCTTGATTAACGATGTGTGATATTACGTTCTTGGTGGCAATTTGCTCGTCAGGGGGCCAATATAATCTTCGTAATTGTCTCCGTGATGTTTCTGAGGTTTTCACTTTAAGTCCGCTCTCTGATCCTACCAACATTACTTGTCATCGGGGAAATAGTCTCTCCACAGGAAATGCCACCATTTTATCTTTTTGTTAAGCTATGGTGGTAGTTAAACTTTGATCAGAAACTGTGAAGATTTGTCTGTGCCTTTTTCTCAATATCTTAAAAAGGAAATGATTTTAGATTTTGTCTGTCTTTTCTTTGTAAGTCAATCTGATGAGATTTTATCCAATATTTAAGATCTTTAGTTGTCCAATTAAGTCTTTTTCATCACAGGATAATCATTTTGAAAAGATTTTGTTCTAAAGAACCATTAAACATACAATGTGATTGATTGAAACATTGTTCTTCTATTTGGAATTTCTTAAATGAGTATCCATTTGTTACAGAAATAAGTCCAAATTGTTTTCTTGTACATTTTCCATTGTGTTCTAGGTTACCTCTTGTACATTTAGAAACTATTTTGATGGTTCATTCAGTCACACAAAGTACCCACAATCAGATGGTACTGTTACCTCGTCAGCCATTCTTGAGCTAAATACAGACAAATTTGGTGTCTGGAGCCATTGATTACCACCATTAGTGATATATTCACTCTTTGTTTAGTGTCCTTTAATATGATTTCTTGTCAAATGTATTTATAAAACTTTCTTTTCTTCCAGGTAAGTGACTAGCTGACCAGCCTTAACACGAAGCATGCAGTGTGTGTGATATATTAGAAGGTAAGAGTTTCATCAACCTCGGACATTATCCACATCATTCAAACATCGAGGATCTTCAGCTCAGACAAATTGATTATTTCCTCTACAAAATTGATTATGCTCTTCAGGTGGAGAAACACAGGTTCCATATATAGTCCACACATTGTTGGACGTCAATCTTCCCGCCTCTGACGGGTTTGGAGACGTCGTGTCAACCGTTAGTAGATCCTTCAACACAGAGACCTTCCAAGATCCTACAACCAATCAAAGTACATATGATATATTGTAGTCTTTCCTACAACCAATCAAAATACATAAAATACATTGTAGTTTTTCCTACAACCAATCAAAGTACAAAAAATACATTGTAGTCTTTCCTTCAACCAATCAAAGTATAGTGTAGTCTCTCCTTTCTGGACCACAAATGACATAATTGTATTCCCAGCTTGATAAGTTGTATTTTGGCAACTGTTTCCTTATTTTAGTATTTTAGTGTAACAAAAGTTATTGTGAGATCATCTCCAATGAGAATCGAACCCTGACCTCCGGGTGACAGTCCTGCGCTCTACCAGTTGAGCTAAAGGGCTATCCCATAGCCGAAGCCGGTAGGAACACTTTCATCTCAGCCTGCCACACAAGGGATACCAACGTTTCATTGGCTGCTAGTTTCCTGACCCTTTCTTCGTACAATATACTTGCAGAATAATTGTATCAATGTAGGAACATATCACATCAAAACAAGGTCATCGTTGTTTAGTTCTTCACGTTCTTGTGCAGTGGTATTTTGGATATATGCTAATCATTGGGCTCTGGTAAAACTTTTGATTTCTGTGATTCTGTTATAAGGAAGTGAAAAATAATTGAACACAATATCAAACATGTCCAATGAAATGTTCCCCCCAACTCCAGCACGAATTAGCTGACCCTGCGAAACTGAACAAGTGAGAAAGATGGCAGGTGATAGATGTGTTACTAATTCCAATTACTCCAAGCCTCGTTATTTCCTACAAAGGGACAATTTCTGGATAATCCGAAAAGCCTGCATGTCACTGGTAATCCTGTAATCAGAGAGTAATCCAGTAATTGTTTGATGGATGTTGCCGCCATCTTTCACATTCCTTCCTCATCCATGGACCATCGTCGACCTTGCTTTGATTAATTAGTGCAATTAGTTTGCTCGTTAGTTGGAGCGCGATCCCATCGACTAGTCTGCCACCTGTTGGCGAGTCAGGGGAGATAATTAACTTTCACATGTATGAGATAAACATGAGATATTTTCTTCTGATATCTCTCACTGTGATTCAGCTACTGTCTCTGTGATGTTTGAGTATTTGGAGAGTTAAATGTGTTTTTTCTCGTTACCCAGTTCATCAATCATGGTGTTTAACTTAAATTTGTGAAAATTAAAATTCATATGACTGTAACTCAGGTTTACTTTACATATATCACAAATCTCACATATATTAACTAGCAATGTTACTGGCAATTTTACTACCTAGGGATGAAACTCAGTTTTTAAAGCATCTGAAAATCAAACCGTAACCTGGGGTTCGATTTCAGACCCTGTCATTCAACAAAAACTTAAAGTATTGGAGTTGTTGCCTTTTTGGTTAGCAGTCAGCATTATGAGAATAGAACAAATTACAAGTTGGCGCTCAATGTGACTGCTGGGCACTTTTGAACAAAACAAATTTCTAAAATTTTCTTGTTCTAAGGACAATAGTTATTATTAACCCTTACATTGCGTATATATATTTTACCATTTTTAGCCCCTGTGGCGGAATTTACAGGCTCGCAGCTCGCAGCAGTAGTTTGAGCTTAGGCACTAACGAGCTCTGCTGGCGGAATTTCCAGGCGGCGATTCCGGTACCGTTTTTACGAAATATACCGCATCTACATGGCGAATAAGGACTATATACGGGCGTTCAATACAAATTCAAGTAGCGACACCCGTACACAAATGGCTAATTCACACCCGAAACTTTGAATGAATTTTCTATGATTTTTCGTTTTTATTCTATTACTTTCGAAAGATTGTCTTTAATTCGGGCCTCGTAACATCATAAATACGAAACGAAAAAAAATCCATTTATATACGGAATTGAAGACAAGATGTCTAGCTTCACAATGATATAAAAATTATTAGAATGCGACCTTTGGTTATAATTCTATAGCTATGTAAAGTTTGTCTTTATTTCCACCTATAAAATCGTCAATACTTACAACATGTATGCGGCATTGCAAACGGTCGTTCATCGCACTTTTCCAAGAAATCATAATCTCGAACCAGTTGACAAATAAGCACATGTCAACCCAAATATGGTTATGTTGTTTGACTTTTCAAATAAACGCTAACCTCGAACCATAACTGATGAAAATATGTTGATTAGTTTGTGTGCCGTTTGGTTTCACATGCCTCTCAGAAAGGTAAAATTGTATCTTTATTTCTGTGAATAAATATGCGCATTTTATATAGAATAAAAGATTATTCTTTTCGGTTTATTGTGATATAAAAATTATGAAAATGCATTCAGTATTTTAGCCGTGATAAATGTTTTAGAAGTTGTGAAAATCGCCGATTGTTTCAAAATTTATAAACATGACCTTTTTCACGGCGCTTGCTGTGTCTTTATTATTTTTTTGAGATTTTCTAATTTTATATGGGAATGTAGTCCATTGTTTCCCCTTTATTTTGCCGTATTTTGTTTTGAAAACAAACAATTCGCTCACATGATATGAAGTGCGGGAGTAAGGCGAGTTAGCGATTTGTTCCCCGTCTCGCGAGATGCGAGGCAGATAGCAGTCTCGGGCGAGGCAAACCCGAGGCAATACAAACACGTGGGTGAAAATAGCCTCAAGCGAATTAATGCTTCGGGGGCTAAGCCCGACAAAATTGGCCTTTTGTAAAGCTAATTATCAATGCGTTACGGGTCAACAATGCACACGCAATTTGGTGTGAATTTTACTTGATATTTCGACCGGACATTCACACAGACTCGTTATCGTGGCTATCTGCGAGATGTATGTAAACAAGTTTTCATGTGGCGATATACGGACACACTTCGTCTCGCATTTCGCCTGGGGGGCAAATATAATTATTACTGACCCGGTAAATGCACTAAGTCCAACGTACGGGTCTCGCCAAGGGTTCTAACATTTTTCTCTATGAGCCTCCCGGATAATTACGGGACCCGCAAGTTAAGGGTTAATGAATAATTTAGAAATTGAAGAAAATCATTGAAGTACTACATTTCAGACATTCATTTAATAATTTAATTCATAAATCATTTTAAGTGCTGATCTTTTAAAGAGAAAGACAAAGGGTAAGACCAGTAATGACTTAAAGTAGTTAACGTAAATACCACTTAGAGACAGCTGGATTTATTCAAAGTTCAGAGTTGGGAGTCTAGACCAGCGAGATGAAAGTATAGAGAATACAAAAACGGCACTAATACCTTGTCCTTTTATAAGGAAGACATGAACACAAGGACAAGGCAGAGAGGATTATCAGTGGATTAGTGAAGCATCAGATTGTCAGCTGAACCAGACATACAGTGTCTTTATGTAGACTGGATTATGTATACAGGATTTCTCGCCTAATGTTACAGTCTCTCTGGAATTGAATCTTGGATATCTGTAGGCAAATCTACTCATTTTACTGACTTATACTGGAATAAATGTATCTAAAAATGTTACGAAGAAAAGCGAAAAATTAATTATTAATATAGCTCTTTCTTACTCAAACTTACCAAAAATTCTAAAATATTAAGAAATTGTTGGATTCCAGAGGTTTTTTGTGTGGGAATTTTTTTATAAAAATTTTTTTTTAAATTTTAATTTCATTTTATCAAATTTGCATTTCATTCCAGTGTCACTTCATTTGTTTAATAAATGAGGTATTTCTGTGTTGAACCCACTTGGAACATTAGGGGGAAAAAACATGTGAAATTGTCAAGATCTCTGTCTCTGAAAACAATGAATATAAAGAATGAGCTTTTTTACTGGATAAATTCTCAAGAATCCTTGATTTGTCTATCTTTTTGTGTTTATCTTATTTATCCCAAAATCAAATGTGTGCTCTTGTGTAGCAACATCCGAATCAGGGTATTGTTTGTCCTTTTTTCTTCGTTTTACAAGTAAACCTAAAAAGTAAAAATCCAAGTAGAAATTTCATGTTAAGCTTATTGATCAACTTATGAGTTGTATTGATAAGTTTGCCATATAAATCTTGTGCAAAGGAAACAGCTGACAGCTTATGTTATTATGGAACTGTCGAGTCAATTATATATTTATATATGTCCATCAGGTTCCGTAAGTATTTCCTATTTCATAGCCTAGAGGACAAAAGCGAGGACACATTTGGCTCATATTCGCACCGTCCAATTATTTTCGATTCAAATAAGCAGGAAGTGCGAACATGAAGAATTTGACTACTTCTGATCTTGACTCAGTTGGCTATTTAGATGGCCTGAAATCTGCGACCTCATCTATATTGGTTGATTGTTGACGAGGTGTTTCTGGTAGGCGAGATTATTTCTGACGAGGAACGTGGTTGACAAAGGACATCTCATGTTCTGACTTCTGACTCCAAGTCTCCGACTTCACCGCTGACCTCCATGACTCGTGGTGTACGTATTTACATCAGAAATACAGGAAGCTTTTCCGACAAATATGACGTTTGAGCCCTGCTAACATTGCCAATGTCATATAGCCTTACCACCAGGATGTCACAATTAGCCAATCAGGGACAGGCACAGGAAATGTAGGCAGATCGAATGAATGGTAGAAATAGGCGGACATGATTATATATCTTAGTGCTGATGTGTGATTACTCTCGGACTGTCTTACATACAGTGAATAAACTGACAGTTTCAGATGGAGACATACTTTAAAGCTGATCTACAAATCATGTAGTTTGAATGACAGCAAGAAACTATTTAAACACAGGACAGAGACATGATATACTGATAACTGGTAGTTAGTTTGAAGAAAATTCAATTATTTATTAGAATATTTGCATTGAAATTATTTTGAAAATCTTACAGATGCAAGTTTAATTCTTTATGATCTGCGCACTACCTTATGATTGGTCTTTATGATCAAGGTTACTAACGTGTGATTGGTCCAAGAGATAGAAGTGTAATTGTGATTGGTCCATGCGATTGGTTTTACTGTTTCTGGCTGCTACCTCATGATTAGTTATATAATCATACTCCACAGCAGGATGTAATATCACAAGATCAAGTATCATTATCCTGCAAGTCCCAAAGATAAAAGACTAAGCTACCTGAATATTAATAACAACGTGTAAATGGCGTCGTTCACTCATCTACCTGCTTCAGTGTCAATAGTGAAGCCCACTACCATACCTGTCCTTCTCACCTGTCATTAATGTCGCAAACTCATAATCCTCCAAGTCATAATATCTGGTCAAATTAATCAGGCTTTGATTGGCTTCAGGTGAAAAGGTTGTCTTTTGTCTTGGCTTCTCATTTGTTCTATTCCTGTCACCTGTCTAATATCATCTGTCTGTTTACTTGAGGTTGCTCGTTAAAGGTGTTTCTTTTCTCATTATTGTCACCTTTGATCATTATTACTCAGGTGAAAATAATTAAATCTGTTCATGAAATCACAAACATGTTTCTTTCTGAATAATGAGTTTACTTTTACTTTAATCGATTATTTAAAAGACATTGAAAATGATAACTCATAATGATCTAAAGAGTAAGGTTTGATTCACAAAGAAGAAAAAGTAAAATTCAATTATATTTAGATTATGATTAATCCAATTAGTTTTTTTTATCTCTGATAAAATCTTTTAATTTTGTTTTATAAATAATCAATTTGTGCAATATTAAAAGATATGACATGATTTGAAATTGATATTTGTTCAAAATCGCTTATCTCAAATTAAGTTTTCTTGTAAAAATTATTTCATATTATGTATATATGTAATATGAAATAATTTATATATATATATATAATTATAAAAGTATATATATACAACCGAGGATGTAGCTTAGTTGGTAGAGTGTCCGCTCATCACCCGGAAGACCGGGGTTCGATTCCCGGTCGCGTCATACCAAAAGACGTTAAAAGACGGGAGTTGTTGCTGCCTTGCTTGACACTCAGCATTATAAGGACAGAACAACGATTGAACTGGCGCTGCACTGTGGCTGCCGGGTGCAGAATGCACAAATCAAATTTCCAATGTACATTGTATTGCGGACAATAAAGTGTTATTATTATATTATTATTATTATTATGTCGTTATTGAAAGTTACTCTAGGAAAGAACAATTAATATGATCAAAGTAAAGACATAGAGATTAATATCACAAAAGACTTCAAATATTATTGTGACTTCATATAAAGAATAAATTAATTAATTCTAAAGATTTCTTCATCAAAATTAAACTTTACTCATCGTTAAATATTGTATGGAAATTTGAATCTGTATGACAATATTCCAAAAGAATAAATCACACAAAGAGTATAATTAATTAAGCTAGTATTTATATTTGACAGTTTAAAGTCATCATTTATCAAACCTGTGCTTGGATGTCTGTTATATGATTTGATATTGAAGAATAAGAGATTACTTTGTTATGAAAATAGCAGATTCCGAACAATTTCTGCCAGTTTTTAGTGTTGATCATCTGTCTTTCCTTGTATTAAATCCCTATTTTGACAGTTATGAAGTGAGTTAAGCTTTAAACAGACCCATTCATATCCGTTGCCTTTAAACACAATGCAACACTTCTTTAATTAAATGCATCAGCAAGATTTAATTAGCTTTGAGAAAATATTTAGTTTTCTGCAACAACCATGGAAGAGTTTATTTCAGGATCTGCTAATGAATATACAAACTCTTAAATGATAACACATGCTGACCCAGAATGCACCTGTGCATCTTGCGTAATATTTGAACCAATATTTAGAAATAAGTCTCCTTGATCAATGACAGACTTCAAATGGACCATATCTTACATCTTTCATCATATCCCTGTTTGAGGTTAGATCCACTTCCACCAATTAACCGTGAGTGTTATCAGAGCTGGATGTTATGAAGCAGTTATCATGCTATCACAGAGTCTGTACGGCTGGTCTGTACAGCATTAGAGAGGTGATATCACTCGTTACTCTTCCTGATCACTTTATAATGGTGCAGTAATTGGAAGCTATCACTCTCTTTATGGTCCAGGAGTCTTGTGCACTCACCCATGTGCAGGTGAGTTGACCCTAAGGTCAACTGGTCTTCCGAGGCCTCAGGTTGTCTTCAGGTTGACCTCAGGAACCTCAAGTTTGTTTTCAAATGGACCTCAGGTTCTGCAGGTTGTATTTTGATTGACCTCATGAACCTCAGGTTTGTTTTCAAATTGATCTCAGGAATTCAGGTTGTATTTAGATTGACCTCACAAACTTCAGGTTGTCTTCAGATTGACCTCATGAACCTCAGGTTGTCTTCAGATTGACCTCATGAACCTCAGGTTGTCTTCAGATTGACCTCATGAACCTCAGGTTGTATTCATATTTACCTTAGGAACCTCAGGTTGTCTTCAGATTGACCTCATGAACCTCAGGTTATATTCAGATTGAGCTCCCTTTGTCTTCCGATTGAGTTCAGGAATCTCACATTGTATTCACTCAAATAAAGTGTTTTATACAAAACATCTGAAGTTCCAGAAGACCATTTGACCTTCAGTTTGACCTCATGGGTCTCAGAAACTGAAATATTACCTCAGGAGGCTCAGGTTGTATTCCTGAAATTAAACATGTCATATCCTTATATTAAGACGGCTGCCTGAACCTTGTTCATCTTCACAAACGTCAGAAACCTCGGAGTATGTTCATTGACCCCCAGTGATTTTCAGAACCTTCAGACTGTAAGGTACTTTGAACATAATTTTGTCATTAACAGAACCTCTGACAATCCTCAGTATTGTAGTATATTTACTTTCATAAAAATAATATCATTTAATAATATTTCTGATATCAAACAATTTCACACAAAAATATTTCATAATTTTTCTCCCTTTAAGAAAAGAGAAACATACGCTGAAAGCGATGACATTTAGAGAATAAAGTTGAGGATTTGTTCCCATCATTAACCTCAATGGTCTGGTAGTTCCGCACAGTGTTACGAGCCTCCAGAGACCTCCAATGTGCAATTCAGGATTTGTGCTAACCATTGACGTATTTAGTAGCAGAAAAGTTCAAGTTCCAATGTGTGATATTGTCCTCAACACTGCATTATGAACATGAATTGGGAATTAAATAAAATTTAAATTCAGCAAAATATTGAACAGTCTCAGAAAAGGCAAGTTTTAAGAGTTTAATAACTGCACATGTTAAAATATTCCCAAAAGAGTAATTATCATTTTGACCTAGTTATTGGTTTAGTTCTTGAATTGGAATTTCCAAAAATGATGTGATTCTTAAAGCTATATTTATCTTATTAGTGTCATTAATCATATTTTATCTGATAACCAGCTCCTGTCTGATAAACAAACAAATTATTACAGCAACTATAAAGGGTTTATTCCCTTTGATGTTAGTCAGGGGTATAAATCATGTGTGATAAACTACTATAAAGTAAACAAAGTAGTAATCAGTTGTATGGAAAGTGGCAGGTGATCAGAGCTTCCTATTGACAAGATGTAAGTAGTTGTCATCCAATCAGCACGCAGGAAACACATACTGTTTGTTATCTGTCATATCTCACCAATGAAGGCTAAGCTTACTATGAATAATAATGCTATAGTGTTCAGGTTATTTTTTAAAAAGGAGGTTAAATTTGAGTTGCTTTGAAAATAAACTTTTTTAAATAGGCTGTTTATAAAAAATAGGAAGTGATATTGAGATTGTGAGAATTTTGACTATAACTATTCAGGTAGCTGTATCTAAATATTAAGTGATATAACCGTGGGGAAAATAACCATTTAGCATTTATGCAGATTAAAATGAAATAAAAAAGCTCATAAATTTTTTTAAATTCAAACATTACAATTGAATGATGATTACAAGCTCATAAAGACTGCAATGGTCATTGGACGACAATGTCACAAACAAGCAATGAATAGTATTATAGCAGTTTTATGTGCTGGGTGGAAATTAAGGAATCATTAGAGAAAGAGACATAAATATCGTATTTCAGAAGCAGTATTAGTCCATCTGCGTTATGAGAGCCTGGAGGCTGGAGAAAGGATATTATGTTGTTACCGGGAGACAAACAAATCAAACATCACTTTGTGAGAGGCCCACTGGAGGAGGATGATCTGTACTGCTGTATCCAAGAGGAGTAGGCTTACAAAAAATGGGTGTTACTAATTCAGAGTAGCTGTTTGCAGACAAAAGTTCATCCCCATTATGAGAGCATTTAGTTAAATGGGTGATTTTGTTGCAGGGAGTCCCGTTTTTCAATATGGCATCTTCTGGAAAACAATCTTTTTGTTCTGTGATGTTTTGAAAAATGCAGACAATGATATGATTCCATATTGGTAATTTGAAAGACATCAGGGATTTGTTTGTGAGGTGATATGAAAAACGTTATTTACAAATTTGATTCTCTTTTAGTGATATGAAAAACATTAACAAGTAATGATGCCAGTTTTGAATTGTCCAAAAAGCATTGAACTAATATGTTTCATTTGCCAATTGGAATGCCATTATGCAAAGATTTGATTCTGTTTTGGTGATTATCAGAAACATAAAACAAAATGGTTATTTCAGTTTGGATAATTGAATATCATTGTACAAATCATTTTAGAAAACATCAGACGGTTAAAGTTGGTGATTAAAATACCATTTGACAAAATGTGATCATATTTTGGGAAATTCTAAAAACTTTATCAGACAAATTTATTTGTCATACAAGCAAATATTTTATTTGGTGTTTGGGCCTGGGGTCAGAAAGACAATGACCTGAATTGAAGTTAATTAAGAAAGCATCAGAAAAAGATGATATATTATATTTGTTATTCAAGAAAACATCAGACAGCATTATTATTCCATTCCGGCAATCTACATAGTAAATGGTCCAGCCAGCACAATTCCAAATATCAAAATTCATCATATTCAAGATATACATAGTTGTAAACCTCCCAAGCACATCTTTGTCACATGATGATGTTAATTATGACCTTTTGGGACACGAGATTTTCTTTAGCTTTGAACAGAGTCTAAACATATTCACACCAGAGACACTGGTCTTAGTAAATAATCCTGTTCAAAAGCCGGCCATATTAATGCCAGGCCATGCTGCATTACTTAACATGTGTCAACCTGTGCAGAGTCTCTATTGTGGAACTTGCCAAATATTTTCCTTCTTCTAGACTGAATTCCTAATGAGAGCCTTTAATGTTGTTTTTGAGAGAGGCAAAGAAGATCTTTGATCTTTATTTGTTGATGAGAGCTCTTCGGCTAGCTGAGGTAACATTATAGGACTGTCAAGAGGCCTCCATCTTATTTGAATCACACTTGTACTTAATTGGTAAAGCATCTCATGAATTCGCTGACCGTGTGTGTCTGATTTAGTTTATAAATGGAATGAAATCATTTGATCAGAAGGTAAAAATGCATGACAAGACGTCTGGGCTTAGGGAATATGTTTACTTCAAATTTGCTGAATGCTCATAAGGGGTATTATATGCATGATATGCAGACCTACACAGATAGAAGAGGAGCATGTGTTTGTCATCTTGCCTGTTCTACAAGATGTCTGTGGCACTGTCTGAGAATCCAATTGATGAAAATCTCGGGACAAATCGGTTGTGATTAAAACTGAGAATTGAGGTGTTTGATGTTGTATTGATAAAGGAAGATGGCAGACGTCACTTGCTGTTTGATTTGGCCTCCTTCAGTGATGCAGACACTTGACTTGTAGCCTACAGAAAGCTCTTACATCCCAGAGCTAGATGGCAACCATTTGAAGATTCCCAATTATTAATGCTGGCCATTTGTAGATTTCCAATTATTAGCAGGAACCATTTGTAGATTGTCATTAGCGATTCTCTATTGGGTAGGCGCGAATCATTAGCTGCAACATTTGAAGTGTGTGAGATATCATGTCAGATTGTTTGGTAATGTTGTCCTGAGGAAGCAGTGCCTGACCGTTCAGTGGGTATTGGCACCAATGCCTGACCATTCTTCGATATGGTGTTGACTATTGCAGACATTCTCAGACTCTTGTAACCGTGGCTACCCCATAGCGGCAGCTATGGTGTCCCAGACAGGACGTTATCCGTTTGATCTTGGTCTGTCAACAACACAGGCCAAACACAGGCTTGATAGTTCCATACCATTTGGTGGAGTCCTGTTTGATAAAGTCTGCAAGTCTGTCATATTTCTCATGCTTGTATTCCAGGAGCTGTCCCGCACTAAGGAGAATAAATATCAGATATGTTGTTATCTGTATTATCAGAACAAAGGGAATTCACAAATATGTGTTGAATAAATTGTCTGAAGTCATTTGTAAATATGTAATCTTAACTGCATTGCAGCAAGTTGTATGAAGTTTAGCATGAATATATGACATTATTACTTCCACCCCCCACCAAAGACTATATATTTAAACACAAAAACATTTGATGGACATCTACTCCTTTATCGGTCAAAGAATGTGTGAGAAAAAAGTCATTAAATCATTGTTTCATTGCCCAGGTCCAATAAGTGTCAACAATGATTAACCTGCAGCAGGTTCCCACATGAGCTCTCTGAATATACAGTTTCCAGAGTCAGGGTCCCCCAAACTATCCCACAAGCCTGCAGCACTGCCTCTTATATCTACACAGTGTCATTAATTTACAAAATTGTTTAGAATTACTGCCCAATTTTGTTACTATCATATTAGGAGTATCGAGTTGTAAGAAAGGCTAAGTTTGTTGTGGTTATTTTGCGGGTCATATGGACAGAGTATAAAGTTCACAGGAGGCTAAGCCTGTAGCTGTAAGCTAGATTAGATCCTATCAAGGGAGAGAGAGAGATATACTGGGCGCTCTCCGAACCATTCCCCTCCTTGGATTAGGATTTCTTTGAAGCTCTGAGAGTGAGCAAAGCTTCCAACTAAAACAATCTAACTAGCTGGGGGTCCTGTTTGAAGCCTGGAAACAATTCCATAGACAAAAGCAACAGCCCTGCGGACAAATAAACCATTTTGGATCTGATTTCAATCATGGAAACTTTGTTTGCACTCTTGGTTAAATTTCCAGTTTGAAACATGTATATTTGGGGATATTTGTGATGTTGTAGTTGACTCATGTTTAATCTCAGAACAAAATCAATTATAACAACGAAAATGACATCATGACTAAAGTTATAAAAGTTTCTGGAATCTTGAAGAAGTTTAGACTTGTTACTCAACTTAGAATTTGAATTTGCTCTAGGTTGATTCTAAGTTTATTGTTTATGATTTACCAAAAATACAACATTTTGCATATTTCTTTGGTATAAAGGCAAGAAAATGTCTGTAGTGTATAAAGATCTTTAATGGACCAAGCAATATTTTGAAAATTATTTGCAGTATGTTATATATAAAGGGTTACTTGATTGATAATGCATGAGAGACTGAGAAAGTCTACCTATTGCAGTGTTGTGGTACAGTGTTTGTTAATGTAGACTTTGTGTATGTTTACTTAAGGAAGTGATTTGACTGCTAATGGGTTGTGCACTGATCTCATCTTGTAATGGGCAAAGTGAAATAGGTAAACAGTGATGGACAAATGGACAAACTTTGTCTCACGCATGGCCAAATCAGCTTCAGTATTCCACAGTGACTAATTGTTTAATATCTGTTTATTTGATAGTGCTAGAAGTCTTCAATATATACAAGAAGAAAAGGCTTCTACATTCTTAATCTGTTTGTGTTTAGTGAAACAAGAACTTGAACACTTTACTTCTACCCTCTGAGTTCCAGTGTATTGTTAGTAGAGCCTCGCTGGTAAGAGTTCTCTCCCTTTGATCTCGACCCCAGGGGATGGCTAGGTGTTGTGTTGACATAGACGAGGGGGAGGGGTATTGAGAGAGGTGAAAGAGAGGAGGATAGATGTTGTGTCTGACACAGGAGGGAGGGGGGGGGGGGGAGAGATGGGGGGGAGGGGGGGGGGGGGGGGAGAGAGATGCATGGAGAGGGTGAAGGGGGTAGGGAGGGACAAGGTGTCAAGGAGTCTTATTATAGTAGTTCTGGCCCACAAGGATGGGGGAGAGTTCGGAATAGGGCAATGGGGGTGTCAAAGTTGTGTCCAACAGAGGTAGAGGAAGAGGGAAGGTTTCTTTAAAATTTCTGTTTGATATTATGAGAGTTTGAGATAGGAAAACTTTGAGCTGAAGTAAGTATTTTTTTTCAATAAAATTTTTATTCTAAAAGTTCTGATATTATTAAGACTTAAATGTTTGAATGTGCTGAAAGATTGAATTAAGGTAATTGAAACGAACATGATGACTTATATTTATGAACACTTACTGGAAATCATCATATATTTGCTTCTGACATATCATATTCTTCACTTTCAAACTATGGCCTTGATAAATGTCAATTTAAACTCTCTCGCCCCCAATGTTTATTTAAAGAATGATTTAATTTCATATGGCTTTTATGAGGTTAAGATCTGGATTGGATAAGTCCAGTTTAAACATCTAAACGAGACATTTGCAATAAAAGTCATCTCAAGCATAGTTCCAGCCGAGCATTCACTTCCTATGTTTGTACAAATGGCCATTTGCAGCACTTAAAGTTGAATCTATTAAACTCACAAAGTAAGTTTTGACATAACAACTTGTGAATAATGAGAAAAAACAATTCAAAAAGCTGTTTTTCCCCCATGGTGCAGAACTCCTTGTTTAAACAAACAGTCGTGTGTAACTGTTCCCCTTGGGACAATACCGCTACCAGATAGGTGTCCTGGGATAATATTGTCGAGTCCTGACCCCTTACACCCTCACAGCCCAGCCTAACCCACCCTCAGCTGTTTGGGGGTGTGTCTGTGTGTGTGGGGGGGGGGGTTGGTAGGCAGGCACTAATGGATGGTGTGTAAAGGTACAGATGATATGTCATAGGGTGGTTGGGTTGACAGTTGGGAGTGGGGATGTCTGTGTAAAAAGATTGTAGTTGTTTAGATCCTTATTCAGCAAGAAAATAACAAGATGAGAAAAAAAACTAATTCCAATCTCATAAGAAAAGAGTTTGAGGGTATAACTAGAGTTTGGACAACTACTATATGACTGATGAAGAGAGGGTGAGGATAAGGGGAAGGGGTGTCACAAATGGGGGTGGGGGTTGGGGGAGGGTGTTGATAAGATACTGAATACAGTGGTGGTAATGGGAGAGGGTTTCAACATTGAGGCATGGTCACATATATCTTCCAGGGGAAGGGGGATAGTTTTTAGCTAGTGAGGGGGGTGTGTTGAAAAGATGGTGAAGGAGTAAAGACTGGACACTGATCCCCTTGAGAAGGGGGAGGGGATGATAAGGCTGTGTATACAATGTGATAAAGTTGGGTGACTCCCTCCCAAACTGCTGGTGCTACCAGATATATGTACGACCAGGCACCGACCATGTTGGACACTATGTATCCTGGTCTATATGAGGAGGGATTGCACACTTTAGAGCTGGACCAGGCTTATCAGGTACTGTAGAGTGTAATGTTCATGGAATAATTGACTCTCATCATGCAAGAGTTATTTTGTTTTATTTAACGAGGCTGGCAACATTGTAGTATACATAAAAATAAATAAATTTTAAATCGATGAAACTATTTAAAAATCTTAACTCAATCATATTTTTACAGGTTCAAAGCATCAAACGTTTGACTTTAAACGAGAATCAAAATTTAAAAATATACAATTTTTGAGAAATATTTCATAAGCCTTGAACTTGAATCAACTTTTCCATTTGATCTTCTTTAATGGTTAATTTGTTGATTCTTGTGTTATGGTTTGTGAAATTGCTCTGGAAAAGATTGATTAGCTTTCAAAATGGTTTTTTTTCTGATAAAACCGAACTAGACAAAGTTGAGCCCATCCGAGTAGCACCGCCTCCTGTCAATCTCAACTTGAACCATCTACAAGGACTGAAGTTTTCTGAAAGTCATTATTTTTGTAACAGAATCATTCAACATAATATTAAACTTAACTACACGCTGGAAAATCTCATCTGACTTTATGCTATTTGGTCTACAGCTCATCACAGGAGTGTTTCAATTTTCTCTGCAAAGAGCTTTTGTGTAGATAAGTGAACTAGCGAGCGGCTTCTTTATATTTGTCAATATCATGCAGATTAAACGTCAAATTGATTGATTCGCTGGCTGATTCATCATAGTTTGTCTGGCACTGTTTCCCAATCTCGGCGGAATCAGAAGATTTGGTGCGGAAAGAGTCACAAGTTTAGTGTTGAGATGGACGGACATGATCTGCTTCAAATGGGATCGGAGTATGTACACATATTTATTTGAGAGTAGTAAAACCATACAAGAGGAAATCTATATACTTAGGCTGGGTCCTATCAGGAGGGAAGATAATGACTCGATGGAGGCCCCTAGCAAATGTACACACACTTTTCCAAACATCAATATGTAAATATATGACCACATCGCTCTACAAGACACATAAAAAATAGAAAATGTGTTTGTTCTGTTTGCAAGAGCATTGAGGAGAGATTCCTTGCCGTGTTTGATTAGGTAACACCAAGATCAAATTGTCGTGGCATATTTGCCGAGTTCTTGCCACCGGTGCGGAGCGTGAATGAAATAGAGCTGTGAATAGGTCGAAACAAACTTGATAAGTGTCTTTATGAGGGGATGCTTGATTTCTCTATCTCCCAGCTTGAATTGTTCATAGACAACGTCATTAAGAATGCTGATTCGTCGCTTTCATGTGGAAAATGAATATGGCCAAATCAATTGATTTTGTAGACTTTGTGATGTTTATCTTGTGGAAAGTTTTTAATTTAGCGTCTCAATGAGACAGGCATGTTTACATGAGTGATTCTGAGTCTCTCTTGATTATGATCCTATATACTTGTTTGATTTGAATTGTCAGGAAGAATTGCTCTCGGCCTGCGGGAGAAATTAGTCTATAGAATTTACTTTTTATAATCAATTCATCAACCAAAATCAATTAATCATCATTAAGTTCATTATTGATTATAGAACTGCTACAGTAGTAAAAATAAGGCAAAAATATTGTAAAAGTTCAATTTGGATACCCTTTTAGTCATATAAAAATACTTTAAGGCCTGAAAGTTTTTTAATCATTTTACGAACACACATTTACTTGATTAAGTATTTGCTAGTCAAACATAAATAACACCTTACAAAAGCAATTTGTTTCTGTGTTATCATCAATCACAAAAAACACATTTGTTACTGTGCTCTGGTAATGTTACTTGACAGAGTTAGTTTTGGTGAAGTATCGGGGCTAAGCATTAGTTATAGACTAAGTGATTGTCACCATTGACAGACAGAGCAGGGAGAATTACAGATATTGCCTGTATCACAGAGGACCAGTGCTGCTGACCAATCTCGTGATCCTTCGCTTCAGACTCGCGGAAATTGATGTTCGTGGACAACAATGCATGCTGGTTATTACCACACCTCGCTGTAATCCCTCTGTAACTCTCCCGCTAGCCCCGACACATCAATTCTTGCTCCGCTTCCCGTTAGTGTAATTTGACTTTACTTCTTAATGTTCCCCAGTTTGTACTCTAGATATCTGTCAGCGAGTTAAACCCTTGTCTGTACTTCTCAATCTCAATCTCTCAGTTGGTCAAAGGTCTTACCGGTCGTCACATCAATATTTCTATATTCTGTGAGCATTTGTGTGTAAGCTAGGTTTATTCATCTGATATTAATATATTTCTGGGAATTCAAAGTTCTTATGTCAATTAATCTGTGTTTAAAATTCTTTATTCTCATGTAGGTCATCATCATAATCGTCATCATCATCGTTGTCATCATTTACATAATCTTCCTCATTGCTCGATTACACTATCAATTTGTCAGCCATAAATAGAAATATGAGTCCTCAGTCTTGCTATTCCTCAATCCATACATGCTCAGCGAAGATCAACAGGTGTGACTGCACTGTCCCTACCTAGTGCTGGACTCTGTGAGTGAGACGGAGAGCTATTGGGCAGCGGGGACAGGAGACTTGCATCTCCTCTCATAGGAAGAGTTGCTCAGCTGTTACATACTGTATTGTGAGTCTGAAGGTCTGCGGTCAGCTCATTATAATAAAGTCTTCAGGTCTGAGGTTGACATACAGATCCTTGACTTATAGGTCCTCGGGTTTGGCATAAACCTGCAGGTCCTCAGATCTGGCATCAGCTCACAGGTCCTGGCATAAACTTCAATCCTCAGGTCTGAAGTCAGCTTAGAATCCTCGGGCCCTGCATTATCTCTTAGGTCCTCAGGTCTTAAGTTATCTCTTAGGTCCTCAGATCTAGTCTCAACTGACAGGTCCTCAGGTCTGGCATAATCTCAGAGATCCTCGGGTATTGAGTCAACTGACCGGTCCTCAGGTCTTGAGGCAACTCTCAGATCCTCAGGTCTATCATAATCTCAGAGGTCCTCAGTTCTTGAGTCAACTCCCAGGTCCTCAGGTCTGGAGTCAACCCTAGGATCTTCAGTTCTTGAGTCAACTCCCAGGTCCTCAGGTCTGCATGTCGCAGAGGTCCTCAGGTCTGGATTCAGCTCACGGGTCCTCAGGTCTGGAATCAACCCTAGGATCCTCAGTTCTTGAGTCAACTCCCAGGTCCTCAGGTCTGCATATCGCAGAGGTCTCAATTCAGCTCACGGGTCCTCAGTGAGAGATTAGTGGAAGCAGTCTCTCAGCGCCCTACTCTAATCTCACCGTGACACTCTCCCTCCCTGCACAGAAGGCCAGTCAGCTCCACTGCAGTTTTCTCTGTGCCACACATCACAAAAAATGCCCGGCTGACATCCCACATGTAGCAACAAGTAGTGAGACCTGCAGAGCACTTGTGAGACAGCCAGCCAGCCAGTGCTGTGGTGTGCTGGACTGAGTGAAGAACAATCTGTCCACTGTCCACTGCCTGTCCACATCTCTCTGTCTATCTTGTGGTCAACAGCAACAGGTGGAATGCACAGACAGGTACTGTTCATTCATTCACTCATTCATTCATTCATTCATTCATTTATCTATTCATTCATTCATTCATTTATCCATTCATTCATTCATTCATTTATCTATTCATTCATTCATTTATCTATTCATTCATACATTTATCTATTCATACATTTATCTATTCATTCATTCATTTGTCTATTCATTCATTTGTCTATTCATTCATTCATCTTTTCATTCATTTATCTTTTCATTCATTCATTTATTCATCATTTATTCATTCACTTGTTTTTGTCTTACATTCATTCCTTCATTTGCATTGTTAATTCATTCTTTCATTTATTCATTCAAAACTCAAAAAGGACGATACATGCATTTACTCAATGTTCAATTAGAGTAGACAATGCATTTTCTTAGTATAATTCTTATTTTTATTGATTCAATCTTTTTCTTAATTGTTTATTTATCATGGCTGAAATTTAATTGAAAACTTTCAAATTGACAAGTTGATTTATATGAAAACTGTAAAAATTTGTTCATTTAATATTTTATGACTTATCTCATCACTTTAGATGGATTTTCTTATGTGATATAGCTGAAAATAAGTTCATTTCTTTCATTCAATATATTCAAATATAGATTCTTTCAATGACCGAATTCTGTATCTATTTCAACATGTTATGCTTTTATTAATACTACATCTAATCATCCATTATATTAATTCTGTTAAATCTTTTTATTCCTCTGGTATTCTTTGATTCAATATTCCTTATTCATTAAGTTATTCCTCATCATCCGTTCACATTTTCATTACAGACCAGGGTGTTAAATCCTAAAGATGACCATTGCAAATGTTTAATACAGTATTTTCACCACTCAATACGTATTTACGGCCTATCTAAAGACTATAAGACTCCGACAAGCAGACAAATCTCCTGTCATCTCTGTACAATCTCATTCACTTATCCCCCAGACAAATACGAGTGTGGTGTGGCACAAATTACAAGTGTGAAATTCAACGCAAACTTTCTTGTTTATCTTACAGTTTTTCCCTCGTAGGTTTTAACAACTTTCTAGCATCTAATCTTTTGTGTCACTTATTGACCACGACTCGAGGGACGGTCCGTATCTTCATGTGTGTCCTCTGCGTGGTCGTCTAAGGAAGGCAATAAGATAGTTACTTCACACTAAGTACTTTAGCAAGTGTGGAGAATATCTTATATTGAAGCGACTGATATGTTATGTATTTACCTAGTATTAATAATGTATAGATCAGTGTGGGATATAATGGACACGAGATCCAAGCTTGTCAAGGAGAGATTCATGTCTGTGCCGGCAATGTGCAAGGTGATTTAAATGAGGGACATTGATTTCCCCAGTGTGGACAGATTAGTAGGTTTACTTACATAGAATAGATGTGAGATGGCGCCACACAAACATCGCGTCTCCCATTACTTCGGTGTAAATCAGGAACTCCATCAGTCAATGGTACTACATTATGTGATGATGATGGAGCTTGTTTGGACAATAGCTTTCCATAAAGATGGATAAAGGTCATGAAATAAGATTTATATCACATTGTGATATTTTGATGAAGATTAAATTTGGTTTATTTAAGTTGAAGTAATCTATCAGGATTTTAAATATATATATTTTGGAAATATTTCAATGACAGTTACTGAGGGTTGAAAATAGTCATGATTTTACAATTTGAAACCCACATATGCTGATAACTACACATAACTCCAAATGAAAAACAAATTTTATAATAATGAAAGAAGGATTGCACATGCTAAATGTTTTTTTTCTTCCTTGTAAGAATGATTATAGAATTTTTTGTTTGTCTTAAAAAAAATGATCTGTTTGTTTGATATCAACGTCAAAGACTCATGTTGCCCTTCATCTTGATAATAGATATACCTTAGACAACGATCATAATTGAATTGAAATTAATGAAATTGAAAACTTTAAAGATGTTTGTGAGTTGGCACCAGCCATCAAGTTGTCCCCAATGGATCGTACAGCCGGAGCTTCATACAATCGGAGCTTCATACAATCGGAGCTTCATACAATCGTCTCCAGACTTCACCAACATACCGTCTTCATACTTGTAATCACATTCCTCCATTGTACCATTAACTTTTGTGCTTTTGTAGGCAACTGTTTTAGATATATCACAGAGATGGGATATAAATCGTGGCCATGTTAATTTGATAATGGCGCTGTGGTCTCCGAGGCAAGTCTCCATGGGACTAATTTACTCCTAATCACATTGCTGTAATGGAGGCCGCAATGCTACATCATTATTTTGATTTGTTTGCAGTGACCCTGGCGGTTGCAGGTTAGTTTCAATAGTTGCTGTCAAATCCTTGCCCACATCCACTTAGTCCCCTTCACAACCTCTAAATATATCACTCCATCTCAAGAAAGAAGTCCCAATTCCAGAGAGATCCTGTCTCATGTTTCTGTACTGCAGTTGTCTCCTATACTAGAATGCTCTCTCTCAAGTATAAAGGGATCTAGTGGAATGCTGAAAGTGTTCCAATGTAAGCTTATTTGGTTTCTTCCACAGGTTTTAATCTTTTTTTTATGGTACTCGTAGGTACAAGAAGTCTGCATTTTATCTGAAAGGAAAAGTTTTAAAGATTCTTATATGAAGTAGAGACTTACATAAGGGTATTCGAGTTACAATGTCTTCAACTTTATATAAACTATTTTTTAATCTTATCTTTAATCTGATAATTCTTGACCTTTGAACACCGAAAAAAATAAAATTCTTCAAAACATGCCCATGTTATGGACATCTAGAAACCAATTAAGTATTAAGAGCTAAAGTTAAAACATTAATGGTTTCATGTCTTAAATGTAAACCGTTTCTACTCAAGCAAGTTATATGTGATCTATATGAGAGATTATGAAGGATATTGATGGTTACTTGAAGTGTTTTATAGTAGAAGATGTATGCTGCTGTGATGAGTTGCATGTTTTATACACTCAACCCCACTCATTGTGTACCAGCAGGAACATCAAGATCACAGAAACTCATTTCCATAATAGGCTAATCTCATCTAATGTTTCTTCCATTATCGGTTGTTTTCTGAAAAACTCAGGCCTCTTAAAGAGCTTGACTATCATCAAAACATGAACAAGTTTGATTACTAAAATGAATTTTTTTTATCTTGCACGAGAGTTAGGCATTGGACTTAGAAAGTATTAGTATGACCAAAGTCATTTATTGAATTTGAAATAAGTTAGTATGAATAACCAGGGTTGATGACAACCTTTGACAACCTTCATCAATGTCTTCAACTTCATCACTTTTCCATGATAATAATTATCTTCATATAGTACCAAGGAAAGGGAAGAGAGGAAACTTAAATCTAACTGATACGGCCCTCAGGCGTTTTGAAATATTCTCTTTTGACATTCATTAACCAAATGATATTATATTGTAAAACAATAAGGGCTAATTGTGATTTTAATGACATCTTCCTATGTATGTGCTTTTGTGTTCTTAAAGTTTGCATCATGTATCGTTAAATATTGTATATTAAAAATGAATTCCCATTTCAAACAGGTGGCTGTTAATATTATAAGTTTATAACGTGAGAACTCTCTTTGTAAATCTCTATCAATATTAATGAAGTTGAGATTGTAGGTGAATCAAAGTTTGTTTTATACATCAAAGAAACTTTAATCTGGATTCTGTTGATCAACTAGTTCTTCCTTAATGACATCCATCAGGAGAGAACATGCTCAAGTTGAAGTTTTGTCTGTCAGTGTGAGGGAATGTAACCTTCGTGATACTGTCACATAGATCATCAAGAAAGGGAACCATGATCTGGAAATAGATTCTGGAGAGTAGATTAGGAACTGGAAATAGATTCTGGAGAGTAGATGTTGAACTGGAAAGATATTCCGGAGAGTAGAT
Source organism: Gibbula magus (assembly GCA_936450465.1). NCBI lineage: Eukaryota > Metazoa > Mollusca > Gastropoda > Trochida > Trochidae > Gibbula > Gibbula magus. The sequence goes on along the minus strand of OW388296.1, from coordinate 75,520,127 downwards.
GTTGAAGTGAAGATAGATTCTGGAGAGTAGATGTTGAACTTGAGAAAGAGATTCCGGAGAGGCATTGATCTGGAGAAATATTCTGGAGGGAATGTTGGTTTGGAGAGATATTCTGGAGGGAATGTTGGTTTGGAGAGAGATCCTGGAGAGAAAATGTTAATCAGGAGAGAAAATGATAATCTGGATATTATGAAGAGAATATTCTAATCTTGAGTGATAATCGAGATAAAATCTTAATCTGGAGAAAATTTCTGGAGAGAGATTCTAATTCTGGATTATGTTAATCTTGAGAAACATTATGGAAATCATAAATTTGAAGAGAAAATCCTGTTCTGGATTATGTTAAATTGGAAGAGTGAGGAGATTTCATCAGTATTAGATGTAAGAGATGTAGATGACAAACAACATGCCAACAACACATCAAGTTTGTCTGATTTAACCAGCGGATTATGAAGCTAAAACATTCAGTGATTGGACAGTAATTGACAGCCAAACCATAAATATTGCTCTGGAAGAGGGGGTTTGTAGGCAGGGTGAGAAGGATGATTACAAATTAGCAACTTAACACTGCAGAATCTTCTTTATGTGGTTGTGGAACAGTGTGCTGATATGACTTTACATTATACAAGAATCTTGTACAACCGTGAGTTGGAACTGTGTTAAACTAAGTCTTTGAAAAATGGGTTTTGAACGTAATTATCATTATCTTGTATATAAATCATAAAAAATAACATTTAGTAGTTTCTGGAATGGAACTGAAATTAATCTTGATTTTGGATCTGCTGAACTAATTAAGGTTTAATTTTAAGTGAAAGAAAATGAACACCACAAGAAAATTTCAGGACTAAGTCATAGAGTAAAGGAAGGGTAGAACCGTCTCAGTAGTGCTATTGTATGGAGAGAACGGTTTAAATGAGTAACTTGATTATTCAAGTTGTTAGTTTAGTCACTGAAGAACATTTTTAAAAGTTTCTGTTGAAAAAATATGATCTGTTCAAAAGTAAGACCAAAAAAAAACCCTTTTCTCTGACAATTTTATCAAATTTTATTTGTAAAATTGTTTTAAAGCTATTATTGCCCCTGACCAATCATTGATTATTTCCATTGGTAACAAGTTATGAATCCTGTGAATCAACACCCAGGAATGGTTTCACATTAATCAATTACTCAATTAATCAATCAATTAATCAATCCAGCAGTTGAAGGATTATCCCAGAGTATGACAGTGACCTGACAGGGTGTTCGGTGCACATCTAGATGATGGAATGGATCAAGCGGTGTCCTGACAGGGTGTTCGGTGCACATCTAGATGATGGAATGGATCAAGCGGTGTCCTGACAGGGTGTTCGGTGCACATCTAGATGATGGAATGGATCAAGCGGTGTCCTGACAGGGTGTTCGGTGCACATCTAGATGATGGAATGGATCAAGCGGTGTCCTGCTGTCTGCAGGTTACAGACAGCGCTAGATAGGGCAGATGCTTCTGAGCACAACTATACTTATGTAGATAGACAGATACTTATATACCTACCCCCTGCAGCTTGGATCTCAATAACACTGTCTCGCTGAGTTTTGTGTCAGCAGAAATCAATAATTTGACCTTGTTTTACAAATAAATTGTTTTTCAAATATTTTCATTTCAAAATAAAAAAAATTAAATTATTGAAATATTCAATTTTAAACAATTGAAAAATAGCATGTAAGAGAAGGAATTGTTATAAACTTTTATTGTTTTTAACTGTTTGTTTGTTTGTCAAAAAAACCTTACCTTGGCAATAACTTTTAGTTGGTCAGTGGTAGGTCTCTGATACATGACATTGGCATCCATTTTGATAAGAACTTTTAGATGAGGTTATATGTTTTTCTTTTTGATCTTGGTGCAGGAAGCATTTTTTCTAAAATGCAACTAATACATCAGTAAGACATCATATAGGTTTATCAATCACCGTGATATCTTAGCTAAATCTTTCCTACATATACTGTATGATACTCAATAATCAAAATATATGTGGATATAATGGTATACCATAAATAAATACTGACTTGTTGTCTGACTAGGTATACATAGTCCTAACATAAGGCATCAGGGAGCCCTTATGTAATAGCGTCATCAGTTCCTAGATAAATGTTAAAAAAATATGTTAAATGTTACATAAATTGTTTATGATAAAACAAATTTTATAACATATACAAATTATATTTCCAATTAGACCATATAGAAGAAATAACGAACAATGTTTAAGAACTTACATCTGGTGTATTGATAAAAGGAAATCCATCAAACAGAGCTAGAAGTTCATTGATGAATGGTCTAATGGCCACTCCAAGATGTTCTTGGTAGGTGCTGTTTTCCTTCTCTATTGATTCAATACCTATCTAACCCATCCTTTTGTTCGAGCAAGAGGTTTTATCATTGATCTTGTTTTATGTATTTAATGTAAGTTTTAGATCAAAGTTGTGTGTCTAAAAATCCTTTGTTTTGCCATATACTTTTAAGAATTCTTTAAGAAAATCTAGTCTTTCCAGCAAATTATTTTTTATTTTGTTTATGTTTTTACTTTATACTTTTAAGAGATCTTTTAGAAAATATATCTAATTGGTCTTTGTAGCAAAATATTTTTGTCCTCTTTCTCTTGTAGATCCCTTTCCTTTACATAATCCTATAAACAAATTTTTCAAATTTCGCTTTTTTATAATATAAAAACTGTTCTTAATTAGATTCTGTACGTTATTAAGCAGATGAAATTTTATTTTGTATTGCATAATATGAAAAGTAACATACTGTGATTTACTGTGCTACATTATCCTTCCTGCAGATATTTCTGACATAATGTGCATTAACCGAACTAAAGCATGGCATTAACTTGTAAATAATTCATATGAAAATTAAGTTTTATGCACTTAAATCACCCCTGGTTCCAAGTCAGTATATCATTATATGCACATTATGTAGCCCCCTGCTCCATCAGCATAAAACTCCTTTACATTTTTTGCAATCATTTTGAAATGAATTCACACAGTTCATTTAACATTGCAACCATTTCGGACACTTAAATAATTTATTTTCTGTAATTTGTCTACATAAAATAGTTGCCCGTGGTTACCCGACATAAATGAAGTTGATGACAGATGTTTCTTAGGGGATGCACCGGGGAGACCATGTGTTTAGTGGGATGATTGGGGCTGTATCACGTCCCCAACTGTCTGATAGTTTTGAGGAAGGTAGTATATTGTATAACACTACTGATAGTTTTAAAGAGAGAAGTATCTTGAATAACAGGAACCTAGATTGTCATTACCAGACCAGAGCCTATATGCTACGTTTGTCTAGAAATCCATCTCAGTCGTGTAATAGAGGAGAACGTGTAAATAATTTACAGACTGGCAATTCTGAGGATGCAAAGTAAATTGAAAAGTGCAACGACACTACTCATAATGTAAAGAAAAGTATATTTGTAGACAAAGATCTTCTTACATTGTTTATTCGGGAAATGAACTGTGCAGCACAAAAAATACCTATTTTAAAAAGGAAATTAATAGCATGAAAATGGATATTTTTGAGACATGAAAATATTCTGCAAATGGACTTATAATAATGTAAACTTATAAAACATTGCTCCTCGTTCCTGGCAGCATGCAATAGGTGCCACTCAGCTGACACGACAGAAATGAAAGATCCTGAAGGTCACTGAGTAATCATTTCTTACGCCAGCTTTCTTAGTTTATATAATACAGTAGATCTCTACAAATTAAAGCATAAATGTTCTATCTGGGTTGTGATCAGCCTCCACTCCAGTCCGGATGGGCATAATCGGACAAATTATTTTAAACAATTAAAGGACCATGTTGTAATTACCATTCTAACTTTGTATGATACAATAGATTTCTACAAATTAAAGTATAAATGTTCTATTTACTTTGTAATCAGCCTCTTTTCAAGTTAGGTTGAGCCTGTAGAGAAACATTATTTTAAACAATTAAAAGACCAAGTCATAATTGCCATTAGTTGTCTCCCAACACGCCCCTTTACTTCCTTTGTCAATCAATAGAAATACGAAAGCTTTTCAATAATTGTATATTGACGTTAACAGAAAGTATGGGACAAATGCCTGATCTTGATCTTTTTATATATAAACTTATGAGTGCAGTGAGTTAGACAAGGCATAAAGTTGTTCCTGCAGAACAAAATAAAACATTTAATTTGAGATGAGATTGTGTCTATGTTCACACCTATTGACGACCTGTTCACACCTGTTCAGGTGACCCTTCACCTGTGCACTGATTACTCATTGTTCTTCAGGTAAGGGAGTATGTACACATAGCGTTAACTCTGTCATCGATTCAGAGTAGCGTTGACACGTCAACATGCGTTGACACAATGGCGACGTCGATAATGAGGATGACAGTCGCTAATAGCTCATGAACGCACCTGAATGGGCAGGTTGTAATTGTTTGACATCCACTATACTTCCAACGTGTAGGTAGCTATTGACGTGTTGTGGATCAATGGTCTTGGACCTTGTGTCCATAACAAAAATGTTTATTCAGTGATATATAGTTACAGTTGTGAGTAACAAGTAAATAGATATTGTTTCCAAAGAATTTCTGAAAGGGAAAGAAAACCGCCATCAACAGTTACTAATGAGTATTACTTGAAGAGCATATCGGTGGAGTATGTAATGGAGGAGGTTATTACATGTTTCTTGGTTAGACTTTTCTTTTAATTTTTACGGAATATTTGTTGGAACTGTCCCTTCATCCATAGGTTAATTGCTCCCAATGAGTCTCGCTAGGGCAGTGCCATCTACACTGACGTCAAGCGTCATCTCGTAATCATACATAAGATTTATGAGTTCATTGTTTGTCAGGGGTTATATATGTGCTGCATTCAGAAAAATGTTTGAATTTGCGATTTTGGAAATATGTAATTTGTGTTACTATTGTATAAGATATTAAATGAAAATTCTGAAATATGAAAAATATGTCTTATTTGATTATAGCTGTAGATGATTCAAAATATATCTATGTATTAGTTGATGAATGTCCATGTTGCGGAAATCCCACATTAGATTCTATATACATTTTTGATAGCTAAACAATTTATTTTTGATAAATTAATTCCTTTATATGATATTTAATCTTTAGTCTAGATTAAATAGCAGACTTGAAACACAATTATTGATAGACTATCTAGATATATATCAGCAGTTAGTTAGAGACAAGCATGTTAACGGAACAAACCAATGAAGCTATCTGATTTCATCAACAAATAGAGACAGAGTTGATGTACAAAGGTAGCAGATCGCAGCCAATACCACAGATAATGACAGTGAGTCACGACACGGTCTTGTACTGAAACCATTGTACGTTCCAACTGACACATGCAATTAATAATGTGTTTGTTTTCTCGGAGAAATAATGCATCCCTTAGAGATTATTGATGATCTCAGCTTTAGCAAATCCTTATTGGTTGAAAAGGTATTTACGTTGCTATGAAACGATTGGACCGAAATTGATCTATTGCACGTGAAGTTGATACCTTATAAGTCGCGTGACGAACATTATCCGTGTGTAACATCCACCTATGATTAGTCATTGTATGAAGATGAATGGGAAGATAAGATTGTCTTTCTGGATTGGCTAGATTAGGTAAGAATCATATTTTCAGTAATATCTCACGATGTTTCGGTGATGCGTTGTTTTGGGAAGAAGGAACATGTTTTGTATTTTGGAAAAAACTTTTAGTTTTTAAAATAAATGGAATTTCTAAAGAGAAAATTATTGGAATTCTTATAGAATTCAGCAAATACGATTTTGGAAAAATATTTCTGTGAAATTGCCGAAAGTGGATAGGAAATTTGCCGTGAGTGACAATAAAACAATGCTGAAGTAAAGACAGGAAGGAAATATCCTGATGGATACTGTAGTTACACTGATCACTATCAGCTTGGTATTATGCTCATTTGTCAGAATCAAAAGTTTTTACCGAGAGGAAATGTCAATGTTTGTAATGAAAGAATTATAGGTGAGTGATAATGGAAGACGACTGTGTCAGGGAGAAGAGGAAAGGCTTGTGACTAGTTGACAGGAGGGTAGTTTTCTCCTGTCCTCCACTGAGGTATTAGAGCGGTGATTGGAATTCTCCGTACAAAACCAGACGATTTTTCTGTCCTTCTTCAATGAGAAGATAGAACAGTTCGTGTACGGCATCAGCGCTACTGACTTAAGCACACAAAGCTTCAAAATATCTTCTGAATTACACTCAAGAATCCCAGCAATTCCGCGTCACTAAGTCAGGTGGCTAACTAAAAGACCTTTAATGTCAAAGTATTCCAAACTTGCCATTCTTTAGAAGTAAAAGTTTAACTTTTCTTTGGCAGCGTATAGTTTGATCTCATTGGCATGGAAGACTTTCCAAATCTCATTACATCCTTTCAGGGGGAATTTCTAATCAAGCAGAAATATATTGATGCAATATCTTTGTCTGTTTTGGAGTTGTTTTTTTTTATTGCAAGCTTTAAATGTAATAACAATTTTATTAGTTATTTTATGTTTCATCATATAACTCGAACAATGCCCATTTGGGGCTTACATTAACTCTCAATTTTTTTAACAGTTAGTTTTTATTCATCTGCCAAGAACATTTACCGAATGTTAGCAAAGAAAGCCCAACAATTGCTGAGAAGCCTTCTCAAGGGGAATTGTTTTTAGGTCATATACAAGCCTTCCTGCATGTTTAATCGGCAAATGAAGTGTTCAAGTGTGCTTATGACTAAATTAATTTTTTAATTGCGGCCCACATACATGGCACATGTGATTGTAGAAGAAGAAAAATGTTGACAAGGCTTCTAGACCACACGACTCCAGTGGCGCCTCCCAGTGGTCTGATGTGGGAATGCTTCACGGAACAGAACATAACATGCTATAGGCACGCATCTAGCCGTAATGCTGGCATCTGTGTCGTTAGGCCAATCAATTACAGTAATAGTCACAAATTAAAGGTTTTTTAAAGAAATCAATATTTTTCAATGAATTTTGAAATATTCCGTTTGATTTGAAATGATAGGGTTTTAGATTGTTTTAAGTATGCCAGACTCAACAGGTTGAATTCAATTCACTGTTTTGAGAGGCACATATGAGAATATTCATTGTTTTGAGAGACATATATGAGAATATTCCATTTACTAAAATAGAATTGGTTCATGAAATAAAACAGTGTTTTTTTTATAATTTATACATTCATTCATTACATTTTAAAAAGAAATCGGCTTTGTTGTTTAAATAATTTGCTACATTAAGATAAAGGAATTCTTCATCAAGTAGTCATAATGGACTTAACACACCATTTATCATTAATAGCAAAATATCCCCTAACACAAAGAGTGCATATATTGCTGTGCAGCTGTCCTATAAGGATCAACTGCAGTCATATTGAAACTGCAACAACGGAATGTTGATTTGAATTTTTTTTTAGGTAATCACTTTCCTGTGCTTGAGCATGTAGCGCTATAGGTATTTGTTATCACACAGGTCTAGTAGTTCTCATTGGCGCCAGGTCTTTGAGAATTATGGTAAACCCTCCTAGAATAGAATTAATGTCATCAGAGCTTTGTGTATAGCCCAAAGGGTCATTTGTTCTGTAATGAAATGGAATGGAGCCTGGTAGTTTTTAACATTGTCAGTGTATTTTCAATGCATTTATTCCGGAAATGTCAACCCAAACAAACAACAGTTGTGTAATTATTGTCCTTTGTAGTCTGTGAGTTTTAATTTCTATACCAATGTAAATAATGCCTGATCAATTTTCACTCCGTTAAGAAGAAGCTCCAGAACACATTGGTAACGCATAATCTGTTAAGTATCCATTTTGAGGATGCAAATCTGTTGTGATTGGGTAAGCATGTAACTTGATGATTAGACAGGTCACTCGGAACAATGTATTGATGATTGGTGACTCTGGTAACAGTTCTCAACTAACAAGCCCATGATTTGATGACTTCATTGGTCCCCTGTAGGGACGAGCCAGCATTAACCATATATCCATTACGGGGCCAGTCTCCACTAATCTTACCCCAGGACTCATCGTGTCCTGCTTGACGGACCTAATGATGAGCTGTGATGTGATCGGCCATTGATGAGGACAAGGCACAACATATTGATAGGGGTAAATCTCGTCTCCGCTCCCGAGTTGATAGAAAGGCCATAAACGTGGACAGTATTACAAGTGAAGCAATCACTGTCCTTCTGGGGCTTTGTCCAGGTTCTCTTCCTCCCAGAGCTTGTGCCCGAGAGTTGCAGAGCATTGTGAAGGGTTTCGTTTGATTCTCATGGCTCTCGCTGTATCATGTGCACGAGGCCAACAAATTGTTGGTGTTTCTGGCTGGTCAACAAGTGTAGTGATAGTCACCGGCTGATGCTTATTACCATTAGTAAGGGTAAAGTGGTCACTAGGGAACAATAGTCAACCGTTCTCTAGTACTGGAAGCCAGATTCTAACATTTTATCATCTAAAGAGATGGCTAAATGTCTTCTCCGGAAAATCCACTTTCCATTTTGCTGTAATGTACTGATGTTGTTGGCCTGTAAACGCCTTGCTTGATTCAGTCCGTCCGGCATAATACATGCAGCTGAGCAATTCCATCAATATTTTAATCATGCTCAGATTGATTGGAGATGATTGTTTCAACATGATATGATATGTTTAATCAAGCATTCAAACCAAATTTTAAGGTTTACAAGCATTAATCTCTATATCCATAACCACTTAAGGAATTTCTTTCAACTTTAAAAAAAATACTGATATGCTTACAAAATCCCTTCATGCCATTTGATTTTAACCATACAAACCATCTTTATTGTTAAATAAAGAAATCATAATTTAAAGCAAAAAGACATTAACTTATATCAGACAACATCGAGTTTAGACGAGTCATTTTCCTGACAAGAACATCTTAGAAGCAGACATCTAAGTACAACTATTGATTAGTCTGATGACCGCTAGTATCGTATATCCCATCATGCAGCTGGTCACTCCTGACATCCACCCATCTGCTGACATGTCAGGGAATCCTACTGTTTGCAGGATTTATTAATCTGGCTTCTAGATTGGATGCATTCGTTTGTTGCAGTAGCTAGGAAACAAGCTTATAGGGAATCACTGCAGACTTAATGCTGAAATCAATACTATTTTAATTATTGTAGTTGATTTATAACCATGGCAACATATAAAATGTAGATAAAAATACTACCATTGTCATGAAAAAATACTTAGTTTAAGACTTTCTTGTCATTACAACAAATCAATTACAAAAATCAAACTATTATCTTTGAAATCTCATTTATACTTCCTTATTGCATTCAAATGTGAAATTAGACTTTGTTGTTCATGAGATGGAACATTGACAAGCACTGTCAACCGTGAGGATGCACTAGTGGGCTGAAAACAGTTCCATATAGATATCCATATTATATTAATTATATTATTATTATATTTCTGAGTTGAAATCCAAAGTCTAGATCACAATTATCAGTATTGAGTGTTTTCAGGATGTCCCTATTGGTATGTAATTTGTACTGCATGCAAGTAAACATTTTTATCCATTGATGATAAATTACTTTAACATTGCAATCTTCTGCTGTTTTCTTATCAAAGAGAACATATTATGAATAAAAACTTCTTTGTTACATGCACAACGTTTTTGGGCTGTTTCTTGCCCCATCATCAGGAATAAAGCTGATAGACAGATTCATCGGATCATGTAGCAAGGAACAGACCTCAAACATTGTGCATATTATAAAGAAGAAGTTGTCATCCATATTTCCTCAATACTTGCACACAGAATTCTAAATGCCTCTCAACTTTCTTAAGAAAAGAAATTTTGTAGAATGTTTTTAATATCTGCAGTCAGTTAGATCAGTTCAGGTATAAAATTCAATTGTTGACTGTGGATTTCTTTTGTGTGAAGATACGTTGTGTTATTTCAGATTCAACTATAAAAAAGACATTCTAAAATTTTAGTTCAATCAATCACCTGGATTGTAATTTAGTGCAACTGTCAACAATTTAATTGTTTTATCCTAAATCTCCTGTCAATATTTCAACAGGTCTGGCGGCAACTATTTGCATATTGCATCAGTTAGGTGTAAAACAACATTAATAACGCTCGTAAAAAAGCTATCAAAAGCATAAAAGAACATGCCTTAATGAAATACCTGTGAATTATTGATGATGAAATTTTAGTACAGCCATTAAGGAGCGAAGTCAGTTCAGAGATGGAATTAATTGCAATTGTTATTTCACTCGTTTAATTTTTTACTGAAATTTGTTTTTGTTTTATATTTAATCAAGTTTCTCTGACATCCATTAGCTGATTCATATAGTAATTAAAGAGTTTCAGCAGACAATGGTTGGTGATGTCTTTCTTCAGTGTTCTGTAGGTTTCATACATTATGTAATGGTTATAGTGACTAATCAGATCATCTTCATCAAACTTGGCATTTTGAAATTAATCTGAAATGGTACTTCTTGTTGAAAGTACATTTGATCTGAGGTTGTGTTCAATGTTGAATTCAAGGCTATATTTCGTGATCAATTAGAGAGTTTTACATCAATTTTCTTTAAAACCTAGTTAAATAACCTATGTAAAAATGGTAAAAATCATCACTTATGCCTTCCTTACATGAAGAACCAAATTGCAGATTGAAAGAGATATGAGAGTTTGGTATATATATACTGTTACTTATATTGACTCCTACTGTCGCTTGAAAAGCTTTCAGACGTAAGTAAATCCCGGCAACAATTTGTTTGAAAGGGAGGTTTAGGAAGTGTTTTACCAAAGTGATAAAGCTGATCCATTGCTCTCAATGGCCGATGTGTCAATATACTTGTCTAGACTTCCACTATACGTATCGTCACATAACAATGCTTCTGTGTGAATTACACGCCTGCTGGTCTTCTGTACCGAGTTATGTCACTGTCGTGATTAAATGGAGCTCGGGACACTAGGCTTGGAGGCGTGTGGACGTCAAATCTTCACGGTTCTATTGGAACAGTTTATGGCGTTATTATTGTCTAATATTGTCAGCATTGTCATGATGGACATGTTTTCCGTCAAACTCAAACCAATCTTTAGTTAATATTCACGGGAAAATTTACTGCAAGTAGAAAGTCATTGAACCTTCCTGACCCAATCCATCGAAACATGGCTGCTATTTGCTTAACAATTGCCAGCCAGAAGTGTAAACGGAATCTGATTACAAAATATCTTCTAACAATGACATTGGAAAATTTATGAATGAATGAGCAACAGTCATAAATCCATCAAGTTTTTAAATAAAACTGGCATCTCTGATGATCCTCCATTTGTCTTGATAGAAATGTAATTCTAATGAAGCAGGGTTGACCCAAAGCTCCCATATATGACAGAACCCATCTCTTCTCCATAACTAATGTTAGCAAACCTTGATTTCCTTGCACCCTCCCATCTAACAGGACCCTTGTAGCAGCGGCATTAAGAATCATCGTGTATACTGAGACTAAAATCTTTCTTCCTTCAAGCAGCTAAGGACAGGCATGGGCAGTGAAAGAAACTATCAGAAAACATGAAAATGTTAAAATTGTTGATTCAGTCAGGCGAACAACGCAATGCTTGAGAAGTTCTGCATCTGACTTAATGATTAGAGATTTCAGAGTTTTTGTTCCATCTTCAATAACTGCTCAGCCAAACAGAAAATCTGGCTGGCATTTTCCATTTTTCATCATTTTAAGCCGAAATTCTTCATTTCTTATCCGCTTTTGACTTCCTCTACAATCATCAGGGAGTTAAAATCATGCGATTCTAATTCAACTGTTGAACATATTTTTCAAAATGAAACTGTTTCTAAAGCAGACAGCAACATTTTATGTCACGGATGAGACGTATATTTCCAAATTTCAATATTTTCATGTTTTTAATGAGACAAATTAATACAAATATTCTGCTTTTCTGATATTTTTTACAACAATATCTGAAGAGGGAATTGAAATTATGAATTTTATTGTGAAATTTATGTGTCATTTCAAAATCATTTCGAATCAACATATTTTGGTTTCCTCATGTGTATCCGTCGGCCTGAAATTGCTCTAGGTTTTTCTTTGATTTGAGATTTGACCTGAAACTATTTATTTCGTTTAGATAGACTACAGAAGCTTCTCAGTCTATATGAATCATATTGTGAACAGTTGCAGCAGTTCACACAGACAAACAAAGTTTAGGGACAAGAAATATGAGAAGTGGCATCTTAAGTGAATTGTCTGACATTTAACCTTGAAACCTCTTCTTGAAGGTCATCATCTAACCCTCAAATAGAATATTGAATAACTGTAGGGCTGGTGCCGGGAGGATAGATACGATTGTAAATATAACCAACTTTAGACCTGACTGACTGGGTGACCACTTCTCGATATAATGGTAGGTTTGGGATTGCTCTCTCTGGCCAGACTAATAAATTCAGCTGAGCTTGCTCTTTCTTCTCTCACTCATGGTCTACCCCATTGTGTTTGGAGATGATTTCACAGGGAAACAAAACTAGCAAAATCTTCTTTTGAATTTGATTAAGATGTTTCAGCTTCTCATCTAACAATAATATTCATAGAAAAAAAAAAATGAAGTCAAATGTTATAATTGTCAAGCAAATGAGTCAGAGGTTCATATTTCTTTATATTTGTTTGTTGTTAGTTGAGCTGATGCAAAGTTGAGTCGATGAGGACATTATTGAAAAAAATTGTTTTCACAGTAAGAGATTTTTTCTGCTCTTTACGTCTCTGATAGGGGAGGTAATTGAGTCATTGCCAGTGGTTAATGATGACAGGTTTCCCCAGCAGGAGGAGGCCATGTTTGCAGTTGCTTCCACAAACTCCTTACACCCTGCCAACTAGCGGGTAAAATCTGCGTCCCCATCATGTAATTAAGGGTCAACCTCGACGGTTATGATGTGACAAGTACATTGCTTCTTGTTACGGAGCCAGTCCTTGAATTTGACGAGGCGGAAACAAGTGGATAGATCAGGGGCCTCTATGATTCAGGTTGGAGCAATCACTGGCACACTCTCTGATAAAGGTTGGTCGTAGACAGCTTGTTTTGGCCATCTATCGCCAAGACCTGATTAGGCAGGTGAGCGTTCAGATGAAAGCGTAGAGGACAGATTGTCATGTAATTTGCCTCAAATGGCTTTCCCGTGTCTCTTAGTGCCCACCAATTGACATCGTAATTGTTACATTGGATGCTGGGGCAGGCCTGTCTTACAAGCGGACGAACCTTTAAGGAAAGGAAAATTACAGACCTGAGTCCTGGGTGGTGCTTGCTGGAAGAGCAGTCAGCCAATGTCGACCTAACCACAAATTATTCATGCACATGAAATGTAGTAATTGTTTGAAGGTGTGAAAATGTCAAATCATGTAATTGGATCCGAAATGCATTCTTGGCCATGAATGTGTTTGAAAGATGTGACTGATTCGAAGCTAGGTGTGCATTATCTTCCTCCAATGTCTCCAGCTGACGGCAATGATGTTTAAGTGATGTCAATATATGCCATTCATGCCAGATTGCACGTATTACTACCACCCTGCGACAGCAGCCGCTAATGCACTTATCATGATCTCAACAGCTTGTTGGCGACCACTCTCCCTTATAAACACATTACCAAACTTTATTTTCCTTTCTCGGGCAAGTTTGTGTATGAGATAAAGACTCCTATTACGGCAGTTGCCCTGTAAGACAATATTCGTGGATTATGATTATGACTTCTCTAAGCAAATGACTCCTTGAACTCCAACCCGAAAGCATTGATTAAGTGGCATTCTCTCCAACACCAACTCTCAATGAGACTTTGATCTGTAAAGTTCAGTCTTATGAGACACGGTTCTGTAAAGTTCAGTCTTATGAGACAAGGGTCTGTAAAGTTAAGTCTTATGAGACACGGGTCTGTAAAGTTCAGTCTTATGAGACACGGGTCTGTAAAGTTCAGTCTTATGAGACACGGTTCTGTAAAGTTTAGTCTTATGAGACACGGTTCTGTAAAGTTCAGTCTTATTTCACAAGGGTCTGTAAATTTCAGTCCTCAATCAGACTTTGATCTGTAAAGTAAAGTTCAGTCTTATGAGACATGGTCTATAAAATTCAGTCCCCAATCACACTCTGGTCTGTAAAGTTCAGTCTGTGTCTTCAGCTCCATCTTGACACATCTTGATGCCAACTCGGACTGGAGCTTGACACGAGATGGTCTGCAAATATTTGAACTGAGCCCCGGATAGAATCAATGCATGGACTAGCTGATTAGAGATCTGTTGAACATTGCAACTAATTTAACAAGCTGGCCGACAACATCTTCAGTCGTCCTGAACAAATCACCATGTATCCATCTCACACTGAAGATTGCAGATTTCTGGCCCTTCTTTCATAATAGTTTATCTTTTTCTTTCTTTATTTTGGTCTTGAATTGCTATTTCTTAAATAAATTGTGTCACAAGGGAATCTGACTGTTTATCAACTTATATCAACTAAATTTAACTAACTCTGTGACATTTGATCAAAATTACCTTTTCTTTCTCTTTTACACATTCAAGATACTACAATGAAATGCTTGGGGCTTCTAATATTCAGATTTATTTTCACTTTTCTTTTAGGATTGTACAATAGATTTTTTATAAACCCTCATAATGATTTACTAGAACAGAATAAAGGTGTGCTCAGATTCTCATTTCACATGTTTCAAAAGTAAGTTTTTCATATTATCATGCAATAATTGAAATACAAAATTGTTGCCACAGTACTCTTTAGTGCAAAGATGTTGTTTATCTTGCTAAAATAGCTCTTTCAAACTACTTAACTAAGAAAAATGTCTTCTTTAAGGCTTACCCTTTTAGATCACATCTTGATATATGAGATCTCTTGTTATTGTTTTACAGCTTGACTCTTGATTAACAGAACAAAAGACCTTGGTCTATCCTTTTTGAGCAGACATAATTAAATGTCAAAAGTTTTGATGGCTTTTCTTGAAAAAATATATATGACAAAGCTCAGACTGACGGTCATTCTGATGTAATAGAAGAAATATTCATGAGAGAATTTAATGCAAAGATGACAGTTAACAAACAGATAAGTTACTTCAAAGTTTCATTAATAGGTGTTAAAGTTTTATCTGATAATTATTTTCTGCAATGTTTCTTCCAACCGTTGAACTTCAGGTTCCAGAATATGATGAGACAGCTTCTTTGCATGTGCTAAATCATAGAGGTGAGGTGATTTGATTTGGGTTTAACGCCGCTTTCAAGAGTATTTCACTTTTATCGCGGCTGCTAGTATTATGACCGGGAGAAAGCTTCAACACCATGTGGCTATGCACTGCGGTGAAACCTACAAGAATCTCATAGAACTAGCGAACCATGGGTGCTAGTACGTTGAAATTCAGTGTAGCATTGCACCCAAACCTTACTGCGTGTAGAACAGTGCTCTACTGCAGACAAAGTTGCCGTGCCCTGCTTGCGGGATTTGAACCCCGGACCTCTTGATCCGAAGCCAAACTTGCTAACCATTGTGCTATCCTGCCCCTCTAAATCATAGATTAATTTTCCCAAGTCTCGGTTCCTCTGTACTGTCCACTCAGGCTGGTCTAGTACTCATCAATTCAACTGCCAAAGTCAAAACAGTTTAAAATATCTTTTTAAGAATTCATCTTAATGAAAATTAATATACCTATCAAAATTGTTTTATGATTTCGGATAGTAAACTATCATGAACTAATATCAAGTGCTCAGGTAAAAAGATGTACAATCAAAATGACAAAGATTTTGTCGAGGTGTCTGTGATATATCCCATTATGTGTCAGATCACAAATGAAAGCATGGAGCACTATGAAATTGAGTACCTACCAGTACGGTCTAGCTTTTAGGGAATCTCTCTCAGTATTAATGTCACTCAAATGAATCTATCTGCGGTTTGGATGAAACATAACACGACACAGTACAAATAACCAGAATCTGTCATCTACTGTATTGTCCTTATGGATTCACAGTGTTTTTCATCTAGACCCTACACATATAGTTGGACTTCAGGCAGTTGTTGGTGCAGTGTATGTCTGGCCTAATACTAGCCAGTATCAGAATATTAGTCCTACAGAGTGTCTCAATGTATATTAGTCCTACAGAGTGTCTCAATGTATATTAGTCCTACAGAGAGTCTCAATGTATATTAGTCCTACAGAGTGTCTCAATGTATATTAGTCCTACAGAGTGTCTCAATGTATATTAGTCCTACAGAGTGTCTCAATGTATATTAGTCCTACAGAGTGTCTCAATGTATATTAGTCCTACAGAGTGTCTCAATGTATATTAGTCCTACAGAGTGTCTCAATGTATTTTAGTCCTACAGAGTGTCTCAATGTATATTAGTCCTACAGAGAGTCTCAATGTATATTAGTCCTACAGAGTGTCTCAATGTATATTAGTCCTACAGAGTGTCTCAATGTATATTAGTCCTACAGAGTGTCTCAATGTATAATAGTCCTACAGAGTGTCTCAATGTATATTAGTCCTACAGAGTGTCTCAATGTGTATTAGTCCTACAGAATGTCTCAATGTATATTAGTCCTGCAGAGTGTCTCAATGTATATTAGTCCTACAGAATGTCTCAATGTATATTAGTCCTGCAGAGTGTCTCAATGTATATTAGTCCTACAGAGTGTCTCAATGTATAATAGTCCTACAGAGTGTCTCAATGTATATTAGTCCTACAGAGTGTCTCAATGTATATTAGTCCTACAGAGTGTCTCAATGTATATTAGTCCTACAGAGTGAGTCAATGTATATTAGTCCTACAGAGTGTCTCAATGTATATTAGTCCTACAGAGTGAGTCAATGTATATTAGTCCTACAGAGTGTCTCAATGTATATTAGTCCTACAGAGTGTCTCAATGTATATTAGTCCTACAGAGTGTCTCAATGTATATTAGTCCTACAGAGTGTCTCAATGTATATTAGTCCTACAGAGGGTGTCAATGTATATTAGTCCTACAGAGTGTCTCAATGTATATTAGTCCTACAGAGTGTCTCAATGTATATTAGTCCTGCAGAGTGTCTCAATGTATATTAGTCCTACAGAGTGTCTCAATGTATATTAGTCCTACAGAGTGTCTCAATGTATATTAGTCCTACAGAGGGTCTCAATGTATATTAGTCCTACAGAGTGTCTCAATGTATATTAGTCCTACAGAGTGTCTCAATGTATAATAGTCCTACAGAGTGTCTCAATGGATATTAGTCCTACAGAGTGTCTCAATGGATATTAGTCCTACAGAGTGTCTCAATGTATATTAGTCCTACAGAGTGTCTCAATGTATATTAGTCCTACAGAGGGTCTCAATGTATATTAGTCCTACAGAGTGTCTCAATGTATATTAGTCCTACAGAGGGTCTCAATGAACTACTTTACAGGTGTCATATTGATATTAGAGCTCACCGCAGACACCCCACGGTCCTTATGTTATAGTTGTCACAGAAACAAGGACTATGAGAGCAGAGTATACCATGTCCACTCTGAAGCTACCAGTAAACTCTTGTCATGATGGAGTCTGTATGACTATCAAAGTGTCTCTGTGAACTCCTATGTAGAGCTATCTCTCCATTCACACCAGATACCGGACTACATATGTCTCTGAAAGGTTTGGACACGTATATAAGGGCCATGAGTAGACTGTATACTACACCTACTCCACTACCCACCAATATCCTCCAGCCATTATGGAGCCCCTAAGTGACGAGGTCCCTCAATCGAGCCCCAATTGATCGAGGTGGTCAGCCAGAGATGACCGGAGGGTCTGTGTGTGGCCGGATATGGAGAGGTGGCCAGCACAGTAGTATTGACAAACCTCATCATTTTATTTGATGTGATCGGACTAATACAGGCCAGTATAGATACAGAGTAAGATAACGGTGTCTCCGGTTCTAGCGCCGACCCCGGTCTGACAGCCCAACCAGGAATCAATGAAGCAGCTTTAATATGTCTCTCGGTGTCCTGCGTCTCTACACAAGAATTACTCCTCAATTAACTCCGCCTGATTCAAGACACTTAGTGTAATTTTTACCAAACATGGACGTGCCGGATAATTCTGACTGGATTTGTTGTCCCATGTTTCTTGGATACGATACGGAGGATATTAAGGTATTATGGCTTTATGATTGGTCATCTGAGATTCGCAGCAGCCAGTAATATGTGATTATTACATAAAATGTCGATTTAGCTGAATCAGCAGTTTTTCAGTTTGTTTAAAATTAGATTAGATGAGATTAAGTGATGTCATTGGTTTATTTTATGGGGATATAAAGCTATTGTGCTGGAGTATTAACTGGAGACAGTGGATTTATGGTAGATAAGGGGATATCTTATCTTCGATAGCTTGTTCAGAGATGAAGTAAACTTAGTTAACAATTGGAAATAGACAATTTAATTAGATATAGGGATTTTCTGCTTGTTTGTAATTCCTTTTCCCATGCATTGAGTAACAGATGAAGTTGCTGATCGAAGATGATTGCATCACAGGATTTATCATGTACCCAGTGGACGATATATATCTTATAATGAATGCTATCTATTATTACAGTGTTTCCACTGGATAGGCAGTATGGAGCAATTGTTTCAGTATCAAATACTTTGAACCTTTTGTTTCTGTAATCAATGGGATAATGATTGATTCAAAGGTAGACAGTGCAAGATTGATCATGTACTTTACTCCAGTGCTGCGGCGTACACGGTGTATATGGTGTATATGGTGTATATGGTGTACACGGTGTACACGGTGTATATGGTGTACACGGTGTATATGGTGTACACGGTGTATATGGTGTATATGCGGAAATGTCGCTGTATATAGTCCTGAAATGTTCTAGGATAAACGATCTTTGGACACTGTGATCAATCCTGGATTAATTCCCTTTGTTTAGAGAGCAATGATTTCTGTAAATTGGCAATTCAGAATGGTTAGCCACTTATCCTTAAAACAGATAAAGTTGTAAAATCGTTATGGTTTCTGAGATACGTTGATAGTGATTTAAAGAGTCTCGCTACTCTTACCCTTTTTTCTCATAAATGAATGTTAAATGTTGATGTAAGTTTTTATAAAGCTAAATACCAGAATTGAATGTTGATCAGGTTCACTCCTGCTGTTACCTCAAAGGAATGATAAAATAGAAATTTGTCTTTTTTATCAAAAAATCATTATGTTTATAAGATTTAAGATATTTGCCCTCTATTTTTTGACATTTTATGTTCAAGAATGAAATTGAAAGTTTAATATTTTAATAAGTTTCTTCCAGAGACAAGTTTTTAGGAGATATTAGTACGGCCCTGCTCTCTTAAAGCAGGATCTTCTCATATGGTATTCCAGGGAGTTATGGTCATGTAATACATGGCTAAGTGTCACATGATGTGATAACTGCCGACCCGATACGAGGTTTATTACCCAGGGTAATGTGCCGTCAACGCCAGAGCATATTGGAATTCGGTCCTGATTACAGAGATTTTCCCCAAGTATAATCCAGATGAATTTTACTGACATAATCTACTTCTCTCATAATCCTGTCTGGACTTCAGAAGAATACCAATTATCTGCGAAGACCATTTTTTATCGGCCATTTTGATTTGCGGTTGCCGGGGACAATATTAGGTTGTGATGTGGTAATGAGCAAAGTAGATATTAACGGCTTGCTGGAACTTATTGCACAACTTTTGACCTATCGTTCTCTCTGATGATTCTTTGAACCGCTGTTAGCTGTCTGATAATGCCAGTACTTATCGGCAATGAAATGTCCAAATATCACCCGTAATGTCTGTGTCTGCACATCAGGGCATTAAAAAGGGGGCATTATATTAGCATCAATTCTTTTTATTTTTAAGTTTTTTATTCTTTTTGTCTGTTATCCCCGGGTTGAGAGATTTTATATCTGCAGTTGATGTAATCCGAAAAATTAGAGTTTATCTGCTTGAGATGGTTTTCTATAGATCATGAGAAGATTGGCATCATTTGTGTTCTTTTGGATCATTTGAAAAGATCTTAAAATCATATTTGTCATTTCGGAACAAAATACCTGGTTACATTGAAGTGTTATCTTAGTGAAATAACAGTTTTTTAAGTATGTTTAATGGGTTGTTTTTTTTTATTCCAAGTAGTAACTTTCTCTAGAAATATGATTCTCTCCAAAGAATGAAAATGAATACATTTTTATGACATTTTCTATTTCAAATTGATGGATTATTTTACATTTATGATATTTAAAGTGCGAAGCCCTACTGTTAAGTTAAATTATGTTGCTAAAAACAAATTAAAAAATAGTAAAATTAGAATTTGTGTGAGAGTCTTGTTGATTGATCATTAAATATCAGAGTGAAATAGTTATTCATTTAAATGTCAAACAGAGACTTTCTGTGAATAACAGATAAAACTTGCAAAAGTTTTAAAATCTTGTCAAAAGACAGCATATGCGAACATTAAATGCGCTTTCAATGTCGTCTTTTGTGTTTTATTTCTGTGGTTTTAGTTGTTTAATTGATAGGCATCTGTTGACAAGAAAAAGTACCAACTTCTGCTTAATATGAACATGTACAACACGGAGAATAATGTTGAAGCAGAAAGAAGAAAAATCTTCTGCTTTGTGATTAACACTAGCTTTAGGGGGAACAGTTTCCATGTCGGAAAAGACCTGTCAGTAGCCAATCAAATTGACACAAGTTTCCTTTGAGCAGGTGCTCTAATGAATATCTTGACCGTTGGCAATTTCAGAAGCAGCTTTATTCACTGTCGCTCTTTAAGACTGTTAACCACTGGAAATAGTTGAGTGGAAAACCTTATTGGATGTTTCTGATGCTTTGTGACAGCTTTGAAAGACTTTCACTATTATAATGGTAAAAAGTTGGAGAAAAAATTATTTCTGAGACAAATGATACCTTTGGGATAATGTCCAAACTAAAGCCTCCAGTAATGCTAACAAGCGCTTTCACTGGATTAATTTTAAATCCACGAAAAAGTGTTATTGAGAAAGACAGATCTGGCTGGGATATAAAAAACAAAACTTCAAAGAAGCGATGTTCAATAAATTAAGCGAATAATTAGTTTTTATTTGGCAATTAATGCGTCAATGTCCATTTCATGAGTCAAGGAGAATAATGTAGTTTTAAAAAGAACGAGGGCGATTCTCGAACTACCATTACCATCCAAACTAATATAACAACTTGGATATTGAGTTGAAGTTGAAGAAAAGAGTATGAAGACACTTGGTTTCTGGAAATGTGTCATGAAAAAATCATTTGTGGTGAAGCTCTCCTACATCTCATTTAGCCAAAAATATTTTTCAACCTCACTTGTTGTAACTATGATCTTTAGTTGTTAGATAGATAGTACTTTTTTCCAAAAAGAGAAAAAAGATAGTGTTGGCAAACAGTATAGATCTCATTGTTCGTATTCAAAATATGATCATACAAGTCAAATAAGAGTATGAATGGCAAAAGAAAATCTTAATGTTAATTGATTAATATATTTTAAATTTAAGCCATAATTTATATTCATTCACATTGTGCTTTTACATCATGCCTTCATTTGTGATATTTGCACATTGTAGTGCATTTTCTGTTAAATCTATTATTCATATAGATCTGATCTGGCTTTCATTTTCATCATCCATTTGCTATACTATGATTTCTTTATGGGGGGAAAATGAAAAATTCTATTTTATAGCAACAATATATTTCTTTCGGACAACTATGGCTTTCTTCATTCAACTGCTATGTACCTTATAGACACCCATTCAAATGGTCAGCATCTATCTAGATGGGAGAAGAACTGCTTTAGACTCTTGTAAATGACTTTTTCCTTGATGTAATTGGAACTATAAAAAGATGGCTGTCGCCTTGAGAAAAGTAATTGGAGTCGGTCTAGCTGACATCATATTTCCCTCACAACTAGTGTTATTCCCGAACCCATCTACAGGCCTCAGGTGGAGGATGTATTAATCATGGGGTTGACTATTGATTGAAACTCCACATACACATACATATATATATATATATACATGTATACTTGCTAGCTGCCGGCTTTGATTCCATCAGTCACTTCCAAGTATTAGCTCCGTCACTGTTCATCGTGCCAGCTTCCATTGGTTTGAGCAATTCACTTTGAGTTGACCAGTCTCTCTTTACATTCAAGAATAGAATCAACTTGATGAAATTGGGGAAAAGTGGAAGAATTGAATCAGCTGTGCTTTATGTAGGTATGTAATTGTTTTATGAACTGATGTTAATTTTAATGAAATTTGGAATCAGTTGTTTCATTTGAAAATGTTTTTTCTGATATTAAATGATATCAGATTGCACATTTGGATGAATATAATGACCAAGGATACTTGAGTTTTAGCAAATATATATATTTTCAATAAGTTGATGAGGTAATACGTATGTTATCCTATTTTGATTTGCCAATATCCTGATATGAGATCGAGTGGTTCAAATGTCTGTGATCAGAGCTGTGAGGAGGGGTGTGACAAGATGTTTTATTGACCACTTAATTGGTGAGAAACATCAATATCACTCTCAGTAGAAGTGGTAAACTTAGGGACTAATTCCTCGGTGCATTAGTTGAAATGTCAAAGAGGTTGATGAAAACTCACAAAAGAATCTGGTGTTAGAAGTATGAATTTTCATGCCTTGAAATGTCTGACATATATGTGTTAGTTTTCAGATTTTCATTCATCTAATAAATCTAAGATCATTTGGATAATCAAACATCATCCAAACTAATATATTCAAAAATGAAATATATAAAGTGTACCAAATATTATATTTGACATGAGCAACTATAATTTATGAATATGAATATATATATTTATGATGTTTTATTTTTGTTACAGGTAGGTACACGTTGGTGTTGTGCCATGTTCCTCTAGCCCGATTATAGGTAAGGTAAGTTCTCTCTCTCTCTCTCTCTCTCTCTGGGAACCAGAATCTACACATTTCCTTACATGGACAGATGTTGAAACAAAAGTCAAGGTTTTACTCCTATTGTGCTTTTATGCCTTTAATGCTCATCTAAATGAAACCTAAAGCAATATGTTCAAAGAGACTTTTTCACTCATTATAATGAAACCCAAAAAACAATATGTTTCAAATAGACTTTTATTCATTAAAATGAAACCCAAATCAATATGTTCAAATAGACATTTATTCTCATCTAAATGAAACCAACAGCAATATATGTTTCAAATAGACTGTGTTTTCTGATGATGTACCAAGAGCATAAAGGCACAAATGTGAATATCTCCTTCATTATTTCGATAAAAAGTCCCCCAGACAGACAGACAGACAGTTCCTTTAACACATACTGGTCGTGGACGTTCAGCTGATGCTCCTTTACATAGCTCGATGGAGGATTGCACCTTCTCTTTGTGTGGATATGGAAGCTATTTAAACATTAGTTTTGGTGTTTATGCATTTAGACATCTTTCTTGAGACATCAACCATTGTGATATGAAGATCATAAGATCATACTTTGATGAAGAGATTAGAACACCTGTAAAGTGCAGTTAAAAATATCACTTTGACATGGACATTATTCCAAAGAACCTTTATATATATGCATATGGTTCATGAACTTGTTTGAAGTGGGGACCTTGAAAAGTGTTTTTAATGATGAAGAGTTGCTATTGAAATGGTTAAAGACATATACATTTATATTAACACATGTAACCCAATTCCTACCATGACCTAAATCATATATCCATATATCTTCTATAGAAAGATTATTTCAGAGCATAATGAAAAATGAAAAATTACTATGGAAACCATTACCCCCTAAGGGTGTGCATGGGAAGAAATATTTCTGATAAATGAGTTTTAGTGGTCAGCAAAGAGAACCATCACTACAGTTATCTCCCTTTGCAAGTCTTGAAATCTCACCCAGCAATTAATCTTGAATTATCATTAATTATCAAGCGTCTTCTTATCTATTATCTTTTGTCTGCATCCAAAGGTCAAATAATGTGCTCTCTCTCCTCTGGTATTGGTTGGTTTCACGATGGTACAGATATAGGAAAGATTAATCCTGTAAATTTGATCATAGCTTGGATAGTTTAGCTAAGCAAGAGCCATGTGTTTTTGTCCATTGTATGATTGCAGCCCTTTTGATGAATCTATTTGTCAAAACTGGGAAACTTTATCACTATAATTGCGCCCAAGTGTGCATACTGCAGACGACAAATATTTTTCAGTCAAACTGCAGGGACATCCTTCCTTTCAAAACGTCCGCTTGATACATGAGTAAATGAATTTTTGATGATCCACTGTTAGAATTGGAAAATCTTTTGAATTACTGACATTTTTATTGAAAGTGAGGATCAACTAGTGCTGATGTGTGTGCTTAGGTTTTTGGAATGACAGATAGCCAGCGAGGTATATATATTTTTAATAAAAAAAAAATTCGCCCACACTACCAAAATCTGCAAATCGGTCGGTATGGAGTTTGATCTCTCAATGTTAAGGATTCAATTTGTAAAAATTCAGTCATCTGAAGTCATTTCGGTGACTGATCAGCTCTTTGGTTGTGTGAAGGATGCTCTCTTATAAAACAATTAACGTCAATTTGAAAATTACAATTCAACAAAATTGTCTTTTTGATTAATTTCAACACATTAAAGAAATTTTAATTTCCCATTGGTTTTCTTTGGTATTGTAAAGTTCTGTTTAAGATGTTATGTTATAATGATTTTATTGAATTTATTGTGCTGTTGACTTTTGTTCATTTCGGAATTTTATTATTTTTTAAAACCTTTTGAATCTTGAGTATTTGTTTGGGCAATGTTCATAAATCCTGTTTAAGCCTTTAAATATCAGTGTAACAGTTTTATAATTTGGCTCATAAATTACATTTTATAAATGAAGATGATAAAACAACAAAATATTGGTTTGTAGATCATTAACAGAAACAGGCCATCGAATAAAGACATTGATCATCACTGCAAGGCATGTTGGATTAAAGGAAATTAGGTCAAAGGAGATAGAGACAATTTTGTTGGAGGGCTATCGAGGAATTAAATAGCGCTAACCTTGGTAGTTAAGTCTTTAGCCTGGAGAAAATCACTCCCATCATTTCATGACATAGATGTACATATAGCAACAAGATCATCATATAGACCTTAAAGAGAGGTTTCTAACGACAACTGGTTGCCATCTTGCTTGCTATCATTTTTCACATAGATGTATATATAGCAATAAGACTATCATAACCTAATGCTGACATCAGAATGCTAAAACTTTATGTTATAAAGGATTAGGACTTACAAACCCTACAAAATTTCTGTTTTAAATAATTGACTCTAATAGCCAATTTAAGCGCACTGCAACAATTTATCTTGAAATAAAAACACTGGTGGCTGTGAACAAACTATTCTTTTAAGCTATTTTCTTTAAATGTCTTATAATAAATAGTGTATGAAATAAGATTGAAAAGTAACCAGGCCAAAAATGTAACTTTGTCAATTAAAATGGAAAATTAAAGAAAAGGTTACCAGCTCATTCTGGACCAGAAGTTAACAAATTCCAGGCTGTCAGAGGTTCCTTATGTCTATAAAATGGTGCTTAATCGTTAATTTTTCATATTTAATGTTTCCCTCATTGGGATCTGTGTTTACTGTATGTTATCAGTATGTATGTAAACTGTAAGGATTGTGTTGTGAAGCGCGTCCCCTGACTCTGTGTGCTCTAACAGTCTCTGGTGATCTCTCACCCAGCTCTGATCTCTTTAGACTCCTGTTTCCTACATTGGTAGACAGTAACTGGGAAATATTCAAAATACTGCTGATCCCCTGACCCTCTCTCCTGGAGTGATGTGTATGGATGCATTTAGTCTCACAGAGTTACCTCCTCTCTTTAGTTGAGTCATAGTGTGTGGTAGATTTGTGAATCAAATATATACCGGTATACTATCATATCTTGGAATAAGAACAGAAAAACTTTATTTGATGTAAATCGTTTAAATACGTCTTGTCAGAAAAACTTCCTCTTCAAATAGAGCATCATAATTATGGACTAACGGACTCATGTAAAATGTATCTGAACTGACGTAAAAAAAAGAAAAAAAAAGAAAGAAATTTCATGTCTTAGCTATTGTTAGATATCATTTGGTCAAGGAACAATGAAATTTAAATATCCTATTTATTTTCCTATCCTTTTCAGTTGGCATTGAAATAATTAATATTAGAATTTTCTCCATTATATTGGACCTGATGCTTGTAGTTTGATCCTGTTGAGTAAAATATTCTGAAAACTTTTTGTTAAAGACTGCTCATGGTTAGAATCTGTTGAGTCAGAGGCAGCATATTGAGTTCTTGTTAGAGTGATCAACTTGTGGTTGGTTCGGTCTGATCTGTTTTCTGGAATGTCATCTGGTCTGTCAGAACTCGTTAGTCCACAGATTCGTTAGTCACACACTCGCAGTAATTAGACAATGATCCGCTGTCGGTTGAGGGACTCAATACACAACACCCAGGAGTGGATAGAATTTGTCTGTCGGAATGTTCCGTAAAGGATATCACTAGCTGATCAGTACCTTAAATGGAAAGTGATGGGAGTGTTGCCTGTAACGATGTGAGTATTGTTCAGATCAGGACTCTCCAAGGTCCAAGCCTGGTCTCTCCGAGCCCCGAGGGACTGGGATGATCCCTCGTGTGTCCTGAGGGAATACCAGTCGAGGGTTGTTTCGGGGCAGACCTGGACGAGGAGTCAGACAGAATGGACAAGGGATTTACTGCTAATTTTACAAATGACAAAACTAATTAAAGTTGTGCATTAATTGCTGGTTTTGTGAATCATGACTTGTCTCCAAGATGCTTGGACTGTCTCTGGATGATCATGATTTATAGCGAGAGTAGAAATGGATAAACGACTGTCCCTTTCATCTCCGCGCTCCACACTTCCCGCTGGTTTGAAGAAAATACTGACTGACGGTATTGAAGGCTCAACACTGATATTTCTTTTCATTTGAGTTTAAACAAAGTGACTGCAAAGTAAATGATTGATGATAAAAAGTCAGCATTTAATAAGGAAGAGCGAAGAATTCAATAACATGGATAGATACGGGTCGCAGATGTCAGTGAATGATGTCTTAAAACTTACAGAGTAGCTTAGCATTTCTAAAGACAGATGCAAATAAACTTGAGAAGACTTCAACTTTAGCCTATCAACTTTTTCAAAACTTCCTTCAACTATGTTAAATTTAACCAATTGTTGTTATTTTTGAAGAAAACATCTGCTTTTTGACATTTTGAGAATGACATTTCCATAATAAATTTGATATTTTTCAAATAAATTGTTTAGTGACTAACATCTATTCCTGATTTGATTATACATACCTGCCGTGACTTATAAATAATATTAATACCATGAAGCAAGATTTATGTAAAAAGTTTATTTCACAATATAATTGCATTCCACAGCGTGGATCAAACGCATGTCAAAGCGTGATTGCATTTACTCTCATATTGAACATCGTCTTTGGTCCTCATTGCTTTTCTATTACACGAAACATTCACTGTGTCATTGGCTATTTTTACTGGACAATATCAAATGTTATTTCCAATATAGCAGGATATATGAGTCATTTTCCAGGCAGGAAAAAGCCATTTGGCGATGGTCTTTTTGACATGTGCATTTATCAGTGATCTGCAAGGCAGAGGGAATCAGAGAGGAAATTGATCTGTTATACTTTAAATTGGAGGAATTACTGAATCTCCTTTAGTGCTTATTGGATTGAAACTAAGTCTTGAGGAAAATAGTTTTTGAAAATCTCTAAGAAATGAACAGAGGAATTCTAATGACAAAAACATAACACACTAAGATGGACAGATGAAGAACTGTACTATTCTGACACATGGTACTGTAGGTTTTGCACTGTCTTCTTGCTGTGAGGATTATAAACTTGACTTTTGATTGACAATGGTCTTAAGGGATTGCCAAAGTCAGAAGGTCGATTTCTTCCAAGGGGTTGTCCATATTTCTTCGGGGATATGCATAACAAGTTGAAGGCTTCATTGTAAGAATATGCAAATCCCTGACTTGGCGCCCAATCTGATGGCAGATCTTTCTTTTCCTTTTCCCATTTCCACCATTACTGTACCAGTTTGCCCAAGAAGATTTAAAGGTCTTCTGGGGATTTTCTTTTAAATTTGATCTCCGGAAAAGGTATTAAAGTTTTCAGCAAGTGGAATTTGAAAAAGTGTATAGGCTTGAGTGTTAATAACCATGTAACTTCCGTGTTTTCTTGTTGACAAGCCATTAAAACCTCTTGTGGGAAATGTCATAAAAGGACATTTTATTCCCTTAAAGTTGTATCGTGTTCTTTCAAGTTGATATAAACAATGAAAACCTTTATAGAAGCTACTTTCTGCTATGGAATCATTTTAAAATTTTGAATTATACAGTAGAATTATTTGTAAGATGATTAAATGGATGGTTATTGCTTGTATCCAGTTAAATAAGGAATAGGATATACTGACAATAAACCTTTACATCAACTGCCAAATCTGTTATGTATCACCTTAGTAAAAAAAAACATAAATGACAATTCTCAAGAAAAGGAAAATGGTATTCTGTTATGAGAACAATTATTTAAGAGCAAAAATTGTGAATGGATATTTGCCAATTATCTCCCCCTTCTCTGTATTCAATCATGGTTTCTCCTGCCTCACTTGTTCTGCCCAGTACAGCTTTGTTATTAATGAAATTGTGATGCCGGCTTTTTTGTGCTTTACAAAGAATGTATTTTATAAGATTGAAAGATGTGATCGGAGCACTACTCCAGCAAATAGCCCCGTTTTTGCTGTGAATAATCCCTGCCAAATTCTGAGTAGTTCTTGATGTATTGGAACCATGATGGCGCCAAGGGTTTGTTTGCCTGGCAACAGGTGCTTGTTATAAAATTCCTTCAGAGCCAATGAGAATCAAGAATTAGATTATATTGGCTGCATTCAAACAAGGGGGTCAGTCAGGTTTCACACATTGTGATGGCCGCTCCTACGAGGAATTGGCAGTTTAGACTATTTTCAATCTCACTGCTGCCCTCCACCAGTTTATTGACAGCAAATGGCAAACAATTAACTAGCCGTAGTTGGGTCTTTAACAAAGCCTAATATTTGGCTCCTCTGAGAGTGAGTCGTATATTTATTAGATTTCTATGAGATAATTTACAATCATACCACTGCTGGACTATGATAAATATGAAATTTCTAGAGTGCTTGTTTAGCGATACTGTAAATATTATTTGTTGGAAGGCAATCAGTGATGACGTGAAGACAGTTACAAGTATTCATGGAGACTTCTCCCATCTGGCTGGAACTGTAAAACATCCTCATTGTATCCTCCCGTCCCTAGATGCCAACTGTTTGCTTAAAAAATATCACGATCTTGCCACTTTGTGCAATAGCGAGAAAGAAACACGAATATTTGTTAGTTTTGTGCGTTTGTGATTAGAAATTGCCTCTTTGACTGCTAACTTTGCGACATGCAGTCAATTAGCAAATCTGAACAGCGCACATTTGGCTGATTTTCATCCAATCAATATGAACCTACAGTAGAAAGCATTGGCCCACTAGTCCTGTTCAACTTGCTCTCTCATCTCACTAATGTATTTGAACAGTACCCACTGTCAGCTCTCCAGCACCCCTCTCTAACCACGATGGGACCTCAGCAGGGCTGTCCCACATCACAGGACAATAGCCCCGTCCCCAGGAACTCACCCAGTCCCTCATGGCCTGCTTGGAGGCCACACTAGGGACATGGCAGGCTTGTTCTAATGGAAATTGGTTTCCATAAAAGGGCAACTGTTGCTTTAGCGAGCCAATTTGGTGGTTAGTTTACCCAGATTAAAGTGAGGATATTCCTCCAACTAGGATTAGCCTTTTTAAAAATTTAATATTCCAGATTGGCACGAATCAATACCTTTTATGTCAATTTGTCAAAGAAATATTGACCTAATTTATGATATGAGAAGTTTGTTTAAAGTATCTCTTAGAAAAATATGAAATACTATAACGTAAACATTTGTGTTGAGGAATGTGATTGGAGTGGTTTAGTAGAAGAAATTGGCAGATTCTGAAGTCGTCCCAACATGCTGAGTCTGTTACCACAAGAAACAGTTTGTACATCTCGCAACACACGAGTTTATCTAAGTATTTTCTTCAGCTGTTTGGGAATGCCTGCAATAGAGGTAGAGTTAATTTGATTTGTTGGCCAAATGCCTTCAAAGTTTTCAATCTAGAAACTAAGTAGTGGGAACCTTTCAAACATAATCAACTTGTAAACAAATAAAAATCTTTTCTCTAATTTTATTCTTTCACAGATGAAAAGGATGCTATGGCCCTCTGCCAGTGGTTTGCTTGTAATGGCTGCTTTGTAATTATCATGGCTAAAATGCTCAGTTGGAATGCATTGAGGGCTCTTCCTTGTTTTTGTTACGAG
Organism: Gibbula magus; assembly: GCA_936450465.1. Classification (NCBI taxonomy): domain Eukaryota; kingdom Metazoa; phylum Mollusca; class Gastropoda; order Trochida; family Trochidae; genus Gibbula; species Gibbula magus. Next base: position 75,489,603 of record OW388296.1, on the reverse strand, counting down.
GATTTTATCAGTGTTAAAAATGCCAGCACTAATGAAGGCAGGTTTTATGTTCGATAGATGTATTTCTAAAATTACATATGGAAAATGGAAAGTGTTATCATCAATGTGAAAAAAATTACGATAAGGAGTCTTAGAAGTTGAAAGTGTACAGATAGTAGTATTTCATCAACTGTTTAAACAAAGTTAAAAAAATGATTAGTTCAAAATACTTGTACCACTACTTTATGGGGCACAATGCAATCTCTAAAGTATGATCTCACTAGTGGTAATGAAAATATGGAACCATTAAACATTTTATCAAAATATATAAAAAGTATATATAATTTATATCTGTAGTTTTCATTTTTTTATATTCATCAAGTAAAATAGATTTTCTCTCAAAACGACTTTAAAAAAGTTTTGCAAAAATACTTTGAAGTGAATCAGAATTTGCTAAAGGATGAAATCATCAGGTAAGAACCATTTGTTTTCCAGGTAAAATAAATTGTTTTCTAAAATTAGAGAATTACTTAGTGTTACATGTAGCTATGGCTTTAAGGTCAGCAGAGGTGTTTCTTCACTGTAAAGTTCACCCCCGCCCGACCCAGGTTAACAGTTGTATGTCTTACCTGGTCATGTTGGTTTGCTCGTCAGAAATATTTACCTGTCGTTAAGAGTGTAAGGTAAACAGCCCTTTGATGTGGAGGTCGGAGAAAGGTGTTTTTCACCTGGGAAGAGGCTGGTATTAGCTCTGTGGGATGTAATATAAACTGTTATTTACTCCCTGCAAGACACTGGCCAACCTTACATGCTTACCTGGATTAAAACAATCACTCACCTGTGCAATCAAACCAGGTAGACAATGAGTTGAAACAAATGTTCTACATGTTATATGCAGGAGGTAATTTACCATCTTTCACTCAATACATTCAGCAAATGTAAAAAATTTAAACAATTGATCTTACTTATGTACATCGAAACATCAGCTGCTTACAACAAAGGAAATAACTATCCTTAGGCAAGAAAACTACTTGCCATACTGCAGTACATAAGATTTAAACATATTAAAGTTGCGTTGAAAACAGGTGACATATGAGACAGGAATTACTAAATGATACATATCAAACATAAAAGGGAAATTATACAGTTGTATGATTTTGTTGAAATAGAAAGAACGCTTTTATAAAAGAAAAGTATTTAGCAATATTGGATGTTTGTGACAATCATGTGTCTTGCAAAGGTCATAAACGATATTAAAAGAAATGGATAGTTCACAATGTTTAACATTCATGATCGGTCTATTTATCCAATTCGTGTTTTACTCTATCCTAGAATTGAAAGAAAACACACAAAACATTTATGGTATTGATTATTGTTTTATTTAACAAGATCAACAGTATGGAATGACGAGGAGTCTGAAACAAGCAATGATCAATGGGAGAATGTGAAGCATGCGGCACGTTCAGACAATAGTTTGATAATGTGGAGGAGCCTCAGGTGCTGTTGACAACTTTCTGTCTCTTTACATCGCTGCAGTGTGGACCTTCCACGTGGAGGAAACTCTCAATACACACTCTAGACTAACATTTAGTCTCAGAAATGTTTTTTCTTGCCAACAACATTTTACAAACAATTCAAAGAGCTGAGTAATCTAGACTTTCTATAATTTTCTAGACTGGGTTGGTCGTCAATTGTATATTTTGCTCTAGGGTCTGGACGACAGACTATACCCTCTCTTGTCTTCTGGTGGGCACCTCTTGTCTTACTTCCTCTTTCATTCTTTCATTTTAGCATTTTTCATACAATAGATTAATCTTTTTCATATATCAAATATTCAATATATAAATATATTTATATATTTTAAACTTTGTCATATTATGTATTAACTTTTGTTATATAATATTCAATTTATAAATAAATCTATATATTTTAAACTTTATCATACCACATAGGATAATTTAACCTTTTAAACTGTTACCATACCATATTCAATATGTATAAGCACATTTCTCTGTGATCTCTTTGTCTTCTTATGTCAAAATGTTTATGGTTAACTTACCGGTATACCATAAACATATTCATATCAATGTGAGATTTTTTGGGGTCTCCTGTTTTAATCAGCTTAATATTTTGTCTACCAGATGGTTAACCAAGATATAATGCTATGATATGAAATTATGTTACTTAATGATAATTATTGTTTTTTCAAACTCTTTTCTGATGTATGATGCTGTGGATATTTAAACCATCAAGCTCTATAGCACTTCTGTATAAACTCACTTGCTAATGAAGTATGTGTGACTTTAACTCCCTTCCTCATATATGTACGAGTGACTTGATTACAGTCTACAGTAACTGCATGGTAAATGTGCAGCATACAACATACCACTGTGAGGTTATCACAGCACCACAGGTAAACGTTGACCCTCATTGTTGTTTCATTAGAGGCGAAGAGGCCAAAATCAATCTATGACACTTATTGAATACTACAATCAATATTCTCGGATACAAGCCCTGCAGCAGTTATAGATATAACATTACAGGTGTAAATCTGTTAATTAGAATCTACCTGTCCATGTTAGCACTTTGATTTACTGTTGAGGCAATACCTGTGTAATGACACCTGTTGTTAACGACCTGGGGCACACATCAAAGGGCAGGTAAGTGTGGCCTGTGCAGGTAGACAGACAGAATGATACATATATCAGGAGACCTGTTGAAGGCACCTTTTGTTGCGTCTACCTCCTAATGGGAGGATCTTGGCAGGGGTGAAAAAGAACAAGAAATAAATTGCTGTGTCGTCAACAGCTTAAAACTCCTACTGAAAGGACGGTTTATTACTTCAAAGAAATCTGATGAGTTGATTTTAGAAAAGTTTGAAAGTTATAATTTGTTTTTAAATTATTTTGAGAAAAGATTTAAAATTGATAAAAGTGCACCTTGTGTCCTCCATTGTATGCCGTTCTACTTTAAACCAGAGGAGTCCCTGTAATGTGATTGGGGACATTAATGTTAGCATTAGAAAAGTAAATACCCTAATAATGATACATTCAAGTACTAGAATACATTGTATGAGTAATGGAGTAAATCTTAAGATATCCTAGGGATTCTTTGTCATTTATTGGAAAAAACTTTTGGGCGGAATATAGATTAAACATTTTTTTGTTAAATCATAAATCAACAGTCATCAAAAATAAAATTGTTGTCATAACTGTGGATGTTTTTATGGAAAATGAAGTGATAAAATATTTCCTTTCTGTGTTTGATGATCGATATAATAGAACCACGCAGACCCAATCAGTGCAGAGACCCTCTCCATCACTGTACTCATCACTCAGGTCTCGTCACTTCCCCTTGTTGCAACTTCACTGCAGTTATTACAAAAGGATTTTTAAACCTGCTTGTTAACCAATAAAAGTGAAAATGGGCCAATCAAAGTTTAGCGAATGTATCATCTCATAGTACTTAATATCGTGTAAAACTGACATTTATGACCACGGCCACTGTGGAAAACTTTGAAAGGTTGTGTCCTACTCTTTGATGTTGAAATTAACTGGTGTCGGCCCATGCAGGGCAATATTAAACAAATCTATACCTCCACGTAACAGTGGCTGGTAGGTCTGAGACGGGGTAGGTACACGGCAGCATCGTTATGGCCCCATCTATGGGTAATTGTAGTCATTCATACCAGCCGTCTAGCTGACTTGGAGGCTATTTATAACCTGGGTCGATCGCTGTTGTAGTGGGCCCCTTTAACCCTCCGCCTCACTGCTTGGGCAATTCCAGCGTATTTGACTTGCCGTAGAAGAAATTAGTTTACTGGATGTTATTGTGATTGGAACGATGGGCCTCTGTGAAATCAAATTTGAATAGAAGATTGAAAGTAAGTGTGCCTGAGAGTGTGGTTTGTGTGAGGAGGGGTCTGAGTCGGATACCTGCATTACGACAAGATCGTCTCTTTCTTCCTAACTTAGAAACAATTGGGAGGAAAAATGAATGAGATTTACCTCTCACATAAATCATTTTATGGCTGAGTATAATTGTAAATATTTATGGGATTTCTTGCTTTGGAAAGCCTGTCATGGTATGAGACTTGTGGCAAGTGGTTTTCAATGAGCATCTTTCAGTTATTCTGGGTTTTATGCAAATAAAAATGCATGACGAGAAGCCTTTTTTGAAATTTGAATTTATAAGTGCAGACTGAAAGGTCAAATCAATTATGCCATTATAAGGTCATGTAAAGAGTGTTTTTACAAACATATTGATCTTTCGTTGAAAAGAAACTTTCATGTTATTTAAGACCTATTTCTATTCATTTATTTCTATTATAGTATATATTTGTTGTCTAATAAAATTTGATATCTTTCATAAATGGCAATTTGAACATGCAAAGTTAATGGATGAAATATTTTCGGATGATATGATTTTTGATAGGTTTAAATATTATCTACTTTGAAAACAATATTGATCGGATTTGAAAGTTTAAAGAGGCCAATTATAGTGTTTTGATTAATAAATAGTTTCAATATTCATTTCAACATTGAAAGAGAAATTTGAAACCCAAATAAAAAAATTTGGATCAATGAAATATCAATCCCCATAATTCTTCTGAAAATATCAATTTATTGTCGATATTAATGTCTATAGTCATGAAGCATTAAGTGGCGACTCACCTAGGTAAGCAATATCATATATTCTTTATTCATTGCTCCTGTATAAATTTTATATTGGTAGATATTTGTCCATGTAAACCGATACCTACATCAAATATTGCCCCAGCCCTTACACCAGGAGCACAAGGTATATGGGCTAATTGGATTGGGAAGTGACACCTCTTGGACATTATATGCATATATCCAATCCTTAATGAAAACAATGAAGATGAAAAATTAATACATTGTAGCTTGTAAGATAGGACAATATGTATTGACAATGCATTGTGTTGTCAGTGAGTTAATTAAGCGAGAGACTGGTTTGTCTGTTCAGTTGTATAAATACAGTGCTTGACGGATTGTTCCAAGGGAGGCTACTCCTGCTTGTAACATCTCAACACGGCTCTGTCTTGTGTTTATGGAAAGCAATACCCTTTTGGAGAAAATATTTATCCCAAAGTTTTTTTTATAGAAGTTGATAAAAATTTAATTCCATTAATTGAATTTACAATGAAATACAAGTTTAATAAGATAAGAATAAGACAATAATATGAAATATATATGCCAATGACTTTATTTGGGGATGATATTATCTTTATATATATTCATTCTTAAAATTCAATTCATGTAACATACAAATGAGCATTGAAGTGAAACTGAAATATTTCATTGATGTATAACTTGATATGTATACTTATATTTGTCCTGTACAGCTTTCATGTGGCAATTAAATGGATTTGGTTTTCAGTGCACAAAGGCTTATCAACAATGATGCACCTGCAACAAATATCTCCGCCAATACTCCCCCTCCCCATTTCATCCCCCATCCCCCATTTCATCCCCTATCCCCTTTTTGGTCTCCTCCCGCCTCTTGAGTTCACCCTCAACCTACCTACCTACCTGTCTCTCCCTCGACAGGTTCATTGTTATTGAAAGTGACCGTTGGTCAGCTAGTTAAAGCAAGCTGACCCTCCAGGTAATGTTTGCTGTATACCGGCCAGGACGGACCGCAGAGAAGGAAGTGATGGTGTGTATGCGTATGCATTATATATAGTGGGAGGGAGGGAGGGAGAGGGAGTCACTGACAGCAGCCCGGCATCTGTTCCCCAAATTGAAAGGAAGTGGAGAAGAAATACAAAGACATTTGGGAGAAATTGCTCTGAATTTAGACAAGGAGCATCCTCTATAGCAGGCGTTTCCATGGTAACCAAACTGATAATTTGAGAGGTTTGAGAGGCAGGTCGGTGCTTCCTCCTCCTTATCCCCCTGGCACCCCCTCCCCCCAAACTCTCCCCCCCCCCCCAAACTCTCCCCCCCCCTCTCCTCCAGTTCACTGATACTTGTCTTATCTCCAATACTTGCTACACTTGTTCTTCTTCACTTTACCTTTCCTCCTCCTGCCCAGGAGAGTTCAGGTTTCACGTCATGTCCCACCGCAGACCCGATAATGTTTATTTTATAAACTTTAACTTTTTTATTTAATTCTATTGATGTAAAATTACACGGGAGAAATGTCTTATCGCCGTTGCACTGAGAATGAAAAACATGACTAATTTCGATACTGATTCCAGGATCCGTGTACACGAGGAATGGATCCGCTGGCAGTAGGCCGATGTTTACTGTGACTGCTTCCCTTACTTACATATCCGAGATTAGCCGTAGATAGCGGAGTGAGGCAGTATACACACACACATCTCTATTGAGCAGGCTTCACCTGTCTGTATAATCAGGTCTGAAGAACCCGAGGGAGCTTGCTAATCTCCTCCCTCCCTGTGATACAGTCTCCCTACTCCTCCTCCGTCCTCTGTCTGTGGACTGCTTAACTCCTCAACTCACCTTCATTACAGCTTGTGGCTGTTTACAGTTGTCTCTCATTTATGACGTACTCTGTCTCCCCTGATCTGCATGGCCAGCCACTGTATACAATGTATATGTTCCGCTTTGCTTTGTATATGTTGGAATCGTTTGTTTCTTGTAACTTCGTATATATGTTCTGTCAGCATTACGTTTGGTTCTGTTTCCTATACATATTATGTCAGCATTACATTTGGTTCTGTTTCGTATACACATTCTCTTAACATTACGTTTGGTTCTGTTTAGGTTTTGTATATATATTTAATATGCTCTGCTGGCAGTACATTTTGCTTAGGTTTTGTGTATGTTCCACTTGTGTTCACTTTGTAGATGTTCCGTTTAATTTGTGTTCCCTTAGCTTACACTAGGCACAGGTGAACACAGCACATAGAAGGATAGGTCTGCAGTCTTCCTGCTCCGTTTTCTACCAGTTATGTACACTCCACTCACACACAACATACGATCAGCTGCCATGTTAAGCTGTCATAACCATGCCGGACTCCCTACAGGCTTCACTGTTCAGACTCCCGTCTCAAGTTTTATTGACATTTTAAAATATTATGGACTTGTTTTTTAAAGTTGACTCACAATGTTAAACTTTAATGCCTTTTTAAGTTGTCTTGCCTCAAATTTATCATCCCAATTTGCATCTCTCCCAACTTGATAAATGATAATTTGTATATAAAACTCTTCGAGCTCTGGGAAATAAAGTAAATGGATAAAAGCATTCTTGATGGATGTATGTTAAATGATGAAGACAAAGCTGGCTCCTGTAGGAGACCTTACGACCAGCCCAGGTAGCTAATAGAGTGATGTATTGCGGAAGGTTGACGGTCCTCTAGTTGGGTTACATGAAGCTCTGTTTCTTCCTCTCACCATTACACACTGGACAATATGCTCCTTCATCACCATACATGACACAGAGGAGACGAGGTGGTTGGTCAAATGTCCACTCTAGAGATGTGGTCATCTCCTCTTCAGACAGTTATTTACTCAGCTTTCAAGTCTATTCTTTCGCTGGCGTCCATTTTCAAAATTTTTTATCAAGTTTATTAACCCTTTCTCTGTCGATCCAAGAATATTTCTGGACTTACCCATATTAGATCTTCTCTTTGTTGATGGGTTGATGTTCCTATAAATTGAGCGCTCAGAATGATCTGATGCTGTTTATTTCAATTACTTTAGTGTTAAATAATTGGAAAATTTTAAATAAATTGACACATTGTGTTAAATTCAATTCTATAAATTTGAAATAACAAAATGAAAATCTGAATGTCAGGAAAAGTTGTTACCATTTCATAATCTTGTACAAATTAAATATCTGTGTGACTTTCAAATTTCTTGAAATGTACTAAAATCAATTACATTTCTTACATGTCAAGTGATGGTCCACTTGGGTCAGAACACTTTTAAAGTAATATTCTTAAAACTAGTTTTGAAGCTCAACCTTCCCTGGTTGGTCAAGTGGTCAAGAACACTTTACATCTTCATATACATATATTCCACCTAACCAGGCCTTATGTATCACTTGATATGCAAGTGGCAAGTAATGGAGTTACTATACCAACAAATATGTTATAAATCTCGTAGCTGACTGGACTAATCTGCTAACAGGTGGATTATCCCCATTAATAACACACTCACATTCACTAGCCCTAACTGACCATTATGATGTCTGGAAAAGGTCAGGTCAGGCTTGACCCTTAATTAGCGGCAGTGTATCGCTCGTTATTAAAATACTTGAAATTGCATTGTTGGAAGTTGATATGGTCTCATAGCATTTTGATTTATGAAAAATTGTTGATCATTTCTTAAAATTTTAAAGTTTTAATTCTAATGAAAGTTCAATCATATTTTCCAGACTGTTATATATCTCATGCTCCATTAATAAAGAAGTTGTAATAAAAAAAAATCTACAAGCATGCAGATATGAAAACATGTGGCTTGAATAAAAGACCTTTATTTTTTATCCAGATCAATCTAATTCAGATGAAAATTGTTTTTGTGATATTAAATATTGTTTGAATACAATATGATTCATGGCACATCCATCATCATAATACTGGCCTGTGGTTCATGGAACGCAACCAATATTTCACAAATGCGTTATGCCACCATTTTTATGACTGAGTGGATGCCAGACTAATTCACCCATTCAATTAGACTAGCATTAAAATGTCAATGAAATATTCCATGTCAATTTGAACATAATTGAAATTCCATCAGTATTTGCAACATGTGGGTAGAGGAAACAGGATGTGTAGGAGCTGGTCAAACATTGTCCAGCCACATGTTCTACATCACACTGACCACCAGAATTACACTGACCAGTAGAATCAGGGACCTTCATCAAGTGGACAGCTCCTCGTACCTATTGTCTACACTGGAGTCCGGCTATCACAGATAACTCCATGAGTATTCAAGTAAATCCTCTTTCCTCCTCCCCCTCTCCCTCCCCTTCTCCCTCCCCCTCCCCCTCTCCCTCCCCTCCCCCTACCCCTCCCCTTCTCCCTCCCCTCTCCCTCCCCTTCTCCCTCCCCTCTCCCTCCCCCTCTCCCTCCCCTCCCCTCCCCCTCCCCTCTCCCTCCCCCTCTCCCTCCCCTCCCCTCCCCCTCCCCCTCCCCCTCCCCTCCCCCTATTCTCACCTACCTACTCCTCCCCTTGTTTTCATACAACTGTCTCTCCTCCCTCCTCATCTTCATAACCTCCCTCTCCCCCTCACCCTTACCCTCCCCCTCTCCCCCCACCTGTTTACCCACCCCTCCATCCATAAAAACCCAAATCCCTATGTTTTTCTTGAGGCTATTCTGTCTTTTCTTTCTATATCAACATTCCCCCAGTGGACACTGTCCCCCAGAGCATCCCCCACCTCTTGAGTGATCCCCTTTCCTCCTATCCCCCTTCCTTTCATCCCCCTCCATCACCCACCCCTCCCCTCAGCCTTTGCCTGCCCAATAACCAGGATGGTGGCAATGCCTGGGGCTGTTTGGACATGGTATTAATCTACAATAAGGGATTGTGTCATTAACACAATATTGGATGCTGTACAAATGAAGCAATGGGGAAGTGATAGCCTCGGGGAAACACTGATCCCTCGCATTAATTTTCATTATTCCGAAATAGGAATGTGGTAGGGAGGAATGTTGAGAAAAGAAGAGTTTTTTAATTGAAGGCATTTGTGATGTGGTCGAGCTGCCAGCCAGTGAGAACTACTTACACGCTAATCATAACAATACATGTTTTCCCTTCTTTTGTGCGGCTAAATTAAGATCCTCTAATCATGAAATCGGCCGAGTGACAGCTCTTTTCTTTCTCACTTGCCAGAGAACGACTGCTAGCACTGTCACAAGTTGCCCGGCTACTGTGGATTATCTCTATCAAGTTATTTCTGTTCACCGCTCTAATAGCCTGGCTAATTTCGCCAGCTCGATACCCACTCCAATAATACGTACTGTTATTTCTAAACACACTGTGGATTTATCTAGTTCACCTTTTCCATTAATCTAGATTAGCGGCGGACTGATCAGTGTCCCGAGTGCAGGTAATGATGACTGATCACCTCTGATTACACCTGTTGAATAAGCCAGGCCGACTAATTGAAGAAATAACATCTCAAATACTCTCCATCTCGCTCACACTCACAGCACAGGCTTACAAACAGGGGCTTGTAGGGGAAGCTGCTTGGGTTATTGAAGTTTGAGGTATAAAAATATATCTGATTGTCCATGACAGTTATATATGTATAAAATGGTATATTTTACTTCTACATATTCAGGTTATAAGAAAGGTTTAAAGTACATTTATGCTATTAAACTCTTGAATATCTTGAAATCTTTGAATAAGAAATATGCAAGCTGTCATTGAAAAGGTATTTCATTGATGCAGATACCCTAAAGGTATAAACAGGAAAAAGTTACGTAAAGTAAAGTAGGAAAATGTAGGTTGATTCATAAACTATATGTATGTTATGGAGTTTTGTGTTTATTGAAGGATTCTAGTAGTGATATTGATAGAAATAAGGTAAATTGGATTGACATTACCCAGAAGATAAGGGAGTAAGGAGGTTCAAGACGTAAGGTACATGTAGGCTACAGAGCTACCTCACATCTCAAGTCACCCATGTACCTCTAGTACTAATATTGACAAGAGCCTGCAGATCTCAGCGGTCAGTACACTGTCCTGTCACCGGCCACTGGGCCACGACTGACTTCTCCAGCCAGGTAGTAGCTGGCCCGTAGCCTTTTGACCTCCGCACTGCCATCTCCTGAGAGGTCAGAGACTGACCAGGGAACTGACTCTTGCCTCTAGTGGCGTGGTGCGGCAGAAGGGTGCACATCCCTCAGCTTCTCTAGCAGCCAGGCAGGCAGCCGCTCTTATCAAATGTCGGCAGCCATTTGCACAGTCTTCCCAGCATCCCTTGACTGAGTGAGAGAGAGAGCGAGGGAGGGAGGGATGTAAATTACTGCACACTCCTGGAGGAGAGGTACGCTGGCCAGCAGGCAGGCTCTGTGTATTGGAGGCGGGCTTACTTAGTTACTCAGTCCTCGCAAACTTTCACAAAAGTTTAGCAAAAAGTGGAAAAGTTTCTTCCAGGGTCCGATTGTGTGTGGATAAAGTACCAAAAAGTGATATAAATCCGGATTTTTACCTGAAAAAGTTTTAGCAAGGAGAATGTCGAGCATCTTTTAAAGGATATACATACATACATGCAAACTTTGGGAGTGATTTTTAAAAGAGAAAAGTTGATTTTGTCATGACAGACACAGCGTCTCTGACATAAAGTGGAGGAGGAGGATATGTGCGATTGTTGTCTTGGTGTGACCCTCCAAAGGGGGGTGTGGGGTAGCTGGGATCATTCTGTGCCAATTTACCTACCCCATGTCTGAGACAGCAGATTTTTTACACCCCGATCTGTCGCTGCTTATACCGGAGCAATCCTCCTCAGCTGTTTCTCTCTGTAATGGATTTCATGATACTCAAGGTAGGGAGTTCAATTTACTTTTTCATCTCATTTTCACTTTGTTTTTTTATTTTCTTGCAGTTGTATTTTCAATTTCTTATCAATAATTGCATAGGGATTGTTGATGGAGAGAAATATCATCTTTCTGCGAGCACATGTGTGCACTGCATGTCAATATGTGCCTGGAGTTAACTTTCTCTCAAAAAGTTTGAAAGTTGAAAAAAGTGTCTCAGTTTCAATGGGAATTTTTATCCGAGACTTTTCAACTTTTTGCTTCACGATTGTCTGACTGATAAAATTTCAAATTTTTAACAAATTGCCACAGTTCAGGTTTTGACACAGTCGTTTTTCATTCATTAAATGAAAATAGTTTGACAATTGTTGCACTGAATCCTAAGTCATCAACATTATAAGTTTTATCATAATCGAACCTGAAAAACATTATTTTAATAATTCATTTCATGATTTATTAAGATTAATTAGTAACTAAGCTTCAAAGATCTTTTTAATACACTTTTTCAAAGCAAGACAGCATCCGTAAGAAATGACAGTAAATGAGCTTGTATTATTCATTCTTAAGTGTGTAGATTATTCAAACTGATAAAATTCCAAAGCATGTCTTCTGCTGCTTAAATTCAGCTTATCAAACTTGGAGGTGTAGCTGATAGCATGGTCTCCGCCGCGTCTTTTTATGCGCCAAAGCTTCTCCCATGCTTGGCAGATTTTCTACATCTAAAAATCAATGCAGAGTGAGGGATTTTAATGACCCAAGTGTTGCAGTTGTGCGCCATTTGACCCTGCTGATCATGTGATGGTAGTGCGCAAATATTGATGTAAACTGGCGCTGGACAGAGAAAGGGGGAAGTCGCCAGCTAGATGAAACAGGGTGGAGGTGATTGGGAGCTAGGTGATATGGGGTGTACTTATTGGGAGCTAGGTGATACGGGGTGTAATTATTGGGGGAAGGTGAAATGGGGTGTAGTTATTGGGAGCTAGGTGATATGGGGGTGTACTTATTGGGAGCTAGGTGATATGGGGTGTACTTATTGGGAGCTAGGTGATATGGGGTGTACTTATTGGGAGCTAGGGGATATGGGGTGTAATTATTGGGGGAAGGTGAAATGGGGTGTACTTATTGGGAGCTAGGTGATATGGGGTGTACTTATTGGGAGCTAGGTGATACGGGGTGTAATTATTGGGGGAAGGTGAAATGGGGTGTACTTATTGGGAGCTAGGTGATATGGGGTGTACTTATTGGGAGCTAGGGGATATGGGGTGTAATTATTGGGGGAAGGTGAAATGGGGTGTACTTATTGGGAGCTAGGTGATATGGGGTGTACTTATTGGGAGCTAGGTGATACGGGGTGTAATTATTGGGGGAAGGTGAAATGGGGTGTACTTATTGGGAGCTAGGTGATATGGGGTGTACTTATTGGGAGCTAGGTGATACGGGGTGTAATTATTGGGGGAAGGTGAAATGGGGTGTACTTATTGGGAGCTAGGTGATATGGGGTGTACTTATTGGGAGCTAGGGGATATGGGGTGTAGTTATTTGTAGCTAGGTGATGTGGGGTTTAGTTATTGTGAGCTAGGTTAGAGAGGGTGTAGCTGATTGGGAGCTAGGTGATTGGGAGCTAGGTAATGCAAGGTGTAGTGATTGGGAGCTATGTGCGATGTAATGTAGGCATTTGAAAGCTAAGTGATTGGAAGCTAAGTGATTGGAAGCTAGGTAGTGTTAGGTGTTGTTATGGTGTTTTGGTGATTAGAAACTAGATGATTGAGTAAATCAACAATAATAATGACATAGTTTGGATATACTCTCCAAGAAATGATCGTGTGCTGTAAATTTGTTTTTCAATGATAAAGAAGCCTATCAGCAGATCTGCAGAAGTTATGACTCAATATTTCACCTCTACTAGGTATTACGAGAAGTTGCTGCTGGCAAGCAGTAAAAAACAGAAGAATGTAACTTGAAGCCTCAGGCTTAGTATAGATAAAAGGATTATACACCGGATTTGGGATTGCCATTAAATATTTAGAAATATACATATTTATTACATGATCTTGTGATGCATATCTTTTACAGTAAAGGTTAGCGTTGTATTTACCTAGGTTGATGATATACAAGTAGAGAAGGTAGTTGATGTAAGTGGGCCGGATATATCAGTCAAGATACGAGGAAGTAGTGACTACTCATAATGCCTCCACTGACACAGTCAACAGCTCCTGGTGATCCACTTGCTACACTTTATAGACCTGTGAAAACATAAACATCTTTCTGTCACATTCACCAAATAATAGAAATTTATTGCTGGCTTTTGTGGAACAAGTTTTCTTTGTATGACTAACGTCTATAAATATGATTAAAGATTTGTAGAGAGTTTAGAGTGAGTCAGTGATCTCTAGATCTGAAGGGTTATTAGAATCAGTGTATGCCTCATTTACTGCAGTAAAGGAAATATGTCCAGGCTTGTGGTTAGCTTGTTCAGGACACAATGACCGGCTACTGGACAGTGTAAACTTGACCGCTCCGCTCTCACACCTGATTACCAGCAATATGGTGTAGAGTTAACCCTTACCAGGCTGAACTGAGGATGTGGTCTTTTTAGATACAAATAACTATTTTCTGAGAAATCTTTTTGTTGAAGCTTTTCTCAAGGTTTCATTGAATAGATATTATTTCATGTTAACCTTTTACATGCCTGTCTATATTCGACAAATGATTGTCTCTTTTCTTGGACACGTTTTGCCTGCAGAAATTATTTTGGTCCATTTTCCAGTAAGTATCTGTATAGAAAAATATTGATTTAAAAAAAAAAGTAAACGGTTATAAGATATCACTGAATGATTGATTGAACGGAATGATTTCAGTTATATGGAGGTTTGAGTATCTGGTATAATTATTCATATCCTGTATGTTAACCTGCAGATAGAGGTTTGAGTATCTGGTATAATTATTCATATCCTGTATGTTAACTGTAGATATATAGCTAACTCCAGAGAAGGTATGTTACAGACTAATAGCTAATTTGAACCAAGCAACCTAACGTTATTTATTTCAGTCGCTGTAGTGCAATCTGTCAGTGTATGTGTACTTTAATGAGCTTATCAATCATGTCTAAACCCGTATTGATACGGAGGGGAGGGGGTGGGTACGGGTCTATGTCACATCCCTCATACATCCCAATCGGGCGGTATGTCAAGCCTCATCCACGCTGATCCAACCAATTAGAAGACTTCCCTCCAGCCTGCTGGCGTACATCATCTTTGATGCGTTTTTGTACATTCACGGGTTTAACATTGATACAGTTAATTAGCAAGTTAATGACTTAATCTAGTAGAAGCATGTTTGTAGTAAGTTGGCATGTAGTGTAACGAGATACTGAACTTTATTAATGAGGGATATCGATCATTAAAAAATAGTCATATGTTGTATTAATTAGATTTGCCTCAACATCTTCCCACGAGTAAATAGCATATATACTGGACAAACATAGTTTTTAAATAACAAATAATGATCTATTTATTCTTTGACGCGTTGATAACATACCAATAATAATTTTCCAATATCCCTCATTGATTAGTCCGGTATATTAGAAAAACAAAATATGAGTCCCTGCTTTAATGAATTTCAAAATGTAGTCATCCGGGAATATCAGAAAAACAAAAGAATGTACTCTATAAGGTCAAAGTTTTTTTTTAGAGAAAAGATGTATCTGAATGATTGATGACATGTCAATTAAAAAGTTAGATATGTAGAGCTGTTTTAATTTTGTACATAAAAACATGAAAATATCCACATAATTGAACGCTGCTTTTGAAAAAGTATTCAGTGATTGAAAGCATTCGGATAAGTTTGATATGTTTTTATTTTTTATCAACTCTTTTTTAAACTTTACAGTGCTAAACACTATGTTTATCTACATATATATGTTGCTTTGAAGTACAGTATTAAAACTCGCCCACAAAAAGTATTTAATATATAATGAAATTCTTCTTTCTCCATGCCAAGATAGAACCCATGTATGTACAAGTAGAGTATATAATGTTCAGTTGATATTGATAGATTGAAGAGTAGGCTATAATTGCTAAGTTAGTTTGATTGCAATGCTGATTGTTACTGGTAACCAGGAGTCCGGGGCTTCAACCCGGTAACTCTCTGCAAATTCTGGAAATGAGAATCAGAAACGGTTCTTCCTAATTAGCTGAATTTTTTTCACCTTCAGCTTTAAGCAGGCTTAAAAATTGTCTTCAATTGTGGAGGAATTGTTCTTGGATAAATTGCAGGGTTCTTTTAAAAGAAAAGAAGTCTTTTTCGCCGACAATATTGTTGAAGAATAATTGAAATGCGATCATTCTCTTCTTCTTCCATCATTATCTGCCTCCGAAACTCCGCCGCTCCAGTAGGGGCCCTGTAAGAGATCTAGTCCAGAATGGGTGATTAACTCTTATAAATGTTTTTTTTCTGATTTTTAATGAAACATTGAGGACTTGTTACGAAAAAAATCTAACAAAGATGAAGGCAGTTTAAATCCAGAAGCAAGGTCAAAGCGTCTTTGAGTGTAGTCCAAGATGTATGATGAAAATAGACTCTGTTTGAAAGTTGCAATGATATAAGAGGCGTTTGGAGAGTTTACGTAAACCTGCAACTTCTGGGATAAACGTGAAGAAACCAGATCGTCTGCAAGACTTCCCGGTGTTAACACCAGCGGCACTGTCTCCGGACTACAAACGGGCCAGGGGAGGGCACACTTGTATCCCAAGCTCTGTTAGCTCCAAGTGAAAACAAAACATAAGCTTTGAACTTGCAGAGTGCACGGATGTGTTTGATCTCGATCCATAGCAACACCTCTATCAGCCTCTCTGAGGCCCCACTGATCTCCAGTGGATGGTAGGAACTCCTGGGTCTTCCACTGGGCGACCAGCTCACACTCACTGACTACAGGCTCTATCAATGTCTCCCAATACACTTATATAGACTTTTATGAAAGTTTATTGAAATAAGTTGTAGAAAGTCCCCTATCTACTCTGAGGCCCCACTGATCTCCAGTGGATGGTAGGAACTCCTGGGTCTTCCACTGGGCGACCAGCTCACACTCACTGACTACAGGCTCTATCAATGTCTCCCAATACACTTATATAGACTTTTATGAAAGTTTATTGAAATAAGTTGTAGAAAGTCCCCTATCTACTCTGAGGCCCCACTGATCTCCAGTGGATGGTAGGAACTCCTGGGTCTTCCACTGGGCGACCAGCTCACACTCACTGACTACAGGCTCTATCAATGTCTCCCATTACACTTATATAGACTTTTATGAAAGTTTATTGAAATAAGTTGTAGAAAGTCCCCTATCTACTCTGAGGCCCCACTGATCTCCAGTGGATGGTAGGAACTCCTGGGTCTTCCACTGGGCGACCAGCTCACACTCACTGACTACAGGCTCTATCAATGTCTCCCAATACACTTATATAGACTTTTATGAAAGTTTATTGAAATAAGTTGTAGAAAGTCCCCTATCTACTCTGAGGCCCCACTGATCTCCAGTGGATGGTAGGAACTCCTGGGTCTTCCACTGGGCGACCAGCTCACACTCACTGACTACAGGCTCTATCAATGTCTCCCAATACACTAATATAGACTTTTATGAAAGTTTATTGAAATAAGTTGTAGAAAGTCCCCTTTCTACTCTGAGGCCCCACTGATCTCCAGTGGATGGTAGGAACTCCTGGGTCTTCCACTGGGCGACCAGCTCACACTCACTGACTACAGGCTCTATCAATGTCTCCCAATACACTTATATAGACTTTTATGAAAGTTTATTGAAATAAGTTGTAGAAAGTCTCCTATCTACTCTGAGGCCCCACTGATCTCCAGTGGATGGTAGGAACTTCTGGGTCTTCCACTGGGCGACCAGCTTGTCATGGACATACACAATCACTGATTACAGGCTCTATCAAGTTCTCTCAATACACTAATAATACACAATAAAGAAATTTATGAAAGTTTATGGAAAGAAGTTTTAGAAAAGGTCTCTACCTTATATATGAGAAAGGATTAACATGCCTCTTGCATTGGGGAACTGGAGGATATGTCATCTCTGATGACGTTTGTCTAATGCAGTGGACCATTTCTCAAAACTTACTTCAGTTACCAGAAGAACACCAATCATCACGATTACGATATATGTTATTACTTCAACAATTAAACTGTTCAGTACAGTAGCAAGAACAACCTCCTTGCGCTAGAGTTGAGTCCGTTATAAGTTGGTCAGTTTGTAGTGGAGGTATGTAGGTGGGAGATATTTGAACCTACGTGTCCAAGATGGCTTCGATGTTAATGGAATTCCTCTGCTAGGATTTCTGGGGAAGCATATCCTTTCAAAGGAGTTATCTTCTTAAAAGCTTCTAGAGAAATGGAGGCACTTCGGTGTTCAGACTTATTCTTTAGGAACATAGTCTTTGTTTGAGACTAAAAATACAGCTGAAACTTTACACTTTGTCAGACGGAGATCAACGTAATTAACACAGAAAAACTTTCAGAAGGATTTTATTTCGGATCGAGAAATCTTTGCTTCACTATGTACAGAAAGATTACTTGGATTTTCCCTTTTAGCTCAAGAGTCATACATGTATTGTTTACACTACATTCTAAATATTATGAAAAATGATGCTCTTTTATTTTTTTGAGAATTTTATATTTTGTATTACTTTAAGGTAATAATGATTCTATCTTGCCTGTTATCTCCCTGTGTTAGATTGTTATGTAATGCTCCTGGTGACTATTGTCACCTCTGGAGAACACGGGGTTAAACATTACAGAACATTTATAATCAGAGCCCAACATTTCTCAAACAAATCTTTCATATTTATTTTCAAAATGAGAGACACGTACACTCTGTCTATGACATCTGTTCATATCATATCAAGCTGATCTATATTTCTTCTGTATGCCATCTTGCTTTCATGCTTGTTTTCTAGTTTGCCTCGAAACATCTGTATGTAGCAGTGAAGGTTTTGCAATAAAATAATATCTTATGAGGCATCTTTTCCTAGCAAAAATCCAAGGAACTGTTATATGGGTTTCCATAATAAAATCTCACTTCAGGAGATAGTTATTACATGAGCAGACAGACGACGTGAGCGGCGCGTGCGATCTCTCGTTTCCTCCTCTCCTCGTTGTCTGACTCTGCATCCTTCACTCGCTCGGAAGGAAGGTCGAAGGAACTGCCTCCAAACCCTCTAACCTTTTGTAATATTTCCAAATTCTTCACATCTGGTAAAACTGTCTCGAAGTAAAGAAGTAACGATGAAGTTTGCACTTTGAAGGAAGTGCAACTCGAGCCTGGTAATAAATAGTTCGACATCCACTATACTCTCATTAACTGTCCAATTAAAGTTTAAATTTTAGTGTGCTACTTCTTTTAAGTAGTTTTAATCACACCTAACAGGACAAAAATACCTGCTGTCCCTTTAAGGTTTGAGATGGTTTTTCTGTTGAAATGAAATATTTTGTGATGTAATAATAAACATCTGGTTTAAGCATTATAAAGATATTGTTTGGAATGTGAATTTATGGCAATTTCTGAATATCAAAGTTTGAATTTCCAGTTGAATTTGGAATTATATTATTTCTATTGCATTAACTTGAAACTACAGAACTTATTTCAGCAGTCATGCTGTAATATTATTATCTGTTTCTTCGTGATACATTAATCCTAGAGTTATTACGTTGTCAAATTTATTTTGATGTTGAAATCTAAACAATCTTGCATTCTTTGACATTTCCAACAATGTTGCGTCAACCTTTAAACAAAAAAAAAGAAAACCAAAGACGTTAAAGATTTTATTTATTTGTAAATATTTCACATTGAATTATTTACATCCGATCTATTTCATTTTCTCATTTCAATGGATTAAACTTCTATTCCATTAAAACAAGCATGTCTTTCTCCTTTAGTGATGAATGACAACATATGATATTTATTTCATTTTCACATTTTCAAATAATCTTCAAATAATCAGAAACAAGAACGACCTTTGTAAACAAATAAATTCAAAGATCTAAAGATGAACCATGTATTAGTCGGCACTCTTCTAACGTCCTGTATGACATCACGGCTCCGTTTCCTTTGAAGTATATCGTTTGAGAAACATATATATATTTTGGACAGGTGCTCTCTTCGAGAATGCATCACGTACAGGCAGGCATTATATTGCTGTTTACTCCTCACAGTGAGAAACTGCAGACAGACAGACAGACGGACATCCAGCGCCTACCTCTCCTCTACCAGCTGCCAGTATCGGCCTCCAATATGAAATGTTATATATCGCTCCACTGTGCCTCTGATAAATTGGCAGCATGGAAGCTGAGAATACTCGCCGGCATAATGATGATAAATAAGAAGTCAAAGGGTAAGGGTAGGGGGAGGCTCCCCCCCTGCGCTCTCTACCTGCTTGCAGTTATACAGGGAGCAATCGTGAATTGTTTTTACAAGGCTCTGATTAGTGTAGTTGGGAAGCTGGGAAACTGTGGTGATTTCACACACCCCTGCCGCATGAAGTCAATTAACTCTCGCGGGATGGAGGGAGAAAGCTGTTCTTGATCCAAAGAGATGCAGACAGGGAAAAAAATGTGTGTGTTGGGGTGGGCTGAAAATTCTGCCTTTATGATGCTGCAGATAAGCAGAGGAATCAGACATCGCAATGCTCGACTAATCCTACACGGAATTAACCTTAGATCGTTAGCTGAGACACTTCCCTACCACTATTACCCTGTCTTGTTAAACGATAGGAATCATTTCAGAGGACTAGTTTCCAAAGCCTACTAAATCTAAACAGGGACCTTTTGCTCATTTATACATCTGTGATCATTTTTGTGCCTCAGTTTTCTACAGAATATGATACATAAGACCCTGCTGGCGATATGGCAGTATCTTTAAGATGCATCACTTGAAAGGGCCCTTGTGGATTTTCTGCATTTTTTTCATGTCTTGTTTCATCTTCATAATGGAGTCTTGAAGAAAAAAGGAAGCTTATTCTTGAAGATCTGCTTACAAAGATATATATTTATAGGTTATATTCTTTTCTGTATAAACAAAGCAGGCAAAACATTACATACAATATATAATTTCTAAGACATAATTAGAAGTCCTTTTGGAACAATAATTTCATTCAGAAATTTGATTTAAACATTTTCAAAATGTTGTTTATTTGTTTAAATCATTTTGAAATGATATTTGTTTTCTTTACGTTGTGATATCAAGTATCAATTTCAAATTTGTCTAAAGTTTGTTATTTTTCCTAATTTTTTTACACTTATTTCAACAAACAGGATAATTTTGTCAGAATTATTAGTGTCAAATTTATCAAACTTTGATATCAGTTCTTTTTTTGAAGAAACAAAATATACCAGCATTTATGAACTGTCAATTAATTTTTCAAAAAAGTTTCAAAATATGCCTGAATTTCTGAAGAAACCAAGATGGCCGACAGTGCCGTCTGCCTAGAAGTTTAGGCGTCTTCTTGTGTATATGTATGTTTCACCTGTCGGCCTCCACTGTGATTGACTTGCTCTCATCTTTGCCTGCTGGTCTGAATGGCGCTTCTCCCGGAGCCCAGATAGACTCTCTTACAGTCCTCTAGTTCATTATTTCCCTTTCCTTCACCCAAACCTGAAACATGATATTCTCTCATAAAAACCAAATTTACATCTTGGAGAGTCCTACCATTCTTTTTTCCCAGTCCAACCAACAGTTTGCAATGTCTTTGGGAGAAATCTTAGAGAAACTGAATGTCAGTGTAAAGCATAGATATCTTTTCGAAACGTGAAGCTTCAATCCTCTCTTTCCCTTGACTTTTAGTTCAGAGTACTTTCCCTTAACTTTTAGTTGAGAGTAAAGGTTCTGAGCCACTAGAAAATTCTCAGAAGAAATGAAATTTTATTATAAAGTCACAGACCGAAAATCAGTCTAGGGCTTAGAAATCTTTCCCAAATGTGAAGCCTTTGGACTTGCGGTTGTTCCTCGACTCGACTCTTGGTTCGCATGCCTGGAGCTTCTAGATGATATCTCTAGTGGAAGGAGAGACATAACAGTAAACTTGCCGCAAACCATCTCCCTGCCTCTCAAACCATCTCCCTGCCTCTCAAACCATCTCCCTGCCTCTCAAACCATCTCCCTGCTTCTCAAACCATCTCCCTGCTTCTCAAACCATCTCCCTGCCTCTCAAACCATCTCCATGCTTCTCAAACCATCTCCCTGCTTCTCAAACCATCTCCATGCTTCTCAAACCATCTCCCTGCCTCTCAAACCATCTCCCTGCTTCTCAAACCATCTCCCTGCTTCTCAAACCATCTCCCTGCTTCTCAAACCATCTCCATGCTTCTCAAACCATCTCCCTGCTTCTCAAACCATCTCCCTGCCTCTCAAACCATCTCCCTGCTTCTCAAACCATCTCCATGCTTCTCAAACCATCTCCATGCTTCTCAAACCATCTCCATGCTTCTCAAACCATCTCCCTGCTTCTCAAACCATCTCCCTGCCTCTCAAACCATCTCCATGCTTCTCAAACCAACTCCCTGCTTCTCAAACCATCTCCCTGCTTTGTACTCTGGACCTAGGCAGATTTAGACGGAGCTGTGGCTTGAGATAACCTGTATATCCTCCATCTTTGTATCAGGTCGCTTCTTGCCATTGTGGCTTGAACCTTGGTTCTTTCAGTACAGAACATGTAGTGGAAACATTTCTTATACTAAGCTTATGCTGTTGTATTATTTGTATGGATAATAAGTGTGTTGTCAAAACCTAGAATAAGAACATGTTTCACATTGTTTGTAAAATATTTCCTTTAGAAGATATAGAATTTGTGCTCTTCCTTATATGATTTTTAAATAGAGGAGGTATTGATTTATTTTCTGAAATGTTTAAAAATAAAAAAAAATAAAAAATCTCTTCCGACTTGTGTGACATTTTGATTATGAAAATTATTTTCATCATTTAAAAAAGATATGTCGTTGAATATGTATTTAAAAAACATTGCAGACATCTTTTCTCAAATTCCAATTTTTATCATGAGTAAATCTGTATTTGTGTTCTCTTTGTTCACTAACTTGTTTTCAATACATCCCATCCTTCAGAATCCCTCTATATTTAAACCAGTTATCCAAACACTAAATCTGCCAACTGCGGCATGGGGTTTCCACAAATGAGGTAAAAAAAGTTCCTGGGGAACTTAATCGTAAAGAACCATTTGAAATCTGCTGCAATATCAGAGGACTGGAGACAATCCTCTCATAAAGTGTGAAGCTGCACGCGACACCCATTAAAGCCGTGCAAGGGTGAGAAAAGGTGTGCTACTAAAAGCAGTGACGGAATTCTATATTCTGGAATAGCCGTATCAACCATCTGCCTGAAAGAATGTGCGTTACGAGTGGTTATTAACCGACTCTGATTTACAGCCATATTAACTAATGGACTTGGGTTTTATAAGTGTTTTATCTCAGCCTGGCAGCCAAATCCTTTGAAACTCACACACATCTGTTTGGATTATGTTGTAAATTCAGAAATCTTTGTCCCTGTTGTGGAACTTTTATTTTCTCATAAACTTTGTATAATGAAGCATTGCCCTGATGTATATTGGTTTCCATCGAGGACTGTTCTGTTTTCATGGTAGCACAAGGCAGGGCTAACCTTGCACACATGTTTCATCTTAGCCGCTTATAGCTTTAGTATCTTCAACGATCATTGCTTAATCGGGCGTACAAAATTACTTAATGGTTTGAAATGAATGGAATTTACTGATATTTGGTTGCACAAGACGTAGCGTGTAGTGCACGATAGTATATGAAAATTCTAAATTAGACTTACACGGCGTACGTTACATGATTTCATCTTCACTTTCCACGTCACTGAACGTAAGCGTCTTATCCTCAAGAAACATGGCTACTTCTTATGAGTGGAATAATTGAACATGAAAAGCATATTTAAGATCAAAGATGATCATCAGTTCTAAACCTAATGATGCATTGACTAAGTCTTATATGGAATATGATAGAACATAAATAAAAATTTGGGGTGATCAGACATAACACTCAGAGACGCAAGGACATTTGCGCCATTACAGGTGAGTCTGACAATGGGGGGGTGATTATGCTGTGGAGTAATCTTATTGCTGATCAAAGAATGGCAACCCTTTATACGATCGGTTGATCCTGTCGGAGGATTACTGAAGATTTAAGGAACAATACAATAGAAGGTCCCTTCAGGCTTAGGCTCAGCATATCTTTGCAACAATGAAGGACTATAAACTCTCGCTGACTTTATCATTATCTCCGGCTTGTTTTTATCGGTCTTTCATGTAGTAAAATGGACCCCTACTGCTCCCGGATTTTAGCACTATGCCTCGTCATTCCAAGCTCATTCTGAACGTTTTCTATGGTAATAAAGAAGGGGAAAGCATGTTGCTGTGGAGCAGCCCTATAGGCAAGGTAACCACTGCCATAGCTAATGAGGAAAATCAGAAAACTGAAATAATCTATTTGTTCTTGGGGGATAAAGCTGAAAATAATTGATCAGATGTTTCTTAAAGTGGTAAATTCAGATATTGTTTATCATGTGTATTTTGGAGATGAAAGGAAATTGAACTATTTTGTTAGGATATTTATTTGTCTAATGCATATATTTTATTTTTGTAAGGATTCCCCCCCAAAAAATTCATTGTTTTTTTAAATGAAATTTGTAAACAATTATTGTTATGTAAGTAACCTTGATTATGTTTAAGTGTTCACAGAAGGGTTTTAAAGTAAATGTTTAAATATCGAATTTTCAAATATTGTTTTGAATTCAAACATTTTTCAAGTTAAAATCGCTAACACAGCTGTGCGTCATCTCAGTATGGTAAATGAAGATCCTGAGTTTACAATGATCCCCTGTATCAGAGACGAGCTGGACGTTCCCCATGAAGAAATTTAGAGAATTCTATCTGAAATTAGCCATGTCCGTATACAAGGAGTGTAGATTTACTCAAATGATAGGGTAAAGCCCTGCACCCTAGGGACCACAGTTGTTTGCAGAATACACAAGTTTTGATGACATGATACACAAGGTGCACTTTGATCTCAGCAAGTGCCTGCTGTGTAAGCTCTTTCTTTACTACAACTACAAATATTGGTGACATAGTCCCCAGTTCTCACCAAACACGGCCCAGTGGCGCCCTCACTTCCTGTATTTGGTTGCGGACAAACTAGCGACATGTTACACATTGTCTGAAGTTCAAGACCAGGTGAGAGATTCCTTGAGCCACACCAACATGTTTTCATGATGATGTGCACACATTCTGGTGACAATGTACACAGGTTGATAACAATGTACACATGTTTTGATGACATTGTACACAAATTCAAGAATAGAGAGGATAATGGTTATTTTGTAGCTGCAATATGATCAGACTTAAGAGGGATATTTTTTCCCAGAATAATATTGTTCTTAATTAATATTTACCCATCAGTCGCATGCATAGATACAAAAGCACAACTGTGAATCATGACATTGGATACAGCATGAAAGGGCATCATTACAAGATAGTTGATGTCTTCAAGTTTTTCAAAGTTCTTTGAAGAGGTGGGTATCTATCGAAGCAGTTTCTGCTGATGGAGGATTGTTATGTTTGTCTTTGATGCCCAGAGGCCAATACGAGTGCTTGCAGTAATGAAAGAGTTCACAGAACGCCCTAAACTTTGATCAGAACACTGGACGCAGAAAACAAATACAAGTGTTCCCTGAACACGAAATAAGATGCAGAACAAATGATGAATAGCATGCGAATGAACTTGGTGGTTTGTCTTTTAACACCTTCCATGGTCATGCTCACTCCTTGTTTTTGCTTGTCTTTGAATCTTGAATTGTTATTTCGTCCTCCTGTAATTGCTGATGCAGCAGTTTTGCAGGTATGCCTATCATTTGTCCTATTGGGGGGGGGGGGAGATAGCACAGTGGTTAGCTCGAATGGCTATAGATCAAGAGGTCTGGGGTTCAAAACCCGCCAGGGCTTATCTGTTTGTTCTACCTGCAGTAAGGTGCAGTATGCAGTAAGTAACCAATGCTTGACGGTTCACCACAATGCATAGCCACCATGGCATTGCAGGCTTTCTCCCTGCAAAAAAAGGAGCAGCCATGGTATAAGTGATATACTCTTGAAAGCTCACCTCACCTTACCTCATTTGTCTCTGAACAGTAATGAATCATTACCTTGTTCATGAGTTATTATTCCTAACGTCAGCAATTCAGAATGGTTTGGCTCCATTTGTTTCAACAAGTCAAGTGTTTGGTTTATTATCTCCACACTTGGATTACAGATTATTCGTCTGCAACAGGATTAGGTTGAAGAAAAAATTTAAATTACATGTGATTTGATCAATTTCTTTCTTATTTTCTTAATGATTAGTGATCGTTACTTTCTAAATTGTGTAACTTGATTAATTCTAAAACGTAAAAAGCTCTTTCATTGTTTATACAAGTTTAATCATTTGTCTATTCTTTATGACCTTTGGATGAAAATTAGATGTTTTATGATAATAAAATTGTTGTAACAAATTGAATTATTACTGTATTGGAATTAAATGGAAAAGTTTAGCTTGTAAGTAAGAAAAGATGTGACATTTAGAACATGTCTGGAAAGTTTGATGAAGTTTCTAGTGCGAGTCAGGGAACATCTATTTAGACAGAAACATTATTTGTCAATAAAGAGTTGGAGTGGGATGTTGCCAGTTGTGAAATTAATGTTACAGCATCTGATTTTACTTATCTAGTATATTCTGGAGTGCTCGAACTTGAAACTTTTTATTAAATCTGTGTGAGATTACCGAACATGTGGTGTAGATGACGATTCTGCTTCGAAGAATTTAATATCCTGTTTGAGGAAATTGGAAATAAAGTGAGTGGATTGTTCCAAGTTTGCTTCTGGCTTCTGAGGTCAGCGGTGACTTCTCTTGAGGAGGATGTCTCCCTGTCCTGTTTGTCAGGGTCAATTTGGCAGAGAAGCCAGAGAAGTGACTGTAGCGGAGAGAGCGGTGTCGTTTCTTAGGATTCAACGAGCTGCACCTTTTACATTATTCATTAAGAACGCACTCAGAATCCTGGACAAGCATGTGCTTCTCAAATAAAACCCTGCAAAGGACATTTTGCCTTTTAAATTGTGTTGGACAAAAATATCAATTTTGATACAAGCCAGATGCAACAAATCTTGAAAGTTAAACAGTTTACATGAAAAACTTTTGCCATTAGAAAGATAATATTGAAATCCAGCGCAAACGTTGTTGCAACACTATGTCAATAGGCCGCGGTTTGGTTTAATTCTCTTCGAGTGCCTTGATCTGAACTTTGTTAGTTCTTTAAAAGCCTCTTTAAAAAGCTGAATTTCCCTCAAAGAGGAAGTGAGGACACTTGCCTTTTATTTGTCTGTGACGATCACTCACCAAAAGTGAGCTTTTCAATTCTCGTTTATTTGACAGATTCTTTTAGTCTTTGATTTTTTTCACCATTAAGTGACCAGTCTCTATCTTGAGGCAAAAACATGCCAAAATTGGCTTGTCGCTGATGTTGAATTGCCTTTGTGTTTTTTGGTGGTGTGTTTACTGATAGCAACACAGAGTTGTCCCCCCTTAAGGAAAGATGGTGGTGTCCCACCGAGCTCTGTCAGCCCAAGGCCAATTTGTGATGAACAATGTTGAGTCATCACCATCACTGTTGACATTTCTGTGAGGCATGGGCATCTTGTGGTTTACATAGATAAAGATCCCAAACAGAGACAGGACAGTCACTGGCTCTTCCTTTCATCCCCAACCTCAGTTCCACCTTGCCCTCTTATCAATAACCATGTAATAGCAGTTTTTAGGGAAGATTAACGGTAAAGCTTTAGGCTGTAGACAGTGAAGCAGGAAAATTAAGGTGCTACATTTGAAAATTACCTTGTAAGCCTTCAGCTGGATATGTGTGCATTGGTCTCCATTCATCTTTACACCCGAGTTTCGTGATTAGAAAGTTTGAAACTTTTTCGAAAGGTTTTTCATGATGAAAGTTTTGAGACAATGGAAGGGGATCTTCTGATGTTATCCACCAGGCTTACGTGACACTTATCATTATTCTTGCAATTTAGCGTCTGTTTGTAGATGTAGGATCAATTCTGCACAAGATTTGTCTAAGGAAACAGGTAGAATTTATATTTGAATATTGAAAATTGTGAACCATAATGCTTTATACTGTCAATTGGTGTATTTTCCCATCATCCTCAAACGTACCGAGTTTGAATCCTCAGATTGGTTGTGGTTTCCTGGTGAGAGACTTTCTAACAGCATAACAATGTTAAAATAAGCTGTGAAAGGTTGGGAGCGGGTCTAGCTGAGAAGATGATGCAAAGTTTTTCCCTGTTTCCCTGGGACCCACTCCTCGATGACGCATCAGCGAGCACGGTAACTGTTGTGATTGCATGCCCTCATCCTGACAAACAGCTCAATGCACCGAGGAGCAGGCCTAATTGACTGCTCCCCTATCGGCCAATAGCCAGATCCACTTACTAAATATCAGTTTATTCAAAGATCACTTGGTACATTCATTTCAATGGAGAAGCAGTTGTACAGAAATTAGTTTATTTGTTCGCCTGTTTTCCCTTCTCACCATTATCTGCTTTCAGAGTAAAGGTATAGCGCCATTTGCTGTACGTCTATCAACATTGAGTTCGGGTCATCTTCCCAGCAAAAACATGTTTTGAAACCAAATTGAAGAAATTTTTCTTGGCTATGAATCAGATAGTTGCTAATCTAGATCGTTAGCAGATTCCTGCATAATACGCTCCTTTGTGTGCAACGCAGCTGCCATCAAATACACGGTTATCGGCCCCTGAAGTTCTGACACATTACATGGAGGAAATACTTGTGATATCCTCTTAGTTCTCATGGAGATTTTAATGATTTATGAACTGATAGATGTCTTCGTTATGCTTTTGAGAATTTAAAAAGTATGATTAAAACGATGCTCAGTTTAGATGGTATCGGCGATGTGTCTCACAATCACACATTGTACGCATTAAATCCAACAGTAAAAGAGTTGTTGATAGATGTTCATTAAAGCTTGAAATTATCACTTGTCAAAACGTGGAATGCATCCCTGTATTGTTAGAATATACAGTCCCATAGGAACGGCCAGGTGCCGTCATGCTACAAACACATTGTCCTCCACAACACACAGACCAGGAAAACAAATCATTAACATGCTTCCAGACTGACAAACTGTTTTCGGATTTCTCACATTTTTATCAAGTGACTATTTCTAAGACATGAGCACCTCATCTGGAGGGGTATCATTACCATCCATACTCACATACTTATCAGGTAAACAACTTCTCCGCTTCTATTCATGTTTGTTGAATATCCTCTAATCATTACTCCCTGTCTATAATGAGAATATGAGTAACACCTCTTGATCATCATTGCTTACACTGTCTATTGGTTGAAGTTGAATGATAAAAAATGCAGTACCTTTTGTATGAAAAAATTGTGTCCTTCCCATCCTGAAGTCAATACATTAGTCACAAAGGTGTTCTATAGTATCGGTGTTTTGAATGTTTATGATAAACAAATATTTCAATGCCCTTTTCTTATATAGTTTAATACTCCCAAAGAGATGTAATGCCAATGTATCATTCTACAAATATGTCCAATTGATTTTCACAAAAATTGGTAAAAATAATTTTTTCCTTTAACATCCTGAAGTCAATGCATGAGCTGAATAAAGTGACAACTCTCCACTCCCAATTCATTATTATGAATAAAAATATGTTTTTTACATAAAACAACAATCTCTAAATGTATTCTGTACTATCTAAATACCATGATGAACAAATATTTCAATACAAATTCTTCACTGTGATTCACAAAATAAGCTTTATTTTTTTTATTGTTTCCAAATCAAGTTAAATTATACAAGTATTTCATTGCCAATTGATTTGTACTAGTATATAATCAGCTTTCTACAAAACAAGATATTTCTCAAAAAGAGGTATTCTCTGTGTACTGATCGCCCTCTGGTGAGAGAAAGAGCAGATATATTAAGTGCGGACGGCCGTGTCACAGTGTATTGATCAGAATGATGGATGTCCTCGTAATGAATCACCTGTCGAAGGTGTATTGGGATCACCTCCTTCCTTCGTTAGCACAGGTGAATGTGGACAGTCATGCCCTTTTCACGATCGTACCATTAGCCTCCGAGTACGACATCTACATCAATAAGTTGGTTCCGTTTGACCCTTTGCCGTCTGGGATCATTCTTTAGTGGCCGATTAACAGGAAGGGTAACTCATTCTAAATTTACCTGATCATGATCGTTGCAAATAAATTAATACCAGAAGCCTTTGAAACCATTCTTTAGTGACTAAATTCCAGAAATCATACCTTGTCAAATTGTGCGAAACCATTCCTGATGGGCTTAATTATAGGTATCTCAAGTTATTCAATACGCGGCTACATGGTACAATAATAAGGTGTTGAATATTCCTCATTCATTAGAAACAGGTTAATCAACTATAATTACAGTCAAGAACTTGTGTCAGTGCAAAATGCTTCATTGTTGCTTTCTCCAACGAGGTCGTCGACTTATTTGATGTTGCGGTTTGATTTGAGGGTCGGTACAGACTCATCAATCACTACGTCATCAAAGATGAAATTCTTTCGAGGCAATCAAGAACGCTTTTCGACTTGAAAGATTTCTTTGAGCCCTGCTCATTACAGTTTGACAAACCACATTTCTGTTTAATTCAAATTCGATTGACCAACTTGTGATTTTTTGTCTGATGTTTATTGATCTGCAGAAGAAGCGTAGGTGTCTGAGTCCGGTTTAAGGAATGTGAGAAGTCATTGCTTCGGAATAAGATAAACATTTTAGTGTAGGTTTTATAGCAATTAATTTGAGCCGTGTATTTAAAAACGTTCAGTAGGAAGTAATTTCTTTACAACAATTGGAAGATTACAGCCTGTACAAGAGGGATGTTATTTGAGGGAGCGTGGATTTGATTACTAGTCTCACGCATGTAAGCTCTGCAGTTACGCTGTCACTTTAAGAAACAAGCTGTCTTTTTTTTCTCGGAAGTCTATACGTCAGTCACAACTAACTGTTTTAAATTAAAGTGTCTGGTGGAGGGAGGCAGGGAGCCATCCCTGTCCAATTACTGTTCATCATTTTCTCGAGATAAGCCTCACCTAACAACTACTGTTACATAACCTCTAGCCAGCTGTGGAGTGTAGCTGATGGACAGATTCAACCCCGGACTTGAGGTGAACCGAGGCTAACAAGAAGCTGCTTACCCGTCAACTGATTGAATTATCCCTGCTAGTTAAGTAATAAACTCAAGATTCAGAGGTAGATGAGCATTGTGTAAGGTAATAAGCATCAGTTAACCGTGGGAGCGTGTAATTTCACGAAGGAGATTCAAACATGATACAAGCTGATGGCAATCAAACATTATGTAATACTGGAATAGTGAAAGTTGACAGGAAAATAGTATTATTGCAGTTAGATTCACTTTCAGTGACCATTGGTATATTATTCAATAAAAATCTTAATCAAATTTACAAAAAAGAAAATATCTGGAAATCATGTTTGGATTTGAACTCAATGATAAGTTATAAGAACAATTAAGCATGGTTTAAAGTTGGCAGAAAATGGAATGAAAAGGATAATAAAAATGTAATTTAAATTGCCATTCACTATTCCATGAAAATCATTTCCATGCAAATTTTTAGTTACAGATAAGAAGTTGTCCAAAACATATTTAGAATTTCAACTGAAATTAACATCCAAAGTAAACAAATGCAATGTTGTAATGGAAATGAGTGCCGTAGCATTAGGAGCGAGCACAGAACAGGAACTAAACGGCATTTACTATATATAAGCTGTGCAGTTATCTTGTTAGTTGTGAGTGAAGCGAGTTGTCAAACAGAAACGTCCAGGTCAAAGGTCGTCCATGTGATGTATTTTAAATGTCACTTGAAATAACAATGCCTTGATTGGTGCCTGTCAGTCAGGCTGACATACTCCATTCAGAACAAGTTACTCTCATAATTAGCCTCCTAATAAATATTATCAGAGTTAATTTTCCCCAGTTTATATGTCAGATGCGAAAATGAAATCCATAATTCATCTTGATTGTTAAATGATGGCATAAATTATCAATTATGTGACCGAAATATGTCATATATCAATCATAGTGTAAGTACAATGGATATGACTTGAGTGCTTTTCTTTTTTTATGTACCTTAAAGTGAACATTAATAAATGTGATGTTGTTAACAAAAGTGAGAAAATGTTTTACCATACTTGCGTTAACAATTCAAAGGCTAATTTTATATATCACAATGTAATGTCACAATGTAAGAATATGTTTTAAGGACAGTAGTATGTGACAGAAGAGTAAAGTTTTTCCAAGTAGGATTGTCAGATTTACTTGTAATCCAGACTATCTTATATCAAGCTAGAAGCGCTGGAAGATGTGACTTGATACAGGAGCCACGCTTATAACCACAAGAAAAGTCCGCTACTGTTTTCTTCTCTAATATTTACCTGAGAACTGTTCTTATCCCAAGTTCAGCACACAATGTTTTCCTAAGCACTTGTCTTACATGGATACTTAGATTCCCCATAAATCTCTGGATAAGTAGCTTGTATTAGAGGGAAGTAACATAGGATTAACCTCCATTGTCTCCGGTCACCGCTGTCAATGGTGTTAGAAAGTCATGCAGGCTCAAATTACTCCCTTTTACCTCAAATCATCAGCTTTTACTTCGCGATTACCTAACTGAATTACACGGGGCGGAGTCATCTCCTCATTCTGAAACCTGATTGACTGAAGTAGATTTTGTGTTAATTTCACTCTGACATTGTATGATATGTTTACTTTTTATGGTAACTTCTTTGAATCTGAATTTGAATTTCTATAAATGGAGTTCTTGTCAGTCCATTGAAATATTATGAATAAATGTCCAAATTATTAATAATTAATGTTGATTAGCAATGAGCATACCGTAAAAATATTATTTCATTCAAAAACCTTCATTGAGATAAAAATCCACTCAGAATATCAGGTGATCAACCGAAAACATTAATTCAATAGTGCTTCCTCCAAAATGATTAATAAAATCATTGTTCACCTGAATTGTTAGATGAAACATTGATAGAAGCCTTCATTGTGATGATTGTGCTCGTGACAGACCCACTATCAGGTGTTTGAATATCAATCAGGATAATATAACAATGCAGATCATGATTAAGAAAAAACAAACATAGAAAGCAGCTTGTGGATAGTTCTTCAAACAGTCGCTGATCGGATAATGTTGATATTACCTGTCCTCATCACTCGCTGTTTGCTGAGCATGTTTCCATTGTTTGATCAGCTCAAGACAATGATAACACACCTGTCGTCAAATTGCAGGTAGATGCGGTAACGAGATAAGTCGCCTTTGCGTTATGGCAACTTTGGAGTTGTGATCGAGTGTTTGTGGAAACATTTTCGCAATTTGGTTAATGAATTGCTTTAACATATCGAAAACATTTGATAAGATTAGGGGTTGGTTTGATGAGGTCGGTAGATGGCAAAACAAGATCAACTGTCAACCCAGCAAAGTGATTGAGCTCTGTGTACTGTCACTGTAAGCATATTAGATTATGTCAATTTTCAAAATATTTTGAGCTAATTTTGTTGAGGTTTTTTTTACCTTTTTCTTAAAGATATAACGACAGCATTGACATTTTTTGGGCAGTTTGTTGAAATAACTGAAAAAGTAATTGATCAAATCACTTAAAGGATTAATAATGTTACGTCACCTTTTCCTAATTTAACCTTTGTTCATACCATGAAGCAATTGTTTAAAAAAATATAATTTTGCAATAATCAATATTATTAGAGAATAAGATATTAGATTCTCATAAAGATTTCTTTAGATGTATTAAATCTATGTCAATGAAAACAAACTTTAAGGGTTTTTTTCTTGACTACTATTCAGTGATGTTAACTTAATGATTTTTTACTATGTTTGTAGAGTCATTTTACATCCATTTTCTAAAAGTTTCATTTTATTTTTTAGTTTAACTCTCAAGGGTGAACGGCTTGTCACTTTATGTAAATGAAAAAAAAGTTATTTGAAGAAAGTCGGAGGAGTAAAGATTTCTGTTGGCATTGTTCCCAAATTTATGGGTTAAATGCATGGTGCTGTATTTATCTGCAAGAAGCAGCCACCTTGATAATGGCAGTGAAAGCACTCATCAGCTGGGAGCCTTACAGACAGGCCGATCTCGTGTAAGTAGTTGGAATTTGTCAAGTATATTTTTCCATCTGTACACCATTTCAGCATTTTGTGTAGCTCAATTAAATATTTAAAGAAATTATCCATGGATGGTGTAATTTGGGGTTAAAAATGGTCAAAATCGATGTCTGCGTACAAAGAAGAGGCCGTGGCAAACATATTGGGTGAATGGTGAGAGATGGATAAAACTGTTCCACCGTCGTCGAGCACACTTATGCTAGGCGAGGCACGTCAATATTTTTCTGTCTCATCCCTCGTACTTCAATATTTGCAGAAATTGCGCTATTTTCTTCAGTCTGAAGTATAGCTGATAAGTCCAGCGAGTGATTTGGGTAAATGTCAATAATTTGTATAGTTAACATGGGTCTCTGAGACGCAGAGTGTATACTCGCAATGATGCATTGATTGAGCGAACTGCCAACACACGATAAGCGCGATCCCTTCGGATCAGGCCTGATTGCCATGTTTGCTTGAAATCACCAAGTAACATGATGTGTCTTCGTGAAAAATACATTCAATTATTCCATTGCTCCATCAAAAAAAACATATAATAGTACTTGTTGTATGGAAAACGTTATGTAAAGCAATCCATTGAAATATAGTCCTTTGAAACAAACATTGTTTAAGGAGCAAATATGTGATTGAATTTTGCCACAAAAGTAATATTTCCAGCAGCATTCTCAAAATAGTTATACTCAAAAATAATATTTAGGTTTACTATGGGATGCTTTTTTTGCAGAGGTTAAGTGTTTGAGAAATACAGCGCTGTATTTGCTCCTAAATTTCAATAAATTGAAAGAGTTCAAAGGGTCGGTTGAATAACATACAAGATGCATATAAGTGATCAATATTTATAAAACATAGGTCAAGTTAAAGCTGCCAACATTTATCAATAGCCTGCACTGCTTTCAACCATCCGCTCGTCTATGCATGAGTCGTATCTAGACTCGTACGTCTCACCAGCACGGTACCCGGCCTCTAAGTAATTATTGACTAATCTATCACAAGAACCAAAGCCTCAAGCTATCCATGTACAATTTTTCACCCAACTCAAGTTATGATAGAGCTAATGTAAACAGAAAAGATGCTTGTATGTTTTTGCAACTCTCTCATTCATGACCGTCTGAGACCGATGTGTTCAGACCCTTGCGTGTCCGCATGGCTGATTCTACAAGCTTGTGTTGACATTCACGTTCATGTGTTATAAACAGGGGGAGCGGCAGACAGTGGATAATGACCAGGTATACGCAAAACTTGTCCGTCTGAATATAGAAATTGCAGAGTTTATTGATAAAATGTCATGAAATATTAATAATGCCTTTGAAAAGTTTCAACATGTTCTGGCTGTGAAGGAACATTGCAACTTGGTTTTAACAATTTCCTCGTCGTCGTCTAATGGTCGAACATTCCTTGTCTTGGTTTAAATTAGATTTTAGAGCTCACATATTTGATGATTATTAATTAAAGCATTTTTATTTACAGTATATTGATATATTCTCATTCATCCAATTTAGGATCTATAGTGTTAGATATATATAATTATTTTATTAAATTCTACAAATTTTGTGATTAGTCAATTAGTGAACGAATTTCAAATCATTGTAATCAAATTTGCAATGAAATTATTTTTCAAGCACTTTCACGCAAGATATTGGGGCAATTAGTGTACAATGTGTCATATCACTGTCACCTGTACAGGTAGACCAAGTTGAGGATGTATGTACGAGACTAATGAGTAGTCCTGTCACTTGAGTGTGTAATATAATTGCCGTGTAGCGCAGTCCAGGACAGATTAATGGTGCAGTGTCGCAGAGGACAGGGTCCGTAGCCTGTGTTCTCTCGCAGAGCGGCAACGCAGTAAATGGGGATTCTCGGAAATGATTACTGTACAATCAATACCATAGTGCCACGGCACCTATTCTACTAGCTGCAACTTACTGTACTGTAATTAAAAATTTCTAGCACAACTGTCATGGATTGGGAAGGTGAGAGTGTGTTGAGGCGTTTGTGGAGTGAAGGCCGTATGATCAGCTTTCATTGAGCAAGCAGCGATAGCTCTGGTATAAACAATAAGCTGGTGGTCAAAGCAGCAGCGTTCATGTCCCTACAACTGCCTCAGTGCTCGCAGAATCAGGCGTGAAAACCGATAAAGAGATGTGCGTCAGATGAGTCGGGGAATATTAATAATTGGAAACATGGACAGAGACAGGGATTTGTTGTGGTGAAGCCAGAGTGAATGAGATTCAATCCGCTTTGGTCGTATCGCGAGGAGTGACTTGATCATCGTCAAGCAGGAAATGTTTTGCTGAACGGAGTCCAGTGTCCTTTGTCCCCATATCATTGGTCTGCTGCGAACAATTGTTGACGGAGTCGTGGCTATTCTTCCACCCTCTTTGATCATTGGTTCATCACACAAAGGAATAGGAAGTGGAGGATGAATTCAGGTGGAAACAAGACTGGAGCAGCACTTGAGGCAGCAAGGACTACCTGGAAATGACCGACCTTATTGGTCAACAGGTATATAGGCTTTGTGGCCGCAGTGCTGATGAGACAAGCCGAGAATATCTCAGTGTTGGTGAGGTTCTTATAGGGGCAGGACATAGGTGGGACTCCATGCTTGGATGCTAGAGTGGGATGTCTTGTTGTGGAGCAGGTGCTTGTTGAACTGAGGGACAGAATGCTATAAAGCAGAGCTGTGACAGGGAGAGAGTAACATTATTGTGATTTGATCAGGGGTGACCTGGTGACCTTGCCATACGATCTGGTGTCAGTGGTCACTGGTGATGTGACTGCCGGTGTCAGCAGTGTTGTGTCGTTGGTCGCTGGTGTTTTATCGCTGGTGTCTTGATTGCAGACCGTTGGTCACTAGTGTCAGAGATTGCTTGTGTTACTGGTCATCTGATCTGTCATCTGATTGGGGGAAGGAGTAGTGGACAGCAGCTGGAGGTGGACAGATGTCCAGTGGGTGGATGGACACTAGGCCGACAGATATGACAGGAGACCGGTCAGTTGCAGAGGCTTTACCTCCAGCTGTGGTGGACAGTGGTCAGTAATGTGCTGGATGATCAGGTGATAAACAGGCTGTGATGTCCACAAGAGGTGTCCAAACCAGCAGGAGTTGATGTCAACAAGATGTCAGTTGTGTAGCTCAACTCTTGATTCCACCGGACGGACACACTGACAAGACGATTACCCTCTTTGCCTCTTGTTACCGGAACATGCACAAAGAAGCAAGGTCTCGTCGGCCTTCCCTGTCAGCGTGAAGCATTAGAGCCAAACGACTTCCTGACACGCTCAGTTTTACATCCCATTGCTAACGAAAAGACCTGTATTCATTTACTTTTTCTGATTGTGGCTGAGAACACTGGAGACACATGACATTATGGCGTGACAGACCAGGTGTCAGTGATCGAAGCACCTCACCAAATCATGTAGTCACCCTCCATATTATCACCAAACTTCAATATCCGAGATGACAGCAACTTGGTTTATAAGGTCAGTGTTATGGGAAAATTTCTCTCGTGTAATGCCGTTTCCTCAATTAGATATCTGCTTTGCTGACACCTTGACCGAATGTATTGATTTTTTCACTTCATAACCATCCTCATGCTCGTCCGACTTGATGCTGTACACTGGGCTTGAGTCTGAAATTGCATTCTCATGTTATACTGCTTTAATGTAGGCTTGCAGAGGGGAACAGTCCATGCTTGATTTAGTTTAATGAAAAAAAATTAACTCAAGATTTTATCATGTACCCTAAAGCATCAAGACTGACATGAGTGAATAGAGGTCGCGTGGAGGTTTAACGAGAATGGCATTATAGTAAGGGTTCTCTTTGTGTGCCTGATTACCTTTAGTAGAAGAGCCATCGGCTTTACTGTCCTTTGACTGACGACCGCTCATGTTTGATCTCCTATAGTAACCCAGTGCACTTCATTATGTGTGTGTAGCTCTGGCTTGTATAGCCGTATATATCGCCCTGGACATCCTCACACTCATTTTCATTTTTTTTATGGTGATGATCAGATTTTACATAACAATACCCCATTACTGTAAAGGCTGCTTATGAGGTTCTACGGTAATGTGTTTTGGTGAGGTTTAAGATTAATGTTTGTAATGATTTTGTAAAATTTTCTCATTTTGAAGATTAAATTTTGTATCTGAAAGAATCAAATCGTGAATAATAATGTGAATGATTCAGGTTTGGGGTTTGGTTTTCTGACAGATCCGAGTTGTTGATTAAAGTGAAGATATTAAGTGCAAAATTGCCTCTGTTTCCAATAAAATGACGGCAATGCACATTAATGACAAGACATCAAGCGATCGGTATTGCTTGGATCAAAGACAATTATTTGTGCATATATTGTCACGGGGCTATATTGATCTAAGCCACACGTTGCTGTAGGACTGTCGTGATTAGTAATGGCCGAGATATGCCTAATGTCACTAAATCTTTTCCTACTCAACGATTTCATAGTCATCTTCATTACCGCAGTGTGATCGCTCTACAAGCATAGGCATGTTCCCATTGAGAGGCCTGCTGATCTAGCTGTAGTCGCAATAAGAGCGGTCCCTTCAATAACTCCTACCATTTTATTACCCCTTTTGCTGAACTCTCATCGTAGAAATGTCATTTGAAAATCTAGCTGTAGAAAATGGAACAATTTGCTCAATCCAAGCTTTGCAGTTTAATGAAGTATACATTAGGGCACCTCAGAGCGCCTGTGTCTTGGTTAATGGCAATCCGATTTAGTAGAGCCATTACTGACAAGCACCCATAAACTCTGGTCAGTTAATGATCAAAAGCTCCTCTGGAGGCTGTGACGAGGTTCTCTCAGGTAAATGGCAGGTGTGAAAGCAGTCAGCTGATTTATTACCTGTGCTCTATGTTGATGCAAGGTGAGGGAAGTCTCACCTGAAAGTAACAGTTCTCCTGTGCATTAACGAGATACTGATCACTGGGGTCATTAACGATCTCCCCATTTTGCAGTCTTCATTAGCAGGCAATTAGAGAGCTGCATTTTAATTAACCTTTGACCTCTGCACTGGAGAAGCACATTGCACACTGTTGGTGTTTGCAGTTTTGAGGGGTAACCAGTTCTTATAATTAATTACTAATTGGAGTTGTTAATTAGGCCAAAGAGCTGCCATACAATAACTGAGCCAGTTCCCACTATCCCAATGTCCCAATGTCCCTCTGTCCACATGTGTAGGGTTACGTGATGAACCTCATTGGAATACTTTTCAACAGATAATATGCATAATTTAAGCTTTTCTTTGAATTTCATTCATATTTTTACAACTTTTGAAATTTATTACATGAATTGAGTTATTAATAATAGTAATTTAACTTCAACTAATTTTCGTCAACTTGATCAAATTTCAAATCAAAATCAAAATTAAATTTTGTGATGTTAAAAATCGTCTTTTCACCATTGAGTGGTGTTATTGGGCACAGCTGTGTGTTTCACAATAGATAATCATCCCCACCAAAGAACGACAGCTTTTATTAAACAATTATCGGATTTGGATGAACGTTTGATGTATAATAATAAAGCATTGTTAGCCTGTGGCCTGAATGGGGTTTAGAGAGAACTCAATGGTCGGATGCAAGAACTAGAGGCTAAATAACTACTTTGTGTCAAGACGATTATCACCCCTATTCTTATCAGCCCCTTCATTGTAACTTTCGCCCTACCCTCCGTCCTTCCCAGGGTTCCAGGGGGCAGTTTGAGCGTCATGTCTACGTCTTTGTATTATTCACCAGCTGGCACAAGGGTCCAACGGTTTGTTAGCAAAGCTTGTGGTATTGCAGGTAAAAAAAATATGTTCTCCTTTTCTTTGGATTTTATTTCAAGTTGTACATGTTATA
Organism: Gibbula magus; assembly: GCA_936450465.1. NCBI lineage: Eukaryota > Metazoa > Mollusca > Gastropoda > Trochida > Trochidae > Gibbula > Gibbula magus. The sequence goes on along the minus strand of OW388296.1, from coordinate 75,449,944 downwards.
TCTGTTTTTCAAGTTTTTCTCATTCAAAGTGTATTAAATTTAATTGATTTTCTCTAAGGAAGCAAGTTTATTTCACATATGTTGCTGGAACATTTGATGGAATCATTTAACCATTACTTCCTGAAGTTGACTTGCAGCCTGCCATATTACCTTTTGTCAACAGCCATAGCGTAATTAATTCAACTTGATATATCTGAGTTCAAAATGATATTTGTCAATAAGATTTTACTCTTGCGTAATAAGGTTCTTAGAAAACTCACAGCTTGTTGGATGAGAAATTGATTATGCATTTTGTGAATTTCAAAAGCTTTCAATTCATGCGTTTTATTTACTGCCTGGCTAAAATGAGCCGAAATAGCTTAAGCCTTGGGGAACAGACTGTATGGATTTTGAAAATATTTTTACAAATACCTCTGTAGACGCTCAATTAAGGTAAAGTTGTGGCAGTGTCTTGGTTCAGGTTCTATCTTGCGTGAGAAATAACAGATTTGTTGAGCGGTGAATGCGACGAGAGGCTCACTGTGATTCCTGTCCATGTATCCAATTGGTCGGAGGGATGGAGCTGCATGTCAACCCTATTTGCTAGAGAGTAGAGTAAATGGGTTTGTTCAAGGGTGTTACAACAAGTGAGGCTGCGAAGCACACTACGATCTGATCAATAGCATCCAGCTCCATGGAAAAGACCACTTTTCCCTTTAAGACGCGAGATCAATCGTCAAGGAAATGCTGTTACAATATGGGAGAAAAATCAATTTGGCAAATTGGATTTGGTCAAATTTTCCTCTGAGCATGACTGAGGCCTGTGAGTGATGCTGGGTGATACACGGCCATGCTACAAACGTGGAGCGATCTGCTGGAATCTCCGATGAAATCACGGGGAAATACGCCAAACAGTGAATGCTCTAGGATGAAATGGAGTCTTCTGGTTGGCTAGCAGAGGTAGACAAAGTTGGCCGATGTCAGATGCAACTATAAGAGTTGTTCACACTGATGATGGGAGTTTGCGATTCAGTAGCGCGGTGACGATGAGTGTTATGTCAGAGTTGTCTTTTCCTGATTGCAGTGGAGGTGAGTTTTGCTTACGGCATCGGAACTGCATCTTTCGATCCTATTAGACTCTGACAGATCAAGATTTTATTAATTGCCTCGTTAATATTTCAGAGCAGTTGACTTCTCGAAAAGAGGTTTCTATTACAAATTGAATTATTTTGTTTGAAACTAAATCATGTGGACATTTTTAGCAGAATCATTCCAAATGAATCGTTGGAGGGCTGAGGTAGTTTGTATGAAGTTTGATATTGTCTGATATCACCAGTGACATGTGACCGGGATATGAAGCCGGTGACTGCACGCTAATCAACTTGCTAATTACTGATAGTTGCTAATCGTTTGCCTCATCGTTGTCTATTGTTCTCAGGTAATGTGTTGCCTTGTGTTGTCTAAGCTTGTCATAACTTTGTCATTTTAATGTTTTCATTACGAGGCAGGCATCAGATAACAAAGTTGTAAGGAAAGAAGCATTTGCTATCACATATTGCTGTCATGGATTACACAAGCTCCTCGGGCCTCCACCAGCCAAACAATGATTTCTAATTAGTTTTGAGGAAAATGTCATTTACCTTGAGCATTTCCCTTTAACGTGTTCCATGCTGCCTTGCTTTGTTGCTCTCCCTGCCTCGGGGTTGAACAAAGATTAGCTTCCAAAGATAGCCATGATAATTCTGTCTCTCTTGCGTATAACATGTGTTCTTGTGAAAAAGACTAAAGTTAAGTGTGCCTGATGCAACTAGAGAAATTAAATTGCTTCTTAGGATTTAAAAAGATGAAAATGTGTAATAAATGGAAAAGAGGCAACCAATTTAAAGGTTTTTGTGGTTGATTAATGATATTGTTATTTATTCATATATTTAGCTGGATAAACCTTGTTATTGCTCATAAATAATTTTGGAAAGATTTCTATTAACAACCAAATGAATTCATGTTTTTAAACATCTCACACTTACAGTAATAGTACGAACTGACACCAAGTGAAATTAATGAGGTGCAAATGGAAATAATTAGTTCAAGCACTTGCCATGTTGTACAGGCTTATGACAGGCCATTACAGGTCCACAAACACCATAAAACTGCTTGTTTGTTTTCCTACCAGTAGTATAATTGGATCTGAACCCGGACAGCTTGTCCCAGTATTACCCTGGTCTAGCCTCAGTATTGGGCTCCGTTTCATCCTCAACCACATGCTTCCATTGTATCTCCTTGCGTCACGGTATTGTCATTATTACACATTATCTCTAGGTGCGAACCAGACTCTCCTCCGCCCCCTATTGTGACCCTGCCCCCTAGCCCTGGGGGACAGAAGGGTCTTCCAGCTTAGGAAACAGATTTCCAATCTTTAGTCATTGTTTCATCAACAAAACTTATTGTTGTCTTAAGTGGCTATTCAGTGAAATCACACTTCTCTAAAGTATTCCGGGAACAATGTGGTCTCATTCTATCGATTCCGGTCAATTTCTGTTTATTGTCTGTATTGGTTCAAGTTCAATTCTAGCTCGGGGCTATTTGAAATTTGGATTTAGGGGGTGGGATTAAAAGCCAATAAGGAGAGGCAGAGGGATTTGTGTAAGGATCTGGTAAATCTGCAAAGCAAATAGCAGGAAGAAGATAGCATTTCAGGATGTAACTTATCAAATAGTGATGACAAGTCTTTATGGATGATGAAACTTTTTAAGATGAAATTGAGTAAGTTGATTAGAATAGTCACGGTTATAACAAAGGATTGTTGCTGTAAAGGCTGATTCAGTTGTACAATATTCATAAAATTTATTAGGTGTGACTGTTTGATTCTATCTTGCATAAAACTTTATAATATTACATTGATTTCTTAATGTAATTCTGATAATAAAACAGAACAGTGGGGTATTATATTCCAATAAAGCTACATTGCTTTGATATGCAGGGTAATTGGGCCCATAAAACAGAAGGGTAGAGAATGTAGATATTCATATGTAAATGCACCTATTGTCCAAGGGAGGCTGGTGATTCCATGGGACCAGAACCCTGTTGACACCCCAGGGTTCTCGGCAGGGCACTTCCTAAACTTTACAATTCACTAATTCCAAGTTGAGTGTGTTTATTTGAGTATTGCAGTCTACTCCACATGCCACGTTGATTTACAACCCCCAGACAAATCCAGGCCATTTCAGGTGCAGCGGGATTAGGCACAGAGGAGACCCCAGGGAGGGAAGCCCCCGTATTTGATGGGACGGGGCAGGGGGTTGCCTCCCTCATTAGAAGGGGGTGCAAAGTTAGGGAGGGGGAGGAGGCAGGGGGTATCCTTCCTCATTAGAGGTTTGGGGGTGTTGTCTTTGGGGGTCCCACTTCTAAAGAAAAGGACATCCCATTGGAGGAATCCCTGCAGGTTTGGGGGAAAGAATTAAAGATTTAGGTAACCCCATAGAGTAAGGCATGATAATTCAAAGTTAGGGTGGAGAGGAGGGGGAGGTTAGTTAAAGAAAGAGGGAGGATTGAGCGGCTGTATTCCAGGGATTGAGGAGGGGGTGTGGCTGGTTCAAGGGAGGGGGAGGAGATCTTGAGGGGGAGATGTAAACAGACTTGAGCCGCTGATTAAAGTCCTGGGGGGATGTTGGTAGATGGAGGGGAGATACACTGATGCTGATTTAAATCCTGGCAACAGTGTAATGGGCTTGGTCACTGATTGCACAGCTGTCAGTCGCTCATTGAGGAGATTGGCACCCTGATAGGGGTCAGCAGAGTGGCTGGAGGGCTTGAGGGGTCAGACTGGACCTTGAGGTATTGTTAGAGTGACCACAAGACAAGCAGCTGACAGGGAGTAAGAAACTTGCTCACTTGAAGATGAGTAACAATCACCCAAACAACAAGCTTTAAGAAATTTCAGTTGAACAGTTTGGCCCTTAAAATGCAGTTGGATTTACCGTCGTAGGACTATTCTTCTATTGTATAATACTGAAATTGGATTGAACCTGAAATCCATTGATATTGCTGCTCACAAGAAGGAGGACAGATGTAAGGGATGATCCATTCTTTCAGGACTTGGTCAAGGAGAAAAGCAAAACTCACCATTTGGATTGGACATTTAGCCGGATTATCTTTGTTGATAGTTTGTCTTCATAGGATTGACTTGGCATCTTTGTGTGGACTTTAGTCTTTGGTTGGAAGACCTGTCACCAAATGGGAATGTACAAGGAAGAAACTTGAATGTTTAGAATTTCAAATCTGGTCAAGTTTCGACTCCTTCAAGAATATTTAAGCGAAGAAGCTTAACTGTGTAGTTCTGGTCAAGCCTTGTGAAAACAATGGCAGCAGAATAAACCAGAAGTGTTTGTTTTTGTTTCAAGACAGGAGGCCTCAGGATGAACTTTCCCAACTTTTAAACTAGTTGGACTCAGAAAAACAAATGACCTAGAACATTTCCTTGCAGCAGACCCACAATCTCTGGGAAGTGGATTACTTGTATTGAAGTCACTGTGAATCTCTACAGCTATGTTGGAATGTATTTGTAGAAATATGATTGTGGTAGGTACTTCACTAGGTTTCATCTCTCTCATTTTTTTATCCTTTTTTTTTATGGATAACGCTAATCAATCCAACCAAGGTCATGTTGAAGTGTTTTTGTACAATTGCAATTTGATGTTTTTTAAGTGAAAGCAAACCTCTCTAAATAAGTCACTGTTCTTACTAGAATACAGTGTTCTATTATTGGACAATCTTTGTAGAGATCTGGCTATGACTATTTTGGAGGAAACTTAAGCTAGACATACTCTTCAAAGGTTTTGCAGACTAATTGTGGCAAATACATAAGAAACAAATGAATTAAGCACATCATGTTTGGTATTTATTGTAGATATCAGTTCATTGTATATGATAGGAAAGAAATTAGAATCAAATACATTACTCTCATTCTCTCTGCCTGTGGTTTTCACTTGAGAATTCAACAAACCACAATCATATCAGAATATATATATATGTCTCGGAACATTGTTCTAGACCCCGATGTGCTAGCTACCTCTCGTGATTTGTCTCCCCTGTTCAGTTCCCTTCTTATCACATGATGCACGAAGGTGGAGGGAAAAAAGCATCATGAATAATCATAATGCCTGACAATGATGAAGTGCTTTTGTAGCACAGAGTAAGATGCTTACTCCCAAATGATTATATCCTCCGATCGTTATGAGGCTGACACACAAGATTAATTGTTATCTAATTTGATTCCTCGCCTGGCTCATTGCTATCTTAATGGCTATCAGTGTAAATGGAAAATGTCATGAATATATTTCCTGTAGTTCAAGGTGTACGTGAAAATGAGAAAACGTAATTAGAATGTTTATTAGCTTGATTCAATGTTGCCAGTTTTTCACACCTATTTAGCAAGAGAAATGGATGAGGTCTAACATGGCATTCCGGTCATAGTTTCTGCAATACTTTCTGCATGTATTATGCAACATTATTGCTCTTATTTGCATCTCATATCCGGCATGCCTATTGAAAACTCTTAAATCCTCGGAATGTGGGATAAATTGTGGCTACGCATTGTAAACATTTGGTCTGGTACAAAAAGCAGGATTTAATTGTTGTAATCAAATCAAACAATTTAGCTCATTAAGTAGTGAAATATTTCGTGTGAAGTGTTTGAGGCAGACCAGTGACTGTAAGTCCAGGTAATCCTCCGACTCAACCGTTGAACCCCCTGAACCTTATGTAAACAAGATGGCCGCCCCGGTGATTAGGAGGGCAGTCTGGGAAATGTACTGTTTACCTGGAGAGGGTTCAGCACTTCTTATGTCACATTGCTTCGTTGAGAAGATTGATGAGGATCCTTGAGTTTAGTTTTCGGCTCAGAGCCTGACACCTTTGGTTAGGTGGATCCACTTCATTTATTGAGCGATTATGACCAGCTTGTCACCAACTCTGGACAAGGGCTGCCCCCCAACTTAACGAATCTTATGGAAAAGATGTAATTCTTAGAGTAAAGGTGTGAAAATGGTGGCGGGAACACTTGTTCTCCAGCCTCTGGGTGTTTGGAAGACAGCTTAGGGTTACTCTTGTCAATGTTGTTCTAAAGGATCTTGGTGTGTGCTACCTTATGCAGGAGTTGCTCTTCGTTCAGTCAGAATGTCAGGTGCCCTTCCAACACTACACTTGAAGATTGAAGTTAGAATGAGGTGGAAACTTGGGAAGTTATTGTCGGTCCTCAGGTTCATGTTTGCTCATGAATCAACCAAGGTTTTTATTGTTTTCTGTGATGTTTTCTGTCATTTGACATTTTGTTGTTTGGTGTTAATTAGATTTTCTCAATTTGATTAGTTTATTTTACTCTACATGAATCAAATTTCACAAATATGTGATGACTAAAAGTATGATTCATTTCACCATTACTTCTCAAATTTCAAACTGTATCTTCTGTCTGGAGACCACAATGCAATAGCTGGGGCAAATCAGGTACATCCTTCATTGTCAGCTTGCTATTTAATTCTCATTGTCAGCCCAATTCTCTGTTTGTTCAATGCTTACCCATCCAAACTGATCGGATAAGAATAAGCAGTTAATTTCCTGTCTTAGTCTAAGCGATGGGATCTGGTTAAGTACAAGATGCGCCAGTATGTGACTGACACAGACAAACCACTGATTTATTGACTCCTATGGTCCCTGCTAGAACTGGACTCCTCTCCTCTGTGTGTGCCCTGAATCTGCTTCTCTGTATTAGATTCTGCTAGTTTTATGGTAATTTTTCCGTAATAATACAACTCCCATTGACTGGTGGTTGTGAGCGCAGGCTGCGAGCAACATTTGGTATTGTTGTCGGGTGAACTGAGGTGAACTGGAAGTAACTCGCTGAACTCTTTACATTACTGGAGCTGTATTGTTGCAATTCTTTATAAGATGAGTAAGAAAGCTGCCAATAATCTCCTAGTTGTACCAGCTTGTAGCAGGTCACACGTGGCTTCGATCCATATCGAATATAGACAAAAGAAATATCATAAAAATGGAAATTGCACATATTGAAAAACAACAACAGTTGTGCCTTTATAATCTTAACATTTTAGAAAGTATTTTTTGTGGTAATTTTTCAATATTATATGAAAACATGTCACTTTTTTACAGTTTTAACAATTTCTGCATTACTGTGGTATATGAAAAAAAATATGTCACGTTATGGAAATATGTTATAATATCCAAACCAATGTGAACAAAATAAGTTAAATTATCAGTTTTGTATGCTGCATATGCTTGACCAATATAGGCTGACCAATGACAAGATGTGAAGTGGGAACTAATGACCGGATGGACTTGTGACCCTGATGCATATATCAGTTGTCTGTGGACTCAGTCTGTCACAAGGAGTCGGGTTTATTAGGTCCTCTAAGTGGGATAGATGGTAAACACAAGTGGAGGAGTTGGGATTAGGCCACGGAGAGGTTGTTCTCTACATACCAACTAGTATATGCACTCACATACTGCAGGTTGTGGAAGCTAATCAATAGGAGAAGGGAAACATCAGGCTCTTAATGAAATCCTATATCTCAACTAGCAATGTATAAATCAGTGAGATTTGCTCTGTTCACTCTCCCTGCCCCTCGGGAGAAGAGGAGGGTTTTATTGACTCACGGACTCCTTGTCAAGTAGGTTACTAGGGCCCTGTGGAGGAGTTTGGTTAGTCCTACAGTAACATGTTGGTTTTACAAGATTGACCGAGATAGGAGCGATAACAGGCATTATTAGTTATAAAGAAGGATTTTTGAAATGTTGGTTTAACAAGAATCTCTTGATTGGAATAGTAAGTCATAAATAGCTGAAAATATTGGCATCTAAAGATATTGTGATATGGAACTATAAAATGTTTGTATAACCAGAACTATTTGGATATAAGCGACAAACCAAATTCTTTGAATTCAATTTAGAGTCTTAATGTGCTGTTCCACACATGATGGTCTTGGAATGGAACAAGAAACAAACCATATATAGTTGAAAAGAGGGATATCTCATAAACAAAGGTCTTGTAATTTGATACGAAACAATTAGGGTCGCTATGGTAACTTTGAAATATGACAAGGCTTCTGACATATGTTCATTATTTATTCAACAAATATTGAACTAAATGGAAATTTGATGTTAATTAATGATACTATTTGTATTGATATGCAACCTGTTGCTTTATTATGCTTTCATTTTGCTCAAGATGAGTTGTCCACTTGTTTCCATAGTTACCAAAACTTGCCATGCATCTTCTCCTAGACAGTGACGATAAAGAAACAGGTCTCATTGTACAGATATGCTGTTCTAGTCAGCCTCTCTTTTTCATTTCAAACTGTCCAATCGGGAGATATAAAAGTGTCTAATTCAGCCCTGGTGGGACATCTTCAATTTGGTGTAACCACGGTGACGAGAGTTTGACTGATTTGAAAACCAGAGTCCTTCAGAAAGTTTGAAAGTAGACAAGTAATGGAGTTATTAGATTTTTAAATCGCATTACAGCAAGTTGTACGTCTGTAGTTCAATTTGAAGAAAAAATATATATAACCACTCTATAAATTTGATCATTTAAAATTCTATTTTCACTTGGATTGGTAGTAAATGCAATTGAACTAAAAAATGAAGTTTGTACTTGAATGCTACAAAATCAAATTAGAGTTGCAGAAATATCAATCATTGGAATATATAAATGAGCTTTGTTTTCGAAATGGACAGAAGTAATCACACCCAAATGATTATTTCCTCATTTGTTGAAATTATGCTATTATTTTCAAATTTGTTCCACAGATGAAATTTGTTAAAAATTTAACTCATGTAAAGTCAGTGATGTGGAAAACGTCATAACCCGGAGACATGTTTCCAGTGAAAGTCAGTGGAGTGTGATCCAACATGTGACGTGAATGATCACAGGGTTACTATTCCTGTCGGAGAAGGAAATTTGTGGCGGTATAGTTCATCACATGTAAATTAGAGGGGTTCCGGCCATGGGAAGGGAACATGATGAAATTGTCTGATTAACTCTCATGTTTTGGACTGCCTTGTATCCAATGAAGCTTAACTCAACAAGAGTTTAATCATTTAAGTCGACTGTCGGCTATTGGTAACTACAAATTGAATCTTTATCTGGGCGTGCACAAAATGAAAAGTCTGAGATGAAATTGTCCAAATAATTCCATAATTTCCACTTTCGTTCAAGTTAAGTCCTTTTCAAATAATTCCAACAACTGGCGCTATTAATCAATGGAATTGGTAATGAGGCTATGAATAATTACTTGGTCTGCGGAGAAGGGATGTGGTTGTGTAACATTTCATCTCGTGCATAATTAATGAGCGCCCAGGTGTTGATTGGGTATTGTTCACCTCAGATCTGCCTCTATCTTCAAAGCCTCTGGTGCTAATCTCAGTGTTGCATGTCCAATTGATAACGTGGCCTCTCACACATGAAACATTAACATACGTCTTGCTCTTGTGCTGCCACAGACAGAATAGTTAACTTGGACACCAATCTGTTTTAACAAGCCTTTCAAAAAATGTCTAATGTAATTGGAGTTTAATCAGGAAATTTTTCAGCTATGCAGATTAGATTTAATGTAATTGAGTAATTAGCATGTGTTTCATACAAGACAATCGTGATCCACTCCCGGTTTTACAGAGTGAAGAGGTTGCATATAAGGGTTAATTTGCATATTTCAACCAATTTAATTTTAGTTTAGAGTATCAAAATTCAATTTTGATATTAAGACTAGACCAAGGGGACTCCTGATGAGGAAGTGGCTACATCTCTTTGTGCTGTACAGGAGGACAGGTCAGGGGGACTCCTGATGAGGAAGTGGCTACATCTCTTTGTGCTGTACAGGAGGACAGGTCAGGGGGACTCCTGATGAGGAAGTGGCTACATCTCTTTGTGCTGTACAGGAGGACAGGTCAGGGGGACTCCTGATGAGGAAGTGGCTACATCTCTTTGTGCTGTACAGGAGGACAGGTCAGGGGGACTCCTGATGAGGAAGTGGCTACATCTCTTTGTGCTGTACAGGAGGACAGGTCAGGGGGACTCCTGATGAGGAAGTGGCTACATCTCTTTGTGCTGTACAGGAGGACAGGTCAGGGGGACTCCTGATGAGGAAGTGGCTACATCTCTTTGTGCTGTACAGGAGGACAGGTCAGGGGGACTCCTGATGAGGAAGTGGCTACATCTCTTTGTGCTGTACAGGAGGACAGGTCAGGGGGACTCCTGATGAGGAAGTGGCTACATCTCTTTGTGCTGTACAGGAGGACAGGTCAGGGGGACTCCTGATGAGGAAGTGGCTACATCTCTTTGTGCTGTACAGGAGGACAGGTCAGGGGGACTCCTGATGAGGAAGTGGCTACATCTCTTTGTGCTGTACAGGAGGACAGGTCAGGGGGACTCCTGATGAGGAAGTGGCTACATCTCTTTGTGCTGTACAGGAGGACAGGTCAGGGGGACTCCTGATGAGGAAGTGGCTACATCTCTTTGTGCTATACAGGAGGACAGGTCAGGGGGACTCCTGATGAGGAAGTGGCTACATCTCTTTGTAATGTACAGGAGGACAGGTCAGGGGGACTCCTGATGAGGAAGTGGCTACATCTCTTTGTGCTGTACAGGAGGACAGGTCAGGGGGACTCCTGATGAGGAAGTGGCTACATCTCTTTGTGCTGTACAGGAGGACAGGTCAGGGGGACTCCTGATGAGGAAGTGGCTACATCTCTTTGTGCTGTACAGGAGGACAGGTCAGGGGGACTCCTGATGAGGAAGTGGCTACATCTCTTTGTGCTGTACAGGAGGACAGGTCAGGGGGACTCCTGATGAGGAAGTGGCTACATCTCTTTGTGCTGTACAGGAGGACAGGTCAGGGGGACTCCTGATGAGGAAGTGGCTACATCTCTTTGTGCTGTACAGGAGGACAGGTCAGGGGGACTCCTGATGAGGAAGTAGCTACATCTCTTTGTGCTGTACAGGAGGACAGGTCAGGGGGACTCCTGATGAGGAAGTGGCTACATCTCTTTGTGCTGTACAGGAGGACAGGTCAGGGGGACTCCTGATGAGGAAGTGGCTACATCTCTTTGTGCTGTACAGGAGGACAGGTCAGGGGGACTCCTGATGAGGAAGTGGCTACATCTCTTTGTGCTGTACAGGAGGACAGGTCAGGGGGACTTCGGATGAGGAAGTGGCTACATCTCTTTGTGCTGTACATGAGGACAGGTCAGGGGGACTTCCGATGAGGAAGTGGCTACATCTCTTTGTGCTGTACATGAGGACAGGTCAGGGGGACTTCGGATGAGGAAGTGGCTACATCTCTTTGTGCTGTACAGGAGGACGGGTCAGGGGGACTTCGGACGAGTCCTGTCTTGATCATTTGGAAATAATTCATCTTTCAAATTATTGATTTTCAAATGTTATGATAAAAAAATCTTTGATGTTAAATAAAGCACTTGCTAGATAAATTCCATAATAAGGTTTAACCTTTTATTGTGATAATTATCAGCGGTATAATTATATTTTTTCTTCAGAATTTCTCTGCAGTGAATTGTAGTTTATTTAAGAAGCTTCTCTATTGGAAGAGCTTGTATGAGAAAAAGCAATGGAGATGTAGCGAGAGTGAGCCACATAAATCATAATCAGCAAATTACTGTGTCATTACAGCAACATAAACAATAGCACTGTAATCTACTGGTAACACGACATGTAAATTGCTTGATGTATCACAAACTGTCATTGTAGCATTCTTAAAGTAATGACCGGAGTGAAGTATCATTATGCAGTAATCACTTTCTCTACAAGCCTGTTCAACATTGTTCCATCGTGTATGGCAGGCTGGCAGATGTAATTCAGAACAATGGGTTTGACCAGAGGGATTCAATATTGTGTGACAGTGTTCAACAATGTCTGACAAAGGGGTAGCACTGTAACAATGTGTGACTGTCATGTACAATGTGTAATAAAGAAGGAACAGTTACAACAATGTGTAACTGAAAAGAACCAGTTACAACAATGTGTACCTAAAGAACCAGTTACAACAGTGTAACAGAGAAGTGGCAGTTGATACGAGCAGTAGCAGTTACACCAGTGTGATACGATCAGGCACCTGGCATGCTACAACTCATAACTCGGGCCACATCAATAAGAGAACACTTTGAAGGTCTGTCCTAGTAAATATGTGATGAGAGATGGGTCACCTGTGACTCATGTTCGGACATAATTAATTAGTCAAGTGTCTCAGGTAAAGCGTGTGCAGGTAAGGCTGTGTAACTGTGAGATGAGTCACTGCGATCAAGAGCTGACTGCCAGCGGATCGATGTCTGTAAGTGAAGCTACCCCTCTGTTCAATGTACTGCTCTCATCATTTCATAATTCTCTCTATAAATGATGCAGTGGCTACTTACGCTCCAGTTATTGTATTTCAAGACCGCACTGAATCATCCCAAGTCATTTCTCAGATGTACAAGATTACATATCATTTGATATTTATCGCCTATTAAATTGTAACTTGACTACTGGGGTGTGATCAGTTATGAGCCGAAAGTGAACGTGAGGAATTACTCACAGAGTCTTTAAGGGAATTGAGATGAATAACAGCATTTAAATGTCTCCTTGATGGATATCTTTGTAACTGAATTTCAAATCCCTAAGTGCAGGTTTTACTGGAAATTGTCTAATCATATGAATACATCTTACTTAAATTACTTACATTGTGACTTAAGGTATTCATTATAAATATTATATTATTGTCAATCTCAATTATGGTGATGTCATATATTCATTATTCATAAGAGGTAATGCAAATCATTTGAATACCCAGGAAAAATGAAATTAAATATGAGTGACTGTCAGAATGTGATAAGATTTCAGGAGATCTTTAGGAATTTTTCCGATCACTTTAAGGTACCTGAGCAGTTTTAGAACTCTAATTTAGCGTTGAATCTAGCTGAGTGACCAAGAATGTAGGGATGTTCCTGCCTCTCTTCCCAGATAGAGATCACAGTGTCTGGTTTGTGTCAGCTCCAACCAGCTGAAGATCCAGTCAGATGGCCGGTAGGGACTAACAGTTTGTTTCTGTAGGTCCCTAAGTATTATGGCTCCGTTCAAACTTTCTATGGGTACCTCAATATTATGGCTCCGTTCAAACTTTCTATGGGGGCCTCAATATGTTGGCTCCGTTTAAACTTTCTATGGGTACCTCAGTATCTCTGTTGAAGATTTTTCTTGGTGCCTCAAAATCAGAGTTGAGTTCAAGTTTGGTAACTAGGTATCACATCTGTTTTGAATCTTTTAATGGTACCTAAGTATACCTGACTTAATGGTACCTAAGTATACCTGACTTAATGGTACCTAGGTATACCTGATTTGAAGCACTTCATGGTACCTAGGTATCATGGGTATTCAGTTGCTTATTGAATTATGTTGATGTCGAATGAGAGGTTTTTGTATGTGATAGGTATAAACAACTCTCATATCTGTGTAAATGCCACCTTTTTAAGTAGAATTTAGAATCAATAGATTTGCAAATGAAATTCCTAAAATTAGTTTTCATTTCCTCATTTAGCTCTTTTATTACACATATATATTATTCATCCCCTTAATGGGGCCGTATCATACTCCATCTCTTCCAACCAGGAAATGCTATCTGTCGTATTGAGTGGAATTATCTCTTCTCCTGTGAAGAAAACTACACTGATTAATCAATAGGCATTATGAGTGGAGATATCTCTAAGCCTCTCAACAATATCAACCGCAATCAAATTGTATAACATTTTCTTCCAAACATTCCACAGGTGATTAAACCCTTGTGTGCATGTTTGTTGACAAGGGGGGTCATCTTATGTACAGTTAGAGATAATTATAGGATAAGCCCCGGACTATAGGTAGATAAGCCAGATAAATCCCAGATGATGTATAATCTGTCCTGGCCAGTTGATAATGTTGATAGCAGCCATTAGTCAGTCGGAGAACAGCTGGTCACTGGGTAGTGGCTATAGACAGGTTAGTGGTTCTGGACCAGGGTTGACTGGAAGACGGAGCAGGACAGGTGTTGAGGGGCACATCACTTACCTGGACAGGTGATCGGACAGGTACATCGTCAACTCAGTCCTCAGTTTACCTGCATTCCTCATAGGCTTCACGTGCACCTGGGGAGGTCTGGAGGAGGACTCGGAGTACAGTGTACAGATGTTACAACGGTGGAGGACTAATTCATGGAGCAAAAGTGAACCTGCTGATCACTTGAATTTCAAAGTTTGATTCTGTGGTTGTTCAATTCATTCAGGGAAATACTTAGTAAACAATTCGCTTATCAACTTTGAGGATATCGGTTCAATCGGTTTTGTCCTGTGGTCCAGTACACTGTTAGTACTTATACCAATCTCCAGGTAAGATAACCCAGCAACTTCAGTATATGCAATATGGTAATTGTGAAAATGTGCTGATTCTGTCAATTAATGATTTGATGGTTGACTGACTGGATATGTTGTTTCATGGTTGAAGGTATGTACAAATTAATACTGTATGAATGTTGACCACAATTTGAGACTTTTAATGACATTACTGATGATGAAATAGAAGACATGTCTTCCACTGTTAATGAGACTGACAAAGGTCTGATGACACATTTGGTGGTCAGGTGCTAGCACAGATTTCTCCGACTTAACAATGAGACTGAGGCTGACCATCCGTCTTACTGCGTTTCCGTGGTGACTCATGGCGGTCATCAGCGTCCAAAGTGACCAATTGGACTGTCCACGATGTTGTTGTAGACTAGAGACACCAGGTGTCAGCACTAGGCTTATTGGTGTCAAGGGACCAGCAAGGGATCGGTTTTCACTGGTCAGCTCAGGAGTGTTTGGGTCTGTTCTAATTGAGAGTTGGGGTCAATTTTAAGGGTCAGCTGTGACCCTTGGTCCTAAAACATGAAATAAATTAGATGGTGTGTTGAGATTGTAAGAAGAGAGTTCTAGGTTAACCCTCTTGAAGACAAGAGATTTCTGTTGTCACTCCTGGGAGGTGAATGGCTGTGTGTGACTAAGTAAGTACTGGTTTGTCAGGTGTATTTAAGAAGACTGTCAGAACTTGTGTATTCGAGGATATGAACTCTGAGGTACATTGATTTATTAGGTGTTAGTCTTAAATGATGCAGAAATGGTTAAATTTCGCTTAAGTTGTGAATGTTAATTAAAATGCTTTTAGTTTTCATAATCAGGTTTGTTTTAATGGATGCATATGTGTCTCCTAATTAGGTAATTTGGACATCTCCTTTAAGTGCGTCCTATTTCAGCGTCAGTATTAGAGGTCTGTTCCCAAGATTCTTTGATTTTAATAAAGCAGAGTAAACTAAACAAAGATCTTGATAGATAAGTATCCAATCGATACATAAATATATCTACGTCTTTGTCCGACCTTGGAGGCATTGATGTCTAGTGGATAATCTATCATGTTATACAGTGAGCTCTGTGTGAAATAGAAGCTGTATACCGGTGGTGGGAGCTATAGGGCTATATCTACCACTGTTACGAGAGACTGATTCGCTAGTCTGTCTTCATATTTCATGCTACCGCGAACACATGCTCATAAATATCTCATATTTATATCTTGCTTTCAAGAAAAGAAAATCTTAATCCAGCCTATGTATCACAGACAAATTCCTGACTGTTGGATGTGTGATTATAATTCATGGAGGATAGTCGAAGGATACTATTTAGAATCTCTTGTCTAGTGGAGTACAAAATATCCCGTCGTAAGAATTCATCATTTTCGTTTCTTGCATGATGTTCTGTAATATTACGCGATGGAATTTATAAAATGGTAAATATAATAACATTCAGCGGCACTCTGCTAGAGGCTCTTCTCTTCAGACAGTATTTATCAGATCCAAAATGGTTATGTCTGCTTGACTTTATGAATAATGTGTTTTAATGTTCCTCGATCTGTGGCCTTGAATTCCACCAGAGGTATTCTCAATATAATACTCTTATCTTGTGTTTAGTCTGTGGCTCCTGTATACATTTATCACTATTAAAAACCCGTGATGATGAAATATGCATGATAATGTGAAATTTAACATTTGATAGAATCTTCATCAGTGAAATTTGATTCTTGTATCAAAACTCATTTATGGCTATATTCCTGTAATCTTTGTCTTATGAAACAGTTTGTTGTTAAACTATACTAATTTAAAGGTCGGACAGATAAAATCTGTTTTCAGTGCAAGAAAGAAGATATATTGTTTGAAAATGACATCCAACACCTAGATAAAATCCCTTTTAGGAAAATTAATTGCCGTCTGTAGCTCTGTGAAGACTATAATCTCTGTAGAGCTTCCAGTGTCAGTGTCAAGAACAATACCATCATTTACCTCGTCAAATTTTAGCTGCTTGAAATATATTTTCTTTTTTAGAGATCTATATATCTGATACATATTTCTTGTAAACTTAGTATTCATAACAATTAAAATCAATATCAAATTATTGTTGTCTATCTTTACTCTTTAGAGTTTTAGTTGTTTTTGGAATCCAAGATGTTATAACTTCATGTTGTTAAATTTTTATTTACGTCTGAAATTTTTCTTCATTATCATTATTTCAAGCTCTTGCATTATTTTCAAAACCCAGATAGCTTCCCTTGAACATATGCAATAATTCTGAGATCAGGATTCAAAGACAAAGATGGCTGAATAGGAAGGGATTGAGATTCACCTGTTTCCTGGCAGCCATCTTTGTTTATATCTACACGTAGGTCAGGCTGAGGTTTCTAAGAGGACAGCAGCTGGTTATAGGCCATCCAGCTGCATTTCGCAAATACTTCATTCTCCGAAGATAATTTTAGAATGCTTAATTCTTATCAGGAAGAGGACATAGGGGTTGGGACATGCTGGGTAAAGATGCCCTTGATCGTTGAAGGCAGACAGTCGAGTAATTGAACCAAGGTTTTATAAAATTGAGCAAAAAATTTAACTCATTGTTGATGCCAGCATGAGAATTATATTTTTTAAAAGGGCATTAAGTGAAATCGAGAGAGGAAGAAAGTTTGAATAATGATAAATCGGAATTGGGAATTATTTGACAGCCTTTCAATAAGCAGGGCATTTAGTGATGAGGAGGCCTCTCCAGGAAAGTAATCTTTATGAGTTCTAGCGGGAGAGCTTTCACGCAAAAAATCATAACATTTTTAATGATGATCTGTGAAATGGTAAATACAGATAAGCAATAATCAAGCAAACTTAGCTGATTAAAAAACTGTTGTGAAGATGGTAATGACTTTAACATATGGAGAAAACAAGATTTTTTCTTACCTGCATGTGCATGTACTGAGTTTATGCAAACAAATCGTAATGCCAATTTCAATCTCAAGAAATATTTTAATCAAATTCATAATTCAATACATGGGTTTCGATGAAGGTGTCAAGCAAAATTTTAAACTTTTATTTGACATGTTTTATAACATAAACGATTTGTTGGAAGAAATATTCGCGGAAACAGAGAATCAATGAAGTAAATTGGAAGTGAACTTAGCGGACAGCCAGTGCAAGGTTTACTAAATGGAACTGTCCTCTCTCAAACACAGAAGCACCACAAGTCCTCATCTCGTCCTTCTGTCCTCCTCCTAACCCTTATTGATTCTGATCAACTCACTCTTTAAAAATTCATTGCCTTCGAATTTCATGATTGTTGTTTTTGAAAAAATTATGCGGAAGTTAAAATTTTGAATAAGTGTGTATTGAGGCCACAAATTGCCAAGATTGGTTAGCGGTTTGTCAAAGCTCAGCCTTTGTTGACACTGGAATCTCTAATTCGATATGAAATATCCATTACAAAAACTACGAATAACTTTGGTTTGTTTTAACCCCATGTGCTTTGAAAAAAAGTTTAACATTATTAAGCGAGAACCCTAGAGACATTTTGTCCATATTTTGCCGTTGGAAGGAAGCATGTTATCACTCCTATTGATTATGAAACCTGATGAAGTCGTGTTTTCGCTCGGGCCACGATGCCACACCACAGGAGGAGAGAGCAACATGACATTGTTACCGGGGCCATGTGCACACTCCCTGAGGACCACAAACAACAGCTAAAGGTCTTCATCTTCGCTCGGCCGCCAATCACATGAAAGGGAAATATTTATAAAGCTGATTACTTTGGTTACAGGTAACGAACCTTCCTCAGCTCTGATTAGAACAGATAGCCGTCCACAGGTTAAGCCTGAATACCATCTGATCAACTGACGATTGTTTGGCAGCCATTTTAGATGTCATTATATTCGCACCTTAATAAAAAATGGATGAGGAGCAGAAACCCAAGATAATAACCCCGAGCTGGCAGCGCGGGGGACACAACAGCTAGCCCCTGGGCTCCGTGACGACCTGGCAACAACAATTAGTTGGCATCAGCGGCAGTGGTAGAAAGGACATCGCAGTGGTGGCTTTATCGGTCTTAGTGACTCTGTGTAGTGGACAATGTAGTGGAGAACGTACTGGAGGAAGTAGTGGAGAACGTTGTGGAGAACGTTGTAGAGAACGTTGTGGAGAACGTTGTAGAGAAAGTTGTGGAGTAGTGGTTGTAGCTGCTGGATGGGACTGAGGTCACTCAGGATGGTTAAGTCCAGGTTCGTGAGGCATCAGAGCTGAGCTTCTGTTTTATTCCCAGTCCCTTCACGTAGGGAGCACTCCGGGCAATAGTTCATTTAATTTCTGATGGATTTGCTGCCTTTAGTTGGTAATGTGCACTTTTTGCTGTTTGCCTGACTATTACATGATGAATCGTGTGGAAGTTAATCCACTGTGGAGACAATTCGCAGTTTTGTTTTTGTTTTAAAAAGCCTTCAACCCAGTCTTCAAAGCTTTTTTTCTGAGTCTTAATTTATCTCTTAGTCTTCACAGCTCTGTTTTAATGGCCTCATCCTCATTGATTTCATCTCCCAAGTCTCACAAGAACTCCTGTGTATCTGATACTAGCCAATGGTCAAGTGCATTAGTCCACAATCAAATAGAGTCCATTCTGACTAGTGGCGGCAATTTCATGCCACTTTGACGAGATGACGAGTGACCGGCCTGCATGTAATTGTGACGGAGCGCTCTGTACGAGAGTGTCATCGCTGGTTACCACCACTCAGTGAGAGAGAACTTGTCTTACACGTATCATGGCTTAGGTTTCCTGTGGGTCCGTTCACTAAACATGTCCTTTTCATTTGTGTATTACCTTTTATTGTTTGTCTAGGTATTACTTTGTCATTGTATTTTACTTATAAAGTTAAACAAAATTTTAATAAGTATTTTGTAAATGTTTGATTTTCAGTGAATATAGCTTCTTATCATCATGTCATCTCTGACACAACAGATAATCAGATGATAAATTTCAGGCTGGTAATGTTTCAGATATATTTCATTAGAAAGAAAATTATACAAATGTTTTGAGATTATTTTATTTCTTTTACATATATCGGACATATTCTAAATATGGACTTTTCTTGCAGGTGAATGGCCAGGACTTGTCACAGTCAAGCCATGAGGAGGCTGTAGAAGCGTTCCGTACAGCTCAGGAGCCCATAGTGGTGGAAGTTTTACGCAGGGTTAATAAGAATAAGATGAAAAATCGTTCTCCGACAATGGTTTCGATCGGAACACAGACGGAGGAGGATTTCTACTGTTACAATCGGCCACCCACACCCCCACCCGGATTTTACCCACTTCATGTCAGTGGGTGAGTACATGTTTTCATATTTTGATTATTCTTAAAAATATACACTTAACCACAAACTAAAGAGTTGCTTTTCGAGCTTCTTACCTTAATTTTTTCTCCATAAAGATATACAAATTTTATGCTAAATTGTCCTTGAATTGTTTAAAATTACAAATGTTTTAATTCTTTCTTTTGTGGTTTGGTATATATTTACTTTTTCTAAGCATGATATGCAGTACCGAGTCTCAATGGAAGCTCTACAGATACAGAAACCAAATTTCTTCATTTGGATGTGTTTTTAAATGGTTGATTACATTATAGATTTGTCTAGTCAGGCAAATGTTGTTTATTAGATTTTGTTTCTTGTAAAGTGGGTTTAAGTCTTATCATTTCCATGATTGAGTGAGCCCAAGTTTCTCCCAGCTTGTGTTACAAATTACTGGATAGATTGTGGGTGTTCTTAGTTCTCTCTCTGCAAATGTCTTTGAACTGGGAATTGGTAAATATTCAAGATTTTATCTGATTATTTTATTTACCTTTGACGTTACGCACAAGTGCAGGGAGAAAACCTCATATTTCATTGGAGAAGTAGAAACTGATTTGAATTATAAGAACCATATGAATGGTTTTAGTTTTTCAGCTCTAAACTTCTCTGGCTGGCTGCCTTGTGTATATGTTGACATAATTGTTTAATTCCACTCTCTCACTTCAAAGCATGCCGGGGTTGTAAACTCCTAGAGTAGGAATTCCTCCTCGGAGAAAGTATTCTTGAGTTCAGGAACAGGATGATGGATAAGTCTCTAATATCTGACCTGAACTTTTTCTCTAAAATTCATTGCATCAAAGAAAATAACACCAAGTGTCATTCAAGCCAATCTCGTCATATCATGTTTTACAGGAACCAGGACAAATTACTAGACTTATTTTTTTCTTTGAAGTTGTTGACATGATCTGACATTTAGGCAGGTTTATTCCATTTTATAAAATAGTTTCATCTCTGGTAACTGTATTGGTCCCAAAGCGTGACATTTGAGCTGAAACTCACACCTAGACGAAGGGTGTTGAAAACCTGGCTGTTTCCAGACTGACTCGTTGTGCAACACATGTACATCAACACGGGGTAGGAACATGGAGGAACGGAGATGGTAGGAACATTGGGAGGGGTTCAGACAGAGAGAGGGGTTTGTGGGGAGTTAGAGACAGTGTGGCATGCAATAGGAAAGGAGATTTGGAGGATAGGAGATGTATTGGAGACGATTTATATGATAACCAGGGAAGATTTGGAGGATAGGAGAAGGATTTAAGATTGTTTATGGAAACGTGATGATTAAGGGAATACAAAAAGTTTGAAGAAAGTTGAATTTGGAAACAGAGAAAGATTTGGGGGATGGGATAATTTTTGAAGAAGGAAGAAGAACTTAAAAACAGGGTAAATAAAGGAAGACTGTCCTAAGAGATAAGTTAGATGGGTTCCAGAAGCTATGATCGGTTAAGAATCTTATGTGAATTCATCAGCTGGAGAAGAAAGTAAATTGGGAGTTGATTGGAGAAACAGATACATGTTTTGGAAAGTGATCTGCAAGGGGTATATTCAATGACCTTGGAGTTGATTTGTAAGAGTTAGAGGAAAACCCATCAAGGAGACAAGAGGTTTGTGTCTGGAGAAAGTCTGGAGGGAGAAACTGGAGTAAGACCCAGAGAATCCAGGGGAGGAGGGGGAGGAATATGTCAAGAATCTTGGGGTGAAGAAATCTCAGGGAGGAGAAGATGTTTTTGTAAATTTCTGTAAATACAGCAAACATTCTGACATTTGTATAGCAGAACCAGAATTTGGACCGCCAATGATGAGTATGTTATTGAAATATGATTTTGCATCGTGAGTCCCTTCTTACATGCGTTTCTGCAGGTAGAACTTAGAAAAACTCCTTCTACCTCAGAACTCAGAAAACGGTTTCTTATCTGTTTTATAACCCGATCTGTCTTGTCGGGTGTAACAGAAGGAGCAGAGGAAATGCCCCATTGATAAAGTTATGAAATGTTGGTGGATGGGAAGATGTAATCAAGACTTCAAAGCTTCACACATCTTCCTCCCAGCAAGTTTGTTTTACAAGAAAATAAAACTGGAATTACCTGCGATAGGTTTTAGTTTTTTGGACGGAGATAAGGCGGAGTATCTTGGTAGGCACTGAGGACACGGGTTGGAGTGAGAGATGGATACTAATGACCACTTGGCTAGCTAGAGCACTGATAAGCAAACTCAACAGGTGAAATCACTGATTACCCATGGTGCATCGGTACGATTGGCGGCCATCTTAGCTAATTTCTGTCAAAAGGAAAGATATACTGAGTGTAGGAGGTTAGATATGACTGGAACACTTGCTTTCTAACTTAAATATGTGTTCTTAAGATACACTCTATATTGCATGACTCATGCACTGAATTTGGGGTCTTCGATAATGATAATCAGAGTTAACAATTTAACTCTGGAATTTTCCAAGATAGCCACTGTTAAGCAAGTTTCCATACCAGATAAATCCATTTATTGTGATTCCTGTTAATTAGCCACTCAGAATGCTTTATCTTTTATCTATTCAGAAGCTGAAGTGTTAGTTGTTAAGTAATATCTGGAGTTTAGCCAGCACCTTTATGACTTTTGATTAAAATTCTTATTTTGTACATAAGATGTTCTGCAAAAGGAAACACTGGACAAAAAATCTAGGGATATATGTAAATTTTTAAATTTTGAATACAGATTGATTCATTTATTGACCTACTGATGAAATATCAGTAAGCTAATATCCTTATTTATTTTATCCAGTATGTATTATAAGGCTTCATTTCTTAAATCTTCCTTTATATTCCCATTGTTACTACAAATGTCATTCTTATTCTTGAGCAAATAAGAAACACTCTACCCCTTTATCCCAAAACTTAAAAGAACCCAAATATTTTAAGTTTAGATCCACCGACCAGAAACTGCAGAATACACCATTAAAGTGGTCTACCAAAAATATCATGACCAAGCAATGTTACAAATTCCGATCTTACTCATCACCCAGATATTACAACAAAGCTTGTCTGAGTTTCCCAAAACAACCGTCAGCTGAAAGCCACACCACCCATCAGCCACCTACTTATCTGGTCTATATCCTACCACTACTTGACCCCCTCATCCAGTTTCTTTCTGGAATCAGGTTTTGTCCAGAGTTGCCCAAAACAAGTGAAATCCAAACGCTTTGTATACACATCTATCTGCTTATTTTCTATCTGACCTACACTAGTTTCCCAAAACTTAGTTCTGTCCAGTGCTGAAGTGAAATCCAAACGCTCTGTATTCTCTCTTTATCTGCTCGATGTTATTTTCTGTCTGACCTACATTTCTTGCCAAAAATCAAGTTCCTAAAAGTTAAGTTCTGACCA
Organism: Gibbula magus; assembly: GCA_936450465.1. Lineage (NCBI taxonomy): Eukaryota > Metazoa > Mollusca > Gastropoda > Trochida > Trochidae > Gibbula > Gibbula magus. The sequence continues at coordinate 75,426,832 of OW388296.1, read as the reverse complement.
AAACAAAGTTAACTAATGAAACAAGATCCAAATGTCCTCTTTCCTCCAAGCCAGGATTATATTCATTCAGTATCCCCACTTATACCTACTTCATTCCACTCAACCTGTATCCTCTAGTTGAAATGTTAGCAATATAAGATTCTTTGTTACTTCCTGCAAACAACGTTTGTCAAGACCTGATTCGGCTTCAGATCAAGAGGTCCAAGGTTCGACATCTTTATCTGCTGTGGAGAACTGTTCTACATGTAGTAAGGTTTTGGTGCAATGCTACACTGAATTTCAGTGCTGTACCATACATGGTTCGCTAGTTCCAGCAAATGCTCGCAGGTTTCACCACAATGCATTGCCATCATGGCATTGCAGGCTTTCTCCCTTCAATAATAGTAGCACCCATGATATAAGAAAAATACTCTTGAAAGTGGTATAAAACCCCAACTCACCTCAAACCACCTGGCAGTACCAGATCAAGGCTATCAATGGATAATTTCATTTTGAGATTTTGTATCAGTCAGGTTTTATCCAGTCCTCCAAAGCATTATTGTCTTTGAAAGTCAAACTTTACATTTCGATAAGAAGCTTCCAGTTACCATGGTGTTTGGATTTCTTGTCATGATGGAATCCACACCAATCTTCAGGAAATACAGTTGAATCTAAGTTTCTCCTCAACGTGTCAGTCTTTGAAGAGGACTTTCAAGGAGGGACATCTTGTTACATGTAGAGTAGATTTCTGTCAATATCGAAACCTACACCAGTTCTACACCAGTTCTACAACACTTTTACAGTCATGTAAGGAAGCTACCTCCACAACAGTCTTTGAAGTTCTAGGTGAGGATGTTGGGTGCAGGTCTTCAACTATCCTCGGCATGGCTTTCGTCTGTGAGGAAACCACGCATTTCCTGTCTAGCCACCCTAATGCAGTACTCTCTTGGTTAGCTTGGTGAAGTTGGATACTTTTGTAGGTAGTGGCAAGGTATTGCATAATAATAGCATCTCAGTTCGGTTGTGAAGCAGGCCCTTTTATACAAAAAGTATGGATGTCTTCCAGCTCGAAAAACTAAAACTTTAAACCATTCCACAGCAGAATCTTCCAGTGGTTATCTTGATATAAGAGAATGTTCTTGTGTTAATCACTAATGTATTGCATCACAATAGATACTAGGTTCTAAGTGATAACTGTAAACCATTGTAGCTGGGAAGCTGGTCATAATTTGCATCATAATCATCATCGTCGTCGTCATCATCATCATCACCATCATTATCTTCATCATTATCATCACCACCATCATCATCATCATTATCGCCACCACGACCACCGTCATCATCATAATGGCCACCATCATCATCATCATCATCATCATCATATAAACACTTTTAAATAGGTATCTGATATGTCACCAGGTGCTCATAAACGCTATCAAAAGTGGCAACCACGTCATATTATTATTCAATTGGGTTTTCAAGTAAGACTTGAATACAGTATACAAAGAGTCTTCCTATACAGAAGCCACACCATTCCTCTATAGTTCCACTTGGTTCAGCAGCCTCTGTTGGTCAGGTTGTTACAAGCTGAGATACTCTTGTAGGAGTAAGTTTAGTATAACCTTACAACAGGTCCTCAGTTCCATCCAGCCACATCTCTTTGAAGTTCTAGTCTAGGAACAACTCCATTCCTCAATATCCTCAGAGTTGAGAACCTTCTGGAGGTCATGTTGGTACAAGGCGGGATACTCTGGTAGAATCAGTGTGGTATAGCATTACAACGGGCTCTTGGTCAGACAATCCTGCTTTTACCTGGAGACTCCTGCTTTGATCTTCAGTTGTGAAACAGTTTCTATTATACAAAAAGTGTGGATATCTTCCTGGGAGGAAACACACCAGTACTGTACAGCTTCACCCTGAACAGCAGTGTTGTGATGGTCTCTCAGTCAGGGACTTTGATGGATTTGGTGAGGGATTGCATTACATACATATAAGTATTGGATTTCTCTTGGACATGACCTTTCCTCTCCTGCAGTTCTGCATGCTGAATCTTGAATTCTCCTTGAATCCTTTAAAGTATGAAGTATTGTTATATGTGTCAAAATTGAGATTAGGTTTTTAGTTTCAATTCCATTGCTTTTCATGTTTACCAACCTTTAACTCTTTAAATTTGTTTTAATTAATCTTTACATTGTCTTTGGTTCTTTCTATTCTGAAAAATCTCATGTTTGATCTCATTGCATCGACACCTTTGGTTATTCTTAGTTCATTTGAAAATCAGTAATTGCTCTGAAGATAAGCAAGATATTTTCCAGTGAACTCCACATGAACATGTCCGATATTGATAGTTTGGAAGAATATTGATACAAGACTGGTCACGTCTCGGACTCCATTGTACAGCGTGGTATCAAGTGTGTATCCACATACACCACTGAGCTAGGTATTGATGAGACACTGGCCATGCTAAACATGGGTTCCGCAATCTTTTCATAATGGTATCGATATAATTGGGAATTGGCAACTCCTTATATCAGTATTAATACACAAATAATAGTATTGTCATTGATTGGTCATATTTTTACGACTCTTTTTATACGGGAATGTTGATTGCAGTCGCAACTGTTAATCCAGTATTGATTCAACGTCATCGTTTCGCACTCTCTGGCTTGGTTTACATAAACATGAAATGCTAAACTTGTCAATATTATTCCAAATTCATGTAAATGTTTCAAATTATGGAGTGTTATTTCATTTAAATTCATGTATGTTTAGAAGATGAAGAAAAGTGACATTTATTCAGATTAAGGAATGTTTTCTGCCGAGTAGTTCCCTTTGATTCGGTGTATCACGGAACAATGCAATGGGAATTCAGGACATGTAGCACAGTGGAGAGGTTATCAGATTGTGAATGATTTCAACGTTGAAAAAAGTGGAAGGTACACGGCAGTATTAAGCGGATAATTTAAGTGTAAGAGGAGGGGTACTCAAATCGTTCAGGTGCCGAGAATATTAGCACTGTCGGATGGCGAGAGATTTATAATTACTGCCACAGATTTTGATGAGTTGGAAATGAGGGGATTGAGGCTCCTGTACAAACTGCAGCTAGGGCCATAAACTGTGGACTTCAAATAGATCTGCGGGGCCAACTAATAGCTGTTAATGGCGGTGAAGGCATGTGGGCACGCGACGCGCCTCGGAAGAGAAATGAGATGTTATTCTAACTCTCATAGACAGGTGCTTCCTTGGAGATGAAAAATACATGACCGTTTTAAATTTATTCGTAATTTTTTTGGGAAAAATTTAATGAATGGGTCAAATTTTCATAATGGCTTTTTCGTGTAGAGGTTTAGGAGATTTGTAAAACGGCAAGTTTGTTTGATAAAAAGTGTTTGTTAATGTCTGAATTTTTAAACATCTAAAACAGTGATCACAGAAGAGTAATTTCAATGCTGAATCAAGAAATGAATTATTTTGGTTGGTTATTTTCCACCTCGAGCTCGCCTTAGTATAATAAAAATTATATTTCGAATGTCATCAAGAAATCCACTTTCTCTGTCTCTAATTACCTGTACTAACGAGAAGATGTATATAGAGAGAGTTGTCAGGTACAATTACAACCCGATCCTGCTCCGCTGTAGAAGGATATCATGGAGCAGAGGATCGCCTGAACAAGCTCTACTGATCAAATCTAGCCCCAACAAACACAACATTGATGAATTGAAGCTGTCTGTTCAGGGTTATTACTGTTTCCAGAATTCTATCTCTGCCACTGACAGTATTATTGACTATGTCAGCTCGGTTACAAGGTATTAAATCTGTTAGAGGAGCTGTGAGTTAATGCAGTTTTACATCGTAGATGTATGGGGGAAATGTGCCAATCTAGCAGCCTGTCAAAACCACAGAATAGCAGCTTGTACCTCGATGGACATTGCTGTCTGCTGCTGTCATTATCTCCTGTGACCTGAATGTCAAGGTCACTCTAAGTCAGTTCACGTACTCATCAGAAACAACTGGTCATGTGACTATTCATAATATTGCAAATTTCATGAGCATTTTATTCACAAACCTCAATCAGCCATTTTTTAAAATATTTGATCTCATTTTGTCACGTGTCATCTAATGATATTCCATTGGCTCTTTGGCATGTAATAATCATGGAGCATGAAGCAAGGCTTGTAGAAGTGTGTCAGAAAGAGAATCGGGTGATGGGCATGGAGTGAGGAGGAGCGTACCTCTGTCTGATGTATGGCAGGTCAGTGCTGCCATCTGGTGGAGAAATCAGGCAGCACCTGCCGTCACAGCTCAAAGGCTGTGAGATGCACACAGTGAGCGGTGCCCCAGATGCAAATCTCATTGAGTTACAAGATGAAGCTACCTTTAGGCACAAGGGATAGAAGATGATCATGTTTTCCAAAACCTGAAAGAAGATCCTCTGGAAAAACAATGTCTGGTGCCTAAGGATTTCTTTCCTTAATTTTGTCCTTGACATTTCAGACAGGTTTCAAAAACAGTCAGTTACTTACTTGCCATTCTTTTTAATGTTTGAACATTGTAAATTTTTGTAGGCAATCCCTTTCTGTAAATTAGATTTACGTTAGCGTAATTGGGTGACAAAAAGCGGCGGTTAGCGATCATTGAATCACAGACCGAGCCGCGATCGGAAGAAGGGGAGTCAAATCTGCCAGAGCCTGCTGCTTGCTTTTTGACAGGCCGAGTTTTTTCCCCTGGTGAGATGGCAATGGGAGTAATGCTGATTAATTAAAAGGTGATTTCCTGCTTGATTTAGCACTGTTGAAGTGGCAAGAAAGTGGGAGATGCAGGCGGGGAGAGAGTTTGTCATCAATCTCGCGGTGACACGCACACCCTCACAGGACCACCTCGCACATGCAGTTAGCTTTAACCCTCCATGTGTCGGGTGATAATGAAAATATTGTCATGTCATTGTCATTCTTAACCCTTAATGTACTGGGGTAATATTGAAAATATTGTGGTGGTGACCAACACATTAGTTGAGTTATGTCCTTCAGAGGCTGTTAGTTTTATCTTTAGGTTAGTAAGGGTAACGTAGAAATGTAGCATATTAACCTTCTTAAGCAGTATTATTGCAGGAAAGTCTATTTTAGCATCATCAAGTTGTGACTCTTGAATTTCAGAATGGTTTAGCATGCATTAATGACTTGTGCATGTTAAGGGTTAACCAGCAAGCAATTTTACAGAGATAAAGAACTTTGATATCCTTTAGGTATAAAACTTATTTTTCTATGAAGTTATCAAACCTTTGTGAAAAAAAAAAGCTTATACATGTAATATATGAGTTTCTGAACATGAAATGATTGTAGTTTATACCTGTGGGGATTTAAGTCGTCTTTCTTGGGGAAAGCTAAAATGTATCACAAGAACAGCTAGAATTCAATAATTTCATATTGTCATATTTTTAGATATAAAAAAAATGAAAAAAGAAATGTTTGGATATGAGACTTCTTCAGAGTTTTTCTTGCGTTTGTTTGTGCGATTGTTGGAGTAATAATTAATGTCCCTGAGGCATGGTTATCTCCCTTTTGGAACTCTCTTGTCCAGTATATTAATAAGCTTAGCTAGCACTGCTGCGTTGTTTTGCCAATGGTTATATTTATCTTTATATCTGGACCCTCTTGTTTGAATATAATCAACAGCTTTGCCTTGCTTGAGGAAATACAGCCTTACTTCCTTGTGTGGAGGTTATTATATTAGAAAAGCTTCATATAATGAACTGGGCCAGAACAAGTTGGTTGTTTTCATTGATTTAATTAGGTTTATCTTGAAAGGCAAAACATACACAATATAAAAACAATGTGGTAATAACCCTGCGGATATAGATGTGGATGATATTTGAGGAAGTAATTTTGTTGAATTGTTGAATTGAAAAGAATTGCATAGGTTTTTGTAATATCCTTATTCTGTGTAAGAGCTGTAATTTCATGCAAAAGCATATCCACAGCTTTACTTAGAAATGTAATTTGTCAATGTTACACAAGTGAAAATGGTGATTACTTTCAACAATTACCTTTCTGATAAAGTATACAGAAATAGGTTTCTATTATGGTGAGCTTTGTAGTTTTTCCTAAGTTCAAGTGTAAAGCCAATCAAGTTCTGTCCCATTAATCAATACATGTTATTATTGAGAGTAGTCACAGTAGCATCGCAGTCAGATGGGAAATTGCCAAGTTGGCTCAAATTGATGAAGAACGCAGCGGAAGTGTCAAATCTTGTTGGAAAGATTTTTACCGCTGCATGCTTCATTACCCACGTGTAATAGTCAGCGATGATACTACAAGTCAACATGAAGCTTTCCTGCATTACTTCGTACACGCTGCCTGTGCTGCACTCATATGATATTGGCAATAAGACTAAGTGTTATTCGTATCAATAATATCAGACTTGAAATTCTTTCTTTCCCTCGGATGCCTTGGTACTGGGTGAGCTGAGCTTAATGAGTCGGATATTTTTGAGAAATTGGCATTTTCCTGAAATTGGAATGGTTATGATTGCTTGAATAAAGCTGATGAAATGAACATCGGAGGATATTGAGGATTTTCCAATATTCTGATTTTTTTTCTCTCCTAAAACAAGGAAAGTTAAAACATTATGTGTAGAAGGAGAGTTGAAGTGCATGGCTTTCCGATTTGAAAGTTGGCGCTTATTTGGCAAGTGTTTGATGAGCAGCTTCAAGAGGGTGCCTGCACCCCCAACAACGCTTCGCAATCACTTTTCATTTCCCACAATCCTTTCAAGTCAAATAACGCTGTTTGAATCAGGCCTTAACATTAATCCTTGCCGATCTTTGCAGAATGGAGGAATTGAGTTGAAAATTGGAATTTTTTTCTTGCAAATGCAACAGTATCTATTGATCAGAGCGGTGCGATGGGGGTTCAGCTCTTTTAGTAGTAGTTTTGTCGCTAAATGAGAAATCTCGCGTAATTTCGCCATCCTCTTGCATTGGGAGGATTTTCCACAATAAAAAGATTTTCTAAAAAAACATTTTGAAAAGGTGATAAGAGATAGTTATATGGGAACTGGTCCCCTGTTGCACTCCCATTGAGGGCGGCCATGTTGGATTTGATTATTGTATATGCTATAGTTAATCAGAATCAAGCTATTTGCCTGAATAAGTGCGAGGAAGCGAGCGAATAGAGAGGGTAAATACTGAGCTAACCGTAGGGATTTAATTAGCGTCCTATTGTACGCCTTTCAACATCCTTTAATTCCTATTTTTCACTTCAGCAGTCTATTTTTCTTATTCATCTGAGCACGGATTGCCTCTCTTTAACAACATGTAAGGCTGTTAGTGGGAGGCTGTGCCTTAATGCAGCACTCTTGTGTATTACAAATACCCAATGGAGAGGTATTGTGATTACCTTTAATTTGAGTGATTGTAAATATCATGTGTGTGGTCTCTATGAAGAGATGGAAATTCCTTGATTTCTCATGTTATTTAAAATAGCATGCCTTGAGAGACGAAAATATTGTTTAATGAGAAATTGATGGTTTTATAATAGGAGGTTAAATATTATGTTTGGATCATTTGAGAAACGTAATCAAATTACAATATGATATCTAAGTTACTTATGTTAAAACTACAAAGAGGATAGAAACATAATAGATCACACTTGAGTAACTTCTTATCCATACCGATGATGTCACTCTAGTAAGCAGAAGGCTGTTCACTTTACAAAACATATCCTCCTCAGCAAAAAATCTTGAATACACAAACTGAATCTTGAAAGATGGATTATTTGTAATATCTATCCACCATTTGGAGGCCATTAAAATTGTGTTGTTGGCCAAAAAAGCCATAATTTTGCTCGATTATGTGGAAAGAGGGAAGGAATGGCTACTTAGAGTTCTTGAGGGAAGTATATCTCCTGTGTTAGTGTGGGAGAGTCTGAGAGAGAGTCCGTTATTGAACACAGGTGCCAAGTTGGGGAGACCCTTCTGGTCTCTTTATTTAGCAGTGACATTCTACATCATTATGTGTCAATGAACAGTGTTCAAACTCTCAATTCCCAGTCTGCCCCATTTGCAGCACTGATTCCCAACTGAACAGATGATTCTGGAAATTGGAAATTGAAAAATGGGTTGTCAAACTGAGAGGTTTATTCTAAAAATGAAAGTAAACATTGTATTTACATTTCAACTTTTCAACATACCACAAGAGACATGCATTGATGTGAGCATGGAAAAAATGTTTGAGTTTTTCGTCTCAAGTATGTGAGAGATCAATTTTCTTCCTGTTTTCACTGTGAATATTTCATAACATGAGAGAAAAATGTTGCAAGTTTCACCTGTTCTGTTATGAATTAGGTCCTGAGTTTGAAGAATGTTTTCAGTGTTAACAAACTATGTAACTAGCCTATTGTTCTCTTGTCATGGAACGATCTCAAACCTTTTCTATGCAAGCTTTCTCAGCTAACCTGGCTAACAACGAAAACATCCGAGACCTGTGATCACTGCTCCAACCTATAGGACAACTATTTTCCCATTCATCATTCTGACATATTTCATATTACATATCACCGATAATGTGGAAAAGATGGGCTGAGCCCTTTCTCAGTGAACATACTGAATAGAAATAGACAAAGGTGAGCACCTTGCAGAACCCATTTATCCGCACTATGCAGTTTATATCCTAGTTCACAGTCCAGGCTTTCATTATGTGCAGGGAGAGGTGTATGGATGAATGAGTTCAGTCAGGGTTGTAATTATCAAGTTTACAAGTTAAATTTCTTCATAATAGAATTTTCAATTTTGACAGGTGATAATCTTTTTACGCTTGATGAAATTTGAAGTCTTTAGGGAGTTTGAAAGGTCGTCTGTTCCATGCATCTGAATTTGACGATTGTGTGATGATTTATTCATGATTTCAGGAATCTGTCAACATGCGCTTTTATTTCTGCACAATTTTGTTGGACTCTTTAAATTATTGATACGTGGTATTTTCATCGATTACTCCAGAAATAGAACTTTGTCCAAAATCAACAGCTTTTTCACTGCATGGAGTACAGGCCAAACATTTGCTATGAATAACATACCTCATTGGTAAGTAATCTCTAGATTGTCTTGACACTTGAAACAAATTTGTTTTAAAGTTTTATATTCTGTGTGACTATTTATATTATAATATATTTGTTGTGATTGTTCTATCAGTATCATGATAGACTTGAAATCCGTAGCATCTGCCATTTAGTCATATTCTTTTAATATTTAGTGATTGTATTGTCTTGTCCGTAAACTATACTCATTCTAACAGGTCAAATAATCATTCTTTAAACATTATTTTATTTACTACATTTTATTATTATCTAGGACATTTGCAATGAAAATTACCATAGGTATTTACTTATTAGTAAATAAATTTAAAAAATAGTAAATAAACAAAAATGAAAGGTAAATTTACTATCAAAAACTCATTGCAGTGAAAGAATGATACATATTTTTCTCATTGACAGGTTAATGACTAGCCAATATTTAGTTGCTTGACTGACATACATACATACATACATATATATATAAATCTTATGGTAATGATGTCCCAGTAATGAGTGCGAGGAGTACATAAATCAGGACATAGAACACCCAACCATTGCTCTACTTCTGAAATAAAATAGGACTGTTTATTCTGCTGAAAGATCGTGTTCCAAACCATCTCTCCATGCCATTCGCATCCACGAGCATGAAATGCATTTGGCACGGAGCAATCATGGAATGAGTTGTGCTCGCTTGGCAAAATGAGTGATTCTTCAAGAGATAGCCGTTAACCCTTGGAGCCGACTTCCAGGAACCCGAAAAGTCACCGAGCCCCATCTCGCATGATTATGTCCCGTAAAAGAACATTGCGAAATGGCTGTTCATCACTGTCGCACTCTGAGGACCCACTTTCCTGACAAAAAGTCATTTTCAGCCTCTCTAAGACTGTTTTGGGATTACTCGCTGGCCACCTCCATGTACCATGTCAGGACTGGGAGAAAAATGGATGCTCATTTTCCGACAAAAGACATTTTGGCGGGTTAGTTTCTGGCGTTTGGAAGCCTAAAAGAGTCTGTCAGGTTGGACTGAAGGATGAGAAGGTGGAGCAGATTATTCGGTCATCACAGCAAGGCAACACATCTGCCGCTGGAGATGCCTCCCTTCACCTCCCCCAACATCTTGCCTTCATTTTTGTCAAAATATTTGAACAATCATGTGAAAAGTTCAAAGGGCTGGGTCACTTCATTAATATCTGGTCCAGGAAAGAAACGTTCTTTGTAATGTTGTGTTATTACATTTTTCACGTTGTACAATTTGAACTTAATTATATGATTTTGACAAGGCAATTTGGCTTTATAAATTGGATGTTTCATTTTCTTACGAGTTGGTTGATGACTATGATTTTCTTGTTAGGCAATCCATCATTTTCCACTGAACAAAGAATATTCAAATAATAAGAATTCATTTACAGGTTTCGGCAAAATGTTTCAATTAATGGAGATGTGGCATGTAAACTAATAACAGTCACTGCATTTTGTTTGATCAAAATAAGGAATGAACTAAAATACATCTTGTACCATAAACAAATTGTTTATATACATAGATATATTTTTGGAACTAAAAACATGTTTTATGTCAACAAACTGTGGTATTTTACACCTTAGAACTGATCTGGATTACTCTACTGATGGTTTTTGTCAAGAAGCTGGCATTATTAGCAAGATACCATTATTCATGTAATGGAATTCACTTAATTGGGAAAGTGGGGAGTATTTGGCTGCAGGGGTTCAGGGTAACAGTTGAGAAATTTGTGCTTCTAATTGAAACACTAGCCATGAGTGCAATACCTCCCGGCTACAAATTTAACATTGCAGCAAAACTAATTGAAATTGCAAGCTTATGCGAATTTGGGCATTATTAATAATTTTCAAATTATATTTTTTTTGTTCAATCATGCTGTTTGCAAATGGGAAATTTTATAAATTTATATTTTCAGGTATGGGCTATTTTCAATGATATGAAAATAAAAAGTGATGAAGTTCCTAACAGCTCTTCAGTTTCTTGTATTCCATCTAATATGACAAATGTCAATATTTTAAATTAAAAAATTTTACTAAATATTCATATTGAATGAAAAATTACTGTGAAAGAAATTATCCATTTTAATATGAATATGATCAGATTAGAATATGATCCAAAATTCTTGAAACTAGGTCAATTAAGGTATCTTTAAATTTCTGCTCTAGGTTTACATGAGAACAAATATTGATGGATAGTGAGTGAAAAAAATTATTTCAAATAATCAACAGTTACTGTTCACAATCACAGCTACTGTCTTGTCTGACAGTCAACGTCCCTGTGTAGATAAAATGCTCCATGACAGTTCTTGCTGAGACATTCTTCTGTTAGACACACGCACATGTAATGCACATGCTTCAGACACTGCACATGTATATACTGACACCCACATCACAGAGTACACAAGCGTGTGACTTTATCTCTGTATATTCTGCTTGAGAGTGACTTCTAAAGTGAAAGGTATCCCTTGACTCTCTCCGATTACTTACAACATTATTTACTCTTTGCTTTTTTCTTGACTTAAATATGGTAAAAATCTCAAAAGGAAGTCTATATTTCCTCCATTATCAGTAAATCCAGATCAACTGAGAGTCTCTCTGAAAACTTGATGTATGATATACTATCAAGTGTTAAGAGATTGAGAGTAAGTCTAGGGTATAGTTTGTGGGTCTGGTTTGGATAGAGATAGGAGGTAGGTAGGCAAGATGGATAGGTATTCTGGTTTAGGTTCACCAAACTATTCTAATTGTCTGGAAGATCTGGACTTGAAAATATTGGGTTGATTCACTCTGGAATCCCTGGAATTGGGCTCTTTTTTGGGCTTTGATTGCCTTGTTAAGCATGTTGGGTCTTCTGGTGGTTTGATGTGGAGTTACTTATGTTCTCTAACCATGTTGATGGAATTTGCTTGATATAATAATCATTATGCTTTTAAAGTATTTAGATGGATTTGGTGTGTTCTGAAGAGATAAGTGGTCCACATTGTTGAGGCTAATAGAGATACTTAAATATAAAGTGAATACCTACATGGTTTGAAGGGAACCAGACTTTCCAATTTAAACAATTTATGTACCTCTGCATGCTATTAGAGCATAAATTTCTTTTTTTAATATATAAACAAATTCTTCCTTCTTTTAAAAGTTTACCTGAAAACATGGCCTTTGATAATGATTCAATAGAATATTCAAGTAAAGATTTGGGAAAAAGTCATGAATTCTTTTAGATTTTGATTAAACGTTGAAAAATCTCGATCCACACCTCACTTCATCGAAGCTGAATATCAAACATCAGCATTTATTGAAATGTTGAAATGTCTCAACACCTTACCTCATGGAAACAAAATGACAAACATCACCTTTTCCTGCATGTTTCAAGTTTGATAATCCAGGGTTTATGAACAGAGTCCGAGAAAAGAGCTGACAGAAGCTAAGCAGTTACTGATTCTATGTAGTGAGAAATACCAAAGTGGCACTGACGGATCAGAACTCAAGGGAACAGGGGAATAAAGCGGTAGAATATAGGTTTTACTACCTGCGGCAAAGATTACCTCGGACAGTTAGGAGCAGGCAGGTATTCAGGGTGAGCTGGGGAGAGGCAACTCGATACCGCTATAAACAAAAGGGAGGCAATTCTGTGTCAGCGTAAGGAGTCTGTCCATATGTCTGTATCAGTTATGGAACCGCCAAACTCTCAACATCACTTTGACTTGGGTTCAGATTCTCATTTCCTGATCGAGTGTGACAGTTTGGTCTTTTCTTTGTTCTATGTTGTTGATGTGATAACTCCATGACCTCATCAATATTCGTGTGACCTCTCCACATGCTTTGAGTGTTGTAGTACGTGAAGGGAGGGGTACGAAAGAATATTCTCTTTGTGTGGTATATGCTCACATAACACACATGTTTAGAGTACGAGGAAAGAAAACATTGAAATAAGCTACATTATGTTTTAACCATATTCTCTGATCCTGCTCCCCCTCTCTCTTTGAAGTCCCTCAAGACGTGTTTACAAATATATGTACAAGTGAAAGAAAGATGTTAAAAAACTTTTACATCTTGTGACTGTATCTCAGCGCGTAACAATTGGATAAACACTGCAGCAGTGATACTATCACAGTTAAAACACTGGGCTGCAGTGATACTACACCGGTTGGTGTGATGCAACCATAACCGTACATCTACCACACCCATATAATAATCACAGCATCACAAATATTTACTTTTCCTAGCTTTTGTTTTTGTGAAAGCCTCTAAATATTTTGGTTTGTCCCAAAGTGAATTATCTACCCTTGGCATCCAAAGTTAATATTTACAGCAAACACCTGTGTTGAGTCTACTGATAATCTTTTAATACCTTACAAATATACTAAAGCTTTAATTATATGTTTTAGATGAAAAGAGTGGATGTGTGAAATTCTTAAAAGATTTGGGAAGATCAACATATACAACTATTCAAATTAGTTGTCGTTAGTTGTAGAAACTAACAATTTTCAACAAACGTTCCAGTATTTTTTTCACACCAAAATTCTAAAAATAACCTAACTTCTAATCAAATTTTTTGGCGGATTTGTCAAGCATAAATGATTGCAGTCTGCCATTCTGTTAGGTAATTAGCGACACTGACAACTTCAGGCAAGTCTAAATGGAACACTCTGCATTTTTTCACAATCATCGACACATGTCCATGTTCGCATCATCAATTATGAGTCGCTGGTTGCACAGAAAAAACAGTGCGCGGAGGAAGAAACTGATCAATTATTCTGCTATCCTTGTCTTGGTAGGTACTTAGTCCACTGTTACGTATATCTCTACATGATGAACTTACTTTGGCACGTGGGAATGAAATAATAGAGTGCTTGGTTTGATCATTGACTTGGGATCTTGCCCTATTGTGTTTTTCAAGTCTGGGTTTGTTTATTGATAGTAGCGTCTTGTGTTATGACTGTCAGATGACAGACCAACTCCGTGGTACAGAGCGATCGCAGAACTTGACGGTGGCGCGCAGTAGGAATAGACTTGTTTTTATACACTTCACAGGAAAAAGCTTGGTAATTTGTCCTGGGAGTTGTAAGAAGTGTGGCCGTGCGAGATAAAGAAATGACGACACCAAATTAGTCAGTTGGACGTGTGTAATAACATGGTTAAAGTTTGTAGTAGGAAAGTAGTCTTTCAGTATTCATCAAGTAAATGTTTTTGTATGATTGACCACTTAAAGTTACTTCTTTTTGTGTCTTGGCTAAATGTTTTCTCAGAAAACACTTTTTGTCTGTAAAGATTGAATTAATTCTATTTTTTGAATGATTTCAATTCCATTGAGAATTGTTGTAAGATAAATTCCGGCAAAGATTTCTACTTGTTAATAATACAAATCTTGATTGTTTTTCTTTTCCCTAGATTAAAAGTAAAATATCAGTATTTTATAGAGAAGGAAAATGTGCAAAATCATACATAGTAACACAAGAGATTATGTATAAACAAAATAATAATACAATGTAATAATGATAACAATATAATGTAACCAAAAGTGAAACAATGTACAGACCACAATAGTACAATGTATTACAATGTATATAGAAGACCAAGGTTCCCTTCTAAGTCAGAGCTTGTTTCTTGTTTCTGACTAGAAGGGTCAGAACTGGTTTGGTTTGTACTGAGTTGTGAGCAGCTTATTTGGTACTGCTTGGTTTGTGGTATTACAAAGTAAGTTAGCACTAGGACATGCCAGTCCTGAACAAGCACAGGGAAAGGCAACTCAGCCTGAGTGTGAGCTGGTGGTTGATCCCTCAGTGTCAGTCGGTGTGAGCTGGTGGTTGATCCCTCAGTGTCAGTCGGATGAGCAGCTCCCCAATTTCACATCAATATCGTGATATCAGCTGAGCCCCTGCCTGACAGACTGCAATGGTATCTCACTCCCCATCTGATTGCCTGCTTTGTGTTGCAGCCTCGGCCATGGGATGGTGAATAATATGCCACAATTTCATCCCCTTTTTAATCAGGAATGCTTAAAAAGTTACAAGTTGGTTTGATTGTCATTGTAATTAGGGTGCGATGAGATCGATTTAACAAAGTTATATTCTTATGTTTCAGTTTGTACCAGCCATCGTCACGGCGACCTGTGGCCTTCTCTCCCAGTGCTGACATGGGACTCACAGATATCGAGATGTCACACAATCTTGACTTTGACGATCCATACTTCGATGACAGGCCTTATGAGATGGAGTATGAGGTGAGTACACCAGTTTCCCATCATTTGATTAAAATTTAGTGATTCACATACACGAACGTGATTCAGTGAAGGACTAAGTTTGGAGGGGCTTTGTCCGGATTTGTCTATGGCAGCAAGTAGAATAGGCCCCATCTCATCTCATCTCTCCAGCATGGAGATGTAACAAGCCAGGAAACAGTCGTGTTCAATCAGGGGATCTATGAGCACGCTCTGATCCAGCTCAGAAATCCAATACATTATTAATAGAGAATGCCAGTGATTAGGTAGGCTTTCATTTGCGTCCCTTCTCATATGATGGTGCGCTGACGAGATCTCGTCTTAGAGAACAAGATGTTTGATCAACCAGTTGAAAAAAAATGAGCGTGAGGATGAGAGTATCGAGGCAGTTGCGGAATGTTTGATAACGACACGCCTTCTCGAGGCCGAGCCCGATACAATAGCTAGCTCTGTAATCAGGAAGGGATTATTCTCAAACTTCGGCATGATCACCTGCAAAAAGAACAATTCTCGAATCGACCTGTCAGTCAATGAAACCCTTTCATAGTTACAAATGTCGTTAGAAAGCGCTTGTTCTCTCAGCTTCGGAGCATTTTACGCTGTCAATCAATAGATTTGTTATAAATTGTCATCCCGGTGACAGAGGTGAATTCCTGTTTGTAAAAAGGTGAAGTCAAGCAAATACCGTTTATGAATAATAATAGAATGAATATGTAAATCTTGAATTTTGAACAAAAATGATATTTGATTAAAAAATATAATTGAATTTAAGTAATTGAAAAATCAAATCATTTAGGAATAAATTGAATCAATTTATTTCACAGTTCTTTTTCTGTTTTTATAATGCAGAGAGTAATTCAATACGCAGTAACGACATAAATCATTCATACAAACTCGTAAGGCTGATGGCAAATATGTGAATTATGTTTTTAATATGTAACACCCTAATAATGTAAATCAATATATTTGCATGGAGTCGCTCAACATGACATACAGTAAAACACAGGTGGAATCAATGACTTTTCTCCCACCATGTGATACTGCAATTATTGGAAACATTACCAGGATTTATGGCCCGTGAGCCTCGATTGTTGACAATCTACATTAAACTGCCTGCTTGCTGACGAGAGACTCCAACCATATAGCATGGAGAGGACGTAACTCTGATATCAACTCCTGGACAATAGTGTAACAAAGTATCCACTGTACAAGCTTACTAATGGTAACGGCTGTTCAACAAACAGATTTACTCCTAAACAAACTCACGGTTACAGCTATTCAACAAACAATTTAACCCTTAAATAAACAGAATGGGGAGTGACCGCTACATGTATTGAAAATGACCAGTAATGACTTCACCCATTAACGAGAGACCTTGACCATAAAACATAATTCTAATTGTACTACTGGACGATAATGTGACCAGAGCATCTTGTGTGCAAGCACATTTCCTTTAAACAAATACATTGATGCAAGCAATAGGGAGTGACCGGTTCAAGTAATAGAAGTGACCGATAATGATTTCACCCACTAACAGTAACGTCCACTCCTTGATTGGACAATGGCCATAGCCAATCAATAATCTAATTGCTGGTTTTCTCATTGACCAATGCTCCTTGCTGACCACAGCAGGTCATGCCGACATGGATCGAACTGACCATAGCAATGTAGCTTAAAGGCTTGTAAACTGGACATAAGAATATGATTTAGATTCTTTTACTGCAGAATGATTACTTGTCAGATTTCAAGCTTTATTGATATTGTCCAGGTTAAATGAAGGAATTCACGGATATTCTTCAGGTTATAAAGTAGTTATTTGAATATTATTTGAGTTAAAGTTATTTTTATATTTTCATTAGATATTCTTTATCATTCTATTTGGAGGTATTATCATTATTCTAAAACAGGAATATGCACAAGTGTTTTACAACCATGACTGTTTTCTGTCTTAATTAATCCTTTTTGATTCAGTTAATTATCTTTTGATGGTGTAGATATGTAGGTACAAATCTTATTTGCTTGGAGTATGTTAAGTTCTGCAGTGCTTTAAGCATTTCATCAGATCTATTTATTTCCTTGAATATTCCTTAGGGTATGAAACATAACACACCTACAGTGACAGCAGGACAACCATAGGAATAATGCATTGAGTTATTAATCTGTCACATTGACAACACGAAGAGGAACCACTGGGTGTTTGTCATCATGTTGTCATCCCACTGCAGTTGTCAGCAAAAGGTAGATGGTGACATTTTTATGTCTGATTGATGACGACACTCTCAGTGCCTGTCAAGGGAACTAGAAGATGGATCAGGGGGTGAATGATGTAACAGCGAGCAGGGAGGGTGATGTAACAGCAAGGAGCGGGGTCATTAGGTGCACCCCCCAAGTTGTTTGAAGTAAATGTTATATAACTGTATATTCAGTTGATAGGATCACCTTCCTTTAGATGTGTAGCTACTGTGCTACACAAACATCCCACCCAGAAACACAACCTGTTTCATTTGACCCAAGCTTCCACTTATATTTCATTTCTTCTTTCTCTTTTCTTCCTCCTTCCAATGTTTCTTCTTGATAATTTGAAATTTTCGAGCTTTTAATTCACTAGTTTCATAATATCATTTTCATATAGATTTTTTTTATCATAGATGTTGAAGATATCCATTTCATGATTCTTCATGACATGATCTGAAAACCTCATTTTACATTATATGATGACATCTTCACCAATATTCAGAAACAACATTCTTGAGCAAGCTCCAATTCAGCCTAAAATAATCACATCATCTTTTTTCATAATCTTTCATTCTTAATTTAATCAACTTCCTGAAATGATACCTTTTGATATAGATGATCTTCCATTCAACCCCGCCCCCTTGATTCAATCCCCTTCAACCCCCACACTGTTAATTCGACCCCATCCACCCACCCCCAAGTTGAGGATATTCTCTCATTACCCCCTGCTTTGAAGTGAGTAACTGTATTACATAAGGCAGCGACTGTAAGACCCGTGTTTACTCTGTGTAGGGTGAAGAGTACACGCAGTGTGTAGGGGGTGTACATTTGGCATGTAAATGGAGAAATATTGTGTATTCCAGCTTGTTTGATGTTTGATTGTGATCATTATCTGCAGAGTAAATAACACTGGAGTTTCAATACAACCCTCTTGATATGCGAGTGTATCTTCCACCTGGCTCGGCCGCCCCTGTGCTTTCCTCAGCTAATCGCTCTTGGCATTTTCAAATATCTAGCATTACATGCTTTCGAAAACTTCAATCACACATTACGAGTTTAAAAACTTGAAAATTTATTTCTGTTGAATTAAATAACATAATGTGCCTGATTTGAAAATTGCATGATCCTGATTTGAAAATTTTCAAGTTTCCTTGCAAAATAATTTTTTTACTTTGCGATTTTATGAAAGAAGTTGAAGAGCGACTAATGGGAAATTAGCTGAAGGAAATAGTGTAGGCTGACTGGTGAAGGCAAGTTGGAGTCTGATCAAGAAAGAAACGAGAGAAATCTACTTGAGTGTATTCCTTCAATTTGTCACGTTCGCGTAAGTCAGCATTCTCTCACATTAGCTGCCTGATGCTTCCACAAAAAGTAGTTCCGTATCAAGCAACTACGCCAGGCTGACAACGTTGAGAATTAGATCCAAGCATGGAGACTGAGCGATGCAAGTAATCGCAACATGAGATCAATGAGTGAAATTAACCGGAAGTATTTTATCTGGCTTGCTGGAGGCATACCCACTTCTTAGTGTCAGCAGTTTGATGGAACTGCATGGACAATAATGTTTTTGTTTCATGGCATGGAATCCTACCTCAATTTCAGCTAATGAGAGTAAAGTAAATATTGTTAGAACAGGCACCAACACCCCCCTTTGTGTTGATTATAAACTCTATCTCAGTACCTTGTGAAATTCCATCTGTTACTTAGCTGCAAAACGTCTCAGCTTTGCTGCTTTGATTGTTTTTCACAATTGTTCAGTTTGTCCTCTTTTTCTATACACAGTTTTCTAAATTTATCTTATTTAAAATATGCTTGAGATTAAAAGGTTATTTACCTTCCAGGTATTTTTTTTATATAGGTCACACCATCACATTCTCAACCCAGATATTTCCCCTCAAGGAGAATATTATATATAAGCCATGGCTAAATGCTGTGGTATATCTCCCGTATTTTGGTCTTACATATGGATATGATAGATTTTGCTCCTCAATCTGTAGAGGTAGACTTCTTCACCAATCACTCTCCAGTTGGTGGAGGTGGATTTTCTCATTTATGCAGTCACTCTCCTATCTATGAAGGTAGATTTCTTCACCAACTCTCTCTCTCTCCAATTGCTTGAGGTAGTTTTTTCACCTGGGAAGCAGCTGCCACGAAAGTTCATCATATTTGCAGGGTGTTGTAACATGACGACTGACACGATGTACATTTCTCTACACTTAATGCCAACTCTGATGCATTGATTCACACGAGTCTGTGCTAACCGCCCAGGCCGAACTAGTTGGATCTGAAGAGACGATAATCACGTACTAGCAATAGTCCTAAAAGATTATTGCTTGATGATTATTCACTTTAAAAATCTGCCCAGTATGAAGTCTAATCCCTATGGATGATTTTTATGCTATTATTGGCAAATGGATTACATCTGACAGGAGAATGGAGAATTTATAAGAGCAGTTGTGAGGAAGATATTTTCAAATGAAGAAGAGTAGTTGTAAGGATTATAGCGTGTGTTTAGCTGTTTGTTCTGATTATTATCTCCAAGATGTTGATCCTTTCTCTAACAGAACACCCGTGCTTAGAACGTGATTCCCAATATAGCTTCTAATGTTCAGGCTTGCGGCAGCATGGATGTGCACTCATTCAACAGTATTTTCTACTTCTTGATATTCCTAAACGATATCCTTGCCTTTACGATAATGATGTTGATATGTTCATAATCTTCTACAAGCTTCCAAGCATTAAACCATTTCAATTTTTAAAATCGCTAATTTGTTTAAAAAAATTAAGAATTCAACTTCACAAAAACATTTCAAATCCGGTGAAAATTTTTGCCTTTTAAGATGAAAATATCAAAATGGACAGGATTCCTATAAAGTTTGTGATTCAAGCAGAGATAATGGCATCACTTAATCTGAAATAATCAACAGCATCAGGTCTGCCAATGTTCACCGTCAACTCCCAGGGAAATAGTCCAAGCAATTATAGAATTTCCTCTAACTCGGCCTTCCTTAGCCTACAGAAAGCGTGGAAAAATTGCCACTTATATATCAATATCTCAACTCTTGACCCTAATTTCTGCGAATGTGCAAATCACCTTGACAAGGCTGGTGCCAATTAGCTGACTCATTAGCACCTGCGGCTGACGAGATAATGCTGACCATTGCTGTATAATTTAATCTTGAATCGTCAGTTTCTTGACTTCAAGTCACAGGAGAATCTCTCCAAACACTGCACAATTCTTGACTGTTCAACCTCCACCTTCTACTAACTCACGTTTAATTTGGTTATTTAGCACCTAATAAAGTTTTCCGTCTCAAATAAACTGTCCTGAGAAAGAAATGATTTTGAAAAAATGCAAACAAATTTAAAAGTTTGTTTCCCAAATTCCCTTTGGTTTCAAAGTTTATTGAAAATTTAACCATAAAAAATCACAAACCTTATTAACTAATCTCCCTGAGGATCCAGATTCAAAACAGTGCTTCTTGTCTGTTAAGGAAAATATAAGCTTGACGTAAAATGTCAAACGAGGGTTATATATTATCATAAATATTTGTTTTCATTAATTCCCCAGATGGCCACATGGAGCATGGCTAATGATAAATAGCTTTGTTTGTTAACTGCTGACGAGAGATCGTGTAAATATTAACTCAGTGAGCATATCTATGACCTTTAACCTGACATGACACCTGTTACCGTGGTGACACTGATGTAAACTTCCTTGTCCTAATGAGAGCAATATTATGTATTTTGTGCGTTTAGATCAACTGATTAGCGTTTTCCTGCATTTCTCTCAACAAATTTAATTTTTGGCTGAAAGAAACATCATTAAATTAATACAAATGTCATTTATGTAGTGCATATTGTCAATATATTTTAAGATATCTTTTACCTGCCAGTTTATCTATTTAATGTTTCTATTCATGGTTTAGTAGATTTGGAAATTGAAACAAAGAGTGCACATCTTGATTTTTTAAAATGTATGTACATTCCATAATAAGCTCATAATGGAAAGGTCAGAACGTTCTTTCACACTTTAATCACACTTTAATGGAATCACTTTCATTATCTTGGATTTAAGCATTAAATGTCAACAATTTTCAACATGATTAAAAGTGACTATTTAATTATATCTTATATCAAGCGCTGTATTAAATATCCTTGTTTGTATATGCCCAAGTTCAACTTTTAAAGAATGGATGTGTTTTGGAATCATGAATAAGAAACTAATATTAGAAAATCTGAATATGAAAATATGTTAACAATATGTGATTGGATCTTAAGGAAAATAAAGCTATTTCTCATTCTTTAAAACAGAACTTTAATTTTTGCAACTAGGAATTGTTTGAATCAAATTTGAGAGAAGCTAATTTATAATAGTTTGTGATGTCCGGTGCAGATGAAGTCTTTGTTCCGTTGCGTGTGTAGCCTGGTTACCCTGACTCAGGGCCTTCTTTATGGGTCGCATTTAACCGTAATCCATGGGTATTGGGCTGGGCCGCTAATAGAGCCATTTCTCTTGGATTCCGAAACAGAAAACCATTAACAACGTCTGTAGAGGGAGGACCCTGAACAAATCTCACTGTTACAAATCAGCTCCAGGTCCAAGCATGCTGTCATTTCGCTACAATCAATGTCAACTTTCTCATAATTTTCTTCAAACTTGCCATTTTCATTTCATTATTTCATTACAAGAGCCAATAAAAGCGGACCGTTTGATTGGCTAGGATGACTTTCCCATCTGATTGGCTTGTTTGACTGTCCCACAACTTCATCTAACTGCAGCTTGTCACATGATCAACACAGATAATTTCATTGGCTCCCAGATGATTGAGACCATCAGATGAATCGTCTTTATGTAATCTTCCTCATCCGACAATGATTATTTTCAAAATTAACTCAAGCTCGTCATCAGTGGGACAAATAAAGAAAAATGATTTTTAGGCATTTTCCAGTTGAATTGTTTATCAAAGAGAAGTATGTTTGAAGTTTTGTTTGATAAGTTAAATATTTGTTTATTATCGCTGACACGATCAGAGAATGTCAGTGGAGAGTAACTAGCGTGGAGACAGATTATAAGTGGAAACAGGCCAGCCCACAGCCCAAGTGCAGTTTATAACACATGGCAGCCATTAGTGTCAAATTCCAGGAAATGTCACTATGCATTGACAATTCTGCGTTTTGACCATGTTTAGCATTTATCAGTCTCTGGAACATGGAGCTTTGTGTGTGTGAGGACTGAGTTGTTACCAGGAATGCTCAGACATATGGACCTGAGTGAAGCAC
The DNA here is from genome assembly GCA_936450465.1 of Gibbula magus. Lineage (NCBI taxonomy): Eukaryota > Metazoa > Mollusca > Gastropoda > Trochida > Trochidae > Gibbula > Gibbula magus. The sequence continues at coordinate 75,404,032 of OW388296.1, read as the reverse complement.
AGATATTTAACACCAACAGTGCACTTACTTCAACTATTCCACACGCAGGATGAAATAGTCCCAATGTCTAGGTGTTGAACCATATCAGAAGTATTCATTGAACAACGATGATTGATAATGTATAGGTGTTATTCCCATAGTAGAACTAGACCAGCCATCTGAACCCTTTCACACATCCTGGCAACACAATACCAAAGCTCTCATAGTTGAACACCAGCTGAAATGTCCCACATCTAGACGTTACCCCAGTATGCTAGTTATCAACCCACTTTGATAGTTATCACCTACTTCAAGACTGATAGAATAATCCATTAGGCTGTTGATAATCATCACTTCAACCCCGATACAGCTCAAGCATCTAAAAGATGACATCACTCATTATCCCCGACAAGAGCAGCTTAATCGTCAATATCGGAGCCACTGAGTTGAATTTGTTTCTGTCAAAAAGCATGTTACATCATCTCCTTGGAGACAGCCCAAGGGCTCTCTGCCATCAGTGCCAATATGGCCGCCTGTCTGTATCAGCGCTGTTGGTCAAGTGGATATCCTAGGAGGAGATGTGGAGTGTGTTATGTAAACCGGGCCACTATCTGACCAGCATGCACCAGCGTTCAAGGGTCTCGAGTCCTGTGCTTCACTTACAAGTGGGTTATGGGGGTTATCTGACACCTAAGTGGTTAATATCTGCAGTTGGAGTGCCTAATGAGCCAGTGTCCACTTCCTAGTGTCAGATGGTGCAAGTGACACATCTCAGAGACAGCGATATCACTCTATATCACCTGGCTAATGTCTGATAATAGTTCGCATCTCATGGAGAAGTTAATTCAAGAACTTTCTTTGAAGAGTTGTCTCAAAGTTATGAATGTTTGAAATGGCAAGCTTTAATAAAAAAAATATTTAAAAATGCTTATTTTAGGTATGTGCACTTGATAAGGAAAGTCTTATCTGTGAAAGAGTTGTCCTGTACATTCATGAATTAATTGGACTGCGATCAATGTTGGATCAAGTAACGACCAGCTGATTTTTTTCGTTCTGAGAAACCCCTATGATTATCAAGTTGTTTCCAAGTCCAATTCCCATGTGATAAATGTTATACCTGCGCCAGGTAGGGATAGGATCTCTTATCTTGATTGGCTGGAATATGACAGGAATCGGTGCAGGTGCCTTATCGCACACTGATAACAACTGGCTGGGCTGTATGTAACTCATAAAACATACATCGCGAGATACGAGGGCTCCACAGTGATTATGATATGATTCTCCTGCCCCTGCTGAACGATACAGATCCACACTCGCTGGTCGGTCTGCCTTTCCGCTTGAATATGGCTCGATGCCAGTCCAGCTACCTTCTTCAAGGTTTTATCTTCATTTTGGTGTTATCTAGCCTTTAAATTTTAAAATACAATCAGACATTTCCAATTGCTATCGAGGAAGACGCTGCTCGCTGGATAAGAATTTGGTATGTTTTTCTCCAGAGCTTGTCACGAACATGACACTTGTTCAAGGGCATTAAAAAATTACATCATCGTCATATAAACTTTATACCGGTCACATGTAATGATGTTATTTACATCTGGCAAAGGTCAGTAAGTATGGCAGCAGTATTTGATTCCAAGCCAGAAGAATGGGTATCAGTGTAAACATTAGGTGATCAATATCGGTTCCCTGAAGCATTTAAGACTTGTTGAATGAGAGACTTAATGAGGAGTACATACTTGAACCAGTTGGCTCTTTAACTTCTATCCCCAGATGTCCTGTATGCTGTGTTTCCTTCCTTAAAGATAGATCTGGTGGTCTCTTCAGCTCTTCTGCAGGAATGTCATCTCCTCATGCTTGCTTCACTGTCCTGATCTAGACTCATGCTTCCTTCACTGTCCTGATCTAGACTCTCTCATCAGCTCTTTCTCCCTAGGACTTTTACATTCTCTCATATTTACATTTATTTTTGCATTTCATTTTGACCACTGGCTGAAACAAATCTCAAGCTCAATCTCTCAGTGTCCATCTTCAGATGATCCAGATGGTTCAAATTCAATGAGACTATACTGGTAATGACATTTGTTGCTGGCTTTACAGTCTGAAATATTCTTTTCAATAGGTGTCAACTGTCAAACATCCGTCACTGACCATTGCCACATCACTTCAAATTATCTTGAAGCCAGCATGTTGCAAGGTACAGCGTTTCACAGTATTACAACCAGTCATATGTAGCTAATGTACAACCAGTCATTTTCAAGGTCAATGGACTAAGCAATGTAGTAGAGAATATGCCAATGAGAGACTTGTCTCCAGTCTATGAGTAGAATCTGTTAATGTCCTCAGTCTCTGAAGGAATGTGATCTCCAGTTCAAGTCCTCACAATCCGGCTGATGGTCTCTTTGACAGATGGACACAAAAACAGACTCCGTTAAAATGTCATTTATGAAAGGAGATGGCTGATTTGACATGTTAGCAAAATTCTTCAAATATTCGGCCGTGGCTGGAATCAATGAGTGCAGGATATCCTGACTGTTAATGGGGGAATCACAGAAGAGGGAAGGCCACTGCACAGTGTCACTGGGTCTCCAGGCAGGATGTTTACTGTTAGCATGACTGACTTCACACCATAGGACTCCTATGATGGACTTCAGGATGACCTTGTACCATGATGATGTTGTACCGTGATGATTTTCTTCCTTGATGATTTTGTACCGTGATAACTGTGTATCATGACTTGGACCTAAATGTTGACATACTATGATGACAAGATGACGAAGCCTTCAAGAATCGTAGTAATATGCAGCCTAATTACAGCTTAACAAATACAGACGGATATTTATATTTACCATTCTGATGTATCTGATTTTCAAATCAATGCAGATATTCTGTGTAGTATTGTTCAATGAATTGCCAAAATAATTGTAATTCTATCAACCATTCAACCCACTGCAGTACCTGTTCAAGAAAAGTCGGTTTACAGCAGTCTCAGTGATATGGGAAAGGAAATTGTTCATAAAAAAAATAAAATAATTATGACTTTTCAGAATGGTCTTTCCCTTGACCTAAATAGTTTTTCTTCCAACCTTTGAGTAACTCTCAAAGGACGAGCCACCGGGGTTGAACCCAGTAACATAGCCTGGCTCAGAACCAACAATTCCTCCTCTTTCTCTCCCGTACCAACTATTCCTCCCCCTCTCTGTAACCAAGCACACCTGTACACACCACTGTCAGCATACCTGTCCCGTCGTTAGCACCTGTACTTGCCTATTGTTCTAGAACAGAGGAACTCCGGTAGATGTTGACTCACTGAATACCTGCGCACCGGAATGATAACATTGTGATTTATCCATTTTCCTTGTCAGTGTTTGAATAAACATTACGATTTTCTCAGTTTTATTTTAAGAGGTGTAAGATGGCCTTTTGATAAAGATAAATATATCTGCTCGAAAATAAACAGCCGTGAAAATGTTGGATGTGTTCCAGCGAAAAGCTTGATATTGGATAATTTTGGATATCGCTTTTGGTTTATCTTGCATGAAATTTTGATTCGGAATGGAATTTTAACAGTATTCTTATCTTTGAGTTACGGTTCAGTCAGATACTATAAAATATTTATTTTTCAATTATATATCTAATAGGTCAACTCTTTTTTTCCATTTTACTGAAATTACTTTTTCAGGAAAAGTTGTAGCTATCAAAATCTGAATCCTCACAGATTTTTCTAGTCTATTCTTTTATAGCAAATAAGCAATACTTTTTTTTTTATAAAATTGTATGTTTTTTCTTCTTATATTTATTTGTGCAGAAGAAAGTGATTTTTAAAATCATATGTATATATAACTCTTTGAAAGATTTTGTGTTTGATATTCAAAGTAAATTTCATAATAGATTTGAAATTTTTCAAATATGAGTAATTATCCGACACACCTTGTGAAAAACAGACATTTATGACATATTGTGTGTTAAATGTTGAAAGAAAGGTACAAATTTGAAATTTTAAAATCTTACAAAATGTTAGTGTTAATAATTCAAAACATAGGAACAATACATTCCATTATGATAATTGTATTTGTATTATTCCACTCTCTCTTTGTAAATCGGTGGAAGCAACGGAACAATAAATATAAATCATTTTACACAATGTAGCAGACTAAGTATTGTTCTGATATGATAAATCTCATAACCTGTACTATTAGTGTCACTGTTCCCCTCCGCTCCCCCCCCCCCCCCTCCCCCTCTTAGGCTAGGTCCCTCCCACAGTCCCCCTTGTTGTGAGGGGGTGGTTAGATGTCTGGAAGGGAGAAATGGATGATGTGCTTTATTCAATAAACGTGGGGAGTAATTTGGACGAGCATTGTCCGCTAGCACTAAGAATGGAAGATTATGCGCCTTCAAGGCCAATTTATGGGAAATCATGGGAAGTTTAACACCAAACTTTATTAATCATGTCGGAAGATGCTGTTTTGAGAGTGGGATTAAATTCTAAACATAGGAATAGACTGATTTATGGTCGATAACACTCTCATAGTGTTGTCAAACGAAATCGCTATAAAATATGGGTTTTTTTCGAACAATTTATTTTCCTGTCTTCTTGTATAATCTAAAGAAACTTGTATTTTATTTAATGGTATAGCTGCCTCCAGTTTTGAAAAAAGACTTGAGTAAAGTTTCTAACGAGGTAAAAGCACCTATCTTTAACAGTGTAACTGATGTCAGGGGGAAGTGATGCAGGAGAGTGTTGTCAAAGGGACCTAATCCATTACTTAGAATGATCAAATCAACCACTAGAAAAAACTTCAACAAAAACACCATATTGAACATTCAGACCCCATTCTCGTTATTCTTCTTCTTACAAAAAAATCTTTGTAAAAATCTTCCCGAAAAAAATCCTCTTTTCTCATAGAACTTGTCCGCTAAGTCTCTTTCTTGGCTTCGCCTCACAGTATTTGTCATGTCACCTGCAATCTTGTAGCGGAGGTATTGAGGAAACCTTTCATGAAGCACTCTGGGAGTGTAGTTTCTTCCATACTTACAACATTCTGCTTTTAGCTGCTCCTATTTCTAGACTCTCCTGCTTACGTCCTTCCACCAGAAGCCAAGCCTACATGTACTACCACTGCTCCTACTGCGGAGATCTGCTGCTATTGATTCCTCCTCTGATAAATAGCTTTGTATATTGAAAAGTTTTATCTTTCTCATCAATTAGAAATAAAGTCATGTAAAGCATGAATTTGACATTTGCTGTAGACCTTTGGTCTTTGAAATGTTTGAAAAAAGAAAAAAAATCCGTTTGTTAGCAAAAGTTGTATTGAATAATGAATTGAAGGCAAATAGATAGCCTCAAGACGAATGGTGGGTTTCATCTGCTCTCTTACTCATTTGAAGAAATTGCTATTTCCAGAAAGACAGAAATACCAATCATTTTTCAAAATATCAAATACATTACCTACATGAATCATTTATTGTCTACGTAGTTTCCTTTCTTCCTTAAAAATAAGACGTAAACAAGAAAAAGTTGCAGCAGCTTCTGAAGTTCATTGCAACAGAAAAAACATATAGCGAATAAAACAATTAAAACTTAAAAGCTTCAGTTAACAAACAAAAGTTGAGTTAAAGTTTGCTAACTGGGAGTTTTTCTTTAAATTTCCCCAAAACATGACAATAACATGTTAGAAACATGAGTGAAAGAAAATAAATTAGATTAGTGCAAGAATTGTTCAACTTTCAAGAACAAAATAAACCATTTTAATGATGAAAACACAAGACAAAGAATAGTGTTTAAGCTGATAACTGTTTGAGGAGGGGATAGACAACCTGTCTAGAGAAGGAATTGTAGGGATAGATAGTATTATATTATATATTGTATGATAGTCAAACATTAATGGTGGATTTATCCGCTTTGTGTTTTTCCAGAGTTACCAAAGTTCACAAACAAAAAGCTATCATTATTGTTCTGAAAGATAATGAAAGAATAAAATCATGAAAACATAAATGAAATGTAAAAGATAAAGCACGAAAAAGCAGGTAGAAATGAAAAAGTAGAAGTAAGCTCCTAATTGGATTAGACAGTAATGTGGAATGAAATATGGTCAATGTTCCTTATAGTTCTTGCCTTTATATCATACAGAGGTGGTGTACCCTACTGCAGTGTCAGCAAACAGTGGCTGGCCTTGGGAACATTTCTTCCTCTGAAGTAGGTATAATAAGGATCCCCCATCTTATTATAGTTTTCTCAAGGATAAAATACAAATATTATCATATTCAAAAGGATCATGTTCATTCTTCTTTTTATTGGTTCTGTTTGAGTTAAATTTCATGAACCCACAGGATGATAATTTAAAGCATATTATAACATGAAGAAGTGATTACATTTCTAACTTACTTATTTAAAACATTGAAACTAGATGCTTAGAACTTTACCATGTGAGGTAATGATGAAAATTAACTTACATTTTTTAGACATGATATAACTCATCTTTAGCTATTATTAATGAATATAATCTTAAAACTTTTGCCTTGTTATATGATAGCACTTGACATGAAGGATACGAAGGAATATGGTAATGATAAAAAGTAATATGACACTGTTTAGAGATACAATGTAACTCCTGCCTGACAATGTTATATGCATGGTACCAACTTTACATGAGATATGGGTTCGTATCTAATGGCCGTTGACATATGAGGTGTTATTTACAGTTGTACTGCCCACTCCCCCTGGACCTGAGTGGCCGCCAGTTGACCTGACACACTGCCAATACAGGTCATGTTGTCATACCAGGTCGGCATGTTTATGTCAAAACCCTCTTCTGCTATTTCCCACGTGGCCATGTCAGCAAGAAAATGAATGGAGGGGAGGCCCCCCTACTGCATTTGATTTCATCTGTAATAACAGTCCCTTTTAAAAATGCCAATCCAAATTGTTGCAAAGTTATTGGATTTGATGTTGTACCCTCTGAATAAAGACCTTGCAAAAATGTCATCAAGTATTGAAAAATGGTGTTGAACAAATTATTGGATTTGATTTCATACTTGCAGGAAAAAGTCCTTGAAAATGTTCTTTTTTTTAAAATTTATTGAAAATCCACATGAAATTGCTGTGCTATTGTTATGCCGGTTCTCTATTTGATTTGACATGAAATTATGTACATTACTGATGCACATATTGAATATAACCCTGGGCCCATTGCACTGCAGACAGAAAACCTTGTTGATTCTAATGCCCGCAAGCAATCACCATTCTTCTTCCTACATGCCATGGCTTGTTGCCGCGGCGATAACAATAGACCCTTGGCACTACAGACCAATCTCTAAGGATTTTTGACATCCTGAAAAAAACATGAAATACAATAAAGGAAGATATGTTTAGAGAAATCATTAATTTTAGGTCATCATGCTTCTGCTGTTTTGATAGATCGTGCAAGAATTTTGTAATCACTATAAAAAGAATTCTGAAAAATTAAAGAAGGCATTTTCATCATAAATATTTTTTAAATTAAAAAAGAAATTCTTTTAAAAAATTCAAAATTGAAGGACTCTATCATATTGTAGATGATTTAATTAATTTTCTGGGAAAAAAATAAACATATGACTTGACAAAGAACACTGTCTCTCCTAAAACAACATTGTTTAACCTAACGCATTGGTGGTGCCAATAAACTATTCTTTTAAGGTATTCAGGTTTTATATTTGACATTTTCTAAATGCTTTCACAGACTGTGACAAATAGCCCTTTGGGGGAAATTGACACTTTTTCATCCTTTACAATCAATTCTAGATGCATGAATGCAGGTTTACATTACGTTGTTGATATTTGACAAATCAGCTACGTTTAATGTAATGTTGCCTACTATACAACATCATTTCCTCGAGGAATATCAAAGGTTGAAATTGTAACTTAACGGCATATAGTTTTCAAGATATTAACTACACAATTAGATAAAGTCTGTTGTATTGATCTTCTCTCACCCAGTTCATATTTCAACCATTTGCAGAAACATTATTCACCCACTCTGAACAAGCCAACTTTGCAATTATTCCGTCAAATAAACAGCAAAACAATGTAATGTTATAGTCAGTATATATATTTGTCTTTGTTAAAATGTATAGGTTCTGTCAAATGGCACCATTTGGCTACATGATTTATTGTCTTTTGACATGCATATGCACATTTTATAAATGCTCCGATGCTTATGTTGTCACAAAAAATTTTGATAGGTGGTCTTCTTCGAAGGACCACATTAATATTTGTCAAAAAAGTCTATTATTTTCCTAATGTGACCAGGAGAAGTGTTACAAGAGCTGTGCAAGCAATTATTTGTAAATTCTGATTGGGGCTCTGATAGAGGTTCCCTTGTTATCTGTTGTATTATGTTGACTCTGCAACAAATATAATACTTATTCATGATATACAATCTTCCAAGGCATTTATTGTGTTGAGTAGTGTATCACTGAAAATCCAAAGTAGTGATTGTCATATAAATTGAATTTGAAAAGTGTATTTTAGCATACAGTAACTGTTGAAACTTCAAAATTGCAAAGTATAATCTGTAACACAACCGTTGCTGCAATGTTTTAGTTTTGTCATTAAAGCCTCGCCTTGTAGTTAACGATCAGTTTATGATGATATAATGATGGACAATGGTTTCACTCCAAGAAGAGTGTTTCACTCCAAGTTTCAACACTGCTGCAATTCAGCAAAACACTGCAGAATATTTTGTAAGAGATATCAATGAAAATCCAAAGAAAGATAATTGTTACATCATTTGAATTGAATTATAATATTATAGTTTACATTTATGATATTCATGTCAATAAAACAATAAAACTTGTAAAGCAAAAATTGTAAAGTGTACATTTATCAAAATGAATTCTTGGAAATCAAATATTTATAAAGTGTCAGTATAAATGAAACTTTGGATAACTTTGTGTACATTTTGGAAGTTTATCAAGTGGAGTTTTACCTTGTCTAATAGAGGCAGACAAGGATATGTTTTCTGCCCAATTCTTTTAATGTGTTTTCCAGCTCTATGAGGAGAAGTGCACTTTTATCACTACATTTCTGTTAACACTCGCAAAGAAGTTCACATTCTGTTAGAGTTCATCTGGTAAGTCCCCAGAAAACCGTTGTCACTTTAGAGAGGGAATGAACTTATCACAACAATATCGCAGGTAAAGGTAATGAGCTCGGGGTTTTATAAGCTTACTTTCTGTCCTTCTCAAGTAGATCTGCATGGCATATATGTTTATTGCCCATTTTGTTAAGTCTTGGTGTGTTTTGAGAAGCGCATACACAAACAGCAAGCAGCATGAGGTACATGGTAAAGCAATATACATATCAAGAGGCAGGGGATCTCTGTGTTACTGGAGACTGCGTGCTGTGTTTAGTGTGCTGCATTTATTAGACTCGCACTATTATTTTGTACTTCAATGCTAAGTAAACAAGATACCTTGCACACCCGGTACACCTGTACAAGTATGGTTGCCTTGGCTTCTGTATACATTATTTGCTGTATTATCTGGTAGAGAGATGATTATGAAATTTATTCCCTGATTGATGTAAAATTTCTCCATTTTACCTGTGAGAAATGTGATTTAACTAAGGACAGTTGGCTAGTTGTTGGAACATCATTGAGACAACTCTTGTTGTTGTTGAATCTCTTGTCCTCCATCTCACCTGTATAGTAAGCATCAGCTGACACTGCAAACCAAATGTATATATCCACCATCAGGGCTGTATCCCTCATTAAGGGATGAGTATCAAAGGCTATTCCTAGATGTGGGTTAAGTTTGTTGGAATGCCTGGCAGACAATATGGCTTGTCAGCTACTTCTCTCTGTCACATAGACACAGCATCTTCCTGAGGAGGAAGTCTTCTTCCAGTGTGATTATAAACCCATCTTGCAGAGATATGGAGAGATATAGTGTGCAGCATCATTGCTTTATTGATTAAATCTTATATTCTCAGCATATGCTTAATCATCAATCTTTATATCTGACATCATTGCTTATTGAGTAATTCCAGTATCAACATCATCGCTTATTGATTAATACCAGTATCAACATCATTGCTTATTGATTAATACCAGTATCAACATCATTTTTATTGATTAATACCAGTATCATCATCATTGGGTATGGAGTAATTCCTATCAAAGACATCATTGCTTATTGATTAATTCGAGTAACAACATCATTGCTTTTTGATAAATTCATATACAGCATCATTGCTTATTGAATAAGTTTTATATCAACATCATTGCTTATTGATTAATTCTTATATCAAATAAGGATAATGGCAAGCAATGTGTTGCTGATGAAGTGTGTGAAACTCTGTCTCAAGAACCTTGTCCAACAGCTCACATCGCCCTCCACAAGTGCAGTCCGTACCTCCCGGCCAATTGTCCCTCCAGACTCCCTCCCCACCCATCCACTCACTCTAATCTAATGAGCACGAAACCTTTAACAAATTAATGCTTTAAATCACTTCTATGAAATATTAAGTGTCTGTTTCCAAACCCAAAAAAACTCTTCTGTGTAAAATTTCTGTTTTTATTGCAAAGCTATGAAAGCAAAAGAAGAACTAAAAAGGCAATACATCTTGTATAGTTGTTTGTTACTCGTCCACTGGCAGACTAACAAAAGTAACCTTTCCACAGAGATTTAAGTGTTACCAGTTAATGCCATGTTTGATTAAATCATACCCAGTGTAAGATCAGGCTGGTGCAGTCATTAATTTGTGGAGTTGTCTCTCACTCCCCAGTGATCAGGCTTATCGGGATGCTGATATCCGTACAACTACTCTCCACTAATGGATCACCTATCTGGCTCAGTCCTCTGTTGGAATCTGGGGCCATGCTTGCCTCCACCTGATCAAAGCTATTGTTATCTAGTAATGGCAGCATTGGTCGGCCACCCCAGCGCCAACTGGCGGCTTTGATTATAGGTAAAGATGAGTTCTTAGGGAAATAATGGTCATTCTGCAGCCACAGATTTCTTTCTTCTGGGTTGCCTCCCTTTGTGCCAGGTTAAATCTGTGCTTCAAAGGGACCTTTGCATTCTCCGTGTATCTTGTTTTACACTGATGGGTCTTTAATGTGGAGACTTGATGCTCTGTGTTGGGACTCGCTGAACAAACTATTTAGGAAAACTAACAGTGATTGATGGATTCTGTGGCAAATCTTGAATTAAATGCCATTTGGATTGTCTGGTACTTTGACCATTACAAATTTATGGAGCTTTCTTCAAAGTCTAGATTTGGATATTTACAGTTACATCTCCAGACATTTATTTGCTTTTCTTGAATCTGTAATGGATAGTTTTGCTTATTTCTAAAGGTATGCATTGTGTTTTCAGTGAACTCCGCTGTGGGAGTTTGGCCCATCACTAGAGCAGCTTGACTTTCACTGTATATATAATCACAGACATACCATCAATACCGAACTAAGAGTAACTGTAGATATTTGTTTAAAAAGCCCCAACCACCTTCCAAACCAATACTTGGCCAATCTGCTTGCTCTTATGGGCTATGTTCTGTGAAAGCTGGACCCCATCAAGTAAATGTCTTCTCCAACCCCGGGGACCAGCCCAGCGGAGAAGTATGACCCTTGACCTATCTGTAACTTTTTCATAATAATAAGAAGTCGTCAGGAGAATGGTAGCACTTGCTGTCCATCGGGCCGAAGGTTATAGGAGGTCGGGAGGGAAAACACTTGTTGTAATTACTGTGTTGCTCTTTGAAGTAATCATTGAGTACTGTGTTTGATGGGATATTCAGGTCTGGTATCCATAGCGAGACCCGGCCGCTGACCCTTTTACCTACTTCTCTTGTAGCCCGAGTGGAGAAACAATGCTTTGTAAGCTTATACAAGGCTTTGATGGCCAATAACGCCATAATGGGTCCAGGCCACAATAACTTGGCTAATATCAGTGGGTCTATTCTCCCTCCATAAAGGGTAGTTTAGCAGATACATGTGAATGTTTGTTCATGTTATTAAATGCTGGTTGTCCATTAGCAGCTGAGGACACTACAGACCCCCTGGTTGGGATATGAAGAATGTCATCGGAACAGATTTATAGTTCCCTTGTCCCTGGAACAGTAGCTGAGGGACTGTCTACAGTCAATACATGGGGGTTATCTATGGCTCTCATGTGCTTATCTCTTGATGGCTTTATTCTATCAGTGTATTAATATGAGCAGCTGGTCTCATCTTACTTCTTAATTAACCTATTATTATTCTGGTTTCATAGGTATTGAAAGGTATAGATATTCCTATTATTCTGGTCAACACTTTGTGATATATGTATATGTGTCGATTTTATGGAGTTGTTACTTTATTAAAATTTGCAATGTATTTTATTTTATTTTTTCAAAAACATAAGAAATACAAATAGAGATACAAGATTTTGTTATTGTCTTAACATTCCACATGGAAAAAGTGACAACATTCTAATGCTACATAAGATAATCATAAAAATCATGTCACCCCGCCAAAAAGTATATATTAAAGGATAGTCAAAACCACTGCTACTTCAGAGTCTGATGAGTCTAAACCCAAGGGCGAAACTAGTCACTCATAGCAATCAATTTCAATTGCCCCTTCACAGTTGCTAAGGTCACCCTTCTCTTAATCACTACATAGGATAATCATAAAAATCATATAAATATGAACAACATAATATAAACTTCTTAAATGTAGAGCATCTATTGTGAAAATGCCCCTGAACTGGTATGCCCAGTATGATGCCCCAAGCGCCACCATATTGTTGTACAGAAGTGGACCATATATTTGTGGCAGATTCACCTGCAAACAAACAGAGGATCCTTGCTTCGATGCTTCCTGCTTCTTTACTTTCTGCTACTTGGTTCTCTGCTTCCTGGCTTCGACCAGATGGACAAGACAGGTTCAGAAACTGTTTGTACCAAGTTCATGGTGTTTTTGTCAGAAACAACTCTACCTTAGGTTTGGACATTTTTATCTCTTCCAAACCTCACTAAATTCCTGTCGGCATTCTGCGAGCCTGTAAACAATTTGAAGCCGTGTGCTGGGAAGCTAGGTGGGTAATGTCTGCAAGATGCTGGATCCATTAGGGGAAAGGGCAAAAGTAAGCTACCTGGTGCCTTCCTACTGCAGCCCCACCAGACAAATTAGACATTATTCTGTGGATTTAGGTGCCATTCTTCCACCCTAGCCAGCTTGGTCAACAAATCTGGACAAAAACTGGAACCGTGGATGTCATCAGGGTGCCTCTCTACCTCCCTCGTCGTTCATAGTGCTTGCAATTATCTGCTTGCGAACCCACACATGCAAATGGTTTAATAGTTATTCCTGTCATCAAAGTTGTGAACGTATTTGTCTAAACCCACTCTTGGGTACCTTTATCTATAGCATTATAATGCATCGCATGCTATACTCTTTAGACAGTCATAGGTGGAGGTTTCTTATAAATACACCCTACACTGGTTGTAATGGGAGTGGGAAATAAGAAAACTGATGTAATAATCATTTACACTTTTAACTTTAGTATCTATTCAGTTACATCTAATTACCGGTATTTGAATTCATAGAAACTTTTTAAGATAAGGTATGATCATTTGATCCATTGAAACAATTACAAATATAGCTTCTGTATCTCTTCATAATTATGCAGTATGATAACTAGAATGAATCATTAGCGACAATGTAGGGTTAATTTTGAAAAAGGAACAAAGTATTTTCGTATTGTAATGATAAAAGAAGATGATTTCATTTTGAATACTCAAAAGTTGTTTAGTGATATCTAATTGTGATTGAGTCCTAAGAAGTGAATATATTTGATTTTCCAAGTATAATTGCAGTAGTGCATGAATATAATTATAATTATACTCAGAGGAGTCACAGTCAAATATCAGTGTACGTTTACTCTGAATAGGATTGACAAATGTATCCCATTGAAATTTCTCTCTTTATTCATGAATGACAGATTCCAAATATTTTTAATTAATTGTATCTCATGAATGGTCTCTATCCTATATTGGCTTAAACTGAAATCATTCATTCAAGTTTTATGAATGATTCTTTTCCACCATATGCTCTAAATATACTTAACAAACTAAATTGTATCCCTGTGAATTGCCATTTATGTACACAGTGAAATTGTTTGTGTCTCAATGAAAGGTTTAACATTGCCAGCACGTTGTGTGCATGTGAAGATAAGGGTTAAGACGAGATGAGCGTCACAGTTTGTGGTTTTCTGTAAGGGCCATGTGTACACTAGTGTTTCTGCTTGATTTAGCAAGATGACAGGATAGAGACGTCAAATACACTCATCAGCGAGCTTAAAACCTCTCATCTCTCTTAAAAACACATAAAACACAATAGGCATATGCTCAGGCTGTAGCTCAGTCAAACAGCATGGAGATAGGGACAGTGTTTGCTTTGTGATTTCTGTAGTCGCAGGGTTGGCCGAGAAAGAAGAACTATTATATGCTTGAGACTTCATTGAAAGCATAATCACCATATTCATTCAGCCCTTTAATTTCCCTGACAAAAATGTCCGTTCATCTGAGAATGATTGTTGCTGTTCTAGAGCTGACTGTTCATAGGGCTCTTTCACTATATCAGTTTCTAACAACCAGCCTTCACGTGTCAGTGAAATATAACTCCTCGGAACTGCTTCTCTTCCTGCCTTCAACCCAGTAAATATCATTGAAGCTTGTTTTACAGCAAATATTGATTATACTTGAAGTTTAAACTGACGTTTTAGAATGAAATCTTTGATGACTTTGACTTATTCATAATGACTTCACTTTAATTTTGATGTATCATCAAATATTTTTACCTGTCTTATAAATATCTATTTGAGCTTCAACTCTTCGTATGACACTGGCTGTCGTATATTTCCTGGACAGGTACAACAGATATCCACTATCACACCAAGCATTAACAGTTTAGGGAAGTTCAACAATGTATCAAAATCTACTTTATCTCTGTTTGTAGATTACCACTTAACCCTCCCTAAATCTTTAAAGGTTCTAACTCAAGTGGGATATTTCATAACCCGAGTTAGTGGCAGGTTATGGCAAGTGTATAAACCCTTGTTGAGTGTTAGTCCAATCTTTGTCAAGGGTTATTCAATTCCCTGGAGAGCCTGCTTGTAGGGGTCAGACTGATACAGTAGCTAGCGCCCTCTGCTCCAGTGTTTATATAGTATATCTACCCACTTGCTGGTGATTATAGGTCTATATCTACCCTGCTTATATCTCAGTGTCATTCACACTGGATAATCTACTTGCTTCACATGCCGTTCCATCAAGCTTCTCAAGCATTTTAGATTTAGAATTGAATTTATTTCAAAACTATGTTTAGATACAAATAATAGATGTCTGAATTTGGTTCCTATGAAATAAATTTATTGTATTTTTAAACAAATTTAAAAAGATGTATTTTTTAAATCTTCATATCAACTCTGAAGAAGACTGACTGAGTTAGACATATTGGATTTATGAAAGTGAGAATTATTGCCTAAATTTTTGGAACTGTGAATCTTCATAAAGTTGAACATCTCTTTTACTTTTTAGATCATCAAGTTAATTAATTGTTTATTGTTAATTGCAGGAGGTGACGCTACACAGAGTGACCAGTGAAGAGAAACTGGGACTGACTCTGTGCTATGGATCTCTGGAGGATGAAGTGACCGACATATTTATTAGCGAGGTGAGTCACTCTACCTACTTCATACAAGCACCTGTCTTCAATACATGCCTTCAATTTCTTCAATACATGCCTTCAATGTCATCAATACATGTCATCAATGTCATTAAAACATGCCTTAAGTGTTATCAATACATGCCTTCAATGTCATCAATACATGCCTTCAATGTCTTCAATACATGCCATCAATGTCATCAATACATGCCTTCAATGTCATCAATACATGCCATCAATGTCTTTAATACATGCCTTCAGCGTCATCAATACATGCCTTCAATGTTGGACATTGTCGAAACTGTCAGGTTATCAGTCAAATTTATGTTTCGCCCAACCATTTGAATTAATTCAAGATTCAGTCAATTTTGATTTCAATTTTGAGTAAATTTGATTAGCTTTAATTAGCTGTTGTAGTTGACTACACTAAAGCTAAACATGCACACTCTCGCTCAAGACACATCACTGCTGTGAAACACATCACAAACCACATCAAATATCAGACCTACGACACAAGTAAAGAGACATCTAGAGACAACTCTCACTTCCCTTTATCCCCCTGTAATCCCCTCCTCCTGGTCTGTAGCTGATGAATGAGCTCTGTCTGTAGATGTTGACTTATGTCCCCGCACAGTGTACACCTGGATACAACACCTGAAGTTAACTCCTTCCTTCAACCACACAGGGACTTTGATATTGGGTAATCGTCTGCATCAGTTGTCTTGTTACTTTGTAAATGATGAGGTCTGATATTCGGGACAGTTCTATATGGTTTGGTATCACCTAGAAAGCAGGTTGATACTACACATGGGATACGTGTATATATTTACCTTTATGTTGCCACACAGACTTGTAGTTGTACATTGTTGTACATTGTCGTGTTGCTACAGGATTTATCATACCTCAGTGAGTCTGAATGCTAGTTAAAGAAGCAAGTAATATAAACAGATTAAGAAAACATATCTATTCATATCATACGCAGTACTACTCCATTATAGGTCATAAAACGAGCATCAAATTTGTTTAATGGTCGTTGCAGGATGAACATGACTTACTCTGTTAAGACAGGTGGCGTATGCAACAATGACATTGTAATTCTAATATGATAGATATTGTTATAAAGTAAATAAATATTTGCCTAGAGGATAAGCATGTGTGACATGTTGGTTATCTACCACAAAGGGGTAGAAGATGATGGCATTAGATTGTAGACATGTAGGTATATCTGACACCTTCAGATACTCTGTATATCTATGTTACCTATTGTGATATACATCTTTTACCTGGGGCCGGAGATGATATCTTACCTGTAAAGTAATTACTTGTTCCCCTGCGAGATATGGTGATAGAGTTGGACCTTTTATTAAGGATACAGTTGCACTAATATATTCGCCCTTTAGGCGTTTTATAGCTGGTCTTCATATATCCTAATTAGCTCCAAGTAGATAAAATATCCCATCAACTCCAATCGCCCTCTGTTTAGTGAGTTTTTATTGCAATGCTATCTCTTACTGTGAAGTTTTTCCTCTGTTGTATAAAGTTTCAGGTCGTTGACAAAGAGGCTGGTGTGTTTATGATTTTGTTCACTTTGATGTGGGTTGGACCTACTGTGTCCGTACAGACCTCTTCTAGGTGGTCCTGGGCCCTACGTTCCCCATACTTCACCCAGAGTAGAGGGTTTATAGCTAACATCACCCCCAACATATTTTACTGAGTTGAAATGCCTCTATTTCCTGATATCCAGTTTCGGAGGAGTCGATTTCGCTACTAAATGCCAGAAGGGATTGTTAGAGAGGCGTTCAGTCAACTACCTGTAATAATTAACCTTAAGTTAGGTTTTTTAATGTTTGTTTTTGTCAAGTTGTGACAGGTTTAAACAGTTTGTGAACAGATAGAGTCAGAGGATTGTATTGAAGCTTGGGTTGGGAGAGATCACGGACAGTTTTATAACTCTCAAGCTGTGTGGCTTCTCTAGCTAAAGTCGGCTAATCATGATTTACTTCTCCTTGGTCTTTGTAGCTGCATTTCACAGATAACTTCTCCAGATATATGTCCAGTAAAAAAATATATCACATTTCATTCTCACTTGTTTTATCAAAAAATATTGTATTCTCCCCATTCAGTATTTATCCTTTCACACCGTTTCCGCCATTTTCAATACTTAATGCAAATATTAGTTCTTTGATAAACTTTATGAGGGATATTTATATAGGAAATGGTATCATATTTGCTTGTCAGGAGTTAACCTTTCTTAGAAGGGGAGATAACCCTCATCAAAATAAACACTTCCCACTGCGAGCCATTCCTGAAATGGCTCTAAATCATGAAAATGGTGTTTGTTTACATACTATAAATGATACTTATGATATAAAACGATTAGCAGACATTAAGTAAAGTAAGCTAATCTCCCGCCCGTGTGTATATCAGACAGATATAGATTGTTAGCACAGTAAGACTTACATGCAGTTAATGGGCAAATATTTCCAGCTCACTGCCACAGGTAATCCTGAAATATGGATGTTACATTTCCTCAGAACGCCATATTCTGGAAACATTATTGAAGTAGAAGGTAAAAGGATAATTTGATTTGGAAGTCAGTTAGGCGTGTGATGGGGCCGGTGTCGAGGAAGAATTGGCTATCTTGCCACAGATCACTATGTCTGCTTCTACCTCCGACTTATTGCATTGCTGCACAACCAGCTTCAAACAACCTAGCTCGTCCCGTAAATGGTTCAATTTGAAAAATTAAACGAGTATGCATTTCATTTATTTCTTCTTTTTTAAAAATATTTGAAATCGTAAAAACAAAATATTGCCTCAAAAGGGATTTGTATAAATGACAACTTCAAATGTGTACTTGCTTTTAAGGTCAAACCTTTTTTTGATAAAATAATTGAATTTGTTGATAGTATTATCTGATAGACTGTGTATCAAAGCAGTTTATGCCTGAAATCAAAGGCATTAGACAAGCAATTTGTATGTTAATGTGAAATTTGTTCTGCATCGTGCATCAAATACATTAAGAAATCATTTTAAAACAGAGCAGCAGCACAATATCAATTTCAAAATCAAATTTCACTGAAACATTCTCCAAAATGTTTAAATGATTCATGGTCTGGATCAAGTTCCAAGATTAAAAATTTACCAGAGCTTTACATAATTAGTGTACTAATTAACTGATTCTGATTACTGATTAACATATCTTGAATTTATTTCTTTGTGTAATTAATTTATCAGATTAGCACATGATATGAATATTCCAAATAAAATATAACTTGGTCCAAGATTCCACCATGTCATCTAGTCTACATAAAAGTCGACCATTGAAACAATACTTTGCATAGAATGATATTTATTTCATAGTTAATATTTTTACATATGTTTGAATTTTAGCGAATTTTAGCAGGAGGCAACTGGTATGGCAATCCCCTGTTTAAAGTGTTGTGACTCTTGTGTGATATAAATCAAAGTAAAACATGAACAGATATCGTGAGATTTTCTTTAACTCTTGGATAGTATCTAGACACAACCCCAGACCAATACTTGTAACTAAACCTCACTGTTTTATCCTTAGGTGTCAGATTTGCGACCTTTTTATCTGAAATTGTTTGTCTAGCCTGAAGATTACCAAGGATATCTGTAATTGGCCGACTGCACAGTCACAATCTAGTGTATATTCTCTGGAACACGAACTTAGCTAAACTTGCGCTAGTTGCGTTAGAAAACAATGCCGAAAGACGCCAATCACTCAAAATGTGAGTTCGTTTGGTTTGTCTGATGCTTCGGGATACATCTTTAACTGTCTCTTACATACCCAGCCGCTTTATGGAATCAAGTTATTGGTCCGATTGTCTCCTGTGTAATGTTTTTATTGCGTATGTTCGTCCATTATTGAGTCATTATTGACTTTCATTCAATTTGGAAGCATATACATGCTAGATGTAGATCTGCCTCATAAATATGTACACAAATGTTACAATTCATCAAACTGAAGACTTAATGTGATTCATAGATCAGTTTCTCTTCAAGGTTTCAAAAACTTATTTCTTTACGTATTGTGAGTTCAATTCAAAGTCGGGGGTAAAAGTATGATTTGACAGCAAACAGTTTAGATAAGAGCTGTTATCGTGTTGTGAAAGAAAAACTAAACCAATATGCTTTTGAGACAATCAGGTTTTAATTTTAGTCTACATTTTCTCTTAATTCAACCAAGAAGCACGCTAACACAAATGCTTACATAACGCAAGTGCGGGGAAGCTCCACACATGATTGTGGTTTGATGGAGGGAGATGGTATGCCCTGCAATTAGTAAGGCGGGGAGGGAGGAACTGGGAAATGTGCCGTGTTATGATTCCAGCACGATTATTGTAATACATCTTCGTGTAAACAGAATATATGCAGACACGACAGAAGAAAGCGAGATATTCTCACTCTCGCGGAATGTCAGCCATGTTACTTGTGAAACATCTAACAGCTTGTAACCCGCTTGTATATTGGGAGACATATTATGTGCATATGTAGCAGTTACATCAGCCCTCTGTTAGTTCTTCCCAAGTATTGTATGTTCATCAAGAACGTTGTTTCTGTCGTTCTTGAGGATTGTATATTAATCAGGACATGGTTTCAGCCGCTCAAAATCTTGTCACCTTTCTCACGTTCATGTTGTTTGTTGTGTTTCTATGTTTGTTTTGCCTTTTTGCTATGAACAAATATCATTTGTAGATCCTGGAAGCTCATTTTATCCTGTCCTTTTCATCCGTTTACAACATTCATGTGCAGTTGTCTCCCTTTATCATCTGTTTTGGTCCACAAATATTTGCACTTAGGGGTGTAAAAATCTTGTAAATGGGTAAGGGTTTTTCTATCAGCATGTTAAAAGGTTTCGGTATTGGAAAAGCTGATGACGAGCAAAGATGAAGATAGGAAGTGATTTTCTACTGAGTTGACTGTATGTAGCTCTTGATTGTATACCGGTCAGTTGTTATGGCTAGTTGATGGTTAGTAGATACAGAATTCCAAGTGTCAGCATACGAAGTGTAAACTTTGGCTCCTTTTCTTGTCTTCTTATTATGCTTAGAAGTAGATAAAAATATTTCGAGCTGAAAAATGATAACAAAAAGTTTTAAACTGTGATAACAAAAATCTTTAGGATTTCTTTTTCATTCAAAAAGTGCATGATTTATTGAAAACATGAACTTTAAAATAAAATAATGTTGGTAGATGATAAATCTTTTCTATAAACATATAATATTCAAATATGAAATAAATATTAGTAAATTATTCATTTCACCATCAGTACAACTTTTAAAAACTTCAATTGTCAGTGTAGATATATCTCCTAACAAACTTACCAGTAAGTACAAATGTGTTATTCTCGCAATGAGAGATATAAATCCATGTAGGTGTCATTAAATGTGATACATTTTATATTGCTTGCCGGAGGTAATACCAGTTCATATCACTAAAACTGGTTCCAGACTGGAGTTATGATATATGGGAGAGTGTGATATGATCAGTATAGTACGTGTGATACGGGGCGTGATACGGGCGGTGTGATATGAGCATATCAGCATGAAGTTCACTCAGTAATGGAAGTTCACTGTGACTGGCTGCAGAGAGATCTGGATGAGGGAGATAAAAACACATATTGACTAGATAGCTGTTGATGTAACTGTGTGTCTCCATTACCGCACGGTAGGAATTGGAAAGCAACGGTGCTGTAGTCTGATCCTACCTCAGGTGTAGCCAGCCAGGTCTGCAGATTGTGTATGACTAACTCGCTGGTTCCATAATGTGAACTGCTCCCAGCTCGTAATACACTGTTAAGCGTGGACTATTAACCCTTAACCCGCTACCTGCTGGAGGAGCGTTATCAGTAATTATCCCCTCACCTGCTCAATTACTTGTTCCGAGTCATTCTCCAAAGTTTAAATACTGGAATCCGAACTCATTAACAAATGGAATATTTCAATCTTGGTACTGAATCTATCTCAGGGTTATCCAAATTATTTCACAATTACCTGCTACGGGTTAACCCTTAATTGCTGAATTAATAAGTGATAAACCTTTCTGATTGTCCTATTCACAGGAATCATAACTCATTAACCAAGAAAAAATTCATGATTGGCAGCTGACTAAAACTGGAATAATTTGAAATAGTTTTGGTCCCATACGTAAAGGGTTAATGCCATTGACTTACCCTGGTGATAGTATAAGTTTTGTTATAAATGTTGAAACTGATTGCAACCTCTGTCATTCTCTTTTCTGTGGCGGACAAAACAAAAAAATTAAATTCATGAAGTTGTTGAAGCATTAAGTCATTTCAAAAGTAATCAATATGTTTTGAATATTTTGTGCTTTTTGTATTTTTTGAATTTTTTTGTTTTCAAAAATTATGTCATAAATTGAAATGTTTTTCAAATGATTTCAGTTTTGAGATGTGTCTGGATCCACTCTTAAAATTACCAGAATTATCCATTAAAATATTCCCAATTTATGAGTCGGCGAGGCGGAAAAATATTTCACATAAAAATCAATACAAGCAAGAAAATCAGTTCATATTTTCACGAATACATTAGAAAACATTTACTCCGAGTTTACACAGTAGCGTACACGACTGATCCAAGCCCTGCTTCAGAACTGATACAGAGAGGACGAAGGAAATAAGCTTTATTATCACAAAGTAGATCGGCAAAATTGCGTTTATTTCGTTTATTTCGGAGATTGGGATGCAGTCTTAGATTGATAGTCTCTGGCGAGAGATTTGAATTGATCTAGTTCTTCAGGCTTGCTAGGCTCCAACTGGCCGCCGAGCCGACACGGCAGCGTGATTTACGAGTTTTACTATTTCTCCAGTTGCAGTAGCTCAATTAAATTCCTATCACACTGTGAGAGATCTTTAGGAATGTTCGGTCCCATTGCCACATAGATATAGATTGAGCCAGCCTTGAGAAAACACACATCTAATAGCTTATGGGCTTTGACTTGACGGGACATTTGGCTGCACTCAACCCGTGAAAGTGAGGTATTCGCAGCTACAACAAAGGAATTCTATGCTGTATGAAGCAATATTTGTTCAGTGTTGAATCGGTCGTAAATGAGGACATCTTCGATGTGATTTGCAGCATCTCATTTCCATGCTGTCGGAGTCTGGTGATTTACACCTAATATTACATTCACTTCTATTGTTGAATTGCATAGAATATGCAACTGGCAATTTCCCTGCATAATAAATCTTAGTTGAGATCTCAATCACTGTGTTTACATGGTAACAGAAATATTAAATGTCTGCATAAAACCAAATGTTAGTTTTGGAGGGATTTGAAATATACCTGAAATGAAAAGTAAATAAAGTTAGTTTTATTTTCAGATGATTTCCTGTCAGTTAGGTAATAGATATTGATAAGATATTTACGCAGAGCAAACCTGTAACTTCTTAAACAAACAGTGTTTTGTAGTCAAGTGTTTACCCACAAAACAATAAATGACTTTTAATTTGTCGTAAATTAAATGACATAATTTTTTACTTTTAAAGATTCCAAATAATGTCTTTTATTTGTGAAGAACAAGATAGAATATTTTGGATATAAGTTTCTAATATGTCAAATGTTATTTTCGTTATCTTTTTTTCCATTTTTTTCTCCTGTTCTTTCATATAATTACATTCCTGGAAGAAGACTGTTTGCACTGATATGCGAGAGTCAATATTGGTTTTAGCTCAAGTCTTTATTTCTATTAAGGAAACAGGTTTTATCAGTCGCCCAGCTACAACCTGTGAATATGATTTTCAGAAAAACAGTCTGCAGGGAATAAACGGAAAGTAAATGAAAATTACTTCCAAACAGTTAGAAGCAATCATGAAAAGAGCTCCGGGGACTTTGTCCGAGTTTTACTGTTGTTTCGACTCCAATATCCGTCGTTGCCAGGCCCGAAAGAGATTTTGTTATCAATATCCTAACCCTCGGCCATTACAGCATGGATCAGGCTGATTCTTCCCTCAGGAAATCTTGGATTAATCTCATGGACAGATTTGCAAAATGACGATACAATTCCAGCAATCTGCAGAAATGGTTGGTCCAGCATTGACCGAAAACTCGGCCGTCTTGTCACAAAGACTCTTGTGAATAATCCTAATAGATCTCCGTTTCTTCATTTCCCCTAGTCCACTCAGTGGTTGTGGTGCTGTGGTGGTCATCCATTTGTGGTATTAGTGCGAGTAATAGTAGATTGATTGTTAACCCACACCCTGCCTGATCTTGAAGAGTCTTGCAATAGCTAATGGTGTGTCTCAAAGATGTCAGCTACCAGTCCTGTTACTGTTGAAGACAATGTAATGTCATGTAATGTTGTAAGCCGATGTTAATGTATCTTCGGATTATCTTGGTGTTAAAACAACTTATATAGGGCTAGGAGCAGTGTAAATTCAATTTTAAATAGATTTTTATTAAGTTGGTTCTTGTAAATATTGTTTATTTTAAATTGTATACCATAAATTTTAACTCACTATTCTAACTCTAGGACATTTGTATGCCATCTTTCAAGTACTTTCTGAATAATATTCATTTGTTGTTACCAACACTTCTCCACTTGAAATATTTCTGTCCACTTCAACCTTCAACTCAAACACAATTATTTATTTATAGTTTTGAAATTAATTAACCCATTTTTCAGCAATTAAAGAGAGTAATGAGATAAGAGCCAGCCCTGAGATGAAACCAGTGAGTTATTTAGTGCAGACCATCTCTGCTTGCTGATTCAGACGAGAGAAACAAACCGAAGCTATCAAATATTTTACAGGACGGTTGTTGTAATATCGTGTGATGGCAGGCGAACTGGTGATGAGCAATAGCTCACCGCTCTCCCGATTGCCCCATCATTAAGCATTAGGAGGAAATAATAGAGTTTAATTGGCAGACACGATATTTCTGGCTTGGCCATCCAACTGCCTTACAGTGAGAATTGGTTCTAATTCTGCAGGTCTTTAGGAGTTTCTGAGAGTCTTGTTCTTTATTCCTGGTTTATTCCTGACATATTCCTGGTTTATTCCTAACATATTCCTGGTTCATTCCTAACATTCCTGGTTTATTCCTGACATATTCCAGGTTTATTCTTGACATATTCCTGGTTTATTCCTGACATATTCCTGGTTTATTCCTGACATGTTCCTGGTTTATTCTTCACATTTTCCTGGTTTATTCCTGACATATTCCTGGTTTATTCCTGAAATATTCCTGGTTTATTCTTCACATATTACTGGTTTATTCCTAACATATTCCTGGTTTATTCTTCACATATTCCTGGTTTATTCTTCACATATTCCTGGTTTATTCCTAACATATTCCTTGTTTATTCCTGACATATTCCTGGTTCATTCCTAACATTCCTGGTTTATTCCTGACATATTCCAGGTTTATTCTTGACATATTCCTGGTTTATTCCTGACATATTCCAGGTTTATTCCTGACATATTCCAGGTTTATTCTTGACATATTCCTGGTTTATTCTTGACATATTCCTGGTTTATTCTTGACATATTCCAGGTTTATTCTTGACATATTCCAGGTTTATTCCTAACATATTCCAGGTTTATTCCTGACATATTCCAGGTTTATTCTTGACATATTCCTGGTTTATACTTCACATATGGCAGCTAGGTCTGATCCTCCTCAAGGAATTATCGAGGCTGCATGTAATATCATAATTGTTCCCATAAAACCTGACAGGAAAGTAAAGACGTGGAAAGCATATGGCTGCGAGGAGATTCCTGCAGTAATGGAGTGAAACATTGACGTGTATGTTTTGCCTTTTAGGAGAATTCTAATATACCATGCTGAGACATTTTTTGAGGCTATATGGAATTTATTTTGGTGTTTACTGATGATTGAGATGCTTATTGATAACAGAGAGAGGATGACCTATGTTGAGTGTTGACATGCCCTGGTCAGAGCTTTGTTGTGATTTTATCTGCCCCATGTGCTTCCAGTTGTTAACAGCTTATAATTAGTTCCTCATTTCAAGCACTTCACTGTCGTTCAGACAGGCCCATTCTGCGTCTTTCCCAGTCTCCCAAATCCCCCTTATTTATCAATATTCTTTCAAATCTGTCTTGCAAGCTCTGATAAACGTACCTTTCATTAAACTCATGGACCTAGATATCTGAAGCTTTCTTACTTTTAAGTTAGACCTAAGTACAATATCAATACATTGGCATTGGCTTATGACTATCTTATAGCTAAGAAAGCTTCGACAATCTAGACCCTGAACTCTAAGCACCCCAACCCACATCTCAATGGAGAGATAGACATACAAATATTCAAACAAGTCTTCCTAAAGCATGTTGCTGTTTTCCTTCCTCCCTTTCCCTCAACCCTCATCTTGCCCTCTCCTTCCCACCTCCCTCTCCCCCTCCCTCTCTCCTCCCTCTCCCCTCCCTCCCCCTTCCAATATGATTGACTAGATAAGTTTGTCTGGAAATGCGGTTTCATCAATCTCATCATTTTGTGGATCTCACAGAAATTTCCTCTAAACTAGAATTTGGGTTTATTATCAACGTTTTTGGTTTTCTATTACCTCGTAAATTCTCTACCTGATAGAACTTCAAAGATAAGTGATGAAAAAATTAAACTACTGGTAGGCGTTAAGCTGTTTGTTACTCTTCAGTTTTACAAGTTTATTCTTATCTATCATGAAAAACTGCTGAAATTGCAGATCTTATTCAAAGAATTTGTTTATATGTTTTACATGTATCTATTTATTTTATGTAATTCTACATTCATATCTATATTATCAGTCCTTTTTCAGTTTCTTTGAGATACTAAAAATTTTAAATTTACTGATTTTATTTTATTTTATTATCATGAAATAAACCTCATTTTCAAAGTGCAGTGTTGACTCAGTTGTTATCTGAGCTATCAGCCATTTGAATCTGTAAGCAATCTTAATCACCAATTTCACTTATATTCTGATTAAAATGGTGCAATTTCTCCTTATGAGAGTCCATTCATTTGAAAACCAAAATGCAGAAGAAATATCTCTTTTGTTCAGTTTTAAAGGTATGGTCCTGTTATTGTCCTTGGCCTCATTGGGGTTAATTGCTTCTCTTTTTAGCAATATATTTCTGCAATTCAATCCACCTTCTTCATTCCAACCAACATCAGTGTACTTCTTCTCTTGTTCCAATTCATTTAGTTGACTTTTTCCCCACAGCGGTCTGATGTTTTGTGTTGCTCTTGTAAACATGAGATCAGCGTTTTGTCTTCCTCCAATATCCAGCGTTCTCAAGTCAACTGTTGTTAATGTTTTTGACATCAATTATGCATTGTTGGACTCAAATCTGACTGTCTTGAACTAAGAGTGAGTAATTAAGAGTCCGATTCATTCGACTTCTTCCAGTCAATCAAGAATGAAAAACTCACTCTCCTGTGTGGAGGAATGAATCTTGCTCCAAACCAGAGCAGAATTACATCATCGCTAAATTAATTAGTCCAGATAAGCGTGCGAACATTGCAGTGTCCAAATGTCATGGGGTCGAAGAATTAACTAACTTTCAGTCGTTAAAAGTTTTGAACGTCAGTTCTCGGGTAAATGGAAACAAAATCAATTCTGTTTATGGGATTTTCTTAAGATCTGATTCAAAGTGCACATTGTTTAGAAACTGGTGCAGCCTGGCTGATTGAACAAACTTTATCAAAATGTTCTATTGTTCCTAGTTTTGTTTACTGTCTTAAAACTCTGAAACAATCATGAAAGATATATTAACGAAGAAAATCTGCTTTTTGAATCAATTCTGAAACCAAGCAACTCCTTTTTTTATTAAGCTTAATTAAGGAAATAATATCAAATACTACCTTAGAAGAATAACCTTGATTCTCATCTGTCTCATCAGTACAGGAGCAGTTCTACCAAGATGTTCTTTGTGAAAATTGTTTAAATCCTGAATTAATTGCATAAGGACACAAATCGGAATATCCCCTTGATTTCTATAAAAGATACCCCAGTCCTAAAATGTAAGTATTGTTACCTATATATATGTTATAATATTGAATTCAATGCATAAATCAATATATCCCCTTGATTTCCATAAAATATTTGTTCAGAGTAGTGAATAATGGGAAGTAGTGTTATTTATATGAAGATTGCACATGGCCAGGTATACTCACCTGGTGTCAAGGTGTGCAAGGTGAGACCCAGGTGAGGTGTGTACAGGTGATACACCTGCATGTGTATCCACCCAAATCAGTCAGCAACCAATCAGCAACTTCTGTCTCCACGTTCAGGATCATCTTCTCGTACTGAAGTACACCTGCATTGGCTAACGAGTCCAGCACTAAAAAAATATGTATAAATAGATCGCCAATGTTTAATATTCTCATGCAGATAAAGATGACCATCCGATATATAATGATATATACCAGTAAATAAAGATGGCCAATGTATATATATTATTATATATATATTAATGACCTCCCCATCCTACCCCTGCCCTTTTGAAAAATCATCCTATGATAACAGACAGGATCATACTAATAATAACATTCGGATCTCTTGTCTTTCACCACTGAGAATTTCTTCTTATATTTGTGATAGTTGGCAGCAGTCTTACAATAAGTGATACCACAAATAGATGTGTGTAAGTAAGGATTGCTTTCCTGAAATACTAGTTATAAGTAAGGATTACTTCAATGAAATACTAGTTATAAGTAAGGATTATACTTCAATGATATACTAGTTAAAAGTAAGGATTACTTCAATGATATTTTGTTAAAAGTAAGGATTACTTCAATGATATACTAGTTATAAATAAGGATTACTTCAATGATATACTAGTTATAAATAAGGATTACTTCAATGATATACTAGTTATAAGTAAGGATTACTTCCAA
This sequence comes from Gibbula magus, assembly GCA_936450465.1. NCBI lineage: Eukaryota > Metazoa > Mollusca > Gastropoda > Trochida > Trochidae > Gibbula > Gibbula magus. Next base: position 75,375,486 of record OW388296.1, on the reverse strand, counting down.
GATATACCAGTTATAAGTAAGGATTACTTCAATGATATACCAGTTATAAGTAAGGATTATTTCAATGATATACCAGTTATAAGTAAGGATTACATGCATGTCATGCCACTTAGTACCGGGGAAGCCTGTAGTCATTATACCAGCAGCTTCTGTCTTCAATCAGCAGCCCCAACCAGGGAGGTCGAGTCTATTATTGATATAACGTGATAATTTCATGTCATAACTCAGGCAGTAAAGCCAGTCCAACTCCCTCCTGTATTACCTTGTGGAACAATCAGGTGATGGAGTCTGTACACTGCACTGTACCATATCTTGTTATACCCTGATTTATATACCATATTCAATATTCCATATGCTGTATACCATATTCTGTATACCACAGTCAGTATACCATATCCTGTATACCATACTCTGTATACCATATTCTGTGTACCATATTCTGTGTACCATATTCTGTATACCACAGTCAGTATACCATATTCTGTATACCACAGTCAGTATACCATATTCTTTATACCACAGTCAGTATACCATATTCTGTATACCACAGTCAGTATACCATATTCTGTATACCACGGTCAGTATACCATACTCTGTATATCACAGTCAGTATACCATATTCTGTATACCATAACCTGTATACCATATTCTGTATACCACAGTCAGTATACCATATTCGCAGTCTATGTATCATGTGACCAACTCCAGGACCAGCCCTCATGTTGTTCCCGTTTTACTCTGGACATCTGAATCTCCTTGCCCTAATTCTTTCTACTCAAACTGTTGCCTACAAAGAAAGTTTGGAAATATTAGACGACAATCAGTTGTGCATTATGGGGAAAATGAAAATCGCAATTCAATCACTTATTTCCTTAGGATCAGGTTAACAGTAATACCTCACACATGAAATATAACGTTTAGCAACATTGTTTTCAAGTTAAAATCTGATACAGTAGATAGAGTGCCCATGTGTGATATAGGTGTGTGTTATCACTTGTAGCGACCAGTTGAAACACCAGTCTGGTTTGTGTTTGTGTGGATATTCCAAAACAGCACTTACTAGCTGTAGGCTATTGCATTATAGCACATCTTCCTTCGTGGGATACACACCCATATTGTTCCAATATTGTGCTAGAGTGGCCAGATTGCCCCCAATATATCCTCTATCCTTCTCTTACATAAACCCCCCATCAGTTCCAGGGTAGTTCCATTATCCTCAGACTCTTGGACAGGTAGGTTAGAAAGTCAGGAACCATTGTTTAGAATACTAGTAATACAATGTTCAACTTTCTACAGTATGGGATTGTTTTTGAGTTGTGGTCTTTAGTCTGTGGTAATACAATAATAATAATAATTCTGGGAATTACAATTCTTGAATTCATAATCGAGTACTATGACTTAATTGCCATTTTGGGATAATAAACTTCCAAAGCTGTGATAGCAGAGCATTGAATCTTTTAGGTTTTTTTCAAAGTCCCTGTTGTGTGACAGCTAGAGGTATTCTTCAATAATGATACTAGAATAAATATTCCTGATCGATGCACAGTCCTGATATGTAATATTGTCTTGAGAGATTTATGAAAATAAAAATTCTCCTGTTTGGTTATCTTGTTATGAGGGTTTAGGAGATGATTGTGGAATTGATCTTCCCAATTCAATTAATGGAATATTGTATTGTTTTAGTAATTCCAGGTCTTAAATGTGTGTATCATGCAGCCTGATAATCCTTAACCATAAGGGAGGGACGTTATTGGTTTCATGATCAGCCTTTGATTAACGTGTAAAGGAACTTGGAAAAATCAATAATATGGCGTGAATAGGAAAGTATCAAATTACAAAATCATTGAATTAGACATTGCATACAATCTCCAGAAGAAAAAGGGACATGTGATTTGTGGGTATTATACAAGGTAAACTGTGGACGAAAGATGATATCTGACAACTCGAGAATTGGATTTGTCGCATTGGAATAAACGCTGGCAATTTTCAGGGAGATGTATGATAGAAGAAATTCCTATTGACACATGTTGATCTCTGGGGTGCAAGTGCTTCCCTTCTCTCTATACAGGTCAAATATGGCCGGACAGAAATCATTGGGCAGAGATGAGCCACTAGGATGGTGATCTGATAGGAAAATTGGAAAGTCACTCAGCATTTTCAACAATTACATTAAGAAATTGAAACTTGCATGGAATCAGTCCACTATAACTGGTGTGAATGGGACTTTGTCAATGTGTGATATTACTTAATGTGTTAAGCCTCAGTGGAGTGTCTTCATCTCTCGGTTTGAAATGGGAAGTCTTTAGGTCTCGATCTTGTTACTTCAGACAAAGCATGAAATGAACAGACAAAACAGACAATGATATTGACAATTATTATCAGAATTGAAACAAATTGACAGATGGATGTAATTTTCTAATATAAATCAAACTGTTAACTAAATGATTTGTACCCTCCCCCATTAAAAACTAAGTTTCCCCCAATTAACATATCCCCCCAACACATATATTTACTTAAGACTATTGTATTTTACGAAAGATTAATTTCTCTGACAAAATGTGACAAACATATCCCTTAATTCAATTAGCATTTGCTCGAGGGTTAAACAATTTAATTTACATCAGTACATATATTGTGAAGGAGTATTATGAAATGACAGTCTCCTTAATCAAACTGTTTTCATGTTTTTTTAATAAATTGACTTTGCGTTTCAGATTGAGTCGACGAGTATAGCCGGTAAAGACGCCCGCTTGAGGGAAGGTGATCAGATACTACAGGTGGGTCATCTCATCATAGCAAATTTGGTATAATTCAAGAAAATAAGATTTTCTTGATAAAAACATCTTTATTTTGAACCTACACAATGTTTTGGAGTATATGCTTGCTCCTTCATCAGGTGGAATCTAAATACAAAAGCACATGCACGGATGCATATAGATACTAGAAAACTAAGAATGGATGATTAGTCAGTCACTTACAGTCATTTATTTTATTGTTACAAGATCTAGAATTCTATCTATTTGGTATTTGTTTGTGCTTCACCTTCAAATCCACACCCGAAGACTCTGAGAGCGCAGTTTCAGGATATTTTAAAGAACGTTCTTTTCTAATGAATTTAATATTTATAGAAGATCTTTGATTCTATTACAACTAGTACATTGTCTACGTTGAGCCGCTAGAATGACACTTCAAGACGTTGTTAGTTCCTCGGAGATGTGACTCCCAGGGTATTTAGTCGACACAAGTAGGAAGCACTGGCCGATTGATTACTGCTAATGTAGGAGTCCCTAGCTACCGATGATCACATACCTATTTACTTAGACTAGAACCGTAAATACACTCCTGACGATTTGACATTCGCTGTCATACTCACATAAATAATTGACGTAAAGAAAAACTTTCGAGGACTTACTACAAGCTGAAAGTAACCTTGAAACGTTTTTTCTCACTTTGTGATCTCTTTCTGTCAGCTAGACGTATATTTTGAAGCGACTTTAGAAAAAACTCCTCGTTTGAGAAAGATATTTTGTGATCAGAGCCCATTATAGCCGACACTTGCAGTACTGTGACATTATGATGCTTACGACAACATGCAAAAAACACATTAAGATGTTGTGTGTTTAGTTTATTCCATCTCTAATGGTATAAACGTCCTTGTGCTGTCATGTCCTGGCATTAGGCAGCATCTTAAAATATCTGTTATTTCTAAAGTATTAAATGCATTTCTTTGTTTATATAACAATGATTGATTACTATCATGGAATTGATGCGTTGTTAAATCAAGAAAAAAATGTACTTTAATATTTGTCCTGAATACTTTATATATAGAAATGACCATTATTAATCCAGGCTATTCAAGAATTATTTATTGAAGAAAAGAATGACAAAACATACTAATAACTATCTGCTATTCCATCTTCATGTTCATATATTTAAAGTAATTAAATCATAGCCTAGGATGATTTGAGTGCTTAATATGAAATAAGTTGACACAAGAAATAGCAGTCACACTTAATTTCAACATTAACGACACTTTGGTCAATTAACGAGTGAGGTCAGTATAAATATTGGCTGACCAGTGTCCAGTTGACATATTGTCATGTCCAGTTCTAATCCACTGACCAATTAGTTGATTAGTTGTCCTAACGAGTTTATCTATTTGCAGATAAACGGAGTTGACGTCCACAACCGTGACCAGGCCATCAAACTCTTCTCCGACCAGGGAGCGGACATCACGTTATTGGTGGCGCGGCCCCAGTTACAGGTAACTTAACCCGTAATACGAAAATGTGTATCAAGGGCTTTCATTTTCGAAGGAATGACAAAATTGTTGCCATGACTTTTAAGTTATACATGCAGTACATTTGGAACTATTGTTGGAGGTGGCAGTTTCATGCAGTGTTTGATAGAAGATCAGTGAACTTGTAACATTTGTTCTAGCCAACTTTTAAATTGTTCTTTATTTTGGCCATTAGAATTGAGAAAGTTGCACTTTTGAGCAGGATATATTTCAAGCCTATTTTATACTATAGTGGTTCCTCTTATACTAGCCCCAAAGCATCAGATGCTTTAAAAGGACAATCAAAATGAATATTTTCTGAATAAACTTGATTTTGTGAAACCCTGATAAAATTGCAAAATAAAAAAGAAATTCTCTGCAAAAGAGATTTCAAGAAAGAAACATTTGAGTGATCATTGGAATCAAACAACGGTTAATAATAATATCGTGTTACAGTCAGCATTTATTCTTAATCGGAGACTTTGAAATATGAGAACAAGTTTTGAAAAAAGGGAAAAAACAATGTCTCCAGTTTCTGAAGCCAATTCAAAACATCCCTGTTGTAAAAGACAATCACTGTTTTTGATAAGAAACACAATCCCAAGTTTCACTCCCAAATCTGCAAGATACAAATCCAAAAATAATCCTCCACTGGTTTTGATACTGAGCTTCTGACACAACAGCCTTCCTGAACAACATTGATGATAAACAATAAATTCTCTTTGAAGTGGAGGATGTCTTCCTCTTATCCTCCGCCCATTTCGTCATGCTGGGGGAACAAGGAGGTCTGTCTGTCTCTGATTCATCATCCTTGCCGTTGTAACAGGCCAAAGTTTCCCCCTGGCCAAAGTTTCCCCGGGGAAAGTATGGCCTAGGACAGACCTTCCCCGGGGAAACTTTAGCCTAGGCCAAACTTTCCCCCCCTAGGCTCAATCTTCCCCGGGGAAGGTTTGTCCTAGGCCAAACTTTCCCCACCCTTGATACTTTCTCACCTATGATTACAGGGGTAGCAACTTTGGCCTGGCTAACATTTCATAACCTCCCTACTTCTTTACTTTTTTTCTTATATATAATGGATGAGATTATGGTTATTTCTTCATCACCCTTGTTTTTAAAGTAAAGGGGGGAGATTCTGGCCTAGCTAGGCTACTTCTTCCCCACCCTTGTTTTTAAAGTAAAGGGGGGAGATTCTGGCCTAGCTAGGCTACTTCTTCCCCACCCTTGTTTTTAAAGTAAAGGGGGGAGATTCTGGCCTAGCTAGGCTACTTCTTCCCCACCCTTGTTTATATTTACAAGGGGGGAGATTCTGGCCTAGCTAGGCTATTTCTTCCCCACCCTTGTTTTTAAAGTAAAGGAGGGAGATTCTGGCCTAGCTAGGCTACTTCTTCCCCACCCTTGTTTATATTTACAAGGGGGGAGATTCTGGCCTAGTTAGGCTACTTCTTCCCCACCCTTGTTTTTATTTACAAGGGGGGAGATTCTGGCCTAGCTAGGCTACTTCTTCCCCACCCTTGTTTTTATTTACAAGGGGGGAGATTCTGGCCTAGCTAGGCTACTTCTTCCCCACCCTTGTTTTTAAAGTAAAGGGGGGAGATTCTTGCCTAGCTAGGCTACTTCTTCCCCACCCTTGTTTATATTTACAAGGGGGGAGATTCTGGCCTAGCTAGGCTATTTCTTCCCCACCCTTGTTTTTAAAGTAAAGGAGGGAGATTCTGGCCTAGCTAGGCTACTTCTTCCCCACCCTTGTTTATATTTACAAGGGGGGAGATTCTGGCCTAGCTAGGCTACTTCTTCCCCACCCTTGTTTTTATTTACAAGGGGGGAGATTCTGGCCTAGCTAGGCTACTTCTTCCCCACCCTTGTTTATATTTACAAGGGGGGAGATTCTGGCCTAGCTAGGCTACTTCTTCCCCACCCTTGTTTTTATTTACAAGGGGGAGATTCTGGCCTAGCTAGGCTACTTCTTCCCCACCCTTGTTTTTAAAGTAAAGGGGGGAGATTCTGGCCTAGCTAGGCTACTTCTTCCCCACCCTTGTTTATATTTACAATATAAAAAATATTAAAATCCTATAATCATAATAAAAACAATGAGCATCTAAAATGTCAGTCAGTGATGTAACGAATTATAAAATTTTGATATTCATTGTTTTCTACGTTTGAAATAAATTAGAATTTTCGGTAACAATCGGTACTTCTTGATAAAGTAACACCATTTATAACGTTTTCAATATGTGACCCCCCAACAACACAATGGATGTACCTTTAATTAGCAATTTAAGGCAACTAACTTGGGTTTATCTCCGGAATAAAAATCAAGGGAAATCAGTGGTGTAACAAACAATATCACTGGTGTGACAATAAAAAATGTCATTGGTGTCACGACATATTACAATAATTATGTTCATTTTATTGATTCTAATATATTTTAAATAACTTTTTATATCTAAATGTTCAGAATTTACCATTGAACCTTTAATGTGTTCAGTGGCAAATAAAAGCAATTAGGTCAAGAAAAATCAGTGGTGTAACATGCATAAGATTTAATTATTTTAAATAACAAATTTTACAGTAAGACTGTCATATTCTATGCTATTCTATTCTAATCTTTAAAATCAATGTGTAAAACATGTACATTCTTAACATATTCAAGAGCTTTGTGAAAAATATCAATTGTTACCATTTAATTTTTCTCACATATAAGTTAGACAAGGAGACAAGTTAAATCATGTTTAAAAAAAAGAAATAATTTGTGGTTAATGACAAAAGAAGAAACTAACTTACCGAACATCAAAATGTGAAAAAATACCTTATTTGTGTAACACCAATGCATTATATTACAGAACTTGACATGTTTTTTAAAGGCGCTCTAGCACGATTTTCTTACGAAATTAAGTGGTTTTACCAAATTATTGATAAGTGTTATGAATGGCTAAATAATAATCTTTAGTCAATAAAAAAGAGATCTAAATCATGAGACCTACAAATCTACCGGTGAAGAGTTCCACACAATTGTCGCTTTGTACATTGCACCATTTTCTTACAATACAGGTAAGCTTTTACTTTTGGCTCATGAAATGAGATGTTTTATCCATCAACATACCCATATATTGTATAGACTTTAATAATAAATGACAAATTTGAGAAAACACATTATGCCAAACAAATACTACAGCGCCTTTAAGTCAAAGGAAAATATACTTTGCAAATAAGTTTACAATATAATCATTATCACTTTTGCATAGTGAGATACCTTTCTGTAAAGTTGGTGATGTACAATAATAATATGGACAAGAACATTTTCTTAGATCTGTATAAAATGGACACTGTAATAAAAACAAGGGTGGGGAAGAAGTAGCCAAGCTAGGCCAGAATCTCCCCCCTTTACTTTAAAAACAAGGGTGGGGAAGAAGTAGCCTAGCTAGGCCAGTATCTCCTCCCTTTACATTAAAAACAAGGGTGGGGAAGAAGTAGCCTAGCTAGGCCAGAATCTCCCCCCTTGTAAATATAAACAAGGGTGGGGAAGAAGTAGCCTAGCTAGGCCAGAATCTCCCCCCTTTACTTTAAAAACAAGGGTGGGGAAGAAGTAGCCTAACTAGGCCAGAATCTCCCCCCTTGTAAATATAAACAAGGGTGGGGAAGAAGTAGCCTAGCTAGGCCAGAATCTCCCCCCTTGTAAATAAAAACAAGGGTGGGGAAGAAGTAGCCTAACTAGGCCAGAATCTCCCCCCTTGTAAATAAAAACAAGGGTGGGGAAGAAGTAGCCTAGCTAGGCCAGAATCTCCCCCCTTGTAAATAAAAACAAGGGTGGGGAAGAAGTAGCCTAGCTAGGCCAGAATCTCCCCCCTTGTAAATAAAAACATGGGTGGGGAAGAAGTAGCCTAGCTAGGCCAGAATCTCCCCCCTTGTAAATATAAACAAGGGTGGGGAAGAAATAGCCTAGCTAGGCCAGAATCTCCCTCCTTTACTTTAAAAACAAGGGTGGGGAAGAAATAGCCTAGCTAGGCCAAAATATCCCCCCTTTTCATGGAAAAAAAAGGGTAGGAAGGAAATAACAACCCTGTTTTAGCAGGGGGGAAACTTTGGCCTAGGGGGGGAAACTTTGGCCTGGGCCAAACCTCCCCCGGGGTAAAAGTATCCTAGGACGAACCTTCCCCGGGGAAACTTCAGCCTAGGCCATTTACTCCCCGGGGAAAGTTTAGACCGGGGAAGAAATGGCCTGCTACACCGTTACCTCAGATGTGGAATCGCTGTCATGTTTAGATTTGTGCTTCACAGACCTTGTATCATCTGCATATACCTTGGTGGGATTGTCTCATCCAAAGTTATATTGTTGTGTCACTGTCAGTTTTTGCTCTTTTTCAAGATGCTTAAGAGACTAATATGTCACCCCACGTGACAGTTGTCTAGATTTAGACATCATGGAGAATAATTCATAACAAAGTTATCTTCTCATCTTCAAATGTTTCATAAAAGAAATATAAGCAACACATTTTTAAAAAAATCATATTTTTAGATATCTTTGATATGTCTGATATCTTGCAACACACCTGTTCAGTGATAAGGATTATTTTAAAACTAAACTTGATCTGGAAAGTGAAATATATAGGTTAATATTACTTATCACTGAGCAGTATTCTGAGCTGAGTATAAACACCCCTGGGTTCTATTGTCTATATAGAACATCTGGGAGGGAGAGATGTCGGAGTGCCGCTAGCTAGCACCATGTTACCAATACCACTGCTATACTCTGGGGCCTGCTTGTTGTACACTTGGGTGGGGGGGTTGTGTGACTTAGGGGAATAATGTTCGATCCATTTTGCATATAACATGAAAACGGGAAATTTTTGACTCGTTTTGCATAGAACATGATTAGGAAATGTTTATCGTTTTGCATAGAACATGTACAGGGGAACTTTGGAACTGTTATGCACAGAACATAATTAGGTAGAATGTTGTATCGCTTTGCATAGAACACGATTAGGATTATGTTGAAACCATTGCACATGAGATGGGGTAATGTTGGAACCATTTTTGCATAGAACTTAAGATTAGGAATGTTGGGTCCATTTTTCAAAGGACAGTTTTCCTTGGTATTGAGAGTTTGATGAGGAGTAGTGAAAATAAATTTAGGGTAATACTGAAAGATTTATTTTTTTAGCTTGAGGTGAAACAAACATTTTAGATAACTAGTTTTGATAAATAATGAGCATAATTTAAAAGGGGGAAGATTTATGACAATAATGGGGGTAATGGGGAGGGGGGACTTTCTATAACAATGGGGGGTGTGGTGGGGGGATGCTGTACCAGCGGGAAGGGGATTTGTGTTTGTTGCTCTAAGATATGTAGGCAGGTCTTCCCATTTGCCTAGATCAATGATGTGTAGGATTTCACCCCGATCTACTTTCTTGTGCCATTTCTGACATTTTTCTCAGGCTTATGTTTCTTTGTTTTACACACGGCAGGTGTGGGTTTAGGGGATGATTTTGATTTGATTGTGGATGTTGTGATTCTTGATTTTCTAAAGATAACAGGCAGATCGTAAGCTCACCTGGTTGTTATGACAACAGGCTATACGAGGTAACTGTGAGAGAAATTGGAAGTATTTCACAGAAAATAGATTAAATTGGTGGTAGAGAAAAACTCTTGGCAGCCTAGAAAGATATTTTATACATGCATGTTCTGTTGGCACCTTTATTTTCTACAAAACATGCATCTTGATATTTAACAAGAAATGCGTTTTTTAACAGAAATAGATTAAAACGGAAATTGAGCTTGCTTTTGTTTGAACCAATGGTAGAAGGTATTTTATTGTCTATTAGAAAACCTTTTTAACATTTTATTTACGATGGCATCATCACGATTTGCACTCTTAAAACTACATTAAGAGAATTTTATGTTATTGTAACAATAACTTCTAAAGTTCAGATTCTATAATTGTAAATATGGAATAAGAAGATATTAAATTTGTTTTAAAAAATTGAATCGCCTTTACTATCTAAGTATACTAAACTAACAAAAGCAAACTATATCTTTATAATCAGAAACTTCAACAATCATGTTTTTGTTTATTTTCTTAAATATCAAATATATAATTCTATAACCATTTTAACGACCTACTCTTAGAAGTGGTTTGTGAAGGGGTTTGAAAGAAAAACGATACTTGGATAATAAAATACTGAGCAAGCAAATATTCGAAACATTGTGTATGTTCACAACAAAGTTATTGTCAAGGAAATCTTTCTTTTCTAAAAAAAACTGATAAGAGCAATTTTGAAGTTTGAAAAATTTCACTATTTGAACTAGAATATTATGCCAACCATCTAAAAGCCACTGCTTCCAGATGCAACGGTGTAGTTTGAAGAATCTCTCCTATCTTGGTCTGGTAGCCTGTGAACCCAGTCACTAGATTTATTAGAAAGGGCATCACGTAAACATCTTTCTTATCTTGTACAGGAACAAAGACATAGTGCTTTGGTTTTGGCTCTGATACAGGCCACGAGATAGAGACGATTACATTACACGCCTGCATATGAACAAATGTGTTGAGAGCAAAAAGTCAACTTTAGAAATGATAGGAGAAGAAATGTTAAATGATATACCCTACTTAAACTGTCAAGCATTAACACAAACATATTACACAATTTCTCTATTTTGAACAGATTTAAGTTGTTTTAAATTTCTTTGAAAATGCTTTGAGATAATGTATCGGCCATATGGGACATTAAATGTTCGCAAGTGCAAACATGGCATAAATCGTTCCTTTTTTGGAAGCAGAAATGTTTTGAACAGAAAAGTGTAATAATTGTGCAATGAGTCTGTCTCAGTGTTCTTTATTATCTTCGGATAATGGATCCACGGATGAATGTGTCAAAGCCTAATATGACTTTAAGTCATTGACAATTTACAGCTGAAAATAACTGAAATAAGACTCTCCCAGGGGAGGCAGACAATGTGATCAGCTCAGTTGAACTTTCCCCTTGACCAGCCCGCGTAAAAAATGCAATAATTGTTGCTTCCAGTCATTTACCTCTCTCAAGGCAGTCTCTCTGGTATCAGTCAAGCTGCACCACATAACAAGCTCATTTTCCCCATGACATAACTACTTACTGCCTAACAAATGTCAGTTCCACTGGATCCTCTGAAAGCTTCATGAGGGGTCTCTGGGCATTACCGAGTTAATTTTTCAATAAGCCTCATTTGAGGCATCACATGAGCTCCAAACACTGCCAGCATGGCTGTAAGGAGTCTTGCTGAGGATGCTTCATGTCAGGCGGCCATCTTGCTTCAGCCATGACATCATTATAGTTACCAGACTGTGTCCAACAGTTGTGGAATAAGGCGCTCAGAGGTGACGGATGTCGGACAAGAAGCACCTTAGGTTAACTCTCGCTCAGCGTCACAGACACCATGCCTTGACGGAGAAGCTGTTTTCTACAGCAGGGAGAGTCTGCTTTCAACTTGTTCATGTCTGTTTCATATAGATCCAATGGCTGTTGCGATAGACAGAGTGCAGGAAAAATTAGTGATAATTGCCTGTTGCTCGCTTGAATGAGTTTCAAAGTAATCTTCCTTGATCTGAGCCAGGGGGAAAGTTCCCAGACTGGACGTGAGTAATTGACAGACAGGGTTCAGCATGCATGAAGCTTCTTATTCAGAGACCAGAGATTACACATCAGATGGAGACTGCTGGAGAATCCCGCTCATTAACAATATATTCACTGTTTTCAATGAGAACGTCTTCTTCTTCATATTCCCAGTCTTCCTTCCCAACCTCCCCCAGCTACCCAAGGGAAAACTGTTATATATCAATAAGTGATACGGATAAGGTTGTATCCCCAAGACAATCCTAATTGTTTCAAAAATGAAAAATGTGTCGTCTAGTTGTTATTGGCTATTACTCTTGTCATTTATGATTAATAACATTGTGATGTTAATTCGATTTTCGGTATGTTCTCACTTAGTTTCAAAATGGATATAGCTGTGTATCATTTAACCCAATATAATCACATTAGCAGAGAAGCTGATAGGATCAAACTGTCATTGTTCAATAATTTCCCAAAAAGGTGAAATCTTTTTCATGAATCATTCTATTCCTGAGAGAATATAGAAACAGGTATACTTATACAACTAATTGATCATCAAAAGAAATCAATCATTGATTAACAATTAAAGATCTTAGATTTTATTAACCACTACTCTACCCTGACTTTTAACTTGCATTATCAACATATCTTAATTAGGATGTGAATTTGCAACTTATCATCTGATCTCATCAGTTCTTGATTGTTATTGTTGAAAGTATTGATTTCTATTTCAAGTTTATTCAAATACCCGCACACCCATTCCCACACCATTAAGTCGCTATGCTGTAAATGTCATCCTTTCCTGGGTATTCTAACTCCTTGCCGTTGTTGAAAAGACATCTTTCTATTTTAAAGTTGATTCCAATATCTGCACACCTATTCCTACATCACCAAGTCACCATGCTCTAAATTGTCACCTGGGTATTCAAACTCCAAGCCCATGTTGAAAGTACACCTTTCTTAATTCAAGTTGATTCCAATCTCTGCATATCCCAAGTCCATCAAGTTGCCAAACTCTAAAATGTCAACTCTTCCTGCGTATTCTAACTCCTAGCCTATTGAATGTAAGGCTTTCTATTTTAAAGTTAATTTCAATCTCTCTATCTCTGCACGTCCCCCAGTCCAACAAGTCCCTGTCCCCTGAAATGTCCCCCTCCCCAACACTGTTCGTCATCTCGGAGGGACTACATGTCCATCAGTCCCCCTAGTCTGTGTCTCACCTGGGGCCTAACTAACAGATGCACATAATACAAGCCTTTGATGTGCTCGTTGCTCGTGTATCGAGATGGAACCACCGATTTCTGGCAAGCCAGCAACCTGAGGAATTCCTCCCTAAGCCTTGAGTATGGAGAACTGCTACCACTTGACGTGTTTGTTTCATCCTATTTGTTATGTATGGCGCGATCAGGTTCCACGTGCAAGCCTGGTTTTGATTCCAGAGAGCTCTTTGATCTTTATACGTCATTACAGGAGATATCTGTTCCTCCGCTACCTTTCCTTTAAAAACAAACTTCTCGTCATTTTAAGATTCGTTTTCTTCAAAGACATTGTTTCATATTTTAAAAATTCTTTCTTTCTGTTTGAAACAGTTTTCAAATTGATGGACCTTTGAATTGAATTGTGAAAGGAGAGCTGGTTTATTTACATTAATAATCTTTGTCCATCCCGTCAATTGTGACAGCAGATTCTAATGGAATTATGAAAGATTCCTTTTTTTGTTTAAGTTGATGAAAACTTGACAAATCTTGAAGTTGACTTGATAACTTTGATGAATTTTCCTCTCTGTTCCATGCCAACAGCCATACTTGTGGATTTAGATCAAAGGAAATTTAAATTTAAATTTAGTTCGAGTTTTGTAAATGTGCAACAGACAATGTACTTGAATATTCAATACATCAACACTTCTCTATAGAGCAGAATCCAGAGGACCTCCCCCTCCCCCTACATTTTACAAAAATTATGAATGCTGAACATAAGTGACCCCCCCCCCCCCCCCTTTCTATAAAGCAACCCCCTTGCTTTTGATAATTCCTGAATTCGCTTATTAACAGGGATAAAGTTATCCTTCCATGCTGAATTAAGTCAATGAATTCTTTAGTCTGCGATTAATGCAGTTACTTATAAAAATGAAATCTACTCCCAGCTTAGGGGCAACCATAGTAATTTAGTGATTATATCAAAATAAGGAGGGAGAAGGTTAACAACTGTACCTACTTAACTGTTTAGCACTGGGCCTTTCCTAAGTGACTGACTTAAATAAATCATAATTTGAACATTATGGAAGTCGTCCAGGTTAATTCAGGACACACCTCGATATTTTTCAACTTTCTTTTCTCCACTACTGCTATAACGAAGTCATTCCTCTCTCGTCAGAGTTTCCTGCTAGTTCTATATCTCATTAGGTTGATTAAAAACTCTAATCTATTCCGCCAGCTGTCACTCAAATCAACAGAAGCCCATTCCTGTTTTCACTGTAAATATAAGTAGTTGTGTCCCTGCCCTACCAACGTTATCTACCAAAGAACTTCAGTTCAATAGAGGAGAAAAGGATGCTTTGGACCAATCAATTAGCTTTATAAAGTCATTCCTACAAAAAGTAATCAGATTTCTCAGCTACCTTCATCCAAATTTATTTGGCCAGCACTTATTTAGATGCGGTAACGTTCTCGTGAATGTGTGACTGAGACGGCAAGTAACCGAACAAACATAAATAGTTACTGATATTAAGCAAATCTTTATATAGTGAGGCAATCAAATAGTATTCTGTGTATTGGCATTCCGCGTCTAGCGTTTTCAAAGGGAGATAATTTCCTCCAGTGAATCTGTAATGTAAACACAGGGAAATGAGGCAAAACATGTGTTATTGACTTTGAGCAGTGATTAAGTGCTAATGTTTATCTCATTAGCAGAGTCATTGTTAATGAAGTGTTTAATTACCTCCTCACGTTACCATTTCATCCACAAATATTTGTACCATAAATACTGCCTCACTTTGGCTCACTGTCTATAGAGTTTGAGTTATGTTGCTGTTGGAAAATCATTATGCCACTCGATCGTTCCAACAATTAAAACTATGACATAAGAGACAATGGGTAGTTTAATTAGTTAATGGACCAAATATTTAATATTCACAGCACCAGTCTGGTTAATGTTTTTGTAATTAGTGAGAGTTTCTGGACGACTCATTATCTTTATACAATAATCAAGACTTAGACTACATTACGATAGAATGATCAAATTTCAAAATATATTTGAAAAGTTCAAAGTTGCTGAGTCGACTCTTACCAGAAAGGGGATGTTTTTCCTATCGCTCGAATAGGTTTGTTAAAGTGCCAAGTACCTGGCAATATGAAACATGAAAAACATTTGTTAAGTTCATCACTGCAAACAGAGGTTCCAGTGAACCAACGGATTGTGTTACTAGTCGTCTGGATGGTAGTTTTTAAACCAGCTAGATATCACTAGGGGGAGATAATCCCACTTGGCTTAACATGAAAGGTGCTGCCAACCTGGTGTTGCCTCACTTATCTTGTGTTAGTTGTCTTACCAGAGAAATACTGCTTTACCTACAACTACTTATTATGATTTACTGCAACTAGTTTCTTGATGACTGTTTTCAAAGCCAAACAAATACTTTTTTTGGAAGGTGTTTTTTTTAAGTTGAAACAAGTTTTTGACAATAAATATTTTTATGTTTCTCTCCATTTGCATCATCAAAGTCATAACTGTCCTAATGAGGGGTGGTTTATGACTTTTCCCCTAAAAAAACAAGAAGAATACTGATCAGTTTCTTCCAAACACTCTTCCAAGCGCACACTTGCATAAGCACTGTGAAATGTAATAGAAAAACACCTGTGCACAGTAACCCCTCCATTAAAGGTGGTTTACGGTGCTAAAGTGCAGAGTCAAACATGCAATTTCAAACATGTTTGAATATCAATAATAAAATCAAAACAAAAAAACTTCATGATGTTTTAATGGTTTTTATAGACGAAAGATAGAAAAGAAATCTGTATATCAGGGAAATTCATTAACTACACCAGAATCTGAATGAAATATAATCTTTAAGGAACTTTTACTTAGTGTAAATGATCTTAGTGGAAAGTTGAACAAAATTATACTCATGTTGCCATGGTAACCTGATTGGAAATCTTCATATCTTTATGCACTATGAAGTGATGTCTTACTCTTCATGCTTGCTACAAATGAGAAAACATCGCTGTCAGCTGCAGCTTTAAAGATAGCTTTATCTGTGTTAGTTTTACAAATCTTACCATTATGATAAGATTTCCTCAAAAAGATTGAATAAGGATTTTTCTGAAGTGGCATTAAAACATAAAACTTAAAACAACCCATTGAAATGAATTTTTTTAAACGAATTTGAAGAATTATCTGTAGCTTTTCCCAGATGATTTGGGTTATCTGTAATGGTTTAGAATATAAAAATATGTGAATTTTTATCAAAATTTATTTTTATGTTTATTTCAGTGTGACGATGGATTCATGGATGAACACAATATGGTCCTTGATGATCTGCACATGGATTTACTGGAGAAACATCACCATGACAACATGGCATACATGGCTCACATGCTAGCAAGGGTGAGTAACTCTTGTAAATAAATTTGTACAACCACTAAACACTTGGTGTCCAAATAGAAATGACAAATGCCACAGACAAAATGTACCCACTTAGAATGTAAAGTACTGCTGAAAATGTGACTTTGAAATGAAAATTATGAAATTGCTTGACAAAACGGACATAATCGGTTCACTAGGTACACTTTTTTAGTTTTTGATGACTTGTTCAGACAGTATCTTTGTATTTTGATGACCTCTAAGATTAAAGACATTTTATCGATAATCTGAGCCAACAAATCTTTCAGTCGCAGATGGGGTCTGTCAAATGTCCAGCTACTAACACAAAGTGATCATTTGACCTCATCAGTGTCATTGTGAGGGACAAATTTATTCAAATTAAATATGAAGGATTAATGCTTGGACAGACATTGTGCAATTACAGCAGCTACAACGATTTCATTTATAATTCCTTGTGACACTGACAAACAGTATGATAGCACTAACAAGCAAATGGTTTTAGTGAGTTCAGGCCTGTGAACAGACGCCCTTGAAGAATCCTCGTTCTCTATTTGAGGTTTGTCTTTTGGCTGCCACATGTCATGCGGCCTTCTGAACCACGCCATTAACACCTGCGAAAGGTACCATTAAGGAACAAGATTAAACGGCATCAATCCAACTTAAAACGCCTTCCATTTAGACTCAACACACCATCTCATCGAATTCCAATTTATTTTTAGCTGTTAAACTGCTGCAGGTGAGAAGCTGTTTTCCTGAATAGATATTCTTGTTTTAGTTAATTGGTCTCTGAAATAGAACCGGATAGGAAAATCCATTGAAAAACATGCTTTGTGTTTTTTTATATCCACATAATTTATTGCTGTAAAACTACCCAAGTTTTTTTTTTTTAAACCCAAAGTGATTTATTGGCACAAACCTGGTAATCAGCTCGTGACTCACGGGTCTGAAGACAAAAGGACGTATTCCTCTTGAGAAAAACTTATAAGATTTATAAAGATTTATAAAGAGGAAAGAGGACTAGCACTGGCAGGTGCTTGTTTGTAGGTAGTTGATACGCTAGTCTGTAGAAGAGGTAGGAGATTCCTACAGGGTGGTGTCGGAGGTATTTCAACAACCTTCAAGCTAAATAGGTTCTGGCTCTCTTTATAAAGGGATAACAATTGCAGGTGTCTCTAACTCTCCATACAGTTCATGGTACTGCAGCAGAAACTCTTGTAGCCATTACAGAAGAAGGGTTCATAACTGAAAGCCAAATTGTGGTGATCTTGCAAGTTACTCTCGCTATGATGGAATCTCTTACTGTCAATTAGCAGGCATGGCTTTGGAGGGATGGAGTCCACATTCAAGTGTATAACATGTGATAGAGAAAAAGGGAAGGAATAGAATGGCTAGTCCCCTACCAACCGCTACCATCCATCTACCTCACACAACATAATAATTATTGCTCCAGGGTATGAAACGCCAGGGGCACGGCAACTTTGTCTGTAGTAGAGAACTGTTCTACACGCAGTAAGGTTTGGGTGCAATGCTACACTGAATTTCAGCGTAGTACCACCCATGGTTCGCTAGTTCCAGCCGATGCTCGCAGGTTTCACCGCAAGGCATAGCCAGATGGCGTTGCGGGCTTTCTCCCTGCCATAATACTAGCAGTCGCGATATAAGTGAAATACTCTTGAAAGCTGCGTTAAACCCTAACTCACCTCACCTCACCTCCAGAGTATAAAATAAAAATAGAAAAAATTATCAGCTTAAAAATATGATTTTGTCTACTTCGGAACAAAATAAAATAAAATGTTTTTAAAGCTACCAACAGGACCAAAAGTAACGGTTTGTCGATCAGGCCTTATTTCACACACTGATTAATCCAAAAGAACAACTCTTATATTCGAAAGTACCTACATAAATGAAATCACAGATATTAAATGAGGTAGAGAAACTAAGAACACATCACAAGCTCTGAATGTCGATGCTAAGGAAAAGCTTCATGTAATCTTCCCAGCAACAAGACGATACTAATTTCCTCACAACTACAGATTCCTCCTTTGTGTCTGAGGAGATGTTATCTTCCTGACAACTAGTCATATAAACTTCCAATAAGCTCCTGTACTCTTACATCACTCACGGCAGAAGAAAGCTCTCTCAAACATCATTCCACCCTCAAAGAAGAAAGAAGCTTATAATCTGGTGTGATGGCAGACGACGATTTGTATGAGGCAGACACATGTTTTGCTGCAGCAGACGCACATAAACCACCTGATTCCGTGGGGATGTCATGCCTTATCCTTGTCACTGTCAGAGAAACAGAAATAATACCACAGTCTCAGAACACACCACTCCATATTTAGTTCCGCAGTCACCCGCTGTGACATTAAGCTTCTGATTGGCTGCATGTTGGTATTACCTTGTCAACGGAGTCAAACACTTCCTTCCAATTTGACTTGGTCCCGTGAAGACTCCTAGTTTCTTTTCCTTGTTTCTGAGTGTGATTTACGCTGATGATCACCGTGTTGATTATCACCGTGTCGTGATGCTCGAGAATGAAGGAGTGTTGTCGAGACAGAATCCATTGTGACTTCATCTGTTCTTTATCAAGAGAGATAAACTGTGATCTTTATTTGGAGTCTTCGTTTAGTTTAACACAGTCAGACACTGTAAATTCTAATTAAAATGGTTTAATCATTGTTAACAAGGAAACGTCGGAGTCAAACAAATTTTTCATTCACTAATCAAGTCAGAATGTGGTCGGATTCTACTTTTGTTTGCTTAACTTTGAACTTTGTTAGCTGAACACTTATTCAACCTTAGACAATTGAAAAGACAGATTTGTGAAAGAAATTTGGGTATTTGTCTTTGAATATTTTGAAAAAGTAAGGAAACACAAGGAATTCACTACTTAATGCTAATGAACATAATTAATTCATGACTTTAATTACTGACCACTATAAAGATATTTTCTCTACTTTCACTCTATGTTCACACAAGACACAGGCTACCTACAGCTAAGATAAAGGTTGGATAACAGAAGTCTTTTATCAATGATATTTTTTCTCAATCACAGAAAACATGACTAATTTCTGAAAATTATTCACACATCATTCATTATTTCTCGTTAGTCTAGATCTCTCCAAAGCTGATCCAGTATCAGAAATTCCTATTTCATACAAAAGAATAATTTATAAATCATTGCTTAACCTTGCCTCGAGCTCCTCTTTCCAACAAGAGTGTAATAACTGGTTCATTGGCACAGTTGTTTTCAAATAGACCCTTTAATAATTTCTTCCCTCCCCCACCCCCCTCTCTCATATGCAGACACATACACAAGCCCCCTACAACCCCCACATCTTTCATTCCCCCTGCCACCCTGCCACCTCCACCCCTATAATTAGCACTTAACGGACACCCTCACAGCATGGATCAAGCACTTGCTAAATGACATGAAAACCCCTCATGAAGAATCATTAAAAACTCCCCATGTTAAGTGATTATCTCTTCCACCCTCCATATGTTTAGGCGCTATTAGAAAGGATTTAGCGGCGTGTGATTGAGGCAACTATTAAGTCTTTAAGTCGCTCTCAGTTCCCATATGTTACAAGACAGGTGGAATTGGTGTGAAATATTGTTTATAAGGGGTGGGGTGGTAGATAGGGGTGGGGTGGGAGATAGGGGTTTGGTGGGAGATAGGGGTGGGGTGGGAGATAGGGGTGGGGTGGGAGATAGGGGTGTGGTCGCATTGATAGGAAGACTGATAGAACAATGTGATAGTGTTATTGTCCTCTGAACAATATTCTCCTTTAAAAGTGCATTTGTTCTAAAAACAATCCTACGTTAAGTCGGTCAGGCTATTTTATATTGACATTTGTTCACGAGTGTTCACTATTTCGCAGGACAAATAATTACTTAAATTTCATTGTTGGTGTACATATATCGATGAATCTAGCTACAAAACATTTTGTAGATATAATATGTA
This sequence comes from Gibbula magus, assembly GCA_936450465.1. Classification (NCBI taxonomy): domain Eukaryota; kingdom Metazoa; phylum Mollusca; class Gastropoda; order Trochida; family Trochidae; genus Gibbula; species Gibbula magus. Next base: position 75,355,058 of record OW388296.1, on the reverse strand, counting down.
ATTTTCTCCAAAGTTTAATTGCTTTACTTTAAAATTACCTCAATTTTTGCTAATGAAGTTGACGTCTCGCTGCTAGGAGTAAGTCAGAAGGATAGAGAGAGTTGTGTGGAGTTTTTACCTCAGTCTCGAGGTTAAGAGTGCTAAGCATTGAAAAAGTTGGTAGAACTCCTCACACCATCAAAGAGGAAGTGTGATGAAAGGAGCTTCTATCTGTCTCCGCATCAGAGATTTAAGAGAAGCTAGTAACATTTACTGCACTTCTCAGAAAGTCAACACCTTTTGGTAATACCGTAAGCAGCGCCAAGTAACATTTCCAACCCAACGATTACTTTCTCTTCCAAACTGGTATTTCTTAACTCGTTGCAGTAGAAGATATTTTGTTTAGTTCATCGTGAAAGGAATCTTTCCTACATTTGGAACATTAAATAAAGAAAGTAAAGAAAGAATTTTTTTTATCATATTATAAAGGTAAATCTATTGATTTTAAATTCAAAATTTTACATTTTAAATTGTAAATTATTCAGCCAACAATTTCGAATTATTTGACTGACAAGATCCATAAGATTTTTGTAAACGTCCTTCAAGAAAAAAAATCGACTGAACATAAATCATTTGAGCGGATTTTGTGGACAGTTTATCTATACAAACATCGTTCATGACATTAGTTCCTCAACTGCTCTTCACGTCACATCTCCCGGTGGAATCTGGGAAACCTAATATAGCAGAACTAAGAACTCCATTTCTCTTAGATCCTTTATTATGAAATTTTATAGGGAGACTTAATAAAATTTCTGTCAGTCATTTCAACCCTGAACATAGACATAGCGGAACTTTGATGTTAGTCGTCTTTTACGCTGTTTGAGTGACGATGAAATCTGGCCTACAGCAAGAGAGGACTTCCAAAGAGGGGCTTATTTGTCATGAATACCTTTATATCTGACCAGCCATGCTTGTAATTGAGGACTTGTGAAGAAAAAAGATGTATTCATTTAATATGATGTATGTAGGGTGAGAGGTGAAGCTCGATGACCAACAAAGGGGCGTCGGCTTTGAGGCTGACCGACCCAGTGTATTAATTAGCAGCACCTCCACTCTGGACAAACATTCAGACTTGACAGTTTTGTTATAATTACAGAAAAGATTAGAAAAGAAATGGGTTGGTAAAGTACCTTTCATGTCGCTGTGGGGTTAGAGGACAACTGAATCTAGCACATCTCTTCAGAGGAGATAAAAAATGAAAGAATCTTGTTAAGAGAGGAGATAAATGTGTAAGAAGTGGGTCAGCGGGGATGAAATGAAGGGATGTAGGTCTTATAAAGGGATTCGACATGTTTACAAATCACATCAACAGCAGTTTAAAGCTTACAGCTCTTTGAAGAGTCACCCAAGTTGGAAGTTTTCTTGAAGCTGAGGACAAATTGGCTGGGTAAATGTGTGATTGGTTTTAAAGTGAGGGATGATAAACTGATAAAAAGGGGGGCCAGAGTTTTCGAGATGTCTGATGAAGTCCCTCTTGTGTCATTAGGTGATGCTGCCATTTTAATTCCTTGTGTTGGAATTATACATCAGAAAGCATGTTGTCTGCCACTTTAAACACAGGATGGGATAATGAGACTTGAGAGGAGAAGGTTTGTTTGATGTAGTACGACAGAAGGCAGAGGGAAAATGGCCCCTCGAAGATAGCAAGGACTCATTAGCTATTGTAGAGACTCCTTACAGCTCTATAGGCTTGAGTCTTGGTGGGCCCTCTCCCTTGTGTACTGACCTAGTGATATCCAGAGCTTTGAAGTTTATCTAAAGTATGTTTTGTACACATATATATAATAACAGGTGCTTGGATATCCCTGGCGTGGGAGATGGGGTGTCTCCGGATTGCATTATGGGTATCGATAAGTTCCCTCACTTTATCCTTACTCTGGGTTTGTCTGACATGTGTTAGGGTTATTGAGTTACTTTGTGTTTGAAATAGAAACTCTGCTCAAAATATAGGATTTAACAACACTTCCCTAATATGTCGCAGCTGTGAAGACAATCATGTTTTTTTCGTTTATCTTGCATTCTACAAGATCACATCAAAGGCCCTTTAAGGCTTTGATTTTCTTTTATCATTAACTGAATGATCTCATATTGTCAACTTGAAAGATGGTTGAATTAGCAATAACGTGTATTATTGTCTATGTTTCGCCCATTAATACACAAACTTTATATATTTGTACAACAGCGCTCTTTGATCAACTGCATTGTTCAAGTGTTTGACAGAAACAAATTTTCTTTGATGGATGATTGTGTGTGAATCATGTTTGACTAATGTTCGAATATTGTTACAGCGCCACCTAGACGAGGAAGGAGGAACAACAGACACTGCTACAACAGAAAACTCAAATAAACATGAAAAGGACAGCGGAGTGGGTAGAACTGATGAAAGTACTCGAAATGATGAAAGTTCAGAACAGGTGACATTTTTATTTTTATTTTTTCATAATTTTTATTTGAAATTTTTTTTTATCCAACACTTCTCCAAAAATATTTCATTATACTTATCAAATCAAAAATGAAATGTTTTTTGAAACTTTAACTCTCATTAAGATGATGGAATCACAAGAATGTCACACTTTGAAAGAAATATGGCATGAAATATATCATATCTGCGAAACAATTCCAAATTTAATTCAAAATGTACCAAGATTCAAGTTCGTGCACTCAGAATCATTACTTTCACGACAATGCAATGAACAAGGCTGTTAACATTTTGATTGTTTTGGGCGAAAACTACTTTCTTGACACTCAACTATATTTGGAGCAGCAGTCGTTGAGGCGCCATCAACATTAGACAATTATTGTAAGTTAGGACACATTGAGGTCATTAACTCCGCAAATCAATGGAGATCTAATAGCTAACCAGACAGGTTGCTTTCTAGTCCAGCGAATTTACTCGGTCAGCGGGACTTGATTTAAGATTTGTTCTCAGGAAGCTAGTATTAGGTGACCATATTGGCCTTGGACAACCCTTTTAAGTGTTAATGTGTGACTGCATGGTTTCTCGGAGTAGTGTTTAGGAGTCGGGTCACCTTATAATAAACAGCAGCTTCCGAGGCGTAATATCCCAACACGTACTCCACCGTGGAGTCTCATTCTCCGTAGCTCAGTCAGCTGGTATGTTCTGATTATGGAACAGAAGTGAAGAATTTGGTAGATCATTAATAATAATTAGCAAGGAGATTTAACTTTACAATGGAGGAAGATTTATTTTATCTTTTACCTGAAGAAAACAGATAAGGTCATCATTGACAAAAAATTCAATATTCGTACGCTGATATACCGTCAAATTAGCTTTATATATGTTTAAATATATATTTCATGTTCGATAAAACATAATTTTTTTCTTTAATATGATAAAGTGACCTCAGATAATTTGATTCTTACACATTATCTTAATTTCCCTGAAATATACATACCTTTGCATGGCTTGTCTAGACACATTGACAGCCCTGCTATCAGTGAATTTACTCCAATTATCAGTTTGCAGTAAATATGTGTATATCTACATGTTGAGTGATCTACAATGGCTGTGTGTGGTATCAGTGTAGGAAGGAAGATTGGTAGAAATGTATGGAGAGTTAACAGGGTCATCTCTCTATCTGGACTCCCCATAGCAATCATACTCATTGATAAGAATGCATTTATGGCAATAACAGATATCCATACAAAAATAACTCACCAATTCTAGCTTTATTTGTTTTCTGATAAATGTCACTCCAATATTGCATTTCACTTACATATTTGATAATTTCATGTTCTAAAGTGATTTTATTTAGTACCAGTATCTAATGACAGCTCAGCCATTAGTTGCAGCAAGGATAAGATCTGAGATGTTTATGTTCCTGTACTTGATTTAGAGGAGCAGTTTTTGATAATGTCCCTTTCCGTTGGCCTTATAAACCTTCCCTGGTCACTGACCTAACTCTCAGTGTCAATGACTCATCAAAACTCTTTCTAGTATCACAATTAGATTTGAAACTGAACTAAATCTTAAGATTGCTCATGTATTGAATTCCTTGCAAGGGTAGATAACTGGGATTTAAAAACATGTATACCACTAAAAAGAATTCTTTCCAGCTTTCTGGTGTGGCAAGGTTTTTTCTGTTAAAATTTATATACATTTCTATACCATTTGTCGTCATTAAAAACTTATTCTATACAGACTTCTAATTCAAAATATCCTCATTTCAGGAGACATTCGACATTGAGTGTTTGACTCCGCCAACCCACCTGAAGTTCAAGCCAGATTGCAACCTGAATCGTGAGGACATTCATCACAGTAACGAGAGCTTCACATCGCTGGACCCTGAACACCCCAGCAATGACATTTCAGCAGAGGCTTGTGATAAGTTCCGTGAAGTGCTAGAACATAGGTGTGTCAAAGGTCAAGGTTCACCTAAGAAAGACGGAAAACGTAAAAACTCTGAAAGCAGTCTCGAGCGGGAACTTCACCTCCTCAATCGAGAGATGGAGGAGATAAACCTTGAGTGTCAGGAAATTGTGGACTCGCATATAAAAGATCAGTCTCGGCTCGATCAGCACCGAGAAATCTTTAAGATTGAGCCACAGAAAAGTCCTCGTATAGTGCCCCGAATGGGGACGAGACTGGAATATCTTAAGCATGTGCAATCTTTGGATCCAGCAGAGTTCCTCATTCGGAGAAGTGCTCCTTCTATGAAGATGGGTCAGCAGAACATGAAGAGTTCAGAGCGAGAGAAGGACACGTCCACGACAAGTGCGTACAACACTGGCGAGAGTTGCCGCAGCACGCCCCTCACACTGGAACTGAACCAGGCCAGTGACGAGGGAGAGAAGGGCTTCAAGAATTCTATGTTGTGTTTAGCTCCTGGGCCCGCAATACCGTCCTCCAGTGATACTGAGAAACAGACTCAAACGCCTACCAAGTCACGCGACTACTCGAGCGATGACTCTGGTCACGGCTACAAAGGCCCCATGCCTCCTCCACCCATGAACTCGAACGCTCCTGGGGGCCTCACGGAGCATATTGGAATGGGGGAGTCCCTCCAGGACTTGTATATTCAGTATGCAGATGTCATGTACACAAATCATGCAAATCTGGAGCATACAATTGCAATCCAACAAAAACTTTTCCAGCAACAGCTAGATCAGAAACATCGCACCCGGCCTCCGAAACCATCACGTAGCAACAAGGGTGGCTCTGGTGATTCCAGCAAGTCTGGAAAAGACGGTAAAGACGCTACCCAATCGGAGAGCGGTGCAATGGAGTGGGTTGTGAAACGCCGACCGGATGGAACACGGTATATCACCAGACGCCCGGTCAGGAACAAGATCCTGAAAGAACGCGCCAAAAAGATCTCTGAGGAGCGGTGCGGGATGACCACAGACGATGACGCAATGAGCGAGATGAAGACAGGGAGGTACTGGACGAAGGAGGAGAGGAAGCGACATCTGGAGAAGGCCAAGGATTACAAGAAGAAGAAGGAGCTGATGATGAAGGCCAGGATGGAAACTTTGAAGGAAGCTGAAGAGAAGAAGGAGGCAAATATTGTCGAACTGAGTCATCGGAAGATGAACAAACACAAGGGCAAGAAGGTTCTTGACAACTTTGTGACTGTCCAGGAGATGCTTGCCCATGGAAGTCGAGTTCAAGAGGGCAAGACATATAATCCTCTTCTCTCTGTCACCACGGTATGATATCCAGGGAGTCTCTGGACATGTTCGTAAAACTCTGTTCATGCCATGGTAAGCTGTGGACTAAAGATGCTGCGATGAGTGAGCATATACTGTAAAGTCCTTGGTGACACCTGGGCAACTTGTGTCTATATCAGAATCCTGGCTGTGCAAAGTGTAATGGTTGACTACCAAACATTGTGAAGTGAAGTAACTTATTATACACAGAAATATTGTCACTGTCAAGCTGGGTGGATGTGCGTAATGGCTTGACTGTTTGTTGAATGGAGACGTTCTGTACGTGCTAACTGTGAAATTGTTCAAGCAACATTTTCAGTGCTTTAAGTTTTGATCGGTTAATTTTGTGACCATGAATGTGAAACTCTTAATTACACCAAAGAATGATTTTGTTGTGTCAATTATTAAGTTCATAAGATAAAAAACAAAATACTGTCAAGGAAATTCAAATTTGATTAAATTTATAAAATATAACTTTATTGCCAGATGTTTATATTAGTTAACACATATTGCTTGTGATAATCAATTTCAAAGACTTAGAATCACCACATACACTATGTTATAATCGCATTGGATTAAATAACACCTCTCAATTCCCTTTCAATATCAAATACAAATTTCAAAATTTCAACTTTAGAAATCTTTAAAATACATCGAGAAACTTTCAAAGCTTTTAAAACCTTAATTCATCTAATTTCTAAAGTCCATCTAGATGTTTTGAATTTTAATTCATTTTGTCATTTATTTCAATGAAGTGACATAAAATCATTCGGCCATTAAGTTGTCATTAAGAAGCAGGGTCCAAGAGGGAAGAGAAACAAATTAAATATACCTCAACCATGTGACATCTACACCACACCATAACATCCACAGTGCCTCGGCTTGGATCAAAGACACAAACATCTAAAGTATTTACCTAGGCAGAGCAGTGGAACTCTGTTTCTTGTAATTACTTCATCCATATATGATAATTTCACGTAACAATTACCAGATGTGCAATATGTAAAATACAAAACATACATTGTAGTTATTTACTCATTTAATGCTACGCAGAAATTATATATATATATATCATTGAATATGATTTTTGCAGTTATGAAATGTCATGGTCTTAATATTATGAATATTATGGTCAAATAATTAACCCTATTCTGTTTGTACCATGACAGAAACAATTGTTGATTTCATTTCTTTGTACATTATAAGTCAAATTTTATAATAGTGTAAATTGTTCCCATGTTGGGAGGAAGAATCTAACTTATTGCTGTACAGTGTATACGACTATATCCATGTCACCTGTCTGCCATGCTGTGTAATGAGGCTGTATATTTGTACATTTTGTATGATTTTGTCTGCAACCTAGATTTGCATAGCCCAGTATATGAGGATACATTTTGATTACAAAGTTTCCTTTTTGAAGGTGTTTGATTAAGACGCGATATTGTTGAAGTCATCTTACTCATCATCTATCCTCCGTCACCCAGAGCCTAGTGCTACAAACCTCTACACAATATCATGTCTGGAACTGTTCAGCGGGAACATTTTTTACTAAAATTAACTTAATTTAAATTAACTTAAATTTTAAACAATAACAATCATTTGTACAAGATATTGAGAGTATGTTGTATGGCCCATTCAGAGTATGCTTTAAACCGAGACACGAAATGTGGAAAGGTAGAGTTGTCTTCTGAAAGTCAATAATAAGAGCTATACTGGAACTGCAAATAAATTTTTCACTGCATGACCTCAGCCAGTTTTAAGATTCTCTTTTAGAGACTCGCCGAACCATTTGACCATGCAAGCAGTTTCTTTGATTGGCCGACACATATCAAGGGCGGGTAATTTGAATATGAGTTTTCCTTAGGAAAAGTCCAGGGGTGATAAAGTGTAAGGGATAGTAGCCCTGGATTAGGGAGGATGCTTGTTTCTAGATGATCTAAATTTGGTATTTGTTTATAGTGCCCCCTCCCCGTTATGCTTCGTCCTCTCTATACTATCATTTTCAGTCAGTCCATTTACTCACATAGTCGAAGTTTATCAATTTGATATTTAGCGTGAATCTGAATTTATTCTTTTTCTTTTTGAGTTTTTATTCCAGCATATTGCTCTAAAACTTAACAATTTTGATAAATGTAGTGCTCTTTCAAAATAATTAAAATGAACAATATTGGCATGGTTGACTCTAATCAAAATCATTTGCCCTGTAGAGGGAGCTGTTCAGAGAGGGGGCACTGTAGTTTTGTAAGCAAGACTGCACACCGTGTGCCTAGTACCGCCCAATTCAGATAATACGGCCATTGGAGGCTTCAAGCCTTGCCATTTTGCCTGTTGGGATACATACGTACATACATTTAATAGTGTGAAAGCTGGAAGACTGGATGCCATTTTCCTACCAACTGTATACAGGTGTAGTGGTTGTGTATGGACGTCAGCTGAATCAAATGTACATGAATGGATTTTTACATCTGAAAATTGTGCAATGTTTTGTTTTTTTACGCAAAAATCATTTTTTCCATTCATCTGGCAATTTCTAGCTATAAATCCACCTTTCGAAGCCTATCCACCTCGGCTAAATAAATCAGTGAGTGTTTCTCTTGAGTAAAATTGTCCGTGGACACTTGGCCTTTGAAAGCGATGAGTTCACCTACAGAAGCTGCAGTCGACAGATGTGTGTACTCCTGCCCTGAAATAAAGCTGTCTTGTCGTAAATGTCATCTATTTAAAACTTTGTTGCACTCTGTGAAACCAGAAAATATTCTGTAGCATTTCATCAAGTTATTTCTAAGCTTAACTTCTGATTCAGGGCTCTGTGATGTTGCTATTGTACCCTAAACATGTATAAGTGAATACTGACATGTATATTGACTGTTTCTGAGGTGATTGTATTCTTGAGGATCTATAAATATGACAGATAAATGTTTGTAGGAAACATTTCCAAAGAAATATGATGTTTTAAAGAGTGATTGATTTAGGTCCTCTATAAAAAGAAAAAGTTGATCCTGAGAAATATTAAATGGAAAATTTGCATTGAATTCTGAAATCTGTCATATTTGACCTTATACCTGCTGGAATGTTCGGCAACTTAATCTGCCTTCAGCAGGGGTAGAGTTAAGTGGATCTAAAATATTCAGTTCATGGTACACAGAGATGCATGCAGTGGTAAGCTGAACAGCTTTAACATGGGTAAATGTTGATCTATTATAGTTTTAAGTTTTTAATTGCATTGTTGTACAAATTATTAAAGAATGAAGTGTTTATATATTATATTATATACATATATATATATAGCATGTACTACACTGTAGTATATTACTTATAGCTTATTTTGTCCATTGTCTTGCGTCTCTCTGTTACCATGGTAACCATATCAACCTCATCATCATCTCCAAATATGGACAATCAGAGCCTCAGATTCAGTCTCTCACTTTGTCCGAAGACATGGCAACCAAAATTTCTTTTAAAAAATTACTTTAAGGAAATATAAATTTTTCTTCGTTTTGTACTTTCATATCATATTACTAGAAAGTCTTCTGTCTTTGGGTATTGAAATATAAGTGAAAATATTCAAGAAACATTTTGTTGCCATTTCTTTATACAAGTCAGTGGGTCTTTTCATCTGATCTCTACAGATGGGACTGTAGGTAATTAATTGCTTATATACCATATGACATCCATGGATGTTACACATTTTTTTTGTGAGTGATAAAATGGAGACTTGAATAAATTATTGTTTTGTATTTAAAACCTGAATTTTGTTTTCTCTGTTCAGGGTTTGTCTTGTGGACAAGGCCAACTCTGTATTTCAATTTAATTAACAAACTACTCTAATTCCTCTGGTCAGCAGAACTGTGACCCTTGCCATGAGGATGTTTGCTGAAGTGTGCCTTTCATCTCTATCACTTCTAAAAATCTACATACAGAAATTCCATAAGTACCTAAGATAGGCATTTTCATAATTTTTGTGATTAGAGATAAAATATATGCTGGCAAGTGGAATTGAGTCGGAGATGACTCCAAAAGTTATGCAAAGCCTGACGACCTGCAGATGCAATGGCTCTTTTTTTAATTCATAGTTTTAACTTTCAAGTTTGGCTTACTCTTCAACATTCAAAATCTGTAATTTATCATCAATAATTAAAATTTCATTCTTAAAACATAATGGCATTATCTAATTTGGTCCGTTTTTATCAAAAGTAAAGAAAGGCTCCCCAACTCTTCCACCTGGTTTTGATCATCTATGGGGATACTTGGTTTCAGTAATTGTTTCAAGTTTTAAAAGGTGGAAAATAACAAGACCAGGTCAATTAAGAATTGTGAAATTATTTCCTTGAGAACTGAAATCAGCCTTCAGTTAACATATAATTACATTATTACGTCATAAAAGGAAGATTTTCTCATTAGATGGTCTTCCTGCCTGAGCATGGCCTTATGTCTGTTAACTGGCAACTCAGATCCACTAAACTAAAGCCAAGGATAAATGGTAAATCATCAGAAAAGAAACGAGAGAGGGTGTTCTGCCCAGATAAAAGTAACGACAGTTGAAACATTCCAGAGGATAAGAAAACATTTTCTGTATAACAACTTGTTATTGTGAACATTCGTGTACATGATGTTTTGGTTTATATGCTTACTCCTTCATCAGGAGGATAACCAACAATCCACCCGATGAAGGAGTGGGCATATACTCCGAAACAGTATGCATGTTCACAATAAAGAAGTTGTTATCCTATTTCTTGTGTATTCACCTTCTAAATGCTAGGGGTGACTATTGGCCCAAAGTGACTATTGCGATAGCGATCGATAGTCTATTGCCACTTACTATTGCGATAGCGATAGACTATTGTAACTCACTATTGAAATAACTATTGCGATAGGTTTTTTATGTACAAATACGCAATAATCAGCTAGATTTCTTATACGTTTAGTAGAAATGTTTAATTAATATAAGGACTATGGAACCAACATCAGTAAAAAAAAATCATAAATGAAAAGACTTTTTGTCATTTTGCTATTTCCTATCTCTAGTTCTACCCTTTTGAAATTATATCTTGACTTAAATGCAATGAGGCTTGTGTAAATCATTTCTTGAATGTAATAGTTTCGATAGTATCGATAGTTAACCTTACTATTGCGATAGCGATAGTGTTTTTGTATATACTATCGATATATAGTACTATTGCCAAGCCAACTATTGCGATGCATCGATAGTACGATGCATTGTTACATCCCTATTAAATGCCCATCAAAGAATTGATTTACGAGGATGTTAAAACGTGTTAGCCTTCCGCAGCTTCATCACGTGTTACTTTCAGGTCGAACAGATGACTGGGCGATGTTTTGGTAAAAGTAGGCCTAATACATTTATGAAACCCTTTAAAATTAAACCTATTAAAGAATCTAGTACCAAGAAATAGAAGATTTCTTCGATTTCATGATATGTGAAACAAGCTACGAAGTTCGGTCGCATTTTTCTCACCTAATCCAAAACGGCCGCTTTCATTCCTTGCGATTATATGTAGGAGCGGAACTATTTCTTTATGTATTTATATTGCATATAATGTCAGATATTTGGTATTCTCAATTTCTTGTGGATCAAACTTACCTTTTAAATAAACCACGAGAGATTGTTGGAGAGAGAGTCGTAAAGAGGTGTCCCCATCGTCGAGAGTCGCTTATACAGAAGTTTACACTAAAAAAAGGTTTGAAAAAAATGTTTTGGAAACTCTCGCGTGACAGTGTTGTCCCATCCACCGTATACCGTTACATTGAAACCTGGGGAATTTCAAACTCTCCAGGGGAAGAGAGTGCGTGTATGAACACACTACGATAGTTGTGTGGAGAGTTTCCAACTCGAACCCAACTGTTCAACGACAAAAACCAGGAAATAAGAATAGATGGCAGCGATTAGAATTGTGATTAATGATGTGCCGTTATTCTGTTGAAAAACTCTTATAAAAGCCGACATTTGTTAAATTAGTTTCAAGCGAGAAAAAGCCATGTCGCCTCATAGTCGGAAATAACAAATTACATCGACAGTTTTTAAAATGTTTGCTGGAGACGACAAACTGCAGCGTAATTGACAAGTAATTGAACCTATTTTCTATTTTAACGGTGAAGTAATCCTTCTCAATAACGCTGACATAATTAACTTTTCTGTCCCAACATAAAACGCTCAAAATTCAGATTGAAATTTAAAAGCACTTTTAATAAAACTATACATGCGACTAAACGAATCTGTCATGATTGAAGCGTTGAAGCGCACATAAAAGATTTCTTGAGCTGAGCGTAATATGCATGAAGTGAACGGACCCCTAACAATGAACCTATTACTGCATCTGAATTTATATCAGTGGTTTGGTTAAAACGCTTAATTTGATGAATAGAATCTCTACAATATAAATCTTGAGTTCACATCGTAGTAACGGTAACCTCGGTGCCTCATCGTAATGTGGAAACAGCAAACTTTCTCAGCTTTGTGGTTTTTTTTTGGTTTCCTTGATTATGGACATTGAAATATAAATAGGAAAGTTGTAGTGACAATAATTGTGTGAAAGAAGAAACCAAGATCCACGACTAGAGACACGGTGGGTTATGTAACGTTTTAGATATTTCTTTAAAACGAGCACCTTGCACGCTGACAATCTCGAACTCATTTTCAGAAAGGACTATACCTACACATGTATTTACATATATTCATTTGCAATAAATCTAAATCAGGTTGATAAGTATATTCAATAAAGTGTAGATATGCAGTATAGTGTAAGTTTACAGTTAAAGACAACAAGATAGATGTAAAGTTTAAGACAACAAAAAGACATCACAGTATAACCAAATTCAATTCATCATCGAGGAACAGTTCAAACTTCTATAGATAGATAGATAGATAGATAGATAGATAGATAGATAGATAGATAGATAGATAGATAGATGTTCACCATGTAATGAGTTCAAAGCGATCAGAATATCAACATAGTTAAGATGTAGAGAGAATAGTTAGTTCACGATTCCGTTGTAAACGTGATACAGTAACTTAGCTTTCTCGTCACTAAATCATAACTGGGATGTTTGAACAACCGAATCGAATTTGAGCCGCCAGCATTCGTTGTCGCCACGCTTTCAGGGGCATTGTAGAAGTAAGTTTTATTGGAGCATTTAGATGCGGAAGACGTAAGACATGAATTTTCAGGTTGAATTTCATCATTCCACCTGATGAATGAGTGAGCATATACTCCGAAATGTCGCGTATCAACACAATATATATGTTATCCAGATGCAGAGATGAAACAAAAACAAGTTTTAAAGGTAGTCAATTCCCTTATTGCATTAAATGCGACATTGTAGATTAGTATGATGATAATCATTGAGTTGTGAGGAAGTTAGTGACTTTCTGTCTCGAGTTGATTATTGTGATAAACTCTGAGCTTTACTTTTGAGCTCATCAGGCCTGAAAGTTGAAATTTCCAGAATGACATCTTTTTTACATGTAGATTCAAGTTTGTTCGTTTGGACGTGATCGCCCATCAAATATTGGGGTCCACACTAACATCTTTAAACGACTTCTTCAAATTCTCCAGTCATTTGATACCGAAAAATAACATTTTTAGAATAACATCTTGATAGTGTCTAAGTGTTAAACTAGGAACAATAGCTACAGGAAACAATAGCTACAGGGTACAATAGCTACAGGAAACAATAGCTACAGGGTACAATAGCTACAGGAAACAATAGCTACAGGGAACAATAGCTACACTATGTATTGTGACAGCGATACGCTTACCTGCACATATTAAAAGTGAACTGTTCCAGATAGTGTGCACTAATGCTACTGTGTAAAAGTAATATAAGTAACATTCTATAGCGTAGCGTTCCTTCGATCATAACATCACAGACAGAACGTATTCACACAGATCAGTCTTGTTACAAAACTGACCACGCTTTTTCCATTTGACTTTAGTTTCTTTTCAACGAAATTATAAACCAATTATACATATATACTGTAATTGGACTAGAAAGACAGTTTCGTGGCATTATTAGTGGACTGTTCCCTATCAGGATAAGTATACCACGCTGGTTTTATTACATAACTGGTTGACTGGTTTCCTCCAGAGACGAATGTTCATACTGTACGTGTCGAGTTGATCGGAATTAAGTCAGCTCCTCACCGCGACGTGGCGTGTTTTGTCAAATACAACATGCAAGTGTATTATTAATAACGTGCGACTTCTATGCGGAACATCGACCCGGCTTTTAATTACATCATCAATCATATCGTAAAAATCGTCCGAATTGATCGGTTACGTGTTGGGGAGAATGAGAACTTTTTGGTATAAATTGTTAATAGAGCGGATTGTTATGTTCTATGTTTTATGACGGCGATTAAACCGTCTGTGGTCTGGCGTAACTCACTCTGTGGACTGGACAGGCTGACTGGCTACAGGCGGTGAAGAATGGAAGCGCCCTGTAACAGAGAGAGGGAGGGACGATGATTTATGCGGTACCATACTTCTAACCCATTCCGCCTGCAGTTTCTATCCATTGATGTATATTTATCATTGAAAAAAACGGGACAGTTTGTTTTTATGGCTGTTTAGTATTTCATTTGTAATTTATGAATTATGTGAAATTTTTACTAACTTATCACTCCGGAGGTCGAAAGGTTTGTCGAGTCGTTGAGACGTGAAATGAATAAATACTATTAAGCCATTGACAACCATTTAAAATATTAAAACTATTAAACCACATCAGTTTATTAAGTCAACAAGGTGTTTCATCAAAGCGCAACACAGAGTACAACGGGTATTCGTAAGACGAAAACTATAACATCGCACATGTTATTGTTTAAAACTTACCGTGTCAATGTTCTTGCGAAACGAACTCAATGTCATCTGGCTTTGCTAAAGATGACAAATTAATATATGTTCCAATGGTTCGTCAATGGTATGGTTATTCACCCGAGGCAAGAAGTAACACATATCATTTGGCCTGTTTGAAAATATATGCTTGGACTGTTCATTGTAGGCTACAACCGCGTGCATTTATCGTTTACATATACTACCGATGGACAATATATAAATGAACACCTGAACTGAAATTAATTAAAAACAGATTATAATTTTAAAACATGGAAAATATGAAAGGGAATACAGAAAATAATCTCAACTGCAGATACTGTTAAAATTGTTAGTAACATTTTATAGCAAAACTTCCAATTTCTTAAACCCTAAACGTTTTACTTTCCCACACAAATCAAAACATCTACAAAAGAAAATGAAATTGACAACGGTATACAAATAAATCAATTTAATGCGTATACGCCAAAAACAACGTTGTTGTCTCATCCTTTATATATAACTGGATGTTGCTTCCAGCACCAGCAGGTGTCAAGCAAGGTCCGCTGACACACACTGACCGCCCCACTGTTTAAACAAGTTTTGCTTTGCATGTTTCGTCCTGTCGGAAGCTGTTTCATTTTCAGAATGGCGACAGGCAGATGTGATGGTCGATAAAACAAGCATGGTGGCACCTTTTAATGCATTTATGAAATATTAATAAAACCCTGCACTTTGTTCCCCTAGAATGGACTATCAGCCTCGTCCTGAGATGCAATTAACCTCGTTTTGGCATGTCGCCGTTCATCGACAATCGACAACTCTTTATCCATGAATATTTGGAAAATAAATCTTGGTCCTTTTATACATGTACGTAAGATTTAAAATTACATATCTACAATTCCATGTTTGATTTGATGAATAATATAGATGAAAGTTCAATCCAGATTTTGATGACCTTTCTTTGTTCGTAATGGTATGGTTCATCAACCGAGGCTAGACGTAACAATTATATCATCTGGCCTAATTCAGGCGACATCAGAAACACCTTTTCAAATAACGATTTCTTCTGATGTCTTTGAACATCTGACAAACGTGTATTTACAAAATTACTTCTGCCATGACAACATAGGATGAAATATGTCCGCAGTTGGTAGGCCTATACGTCCTTGGTCAAATGAATGAATAGCTGCTCATTCTTCAGTAGGACGAACTACTGTTCGTTTTGTTTCGTTGCAACTTTCTGGTTTGTCCTTCTAGGGTAGGTCTACTCTGTTGTCATGAGGTCAGGGTGCCTCTTTGAAGGTGTCCTTAAAAGTCATCCACAATGGGTGCAAAGGTAGCCTATTCATTTAATTTGTTAATCCTAGTGTCTTTGCACGGTTTTCATTAAACAGAAATACGTGGCCACCATATGAATAACGTATAACCAATCCTATGAAACGACTGACACCCAATAAACACTCGTAATAGCCAACCGGGTATGGTGCTGATACTAAACACTCATTCAGGTGTTGTTGCCGATCACTACCCGGGGTGTATATCGCGACTGGTCATTACAGGTCCTACTGAGTCACCGAGTCAATTCAGAGAGAGAATATAAACGACCTAAGGACAGTCTGACAACCATGGCTTGGTCACAGCGACCTCTAGCGTCCCATAAAATACCATCAAAGAGTTTCAAATCGGTATCGCCATAACACAGCGGACGCCATCTTTGATCACAGTTTCACGCGCCGTCAGCCTCGATTTGGATGTCGCGCAATATGGCGGGGGCTGGACGTAATGACGTGCTTTATTGGTGTCGAGAGAGCTATCTCCGGGTAAATGGCTTCAAGAACTTCATCACCACAGACTACCTCGTCTGGGGAATTAATGCTATTGAAATGACCTTTGTGTACTCGACTGTAGCCATTCTTTTCATATATTGTTGCGTTACTTTTCTACTTTGTTAATTATTAGTTATATTAAGGCGACTATCAGTTCACTAAAGTATAGTTTACATCCTTATTGAAACTATATACATATAACACACCCACACGACTGGTACACTGTTGTATTTAGTGTACATATTTATTTATAACTTCCCTACCCAAGTCAAAACTCGCGCCAGGTCCCACCGCTGGCTGAATTACACCTTGCAACATTTCCTTCACTTTTCTGTACTAAGGTAGCGTAGCGCTGCACCAAAAGTGGGCTCTGATTCCCTTTGCGTGGGGAAGGGGATTTGTTTATAGTATGTGAACAAGTTGTTTTATCTATCCGTCCATCATATTCTTTAATAAGATAGTGTTAACGCAAACAAAGATTTAAATATGAATTATATTTTATATCTTATCGGATTTCACGAATTATGATAAAATTATGGAAACTGCGTAGCTCTGCACTATTTCGTCGAAGTGTGTACATTGTAGATACATTGTTCATGTCACTAGATATAATCTGTACAAAAGCAGAGTGAGTTATTGAGCATGAACACGTATATGAAATGTCATGTTGGTTTGGATGCTTCGCTTTGTTGATGGAAACAGATGCAGAATATCTCTCATTGTTATGACAAGCAACATACGTACCACTTCTCGCAACATAGACATCAAAGGGAGCCGCCGACATAAGGGTCACATGACAGAAGAAGGACGACATGGTCATTGTAATAGATCGCTAAAACTGGAACTGGAACTGAAACGGAACGACAGCGTATACCACCTACTCCGTCACACACAGAGGTATCCAGATCTGGAACTGTCTTCTCTGTTGAAATATCGTGTTTATAAAATATGTGACATTGTGCTATCTGTGCTAACTGACTATAAAACTAGTAACGTGTTAGTATATATAAAATAGTGTTTGTTATAGTGTTATACATCATGTTATGTTTATATGCCGTTAAACTTTCACTGAATACATTACATTTTTATTAGTAAAGTCCATTGAGGAACACAATCCTTAGATCGCTTAAAGGTGCATCCATTGTGTTTCATAAAATTTTATTTGGCTTTAATACGTTCCAACTGACCACATGTGCTTTCTACAATACAAATAAATTCACTCAGGTTGCTTATTTATCCCCAATCGCCAAATATATCATAATTACTAGTTTCCAATAAAAATTGAATAACATCATTATGCATGTGCAGAAACCGAAACTGCACGTCCAATTTACATGCACAGTAGTTATGTGACCTATTAAACATTATCAACTCAAATTTGTCTCTTTGTCTGTTATAAATAAGATTCCAAAATTACGTTTGACTCATTGACGCGCGCCACACGCTGAGTATTCTATTGTCCGGTTTTCGATCAGAAATCACTACTTTTACCTTCATTTCATCAATATGCTAAGTCTACTATCATCAAAATGGTAGTTTTCGGTAACAGTCGGAACTTCTCGATAAAGAAACACCATGTATAACGTTTGCAATATGTGACCCCCAACAACACAATGGATCGACCTTTAATGCATGATGATGATACTAACCAGATCTTCATTTACTCATAAGGCCTACACGACACTTAACTAGTCTAACCAGACCTTGGTTTACTCATAAGGCCTACACGACACTTAACTAGTCTAACCAGACCTTGGTTTACTCATAAGGCCTACACGACACTTAACTAGTCTAACCAGACCTTGGTTTACTCATAAGGCCTACACGACACTGAACTACTCTAACCAGACCTTGATTTACTCATAAGGCCTACACGACACTTAACTAGTCTAACCAGACCTTGGTTTACTCATAAGGCCTACACGACACTGAACTAGTCTAACCAGACCTTGGTTTACTCATAAGGCCTACACGACACTGAACTAGTCTAACCAGACCTTGATTTACTCATAAGGCCTACACGACACTGAACTAGTCTAACCAGACCTTGGTTTACTCATAAGGCCTACACGACACTGAACTACTCTAACCAGACCTTGGTTTACTCATAAGGCCTACACGACACTGAACTAGTCTAACCAGACCTTGGTTTACTCATAAGGCCTACACGACACTGAACTACTCTAACCAGACCTTGATTTACTCATAAGGCCTACACGACACTGAACTAGTCTAACCAGACCTTGGTTTACTCATAAGGCCTACACGACACTGAACTACTCTAACCAGACCTTGATTTACTCATAAGGCCTACACGACACTGAACTACTCTAACCAGACCTTGGTTTACTCATAAGGCCTACACGACACTGAACTACTCTAACCAGACCTTGATTTACTCATAAGGCCTACACGACACTGAACTAGTCTAACCAGACCTTGGTTTACTCATAAGGCCTACACGACACTGAACTACTCTAACCAGACCTTGATTTACTCATAAGGCCTACACGACACTTAACTAGTCTAACCAGACCTTGGTTTACTCATAAGGCCTACACGACACTGAACTAGTCTAACCAGACCTTGGTTTACTCATAAGGCCTACACGACACTGAACTACTCTAACCAGACCTTGATTTACTCATAAGGCCTACACGACACTTAACTAGTCTAACCAGACCTTGGTTTACTCATAAGGCCTACACGACACTGAACTACTCTAACCAGACCTTGGTTTACTCATAAGGCCTACACGACACTGAACTAGTCTAACCAGACCTTGGTTTACTCATAAGGCCTACACGACACTGAACTAGTCTAACCAGACCTTGATTTACTCATAAGGCCTACACGACACTGAACTACTCTAACCAGACCTTGATTTACTCATAAGGCCTACACGACACTGAACTACTCTAACCAGACCTTGATTTACTCATAAGGCCTACACGACACTGAACTAGTCTAACCAGACCTTGGTTTACTCATAAGGCCTACACGACACTGAACTAGTCTAACCAGACCTTGGTTTACTCATAAGGCCTACACGACACTGAACTACTCTAACCAGACCTTGATTTACTCATAAGGCCTACACGACACTGAACTAGTCTAACCAGACCTTGGTTTACTCATAAGGCCTACACGACACTGAACTACTCTAACCAGACCTTGATTTACTCATAAGGCCTACACGACACTGAACTACTCTAACCAGACCTTGATTTACTCATAAGGCCTACACGACACTGAACTACTCTAACCAGACCTTGATTTACTCATAAGGCCTACACGACACTGAACTAGTCTAACCAGACCTTGGTTTACTCATAAGGCCTACACGACACTGAACTACTCTAACCAGACCTTGATTTACTCATAAGGCCTACACGACACTGAACTACTCTAACCAGACCTTGATTTACTCATAAGGCCTACACGACACTGAACTACTCTAACCAGACCTTGATTTACTCATAAGGCCTACACGACACTGAACTACTCTAACCAGACCTTGATTTACTCATAAGGCCTACACGACACTGAACTAGTCTAACGCTTAGACTCTGAGAAAGTTATTGAAAACAATATTGAAAAGGAGGCTCTGTTTTCAGAAAATTCTCATAGTCTGCTTTTCAATGTTTAATAAGATGGCGATATTTTAGAATAAATACTTTTTTTCAGATTCATTCTGAACATTCGAACAACCTTCATCAGTATACACGAATAATATAACATTTCACAATTGTTCTAAAAAATATGATGTTAAAAAACGAAAGAAAGCATCTAAAAATGTTGATATCTGTAACCCAAGCGTGAGGTTTAATGATCATATCAGACAACACATGGCATGCTGTCTGTTTTCATATTTTAAATTCAGTTTTTGAAA
Organism: Gibbula magus; assembly: GCA_936450465.1. Lineage (NCBI taxonomy): Eukaryota > Metazoa > Mollusca > Gastropoda > Trochida > Trochidae > Gibbula > Gibbula magus. Next base: position 75,334,800 of record OW388296.1, on the reverse strand, counting down.
CAATGTAATATGATCATTAAACAAATCATCCAGATACACTACAAACATATAACTGTCTCTGGTTTCATATCTAAAATTCAGTTGTGAAACATTTTGATACGATCATAAAACAAGACGCCAAGATACCCTACAAACGAGACGACGTAAGTAAAGATCAATCCACTACTTACATCTGTTTCTGACATATATCTATAACGATCATATCAAGTTTCTAGACTTGTTATTCTTTCATCTTGTGACTGGATGGTGTTTCTATGTCCGATGCATTATCTAGATAGATATTCTTTGTGTTCACTTCAAAGATCCTCTTCTCTTTCATGTTATTCGTAGGATGTAGCTTTCTGACGCCATGGATTTGCCCGCTGGAGACACGCGACTGGTTCAAGAGATAGTGAGAGACACACACATACATAGGTATATACTTACATTGGAATAAGAACCTATACACAGTGGTATTACTTACACCCGGAAGTTGATTATCTTCAATGATCTTTGCTAGAAGTCGTGGCTTCAAACATCTCAAAGTATTAATCAGAACTTCTGGACACCAACACTTTAATTGTGACCAGACATGGCAAATTGGGGTAGTTTGTGAATGTGCTCACCTCTTCATCAGATGGAGCTTGTTCGCAATAAAGAAGTTATATAATTCTTATATATGGATTCCACTTCTAAATGGCCGTCAAAGACTTGATCATAAGCTGAAGGTCATAAGAAAAGACTGATAAAGCAAAGTTTAATAAGAAGTGGAATATGATGACGTTTTTCAGACATGACAAAATAACGAAAATATTCGTCCTGTTAATGATAACACATTTCTAATACGATAGATGTCTAATTTAAATGTTGTCGTTGTCAACCGAATATATATATCTAAACTTTTGATTACATAATGTGTCATAACTATCCAAGTGATGTATATTTCAAGTAACGTAACGACTTCTCGCACGATCCTGTATATAATATGGCAATGTATCTAGTTAGATAGAGCTGCAGGAAGGTGTCCAACTTTACAGAACTGGGCCACCGATGGTTTGCAGAATAACTCGGAGATGTGGTATTGTTTATTTATTATCTCAAATATCGTATTCATCGGTAAGCACTTCGTGTCGTGCATACCCCGACTGCACTGTAAATGTCGTGTATTTACCACATCAAAGCTGGCATGTCCGGATTGCACAGGTCATTTATCACCCTAATAAAACACACACCTCGTCATTGCAAACATCGAGGGGGATTCATTCCCTCCTTATGCTGATCCCCACGAAGAGAGGCAGCATAGTGAGACTATAGGTAATAACACAGGGAGACAGGGGCTGGCACGTTGGTAATTAGGAAATAAACATACTGTAAAAAGAAATTAGTATAGCTCTAATTTGATTTAAAGTCGAATGCGTGTAGCATTGTTAACTTTCGCTGCTTTCAGATTTATTTTCTAAATTAATAATTTAGGGCAATTTAATTACAAGAAAATCTCACCTTCGTGCATGCAAGTATTTGGAGAGTTAACACATTCGCCGAGTCTCGCAAAATCCAATGTTAATGCAGGATATTGACCACCCAAAATCACACTCTCATGATAACATCTATATACTGTCTCTGATTGTTCACAGTAGCCAATCAGATACGACTATTTCGCAAAGTTATGGTGGAATAATGGTTTGTGTTCGTTTCAATTAAAATGTTCATTGAAATGATATTCACTTTGATACACCAACAAGCCTTCGTTACAAACAGCAATGGGTGAAGCATTGCGAAGTATTGTGTAAGGACTGCAATCATAGTGTGTTGACTTTATAGTACAGTTACATCATTGTGAGAGGGAGTTGCTGGTGTATTGGTGAGTGTAATGGTTTGTAGTAAGACACTGCAGGACTCCGTTCCATAACAGCGAGCGCTTATAATCGCTCAATGTAGCGCTCAAGTAGCGCTCATTCTCTCTTGAACGACACGGTGCAAATTCCTCGAAGATTGCTCGCCTTGCTACGTAGCGCTACATTGAGCAATCGCGTTCAAGATAGGTTTAAAAGTAATCGCTCATAGAGGCCCTGCCGGCCGTTCAACAAAATGAAGCGCTTCGTAGCGCTCATTGATCGCTCAATGTAGCGCTCAAGTAGCGCTCATTCTCTCTTGAACGACACGGTGCAAATTCCTCGAAGATTGCTCGCCTTGCAAGGTAGCGCTACATTGAGCAATCGCGTTCAAGAGAGGTTTAAAAATAATCGCTCATAGAGGCCCTGCCGACCGTTCAACAAAATGAAGCGCTTCGTAGCGCTCATTGATCGCTCAATGTAGCGCTCAAGTAGCGCTCATTCTCTCTTGAATGACACGGTGCAAATTCCTCGAAGATTGCTCGCCTTGCTACGTAGCGCTACATTGCGCAATCGCGTTCAAGAGAGGTTTTTAAAAAGTAATCGCTCATAGAGGCCCAGATGTTATACTCACCTCAATACACTCGTGTCATTGCAAACAGCGAACCTCGAAGTATTGTGTAAGGATGTTCATTATTGTGTAAGGATGTTCATTGCCTTCAGTGAGAACTGAACTGATACATTGAGCATCATTGTCAATAGGTGCTTGTATAGATGTTGCACATACAATTTCTAGTAAAACTCGCATCAAAATTATATTCATCTTAGCAAAACAGACGAACATATTTGCGGTTAAATTGGTAGTAGATTACTGAAAGCACTGTATTTTGATGTGTAAGAAGACTGGTATATGGAGAAATGGGCTCCTATAGTCAAGCATTTGAAGAGCGTTTAGAAGTTGAAGAAAATATTATTTCTGTAACATTGTTACATTTGGGATAATACTACCTTCGGGCCGAGTCCCTTGCGGTATTCGAACCCACACCCTTTGAGTAAGGCAACTATCGCCAGCCATGAAATACCAACATTATTTTCTGGATAACAACTTCTTTATAGTGAACATACAGGAATTGTCATTTGTTTGTGCATTGTTGTTTAAATCGTTGTTTATTACGATAAAATACTGTGTATTACAATCATTAGCTGTTTTGTCATGTCATGTAAATTGGGTGGAGGATACACGATGTTTGAACTATACACAGTGTGTAACCTCTCTGTGTCAAGTCGTTACACTCATTACTTCAAATCATACTCATGTTATATGAACCTACTGTGAAGAATAACACGATAGGCTGTCCCTCGTCCCAAGAAGACTCAAAGCAGCGATCTAATGGTGAAAAGTTTTCAAGTCAATATATAAAAATCTAGATATATAAACATCTAAAATATATAAACATACAACAAAATGTTTCCCTATATGACCCGGATTACGAACAAAGGTGTAACTCAAAGTAAAAACTCAGATGTGCACAGTGTGTAAAATGAATATAACTCATTTAAAGGCGTTCAATGTAAGCAATAAACTAAGATATCCAAAGTCGAGAATACAGTTTCCTTAAAGACAGAGAGAAAACTATAAGTGGAGTAGCTGTGTTTCAACAGTCACATTAACACACGCATGAAGAAAAGCAGCGCTGACAGCCATAATATAGTATGTATACACAATGTATGCAACTTGCAACTTTTTAAATTCTTTTTTTCAGATTGCAAAATCAATCAAAAGCTGTAAAACCATTCATTATCAGTGTTGACAAATCAATGACTTTATGTCAATGTTTTGCACGACTTACACTTTTCTTATTTTCCAAATCGCCGCTCAATAGAGAAAGGACATCGTTCCCTATTTTTCATCTGTGAAACCATTCATTATCAGAGTTTCCGAATCAGTGATTTTATGTGTATGTTTTGCAAACTTGCAATTTTTTTCGTATTTCCCAAACCGCAAAATCAATAAATACGTCTCTATTTTTCTTCTGTAAAACCATTAATGGTTCGCATTGTTCATATACCTGTAAATACATACCTACATTCTGGCGTCTTGTTCTGTCAGCGCTCTATTATACCTGTTCTCACCTGAAGTTTTCACCTGGAATTCCTCCAAAAACGCAGGTGAGTTGTTTTGAAACAACCTTCCCTTGTCAGGCAGTCTTACGTAAACACCCTCTCGGATGAGTAAAGAATATGCGAAGAGTTGGAAGATCACAGAGAATGCATTAATAAATAGCTGGGAATTTCCAAGAACATATATACTGGAGGTGAAAATCGGTTTAGCAGGTAAAGCAAAGCATATAATTAAGTTACAAAGGTACTTGTGTGAGCACTAAAGCAAGCAGTCTGACTATACCATCACTATATGTTCTTGGTAAATTCGTTTAAAGTAAATCACATTAAGTTACACAGACACTTATATATTACAGCTATCATCTCTAAATGGTCCTGAACATTTCTCTGGTAAAATATACGCTAAGGGCATAAAAAACTATACCTTATTTTCAACAGAGTATAACACAAACATATTTCTCCCGTATAAAGTCGATTTTGGATGTCCTTGATGAGGATCTATCCTGTAAGGATATATATATATATATATATATATATATATATATATATATATATATATATATATATATATATATATATATATATATATATATATATATATATATATATATATATATACTCAAATCAATTCACGACAGTACTTATATACATGTAGTATTTTATATCGGTTCAAACACACATGGGCTGCTGAAATTGTTATTTCATAGGTTTTTTTGGACATGATGTTTGGTCCTATAATGGAAAAGTTGTATGAAATATTGAAATTGTGTTGGTACACGATGTTGTCGGCATATAATATACCTAACGAACGAAAATTACGACATGTGTAATGGTAACTTCCTGTATGTAAGAAGTCTGCCAGTGAATGATAAAACGATTGAATGGACATAATGGTAATGGTATACCTAGAATAGCAGTGTCAAACAATCAGTTTCAATAATAAATTATATATTACTTAAGGATTTATTTCATGAAACATACTAAATGTAAATGAAAATTTGGATAAAACAACGAATGTTGGACATTGACTATAGTAAAAGTACAAGTTACACGATCAAAGATTACCTATTCCTAGACATTTATTTGTTTACATACGCAGACAAATTCTTAATCCTAGTTTAACAGACATGGGAATTCTATATGCAAGAGGTATAACTCCCGTTATCAGCTCGACGTTTATCAAACAGAAACACAAAGTGGCTCATTACAAAGACTATGCCTCCAGTAAAGTTCTAAAGTGCAGTAACAGAGGTAATGGCTGATGTTGGCAAAGCATGAAGGGATATCATGGCCATTGTTTTACACTGGAATGCTTTTCAAGTTAATTGTGAACTGTATCAAAGGTATCTATCGTCATTTTATGTCATATCATAAGTATCGCTGTTATTTATTGGAATGTCTATGAAGCTGGATTTCGGAAAAAAATCAAAGGATTTCTGGCTATAATTAGATTCATCAAAGCATAAGTATCACAGCTGTGCTTTAAAACTACTATAAAACGTTTATATCATATATATCGAAGTAGCAAATACCAGAAATAATAAGAGTATATATAGGAAAAGATTGAACTTTACATGAACAATAAATCGATGCCCAAATTAAAACATATCTTAATCAGCATTTAAGATATCATCTATAAATGTATTACACAATAGGAAGGGTGTCATGTGTATAACCCGTCATACGGTAGATTTTTAGAAGATGTGATGATGACGAATGAAGACAATACTGAATACGCAACTTCTATACATTCCACATGTGACGTCATTCTGCTTTACGTTGTCAAACAAGTAAAAGAAAAAATAAAGTAGTTGCATATCCAAACAAATTGTCTTCGTTCTTCATATCAAATATATGAACATGCGTTTATTAAAGTAGTAGTGCCGTGATCCGATGCTTGTTCTCGCTTCTGTAAGGAAAATTTACACCCATTTCGTAAAGTCGTATGGTTGCCTTCACATGCAATATCATGATCTTGTAATAAGCTTGTTACAATATCATAATCGTGTAATCTCTTTACAAACGAGACATCATAATTACTAATGAGCAGCTAAATGATTTCGTTGATTGGCATTCTAGAATGAGAGGTAATGAGAACATCGATATTGGAATCTATGTCGAAACATCGCCTAACAGAATATAGAAGTTATATACATACAATTGCCCCATCCATCACGTAAATACTTTTCTAGCCAATATCTAAGAAACTTCTGTTATACAATACATTCAAATACATTTCGAAATACAGTCTGAGACACCGAATTATATGTCGAAATGTCGTCGACAAAGAATCAAGAAGTTGTATATTCCTAAAACTATCCTGATCCATCATGCACTTAAATGCTTTTCAAACCAGTGTCCCTATAAAAAACATGATAATGTCTGAGTGGGTCTTTGAAGTAAGCAAATAATTAGACTATTTTGAATAAGGATGTAACTGGAGATAGTTGCAGACCCTGTCTGGGTATGTTTCTAACAGCTATAGTTTCACTTATATAATTCCAATGCAAGTATCCATAACCACAGATAGGCACAGTAATTTGTTTTCAAAATAGTATATACCAGACGTACTCGTGACCGAGGATATGCAAAAACAGATACTCAACGTTTGGAACCCATCCCTTACCTATATATCACACTCTTACTTATACTGCTACTTATGAATCATCATAATCAAGGAAACGCACCTAAATGCCTTTCAAAATATCATCAAACGTAGGTTTTATTATTTGTTTACGATCACAGTTATGCAAAATTTGTTTTAACCGATATCAGATGTAGCCTATGTTTTCATAATGAAAACGGTTATGCAGCGAAATGCTTTTCAACTTGTATCAAAGTTTGCTGTATCTGTACCCTATAGTGAGCATTCATCCGTCTGAAATACTGGTACTGATACTCTTGTATCACCATTTGACACCTGTTAACACCTGGTGTATAGTCGCATCTATACTCTGTGTATAGGTAAAGCTACTTCTTATATATTAAAGGTTATCTTTTTATCTGTCCACAGTGTATCACTGTGTATCACTGTGTATCACCATATAGTTCTCAAACGCTGTCAAGCACTGAAATTCGTGTCATAATGGCATTTGTTACCGATATATGTATATATATATTATGATAGGTTGCTGGCACATTCAGGGCTGGCGGTTGGTGCCTTACTCTGATGGCGTGGGTTCGAATCCCGATTGTTGTACTATTTCACATTTCACATAATGTGATCTCAAATACAATAATGGTTCATTTGTTCAATGTCTAAATGGCATGTATTTCTAATATTTATTGTGATAATGAATTATTATTTTTCAAAGCCTGGTACCACCGCTAGAACCAGTTCTGATTCTCCTTATTGTATTTCCATAATTACCGATCATTTGTTTAAGAAATGCTACAAATCTCAAGACAATACGCCATCATCTTAATGGTCAATTATAAGCTCTCATTGCTATGTAGATTAATATAATTCAGATCATATACCGATGTTCATATTTTTATTTATCACTTTCATTAAAGGTATTTGTTCATTTCCCACCACATAATAAAGTAATTGTGTCTTGATTGCGGTGCCCACAGCAGACACTTGTCAAACGCTGGCGTGACTCTCATTATACTATGACAAAGTAAATAATGGGACATGTTATGCACAGATATAAATATCCATACGCATCCATTTGACAATGCAGATTGAACAAAGGGTAACTTTAACTTTTGGTAAATACCCATCATGTTGAAGCCACAAGAAATAACACAAATAAAAGTTTCAACATTTTATTTAGTGTTTTTTCTTGCCCCACATACATCAGACGGCAGGTATATATACAACAATAGTAGGTAAACACATTGGGTGGTAATATGCAAGGATGGATCGTGACGTCTTAGTCTACGATGTCACTAGAATATTTTGCTCCAAGGATTCACGTGATCACTAACAAGAAGTAACTATAGTAATGTCCGTACGGTCAGTGCTGACGATAGTTGCCTTACTCTGAGGGTGTGGGTTCGAATCCCATAAGGGACTCGGCCCGAAATAGTACAAGAATTTGTACTTTTGAAGGTAGTGTTGTCCCAAAGTTAACCATAATATAAATAATGAACTAGAATCTCAGAAGAAGATTTAATTATAAAAGGTAGACTGAGTTGTTCCCTTCAAGTTTCTACGAATTTCACTAAGGTGAGAGCAAAAATGCATCATTATATATAGTTGATATGAAAATGCTTGGTATGAACTATAGTTCTAATGCTTGTCTACCACCACACACACACATACAGACCAGACTGTGTTGTTTATGTAGATGTGCATATATCTCCACCTCTCAACAATATCGTCTACTGGTGATGTTTCTAAATTCCACCTCGTCCCTCTCTTTGACTAAATATTGCTATGTCTGCACCCTCTGCCAATGTCAACATCGACGTGTAACCTGAAATACGACATTTGTTTTCCTCACCTGAAAACAGGTTGGAACAAAGGTCGACGCGGTGAAAACATACTTACCTGTACTTCGACCAACGCATGCATGTGCTTGGTAATATGTTCTTCGATTAGAGGTAATATATTAAGATAAGACTGGAAAGGTTATATGGTCATTGCTAGACCGATAACATTAATTTGGAAATATCATACCAAGACGTCTTCTATCATGCATACACCAGTTCATATCTATATCTATATCTATATCTATCTGTCTATGTCTATCTATCTGTCTATCGAACTTTATACAACAACATAAATAAGCGTTGTTTCAGTCGCGTGTATCACTCGTTGCTTAGATTTTGACGTTTCTTTTGCGGCTGAGTGAAAATATTGCTATGTTCGCACCCGCTGCAAATATCAACATTAAAATGTTACTTGAATCCGATTCTGCATCTTTACAGCTGAAAACAGATCATGGTAATATAAAACATTTTCTGTAATTTTTCAAATTTTACGAAATAACCTTCATACCGCTCACTTTTCGTGTGTATGAAAAATGATGATATAAGTAATTGTTGTCTAGATATTAATATACATCTTAGCATACTAGCTATTATAGGTGTTATATGTCCTCACGTGTATCTACTCTCTGAAACGCACATAAAATATTCACTGGCTGGAAATCTTTTCTTTTGAACCAACACTAGTTAACTATTTCATATGCAAACATATTTTTTGCAACGTTTTTGTTTTAAAATATAATAGCAAACATAACATTAACATTCATTTATGACACCTTTATTGCAAGACTCGAAAAACAAAAATTGCAAATTGGACATGTAAACTCAATGCACACATTTCATATTTCTACTTAGACAAATCAATTAAGCTAGATATATATAATGACTTTCTATAATGAGCATTTCAATTAGTTATACATAAATGTTTTATGCAATTCGACATGAGGTATTTGAACTAACATATGTCCCGAAACACTTGAAAGGTTTGACTGAGACGTTGTCTGCTCGTGTGTATTTCTACCTGCCAGTAAATGTTTTTATATTATTCAACTAATAAAATAAGGTTTCCTTTGAAAAGAAAAATGATTGATTAACAAAAATGAAAACGTGTGACTTCCTTACCGATACTCACTGCAGTTCTGTTTGCTTCAAATTACACCAACTTCCACACTTGTAGAGTAATTAAAGCAAAACAACTATGCAGTATTAGGTGTCTGAACTATTTAGCAATCTTTTCTAGCTGGTGATACCATTGCACCATCGTAAAACCAGCTCCAAAGTATTTCATCCTTCATCGTTCATGGTTTCTTTAAATCTTGTATTTTCCATATCTATATCCACATTGTTACTCAGCTTTCACTTTCTTACCCAACTAAACTGTTTGAGTGATCCGATTTCACAAATTCCTACCGACACTCGGCGTACCTGTCAGTTATGCAATTTGCACCTGTATGTAAACCTTGGTTCTTTGTTGAAAGTCTGCAAAACCATTGCGTGTACAACAGGCGCGTGTGTCAGTTCACGGTAAACAGTCAGAAGAAGATGAACATTAATTCTGCAGAGGGATTATAGACGGTCTACCATGAAATTGGTCCGGGTGAAAGTAGTAGATGCTATACGGGTTGTCGTTAATGTTATTTCTTCATCCATATTAATGTTGAACCTTCCGTTTTCAGAGAGCACGTCATGAAATAGGGGGATTTAACAGATCTAGAGGTGTTGTAAACAGTGTAAATTAAGAAGAAAACGATATCAAACTGGGACTAATCAAGGATCCCAAAACCATCCAAAACACGATTGTCAATTTGCAAATACAATACCATTATAACTTAGTAATGGTGTAACTATACTGCACAAATTACGACGAATAGAATATAATAATGAAATAACCATGTTGTAATTTTAACACAGTGTAAATACACATAACTTTTCTGATAAGTTTACCCATTAGAACTACATGTATTGTCTCTTTTCAGAAGGCGACCTTCATAGTTTACCTTTAGATGAAAAGAATTAGTCTATTGCAATTGATGTGTTTATTTATGGAACAGGCGGTTTTTCCTTCATGTTCAATAAACCTAACAAAGAGGTGATACTTTCTACACATGCTTTGAAATTAGTCTATGGATATTTGACTGTCTTTTCTGCTCCCTTATTTTAGAGGTTATGAGAGATTTAAACCAAATGAAGTAAAATATATACATATAACAAACATTTTCAGTGAGATATATTAGCACACATTAGAAGATTCAACTAAAGCATTAAGTCATAAACATCAAAAGAGATGTTTCTTATCAAGGGTTATATACGTCGTCACCTTTGACAGAAGTCAAAAGGTATTGTTAATATCAATACATTACTTATGTTTAAAAAGATGTGTATGGTTCAATCTATCAAAGATTTCCACCATACATCATCTCTGTGATGCTAGATACGGTACGGTTCTGTGTTTATCACCCTCCCCTCTCTTCTGCCTTGTTACAATCAGATAGCAAAGGTGTCGGGGAGCAGTCAAAGTCATAACATCAACCACCTTCACAAAGATGCAAGTTATGTTTTTATAGATGTTTTCATGTCTATCTCTCAACAATATCAGTCACAAGTCGTTGTCTGAAGTCGATTTATGCTTGATGTAAATACTGTAACTAAATTCCACTTCGCCCCTCTCTTTGACTAAATATTGCTATGTCTGCTCCCGCTGCCAGGGTCAACATTAAAGTGTTACCTGAAATACGACGTGTGATCTCCTCACCTGTAAACAGGTGGGAACAAAGGTGAATATGGTTAGGTGATATTTACAAACATGTACCTGCACTTGGACCAAACTATGTATACATGAGATTGATAATGTTCATGCTTATTCCAGAGGTAGTATATTGAAACGAGAAAGTTCCATGGTCCTCACAGATAGTTGCTTCCTTATATTCGATTAAACACAAAGTATAGACAAAGAAATTTTTCGGATGTGTTGCTCTCTATGAACCGTAACTTTTTTGGTTCCTGTATAAATACGAAAATGTTACTGTTACTGTATTTTACCCATTTAAATGATTGGTGACTAAAGAGATCTTGAAAAAAATTTCAAACCAAAAATCAATTTCATAATCCCTTAACCTATTTGATAGAAAATTATAACTTACGAAAATAATCTGCCACGTTTTTTAACAGAAAAATAGAATAGCACTAAAAGTCCCTTGTTGAGAAGAATTATAAGTCATTAGGGTTTCCATTAACTACTGAGAAATAAATCATTATTGATTTAGTGTCCATGTTGTGTGGTGTAAACATATTTTATTAGATGTATTAGGATTGGGAACAAGTTATCCAACTTAAGATCCTCGGTACTTACAATATATGACATTACATTCTAGAAAAAAGATGATAGGTACTGGACAAGGCATGTAAAGACATGTAAGAAGAAATAAACATGAAAAGAATGTTATGTGTATATATGCGTAACTGATAAATTAGTCAACATTTCAGTAATATATAGTCAGACAATTTACCTGCAAAACCACATTACCTGACACAAATAGTTCCAGTGACTGTCACATGAACACCCCGCTGCCAATCAAAAGAATGTTTTCTACCTGTATATTTGTTTTGTTTGCAATCAGCCCAGTAACAATACACTAAAGGTAAGTCTCGTTTAGTAGAAGAAAACAATGATATACTACAACAAGACTTTATTTACCTGTACAATAACACACCTGTATTTCTGCTGACGAGACTGTGATGGGTCGAGACTGTTTGTGTATCATCATTAACGCCGATTCTAAACTCTTCTACAGATTAACATTTTCTCCTAATGGGAACCAAACGCATCATTTCAATTATGGCAAAAATAATAGAGGAAAACATATTTCTTGAAGCGATTTATGAGGTTGACATGTCCACGAAACCATTACATCACAATCACCATGTTGTTGTTGGTTTGGTATTGTTACAAAAGTGATTTAGGCCTGTACAAAAACGATGATTAATTGATTACAAATATACCTGTCTCACGTGCCTGTGCATATCCTATAGACTTGTGTACATACTGAATCTACCAACTTTCATTCTATGTTTTACTCTCTAACTAAGGACATCACCTTGCCATGTGTTCTTTATTTATTATCATATTTATCTTTTAAAAAGAAAAAGTAAGTTGTCAAAGAAGTCACTTCGCTGAATGGTGTGTTTAATCTGTATTCATGTCTGTTTCTATTTCTATGCACACCATTTTGAAACATATCATATTTCTAGGTTTCTTTCTTGTAACTGAAGCGGTGTTACATTTTCAAAGTTATAACGTTACAACGTCACACGGACAATGCAAAATTTAGATATCTGAAAACAAATTGAAGAAAATACGACGTAGTAAAATCAACAGGAAATAAGACTGAATCACTGCTGGAGGGTCGTTTATAGCCATATTCTGCAATTCTGGGGACACTTGACATTACCTTTTTCAAAACAGAAATTAACATCCATGCAGATTTCTTCATTGGGGATTATTTCTTCATCTACCAGTTACCTGTTGATTGAATACATATACTACATGCGAGCGTGTATGTTGCTTGTGTACGATTCACTTGTGTTGGCCGCTTGTTTATTGTACACCTGAAGACAAGAAACAATAAATCAGAGACACCGATGTGTGCATTACTCAACAATAACTAAGCAAACTGGTGCAAATACATTCATCGGTGACAGACCACACCAGAACTATGCTTTAAGTGTTCCTGACTTTGACACTTTCCTTACTTGTCAAGCTTACTTTTCTTCTTTCTAATATTATTTAATAATTTAATAACTTCTTCATATATATAAAACTATGTTAATTTTTATAAAGTAACTCGAGTGTAGCTCGTGCATGCATGTTTAGACAAAGATTTCATATGCTAACTAATTAACGTTTAGCATTCAAAAACAGGTACTTTCTAGTAACAAGATATCTTACATCTAATACGAAAGAAAGCCCATTCTCCTGAAAAGAGTCACCAAGTCATTTCTTCCCACGTAATATCGTGTAAACTTTCGTTACGAGTGGAGCACATCTGGCTAGATATAAAGAATCCGGACCAGTTGCCATCAAAGTTAGTTGTGCAATCAGCGACTTTGATTCAAACCTAGCATTCGGTCTGTTCCAATAATGTTCTGCAATTTATTCGGTGACCATGTAAAATCATGTATAATGGGCAGGAGGTCCCTTTACAGAAATAAACTCTCTCTCACAATAACGGTTGAGGAAGATGGAGTACCCTCAACATGGTATTGCACACACATTTCTGTCAAGTCAGTCGGAGATATAAGACGGCTTTTAGAAGATAAACATAAAAACGGTATCCTAGATGCATATGTTCACAGATTGTGGATTTTGTTAGAAGCTAGAAAAATTCCAATCAATTGATTCAAATGGAAGGGTTGAGTGGTGTAACCCCTGTAAGGAGAGAATACAGAAATGGGACATGACAGTTCCCTGTTTATCAGTTAAACTAAATATAAACAATTTAAAGTCAATCTTCTTTCATGCATAACTTATCATTCATGTACAGCTCGAGTTGTCATTGTTTTCTGAGCAAACTAACTCACTGTTAACATATTTTCCATTTTATTTCAAATATATCATTGATATAGTGAAAATGCCATTATATGCACTACAAGATATCGAAGCGTATTTAATCAATAATTTTTCTTCCCCTCCCCCTCTCAAATTAACGAAATATTTGTAAAATTTATAAAACATCAAAGTTCATATACAGAACTAGAGATGGCATGGAGTAAGCTATGCTAGTTATATAGAGTGACTGTGTATAAACATTTCAATTAGTAACACACGATGTTGTATGCAGTTCCATACGATGCATATTTAGAATACAGTTTCCAGATGTAAAACCAGCTCCAAAGTATTTCATCCTTCATCGTTCATGGTTTCTTTAAATCTTGTATTTTCTATATCTATTTCCAACCTATTACTCAGCTTTCACTTTCTTACCCAACTGAACAGTGGGAGCGTCCGATTTCACAAATTCCTACCAACACATGACCTACCTGTCAGTTTTGCAATTTGCACCTGTATGTAAAAAGTGGTTCTTTGTTGAAAGTCTGCAAAACCATTGCCTGTACAACAGGCGCGTGTGTCAGTTGACGGTAAACAATCATAATGCATACATTTCATATTTCTACTTAGACGAATCAACTAAGCTAGATATATAGCATGACTTTGTATAATAATCATAATACATAAATGTTTTATGCAATTCGACATGATGTATTTGGACTAACATATATCCCGCAAAAGTTGAAAGGTTTGACTGAGATGTTGTCTGCTCGAGGTTATGTCTACCTGCCAGTAACCGCTTTTATATTATTCAACTAATAAAATAAGGTTTCCTTTGAAAGGAAAAATGATTGATTAACAAAAATGAAAACGTGTGACTTCCTTACCGATACCCACTGCAGTTCTGTTTTCTTCAAATTACACCAACTTCCACACTTGTAGAGTAATTAAAGCAAAATAACTATGCAGTATAACGTGTCTGAACTATTTAGCAATCTTTTCTAGCTGGTGATACCATTGCATCATCATAAAACCAGCTCCAAAGTATTTCATCCTTCATCGTTCAGAGTTTCTTTTAAATCTTGTATTTTCCATATCTATATCCACATTGTTACTCAGCTTTCACTTTCTTACCCAACTAAACTGTTTGAGTGATCCGATTTCACAAATTCCTACCAACATGTGGCGTACCTGTCAGTTATGCAATTTGCACCTGTATGTAAACCTTGGTTCTTTGTTGAAAAGTCTGCAAAACCATTGCGTGTACAACAGGCGCGTATGTCAGTTCACGGTAAACAATCAGAAGAAGTTGAACATTAATTCTGCAGAGGGATTATAGACGGTCTACCATGAAATTGGTCTGGGTGTAAGTAGTAGATGCTACAGGGGTTGTCGTTAATGTTATTTCTTCATCCATATTAATGTTGAATCTGAAATAGGAGAATTTAACAGAATTAGAGGTGTTGTATAAAACAGTGTAAATTAAGAAGAAAACAATATCAAACTGTAAAGCTCATTGGGGCTAATCAAGGAACCCAAAACCATCCAAAACACGATTGTCAATTTGCAAATACAATACCATTATAACTTAGCAATGGTGTAACTATACTGCACAAATTACGACGACTAGAATATAATAATGAAATAACCATGTTGTAATTTATAACACAGTGTAAATACACATAACTTTTCTGATAAGTGTATATACCCATTAGAACTATTGTCTCTTTTCAGAAGGCGACCTTCATAGTTTACTTTTAGATGAAAAGAATTAGACTATTGCAATTGATGTGTTTATTTATGGAACAGGCGTTTTTTCCTTAATGTTCAATAAACCTAACAAAGAGGTGGTACTTTCTACATGCTTTGAAATAAGTCTATGGATATTTGACTGTTTTATCTGCTCCCTTATCTAGAGGTTATGAGAGATTTACACCAATTGAAGTAAAATATACATATATACATGTAAAAAAAACATTTTCAGTGAGATATATTAGCACACATTAGAAGATTCAACTAAAGCATTAAGAAATAAACATCAAAAGAGATGTTTCTTATCAAGGGTTATGATACGTCGTCACCTTTGACAGAAGTCAACATGTATTGTTTGTATCAATACATTACTTATGTTTATATAGAGCTGTATGTTTCATTCTATCAAAGGTTTCCACCATACATCACCCCTGTGATGCTAGATACGGTACAGTTTTGTGTTTAACACCCGCCCCTCTCTTCCACCGTGCTAAATCAGATAACAAAGATGTCAGAGAGCAGTTAAGGTAAACGTTTCATAACATCAACCACCTTCACCAACAGGCTAGTTATGTTTTTGTAGATGTTTTCATGTCTATCTCTCAACAATATCAGTCACAAGTCGTTGTCTGAAGTCGATTTATGCTTGATGTAAACACTGTAACTAAATTCCACTTCGCCCCTCTCTTTGACTAAATATTGCTATGTCTGCTCCCGCTGCCAGGGTCAACATCAGAGTGTTACCTGAAATACAACGCGTGATCTCCTCACCTGTAAACAGGTGTGAACAGGTGTGAACATGGTTAGGTGATATTTACAAACATTTACCTGCACTTCAACCAAACTAAACTCACGTGCAAAAGAAACGTCCCCAAACACAATACAAGATATTTCAATCGACGGGCGATAAATGCGACTGAAACAGCGTTACATCATGTCTTCAGAACCCAACAATACTAAATATGAATTTTCGAAACATTATCTATTCATAACTCTGAGAAACACAAGTTTTAAGAAATGGTCGTTTTGGAATCTCCTTAACTAGACGAGATAGAAGCCTCAAAAAGCCAGTTTTGGCTTGTTTTGTGACGTCCTACAGTAATGACGCGGCAACAAATTTAAATCAAAGAAGGTTATTTATGTCGAGGATATCTTTAATTAATTAAATTTCTACTTTTTCAATCATGGTTTTAAACTTAAATGCCAAATATTTTGGGCCAAAAACATCTTTAAAAAACGATTTTAGCACCCCATGTCTATTTGAACAGATGTAAAAATAAAAATTGCATACTCTGATGTTTGAAATTGTGAATACTTCTTTATTAAACATGTGGTTACCAAATACATCCAAAATCTACTTTCTCCGACATCAATAGTTCATTTTATACTGTTTTCAAAATGTGGGGACGTTTCTTTTGCACGTGAGTTTATGTATACATGAGATTGATAATGTTCATGCTTATTCCAGAGGTAGTATATTGAAACAAGAAAGTTCCATGGTCCTCACAGATAGTTGTTTCCTTATATTCGATTAAACACTCAAGTATAGAAACAAAGACATTTTTCGGACTTGTAGCTCTCTATGAACCGTGACTTTTTTGGTTCCTGTATATAAATACGAAAATGTTATTGTTATTTTATCCATTTAAATGATTGGTGACTAAAGAGATTGTGAGTTCCTTGTTCAGAGAAGAATTATAAGTCATTAGAGTTTCCATTAACTACTGAGAAATAAATCATTATTGATTTAGTGTCCTTGTTTTGTGTGGTGTAAACATATTTTATTATATTTATTAGGATAGGGAACAAGTTATCCAACTTAAAATACTTCTCCTTGGTATTTACAATATATCACGTTACATTTTAGAAAAAGATGATTTTATATGTACTGGACAAGACAGACATGTAAGAAGAAAATAAACATGAAAGAATGTCATGTGTAAATATGCGTAACTGATAAAGTAGTCAACATTTCTCTAATATAAAATCAGAAAATTTACCTGCCAACCACATTACCTTACACAAATAGTTCTAGTGACTGTCACATGAACACCTCGCTGCCAATCAAAGGAATGTTTTCTACCTGTTTATTTGTTTTGTTTGCAATCAGCCTAGTAACAATACACTTAAGGTAAGTCTCGTTTAGGAAGGGAAAACAATGATTTACTACTACAAGATATTATTTACCACTACAATAACACACCTGTATTTCTGCTGACGACTCTGTGATGGGTCGAGACTGTGTGGAGTCATTAGCACTGATCTAAACTCTTCTACAGATTAACGTTTTTTTTCCTAATGGGAACCAAACTCATCATTTCAATTATGACAAAAGTAATAGAGGAAAAAATAGTTCTAAAAGCGATTTACGAGTTTGACATTCCGACGAAACCATTACATCACAATCATCATGTTGTTGTTGGTTTGGTATTGTTACAAAAGTGATTTAGGCCTGTACAAAACGATGATTGATGGATTCCAAATATACCTGTGTCACGTGCCTGTGCATATCGTATATACACTTGTGTACATACTGAATCTACCAACGGTCATGCTATGTTTTACTCTCTAACCTCTAACTAAGGACATCAACTTGCCATGTGTTCTTTATTTATTATCATATTTATATTTTAAAAGAAAAAGTAAGTTGCCAAATAAGTCACGTCGCCGAATGGTGTGTTTCATCTGTTTTCATGTCTGTTTCTATTTCTATGCACACCATTTTGAAACATATCATATTTCTATAGGGTTCTTTCTTGTAACTGAAATGTTGTTACATTTTCAACGTTATAACGCACAATGCAAAATTTAGATATCTGAAAACAAATTTAAGAAAATACGACGTAGTAAAATCAACAGGAAAATAAGACTGAATCACTGCTGGAGAATTGTCTATAGCCTAGACACTTGACATTACCTTTTTCAAAACAGAACTTAACATCCATGCAGATTTCTTCATTGGGGATTATTTCTTCATCAGCCAGTTTTCTGTTTATTGTAATTCATATACTACATGCGAGCGTGTATGTTGCTTGTGTACGCTTTACTTGTGTTGGCCGCCTGTTTATTGTACACCTGAAGACCCAAGAAACAATAAATCAAAGACACATATGTGTGCATTACTCAACACTAACTAAGCAAACAGGTGCAAATTATTTATTGATGACAGACCACACCAAAACTATGCTTTAAGTGTTCCTGGCTTTGACACTTTCCTTATTTGTCAAGCTTACTTTTCTTCTTTCTAATATTATTTTATAATTTAATAACTTCTTCATGTATATAAAACTATGTTAATGTTTATGAGGGTACTCGAGTGTAGCTCGTGCATGTTTAGACAAAGAATTCATAAGCTAACTAATAAACGTTTAGCATTAAAAAAACAGGTACTTTCTAGAAACAAGAGATCTTACATGTAATACGAAAGAAAGCGCATTCTCCTGAAAAGAGTAACCAGTCATTTCATCCCACGTAATATCGTGCAATCTCGTATCTCGTTACGAGTGGAGCACATCTGGCTAGAAATAAAGAATCCTGACCAGTTGCCATCTAAGTTAGTTGTGCAATCAGCGACTTTGATTCAAACCTAGCATTCGGTCTGTTCCAATAATGTTCTGCAATTCATTCTTTGACCAATGTAAAATAATGTATAATGGGCAGGTTGGCCCTTTACAGAAATAAACTCTCTCTCACAATAACGGTTGAGGAAGATGGAGTACCTTCAACTTGGTATTGCACACACATTTCTTTCAAGTCAGTCGGAGATATAAGACGGCTTTTATAAGATAAAAATAAAAACGGTATCCCGGATGCATATTTAGACGGATTGTGGATTTTGTTAGAAGCGAGAAAAATCCCAATCAATTGATTCAAACGGAAGAGCTGAGTGGTGACAGTTCCCTGTTTAACAGTTAAACTAAATATAAACAATTTATAGTCAATCTTCTTTTATACATAACTTATTATTCATGTACAGCTCGAGTTGTCACTGTTAACATATTTTCCATTTTATTTCAAATATAACCTTGGTATAGAGAAAATGAAACATTATTTTTGCCATTACATGCACTACAAGATTTCGAAGCATATTTAATCAATAATTTTTCTTTCCCTCCCCCTTTCAAATTAACGAAATATTTGTATTATTTATAAAACATCAAAGACAGAGGGCTGGTTTTCATTATGCAACAGTGCGCCCTGTCGTTCTTGTTACTACAAAAACCTCACCAAAGTTATTTTAAATTTACACAGGTGCAGCAATTAATCACTGGAAAACAAAGAAGAAAAGGTAGAAATACATTCACCGACGATGGAAAACAGTTTTTGTGAGTCTGTCTTCTATCATTTGTTGCATTTTCTTAAGTTTCAGAAACAAGCAACAACAGACAATCGCTTTAAAATGGCACATAACTTAAAGATTTAAAGAAATGGAACCATAATAAATATACTGCAAAGTTATAGTATATATGTTGATAAAGGAAAACTATGTATATTTGATTTGTAAAAGCACATTCTAGTTCTTATGTATGAAGAACTATATTCTTTTGCCAATAACTGTTCCATGGAAAAGTAAATATATGAACGAACATATCATAGCTCATTCCATAAGAAATAATATAACTGAAAGTAGTGATGTTTACACATTTTCATCCACATTTTCACAGAAATTTAAGTAAGCACTGAACATAAACTCTGTTTACGGTGGTTAGTTTTCTTTCGGTATTGCAACATACAACAAATATTGCATTTTGATGATTAAGACAATGCTGCAACACAATAACATTGTGTTTTCAAAATAATAGTAAACTTAGCATATGACTTACCACAAGTTTGCAGCACCTTTAGATTACTCGAAACGTAGCCCAATTGCAAAATGGGTGTGTACACTCACATTGATAACCATTTCACATTTATACTAAGAAGAGTCAACATATAACATATACAGAACTAGAGATGGCATGGAGTGAGCTATGCTAGTTATAAAGAGTGACTGTGTATAAGCATTTCAATTAGTAATGCACTATTTTGTATGCAGTTCCATACGATGTATATTTAGATTGCAGTTCCCAGATGTAAAACCAGCTCCAAAGTATTTCATCCTTCAGCGTTCATGGTTTCTTTAAATCTTGTATGTTCTATATCTATTTCCAAACTATTACTCAGCTTTCACTTTCTTACCCAACTGAACAGTGGGAGCGTCCAATTTCACAAATTCCTACCAACACATGGCGTACCTGTCAGTTATGCAATTTGCACCTGTATGTCAACCTTGATTGTTTGTTGAAAAGTCTGCAAAACCATTGCGTGTACAACAGGCGCGTGTGTCAGTTCACGGTAAACAATCAGAAGAAGGTGAACATTAATTCTGCAGAGGGATTATAGACGGTGGTCTACCATGAAATTGGTCTGGGTGAAAGTATACATATAGTAGATGCTACTGCGGTTGTCGTTTATATTATTTCTTCAACAACATCAGCGTTGAACCTTTCGTTTTCAGTGCAACTTAATTTACCATATCTATATATGCACTAGTCCTACTACACTATTAAAGCTTTTAAGGTGTTATTCCTATTCTCACCTACATTCTTAGAATGTGTGGTTGTGTTTAGAATAGAAAATAGAGAATAGAAAAACAACAAATCTCAATATTTTTAAATAACGAATAAATATTTCCAAAAATTAATTTCCTTTTTTTATGAATTTGCATTCATTATCAAAGAAGACAAAGTCAGTTTGGTTAATTTTCCGCCCATTTTTACAATTTTGCCTTCAGTTATTGCATGATCGCAAATAGGACACTTGACCCCATCCATGAAGAACTGGCGATAACTTATTTACCATTAAAGTTACAGGTCTGCTATTTTAGCACAAAACACTAAACTGATGGAGTGTTACAACACAACAAAGCAATTTCCTCTGAACACGTAACTTTTAATGATATTCAAATTCAAAGAGGTGTAACATTCCTTTTGGTGTTCAGTTTACATACATGTAATATTTGTTTCAAATTGTTTCTTATCAATTACATATACTCATTATGCAAGTATTAGGAGTTCTCTTTAAACGTGTCCATTTCTTTCCATTATTGAACACAATTTGATAATTGATAAGAGAGAGATGTCATGCCATGGAATTGGAGAATTTAATAGATCTGGAGATGTTTAACACGTGTGCAGCATACATGCCTGGGAATACCAAACTGTAAAAGTCGTTGAGGTTAATCAAGGAACCCAAAACAAATTATATTGTCTATAAGTATTCCATCGACGTTCTGTTGCTTTTGAACAACAAAGCTAATTATATCGTCTATAATGACCTCCACGGACATTCTTGTTCTATAATACAAGAACATCATATCAGAAAGGTGTTAACGGTAACTAATCTTTGTTCAGGTTTAAATCTACATTGATATTGACGACATCCTATCACCACATGATCTACTCAATACAGATGGGACTTTCCTGAGTTGATGATACACTGGGCATGGTTGGAGATGATATATTACCAAGACAAGTAATTACATCGTGTATAATTACTGAGAAATGAGCTTTGATGATTATGGTCAATGTCACGTTTCTTGGTGTTGTTTATCTTATATATGATACACTTGTACCTAAGTGCAGTCCGGGTATCATGTTTTAAATTTTGATTTGATTTGATTTACACAAACTAAAACTACAAATGATGTAAATACTTGACACACAAAAACTGTGACTATTATATCTCACTTGTATTAAAATGCCAAGTGGTATGTTTTTAAGGTAGTGTAATACACACACTGATATTGATCATTTTGTTCGTTAGAACCGCTGTTGTTTGGAGGCGCTGGTTAGTTGTGGAACTTCATTTTAGTCAGAACTAACACAGAGATGACGCTGTCTAAACATACTTTGAAATACTTTTATGGATATTTTACTGTATGTTTATATCTGCTCCTTTACTGTAGGAGTCTATGACATATTTAAACCAAAGGAAGTAAATGTTTAACAAACATAATCTTACACTGTCAACTTGCTCGAATATAACATTTTTTTAAAATATCAAAATAATTTCAAATTCAGAAACAGAATAACTGAAGTTTTTTGTAAGCTCTTTGATAAACACAATCAAAGGCGCTGTAGCACGTTTTTGCATAAATATATTGGTACGTCAATGGGTAAAACATCTCATTACACGACCCGATAACCTGTATCCATAGAAAACGGCTATCCGTGTATATTCGAAAACATGGTGCGACTTATAAAGTGACAGTGATGTGGATCTCTTCAGTGTGAGAGATAGATTCGAGATCTCAAGAGAATTTGAGAGTTCAGACAGCAAGATGGGTGACCATTCAATCATCGTACTATACTCTACTCTGAGTGTTCAGGTACATGTACATTCTCTTTAGTAGTCTTCAGTACTCAGTAGTCCGAACATTTCACTATCCGAACGTTTTTGATGAAAAACGGAAGCGTTCGGATTATCGAGGCCTGACTGTACATTAAAATGCCCGCTTGGCGGGAAATGGACTCGCATGTCTTAACCAAACCATGTACATTCGTTTTAGAACTCCTTTAATTGATTTGGAAGTATTATTAAGCAATTGGTAACACTTATTGTTTTTTGTGTGAGAGCGCCTTTTGTCAGTAAGAAATCGTGCTCAACGCCTTTAAAGCTGTATCAAACTTTTATGTAGTACTGATTGGCATAACATAAATAAAATTGCCATGGCTGGCTCTGTTCATCCTATGACACATCGACCCATTGTATTTCTTTTTCTTCACTTGTGTTTCTTATGTTTATTTTCTTCGATTTCTGCAGTAGAACTTTGATCACTGCTTCCAAAATAAATACCTCTCAGTTGGATATATACACATTAGAAGATTCAACTAAAGTATTAAGTCCTAAATATCAAAAGAGATGTTTCTTATCAAGGGTTATGATACGTCATCACCTTTGACAGAAGTCAACATGCATTGTTTGTATCAATACATTACTTATGTTTATAAAGATGTGTATGGTTCAATCTATCAAAGGTTTCCACCATACATCAACCCTGTGATGCTAGATACAGTACAGTTCTGTGTTTAACACCGCCCCTCTCTTCTACCGTGTTACAATCAGATAGCAAAGGTGTCAGGGAGCAGTCAAGGTAAATGTTTCATAACATCAACCACCTTCACAAAGATGCTAGTTATGTTTTTGTAGATGTTTTCACGTCTATCTCTCAACAATATCAGTCACTAGTCGTTGTCTGAAGTCGATTTATGCTTGATGTAAATACTGTTACAAAATTCCACTTCGCCCCTCAACTTGACTAAATATTGCTATGTCTGCACCCGCTGCCAGGGTCAACAATAAAGTGTTACCTGAAATACATTTGATTTCCTCACCTGAAAACAGGTGGGAACAAAGGTGACTATGGTTGGGTGATATTTACAAAAATGTACCTGCAATTCGACCAAAGTCTACATGGGATTGATAATGTTCATGCTTATTCCAGTATATTGAAAATGTTATGTGGTCATCACAGATGGTTGCTTCTTTATATTCGATTAAACACTCAAGTATAGACAAATACAGTTCTATGTTCTTAGTGCATGTATATATATGAAAATGCAATTGTTAATTTACCCATTTACATGATTGTAGACTTAAAGGTGCACCCATTGTGTTTCATATATTTTATTTGGCTTTAATACGTTCCAACTAACCACATGTGCTATCTACAATACAAATAAATTCACTCAGCTTGCATATTTATCCCCAATCGCCAAATATATCATAATTACTAGTTTCCAATTTAAATTTAGTAACATCATTATGCATGTGCAGAAACGGAAACTGCACGTCCCATTTACATGCACAGTAGTTATATGACATATTAAACATTATCAACTCAAATTTGTCTTTTTGTCTGTTATAAATAAGATTCCAAAATTACGTTTGACTCATTGGCGCGCGCCACACGTTGTGCATTGTCCGGTTTTCGATTAGAAATCACTACTTTTACCTTCATATCGTCAATATGCTACGTCATCCTCGATAATCCAGCGCTATTGTTCCGATAAATCTGTGTGTAGATTTATCGGAACAATAGCGCTGGATTATCGAGGATGATGCTACGTCTACTATCATCAAAATGGTAGTTTTCGGTACACCATTTATAACGTTTGCAATATATGACCCCAAACAACACAATGGATGTACCTTTAAGAGATTTTGAAGAAAATTGCAAACCAAAACTCAATTTCAGAAGCCTTTTATCTATTGGATAACTTTAGAAAATAATCAGCCATGTTTCTAACAACAAAATAAAATAGCACTAAAAAAACTTGTTCAGAGACGAATTAAGTCATTAGGGTTTTCCTTAACGAATGATACATACATTATATCGGATGTAGTGGCCATTACTGTTTCGTTTATAAATAACTGATAAATTAGTCAACATTTCTCTAATATATAGTCAGACAATTTACCTGCAAACGACATTACCTGACACAAATAGTTCCAGTGACTGTCACATGGACACCTCGCTGCCAGTCAAAAGAATGTTTTCTACCTGTACATTTGTTGTGTTTGCAATCAGCCCAGTAACAATATACTAAAGGTAACTGTCTCGTTTAGTGAGAGAAAACAATGATTTACTACAACAAGACTTTATTTACCTGTACAATAACACACAGGTATTTCTGCTGACGAGACTGTGATGGGTCGAGAATGTTTGTGTAGAATCATTAACGCTGATTCTAAACTCTTCTACAGATTAACGTTTTCTCCAAACAAAACGCATCATTTCAATTATGGCAAAAATAATAGAGAAAAACATATTTCTTGAAGCGATTTATGAGGCTGACATTTACACGAAACCATTACATCACAATCACCATGTTGTTGTTGGTTTGGTATTGTTACAAAAGTGGTTTAGGCCTGTACAAAAACGATGATTAATTGATTACAAATATACCTGTGTCGCGTGCCTGTGCATATCGTATATACACTTGTGAACATACTGAATCTATCAACGTTCATGCTATGTTTTACTCTCTGACTAAGGACATCACCTTGCCATGTGTTCTTTATTTATTATCATATTTATCTTTTAAAAGGAAAAGTAAGTTGTCAAAGAAGTCACTTCGCTGAATGGTGTGTTTAATCTGTACTCATGTCTGTTTCTATTTCTATGCACACCATTTTGGAACATATCATATTTCTAGGGTTCTTTCTTGTAACTGAAATGTTGTTACATTTTCAACGTTATAACGTTACAACGTCACAAGCACAATGCAAAATTTAGATACCTGAAAACAAATTGAAGAAAATAAGACGTAGTAAAATCAACAGGAAAATAAGACTGAATCACTGAGTCGTTTATAGCCATATTCTTCCTTTCTGGGGACACTAAACATTACTTTTTTCAAAACAGAATTTAACATCCATGCAGATTTCTTCATTTGGGATTATTTCTTCATCAACCAGTTACCTGTTGATTGTAACACATATACTACATGCGAGCGTGTATGTTGCTTGTGTACGATTCACTTGTGTTGGCCGCTTGTTTATTGTACACCTGAAGACAAGAAACAATAAATCAGAGACACCGATGTGTGCATTACTCAACAATAACTAAGCAAACTGGTGCAAATACATTCATCGGTGACAGACCACACCAGAACTATGCTTTAAGTGTTCCTGACTTTGACACTTTCCTTACTTGTCAAGCTTACTTTTCTTCTTTGATAATTTAATAATTTCTCCATAATGTATATAAAACTATATGTGTACCTCAAACTCGCCGAGTGCATGTTTAGACAAAGATTTCATGTGCTAGTTAATAAACGTTAAACATAAAAAACAGGTACTTTCTAGTAACAAGAGATCTACCATGTAATACGAAAGAAAGACCATTCTCCTGAAAAGAGTAACCAAGTCATTTCTTCCCACGTTATATCTTGTAATCTCGTATCTCGTTACGAGTGGAGCACATTTGGCTAGAAATAAAGAATCCTGACCAGTTGCCATCAAAGTTAGTTGTGCAATCAGCGACTTTGATTCAAACCAAGCATTCGGTCTGTTCCAATAATGTTCTGCAATTTATTCTGTGACCAATGTAAAATCATGTATAATGGGCAGGTGGTCCCTTTACAGAAATAATCTCTCTCTCACAATAACGGTTGAGGAAGATGGAGTACCTTTAACATGGTATTGCACACACATTTCTTTCAAGTCAGTCGGAGATATAGGACGGCTTTTATAAGATAAAAATAAAAACGGTATCTCAGATGCAAATTTTCATAGATCGTGGATTTTGCTAGAAGCGAGAACTTGTAGCAGGGGTTACTTTGTAAAAAAATGACTTGACTGTAACCTCTGTTGAGAGAGAATGAAGGTATTCCTCACGTATATATATGTTACATATCTTTCTCTTTGCACACACAAATATCCCAATCAGGCGCTGTAGCACGTTTTTTGCAGATCAGACAATTGATTCAAATGGAAGGGCTGAGTGGTGTAACCCCTGTAAGGACAGAATACAGCAATGGCGACATGACAGTTCCCTGTTTAACAGTTAAACTAAATATAAACAATTTATAGTAAATCTTCTTTCATACATAACTTATTATTCATGTACAGCTCGACTTGTCATTGTTTTCTGTGCAAACTAACTCACTGTTAACATATTTTCCATTTTATTTCAAATATATCCTGGGTATAGAGAAAATGAAACATTATTTTTGCCATTATATGCACTACACGATTTCGAAGCGTATTTAATCAATATTTTTTCTTCCCCTCCCCCCTCTCAAATTAACGAAATATTTGTATTATTTATAAAACATCAAAGACAGAGAGCCGGTTTTCATTATGCAACAGTGCGTTCTGTTGTTCTTGTAACTATACAAAAACCTCACCAAAGTTATTTAAAATTTACACAGGTGCAGCAATTAATCACTGGAAAACAAAGAAGAAAAGGTAGAAATACATTCACCGACGATGGAAAACAGTTTTTGTGAGTCTGTCTTCTATCATTTGTTGCATTTTCTTAAGTTTCAGAAACAAGCAACAACAGACAATCTCTTTAAAATGGCACATACTTCAAGATTGAAAGAAATGGAACCATAATAAATATACTGCAAAGTTATAGTATATATGTTGATAAACGAAAACGATGTATATTTGATTTGTAAAAGCACATTCTAATTCTTATGTATGAAGAACTGTATTCTTTTGCCAATAACTGTTCCACCGGAAAAGTAAATATATGAATGAACATCGACCATATCATAGCTCATTCCAATAGAAATAATATAACTGAAAGCAGTGATGTTTATAAAAATAATCACATTTTCACAGACATTTAAGTAAGAACTGAACATAAACTCTGATTACGGTGGCTAGTTTACTTTCGGTATTGCAACATAAAACAAATATTGCATGTTGATAATTCAGACACTACTGCAACACAATAACATTGTGTTTTCAAAATAATAGTAAACTTAGCATATGACTTACCACAAGTTTGCAGCACCTTTAGATTACTCGAAACGTAGCCCAATTGCAAAATGGGTGTGTACACTCACATTGATAACCATATCACATTTATACTAAGAAGAGTCAACATATAACGTATACAGAACTAGAGATGGCATGGAGTGAGCTATGCTAGTTATATAGAGTGACTGTGTATAAGCATTCCAATTAGTTATACACGATTGTGTATGCAGTTCCATACGATGTATATTTAGAATACAGTTTCCAGATGTAACACCAGCTCCAAAGTAGTTCATCCTTCATCCTTCATGGTTTCTTTAAATCTTGTATTTTCTATATCTATTTCCAAACTATTACTCAGCTTTCACTTTCTTACCCAACTGAACAGTGGGAGTGATCCGATTTCACAAATTCCTACCAACACACGGCGTACGGGTCTGTCAGTTATGCAATTTGCACCTGCATGTAAACCTTGGTTCTTTGTTGAAAAGTCTGCAAAACCATTGCGTGTACAACAGGCGCGTGTGTCAGTTGACGGTAAACAATCAGAAGAAGGTGAACATTAATTCTGCAGAGGGATTATAGACGGTGGTCTACCATGAAATTGGTCTGGGTGAAAGTATACATATAGTAGATGCTACAGCGGTTGTCGTTTATATTACTTCTTCCACAACATCAGCGTTGAACCTATCGTTTTCAGTGCAACTCAACTTACCATATCTATATATGCACTAGTCCTACTACAATATTGAAGCTTTAAGGTGTTATTCCTATTCTGACTTACATTCTTAGAATCTTATGGTTGTGTTTAGGATAGAAAAATAACAAATCTCAATATGTTGTCATTTACAGACAAACTAACGAATAAATATTTCCAAAAACGTAAGTAATTTACTTTTTTTTTATGAATTTGCATTCATTATCAAAGAAGACAAAGTCAGTTTGGTTAATTTTCAACCATTTTACAAATTTTCCCTTCAATTATTGCATGATCGGAAATAGGACAATTGACCCCACCCATGAAGAACTGGCGATAACTTATTTACCATTAAAGTTACAGGTCTGCTATTTTAGCACAAAACACTAAACTGATGGAGTGTTACAACACAACAAAGCAAATTCCTCTGAACACGTAACTTTTAATGATATTCAAATTCAAAGAGGTGTAACATTTCTTTTGGCGTTCAGTTTACATACATAGAGTCATATTATGTGGGCAATGTAATATTTGTTTCAAATTGTTTCTTATCAATAACATATACTCATTATGCAAGTATTAGGAGATCTCTTTAAACGTGTCCATTTCTTTCCATTACTGAACACAATTTGATAATTGATAAGAGAGAGATGTCATGCCATGGAATTGGAGAATTGAATAGATCTGGAGATATTGTTAACATGTGTGCAGCATACATACCAAACTGCAAAAGTCATTGAGGTTAATCAAGGAATCCAAAACAAATTATACTGTCTATAATTATTCCATCGACGTTCTGTTGCTTTTGAACAACAAATCTAATTATATCGTCTATAATGACCTCCACGGACATTCTTGTTCTATAATACAAGAACATCATATCAGAAAAGTATTAACGGTAACAAATCTTTGTTCGGGTTTAAATCTACATTGATATTGACGACATCCTATCACCACATGATCTACTCAATACAGATGGGACATTCCTGAGTTGATGATACACTGGACATGGGTGGAGATGATATATTAACAAAACAAGTAATTACATCGTGTGTAGTTACTGTGGAATGAGCTTTGATGATTATGGTCAATGTCACGTTTCTTGGTGTTGTTTATCTTATTTATGATACAGTTATACCTAAGTGCAGTCCGGGTATCATGTTTTAAATTTTGATTTGATTTGATTTATAAACTAAACTAAAACTACAAATGATGTAAATACTTCACAGGAAAAACTGTGACTATTATATCTAACGTCTATACAAATGCCAAGTGGTATGTCTGTACGGTAGTGTAATAAACACACTGATTTTGATCATTTTGTTCGTTAGAACCGCTGTTGGTTGGAGGCCCTGGTTAGTTATGGAACTTCATTTTAGTCAAAACTAACAAAGAGATGACGCTGTCTAAACATACTTTGAAATACTTTTATGGATATTTTACTGTATGTTTATATCTGCTCCTTTACTGTAGGAGTCAATGACATATTTAAACCAAATGAAGTAAATGTTTAACAAATATAATCTTACACTGTCAACTTGCTCGAATATAACATTTTTTAAAAATATCAAAATAATTTCAAATTCAGAAACAGAATAACTGAAGTTTTCTGTAAGCTCTTTGATAAACACAATTAAAGGCGCCGTAGCACGTTTTTGCATAAATATATTGGTACGTCAATGGGTAAAACATCTCATTACACGACCCGATAACCTGTATCCATAGAAAACGGCTATCCGTATATATCCGAAAACATGGTGCGACTTGTAAAGTGGCAGTGATGTGGATCTCTTCAGTGTGAGACATATATTTGTAGATCTCATGAGAATTTGAGAGTTCAGATAGTAAGATGGGGGACCATTCCATCATCGTACTATACTCTACTCTGAGTGTTCAGGTATTGCTATACATCAGTCAGATCACTTGAACTACGTTCGAGTGGGCATTTTAATATAAATACATTAAAATGCTCGCTCGGCGGGAAATGGACTCGCATGGTTTAACCGAACCATGTACATTCGTATAAGAACTCCTTTAATTGACTTGGAAGTATAATTAAGCCATTGGTAACACTTATTATTTTTGTGTGAGAACACCTTTTGTCAGTAAGAAATCTTGCTACAGCGCCTTTAAAGCTGTATCAAACTTTTGTATAGTAGTATTGATTGGCATAAAATAAATAAATTTGCCATGGCTGGCTCTGTTCATCCTGTGACACATCGACTCATTGTATTTCTTTATCTTCACTTGTGTTTCTTATGTTTATTTTCCTCGATTTCTGCAGTAGAACTTTGATCACTGCTTCCAAAATAAATACTTCTCAGTTGGATATATACACATTAGAAGATTCAACTAAAGTATTAAGTCATAAACATCAAAAGAGATGTTTCTTATCAAGGGTTATGATACGTCGTCACCTTTGACAGAAGTCAACATGCATTGTTTGTATCAATACATTACTTATGTTTATAAAGATGTGTATGGTTCAATCTATCAAAGGTCTCCACCATACATCGCCCCTGTGATACGGTACAGTTTAGTGTTTATCACCTCCTCTCTCTTCTGCCTTGTTACAATCATGTGGCAAAGATGTCGGGAAACGTTTAATAACATCAACCACCTTCGCCAACATGCTCGTTAGAAATACATTATCTATGTTTATAAAGATGTGTATGGTTCATTCTATCAAAGGTTTCCACATTACATCAACCCTATAATACATTACAGTTCTGTCTTACAGTTTAACATCTTTCCTCACTTCTGTCCTGATACAATCAGATAGCAAAGATATCAGTAAGCAGTCAAGGTGAACGTTCATGAATTCAATCACCTTCACCAAGACGCAAGTTATGTTTTTGTAGATGTTTAATATCAGTCATGAGCGATTGTCTAAAGTCGAGTTATGCTTAATGTAAATACTGTAACCAAATTCCAGCTCGCCCCTCTCTTTGACTAAATATTACTTTGTCTGCACCCAGTGCCAGTGTCAACATTAAATTGTTACCTGAAATACGTTTGAGGCTCACCTGTAAACTGGTGGAAACAAGGGTAAATATGGTTAGGTCATAATTACAATGAATCTGAACTACTGTCAGTTAATTTTCACAAACATTTACGTGTACTTCGAATAAACAAATACTTGTACGTACATGCATATGAAATTTATACCTCGACCAAAGTAAACATGCATTCGGTTGGTAATACACATGCATATTTAAGAGGTAGTATATTCAGAGGAGAATGTAGACGTTAAGGTTTTATGGTCATTGCCAGGCGGACAACTCATAATCTTACAACGTAGAAATGAACTGTTATATAATTAAAGCTATTTTAAATGTGTGTCTCCTATATCCTGATTTGAATGGCCAAGACAGTAACTCAGAGTAAATAATAATTTTATAATCTGTAATGTTTATGAAAAGTAAATGTATAAATGTATTTTATATCTGTACAGAAGTGATATTCAATAATCTGTTGTCTCGCTGTCTCATACAGTCTGACAATTTACCTGCAAGCCACATTGCCTGACACAAATAGTTCCAGTGACTGTCACCTCGCTGCCAATCAAAAGAATGTTTTCTAGGTGTCCCCCATTATATAAACGTCCCATTAGTAATACGGCTTAAAACAACGTATGATATGGTTGAGCAACCAAACATTTATCTTTGTATTACCCAACTTTTAAATTGACTGGTCCAAGGAATTAAGCTTGAAACAAAACACGAGTCATTAATACAGTCAATATTTAATATTAAAAATAGTATTCAGCATAGTATGCAATCACATAACACAGAACAAGAAGTTTTATTAGTGAAATGCTGATATCTATTATTCTTTATTGCAATAAATCTTACGCAATGTAAGAAATCCTGCATAAGATATATCTACTATCTAGCTGTTTTATACTTGATGTATAAATAAATCTTTTGGCGAGGAGTAAAATATGATTTATAACTTGGTTATGAGAGAATACTCCAAACATTACAATGACTATAGAACGTGTCAAGTTGATTTGGAGGTTGTCATTTAGGAATTTCTCAATTTTATTCCAAATGTTCTGAACAAATTGGCATTCAAAATAAACCTGTGATACATCTTTTGAAGTTCTTATAAAAAGTAGATGTATCAACATTAACTAACTTCATTCTTTGTATACATAATTCTGTTAATATAGTTCCTATAGTAACTAAATACATCTTTCTAGTCAATTTCATGCAGAAATACCTTGTTTCAATAACCCAATGACTAGAGTGCAGTATCATTCTTAATCAGTTCATCATAGAATGTCCTTGAATGTTCAGCATTAATCTTATGTATTTGTATCATGATCAGATAAACAGTCGACCCAATGACATACTCTAAAACATAGAATATTTATACACTATTGTGTGTTTTCTTACTAAATTAAGTAAACTCAATTCATCTCAGTAGAGAACATCTAACTTTACATTTAACATTAAATTTATCTGCAAACGACATTACCTGACACAAATAGTTCTATAGTGACTGTCACATGAACACCTCGCTGCCAATCAAAAGAATGTTTTCTACCTGTATACATGTATGTATTGTGTTTGCAATCAGCCCAGTAACAATACACTAAAGGTAAGTCTCGTTTAGGGAGAGAAAACAATGATATACTACAACAAGATATTATTTACCTGTACAATAACACACAGGTATTTCTGCTGACGAGACTGTGATGGGTCGAGACTGTTTGTGTATCATCATTAAGGCTAATTCTAAACTCTTCTACAGATTAACGCTTTCTCCTAATGAGAACCAAACGCTATGCCACAAATATGGCAAAAGTAATAGAGGAAATAATAGTTCTAAAAGCGATTTACGAGGTTGACATTCCAACGAAACCATCACATCATAATCACCATGTTGTTGTTGGTTTGGCATTGTTACAAAAGTGTTTAAGGCCTGTACGAAAAAATTATGATTGATGAATTCAAAATATATCTGTTCGGAACACATATTATATTTTTAATCACATACCTGCATTTTTAATGTTTCACTTTCATAGTCGTCTTCATTCGATAGTTACATACACACTACATACATATATAGCTTGTTTCATCTTCTCACATCCATTTTTTTAAAGAAAAAGTAAGTTGTCGAAGACTTTATATCGGTGTGTTCAGAATCGACTTCTCTCTTTCATGTCTATGAATGGCATTTTAGTTCCCATGTATAACATTTTGAAATAAGTAATTTTTTATATAGCCCAAAAAATTTTACTTTTTCTTTTTCATACTGAAATGTTGCAACATAAAAAATATTGCTAACGTTACAACCCCATAAGCACAACGCGATATCTAGATTTTTTTTTTTTTTAAAAGAATAATTATGACGTGGTAAAAGCAATATTAAAATAGCAATGAATCACTGCTAGACAGCCAGGTGTTTATGTTTGACGTTCTGGTAACACTAGACATTATTACAAACAGAAACTAACATGCAGATAGTGTCTCTTGGGATCGTTTCTTCAACAACCAGAAGAACAGTTTACGGTTTGCAGTGACACATATACTACATGCGAGTGTGCAAGTTGCTTGTATGCGTTTCACTTGTGTTTGTTTCTTGTGCACGTGAAGATCCAAGAAACAATGAAACACAGGTGCGCACATTACTTACGATAAACAAGCAGATTATATAGGTGCAAATACATTCGCTGATGACAAACCACATCGAAACTATTTAAACAGTGTTCCTGACATTGACGTGTTTTTCCATGTCAAGCTTAATTTTCTTCTTTCTGACATTATTTTTCGGATAATTTCTTCATAACGTATATAAAACTATGAAAATGTTTATAATGTACTGCACATGTAAGTCAAAATTATTGAGGTTACAATTGTTACAAATAGGGAAGTTTATTGTAGCTCACGCAGTTAGTTTAGACATAGCTATCACGAACTAACTAATCAACGGTAAACAATTAGAAGCAGGTGCATGCTAGAGAGAGGAGATACATGCAATTCGAAATAAAAGTTCTAACGCATTCTCTCTTCCCGCACAGGTTACTCAAGTCATTTCTTCCTACGTAATCTACGTTACAAGAGAAGCCATTTCTTGGCTAGAAATAGAAAATTCTGATCGATAGCATGTAATCAAAGTTAAGAGTAAAGTTAACTTCTAGTTTGCTCCACTATCGGGTGCATGGGATTTGAGTTCCTTCACCTGTGCGGTGGGTACACTTTTCTCACCAAACATACATGTACGATAGTCAATTGGGTATATAAGACGATTTTTGTATAATCCGTACTTTTACATTTATTATTTGATATGTATATCGACATTTGTATGAACATTTTGTAAATTACAGTAAAAACGACTGTATCTTTCTCTGTATGTATACGTATGATTCAAATGTACATCTGTATTATGGGCTGGATGGCCTAAAATTCACGAAATAAACATTATTTTAAGACGATTTTTTATTTGAGTAATCTGTGTCGGGAGCTATAGACAGAAAAATACGTTGTTTAAAAACAGTTCACATATTTTAGGTTACTTTCCACAAAGAGCTCTTTACTATTCCCAGGTAATTGATAGTTTCCAGTAAAATTAACGAAGTATTTGTATGATGTATAAACCAGACAAGTAGAAACTCAGAGGGCTGGTGTTGGTTATGTAATAGTGCATCCTGTTGTTCTTGTAACTACAAAAACCTCACCAAAGTTATTCTAAACCTACACAGGTGCAGCAAATAATCACTGGAAAACAAGGAACTAAAGGTAGAAATACATTCACCGAGGATGGAAACAGTTTATTTAAGTCTGTCTTCTATCACGTGTTGCACGTGAAGCAAGCAGCGACAGACACTCTCTTTAAACTGACAAGTCCTTATTTAAAGATTTCCAGAAACTTTAGCATAATAAATGTACTGAAAGCATGGTGATATACGAACATCATTTTAAACAAAAATAGTTAGTTTAAACAATAATTTCCTTTCTTTGAAGATCTGTTTTCTTTTGAAAGTAACTGTTCGATGGAGAAAATCATGAATATGATGGAGAAAATTATGAATATAATAAACATCGAGTCAATCATATTCTATTAGAAATGGTATACTTTTTTAAGCAAGACTTTTTTTTTATAGAAATTAGATTGAGAAAGGTGTAAAAATTGTGATAAGCGTCCATAAAATATATTTACAGTGGGATGTAAGTTAGGGCTGCGTATTGCAGAGGAAAACATACATAATTTAGATAATATTACAATATGTATCATAATAACAAATTCTTACATAATTCATATAACAACAACTTTTGGCCATCATGAAATTTGTTTAAGGGTTGTCATTCATCGGCTTGAGCTTGACACCATGGAGAAAATAAACACTATTGAATTATTTGGCAATTTTAAAATGTTGCTATTTATTGAAAGAAGTGAAATTGCTCTGAGAAAATATGTTAATGCCTTGATGTGATGAAATAAACAATCTTATACCTATGTTTATTTGTTCATTATATATATTTCTAAATGGAAAAGTGTTGTTGTTGTATGTATTGCATTGCAGGTTCCAGTACAAATTGGTGTAATGATAACATGGCTTAGTCCTAGATGTTAGTATTTGCTTGACGACAGCTTGTAGTGAAGGTACAATCCATTCAAGCTCCCAAAACTGTATTCTAACAACTCAGGAGATCCTGTAGGTATTATATCAGAGGCAATGCCTTATACAATAGCTTTTGTCGGGTGTTCAAGAAAGCTAGTTCTAGAAGAACCCAACTTCCTAACGCAAGGCTCTTGCCAAGCTCCATTACTGGCTGGTTTAAGCTTTGCAGTATTTCCCTCCCTTTGTCGTGCCTATATAGTGAATCGCTTCACCTGAAATGCATAGAGGGCCCGGATTTCCAAGCACAGAGATCTTAGGATTTCCAAGCACAGAGATCTTAGGGAAATACTGTTAGGCCTAAACCAGCCAGTAATGGAGACTGGCAAGAGTAAAGCCTTGCATTGGGAAGTTGAGAAGAACCATACATGCTGCTATGCCATTCGAGGGAGCAGTTCACTTGATCTAACCCTTTTGAACACAATACTGCCATCATATAGCTATAGCACAATGCTTTGACACCATTAAGTACGCAACGAATGATATGGAAAACTTAAAAACTGATGAAAACACAATGCTGACATCATAAACTTGAAGACATCACATTGCTATGACGTCGACCATATTGTACTGCAAGTCTAAGGGCAGCACTCAATTCAATGATTTACAATTTATTGAAAATTAGTTGAGAATGATTTTGATGATAAATCAGATCCCACCCTTATGTCTTCTGCTATCAAATATATCAACACACATTGGTAAAAGTAAACTAACACTGCCAAGCCTTGGATGTGTTATTGTTATCAACTTGTGTTGATATATTTGTTACCAACTTGTGTTGATATATTTGTTATCAACGATCTAATCCCTATTCCTTCTTCAACTTTAACTGATGAAGTTAAAGGATAGATGAAATGCATTTTTCTCAAGAATGACAGATGATGACCTCTACGTATATTGTATATCGGAATCAATTGAGCATAAAATCGAGACAATATACACTTGCAATTGATAATTAAGACGATTTTAATTCACCCATTTTAACAGTATCGCAATTTGTAAGGCGAATGCTCACTGAGGCGTGACTGTAATAAGTGATTGACGGGCGGCTAGATAGCTTCTCCGCCGGTGTCTCGTTAATTAATTAATGATGATTATCACTGCCGCTAAATGAATTTATGAGGTGTATTACATCGCAAAAAAGACATGTTTATGTAATAACTGTGTAATTGTCATCTGCGGAATTACCTAGTTGGATATCTAAACATTCGATATATGGGAAATTTAAGTTGGTTTATTGAAGGTATCTTTGTGAAATTAACAATCAAAATGTTGCGAAATTACGTTGAATTGTGACTATCGCTGAAAATCAAATTCCTCCACATACGTCACAGAAGTCATCCCTTCACGGGTCACACCCCCGCAGACTTTCATTCTGGTCGCCGGGGCTAAATCAGGCGGTTATTTAAAAAGCCGTATATAAGTAATTTATGGACCGATTTCAGAAATTTAAAATCGAGCAATTGTCAAATTGACATCCCATTTTAATGAATCCGATTTGGACCATATGTCATTTCATCCATCCTTTAATATATTATTATACTTTTTCTTCAGTGAAATTCTTGGCCCTGACATGATGTTATAAAATAAGGATCTATCTGAACAAAAACAAAATATAAATTCCTGTACAATAATTTTAACATGGCTGATCAAGGGGAATTGATGCCACTGTCTAAACTTTGAAATATATTGCACTGTCAACTTGCTCGAATACAGTTTTTTTTTAAAATATCAAAATCAACCACCTTCACCAACACGCTAGTTAGAAATACATTATCTATGTTTATAAAGATGTGTATGGTTTCAAAGGTTTCCACAATACATCAACCCTATTATACATTACAGTTCTGTTTAACACTTTAACATCTTTCTTCTCGTCTGTCCTGTTACAATCAGATAGCAAAGATATCAGTAAGCAGTCAAGGGGAACGTTCATAAATTCAATCACCTTCAACAAGACGCAAGTTATGTTTTTGTAGATGTTTGATATCAGTCATGAGCAATTATCTAAAGTCGAGTTATGCTTAATGTTAATACTGTTACCAAATTCCACCTCGCCCCTCTCTTTGACTAAATATGTCTATGTCTGCACCCACTGCCAGGGTCAACAATAAAGTGTTACCTGAAATACGACGTGTGATCTCCTCACCTGTAAACTGGTGGAGGTGAGGTGAGCTGAGGTGAGGTGAGGTGAGGTGAGGTGGGGTGTAACGACGCTTTCCAGAGTATTTTACTTATATCGCGGCTGCTAGTATTATGGCAGGGAGAAAGCCCGCAATGCCATGTGGCTATGCATTGCGGTGAAACCTGCGAGCATCGGCTGGAATGTAAACTGGTGGAAACAAGGGTGAATATGGTTAGGTCATAATTACAATGAATCTGAACTACTGTCAGTTAATTTTCACAAACATTTACGTGTACTTCGAATAAACAAATACATGTACGTACATGCATATTAAATTTATACATCGACCAAAGTACACATGCATCAGGTTGGTAATACACATGCATAATTTAGAGGTAGTATATTCAGAGGAGAATGTAAACGTTAAGGTTTAATGGTCATTGCCAGACGGACAATTAAAGTTATTTTAAATGTGTCTCCTATATTCTGATTTGAATGGTTCTGTAATGTTTATGAAATGTAAATGTATAAATGTATTTTATATCTGTAAAGAAGTGATATTCAATAACCTGTTGTCTCTCTGTCTCATACAGTCAGACAATTTACCTGCAAACCACATTACCTGACACAAATAGTTCCAGTGACTGTCACATGAACACCTCGCTGCCAATCAAAAGAATGTTTTCTACCTGTTTATTTGTTTTGTTTGCAATCAGCCCAGTAACAATACACTAAAGGTAGGTCTCGTTTAGGGAGAGAAAACAATGATTTACTACAACAAGACTTTATTTACCTGTACAATAACACACCTGTATTTCTGCTGACGAGACTGTGATGGGTCGAGACTGTTTGTGTATCATCATTAACGCTAATTCTAAACTCTTCTACAGATTAACGCTTTCTCCTAATGAGAACCAAACGCTATGCCACAAATATGGCAAAAGTAATAGAGGAAATAATAGTTCTAAAAGCGATTTACGAGGTTGACATTCCAACGAAACCATCACATCATAATCACCATGTTGTTGTTGGTTTGGCATTGTTACAAAAGTGTTTAAGGCCTGTACGAAAAATAATGATTGATGAATTCAAAATATACCTGTTCGGAACACATAATATATTTTTAATCACATACCTGCATTTTTAATGTTTCACTTTCATAGTCGTCTTCATTCGATAGCTACATACACACTACATACATATATAGCTTCGTTTCATCTTCTCACATCCATTTTTTTTAAAGAAAACGTAAAGTTGTCGAAGACGTTATATCGGTGTGTTCAGAATCTCTTTCATGTATATGAACGGCATTTAAATTCCCATGTATAATAATAATAATAATAGTGCATATTTATAAAGCGCACATATCCACGCTCGAAAGCATGCTCAAAGCGCTATAACATTTTGAAATAAGTATTTTTTTTATATAGCCCAAAAAATGCTAGTTTTTCTTTTTCATACTGAAATGTTGCAACATAAAAAATAGTGTTAACGTGACGTCATAAGCACAACGCGATATCTAGATATTTTTTTTTTAAAAAGAAGAAAAATGATGACGTGGTAAAAGCAATATGAAAATAGCAATGAATCACTGCTAGACAGCCAGGTGTTTGTGTTTGACGTTCTGGTAACACTAGATATTATTACAAACGGAAACTAACATCCATGCAGATTTTGTCTCTTGGGATCGTTTCTTCAACAACCAGAAGAACAGTTTACGGTTTGCAGTAACACATATACTACATGCGAGTGTGCAAGTTGCTTGTATGCGCTTCACTTGGGTTTGTTTCTTGTGCACGTGAAGATCCAAGAAACAATGAAACACAGGTGCGCACATTACTTACGATAAACAAGCAGATTATATAGGTGCAAATACATTCGCTGATGACAAACCACATCGAAACTATTTAAACAGTGTTCCTGACATTGACGTGTCTTTCCATGTCAAGCTTAATTTTCTTCTTTCTGACATTATTTTTCGGATAATTTCTTCATAACGTATATAAAACTATGAAAATGTTTATAATGTACTGCACATGTAAGTCAAAATCATTGAGGTTACAATTGTTACAAATAGGAAAGTTACGCCCAGAAGATTGTTTTCTTCCCTTTCTTCAACAGCAGGATAAATGAGTTGTTTTGGATTTCAACAGGAAATGCTCAAAGCCTTTTGGATAAACACCACACCTGATTTTATACCTGAGGTTTATTGTAGCTCACGCAGTTAGTTTAGACAACGCTATCACGAACTAACTAATCAACGTTAAACAATTAGAAGCAGGTGCATGCTAGAAAGAGGAGATACATGCAATTCGAAATAAAAGTTCTAACGCATCCTCTCTTCCCGCACAGGTTACTCAAGTCATTTCTTCCCACGTAATCTACGTTACAAGAGAAGCCATTTCTTGGTTAGAAATAGAAAATTCTGATCGATAGCATGTAATCAAAGTTAAGTGTAAGGTTAACTTCTAGTTTGCTCCACTATCGGGTGCATGGGATTCGAGTTCTCTCACCTGTGCGGTGGGTACACTTTTCTCACCAAACATACATGTACGATAGTCAATTGGGTATATAAGACGATTTTTCTATAATCCGTACTTTTACATTTATTATTTGATATGTATATCGACATTTGTATGAACATTTTGTAAATTACAGTAAAAACGACTGTACCTTTCTCTGTATGTATGCGTATGATTTAAATGTACATCTGTATTATGGGCTGGATGGCCTAAAATTCACGAAATAAACATTATTTTAAGACGATTTTTTATTTGAGTAATCTGTGTCGGGAGCTATAGACAGAAAAATAATTTTTTTTAAAAACAGTTCACATATTTTAGGTTACTTTCCACAAAGAGCTCTTTACTATTCCCAGGTAATTGATAGTTTCCAGTAAAATTAACGAAGTATTTGTATGATGTATAAACCAGCAAATACCTGTACATGTAGACAAGGAGAAACCCAGAGGGCTGGTGTTGGTTATGTAATAGTGCATCCTGTTGTTCTTGTAACTACAAAAACCTCAACAAAGATATTCTAAACCTACACAGGTGCAGCAATTAATCACTGGAAAACAAAGAACTAAAGGTAGAAATACATTCACCGAGGATGGAAACAGTTTATTTAAGTCTGTCTTCTCTCACGTGTTGCACTTCTTATTTTCAGAAGCAAGCAGCGACAGACAATCTCTTTAAACTGACAAATCCTTATTTAAAGATTTCCAGAAACTTAAGCATAATAAATGTACTGAAAGCATGGTGATATACGAACATCATTTTCAACAAAAATAGTTAGTTTAAACAATAATTTCCTTTCTTTGAAGATCTGTTTTCTTTTGCAAGTTACTGTTCGATGGAGAAAATCATGAATATGATGGAGAAAATTATGAATATAATGAACATCGAGTCAATCATATTCTATTAGAAATGATATCATTTTTAAGCAAGACTTTTTTTTAATAGAAATTAGATTGAGAAAGGTGTAAAAAGTGTGAGAAGCGTCAATAAAATATATTTACAGTGGAATGTTAGTTAGGGTTGCGTATTGCAGAGGAAAACATACATAATTTAGATAATATTACAAAATGTATCATAATAACAAATTCTTACATAATTCATATAAAAACTACTTTTGGCCATTATGAAATTTGTTTAAGGGTTGTCATTCATCGGCTTGAGCTTGACACCATGGAGAAAATAAACACTATTGAATTATTTGGCAATTTTAAAAAATGTTGCTATTTATTGAAAGAAGTGAAATTGCCCTTAGAAAATATGTTAATGCCTTGATTTGATGAAATAAACAATCTTATACCTATGTTTATTTTTTCATTATATATATTTCTAAATGGAAAAGTGTTGTTGTTGTATGTATTGCATTGCAGGTTCCAGTACAAATTGGTGTAATGATAACATGACTTAGTCCTAGATGTTAGTATTTGCTTGACGACAGCTTGTACTGAAGGTAACATCCATTCAAGCTCCCAAAACTGTATTCCAACAACTCAGGAGATCCTGTAGGTATTATATCAGAGGCAATGCCTTACACAATAGCTTGTGTCGGGTGTTCAAGAAAGGTAGTTCTAGAAGAACCCAACTTCCCAATGCAAGGCAAAACTCTTGCCAAGCTCCATTACCGGCTGATTTAAGCTTTGCAGTATTTCCCTCCCTTTGTTGTGCCTATATAGTGAATCGCTGCACCTGAAATGCATAGTGGGCCCGGATTTCCAAGCACAGAGATCTTAAGAAAATCCTGTTGGCCTAAATCATCCAGTAATGGAGACTGGCAAGAGTTAAGCCTTACATTGGGAAGTTGAGAAGAACCATACATGCTGCTATATGCCATTCAAAGGAGCAGTTCACTTGATCTAACCCTTTTGAACACAATACTGCCATCATATAGCTATAGCACAATGCTTTGACACCATTAAGTACGCAACGAATGATATGGAAAACTTAAAAACTGATGACACAATGCTGACATCATAAACTTGATGACATCACACTGCTATGACGTCGACCATATTGTACTGCAAGTCTAAGGGCAGCACTCAATTCAATGATTTACAATTTATTGAAAACTAGTGAAGAATGATTTTGATGATGAATCAGATCCCACCCTTATGTCTTCTGCTATCAAATATATCAACACACATTGGTAAAAGTAAACTAACACTGTCAAGCCTTGGATGTGTTAGTGTTATCAACTTGTGTTGATATATTTGTTACCAACTTGTGTTGATATACTTGTTATCAACTTGTGTTGATATATTTGATACAGAGGAAACATGGGTGAGACGATCTATTCCCTATTCCTAACTGATGAAGTTATATTATTATACTTTTTCTTCAGTGAAACTCTTGGCCCTGACATGATGTTATAAAATAAGGATCTATCTGAATAAAAAACTCAATATAATTTCCTGTAAAATAATTTAAACATGGCTGATCAAGGGAAATTAACCATATCTAACATTAGTTACATAACACTATAATTGACTGATTTTCAACTGAGATTTCTCAGCATGCACTGTCTTGGAAAATAAGAAAAACAAAACAAAAATGACTTAATACTTTAATCATTCATAAATCATGAATATACACATATTGACAACCATAATGTAAGTTTCACTCAAGCAGTAGCCTGCCCCTGTGTAAGTTAACAAGTAAAGTGTTAGGTCAAGTGGAGAAAGAACTCACTGAAGCACTCATAAAATAACACAACTTGGAGAGAAATTCCACCGTACTTTGAATCGTCCACTATCCTAAAGGTTATTCATGTCGTATCTTCCTACATAAAGTCTGAAGTTATCTCAGTGGTGGCAATATAGAACTCAGTAGTTATACGTTTTTTTGTGTATATCTATATATTTCAATCTTTATTGTATATGAGTATATGACAGGCCTATGGTTTTCAACTATTTTCTTTCTTTATTTGATTATTCCACACTCTATATTGATAACAGTTTGTTATAAATAAATAGGAACAATGTACTTGCAGCTAAAATGAAATGAAAATATTGCTTATTTGAAGACAAGAGTCAATTCCTGATTAAACACAAATGCATCAATCACATAATATCTTTTGTGTAAATACCATTATCATATTGCAGTGTATTTAAAAGAAAACTACATTAATGATAATAAAATGATAACTCACACTAATAATAATGAAATTATAATCAATAGTATCAGGCTATATCACTTTAAATGACAATGATATAAATAATGATATATCACTTTTATAAATGA
The DNA here is from genome assembly GCA_936450465.1 of Gibbula magus. Lineage (NCBI taxonomy): Eukaryota > Metazoa > Mollusca > Gastropoda > Trochida > Trochidae > Gibbula > Gibbula magus. The sequence continues at coordinate 75,290,458 of OW388296.1, read as the reverse complement.
TGGTACAAATAGATAGATAATGTAATGACTCTCAAAATGGCTTTTTAAAAATATTGTCCTCAAATGTGCAGATATGCATATTTCTGTGTGAAGAGTGTCATATTTTATTAACCTTTGTGTCTTCTCAAGATACTTCAGCAATAGTTATTTTAATTAAAGTTCAATAGAGAAAAAGGTGAAAGTGTTCTATGAAAATTGGATAAAAGAAACTAAGAACAATCATTAGACATTAGAGAGAATTTGATCAAATCAAATCCAGGAATGGAAAAGATGATGAAAATGATGAATTAACATTATTGGCATTGAGATGAAATGAGATGAAGTCATTGACATATATAACTATAACATGCAGTTAACAATCATTCCTCCATCAGCTTATTGAGGTGGATATTAACTCCCGGTCATTAAAAGATATTGCTCACCACACTTTAAAGATAAACACCAGTTCTATCTATATCCTCATGCAAATATCATTTAGAGCCCAACTGTTGAGTAAATCTTGAAAGAACAAGTTTACACCGTTTTCATTTCTGGAATGTCATGAAATGGTTGCACCTTCATAAAATTAATAAAAAACAGAATGAGTACTTACAACATCACAATTTGACTATTTAAATGAAGTCTTTACTGAAGACAATGTCCTCATCACAAGCAATGCAGTATGTTACAACTCCCTTACATGTTCTGAGCAATAGAAACTCTGTCCTTGTTTGTACGAAGGATACATGCTTTTGTAAAAAGTACCAGTCTCTATTTCTAGAATACATTTACAACATACTCACATACAAAATAAAAATGCTTATTCACACATATACAAAGTTTAAATTTACAATTCTACAGTATAAGAGAATAAAACAAAGTAAAATCCATAATAAATATCTAAACACAAATTGTACAGATAAAATACACATAGTTTATGTCATCCTGGAATGCATCTTACAATTTATAGATGAATAATATAATAAAATGAATTTCAATATTGCAAGTTGAATAAAACTTATAAAATATATCAGGGAATGCATTACACAGTAAGTGGAAGCAGGCGTAGTGTAATGCTGAGTAGGATCAACTAAATACCGGTACGTACAGTCTTACACTGGTACTATCTAACCAACTCCTCGGTGTGTGGACTTTGCACTCTCACTATATCCATATATCTAAGCAACTGGAATCTTTTTAATTATAATGCATTTGTATAGCGCCCATTATTTGACATAATAACTGTTGAGTAGCGCTGTATATCCCTCAATCATTAAATGTTATTATTCTTTCTGTTCGTACAACTGCTGCTGCTAGATGCAAGTTTGGTTGCTTCATCATCCACACATGGTCCCATTGATAATGGTGAGGCCAATACAGACGAACATCCAGATAAACGCTACTGAATAGCTCTTTATGTAACCTTTTTCATGAATTGATGGCATTATCCTTTCTAATAATAAATTGTTGCTGCTACACGAGGCAAGGGAGTATGTAGAACTCATTATATAACAGCACTGTGATGACAAATACATGATAAATTCATGGTGTAGAATGATTGACACATATTGACATCACGATGATGATAACATCCAGGTTTATGTGTGTTAACATGATACATTCCCAGTTTGGTGTTATGCTTGATATGCATGATATGATCAGCTCCATGATGATAATCTCTAGCTCTGTATCTAATATCCATGACCTGTCAAGTGGAAAAGTTTCTTAGCTTTACTCCCTAGAATATCAATCCCTAAGTTATACCAGAAGAGTTTCATATGTACATAAATTGACATAATGATAAACATTTAAGCATAGCAGGTTCATTTGTGCTTTACATATCAGAGACCAATAACTTACTGGTTATGATGCTTACAGAGGCAAACCTACACTATACACCGTTGAGACAATGCATTGAAAGACAAACTAGCAGGCACCTAGTTATATATACATTCATACACAAGGCAACTATACAAAACACTGCACAGTGATACAGTGTACTACAGTGTATAAAATACAACAACAATATATCTTCTAAACTAGGGAATGTATACATTAAAGCACATTGTGTCACACTTGAGTTACATGTTGTTTACATAATGACACTATGTAGAACATGTTATTGAATAACTTCACAATGTTCACATATCTAATAAGGATATCTAATGCTAATGTAATGTGCTGTATCGCTTCCTACAAGTATTAACAATTTGGTTGTATGGCCAGTCATCTAACTCTCTACAAGTCTGTTAATGTACAAGTTTGGTTGTATTTCCAGTCATCCTGGAACCATCTTCATTCCTTTCTTCTCATTCACATCTTCCTCACTGCTTCAAGCTCCCCCTCTCACTGCTTCAAGCTCCTCCTCCTCACTGCTGCTTCAAGCTCCTCCTCCTCACTGCTGCTTCAAGCTCTTCCTCCTCACTGCTGCTTCAAGCTCCTCACTGCTTCAAGCTCCTCCTCACTGCTTCAAGCTCCTCCTCCTCACTGCTTCAAGCTCCTCCTCCTCACTGCTTCAAGCTCCCCCTCCTCACTGCTTCAAGCTCCTCCTCCTCACTGCTTCAAGCTCCTCCTCCTCACTGCTTCAAGCTCCTCCTCCTCCTCCTCACTGCTTCAAGCTCCTCTTCCTCACTGCTTCAAGCTCCTCCTCCTCACTGCTGCTTCAAGCTCCTCCTCCTCACTGCTGCTTCAAGCTCATCCTCCTCACTGCTTCAAGCTCCTCCTCCTCACTGCTTCAAGCTCCCCCTCTCACTGCTTCAAGCTCCTCCTCCTCACTGCTTCAAGCTCCTCTTCCTCACTGCTTCAAGCTCCTCCTCCTCCTTACTGCTTCAAGCTCCTCCTCCTCACTGCTTCAAGCTCCTCCTCCTCACTGCTTCAAGCTCCTCCTCCTCACTGCTTCAAGCTACCCCTCTCACTGCTTCAAGCTCCTCCTCCTCACTGCTTCAAGCTCCTTCTCCTCACTGCTTCAAGCTCCTCCTCACACAACACTTTCTGTCCATGGTAATAAATAACACAATTCATAAATCACAACCATCATCATTCTCAATGAACACTTTCAAAATCACTTCCGTCAAAAATGTCACGCACAATCTTTTGTTCAAGAATCCTAGCATATCAACACAGCGTCAACATTCAATATGTCCGTCCGTCCGTCTATGTACAAGGTATCAGCACATGCTGAAGCTCTCTGTATGAGATGTATGCAGAGTGAAGTGAAGTTTCTCCAAGGATCTGCCGGATATATAGAGACTATATTAACAGCAGCTAGAATTCACAGCACAGAGTACAAAGGTTAGATCACACTATGACCATGAAGATCAGCCTTATCTTAGATGGACATGCAGTGATAGCATTCATCTACATTGACATTGTAGTTTTCCAGTTCTCCAAGACCCTATTCTTGTGAGTTTATGCCATGAGTCTATTCATAATTAATTCGGGGCTTGTTGCAAACATTTATGAGCGTCCATGCAGAAACTCTTTCCAGATTGCTAACAAATGAGTAACTGTTTGACTTATATTTGTGTACATCGTATGCATATATGTCTTGAAGCTCCTAATGGTTTGAGAATGGAGAGTTAAGATGACGGAGCGTTCCACTTCCGCAGTGCCTTGACCCCTGTGCTGTGCCACTCTTCTCGGGATATACACATGTGCTCAAACTCAGACATCTGGGCCACCGCACACGCCCCGATATACGCCGCGTGGTACCTGTTGGGGGACACGTGAACCTGCAAACACGAAATAAAGAAGATGAGGATGAAATAGTGTGGAGACTTGTAGTTATATTGTTGTAAATTTTGATTGTGAAGTTATTAAAGACTAAAAGACTCTCATAATGATATATACGGTTACCAAAGGACAAGTTGGGAAAACTAGGATGATGTTTGTATATGTGAGAACATAAGATCAATAAACTGCAAAATTAATTCTGATCTAAACCTGGGTCCCACACACAATACTCTCAGGTAACCTTAGATCACTAAAGTAACATTAGTTGATGGTACTGAAGTTAACCTTAGTCTTATGGCTGTTTTGATATAAAGCTCTATATTAGATATTGGATATACAAGTTGTCTCCCTTACCTCCACTGGGACGCTAGGTGGCGCCAGTTTGACAAGCTCCTCATGAAGTCTCTCAGGGAACCCTGGGATAGTCGTCACCCCTCCACTGAGATACACGGCTCTGTAACACACAAGCTTACTGTCTTGATACTGAATACACACCTGGTCCAACTTTGAAGATGCTTGCTAGCCTCTAAGGAAATCGTTACGTAATGATGGAAAATGGAAGTAAATCTTAGCAAGGTTGATGTGGGAAAGGAGGCCATGTGCTGGTATTTGATTGTCTTACACCTGTATCTGATTGTCTTACACCTGTATCTGATTGTTTTACACCTGTATCTGGTTGTCTTACACCTGTATCTAATTGTATTACACCTGTATCTAATTGTATTACACCTGTATCTAATTGTATTACACCTGTATCTAATTGTATTACACCTGTATCTAATTGTATTACACCTGTATCTAATTGTATTACACCTGTATCTGATTGTCTTACACCTGTATCTGATTGTTTTACACCTGTATCTGGTTGTCTTACACCTGTATCTAATTGTCTTACACCTGTATCTAATTGTATTACACCTGTATCTAATTGTATTACACCTGTATCTAATTGTATTACACCTGTATCTAATTGTATTACACCTGTATCTAATTGTATTACACCTGTATCTGATTGTCTTACACCTGTATCTGATTGTTTTACACCTGTATCTGGTTGTCTTACACCTGTATCTAATTGTATTACACCTGTATCTGATTGTTTCACACATGTATCTGATTGTCTTACACCTGTATCTGATTGTTTTAAACCTGTATCTAATTGTATTACACCTGTATCTAATTGTATTACACATGTATCTGATTGTTTTACACCTGTATCTGGTTGTCTTACACCTGTATCTAATTGTATTACACCTGTATCTGATTGTTTCACACCTGTATCTGGTTGTCTTACACCTGTATCTAATTGTATTACACGTGTATCTGATTGTTTCACACATGTATCTGATTGTCTTACACCTGTATCTGATTGTTTTACACCTGTATCTGATTGTCTTACACCTGTATCTGATTGTTTCACACCTGTATCTAATTGACTTACACCTGTATCTGATTGTCTTACACCTGTCTCTCACCTGAACATCCTCCTGCGACTGTCCATAGGGCAGGTCTGTATGGCTTGGTAGACCAGCTTGTGTAGTTTAGGGAAGTCCATCTCCCACATGTCTGTATCAAACAGACCCTCCGGACTCTTGAACCGGCTCTCGTCATGGCTCACTTTCCTTATGATAGAAACGACAAAACATGACTGTGTCGTATAGATTCAGTGACAATCTCTCCAACTCTATCTAAACCCTTTATACGAACAATAATAGAACACATTTAGAGCAACTTTACATGATTAATATCATTCTTCGACAACAGCTAGTGCCTGAACTTATAGACCAGATAAGCGAAGTTCATCTTCCTCTTGTCCTACTGTCCTCTCCACTACAAGGTGATTATTAAAGGTCACTTTTCCCTAGAAACAACTAGTACACAGGGTAACTCACTGATACGCCTCTGACGGCAGATCGAAGGTGTCGATTTTGACAGTGGAGGAGACAGCTGATTGGTTGGTTTTACATCGCTGCAACTCTGCCTTGTAGTCCAGTGCCACGTAGCAGCTCTGTAATAGATAAACATCATACATGAAACATAACTTACAAACTTTGCATAATGTTCACAAATGTAATGACAATCAGAGAGTCCGGTTCCACAAACGCTGTATATAGGCTTTTGACCTTGGCAAACCACACCTTTAGTGGGTTCATGCCGTACACTCATCAGTCCATGTGATTAGCTCCAGTTCTCTGACCAATCTTCATTTGTTAGACTAGAACAAACACATCTTGGCAATCATATGTGTCAATAAATATATGTTTAAAAACAGCTATGTATATTTTCAGAAGCCAACAAACCTTTACTTGCAGGGATTCAGAACACTCCTATGGATATGTTATACCACTGTTGGCAATCAATCGACACACAATGTTGGACAACTGTTCCCATAGTTGGGCACATGGTGGGGAAATTCTGCTTCAAGCTTGAGATTTGTTTTTAGAAAATTTTGTAACAAAAGGTTTATATGCTGTCAATAATTGTAAAGAAGATCTCCTCAAAAGAAGATCTGAAGCAATAAATGTCCAGCCACCTTCTCCATGATGTATCGGACGAGGATGTGTTCGACCTCGGTGGAGAACTGGTAGTTGTTGGCCAGGAGAGAGAGCTGCAGGGTGTCCTGGATCTTCTGGGCTCCGTACGGTAGTCGCGCCATCCCACCCTCGATCAGCACTCCTGCAATAAAGTGTTTACTGCCATCAGTAGAAGTCTTTAGTGGTAGCTCACAGGCTATTACAGGTTGGTCCTTAGAGAATTCATTGTATATATATATAAAGTGACACACAAAATGAGCTACAAATAGATAATGGAGCCTTTGACTAGGGCAGTCTATTGGGCTGATGAACTATGAAAATGACCAGTATTCAAATATTGGATGATGAATATCGCGAGTATTCCTGTAATTAAGATAAGCAAGAATGGTTTAGCAGTAATTAATTCAAAAGGTGTATAACATAATAATATATAACACTGCTTTAGTGCATTTCCAATCGTACCATCAAATATAGGGAGGATCTCGATGCGCTGCCCGATGTCGACGATGATGCCGGAGGTGGCGTTGTACGAGTAGAGAGCGAGGAGAGCTTGTTGCACCATACAGACCCCGGCCACCTGGAGACGACCCACCAACAGATCCATCAGAGACTTCTTCAGGTTGTCTCCCAGAGACTGGGGGGTACTCAACATCACCTGGAGACAGACAGGGTGGGGTGAGACTAGGAGAGAGAAGTACATTATATTCAGGTTGTCTCCCAGAGACTGGGGGGTACTCAACATCACCTGGAGACAGACAGGGTGGGGTGAGACTAGGAGAGACAAGTACATTATATTCAGGTTGTCTCCCAGCAACTGGGGGGTACTCAACATCACCTGGAGACAGACAGGGTGGGGTGAGACTAGGAGAGACAAGTACATTATATTCAGGTTGTCTCCCAGCGACTGGGGGGTACTCAACATCACCTGGAGACAGACAGGGTGGGGTGAGACTAGGAGAGACAAGTACATTATATTCAGGTTGTCTCCCAGCGACTGGGGGGTACTCAACATCACCTGGAGACAGACAGGGTGGGGTGAGACTAGGAGAGACAAGTACATTATATTCAGGTTGTCTCCCAGCAACTGGGGGGTACTCAACATCACCTGGAGACAGACAGGGTGGGGTGAGACTAGGAGAGACAAGTACATTATATTCAGGTTGTCTCCCAGCGACTGGGGGGTACTCAACATCACCTGCAATGAATGATGTACTGACATGTACTAATTTTGTCCAGAAAATCAAAGTGGCATCTTTTTTGGCATGATGATAAATTACTAATCTCTTGAGACACACACCTATAATTACTTCAACTAGTTTTCTTCTTGGGGAAGGACCAGAATGGATACTTCGGTCTACAATCTTATCATTGAGGCCATGCGATTGAAAAGTATGGAGTTTGAAAATCAAGATCAGGGTTTTCTCTAAGGTGAGGAATGATCTCAAATTTAACTAGAATAGCGTTTGCGGGACACCGCAAAAGCAGAGCAGCTCCGAAACTTTGGGTCTCGCCTTTCCCTGTTCCGCCTTCTCCTCAACATAAATAAAAAGGGAATTTCTTTTGACAATTTTTTTTTCATTATTCAAGTTATTCTAACAAGTTGAATCATCACTGGGGTCACTTTTTACAACATTGTTCTTAAAACCTATTTCTGATTTCAAAATTGGATCAACAGATTAACACGGCCTTAACCAATATCTCATGACCTTGAACTTTGACCTTCAAGGTCACACCATCAATGAATTCTTTTCATTGTGTATAACAATCAGGCAATGACTCAAAGTGTTCATTGTTAGCATAAGGCATATTCACAATAGCACGCTTAATTTGTGAACTTGCTGTGACCTTGACCTTTGAAAGATTTTAGCAAAACCGTTTTCAAATCTTGGTCTTTCTCCAAAGTTGATATATACCAAGTAAGGGTCTGATAGCACAGAAGTTGTTGAAGTTATCGTGTTTACAAGGATTTTTGTAGTGTTTTCAGAACTCATGACCTTGACCTTTGACCTTGAATGTGAACATGTCAAAATCATTCCTGAGATTTATAAGAAAGAAGCTACATATATGAGATGTTGATACCTTCATGGAAAAAAGTTATTTAGTGATTTCAGAACTGGTGACCTTGACCCTATCTCGTGACCTTGACCTTTAAAATTCAAGGTCACACAATCAGTGATCCCTTTTCATTGTGTATAACAATCATTTAATGATTCAAAGTGATAATAGTTGAAATAAGACATTTCGCAAAAGCATGTTTAAGTCTTGCCCTCGCTGTGACCTTGACCTTTGACGGATGTTAACGAAAACCTTATCAAATCTTGGCCTTTATCCATAGTTGATATACACAAAATAAGAGCCTGATAGCACAAATATTTTTCAAGTTATCATGTTTACAAGGATTTCTTTAGCGATTTCAGAACTTGTGACCTTGACCTTTGACCTTGAATGTGAAGACGTCAAAATCATCCACCAGGTTTATAAGAAAGAAGCTATGTATATGAGGTGTTAATACCTTCTTGGGAAAAGGTTATTTAGTAATTTCAGAACTGGTGACCTTGACCATATTTCGTGACCTTGACCTTTTAAATTCAAGGTCACACAATCAGTGATCACTTTTCATTGTGTATGACAATCATGTAATGATTAAAAGTGTTAATAGTTGAAATAAGACATTTTCGCAAAAGCATGCTTAAGTTGTGCCCTCGCTGTGACCTTGACCTTTGATGGATGTTAGCGAAAACCTTTTCAAATCTTGGCCTTTCTCCATAGTTGATGTACACCAAATAAGAGCCTGATAGTACAAATATTTTTCAAGTTATCGTGTTTACAAGGATTTTTTTAGCGATTTCAGAACTCGTGACTTTGACCTTTGACCTTAAAAATAAACATGTCAAAAAAATTCCCCAGGGGCATAAGTAAGAAGTTATGTGTATGAGTTCTCAAAACCTTTTAGGAAAAATGTTATAGCGAATACAAAACGCGCGTGCGGCGGCGGCGGCGGCGACGGAAACTGCACAAAAACTGATAGCAGCTCCGACTAAGTCGGAGCTGCTAATTACTTCTTATTATCGATTAATTAACCATGATCTGTATAAATGTATTATATCTCATTATACTGTTTGAATTCATCATATATCTCACCAGATAATCAGATGGGTTCACTCCCAGGTCACTGAAGATCTTCTCAAACACTGCAGGCATCTGTTTGTTGTCTATATTGAACTGAAGCAGAAACAGTAAATGCACTTCACCCTATGTTTTTATTCATTTTTTCTATAATTCATATTCAAACAATTATTATGAAAAATTATAAATTTATATAAATTCTAGATATAATTTCACTACAAGGTGTAATATTTATATTCAAGCAAGCATTATAAGTAGATATAGTTTTACATAAATATTTAGAATTGATATAACTGAAAATATTGATAAAACTTGAATACAGCATGGCCATTCAAGCAAGCTTATATGAATGACACAATGAAGACACCATGCGTGATGTATGATATGATATGAGAAGCAGTTGATAAACCTTTCCTTGCTGTGGCCTGGCAACGCAAAATAGAACATCAATAGGACAAAATGGTGAACATGAACACATGCAGTGAACCTTTCATACATTCAACAAATGCAACCTCTTTCTAGCAAATACAGTATCAACATGTCTGTATGTTTCATGAGCTTAACTTGATAAATGGTGACTAGTTGGTTGAAATATTGGCACTCAAGACATATACCAATATTCATGCACAGTGGGGGAGGAACGAGGGACTTTCTCCCATTTACCATTTTTGCCAAGCTCATGCAAGATGATCCCTTGGTAGGATTAAACCCAAACCTAAATACAGTACATACATGTTAGACAGTTCTATAAATATTTATGTATTTGAAGGATTCCATCCCTAAAACCTAATCTGAAAGATAACATGGGAAACAGAGCAGTACACCCTGCCTTTCACATTTTACACTTTAGCTGGTGTATACTGTACTGCCAAGCCCTTCTGTACTGCCAATTTACAGGAATCAGTAAAAGACACCAGATCTTTCTGGACACGCAGTTGAAGGGTTTGGTGTATAAAGCTGAACAAAAAAAATGGAGAACTGTATTTGCTAGAAGAGGAATGAATATCCGTAAGAATCTTATCATATTGGATGAAGGAGACAATGGAGGTGACGGAACTGCATGCGACTTACAGGAAGTACATTGTGGTCCTAGAAAGAAACACAAACAAACAAATAAACAACAAAGGTACAAACAACTACAACACTGTCTTGTCAAACAACTACATTCTTTTGAAAATTGTTACAAATTTTCAATACATTTTAAACATGAAAATATTATCAAATTTTGTTTATGAAATTAAAAAAAATTTACATTGTACTAAAAAATATCTGTTTTAATTTATACTCTTCAATTCATAAAAGTAATGATTTATATTAATTAGATAATTTACGCAAAATATTACTTCAAAATGGCAATAAAAATAATGTTTAATTTTGTTAAATGTCCCTTAGTATGTTGTGATTTGATTTGTATATTTCAAGAAGTGCTTTTTAGAAAAGAAATTATAAAGAAATTTGTGCAAAATCCTTCTGCCATAATGATCAGTTTGTTCTCATTTCAGAAAATTAATGAAATACATCATAGACAAGACAATGGTACCATTAAACAGCATGTCAGATTTGATAAAAGCTTAAAGTAACTTACCGGTATTATACCATACAAATAATATAACCAAATACAAATATGGGTTCATATTTCAGATTTTAGATGAAATTTCACTCAATACCCTTAGGGTAAGGGACTTAGCATCAATTCAAAGAAAAAAATGTACCTGATGTTTTTCTTAATTCATATTATCACTTTAAATTTAAAACATATTTCAAACTGTATCATTTAGTTTAGCATTTTATCAAATCTGAATCCAGGGTAAATTCCAATTGAAACTAAAAATGTTTCTAACCATGCACTAAAAATGAGTGACGGTGAAAATGAACTTAAGAACTAAATATTGTGCCCTTGATAATTGGTCTTGTTATAAGTGAAAAATATTACATGTGAATACAAATGATATGTGCGTCAGTAAATGAATGAACTATAAGGCACCAATGAGAGCAAATATATTGTTGGAGATTAGAAATAAATGTCACCTAATGGTTATTTACTATTATATATCATATAGAATGTAAATAAAGCATATTTGAATTTTGTAACAAAATGCATATTTATGACATTCATAGTTTGAAAATAAAGAAAACAAAAATCTTACATTTACAATAAAATTCCCAATCTTCAGTTAAACAAACATAAAGAATTATTTAAAAACAATTACAACACTTAATTTTCCACTGTTTAGATCTTTAATGAATTTTGGTTAAATTAATGTTTTAAGATTTTCACAACACCAAACCAACAACACAAAACCAACAACCGTAGGTTAACGTCAACAACTCCCAGCTTACCTTGTCCACTTTGTTCGACGGACTGATAGGATGAGAGAGAACAGATTGATGTCGCACTTCGGGCTTGTATGCATCGATTCCGACAACCAGATCGTCTGTCGACTTGTTGACGGCGACAACACTCGGGAAGAAAACACTGGGTAAACTTGCTGAAGATATAAATTATGAACAATTGATAACAGTTCTTGCACTACTATCATTACAGCTCTATGTGCAAATAAAGTGATTGTGATGTAGTTGTCTCCCTTGGCATGATAGATAGGCTTTGTTGAGGAGAAATATATCAATAGAAACTACAGCGAAAACCATAACATCATTATACTGCCAATAAATTGTGTACATATAATATCATATAGAACCTGGTGAGAACATTTTGAATTAAGAAAATAAAAGAAATATTATAAATTGCAGCACAGTTTGTAAAGTGGCCCTCCTTATATGTGACTACATAATGATGAAACTACAATAAGGCCAACATGCACGATCCACTTGATACTCTTTATAGCTACAAGTATATGTATTTGGGTCATCTGACATCACCATCAACATAAACAAGATTTGCAGCACCCTCTCCTTAATAAGCACTCTTATTACAAATTGTAACATGACTTCGGTGTATCCTTGATTCTGATTGGTTCATTTGCCTATGTTGAATTACAATGAATACCCGTAAATTACTTGGGGCTAATCACCGCGAACATATACAACATGTTCAAAAGATTCGGCCCGACTCTATTTCTCGTAATATTTGCACCTTTCTCAAATTTGACAGGTGGCATTGTCGTTTTCTTACTTGTGTATAGCAGTATAGGTCACAAATAACTCTCAAAATTAAGTAACTAAAATGTTTTTAACAAGTAAGATTTGTCGAAGTTTGACGCCTTCTTCTATGCGGCTGTGTTTACCGAATGCTGTTGCCATGGCATGACGTCATAGTGATCAACCGTTTTGACGTCACAATGCTAGCGCCATTGTCACAATGGGTTAGGGCAAGTTTAAGATTTTTGTTCCTAGGTATTTTACTGTGTTGATGTCGAAGATAAATGTTTATTGCCATCTAAAAGGATACGTGAATATTATGAAGTGAACATAGTTGAGTGACACTGTTTGAGCTTATGTGTAAATTGTTGCTAATGTACATATTACGCCGAGTATTTGTATTTGTTTTGTTTTGACCACACCTCTAACAAAAATGGAACAGTCACAAAGTCCTTTCCACTCAGAGATAGGTACGCAAAGAGAGAGTTCGTTTCAAAACGCCTGATAACTAACGGTCATGTCACAATATCGATAAATAGTTGCGTTTGTAAAATTTTCCTGGGATTCATTGCTATTCAACACCCGCAAATTTCAGCGTTTAAAACCTTTGGCTAACGCCGTCGATTTTAAACTAAATTCGAACAAACCTGTATAGGTTCCAGATTCTTTGAAGAGGATCTTCCTTGGGGTACTTATTGCATAAAATCCTAGATTTTAGATATATGACAGGTTGTAACTATATTTTCCACATAAAATTAGTTAAAAAACTAAAAAACCGTACTTTGGGTCACCCCTTTCGAGCCTCACCCCTTACGGTTGTCATGCAACCAAGGGCGGTAACTCTAACCTCACCACTTTCCAATCCAGTCATGCAGGCTGAATGAAGGGGAGGTGGGTGGCCCTACCCCAAGGAGGATCCTCTTCAAAGAATCTGGAACCTATACAGGTTTGTTCGATTCTTTTTCAGAAGGGATCCTCCTTGGGGTACTTATTGCATAAGACAGACTCCCAAAGATTAAATCAATGGCAGTGGCATTCAGACTGCACCCGAAGGCGCAAAACGAAGTACAAGAGATTACTCACCCAAAGTACAAAAATGGATCCACCATGGGCTATAACCTCAATGACCTGGGGATTACGTGGCGCACTCTCAGTCGCCTTACAGGTCTGAAAACCCCGCCCCCCCCCCCCTTTTTTGAAAGAGAGAAGATGAGGACAAAAAATCCCATAGCAAAGATCACCCCACGGGAGTCCTCAGCCGGGGAAATAACCGTGGGATAAAGGACTTGGGCCCTTAGTATCAACGGATATTAGTGGCGTTAGTTAATAATTAAAAACAACAGATCGACCAACCCTCATCAGCTCATTCAGCTAGGGGGTTGACGACTCTGCCCACCGGAGAGAACTGTCTGACCAAACCGAGCACGCTCGCCCGAGAGCCTGTCGAGTTGGTAATGACGAATGAACGTGCTAGGCTGGCTCCAGATAGCAGCGGAGCAGATCTCTTCGATAGGCAGGGCCGCTGCGTACGCCTTGGACGTCGCGACTGCCCTAACCGAATGAGCCTTGAGGTCACCTGGGGGCTCACGGCCCTTGTGAACATACGCTAAGCATATTGCCGAGACAATCCATCTCGAGATTGACTGTTTGGAGGCGGGCAAACCTTGTTTACCTCCACCGTAACAGCAGAAAAGCTGACTATCCCTACGGATAGAGGCTGTTCTCTTAACATATGCTCTCAAGGTCCTACGCACGTCTAGGATGTGATCGTGCGAGGCCTGAGAGCCCGAAGCTGCCGGCTGTCTAAGCGCGGGCAATTCAATGGGGGCCGACACATGAAAGGAGTGGGCCACTTTTGGCCGGTAGGAGTCTGGCAGCCTGATACTGACTCTGTCCCTGTGGAAGACTGTGAGATCGGGATCGGCGGACATAGCATGTATGTCGCCTACCCGTCTGCCAGACGCCACCGCCACTAGAAAAGCTGCCTTCCAGGTCAATAACTGGAGAGACAGTGAAGACAAATCCCTGAACCTAGGCCCCGATAGCCAATCGAGGACTATTGAAAGGTCCCACACTGGGCTGATCCGCCTCACAGGAGGCCGGATCCTGTCCACGCCTGCTAAAAAACGCTGGACCAATGGATGGGCACCCAAAAGAGCGCCGTCCACAGGGACATGAAAGGCTGAAATAGCCGTGGAGTAACCTCTGACAGTCGATGCGGCCAAGCCCGCATCCAATCTAGACTGCAGAAACTCCAGGACCAACACTAGATCTGCAGAAAAGGGATCGAGTACGTCCCTATCTGCACACCAGCGCGAATAGCAGGCCCATCTATCTTCATACTGAATGTTCGTTGAATCCCTCCTCGAAGCCAGTATTGTGTCTGCAACTCGTGCAGGAATACCGCTACTTTGGAGGAGATTCCGGACAGAGGCCAAGCCACCCACTGCACCCTGGGGTTGGGGTGGGGGGCTCCGTCCTGGGACAGAAGTCCCGGCCGACACGGTAACAGAACAGGTGGCATAGCCAGAGACCTGAGTACCTGTGGAAACCAAGTTTGCGCTGCCCACAGAGGTGTGATTAGCACCAGCAGACGCGGAGGATGAGTGGCTAGACGGGCAAGGACCTTGGAGATCAGAGGCACTGGTGGGAAAGCCCACAGAACTCTGTCTGTCCAGTCCAGTTCGAATGCATCCTGGGAGAGAGCCCGAGTGTCGGGTATCCTGGAGCAAAACTGGGGTATCTGAAAGTTCGTCCCTGACGCAAACAGATCCACCTGGAATGACCCGTATAACTGGGAGATAGTCTCGAATATCTCTCGATCCAGTAGCCACTCGTGGGGGGCAAGAATCCGGCGAGACAGAGCGTCCGCTCGGATATTGTCCACCCCTGGTAAGTACACTGGCAGAACCGTGGTGTCGACCTCGTCGCACCAAAGGAAGAACTGCCACGTCTCCTCCAGGAGGGACGGAGAAACCGTCCCGCCCTGATTGAGGATGTAAGCCATGGCGGTCCTGTTGTCCAGCTGAAGCCGGACCACCTGACCCCTCACCTGATCCCTCAGATGTTGCAAGACTAGCCTGGCCGCCCTGAGTTCTAACACATTGATGTGCATCTGAGACTCGGCTTGTGACCACAGGCCCGAGACCGTACGAGATCCCAGAACCCCGCCCCATCCCGTGAGGGAGGCGTCGGTCTGAACAGTCAGGGTCGGCGCCGGAGCCTGCAGGGGGTAACCCCGAGTCAGGTGATCGACATTGGTCCACCAAGAGAGGTGTGGTAAGACCCACCCCGGAGTGACGAGCAGCTTCTCGTAAGACTCCGAGTGGGACCACAGACCCGCCAAAGCTTGTTGGACGGGCCTCATGCGGAGCCGGGACCTCCAAACCACGTCTATGGTCGCTGCCATGACTCCGAGGAGCTGGAGCCAGACCCGAGCCGTGTGGGTTGGAGCGCTGAGAAACGAGTTCACAGCCCCGAGGATCTTCGGGACCCGGTCCGGGGCCAGGGATACGATCCCCGGCTCCGTCCGGAACCTGGAGCCCAGGAAGACTAAGTCCCGTGATGGGGCTAGCTCCGACTTTTTGAGATTCACGATCCACCCCAGCGAGACCAACGTGTGCAGAATGGCCTGGGTGGACTCGTGGTTCTGTAGCTGAGACAGCGCTCTGAGGAGCCAGTCGTCCAGGTAGGGATGACAACACCTGCCCTGAGACCTGGCTACCTGAGCAGCTACCAGCATGAGCTTGGTGAATACCCTCGGAGCCGTTGAGATTCCGAAGGGTAACACCCTGAACTGATAACACTTCCCGTCGAATGCAAACCGCAGAAACTTCTTGAAGTCTGGGTGCATCGGTACGTGAAGGTAAGCGTCTTTGAGGTCTATGGAGGATAGCCACTCCCAGACCTGTACTGACGAAATCACAGACCTTAGAGTCTCCATCTTGAACGATGGTACCTCTATGAGTTTGTTCATGATCTTTAGATTTAGGATAGGTCTGAACCCTCCGCCCTTCTTGGTCACCAGGAAGTATGTGGAATAATATCCGCTCTCTTCCTGGCCCACAGGCACTAGCTCTATCGCAGCCTTGCTCAGCAACGCTTTGACTTCTGAGCGGAGGATGTCCACCTTCTCCGGCGCACCTTCGTGTGCCGCACCCCGGTAAATGAAGGTGGACCGCGCTTCCACTGTGGCATGTGGCCTTCCCTGAGTGTGGACAGGACCCAGGTGTTTGACGTGGCCTTGGCCCAAGCGTCTATGAACCTCGACAGTCGGCCGCCAACAGGGATGTGTCCCAATAAGCATAAGGTGTCCGTCTCCGGCGGCACACCGGCCCCCGGAACTTTGGACACCCCGAGCGGTACGGGAGGAGCTAGGAGCCCTGGTTTGGCTTCCCGCGCCCCCGAAACCCCTGCTTGCCCGATGGCTGCTGGTGTTTCCCGCCACGCTTCTTGGGACCCTTGCCCCTGCCCCCAGCTTGATTCAGACTAGCTGACATCCAAGCTGGTTTCCCAGTCGGCGCTGAGGAACGAGCAGGGGGAGGGTTGGACACGCGTGCGCGCTTGGCGTCTGGATCCTGCACGGAGAGAACCTTAGAGGTCTCCCGGCAGGTCGTGACGACGTCCGCGGTGTCCCGGAGTACCTGCTGAGCCCCCGGGAAGAGCGTAGAGCCGACCCGGAAAGGCAAATTCAGCAGGGACTGCTGGGTTGACGGCATCCAAGTTGACGCCGACAGCCACAGCTTGCGCATTCCCACCACTGCGCATGCCATCTGGTTAGCCGAACACTTGATAGAGTCGCGCGCCAGATGGCCACCGACCGCGGTAAGCTGCCCGAGGAGCTCAGAGGAAGAATTCCCCGAGACCTCAACCTTCGAAGCGAGCTGGTCCTGCATGGAGGCCAGGTACGCCTGATGGACCGCAATCTGGAGTTGCTGGGCGGCGTTACGATACTGATCTTCATAGTACCGATACACCACCTTTAACTCAGATGCTCCAACAGTGAAGGGTGGCAGCCGCCGACCTTGCCTACCGACCGAGGGTGTAACCCTAGGCCGGTGCAAAGAAACCGCGGTAAACACGCAGTCCCCCACCAACGGAATATCGAACAAGCCTTCCTCTCCCAGCTGATACCGCCTAGATAAGTAGCCTAGATCGGCGGTAGAGCGGGCACCAGCTAGGAGGGGATCGACTAGCTCGTCCATTAGTGAAGGGAGCACGCGGAGCCCCACTACGGGAGCCTTGCTCTTAGCGAAGGCCTCCCCCGACAAGCGGTAGTCCATGTCCTCGGGCTCGGGGACCGGGGCAGCAACACCAGGGATAGCCTCCGCGATCAAGCCACGGAGGTTCCTGATGGCAGCGGCAGCTGGTAAAGAACCCGAGTCCTCCCGAACCTCATCGACGTCCATGAACTCGATCCCCGTTCGCTCCGAGAGGCCGGAGCCAACCTCGGAGTCCACAAGGAAAGAGTCACGGGCGTCGACAAGGCCCCGAGAGAACCCGTCAGCTGTCGCCGGCTGTCCCGAGCCCCCAGCTCGAGGACCGAGCTCGAGTGGGTTCCCCGAGACCTGGGTCCCGGGGATGCTCTTGGGTCCCACGTGCGATCCGGAAGACCCCGACACTAGGCCGGGGGTCTCGGAGCACGGGGCAGGGTTCCGAGCACGCTGATCCTGAAGCACAGGAGGCGCCTCGTACCCTGGAGTAGAGGTGGTAGCCGTCACCTGGGAACCAACACCAAGGAGTGGTTCCAGGTTAGGCGGGGCCAGCGGTCCCCCAGACGAGACCTGCCCGGAGCCAGGTGTCTGGGAGTGCTGGTGTGTTTGTGTGTTGGCGTGGGGCTCCATGCTCCGCAGGGGTGAACCTGGGAGGTGGGGACCCCGGGGAGAAAGCGTGCCTTGGACTATGCCGAGATCGAGTTCTCCCCTTGCCGGAGTAGCATCGGGCTCCCGACTCGGGGCCCGGAGCTCCGTACGGAGCCCCGAGACCGCCGAGTCGATCATAGCCTTCATCTGCTGTGTTATGGTTGCAGTGAATTGCGACATATCAAAAAGGTTAGCGTTAGGTGTTACATTAGTTGTTGTTGGGGTGGGAGGGTGGGTATGTTCCCCGGCTGAGGCCCCCCGCTGGTCCCCGACTGAGTCGGCCTCGGATGAAGAACCATCGAGGACCGGCTTGATCGAGGACACAGTCGCGGAGGCCGAAGCCTTACCTTTACCTTTCTTACCACTAAGCTTAGCCTTAGCTAGCTTCTTAGCCTTAGATGGAGGGTCGAGGTTCGCTATGTCCTTGCTCTGCAACAAGGCACTAGCAAAAAACTCCAGGTCAGCATCCCGTCTGGCCCTGGCCTTAGGGGTGAAAGCCTTGCAGATATCACACTTTAGAGGGTGATGAAAATCCTGTGCGAGACAACGCAAGCACTCGTCATGCCCGTCCGTTATGGAGACAGGTCCATTACACAGGGAACACGGCTTGAAAGGCTAGAAACAAAATAGCCATTCAAGACCGATCCTTGCAACATGCGTATATATATAATTTCTTAAAGAATATATATACAAATACATGGGGGAATGAGATGTAATTGTTTTGTAACATGCATGTAAAAAACAATAGCAGAGGCGAATGGCAAATGCGAAGTTGTACAAACGTAAACAAACATGGCCACACCCCTAAACATCACTGGAAGAAAAAGAACATGTAATTTTCTAAATTGCATGCAGGCCAGTGGGCTATTCGAAATACTTACAGAAATCGAATATGAAACCCCAAAATATATATATATAAACGTGGAAAGCCCAGATCTAACCAAATTCCACGATCAAAACACATCGATCGAGAAAAAATGGCCGCCATCTTGGGTCGACTTTCCCGCCATGTGCGCGAAAGTAAGTTACAAATACACGAAATCTACGACTAAAACCGTGAAGCCATTCGACCCTACTGTAAAAAGGTAGAAGTTACCACACATACAGATTGCTTTTGGGCCATTTTCTTCAAGATCGGAAGACGTAACTCAGAAAACTTGAGAGCAAAAAACTTCGTGCGACCAGTCAACTAGAATGACAGATTGGAAAGTGGTGAGGTTAGAGTTACCGCCCTTGGTTGCATGACAACCGTAAGGGGTGAGGCTCGAAAGGGGTGACCCAAAGTACGTTTTTTTAGTTTTTTAACTAATTTTATGTGGAAAATATAGTTACAACCTGTCATATATCTAAAATCTAGGATTTTATGCAATAAGTACCCCAAGGAGGATCCCTTCTGAAAAAGAATTGCGGGTGTTGAATAGCAATGAATCCCGGAAATTTTACAAACGCAACTATTTATCTTATAATTCAAACTTGCAAAGCAGACATTCATGATTATCCTGAGCCAGTATGCAAAGGCATGATGTATGCACCTTGACCTGAAGTCACTATTATATAATGGTGCTTAAACACGCTGTAGTGTATACTTATCTGTCTCTTCTTTGAATATTTCTAACTAAGTGTCTGTGTCTGAATCACGCCAAACAATGAAACTAACAATAATCCTGACAATATACAGGTGTTGACCTGCAGATCTCACCTTGGTCCCCTAGAATCCCAGCTCTCACGGAGGTACTGCCGAGGTCTATCATCACCACCTTCTGTAACAAAGAAATGATCAATTAGATCAGATAGGTAACATATATCATTATATAGATATACATTTAAAAGTAAAAGATGAAATCCAGTCAGGATGTGGGCGTCATTAATCTTTTTAAGCTGAGTGTATTTCTTGCTGAATGTGAATTTGAAATAACTAGAAGCGTTATTGTATTTAAATTCATTGCCATCTTTCCTGATTCTTAGTTGAATAGTGAAACTGAGCTACAAGACTGGTGCAGGATAAGAAGCATTCACTTGGAGTATTGTTTCATTACCCCAAGGACAGGGACATAGAGCCAATATGTTGGATGCAGATATCTATCAGCATACACAAAATGCAAGAATTTCTACATTACTGATATGATTTTTTTTCAAATGAGGGAATACAGGTTAATATGAGAATATGGAAAAACTAAATACAGGGTAACAATTTTGTTCACAAAGATTACTGCATCAACAGTCATGCACATACAGCTGCAATATTTGTCGACAGCAGAAATAACGTTCTTCATGCTTTTTCTTTACATAATATTAAATCAGCTACCTATACACTTTTATCTAAAAGAGTGTTAGAAGGCGACCTGTCTAAATGGTGGTGTGTAGAAAAAGCAAAACAAGGATCCCGTGAAGTATACAGAGATGTAACTGAGATCAGCCATCAACCCAGGATGTTATCTACATGTTTCGGGTCGGTCGACTCATTTATCAACACCAGTTTACTGCAAATCTGACGAAGGAGTCAAGCGACTCCAAAACACGTAACATTACTTTTCTGTCTGTTTTGTGGATTACATCCTGGGTTGATGGCGGAATTATTCTCTCTCACTTTACAAAGAAAACAATTCTGAAAATCTTGATCCATACAGACTATCATGGATACAAACTTGATACAAATCAACATGCCAAGACACATAAATCAGAAGCTTGGAGATGCTCTATGATCTGATACTGATGAATATGAAGAGACCTTCTTTCTGATGATGCTAGCAGGGTCTCATTCTTTAGTACACTAACTGAACAACAAACTCGCTAAACTTCATACAAAGAGGCAGCATGCAAATAAGATGAAGATCTCTACCCTCTCTGATACATTCTCATTTTTGAGGACAAGAACTACACAACTCGTTATTAAAACAGCATGCCTACAGGCAGCATGCTGATACTGAGTGACGTTACCGATAACCCTGTGAGCGTGTACATGATTGGATATCGATGAATGTAAAAATCTCCACCTTCTGAGGGTGTGGGTTGGTTTTGAGGGCTGGTCGGATGTACACGGCTCTCGTGTTGTCTGCTGTCTGAGATTCCAGCGCCAGCTTCCACTGACCGTGCTCTCGCTCTGTCGGACACCGCACCATCAGGAACTTGCCCCGCTGGAGGAAGAGAAATTATGTTATATTTATTAAAATTTGTTTTACCCTACTGAAATTATAACGTGCAAACCAGATATAGAAAATTATTATATTCACAGAAGTATTTCCTACACAATAAGAAACTTGATAAACCTTTTAAAAGCAGGTTCCTGAAGCAGGGAAAGTCTACGTTTAGTCGGGGTCCAATCCTGTATTATTTACCTATATTAAACAAGTTGTGATTTCTGTAAATTGACCACTTAGAATGGTTTACCATTATTGTATTCTGCATCTGAAGTGACTTTTGTCATACAAACAGCTCTAGGTTACATGAATAAAGAAAACAAGAGATGCTGTACTACTGAACTTTACTCTGAATTGATAATCTCATCACAGCTCAGAATATTGTGTTGTCAGTCTCAAATCTGACTTGACTATTGAATAAGCTATGTACGCAAGGAACAATAGTTAAAGATGCAATGTTAAACAATCAGCGGATACAGTACCCCATCATCAATACCCAGGATTC
Organism: Gibbula magus; assembly: GCA_936450465.1. Lineage (NCBI taxonomy): Eukaryota > Metazoa > Mollusca > Gastropoda > Trochida > Trochidae > Gibbula > Gibbula magus. Next base: position 75,268,485 of record OW388296.1, on the reverse strand, counting down.
TGTTACCCATGTCGTCAACATGGCCGCCCATCAGCTGTACTGTGTCACTTGGTTTGTCGCGGTTACTTGACTGAAAGTAAAAACAGAAGAATCATAACAAAGAATAAGATCACACTTCTTCTGTAAGAATTGACAATCATAGACCAAAGATGACCTACAGGTCCGGAATATTTGACCGGGTTCTCATGGTATGATAGTAGTTACAACTTGTCGTATCAACATGGATTTGTTTGTATTTCAATTGATGAGTTGATACGACTCCGGTATTCCCACGTTGCTACTAGAACTGAACTCTATAGGTTGTAACTACAGATCATACTGTGATGTTATCTCCAATCAGTGCTGGATCCTAGATGGTTCCCTTGTCGATTCATGGTGATTCCTGTAAACTGGTCACTTAGAATGGTTTGGAACTAATCAAATCAGCAGCTACACTGTCAATATAATTGCTGAAAGAACTTAATTTCATCATCCACCCCTTTCATTATTATTTTATAAATTAGTGAATAATATTTTCTATTTAAACCTTTAAAAACAGCCAGCAGTGAATAACATTGATGTCATTTTCTTCATGCAACTTCAAAACAAACCCTTTCTCAGTTTTATTCTAACAGAACAGACCGGATCATTCACTCGCTGTAGTTAGTAACTCAGAATTCCTTGGCTCTAATTCAGTAAATGGTTAAAGTGAAGTCTCCTACCTCATAGTAGTACAGCCAACCATTGACTGCCTTGAAGAATCTTCTCTTCCACGTCTTCAGGAGCGTCGACTTCTTCTTGTTCATAGGAAGTTTCTCCATGTAGCCCTCCATAGCTATAAACTGATGGGAGATGTCCTCCGCATTCTGCAAATATCACAATATTTACTTGAGAAACATTCCAAAACAAAGAATTATATCACCTATCAGCATGTGAAACAGGCTCTTTTGACGGCCTGTAATTTATCTAAACTTTTCTAAAGACCGGCCATATTTTAGGTCTCGGTTTAATTTTACCATTTTAATTGACATACTAACACTTTTAAGCTGACTACTTTACAGTAATGCTAACTGTATTTGTTTGCAACATGAATGTATTTCAACATGTGATCTCAAACGGGAGTAATTTTATCGAGTTGTCTCCCCTGGACCAGAGAGGTAATACCATGGTAGCTGGCGAAAGGGAAATGTACAGTGAACGAAACAAGAGCAGAAGTAAAATCTTGGTGTATTTGATAAAATGTTGTAATACAGAGAGAAATACACTGAATTTGTAACATTCATTCAGAATTTCAATAGCAAAGATAAGATGAGTGATTGGTTGCTGTATAATCTCTTTGATCAATACTTTGGTATTTACTCACATCTTCATGCAGCTTCACCGTGTAGAGATCTTTCAGCACCCGTCTCTACAACACACAGGAGAGAGAAATAAAATATTTTAATACACAAAATCTGTGTATAGGAAATCAGTTAGACATCATCCTATACCTCACACATAGTTCTATCGTAATGCTCTCATTTATATTCTTTCTTGATTTATATCAATTTGATACAACTTCAGATTAATACATTGACATGCTGAAAAGGTCCGGAGCAACTATAGAATTGGTTCGCCACCTTGAATACATTCTAAAGATTAACCCTAACCCTAAACCTAACACTACCCCTAACCCTAATACTAACCCTAAACCCTAATACTAACCCTAACCCTAACCCTAAACCCTAATACTAACCTAACCCTAAACCCTGATACTTACCCTAACCCTAAACCCTAATAGGTGGCGAACCAATTCTATAGTTATACCAAAGGTCCTAATATCAGATTCTACATTTAAGAGCTATAACACTAAACCAACCAGAACTAGCTTACATATATTGATATTTAGTGATAATACCATCTCAAACTGAACTCAAGTAATTTTGTTATATTCAAAAAATATTCCCCCAATCTCCCAACATAATTAACATATGTATAGTAAATTATTCATTGAAATAAGGTAAATATTGTTAAACATTGTTACACATATGAAGTTATAAACATGTGCTAGCTGATATGTAACTACTGGGTCAAGGACCCCGGGATGTTCATTAAATTATACTACATGGAACACACATGACCAAATATGACTAAAACAGTTTCAAGATGACTTTACTTCGTTGAAATGGGAGAAAAAACAATGTTTCAGATATAATGACTTCAAATCACTTGTGTCAATAGGATTTTAGATCATCAAATCAGATTTAATAGATTATTAAGATATATATTTAAATATAAATTATCAAAGTAGATATATTGATAAGCCACTGTTACATATGAGCACTACAACTGACCGGGTCCCAGGCGCGCAAGTTGATCTTGTGAGGCTGAACCTCGTCCACGTCTTCATCTTCAGCTTTCTGCTGTTCAGGAGTGGGTTGTCTCCCCTTGTCCACCAGGTTCTGAGAGTCAGGCCGGGATTTCCTGGCCGGTTTCTCCGGGGCTCCGTTAGTCCCATTCCTCTTGATGATCACCGGGACGTAGGTCTGGGGCTTGCTGGCACCTCCTGTAATGTCAAACAGTCAATGGTTAATGTTGTTTAATGATGAAATTTATATGATTCGATTCGTGTAGGTTGTAGGCCTTTTTCAAACCCATGGGAACATAACTATATCAAATCTATGCAACGTTACCAATTTGAGATTTTTGACTGACTGAAAAACGTCCACATCTTAATTCAACATTGGGCCACAATATATATCTGTCTTCTTACCTGACCCTATAAATCGATCTGACCAAAAGATTTCAAATGTTTTTGAAATGCAACTTTAGTTGTCAAAATGTGTATGAACTTTTGACAATGTTAGCTTGTTTCTTTTTTAGCTTTGATTATCTTTATTTCTTTGATTACAGAAAAACCAAGTTCTATGGATAATCAACTTCTTTAAATAGTAATGAATGTTATCAAGCAAGTGATCTATTTACATCGAAATGTTGCATTCATTGCAATGACGAAGTTGACTATCCATAGAAATATATGTGGAAAATTTATGAGGATCGAATGAGAAAATCATTTTGGGGGTGTAAGTTTTTTTTTGTAAGTGAGTGTAGGATTTATTATATTTCATGTAGTTGACTGAAACATATTTGAGTTTGTGATATGTTGTTTTTGTAGAATTGTATTTGTTGTTCAATGGTTAGTTGGTGAAACTGTTTCAACTGTTTATTCTGAGAAACAATCTCTCTCAAGTCAGTTCTTCCCACAGTACCTGTTACAAATGGGTGATATTTCTCATTTTTAGCAAAATCCTTTAGAGGTGAACAATTGCAACATAGATAAGTGCTTATTTCTATCCAATCAAAGATTTCCTTAGATCTCCGACTGACTCATGTCACTGATTGCACAAATAGCTTTTTAACAGATGAGGATTCTCTGCTACTAGCCAAGAAAAGACTCCACGTGTAACAGAGGTTATTTGGGAAGAGATGACTTGAGTTATCTGTGTGGAGAGAGAATGTCAGAGAGAATTCTATACCTGGAATTCTTCATATGTTTACTTTATATAAAACTAATACCTACACCTTTAACTTTAGAATAAATTCCAATTGAATGTTTGAATCAACAAGTATCAATTAAACTAATTGCATCAACAATTTTAATCCACAAATATTTGCGTACTCTGTCATAATGCTCCCAGTATAACACTGTCCCTACCGATTATGAATTCCCTCATGTCATTACACTGAAATAAAACAATCAAATTAACTGTCACCAGTGATAAAGAAAGCCGGCAATAATATTAACAATCTGTGATCTGGGTCCCCCAACATGCTCTCCCTTCAGTCCCTCGACTCCCCACAACTCATCCATATTGCTCATTGTATCAATATCAAACAAATATTAGCCCAGCCATATGTGCCCTCTCCATCACAATCTATAATCCGCAAACACTGATGAATGCATGTATCCATTCTTCATTTATTCTTTTATTATTTTCTTCTGATTCATAAAGATTTACAACCTAATTTCATATTACTTCTAAAAAACTTCATAAATTTAAACGTAAATTCTTCAATTTAAAGAATGTTCTCATATCTGCAAACAACAATATCAATATAGTAAACATAAACCCTTAAAACCCTGCATAAACATGTTATCTGAACACATAACCCTCAATATCATCTCTTTCAATTGTCCTTTTCAGTCCAAAGTAATCTCAATAAATTAACACCTAAATCCCTTGATTGCAATGATCCACATATCAGCAGATATCGATATCACATACATATTAACCCGGATATCAATATCGCATACATATTAACCCGACAATCCCGACACAATGCCCTACAATCCATATCTTGCTCTCTCTGTGTGATACGAGCATGTATCATTGTGTACCGACACTCACAACTCCTGTCCAGCCAAGCGTATTTCATTTACAAGCCCGTATCGATCCGGCCGGTCAATACCACAGTTCTCCCAACCTCCCTTTGTGTTTTGTGATGGAAATGGTGGGATCATTTACATTCTTTAACACTAGCGTAATCAACAAGGCCGGAGACAAAGACTACGATAAATCAGTTATCCATGTGACGAGGAGTCAAGTCCGAGGTCATGTTATGATTTTCCCATTGGTCACACAAACCGTGCATTATCATTTGACGTTCAGCTCGTAATCTTCTCCCAGCAGGGTTTATTAGTATTGATCGAAGATGAAATAATTTCACTAACGAATAATTACTTGTAGGATGTCAGAAATAGTTTTGCAATTAGGAAGGGATTATCTGGGCGAGTCCATTCCAGACTGATCTGACTAAATGGGTGTGTGTTTCTAGCCTTCATAACACACGCTTCCTTATTCTGTTGATGTTGTGATTGTGCCACCCAAAACAGATGTTGGAGATATCCAGTTTAGAGGAGGTTCTTGTTCTGTGTGGAATATACATCCTTGTCCCTACTTCAGAGCTCTTATATCAGTCAATATCATGTGTTGCTTTTATTATGGTGTAAAGTGTCTCTGAGAAAAGTAATGCTATATTTTCCACATGAATCACTAATATAACATCATGTACACATGAGAATGATACTTTTCTTGCTCTATGAATATTCAGTTTCATTTTATTTCTATGAAGCTCTTATATCAACAGTCAGTATCATGTGTTGCTTTATGTATGGTGTTTAGTGTCTGCTAATTTCCACATTTACCACTAATATAACATGTGCACATATGTGAATGGTTGACTCATGTTTTCTTGCTCTATGATTAAAATTATACTTTCAATTTATGATATAACCACATTTAGTTGATATTATTGGCATGGTTTATTTATTTTTAAAAAATTATTTAAAGGTTAATTACTAAAAACAGCTTCAATTAAATATAAAAATATATTATATTAATATGTTATATTGCTATCTGACTGCAAAATTCGATTCCTACTCTAGGTTTTAATTTTAATCGTTTCACACTAAAGAAAATTTTACTTGGCTCACAAAATGTGAATGAAATACACTCCTAAGTTTTAATTTTCTATTGGAGAAGAAGGTTTCATCAAAGGGTTATTGGACTTAAAGCTTAATAAATGTAAAAATAGTATCTGTCAACATTATTTTGTGGAAAAAGTGATGAAAAATATGTGTACAACTTTAGAAATAATACTGGTATTTAGTCCTCAGTTCACAGATAATGCAATCTAGTACATTGTGTCACTTTCTTGATGTGTGGACTCCAACAAGTTTGTCTCACTGAACACATTGCTTCTGAATATCACAAACCAAATCATCAAAACATAAAACTCAAAGCATGTTTCCATGACAACCAGAGGGTGTAATTGTTTCTCGTTTCCTTCAACAAGTCAAGCATAGCGAGTCAGTGACAAGGGATCCGTTCATCACAGCGAGATGAAAGAGTTAATTTATCTGAAATCTTCTCCTGTCATGATTCCATTACTTTGAATCCAAAATGACATCAAACTGAAACTGAGCGACTTAAGAAAAGCTCTGCAAATGAGATGATTAAATCTTTACGGACATTAAAGCTTTTAAAATATGTTGTGTTCACACAAGTAAAGGAATTTCTATTATATGTATGATCTTTTTCAGGTAAATATAATAAGACCGTAGACGTTAATGTAAAGAATTGTCAAATGTTATTACATATGGCTCAAAATTTCATTATATATAAATCTTTAATGTTTTCATTGCACCTAAACTAACACATAAACCCTTAAGTTTCTCATTTCACTGAAACTTCTGTATTTATATATATCAGTAATGCTCTCCTTGCTCTTAATCCTTTAATGAAAATACAATTTGCTTTGGAACTCCCTACTTAAAGTATCAGCGTTGTATGCTTGGAAAGATGGATATGAAATAAATAGATTAACATCAGTTCATGCACTGACATGAGTAAACATGTCGATGTCGATATCAATATTATTCTATTTTTTTAAATAACAATATTTTGTTTTCTTTGATGAAACTCTAGGAGATGAGATGAGATGAGGTAGAATGAAGACAGTGACTTGCTGGAGAACCATAAAGTCAATTTTGAAATGTAATTTTACAGAATAACGAAGATGAATATCAATAGATTGTCGGCATAATTCAAATATCTTTTTGTAACTGTTAAGTTATGAAGAGTATTAATTGATGTTCACATTTAAGGTTATTTATTGGCAGTGTATGTAATAAGGTCCAATAATAAGGTCTGACAGTATTGTTACCTTGCTACTTTTGTTCTGGACTAGTAAAGTTTTTAGGTTTTTGCTTCATTTTACCATATAAGTTAATCAAATCATGTGGTTTTCGGTTGTTAACACTTCAGGCTGATATATCATATTCTGACATTTAAAAAATATTTGAAATAAAATTATTTTCTAACTTTTAAAGGGAAATTATTTCAGCAAACCAATTATTCAAGCCTCTGTATGACAAAGGAAGTGACAAACCTCCTTCATTGTTATACACACACTTTCCTTCACCACATTTCATTATCATATTGCATTTCAGCAACAGTTTATAAACCATCCGGTCACATTTCAGGATATTAATATTCCACAACCGCCTGCGACTTAAACAATAATGAAGAACGCATGCTGTGTCATTATTACCTCCGAGAAATATAGATTTTCTATCTGTGAATAACACCGGATCAACCTGTTGGAAGCGATTATATTATTCGTTTTTCGGTTCAATTGTTGATTTTATTAATTATGAATACGTGGCAGGTGAGTCACGCCTAACAAAAAATTCAGAATTCTTTGTTCCTTGTGAATATTTAAATATTTATAACATCAAGTTATTCTTTATGATGAAAACGCTTCCACATTAATTGTCAAGCTTTTAGTTGAACAGGCTTCTATTCAATTTGTGACCTGTGAATATTTTTTTTTTTTATTCAATTGTCTTGACTGATTTTTCAGAATGGTTCTTTTCATTCAATTGATATTCTTTATCTTTCATTTTGAAATCAAACTATGTTAAATGTCTTGAATAAATTATTCGATTTTGTCAATAAAAGTTAATATGTATAACTTTGGGAGAAGAGAACTGTTATTCAAACATGATCCTAAAATTTTGTAGTATCTAATATCCCATTAAAGCTTGTGTATTTGATACACTGATTACATATGTTTATATTTAATTTATATACTTCCTTGTCCCAAGAACAGAGTACCAGTTGAGTGGGTGTGAAAGAGAGAGTACGTATCACACAGGTCAGAGGTCAAGTATGCAAATTCCATCAGTGAGAATGTACTTAAATATATTTGATTGTTTGTGTATATCCATTCTCTCCACCTGTTATTCGCAGGAAATTTATACTTCAGCCCATTTCAAGGCTATAAATAGACTTCAAACACATCATTCTCTCCTATATATTCTACTTGCCTTTGGTGGCGTAATGTGAAACAACAAATATGCACTGTAAAGGCATTTACCATGGGTTCAACTCGTGTCAAACTGTACTCAATTCAATGCATTGTGTCAAATGATTTTAAATTCCAGGACATGTGTTTTACTATGGAACAAGTTGATGGAAATTCTTACACTCTACTTTCAAAACTAAAACCTAAATATCATATTTGTCTCAGAAAATACCATCATCTCCATATACTACAACAGAAGCGGATAATAAAATCATATTACAATTTATTCATCAAATGACATCATCATTAAACATTGAGTGCACCTGTCTACAGGTATGTGATAAAGGCAACAGTACAACCTGTGGAATACAAACTTTCCTCCAATCAGCTAGCACTTCACTGGTGAGTATCAAACAACAGCCAATCATGCGACAGGACATAAACAACATATAAACCAGAGTCATAACACCCGGTAGTTGTGCAGTTTGTGCAGGCACAGTGTACCACTGGTATCTATCACCTCACATGGACATGGTGTAGTTATTTGTGAAAATGATAATCAAAAATAATATTTGGCTGATATATATATTTCATTTACTGACTTCGGTTCTATTATAGTAAGGCATAATTGGTCAAGTTCGTGATTTACAATGCTATTAAATATGACTTCAAATAGCCTATATAGTATATTGATGATATATACTTGTGGAAAAAAATAACCAATATTTTAAAAACTGAGACACTTTGCTAGAAACCCTTCCTAGGGAATGTAGAGAAATAACTGAAAATATCTAATAAAATAGGATAAAATTATAATGACAAAAGGAATATATGACATTTATACAATTAGTCTACACGACATACATTACAAATACATACTCAACGCTAAGGATAAACTAAAATGTCATATATGAATGATTTATAAATGAAAATTCTTGCATAAATGAAATAACATTCAAGGAATTTTTGTGTCTAAATGTTGTGATTACACTGAGATCTATTCCTTGTTGGTCGACATAAAGGTAATTAAAGGCAAAGATGACACAGGTAACCAATACTATTCTAAAGATGTGATAAGATACACAGGATATGAAATATGACCAATTCAACATCACACACAAGACACATCCGTTATTTGAGTTGGCCATAAATTTTCATAACAGTCATATACAACATTTAACAACTGTCATATTCCCACATATTTCCATTTCACACAAGCAGTTTCACCTGACAGATATGATATGATTTATAATGTCCTGGGAATATATACAAAATGGGACATAAAAGGCGTACACGTAAGGCGTACACGTAATACGCACAATATTTGACATTATAATGGTACTTCAACACTTCCTAACTGATATTTCAACATTTAGCAAATTATATCATAAATTAAAGAAGTCACATTTCATACTGATCTTTTGAGTAGATATAAGGTTAAATGTCATCATTTACTCCCCCATTTTTCAAAATTAAAAATTATTTCACAAATGGTAACTTTCAATTTCAACTTACACTAAAAAATGTTATCATATTATTTTATATATATATGATTTCACAACTGTCATATATGTTTAACACAATTTTGAACACATTGCTCAAGTGAAAATATCACAGCTATGGCACAGTGAACATTTACATTTCCTTAATGATATTCAGCAATTTATAAAAAAATCAGCATTTGATAACTAATATTTAAAGATATTCATAAGTCATATGAAGTTCACAACTGTCAAGTTTTTCTCTTGAATAAACACAACAAGGACACATTTTCAGGTGAGGCTGACACAACCGTGACATTCTGGACTTGCATACAAACGAGGAGTAGAGCCAGGTGAACAGTTTTATCTACATAATTACCTACATCACTCTCGTACACTCGTGTACATAATATCTACATAATTACCTACATCCATCTCGTACACTCGTGTACAATTCAAAATCGTGCGTGGAATTCATGCATTGTTTAACACGGACATTTGAGCTTGGATAAAGATTCTCAAATAGACTTTGTGTGCTGAAGTTTAAGTCTGGTAATTAAGTGGATGTAGATAGGATTTGTTGTCACAGAGGTTAATTGTTAGGTCTCACGTGTAACAATAGTTTATCCTGACAATATAATTGATGTTGATTTTTATGAGATAACATAGATTTATATTTTTACAGATGAATTTAAGATATCACATCACAACAATTAATTGAAAAAATATTTCAGATGTTGAAATACCCCAAAGTCATACAAGAAGACACTAAATTCACAGGTGTTGACAGGTTAAATAGCACCACAGTTACTTACATTTGATTCTCTCCTAGAAAATTTCAATGGCATATATAAGTATATGACCAAAAATAATTTTGTAACTTGCAATAGTCCTTATACAGCATATCCATAAAACAATTTCTTAAAACACTCAACATTCAAAAATATTTCAGCAATATTTTTAATGTAGATAGTATGAAAATATTTGTGTCCCTCCCTGAATCAATCAATGTGATGAAATTGAAGCGGTGTTGGAAATAACAATATTCCATTTAATTGAATACCACATATTCAATAAAATTCAATATGAAATATTTTTTTACAAAATGTTTCTTTAGAGAACATCCACAAAAATATACCTTTACTTTTATCAAACTAACCAGCACACCGAGAAAAAGAAACATCCCCATTACTGAAAGTAAACGTCTCTTATTGATATTGTCTGAAAGCTTTGTACAACGTTGGAGCCAGCCTGACAAAGATGATAAATCTCTTTGATGTTCATAATGGAAGTTGGAATTAATTACTAGCTGAGAAAATACTATCTTGTCTGCAATGTGAGTCATGATAGGAAAGACAAGTGTTGAAGCTAGAAGCAGCAAGAAAGACTGACATTTTCTATCAACAGGATATGAAATTGTGTTTACCTTGTCTCTTTGCTGAGTGATGATAATCTTCTTACGGTTATATTGTTCTGTCTGTTAATATTAGCTTCTATTATTATGCCTTGAAAATATCTTGAACATATTGATGATTTTCAGAGTTTTTAAAAAGATTGATAGTTTGTTACCAAAAATGATTTTGAAACTTGGAGAAAAGGAATGTTCAATCAAACACTGATAGGTTTACTTAACACACGTCAAAATGAATACTGACTAAGATTATTTTTAGGGGTTTTTAAAAGAATTTCTCACTACTTCCTATAACCATTCCTTTAAAAATTGGCAAAATTACAAATGTTTTTAAAAAAAACAAATATTTTCTTTGAAAACAATAGCGTATTTGAACGACCTTCATAAAGTAGTATTAAGACCGCCAAAAATAACGAGAGAAAAAGTAGTCGCAAAAAATGCTCTAAAACTCTATCAGTTCCAATATTTTCCCAAGCAGGCAACAACAGGTGGCAGACATTCGTCATTATCGTTCAGCAAGCATGAAGCCCTCTTTTAGATAAGCGTCTCTAGAGTGCATACTCTACACATAGTACAGAGAGTGCATGGAATAGTTTCTTAAATACAGACATACTTCTGAAATCTTCAGCAATAGAAGTCCTGGCCGTACTTCATTTACATAGATGAGAAAAACTATACTAGCCTTAATTGTTCAGTTTCTCAAAACAGTGACAATGTTCGAAGAACTATTGAAGAAATTGATAGGAGACATGAATGTATTATTCACAGAATGGAAAAAAATCAAGACTATCTTAGATTTTAAACTTGGAGGATCTTTAGAATATTCTTAACAATATAAGGGTTTTGAATCATGAGTATCATATGAATTAAAACAAACCCTTCAAAACTCAAATTCCAAGTGTCGAATTTTCTGAACTTGCCAAAATTATCTAGACTTGATATCTAGACCTTTGGTATTTTAAGTGCAAGATCTGAGATATACCGAGACTAACACAGAAGCTGGAAGTGACATAAACACCGGTTACTGTATAAACACTACATTCAACCAGTGTCGTCACAATACCACCAGAATACCCATCACATGTGATGTAAGACTAACTCGGACTTCGTTACAGAAGAGTTCCTCCTCCACACACAACCCATCATCCGTACATTATGGCGCAGTTTCAGCCAACTAGATAATTTGTTGACAAGCTGCCAGAATTAGCTCTTAGAATGTTTTTAATCAGATATAACCAGCGTTTAAAGAGGTTTTAGATAGCCAGAGTATTAGCGGTTGGCAATTTGGTGAGAAAATGCATGTCAAGTTTACACAGATTATATTTCTGTTTATTCGACTGTGGAAAATATGTTCACTGAGAGATACATATTTCAGTTGAAAATATGAAAGCTATTGACAAATTTAAAAAATCATGTTTACCTTGGTAACATACGAATAAATTATGTTTCATTCTATAACTGCAGGTTAAAATGCTAAGGAAATCCAAGTGAATTAAGGAAAGATTTTTTTTTTTTATATATTGAGGAAAAACCTGACAATATCAAATAAGTGATAGAATTTCAAACTAATATCAGAGAAAAAGCTGCTAGGGAAAGTTGCCATATCAAAATACTCTATGCATATTGTAAAATGTCAAATACAGGAAACTTAGTTCAAAGCCATCTGTCATATCTGTCATAAGTTTTACATTTGTATCATCAAGTTCATAGAGAGCCAGCCTGACATATACATAATTCAGTTTTTAAATGTCAGTTTGGAAATCTGCAAATAAGCAACTAGTAATGAAATAATTAAAAACTTCAAGAGAGTTATTGACGTTATGTTTGTTATCAGAATTTAAAAATCATTTTGAAAAATCAAAATTTGTTTCCTTCAATATAGTTTACCTTTAAACATTTCAAGAAGCTGCTTTTTAATTATACTTACAAAGTTTACAAATCAAGTTTAATGAATTTTAAAAAATGAAGGAATTCTGTAAAATTTCTGTACCTTTCATGTAAAATTTCGAATATTTGAAATGAAGAATTTCACAAACTACGTAGATGCGAATACTTGACCTACAATATTTCAGTTGTGTAAAGATGAAAGCAGTCAGTGTTAAGCAGAGATCTAGGCTAATCCATAAAACAGGGACACGTTTATGTTTTTATGCATGAGAACAACCAGCTATGCTTTGTAGAAAAACGCCCTCTGTGCCAAATTACAGGAGCGTTTAGCCTCTGATGCTTTCTGGGATTTCAAAACAAACGGTGTTTTTCATTACTGTCAGTAAATAGTGGGCTGGTAATGAACAGTCTGACTGACTCCAAACTAATCGCACTATTCCATTACCTCAAGTGTATAATTTAGACCTCCTGACCTTATTATGTGGCTTTTGTGTTTAGACTTAATCTTTAATTTCTTCCATCGACAGCACTGCTTTTTGATTTTTTTTTGTTAAAATAGTGAATCCTTTTTCTAAATTTTCAGCCAGTTTTTGTTAGTCCTAATCTGTTATCGTTCTCTAAATTTGAAAAATATTTCCCCCAAATTCACCAAAATTAAAAAACTAAAAAAATATTGAAAATAAAAAAAAAACTTTACAGAATGGCATGATAAATAGATTCCTACAGAATGTCATTTATTGTAAATAAGATTTTCACCACAATGCTGATTCAGTGTAACCATAATATGGATTTACAGTTATCATAGACATAAAATTAACCTTTGGTAAGAATCTCTAATAAGAAGAACCTAATTTAGTCATTCAACACATCTACATGCTCCAAGGCAATTGCTTATGATTAATAACTTAAATACATAACAATTAATCAAGTGGTATCAAGTACATTAGCAGGTTGTTATCCATTGATGTGCACATTCTCCACATTCCTACGAATTAGCCCAATAAGCTGCATACATGTTTCACATTCCCTCCTAGAACTCTGCAGAACCAAACATTCCTAGCACTTGAAGAATCAAACCATACACTTTTCATTCTACATTCCCTGAATATACAGCAGTTCAGGAAATGTACTTATACTTCATATATACAAGTAGAAACCATTTTCATATTTTCACGTAACATTCTCTCAATTTCAAGATAATGAAATCTTTTATATGACTAAATATTAAAGTCCATGTTTTTCATTGATTTACAAAAATCGACTAAAATGTGACGCTTGTCTTACATTTCCTCAATAGAACTGCATAAACATGTTTTACATCCTAACACATGTGAAATATCAGTATAATTAACGGAACATAACAGTCATGTTTTATATCCAAGCTGATATCCAACTGAAATATCAATCCATGTATCGTTCGTCCTCCTCCTCCTCATAGATGGTTTCAGTTCGGATGGTCCGTCTCCCACCCTTCCTGTCGACCTGCATGTACGGGTTGAACCGTATGAACTTACTCCGATAGTGTCGCAACCCGCGCAGTAACACATCATCCAGAATATCCGAGTTGTCACCCCGACTCAAATCACGAAGTCGCTTTGACAACATTATTGTTGGATCAGAGAGATCTCCCTGACAGATATACTGGAGGCTGTCACAAGAGTTACCTTCTCCTGAATCAAAGGAGTTATCCCCCCTTTTGTCACTGGTACTATCCACAGCATCACTTTGCTGTAAGAATCGGTTGAACTGAGGTTTGGCGACGGGTTGGAAGGAGACGAGCGAAGGGTGGATGCTCGTTGTGTGACACGTCGGGAGAGAAACACTGGCACAGTCACTGAACGACACAATTCTCTCCTCCGGGATGTCACACAGTGGCGCTAGAGACTGCTTTCTCTTCGAGTGCCACAAACGTTTCAAATCCTTGGTAAATCCCCTGAGGAAGTATTTCTGCATTTTGCGCTGTTTGAGGTAGGTGTCGGTGTACAACACAGTACATATATGGTTCTGACACCTCTCCACGTCCTCCATCAGCAGCAATGGGTACAACTTCTCAAACTGGTCGACAACATCGGTCTCATTTTCGACCGATTTCTGGAAGACGAATGTAAATAAATGAGGAGCAAGGTTCCCTTTCCAGGAGAACTCATCGAAGCTGTGGTATAGCTTCTCAAACATCTTCCACTTCTTACTCAAGTTGACACTGACGGAAGAGGAGAAGTATCCATGAGACTTCTTCAACAGTTCATCCTTCACACTTTCACTCATGGACTCAGGGACGTTCTCGTAGGTTTCCGTGTCCCTGGTAGACATGACGGTGTGTTGAGAATGCTCACTCGACACTGAGGTCCGACTTTGGGAAGACTGGGTCATGGATTTCGACTGATCACTCATCGATGAAGATATTGAAGAATATCTCTGAGTGTTCTGACCACCCTGGCCAACCTGATGTCTTCGTTCTTCAGATGAAAGGTTTCCGGAAATGATCCCTCCATATTGAACCTCAGTGTTTTGACCAGCAAACTTGTGTTTACTGAATTGAGTAGCCTGTCCACTAATCTGAGATGTGTGTCCACTAATCTGAGATGTGTGTCCAATAGCCTGTCCACTAATCTGAGATGTGTGTCCACTCATCTGTCCACTCTGTGGATCTACAGCACGGACCTGCCGCTGTACACTTTGATCTCCTGTACTCTGAGTGTACACAGTCTGGACACCCTGGGTCTGACTCCATGTTGGAATTCCGGCCCCACCCTGTTCAAACTCGCGCGTCACGTGATCAGATGAGCTATATTTCTGTGAGGAGCTCACCTGGGTTTGTTCAGTCCCTGTAACATACTCACTGTCCACCACTCTCGAACTATTCTGAGTGGCGGTGTTACCGGTGAGGTGGTGCCCTCTATCTTCAGAAGAAGGAAACTGAGCATCTTGGAACTGTCCTTGTTCTAAATGTCCCACACTGGAACCTGTATATCCACTTTGTTGAACATTTTCAGTCACAAATCTGACGCTCCTGTTTTCTGTATGAACTGACCTATGAGTCTCGCCGCCACCTACCACCCTCATAGATGAATCTATTTCCCCTATCCTCTGGGTAGGACCACTGATGGAGCTGGAGACGGTCCTCTGATCAGACACATTGTGTAATTGAGTTTCACCTCCACCTACCACCCTCATCAATGAGTGAACTTCTCCGAATTTCTGTGTGTGGCCACTGATTGCCGTGGTGACTGTCCTCTGATCGGACACATTGTGTATTTGAGTCTCACCCCCATCTACCACCCTCATTGATGATTGAACTTCTCCGAATTTCTGTGTGTGGCCACTGATTGCCGTGGTGACCGTCCTCTGATCGGACACATTGTGTATTTCAGTCTCCTCGCCACCAACGACCCTCATCGATGAGTGAACTTCTCCGAATTTCTGTGTGTGGCCACTGATTGCTGTGTTAACTGTCCTCTGATCAGCCACATTGTGTACCTGAGTTTCACCACCACCAACCACCCTCATCGATGAGTGAACTTCTCCGAATTTCTGTGTGTGGCCACTGATTGAGGTTGTGACAGTTCTCTGGTCAGACAGATTGTGTATTTGAGCATCAGTTTCATCGTGGGATAAGTTTACACTCAAATTCTCCAGTTCTAGAAGTGAATTATTCAGGGTGTCCTCGATCTCGTCGAATGTTGATGGTGATAGTTTCTGCTCATCACTTGAAGGGCTGTGTTTTAATTCACCCGTCATCTGATCACTGATAAACGAGTGATAGCCCTCGCTAGACGTTGATGAATAATGTCTATAAGCTTCCGAGGACACATTCAATCGAAGCTCACCTGTCATTTGTTCATTAGCCGACGAGTAATATCCATCACTGGAGGTAGACGACAACAATCTGGACTTGCCATCGGGCAAATCTTTAAATTCACCAAACATATGTTCACTAACAGATATGGACCGTTCATCGAGTGACGTAGGAGACATACTTCTCTCACCATCTCTCAGTTCACAAGTCACAGTGGCAGAATATTGAGACCCTGACGTATCAAGGTCAGAATTGTCAGAATCTTCAGCATAAGAAGCGTCCATTTCCTTCTCATAATTATTATTTTCCTCCATATCACTGTCTACCTGCCCCGTGACGAGGACAGACACTCTCGATGATTTGCTCTGCCATGTGTCTGTGTCTTCAGTGTGAACCTGGCTCTCTAGCCAGTCAAGACGATCGAAGCTGGTGTCAGAATCTTTGCTCCGATTTATCTCGTCAGACGATGTAATATCGCCCATTTTCACTGCTGTGAAGTCCCCATGTAATCTCAGTCCATCATCTGTGGATCTGTTAAAACGAATTTGCTCTTGCGCAGTCTCACTCCTTGACCAATCATCGTAATCAAAATGCGACATTTTACTTGAATATTCAATTTCTTCAGACTGAGGGTCGGTCACACTTGTAAGTCTGCCTCTCTGCTCGTCCATCGACTCATACCGCTGCTTCTGCTGTAATGGCAAGTCTTCAATGGAGAATTTTATGAATGCCTGCGAGAATTCCTTAATTTTGTTGTCCCTGTCGTAATCTGATGATTCATTGTCCGATTCTCCAATATTGGCATGAACGTCTCCGCTAACATTCAATTCTCCTCTCACTGTCACAGCTCTCTCTGCATCAGTCGCCTGTCTGCTACTGACACCAAATGTCTCTGCTGCTTTCAAAATTGAGATTTCATTTCCATCCAATTCCCTCCTCACATTTGCATATTTTTGATCGCTTTCGTGTTGCTCCACAAACCTCTTGCCATTAATCAGCATTCCATCATTAACTGCAGCTGATTCAAGACTGCTGCTATTCAGCCCACTCGTACTAGCATTTAACTTTCCCACCTCTGAGCTCTCTGAATAGGCCAATCCGCTTGTAATGCTGGAAGAGTCCACTTGAGCTGAAGGGGCAGACAGGATGTCTTGTTGATCATCAATACTATCACCTGTTTCAACAGCCTTGTATTCAGTCCCTGACCCGTGAATCTGTGTCCTCCATTCACCAGAGGATGTAAACACACGCTGTTCTGATAATCCCGACAATCCCGACAATCCCGTGGTCACCAGAGCATGACTGTCACTGATATCCACTGACACACTTGTGTTGTTATGATCTGGTGGTATATCCCCTATATCACCTGTTTTATCATTCCCGCCACTTGTTTCCCCTTCCTGGAGGGAAATATTGCTGTCATTATCACCTCGTATCTCACACCTTGGGGAGTGCGTGCTAAACTGTGGAGAGTGAGTCGGGTGGTTGAGCTCGGCACTCAAAGAATCTCTTAAGTCTGTATACTCAGTAACTCTGAACAAACTGTCTCTATTTGTCTCTCCACCGCTTGACAAATCTTCTCCCTCCTCCCGCTCTGCACGACTTTTATTAGGGTATGATCCCTGGGCGGACACGACTTCTCCGTCACCTTTCCACGCTGACCCGTCACTCTTTCCATCACTCACAGTCTCGCTAGACTCTTCTTCATTAAGTTCATCGCGCCTGTCTCTCGAGTCAGACAGTGTCAGGTTCAAATGGGATTCAGATATGTCACAAACTTCAATCTCAGATGTGTCACAAACGTCAGTCTCTGCAGTCTTCACATGTACAATATTCTGTACAGTTTCTGTAGTGTCAATATTCAGGACATTACTGTTCCTGTCAACCCACCCCGAGTCAAGAACTGAACTGTGTTTATAATTGTTATTAGTCTCATCACACTCGTCGTCGCCCTCCTCTCCACTTGTAATCGTCTCCCTCTCCGATGATTCCACTACTCTCTCACTCTCTGCTATCTCAGACTCAATGTCAACATCGTCCTGCCTTTCTTCACTCACAGTCACTCTTTCTGATTGAGAATTGACATTTTCTCTTGATAATTCACCTAACTGTCTAATTCCAGTTTGACCTGTAAAGTGTCCATCTTTAACAACCTGTACAGTAGACTGGCTCTCAGTTTCAAATCTTATAAATTGTTCAGTTCTTTCGATTTCATGCTCAGTCGAGCCACCACCTAAAAAAATGCTGTAATTTTCTCCATCATCACCATACGTCTCGGTTTCAGTAAATGAGGTGTAATCTGTGTCAGGAAACTTCCTAGCATCCACAACATCAGCGGTATCGGGTAACTCATCCGAGCTCCTCGCATCACCATGCACTGTCAGGCCTTGTTTACTATCACTTGCACTGGGTAAACTCCGTACACTGCTCACATGTGCTTCTCTCTGTTTAGCTTCATTCATGTTCTCATCACTGTGGTACAGCTCTGATTTATGTGAGATACTCGTTACCTTCAGAGTACTCTGTTGTCCGTTTGTCTCTCCAGAGAGGATATTTGTCAATGCTTGGCTGAATATGTCCTCGTCAAACTTCACTGAACTTTCATTAACATTTTGAATCTTCTGTTCATTGTTGTTGTCGCTGATTTCAGTGTAGACTTCAGTCTTTACAGTGGCTTGATCTTTTCTTTCATTTGTCCTGTCAACTATATGAGTGTTGTTTTCTCTATTTTCTCTGTCACTGGAATCTTTGACAACAGATGTTTCAGCTTTCACTTCACTGTCAATATCTTTATAATGATCTTCTTTCTTGTCACTGTTTCTTACGTCTTTAACATTAGATCCATCAGTTTCTAATTTATGCTCTATTACTTCACTGTCAACTTTGGTGTCAGTTGTCAATGCATGGGAGACAATTCTGATCTGTCTGTCGTCCAACTGTCCAGTCTGAGGGGTCAGTGGGGTGAGACTGGACAACTCAAATGTCCAGAGTGGCTTAGCAGCAGGTGCTTGTGGTTTGACCGGCCTCTTAGACGGGAGGGTGACAAATGTTTCTAAGCGCTCTGTAGCTTTGGGAAGATGGATGTTGTCTTCTAGGATGTACAGTGCACTGTCGTCTGGAGTCGTCACATCTCTCACGGTTTCCTCGAACAGAGTGCAGATTAATCTGTCATCTGTGAAGCTCCGTTGTGCACTCCACCTCTGTCGTCTCATGGTCACTGGTGACAGAGACTTCGGGGAAATGAATATTTCGATTCTGTCAGTGTGGGTAGGAGATGCACCTCTCTCGCCTCCATGTTCTGAAGATTGAGTTGCATTTTTCATCTCAGAAGATTCAATTCTCTTGAATTCAGAATCTGCTGATGTATTTGCTTCTTTATGCTCCAGCCTATCCATGTCTGGGCTATTTTCATCAGGTGTTTGTGATCTGACAGTGTTGCCGTGGGCTGGTTGAGAACTATCAGCATCCAGATTTATTGAACGAGTTCTGGAGTCATCAATCAATTCCACTGTCTGGGAGGCTGGTGGAGATTTTACAGCCTCTTCAAAAGCTTCTCTGTCACTCTTCATATCACTGTTCTCTGGGTGGTTGATGTCAGCTTCTCTTGACTCAACATTTTTCTCAATTTGAATATCACCTTCAGCGAATTGAGAAATATGTATTTCTGGTGAGTTTTCAATCCCAACACCCTGGATTACTGATGCTGAGCTTGTGGAGGATTCTGCATTGTCTGCCTCTGGTCCACAAAGTGCTAGTATATCCTCTGATTCCCCATGAAGTGATTGCATCCCGACCGGTAGTTCACCTGTAAAGCTTGTCTCAAAGTGAGCAGACGGCAACTGGCGGCCATCTTTTTCCTGAGTTTTATCAAAAGTTGCCTTATATGCAACTTGACACCTTTCCTCCAGAGGTTCATCTTTATCGAGGGACTCAGTTGAACTCCACACTTTCTGACTCACCACTGTCAACTGCTCAACTTTTCGTAAATGTTCATGCTCAACTGCATCGCCTGTCGTCTTCTTCTGAACTTTTTTCACATCCACATCAGTCTTGGTGACCGTTTTCGTCAACTTCTTCACCCTATACTGCACCCTGGTCTGAATCACTGCTTTCTTCTCCAGTGGCAATGTCCATTCAGTCCTATCTGTGAACCTTGCCTTCTCCTTGCCAAAATCTTCATCATCCTTTTCATCAGACAACGCTGCCCTCAAATCTGTCCCCTCCGTTAACGCAGACGATGTGATATCCGCCATTTTATCCTGTTTGGTAAATTCCACCCGGGGTGCTAAATCAGGCTTAGGTGATTCGTGAATTTGTTGCATGGAGACATTAACATCTTCAACAATTGCTGGCCCGTGCAGCTCGCCACCCGTCACATTCAGTATGTCAACTTGTTGTCTGTCCTCAATAGATGCAGTCATCTGCTCAACATTCGACGTCTGACGATTGTCCACATTGGGCTTCACATAATGTATTTGAGTTGAATCTTCTGTTAAATTTCTTTGACTTTCACCTGTTAATGTCTCAGTCACACATTCAGTCACATTTGAATGACTATGAATTGGCCCACTTTCGTCTGAATGTGCAAGTGTTGTTAATGCACATTTCACTCTCGGCCTGGCTAGATCTGATGATATAAGTCTGTCACTCAACTCTGCCCCACTAACAGACTGAACACTATCAACGTCAGGTCCTGACACTCTCTGTCCAGTGGACAATGCATTAATCCTTACATTCTCACTTTGAAAATGACTGTCACCAACTTTGATTTCTTCAACTGATAATGGTTCTTCAGTATTTGTTAATTCCTTAGATAAAACTTCTTGATTCAGATTGTCACTCGTATACCCAAATGATAGTGTCTCTTCACTTGTTTTACCAACAAACAATGTCTCTTCAGAAGTTTTTCTGACGTCAGTTGAGAATTCTCCACCTTCTGTACCATGTATGATGTAACTGCGATTTCCAATCTCAAACTTTTCCCTTCTTTCTGTTTTTCCATCTGTCCTTGGTCCAGATTTCTCACTTTTGTTTTTCTCACTTCCTCCTTGAGGTTTGTCTATCTCTTCATCTCTGTTTACAGATCCGCCCACCTCAACTCTACTTTCTTCTGGAGCTGGCACGCTTCCCTCTGACGGATGACTGCTCAAACCATAATCAACATTTTCTGTTTCTAATAATTGCCGGGAATTACCTCTTGCCTGTGAATCTGCGTCAGTGTTTGCTGCAGGCGAGATGCTCTGAGAGGAGTCCCTTGTATCTATAAACTCCCGCCCTAAACATCTCTCCCCCTCGTCCACATGTGCTTCCTCCCCACCGCTGGCTAATTCCAACTTGGCATCACGCCTAGTTACATGCTTACTATCATCATGCACCTCCAACCTGATATTTCCAGGAATATCCTCTTCCCGAATATTATCAGCATTTTCGTGTTCCCCGAAGTTTGAACTCTCACCCTCGGTGCTGATTTTACTGTCAGTGTGTGGTTCCGCCCATCTCTTTAACCTGGGCTGGTCAGCTGTTTTACTTCTTAACTCGTTCTGATTGACAAAATCTACATCTGCCTCCACCAGTCTGACGTCTGCTTCTTCCAATCTATCTTCTGCTCCAGGTTTTTCCCTCTCTATTTTACCTGGTGGACTCCCCTCTACCTCACCTCTGCTTTTCTCATCAATTTCAAACGGATCACGAGAGTCAGTTTTCATCTCCATGGCTCGTGTTACAGCAGGGAGTTTACTTGAAGACACAGGAGCTTTATTTTCATCAATTCGAATACTGGGAGATTTGTCCGAGTCTAATATATCTGTCACAGCT
Source organism: Gibbula magus (assembly GCA_936450465.1). Lineage (NCBI taxonomy): Eukaryota > Metazoa > Mollusca > Gastropoda > Trochida > Trochidae > Gibbula > Gibbula magus. The sequence continues at coordinate 75,246,269 of OW388296.1, read as the reverse complement.
AGACACCCATTATCAGTTTCACAATCTTCTGTCTCACTTGGTTTCTTGTTTGTTCTGTCACCTGATAGATTGTCAACAGTTACGCTTTCACCTATCCTGTGATCTGATCTACTTTCTGCAGTAATACTATCTATTGTCTCAGTTTTATCTGTTACACTGCCATCTGCCGTGTTCACAGACACAACTCTGTCTACTTTGTTTACATCCAGACTTGTCTCCAGTGATTCAGCTGATCTGCTACCGTCTCCAGGTACTGATAATGAATTGTCAATTGATAACGAGTTGTTAATTGATAACGAGTTGTCAACACTCTGAGATAATAGTCTATGGGATGATAACTGCTCATTATCACTCTCATCCGAAGTATTATCACTGATGTCCTCTGGTGACCTTTGACCCAGACTCTGATTGCTGTCGCTGTCCTCCTCTGCTAGGTGCACCTGAGACGACGTAGTTACCTCCCTTTCATCAATAAACTCTTCCCAAATATCATGATCGGCCCTCTCATATTCAGCTGAGATATTCTGCCTGTAAACTGGATCACCTTCGTCAATCTCATCAGGATCTGTGATATCTTGTATAAGATATTGATGTCTGTCAGCTGGTTCCACTACTGTAGACGAAGTAAATAAAGGTTCCGGCCCGTCAATAACTTCATACTCGTCAGATTTCTCAAATTCACTGACATCTGTTACACTCATGTCAACAAATTTGGATTCTGCCGTCTCCAATATTTCACCACTTGTCTCAAAGTCAAACTCAGCTGATTCTATAATTTCATTACTTTTCAACAAATCCACTCTGTCCTCAGAGTCCATATCAGTTAAAGAGAGAGTCTGTACATAGCATTCAGAATCAACATTTTCACTTGCTAGTGTTTGTTGATTTGCAGTGTTTGTAGTAATCACTGGTTTTGTGTCTGAATTCTCAACATCGTACGAGGACACATTGACAACCTCGTAGTCCTCAAGTTCACTCGCTTCTTCAGCTAGTTCATCACCCTCCTCATCCATCACAGATGAGTGTTGTAATTTCTCATCGTTATTCTTTCCACTGTCGCTTGGAACCTCAATTTCATGAGAAACATACACAAGTTTTCTATGTTCATTCACATTTTCATCACTTTCATCACTCTCTTCATCACCAGACTGCTCCGTATCCTCATCACTGATTGGTGTATCTGTCTCTGGTATATGTACAGACACTGTGTTGTAACCATCCATATCTGCCGACTGGTGTATACGGGTCTGGTCTCCTTGGTTCTCCCTAGCAACAGAGATGTTAGTACCTGGCCTCTCCTCCAATGATGGAATCTTGTTTACTTTATCCTCTGGTTCATCAGATTTGTTTTCTTCTCTTTTGTCATGTAGATCCTCATTGTGACAGGTATTGGCAGCGTCAGTTTGTTGTATGACATTTTCTCTTGTATTGTCAGTAGAGGTTGTATTTGGCTGAGTTTTGCTTAATTTTATATGATGAATATCTGCACTCTGAGTGATGAGTATTGTCTCTGTGTGTCTTCTGAGTTCATCCCCTTCAGCAGTCACTGCAGCCTGTAACCTTCTCTCAGGAGTGTCCGCCATGGTTTTATCAATTTCAGCATTTCCTACATGAAGCTCTTCAGCATGTGTGAGAGTCCTTGAAGCAGAATTCTTCTTCAGTTGGATTTCTTCATTTGAAACAGTAGCTTCTGTGCGTCTTTCTGGTGTATCAGCTATAACATCCACATTATCACCATGAAGATGTAGTGTCTGTGTTTGATGCCTGATATTTTCAACATTTTCCCTGACAGTACCAGCACTGAAATTGGATATGTTTTCCATAGAATTACTTTCATGGATTTCTGAGGTTTGTGAGATCATAGCAGTGTCTATTTGATGTTTCAATTGATCTGTTTCTTCGGTAACTTCAGCTTGGTAACGTCGTTCAGGGGTGTCCGCAATCATATGAATATTGTCCCCAAGATCGGATCTATTGCCTGCAGGTTTATGTTCATGAACTTCTGCTGTCTGTGTAATAGACATAATTTCTGTATGTTGTCTGAGCTGATTGGTCCCTTCACTAACCTCGGCTTGCATCCGCCTCTCCGGGGTGTCAGCCATTACATCAATACTGTCCCCATGAGTGTACACTTCCTCAGTTTGGTGTTGAACACTTTCAGCAACATCTTTGACACTAGAGTTTGTCAGATCTGTCACATTATCTGAAGATTCAGTTTCATGAACTTCAGATGTCTGCATAATGGTCACAGTGTCTGTATGATGTCTCAGTTTTTCATCTTCTTTAGTACTTTCAAGATCATGAGTTTCTAACTCACTCATTACGTCAGTAGTAGAAACAGCAGGTAATCCAGTTTTATGAACCTCAGCACTTTGTGAAAGAGTGACTTTATCCCCATGTTGCTTTAATTCACTTTCAGCCTCAGTAATCACAGATTGTGTACGCCTTCCTGGTGTGTCAGCCATTACAACTGTATCCTCACCTTGGACATACACAATTTCAGTTTTATGTCTGACATCGTCCACATTATTCACATCCGGGGATGTGATATCTGACACATTTTCTGACACCCCAGATCCATGAATTTCTGAAGTTTGAGACAGAGTTACAGAGTCTGTGTGCTGTCTTAGCCTATCTTCAGTATATGGTCCCACGTGTCTTAATTGTTCAGGCTCCCCCATTGCATCAGTAACAACAATAGTAGGTAGTCCTGCAGGTTTCTGTGTATAGGGAACCTGTGCAGTTTGTGAAAGAGTCACTTTATCTGAGGGTTGCATCAAGTTACTTTCTGCTTCACTAACTGTAGATTGGGTACGCCTTTCTGGTGTATCGGCCATGACATCAACATTCTCACCATGGATGTAGAGCATTGTAGTTTGATGTCTGACGTTGTCCAAATGGTCCTCACCAGTGATATTTGACACATTTTCAGAAGATCCAGGATCATAAAGTTCTGCAGTCTGTGAGATTGTAACAGTTTCTGAATGCTGTCTTACTTCACTGCCTTCATCTCCATGTACAGCATGTCCATGTATCTGAGAGATGTCACCCACTATAGCCTCCACTGATGCAGGTGGAAGATACTCTGCAGCTTGTATCACAGTCATTTCACTTTCATGCTGCCTAACATCACTTCCACCAGAACCACCTGCCACAACATGACTCCGGGAAGCATCAGCCACATCAGTATTGTCACCCTGCCTGTACAGTGCTGTAGTTTGATGAGTGATATTGTCCACACGATCTTCAGAATCAGGAACCATAGGTGTCAGTTCCTCACAAGAACTTATATCATGGATCTCAGCAGTTTGTGAGACAGTCACAGTCACAGTCTCTGACTGCTGTCTGAGATGTTCATTGGTACCTTTATCAGATACTACATCAACACCCTGGATGTACAATGTCTCTGTTGTGACTCTCAAATCATCGTCCTGGTTCTCCAAATAACCATGTGTGAGGTTCATGGGAACTTTGGAATCATCTCCAAACACCTCAGTTATTGATGAGATATCAGAGTTCCTTTTACCACTATTACTGGTTGATCCCTCTACATCACATTCCCTGTAGTCACTTCCATCATACACATACAGTGTGTCACTGTGCTGTCTGAGATTATCGTCCTCACTACTGAGTGGAAGTTCCTGGTTAGAGTATGTCATTTCCATGGTAACACTAGCTCCACCAGAACCAGCAACATCTCCATGACGACTTCTGACATCTTTGTTATTGTTCTCACCTGTTATTGTCCTATCACTATCTGTCATATCACCTATTTGTGAATTCTTCCCATCATAAAGATAAAGGGTATCCTTGTGATGCCTAAGTGTGTCGTCATCTTGCTTGGATTTGTTCTTTCTGGATACATTGTATGATTCTGAAAAGTCTTTAGTTGGATCACTATCGAGTTCACCTTCTTTTCTCTGGCCGTTCAACTTCTGGGAATATTTGTCTTCATCAGTGTGAGTATTGGCACCATCAGACATGTACAGAGTGTCTGTGTGGTGCCTTACTTCATCATCTTCATGCTCTTGTAATGCATCATCACCAACAATATTGGCACCATCGGTGATGTACATTGTCTCTGAGTGATGTCTTGAAACACTATCTTCATCTTCAAATGTTTCTTTCTTTCCAAAGTCACCAGCTGAAGCATCTGCATGTTGTCTTAGATCACCTTCTCTTTGTCTTGGTGAATGTCTGGGCGTATACTCTTCTTGCATGGTATTAGCACCTTCAGAGAAGTATATAGTGTCTGTATGATGTCTTACAACATCTCCATCATCAGTCACTCTCTGGGTGACATCTTCTGTAGTGGTTCCACCATCAGCTAGGTAGATAGTGTCCGTATGATGTCTTACAACATCTCCATCATCATTCACTCTCTGGGTGACATCTTCTGTAGTGGTTCCACCATCAGCTAGGTAGATAGTGTCTGTATGATGTCTTACAACATCTCCATCATCAGTCACTCTCTGGGTGACATCTTCTGTAGTGGTTCCACCATCAGCTAGGTAGATAGTGTCTGTATGTCTTCTCAAAACACCATCTTCAGTTCCGAGTCTATCTTCTTCCGTCCTACTACCATCAGCTTGGTGTAAAGTGTCTCTATGTTGACTCTTACCACCAACATCGTTATTCACTCTCTGTGGGTTGTCATCTTCTGCAATTTTAGCACCATCAGTGAGATATATTGTGTCAGTATGTCGTCTCAAAACATCATCTTCATTTCTCAGTTCATTTTCCATCCTATTACCACCATCGGTGAGATATATAGTGTCTGTATGTCGTCTCAAGACATCACCATCTTCATTTCTCAGTTCATCTTCCATCCTATTACCACCATCGGTGAGATATATAGTGTCTGTATGTTGTCTCAAGACATCACCATCTTCATTTCTCAGTTCATCTTCCATCCTATTACCACCATTGGTGAGATATATAGTGTCTGTATGTCGTCTCAAGACATCACCATCTTCATTTCTCAGTTCATCTTCCATCCTATTACCACCATCAGTGAGATATACAGTGTCTGTATGTCGTCTCAAAACATCACCTTCTTCATTTCTCAGTTCATCTTCTTCCTTCAGATTTTGACCATCAGATAGATATATAGTGTCTGTATGTCGTCTCAAAACATCATCGTCTCCCTCTACAATTTTAGCACCATCAGTATGATATACTGTGTCCTCACGTTGTTTCAATACTTTCTCATCTTCATTTCTCAGTTCACTTTCCATCATATTTCCACCATCAGAAAGATATATAGTGTCTGTATGTTGTCTCAAAACATCACCCTCTTCATTTCTCAGTTCATCTTCCATCCTATTACCACCTTCGGTGAGATATATAGTGTCTGTATGTCGTCTCAAGACATCACCATCTTCATTTCTCAGTTCATCTTCCATCCTATTACCACCATCGGTAAGATATATAGTGTCTGTATGTTGTCTCAAGACATCACCATCTTCATTTCTCAGTTCATCTTCCATCCTATTACCACCATCGGTGAGATATATAGTGTCTGTATGTCGTCTCAAGACATCACCATCTTCATTTCTCAGTTCATCTTCCATCCTATTACCACCATCAGAAAGATATATAGTGTCAGTATGTTGTCTAAACACGTCATCCTCCTCATCAGCCCCTGTACTTCTCCCATGTCTGTCAGCCTGTTCGAACCTACTGAGGAGAGAGACACTAGCTGAAGGTTTCCCAGGCCTCTTCACTTCCTCCTGATCTGGATCGCTGTTCTCGTCCTCGTTGATGATGTCAAGAGTTCTATCGTGGGACACCACACTGTCGGTCTCAAATCGTTCATGATCATCTGACATAGGGAACACCATCAAATTCTCCATAGACCTGTCGTGTGAGTGCTCTACTGAACTTATGGAACATAATTCATCGTCAGCCATTGTGAACGAGTTGTCAAAGTCACTGAGTGATATAGAGAATCCACTCTCAGATCTGGTTGCGATGTCATTTGGAGATACTCCACATTCCGATTTTGATTCAGGGCCGCGGTGTCTCACAGGAAAGTCACATTCAGATCGGGTCGCAGGTCTGTATTCTCCCAGATCATACCTACGTCTCAATGGAAAGTCGTATTCTGATCTTGATGTATTGTGGTAGTCCCCAATATCAGACCTTGAACTTCTGATAATACTTCCACTGCCAGACCTTGATCTGAATTCATATCCACCATAACCACTTTCAGATCTGGAGAACGGTCTGAAATCAAAGAAAGATGGTGACGGAGGGTAGAGCACATCATAACTTCCTGCCTTCCTGTATCCATACAGGGCGTCCATAGATCTATACTGGTCCGGAACATAGGAGATGTCGTAGTTTGATGTCCATCGTCGGTAGTTGTTCATGGAGGGGTAGTCGTAATAAAATCGGTCACGTGATGTCGGAGAGGAATACGTGAGGTCAGAGGTCGAGTAAATCCGTCTAGAGTTGAAGAGAGGCCTTTTGGGAGTTGAAGGTGATCTTGGAGAATATAATTCTTGGTAGGAGTAACTTCTATACGGCTCGGACCCCGATCTACGGGACATGAAGGGAGATGTTGGCACACTGAGGCTAGAGCTACCATGGGAAGTGGTGGACTCAAAGAGAGATTTCTTTGGTGAGGAGGACGTCAAGTCGTGAGTTGATCTGTGTCTTCTCGGGGTGATCAGGAGGAGTCTGTTCTTTTTCCCTATCAGATCCACCCTCGTTTCCGGGTTATCCGTTTCAGGGTAGAGGTAGGACATGTTGTAGACTTTAGCCTTCTGTCCATTCAGATAGGTGACTCTGTGCATGGATCGAGGGGAGTACTGGTAGGAGCTCCGGTTGAAGCTGGCCTTGTACCTCGGAGTGGCCAGGTACTTCTGAAGGGGGGACGGGGGGAAGGCGGGGCTTCTCGAGCGGGGTCTCAGTCGATATTCCATCTTGGTTTTGTAGGACCTTCACTGTCCAGCACTTTGAGTTCAGATTTTCAATATTATTTTAGGATATTAAATCCGATTTCAGTGAGTTATGTCCATTTTTCACTTTGAAAGTATGAATATGACTTTCATATTTTCTAAAATAAGATTACAGCTTCATAACGTTGAATAAATTCTGATCACACTATAATGTCCATTTGTCCATTTCTCACAGACACTTACGGTAACACTTTGCTACTCCATATGTTTCTCTGCCATATAAACAGAACTTCCACAGTCAGCCAAAAGTCACAGAATCACATGTCATCACTTTGTTAAGCTTCCGATCCCATAGTCAATTGAGGCAATACTCAATTTGTTCTCTCAGCATGTTAACAGTACCTTTGGGCTCAGTAAAAGCGTGATTGATATTTATAGCATGTCCAGTTTACTTACTGAGCAGAGTCAAAACTGTGTCAACGAAATTGTTTACAAGTCAATGAACCGTGACGCCCAGAGCAAAAGGGCCATGCTGCCTTATGAATATTTCACCTGAATATTGCTGTCCAAACAAGTGTCCTCAAAACACTCCCGTCTTCCTAACAGTATCTGAGGCAAAGTTCACAAGTTTACTTTATGAATAATTGACAAGGTGTCCAATAAGGTATCCTCAAATTCCCGCCATCACCACAGAATACAAGATTTTGTGTACAAATGATTGTAAACCAAAGTTTCCAAAGCATAGCTTATGAATATTTCACATCTTAACATAGTCCAGACCATATCCAAGGCCGAGAGTTTCCTTTATATATATTTCACATCAATGTAACTGTCCACCATAGTCTTATCCAGGAATGTTACATCACAAAATCCAAGGCTGAATGTACCTGGATATGTACATGGTTGTACCTGTCATTTTCACCTGAGCGTACCTGTAGACTCTACCTGTAGCTCTACCCGATGCACAATGAGACATGTGCTGTCGGTGACTCCACAGAAAAGCTGTCCATCGACACCCTAGGTCAGTCACTATAAGACACGCTTACCTAAGTCCTGTCTTTATTCTTTTGATTTTTTATGCCAAGAAACACAGCTAGGTGTTCAGTGTACTGTGTTCAGTGACCAAGCAAACAGGTTCCCTACACAACACGGTTTATATGTAGTACACCCGCCTCATTTACTGCCTTTATGTGTTCACAAGTTTTTTCAATACTCCTTTGAATAAATCTCAAATTTGTCCTCAAGTCTCAATGCTGATAATTCACAGTGACGATTTACATGAAAGAGTTTTCTTTGTTGGTATGCTTGAACGTGATGACTTCGACCTGTTCATATACAAACTGCTTCTTAATTGGATTTCTTTGAGCGTCTTCACATTGAAAACGCACAACCCATAGTGTAGTCTCTGTTGAGAAGTATTTCACCTCACTTGAACCGTCATGCAGAGCGGCATGTGATGTGCGCAACTGTCATGTTAATACACGGAAAATGATGAAGAGCAACATCACACAGCAACATGACATCAACCTTCAACAAACAAGCACTCATTCTTCATTTTTTTCTTTCGTTGAACAAGACACAACTTTGTCCTCAAATTCAAGATTTCATATTCAGTAAATGTCACCTGTTTCGTGAAATAATCATACCAAGACAAAACTCTTTCTCAGTAGTATGTGTGTAGATTTCAGTCATCAAACTAAAGACTTTAAGATCAATCTCTGACACAGTCCTTCACAGTTATTCCACAAATTGATCCAATATGACGACGTAGGAGCCCTTCATAAAGCTATATTCAACACACTGGTACACATCTCAACATGTGACAAGCAAATTGCAGTCTCTTCACTCCAGTATAAAGCTATTATGTGTCCCAGATCCGTCTATGCCTTATAACTGGAGTTATGAATGGCTTATTGATAATTGGTACTGGCGTATGGTCTACCTATAGACATCTACATTGTAGGTACTTCTAGGTAGGACTGGCAGGTTAACGAACACAGGTGGAGTTCACAGGGTGGAGATCTAGGCGAGTTGACGAGTTTACCTGTCCCAGGTAACAACATATAAAACTGTCAGTGAGAGAGAGAGAGCAAGTCAGCTGGGTGTTAACAACGATATTCACCACCTGGTCACTGCATCTCCTCCAATCAGATCCTCTCGTTCTTCTCAATGTTTATAAAGGAGACAAGATGACCTCTTCTGAGTGTCTAAGTAGTAAAGAAAGTAATTAAAATGCTATTTTCCAAGATTCATCAAACTGACAAAAGTCTTTTCCAAACATTAATCAAAAGGATGACAAAATGGATTTTCTTATTGTCTATGAAATTGACAAGTCTTTTCTCACTGTTGATCCAAGTGACAAAAGTGTCGATGATATTGCCCATATACACAGGTCAAGTGTTGATACGAGAGGTCATGTAATCAAGCGTGTGGGATAATAGGGATCAAGCCCTGGTCTCAATCAATTCTGCGCTTGTCCTCTCACGTATGTTACTGTAAACACCTGTACAATGTCCAGGTATGAGAATGCTCTCTACAAGGAGATTTCCTGGTTTTAAGTCCCTCACCTGAAATCGTTAAGGTGAGAAAAGAGAAATGTCCCCACGGAGGTGAGGATTCTCACTGTTAACACAAAAACAAGTCACAGTCTTATTGTTCAATCTGTGGAGATGATGAATGGTTTCCTGACAATCTCTCCTCTTTTTGTTCAAAGTTGTTTACACGTTGCTTGTTTAACATAAATGTTTTACGACATGTCAAGCCAGAGTTGAAGATTTAGTTGTCCTCCAGTGGAGATGCTGTGAACAATGACACGAGAAACAGTTCGGACTTGAAGAACAGTTCAAACTTTGTAAGTCTTCAGCTAGATATCATTGAAAATCGAAATTCGAAATATATTTTTCAATGATAAAAGAAGTTGAATCAAGAATCAACAAAACATCATCAAATGTTCAGTTCTTATCATATTCAGTTTTTGAATCCTCACAGCGTTGAATATTTAGATAGATATTGTCTTTGAAGGTACCTATATGTCAACTAAAAGGAAGCATCAAGTCCAAAGCATGAAGTCAAATTGACACCTTCTCCTCAAGTCTTATAGTTGCTCTCCTTCTCTCCAATTAAAAGGATCCGGTAGAATTCAAATAGAACATATCCTCTCTGAAATAATTCCAAAGTGATCTTTTCCTCCACTTAAAGGTATTTGACAAAGAGATCACCGGTGACAGCCACAAGTCCCACTGAACTAGAGAAAACCAGGTTTAAACTGTCTCTCCAGTCAAAATCTCCTTTACCTACGACACAAGTAAATCCATCATTAGGTTAAAGGTCACATACCAGGGCGACAGCTGCAAGTATATTTGTATATTTGAACTGCAATATGTTCAAACAATAAACGAGATCCACAGAAATATTTCATATATTCACAGCCATTGAGAGAGTTTTATCACCAGGGTCTGTGTCAGTCCTCTTTGAAAACTGGTCTATTGTGGAAAGTTCAAGTCTTTATAATTTCAAGAGCTGCATTCAAACAGAGAACTTTTTCAAAAATATTACTTCCCAAAGGCAATTGTCTGATTATTTGCATTATACATAATTTCAGCGCCTTCCTTCAAATTTTATCCAGCACAGATCAGGCCATAAATTTTCCTATAAAATTTCAAAACTGATGTCCATGTCTCCTCAATATAGAAACTGCTTAAATTCAACGGGAACTATTCACAAATATTAGATACTGTGCAATGTTTTATCTACAGTATCTGGGACTCCACTCCTCTTCACTCCAACTCACACCCACATCGATACAAACTCACAACTCAGAATGTAAATCTGCACCAGTCAACACAGTGTACAAACAACTCAATTTTTATCCAACTGCACTGATAGTGTTTTACATGTTGTTTGCAGTCACAAACACCTGGTTACTACGGCCGAGGTGGGATGTTCTATCAATCCTGGCGGGGGACGATTCTGTCAACATTCTCTTCTTTCAGTGTTGTGAAGCAATAATGTCATTAAGTAAATATGTTCAGAGAGGGGTTGGATGTTTCCTGATCAAACACCTCACGTCTTACATCACAAATCCGGGACGATCTAACTTCACTCAGGATCAGCGGGTGAACATGAAATATTAGAAATGTTCTTCACAATCTCTCACTATTTATTCCTCTATTTATTCAAGCATTTAAGCCCGTGTAACTTGAGTAGTAAGTATAAACATGTTGAGTATAAAGCTTGCTAGCATGCTGTACCCAGTAGCTGTAATCCTCCTCTGTATTATTCACATCATGGCCAGGTTTTAAGAAATAAAATCCTCTCCAACTGAGAAATCAAAGTTTTTCAGAATTGATTTAGTTCAAACATGTTCACATTTGTAAGGGGAGATGTTGAATAAGGATCTGAATTTTTATCTAAATGTTCCTCTTTTTCAATTCAGTTGGTAAAACTGTTCACAAAGTTCTTTCACAAGTTGTCTCCTGTCTGTTATCAAATCTAATTTTTCCCCAGTGTTTAATAACCGTATAATTCACATAATCCCTTTGTTACAGATACAGCTGCCATGATAATCACATGTCTGTTATGTATGTCTTGAAACTAGTTTCAGAATTAATAGCATATCTTACAAATGTCTCTGAAAATAATCAAAATCCAATAATGTGTTCCACTTTAAAATGTTCCTCATCAATAACAAGAGCACATCAGACTGATCACATCGATGCCCAGGTGATGCAGGTGATACAGGTGATACTGCCCAGGTACAAGCAGGTGCCCCTTCTGTATTAACCAATCAGCTGTCTGGAAATCTGTATACTGCACTGATGCAGCACAACACTTGCAACTGTTTATACAGTTCAGGTCACGCTAATCCTGTGAACGATTCAATTGCATGTTTCCCACTGTAATGATTTAATCACATGACTCATTATTTGAATGCAAGTCTCTCATATTGTCTCTTTATACTTTCTAAAATCTATCACGAAAAGAGAAGTACATCAATGCTGCCTCATGATAATGTGAGAGAAATCCATCAATATTAAACAAGCTGATGCTGCACTCTCTGTACTGGATCCAATGGAGATATACAACTGTCCTGTTAAAGACAAGTCCTAGATGAAAGGTGCTCACTTTTGTTTCCAATTTATTCCGAACGAGATGTACCAAGTTACCAGAACGACTCTCAATCCACCTTTAAGCACCAAGATGACTTGTTAAGTCTATTACACAAAACCTTGTCAGCATCGATCATGATAGTCAACACTGATAAATCTTCCATTCCACAAATATGACCATTTTGTTTCTCAGTTCAAACAGTCTACACATCACAACAGAACGTCCCAACTAGTAGCAGGACAGTCAGAACTGCATCAACTTTGCCTATCGTTAATGATGCACATGTCCTGGTTAAAGTCTGACTGCATCAGTTACATATGCTGTGCTGTGGTCGATCAATACTTCATATCGAGTCTATCCGCTGCCTGTCGGCCGTGTCATACTGACACACTTTGCGACCAATCAAGCGTATCTGAAGAGACAATCTAGATCTATAACGTAGGTAAGTACAGTCAATGTGACAGATGGATACCTCGCGGCTTGATAGAGATGTCAGCGCAGGGTGGAGCTACAATCGTTCACTGACGAGTTATCATTAAATTTTCTGTCACGGTTGACTGATCCTCTGATTGGCAACTAGTCCGTAAACAAGAGATGCATTCTGGGAAACTTTCTGTGTCAATCATTGACTTCATCTCTGATCAATCCATTAGTTATATCATTTCTTCAAGGACCATCATATCTTCCAAAGTCCAATTTTTTTTGTCATGAATGAATTTCATCAAACTTGACTCCAAATATTGATTTTCACAAAGATCAAAACGTTTACATCATGCACCTTTGATCTTCAAGAAACAACTCACATGGTGAAAAGTCAACCATTCTTCTGTCAACAATTGCTAAAGTTGCGACTTATTTCCACCACAATTTGACTCGACCACTTCAAGCACCTGTCTGCATGTTGGCTACCTGCTGAGAAGATCGTTAGGGATATCAAGGTTTGTGTTCCTAGATCATGAATAAATCATTAGCAACCTGTTCAGGTAGGACCATAAAACACTGAGGCGACCACACAATCTCCCAACTTACCTGGAACAGGGGGGAGACACAGGTATCTAACCCATATACTTACATAGGTATACAAACCCATTGATAAATGTCGGTAGTCAGCTAATTTTGTTTTCTTCACTGGCAAATGCTCAAAATCAATAATCAATACAAAATTAATTTCCTGTGTCACAATAATTCCAAACAATTATCATACTTTATTTAACTAATTAATTGTAAAAAGGACTCATCAACTTTTAATCATAATTACAAAGGTGTAACAGTTTGTAACTAAGTTACCATTAACATACTTAGGAATGATTCCACTGGTGTATATAAAGGTATTCAATACATTTATTGGATAAATGATTTGCAAACAGAAAGTTTGATAATATAATCAATCAATAGTTTGAACGAGAACACTTCATTTCACTGACGGAATGCAAGCATCCACCTGGAAGTAATTAACAATCGCATCAAAGCCAGGTGACGCTACAGGTATTGAATGATAGAATGTTGTCTGAAGGATCCCATCACTCAAGATGACACTTTACACAGCGCACAGACTGACAGGTATCTTGACTGTGATAAGGCCAAAGGTGAAGAAGAATTACACACTCCATAAGAATGTTGCAGAATTAGTGACTATTGCTTTCTGAAAAATTTACTTAATTAAAAAAACACAGACCTTAAACAGCAAATTTATTGTCCTGTATGTCAGAAGCTTTAGGTAGAAAGGAAATTTTTTATTTATATTCTAACAACTTGCAATTTTTGGGAACACTTTTTACTTGAGGGAGAAAAGGCATTTTCAGTCAGGTATTGACAAGGGTCTGGTCCCACTGATGCCTTATAAGGGGCCACAGAGTCACCACATCCATGATTTACTCTCTTGACTTCTTGACTTGGCTATAGGCTACCTGAACACAAGGTTTCGGTTCTTCAGAGGTAAGGGTGGTCAAAAAGAAAGATAAACAAACCAAAAACGGTACACACTGATTGACGAAAGGACAGATAGATGGACATTGCCATGCCATATATTTGTTTGTATTGTCAAACCTTATTTTCATTTATGTTCATTTGAATGAGACAGAAGAAGAATCTAAAGTGCTCCTTATATCTGTTATAACCTTATCATATAATTTGCCTGGATGAGTTCAGGCATCAGCTGTCAGATGTTTCTGGATAAGTACGTACATGTGTTCCTTACCCTTTATATTGTCTTATTTACTGACAGAAACAATCGAAGGTATGAAGCGAATTAGTAGAAGTAGCATACATGGTGTTAACACCTGACACCTTGAGTGAGCTTGACGATTAAAAAAGATGTGCAGTATTAATAACGATTCCGCACCATGTTTGATAAAAGGCACACTCTCCAGAGTGATAATTTCTTTATGACCCATTTAATCTAATTTGAATCACATAAAAATAGCAAGAAAATGCCTCATTCTGATGGCAAGCTACAATAATGTCACTAACAATTGTTTTATGACATCATACATGGTGAAAGACGGGAACTTGCCCTGAACAAATATGCAATCTAAGCATGTGATTGTATAAACAATATTAACTCGATTATTAATATACACTAAGGTAAGATTATTTTCTTTCAGGATTTTCCTGTTCAAACAAAATTAGACTCAAGGAATGCTGCAGTGTGTCGACTATGACATGAGAAGTTGTTGATTGGGCAGGTTATCCTGGTAACAGTCAACAAAGCCAGGAGCTATCAATGTTCGATACGACTCGTATTGCATGAGCTGAGTGTGCTCGGGTTATAGCCGTGTTAACACATCTTATATTTACATAATCAATTCTATACAAACTTCCATGTTCATACATTAGTGCCTTCAAAGGGCTAAATGGATTTTTGCTCTTTTGTGAACCATAAAATGTGAATGATTTGTATAATGTGCCTTTCATACATGAATTTTCTTTTAATGATTTGAGTGAAATATTTCAATGGTTCTCTTTAAAAAAAATCACATTCACTTCAGCATTCTTAGAAATTTTTCAAGAATTTTTTTTTTTATTTACACTTTGAAGGATGTTCAATGTTAAAACATGATCAATATGATTGTTCAAATATTAATTTAATTAATTTTTTGGTTTATGAAGTTTCAATTGTTCAGATATTATCTGACAATTAAGGAAAGGTGTGATGGACTGCTATTACATTAGATACCTTTAAAGTTTTAATAACAATCAGTAGGAATGAAATAGTCATACCTCATGCTAAGATTAAATGGGTTTAAATCAGGGATGCAGATTCAAATTTAAAGTAATTAAATTTAAATTTAAGTATAATAAACTTCTTTATATATTTAAAGTATCTAAGGAAGTATATTCATCAAAGATTAAAAGATTCTCACAAAAAAAATCACAATTTTGAATAGATATTCACTCATCCATACAACTTTCATTTAAAATTGTTAAAAATATCAACACCTTTTCATGAATAAAGCTGAAAAGATGCTAATCCATCCATCAAGATTTAAGTGCAATTTTGAAAAATTATTATAAAATGGATCCATCTATTCATGAATATCAAAGACTATTTCTTATATACGATGGTGACATCGCAGCGTCTTATTAGACTTATATAATACACCCATATATCATGCATCTATACAGGACTAAAGGGGAAGCACACAGATAATAAACCCTTTATTAAACTTTACAAAACATGAACCTAAATCACACATCTGTCTTGTAAAATGTGGGCACAAACATATAATAACCCCTTTATAAAACTTTACAAAATATGAACCTACATCATTGTAAAACGTGGGCACACTGACATAAAAGCTTCTTGTTGATGTAAGTGGGACAAGGTTGTTTACGTAAGCTGTAGATGCTCACACACAATAGGAAGTTTTTAAGTAAAACTTGTTTATAACATACTCCTTGTTGTCCTTTAAAAGTTTATATGCAAATGTACAGTAAGAAGGTAAAATTTCAATTAAAAAGACTGAAAGCCGATAACTTTGAATACAACTGAAGTAAAATCTGTGAAATAAATTTATTCATGCTGTTAAGTTATTATTCACATTATAGTAACTTTACAAAAGAATTCATCTTTGGTGTAGGTAAGAAATCACAAGGTCCATTTATATAATGCATTTTAACAACATTTTATTCTATAGTTTCAACATCAACTTCAATTACATTCACATGAGAGATGAACAGATTTAGACAAAAGCAACATCAATTACAAATAAAAAATGTTATCCAATATAAATTTTATCAGTAAATTAGATCTCATCAACACATTTCCACACGTATTCCGTTATTTCATTATTATCAGATTGAGAGTGTATAGATATGTAGAGTTTTATGTGCAAAGCCTTCAGGTGATGTAGATAAAGTTTATGGGGGACTCACATCAGCAAAGCTAATATTAACCAGATAAACTGGGTTATGACTATAGGTAAAACATGACCTGGTATAAGAGCTTGAACAGTATATATCAAACTGTGTCAAGTCAGGTGGAATGTTATTACAGGTGGAAAAGAGGGTGGATACGTATCATAACACACACAGGGACGTGCTATATGACTTTATAATCAGTTTGTTTGAGAACATTGGTATGAAAATCTTTGCATTTTGTACTACTTCTGATTACGTAAAGGTAACTGCTAAAACCTATATTCAGATTTAATGACTCTCTTTTTTCTTTTTCGTGAATTTTACAATGTATAAGAAAACAAATCACTAAGCAACAACTTAAAGGTAACAGTCTCTTTCTACCAATGTAGCTTGGTCTTCATTACAATTCTCATTTCAGTTTCTCAATTCACTATGACAAATTTACACAACTCTTAGCGGTATATTATCAGTAATATCCCAAGTAACATCAATCAGTGGGGGTTCCAGGGGTGGGGCAAGATCCAGGGGTGGGGCGAGATCCAGGGGTGGGGCGAGATCCAGTGGTGGGGCGAGATCCAGGGGTGGGGCGAGATCCAGGGGTGGGGAGAGATCCAGGGGTGGGGCGAGATCCAGGGGTGGGGCGAGATCCAGGGGTGGGGCGAGATCCAGGGGTGGGGCGAGATCCAGGGGTGGGGCGAGATCCAGGGGTGGGTCGGGGCCTGGACCCCCATCCCCCTTTTTTCCATTGGTGAACTCGCCCCCACCTTCAAAATTCCTGGATTCTCCACTTGGCTGATACTGGATTATCAAAAGGGGGGTGTTCACAGTGCTTTTAGGAGGAGGAAATCTTCCAATGAACATGATCTCAGGAAATAACTGATTAAGCAAGATAGGGATCTTCATCAAGCTGCATGTATCCTTAGTACCACAGAGCAAGGACTATCTTATTGTACAGATTGCATGTGAAAGTTAAGCTAATAACTACAGTAGTTCACCACTTGATCAATAAAACATAAACACTTCACATCTCTCACTGCCCTGTCACTGTGGCCTATTGATTCACAAACAATGCATAATCTATGTGTACTAACTGAATCTTTTATTCCAGATCTCTTCAATCAGATTATGTTTTATACCAATGCTTCACAGCAGAGAGACAAGCCAATGGAAGGGATATATCACTTTTTCTTGATTCTATAATTTTCATTGCACTGCAAATCTCCAGACATCATGTTTATGTTTGATGAACTTGAGTAGAATGCTTGAAAATTAAAGAACAGGATGCAATGATTTAATAGTAGGGTGGGAAAGCATATTTGTTAATTTGGACAAGTTCATAAAGTACACATTATTCTGAAAACAACGAAAATCTAAAGACATTTTCGTCAGAATGGTCCATCAATGTCATAAATGTAATTGTTTGTTTTTCTTAATTTACATGGCAGCTGTTTCCTGGAAGCAATAAGAGCTTGAAATACAGCAGTGTATGAAGAATAACCTCAACATGGTCATCCATCTTAGAAAATTGTACATGTCAGGGCTGTACGGAAACCATCACAAACTACAAACAAATACCGACATAGTGGGTGAATAATTATCGCTTGTTTACCAATCAGCTGCCTTTGATCTGGTGACTATCAGATTACCGCGTGTTAACAGTGGTATATAACCTACCTCCCATCCTTCTGTCACTTGGTTATAGCAGTTTATAACTACTTTCACACTGTGGTACAAGGTAAAACATTGTTGAACATATCAACACATCCCTTCTATTAATGACTCATACACACTTAGAAGTCCTGGGAAAGAAGGATTTATTGTCTGATATCAACCAGTTAAGTGTTATTGTCCGACAGTCATATAGTGTGAAACTAAAAAGAAAGACATCCAATGTACCTACGGCTAGAACTAACAAGTCTGATATCTAATTCAAGATCTTCAATCTTGTATGTGAAGCTTTCTCCTGGAATATCTTTGAAACTATTCAGAGAAATTTTAAGAAAAGACAAATATAGTTTTTGGAAAAACGATTTCATATTAAGGGCGAATCTTGCACTGAAGATCAATCAAGAGGGCCAAAGACCCATCAATAAGGTCTAATAAATCAAATGAACAAAACATTAACTCAAGTCCATACAAGAGATTACATGTACATAAAATTTTGAAAATGCTTCAAAAACATTTACTGTCCTTGTGCTGTCTTGACAAGAATCATATATATATACTGAAATTGAAAATGAATAGTATTTTGTTTTACTACTTTGATTATTCTAAATAAAAAAACAAATGTTTAAAGTCATGAAATGAACTTAAAGAGCCGTCAAGGATGTTGATGAACATTTCGAAAACTTTCCAAAAATCTATCTCCGTGAAATAAATACACTGAATTTTTCCCAAATTTTAAACTTAAAATAAACGGAGAAATTGCATTAATTAGTACAGGTGTTTTCCAGTCTAAATATAGATCCAGTCTATTATTTTCAAGCGCAAAGCATTATGGTCTAGCTCACACACAGTAAACAAAGACACGAAAGAATAACAAAAAATATGAGCAATGAAGGAAATCAAAATATTTAATTTTTGGCGGTTATTTATTTACCATTTCATTTAATTATGTATTTGCTACTGATATTGGAATAATTGTTTTACCCAACTAGATATTTTTCTTGAATTTTATAATTAATGAGAGTAACAATTTGTCATAATATGCTGGTCTTATCTCAATAAAAAGAACATTAAACAGGAATAATTTGTATATTCTCTGGACATTTAGAAACATTGTTAGTAAAGCAATCGTCACATTCAGTAATGTGTGACAAGGGTAACTTGCAAGAGAAGCACGTGAAGCACTTGCATCACATGGGTTGTTATGGTGACTTGCGCTAGAGACGAGCCTTCACGCTTCGGAAGCGCTTGCTGTTTGTGTAGTACGTATTACGCAAAAAAGGGGACTCTGTTTATATACGTCAGATACCCGTAGTGCGCGCTAGTCTAAGTTGTACTTCTCTTTGAAACCAAATTGCAATACATTGTCGTGATATGAAAATTATTTAACATATGCCATGTTGTAGATAAAAGATTTCTCTGGCGAATGACGTTATAAGTATATTTTCAAAAAATTTGAAACACTAACATCCTTGATGGCTCTTTAAAACAAAAAATCCCATTAAAACGAAATTGAAATTGAAAATGAAATCCACATAAGAAATGAAAATCCCCCAGTGTTAAAACACATCCATAAGATCTCTTGTAAATGTGTGACTTAACGACTACGCCCAGTTCACAGCGAGGCAGCCTGTACCTGGATCAAACAGGTTACTCTCAACACCTTCACTGGGTCAATGGAGCATTGCAGGCAGTAAATGGAGGGTTGTATACTGATAGTAAATCAATTACCTATCCTAAAGAATGTGCTGAATTTCATTACAGATATGATAAAACGATATTGGACTTTATTTTTGGACCTGTAAATGGGTTTGAGAAGACGAATATTTTTGTATGGTTCATATTATTGAATTTTGTGGTGCTTTCATTGTAAGTTATCATTTAATTAAATGTTTTGAAAAAATATAAATTAACTTCAACTATTTTCTTTCAAAAATGCTATAGGAGCTTGTTTTCTTTTGTACTTTAACACTGTCAAATGTATTGTAGAAGTTTTAACTACAAGATAACAGCAAGCCACTTGACACATATCACCCTTTAACACATCAGAACCAGTTATTCCTTAATTATTGGAATTATTCATGAGAATTTATGAGAACTTTATAGGGAAATAATCACTCTTAGTAATCCTGGAATGTTTCTGTATCAACTTGTGTAATAGTAGATCTAACTTTTATTTCCAGTGTGTAGCGAAACATCTAAGTTTGTCAGACCATAAATTGATCACGCTTATCATAAAACTTCATAAAAGGAGAGTAATTCACCACTAAAAGTCTCTTAAACCTACTGGACAAGTAAACTTTGTACACACGGACATAATCCTTATCTCCAACTGCTAACACTCGTATATTAATGCTACTTCAAAAAGTTGCACAGTCACTGACGTTATCAATGATATCTATCTGATGTAACAGTTCTACCTTTATGAAAATACAATGTGTTATATTGATATCATGTATTTCACCAACTTTGTTAATAAAACTCACTTCCTGCATATTACTGAAGAAGAGACTGAGGTTGATATCACGTGAGGCTAAAAACGTTTCATACATCGTTATTAAAACTCATTTCTTGCGCGTTACGGTGTGATATATTGAGGATTAAGGATTAAACATATCAAGAACATCTGCAGATAATTACCAAATTCTTCAAACTAGATCACCCAAAATAATTCCTTCTTTAACTTCAATTTCAATGTTATATTGTCTGAACAGCAGAGGTCAGATGAACTGATTTAGTGCATATATTTCTTAAGAAACTATAGAAACTGGAGAAAAACCTAAATTTGTAGTCAAAAGAGAGTAATAATTTGTAAAAGTACCATATCTCATCACTGGTTAAGAAGTTATGATACTTTTATTCAAATGAATTTCAATACAGCAATTTACATTCTAAAATAATTCTGGATAAAATTAATTGGTTGAGAATGAGAACCGCAAGCTGCGACCCAATATATAAACTAGTTTGTTGTCCCAACAGCTGTGTGTCAACTGCTATACAAACCAGCACAGATGGGATATATATAATATAGATGTGATATATAACATAATTCCCTGTAGATCAATATACACCAACACTGTACGACTAAGTGACACTATGTATATATACTTTCATTATGTTTATGGTCAGACAGCAAGCTGAACCCAACCCCCACTGCTACATTGTGTGCTACTGGGAGATATTGGTTTATAATCAATAACATGTAGAATTTGTATTAAAGCTAAAAGCACTTTCCATAATGGATACATTTAGTGTATGATTTTCATGCTACAACTGGAATTTATGTTTCCCTTATTGTGGCCATAACCTAATCAATTTACACTCGTTCATATAATATTTCCCTCTTGCACTGAACAAGTCCAATATAAATGTAGATCATCAATGAGAAAATGCTAGACTTCAGGTGTAATGTTATCAAACATATGATTTCCATCTACATGATATATGTTCCTCCACTTAATGCACAGTTTATAGAGTATTTATAGTGTAAGATCTCATACAGCTGGAAAGCATTAAGTAAAACTGCAAACTTTCCGAGTTTTCATCTAAACAGCAAAAATATTATATATTTTAAATTTTAAACTATGATTTTAAATCTAATGCTGTTCATCCCGTAGAACAGTAAGTGATATTGGGTTAGAATGATTATTATCTAAACTGGTATTATTTTCATTACAAAATTCACATTTTCAAAATCCTTTTTAACAAAAAGATGAGAGATTTAAAATAAAATAGATGATACTGATGACAGTATTTTTAAAAATATACATCAACCATATGATTTTATTTCTTTAGACTTCCATGTCATTTCATTTCATGCGTAATCAATGAGTTTAGTCTGAATGAGGTCTGAGACTGTATTTAAAGCTCTTATCTTATACACAGTCGTTGGGCAGAACTACCAATATCTATATAACTGTCATTGAATAGAGATGTGGCAAAACATCAAGTGAAAGGTTTACTCATACATATTTAAACAATAACAACCTTACTGCACCATAGGTTATAACAAATTCTACTTTCAATAACATTAATTCATGCAGTGAGCGGTCATTTCACTATTCTGACTGAATTAAATAACTTTGCAGTACATTTGGCTATATACACCTTTACTTAAAGGAGTTAAGGAGTTATCAATCCACCTATCACGTACATACAATAACAACTGAAGGTAGAGCACATACTCGGGGGTTGACAACCAGCGGTGATTCGTTCTGTACATGCTATGTTTACCTGACTAATCTTCAACAATATTTACAAATACATGTCGCTATTGTTAGACTCTCACTGTACTAGTTGCACTGACGGCTGGCAGTTGGCTGCATGAATTTGTATTTAACTATTTGTACTGCATTTGTCATCTACTGCGATGTTCACAAGATACTTAATTAAAATTGCTGTACATACTTTCTCTTTTATTATACAAGTTTAAAATAATGACAAGAATTCACCAGTGAATTTAGAAAGAAAAAAAACCACACACACACACATATATATATATATATATATATATATATATATATATACGTTTATATCAATTTTAACTAAATTAAACAGACTTGATTAACATTGTCTTGAATTCCTTGACAATGACCAATGTAGAATTACTTCAACAAACAAAATTTCTCATTTACACCTCATGAGAAGCACTTCAATATCTTAAACCATTGCTACATGTGCGAAGAAGCTTCAGTCAATTTTACAATCAGTTTTTTTATTGACAATACTACCAGTCATCCAAATTCTACAGCAATAAGCTGTATTGATGTAAGTGAATCACACGATCACATAAACAATCTACCCTCAATTTCACGCAGAGGAAATCCAACCACAAATATTAATATTTTTCCAGTCACATTTGTAAACCCACTCTCAACTAAATAATCCTTTTCTTATTTACAAAACTTGTTAACCAAATCCATCAGCCATTGTATATGTCAGTAATAATCGGATCATGCCGCCCTATAACCGATTTAAGACTTGCTACCCTAAGGCAACGATTAAATAAAACGAACATTCAACCAACTGTTCTGAAAATGATACAAAAACAAACCAGAGATGATTATGGGAGAATTAGATTTTATCTAACAATCGGATTTAGCAGAGAAACATACCGGGATGATTATGGGAGAATAAGGTTTATCTAACAATCGGGTTTAGCGGAGAAACATACAGAAAATGATTATGGTTGTTTCATACACTCCTCCATGATATAATTTTGAATGGTTGACTGACGATGAATCAAGTTATTACTGCTAGTATTTCCTCTGCTCAACGTGTCAGGGCAGAAGGACTATAATCTGATTGTAACATACACAAAGAGTTGCAGAGGACTGTAATTTAACATAATTGGACACAATTATTTCTGTCCTGTTATTGGGAGAGATAATTCACATAATCTTTTCCCCTAGATTAACTGATAAAATAGATTTTTTTTAAAATCTATCGATCATGAAAATCGGTATTGAACATTATGACGTTAAAATATTCCTCATTCACTTTTCTTTTAAAAACTGTGGGCCATAAAAGGATCAACTTTATTTTAATCAAAAATGTTTTTACACCATTTCACCATTCTGTTATTGAAAAGTGTACCAATATAACTGATAATAGTCTCCTATTAACACAGCTTTTCTTTTTTAAAAGAAATCTAATTTATTTACAATTGATTATTCAATAATCTTGTTCAATATGTGTTGGTTGTTACTGACTTTTCAGTTTCTTTTCTGTTTAAACATTGCACAGACACCAAAGAAGAAGAGGGTTAAAAAAAAACTTTTAAAAAATACACCAAAGTAGAAAAAGGTTTTGTAACCATTTGAGTAAACACACCACAAGATCTTAGAAAACATGTCTACAACTTTTAGTTGTACATCAAAAGAAATAGGCACACTAAAACATTTTTTTAAATTTTAAGCAACAAAGGCATATAATGTGATGGTATTTTCAAGAGTCAACATAACATCTTTCAGTTGAATTAAAAAGATTAATTGAAATGATGTAACAGAGTTTGAGATTCACACATCATAGAGCAGCACATTGGTAGCTAACGCAATGGTGTCACTTTCGGTACACATGGTTCTTATAACTTACACATATATATATATAGAGTAAGAAATATATAGCAAAGTAGATGTGGAAAATTTGCGCTTGATCTTCATGTTATCCCAATAACTGGTCAATGCCAGATTCTTCCCTTTGTTTTTGAGTTGTTCGTCATGTAAATTGTCCACTTAGAATGGCTTGCAACTGATGTTTTCAGCGGGTTAAGTGCTGATAATTACCCCATAACTCAGTCATAACACACATGTTGTTATCATAACGTGATGTTGAACTATTCCCATTTACCATAAAACAATATTTCCCCTGTAGATAAATGGGACACGTTGACGCATCGAGCTCATTTATAGAAGGAATAGTTGTCATAACTGTCCATGTAGACAAGATATTGAGCATAAAGGGTGTATTACCACACATCTCAGTTGCTAAGAGATGAAAATTTATTTTATCAAATGACATAGAACAGTATGATCTTTATGTGTAACAACATTATCAAAATCCTATGGAAAACAACCCATAAAGAACAGATAATGAGTATTGATGGAGTATAGAAAGATGAATACTCCATTATTATTAGGAAATTGCTCACAGTGACCAAGAGATAAGAGAGAGGAAATTATTTCAATCATGACTGTCGGTTGACCTCACAATAATTACCACCTCTTCTCTATAAGGTGATTAGACTCAATAAACTCTTCTAGGAGGGAACTATACTCAATAAACCCTTCTCTTCGCAGGATTACTGCAAGATAATCAATGTCAATCAAACTTGCTGATACAGCAGAACAGTGTATAACAATGTTGTTTATCTGGTGTTATTGTACACTGGTATTGATCAGTCATTGATTATTGATCAATATATACCAGTTGCTACTTACTGGGTATTAGATCTGAAGTCTGATCTCACGTCTGAGATTTTAAAGGAATCCTTTGATATATACTGTTACAAGAGTGCTCTGAGAGCATAAGAACTGGGTTCCTTATCCTCCACATAAGCACTTTAAATGTAAGGGTAATTTAATGACCTATTAAAAATAAATAAGCATGTCAAATATCGAAGGCCTTACACCAATCAATAAAAAATTATGGCTATGGTTAAGTTTCTCACAAAATGGATCCTACATCAAGGTCAAGGTCATATGGTCAAATGTTATAACCTCAGTGTGTGACATTGGAAACATCCCATTTTCAAATGCTGACAAATTAAATGTTCCTGCCAGTCTGAAATCTAAAAGTTGAGCGCTCTAAGTCAAGGGCCATAACTAAAAATATTAATCTCATCTGTCCTAAAAAAAGCACATGCAAATGACCGATGTATATCCAAAGCATGTGTAAAGTTTCAGAAACATTCATAAAAAAACTGTGGGAGGGGTTGATTTCAGAACACAAGTACCGTTTTCGGGACGGACGGGCTGCGCCACAACAAACAAAAACTTAGGTATTTGTATCACTGTAATCTAAATTATTTTTGTTGTTTCTCTACTGTCAATTCTGTTCCACTACTTATCAAGAACAACTTTTAAGACAGATACATACCAAACTTCATCTACGGTAAGTAACATGATTATTAAGTTATTAGTATGCAATAACCTTCCCTACAAACCATTAAGTAACAGTTTCATTAAAATTGAAAATATATATTTGCGTTCTGTTTTCAAATTATAATTACCGGTAGCATGATAATGTAAAACTAAGCAAACACTGTGAAAGCCAAACAGCTTTGGATTGTGCAAGAGGCCAGCAACAATTATCTCCCTTGAATTCACAAGACTAATTTTTGGATAGTATACATAAGATAATGGATATTTTTGGAATCATTAAAAAAAGTTCACTAACATGATTTGTGAAACAAATAAGTGTCAGGTACGCTAATCAGGACATAGATTTGTGATATAATTTGATTGATAGCTAATTTAATTGCATTCTGACTAATAAATGGTATTGGCTTGTATCATGTCTCTGACAACACAGACTTTGAAATTGCAGCGTAAGGATAAAGGAGTTACCTCCCTTCAATTGAAGTTTCCAAGGCAGGGTTTTCTGTGTTGTGGTGACAGATAAGCAGCTGATTACCAGTGTATGTAATAAGAATCCATGACATCTCGTAACTTTTGCTTCAAGCTGGTATCTTTTGACGATTTTCTTTAATTTTAACATTTAAATTAACAAAATAATTTGTTTTGGGCTGGCTACTTTTCAGGCTCATTTCATACCATGCTGATACACCGTGATAAGTGTTCTACACACGGGTGACCCCCTCAGAGTGACTTTATTGTTCATCAACTTAAAACGGACAGTAAAATTCTAAATTCTAAAGGAACATCCTCTTTGTGCAATATAATGTTCATCAAGCTGAATAGTTTTATAAACATGTGTGAAAAACAAATGCGAAAATGTGTAAACAGAAATGAACAGACAATTTTGTTATCTTTTCATTAAAAGAAAATGTCCTGGCTGAAGCTGCAAGAGAACTTTTTGTATAATCTTGTCACAAGTGTATGTGTGTGAAAACTATATCAACTTGGGGATGTGTGTGAATATGAATGAATGCATGGATACATGGATACAAAAGGGTATCACTCACATTATGAAAAACAACACCCTCAAAACAAAAGCAAATAATAGACACACAAAAGAATGCCAACCAATTTAAAGAAACAAACTCAGACCTACCTGCTGTTGTAGTAACTGCACTGGTGTTCGTTGTCTGAGCTGGTTTATCGCCGGACGACACAAACACTTTTGTCGTAGAGTTATCAGAGACTGTCACTTTCACTGCATTTGGCTGAGAATTTTCGGCAGGTTGGACAGGCTTTGACTTGAGGACAGATTCATTCACCTCTATCCGAGTAGTGTCTGCATCACTGTCTTTTCTTCTAGCGGTGATCTCATTCATTAGAGCGTTCTTTCCTGGGAAAGAATTATACTCAATTTTGCTTGTCTTTGTGGAGCTGTTCACAACTGTTACGTTTTGGCTTGGCTTTAAGTTAATTGACTGTTTTGGCTGATTTTCAACACTGTTCAATGCCTCTCTGCTGCTTCGTAACGTCACACGTGTGTTGGATAACGGGATATCCTGATAGTCCTCGGTAGGAGTTGCCTCCCTTGCTGAACTTGACACTGTAATTGACCTGGGTATAGAGTTTGTACGAGGACGAGAAGGAGTTAAACTTATCGAGGACAAGTTTTCTGTGGATTTGTATCGTGGAGATGGGTCGAACTTGAGAACAGTAGAAACAACATGTCTGCCAGTTGGCGTCATCTCGGAGTTGCCGTTGACAACACGATCAGTCTTCTGCTTAGAAGAAAACATAAGTCCATCTGAGACAGGTCTTTCGATTCTCATAGACTCACTTGATCGAAGTTTCACCAACCTTGGCTTGTTACTGGGTGTTACATTATTATCAGTTGTCCTTTGGAAAGCACCAAAGTTCTTAGCTAGCTGTTTAACACTTGGCAAAACCTGAAAATCTTCTTTCTCACCATTAGTTGTGCCACTGCCTGAATCAACACTATCAGTCTTATCACTCTTGATCTCACCTGCCTTTACAACACCATTACCTGTCTTCATTACAGAGTGATCTGCCTTTATAGCAGAGTTATCTCCCTTTACAACAGAGTTACTTCCCTTTAAACCAGACAGAGAGTTATCTCCCTTTACAACAGAGTTATTTGGCCTACTCCCAATATTAAGCACCTGCATTTGACTCTTAACCCGCGGAGTGCTGGATTTAGTAGTGGGTGACCGGGTGTTCAGGATGCCATTGGCTATGACGGGAGTGTAAGGTTTGGTGGAGGCATTGGAGGAGTGGTTTATATATGCACTGCTTCCTGCTTTAATGATGCGAGTTGCTGGAGGGTCTGGGTCAGGTTGAGGGGGGATATACATGGATTTGCTGCGCTGCACGTTTGTGGAGGATTTGGTAGGCGAGGGTTGATCCCCTTTAGCGGAGTTCCGTCTGCGAAGCTGCACCGATCCCGATTCCGTGCTCCCCTTCTGAAGGTTTTGCTGTTAGGCAGAAAGCAAGGACAGACATGTACAACATTGAACACGTACAACACCAACGCTAGACTACGTCATCAACTTTGTCCCATCATGCAACAGGGATTTTAATGCACAAATTTAAATTTAAACATGAATGATTGAACAGAAAGTTTGTGATAATATAAATTTTGCTTTTATACTATCATGCAATTATTTCACTTTAATTATGTTGTCCTCTTTTCATAGTGAATTTGAAATTGAAAATGTAACAATCTAACAGTTGTTAAACCCATTAAGTATTTGGAAACTTGACGATATTAAATTGCCTATCCCTATGAATGACACAATTCAAGAAGAATTGATCTTAACATAATAGCTAAGAAATACTTTTTTTGTATAATAACAACATTCCACATTGAAATACAACATCAAAGACATGCAATGCAGACGACATTGACAGCGAATGTGGGAAAGGGTAAACCTAGGATGGGAGGTGGAGAGGGGAATGAGAAGCTCCAGAGAGAGGGGCACCTGTCGAGGGCGTTCGGTTGCTGTGGGAAATAGGGTTGGATATTGTAAACGAGTGTAGACACTACAAAGAATTGCTGCACTAAAGGTTGAGAATTTCAGGTTTTAATGGCAGAATAAACCAACTTTTAAGAACAAATAAATAATGAATTTCTTTCAGCTTGCATAATTTAAAGAATTTGAATGGTCATTGTAAAATAATTTTGAAAGTGAGGTTTGTTGAGGCGATTTGGGCTTAACACCACTTTCAAGAGTATTTCACTTAAATCTTACAGCTAGTATTATAGCAGTGAGAAAGTCTGCAATACCTGTAATACTATTTAGGTTATGCATTACAGTGAAACCTGCAAGCAGTGGCTGGAACTAGTTCAGCCTTGATGCTGCTGCACTGACTTTCAATGCAACTCAAACCTTATAGAGCAAAATTCGAACCCAGGTCTCATTTTTGAAAGAATGCCAATCAAAAAGTATTAAAAACCAAACATTTTACGATTTAATTAAATCTTTTGAATTGCTAGGTGATTGTTCCTTGTATGTTATTGACAGTCAAACCTTGTTTACACAGACCATCTGCACTGTAGTATTTCAAATCTTCTCATTTCTGTGCATTTCTATGCAAAGAAAAATTTGCTTAACCACACAACTCGCTTTCAAAATTGTGTGGATAAATGGGGTCTGACTGCACATACAACATAATCACAGCTCAATAGTTGACCTCAAACAAAGATAGATAAACTAGTTATGGTATAGCGACTCAGTGATTAACGTCTTGCGCAGGTTAAATAAACTTAACGACACAATGTACTATAAAAGCTGAAATAAACACAATCATTAAACATAAGCAAATCATAAATGCAACATATACAATTACCAACATTAGTGATTTTGAATGATTTATAAAATAGATATAAAATTTAACTGGACGGAATGGAAAAAAATAAATTTCAAATTCAAATTTAAGGGATAAGTCAGGAATTCTTAAAAGAAACATGCAAAAGACTGAAAAAGAACCATGCTCGAAAATAGAATTGAAATGTTTAGAATAATTGCATGCTGAATAGATGCAAAAGTACCCTGATTATTTTAGATATACAGAGACATTTTTAAAGTTGTCAGTATAATTGGATTTATTCAGGCAACTGTTGATGCAGGGTTATGTTTCGATAGCTTTGAAAGTCGTACAAGTTGATAAAAATGTCAAAGAAAGATTTAGTTACATGATGCAGTGAATTTTTCAATGTTGACTGTGATGGCATTTCAAATATGTCTACATAACAATGAAAATGCTTTTAGCAATCATTTTGAAGTGATTTTTTAGTCAAAGCCAAATATAAGCATGTATTCGTTTTAGACACTCGTTGCTTGTGTGATCCAGTGTTAAATCAACTGAGAGTGAAAATCTTGAATGCCATATATGGAGAAATTGGAATCATTAGTTTTTGTGATACTTTACTGTTGTGCAAAAGTTAAAATTTATCAGAAAATGAAATGACAATTTATGGGCAGATTTTGAGAATCATTCAGTAATACCTTGAGCAAGTCGATGCATTTTTAAGTGTACTTCATATCCGAAATTAACGTGAGTGAAAATAATGGATAAATGTTCAGTGACCAGTAAAATACTTCCAGGCAAGTTACCACCAGGGGGTGTATCTAAAGTGATGGAGTAATGTGAGAATTAGACGGTAATCATGAAGAGAGAGAGAGAGGAAGATATCCGGGACGAGTTTTGTTCCCTGTGACATGCCAGAGCCACCAGTCTGTATGAGATGCCTACCTTACAACTTCGCATCTGTAGTCGGATATAATTGCAGGAGGTTCAACGTTATTCACTTTTCAAAACATATATCTTAAGTCAAAATAAATTAATTTCTTTCGTGTAACACTTCATAATGCATTTTTAGTTTGAATCATACTTGATGGAAATAAACATTTGCTTATTGCAATATTTGGTGTAATTTGATAGTTTGACAGAAATTAAAGAACAAAGTTTATTTAACAGTTATATGAATTAATATTCCATGACAATTTGACCCTTCATTAAACTAACTTGAGAACTGTCAAAATTTGACAACATTTATAACAGTTGCGTCTTTTTTCCTGAATTACTACAAGTTGAAAGAAAAAGTTCTAAAAGATATAAAAACAGATATCTACTTTTCTAGAGTTTACAGATAACACAAGTGCTGCAGATAGCAAATCATTAACACTAATTAAACACACTGAACACAAAACCTAACGAACTAATCGTCCAATACCTGAGCGAAACACTTCATGCTCCTGTTCATAAGGAGAGTCAGACGATTCTGCGACGCCACCATTTCCTTCGAGATGGTCTTATACTGAGACGAGTTGCGACTCTTCATCGTCTGGAGATCTCCATTCAGAGAGTTAAAATTCTCCTGTTCCCTCGCCATCTCCTTCTGTAGCGTCGAGATGCTCTCCATCAGTGTCTGGAAGTACAGAAGAAAATTAATTAAAAGTTATGTTAATCTTTACATATCGTTACCTGTACATACACAAACATATGTGTGAATATGTTTATATATATATGTACATATATATGCTCATCCCCATCATTTGTCCATCTTCTTGATAACGACATAAACAATCTGAGTCAAAACATTGCATATCATGAATAAAGAAGTTGTAATCCATACATTTCTCTCGTCTGTTAATCATCCAATTAATCTGGTATACACCAATAATTTACTATAATACGCTTTTCATTGAAATTGGAAAATGATGAATTCCAAAAGAACAATACTTCATGATATAAAGTAAATAACATATATTATTGGAAATTACAGCATATTTGATGGATATACAACTGTATTCTTTGTTGGCGACATTTCGACATTGAATCTATGTCGAAACATATATTGTCTCCATTCCTTATCACCTGAACTTCTACAATTCTAATCAAAAACGTCTACATCAATAACATGATTCCTAACACAGTGACACACAGGTTTCACAAAAGAACATAGTGATAATGATGATGCAGGCTTTCTCCCTGTAATAACACTAAGGCCCTTGAAAAAAGTGAACAAATCATGAAAGAGATGATCAGTACCCAACCATTTTACCTCAACTTCAAAGACATGTCAAGACTATGAGAGGGCTTTCCCATGAAGAGTTATCTCCCTTACACTGCTGATATCTTTCTGATTCACCAACGAAATACATATATTGGCAGACAAAACTGTGCTCTTAATTTTCAATTTGTCTGATACAAACTTGATTTTGTAATTATTTTTAACAAAACAGATGTAATCTTAATAATTGCTTTCTAGAAATATAAATGCAGAAAACATTTGGAAGCACAATTTCTTTTCAGTCATTGAGAGAACATCTATGGAAAGTCATTGAAAATAAAACCCAATTGATGAAATACCTTCAAAAGGAAAATCAGAAAAAATAGCCAGAAGAAATTAATTAAATGTAATTAATGATTATGAAACTTTGCGATAGTATGTACAACAGCATGCAGTTTAAACTATGTTGAGGTCAGAGTGACATGTCAGAAGTAAATTACAATGAAACAGATCCTGTTAATTCAAAGTATTAAATTTACTGTAAAAAAAATTAATTTTACGTCCTAAAAAAGAATATTTGCTTAGTGTGGTGAGGTAAGGTGAGTTGGTGTTTAACGTCGCTTTCAAGATTAATTCACTTATGGCAGGGAGAAAGCCCGCAACGCCATGTGGCTATGCATTGCGGTGAAACCTACGAGCAGCGGCTGGAACTAGCGAACCATGGGTGGTACTACGCTGAAATTCAGTGTAGCATTGCACCCAAACCTTACTGCGTGTAGAACAGTTCTCTACTGCAGACAAAGTTACCGTGCCCCTTTCAGGATTCGAACCCCGGACCTTGGAACGCGCTTTGAAGCGAAATGTTCCAGAAAATCTTGTCCATCATCACAGGCGCATCACTGTACTTGCACCATCTTAATATAATCCTGTTTTCATCCAAACAAACATTGTTTATATACAATCTCGAGCACAAAGCATCAATCCCAAACAATGTTGAGAGAAACAACAAACAAAGAGCAACAAAACTACAATCTCTGTCGTAAAATATTTACGCAGTTGCTAAGACTTTCTGTGTGTATTTTCATGTTTGCTTGGGTGTTGTTTATCGGGGGCAGTGTATAAGACTCGGACTAGAGACTTCTGCCTACCAGCGTGTTGACACGAGGTCCCATTCCCTCCCGCGACAAAAGGTTAGCTCCAACTTGAGTATTTACAACATTTACTTAGACCGGACACGTCAAATATGGGCTGTTTACCTCAAGTGACCCACAGCCAGGGAAGGTGTGTTTTACGGTATACGCGGTAATTAATCACGGATACAGAACCTCAAGGTTTGATCTCAATCAGAGGAAAATTAATTCTGGAGTATTTAATGACTTTCAAGTATATGTTCAGTTTATAAATATCATAAGAAATCTGACTTTATTCAGAAAGAAAACTCACAATAAATGAAATCAAATGTCAGTGTTTGAAATAAGGCCTGTCAGACAAGAGATGGGAACTTTTTAAGGTTTTTCTTCAATTTTGCCATTTAAATAGAAAATATATATATATATATATATATATATATATCTTTTGTGCTGGCTACTTTTCGAGCTAATTTCATATTCTGCATAGGCATAACCATTATAAAATGAACCCTTACTTGGATGCATTTTCATTGCAAATTACCTCTTCAGGAAAGATCTTGACAGTCATGTTTGATGTTATTAACTCCCTCTATCATTTTTATCATTTAAACTGTATTTGCAGAATTAGCCATTCCTCAGTGGCCAAATTACAGGAATCAGTACCACGTCCACAGAGCCCCTTAGGTTAAGGTGACCACAACTCAATGTTAGGACACCCTTGTGGTCTAAGGGGGGTTGTGCAAGTGGGTCCAGAACTTGCTGACTAAGGGAGTATTTCAGGATGGGCCTGGAGCTGCTATTCCAGGATTTGATTGCATCCTACCTGGAGTAGATGATATGGAAGAAAATTAATTAACAGGTAAAGGTTTGAGTAGAAGTGAAAAGTTCACAAAGAAACTTTTGCAAGAAAATATTTCAAGTACCGAATTGAGACTAGAACAATTAGCTCTCTGTTCCCCTCACACCAAGGTCTTCTTCGTCTCTACCTGGTGAACTCAGATACAGGTGGCACATTCACACCTTCAACATCAACGACCCAAATCTTTGAACCTTTGTGGTAACAATAGGTGGGACACAGAGATCAAACTTGTCAAATATTTCAGAAATATTCTTGAAAACTGAAAATATGATATAACAAGGGATTTGTATGCTTCATATAGAATTTAGAGAGAACATGAAGTGTTCTGGAGAAAGAACGCCACGTTGTTGAGAAATAAGAAGGGGATGTTAAAGAATGAAGAACTTGTATAGTGTTACATCACATTTAGGGCCTGGTCTGTGGTCTAGAGTTGTATGGTCTATTGTTTTTGTTTGAAGCTTTTCTAAAAAAAATTCATTTAATTCAAAACAAATATTTCATGAGCTGATAAAACCTAGTTGCATCAACTAAATTCCAGTTTTACTGGTTTTATTCATATCTACATTTATTTTCAAATTAGTTTCAACAATTACAAACAACCAAGATATACACATCAGACCAGGGGGCCATTCCACTAACTGATCTTAGCCATAAAATCAATCATAAGCCTATCTTCTATCATTGGCTAAGATTGATCTTAGGGCTAAGATCAGTTTGTGGAACAGTACCCAGGTACTAACTACAAACTAAGCACGACATGGAGCTGATAAGCTAACAAATATTCAATATAGGCTGCAGTAGGGTCTGATTTTAGAATGGATTTTTCTTTACTTCCACGTGGATGAATTTCTCCACCTGCTCAGCTCATGTACTACTTGTAACAGTCAGCACAATTGACATTGTGATTTGACATATAAGATGACAATTTCCTTCTATACTGGACCAAATTATTCAAGGGATATTTGAATTTTTAAAATTGATATCTTATCAGTATGTCAATGATTAAATGCATTGTCAATATAATAATAAAATTGATACATATTCCTAATTATGTTTTTCAAGTAGAAGTTAACCACTTTGTTTCATAATAAAAGAAACACTATAGCACAGATTTACCTACTGCCATTGTATTCTGAGTCGCCAATTTATAGGATTAAGAGCCCGTCAACAATTAACAAACTGAGGGATTTGACTCAGGTTAAAGATAACAGGATCCACGGGTAAAAGAAATTCCAAATTTAGATGAATGAAAATCAACATTTTAGAAATTACAAATTACAATCAACAGCTGGTAATTAAGGAAAACATATATCGTAAGCAGATATACTGCATAACACTTCACGCATTAAAAACACATTGCAAGCAGACTAACATTAGACCAATCAATTTTGAGAAATTATGTAACAATTTCAGTTTTTTAATGATGATCAGACCGACAACAGCTTTGAAGAGATAGCAATATCAATTGAAAAATACCAAAGTAATATCAAGAATGACAGTAACCATGGCAACAGCAGCATCTGCTACATGGGACTGATGAATGTTCGTTAGACGGAGAATTGTCATATTGACCAATAATTGTTGGGGTAATGTCTGTCCTGTCGGCTTCCTGGTCTCCATACAACAGTTGCTAGGAAACACGTAGAATTAAAGAGACAGTCTTATCAGCTGGAAAAAGTTGAATTTTCTAACATTTTAAGGTAAACATAGATGGTCAATAATGAATATTATACCAAAAACATGATACTTAATATATAGAATATTTTGCTTAAAGTGTTTAAAAGGTTTTTTTTTCACAACAAATTTAATTAAACACTTAAAAGATTTATTACGAACTGAAATAAGGAACGACGAAAGGGTGGAATTTGAATTATTTCTGATTCCTTTCTATAATCCCTGTAAACAAGAATTATACCTTTATTAGAATTACCTGTTATAACAAAAACCCTGTACAAAGCAGTATGTTTTTTGAGAGATTTATTCAATAACAGCGAGGCTAGAGAATGTCACAATATCCAACATCAATACACACCAGCAGGTTACATTACCATGACTCATAGTCACCGACCCACACTGTCTGAATCCAGGCATTATCATCATAACTCTCCGCTTACAGGCATGTTATACTCTGTATTCAACAGTTATTACAGGTCAGGCAGTAAATATGTAAATGTTACAGGTCATGAAATACGACCTCGGAGGTCAAAGTGTCTAGTGTTTCACTCTTGATGTGGTCACGGAATAATCCGCATTACCTGGTTCGGTCAATATTATTGTGACAAGAATAATATTTCTTCATAAGAGATAAAACATCTCTTCCACAAAATGGTTTCATGAATGTAATAGAGAAGCCTTCGTAGGTATAGTGAAAGGGGACTAGACAGGATATCTAGCCCAAATAAAAGGTGTCCGAGCACTAACTTGTCTCAAGTTTAGGATATCCAATATTCTAACTTAAAGAGCTAATAACTCAATCAATTTGAGTTAAAATAACTTGAATAAAAAAATACCAAATCATTTTTTTAAATAATCTGACATTTCAGTCATAGGTAAGTATATCTCTGTAAGCATAATTTAAAATGCTAATTTTACAAAATGTCTCCAAATTGTCCTCAAATTCTGAAACTGAACAATCTTGAGTGGTCAGCCCATATTTTGTTGTTCACTTTGTATTGCAGTGAAACCTGCAAGCTTGGGCTGGAAAAGTAAACTTTGGGTGGTAATGCATTGAGTACCAATGAACCATTGCAATGAAGCCTCACAAATGAAGAACACAACTTGTCTCAAGTTTAGGATATCCTAAATTCTAACTTAAAGAGCTAATAACTCGATCAATTTGAGTTAGAATACCTTGAATAAAAAAATACCAAATCATTTTTTAAATAATCTGACATTTCATAAGTTTATCTCTGTAAGCATAATTTAAAATGTTTACAAAATGTCTCCAAATTGTCTGAAACTTCTGAACAATCTGGTGTGGCAAAAGTCCCACAGACTTCAGCCCATATTTTGTTGTTCACTATGTATTGCAGTGAAACCTGCAAGCTTGGGCTGGAAAAAGTAAACCTTGGGTGGTAATGCATTGAGTACCAAACAACCATTGCACTAAACCTTAACAAATGAAGAAAGTTCAGTTACAAGACAACAGATGACTGGGTTTCATGACAAGGTTTTATACACTAACACCACCAATATGGACTATAATATACAATAGGTCCATTCAACGTGTTATGAAAAACATTCCACCCTAGAAGCGACTGATTATGGGAAACTAAGGACCTGTCAAACTTAATCCTAATTTAAGTAATTTGTCTTTCTCCAATGAATGTCGTTATTTCACGTGACTGGAGGCCGAATTATAACTTGAACTGATAAACAAGCAATAAACGTCTCAATAAAGTTGGAGTATGACAAGGTAATCCTGCTTAAGTTGTGGGTTTGTAGTTTGAAGTGCTGAACCGAACTACTTATGTAATACAACATGAGTTATTCATATCAGGGTGTGATTTCGCATTTATGAAACTGCACTGGTAATGAATTATTTGTAACTTTGTGGGCATTCTATGAATATATATTGTTTTATTTATAAAAAGTTGTAAAATTAGTATAAACATAGCGTTTTCCTAAAAACAAAACAAAATGGCAGATAATGAAATATTGAAACCTCCAGTTAACTAGGTGACAATGACCCAGAAAACAGCATAATTTTGCATACTTTTGTTTTGTGTCGCCATCTGCATATCACATGAATAATCAATATTAAATTATTTAGAGAAATTCATTTATATTAACATATGTTGCATTTTTAGTGACTAAATGTCTAACCAACTTAAACACTTAACCAAAAACAATAATCCAAACCACTTTGGACGTTTGGATTTATTCTAGTTACTAAGCCATTTATTGATATAATTATCAAGTCATCTTTTCATTTATTATCAAAGTAACCAAATTACTGGACACAATAATCAGACACAAAGTAAGACTGTCCAGTGAGCTGCTTCAGAGTTGTGTGTACACAAGCATCCCTTGGACAGGTAAGGTCGTCAAAATGTCAGGTCAAAGGGCACATACCTGAACCACACCTGTGACCTGGCACACCTGTACAAGTGTCGTCTCTACTCTAATTACCTCAAACTGTTGCTGTTTCCGTGACAAATTTTATTCTAGATTAATAGCATACACAATTAAAAGAGACATTTTTAAAAATGAATTAGTTTATTCTGACCAAGTCTTCTTTGCATGAATCATTCTTATGTGGGTTAAGAGAAAAACTTTAAATTTCTGAGATAATTACAGGTATTATTATCATTTATTGACATAGAATTAACGAAAAATATATTTTTATTTTACAATTACCCGCCACAGTTACAACAATTAGAACCAGTTATTATTGTTAATTTACTAGAATATTCATGATAAAATAACTAATGATAAAATATAGAAATTCCACTACAATGAAAACAATTCCTAACTTGAAAAGATTGTTCCTTACACCCAAATTCTAGAACAAACCAAAACATTTCATTGATAATTATTATTTTATACTTACACTATTAATGTTTAAATTCCATACCAGAAGTAAAAAATTGTTTTGACACATGGGTTCATGTGACCTAAGTGTAGTAAATGAGAAAACATATTTACATTATTGTTTTGGCATCATTGACAATGTTGGTGCTATTGAAAGTAAATACAGACACCTGACGCACAAGGAAACATGAGATGATAGGTTATAAACAGCTCTTCACTTTAGTGTTGATTTATGAAATATTTGTCCTGCAACTACTCAAAACATCTGCCTAAACAATTAAACATTTAACTTGCAAAGAAAGCAAGTGATACACAACCAAATTAATTATAGAAATAAACACCACGGTTTGGGATCTGATGACGTGAAACAAAGTGTACGTATTAGTTTCTGTATACGTACACACGGTCCATATATACCGTAACACCATTCTAACCCTGTACTTATTAAAGTCGTTCTTTGAAGATGTTGCCCCTTGGTTTTCTGTATGTTTGGATGGTACACCCCCCTCTTGAATTAACTCTGTATTTGTTTGTTGCCAAACATTCCAACATTTCTTAATTTTTGGATTATTCCTGTCAATTGACAACACAGTATATTCTGGCACTAATCGATTCAGCAAAATGTTATTACCAAACTCTTAATAATGTAATAACTCCGAAAAGATTCAGCACAACCAAAATCCTAAATTGTAAATCAGAACTTCAAGATTTTTTCTCTTGACAAAAAATCTTGGTATATAACCTCACGAAGATGACAACTTTCTCTCTCCAATGTCTATATCTAGTCTACTCCAGTGTCTATTTCTAGTCTACCCCACACAAAGAGACTATTATGAGATTCCCAGTTAAGCAGTGAGACCTGTGAAATGGGACATCAAATTACAAGCGTGGCAGAACAGCACTTTTGATTTTCTGCTTCATTTGGTTCTCTCAATACTTCAGACAGATAAAAAGACGTCTAGTAGTTCGTCTTCTACATACAGAAAATCTGTCTTTAATCGACAAAGGGTCTTATTTCAGCGACTAGCTTGTTGTGTGTGTGATATAAAGTCTGCCAATGACAACATGATGTGCGATGGACTTTGAATTTGAGAACAGATGGCACTTTATACTGTATGAATGCACTGAAATTTCACGCAGTAGCACTTTTGCTGAATGCAAATTTTCATGAAAGGTGAAAATTATTCTTAAAAGTTTATGCAAAATTAAAGCAAGAAATTCTTGTCTATGTCACTGTCTAATGCTTATGTAGCATTGAATACATACACACACAATGAATATATACAACCCTTTCATCTGTACTATCTACATATATTTATATACACACGATGAACAAATAAAATGTAACTTACTGCGTTACCTTTGTCAAGCTCCTCTGTGTTACATTCAGACAAGGTGCATAAGGAAGCAATTACACATAAATCAAGTTCACTTACTTTTAGTGACATTTCTTTGATGTTTTTGTCAAACTCCTCATCACTGCATTTAGACAGCTGTTTAACCGACACCACCTCCGCAGTCATCTGCAACATCAACAACATCTTGATAAAAATCATCAGTGCAACCATCATCAGTAAAATAAGCATCATATCATCATTTAAAATAGTAAATATAGATATATAATATCTATGCAGCTGATCAAGCTATTATTGTTATATTTCATAATTTCAACACTGTTCTATTTGGGATCACACTATCTACAATAGTTCAAATAGTAACTTTTTTAGGTATTATCCATTGCATGATCAAAGCTACACCTTGAGTGTTTTAACCTGCAATGGACTCAATCAGAAAAAAAGACATCTTTCACTATTAGAGTTACAGCATATATAATCAGTGACAGATCCGGGGTGGGGTTCATTGGTTAGTAATACAATAAATAAAATTATAAATACAAAATCATCACATTTCAAACCATCAAATAAATGTTTTATCTATTTATTATTTGAAAACTTCTTCTGTATGGAGAGTTGAAATTCACTATTGCCATGTATATAAGTGTATACTATAAGTGTATACAGTATCTCATAAATCACAATCAAACAGTGTTAACCTGACCCAAGCCAAGGGTTACTATGAACACCTCTTCACACCTTACCCATTATCGTATGATCTACATTCTCAATATCACACTCTGTAATGGTATACACCACAATCAACTCTATACTCCAAGATTTGCC
This sequence comes from Gibbula magus, assembly GCA_936450465.1. Taxonomy (NCBI): domain Eukaryota; kingdom Metazoa; phylum Mollusca; class Gastropoda; order Trochida; family Trochidae; genus Gibbula; species Gibbula magus. The sequence continues at coordinate 75,205,918 of OW388296.1, read as the reverse complement.
TGTCATGGGCCCATTTTTCGATGCAATGTTCGTCAGAAACGAATGAACACCCCGGATAAGGTTGTCGAATCCAATCAGACTTCATTAACACGGGGTTAATTGGTTAATTTCCACTCAAACAAGCTTCACAATAAGAGATAATCCGGAATTCAGTGCCCACAAACAGAGGCCCCTGTCTGTACACACAGTCGAGAGACATTTAGCGCTTGGTGTAATGGGCTGTTAAAACAGTGTCTCGCAATCAGAGCCTGTGAACCAATTGACGAACTACATACGTAACCTGCCATGTTTGCTCTGTGTTAAAGGCTAACATTTTTTGCCGAAAGTAAAACTGAACTTTAACGAAATGTGCAATTTTGAGGTTAGTGCGTTATTTGCGAGGAGAAAAACATATTTGAAGGATTACATAATCAAACATTCTTGTCAAAGACTAAGAAAGTGATAAAAACATTGGAAAGGAATAAATTCTAAATCTGAAAAGGTTTGTTTAATGAACCTAACTAGAACTTCACAAATGCCTTTCTCTTTTCACGTTGTATTGAGAATTTCACTAACTCCATCTCCCTCCTCACTTGTATATGCTTACTATTTCATAAAGGAGTAAAAATACAACAGTGTATAATACGCTTGAAGACTAGCCAGTGAAAATATATTTTTGTCAGTTCTAATGGCAGAAGAACGTCAGAAAGTTACCAGCCTATAGCAAAAGCTGCCAGGTTCTGGACCCTTCACAAAGAACTTAAGTTACCTAAACGCAATTATAAAGATTGGGAGTTAAGATAAACCTTAGTAAAGGTTGCTTTGTGTAAGGGGGCCCATGACAAACAGACACTCACTGCATATATGTACAGATATGTATGTGCTTATATTTTCATTAAGGGGTAAAAATACAACAGAGTATAATAAGCTTGAAGACTAGCTAGTCTGAAAGTATAATTTTGTCAATTTAAATGGTAGAAAAACCTCAAAACGTTACCAGCCTAGATCAAAATCTACCAGCTTCCAAGCTTTCAAAATACTTTACTTAATACACTAGACACAAGTAATGGTTTTATACAATAAAGAGGTTGCAATCCAGAAATCTTGCTTACCTATGTTCAACAATGCAAACTTGACAACGTTCCAACAACTAGTGGTAAAAAATCTTGACTATAAATAAAACAAAAGACACAGACCATCATCATATTTCACAAGTTCAAAGATAACCTACATCTCAACAAGTGCACATGCGGAGAACATCAAAACAACTCATGAATCAACCCACATTTTTGGACAAAACATCACAAGTGTACCAAGTCAACCCACAAAAACTCCTCAACCACAGCCCTGAATAACTACCGAGGAAAAAGTCTGCTAGCGTGTAGGAGCAAAGTGGGAAATCAGATGCAAATATGTTGATCTTCAGCTTAGTCCACATATTAGGAAACAGTCAAATCTGCGCCTCAAAGCCAATAAAGATTATAAGGATGTAAAGCGGTTGACTTTTGCCGACTTTAAAACATCAACAAACACTGTCCTCGTCCGGCTAGGAAGTTTCAACACAGGTTTGTTTGGTCGAGTCAGTAGTGAGGGAAATATTACCAAGTTAAAACCAAGTTGTCCTACAAACTGTTTTTAAGTTTGTTGAATAGTGTGTCGAAATAAATTCAAAATCATTGTATTTTGTATATACTTTTAAGTATACTTGTTGAGTGATCATTATAAAATTTCAATTTTCAGAAAAGTCATATTTCAGTGATGTAAATGATCCCAAAAAGGGACTAATTATTCTATTGTGATGAATAAATTGATGTAATACTTGCATTTTATTACAACAGACAGCACATAACTGACAAAATAATTTGGTTACTGATTAATACATATTTGCATATTTGCTTTCCTAGCATCAATCTGAATGCTTGTTCTACAAATCTTCTGTTGGAATAATATAAGTTGTATGCTTCTCACGAGGGTAATACGGTCTCATGTACCATCTTTGTACCAGTGTTGCCCGAGTCTTCAGGCGAGGGGTGATTACTGTGTAATATTACCGTATTACATCTCGACTGAAATGTTAAAAGTCGTAAAACGCATTACTACAAGCTTTTAAATGCCTTAAAACGAGTTGTTCTTTGTTTAATTGAGTGTGAAAGCAATGCAATATAAGATTTGTTTCCAAACAAAGCAGATGCTATTGGAAAAATTAGCCTGTAATTAATAGACCCGTAAACAGCTGATCAAACTGTTCAAAACTCTGTACACCGCGTGCGTCATTTTATAACGTCATCTGACCATAATGCGACACCTCCTCTCAGCTAGGAGCAGTTACTATGGTAGCGGGGTACATAAAATTTGCACACCGTGAGATTGACGGGGTACATAGGAAAAATGTAACGACCGTTAGCCAATCAGAAACGAGTATTTTACTGTAAGGAAATAAAATGATCAATGATCAACTCATTCACTGGTTAAACCCACTGTCAAAGTTAGAATAATGATCAATGACCAACTCATTTACTGGTTAAACCCACTGTCAAAGTTAGAATAATGATCAATGATCAACTCATTCACTGGTTAAACCCACTGTCAAAGTTAGAATAATGATCAATGATCAACTCATTCACTGGTTAAACCCACTGTCAAAGTTAGAATAATGATCAATGACCAACTCATTCACTGGTTAAACCCACTGTCAAAGTTAGAATAATGATCAATGACCAACTCATTCACTGGTTAAACCCACTGTCAAAGTTAGAATAATGATCAATGATCAACTCATTCACTGGTTGAAACCCACTGTCAAAGTTAGAATAATGATCAATGATCAACTCATTCACTGGTTAAACCCACTGTCAAAGTTAGAATAATGATCAATGATCAACTCATTCACTGGTTAAACCCACTGTCAAAGTTAGAATAATGATAAATGACCAACTCATTCACTGGTTAAACCCACTGTCAAAGTTAGAATAATGATCAATGACCAACTCATTCACTGGTTAAACCCACTGTCAAAGTTAGAATAATGATAAATGACCAACTCATTCACTGGTTAAACCCACTGTCAAAGTTAGAATAATGATCAATGATCAACTCATTCACTGGTTAAACCCACTGTCAAAGTTAGAATAATGATCAATGACCAACTCATTCACTGGTTAAACCCACTGTCAAAGTTAGAATAATGATCAATGATCAACTCATTCACTGGTTAAACCCACTGTCAAAGTTAGAATAATGATCAATGATCAACTCATTCACTGGTTAAACCCACTGTCAAAGTTAGAATAAAGATCAATGATCAACTCATTCACTGGTTAAACCAACTGTCAAAGTTAGAATAATGATCAATGATCAACTCATTCACTGGTTAAACCCACTGTCAAAGTTAGAATAATGATCAATGATCAACTCATTCACTGGTTAAACCCACTGTCAAAGTTAGAATAATGATCAATGATCAACTCATTCACTGGTTAAACCCACTGTCAAAATTAGAATAATGATCAATGATCAACTCATTCACTGGTTAAACCCACTGTCAAAGTTAGAATAATGATCAATGATCAACTCATTCACTGGTTAAACCCACTGTCAAAATTAGAATAATGATCAATGATCGACTCATTCACTGGTTAAACCCACTGTCAAAGTTAGAATAATGATCAATGATCAACAGGCTAGATACAAATGCACTATTAATTTGTCATGTACACATCCTATTCAGCGGTTAAAATCCACTGTCAAGGTTAGAAGGCTATAGCTTGCCGAGAATGTTCACTACATAGCACAGCGTTATATTCATCATGTTTATGACCATCTGCATTAACCATAAATCTCATTCACATAAAGTAAAGCAACTCCCCAAAGAACCCATGAAATTCAGAATAATCAAAGATCAATAAAACCAATCAATCATGTTATACACGTAATCAGTGTCATCAGTCACAATGAAATATTCAAATTTGGCGTGAACTTCATGTAAAATTCATGAGGACACTCTCCATATACAATCAGCAGTTCACCAGACCACAACAAGTAATGCTCTGGCAGGGATAGGGTCTGTGGAGGGGAAAACATGGCTCCGAGGTCTTTTGCTCTAAGGAAACCTAAAAGGAGGGTATATAAGTTATTCTTAGAGCAGAAGACAAAAGAGTGTTTTCTTAGAGCAGAAGACAAAAGAGCAGTGTTTTCTCTGAATTGTAAACCATCATATGTAAAAATGTTCCCAAATCCTTTGCTATATCCTGACCCTGAAGGTCTTCTTTGAGCAGAAGAACGAGGAACAGTGTTTTCTCCAAATTATAAACCGTTATACGTCAACATTCTCATTTGATCATATTTTATTCCCAAATCCTGCAATATAAGGAGTTTGTCTCCCTGACTATGGCAATGTTGAGGCGAGGTGATGAATAACCTCATACTGGTTTATTCTCAAGAAATAACACATAGAAGATTGTTCCAAGAAAAGAAGTGACCTACAAAAAATTAGGAAAAATCCGACCTAGGTTTATGAGACAGGGGACATGATGGAAGGTTGGACCGAGAGCAAATTCGAGGGTTGTAGACTGAAATAAGATTAAAAAGATACAGTATTCAGTTGGCACTGCTCAACAAAGATCTTTGTGTGAAAAATATGTTACCAATAATGCAGGACACAAAACAACACAAGGGTCTGATGAGCCTATAAACACTGCACACATCATCTAAAATACCTGCTTATAAAAAAAGTTTACTTTGTCGCAATTTGTGAGTATAACACCCCGTGTGAACGTGTACGCCAGGGCAATATTCCCAGAAGGGAAATGTACGCTCCCCAATGCTGGCGGTAACTTTCGTGTTGTCTGTTGTTAGTAGAATTTTATTAAATATCTCATGATATATACACTTTTAAGCAGAGATATTTCATGCTGTTAATGAGCATTCGATACATTATACGTATACCAACTTTCAATCATCAATTCATTGCATAGAGTTATCTGCTGAGACATTTGGACACTGCCGTCAGTGCTACACGTGTGAATTTCGGATTTCAGTCAAAAATACTCTGACACCAACTGATCCAAATGTTTTAAAGTTCTAACATACTTTTCTATGACCTATTATCAGTAATCCTGCGAAATATAAAGACTGGACAGTTCACCGTTTAGGAGCATTTCTGGTTTAAAGATTACATGGTCATAAAAGCAGTGTACACTTCCAAGACCCAACAACATTTCTTTAGTGTACGCTCTCAATTTATCTTGGTGTCCACTCCCAAGAGCGTAGTTTATTATTGAAAAATGAATGATTACATGTTTCCATTTCATAATGCTCAATTATTTACAGGGTATGTGTCTGTGAGTGAGGTTTATGTGGCTGTCGGGGCAGGTTGGGTCGATTTTAAAATATTCGTCTTTCGCATTTTACGAACTTATGCTAAAATATTTGTGGAAACTTTAAGTCCCGATTTGTAGTTTGCGATGTAAAGAAAGTACGTAAACCAATTTTAATTATTTTCTGTCAATGTACTTACATTACAACAAAAATAAGTTTTACTGACCCAACCTGCCACGGTTTCCCCTAAGTTTCATACATATATATTAATGCATATTTTTTTTTTCATTTGTGTCCCCCTAAATTCAATACGAGGACTGGAAGCCGATAAAAAAAAGTGCAAAAAAAATACCCCGATAGGTCCCTTTGATTAAACAGATATTGCTGAATAGAGAATATCGTCCAAGTGTCTTCAGATATCATATATATCAACACGAGTTGACAGGTCCATATATTTCTGGTCTCATGGTAACCTCTGAAATATACGGGGGTAAAATCAACAAGCATGTTTTTTTTTTAGATAATTGAATTTAACAAACTAAAAAACAAATAAATTAAAAGCATTTGTCCTTTTATAGGATATAAACAAACATGTCAAGAGACTTGCCACCTTTCGTGACAAAAACAATGAACATAAATAAACAGAAAATGTCAGATCACAATTCCTACAGCCATGTCAAGGATTGTAGATAGTTCACCATTCTGTGAATCAAATAAAACGTGTAAAATTGAACAAACAGCGACTGGAACGAACATACTGCGCAGTCGGTACACTTGAACGGTTTCATCTGTGCATATGTGTTCATGTGACCATGGTAGTCACTCTTGCTCATACATATCTGCATAGGTTGCATCCTTCTCGTGCTTCTCTCGTATGTGAGATCTTAAAGGATTGATGCAATGACATATGGTCAAATCGGATTCATTAAAATGTGATGTTAATTTGACAATTGCTCGATTTTAAATTTATGAAATCGGTCCATAAATTACTTATACACAGCTTTTTTTAAAAAAAACGCCTAATTTAGGATTGGCGACCAGAATGAAAGTCTGCGGGGGTGTGGCCCCTGAAGGGATAACTTCTGTGTCGTCACGTGAGTAATCTAATTATTGGTGATAGTCATAATTCAACGTAATTTCGCAACATTTTGATCGTTAATTTCACAAAGAAATCTTCAATAAACCAACTTAAATTTCCCATATATCGAATGTTTTGATATCAAACTAGGTAATTCCGCAGATGACAATTAACATGTCTTTTTGGCGGTGTAATTCACCTCATAAATTCATTTAGCGGCAGTGATAATCATCATTAATTAATTAACGAGGCTTGGCGAGTAGCTGTCTAGCCGGCCCCGTCTGTCGCTTCATTCACGCCTCAGTGAGCATTTTCATAATGAATCGCCCAACTAATTGCGGTAGTGTTAAAATGTGTGAATTAAAATCGTCTTAATTATCAATTGCATGTGTCGATTTTATGCTCAATTGATTCCGATATACAATATACGTAGAGGTAATCATCTGTCATTCTTGAGAAAAATGCATTTCATCATCATCATAATCATCATCATATCCAGTTTATTTGTTGATCAGGCCAGAATTAATCCTCTAAAGAGGGTGTGGCCTGACTGTCTGGTCTCGATCGAAGTCTTCCTCTCCATTCCTGTCTACTGTGAGGGTTGGTGGATTCCATTTTCAGGGTTTTCCTGTCACGTTTCACAAGTTCTTCCCAAGATAGCTTAGGCCTGCCGGAGGTTCTTTCTGATGGTATCCTCATTTGTCTCACTTGAGCTATCCAGCCATTACTGCGCTCTACGTGTCCCAACCAACGGAGCCTGCTCTTCCGCATGACGTCTGTGATGTTTTTCAGATTGACCTGTGCTAGGAGGGATTCAAACGGGATGTTGTCTTCAGGTTTTGTTAGACACATCCATCTGACCATAGCTCTGTCATTGCGCTGTAGCTTCTTCAGTGTGTTAGCTGAAACAGCCCATGTTTCGGAGCCGTACAATAGCACACTTCTGACACAGGCGGAGTATACATGACCTCTTGTAGCCTTTGGTAGGTGCTTGTTTGTCAGGATTGGTAGCAGCTCTCTAAACTTCTTCCAGGCAGATCTGCATCGTGTTGCTGCAGCGAGTTCACAGCCTCCACCTGCTGAGAGCGTATCTCCAAGGTAACAAAAGTCGGTCACTACATCGAGCTTGTCATCCCCGATATCGACCTCCGTGTGTGGTCTGCCATCTATTGGTCTTGCCGCTCCTGTGCATCGTGCACATTTGAAGTTTGGATCTTCTTGCAATGCGCCCCTTATGCCACTACACTTCTTGTGGACCCAACCTAAACACTGAGTACAGCGGATTGAATTTCTGCCCGTTCCACTCAGACATACTACACAAGGGTGTTTTCCTGCTTTCCGCATCAAGTCCAGGTTGGGGCCAGCAATCATGATCTTGGTCTTATCCATATTGACCCTCAGACCTTTCTCCTCCATGCCACTCTTCCACCTAGTCAGTCGTTCTTTGAGTGCTTCGAGCGAAGTGTCAATGATCCCGAGGTCGTCGGCATACAGGAGTTCCCATGGGCAACTGGTTCGGAACTCTGATGAAAGTGCTTCAAGGACAATGATGAAAAGTAGTGGGCTTAGGACTGATCCTTGGTGGACACCCACTTGGACATCAAAGTCCTCACTGTAACTGTTGCCGACTCTTACTCGACTACGTACATTGGTGTACATAGACTTCACCAGTTGGACTATCCACTCGTTCACACCTAACTTTCGCAAAGCCCACCAGATGACTTCTCTAGCGACGCAGTCGAAAGCTTTCTCCAGATCTACAAATGCCATGTACAGTGGTTTCTGTGCTGCTAGATGTTTCTCCATGACTTGGCGAATAATGAAGATTGCATCAGTGGTACCCCTACCGGGGATGAAGCCGAATTGCATATCATCAATCTGTATTTGTTGTCTGATTAGTTGTTCAGCAACTCTTTCCAAGACTTTCATTACTTGATCGATAAGCTTGAGTCCACGGTAGTTCCCTCTGTTTAATGCATCCCCTTTCCCTTTGTATAGACTGACTATGAAGCTTTCTTCCCATTCCGCAGGTATGCATCCTTCTCTGATGATGGCTTCGATCAGTTCATGCACCTGACTTGCCCCTAGTTCACCGGTTGGTTTGAGCATCTCGGCAACTATACCAGATGGTCCTGCTGTTTTTCCGGTTTTCATCTTGTTGATGGCTTTAGTGATCATTTCTTGTGTGATAGGGATACTAGGACCCTCTACTGGAGGCTCATGTGACAAGTTGAAAGGATTCCAAGGAAATTCAACATTCAGTAAGCGTTCGTAGTGCTGTTTCCATGACTTCTTTTTGGCCTCATCGTCCAGTGACAGTTCACCATCATCATTTCTGATAGGTTTTTCACCCATGACATCTTGATTGTCATTACGCATTTGTTTTGCAAGCTTGTATATTTCACTGGACTTGGGGTTTATGGTACTGAAGGTGTCTTTCTCGGCCTCTGTCTTTGCGTGGTGTACAGCGGCTTTGGCTGCTCGCTTGGAATCGTTGTATGCTTCCCTAGAGCCACCAGCTTTCCATGCTTTGTAGCACTGTCTCTTCTGCCTTACGGCTAGGTCAACATCCTGATTCCACCACCAGGTCTGTTTCTTCCATTTGTGCTTGGATGACACTCCGCACACATCAGCCGCTGCATCCTTCAACCCATCTTTGAGCCTCTTCCACTGTTCTTCAACACCAACTGCAGCTGTATCTCTGTTTTTCCTCGTGAATCTATCAGCTAATTCTGCTTGGACACTTGGTTCCTTCAGCTTCCACAGCTTTATGCGTGGTGTAAACTTGTGTTTACATTTGTGAGGAGGTTCTACCTTGAGGTTACAGATTAGCATGTTGTGTTGTGTGGCACACTCTTCACCAAGGATGACTCTGACGTTGGTGACATGTTTCCTAAAGCTTCGCCGGAAGAGTATGTAGTCTATCTGGGTCATGGCTCCTCCTGACTGGTATGTGACTAGATGTTTCGGCCTCTTCTCAAACCCTGAGTTTCCAATCACCATCAGATCTTTAAATTGTAGACAGAACTGTAGGTACGAGCAAAATTGCCGCATAATGTGCGGCTTCTCTTGACCTTCTGAGGCGTTGAAGTTAACGGAGGTTCAGCTTTATCGGTTATTTCTTCAATGTGGTTTGAAGCTTTCATCAGCAAGTGTCCATTTAACACAAATATGACACGCATATGTGGGTTACAAACGGTTAATCTGTAGAAAAGTTCTCAAATTACCTAGTTGGAAGCGTACAAAAAATTGCTATGACGTGAGTTGAGAGCGGACACTTGCGTGAATTGGAAGCGGACACCATGCGACCACGTGGCGGGATGAAAATCTGTAATTTTCTTCACAGTCCAGAAACGCATTGACTTCAAATTTTACAGATACTCTCATCAATACCCTTAAAACTTGCTGTTTCAGTATCAGCTCTAAATAAAGTGTAATTATTATGCACGGATGAAAAATTGTGAGTGACTGTCGGATTTCCTGGCCAAGACGTCGTAGATTTTCATACGTAGAAAAATAACCAGGGCATACAATCAGCTGCAATCTGGTATGATAGATTATGGATATCCACTATTTTACAGCATGGAAGGATTTTGGATAATTGTATCTATGAAGATCAGTAATATAAAAAAGGTAACACTGATTGATGAAAACGAAAGTTACCGCCAGCATTGGGGAGCGTACATTTCCCTTGTGGGAATATTGCGTACACGTTCACACGGCGTGTATAAGTAAGCTAAGAAAACCTGGCAGTACATTTTTGAATTTACAAATGGTGAGCATTAATTTGAAATTAACTGAATGAGAAGAGGGATAAGAGATAAGCTGGGTTGGTTTTGGTTTGATGTGTTTACTGAGGAATGCATGACATCAGGGAAGATAACGGTCTGACACAATAAAAATCATGCATTAAAAACTATAATACAACATCTTTCTTTTCCTCTTAACACTGCAGAAATTCTGTAATTGAATGAAACAATTTCTGTATCAGTAAGTTGTTTCACCAGTAACAAACCATAGCGCTCTACAAGAAGAATCTGTTTTCAATTCCCTGTGCAATATACATCATAATTTATGGATGGTTCTCTTAATGCAAATTACAAGACATACCACCTAATATCCAGTTTGTTTCATCTGTTGTAAGTGGTTGCATATCTGTACAGAGCGAGTATAAGTCGAGGAATATGACAAGCCCCTTACTGAATCATGTGTCATCTGATCCCAGAGAAGTTAACTCCTTGCATGCTGAAGGCAAACAATGCTGCCAAGCATGTATCAATGTTTGGGGTAGTTAAAGAGGGGTAAAGTTTGTAAGTTACCACATGTTTAAGCCTGGAATAACTGGTCATGGTTGTGTCTGGCGCTTATCTGTTTGGTGCTGCTTAAACACTATATCAACTAAAATGTGATGCTCTTTTGCTGTCACATTGAAAGTGAATACCAAAGACAACTTCATAGAATCAACAAGAGAATTAGTGAGCACAGCTCACTCATGATACCCCCGCTTTTAACATTGGTAAAAAAGAAATGTTTGAAAATAGCAAAAGGGCATCAATGTTTAAACTTTTGTATGAACAGACCATTATATATAAGTATAATTAAAGCAGAGTAAGTATTACACTTGTAAGCATGTTTTAGAAGTAAAAGTCGAAAAATTTGAAAAATGTCATTAAATATGCAAATGAGGGTATGAAACATACAAATATGCAAATGAGGGTATGAAATATAAAAATGACAGATGTACACATCAGTGGTTTCGTAACATTTGAACAATAAGTGTCTGAGTTATGAGTGGAACAAAAAGTGTGAATGGCGAGGATGAAAAACGGAGAAAAGTTGCATAAATTATGCAAATGAGGGTATGAAATATACAAAAGGCAGATGTACACATCATGGTGATTGTTCATATCAAGTTTCTTAACATTTGGACAACTGCTTTCAGAGTTATGAGTGGAACAAAAAGTGTGAATGGTTAAGTCGAAAACGGAGAATATTTGCATAAATTATGCAAATGAGGGTATGAAACACACAAAAGGCAGATGTACACATCGTGATGATTATATGTATCAAGTTACAAGACATTTGAACGATTACTATTTGAGTTATGAGTGGAACAAAACCTGAATGGCAAAGTCGAAAAACGGAGAAAATTTGCATAAATTATGCAAATTAGAGTACAAAACATACAAAAGGCAGATGTACACATCATGGTGATTGTACATATCAAGTTTCGTAAAATTTGAGCAACTGGTTTCAGAGTTATGAGCGGAACAAAAAGTGTGAATGGTTATAAGTCGAAAACGGAGAATATTTGCATAAATTATGCAAATGAGGGTATGAAACATACAAAAGGCAGATGTATACATCGTGATGATTATATGTATGAAGTTACAAGACATTTGAACAATTAGTACTTGAGTTATGAGTGGAACAAAAACTGTGAATGGCAAAGTCGAAAAACGGAGAAAATTTGAACAAATTATGCAAATTAGGGTACGAAACATACAAAAGGCAGATGTACACATCATGGTGATTGTACATATCAAGTTTCGTAAAATTTGAGCAACTGGTTTCAGAATTATGAGCGGAACAAAAACCGGACGGACGCACGGACGGACGCACGGACGCACGGACGGACGTGCTGACCGCTATATACCCCCGACTACTTCGTAGCGGGGGTATAAAAATAATCACCAACATACAATATGTGCAGCCTTTGGTCTGGCTCTGGGTAAAAGAACAATTGTCCTAGTTGTGCACATGGCTTCTTGATTTTCTGTTACTACAGTTTAAGAGAACAGATGCCCTTGAAATGCTTGGAATTATATTAGGGGGGGACTTAGTTATTAATACAATGTAATACAATGCATGCAATGCCTACCCACAATACAAACTGTAAACATATTAACCTCATAACAAGTTAGCAACTGTCCTGTGTTTATGTGCGCACATGCTTCCACCAAGCGCCCCTCTCCTCCTACCTGTGGTAGATTGTTTACCTGTGGAGCACCTGTTCACACCTGGTGTATATAAGATAGCTGTACATGCTTTGAACACATGTTTACATTAAATATTACGATCGAAGGCTCTTGATGTTACAGCCTAACCTTGGTAACTGACACAAATACCCTTTCAAACTGACTTGACGAGGGTCTTGTCCACACTATGGACCTCAAGGTACCAACATTATCAAATCTGTATGATAGATACCTGCATGTGCTTTCTATACATGTTTACATTAAATATTACAATCTAAGGCTCTTGATGCTACAGCCTAACACTTATAACTGACACAAAAACCCTTTTAAAATGATTTGTCAGGGGTTGTGATATTACCATATGAGGTTATGTTCATCTATCAAATAGAATCTGTACCCAACACTATCAGATGTGTGTAGAAACTCGTACAATCTTTATTCACATGTTTACATTAAATGTGACAAGCGTTGCGCTTTGATATTACCCGAGGTGTACAATAAAGGTTGATGTTACGAGACAGGGTTATGTAAACCGGTCTATATGGATATAGACGACAGGTGTACCACACAGGTAGGACAGGTGAGCCAGACAGAGCTCAGGTGAACAGGTAGAACTTCTTTGTACCCACCTATAGCTAGAGTTACAGGTACACTAACTAGATGATTTTACAGAACTGGGATGATTTAAAGTATCACTGATTAACTTGCAATAATAGATAATCAGATACACAAGATGAAAGTACATATGAGGTTTAAATACACCAACAACGCAGTGTTCAGGTCCACAGACAGACCTGCCCTTAACTCCACATGGCTTGCCTTACACTATCATACTGCTCTGGGGCTGGATTAACCTACATATTTTTATTTCATTTTTAACTGCAATGATCTCAGATAACTCGATGTTTCAGACTCTAAAACGTAAGGGGGAATGAAGTACATGTCTCCATTTATAGGTCTCAGGCACTGGCACTCAGAAAGATTTAGGATACTTTGTCATCATTTATGGAAGATGCATTGTAATATGGCCCATGGTCTTAATATACAGAATATAACTGTCTCTTCCTCTGAAACCATTATCCAAATATTATTCAACTGAATTCTTATTCAAATCAGAAGGGTAACATTATCGTTTTGTTGTCTTTAGTTTTTGATAAATACTTCAGTATTGCAAATCACAATAAGCAAATTCTAAATAGCCTGTTGTCAACATGTTTGTTGACATTGCCACCCATGGTTCGCTAGTTTCAGTCGATGCTGGCAGGTTTCACCCCAATGCATAGACACATGGCGTTGCAGGCTTTCTCCCTGCCATAATTCTAGCAGTCGTGATATAAGTGAAATACTCTTAAAGGCGACGTTAAACTCACCAACTCACTGGTAAAACAGAATCTATAATATATTTCATCATCATATTTTAATAGAACTATCAACTAGACTGTTCAGGACTCATTAGCGATACTTACAATTTGATATTATCTTGACTTATTCTGATAACATGCTAACAGATCACTGATAACAGTAAGACGTGTATCAATATCACAAATAACACTGATAACGTACCAGTAACATGTTAATATGAAACTTATAGCACACTACTGGCGGAATAAACATAACAGTTTGGTTCCAATTTAAATTTTATATCAGTCTCTCTCAAAACAGTGAACTATTTCACCAATATTTTTTACAAGGGGACACAAGACAAGTAATTTTGTAATAAAAAATATGTTCTTTTGGTAGAGAAATACACAAAACATTTCAGTAAATGGATTACAATTATTTTACCTGGATTGACAGTATTGAAGATAATTTGTTGTTGGTACATGGCCCTTGCTTACCATGGCAACATTAACAAATATCAATTAATATATGAAATAAACAAAGCTTCACCTGTTGAACAGAGGACATTTTACAAGGCTCAGACAAGATAAACTTTAACCTTATCGAAACTGGAAGATTTGGACTACATACACAGGGCCGGAACCCAAGGGAGAAGCCAGTATTGCTGTGTGTTGTGAAGGACAAGCTAGATAGAAAGTAAGTTAGATAGTTAATAAGTTGCTGACATGACAACACTATGTCACTGGTTCACCACATACCAGGGAGATTTACACTGAGAGTGGCCCATCTGTCACCAACCCCTTCTGTCTCTTAGAAATGTATTTAGAGTTGGTCTCATAAAGATCAATTAGAAATTGAAGATTAACTGGTATGTTACCTAAATATATTAGACCTGATAATGAAGAAAAGAGGTGAGTGGAGTGAGTGAGAGAAAGGGGAAAGAGAGAAGGGGAGGAAGGGGGAGAGAGAAAGGGGGGGGGGGGGGGGGGGAGAGAGAGAGAAGGGGAGGAGGAAGGGGGAGAGAGAGGGGGGGAGGAAGGGAGGAGGAAGGGGGAGAGAGAAAGGGGGGGGGAAGAGAGAGAGAGAGAGAGAGAGAGAGAGAGAGAGAGAGAGAGAGAGAGAGAGAGAGAGAGAGAGAGAGAGAGAGAGAGAGAGGGAGAGAGAGAAGGGCGCAGGGTTTAAAGGGGAGAAGATTTACACAAGAGAAGGCCCGAGTCTAGGTGAGGTGGACAGTGCACACAGGGCTGCTAATCTGTCCTGTCAGAGTGGTCGATCTTCTGGTTAGTCTTGTCAGGTCTGTCACAGTCTCTTTACTGCTTGTTTCAGCGTCAGTCCCCTTAGTCCCCAGACTGGATCCGAGTTTCAAGAATACTGTTTCCAAGCCATGTACTCAAACTTGAAAATGGACAGTTGAATTTCTTAATTGTATCTGGAAGATATTTATATCTGCATATCAGGAGCCTACGAAACATTCTTAATCTTTAAAATAAAACACAATGCTTTTCTTGATTTTATTTTCAAGAAAGCTATAGACTTGCTAAAGATTGTTATACTGTATAAAAGAATCCTTAATAACAGTCACTATGCAAGGCTACGCAGGAGACTCTACTCAAGAATGAAGGGTATGTCATTAATGATTTAAGTAACTTTTGAGACAATTTTATTCAAATGAAAACATCTAAAAATGCGTCCTTTTCATTTGAAACAGTTTAGAAACTGAAACTCACTTTTTAACAATGAATCTCGTACTATTCCAGTCGACAGGATTCTAGAAGTCGCTGTGTTGTTTATTTTCAGCACATTCCCGTAGGTTAATAGCTGATCTCATTTCACTCAAATTGCAGCTAATAATAATTCCCAAAATTGCTTGATCACTGTTTATAAATATTCATAATTCTATTTCCATTCAAAGCTATTTTTCTAACAAAGATCCTTTTGACATCGACATACACCTATAATTTATACTGTCTCAATATTTTTATTACCTACTCGTCCTAAATGTCAGGTCAAATTAGCACAACAATGTTCAAAGCCATTTCATGGTTGGACGGAGGCCATCTTCTTACTGTAGCCGTCATAACACCATATTTACAGGGCCATCCCACATCTAACTGCCCCGTTTCGCTTCAGGAGAAGGTATTATCAGTCGTATGTTGTCATTACCACAGTTAGTTAACCTCTTGGAATGTGGTCCTACAAAGGTGAGCTTCTCCGTATTGACAAGCAAGCTCCCTGCACCACTGGTCACAGCAAACACTGTGAGGAGTACATCAAACAAGGATCATATTTTGTTACAATAATATGTCCCTGGACTAGTGTTAGTACAGTAACCCACTCACACTTTATGACTTGGTGTTTGTGCCGAGGGTCCTCCATCACATAACGACCATCCCTCCATGCAATACAGGAGCTGAAGTGTCACTTGCGAACATTTAAGAGGTCGGTATCAGTGAGTTAGACAACAGAAGTCGTCATTCATCACAATAAAGATGATGCTTACTACCATAATATAGTTTCTATTTGAGAAAAACATTTTTTTTATTGCCCATCATATGTAAATACATGATTTATGAAATTATCCTGTTAAATTGGAAAAAAATTGTTAGTCAATAACAACAAAAATCCCTCGGCAAGGTATAACTCGCGCCATCTCTGACTAATTTAGACCTTGCCGCATTTCCGTAAGTTTTCTGTGCTAGCGAATCAGAGCTCACTATGCAGTTCAGGTGCAGCATGCTGCAATGTTAGCACAGGAAAGTTCAGGAAATGCAACAAGTCTTGAATTAGCCAGAGATGGAGATTGGTAAGAGTTATGCCTTGTGGAGCGATGTTGATTACACCACAACCTTTAAGAAACATAACATTACCAGGAAACAGGATTTTCTTGATAATGACTTCTGTAAAGACACACAGTAAAGAAGCTATCTAGCTTGTTTCCTATGTACCAAACATCTAAATGCCAATCTCAGACTTGATCACATGAAGATGACTACACGAAATGTTTTAACCCTACCATGTGATAAACCAAACACTTCCAACAATGGACAAGATGAATCAGTTGTATTTGATATGGTTCTAATTAATAGGAGACAAGTGTTGAATATGAACATTTTTGCATAATTATTTCAGAAAGATAGAAAAGCACTTTATTGTGGAACAGGACACCACCATAAGATAATTCAACATAATATTAACCCTTACGTTGCGTATATATATTTTACCCTTTTTAGCCCCTGTGGCGGAATTTACAGGCTCGCAGCTCGCAGCAGTAGTTTGAGCTTAGGCACTAACGAGCTCTGCTGGCGGAATTTCCAGGCGGCGATTCCGGTACCGTTTTTACGAAATATACCGCATCTACATGGCGATTACGGGCTATATACGGGCGTTGAATACAAATTCAAGTCGCGGAACCCGTACACAAATGGTTGCTTTATACCCGCATCTTCGAATTATTTTTTTACGATTTTTCTTTACTTTTCTATTACTTTGTAAAGATTGTCTTTAATTCGGGCCTTATAACATCATGAATTTGGAGCGCGCTACTGAAATTTTTATATGGACTTGAAGACCAGATGTTTGTCTTTACAATGATATAAAAAATATTAGAATGCGACCTATGGTTATAATTCTATTGTCATCTAAAGTTTGTCTTTATTTCCAGCTTCATGAAATCAAAACTCCTGAGCGCGCATATTGCGAAATTTATATGTGCTTGTAGATAGTTTATTCCTCTTTACAATGACATAAAAATTATTAGAATACGACTTATGGTTCAGAAAATATAACCAACCAAAGGAGAGTGACGCTACCCCGACAGTACCACGTGAATGGTCCCGACGCGCACCAATTTACTGGCACTGCTTGGTCCCCCCGGGACTGTGCTAATTACAGTACCGTTACCTCCTCGAGACCTCCTCGAGACCTCCTCGAGGGTGCCAGAGCCGAGCGCGCGTGGAACTAATGGGTACTAATGAGCACAGCATACACTAATCACCGCGGCGAACGCAATACATGTTGCGCGGTGTAAAGTTTGTCTTTATTTCCAGCTTTATAAAATCGTAAATTATTTCGCGCGCATGCGAAACACGTATGTACTTGAAGACAATTTATTCCTCTTTACAATGATATAAAACTTATTGGAATACGTCAAATGGTTCGCAATATATGAAGAGCGTAAGGAAGGCACCCCCAGTACTTAGAAAATTCATTTTTGAAAAACTAACTTTTTGCGACATCTGGCGCATCATTTGCCGCATGTTTATTTTTCGCTGCGCATATACATATGATACATGGAATTGAAGACAATTTATTGCTCTTTACGATGATGTAAAAAGAAAAAAAATGCGCAACTTTGTTCGGAAGCTATAGCGTGCCAAATGAAGGTACCCTCGGTACTTTGAGGCAACTTTTTGACTATCGCGCATATCGGGGCACGTGCCGCAACTTTAGTTTTTCGTGCGCATGTATAAATTTTATATTGAATCAAAGCCGAATCTTTCCTCTTTACCCCATGTAAGTTTTATGAAAATCGGCCACCCGGTTCAGCATTTATGGGTGTTTTTTTATGATGCGGTTCTGGCTGAACTTCCAATGAAAGCTCGCATTCACTTTCTCTGTCTCTTTGATAAAATAAAGAATATTTTATTTGCAATGACATGTATTACAATGAAATTACAATGCATTTATGTACAAATATACACAATATTTACCTGCGGTTGTGCGCAGAACAGCTTTAGGGACCTAACAAGGTATGTATATAATGTGTATATACTAGTCCACACTTCGGCTCTCTTTACTTTCAATTTTCTTCTTCTTCATTCCCTTCTTCATTTCTTTCTTTTTCCGTGGCAGTGATGTAAGCCCTGGAATAGTCAGTGGCGGTGTGGTACAGTTTGAAGCATGGTGCGGCGCACAGAGAAACATTACAATCTGTACATTCATAAGAAGACTCTCTGCCTACTCGTTTTTTCTTCCTTGCTGGCCCATTGCCTTCTTCAATCTGTTTTGCGAGGACGGCGCGTTTTGCCTTAGAGCATACCACACACATCCTTGTGACGTTTTTCTTCCTTCCGACAGGCTCAATCTTCGTCGGAAAGTGACGTCCATGAAGACGAGTGACACTCTCGTCGCTCGTGCTCGGCCGACCACGGGGACGTCTGCAAAGTGATGGAACTTGTTCCTTGTCCGCAAATGTTACTATATGTTGCGCCAAAGCCTTCCTGTATTCCCGACTTGTTTTTAGAGGTTTATCTTTGCTATATTCTTTATAAACGATGTAAGAGTTCAACATGGCAACGTTGAGAACGTGAAACCAAACCCGTTTCCACCACTTCAGGGTCTTCACTCGGAACGGCGTGTACGACAACATCTGGTCGGCCCGATCAACACCTCCCATGTACTTGTTGTACGTTGTTACAATGCGCGGCTTGAGAACTGGTTCCCCTGTTGCCCGGTTCTTCTTCCCTGTTTGTTCAAGTTGTGTATCTTCAACAGTAGACATGAGAAGCACTGATTTTCTATCTTCGTAGCGAAGAACGAGTAGGCCATGGTTGTGAGAAACTGTCATGTCCCCTTGCTTGGCTTTCTTTTTAGGTTTCTTGACTGAATCAGGAAGTCCCTTTCGATTGGCTCTCAACGTCCCCGTGGCACCTATTCCCCGCTCCCACAAATTTATGTACAGATTTGTGGACGAATAGTAGTTGTCCATAAAGATGTGATGCCCCTGTCCAACGTAGTCGTTCACCAAGTCCATGACTACATCATAAGTTTTGCCACCTTCAGAAACCGGTTCATTCGTTTTTCCAGTGTAGAGTTTGAACTTGCAAACGTATCCGTTGTGCGAGTCACACAACATGAAAGCCTTTATCCCATACTTCTTAGGCTTGTCGGGAAGATAAACTTTGAAAGATAAGTTACCTTTCCAGGGCACCATGCCCTCGTCGACTGAAATGTTTTGATGCGGTTTATACACTCTTGAAAAACGGTGAACTATCCGGTTATACAAGTGTCCCAGTTTATTTATTGGTGAAAAGCACGGGGTGTTACGGCCCGGCATCCTCCTGTTGTCAGCCAAGTGTAGGTAGGTTATAAGAAGCCAAAACCTGTCTCGGGGCATGCACTTGGCGAAGAAAGGCGTTGAGGTAACATCACTTGTTGACCAGTAATCAGCAAAGTTTCTCTGCACAACCAATGACATGGCAATTGTCATGGCTACAAATACCTTCATCTCTTCTGCATTAGTGTCTTGCCACTGTTGCATTCTTGAACGGGGTCTTAGAATTTTGTCCTCCATTGCTTGTTTGAAATATCTATTGGTTTCCGTTGCCATATCCTCATAGTCATCATTATGTATAAACAAATTGAAAAAGTCAATAGGTTCAGGGTTCTCAGGAAGTTCTATGAACTGGCGCAACCCAGTTTGACCAGTGAAAGGCAAGTTTACACGTGGCCGCGGACCATCCACCCACTCATCAAACGTCTGTGAATTATCATGATTATATTGTGGTATTTCGGCAAACTCCTCCTCAAAACCACTAAAGTCTTCTTCGGTGGAATTACCGGCGGCTAGAATCTTTCTGGCAATCTCTGTCTCTATATCACTCAGAGCATCTGTGTCACCATGTTCACTATCTATTACAGTGTCCCGATCATATGCATCATCACTGTCTAAACCACTGCTACCATCACTGTCAGTTGACTCCATATCAGAGGCTTCATCAGCATGGATCTCGTTGATGAAGTCGTCGTCGCTTGTAACGGCTTCAAAGCTGCGTGTCCTAGTATGCAACGTCCTAGGCCGTCGCAGGGCCTTGCGTCCACGTCCGCGCAGCATTCTGCTTCAACCTGTAAATGATTGAAAATGCGTTAGATGTATGCAACATATAACATGTGATTAGAGACAATAAACATACAGAGATAATGAATGTGAGCTTCATGGACGTTCATTTGCCAGTTTCAGAACCTCCCGGCGCATCTAGGACGACTGCGCCGCAAGCGCCGACGGCGCCGACGGCTTCTGACATCGCGCCGATTTTTCCGACGCATATGTCAAACGGACCATTTTCTGATTTCCTCGGCGACGTGTAGCACCGGGCGCGAGGCCCGGAAAATAAACTACTATGTCAGGGAAGCTCGGGTTGTCAGTTGCCGAATGACTTCTCTTTTCGAGAAGCAGAGCATCCAAGGAGCGGTCTCTCGAGGCGGAGCCCGGACCCATGGGAGCATACTCCCATGCTCTCCGGGAATTCCCGTCCCCGTCTTCCGCGGCGGACCCCGGATTCAATCGCGGGACAGGTTTCCCATGTTCTCTTTTGAGAACGAGAGACTCCGAGGAACAATCCTATGGGACGAACCCCGGATTCTATTGGGAATGGGTTCCCATGCCCTCTCGACATATATAGCAGAAACCTTCATACCTCGGAATGACACGAACCTTTATTTCAAAGTAGAAACAAAAAAATAATTTGCACAAAAAGTTTGGGGGGTGGCGACCAAAAGCGGGGGGGTCCGCGCACCCCCCGGTAGATATTTATACTTGTGGGTCGGTCCCGAAGATGACGGACCACGCCCATGTTCATGGGAATTTTTTCTCATTATGTCATGGCGAATCCCGTCGGAAATTCCCCTGCTCACGAAAAAACTAATACCTAAAAAAGTAATTGTGATACAAAAGAACTTTGGTAATAAAAGTGGTGAGGAATCAAATTCTCCATCTGCTCAGTTCAGTCCGCTACACATATAAATAATTCTTCAAATCTTATTGAATGAAACGTCTTTTATTCAATAATGTAAAAGATAAAATAATAAATTCAATTCAAATGGTTTGGAAAGGTGCGCCCTCGCATTTGAATTTTAGAAATAAAAACCTTTCGCAAATGGCATCAGTAACAAAAATGTTCACGCATTTTTAGAAACTCCGAAAAGTGAAATATTTTCCTGAGAAAATATTCCCACGAAAAGGCTTTTCCCCGAGCGGCTGGTCCCGTACTCAAATATATTTTCACTTTTATGTTATAATTTTTTTTCCAAAACTGGAAACAAAATTCCGTCATGACAGTTGTTCATCGTTTATAAAGCTCTATATTTGCGTATCAAAAGAACAGTATTTTAGTTATATATTATCATACTTCTTCACTTATGCGTACATCAATATTGCGGCTCTTCGCGCATGCATAGTTCTTCCCAAAAACATGCGCATTATATCTGGAATTAAAGACAATGTTTTTCTCTTTACAATGATGTAAAAATTATAAAAATCGGACTTGCGGTTCAAAAGTTATGAAGTGCGAAAATTATACCTTTTGGCGCGGCGCTTTGCGCATGCAGAGTTCTTCTCGAAAACATGCGCATTATACATGGAATTGAAGACAATGTTTTTCTCTTTACAATGATGTAAAAATTATAAAAATCGGACTTGCGGTTCACAAGTTATAAAGCCCGTAATGATGGTATATGCTAAGAGCGCCACTTATTCAAAGCCGAATATCACCTTCTGCGCGACACCTGGCGCATCAAAAGTTATTGCCGAAAATACACGTATTTTATATGGAATTGAAGACAATTCTTTTATCTATATACTGATAAAAAATTTATGAAAATATCCCAAGTAGTTTCTTAGAAATAGAGCGCCGAGGCATGTTGGGGTAAATGCGCCACATGTATCAAAATTCAAAAGTGCGAAAGTCGGCTATCTCTGTGCGATTGCTGTATTTTCAGTTATGTTAGCGCAATTGCGATTTTTATATGGGAATAAAGGCCATTCTTTCCTCTTTATTTTGGTATAAAAAAAAATGAAAACAACCAATTGGTTCATATGATACGAAGTGCGAGAGAAAGGTAGCTTATCGCAATATCTTCCCGTAATTAGAAGCTATCTGCCCATGTGGCGAGATGCGAGACAGATAAGCATAGGCTATCTGCCCATGTGGCGGGATGCGAGACAGATAAGCCTGTACGGGCCTATCTCACCCCGGGGCAGTGCAGACACTTAGGTGCTAATTAGCCGCCGGGCAGTGTAGCCATCGGAGCGAAGCAGGACAAAATTGGCCTTTTGTAAAGCTAATTATCGATGCGTTACGGGTCAACAATGCACACGCAAATTGGTGTGAATTTTGCTGGACGTTCTGACCAGACACTGAAGAAAGTTTTATTCTCATTGCGGGCTGCGAGGCATAAATACAGCCATTCTCATGCAGCGAGTCGCGGAAACAATCGACTCGGGACCCGGTATGGAGGCTAGCCCAGTACATAGACAGGCGTGAATTCTTCTAAGTAAGCGATCCGGGATCCGTACTGGAGTACCTACGAATCGCTTATAGCCCGCCCGGATTATTCCGTCGCCCGCATGTTAAGGGTTAACAGTCAGAGTCAAAATTACAAAAGATTTTAATTTCAATTCATATCTCAGTAAGCCAAGAACTGTAAAATTGGAAATCATATGCCCACTTCAAACCATTTTTTACATATCTTTCAACACATCTTGATAGACTAGGGGTATATTGTGCAACAGAAACCCACCATGGAATAAACCAACATCTATCTACAGTCCATGTGCTCCAACCAGATGAAAAACCTGTTCTCCATTCACATCTCAGCAACTCACGTCGAGAAAGGTCGGAAACCAACGGAGCGAGACATTGTGCCCAGGCGGCGTGACAATAGATCAATTAGTTCTCGTACCTATGTGATATCTACATTGAGGACACCGAGAAGTTTGATTGTCCCCCCAAGAAGTCGATTGTCCCTCCAAGGGGGTCGATTGTCCCCCCAAGGCAGAAATGTACGACTGAAGTCTTCCCCAGTCACCTGAGACTGATACTGACATTAACTTCTATCTCCATGATTAACTTCTTCATCCAGGCTAGAGATATCCACGCCTCTTATTGAATTATCAAAAAGCATTTTGATACATTTTGGAATTTCTCAGAAATATTGAATGAACATCTTTACCCATCCAAAAATACAAATTAACCTTTCTTTCAAAAAGATAACAAAGAACCTTAAAACTGTTTTTGATATAACGGGTAAGTGATAGAGCGATGCATGCAATTAAGCACATCTTCTTTCAACTCGAGAAAAAGTTTTATACTCTCAATCACTTTAGATTGTTTCAATTTTACTGCAGTAATGGTTTGGTAATCTAAGATTTCCTTTAAAATTATTATTGGGTAAAAAATAGTTTATATTGTGGCAATGTTTGTCTCCAAATATGCAATTACTTTTAAGTTTAATTTAATCCTTAGGTAAAAATGTACTTGTGTGGTCTGCATGGTCCCATTTCTTGCTGATTGTCTCCCCATGTACACCTCATCTCCCACCAGGGGGCAGCAGCACTTTGTCTGATTGACAGTGATCATTAATTGTGCCCCAGGTCCCTTGTTTAGATTCATGTAGATCACAGCTTGGAACATGTGCTATTTTCCACACGACTGATCTCACTCTTGCCACTTACACAAGTATATTCTGATGTTATTTCATGTCCTCCAGCTTTAATTGAAGTAGGTATGGTGCCTGGCTGGCCTTGAGTGATTGGCGGTTTACTGAAGATGATGTGCAAGGAATTTTCTGTATTAAGTCATTTTGATTTGACGTTTGAGTTTGATTTGATATTATTGAAATGTCTAAATCGTTATTGTTCTTTTAAAGAAAAATTTGAACAGACTTGGTCATGCAGTAGTAGATAGAGCTGTCCAGAAAGTCAGTGTTCAAATTCAAGCCATGTCATGCCATAATATAGTAAAGATGGGAGTTGCTGCTTTACTGTTAGGCGGTAGCTATCTTGAGGATAGAACACAACCAAACTAGTAGGGGTGCAACTATGCAGGTAGGTCACGATACCATACATATCTCGATACAGCTGCCATGATTCGATATGTATCGCGATAAGAAAGTGTTAAAACTCCTTTTGAATCATTTGAAAATGAGTAATTGAATTATTCAAAATAAAAACAGTATTACATAGAAGCTCATTTAGTATACCATTTTTTCTAATTTGTAAAAGTAACAACATTCATTTGACAGTAAAAATGTTTTAAAAAGTATTTATTTATAAAATATCACCAATTTATTAAATATTGAAAAGAAGCCTATGAGAAATTTGATTTCTAGAAACAGAAGCTTCTATTCAATATTTAATAAAATCGCAACATTTTCAAAATAAATACTTTTTTCAGAGTCCAAGTGTTAGACTACTAAGCAAGTATACACCCTGGTCAATCCATCTACACGTAAGACAGGCAACTGGCTGGCCTGTTTGTTTGCAGAGATGAGCGAAATGCTGGGCAGGACTTGAGACGTCGAGCCAAGTAGATGAAACATTCCGACCAAATGAGACGTGCATACAAAACATGCCTTCTAAGACCCCCACCTCCTGATCCACAAACATCAATGGTGTCACAACCTATTGCCCATCTCAAAATGTGCCTTAACCCGGGTCAATTATAATTTTCACAAGACAGACATATAAAAAAAGGTTCCATCTAAGAATCTATACCATAATCTTTCTTCCATCATTATCAACCAAACATGCAGAGACTTCATCAATAAAAATGTCAACGATGGACACAAAAAGAATGGGATTCCAAGAAATGTGCAATATATTTATCTCATCAATACTTTGAAAGATATTTTCAGATATAATGTTTTACTGACGTCCTCTTGAGATGACCCTCGGAATATTTGCAGCCCTAAATGTCAGGTGGGTCTCGGTTTAGCCGATCCTTGACAGAATTCTTCGAGAATTTTTCACCTACTTGACATTATCTTGGGTCGTCTCCTCTTGATCAATGCTACATATGACAAACAAATGTCCATTGAATAGTTGTAACTTGAATATGTATGCTCTTCCTCGAGGCAACTCTTTTATTGCAAAACCAATTATTGAATATGGATGGGTCAAGATTGAACAAATTCTGTGAATACTGGCAACAATATCTTAGGATAAATCACAGTAGAATGCACAGACAACAAGTAAGAAGTTTTTAATATATCCTTGCTTTATTTTCACAAATTTCTAAAATTGAAATTTATATTGCAGTAAATATGTTCATCATATTTATGAAAATAGAATTCAGTGAGCTGATAGTGATAGTGAATTTTACTTCAAGAACTTCAACAAAAAAAAATTCACTAAACGACATTTCTTCGTTTAAAAAAGATGTTTCCTTGTTATAACAATAATGATCATAGAGTTAAAAAAATAAATAAAATTAATGTATATCTACATAGAAACATTGTAATCTTAAACAGGGGGTCATTTATGCAACCCAAAATTAATTATCAACACAGAGTGACGAGCCTGAAATTTCAATTAGCGTTCTTCTCTCTGCCATGTGCACCAAACTTTTGCCATAGAAATAGATCTTTCATCAAAAGTCCTAAATCAGACTTATATCTAATTTAATGCAAAACAAACGGTCATAACATCCCAATGTCAACTCTAATACAGGTGTTACCAGCAGTTTCAAGGCCGGTTTGTTTACATGCAGACCTCAGATCACATGACAGTCACATGACCTGAATCAATCACTCCAGTGTTCTTGAGTACCTGCTCCACACACAGCCATGTGTTATGATTCACTATAGATCGACCAGTCAATATGTCCCGGTGTTACGCTGCAATATCATCCAGCCCAGCAGGAAATCTTTACAATCTCTCCACAACTGATTTCCTTGGAAAGTCAAATAATTTCATGCTAGCCTTACCTATGGGCTGATGTTTAAACAGGTAATGATTGAGGGGTTCAATACGGAACTCAAATATTCATTCAACTATTATGTGAAGAAAATGTTTATATTTGATGATTGGAAAAGTCATTGCAGCCGTGGATTCGATTCTTTGATGAGCAATTAAGCAAAATGAGGCAAAAATTAAGTAAATTTGAAATGAATTTGAAGTAAAATTGAAGTAAAATTTAATCCTATTGAACCAAAATCAATAACTGACACATCAAAGCATCAAAAGTAAGCCTAATGGATTATATTTATACACGAAAAGCACCTACATATAAAAGTAGATATACTTTTTTGACATAATGTTATCTACTTAACAAAATGCAAACTATCAAAGATGGGGATACTAAAAATTTCAAGCAATTTTTTATTCAAAATGTGAACTTAAAAAATTCCTCTAAAAAATAGCACACCTGCAAAACATATAAGTGATTATACATATAGCTTCTTATCTTATGTCTATTCTCTCATAATCAAAGTACTACTTATTGTAGATTAGCCCAATGACATTCATGACAGTCATGATACAGATGAACTTAATTTAGACAATGAAATGTAAATTTCAAAATATGTTAATTTTTAAAAAAATCAAATAAAGTAAAAAGGAGCCTCTAAGACCTCTTCATTTCAGTCTTTCTTTTAGAATTGAGATAGACTTGCTAAGGCTAATACCCTGGTACATTATATAAGGTTCTGGACTACACACTACCAGTGAAAGTTGACTAGTTACACTGCCCATTGTAAACCAAGGTATACCAGCCCTACTTGTCAAGACTTTCCACTTTATGATGGCAGTGACCACTCACCTGTGAAAATATGCTCGTTAAGCAAGCCTAACAGGTAACAATGACCCAGGTAGACTCTCAACGAAGCCAGGTATGATGAGACGAGTGAGAAGTACATAGGTATGAGAGAGTATTGGTTGCCAGGGTGAAGACAATTATTGGTTCTTGTCCTAAAAACAATACTGAACAGTTATTAGGTGCTTTGATGTTTATGATCATCATAATAAGCTGTGTTTATAGTCTGAATCTATGGTTCCCAGAGGGCTCTGTAAGCACATGTTCATAATTAGGGTACGCAGCTCACATTTAGAGTCCCAGAGATCACTCTGCAGATACGACTCGCATCTCTGTGTTAATAATAAGATACCCCATGCTACTGGCAGACTGTAATTAGATGCTGGCTATTATATGAGTTATTGTATATATGCTTCACACAGCCACATGCTGAAAGCCTGAAACAAGGATAACTAGAATATATTATTTTTTTAAAATCAACTTTTTATTTCAGAAATAGATGAAAACTTGTGCCCCAACATATCCTGACATTACCCACTAAATAGGCTACCATAGAAGAAACATTGTTTAAACCCAATCTCCATCATTTTATTTTCAATACCTAAGGATGCTGGAGTAGATGAATCGATTTAACTTTGTTTTTGGTTCTGGCTGAGAGATTAAATTACTTGTAACAGTACTAGACACAGAACGTCACCCCATGACAGGATTCATACAGGTAATGAAGAAGTTGAATATCCATAATTTATCCAAATTGTTTACTTCAATGAACAACTTATAGAATCCAATTCAATTTTATTTATTGGGGAAAGTCGCCACAATACGATACAGGTTCTCAGTAATATGCTGATCCAAAAACTGATGACATCAGCAAGTCTGGGGTTGAATAAGTACAAGAAATACACCCATAAAGTTAAGAGGGACACTCACAGGTAAAGAGTAAAGAGACACCTATATACATTGTGCATTATAACCCTGCAGAGAGAGACATAGTCCTACGTGCAGAGAGAGACACGTACAGGTTGTTCATGAGACAAGATTCCTACTGTCTCGCTCCACCAACCTCAGTCCTCCCCAGCACGGGGGTGTAACAATCAACGGGGCGTGAAGTACTGTGTGTCTAATCAGTGAAGATCTTGCTGAGTTGGAGCAGTATTCCAGTCCTGTCGTACACTGAGGGCTTCAAACCAACACTGAGTCTATATTGGATTTATACAGGGAAAATATTTGTTCTAGTTACAGTGTATATTTTCAATTATCTTTAAAGAGAAGTATAATATCATTATATTCATACAGATCTTCATACAGATTACCTTAATACTTGCTAACAAGATTTCATACTCCCAGAGAGTTGAGAATGAAAAAAGATGTTGATTTTGGTCCTACACTCAGGTAATAATGGGTGGAGACGGAACCATGTTAGCATGTTCAGCTTCAGATCAAGAGGTCCGGGGTTTGAATCCCGTCACGGTCACAGCAACTTTGTCTGCAGTAGAGAAATGTTCTACACGCAGTAAGGTTTGGGTGCAATGCTACACTGAATTTCAGCGTAGTACAACCCACGGTTCACTAGTTCCAGCCAATGCTCGCAGGTTTCACCGCAATGTATAGCCACACAGTGTTGTAGGCTTTCTCCCTGCAATAATACTATAGCAGCCGTGATATAAATGAAATACTCTTGAAAGTGGTGTTCATTTAAATTAACTGTAGAGGGTAAAACATCTTATTACACAAACCAATTATCTTTAGTGGTAAAAACTATGTTGCGTATAAAGCAAAAATTGCATGGCGGCCATTTTATTGTGAACACAATTTATTATTTTGTATTACAAAAACGATTCCCATGGCTTAACCAAAACATGTACACTCATTTTAAACTTTATTTTCCGAAGAGAGAAGGATATTTTACTATTGGTGAAATTATTTTTCAAATACATTTCATCAACTTATTTGAGCAAAATAACGTGCTACTGCCCCTTTAAGCATTCATTCATAACAAGGTAGGATTAACATCTAAACCATTCATCGCAAACTGGGGCCTTGGTGTCCTCAAATAGAGGGGCTTTCAGTGAAACACTTATAGTGAAGATAAATGTCATACTTAAACCTTCAATATTCGTATTACATAATATACCGGATGTGGATATCATACATTTCAAGGTGTATTTACTTCTCAAACACCATTCTGAAAGAAAGAGCCTGATGCCCCTAATCTGGGTTGTCATTTTGTAACTAAAGTAGGCCTACATCAAACAATGCAGCATTGCTTATATCAGAAATAATATCTCTCATGTATAACAGCCCCAGTGGAGATAAAATTGTACCTAAACTTGACTGACATCTTGTAACTACGGAACATCAAACTAAAGATAGCCTACTCATACCAAGTGAATGAAATATATTTAAGGCTTCTCTGCCGTCCAAAACCTGGTAAATTATATATTACTTACTATATTTTTGAGGTTTTCCTTAAATTTGCCATATCAATTGACAAAATGACGGAGTCTACTATTCAAGCTTAATTCATACGCTGTCATATGGGAAATAATATCTTTCCTGTACACTAATCCAAGTGGGATCTGCAAGTCTATGTTACCAAGATATGAATACTGTATGTACAGATGAAGAACGACACACACTGACGGTGTTGAATATAATTACATAGGTGAGAGAGTCGAATACTGCACCTAGGACAACTTAAAGTACCAACAGTATATATATATATATATATATAGGCCTACATTCAGTTAAGCATGATTATACATACACTTAAAAAATATCAAACTGAATGTTTAAAACTATAGCAGTGTTTTAGAAGAATAGGTAAGCACATAACATAAATAATAACCAAAATATATTTAGTCCTACATACAAATTCCAGATGAAGTCAGATGACGTCAAACATTAATACACAGTAAATATTTATTTCAAATTGATTTACAACATTAATAATCTGCACTATTTACAAAATATGAAAATTTGTTTTGAGACAACCCCCTTCTTGGTCATTATCAACAAATACATATCAGCCCTCTCTGGTATTAGCTATATCATATATCAGGGGATTAATCTGTCATCATCTCGGGGGACTGACCAGACAGCACATTGGTATTTATATGTCACACAGACCTACTACTAGTATATCATGATTTCTTCAATGTAGTATATCACAACAGACAACGACTATATGGACTTTGAAATTATGGACTTTTACTTTGCCAAATTTTAATAAAGAACTATCGTCATTTTAAGTAAGATGATGTATTATGTTGCAAGTCATATCTTAAATGTACAACATTTAGAGACAAATATATTTAATGTATTAATTTGTCTCTAACTGAATAGATATGAATGTTCAACAGTTGTAGTACAATGTTGATATACAGACTATGCATCTAGTATCTCAGTATGAAATATCACCATTATCACCCAGACATTTCAATTTAGCCTTCATTCATATTAAAAATATTAACACAATGGTCTTTGTTCAGAGAATTTGCATAAAATACATCAATAATTCACAAACAATTATTGTCAGGGACGTGTTAAGGGTGACTGGAGTGAGATCACAAGTTTAGGAACGAATATTATTAGTGTAATACAACATAACAGTGTCAAAGTGTCACCTCGCCAAGCTAACATAAAGTCTATATACAGAGTCAACAGACGACCATATAACCTGATACAAGGGCGATAGTCGTCAAGAAAACCACATCTACCTCAACAGGTAAACGATGCACAGGGTTTATACAGACACACGGCATGAAGTTTCAGCTGTCTTTGCAGCCAGATCGTTACAACAAAAACATAAGTAGCGATGACAACCCAGGATAAACCTAAAAGCCCTGCGATCTTCACCAGGTGATTTGACACCTGTGATCATTGATCATGGCCTGCATGGGGGAGGCAACCTGTACGGGACACAAAAGTGCTAAACTTATTCACATGTTTCATGTGCGATTAAAATCGAAATCAGCACTTACCTTCTTGATTATTTCAGCTAATTATCACATAAAACAGGACAAAAATCCAGGTAACTCCAAAAGAATCCGAAGGAGCGACGATAAAGAGCTTCGTGCTACCGCGCCATATTTACAAATTCAGTGGTTAAAAATAGCGAGGACGGGTCTACTTCCTTTCAGTCGGGAAGGGGTTGCAGGTTGTCTTTGAGGTTTTGTTGACAATCAAAAACAACGATGCTTGTTTCATTGAGTATATCAACACATAGTTAGACGTCTATCTAAGCAAAATTTTATTATTTTCTTTTGGGTATATTATTTCAACAATTACATTTGTATGTGCAGCGTTTGGTTCAAACATAAACTCAAATACGGAGTCACTGGTTCAAAGCTTTCCAGGAGAACAAGAATCTGTTACAAACATTTTGTCGATCAATTTTATTTCGGTCAAAGTAACTAAAAGAAACAACTGAATGGGATGTCAAATATTGTTTTACATACACTCAATTAACTCATAAGTCATTTCCATGCATGATTATGACAATTATCACATAAATCGTAGTCATCATGCAATGTAACTATACATATGGGAATAATGTCTGAAAACTCAGTTTTCTTTCCAATTAGGCATATTAACAGAAATATAAACAACAATTTATATCATTTAGAGACATTTTAGAAGTTGATATTGAGACATGACATGACAAATAAGTCGTTTTGCATATTCAACTTAGTCATTACAGTATACTTTAACGACACATTTTCATATCAGAAAACGATATGACCGATGACACTTTAAACGATGTTACTGTGTAATACAGAAATGAATATCTACATAAGAAACGATGCACTTTGGTTAACTTTTTAAAATTTTATGAAAATAACATACATGTATCATGCATGGTTTTCTGTTCTTGTATAGATACAGAGCACTTAGTTTTAAATCACACAGATCCAGAGGGGTTACCTTGAATAATGTAGATTATGTTTCGAGTTCTAATATTTACTTTCATTAAATTAATTAATGTAACAACGTTATATTTGGGATATGATTTCATATATCATTTCTCTTAAAAAATGAGTTTCACAATGTGTGTTTATATCAATAAAATCAGTAAAAGACAGAGAACGAAGAACGTTTTATAGAAGTAATTGTTTAGGAGGGGTGAGATAGGTAAAATTAAGAAGGTTCGACAAGACATCTGAGGTGGCTCTGTAAACAAATACAACATCAAACATTGAGATAGACCCGTCCACAGGGGCATGTATTGTCGAAACGAAACGACTAGAAACATATGCAGTTGACAATCAAGCCCATTATACTATAAATTTGTTCATATGTTTCAAGCTCCTTATACTATAGAATAGAAGGTACACTGTTTCATAGTATGAGAGGCTTGCTGTTCGACTGCATGTTTCTAGCCGTTTGTTTTCGACAATACACGCACCTGTGGTTCTCTCCCATGAAATTAGAACTTACAAATTTAAAATTAAAAAAGAATCTTAGGCAAAAACAGAAAATGTCACGTTTTTGAGACTAAGACGACAGGAGTTGTGTCCCTTTTATAAATGGTAAGAATGATACTATTACTCTCTTCAAAAGATATATTTTACTACCGCTTCCATCAGTGTACACGGCGTTGTAACCTCAACATGAAAATCCCGATTACGACTATTTGGAAAGGACATGACTAGAGACAGGGTATTGAATAGACAGTCTAACTACGGATTGATGCATCGAGGTAGACCCACACTTTTGAGCCAATAGAAAAAAAAACCAACAACACAATGCAATTGTAACATAATGGAAATATATTTTTCTACGTCAACGTCCTTTTATTGAGTCTGTGAAATAGGTTATTATTGGAAATTCTAAGATGCCTAGCGGCTAGAACAATCGAAATAAAAGTACTTTATCAGACGATAAAGGTATAGTTTTTGTGATGACGTAACAATTGAATGACGTTTCCGCTCCCCTCGTAGTCACGTGTGCCCATGGTAACCCAACGAAAGAGGGCAGTTGAAAAGACCGTGTTTTTCTGCAAATGATAATGTCCTAAAACAACGGTAGCGTTGTTATAACAATTATTGAAGGAATGTGTTCTTTTGTATCCGAATTAGTCTTAAATTTTAAGCTGCATTTGTACTTGAACCAAAACGACGAAATCCGCATTAGGCAACCCCAGGAACCACTATGACGTCACAACAGAACAATGACGTCATAGTCGCTGTTGTCGCACGGCTCGTCAGTTGGCCCTGATCATGGATTATTAATATTAAGGAAGCAAACTCTATTTTTCTTGCAAAATTACTCAAAGCAGAATGTTGTGTTATGGGTTATCTTAGAAAAGAAATAAAGTTCGCTGTACCCCAATGTGTTTTGTAATAAAGTATAGTTTTGCCCTGAACTATTATTGCGTCAAAGCACTCGGACTAACGTCCTCGTGCTTTAACTATAATAGTTCAGGGCAAAACTATACTTTATTACAAAACACATTGGGGTACAGCGAACTTTATTTCTTAAATATTACCCATACGGGTGAGAAGACACAGGTGATTATTTTTGTGATATTTGCACATGTGCTTTCAAGTGATTCTCAGCGTTGATTGGTCGGTTACCCGGAGAAAGAATGACTATGACGTCATAAAACAATGGTCTGACGCGACGATTTATCTTATGACGTCACAATGTTACTGTGGCGACGGGTCCTTCACAGCGGCCGCCCAACATGAAAATGTAATAACCAAGCGTAATTTGGTCAATTTAATTGCATAATGGGTAATATATAGAATAACCAACTCGGTACGAGTGTTTACGGGAAATATCCACTCGTCTAAATAATGTTCAGAGCCACTCGCTAAAGCTCGTGGCTGAACATTATTTAGACTCATGGATATTTCCCGTAATCACTCGTACCTCGTTGGTTATTCTCTAAATATTACCCATACGGGTGAGGAGACACAGGTGATTATTTTTGTGATATTTGCACATGTGCTTTCAAGTGATTCTCAACGTTGATTGGTCGGTTACCCGCAGAAAGAATGACTATGACGTCATAAAACAATGGTCTGACGCGACGAATTATCTTATGACGTCACAATGTTACTGTGGCGACGGGTCCTTCAAAGCGGCCGCCCAACATGAACATGTAATAACCAAGCGTAATTTGGTCAATTTAATTGCATAATGGGTAATATATAGAATAACCAACTCGGTACGAGTGATTACGGGAAATATCCACTCGTCTAAATAATGTTCAGAGCCACTCGCTAAAGCTCGTGGCTGAACATTATTTAGACTCATGGATATTTCCCGTAATCACTCGTACCTCGTTGGTTATTCTCTAAATATTACCCATACGGGTGAGAAGACACAGGTGATTATTTTTGTGATATTTGCACATGTGCTTTCAAGTGATTCTCAACGTTGATTGGTCGGCTACCCGGAGAAAGAATGACTATGACGTCATAAAACAATGGTCTGACGCGACGAATTATATTATGACGTCACAATGTTACTGTGGCGACGGGTCTTTCACAGCGGCTGCCCAACATGAAAATGAAATAATCAAGCGTAATTTTGTCAATTTAATTGCATAATGGGTAATATATAGAATAACCAACTCGTCTAAATAATGTTCAGAGCCACTCGCTAAAGCTCGTGGCTGAACATTATTTAGACTCATGGATATTTCCCGTAATCACTCGTACCTCGTTGGTTATTCTCTAAATAACTCCATCAATCTGAAAGTAGTTACCAATTTATCAATTATCTCGACTATGACAATTATTTACGGTGACATAACAGGACGGAACTATTTCTTACATAATACATTCACAACATTCTGCTGTTTTTATGTTTAAAATGTTCGTTTAATATGTTTTCTGTGCTTCTATAGAATACATACTTCTGTCTTATGTACCAGGAAGACGAATGGTGGCATGTTGACATCTTTTCAATAAAGAAGTTGATCATCCATAAAATATCCATATCTTCTCTATAACACTAACTCCTATAATGCCTCTCAAACAGTTCATATGAACCTTGATTGAAAATAATACAAATTGTCTGCCCTTTAGAAATATGCGACTGTTTCTATTTTAAAAATTAGTAGTTCTAAGTGTAAATACTTACACAAAATATGAAATCCTTTTAATTCTAATAAAAGCCACCTAAATTACGACATTTGTTTTTAAAACACTGCTTAAATTGCTGAGAAACTCAATCTAAATAAATTTAGATCGACATATTTTAATAATGGTATATTGTCTTAACATAATATAGAACAGTCGATCTAAATTTATTTAGATTGTGAGAAAATAGATATGTAACAACAACAAATTATTACATTTTGTCAAACAAAGTTTTCCAATTGAGCGAAAAATAGATGCCCTAGAAACACATTCATCAAACCTTTTATACCTACATAATGTCCTAAAACAATTCCAAAATGTGAAAATCACAGAATATGTAAAAGTATTGTTGGTATCTTGTACTTTTCTTTGAGTTGATATATCTGCAGATATAATGGTAGGCTACCACTTAAATAATTGTTATTAACCAGCCTAAACATTATTTTTATTAAATTTTAATGTTTAGTGTCCCACTGTATTTGGTTATGGGGTGGCAGTGACATAACAGAGATTCTAAAATCAAATTTATATTCTAATACGTCACGTTATACAACATAAAAGAACTGCAAAATGTTATCGGAATCTCCCTCGACCTACAGCGTCGCGAACGTGCGGAGCGAGCAAGGGTCAATGAACGAGCTCAACACCCCTATTGTTGGAACAGTCTATTGACCGACATCTTGCTTTTACGTCACTTCCTAGCCGCCATTTCTTGACCTTCATGGTGCGAGCAGTCGAAGAGGCCACCATGGACAATCGGGAGGAAATATTCGACGCCCTAAATGGTAAGTAGAGTTATCATATGTAACAAAATGATGCTTGTAAATTATTTTTCCCTGTGGGCTAATAATTTCTTTGCTGTTTACAGATTTTGAGAAGAAACCGACGAAAGAAATCCCTCCCTTACTGGAACAATTTTTACGACAAGTAGCCAAAACAGGAGAAACATTGTAAGTCCATGGTCACGTTTTCATGTTTTCGTCGTTTAGAAAACAACCAGTCAACAAATTGTGATAAATATGTGGTTATAACTTGAAAAGTGTCAATAAAATATCGTTTCAAGACTGCAAAAACCGGCGTAGTAGCGGTGTGGTATAGACTCGTCAGTGTAAACAAAGCCGACAATGTGGCGGAGAATTCAAACGTGTTCAGAGTCAATGAGTCAGGTCAAAGGTTAGGTTACGACGTCCTCATTTGTCACCTGTTGTCACTTTTAATTAAAATCAGAAACTAGAACCACTGACAATTTCAAATGATTTATATGATGAACAAAACAATTAAACAAAACAACCTATTCAGATTGATAATTCAATCTGCAATGTCAATATGATCAGATGCTTATATATATAACTAACTTATTGTTGACAAAGTTAATGATTTATAGTCTGTGGTTTTACTCAGATTGTCAGTATGATATGGTAATACATTTCTTGGGCCTAATATTTGACTATTTAGTACTTATTTATGAACAAAAAGGTGACCGTATTGATGATATTAGCAAGCTTTGACTCTATTGATTATACTGTTAAGGTATTAATAACACAGAATAATCTATTAAAGTTTACAATGTGATACTTTTACCTTTCCCCAAGAGGGTGAGTAGTAATGCCTGTGTGCCTGGTGCTTTCCCTGGGAACGAGTTCATAGGAGAGGTGGTTTTGTAGAAGGGTTGATTCATAGAAGGTGATTTCATAGGAGTGTAATTATTATATCTAAGTTACGTTTTACTTATTTGAATTTGTTTATTTACTTTTATTAATCATGACTTTATGTCTGTTTGCATTCATTACAACGATAAACAGGGATAGAAATTTGGCGATACCGAGGCAATTAATAATTAACTATTTTTTCGCTACCTATCTCATATGTCACCGGCTTAACTTGGATTATCACTTACAATTGACCATAAATAGCAAAAAATAAGTAGGTACAGTTGATGTATTTTTCATACAATTCAAAAA
Source organism: Gibbula magus (assembly GCA_936450465.1). Classification (NCBI taxonomy): domain Eukaryota; kingdom Metazoa; phylum Mollusca; class Gastropoda; order Trochida; family Trochidae; genus Gibbula; species Gibbula magus. The sequence continues at coordinate 75,168,643 of OW388296.1, read as the reverse complement.
TATTAAAAGATTCAAAAGTTTGAAATCGGCTAATCTGCCAATCTTTGGTGATTTATCATACTTACCTGATTACTTTATGTAACACAAAATAAATACTGTTGATCAACCAGCATAATCCACTTGAAACTCTCCTGCAAAATCACTGTTCGATCCTCCTACGAAATTTACTCCTACAAACCTGGACCCATATTTTCAAAGTTGTCTTAGTGCTAAGTTAGTCGTAAGTCAATGTTAATGTATGGTTCTTATGACTATCTTAGTGCTAAGAGAGCTTTCGAAAATATGGGTCGAGATCCTCCTATGAAATCACCTACACCCCTTTCCCTGGGGGCAACATACTTCTTAGTAATAGTCACCCTGATTTCTTTATCCATAATACAGGTTATAATTTGTCAATATTCATTGATGAAACTGTATTGATGCAGTCTAAAATTGTTATGCAGTTGTATTATTGCATACATACCGGTAGTTAAATAATATAAATAAGAACAAACAACCGGTATCAGCAGTTTGTAATATTGACCATTTCATTCTCCTAGGATTAAGTCGAAGATATATGACCTGACTTTATAGACAGACTGAACAAATTCTTCAGATAATAGTCCTAGCTAAAACTCATACTGCAACTGGGGTGATATTTACAACCATAAACAACACGGTTATTGTTTGCAAGGAAGGTTTATCTCTCACATTGATAGACCATGATGTTAGATCAATTAAAACAACTTTTATGACAACTTTCATTTGCAATCTGATCACTTTCATCTACTGAAAATTTTTCACAGTCTACCATCTTTCTACAAAGATAGACGACACTAAGTTCTGTGAACTCCTTCAGGAGAGCAATTATAATAAAATAAGGTAGTGCCCTTCCATTCTTTAGATTGAAAAAAGGTTTGTAAGGCAAATGGCAGGTTATGTATAATAGAATTGTTCCAGATGTCTCGGGAAGCAAATTGCAAACACTTTCATTAGAGATGTATTACATTCAAACTACATCAGATAACAGTTTAAAGAACCATTTAAAGAATAGTTACTTTTACATGACTCGATTCAAATTTGTCTATGTTGTGACCCTCGAAAGCTTCATATCTTCTGTTTCTGTCAAAACCAGTAATTGTCGTTGATTTCAAGGACCAATTCTTTAGTTATGAAGTGGTACACTTAGCTATAATTCATTATGTATTGAGGTACAGAGCCCTTGGTTTGGTACATTTTCAAATTTGTTACAGATCCAAGTAGCAAGAACAAAATTGGTGAATTGATTTAAAAGGACACCGCGTCAAGGATAAATATGAAATCAGACTTATCTACTTTTGCTGTTTAACTACTGCATGTTAACAGTGAAGCGAAGCGTAACTCGTTAGCAGGCACGTTAATCAGCATAGGTAGATAAAAGTGAGACTCATTTTTTATCCACGACGCAGTGTCCCTTTAATTATACATCAGATGAAAGTAAAAAAGAAAGAAAAAAATCCCTTAAAAATTAAACGTTGGGTATTCGGTGTAAACTGAAAAAACACTTTGCACACTGAATTAACCAAAAGCAAAATAGTCAGACTTATTTAGTTGTAAATCGGTTGAGCTCAAGCAATACTTCACCCACCAAGGCCTCACATATTCTCTCCATCTTCTACTGTACAGATTCCCTTGGGTCAAGTTGAAGCCTCTGTTTGTGAGCAAGTTAAACCAGGTGATGACCCAGTTCCAACAAGAGATCGCTGTTGATCACTTCCCTCCAAACTCCAACATGGAACAGGTCAAGTTCGACGACATGAGAGACAGGATCATCAGTGCCGTCGACAGGTTCCATGGGTAAGAGATAACAGCTGATCAATTAGGGTAGACTTCAGGGATATCCCATTTGAATTCTAAATTCTTTTAAAATTTCAGAGAAAATAATGGCAAAATCTTATTGCCGAGCAGAGAAACCAATCTCATGTTTACTTTTCCCCATAGACAATTTTCTACTTATGTTGTCCCCAAAGTTAAATACTTTTATACATCAGCCTCTGTATTTTTGTATGATTAAAATGTTTTAGTTTTCATTGGTATGATTGTGTTTTTCTGGAAAATCCATGGCCCACAGATTTCAGATAGACAATGACTGGTAAAAATGCTGGGCTATACTCTTGAGACTTACTGATTGGAGGTCCAAAGGACTAGTTAAATTTAATTTTAAAATTTAGAGGTCCTTTTAATGTATTTAACTAGGCTAGCTATCAAAGTTTGAGCCCACAGCTGTAGGAATCCACTAGTACAATGATGAGGCTACTCTCCGCCCTGTATACTGTACATTTGCTGAGGATACCCATGAAGATTTTTGTGAAGCGTTTCTGGTGGTCCGTTTTTTATCTCGATTTGTAACATTGCCTAAGATTATTCCCAGAACTAAACTTGCTTCATGGAATGCTTCTCGAGCCAGGTATTTTTTAAAACGCCTTTTAATAGTCTCGAGTCGAATATAATGTGAATGTTTAATTTTTTTCTTCCGACAGAGCCCCCTTCACAATACAGAGACTCTGTGAGCTCATCACAGAACCAAAGAGACATTATAAACGCAGTGACAAGTTTCTTAGAGGTATTGAAAAGGTAAGTTTAATTATGTCCTTTAAAAGATTGTTTTAAATACTACTGTTAAAAATAGTGATTTGTGTTTTGTGATTCATGTTTTTAAATCTCGATTTTATACATGACATAAACAAAACATTTGGTTTGGAAGATGAAACTATTCCAGAAGAAAATAAATCTATTAACATTTTCTTATGACAAGTTTTCTCTTGTGTTTTCAGAACGTCCTAGTAGTGAGCACAGTGGATCCATTTGGCAGGTATAGATTGTTTGTACATTAATTTAAAACATTTCAACATATGAAATACATTTTTTACGGAGATGATTTAATATTTCTCAGTTTGATTCCGTATCCAACAAGCAGGAAGCTTTATTGTCGCAATAAGAAATATGGTATATTCATGTTCAGAGCCATTTGTATGTAACATATATATATGTATATTTATATGCATTCTTATCTCAGGTAAGTTCATGGTAAAAATGAATGCACATTTTAAATCATTTCTGTTTCATTTGTGTAAAAATAAGTTTGACATATTTCAGGAAAGTTGTATCTGAATCAAGAACACTTGTGAATGGCTTGGACACAAATGGCTGCCAACCTGCGAATACGTTCCCACCACCGCCCATACCCAACTGGACGATGAACAACCCTGGTGTTACGGCAGTCTGGCCACAAACTAACATTGAGTGCACTGAAGAAGAGGAGGAGAGACATTCAAATGGCAAGGACGATGATCATCCGTCACATCGAGACACAGAGCTGGAGGAACAGCGCGAGTTTGAGGAAAAGGAAGAAGCTCTGAACACATCATTAGAGCAAACGGAAGATGAACAGTTGTCTCCCATAAAGGAAGAACCCGAGAAAACTGCGGACCTTCCATCAGTGGAAGATGCTGATACAACTGATGCTTGCGGAGAAGAGAGAAGGGATGAGGAACCTGCGCAGGAAGAGTCAAGGGAGATAACTCCTGTCTCAACATCAGAGGCAGACACTGTAGATGCACCTCCAGTAAAGATGAGGAAAATTGAAGAAAACGAGGATGATTCCAAATCCGTTCCAGAGTCATCAACCGAAGACAATCGCTGCTCTTCACCTCATAATGGTGAGTTCATTTTTTTTGCACAGATTTTGGAAGTCTAATAATAGCGTTTCGGTGGGGGAGTCCAAGCATTTGTGATAAATCCTTGTTTTTTTTTACAATTTACAATTAATCAGCATAAAGTGACTTACAGAGACTTACCTAGTTTCCAAATAATTTTATACTTAACGACATCACTGTACTATTCGATGCATGATCTTTGAGTACAATTTCCTTAACTACAACCTGGGCCTTTAAAACAAGGCATACAAAGTTCAATTCATACTGTTTCTACAACACCTAGAACCAAAACTCAAATAGAACCCCAGGATTAGAGGAAGGAATAGATCCAAAGCATTGTATTCACGGAAATATGCAAATTAATACTAAATTACTTCGTAACTATATTTCAGAGAATACTGTCCATCCAGATGTCGACGCCGAAGCTGAAAGTGTCCCGACAGCTGCTTCTGAAAGCACAGAAGTATCATCAACAGCAGAAGATGCGGAACAGTGTGAGTCGAGGGACATCACCGAGAAATCTGACTCCACCCAAGAGGATTCTCCATCTTCTACAGATCCACCTACCCCGGAACCCCAGCAGCAGCTGGAGAATGAATCAGAATCCAAACAAACCGAGGACATGGAATCCAAACAAACAGAGGAAATGGAATCCAAACACACTGAAGATATGGAATCCAAACACATCGAGGATTTGCACTCCGAGGACTTAGAATCCAAACAAGCCAAGGACTTGGAATCCAAACAAGCCGAGGACTTGGAATCCAAACAAGCCGAGGACTTGGAATCCAAACAAGCCGAGGATTTGGAATCCAAACAAGCCAAGGACTTGGATTCCAAACACACTGAGGACTGTGACAGCACTGTGCCAGCTGTTGTTGAATCGTCTGAACAGACTCCAGCCTCCTCATCTTGTGTTGAAACTAAAGAAGAAAACGTTGAATCTTCGACGGATATATGTGAAAAATCGGAACCATTGGACTCAACAGAGCAGGTTATGGACACAGATTCAGAAACGTGTCGGACGTCTGAGACGGTGGAGTCTGAATCCCCCTCCCCCCATCAGTCACAGGATGAGGGGGACTCCACAGTGCAAACAACACAGACAGAAAAAGTCACACAAGAAGAAGAACCCATGGACCAAGATTAAGTTGTGCTATCGTTAAATTGAAATATATATCTGTGGAAAAAAATCAGTGCTGATAAAATAAAATCCATGAATTGTTAAAATACCCAATCTCAGGTCAAAGATTATTCATACCTTCACATCATCTGTATGTACATTTCCGTAATGTTTATGTCAGCATATTGTACATTAGTATGTTGTTTGTTTCTGTGAGCACCTGATGTAAATGTTTTTATTTGGTGTACAGCTGAAGACTAAGTCCTAACTACCGCAATGTTGGACGAGACAGCTGTGCCTTGTTCAAGGAGTGAAACATCAATGATTTTACCATCTTCATTTCATGGCTTCATGGTCGTGACTATTTATGATTCATGAAGAAATTGTGAATTATCAGAAATAAAGCTATTATTATCTGATTTTAATTACTTTCTGTGTATCTTGAATTGATTAGGACCTAAACGATAAAGCAATGTCTTCAGTAGCCGATGTCAATTATCAGACGACAATTATTTGTTGAAGGAATTTCTGGGTAACATGCAGTTTATCATAATCAAACTCTGTTTTTGCTACAATTTGTCATTTTAATAACAATTCTTTTCCTCGAATCTCATTACTTAATGATCTATGTATTAATAATGGAATTTAATGTCATAATTTTGGATTCATGTACATATACAGTATCAACTATTTGAGAGGCATTCTAGAAGTTAATGTGATGAAAACAAGGATTTTATGGATGATCAACTTCTTTATTAACAGTTACAATGGCGTCATTTCGGTTTAGATCCTTATACCGTTATCAATCCTGCTTGATAAAGGTATAAGGATCTATACCGAAACGTCGCTGTTGTAAATAACGAAGTTGATCATCCATAAACTCCTAGTCTTCTACATATACAGTAATGTTCGTCTTCAATCTGAACAAGCAGCTTTCTTCTCCCAAAGTTATCGGTTTTTGGATGAAAGTGTGCTGTAGAGAAATGTTTAATATATTGAAATTTAGTGCAGTACCACTATGTTAAATTGGTTCCATGTCTTGATTTTACTGGAATACTCTGGAAGTGTGCAACCCTTAAATAACTTCATCTCCAACAAGAAGACAGTCATCAACGTCCCCCGCCAGACCCAAGAAATTGGAACAAGGGGAATAATTTGAGAAGAAATAATTGTGCACTTCACATTTTCATTCAATCAAGGTATCGATACGCTAAAGCCGAGCCGCTACTACCGAAGCGGCGTTAAACAATAACTCACTCACTCACTCACCCTCAAGCCACACAACTGATTTGATCTTAAACAGTTTAAATGAAAAGTTATCCCCATTGATAATACCTGAATCACACGATTCTAATTTTCAAACCCTCAAGCCACACCCCAAATTTGGTTCTATCTGAAACAGTTTGAGAAAAACTGTCCCCTTTGGAACATGAACAAAGTAAACAAATACTGAACAAGGGCAATCACTCCGTAAAAAATAATTGCACGCTTCTCAGTTTCGAACTCCAAGATATTTATGCCCTCAAGCAACACAAATTTGGTAATCCTAACGGTTTCTGACAAAAGCTGTCCCCTTTAACTCGGACTGACACACTGACGGACGGACAGAGCCCAAAATATATATAAAAAGAGGTCAAACGTTCGTTTCTGTTAACAGAAGATGTAAAGAAACCAAACATAATTATTGTTGGATACATGCATGAGCTATATCTTTGGTTGATTAACAGATGTAAGGGGGCAGGAAAGCGTAGTGGTTAGTCCATTTGACTTCAGGTCCAGGGATCTCAATTCCCGCCAGGGGCTTAGTAACTACGTCTGCTATCGAAAACTGTAACCCACAGTAAGGTTTGGGTGCCTTGTTACACTGAATTTCAAGGAAGTTCCAGCTGATGCTAGCAGGTTTCACCGCAATGCATAGCATAATGGTGTTGCTGGCTTTCTCCCTGCAATGATACTAGCATCCTTGGTTACCCAGGGCTTTATGCTCCATTACTCTCCACTATATAGACCCTGGGACACTCCATCAGAGAAATTACCTGCCCTTGGCCGGCGTAAGCCAATCAAACTGCTATGCAGTGCGGACCTGCGAGCCGATGACAATTCACTTCGTTGCAAAGCACGCACCTCCTGGGCACTGTCATTTTGATAGCCATCTGTCAATGGTTATCTCCCTTCACCATTTCTGTCTTATCCCAGAGCTGCCTACCTTCCTATCGGGTAAAGTGTAGATATATAGCAATTTGGGAGTATTTTGTAATGTTTAGGTGTGCAACTCGATGAAGTTAATATGATACTATTAGTTAGTAGATATCATGCTCTGGTTTGACAACAATAATCATTGTCGGACTTTGTATACTGGGGTTAACTCTGGAACTTAGTTATAATCTAACTCTATAACAGTCAGAACTCCATTACTCTATACAGAAATTTATGAAATTAACATTTTATATATTTCCAGAGAAGAGGTGTACAATTTGCAACATTGGTGTACAATCATATTTCAGGACTGTAAAGTGTACAAAATACTCCAAAAGTGTATAAGTAGGCAGCCCTGTTATCCTATAGAATATTTTCATTGGTTACTGATTTCTTCACACCAAGCAAGGGTGGGTAATTTGAGTACAGATTTCTCTGATAGTGTCCCACGGGTGATATAGCGGAGAATAACGGAGCATATATAAAATCCTGGGTAACCGAGGATGTGATACTAGCAGCCCTGATAAAAGTGAAATACTCTTGAAAGCTAAACACCCACTCACCTAATTGATGTCAGATACCAGATTTTCGACTAATTTCTGTGATCATTGAGAGTGAAGCGAACATTTCATCTGTAGTTTTCTGTGAATGTATGTGAGCAAAATCCAATGTAGAGAGTATTTAAAATTGATTTTCAAAACCTGTTCAAAAAATTATTTCTTGAATGACCACGTTTATGGCTCATTAAGTTTAAAAAACAACAAGTTTGATTTATGTAAATTTTATTGTTAGATAGTTCTGAGCTTTTTACATGATATGAACATTTGATGAGACTTGTGATTCCCCGACAGTTGATGCGTCACAACTCTTCCTTGACATCAGCAGTGTCCACACTCTCAGAGGCCTCGTCTTCATCTTCCTCATCATCATCTTCACCGTTTTCTGAGGACACAAAACAATCCATTGAGAAACAAACATTTATGTTTGAGGAAACCCTTGTCTAATGAACAATGGCTGAAGTCAGAACTTGGTGATAGCAGACTAAGATATACCTCGTCAGGGGAATTTGGGTCTAACTCGCGTCAGTCTCGATTACTGACTAATTTAAGCCTTACAGCATTTCCTTAAAGAGGTTTGTGCGATAGCAAATTGGAGCCTATGCATTGCAGGTGCAGCGCTCCGCTATCTTAGCACAGAAAAATTAAGAAATTGCAGCAAGGCCTAAATCAGACCTGGTGAGTTACAGATTGTCCTTCTCAATCTTCACTGAGGTCATGACTCTATACCACGTTCTGACCACTTTTCATGGCAGGGAGAAACCTGTGTTTATATCAATTATCTCAGTTTCTATCTCACTATGTCTTCCATACTTCAGGACAGGGGACTATCACAGAAAATGATAAACCCATCAGAAGTCTTTTCACAATTCCATATTGATAAAATAACCATGACATGTTCATCAAATGGAAGGTTTACAGACTGTTCTTAACAAAATTTTGAATGAATTGTCTGAAGTGCAACAAATCATAAGTTATAAGTCTTTTCATCAGTGTTATCAATTTAAAAATACAGGTAACTGTTAATAGGGAACAGAGTTTTCAACTGACCTAACAATAAATTTTTAAAAATAGCAAGGTAGAAACAGAGGTTTTGTCTTTAGCGGAAAGTGTAGTTGTGCCTTGTTGGCCTCTGCCAGGATCGAGGAAGTGGAAAGCAACATTGATATTGTCCTTCCTGTTACACTGAGTATCGAGATGACTTTATGTTGCTCAGTTAACCTTAGTAAAATATTACCAAGGTGGCACTGTAAGGTTGTTTTGTGCACAACCACCAGATTGGTAAATGGAAAAAGAGAGAGAAATCTGGATACATATTTTAGGTGATTTTTATTAAGAAACAGTGCCACTTCTGATGCTAACACATCTATCCAATCAGAATCAATCTGAGAAGAACATTCCACTCTAATATTCTGCATTACGTAACGGATAAAAAAAATCCAAAATTTTGAGTAAAGCTGTGTTATGTTAGTCAATGACATAAGACAAAGATTCCTAACATTCACTATTGGAATTAATCTACCTTTGAAATAAAAAAAAGTTTTAAATTATCATAAATAGCTATTAATGCATGATTTAAGTTTACCAATGTTGTGCAAACTTTCAGGAAAACGAGTACATTTTAAAATGCCTTACAACGAGACCCCAAACTCGATTTTAAAATGTGCTAGCCATCTCGTACAAGACATTGCACCCTGCTCCATCAGGATATCTGTATCCACAATACTCCTTCAATCACCTGATTGGATAAGCAACTTTTAATACCGGTTATATTCATTGCTATTATGTATTTTTTCAGCCAATGAAATATTGTGATTTAAAGTTTGATGGTCAATCATTGGTCATCTCATCTGGGCATTGCCAATATTAGTTGATTTAAAATCATTTCATTGGCGAGTTATATTTATAGCATGTTAGCATGGAGGTTTGAAGAAGCCTTGTAGATGCCAATACCCTGATTGGGCAGGATGGAGATACAAATAAGTCTGTCTTTCAGTCATAAGGGATCTCTTTCTCAATTTACACTTCAAAATGGACATGACTTTACATAAAAATATTCAACAAAGAATTTTTTGACAATCCAGGTGAAAATATTTACAATGTTCTATTTGATCGCCTGGATCAATGTAAACGAGTCTGACATCAACAGCGATGGACACATCTTGAATGCCTAATACACAAGTTATTGCTCAGCAGTCATCTATACATAAACATATATATGTACACGACATGGTACATAGAGTATATACTTCAACATCAAAATCATAATTACTAGCACATCTCAAACGGCGGATCCCCCATCCACCTACCGTACCATTGTTAAAATTTTTGCATATCATTTTGATGGCCTCCAAGGTGAACACACCTTTCAGAGGGGGAATTTCCCCCCTTGAATTTTTTATCCATCCCTGATGCTGACATATACGAATAAAAAACAAACTGTTTCTTCAGGCAACTTAGTTTTCTAGAATAAATTATATGGTATGCCTCAGTATATACAATTTAAACAATTCTTGATATTCATAAATGTATAAACGAACAATCTGGAATTGTTAAACTAAATGACTTGAGCACATTGGTTCTCAATTTGCTTCAGGGTTTAGATGACTAACTGTGGGTAGATCTGCACATAAAACAAAATCCTTTGTGTTTGCAGTTATAACAAGTAAACCAAAGTTAAGATTATCTGAACAAATAATTGACCTGGTTCTGAGTTTATCGTTGAAGAGCAAAACCTTTGTTAAGAATTTAATTTAATTTAATTTAATTTTATTTCTAGCTTGATTAATTACCATACTGTTCTTCTAATTTATGACCATAGCTATAATCTACTGACTTACAGCTTGCAGGGGGTTAATACAATGCAATAGTAAGTGCTAAAGCTGAAAATCTTCACACATTTGTTCATGATTATCTAACAACATTTCGAAGAGCTACCACTAGAAATGAAGAAAAAGATGAAAAGTGGTAACGATACTGCAAACATGGCAATGAATAATTAATATGAATTTTAATCAACAGTGTTTCGATTTATTGATTTCGATGACATTTCATGAAGAAATAATAAGTTCTCCTCTTGAGTACACAACATATACCACATGAACAATCTGTAGAACACGTAGGTCCTGCCCAACATCAGACCAGGTACCTGATCAATGATTTTATGCATAGAGAATCAAGACTTCAAAATACATTTACATGCAACTTGGTTGCCATGGTGATGACAATATACAGGGAAATAACAGGCAACCAGGCAGTCAATCGGTCAATTATGACATACATCGTTGAAATAGTACTATTTGCAGAACATGTTAATGAAGATATTTAATAATTAATTTATAATTAAACAGAGAACAAAGAGAAAGCTATGGACACTGGGCTCATGCAAACAACAAGAACAACGAGACTAGCACAGGGACACTTTCCACAAATCAAGGTATGCAGAGTAAGGGAAATGACAACAATGAAAGGAAATCTTCAAGATATCAGCACTCCAATACACAGTGGTGATCACGTACTATCACAGGTTAACAATGGACGAAATCAAGAAAGAAAATGAAGAGAATATCTGCGGAGCTAAATCTCCTCCAAGGATGTGTGAGAATGAAGTGAAGAAATCTACAGATGAACAATGTTACAAAAAACACATTCAGAATTATTCAATTCAAATGAATCAACTATTAAGAACGAATGAATTAAAAAAGGATTATATTTCACACAAAAGAACCCACAAATAATTGAACAAAACATTGCGATTGGGTAATTTCTATCATGCATAATTCAGTATCTATCTAAAAATCTGGTGTTAACATATGGTGTGAATGAAAAAGAAAGAAGGGAAGGCCAGACTGAATTAATTACCTGGTTAAGTTTTAACAGACTATTTTTTAGCAAAATATCAAAGGTAAGAGGCCAAAACAAAGAAGCAACTTTGCTACTAGCATAAATCAAACTTTCAGGGAAGCAAAGGAGGTCAAAATTAAGATAAGTTGAGGTGAGTTGGGGTTTAAAGGGGCAGTAGCACGTTTTTTCGGTGAAATAAGTTGATGAAATGTATTTGAAAAATAATGTCACCAACAGTAAACACCCTTCTCAATTTGGAAAATCAAGTTAAAAAATGACTGTACAGGGTTCCATAAAGCCATGGGAATCGTTGTTGTCATTAGAAATAATAAAATGTGTTCACAATAAAATGGCCGCCATGAAATTTTTGCTTTATACGCAACACCGTTATTACCACTGTGGTTAATTGGTTTGTGTAATAAGATGTTTTACCCTCTAAAGTAAATATAAATGATATAAACTATCATTATAAATGGGAAATTTTAAAAAATAAAATTTGCGAAAAACGTGCTACTGCCCCTTTAACGCTGCTTTCAAGAATATTTCACTTATATCACGGCTGCTATTATTATGGCAGGGAGAAAGCCCGGAACTCCAATGTGGCTATGCATTGCGGTGAAACCTGAGAGCATGGGCTGGAACTAGCGAACCATGGGTGGTACTACCCTGCAATTCAGTGTAGCATTGCACCCAAATCTTTCTGCATGTAGAACAGTTCTCTACTGCAGACAAGGTTGCTGTGCCCCTGGCGGGATTCGAACCCCGGACCTCTTGATCCGAAGCCAACCGCTGCGCTATCCTGACCCCGGTAAAAATTAAAAAGGAGATCACAATTTTTCACAACTTTTTAAAGAGGGAGGTCTTAGTAAAAAACATTCTACTCATCCAAATTTGTCAAAATCACGTCAGGAGACACACTTTACACACTTTCGCTTTCATAAACATCCAACTTTACAAAGTAGAGATATCTTGTTAGTCAAACTTCTTCATTCAGAACATTTTCATTCTGATAGGAATAAGGGTCAGTTAAATAAGTATACAGAAACGTAATCCAAATGATAATAATCTACACATATATGACCAAATGAACATAAAATCATCATCAGAAAAAACTTGCATACCAAAACACAAACACAGAAATCACGATTGTCAGAGGGAATATAATCAGCTTGTTTCCACGAGAGAAATAAATACATAAGCCAAAACCAGCCAATATGGACGTGAAAGCCATAAAACTGGGGGCATTTTTATTGTAATAACTCTTTGTCTTCTTTTTCTTCCTATCCATTCCTGGGGCTTGGTGGATTGGTTTAGGCATGTCTGAAACAGACAGACAATGGTCCGGTCACATTCTTCACTCACTCACGGTCACCTTCATGTACCATACATTTAGAACTTGGTACATTGGTAATCCAGAAATGGACATGCAATTGTCTTGTTTAACTTAAATTTTGAAAAGCAGTAGTAGTTTACGGCTGAAAATCTTGGAGAAAACAAAGAAACAAAGAAATTCCCGAATGCTTGTCAGAACTGAAATGTGTGTTGGTGAAATTTATCCCGTCAATGAAGGCAAGTACTGTCAATAACAGAGGGAATATTTTCCTCCTTAACTTTCATCAGACAGGACCACAATCAAGTTAGGGGTCGAAGGTGGGAAATAAGTACACCAAAAAATAAGATCGATTGTGTCCATTTGATAGATACCAAGAAAAAAATTTGTTTTAGAAATACAATAAGAAGAGTCATCAAAAGGCATAGGTAAGTAGGTATTAGAAAATTATCTCTTCCTAGTGGACGAGGAAACATACGGAGATGACAAAAGAAATTGTTCCAAGAGTACACAGCTAACAATCAATTTAATAGAATTCTGCAGAACTAGAATATCAACTGCAGGTGGAACCATAGAACCGTTCAGAAGCCTCGTGATCATGTAACCCACCAAAAGATTAAAATGAGAAATGTTTGACATTGGAACAATGAAGCTGTACCCTTTAGAAGACAAAAATGGCAAACAGGATTTTATAAACATGAAACTGACTGAGAATGAGAAAACTGAATGAAAGATGTGTGCATGAATTATAAGCCTCTTGACGCGTTTCCCTCTCTAAACTGGCATACTTCACCTCAAACATGACCAAGGGGATACTTTTTAAAAATACATTAACTTCATAAGGTATTTATTACTTTTGAAAACCACACATAAGTCTATCTGAGAACTATGACATCTTCATGAAAAACTCTTAAGACTGTATTTGTCCTAAATGAACAGGCTCACACTTTCTAAGATCTCCTGTCAAATGAAAAATATAATAAAATTAGCTTGTTCATAACAAACTTTCAGTGTTTACACATTCATATAGAAACAATGTACAGGACAACATTGTCATGAGTTGAATATATAACACATCCCACTTAAAGCAGACCTTATTTAACAAAGTACACTGTAATATTGTTTGTACCGGTAATTGAAATTTTTTTTGGAATTTTTTTGGGGAGAAATCATCTTTGCATTCTAACAATGAAATCTCTTTGTTGATATCATTGAACAAATGGCAATGGAGAAAACCAAAGAGAAACCAAGCTGATTTCACTAGAAAGCTTTCACCACAAGCTTGGGTAAACAAAAACCTATCATGACATAAATTGTTCCTGTTGACACAGTTCCCACATAATGTTTATCCTCAAGTTACCATGGTTATCAAACAATAACAAACGACTGAGTACTCTTTATCCATAATTCCTCTATGAATCTGTAATAAAATCCAGCATCAAGCTTTCGTATGTAAAATACGGTCACGCCAGCATTCAATCAATTGATCTGATCATACAATTATTTTGACATCTGCTGTATCAGTTTTTTTAACCTGTCCTTTTGAGAACGGTATTCTGATTTTTTTGTTAAGTGATGAATGCTGAAATTCTAACCACACCTTCTCACATGGTTTTCAGGATATTATTTAACTCGGTTAAATTTGTTGATGTCTCATTTAACTTAAGTTTAAGGAAGTTAAATAAATACACATATAAGCTATAACCTTACTGTGAACTGTAACTATGTGCGAATAAGTCAAGCTTCCTCACCTTTAGGTTTCTTGACGCACTTATTGTCCGAGCTGCGCTGGTAGCCTTCCTTGCACTGACAGCTGTAGGTCCCGGGCTCGTTCCTACACTCTTCATTCTGGGCCTTACATAGTGAACTGTCTTGTGCACACTCATCCACATCTGTCGAGGAGAGATAATAGAAACATTGGTGACTAATGAACAATAACATCCCTTCAGGTACCTGAAATCAGGTTATTTGTTAATAACTTTCATCCTTGTCTTGTACATTATAACGAGAGCATCTGTTGTTTTCAGTTATTGAACAACTGCACACTTGTCTGTTAAGAAGGAATATCATGTAATCGTGACATCAATATCAAGGTCACAGACAACTTCCTAATGCAAGGCATAACCCTTGCCAGTCTCAATTACTGGCTGATTAAGGCCTTGCAGTATTTCCTTAAGATATCTGTACTTGGAAATCCAGGCCCACTATGCATTTCTGGTGCAGAGATTAACTATCTTGGCACAACAAAGCGAGGAAAATACTGCAAGGCTTAAATCAGCCAGTAATGAAGACTGGCAAGAGTTATGCCTTGCGTTTGGAAGTTGGGTCACAGACTTCTTAAATGTACTATAACTCCAATATATTGTCTTGGTAATATTCTTGACTGAAACTATCCAACAAATATGGATTTCAACTGTTGTAATGAAAATTGATCGTGTTGCACATAAAAGACGAACCTCATCTCAATTTGATATCATGAAAAAAGTTCATTATCTTTAATTCATTTCCTGTAATACATAATCTGTGATACGCTACCTTTACACCTGTCATCCTCCCGGATGTATCCCACGCTGCACTCTTTACACTTCCTGTCTCCTGACCCAGTACATCCGACACACGCATTGTTGCATCCTGGGATACGACAGAGTAGTTATGAAAATGTCAGAGGTAGAGAGATATCTTTAGTAGGGGTAACTATTGGCACAGCGACATCACAATAAGTCAATAGTTGGATCTGTTATTAGTTATTACACCCCTATAGTGTTTAGATAATGACATGACACCAACTGAAAGTAACTTTTGCAATCCATCCTGTCCAGTTTTCTGTAAAAGTTACTGTCAAATCATGATTGACTAGTCTGGAACTACGCATTATTTACATTTCTGAATATACTTAAATCCAATTTCATTGATCTACTGTTATAATGGAAAAACTTTTCAGTATCAGATAGTAATGGACTTTCATTATTCTTTGGGCCACAGAGTCAGGTGTAGAAGAACTGCCACTTTGTTAGTTTATTGCTTTGAAAAAAGGCAATTCACTGACTTTTTGGTGATGTTTGGGGCAAGTCATATATATAAAATCAAATATGGTTAGTGACCTCGAACCTATCCCAACCTAAGTAAGTTCGTATGCATATGAACTTCGAAACTGACATAAATTGGAAGCTTTTATACATTGAGACATGGCAAGAGTAGCAGAATAGATACACTAACTGAGAACCATGAAAGTAATGAACAAATCAATGCATAATTTGATAAACCAACTCACCGAAACATGAATACGAGCCAGCAGTGTTCATGCAGTACTTGTCCTCTCCACACAGCTTCTCATCATTGGTGCACTCGTCAATATCTGATCATAAATACATCAAAATCAAATTATAACTAAAACATTTCGATGTCTTACAAAATAGGATAACTTTTTATAACTCCTTGTAACTCTCTAAACAAATGCAAAGTTTCAGTAGCCAAGGTTTACCAGTGTAGCCGATACCGTCACATGACGAGGAATGTGTGTATTGTCTGCGAGTTATCATGATGTCAACAAGAGGTCAATTGATTATTTCATCTCAAAGCAACATCAAAACGTAGGGTTTATTTTTTCCATGTATATTTTACAGGTAAGACTGAAAGACATACACCAATGAATTGAATGGCATCAATTATTTGTACACATGGTACTCTATTGTGCTACATTTCATTGAATGATTTGAGACATTGAGACATTTTCCAAAAGTGATGTGATGTGATAACAAACCTTAAAATATTATCATCATCACTTTTTTCTCAGAAGTTATATCCATACATCGAATGTTGATCACGAAATGAGGACAAGTTTTGCTCTTGTTTGGCAGTTTAACTTTTTCCTTATATCTATCAAAATTGATAAAGCACCACTTAGAGGCTGGCTATTTTCAAGTTAATCCATACATTGCAATATGTCACCAGAAGGAATGGATGTGATGTTCAATAAGTATGTAACAGGTTGGATCTCCAAATTGATTTAGCACCTGTTGACTGTAATATAACGCTATGGATTGGATTTTAAATTTTTTTTTTTTTTTTTTATATTATTTTTTTTTTTATTTATTTCTTTTTGTGGTACATGTACAGTCAGGCCTCGATAATCCGAACACTTTCGTTTTTCATCAAAAACGTTCGGATAGTGAAATGTTCGGACTACTGAGTACTGAGGACTA
Source organism: Gibbula magus (assembly GCA_936450465.1). Taxonomy (NCBI): domain Eukaryota; kingdom Metazoa; phylum Mollusca; class Gastropoda; order Trochida; family Trochidae; genus Gibbula; species Gibbula magus. The sequence goes on along the minus strand of OW388296.1, from coordinate 75,151,718 downwards.
CTACAGAGATAAGTTTGGTTACATCTTCCTACCGTTCGGAAACTGCGAGATTCGGATTATCGGTGGCCGGATTATCGCGGGTTGACTGTACATACACATTACACATACACATTTTAAATTTTATGTTTGTTTTACAATGCTAGAGAAGGGGGTCCACCATTGAACCGTTGACTTCAGGGAAAATATTTGTTACATGTCGCCACCCCTGGGGCAGTCTGAAGATTGTAAAAGCATTGAAAAGTAATAAATATTTTTCTTGGACTCTTTATTCATAGTACTCTTTCTCAAAGCAGCCTAATTTGTTTATCAGCACTCTTAGATATATTTCCATGGGACAGAGCTTTATATCTGCAGTATTTCCACCAAATGAAGGAGTAAGCATAAGTATGTTCACAAAGTTGTTATCCACAAAATATTGATTTTCTCATCAACAGTATGTTCTTCATGTTAATTCAGGTATCTAAAAAATTTAAAGCAACGATCTATAATTCACAAAACCGATTAAAAACAAGATTTCCTCTCACCTTTACATCCCTCTTCCTCTGTTTGCGTCCAGCCAGGCTTACACTCATCGCAGCCTTTAGGTCCGTCCTCTGTACAGATGTCCTTACATGAGATGTCACACGCTGCAACAAGTCAGACTTATAATAATCTCTTGTCGATTGATAGATTTTAGATAAGATGGATGCCAATATTAAATGTTTGTTGAAGTTTGGTCACAAATAGCAGAGAAACATGTTTGGAGTCAAAACACATATAGCTTGGAGTGAGTGATTGCATTATTCTTGAAAGCTGCTTTGGCAGTATTTCAGCTATCCTAATGTTTTAGGGATTATTTGAAGACACTCTCATGACCAACAAGCTGTAAGTGACAAAGGATATGGTCAAAGATGGATAATCTACAAAACTAAACTGTTTTGTCAGACATAATCGCCATGTTTTCAGAGCAGGCTCAATGATTTGGGATCACATGCACCAAAATAACCATTGACTAAATTTTAAAAATAACAAGTAGTTGTCACTAAGGTGACATGATCCCCCGCCGCAAATTAATACTTCAAAATTTAAAAATAATGTCAAGATCAGCAAAATTGACCGTCAAACATGTTAAAAAAGTCAAAGTTCCACTGTGACCTTGAGAAAAATGGCAAGGTCATCAAAATCTAATCTACCCTTTGTGTAAGATATGATGAAATTCCAGTGAATGGTTCTTGAGATATCCCGCTGACAAGTATTACACACATGTACATCAACATGTCGAAAAATTTAAAATTCCACTGTGACCTTGAGAATAATGTCAAGGTCACCAAAATCTTATCAGTCCTTTTGCTTTTTGTAAGATATAATGAAATTTCGGTGAATGGTTCTTGAGTTATTCTGCTGACAACCTTAACATGTACATTAACATGTAGAAAAATTCAAAGTTCTGCTGTGACCTTGAAAATAATGTCAAGGTCACCAAAATCTATTCAGCCGGTCGTCTTCCCTAGAAGGTGCTTTGAGTAAGAAATGATGGAATTCCAGTGAATGGTTCTTGAGATATCCGCTGACAAGCTTTACATGTACATTAACATGTTGAAAACTTCAAAGTGCTGCTGTGACCTTGAAAATAATGTCAATTTCACCAAAATCTAATCAGCCCATCATCATCCCTAGAAGGTGCTTTGTGCAAGAAATGATGGAATTCCGGTGAATGGTTCTTGAGATATCCCGCTGACAAGCTTTACATGTACATTAACATGTTGAAAACTTCAAAGTTCCGCTGTGACCTTGAAAATAATGTCAAGGTCACCAAAATCTAATCAACCCGTCGTCTTGCCTTGGAGAAGCTATGTATAAAATATGAAGAGAATCCAGCGAATGGTTATTGAGATATCCCGCTGACAAGGGTAAAATGACAAAGTCTCGTTGTGACCTTGAAATGAAGGTCAAGGTCTCAAACTACTGTAGGAACATTACTCTTCCTATGATGAACCCATATGCAAAATATGAAAAGAATCCAGTGAATGGTATTTGAGTTATTCCATTTCGTACGGACGTACGGACGGACGCAGCCGAATACTATATCCCCCGCTTCGCGCTAAACGAGCGGCGGGGGATAACAATAGTTACCTCAAAAAGTTAAATTTATGAATCCTTTCTTATTTAGGAAGCATAAAGTTTTCATAGATATTCATGACTTTCTCCGATAACAAACAACATAGAGAATGCAACCGATTCTTCTTTACCTTTACAGACTATGTAGGTGTCGTTTTTGTGTTGTTCGAAGTAGCCGTCAGAGCATTCGTCACACTTATCTCCTTGGTAACCGCCGTTACATTTACATTTACCCGTCCCCTGCCTTGTGCCTTCTCCCTGAAAGAACACGGAAACTAAAATTCATTATCTTTAATTCAACAGTCACCTTAAATTCAAATAAAATGGAAAATAAATGTTACTGTAACTTCCGGAATGAATCTTTCACTTCCTCAATCAGTAATCTTGATAAACAATAAAAATAACCTGTTAGTTACACATGAATAGCCCAATCCAATGCTCAAAGCTTTGCTTCAGGGCATAGAGTAGTACTCACGGCAAGTCTATGAAATATTTTAAAATTGTAACAACACAACATTTAAAACCAGCTTTTGAATCTATGGTGACAGGTCATTTGGTCTCTTTGAAAGATATTGCTACTGTTTAACTCCACAATACACAAATGTGGTTACCGGTACTTACATCACAGCGTCCATTTCCAGAACATATTTTGGACGGATAGCCAATACAAAGGTCACAATTTTCACCATAGGTATTTTCAGGACAGCATGCTGTATAATAAAAAAAGAAAATACTCAAAATACTAGTTTTTTAAAATATGAAAAATAGGGCCATTGCATCTGTAGCTAATCATGTTTTATTAACTTATTAACAGTTACAGAGTAAGTTTTGACTAAAATGTGCAGTCGTACTGGGAAGTATTTTAGTCATTTGGCTCTATTATGGAGAGGACCATCATTATTAACTTATAATTTAAAATCCACTTTAAACAAAGTAACTATTCACAGGATTTCATCTTTATAGTGCTCTCAGTTGTTAAGATTAGGAAATAAGAGCTTTTAGAGAGCGACCTCTATGATTTGCACAAGTTAACTCAGTTGCAATGCCACACACTCACTCATTATTGAAAATGTCACCCAAAACCAGGAAATTGCATTGAAATGACTTTCCCCACAAAAACCTCCTACCTGTTGAGCGATAAACTTCAATATTCTTATTGTCATGTTCATATCCAATAAAGATGTACTTATTTCTGTATGGTACAAGTTATGCTGTACGTGAGGTTTATCTTTTTAATTTTAATATTCAAATTTTAATATTCCAATAGCTAGTTTACTGACCTTTCACATTATCAATACAAAACCACTGGAGGAAGTCCTGGTTGTTTTTCTGACCAAACTCTTTAAACCAGAACGCTTCAATGTATTCTTCATATTCTTCTACCATTGTATGACACTGAAAATAAATACATTATACAATACTGAAGTACAGTGAACACAATAGTAATTATCGATTCAACATGCATGTATAGTACATGGACTAGAAATGCCTGATATTACTATGCAAACATTACAACTACATTCCCTTCAGAGAGTAAACACATGTATCATTGTTACACATCTTACAGAGGTTCCCACTAGAGCGGTTATTTGTGAAACTAGGAAGATAGGCACGTAATGTAACAGAGGTAATATGGAATATAGGCATACTGTAAAAGAGGTCATATGGAATATATGTGTAATGTAAAAGAGGTCATATGAAATATAGGCATACTGTAAAAGAGGTCATATGGAATATAGATGTAATGTAAGACTAAGAGGTCATAAGGAATATAGCAGTCATGTAACAGAGATCATATGGAATATAAATGTAATGTAACAGAGATCATATGGAATATAAATGTAATGTAACAGAGGTCATATGAATAATTCATAATGTAACTGAAATCCTATGGGATATAGGCGTGATGTAACAGAGGTCATATGGAATATAGGTCACGTGTAATGTAAGAGGTCATATGAATAAAGCGTAATGCACCGAAAATCATATTGGATATTATATAGGGGTAATGTAACAGAGGTCATATTGAATATATGCTGCTTAATGTTACAGGTCATATGGAATATGCATATCTAAATGTAACAATAAAATGTCATGGAATAGAATATTAATGAGAGGTAGTCTTCATATATTGAAATCTTTAATCACTTCAACGCTTTGTAAAGTACATCCTCATTGTGAACTTTTACATTATAATTGAACTTTTAGAAGCAATGATTTCATGTTACATATTTCAGCAATCATACGATTTTAGTTAGTAATTATTAACTCATAATTAGATAAGACTTACTATTCAACAATAATGTTTACCTGTTTTTCACTCCCTTTACATATATGATCTTCCATGATTTCAACTAAACGAGTTTCACTGAAAGAAGAAGAAATTTAATGTAAATTCATTTTACACGTTTGTTTTGCAGGCAAGTACTAGCAAACATATCTACTATTTAGATATAAAGTCTTGACCTACAGAGGGGAGAATTTTATTAATAATTCTCTCAATGTAGAACCTTTAAATGATGATAGTATCAAACTCTTAAAAGCTTAAAGAGACACCCAGCCCAAAGGCTAAGCAAATATTGTCAGGACCCCCTCTAGAAACAATATTGATGTTGATAGAATAGACCATAGGGATTCCCATTAGAGCTTTATTGTATCAGAGAACAAGAATTGATGAACAAAGATACAGTATTGATTGCTGATCAAGATTACTTCATAATATTGAATTGGTCCTAATATGTAGGGTGGCTATTTTGTTTACTGTGAATATTACCGAATAGTTGTGTGTCTGTAAGAATACACATGTGTATGGCAATAAATCATTTCTTTACCTTTTATCAAAGCTACCAAGTGATTTTTCTTCCCAGTTTGTATTTCCGCCACCAAATCCACCTTTTTGTGTCTTTTCTATACCCTGTAAAACAAAAGATTTAATTTTTATTAGCATGGTTTAACATTATTTCTCTTGACTTTCTATAGCAGCAGAGCCCAAAACAGGTCTTCAGTATGAATGAAAGAGCAAATATTTCCAATATTTTTCATAATTATAATATATCTCTTTAGCAATCTGGACCTTTTTCTATCAGAATATAACATGAGGGTTTCCAGCAAACACAAATATATATACACTCTCAGACACTCTAACCAAATTCCAATTTCACCCTTATTAACCAGCATTTGACATAGTGATGACAATTTTCTAGAATTAGATTTACAACTGTGATGCCCCATGTAATCTATACTAGTCACAAGGAATAGCGTCTTTGTAGGGGCGTACCTGTTTCCAACTGCTAAAGATTGTGTCAAGTGATACAGTAAACATTAATTGGCACCAGTGCCGAACTCTCGACCTATTAAAGTCCAAATGACCAGTACAATTGTTGGGCAAGATAAACTTACTGACGGGTTGTTTGATTGGGACCAATTATAAAGTGCTGCCTAGTGTCTACCCAGATCGAGTTAGGCCTAAAAGACAAATAATAAAAGCAACAAACAAAACAAGCATCTACCAACCTCCTTGAAATTCTTTGCAATATTTTTGCAGGTTGAGCAATCAGGAGTCTTTTTCTTCTTCTTTGCATTGACGACGTATGGAATTCCCAACAGGATTATGAGAAACATGAAAATGCTGACAACATTTTTCACAGAAATATTCCTGAAAGTCACAGACTGTTTTCTGACAAGTGGAGGCATTTTGGAATAATTTCACCAAGTCTTTCTACCTATAATCGTTGGATGTATTAAATAATTATTTATCTTTTAATTAGTAATAACACGTCATAAATAGCCGAAACGATGAATTGTGATGACATTCACTGATGTATCTGCACACAAAACAGCTGATCTGTGATCACTGCCACTCGGTTGATTCCCTGAAATCAGATTTAGTGTCGAATCACTTCCCTTCCTTCGATGATCTTGAAGCTTGACCGTGAAAATCATGCGCTCAAGTCAGTTTTTCTTATTGTTGAAACATTAAAAACTCTCAAAAGATCACCGACAAAGGCATCACAAGTCTACATCTTCCCCAGTCAACACATTTTCTCGCCGGCACATCGACAACTCCACATGCTATCTAGCAGCCGACATTCTCTTATTTTCATCCAATCAAAATGAGCCACGACATTCATTTCCTTCGTGAAGGGTTAAATTAAAAGACGACATGCGAAAAATAAGGACTATGCTCATTGATTATTTTCAGTTTTAGTAAAAACCATATAATGGCATTTTATCTAGTAATAAATACACATTACCACATATAAATAGTATGTTGCTAAAGTATCAGTATAGCTAATTAAACTACACGAAATTTCGTTGAATTCTTTTCCGTTTTATCTGAAACAGGTTCACTGATATCTGACATCTCCTGTCCTTGTTACACGTATTCATTAACTTGTCACTATAATGTATTTAGTGCAGTGTTAATAAAACAAAGGCAACCTCTAAAACTCGTTTCCTTTGTTTTACCTTAGAAATTAGCAACTACGTGTATTAAGAGAAAAGATGGAAGATATTTTCTGCAATTTATATTTTACAACTATATATATATATATATATATATACACAGTTAGTATAAATGACTTAATCAATTCTGAAAATCAAATAGATTCTATCCGAGATAATAATAAGAAACGTGCAATGCTGAAACAGATATCTTTGTTCATTAACCATAAAAATAAAGATATGTATTTAACAATGACATTAATGAAAGTATTAAGATCCATGTAAGTGTCATTAATATCCCAAATTGTTATAGTTTATGTAAGTAAATGTTAAAAATCATTATTAACGTTAACATTTCCATCCATTGTGTTGTTGGGGGTCACACATTCCAAACGTTATAAATGGTGTTACTTTATCGAGAAGTACCGACTGTTACCGAAAATTACCATTTTGACGATAGTCGACTTAGTATATTGACGATATGAAGGCATAAGTATTGGTTTCTGATCGAAAACCGGACAACGCACCGCGTGTGGCGCGTCAATGAGTCAAACGTAATTTTGGAATCTTATTTAAAACAGACAAAATAACAAATTTGGGTTGATAATGTTGAATAGGTCATATAACTACTGTGCATGTAAATGGAACGTGCAGTTTCGGTTTCTGCACATGAAAAATGATGTTACTCGATTTTAATTGGAAACTAGTAATTATGATATGTTAGGCGATTGGGAAAAAATATTCATGCTGAACGAATTTGTTTGTATTGTAAACAACACATATGGTGAGTTGGAGCGTATTAAAGCCACATAGCCTATGTTTTTAAAAACACAATGGATGTACATTTAACTGCATGCATATAAATAATATAACCAGGTAGAGCCACCTGTAGCATACTATAAAATGTGATTAATGTATTGATAAAGAGATGTTGTGGCCGAGGAGACTTAACCGTACATTTCCTTAAATGATTATATCTATGGAGTCATTTCAGAATATCATCATTAACTTGCATGAATTTGAAAATTTCAAAAGTGTGTGGCGTGTCAAACATATTTATGAACACATTCATCGGTAAAAATGGAAAAGAATATTTAATCATGATATAAATTGAATTACTATATCTGTTATCTTAATAAGGTAACATTTGATCATGTCAGATGTATATAATTATAACTTAAAAGTGTCGTTGTAATTATATAAGCCGGTATATTTTCTATCCTTATTATATCAATTAAAGCTGATGGTTCGAATGAAAATTACGTAACGTACGTCGAGACAGATCCCCGAATTTGTATTTTTCCTTTCAATGTTTTGTCTCAAACTTGATGTTCTCTAAATTTGCCAATGTTTGAAGTTTTCCACATAAATTGCATATACTTATCATAAAATCCATATCCATTTCTTAAGTACTATGTTGAACTCAAGGTCCAACCAAGAAAAGATGAATTGGGGATTATATGGCGCTTCATAGCGCTTGAACGAGTTGTCTCCCTTCACACGTTAAAGCGGTTTCACACACTAACATCCAAACAAGCTATTGGTTTCTTATTTTTAATGGTCTTTAAAGAATCAATAACGAAGACAATATTAACGAAATCAAAGGCTTCTCCATGTTGAGTAACAAAGTTAAAAAAGAGTATGCGGTTTTGAAGATATTTTCTCTAAATTTCGAGGAATCCTATGCGAAAGAAGAGGTTTGGGAGGCTTAAACCCATTATAAAACTCTGAAATTTAAAGAATAATAGCATTTCATATATTCATCTATATAATAAAAGCATAAAGGGGGTCACTGTTCTATTTTTTAAATGTTATCTTTAACAAAAGATATGGTCACTCTGCAATTCAAAGGAAAATAACTCCATCGATTGAATGCATTCTACTTAAAGGTGCTGTAGCACGTTTTTCTCACTGAAATAAAGACTAGTGGTCTCCCGAAAAGGTAAATAAGTTTTTCCAACTGCTAAATGATACCACTTACGAGTTCATTTCCCCGAGCGGTGTTCACATTAAATTGGCCGCTCGAAGGTAGTCCGAGTGTTCTGATTGATGTAGCGATACCTTAACACTTAAAATCGAGTTTTAAATATGGCACCATGATAGATTGGTCAACCATCTTGCTGTCTCACTCAGATTCGCACGAGACCTACAAATGTACGTCTTACACTAAAGAGTTCCACACCAAGGTCGATCTTGATGTCGCAACATTTTCTTTCAATTCGGATTACTGTTTTCTATTAATATTGCTTATCGGGTCGTGTTATGAGCTGTTTTACCCTCTCACATAACAATATATTGTAAAAACATAAAAATAAATAGCAAATTTGAGAAAACAAAATATGCTAAAAACGTGCAACAACGTCTTTAAATAACCATTTTCATTTTGAATAAATTATACAGCAAACATATTTTTATCATAAAACAAAAGCTTTAATCTACATAACAAATCACAGAATTACACTTTCGGGTTGGCTTATTTATACATCGAGGATAGCAGTTCTATCGCCACTGTTGCCTCTGTTGCCTATGTTGATTATATTAATACATAGATCCGAGTATGTCACTCTCAATTTTATACTTATAATTTGCGATGAATTGTCTCATTTACAGGGAGGATATGCCTGGTGGCGTTTTTTTTGCAAACCAACAGGAAGACCCTCCATCAAAACTGATATCTGTCTGTATCTGGTATATGGGGCTGTCATACACATACACTGTCGACCAAAAGAAACGCCTACTTGATTTTGCTTAAAATGAAAGATGAAATAATTCCTGAAATATAATTAATGGTTGTCTCCACGTTATGCTTAAACAATAAATAATATGAACGTCCATTGAAATCGTGGAAAACTGTAATTCGAGTCAATTACATTCATGAAAACAACGCCTAATGAAAACCGCTATATTTCTAGTTGATTCAACTTGCGCACCGTAACCACGTACATCTGTAGTGTAATCATTCAAATTTTATTTTTTCAGATTTCCCATTTATAATGATAGTTTATGTCATTTATATTAACTTTAGAGGCTTAAACATATTTTACACAAACCAATTATCCGTAGTAGTAATAACAGTGTTGCGTATAAAGCAAAAAACGCATTGCGGCCATTTTATTGTGAACACAATTTAATCATTTCGCATTACAAAAATGATTCCCATGGCTTTACAAAACATTGTACACTCATTTTCAATTTGATTTTCCGAAGAGAGAATGATATTTTACTATTGGTGACATTATTTTTCAAATACATTTCATCGACTTATTTGAGCAAAAAAACGTGCTACTGCCACTTTTTTAATGTGAATTTGTGCCTGTATTGTTGCTCGAGGTTATATGAAAATCTGTTTCAAATGTTATTCTGATCAAGCACTGATCGAAAACTGAACACTTTCCGTTGTCTCATTTCAACAATCACCATTATTTTGTGACATGACAACTACTGAAATTTAAATATACAATATACATGTATTACTATTATGCAGAAATGGTGCAACGTCATAATGGTATAATTTTGCTAAAATGTTCATTATAGTTTTTACGAAATCTGGTAAGATATCTGGTAGGCGTTTCTTTTGGCCGACAGTGTATTTTGAAAGGGCAGGTTCACCCAAGGTCCGTTAAATATACACGCACAAGAGGGCTGGGGAGGGTGTGTGTTCGAACCCAGGAACTATCCCGTTTTCTGATGAAAAGTAGGTCTGTTTGTTCAATCAGCTCTGGTACAGCGAAAGTATTTGAGAGATGTGTCATAAAGTGGCCGATAGATTGGTTTCTAAACCTTTGGGTCGATGGCTAAGTTATTGCATTGTCATCACAAGTATCGAATTATCAATGAGAGTTTGAGTTAAACTCTCACTTTCTCTTATAATTCAACAGCCAGTGGTCCAAGAAATTTACAAGATGTTGAAGGGATAGGTCGGAGCTTGCCATCCCACTAGCGAAGATTTCCACGTGCGTGTCAAGTTAGACGTACAAAGATAACAAGGGACACAAGTTACATCGAACTTTTAATGACGAGCCAGTTGCATTCATAAATGCAAATTTAATACTTAGATTTATTAGCCCATCATAACCAAGATTCCACTGGCGTAAATCAAAGCCATTGTATGGTGGAACACAGCCATCTACTCTTAGGAAAGACCAATTCCCTTTGAGTGTAAAGTTTGGCTTCCTTTTTACTATAAGTAAGCATTAACTGTCCAACATTCATGTGTGTAAGCCTTGAATGTCCCGTATTTCTGTGTGTAAGCCTTGACTGTCCCGTATTCCCGTTTGTAAGCCTTAATTAATTGGCCCTATTTCCTGTGAGTGTAAGCAGAGACCATACAATAAAAGGATTAAACTCGGCAATGTATTATCATCAACTATGTGTGCCTCGGCCAGATGTGTAATCGACCCGACTCAATGAAGTCTGCTGTGATTGCAAAAAGTCAACACTGGAAACATCATGTCAACTTTACAATACACCAAATGAAACTTTGTCATATCTTTATTTCATACATCGTTGTAACCAAGGAAATATTTTAATATTAAATGAGTCATAATAGAAACAAAATCGCCACTTTTGAATTTTTCTCTGACTCCAGTCCAGTCACTTTATTTTATGGTCTCTGGTGTAAGCCTTGATGAAGTCTCAATAGTTCGCCCTATTCCCTGTGAGTGTAAGCCTTGATGAAGTCCCAATAGTTGATCCTATTTCCTGTTAGTTTAAGCCTTGATGAAATCCCGATAGTTGATCCTATTTCCTGTGAGTGTAAGCCTTGATGAAGTCTCAATAGTTCGCCCTATTCCCTGTGAGTGTAAGCCTTGATGAAGTCCCAATAGTTGATCCTATTTTCTGTGAGTGTAAGCCTTGATGAAGTCCCAATAGTTGATCCTATTTCCTGTGAGGGTAAGCCTTGATGAAGTCCCAATAGTTGATCCTATTTCCTGTGAGGGTAAGCCTTGATGAAGTCCCAGTAGTTGGCCTTATTCCCTGTGAGTGTAAGCCTTGATGACGTCTCAATAGTTCGCCCTATTCCCTGTGAGTGTAAGCCTTGATGAAGTCCCAATAGTTGATCCTATTTTCTGTGAGTGTAAGCCTTGATGAAGTCCCAATAGTTGATCCTATTTCCTGTGAGGGTAAGCCTTGATGAAGTCCCTGTAGTTGGCCCTATTTCCTGTGAGTGTAAGCCTTGATGAAGTCCCAATAGTTCATCCTATTTCCTGTAAGTGTAAGCCTTGATGAAGTCCCAATAGTTGATCCTATTTCCTGTGAGTGTAAGCCTTGATGAAGTCCCAATAGTTGATCCTATTTCCTGTGAGGGTAAGCCTTGATGAAGTCCCAATAGATCGCCCTATTTCCTGTGGGTGTAAGCCTTGATGAAGTCCCAATAGTTGATCCTATTTCCTGTTAGTTTAAGCCTTGATGAAATCCCAATAGTTGATCCTATTTCCTGTGAGGGTAAGCCTTGATGAAGTCCCAGTAGTTGGCCCTATTCCCTGTGAGTGTAAGCCTTGATGAAGTCTCAATAGTTCGCCCTATTCCCTGTGAGTGTAAGCCTTGATGAAGTCCCAATAGTTGATCCTATTTCCTGTGGGTAAGCCTTGATGAAGTCCCTGTAGTTGGCCCTATTTCCTGTGAGTGTAAGCCTTGACGAAGTCCTAGTAGTTGGCCATATTCCCTGTGAGTGTAAGCCTTGATGAAGTTCCAATAGTTGATCCCATTTCCTGTGAGGGTAAGCCTTGATGAAGTCCCAATAGATCGCCCTATTTCCTGTGAGTGTAAGCCTTGATGAAGTCCCAGTAGTTGGCCCTTTTTCCTGTTAGTGTAGGCCTTGATGAAGTCTCAATAGTTGACCCTATTTACTGTGAGTGTAAGCCTTGATGAGGTCTCCATAGTTGACCCTATTTTCTGTAAGTGTAAGCCTTGATGAAATCCCAATAGTTGGCCCTATTTCCTGTTAGTATATGCCTTGGTGATGTCCCAATAGTTGGCCCTATTTCCTGTTAGTATAAGCCTTGATGAAGTCCTAGTAGTTGGCCCTATTTCCTGTGGGTGTAAGCCTTGGTGAAGTCCCAATAGTTCGCCCTATTTCCTGTGAGTGTAAGCCTTGATGAAGTCCCAGTAGTTGACGCGCTCCTCCTCGTCTTGGTAGCAGGCTATGAGGAGCTCGAGGAGACGGCCCAGCTTGAGGTTGAGTTGTCTGTGGGACCTCATTGCAGAGAGGATCTCCCCCCGAGTGAGGTACCCGCTCCGGTCCGCGTCCAGGTGCAGGAACACCGCCTCCAGGGTCTGGGGACATTGATTGCAAACATTAGACGAATATTGAGAGATGAGGATTCACATGTTTTCTTTCTTCGAGTTAATATCGATCGAGTTATAAAAAAACAAATGTAAATTATTCAGCCACGTATTCGGCTACTAAAACATCGATTTAACACAAAATGTTTATACATCTTGAAACGTAAATATGCTAAATGGTTGAATAAATTCATATTTCATCATTGATAGGGCAGCTGTTTCTGCAAAATTATTCTTTGCAACAGTTTGATATCAAGGCTGATACAGTCAATAATGTTTTTAAATCTTAAAAACTTATTCAATTGTTTGTAAAAGTATTATTTTTAAGGATGAGAATTAAAAATATCCCACTTTTGAAGTCATCGTGATGTCGAAGGTGGTGAGGAACTGTTCATAGTCGAGTTCCCTGGCACTGGCCCGCGCACAGCTGATCAGTAGAGCCGCGATACTCTCCGCCGGCAAGTTGATTGGACAGGAGGTCTTGGTGGCGTCCATTATTTCGTCACGTGACAGTCTCCCATTCCGGTTCCGGTCTAAGATCCAGAAGTCTCGTCTTAGTGCCATCTGTCTATGAGAGGTGGAGAAGTCTTGTTTATTGTGAAGGGGTGTGGAACAACAAGTGATTATGACAACGAACGTACAGAAACCAGGAGTAGTGTGTTTCAGTGGATCAAGAATGAAGAAAAAATGTCTCTCAAAGATATATTTATATTTTGAAATAAAATCGTCATTGATTTTGTATTATTAAAATTTCACTGAGACATAATTTAAAAAAAATGGAAATGTTCAACGTTGGGAAAGAAACCCGGAACACTCAACGAAATGATCTACAGGAACTATACAGATATATTCCCGACTCACTGCATCATTATGGACGGTATTCTTCTCACCGCCCCCAGGAAGTCCTCACGGGTCACGTGATCACCCTCGTCCAGTTCTACTCCGGTCAATAGGATCTGCAGGAATCGACGAGAAGTTCATAAACCTAAATACGATCTGGATATAGTTCCTTAGCACGAATTATGTAACAGTGCAGCTAAATTGTATACATACACATAATATTAAATTTTATTAAATGAGCTCCTATATGATACCATTTTCATCAGCTAGTTATTCCGCTTTACACGATATAAGCATCGCGATCATCTATTCATAAGCCTTAGATGGCAAAGAAATCCGACTGCAAAAGATTGAATATAGTTCCATATAATATATAATTCACCAAAAATTATCAATTATGTATTTGGGAATATGACTTTATACTAAACACTGTCAATTAATTTCAAAAGTTGTTTATTTCAGTCGTGTGTTACTGTTTCTACAGCTTCTCCTCCAGTCAAGAGTCCCATCTCGACAGATAAACACCTACTCTAACCTGAATACACCTTGACCTCGACAACACGCGATGTTTACTCTCTCATTTCAAGAGTTTTAGTAAGAGTGACACTACATCAAGTGCCTTCTTGGTTCTCCTCTATCCAAACAAGACGATCCTTTTCAATAGATAATATAAGAATTGTAAGGCACGTCAAAATGTCGAAATATGTTTTGATAAAAATAGTACTTCTGTGAAATGAAACTGAAACCATACAAACTTCCTCTGCGTGTTTAGACAACTTGGGTTTTCTGCTGTAATTCTTTAACGAATGCTCATCAAAAGATGCATTGTATATGTCCGGGTATACGCACCAGCTTAAAACAAGGATGAACACTCAAACCAGGGGCTTATACGTTCTTTCAATGTAACTGTTGCTTATTGTCAATAAATTCCTTATTACACAATCTACATGCCCTTGCAATGATGAAAAACTCGCCCAGTTAACAAGGGAAGACTACCCCTCCTAATCCCTTTCGTCACAATATTTCAATTAAAGTGCAAGTTCTATCAGAAATGTCTGTCATATTGTGTCCTTTTATTTAAGTGAAACAATTTTTACTAATAAACATACATGGATATATATATAGATGGAATATCCACTAAGTAACAAATACATTTACATTGGACAGATCAACAATGTCTTGTTATGCCATAACAACGCTTCCAAATTTGTAGCACCGAAGAATAGCTGTAATGAATGCGTACTAGTCTTTCATTTATAAAGTCATTAAAATATTACCCTCAGTACCTTTTTTCAACTAGATAAAGTTATAATAATGTAGTAAGTTACTACATGATTATAACATTAACACACATATGTGTAAACAGGAATGTCTCCTCGAATTTCTTTTTCATAGAAATATCTTGAACTCTCCCTTCAAACGCCTCCCCTCCAACTCACCAGCACATCCTCCTCGCCGCCCCTAAACCCCCCTGCAGCCAGCGCCTGGTAGACCTGTACGAGGGGCAGACAACTCTTGTTGTAACTGTCCTGTCGGTCGAACTCCCTCTGGAAGACACGCACCTGGGTGGAATACCAGGTCTCCATCTTGATACGGTGGATATATAGCGATTCCTTTCCGTCGATCTTCCTGAACTTGCTTGGATTACTGAATGAACTTGCTTGGATTACTGAATGAACTTCCTTGGATTACTGAACGAACGTCAATTCTAGTTTGTTTTACGGATTGCTGGTACACCAGAAATGGTACTGAGGAAAGGTGAGCACAATCTAATAATGGAGTCTTGACTGTTTTCCTTCAGCAGTGTTTCTAGCCAAGGCACTGTCAGAATACTCGATCACCGAGGGTAGCAAAGTTCCGATGACTGAAATGCCAAAGAATGTCACAGACCTTCGCTGTTACTGCAATGTGTTTCCGTTATTTTTAAATCCTTTGACTTACACACAGTCAAATCCTCGAGCACAGATCAGCGATTCCTCTGCAATATTCGTGTTTACAGAACGTCAACGTACGTCTGTTCACACAAGAAGCTGATTTGAGAGACGAACGGCGTCAGAGCGTCACTCACACTAGGGTGTTGGCTTCTGTGTATCTGTAAGTGTTACTTTCCCAACTCAAGTACCCGACAAGATAGTTATTACGGTTTATTGCCGCTGTACATCAACGTAAGAGACCACCATTGTATCAATAGCTGTACAAGAAACAGGTATGCATATCTATGAAATTTGTTGAATTTGATTTACGCTGAAGTAGAAACTCCTGCGAGTAGTACTCTTTGCTGAATACTTCAACTGGCTTAAATTTGCTATGCAAATATCGGAGGAGATGTACATTTAACTAGTTTAACAATGTTCGTAACATTGTATTGCTTCAAAGGTTCGTAACAAGGATATCAGGGCCGTGTTCAAGAGAGGTTTCAAAGTAATCGCTCAATTAGCGATTACTTTTAAACCTCTCTTGAACGCGATTGTTCGATGTAGCGCTACGTAGCAAGGCGAGAAAACATCGAGGAATTTGCACCGTGCCGTTCATGCGAGAATGAGCGCTACTTGAGCGCTACATTGAGCAATCAATGAGCGATTATAAGCGCTCGCTATTATGGAACGGAGCCCTGGTTTCTAGAAGTTGAGGTAATGAAGAATGAAGAAATTTGTTAAGGGATAACAACTTCTCTCTTCTATGTGTGCCACGTTCGAAATAAATGTTCTATTATCGATGGTAAGCAAGTGATGACAACGGCATTAGAACCACGTCGACACGTCGGCTACATAGAATATCCATAGTTATCCATGCAATGTATCCTCATTATTCATTACTTCGACTATCTGGTTACATGTCGAACATGTGTTTTCAATAGTGATATCCATTCCATTCAGTCCGTTCTTATGAAGTTTTCAGGTAGGATATTACTTTTCAAGTCGTTTGTCAGACATGAGATGAAAATATGATCGTTTTCAAAGTCAACGCCAATGCTCCATCAGGGCATTTTTACTACTTAGACAGTCAGTCAGGGAATTGCACCAGCTATATGCTGATTGAAACACCCGGATGGAGCAGGACGGTTTCCTAGAGCAGATTGCTACGTCAGACATGCTTAGTCGACAAGCGATATCGATACACTGATTCCTTCAAGTGTGTATCCTGCGTCACAGTCGACGTTTTGACGGGTAATATGGATACGTAACACTCACAGTAACTCGATATCGTAAGTAATACGTAGGTAAAACGTACTCTATGTTATATAGGGGGTAGGTTTGTTTAACCTACGTTTTACCTATGTTTTACTTACGATATCGAGTTCCTGTGGTAACACTGTATACTTGTCGCACATGTCATCTATGTGTTGGTCACTCATGAAGCGTATGGAGGCATGGTGTTATCACCTGTGCTATTCCCTGTACACTAGTAAATTATTTAGAAAGATCTTCAAACCACTATATACACGAAAGCAAGCTTTATGTAGATATAAGAAGAATGAACCACGCCGCTATTCAACATACCCAGTATCAGTAGTACATTATATATAAGTATGCTACAACGATATAAAATATCTTGCGCTGTGGTTATATTACCCAATGTCAACAATGCATGTCAATAACCCGAATTGCTGTTGTATTACCATACCAAGTGTCACAAACTCACGCTGCTCTGTAACTATATGTGCATGACAAGGATTTATTTTACTAGGTTTGAACGGAAGCAAAATGATATAGATGTTCTATGCTACCTACCTCATGTAAGAATATTGATGTCCGATTGGGCAACTTTATATTGGTGAATAACTATTATGATGACTGGCTTCTTGAGCGGTGTATATATATATATATTATCGCAGGATGACAAGTATATATACCCTGTCCTAAGACATACAACATGCTCCACCGGCATATATATATACAGCTGCTGAACAAAAGTTTGTTTAACTGTTCCCCCAACTCAGTGCAAATATCATGTAATTCTGTGTTCATTTAAGTTTGATTTATTCCTTATATATGCCCGCAAAAGTTATGAATCTTTGATTAGATGTAGAAAAATCATTTCTGTGTCATATACTTAAATATGATGCTAATATTTCTGAAGGAGCAAATATGGCAAGGATTTATATAACACCGGGGTCCAAAAATCCCAAACTCAAACATTTATATTCTTTTATAAAATTGTCATTTTTAATCATTTAGGGAAAAAAAACATAATTCCTATCATGACATTGACCAATATTTTATATTACTGTCGAAATTTTACCGACATTATGTTTAATTAATATTTTATTGCAGAAACAATGAAATCTAAATTTTCAAATGTTGACCCCGCGTCGATTAGACAAACGTTATTTTGGAAACTTCTTTACAGCAGACAAAGAGACACATTTGGTTTGATAATGTTTAAGTACTGTGTATGAAAATGAGACGTGTAGTCCCGGATTTTGCTTGTGCCCTTATGTCATCTCTGGTGGAATGTTATTACTTTTAGAATAAAAACTGACACTAAGAATAACAACAATGAATTTTATAAGAAATAAAAATGAATCTTTATTCATGATAATCCTTGTCATGAATGATATAATGCTTATCATGAAATATCTTTTTAAACATGATTTCTTCGTAATCCTTGAAATACTCGTGTGAGCATTAACAATATACACTGTTTTCAAGCCATTTGAAAATGAGCAAATATAGTGTTCAAAGTAGCCTATATTCAATAAAGCAAACTATGTGGGTCTATTTTAACATAATCTTAGATATCACTGATACTTTCAACGGTGGACGCCCAAAAGGACAATGTTCATATTGCATTGTACATATTTCAATCACTTTCCTTTGAAAAATATACAAGACTAATCTGATGACTTTCATTCTGTTATCTATCACAGACAAGTATTTCATTTACACAGCTCAGCAATGAATCAGTCATATTCAGACAGACGGAACCTATATAAATAGAGGGCGCATCAAGTATAGAGACCTCATAGGTCTGATGAGCCAGTTGCAATGACATAATGAAGCAAGGTCATTTGCAACCACAGGAATGTTTATGTATACATGGAAAAACGATTCTTAATGAAACACGTCCAAAATAACACATCTCTAATGGTCCGATATCGAGTGTGATTACTTAAATTGAGCAGTGTTAATGGTATTACAGAATATAGGACACAATTGTTTCATATTCAGAGCACTTGTGGTACAGAGTGATTATTTCTTAGAGCAGTTCTGGAGGTTGACGGTTTCTGAGAATGTTGAATGCTAGACTTTATGGTGGACATGAGCTAATATTTCTAAAAACCTTTGCATCCAAAGTCAACGAATGTTTCATAGATTATCACAATATACCGTTTTGTCAAATGCAGTGTGTAAATAACGAAGGGGAACGTCAACTGATTTCAACAGAGATGTATTCACTATCTGGAAGTATATGTACACCCAGGCCATTGGATAGAACATGTTAATAACCTTTTTCGCCATTTGCATGACGTCATTAGGGAAATGTTAGGACGTAATACTGGGAGCTTGCCAAGGCCGTACATTTGTCATTGCAATCGGTAATTTTTAACATAAAACACATTAATACTTATACAATAAAAATAATATCTGTTTTACCCTGGCAAGCACCATGTTTATCTCATCTAGTGAAATATTTACTTTTCAACTTTACTCGATGAGATAAATATGATATAAGTAAAGAAAAAACAAATATTCTCATGTATTAGTTTTGTCCTCTTGCAGTCTAAGTCCGTTTGGTGGGAAGCAGTTCATGATTAATACCAATTTGACATTATCCTAATTCGTGAAACACATAATACTGTTTATCACCCCAAACTGTGTTCCACAGGAGATATCGCTTGTGTGAGATTAAGCGGTATCTCCTAGTTTTGGCAGTAGATGTTGCACAATGCCGTCACCGTCAACTACATAACATCACAATGTTTTTACATCATCAAGTAATGACATCACACCGCACTGGAAGTTAAAGGGCAGGGATGTGCTCAGAGATGAACACTATTTTCACTTAAACGTAATAAGAATGATTTTGGATGATAAATAGAATCTTACTCGTGTTGATATATTTGATTTCAGAAGACACTTGGGTGAGATTCTCTATATGAACACTACGTTATCCCGTGGTAGAGATATATGAATCTTGTTATTCAATACCACAAAACTGAGGTTTCCGTATGTATCATAGATCTTTTTTGACATAGTATAGACTTCGTTACCTCAACAATTTGCACTTCAATGTCAAATACCGTACTTATACAACTTCCGTACGAGATCTTCGATTGGTTGGAACGCCGCTTCAATCTTATTGGCGGACTCAAGAAGAGTTTTTGCGACAATGGTTTGATACCAATTCTGGATATTCTCAGCGTCTCCTGGGAGGGGGGACAGGTTGAGGAGGAGATCAGAGGGAGGGGGACTCATTGGCACCCGACGAGGGGAGGGTAACACCAGCTCGAAGTTTGGCAACCCAGCTGCTATACTCCGGAGAAGTCTGAATCTATCAAACTGACCAGGACCAATGCTATTGGAGTCTAGTCCAGCTATAGACACTTTGACGTTATCAACATGAGACACAAGGTCCTTCACAGAAAGGACAAGACCCGGAAGTTCCGATCTGAGTAGTTCCGGTAAGTCACCTATCTCTGCCATCTTGACATATCCCGGCATTCCAAGAAACTCGGCGGCGGATTCCGCGGAGCCGAGAGCTGAGTTCCAGTAGGGGACGATACTTCCGCCTTCCAGGTTGTAGACGACAGCGTCAGCGACAGCCTTGAGTGTGTTCATAACGCCCTGGGCCTCCATCCATACCTGGGACACACGTGACACCTGGCGGGGAATCTCCGGGTTGGTTCGAAGGTCTAGGTGTTGTTTTGGTATCTGGCATTGGCAGGGTTGGTTCGAAGACGTGAGTTCCACAGCTTTGGTTTTACCGAACACTTCCACAAAAGGCCAAGTTTTGTCCATGCTTTTCTCAGACTGTATGATGCCAATCTGTCTGCTGCGGTTGACCATCACACAGATCTGGTTGTCTACTGGAACAAGGCTGATGATATTTCCGCATTTAGCATCCTCCCGGCCCAATTCCATTGACACATACAGAGGGTGCGATATCACTGTCTGGGGAAGTTCCTCTGGGCGAATGAGATCCGGATTTTCTGTACAGATTCCAACTCGCATGTGACCTACAGAGCCCATGTTGACCTTTTTAAGTTTAAACTCAGCATGTTTGCCCTGAGGAACGTGGGTCTTCGTGAAGGCGACCATACCTCCTTTATAACCAAAGGTGTAACACCATCCGGGTCTGGCCACATTGTCGGATATTTGGGCATTCGAACCACATATCTCATGGAAAGTATTATTTTCCACTTCGACCTCTTTCACTGGTCCTCTTAGTTCGATAAATGCCCACAAGTGATCCTCTTCTCGAAAGACTCCTGGACAAGGGAATGTTTGTGATGCTCCCCCTTTGCTTGACCGAAACACCACTTGGCCATGTGCATACGAGAAGTATATAACGGCCCCCGGGTAAGCACACGTGTCCATAGCGGGCTCGATAACGACGAAACCCTCTGAGGACCTGGCGGACTCGACTCCTTTGTTCAGGATCCCACTTCTGGCGAGACTAGTCGGATCTCTGTTCGTGAACCCCATCATGCAGCGCCCATAGCATTCCTCGAAAGTCTCCTTAATTCGAAAATGAAACGCCGAATCTTTACCAAAGGCTTTATTTCCGATACAAACTCCATTCTTGAACCCTTTTATCCGTTTGACCTCCTTTCCATGTTCTTGTTCGAAGACAACCTCTGTACCGTGCAAGGAGTTGAAGCAATCATGCGCATCTGCATGTGAAGCAAGACCGGGTGTATTTACCTGCACGTATTGTGAATCTCTTATGTTGATAAACTGCTGTGCATAGACGGTTGTCTGAGACACTGTCACATTCTGTGGGTCAACATTTACGTCAGGGGGGACTTCGTCAGGGTTGACCCTCACGAAATCCCCAAACTCCCCTTCCTCTGCGGTTGCCATTTATGTTCTACTCTTCTAAACTCATCTTGTCTCTGAAAGAGAAAACAGTACCTTAATACAAATATTTCAATGTATGGTTTGCTAAAACAACCTCGAATCAGTATATTGCTTGAGGCCTTATATTCGCTAAGCTATTTAGTCACATTTTGTTTAAACACAATGTAAATCATAATATTGCAAAACACCCAAAAAGTTATTTAAAGCAGTTAAAGTAAAATGTAGATATCCAAGTAAAATCTGAACGTTCAACACTGTTATACATGATGTCAAGAGTTTATAAGGTAGACTGACATGTCATAACGTGAATTCAAACCTTTGTGAGTGTCATATACCGTATGTGTATACATATACTAGGTTCAGTGTGCACAGTGCAAACCACAGAAAAGGTTTATATAACCAACGTGCCATTAACCGCGTTTCCGTTAATACATCCCAAGGTTTTATAGGGTGCTGAGATAAAACAAAAAACCCAAGCAAAAAACCCTGAAACCCGACCTCGAAGAAAACCCGTAGTGAGTGGAAGCTGAAGGTAAGAGAAGTTCGAGGTTACATTTAAGGAAATATGGTGACATAAATAGTGACATTGCTTCATGTAGTTGTTAGATAGGGTCTTTTGTCATACATGTCTTTCTAACGCTATTCATACACGTTTCTGCGATTGCTGGTGGTGCATAGACAGTCAACGTGCAACATAAACTGAACTGGTTTCTTGTTATGTCATCTATCCCAACTATATTTAGCAATCGGAACTTGACGAGTGTACATGTAGGCCTATATGTGTGCGTGACGTAGCGGGAATACACCCAACCAGCTGCTAGTCAGCCGTGCGCACTCCAACTGGAGGCGTACACCTGCCCCGACCACCTGCTTGTGGTTAACCGCTGTCAATTTGTTCTGTTAGTTGATAATTTTATCATAAACTATATTTCCTTGATGTTGTCAGATATACGATTTCTCATTTAAAAGTCCTGATTTTGTTATTCACTGTTGTAGCCTACACGTGATGACAAACACCTGTGGAACACGACATTGCATCGATATTATGCAAGGTATACGTATATGTGTCCTAATCTGAAGACAAAGAGGGAAGTGAGGTTTTTACTACGTAAAATCTGTGCTATTCAACAGCGTTTCCTCTGGTATGACATCCTCAGTTAATAAGGGGTTATGTACAGCCACACAGATCCATTCTCTATTACCTATATACATCGGGACAGTAGGCGTGTGTTACCAAGGATACTGCTCCTAATAGTGACCTGATAATTATCGTTTATACATTATTCACTAAATGCAATGACTCGCTATATGGGGACGGCACCAGGCGGGAATGAAGATCACTCCATATCATACCCACTGCACGGCATACAGACACCTATGTATCTGCAGCAGGACATTGCATTGACAAATATGCAGCGTAATGGCTCACACGGAAGTGAAATATTTAAATGTCTCTCGCAGTCAAGCTAACATCCATAAACAAATGCATGTGTATGCATGATGGAGAACTAATTGAGTATCAAACAATTCATAATGAACAGGCTTAACATGTTATAACAGCAGATAGTTGGAAAATTCTTTACCTACATGGTGACCTATTTATAATTTTATATCAACAGTGTGGTCGCGACAGATTATTGAAAAAATGATGTTATATGGAGAATGACACTCCTATAGCCCCACAGAGATTACACGCGCATCCTACCTGGTATCAAGGGACAGCTGTACCTCACAGCATGACAGATGCACGTGCACGAGGACGTCTCAAAGCGCTGACGTCGACACACTACCAGCCATTCTGTAATATGGCGGCCTCGTCCGATAGTGTGTTATCCCGTGTTTGTTTACCGCAACAGCCAGCCTGACCAGATCGAGCTCTATATTTAGCGAGCCAGCGTCATCGCTATCTATACACCTATGGGGGAAATCCTCAACAGTACGGAATTCTCCGAACTGTGCGCTGCTCGCAGTGTGATAAGGATCAACTCATTGGCGCAACTTAAAACTATGCTTTGAAATGATCCCTATTTTATCCAAATCACGACGTAATATTATTGTAAGAAATAGTCTCATCACATTGTATTGCGTCTGGGTGATTCAATACCAGCTTGACACGTGCAGTGTAACAGTCAATGATTCATTCCGTGATTCGCAAAACAGTTATTTGGGACACGAAACTTTATTGTTACCACGCATTACGTGTATTTGGTTACATAACAGTGACAGTTTTAAGGGGACACGATTTTATATAATATTTTTGCGATACAATAAATACTTTTAAAATCCATAATAGAGTGAATAAGGAGTATACACTTTTCATTGAAATAAGCGATTGCAGTGAAAATGCCTTTAACTCTCAAGTTCAGCAAACTCGTGCTAAAATAGATCAGTTATTGTACCAAGTCCATACTCTAAACACAAACTGTACTGTGTAAACAGATATAAGGCGTGCTGCACATCAGGTCCAGAGATCATGATGAAAGAGTTGTGTTCGATACATTCTAGTCTTGCATGTTCACCATAGCATGAGGTTTTATGGTTTACCAACTTCAATTTTAAACTGAAAATAAATCCTTCAAGAAGGGAATTCACCCATACCAACTTTCGGTAACTAATTCCCCTGTAATAGTATGTATTTACCTTTCCTATATTTGCTCGTGTGACTTTAATATTGGATTTTATAACCATAGGAACAAATAAAGAAATTCGCATACTTCCTGGTCCCGATATGTACGGCGGGACACCAAACTTTATTCTAAAATTACCACACTGTTGTCATAAGTTAACGATAAATTAAGTACACTAAAATGATTTATGAATATCATTCAACGCGTGCGTATATTTAGAATAACTGTGTTGTTGTGAAACTGCCATTTCTCAAAAGTAACATAAACTGAAGAACAAAAGAAACGTCAACTCATTTTTAAAAGAGTAGAAACCTAAAAACTGCAGTCGGAGCTATTCGATTTTGATTGTCTTTAATAGGTATATGTTTTGTAAAGAAGTATTCACAATATCATACATTCTTAATTTAATATCTAATTTTTGGTATTTAAGTTGAACAATTTAAAACCGTAGAAATTTAATAAATAAAAGATGTCCTCAACATAAATAACCTTCTTGAAATTAAGTTTGTTGATGCATCATTACTGTAGAACGTCATTAAATAAGCCAAAAATAGCTTTTTGACAATCTTATCTTAAGGAGATTCCAAAACGACGATTTATTCAAACGTGTGCTTTAAAAAATTATGAACAGGTACTGTTTCAAAAATTCAAATATAGTTAAGTTGGTGTGTGAAACATGATATGACCCTGTTTCAGATGTATTTAGCACTCGTTGATTGAAATATCTTGTATATATGGTGACAATTCGTATGCTCGTGAGGGTACATACATGCATGTTTGCTGATTGACTATTGTTGGTTGTTAAACGGTAGAAGCAGACAGACAGACAGACAGACAGACAGGCAGATGATTTAATCAGTCTCACCTCATTTACATTAAAATATAATATACAATATAGAATACATGAGCCACCCTAACAAAAGGGTTACGAGAGACTAATTGTCCTTAAAAGAATTGTATATAAAAAGGTAAAGGTTGAAAAACGTTGAAGATACAGTTTGTAAGATATATATTCACATTAAAACTATAATACGTTTCATAAAATCAGAAGCATGTGCCATGTTTCATACCATAGATGGATGGATAGAAGATGAATGGTTAAAGTACTGGCGGAAATAAAGAAAGTCTAATCATTAACGACAGTAATGCTTTTTTTTAGTAGCTATCGAACTGTAGCTATATAATATAAAACCTCATGATTTTTACTTCCATGAGGTAACGATTGAATCATCTGAAGGTTTTACATCTTGCATTACCCCCTTCCCACTCTATCATCAACAAAGGTTCAATTTTGGCGAAGTAACCTCAGTTTGTTGGTTACAGGTTTCAGTGTTTCATCGTGATGGCTCAATGAGACGATATTCGTCGAATTTACTGGCATGTCGTTGTAAGTTTCGAAGCGGTCCTAAAATATATTAAACCCGATGAATATTCAACTCTTCCAATTTTTCTGTGATGGATAGTGCATTATAAGATTGACTGAACCTAAACAGAAATATTATTGCGTAACAATCCTTTTTAAATGAAAAAAAAGCTCGATCATTTTAAAGAAGTTGACTCACTCGTTCATCATAATCTGTTCAGCGCGGTGAATAAACGAACACACAACGTCTCGTTCACCGATACATATAGAAAGTTGATAATCTGCCGAACTTGTTCGTGGCCTTCATTCGATTGAATTAGATATTACGTTACCATTAAATTCATGAACACGTAGCAACTCACCCCTTTCAGGAATAGAACTGGTATTTATACAATAAGCATCATCCATGATACAAATATTTCTCAAAGGTTCACCGTACAAGCGAAGTCATCTTTGTCTATCATATTAAGCATGGCAATGACGTCAATTCTTTTGGTAAGGTTTATCAACCATCCATTATTTTATTATAAATACTCGTTTAATCACATTCCACCACGTTGATAAAATATAAAGCTGGAGTGTCAGGAAATGAAATAGAATGTCATGTCTTGGTTTATCAGTGTCACTTATTCATAAGATTTTCACCCTCGAGGGAAGAATGTGTTTATGGTTGTATTCAGCAGTGTAGCATTAGACTCGATAAATGATGGTTCCTTCTCATATACAGCCATAACATGTCGTCATTTACATATCAGAAAACTGCTTAACTGTTACACATTGCTACATATCATAATGGAATTGTCCAAATACAAGAAAACATGAACGTTGCACTGTCAGGTGTACGTGTATTTGAAATGAAAACAGTTCCATGTATAATATAACTAGCTGATGATCCGTCTCTAGGCTTATCTGAGGATATATTATTTATTGAAACTGAATTGACTGAAACAACTGAACAACTGAAACAAATTCAAATTTGGAAATGCTGTGTTTATAATACAAGTTCCCGGTAACGGATCTACTGAACTGGTTAGACCAATGGACTGTTCCATTGTACGTGTCGAGGTTGTCCTGGTTAGTATTTCGGAATTTAAAAATCTCCGAATTTTTTTGTTGAATCTAATGAAATAACTGAACGGCCAATTATCATTTTATGACAAGGTGAGATATCGTGTATAAGAACTACATCTAAATAATAAAATAACATTAAGTCTACAAATCCTCTTAAATATGGTTAGAATGATTCCTCAAATGGCAATTTAACCCAATATTCATGTAAAATTTAGTGTTAGAATACCCCCTTTAAAAATAATTATAGAGTTTGAATAAAGTCTCATGTATCACGTTATTGTTAACATAAATCAAAGCTCTTGTCTCAGATGTTTTTACTCTTACATATTTATAAAATAAGAACATCTGCTTAAGATTTGACAAAAACCCTTATATGTCATCAAAATAAATATATATATTAACTAACGTAAGCTGAACGACGTCATAATGGTCATATAACACCAAATATATAAATATTTAATGAAATATGTTAAATTTTCCCCTGCTGTCAATACCAACCTTGTGTGATGTGATGGGGTGTTCTTCCCAATGATCCAACTCCAAATGATCGTCTAGACTTTAAATTGAAGTTGAACAACAAGTACAGGCCATCAAATCACAAGTTGCGTTCAAGAACGATGGTTGCTGCCAGCATTATCCTAAATGCCCAAATGGTAAGAGAGCGATGCGTTCGGTGAACCGATCAAATCTTGACCAGGAACAAGTCCCCGCGTTTTATAGACGTTAATGTTTATTTATCAAAAGGTGAATTGTTTGTTTTCCAAATGATCAGACAGATGGGCAGAATCCTTCTTCTTTTTCTAATGGTTACATATTTATCAAGTTAATCTTCTAAGGGTTTTGATCTTTTGATCTTTTGATCTATTTGTCTTCCCCCTGAACATGCTATGGTCAGTTCCTACCTATTCATGTCATCACACAAGTCAGTACTACAAGATCGGATAGGTAGCTCCTCAGCTATATATGCACCTTGAGGGGATACACGTACTAAACCTTTTACTTTGTACCGGGATTTTCTTTGTCATCACACAAGTCAGTACTACAAGATCGCACAGGTAGCTCTTCAACTACATATACCTTGACGGGATATACGTACTAAACCTTTTACTTTGTACCGGGATTTTCTTTGTCTAGCTATTAATCACTCTATATATCTTCTCTCAACTGGAAACACGTACACTGGGTAATTAGCTATGTACAACTGCATCTCGACAGTTTGTTCACCTATAGTTGTATTTTAGTTCAAATATCATGTAATTTGGGATATCTTTGAAGCATATCATGTCAACGCGAACTCATTTTGCATTTTCGCTTAATAACACAGGACCAAAACCAGTGGAATCCAATTTCCGGATACCTGTCGGATTCTCCCGTATCCTTACCCATTTGGTATCCGGGAATCCGGAAATTTATTCTCTCCCGTATACCAGATCCGCCCATATTCTCCCGGAAATTTTTCCGGAAAGTATGTTTCTAAGAATACTGGAATCCGGAGATTATACTTTTCCATATCCCAGATCCGTGTGTCTTCTCCTGGAAATATTTCCGGAAAGTATGATTCTAAGAATACTGGAATCCGGACAGAATATCTTATCCGGATACCCTTCTATTATTAGGAATAGACAAGTTATTGGGTAATATTACCGTCTTATGTTGAAAAAGTGTTCACATTATTTTATGATAATTATAATGATAATAATAATTTATTACTATGTCATGCTGTTGCAATAAACTATATATACACAGCTTTACGCTACACATATAATAAAAACATTGGCTACTAGAGTCTATAAGACACAACTTTTACCTTATTGAACAACAGAAATACATAAATTAAAATGTTATATGGATATACATACATAAAGGCTAATACTTCTTGCATACCTTTCACCCAACTCACTCAATCTGATGCAGTGACTCATAGAGACTGTCACATTGATTCACCCTAAAAGATGTTAACTGATTCACCGACCTTCATACACACTCATAATAAACTCTCCAAAAGATTCAAACACACAATCTGACACTCCCTCATACATATCTCCACTCAGACCGACACACACAGACTCACCAACATATGATATTGTGCAAGGTACAAAAACCAATCAAATTTATGAAACAAAGTCCATTTTATAATGAAACTGCTTTCAGGGACATCAAGTATCATACACTGACACATACAGAATGACATACCTTTAGAATAAATTAAGGGAGACAACTCTGTCCCCGCACCTCACTGCATGCTGCTGATGTTTTTGTTCACAAACTTGTCTCATGTGTTTACATTAAACAGCATTTATATATATCAACATTTCATATCAATGTTTGTTACAATAGAATAGAGGGAGTATCTTTATAATTGTTAAGTTTGTTCTTGCGTTATTTACCGTACAAGGTATGTGCAATATTCTGGTCATCACCTATCGGCTAATTAACACCTTGACTAATTGGATGTAAACAATTAATGTCTCGCTGTGGCAACAGGTGGGAGCAACTTCTGTTGCTTTAAATAGCTTATTTCCTTTTATCATTTACTTTCACATGTTGTATATATATGCGATAAATTTTTAACAGTGTCTTATTGGCCAACTAATGGCTGTTTGTTAACCATATTTTAGTTTGTTTATGCATTTTACAATATAATATGTCTCAATGATAGAAGACTAGGATGATGACACAACGAGTAGAAATGAACAAATCACAAACATAGATGTAATGTAAAAAATATTGATTTTATTAAAATACATATTTAAAAAAATACACCATAAACTGGAAATTGTTTATATTAATCATCAAATCAATAACAAATTGATATAAATAGAGCATTTCATTCAGTATTTATATATGGTATATCAATATACAATAGAGGCATTGCCAATTTATTATGACACAATGCGACACACGTCCATAACTTCACATCTCACACTCTCACATCTAATTTGGACATTGGTATTAGACTCGTGAACAAATTCTGCGTAGAGGTCATGAGGCAATATGGCAAAGAATTCATCACACCCAACATGCACCTGCATTGCCACATACAGGAATCTATTGAGAACTTTGGCTCAGTTTATGGCTTTTGGCTGTTTAGTTTTGAGAGATACAACGGACTGCTTTCAGAACATAAATGATTTGCCAGTGAAGCTGATGCGAAAATTTAATATGTTTTCGACTTTCCATTTAGATTCAGTTAATGAACTATTTCAAGATAAATATCTCAAACTTTCAGAAATGAGGTCAAAGAGCTCTTAATCATCTACACACGTGTCAAAGTATTCAGATTGAACTAACAGTATTTGCGACAATACACAGAGGTGCTTATTTTTAATTGATTTGATTAATTTAATGAATTTGCCCACTTGCATTAAACACATATCCCAGATATTACCTGGCTTAATTACATATTTTATTTAGTTGAAACTGAACAACACTGTAATGTGTAAATATTTGCTCCAAGACAGCTTGAATTTCAAATTCTTTCAGATAGGCAGTTGTCATAACTTTGGTCATTACATTTAACGATTAACAACATCTATTATCGTTAAACTAATTTGTACGGTTATTGGAAGTGTCGTTATATCTAAATATCCATGCAGTTACAAAAACAGTGTGTACTACACGTTTGTATTTCGTATTCATATCCTAATACGTGGTTTGTAAGCACGTGTCTTATCATGAATACATGTATCATACAATACGGAGACATCAAATTCTACGTTCCATAACTCTCTCAAACTCTCTTCAATAATGTGTATTCATGTTTATAGAATATGATCATTAAGTATTGCATCGATTCATATATTATTCAATAACTATACTTCATTTTGAATATTCATTCATTCGTCTCACAGTTCAGATTATATTTAGATTGTAGCAAACTAATATGGCTTATGTTCGATTTGTGAAGACAAGATATATGTTATGATAAATACTATGTTTAATTAATGTGTTTTATGGTTAAATTGCTACTGTTTACAACAATCAAACTAATAGCATATGTGTTGGATCACTGCAAACACATATCCGAAGTGTATATTCATTATGTACAATACAATTAAATACTCATGGAAATAAAATATACAGCGGATATTTTTTCGTTAATACCATGATTATCTCATCGAGGGAGGTTGAACAATTTTGTAGCAGCCACGAGTGAGAATATATTACTCTTCTATCTCATGAGATGAGATCAGATAAACATGGTTTTTGTCAATGATTGTCAATCATTATATTTATTATATCGATATTCCTCTGAGTTTTAGTTTTGAGGAGATTATACATCTTAACAGTACAACATTAAATGTAGAGGTGATAAATAACTTTTTTGACAGCAAATGCATGTGTTTTCAGTGTTTATCCATGCGGACACAAACTAAGATAATTAGTTTATGATTGCGTGTTTACATGGATACGATATTCGACTGAGTCTTTACTATACACAGTCTGTTAATGTACGTGATCATTGAAGCTTGTTGAAATACACAAATAGTTCAGTGAGGGTCGGTACTGCCTTCCTCATCACATGTTATATAATACGTGTGCGTTAGATCAATAAGAACATATGAAGGTGTCAAAATGTTTATCTCCCCCTACTAGTCTGGTAGCTAGTGGTATGTCGAAATACACAGAAGCTTAAGTGACGGTCGGGACAAGATAATTAATTTATGATCACCGCTGCAATTGTTCCTGGGATATGTTTATACTGAACGAAATGCGATGTTTGTTTGATATTTCAGTATGCATGCATACACATGAGAGCTCATCACTAGTTCACTGTCAAGGCTATTATTTTGTTATATTTTCGATCTCTCGTGGAATGCACTACCATCAACCTAGTTGTTATTTTCATGAGAGAGAGAGAGAGAGAGAGAGAGAGAGAGAGAGAGAGAGAGAGAGAGAGAGAGAGAGAGAGAGAGAGAGAGAGAGAGAGAGAGAGAGAGAGAGAGAGAGATTCAAATACATACTGTTATAGGGTAGGGAAGGGGATGACGGAAGGGGAAGGGGATGACGGAAGGGGAAGGGAGAGGGGGAGGGAGAGGGAGAACGTTAGAGAGAGGGCAAACATACTCTTCTACATTAAAATGCATACATATACGAATATATCTGTCCATAAACACTCACACGTTACAATAAGATAAACGAGGCAACACAGGCATACCTACAAACTGTCATACTTTCGCACAGGATTCATATATACTTTCAAACTGAATATGCAGGTTTGCGTTTTCTACAAAAATAAGAAAAAGAAAGATTAGATTAGAGTGACGATTTAAAAAACAAGGAGTTTAAACTTCAGTGTTTAATTACGCATTATCAGGAAGTTAGAGACGCTGCATGCGTACGACAGAACGTTGGATCACCTGCTAATCACCCTCATCACACTAGAACATCATGTATAAGATTAGATTGACCATATAAAAACGAAAGAATTTAAACTTCACTGTTTAATTACGCAGTATCATGAAGTTGGAGACGCTCCACGATCCTCCACGACAGTGCTGTGAATACCCTGCTAATCACACTTGTACAGGTGTCATCAATACCTATGCAAAGTGGTTCCCAATGACCGGAAACTGTCCAGTCATGTACAACAGCCCTAATTGTTTAATCACTTGTATGCGCATACGTCTATATACAATACGTTGCAGCATTGATTTACACACGCCTCTCTTATACAGCTCTTTGGCGGCCTCCGCAATTGTGTTTTATGAGTTCACGCAAAAGAGCGCCGACATATTTATACATTACAATTACGCAAGCTTATTTCCCGGCTCCATTGATCTATTGGTTCCAGGACAAAATTGCCAATAGCCCCACTAAAGTTGAAAAGACTTTTAAAAATATACTAATTTAGTATGGACATGTATTTCAAAATGTTTATAAACATTTTACGGACTGGTACTAAATGTGCATTCAATGGGTCTTATGTTTTATTTGTCGAATGATTCTTGAGAACTGCCGCACCATATTATTGACTTGGATATTTGTATCAAAATCATTTCTTAAATGCCCAATATCAACTGAATTTTAATTCATTAAACGGAGTTAACTGATCCAATACTTACTGTAGTTTATTAATTATCAAATAAATGCAAATGACTTTAGGTCTACTCAATAAATAACTTTAACCGAAGCCCCCTATCATGATGAAATACATTTGGTGGATGAGATAAGATTTGATATAATTCAACAATGTATAGTATGTAAGCCGAACAAACAAATTCTTAGCCGATCATAGGAACTTCCTAGTGAACAAACTCATGTAAATTCTAAGTACTTCACAAACACAATGATAAACTTTCAGTATACAATCATATGATTTACTTCCCATTTACCACGGCCGTGTAATTTCAGAACTTTTACTTGTCTAACCTGACAGGGTTAATAACTTTGTATCAACGACTACACCTTATGTAAGCTAATTTTCATTGCCACGCTAGGTTAAATTCGTGTATTTTCATACATTTCAACGGTTACAAATAATAACACATATGTAGTGTTGGAATATTTACAGAGTAAGAAATAATTTATCATTAAGTTAATAAACAATGTTATGTTGTTCGGTAACAAAGAGTTCATAACTCGTAGCGCCGATGCATAGCTTTCCATTGTTTTTATTTTATTTTGAATGATTGTGTAGTAGTCTTTATCAAGTTGTCAAGTAACAAATCATACGAATATTCCCCTCATTAATGTTACACCTGAATTGTGCAATAAGCACGTACACTATTAATAACAAATGTGTGTAAACAGGCATGTCTTCTCGATTTTTGTTCCATAAAAATTATCTAGCTAGAACCATTTCTTTAAGTGGTTCGAAATAGATGATTGATGGACATTTAGAATTAGATTTAGAAACTAAATGTTTAATCTCTCCGTCGGCGTTACATGAGATAAGCAAGATATTAGCTTATTGAACGGATAAAAATTCTGTCCTAAATACATTAAGTAAATGACTGACAGGATACCCTTTTTCAAATATACACAATTTCCGTCTTTTAATCGGCTTGCATAATCCATGACATATCTGTGCCTTTTCGGATATATTAATATCACTGTCCATATGTCATAAACAAATAACTGATTAACATTAATATCACAAGAAACACTTCGTTATTTCAAAATTTCAAAATAAACGCAGGAAATCAGTGTCTCACATTGTAAACACAAGTACATTTACATAAAATTTGTGAATACGCTCATTTTTCACCTTATATGGATACAACATCAATATAGATATTACAGACTGACCTTTATGTTTTTAACATTTATGTATGAACATAAATTATACACAATGTTTTCGTTTAATAATGGGCGTATTTCACGTACTGGGGACGAACTATGCACATGCATTGTTAAGAAAAACATTTTAATGTAGCAAACACTGTCAAAAATATATTTAGGGATCTAAATTTATGTTGGGATCTTTATGTTTATTTCGGGTTATATGTTTTCATTCAGGTGTCCCCATTATTATATGGATGATAAATTGTAGCAAGACAGTTGATGTAACACCTGGGCTCCTGAACGACACGGTGCAAATTCCGCGAAATTTGCTCGCCTTGTTACGTAGCGCTACATTGAGCAATCGCGTTCAAGAGATGTTTAAAAGTCTTGAAACCTCTATTGAACATAGCCCAGTCATGTGAAGATATTACACACGGGTGCGTATGATATGTAATCAAGTGATGTATATTCATTGATAAACCAATAATGTCCTCTTCAAACACACATCCCATCCCTTGATCAGCTTGCATGATCTGCTTTATTGTATATTTCCGGATTTTTAAAACTTGGCCGACTTTATAAACCGAAAACTCTCTTATAACAGCGTATATGATATCATTATAAGTTTCCATTGTTGAGAACGAGACGCATTTACACCAGGTCGTTTATATTCCTAATTGAGAGTCACCTTTTTTAATCTCGTCTATGCTTATATTTTAATTTGTAATTGTTTATTATGTATTATGTCGCCGACTTGCAGACAATATACAGTGCATTAGTTTGTAGCCTTATATAATTTGTTTTTGAAGCCATGCCGAATTGTGAGTGTGGGGGGGGGGGGGGGGGGGGGGGGGGGGGGGGGGGGGGGTTAGATATAGGTGGAGGGAATAGATTTAAGTTTAAGCTTTGTATGTTGTTGGTTTTTTATATACAGGACAGGAGGGTCGATTTCTTGGAATATGCGCCTATAATGTTAAAAAAATGGCTGAGTTTGTTCTAGGCTCGAGGCAGCACCTGAGATCTTAGATGCCTCTTCATATCAGTTGGTATCGGTGAACTTGTTTTTCACAATAAACAAGAAAAAGCAATAACATGTTTTATCGCCATATCTATGAATGAATTAAAGTACAGTCGTCCTGGATTGCATGTGTTTTATGCCATCCTTCATTGTCGATATTGCTGTACGTTATGCATAATATGATAAAGTCGTTTCCTTTCTCCGCTGATGAAGGCATTGATATGATGTAATGAAGATACCATTTTATCAGTGTACACATCTATAACATTCTAAATAATCGCCATAGGGAGAAAGCCAATAATGATAAAAAAAAAATAAACACATAAGAAAAACAGCTTAATATCAAAACTAATAAGAGGACATTTAATTGCATAATTCGGAGCATGCTGATGTTTGTTTAATAAAAGACCCTGTATATTATTTATTAAGATAGGGAAAGTGGCATAGTTACTCCACATACTTTACAAAAATACGTTAATCAGTTGTTTGATGAAAAACAGTGTTGGATGATGATATAGCAATGAAACTATTAAATGTTGTGTGAAATTGGTAACATTGATCGTAATGTTGTCACAATTTGATTGAATGTAAGTTGTATATGATAATTGTAAACCGATAATACGATATTAATGCGATCTTATTTAAAAGCTTATACATTGTTTTAAATAAGTCTGAATTCTAATATATTCTAATGAATCAACATATTTCATGTTATAGTCGATGACTATCTTTCATTAATCTACTCACAAGCTGCAACAGTAGCAGTATAGCGAGAGGCTAAATAGCGACTTATGTAATTAGACTGTCCACTGAGCAGTTCCGCGAGGCGTTTTATAACGAGGAGACCATGGAACTAAAAAAAATGCTGTTCTAGTTGAGTTACATTGTTGAAATTTTCGAAAATATACCAAAGTTAATATGCAGTTTCAGAATATCTAAAAATTGTGTGAATATCTCGCAAAAATTAAAAAGTAGAAAGTTTCTAGATACGCACTATAGAGTTTCTAGATACGTTCTAGAAAGGTTCTAAATATCTAGAAAGTTTCTAGTGCGTATTTAGAAACTTTCTAGATACGTACAAGAAACTTTCTACATACGGAGTATTTATTTATTGGACTGCTGTATGTGGTGCTCTGTATATATTCATTCAACTAAAATATAGTATGTAATTGTAAATAAATATATGAATGGACTGACTTTACTTGGTGTCTTTGTGTTATTATTCATGGAGACATGAGAGATTGGTTAACAAGAGTGCAAAACAACACTTGTATTTACTGGATCTATGATAGCTTAGCACATCAGTATTTGTCATTGAAAGATACCAGCATCTGTTAACATTGAAAAGTGGGTTTTGTTTTCAATATACCCCTCTAAAATAGTGAAAATGAGAGACGGAAGCTACATGTCACACAACTTATCTTATTAGCCACTTACTGTACATTAGTTATATAAATCCTGATACAAGCACATCCTCATGTCATTAAATTAATCAGAGCCATATTTGTGATTTTGAGGTGAGGTGAGGTGAGGTGATTTGGGGTTTAACGCCGCTTTCAAGAGCATTTCAGTATATCGCGGCTGCTAGTATTATGGCAGGGAGAAATCCCGCAACGCCATGTGGCTATGCATTGCGGTGAAACCTGCGAGCATCGGCTGGAACTAGCGAACCATGGGTGGTTCTACGCTGAAATTCAGTGTAGCATTGCACTCAAACCTTACTGCGTGTAGAACAGTTCTCTACTGCAGACAAAGTTGCCTTTTGATCCGAAGTCGAACGCGCTATCCCGCCCCCTGTGATTTTGAAGTTAATTGGCTAATCTATGCTGACTATAAAAGGTTAGATGGGCTACTGACATAGGCTGACGTCCCTCGTCATCAATAATATATTTTATAAAGACTACTTTGTCAATACCATATTATTGCATTTATATTTATATACTTATAACCTTGGATGTAATCGAATAATGCAATACCTAGTGAATTACAGACCCCATGGCTCGATTTTAGTAATTTGAACACAGCTAGTGAACACATCGCTTTGAATCTCATTTAAAAGTAATTGTCTTTCTGCATCCAAGTATGTCTTAAAGGTGCATCCATTGTTTTTCATAAAATTTTATTAATTAAATTAAATTTTATTTTCACCACATGTACTGTCTACAATACAACTAAGTTAACTCAACTTGCATATTTATCCCCAATCGCTAAATATATCATAATTACTAGCTTCCAATTAAAATTGAGTAATATCAATTTGCATGTGCAGAAACCGAAACTGCACGTCCAATTGACATGCACAGTAGTTATGTGACCTATGAAACATTATCAACTCAAAGTTATGTTCTTGTCTGTTATTTATAAATAAGATTCCAAAATTACGTGCGCCACACGCTGTGCATTGCGCGGTTTTCGATCAACAATCACTACTTTTACCTTAATATCGTCAATTTTCCAAGTATAATCAAAATGCTAGTTTTCGGTAACAGTCGGTACTTCTCGATAAAGTAACACCATTTATAACGTTTGGAATATTTGACCCCCAACAACACAATGGATGGACCTTTAATTAAATTATGATGAGCATGCATAGAGCCACTGTTTACTGCAGAACAGACATTCACAATTGTAGACAAAATCCAATATAGTGACAAAAACAAACAGCATATAGCTGATATTTTCAATATTTAACAAATATGGCAAATTTTGAGAATGATCAATCACAAATCATTAGATGCACACATTTATCAATAGTTGGATATGTACAGAAATACTGCTCAAGCACTTACATACTTTCACTTGCTACAGACACTTAGTCAAGGTGTTAATTTGCCGACAGGTGATGTGTAATCAAGCATGACCAGAATATTGCACATACCTTGTATGGAAAAAAATAATAAATTAACAAACTTTATTTTAATATATAAATGTAGGATTCTAAAACGACCAGCTTTTACAACTAGCTAAACGTCAACAAATGTGAAATCACCCTCAAACACTGCATAAGCATGCTCTCACCTGTTACTACAGCGAGACACTAATTGTTTATATCCAATTAGTCAAGGTGTTAATTAGCCGAGAGGTGATGTGCGGTCAAGCATGACTGCCAGAATGTTCTTTGTGTGGCAAATGTCAATGCAAATTTTGAGAAGGTTCAATCACATGTCATGAGATGCACAAATTTATCAATTGTTGGAAGTGTACCGAAATATAGCTGAAGCACTTATATTCCCACCTGTTCCTCTCCCTCCTCTCCCCCCCCCCCCCCCCCCCTTCCCGGCTTAACCTAACCTAGGTAATTTTCATATTCCAAATTTCAAAATTTCCAAATTGCCTCCACCTTTCGGCCGTGGCTTCAAAATTATCCATTTTCTCGAACTTTCGGAACTTTATTAAAGGTCCTTGTGACCCGAGTGGGAGAACAGCCCCGCTGAAAACCGCTCGTTAAATCCCCGTAATCATCATCATACAGACACTTAGTCAAGGTGTTAATTAGCCTGCCAATTAGTCAAGGTGTTAATTAGCCGACAGGTGATATGTGGTCAAGCATGATGACCAGCATATTGCACTTACTTTGTGGCAAATAAAGCAAGAAAAAACTTTACAATTATAAAGATACTCCCTCTATTTTATTGTAACAAAACATTGATATAAAATGTTAATATATATTAATGCTGTTAGTGTATGATACTTGATGTCCCTGAAAGCAGTTTCATTATAAAAGTTAAATGGACTTTGTTTCATAAATTTGATTGGTTTTAATACCTTGGACAATATCATATGTGGGTGAGTCTGTGTGTGTCGGTCTGAGTGGAGATATGTATGAGGGAGTGTCAGATTGTGTGTTTGAATCTTTTGGAGAGTTTATTATGAGTGTGTATGAAGGTCGGTGAATCAGTTAACATCTTTTAGGCCGAATCAATGTGACAGTCTCTATGAGTCACTGCATCAGCTTGAGTGAGTTGGGTGAAAGGTATGCAAGAAGTATTAGACTTTATGTATGTATATCACTATAACATTTTAATTTATGTATTTCTGTTGTTCAATAAGGTAAAAGTTGTGTCTTATAGACTCTAGTAGCCAATGTTTTTATTATATGTGTAGCGTAAAGCTGTGTATATATAGTTTATTGCAACAGCATGACATAGTAATAAATTATTATTATCATTATAATTATCATAAAATAATGTGAACACTTTTTCAACATAGGACGGTAATATTACCCAATAACTTGTCTATTCCTAATAATAGAAGGGTATCCGGATAAGATATTCTGTCCGGATTCCAGTATTCTTAGAAACTTACTTTCCGGGAATATTTCCAGGAGAAGACACACGGATCTGGGATATGGAAAAGTATAATCTCCGGATTCCAGTATTCTTAGAAACATACTTTCCGGAAAAATTTCCAGGAGAATATGGGCGGATCTGGTATACGGGAGAGAATAAATTTCCGGATTCCCGGATACCAAATGGGTAAGGATACGGGAGAATCCGACAGGTATCCGGAAATTGGATTCCACTGGTTTTGGTCCTGTGTAAGAAGACAGGTGAATGTTCCATAACATAATCTAATTTAATACCCTATAGTAAACAGTTACAAAATAGTTGGTACCTCGGTTACAGTGAACAGCACCGTTGACTTCAAAGGAGGGTTCTATCGGGGTATTTTTTGTTGAAACAAAATTCGAGGGGATATCCCTGTTTACACATATATGTTATCAATATATGATTAAAACACAGTAAAATTGAAATATACTAATAGAGGTAATTTTTTTATGACTTTATATTTCATTACTTGATAAACACAAGCGCACATTTGTTGAACAAAAAAAACAAACCCCAATGAGATCTGAAGCCATTCATCGGCGCTGCGAGTGGAGAAAACTTCGCTACAACATAACAGCAAATTGTTTATAAGTTTTATGACATGTTATGTGTTACTGTATGAATACTCTATCAGTGTATGTCTTTAGTGATTAAAAAGTTGTAAAATTAGGTACAATATAGCGTGTTTTCATTTCACGCAATGGCGACAGAACCATCCCTTTAAAGGGTCAGTAGCACGGTATCTAATGAAGAAAGCTCACAAAATAGAAAAATAAATGTAACCAATTTCAAAACGAATGGTTATGGTTCGATTAAGCAACCTATCCATTTCCCATCATCGAATCGTTAAAACCTCTTCACACCGCTAGCAGTTTTTATTCAATTTGTTTGTGTAACACCGTTTTCTACACGTATATACGAATAATCGAGTCGTGTAATGGGCTGTTTTACCCTCTAAATAAAAAAAACTGCCAAACAACGTGCTGCAGTGCCTCAGTGTAAGCTTCACCGATACTTTACTCTGGCAGCAGATAGCAATGATAGTTCAATATTATGAAACGATTTCAAGAGGAATTGACAGTAGCTTCCAATTGTACTTAAATCAAAGACAATTTGGTCATAGGAGATACACGTTAAAATAGTTGACGACATAATGAAGGAACTTGAAAAGAGAAGTGATGATGTCTGTACCAGAGAACGAAGATGAACTTGGTTTTATAACATGAAGAATTACCATTTCTCAAACGTTCCTCCGACACATTATCTATCAAATGATATTAGTGAAATGCTGTTTTATACTGAGAAGTATATTTATGCTTAGCTTATAACAAAGTTTCATAAAACAAAACTTTCGTCATCTCGTTCTGACAAAACATCTATTGAGCTGATATACAATTGAACTAATATATGTAACTCTGAAAACACAGTTAATTCTGTTTGATTAAATTCCAGTCATGTTGATGATAACGATTCTACAAGGTGTTGACGTAGCAAGCCCTCTGTCATGTAAACATGCGAGATGATAATGATGTTGCCTCATCGTGCCAAAGATCATTATCCACTTTCCACATCATCATAACATCACGGCAGGCATACCGAGCAATTATTTCCTCAAATTATCTAAACCTGTGTAACCTGCGTTGGTCTCTTAAGTACACTTTCATCCCCAATCTGTATTTTCAATCAACTTTTTGTAACTTTTATTTCCAGGTTCTTTGATAAGTTGATGTTTGAGTGTTATAGGCACATCTATCACCATGGTTACCTATATGTAGCAGCACGGTGTCATAACACGCAGGTGATGTTTTAGACTATTTAGATAACATCTTATTATAAAACTCCTAGTTTCATCGTCGTTTTCCATGATGCACATGCAAGTTATAAACAATGTATTAAATAATTCAAGAATATTTTACATCGTTTGTGTTAAAATGAATTTAAAGTAGACAGCTGTAAAACTAACTAGTGAAACTGATGAACACGCGTCTATATCTGTTATTCTCTATACACTCTACACCTAGGATGTTCTCCTGAAAATGACATCTATATTTTATAAAACCACTATTTATCTGTTTAAGGTCCTTTTGGATAAGAACAAGAAGGTTGAAAAACACATATGTCTAGGATAATACTACTACGATTAAAGGTACATCCATTGTGTTTCATAAACAAATAGTTGGCTTTAATACGCTCCAACTCGCCATATGTGTTATTTACAATACAAATAAATTCACTCAGCTTGCATATTCTTCCCAGATCGCCTAATTTATCATGAATACTAGTTTCCAATTAAAACCGAGTAAGATCATTTTGCATGTGCAGAAACCGAAACTGCACGTTCCATTTACATGCACAGTAGTTATATGACCTATTAAACATTATCAACTCAAATTTGTTATTTTGTCTCTTTAATATGAGATTCCAAAATTACGTTTGACTCATTGGCGCGCGCCACACGCGAAGCACTGTCCGGTTTTCGATCAGAAATCGCTACTTTAACCATCAATATACTTAGTCGACTATCATCAAAATGGTAGTTTTCGGTAACAGTCGGTACTTCACGATAAAGTAACACCATTTATAACGTTTGGAATATGTGACCCCATTGACACAATGGATTGACCTTTAAGAATATAGTAATTTACACTTTTTTATATGATAAATGATATATCATCATATAGTGATCATATAAAAAGAATACATTAAATAGCTCTATGAAAAGGGTATATATACGTATATAAGGTTGACCGACACATAATTTCCGTTAACAGCACATACTAATAGGTATTTTCAATATTATGCAACTGTTGTTATTGCAGCCAATTAATGCCAATGGTGACTGTCCGCAATGACCCATATAAACGCTACTTCATATATAACTGTACATTAACAGACCAAATCAAAGCAAGTGTGAAAGCTGCAAGGTTTATTACGAAGGTGATCTACCTCTATTGTGAATCCATACACCTGAGACGTGAAGCTTGCAGTGTCAAACCCCGCTGATAAAGAGTTTACCAAAGAGAGTTATAAAGGCACCCTGTTTATAGATTAATAGCTCACATGTTATGTACAATTGTATAGAAATACATTGAGGAGATAAACTAGGCCTGCTACGCGTGAGGTTTCAATTTTAAATTTACTCGCTATCAATTGTACATTATACACGGAATCGTAAACTTCAATACGTACACAAACAACGTATAACGGTAAAGAATATCACGATGAGTCGCTACAAGTTTTTAATTTACTGTTTACCACAGGTGAAGGTCATTTACGAAACGATTTGCTGCTTATAATGAGGGTGTCGTGTTGTGATTGCAAGCTATTAGCTAAGTATCTGTGATACACGTTGTCCTACTGTGTTTGTGATGAGCTCTGCATCTGCAGCAGTTACTGTGTCAGTACATAGGGGTGACTGCTTATCATCTGTCATTCATTTCGTTGAAATACCTCGCTCGAATGTTACTGAGTTGGAGTAGGTTTGTCATTGTGACTACTTTAGGAAATTAATTGTAGATTACCTACCTAATATTGGTAAGGTTATTTTCTAAATGTTTATACCGTTTCAATTGTAATGGAGACAATATGATGGATATAGAACTTTGCTCCATAACGACATTAGAGTCCATGTCGAAACGGCTCCAAGGAATAAAGAAGTCGTATATCAATAAACTTGTCTCTTCTTCATCTATTTTTTTAGAATGCCAAGCAAAGAAGCCACCACAATATATTTAAAAAAAAATACAGACCCATAAATACGCTCATTGACATAACAGAAAAAAATACCTCTTTTTATTGTGTTTTTATATTGTTGTATATTTCAAATTTATTCTCTCAACAACGTGTAAACATAAGTGTCATAGTTAATGTTTTGTCCA
Source organism: Gibbula magus (assembly GCA_936450465.1). Classification (NCBI taxonomy): domain Eukaryota; kingdom Metazoa; phylum Mollusca; class Gastropoda; order Trochida; family Trochidae; genus Gibbula; species Gibbula magus. The sequence goes on along the minus strand of OW388296.1, from coordinate 75,108,517 downwards.
TCAATGAGAACATGTTCCATCTGCATCTGTTAGCTCGACAACACAAGCAGCTGTCGAGACGTCTTGTACTCCTAATAAAGAAGTCGCCACCCACAACACTCGTTCTTATCTGATTTCCAACTTCTAACTCCAATCACAGAAGTCATCTGTCGGCTTCCTCTAGTGACAATAACAACTTAAAGGACTAAATATAATCCGAGCTTCCTTCTTGTTGGGTATTCAATATGAAAACATCCAGTGTATTCTGACTATTTGCTTGATGATCTATGTGAGGTGTCGTACATCTTTTCACTTCTGAAAGAACGGTTTACTTCAAAGCTGCCGGATTAAACAATGCCGGTCGATTTCAATTATCTGAAGGCGTCGTCGTTATAAAAGTCATTCAACCAACAACTTATGTATAGTGACACCTTCAAGACGTGTTATGTCAGCCAAAACGGGGTCGTATACACAAAGGTCCCCAGTCCTGTATGTAATGGCAGAACGCCAACCAACTTGGATCCCTCCGCGAGTAAACGCCGTGCAGTGGACTCATCGATCCTGGCTGTGATAGCGGTGTGGAGTGGGAGACAGGGATTCAGTGTTCATCTGACTATGTACAGGATAGTACCTCTCTTCGTACTCGCACTGGCGCTCAGGTAGGTGTTAGTATATACTATATCTACCTTGTATATATGTGTTATCAACAGGTGCTTGCAGTTATAACATCATGTGCATTATGGACGTTAGTGTATACTGTTTTCACCGTTATGATGATATGATTATTGAAGTTCAGTTCTTTTTACTTATTAATTAGGCGTTTGGCCCTAACGACATGTCTGCCCTATTTAAGACTGAATGCGTTGAATTGAAGATGTATAGGGAAATTAATGTTTTTGATCTCTTGATTGGCATTGAATTAATTATTTTCCATATTTTGATATACAAAGCTTTTTTTGGTGAGAGAGAATATTTGTTTTGAGAGTGCAATATATATATATATATATTGTAACCTGATGATATTAGGATTGAATAGTCTTTATGTGTATACATGTAGGTGTTTCAAAACACTTACTATAGATGCTTAGCTGTGAGTCAATTGACACGTCATTTAATGACATTGTGATCCTTGTGACATCATGAGATGATATGTACATTGATTTATCATCACATCTATATTTCGTGTGAACATGGACTTTCAAATCTTCACATTGCGCATCCTAGTAACCTATGACTTGTTACATTTTCAGTGTACTTGAATTGTCATATATAGTTATAATTTTTCTGAGAGATATGTGATAGCTTCAATGATCAGCAACATGCATACAACAGTCAGTTTAAAGATCTACAAAATCAACAATAACATTGGTTTCAATTCAGAACCGTTCACGGTTAAGAAATTTTGAATGTTGAGATGACATTATTAATACAATATCATATATATATATATGTATATATGTTTATGTAAGCTTATTCCCCTCAGCAGTTCTATTCATAGCTGTTGTTCCTGATAGACTACGAGTAATATTAAGGCTAACGACGAATTCCCCAGTGCGTCCGTCACTGCTGTCAATGGAGGCCTTTAAATATAATTGGGCCAACAGCTCTCAGATTGTGAACTTGAACATACAGTTGGCCACCCTATTATACCATACCACAAACCAGGACCCGCTAACAAATAATACACATATCAATGAGTGTAAGAAACTTATTTACGCCCATACAAGTAAGTATTATGTATATATGTGAACCGCGGTTCGGAGCTATTGTCGAAGCCGATCTGGTATACCATTCCACGTCCAATAAACGTTTACGCTATGATTTCTGTACAAATAACGTTATGTTTACTCATTTTACTTGTACCAGTGCACTGTGTATATGAGTTGTGAATTGACAGTTTTGTGTCAAAATACTTTCAATAATGTTTACGATGTGTTTTTCTCATTACCTTTATATACTCGTATGTGGTAGATTGCCAGTTGACAGTTTATCTGATACACCCATTTACCATAAACGTTTACGCTATGATTTCCGTACAAATAATGTTATGTTTACTCATTGTCGTTATCAGTGTGTATATGAAATGTGCATTGTCAGTTTTAGTTGATGTGTCTATAAACTCCCAATAAACGTTTACACTATTCTTTTCTTATTGCCGTTACTCGTAATTGGTAGCTTTCCACAGACAGTTACAAACAGTTACCTTAAACGCATACGCTATGGTTTCATAATTTGTTCTATATTTTTTGTGTGCTTTAGTACACAATTTAAATTGTTCTTGCAGTGAAAGCCCTAGGTGATTTGTCCATATATTTCAAATATATACTAACGATAACTCGTTTTTCTTATAATTTATCAGGTTCATTATTTAACCTGCATCTTCACAATAAAGAAGTTGTTATTCAACAGAAAATTTCGTTTAAAGAAACCTACAAAACGTTCACTCAGATTGGTTATACTCGGTCCAAGTAAGGCTGTTTTACTGGAATTGTCTATCACGTTCAGTTACACGTATTGCTGTTATATGATGTTTAACTATACACGTGGCGTAACGCTTGAATACTCGGTTATACATTTACTGGCCACAATATCTGCAGATTTGACCCTGTTTAATATATATTCTGTCCACAGGCTTCCATTAAAGGCTTAAGCACAAAATCTATATTAATAAATAATGAATGCCATCTTGTATTTAGTGGTTGAAATTATTTGCAGTTGATATTTTACAAAAGCTAATTACATATATACTAATAAGTTTTCTGCATTGTAGTTTTGAACTATCAACAATATCGCATCCTGCTCAAACAAAGTGTTTTGTATCCGCTATAGCCTACAATACTGTAGGTGAGCGGGTAGAAATACCCCTATAGAGCAATATAGTGGACTCTTCCTTATTACCTTCTCTTATTCTTTCCTATTGTATACATAATTTGTATATTACCAAGTAAATCGAGTGAATATTTTCAATAACGATGAAAAACGATTTCAATAGGCGAGCAACAAGCAATCCCGTATTTCAATTTTCAGGAAATAGCTTTTCCTCAGGGACATACAGTAATGAAATAATGGATTAATTACCCTGGTAACATATTTCTGATGTTTCTGTTATGTGTTATTTGGAACAGTCGGTTGTTGCTAAAAGGGTTGCGATGAAATATTTCTATTAAACTGATTGGGCCTTTGAAATAGTAGAAATTACATCAATAGTTGCTGTATGTGTTGTATTATAGGCAATGCGGCGTTTGTTGTTTGAAACATTATAATTCTTTAAATATTTGATGAGAAATTAGTTCCTCTCATCTTATAAGAGGTATGTAATCCCTTTTCATTTTAACCTTAGTCCCAGCCTATTAAGCTGACAGTACTTTAGTTCTTTTTAGAGTCTACACTGTCGGCCAAAAGAAACGCGTACTTGATTTTCCGTAAAATGAAAGATGAAATAATTTCTGAAATATAATTAATGGTGGTCTCCACATTATGCTGAAACAATAATTAATATGAAAGACCATTGAAATCGTGAAAAAAAGTGATTCGAGTCAATAACATTCATGAAAACCACACCCAATGAAGAGCGCTATTCCCGGTTGATTCGCGTGCGCATCGTACCCACGTACGCATCTGTAGCGTCATCACCACTTTAATGCAAATGCGTGCCTCTATTGTTGCTCGTGGTTGTATGGAAATATGTTTCAAATGTTTTTCTGATCGAAACAATGATCGAAAACTGAACAATTTCTGTTGTCTCATTTCAAGTCGCCATTCTTTTGTGATATGAAACTTCTGAAATTTTAATATATTATTCAGAAATTGTGCAACTTCATAATGCTATAAAATTGCTAAACTGTTCATTATAGTTTTTACGAAATCTGATAAGATATCTGGTAGGCGTTTATTTTGGCCGACAGTTTATTCGAGCCTGTATTCCATCTCTTTGATACATCCTCCTTTTTAATGTTTGTCTTATTTTCATTTGAAATCACAAAGTTTAAAATGTGAATTTATGTAAGAAAAGATCAACGAGAAATTGAAGACGGAAATCTTAGATATTTACAAGGCACATTAAAACACAAACATCAGTGGTATCAATGTACATGTATATGAGTTGTATTCACTCTTCAATCGACCTTTTCTATCATATATGAAGAATTTATACGACTATCTTTATAAAACAACCGCGCTCATCATGTTTCACTCGTGAAAGACACGTGATTGGAATAGGTAAAAAGTGGTGTACGCTTCCATTGTATTATGAGATTTCTTTTAGAACGTTGCATGTGTAACGTTGATCATCGATTATTGGTTCAATCAAACTATTCATTAGTATCTTATATCATCGTCAATGTATGATTTATACGGAAGCGTATAAGTGTCACGATGAACGTTCACGGGAGAGGTTTTTGTGGTCGATTTTCGAGCTTGAAGAGTTTTTACATTTATCTTAGGGGTGACATATGATGAAAATCAGCCGGGTTCTGCGAAGAAATGTATAATTGATTGAGTATAATTGCGTTCATCTGTTAATGTCACCAATTCTTAGCGTAATTTTTAACCTCATGTTGATTGGACCCTTAGATCGGCAATATGGCTGACCTCGCTCCTATACTCTGTTATATAGGGGGTATTTTTTTTACCTACGTTTTACCTACGTTTTAATTACGATATAGAGTTCCTGTGTAGTGTCACCAAATTTTATTTCATAGTGACAGTAAATACGCTTCCGTAGATTTATACATGTACATATAATCAAATATTTTTGAAGATGATAAAGCTTAAGAATGATAAATTGCTTTATATTGGTTTCTCATGGAGGTCTATTCATATATCTATTCATTACCTTTCACTATTATGTACCATTGTCTCACAAAGAAGTCTAGTTTTCTGAATATCAATTATCGGGGCAGGACTACATGTAGTATGTACATTATAAGTTGAATCTATAGATTTTTTATATTTGTATTTCCCATCTGATGTCTACATATACATAAACATATGAACAAATTAACATTTGTATGGGTGCAAAACACTGTGTTGAAATCTATGATCATCAGTGTCAAGCAACACCGAGTTTCTCTGTCTGTTGATGATTTCGCACCCATTAACCCCCGACGCTGCCATCAGTTGTATCGATATGAGCATCAATACGCGAAAGTTTTATCATCATTGACAACCCACTTGGTTGAATTAAGACATGAAACATACTCATTGAAAGAGAAAGAAAATGTTTTTGAAGTAATTTCATCATTTTGAAAACGAGTAACATTATTTTTACTACATCTTCTTTGACTATTATTGCTATGACAACACAACGAAAGATTATCATGCAAACGTGTGAATGCAAATTCGCTGTATATGGCCACGCACGTAGTATACACGTATTATATCCACATTTTTATTTTTTTTAATTTGAATTCTATTATATATTCAATTGTCAATTGTCAAATCGCTATGGCAACGCACGTACAAAAGAACACATCGTTACAGATTGCTCATTTTACACATTACTGATTGCGACGAAAGCTAAGCAAGTTTCGGAATTTGTATGGAATTCTATTTCTTAATCGTATAAAATGAATACCATTATAATTCTATATCGGTGAGAATTATATGTTATATTATATTATATAATATATTTTGCCTCTGCGTCCAAAAGGATATATTCTTATGCTTGAAAAAGTCATTCTTTCGGTTAAAGAGGAAGCAACAAGACTGTCACATATAAGTATCACAACAGCAGACTTCCAAGGTTTACACGTCAGACAAATGGTACAGCATCATTGGTAGCGTGATTCATTCTCATCTGCATGTGTCTATTAATTGTGCTACGTATTTCACGTCAAATAAATTTATATATTGTAGGGTTTTTACTTCAGTATTGTGATTATACAGTGATGTTTCAATAATCGAATATAACGCCCACTGCACTTAGCAGGGAGTGACCTCAATAACCTTAGAGTGCGTCTCTGCTTGATCGCTCTCGGTGTAACGAGTGTTAACTCCAGTGAAGATGTTGAGGACTATGGACACATATTGGCAATGGTAGTCATAGAGATGTATTAGTTCAGTTACTTATATCATTGATCCAGGTGCCCGACAGGTGCTCTATTTTAAACTCAAACGTGCCTATCGATTAGTCTTGAAAATTGCCATGTTATGGTTTCTCTATTTAAGAGTTTACATTTCCATGGTAACAGGATTTTATCGCGTATGAAGTAAATGCTTTTGTATAATTTAACTTCTTCTGGCTAATGCATTTCATATATAATTTAGTAGTTATTGAAATCATGTAGTTGTTCTTCCTCTTATCTGGTAATAACGGTCATATGTCCTTGAAGAATTTTCATTTGACTTCTTTCTTCAGTATTTAAAATGAATATTTCAAATTAAAGTATTTATTCGATTTTTATCGGTGAAATAAGGCGTTTATAGTTTAACATAAAATCCGTATTTTCACTGAGTGAAATAACAATTTCAATCATATGACGTCATCGTAACATTAGGATGACGTCATAAAATCACCGTGGTAAATCGATCATTTACGAACTATGTATATTTTTGTTCAATCTAATAAATATAACATTTGACACTTCTCGTAGAATACTATATCTCATCTCGTGAAAATATTCATTTCTACTTCACTCAATGAGCTATACATGGTATTCGACTAGACATGTCAAGTATTATCTATGAATGCAATCAAAGCATCAGAAATGTTCAATAATGATCTGGTTATCTCCTAGGAGCGCGGAGAGTACTAAACGTTGATTACCCAACTGTGTATACATGTATACCACAACGTTAGATATGTATCCCAACAGTAAGTACGTGAGCTTATGGAAGGAGAACAAATTCAACCTCATTGAACTGAGTACCATTCTATTGTTATTATTCTAGCAGATTGGTTTTCAGCATCTCTCCAAAATATAACGTTTCTTCATTTTATCAATCCAGACCCTTAAGTCTTTCAACGAAATAACCCGAGGGAATGAGGTGTAACGTCCGAACCAACCAAATACTTACTGTGAGCTATTGTAAACACATAACATTATCAATAATGATCATTCAACGTCAACGTTTAACAAAAGAAAATAATAAACAAATAAACGACTATTGTTGAGATTTCTTGAGCATGCACGACTCTGTCCTTGTATTGATCGTGCAAATTGCTTATTCTACAATAACTTCTTTGACAGATAAAGCTTGCTTACATTTGTCAATATAACAATAGTATCATGTACCTGAGAATAATAAAAGAACAAGAAATACATGGACAGGAAAAAGATTGCCCCCAGTTATTAGCAATTAAGGACTAGTTTGGCATAGTTTACTGTATGTAATACCCCAGAAGAACGTATACAAGAAAAGACTATTTGTGAATTAACCATAAGCAGCCAAGCAGCAAAGAATTCTATCAATTCAGAGTCCTACCTTTGTCAACTCAACTTGTTTAATGATAGTTGCTAAATTATTTATGGAGTACTGCTTGAATTCCAAAGCAGTGGGTATTTAGAAGCATAATTGTGTGTCTGTACCATGATCTCATCTGGAGATCGTTCTTCGAAGGTGGTCGATTGATTATTTCTTTCTTCGTGACTGGTAAATCAATGCATGTTTTACGAGAGGATTGACTATCAAAACATTGAAATAAGAGGAGTTCTGATCACACGCAATCGTTTGTGTATAATGTTAATGAGGTCATAGAAATGTATTCACAGTTGAGCAGAATGTTGGAAATTTTATTCAAATGTAAATCCATCTTTGATCTCAATGGATGAACATATGCGTTTGCTTTATGAAATGAATAATGGTTTATGTGTTGATGAAACATGACACTATGACTACGGAGAATTATCTATTGATATTTAATCTAAAACAAATTGTGTGAAATTTTCTTAAACATTTAATTCCCTGTGTAATTTAGCTCTTTTTGTCCACCGTACTATTGGTATCATAGCCAAACGAACTAAAGTATGTTGTGTAATGTTCTGTTGCAATGTTGAATCACATGAACTCTTCACTTGAACTTGTACAAGGTTAGTGATAATATAAGTATATTATATAATTAAGCTCTGTTATAAGAAATACGGTTATGTATAGAAATATTCCATGTTAAGAAAGGTTGACCAAGGTGAATGGTTGCAGTCATTGATGGAATAGACTTGGATTTTGTTATCAAAATGGAAGCAAAACAAATACGTAAACTTATAAAGTGGCACCGTATTTTAAAAGTGCATGTAAGTAGCATTGGCCTGGTTCCATGCTGGCTTTAATGACATCAAACTGACAGTAGTCACCTAACTGCCAGCATATGTACTATGTACGAATTCAGTCAGCTGAAATATCAGCTTCAACACACAATTTAATTTTCTTGTATAAATGAAATAGAATTTAATGTAAATGAAAATTTCCTATATAAAACTTCACTCCTGGCGTTCTGTATAGATAAAACACATGTAACAGTTTTGACTTTGCAAAATTTATGAGCCATAATATAACTAAAATTGGAGAGATGATGTTTCACTTAATCACGATCTTATCATTAATGAGCACCTTGACACAGCACATTAAATAAGTCTATCTAAGCATGTAGCTATGTTTTCTAGCAGAAGATGTTGCCTCCAGTGCATAATGATATATTTGTTCTGATGCAGTATCAACACTTGGCAGAGTTATTGCAGCTGAAAATAAAGTCTCCTGTAAATAGAGTTTTTCATACACACGACCTATTTGAAATCAAAATATTGTAAGTTGTAAGCTTCTCTCGAGATGTGTTCTTTCTTCCTTGTTATTTTAGTAGATAATGTGTTCTGCGATTTCAAAAGAAAAAAGCATCACCAGCTGATGTTGAAATTTAAGATGTGTTTTATTATTAATAAGGTCAGATTTATCTTTCTATTCTGGATAATCTATCATGAGAAGATGCACTGGTTATAATTATTTCGGACTCTTAATGTCAATGTTTAATAATTGATTATACGAACATTATCTCTGATATATGGGAAGAAATACCATAAAGGGGAAAATAAATCATCAACGAATAAATAGGTGAAAAAGTCTGCTGGAATAAATTTGAACTGTTGAAAATTGCCTGTCAGCATGAAACAGATATATCGAAGAAAGTAAAAATAACAGTAAATATATTGAATATTTAAACATGGTGTGATGGACCGGATATGTTCGTGACACACCATTTTCAAACATTCATGAATATATATTTCCCTTTACTCTGGTCTTCATCCAATCAAATATATCAAGTATATAAAATAATGAGTATGTGTATTTAGATACAAAGTAAGTTATAAATAAGTTATAACCAATATTGACGATATATTGTTAGTCGATACTAATAATACTTTCACACTCCAGACGCAGAGTGCATGCTCATAACGCTGCAAACAAAACTTAAGTCATTGCAAAATGTCACAGGAGGTATTTTTATTGATGATGTTGTAACATGCTGCACATTAAGTGTATATTCTTAATTTAGATTCCGCTTTGAATGGATAAAAAGAAAACATACCTGTTGACCTTCATATTCTCTCAAAACATTAATCTGCAATCAGGTATTTCTTTCCAGTCTCTCTTGGTTGCAATCAGCAACATTCAGCTAGAATTGATTTGACAACAGATCGATGTTGTTTCTGCTGTTAGGCGACATTTCAACTGAACGTTGTCATAAAATATCGGATCACAATGGACATTTGTGTCATAGATGTCAAGTCACGATATTGTTTATGATGACATTTGTTGAGAAACAGTGTTTTCATCCGGATATTTACATTTAAACATAACCGTAAGAAAAATACTTTTGGAATGATTGAATATATCACATCAATACACTTTCCTCATTCACCATACTGGTATATCAAATTTCACAATATGATTAAGTTGTTATTCTTAAATCGTATCCGTTTTACGCTTGATTTTTTAAAAGTTAATTGAACTCAATGAAGTATTTCTATAAAGGCCAATTTTAATATATATCAATATAATAATAATAGCATTAACGACTACAAGCTCAGGATTCTAATTTTTAAACCATGATAGCACTTTTTTTATGAATATGACACGATATTTCACTGAGATAATTAAATTTGTCAAATGACTTTAGTAAGTAAGTAATAATAATACTATACATATCAAGTTTAAATTTCTTTAATTGAAAACCGACACATGCGCATTAAGGTAATACTGATTAATCTTCAACTTCAACCAATGGATATGTTACTTGCTTACAACAATCATCATAATCATGGTCATCATATTCATCGTCGTCATCATCACTGTAATCCGTAACATCATCATTACTACCTATATTAATAGGTGCAAATATGCATACAAAAATCAGAGTTAATTTCAGCTATGCAGCATATATTCAGTTTCGAATATTGCCGTTACACGTCCTTTGTAATCTATTAAGTCTTCAATTTTATCAATCACAGTATATTCAATGCCAGTTTCTCAAGTTATCAAATACCTCATTTTGTGTTGACTCCTAAAATAATACATGCTGTAACTCCCTATTACCCTGAAACATGTCAGTATCCAGAAGATGATGCATCAGATTGTGGACACTCTGGCGAAGAAGTACACATTGCTTTCCATGACTTACATTGTTCAACCCTTCCATTGGCCTACTGTTATCTTAGCCTTTAGAGATCTTTGCTCCAACGAATCTGTATAAGGCCATGCTATTGACTCCAATATCTTTATTTAAATTACACTTGTGACGTCATCCTATTGTTCTTTCACTCCATTATTTTTCAGTAATGGGGAGTTACACATCAGATCATATTTTTGAAGTAGAAATTTAATTTCTTTAACTTTTTAAAGCAATTTTGATAAAAGAGCAATACTTTGAGTGTAATTTAAGTAGGGTAATATCCTCGTAACTCTCCATTCCTTAAAAATAATGTGCCTCGGCCCCTTTGGGGCCTCGGCTCCATTATTTTTAAGGAATGGAGAGTTACTCGGACATTACCCTCTACCACATGTGATTAGGTCGTGGTTTCTGTAGAGGGTAATGTCCGAGTAACTCTCCATTCCTTAAAAATAATGGAGCCGAGGCCCCGAAGGGGCCGAGGCACATTATTTTTAAGGAATGGAGAGTAACGAGGATATTACCCTACTTAAATTACACTCAAAGTATTGCTCTTTTATTAAAATTGCTTTAAAAAGTTAAAGAAATTAAATTTCTACTTCAAAAATATGATCTGATGTGTAACTCCCCATTACTGAAAAATAATGGAGTGAAAGAACAATAGGATGACGTCACAAGTGTAATTTAAGAGGGGAAGAAAGCCCAGAAGTACATACATCAATACGTACGTGTATTTAGATGGGAAGGTAAATATTGGTGTGTACACAGTGACTGGAGTCCTTGAGCAATACATTAACGGTCCATGGTAAACTCTGGGAGAAATCTACCCATGTAAATGCAATAGTCGATGATATGTACTGGAAAGTATAATCACTGCAAGTATTGACTTATCATTAGATTTGCTCCTTCCTGCATCATGGATTGGTAATAGATATAAACTATCGATCTGAGTCAAATCAGCTCCTTATAGATGGTATTTAAAGTGAGTCTATTTATTATGGCCTGAGAGAATAGACCCTTTAAATTTCACCAGCAGATATTCAAATTTAGATTTTTATTATTGTTATGTTTTACAGATAATCGGTTAATGACAAAGACTGAAACTAGTACAGGTGGATAAATACTAAACAGTGATCATAAATAGATATGTTGAGAAGAATGCACAGACAACCACGAATTACTAACAATCATTTCATTCATTAAACAACTAGCTTTATACAAATAGTTCCCTAGGTTACACAATTCCTCAGCAGATACAAATAGGTAACAGAGTAGGAATACAAGCCTGATTGCACGCTGATTGCTAGAGGCTTATCTTATGGCTTATAAGAAACCAGATAGTTTTAGATCTATAAAACATGTATTACCATGTTTGCACTCTATCTTCAACCATTACCCAGCATATGACGTTCTCAGCCAGGTCTAAATGAAGTTTCACTATCTCCTTAATCTCAATGTGTCAACAGAAGCCTGTGAGCTCCGACATACGCCACAGGGTCAATTACATATACACGACCGTTGGTTCTCACTCAAGTACTGCCATCAATGGAAAACAATTCATTTTCATTATTTACACGTTGTGTGGGATAACGTAAAATAATCCACTGCAAAACACGGCGCTTCCTTTATCTTATGTAGAATTATTCACCTTGTATTTGCATGGAAAATGTTTATGTCTTGCCAGTTTACAGATGCTCACCAAGAGATTTGGTTTGGGAACATGTTATCTGCAACTGTTTGAGAAGAGGTAAATCCCATCCACCCTGTTATATCCCCCTAGGTTCGACCAGCACTGGTTTGGTCCTCTTTGTACCCTGGTAGACAATGGCATGTAAAACATAACAATGTTATTTTTTTGTGACAAAGTAATTTGTTATTCTTGTAATTTTAGGACGAATTTATAGCCTGATTAGAACCAATATCTTCTTAGACACGTGCACATTTAAAACATCGTTATATTTGAGCACTCATTATTTGGCAAATAGTTCCAACATCAAACAGGTTGGTTTGAAATGACGAAGCATCGGGGTTAACACCATTGAGTTCAGGTCTGAACAACGTCGTAGTGGATACTAAGGAAGTGGAATTAATCAGTCATCTAATACACAGAATGAACCATAACATTGAAATCAGATCAGATCAAATCGTGCGATAAACAATCCCGAACTTGATGAGAGTTTAACGAGATTGTACCAAACTATGCGTTTTGATCATGCAAGCATCACAACTGTTTGACAAGCTCTTAACAGCTCATGATCAAATAATAATAATAATATATTGCATTTGATAATGCGCCACATCCACCCAAATGAGTGCTCTGTGCGCGTAGGTCTGAATATAGCTGTGGTATTGAGTTTTCTATTTAAAGTGTTGTTTGAAGAGGAAGGTCTTGAGTTGAGTCTTGAATATAGAGATTTCAGAGGGCAGAGAGTTCCATTTAGTCGATGCAGAATACGAGAAAGATCTTTTTCCAAAAGATGTTGAGTAGACACATGGCACTGTGAAGAGAAGTTGGTGCTGTGAGCGAAGTGATCTGGATGGCTGGTAGGGAGGGAGCAGTTCTGGGCGAGGTTGTGGAGGCACTTGTAGGCGAGAAGGAGGAGTTTGTAGATAGTGTCAGTGCAAATATTACTAACATTGGAGGAATCATGAGGCATACATTAATGCTTGATGCCTCGCATAATCAAATGGTTAAAGTAATGTCAATGGAACTATGGCTTACATTGGAGGACTCTTTCGGCATAATGCGCGATACGTTTTATGAGTGTCAAAGTGTTGATCCATTACATTCTATTTTACTTGTTCTATGTAACCACTCTGCATGTGACATTTTGTACTAAATGTCCTACGAAACATGTAATTGCCTGACAATGGGAATCATAGAAACAAGTATCGAATGGGCCATATTCAATGAGCGTTTAACCTCTCTAGAACGTGATTGCTCAATGTAGCGCTATGTAGCAAACGGAGCAAGCCTCGAGGCTTTACTCTGTGCTGTTCAGGAGGGAATGAGTGCGTACTAAGTGCTCAATTGAGCGATTATAATCGCTCACTGTTATGGAACAGACGGCTGGTATTGAATTTATTCCGATATGAATAAGTGTTCGTTATTGTTATCATTACGTATTTAACTGTCATGATAATGATACTATACACACGTTACATGACACAGAAATCCCTCAAAGGGATGTTTTCGCTGAACATATTGACATTTGTATAGAATACTGCAGAGAGGCCTTAATGTTTTATTTGAAGGTGTCAAAGGATGTTTCTGTCCTGAGATTGACGGGAAGGCTGTTCCAAATTACTTCTGCCGTGTTGTAGAATCTATCACCACTATCACTAGTGTTCATCCAGTGAGCGGAAATGCAGACTCTGACTGCACAGATCAGTTGCTTGGTCACGTGATGGTCCTGTTATGAGTCCCTGTAGGTACTTTCATGCTATCGGATTTAAGTTGTTTGAAACGTTTATTGTTCAGGGCTTTTGTTCTCAATTAATTATCGTTCACCCTCATACTCTAATTTTCCAGATTTAGTGAGACATTATTTCACTCACTAATTTTGTCATGTTTTAGATAGTTTGAAAATGGTGGGGAAGTGTTTAGATGATTGATTGACAAGGAAACAATATTTAGTTTCTTTGGCCCAGACAGCAATTAAACGATTTCTCAAAATTTCGGTAACGTAGACTTTGTATTGGTAGTTATGTCCCCGTTTGTAGACGAGGAATTCAAACTAAGGGGTGTGGTACTGTTAATAATCATGGTACTCAATGGTATTGTTAGCAGTAAAAATTCATTCAAGACTAAATAACTCGAAAAATAATCTCTTTAAAAGGAACGAAATATTTATCGATTTGACTAAAATAATTACCTGTTCTACTTAAGTCCTGTCTTTATTCATATCTTTTCTTCTACTTTACTAATGATATTTATGAATTTAATTTTCTAGATCATGATCGGAAATATGAAAGGAATAACCTCTGTGGGGAGAGAATGATATAGTTTTGCAGAATTAACTTCTTAGAAAATCATACACACACTGATCACTAAATATGATAGTCTCTTTGTCAACCTTTTCCGCTAGCAAAGGTGTAAATATTATGTAATGTTACAACAAATATAACGAGGATGATACTAAAGAAATGATCGTTACATCGCCTGGTAGATAGCCTGCAAAAATAATTATCTGATGGAAAGAGTACTATGTATACAGTACATGTAAACAACGCCAAGTATACTTCAAAACAAAAAAAGTCTACAAGTGGTTAAGATCATATCAAGGGAACAATACCACCAAGTTATTGTAACTGCGCATTGTGGCTATCAAGTTTCCAGCTCCCGTAAAACAGTTATCTGCCTGACATAGTTCTACTTAAGGATAAGGTAAACAACACAAACAATACTACAGAATATAAGTACTATTTTAGGCACAATAGGTATCTGATTCATGAGTTAATCGATACGTTTATACGACTCAAAGTCAAAGCTTAACCTGCTTACATGTACAACAAGGGCACAAGCAACAGTGTTCAAGTTGAATGAAGAGTAGAAATAGCTCGATGTTGTAATATGCATCGGTTGGCATTTTGACGTATAATAAGTGGTACCACATTCTCAACGTAATTTAGTTCTCTCTGTACTCTGTTATGTTTGAGGAATCTTTTTCAGAAAAATTATCTTATCACCATGTGAGGTGTACCATGCCCTAACATCATCTACATGCAAAGTTATATATCGTCGTCCATGCATGTCTCGTGAGGTAGAAGAGTTATATATTTTCACTCGTGGCTGGGCCACTCGTGAAAATATACCCTTTCTACCTCACTCGATGAGATAAACATGGTATTAGTCAAGAAAAGACAGATATCCTCTATTTATTTTCATTGAAACATATATGGTCTGGACAAATATTAGTTGAAAGATTGTTAACTACCTAACTACATGAAACACTTCATAGCTGTTTTAATGACGTAATTCCATGACAAATCAGAAGATTGCCATATCAATGAATGTTCATGACATTACCTGCAACATATTCACAAACAGGTGTTTGTGCTTAATTGATATTAGTATTAAACAGTGTTGCGTTGATGGTTTGTGTATACTTGAGGCGAAATATTCGTTTAGCTATGTATGGAAACAGCTGACGGTCGCACAGACATGCAACTCTAATAACTGATAACATGGACCGTTTCAACGTTAATGAGTCGGAGAGAATTATGTTTTGTCATGATTTCGCCCTTTGTTGTTGTTGACAATTGACTTTAGAAAGCCTTAAGGAATTTTTAAACGGCTAAAAACCTCACAATTAAATATTTACTCTTTTTTTTATTATCAAACTTACGTTTACATACGTTTATCATGGCTTTTTTTGTCGACTCAAATGGGAAATTCTTATCTCGTATGGAAATCTGCGCAGCACGTCGTTTGGATACTGAGAGGTTTGAGGGAAACTGCTTTCGGCAGGAGATTTTTCACTGTCAAAATGTTTCTAAATCCTATGTTTTGTTAATTGTATTTTCTTCGACAGGAAACAATTGCTATTCATTTTCATTTGCTAACTAGCCTGTGAGGCATAACAATAAGGTCAACCGGAAATGAACACATAAAAACCCACTTCAATGTTAGCATTTTTTTGTATCAAAATGCTACTAATTATTTTACAACTGATAAACAATCAATTTTAATCGAGTAAAGCCAAAGGCACATAAGAATGATAAATTCGAAAACAAAATGTTATCCTTTATATGTCAAAATAAGTAGATTGCAATGTATTTTTCTTGCAAATCAAGATTATTTCATATTTTCTCATTTCAAATTTCTGTAAATGCTACAGAGTTTGCAAAGATATACCAAATACGTGTAAACATATATTTTATTTAAAGAGTCGTGACATTAGAATCCTTTGCTTCAGAAATGGTGTTAACATCCTATCTCAAGTATGCATACATGTTTCCTACATAAAACCATTTCATATGTAGCTTTACATTTATCAGAATAATAAAATGTGAAGATCTTATTGAAGGCAACATCTGTATTGGAATTCAATTGTCAATCAATAATATCTGAGATAGTTCATTACACCAACCGTGTTTCAAGTTCTTGTTTTTGTAATGCTAATACACATAAAATGTGTCTTTCCTTCATATGGTTTCTGCTGATGAAAAGAAGAGTGTGTTCAGTGAAATGCAAGCACATTCCACGTGTAGATTAAGATGCTTCTGTATAATTGGATTGTCAGTAAACAATGCCATTGATGCATGCACGGTCATTGATGTTGTGAACGTCTCTTCTCATCAAATGCATTGTTCAATTTGTTATTACACTTATGGGAAAATAAAGGATACATTATAACTATGGTTAGTGAACTGCTTCCACTTGGAATAATAGATTTTTTTCATCTGGTCAGTTTGAACTAATCCCAAGGATTAATGTAGCAAGGACAGCAGGATCACTGAGCAGCACTTTATGTCTCTAAAATGATTTTAGATTATGGATAATTCCACAAAGATAATTTTCTCACAAACCTATTTAAATGGTTAAAATCACCTAAACAAACATAGTTTTGGGGTCTATATTTTGATACTCAGGATGAATTGTTTGACAGCATCATGTACAGCTGAAGCCTTGTCTATACATAATATACATTTATCTGATAATATACTGATGCCAAGAGCTAACGTCACTACTCAACAGCTGCTTATCTTGCTGATGATGATGTATACCATTTACCATTTACACATTCATAAACCAATTTTGGATTAAGCTCTACAACTGCAATATAATTTTAATTAAGCAGGTAAGTTTATGTGTCCCGTATACAAATTGCTGTAAATTACGAAATCTACAAGATTACAGCTTTCCATCTGGATCAGATGTTCTGATTTCCCTTTGGTGTCCCTAGTTATTCTCGTATTAAGAAAGTATCACTGACCCAGTTAACAGGAAATGGTGTCATTGCCCGTTATGTACATATGAGAAAGAGTCTTGGTATGGCTTGGAATACAAATAACAGGGCAACATAATCAAATGATGGAATGTAACAGTCCCTTCTTTTCTTGACATAACGTCCCTTTATGGGGAGAAAGTACATCTTCCTCCATATATGTCGCCAGTGAAAACATTACTATTATCATGTTTGACAATTGAATCCAATAATTCTTATTATTTAGGTTTTTATAAACCAATAGAAAATTGTACAACTACGTCAACTGTTTTAGACATGGTTTTACCTTTTATTCATTTGAAAAATGACATCGATGAACTGTGCCTGTATGCCTCATGAATTATTATGAATCATCTGCATACATATACAGATAATACTTAATGCAGTTTGTTGCAGTTTGTTTATTTATTATATAGTTTGAACAATGTTATTAAAAGTATTGTATACATACCAATGGAATTCCTTTTAGCTACTATGTGGAAAGTAGTTCAGGCTATTGACCAGTGACAACATACTATATAGTCAATCGTCACAGTGAAAATATCACTGTAACTTCATAGATATTATAACTCAGTATATAACAAATATTGATATAAGCAAATTACCAATATCCAGCTAAGCTGTTCAAATGCGTTTTGCTTTCCCTTTATGATTCGGTGTCAATCTTCATGGCACACATTTGTCAGTATCAAAGACCTCGAGACCATACAACCCGTGCTCCCACTAGGAACGTCACGTTAACGCGACTTGCCATCGTTGTGAGGCACCTAGCCCCGCCTGGGTGGGATATGACATAGAGTCACATCATTATGTCCAACAAACAGCACTTTGCTATACGAACAGCTAGGTGTATGCATGTGGTCAGCCTTAAGTCATTTATCAACGGATACTGTGGGTTCTTTTAAGTGCACATGGTTGTGTAGTTTAACTATAGGTGTTGTGACATCACTGTTATTGTTGGCCCACGAAGCTGACTTCAAGGCTTTTACACCTGGTCAAAGGTTGGCTCGAATCGCCCGCTAGATTAACCCCTAGGCCTTGTGCGTTAATGCAACATGACATTCAATATTGTCTGTCATGAAGACACACCTTTAATTATGAAATTTCATGTCTTACACCAGCACTAATGCACAAAATCACCCATGGCAAATAAACAATATCTAATATGTTTGCGACTCGAGAGGACCAGATGGTGTCCATTAATTAGAAAGTGTTTGAGTGAGTTTTATTGGGCGTTTAACCTGGCGTTGTCATAATTTGATTTAGATTTGACTATTAACTATTAAGGCAGAGAGCATTTAAAGCAGTAGCTGTCAGCTGGTTCCTATTTACTTCCTGATTCGAGCATGATACAGTATGCATATTGTTGTTTTGTCACTTGTGTCTGAAGACAGTGTATTGATTTGAGAGCACGTGTACCTCTCGTAAGTTCCGTTAATAGCCTATTTAACAGCCATTTTTAAGAATAATGTATGATAATTCACTTGAGGCATTATGAACTCCAAAAATCCCAGTAATGTCTTGGTCTATATACATGGATGCTTGAGTAAATCTGTATATACGTTCTCCTGCTGAATGTACTCGTGACTGTAGACATTATTGAACTCTGGTTCTGGGTGAATAGACAGTCCCGTCTACTCTGTTGTTAGTTCTTCTAGGTTGTTGATTATGAGACACACGCTGTATTCTAAGAATGTTGATAGGATACTCTATACCGCTACTGCTTATTATAGCTGTGTAATTATGTTACTTTGTGACAGAGGATTTGGTATAAGTTTACCATGTGATTTACGACCCATGTATTTTATAAATGTGCAATCTATTTTTCAGTTACATATATTAAATCAACGTTTGCGAGCAGAATTAACATAACTATGTTTGATATGGATTATTATTGATTTTCCCCCCTGGTTTTACATAAATATTTAAGATAAACTGATTATGCTTACCCAAAGAATGTGGTTAAGTTGTCAAACAGTATAACTGTAATGACTGTTTTCAAGTAAATATCAATGATTTGAACAAATACGTCAATTCAAGCCGGTCTTGTTTATTGACGAAGTTGATCTCGCCTTCATTACCAGGCTGTTTAAACAGATAAATGTCTGATATAACAATATAGGTTAATGATGAACGTGTAATAAGCGGCGTACTCTTGTAATCAAGGTAACTAGATGGTGTTGGAACACAAATATTTGTCATCGTGCTCTATCGTGAACCAGAGTGCATCCACGTCAATGAAAACACAGCTATATTTGATCTTAATTATGACATGTTTATCTGATCCCTTGCACCTTGTTATACAGCCGAGGTAGTTCAAACAAATAGAAAGCCAAAGAGGGTATTCAAATTATGTAAGTATGCCTACATCGGCCAATTATCCTCATCAAAAGAGAATGACAACACTGACGAATCCTCATTGTTAGTAGAATATACGAGTATTCTTTATTTTAAAGATTTTCAGTTAAAACAGTTGCTACATGCTCTGATAACACTATATAATATACACAATATGTTTCAAATGCTTGCTCAATAATACATTATAGAAAGCACTGTTTTCCTAAATAAAAATTATGCAAATCATATCTCAAAGACTCGTTAATTTCATTCATCAAACATATGCATATATAATGTTTTGACTGTTCTTCAAAGGTGATCGATTATTTGTTCCTTCGTGACTGGTAAATGAATGCATGTTTTACGAGAGGATTGACTGTCAAAACATTGAAATAAGAGGAGTTCTGATCACACTCAGTTTTGTATAATGTTAATGAGGCCATGGACATACGAATAGATGAACAGATTGCTGATAGAATTTCTGATTCAAATGTAAATCAATGTATGCATTTTCCTTATAAAATTAATGCATGTTGTTTTAATAGAACATGAAACCATGTCTTCACAGAAGGAACCGTTGTTTTTTTTAGCCCAGCTACGTTTGCGTGAAATTAAAAACAAATTAGTTGCATGTATAATTAAGCTCTTTTTGTCCATTTTACATTTGGTCTCATAGCCGAAACATACGAAATAGTCTGTTCTGTCATGTGCTGTTGCAAATGTAAGTTGAATCACACAAACTCTTCCCATTGAAACTGTACAGGGTACATATGATAATATAATTACATTATGTAATTAAGCACCATTGTAAGAAGTGCGGTTATCTGTCCAAATAAAACTATGTTAAAGTTGCAGGTGTGCTCATGTAGAGAAATATTAATCTAGGTGTATGCTTGTTGTCATTGCTCATTCAGACTCTTGCACATTTATCAATGATGAAGTAGACTCGGATTTTGTTATCAAAATGGAAGTAAACACGTACATGTAAGTAGCATTGGCCTGGTTTCATGCTGGCTTTTATGACATCAAACTGACAGTAGTCACCTAACTGCAAGCATATGTACAAATGTAGGAATTCAGTCAGCTGAAATAACAGCATCACCACACAAATTAGTTTGCTTGCATGAATGAATTTATAATTTGATGCAAATGAAATTTCGAAGATTTCCTAAATGTAACTTCTCTCCTAGCGTCTTGTATAGATAAAACACATGAAGGAGTTTTGAAGAGTTCCAACATAGCACATTATATTACCAGTAAGATAATAACATTGAGATATGTTGTTTCACTTAATCACGATCTTATCATTAATGAGCACCTTGACACAGCAAATCAAACAAGTCTATCTAAGCATGTAGCTATGTTTTCTAGCAGAAGATGTTGCCTCCAGTTGATAATGATATATTTGTTCTGATGCAGTATCAACACTTGGCAGAGTTATTGCAGCTGGAAATAAAATCTCCTGTATATAGAGTTTTTCATACACACACGACCTGTTTGAATTCAAAATATAGTAAGTTGTAAATTTTTCTCGTGGGTAATTCGATATGGTGTATTGGGTTATTTTTTATGTTACTTAAATCGATAATTTCTTTTGCGATTTCAAGAGAAAAAAAACATAACCACCCTGAAATTTTAAAACGTGTTTTTTTTTATTTATAATGTCAGAGTTATCTTTCTATTCTGGATAATCTTTAATGTGAAGATACATTGGTTATGATTATTCTCAATGTCAATGTTTAATAATTGATACGAACATTATCTCAGAAAGATGGGAAGAAATACCATAAAGTGAAAAATAAATCGTCAATGAACAAATAGCTGAAAGCGTCTGGATAAATTTGAACTTTTAAAAATTGGCTAGCAGCATGAAACAGATATAAATATATATCGAAGAAAGTAAAAATAACAGTAAATATATTGAATATTTAAACATGGTATGATGGATATGTTCGTGACACACCATTTTCAAACATTCATGAATATATATTCCCTTTACTCTGGTCTTCCTCCAATCGAATATATCTCTGTCATTTGGCTATAAATTTCCATGGAGAGGAATGCCAGTTTATAAAATAATGAGTATGTATATATAAATACAAATAACTTATAACCAATATTGGCGATATATTGTTAGTCGATACTAATAATACTGACACACTCCACACAGAACTAAAATCATAGACGTCTGGAGAGCGAGAATCGGAAAATTTTCTCACCCACATGGGACCCGGCAGGTCGGCCATGTCAGCTCGTACACCCCGTACTCGAAATGGCCTGGGTATGTTGATGTTGGCTATCGGCTCCTAGCTACGTATGTTTTACTTTCCTGCATATACAATTCTAGTTGCATTGTGTCTACCTGGTCTAATATCCCACTCTCGGGGGACGTTGAACTAAACCCGGGACCCCCCGGCAAGACTAGCCATGTCAGTGAAAGTGATATAGACGCCATGAAAAATGATATTTTACAGGAGATTCGTTCAATGAAGAATGATCTTACTCGAGATATCAGAGACATTAAATCTGAAACCAGAAAACTTAATAATGCCGTTAACGACATTAAACGTAACATTGAGGAAGTTCAAGGCGAACAAAATGTTCTACGATTAGATGTCCAAGCATTAAATGACCGTCTTGAGAAAGTTGAGCGCGTTTCTTCTAGTAATGACCATGGTATTGTAGTTGATTTGCAAAATGAAGTGGAAAAATTAGAACAATATAGCAGACGTAATAATGTTTTGTTATATGGTGTATCAGAAAAGCCAGACGAAGTTCGTGATGATCTGCGAGAGTTGTGCTGTGACATTCTAAATGGTTGTTCGAACTCGGAGGACGTCCCGTTTTATACACGAGATATTGCCGAAGCCCACAGGATCGGACGGCGGTCACTAAACGGTAATCGCACCAGGCCAATAATCATGAAATTCTTCAACTCGGAAAATAAAATTCGCTCACTCGGACTGAGGAAGGGACTGAAGAGTAGCGGCTACGGGATCGCCGGTGACCTGACTCACAGACAACGGAAAACTCTACAGGATCTACGATCACAAAATAAACGTGGATACTTCAGGAATGGAGAACTGGTAGTAATAGAAAACACAGGCGCCACTGATAGAAACACTGGCACGTCACCCCCTCCTGGCAATACTACAAGTACTTCTTCTAGCACCTAGGGGTGTGGCTACGCCCATAAACACAGGCATGTACCAACTAATATAAACAATACATTTCTCTTCTGGAATATATCTGGCTTCCTTAATAAGCTTTCCGACACATGCTTTAATAACTTCATAAGCACATTTGATATAATTGGACTTTTAGAAACATGGACTATTGATTACATTTATGACCATATCTACCCGAACTACATATCATATAGTATCAACGCTATCAAAATAGCCACTAGAGGAAGACCTTCAGGTGGTATAACAGTACTTGTAAAAAAGACACTTAATAAATATGTAAAATATTCCCGAATCACAGAGAATGCTATATTTCTTCTGTTTGATAAAGGTGTCTTTTCATTGGACAAAGACCTCCTATATGCCAGTGTATATGTAAACCCTTATGGGTCCACTTGGTATACAGACAAACAAATAAAGTGTGGCATCACACTCTTTAATAACTCCCTTATTGAAGTACTAGGATTAATAAATAAGGATCTACATATAATTGTTGGTGGTGACTTTAATGCCCGGACGGGAATCTTATCTGAGGAAATAGAAAATGATATTTGTGACATTCTAGGAGATGAGGAGTTGTCTTCTATCGAGGAGAGTGTGAACATCGATAGATCCTCATGTGATAGTGTCATCAATAGTGCTGGTCGTGTCTTGGTGAATATGTGCTCTACTCTCAACATGTCCATTCTTAACGGCCGCTGTGGTGTAGATAAGGCAGTAGGAGACTTTACATTCATAAACCAAAATGGATCTAGTGTTATAGACTATATTATTGTGTCAAATAGCCTTTTCTCACTCTGTGAACGGTTTGAAGTTGTCTCACGAGCCGACTCAAGTCATTTACCGTTAACGTGCTCATTTCAATCACGTGACTCTGCTATCGACGACAGCGAGGAAGGCGAAGCCCGTGCAACACGTGTGACGTACCGCTATGTATGGGATATCAAGTACTTGCAACAATTAAGGGAGAATTTGATGTTGCCTGCAGTAATCGACATTTTGGAGAAATGTACATTGCTCATTGATGACATTGATGAAACTGTCACTCAATTCACCGAAGCTATATACAGTGCAGTAGACAGTATGAAACGTTACAGGAAAACTAGATTCGCACACACCGAACCCTGGTTTGACAAAGAATGTACATTCTACAGATCGGAAAGGGAGCGATTCTTAAGAATGTTTCGTTGTGATAAAAATGACATTAGCCTTACTAACTTTATTCAAGCTAGAAATACTTACACATCCCTACTGAGAAATAAGAAGAAAGCATATTTTGAACACATGAGTGATAAAATATCAACAAGCCTCAATGATAGTAAATCATTTTGGTCAACTTTAAAAGGATTGTCTCACAACGCTACTAAACGTGTTCCTAGGATAACTATTGAAGACTGGGCTGAACATTTCAAAAACTTATTTTTATCAGATGATGGAATTGTTTTAGACACTGATGACAGCGATAATGACTGTGACAACTGTGATGATATGACACGGTTTATCCTTGACTCTCCTATCACACAAGATGAGATTATATTTGCAATTGAAAAACTGAAATGTGGCAAATCATCTGGCCTTGATTTATTGATTTCGGAATTCTTTAAATATACAACAGATATACTTGTACCTTATCTAACAGTGCTTTTCAATGTTATGTTCGAACATGCTTACTTTCCAGAATCTTGGTCGGAAGCTGTCATTGTTCCTATATATAAAAGTGGTGATATCCACACTCCGTCTAATTATAGAGGTATCTCTCTCCTTAGTGTTTTTAGTAAGCTATATGTGTCTGTTCTAAACAGGAGGTTAACTTACTGGTGTGACGCTTATGGTAAAATAGCAGAGTCTCAGGCCGGGTTTCGTCAGGACTATTCAACAATAGATAATATATTTATTCTTCAGTCAATCATCCAACGATATCTAAGTAAACAAAAGGTTAAACTTTACTGTCTTTTCGTTGATTTTGCAAAGGCATTTGATAGTGTCAAGCGTTTAAAACTATGGTCAGTTCTAAAATCAAAAGGTGTCTCTCCAAAAATGGTTAATTCAATACAGTCTATTTATACATCAGTCAAGGCTTGTGTTAAATTTGATAATGTCTTATCAGGTTTTTTCTCGTGTGATCGTGGCGTCCGTCAGGGTTGTGTACTTAGTCCCTTGTTGTTTTCGATTTTCATCAATGAGTTGGCTGTTGTTATCGAACAGAGTTCAGGGCCAGGCATTCAGCTTCATCCCGATGTTATTCAGGTGTTTCTTCTTCTTTTTGCTGATGACATAGCTCTTATATCTGATACTATAGGAGGTTTGCAGAAACGTATCAATGTTTTAGAGAAATTTTGTAAAGAATATGGACTTGAAGTAAATTTGTGTAAGACTAAAATTGTTGTTTTTCAGAAAGGTGGCTCTTTATCAAAACGAGAAAGATGGTTCTTCAATGGTAAGGAATTGGAATCTGTATCTTCATATAAATACCTGGGTGTAATTCTCACTAGAGGTCTATCTTGGTCCAGTCATTGTTCAAATGCAGCTTTGCAAGGTAAAAAGGCTTTTTTCGGGGTTCTTAAAATATTAAGTAAGCTTGGGGATATATCATATGAATTGTATTTTAAAATATTTGATATGAAAATAGCTCCTATTCTGCTTTACGGTTCCAAAGTCTGGGGCTTCTGGCAGAATGATTTTATGGAATCGGTACATACTTTAGCTTGCAAACGATATTTAGGCGTTAAGATTTCTACCCCAAATAATATAGCTAGAGGCGAATGTGGACGTTACCCTCTCTTTTTAACTGCATACAAAAAGGCAATAACATATTGGCTTAAATTATTATCTATGCCCGATAATCGCCATCCCAAGAAGTGTTACTACATGATGTTAAGGGCTTTAGAACATAATAAAATTAATTGGGCTTCGAAGTGTCGGGATCTGTTGAACAGTTTAGGCTTTGGTTATGTCTGGGAACAGCAATTTGTTAGTCTTCCTACGTCGTTCTTATCCGAGTTTATGAGTCGGTTGAAATGTATTCATGAGCAGAATTGGCATAGCTCTCTTCAAATTGGTACCAAATCTATCGCTTATTCTTATTTCAAACTATCATTTTCAAAGGAATTATACTTAAGTGCAGTTAATATCAAGAAGTTTAGAGTAGCTATTGCTCAATTGAGATGTTTTTCACATCATTTACGTATCGAAACCGGAAGGCATTTTAATATGAATAGATATGATAGACTGTGTTTACAATGTAATGAAGGTTATATTGAGGATGAGTACCATTTTCTCCTTGTATGTTCCAAATTCCACCAACTCCGTTCTAAATATTTACCTCAGATATATTGTACAAATCCAAATGAAGATAAATTCAAATTTCTCATGTTGACATCAGATTGTAAACTTATTAATAACTTAGCATGTTTTATTTATCATGCAATGTACCAAATATGTTAAAGCTGAAAACCTTTTATTGTATACACACCAGTTTGTCATGTACAATCCAACATATGTAGTTATGGGCCGATGGCCTACACTTCTGAAATAAACAAATTGAAATTGAAAATCATTGCAAATTGTCACAGGAGGTATTTTTATTGATGATGTTGTTACATGCAGCATAGTAAGTGTATAATCTTAATTTAGATTCCGTTTTGAATGCATCAAAGGAAATCATACTTGTTGACCTGCATATTCTCTTAAACATTCACCTGCAATCAGGTATTTCTGTCCAGTCTCTCTGGGTTGCAATTAGCAGGTTACATACGGTTGAAATTGACTTCAAATATAGATCGATGTTGTTTCTGCTGTTATGTGACATTTCAGCTGCACTCTGTCATAAACTATCGGATGACAATGGTTATTTGTGCCATTGGTGTCAAGTCATGGTATTGTTTATGATGGCATTTATTTGTAAATAATGTTTTCATCCGGAAATTTCATTCAAGCATCACAATAACATTATTACTTGGAAAAACTCGATATTGCGTCAATACAGTTCTCACATTCATCATTCTGGTACATTGAATTTCACAATATGATTAAGCTGTTAGTCTTGAATCGTATCTGTTTAACGTTTGATTTTGTTTTAGTTATTTGAGGTCGTTAAAGTATTTGTGTAAATCACCATTTTATCATTTATCAATACTACAATAGTCTCATTAACAACAACAATTCTATGTATTTAAAAAATCACGATAGTACTTTTGTATGATAATAACATGATATTTCACTGAGAAAAGTACATGTGTCAATTGATGCTCATAGTAAGTTAAGATACTATAATATCAACTTAAAAAATATTTTATTAAAACCGAAACATGCGCTTTAAGGTAACATATACAAATCTTCAACTTAAACTAATGGCTATGATACATGTTTACAATGATCAACTGAATGTTTGGTATCATCATCATTATCATCATCATCATCATCTTCATCATAAACTTTATAAACATTGTTATAATTATCTTCATTATCATCATTCTAATCATCCTTATCGTTGTCATCATTGTAATCAGTGTTATCACCATCATCATCGTCGTCATTGTCATCGTCATCAAAATCACTAGTATGATCATCATCATGTGTGTTCACCACAGGTACAGATTATGTAGATTATAAAAAAAAAACAGACTTAATTTCAAATAGTCAGGACCCACTTAATGAGCGAGTGATTCACAGTTTTTGATTTTGACTTCTTTTGAATCTTTTTTTTTTGCTCCAATTTATCGATCTCGACATATTCAATGCCAGTTTGTCAAGTTATCAAATACCTCGTTTTTTGTTGAAACCCCGTACCTACATAGTCTAACTCACATTTACCCTACAACACGTCAGTATTCAGACGATGCCTGAGATTGTAGACACTCTCTGGTGAAGAAGTACAAATTGTAGACCAACCCTTGCATTGGTTTACTGTTATCTTAGCCCTTAGAGATCTTTGATCCAACGAATCTGTATAAGGCCATGCTATTGACTCCAATATCTTTATCACATGTGCTTAGGTCGTGGTTTCTGAGGGGAAGAAAGCCCAGAAGTACATGCATCAATACGTACGTGTAGTTAAGTGGGATGGTAAATCTTGGTGTGTGCACAGTGACTGGAGTCCTTCAGCAATACATTAACATCACGTATTTTTAACAATCATTTCATTCATTAAAAAACTAACTTAATACAAAGAGTTTCCTAGGTTACATAATTCTTCAGAAAATACAAATAGGAAACAGAGTAGGAATAACAATCTATTGGACAGCACGCTGATTGCTAGAGGCTTATCTTATGGCTTAAAACAAACCAGATAGGTTTAGATCTATAAAACATGCATTATGTTTGCATATAGTGGTGCTATCCATCTCCAACCATTACCCAGTATATGAGGTCCCCAGCCAAGTCTAAATGAAGTTTCACCTTCATCAATCGAAGAACTATCTCCTTAATCTGAATGTGTCAACAGAAGCCTGTGAGCTCCGACATACGTCACAGGGTCAATTACATATCCACGACAGGTGGTTCTCACTCAAGTACTGCCATCAATAGAAAACAATTCATTTTCATTATTTACACGTTGTGTGGGATAACGTAAAATAATCCACTGCAAAACACGGCGCTTCTTTTATCTTATGTAGAATTATTAACCCTGAATTTGTGTGGAAGATGTTAATGTCTTTGTCAGTTGACAGATACTAACTAAGAAACGTCGGTGTAAGGTTGTTGAACTTTCTGCTACTATTAAAGTTGCAGTAGTTTTTTTCAAATCTTATATTTTCAAATTTCCCATTCATAATGATAGTTTATGTCATTTATATTTACTTTAGAGGATAAAACATCTTATTACACAAACTAATTATCCGTAGTGGTAATAACAGTGTTGCGTATAAAGCAAAAAATGCATGGCGGCCATTTTATTGTGAACACATTTTATTATTTTGAATGACAAAAACGATTCCCATGACTTTACGGAACCAGGCACACTCATTTTTTAACTTGATTTTCCGAAGAGAGAAGATGGTTTACTATTGGTGACATTATTTTTCAAATACATATCATGAACTTATTTCAGCGAAAAAATGTGCTACTGCCCCTTTAACTAGTGTTGGAGACGAGGTTAACCCCCATCCTTCAAGGTTCGATCAGCGGTAGTTGGGTTCTCATGGTACCCTGGTAGACAATGGAATATAAAACATAACAATGTATTTTGTTTTGACAAAGAAAATAGTGACTATAGTTCTTTAAGGACGAATATACAGCTGCGTACCGAAAGTTTGTTCACCTGGTGGGGTAATTTAGTGCAAATATCATATAATTTGGCATGTCTTTGAAACATCAATGTGAAATCTAGACTGATCATGTTGCATTTTCCCATTATAGAAAGACAGTTGAGTCTTCCATAACAGAATCTGATTTGATATCTCAAAGTAAAAAGTCACATTTTTGGCAGCTTTTTGAAGTGACTTGGGGTTAATCTTTTCAAAACTCCAGTTTTTATTTTCTTCTGTGAAATATGCAGTAAGTGATCAACTGGGTATAAAATACATAATACATTTCCTCTTATACTCATGCAATGTATTTCTGAAGAATTTGTTCTCATTTAGTCAATCTAATAACTTTTATTAAAAAATTGATGAAATTTGAATTTTCAAAATTATGCCAAATTTGATAAACATATACCACTGGCGTGACGATCTCAGTTACGTTTAGGAAAAATTGTTTTACTCATGGGTGTATGATGATTCATTGTCATTGTATGTGTTATAAGTGTATTGAAGTTACAATGGACGTCAAATAACATGATATTTGCATGAAGGTTTACATGTAGGTGAACAAACTTTCGGTACGCAGCTGTATAGTAACATTAGAACCAGCATTTTCTAAGACACTACACATTTCAAACATCGTAAGATTTTATCACTCATTAGTTGGCATTATTTTCAACATCAAACATGTTGGTTTGAAATGATGAAGCATCGAGGTGAACACCATTGAGTTCAGACCTAAACAGCCTCGCAGTAGAGATAAAGGAAGTGAAATTAACCAGCCATCTTATACACAGCATGAACCATAACATTGAACTCAGATCAGATCAAATCGTGTGATTAACAACCATTATCATATGATATTTGCACTAAATTACCCCACCAGGTGAACTAACTTTCGGTACGGAGCTGTATATTCGTCCTTAAAGAACTATAGTGACGAGAGTTTAACGAGATTGTGCCAAACAAGCATTACTTGGCATTTCTTGCTGATAAACAAGTCAAAAGAAAAAATATATTTTGGGCATGATTCATGTATACTGTTCGTGAATCCATGTCGGAAACACAACTGTTGACAAGCTCGTAACAGCACATAATCAAATGCATAAATGGAAAGTTCTATCGCTGATCTATTTGTAGCATCCGCCATCTTGGTTTCCTGGCATTATGTGAAAGGAAAACACACAATATTTAACCCAATTTGAACTTCAAACAATAATAAACCATATACACTGATAGACATTTTACATAGTAATACATAACACATAAAAAAAACTAATAAACAATATGTTGTTCGGACGAAGCAAAATTTTCCCCACTCACAGCGCCGCTGATGAATGGCTTCATTTCTCGATGATTTTATTTTTCAACAAATGTACGCTATCAAGTTGTGAAAAATATTTACTTCATTAATATCTTTCAATTTGACTGTATATTAATCGTGTATTCATAGCACATAGCATAGCAACGGGAATATCCTCTCGAATTTCGTGTCCACAAAAAATACCTCGATAGAACCCTCCTTTTAAGATAATGTCAGTGCAAATATTACTAACATTGGAGAAATCATCAGGCACACGTTAAAGCTTAATGCCTCGCATGATCAAATGGTTAAGGTAATGTCATAGAAACTATGTCTTACATTGGAGGACTCTTTGGACATTATGGGTGACGTTTTATGAGTGTCAAAGTGTTGATCCATTACATTGTATTCTTCTTGTTCTATGTAACGAAACTGCATGTGACATTTTGAATGAAATGTCATAAAAAACAGGTAATTGCCTGACAATGGGAATCATAGAAACAGGTGTCGAATGGTGTTGAATTGATTCTGATATGAATAATTGTTGTGCGTCAGGTTGCTTTATAGTTATCATGATGTATTCATATGTCACAATAATGATACTATACACATGCTATATGTATTTCATTGACACAGAAATTAATCCCTCCTAATGATGTAGGTTTGTTTCCACTGAACATATTGATGTTGGTACAGAATGTTACAGGGGGCCTTAATGTTTTATTTCTTAGGGTCAAAGGATATTTAGTTCTGAGATTGACTGGAAGGCTGTTCCAAATTCCTTCTGTTGTCTCGTAGAAATATATCATCCATATCACTAATGTACGTACAGTAAGCGGAAATGCAGACTTTGACCGCAGACATCAGTTGCTTGGTTCAATGAGTCCCAGTAGGTTCTATCATACTATCGGATTTAAGTTGTTTGAAACGTTTATTGGTCAGGGGTTTTTGTACTCAATTAATCAACGGCCATCCTCATGCTATAATTTAAAGCTTCAGTGAGGCATTTGTCTGAGACAGAAACTTGAAATATGTGATAATAAGATTTATAACTGTTCATGCTCTGTCAGGATGTTCTTATATGTGAAACCAGTTGATTTGTGAAAGGAAAACTGATATCTTAGGGAGGGAATTCTGAACTCATTATGCTATCAACTGTCTATAAATTGTAGTGCTCAGCTGGTGGAACGCAGGGCTAAATGTAGTCCTGATGAGACAAGAAATCTACCGTATAAGAATGTATAAGAGTTTTAACCACCTTGGTATTCAGATAGAATATAGTTTCAAAAACGAATATTCAAGATGTATGTATTTTGTTGAGTTGCAAGTTGCAAGGAGGAGCAGGCCCATAATGAGTATTATAGATGAGTAAATTACCGCTAAGTTTAAAGTTTCTATAATCTGTACTTGTACTGAAGGATAAGATGTATCAGAAAAAAAGTTAAAACCGCTTTAAATTTCGGAAACCTTATTTCTAACATATAACGTTTGTCTTCATTAAAGAAAGGTCATATCAATCATTTGTATTCAAACATTGCTCAGTAATAACAATGTATTTTCCATCGAAACAACGTTTAACATCGTGTTACCGAGGTCACAACGTTGAAACCTATTTTGACCTCTTCTTTAGAATCAAAACTTAAGCCATCACATTCTTAGAACAATTTTCAAGACAATTGAAATAATAAAGTATAAGTTTGGTGACCAAGTAACCTTATAGTAGTCAGTTCATAAAACAAGCTGTTTTGAACCTTATCATGAAAATAAAGTCAAAGAAATGCTGATATCTTGACCATTGGTGATTATAAATAGTACGTCGAGTAAACACATTACAGAATCCATATGAACAATGACTGGTATTAGATATGCAATTCCCAATATTAGATGATAGTGTACACTGAGCCTTAAAGCTCGAAATTATTATTAAGACTTAAATTGTCTCTTTAAATAAAAACTGAATATGTATCCATTTGACTGAAATAATTACCCTTTGTACTACTTTACTATTGATATTTAGGAATTTCATTTTGTATTTCATGATTTATTTTTGCAGAATTAACTTCCTGGAACATCCTTGTCACAGTGATCACTAAATGTGATGGTTTCCCAAACTTGTCACAACATTATTTCATTTATACTTCGCCTGGTAGATATCCTGCACAATTATCTGCCAGAAAGTGTACTATGTGTACAGGTATACTAAATTTACAAAATAAAAACAGTCTACATGTGATTAATTATATAAGGTGATATCAGGGGTAACCATACCATCAAGTTATTGTAACTGCGCATTGTGGCTATACTGTTTCCACCTTCCATAAAACAATTATATGCTTGATTGAGTTCTACTTTAAGAAAAGGTAAACAACGAAAAGTATACTACAGAATAAAGGTACTATTTTAGGCACAATAGGTATCTGATTCAGGCGTGAATGCGACTAGTTGATACGACTCATTAGTTAAAGCTGAACCTGCTCACATGTACACCAAGGGCACAGGCAACCGTGTACAAGTTGCATGAAAGGTAGACAAGTAATAGACCTCCACAATGTAATATGCATCGGCTGCCATCTCATTGTAATATGCGTCGGCTGCCATCTCATTGTAATATGCGTCGGCTGCCATCTCATTGTAATATGCGTCGGCTGCCATCTCATTGTAATATGCGTCGGCTGCCATCTCATTGTAATATGCGTCGGCTGCCATCTCATTGTAATATGCGTCGGCTGCCATCTCATTGTAATATGCATCGGCTGGCATTTTGACGTATAATAAATGGTATCACATTCTCGAAGTAAGTTGGTTCTCCATACTCTGTTAAGTGTAGGAAGTCTTTTTCAGAAAAAAATTGCATTACCACACAATGAGGTGTACCGTGTCATACCACCGTCTACATGCAGTGATATGTCATCAACCATGCATGTCACTGTTTATCAAGTATGTATCTTCCAGTTCGTGTGGTCTTGCTGTGCCTACATATCTGACAATAGTTGCTGACATATTGACAATATTTTTAGATTCTTAACATCACGCACATCAACATTATGACACAATGCCTTCACAGCTGTGTAAGTAAAACTGTAAACATTTAGATATTGTGTTTTTCTTTGAGTCAAAATCGAGGGGTTATAAAAGGCGTGTCTTCTCATTGTAAATGATTGCTAGCTGTACATTTGTGTCAAATAGTTATTCAACAAATACAGATATCTTAAATATCTCATTGAATTTAAACAAGTGAATTAAGTATTCGTGACAGTTGTTTTAATTTCTACTTCAAAATGCTATCATTGGAAAACAAAAGTATGTTCACTGTGAAATTTTTTTGAAATCTGACTCTCTTTGAACTAAACCATTGTCAGTTGTATCTGATTCACCCCATGTTATCAATTACGTAGATAATGAAATTCCCCTTGATTGTTTCCCGTTATCAGATATTCTGAAACAACAAAGTGATTTCATTTCCCCCAGGACATCATCACAGCTTGATATAAGTTTGCTGATCAGGTTTGTCGGAAACAATTTCTAATTCATTAAGTCTTAGACTATTAGGTTGTATAGCACATCCAATAGACATGGGACAATCAATGATAACTGATTTTTTTTTTATTGTGTTATACAGAAACTGTATGTTTAACATGGTAAGCTGCATTGTCAGTGATTGTCTAGTGTTTTCTGCATGCATGTACAAAAACATAAAGGATGACTTGCGTATCAATGTCATTGAATGTTTAATGCTCTCACCAAATAAAACATACTTAAATGTACCAAACTCTTTTACTTTCAACAACCACTCTGGTGCAGAGTTCGAAATTCGGTATTCAAGTGTGGAATTCACAGGGCAGAACGTCGAATAGTCAGGGACTGAGCGGTTAGAGGGCACTTATCACTTCTCACCAGTCAATGTCCCATGACAAGATGGAAATCTTAAAGATACATCCATTGTGTTCAATAAAATTGTATTTCGCTTTAATACGTGCCAACAAACATTATGTGCTGATTTCAGTTGAATAAATTTCACTCAACTTGCATATTCATCCCAAATCGTGAAATATATAATCATATTTACTACTTTCCAATTGGAATCGAGAAACATCATTATACATACGCAGAAACGGAAACTACACGCCCCATGTACATGCACAGTAGTTATATGATCTATTAAACTTTATCAATCCAAATTTGCCGTTTTGTCAGTTGTAAATAAGTTTCGAAAATAGCGTTTGACTCATTAACGCGCACCACAATTGCAAATACATTTACCTTTATATCACCTGTATCAATACGGCAATGTTCGGTAAAAGTAATTATTTCTCGTTAAAATAACACTATTTATAACGTTTGGCATACTTGTATGTGATCTAAAACAACACAATAGATGTACCTTTAAAAAAACAACTCAACAACAGTCACAACAATGAAACAATGATTTGCTTAGAAAATTTAGCTCCAATATTGCTCAAATGTTACTGGTACACAGTAGTTGAATGTTTCTAACCTTCAGGATAACTTTAATTTTTCATGTGTTCATGGGTGATGTTGTTCTGTGCTGCACGAGTTAATAACATGCATTTGTGGGATAATATATATTTTTTTTATAACTTTATTCATTTTTATTCATGTTCATACACATTCAAACATGTAAGGCAATAAATCAACAGTACAGTATATTCAATCCAGTGAAATCAATCGAGAAAACAAGAGATATGGACAAAAAACATATGTAATTAAAGAACAATTCTAAATTCTGGTAATAACTATTCTTAGGATGTACATGTACATTACTTGTTTTTATATGATTTCAGAAATGGGTCTTTGTTTTTTTTTTAACTCAATTTGTTGAGAACAATTTGTGGCATGATGACCAGAATGACATGAATTTTGAATAATTACATGAAGTATACGCAGAGAATTTGTCTATGTTATATATGTTGCGAATATCGTTTTTCATGTACAGAAGGTTTGGTAATATGGTTTGTTGTTTTGCTTTAAATATATTATATTTTATGATTATCAAAATCAGGTTTAGAACATTGTTTCTGCTTTCAGGGTATCCGAAAATAACAGTTTCTTTTGACAAATTTAATCTGCATTGTGTCTTTACCTCAATCCAATCAGCTATTTCTAACCAGATACGTTTTGATATTTTGCATTCATACATTAAGTGGAGCAGAGTTTCGGCGCTTTCCCCACAGAAGTCGCATGCATCATTATCTTTGTAGCCCATTTTTGTCAATAACGTATTTGTGGGTAGGATCCTGTGTATCAAACGATACTGGAACCATAAATGGTTACTAGATGTGTGGCATTTGTGAGGAGATTGGTGTATTATTTTCCAGTTATCTTCTGTGAGACTGCAATCTAAATCCTCTTCCCATTTTGTTTGGTAGCTTTGTTTATTGTCATTCTTATTTTCAAGTTGCAGTATATCGTAAAATTCTCTGCATCCCGTTTTATTACCTATTAAGTTTTCAAGAAAATAAGGTAATATTGGATTCGATTGTTTGCTGGTTATTACTTTGTTTTGGGATTTTATGTAGTATTTGACTGCTGCAATAATACCTGCATATTCGAGAAAATTTGTCTTCACGTCAAACTGTTTTGTAACAGTATTTATATCAAGATAGTTTCCCTGATTATCAATAATGTCATTAACATAGTGTATGCCGACGTTTGCCAGACTTTTTACATATATTGGTTTCCCGTTTACCGTTATGTTAGCGTTATGCCACAAAGGCTGTGTGAGTATATCATTTGCGTTTTTTATATTATTTCCTTTAATCGTTAAAAATCTACCCCATGCCTTTAGTACATCTCTCCAAAAAGCGTTTGTTCTCACCGTTATTACTTTTTCATTAATATATGACTCACATTTTTGTATTATGTTTGGTAAGAAGGTTGATGTATTTTTATGAAAAATGTTTGTTCTTAAAACGTTTGTAGTGTTATGAAGACGTCTCATCCATGAAAGTTTTTGTGACATAATTATGTGTTTTATATTTGGGGCTCGTATACCCCCCATTTCCAACGTGTTAGTTAGAACATTACGTTTTATCTTATCTGGTTTATTTCTCCATATGAATTTATAACAAAGTTTATTTAATTCATGTACTATGTCTTCGCTGGGGTTTGGTAATGATGAAAAGAGGTGATTTAGTTTGGGAAGCAACAGACTTTTCAACACTGTGTTTCTGCCTAAAGGCGTTAAGTCTCGTGCAAGCCACATATTCATTTCAATTCTTATATTTTTTAGTTTATCCTTATAGTTTCGTTCAACCATTTCTGCCAAATTGTGAGTAAATGTTATTCCTAAGATTTTGAAGGAAGTTTGTGACCAGTCTAGTTTCCAATTGCTACAAAGAGCACGTTTTTCATATCTTTTTGAACCTATCCACATCACTTGTGTTTTAGAAGGGTTTATTTTTAGACCTGAAAATTCTGAATATGATTTAAGGGTTTGAAGGGCGTTTTGAAGACTTTTTTCGGTTCCGTCAAGTATTAAAGTAGTGTCGTCAGCAAACTGCGACGTGAGATATTCTACATCACCAATTGTTATTCCTGTTATGTCAGTGTTGCTTCTTAGCATGATGCTAAGTATTTCTGCACATAGAATGAAAATATAAGGAGAAATAGGATCGCCTTGCCGGCACCCTCTTGATAATTTGAAGAAACTAGAGCCGAAGCCATTGACAAGAACACTTGACTTTATATCATTATAAAAGGTGCTTATCCATTTTTTAATAGATGATCCAAAATTAAAGAATTCCAATACCTTTTGAATAAAGGTCCAATCTACCGAATCGAAAGCCTTTTCAAAGTCAATGAAAACCAGCAAACCTGGCACTTCCATACATTCTGAATAGTCAATAATGTCGTAAATAAGTCTTGTACATTCACCAATGTATCTCTTTGGAATGAATCCCTTTTGGTCTTCATTGATTATATCTGGTAAAACTGATTTAATTCTATGAGCTATAGTTGATGATGCGATTTTATATGAAACATTTAAAAGTGAAATAGGTCTCCAATTCTTCAAAAGATGTTTTGCTTTGTCTGCCTTTGGTATACAAGTTATCAAACCTTGTTTCTGACTTACAGACAGTTCGCCTGTACCGAAGCCATAGTTTAATGATCGTATGAGATATCTATTTAAATCATGGCAGAAAAATTTGTAAAATTCAACAGTGAATCCTGATGGACCAGGACTTTTTTCATTTTTCATTTTTTTCAATGCATTAAGGACTTGTCATACCTTAACTCGCCTTCCAGTTCCAATTTTTGCAATTCTGTTAGTTTTGGGATGTTCAATTTCTGAAACATGTTTTGTAAATCAACGTCACTACAGTTCTGTTTAGTATATAGATTCATAAAGAAAGATTTGGTCTCAAATAGGATATCTTTAGTTTTCGTTGCATATGTTCCATCCTTTTTTTCCAGTTGACATATTGCTTTATTAAGAAAATTTCTGTTTTCCAAAGATAGAAAATACTTTGTTGGTTTTTCACCTTTCTCCTTCCAATTAGATTTTGCACGAAGCATTATTCCTTCAGTTTTAATCGCGTTAATTGTTTCTAGTTTATCATTGGCTACCTTTAGTTTTTCAGACAACTCCTCTTTAGTCTGGATATTTTCTATTGTATCTATATTTGTTTGTAGTTCTTCAATTTCATCACGTAGCAACTTTTCATTTTTTTCTCTGGATTTCTTCTTTTCAGACGAATATTTTATAGTAGTACCTCTTATCATTAAAAGTAAAGTTTCAAAAAAGAGCTGATCATCAATACTTAATTTTACACTGCCATCTTCAAACTGGCCTATTTGATATTGATCAAGGGTTGATTTTATGATATCTTTAACACTTTTCACATGTGGGATAATATATAGTTTTTGGGATTTTGTGTTCGCTTATAAATTCACGGGAAAAATAAACTCTACCAGGTATTTTAATCAAGATTGAAGAATAAATAAAGCAGTCAGATTAAAAAAACAAAATGTTTATTCAAAAAGAACATGTGCCGATATCATATTCATAAAATATGCAACCAATCAGCTTCCGGTATCAACATCACAGTCTCCGATATTCGTCCAGGGGTCAAAAAGTCCAAGTTCACGGTTGTGACTGATCCCGGTGCAGGGAAATCCAGGCTCAATGTAACGAAAACAGTTCACTAATAACGTGTATGGCCTCCCCTTGCCATGATACAAGCAGTGACCCTCCGACGCATGGAGAAAATCAAACGCCTGACGTCATTACGTGGAATGCGCTGCCATTCTTCTTGGAGAGCTTGTATTGGACAAGTTGCAGGTGGTTATGTGGAGGTGGTCGTCGTTGGCGAATACGACGATCCATAGCATCCCAAAGATGTTCGATCGGTGACATGTCAGGCGAGCATGCTGGCCACGGCAAAACGTCGATGCTGATGTTGAGTAACTCGAGCTGTGTGCCGTTTTGCATTGTCTTGTTGAAATATCACACCTTGTGCCTGTTGTCGAATAAAGGGACAGACGACGTGACGGAGAATGTCATCGACGTAAAGCTGAGCCGTTAGATTTCCATTCACGATAACCAGTGGCGTCTTCTCCTCACCAAGTATGCCTCCCAAAACCATGACACGTCCTCCCCGTAGGGCACTACTTCCTGAACGCAACATGCAGCTGTTCTCTCTCCCCGACGGCGATAAACACGTACTATTCCATCAGGGCATTTGACGACGATGACGTCACAGTCAAGAAGCGGTTCCTGAGGTGTAACGTGCGCAGGTATCGGTCCTCCTGATGGGTTGGGACTCTTGGTCGGCATGATCTTGGCTTGTTTGAGGTCTGTCCGGAATGACGATAACGCTGCATTAGTCTTGTGACAGTTGTGCGGTGACAGCCAAACGTTCTTGCAACATGGGTGGCTCCCATTTCAATCATCCTGATTGCTCGCTCACGTTCTTGTAAAGTTAATCTTGCCATTCTTCAAATGTTTTTTTTTTAAAAGTGGGTGTCTAACAACCAATTCGCATTGGTTTTATACCTGTCGGGCATGGGTCTTGTTTGCTTTGCATGGAAAAGGCGAAAACCACAATTTGGGAAAATTTGGGGTAATCATGCGTTTGATACCACAGTTCAATATGAAACAATCATTGTGATTTGGCGATGTGTTTTCACGTGGTTGGGTTTGAATCTGAGTTTGATTTTTTTCGTAATTTCAAGTCTAAAGTGGTAGCGTTTCTTTTGCCCGTGAATTTATGTAAGCATAAACTACGTCTATACTTGTAAATAAGCCGAAAATAAGTATATCCCAGTATACCAACACCATGGTGGTTTACTTGCATTTAACAAAAGTTATCAACATTTTTATCATATTCTTTTTAATGCCATTTTATGAACCTTTTATTTTGATGATACATTACCTGTGACATTTATCTCACTTTAAATGGATTTAGGCCATAGCTTTGTCTATGCCAAGACGTTAACAATTATCAAACAAAATAAACCTTACAAATGGATAGGAATAGCAATGAATAGAAGAATACGAATAAGTTACTCAGTTTTCAGACACGATGCTATTTGGTGTTATCCTGTTTATTTATGACATTATTTTACTTCTGTATAGTGCAAGTCAGGACAAGCCTTTCAAGTTTAATGGGCTCTAAAACAATAAACAACCATTTGATACTTACATTAGATCTTACATAACAAGAATTGTTTATGTTCATATTTATATTGGCTAAGTGCTATTTTCTGCCAGTGTTCATTATGTATATTTCTGTAACAGATAATTCATTTAAATATTATATTTACAACGACTTGCTATAATAATTATAAACAAGGAACTTGTTGATTCGACACTGATAGAACAATTATGAACAATTATGTTTTTGTTTTATTTTTATGTACCTGCAACATAAGTTTTTTCATTAGTGGGGGTGTTTTGGTGCTTAATATATGATAGTATTAAACAGTGTTGCATTGGTGGTTTGTAATTACTTGAGGCGAAATATTCGTTTAGCAATGTATGGAACCAGCTGATGGTCACACACACATACAGATCGTCATGTAATTACCGATAACATGAACCTATTCAACGTTAATGATTAATAGAGAATGATGTTTTATCGTGATTTCGCCCTTTATTGTTAATAACTATTTGACTTTAGAAAACCCTAAAGTTTTGAACAGCTAAAAACTAAATTTGTATACATATACTATATATCTAATCATATATCAAACATAAAACATCTTTACATAATTTAACATGGCTTTTATTGCCTCCTCAAATGGGAAACTCTTGTCCGTATGGGAATCTGTGCAGCACTTCATTTAATGTAATTAGATATTGAAAGTTTTGAGGTAAACTGCTTTCGGCAGGAGATTCTTTATGATTTATTGTTACATGTACAGAAACAAATGCTATCCATTTTCATTTCCTAACTAGCCTGTAAGGCATAACAATAATGTTAAACGGAAATGGAAACATATGACATAACTACTTCACCTATAGCATTATTTAGTAAAATAAGGCCCTATTTTATGCATCTGATAAACAATTTATTTTATTTAAGTAAAGTCAAGGGCACACAGGAAGGTTGATTTCTAAAATAGATATGTTATCCTTTTATTATCAAAATAAGTAGATTGCAATGAATTATTCTTGAAAATATTGAAAATATGATATCTTCTCATTTCTAATTTCTGTGAATGCTACACAGTTTGCATGAAGATAACAGATACCCGTATGTACACATCCATTTAATAAGTCGTCACATGGCAATTCTTTGCTTCACCATCTTATCTCAAGTATGCATGAGTTAGTCATCAAACACGTGTTGGCTACATTAAGCCAGTTCATGTGTAGCTTTACATTCACCAGACTAATAAAAGGTGAAGATTCAACGTCAGTCACAAAAATGTAACAGTGATTTGCTTAGACAATTTAGCCCCAATATAGACACACCTAGTACACAGTAGGCGAATTTTTCTAACCTTTAAGATAACTTTTCATTTTGTCATGCGTAATGTTCTCCGCTTTACGAGTTAATAACATGCATTCGTCGGATATATATATATATATATATATTCTTTCAACACATGTTCCATAACTGTTATAAACATCTTAATTGGGTTTAGCCTATTTGTGTTTCCATTTTCAACTCGAATATTAATTTTTATTATATGACGAGCAGTGAAATACTGGGATTTATCAGTGAAATAAACTGGCTATCAAGCTACAGTGAAAATAACTTATATTTTCACTGCGAACGGTGACTGATATAATTTGACGTCATAAAACAATGGTCTCGCGCGGCGATTTGGCTTATGACGTCACAGTGTTACTGTG
Organism: Gibbula magus; assembly: GCA_936450465.1. Classification (NCBI taxonomy): domain Eukaryota; kingdom Metazoa; phylum Mollusca; class Gastropoda; order Trochida; family Trochidae; genus Gibbula; species Gibbula magus. Next base: position 75,066,601 of record OW388296.1, on the reverse strand, counting down.
GTGACGGGCTGTTCCTTGCGGCCGCTTTGAGTGAAAACGACCCTTTTCGGACTTAATTACATGGATAATATCATATAATAAATAGAATATCCGTCAATTCTTGACAAATACCATGTTTATCTCATCTCGTGAGGTAGAAAAGTTATATATTTTATATATACCCTTTCTACCTCACTCGATGAGATAAACATGGTATTAGTCAAGAAAAAACAGATATCCTCTATTTATTTTCATTGAAACATATATGGTCTGGACAAATATTAGTTGAAAGATTGTTAACTACCTCACTACATGAAACACTTCATAGCTGTTTTAATGACGTAATTCCATGACAAATCAGAAGATTGCAATATCAATGAATGTTCATGACATTACCTGCAACATATGGTGATTCACAAACAGGTTTTTGTGCTTAATTGATATTAGTATTAAACAGTGTTGCGTTGATGGTTTGTGTATACTTGAGGCGAAATATTCGTTTAGCTATGTATGGAAACAGCTGACGGTCGCATAGACATGCAACTCTAATAACTGATAACATGGACCGTTTCAACGTTAATGAGTCGGAGAGAATTATGTTTTGTCATGATTTCGCCCTTTGTTGTTGTTGACAATTGACTTTAGAAAGCCTTAAGGAATTTTTAAACGGCTAAAAACCTCACAATTAAATATTTACTTTTTTTTTTATCAAACTTACGTTTACATACGTTTATCATGGCTTTTTTTGTCTACTCAAATGGGAAATTCTTATATCGTATGGTAATCTGCGCAGCACGTCGTTTGGATACTGAGAGGTTTGAGGGAAACTGCTTTCGGCAGGAGATTCTTCACTGTCAAAATTTTTCTAAATCCTATGTTTTGTTAATTGTATTTTCTTCAACAGGAAACAATTGCTATTCATTTTCATTTGCTAACTAGCCTGTGAGGCATAACAATAAGGTCGACCGGAAATGAACACATAAAAACCCACTTCACTGTTAGAATTGTTTTGTATCAAAAAAAAGTAAAAGTAAAGACAAAGGCACATAAGAATATTAAATTCGAAAACAAAATGTTATCCTTTATTTGTCAAAATAAGTAGATTGCAATGTATTTTTCTTGCAAATCAAGATTATTTCATATTTTCTCATTTCAAATTTCTGTAAATGCTACAGAGTTTGCAAAGATATACCAAATACGTGTAAACATATATTTTATTTAAAAAGTCGTGACATTGGAATCCTTTGCTTCAGAAATGGTGTTAACATCCTATCTCAAGTATGCATACATGTTTCCTACATAAAACCATTTCATATGTAGCTTTACATTTATCAGAATAATAAAATGTGAAGATCTTATTGAAGGCAACATCTGTATTGGAATTCAATTGCCAATCAATGATATCTGAGATATTTCATTACACCAACCGTGTATCAAATTGATGTTTTTTAGTGCCAATATTTCATTCCTTCAGATGGTTTCTGCTGATGAAAAGAAAACTGTTTTCAGGGACATGCAAGCACATTCCACGTGTAGATTAAGCTGTTTCTGTATAATTAGATTGTCAGTTAACAATCCCATTGATGCATGCAAAGTCATTGATTCTTTGAGCATCAATCAACGTTATGAATTTCGTCAAATACGTGGTTAGAGGTATATGTTTTTTTTTCTTCCAGCAGAGCAATTCGCAATAAAAAGGATACTTTATTATTTTAGCCCGAAACTACGAGTTTGTCAATTTCCATGGTAAAATTATGTAAGAGTTTCCAGTTACCAAACCTGTCCAAAATTAGCAACAGACGGGCTGTATTTTCAAACACTAATATTGTAATTATGTATATATTTTGTTAGTGAACTGCTTCTCCTTGAAATAATAAAAATGTTTAAATTTAAGCACCATTTCTGTATCCTAGATTCACAGTTTCACAGATTCACAGATTTTGGGGGCTATCTTTTGATACTTACTAGGATGAATTGTTTGGCAACATGCTGTGCAGCTGAAGGCGACAATATACATTTATCTCAATGATATACTGATGCCAAGAGCTAGTGTCACTACTCAACAGCAGCTTATGTTGTTCATGATCATTAATACCACGGATTATATGTGTTACAAGGTATATCATTTGTATTGTATCATCCATCCAACAAAAGATGACTGCATAAAACCTACTCTCTCTACAAAGATATAATTGCGAATATCAAATACATGTAGGTAAAACAAAGACTTACTAAAATGTAAGGATATTGTAGTGTGGTGATATATTGAGCTTAGTTAAGTGGCAAAAATATTCGAAAAACAGGCAATTTTTAAAGCAATTCAGCAATGTATAAACGATAGTAAACGTTTCTCTTGACTGATGCATGTCTCTTCATTTCTCTGTAAATATCTCTCTACCATGTCTGTATTATATTGCTTTCTTATAACATGGATTAAGCTCTACATAATACAGTCGACAATATAATTTCAATTAAGCAGGTAAGTATATGTGTCCAATATACAAGTTGCTGTAAGTGACGAAATCTACAAGATTACAGCTTTCCTCTGGATCTGATGTGCTGTAAGATTACAACTGATTTAGTATCCCGAGTTATTAAGAGAGGACCACTAGCCCATATCCAGGAAATGGTGTCATTGCCCGTTATGTAAATATGAGAAAGAGTCTTGGTATGGCTTGGAATACAAATAACAGGGCAACATAATCAAATGATAGAATGTAACAGTCCCTTCTTTTCTTGACATAACGTCCCTTTATTGGGAGAAAATATTTCAGACAGCCTTCTTTCCTCCATTTATGTCGCCAGTGAAACATTAATATTATCATGTTTAACAACCGAATCCAATAAATTCTCATCAATTTAGCAAACGCAGGCACCTTTTCAAATAATCATTGACCTGTTCTTAACCAATAGAACATTGTACAACTACGTCAACTGTTTTATTCATGGTTTTACTTTTTTATTCAGTTGAAAAATGACAATGATTAACTATGCCCATATGCCTCATGTATCATCTGCATACATATATAGATAATACTTACTGGAGTTTGTCAAATACCATGTTTATTTCATTTGGTGTCACAGCTAATGTTAATATGTCACAGTGACGCGAGCAATCGATTTCGTATTTTATTTCTTATATAATTTTAACATTTATATTTTATCAAAAGTACCCAAGAAATTAAGTTTTGTCTACTTCGTCGAAAGTAGTCCAGGCTTTACTATATCGTCACTCGACACTGTGACAATATCACTGTTACTTGACAGACAAATTGACAAATCCTGCAACATGTTATTGTTCATTATATAACAAATATTTATATTTGTAAAACACCAATATCCAGCTCAGCTACTCGAATGCGCTTTGCTTTCCCCTGACCATTGGAAGTCAATTTTCATGGCACACATTTCTTTCCGTTTCAAAGATCTAAAGGCCATACAACCCGTGAACCCACTAGGCACACTAGCTAATTAGACTTGCATGATATTTATGAGGAGCTATCCATTCACATCTGGTTGGGATTGGACATATAGTCACAATATTTTGTCAAAGTATACGTTTCTATACCCACAACTAGGTGTATACATATGGTCACCATTTAGTCATTCATCGACGGATACCATGGGTTACACAGTGTTGTGTAGTGCAACTAGTGGTTGTGTCAACACTGAAATAGTTTGTACAGGTAGCTGACTCCAAGCTTACATCCGGTGCTAGATGCTAGATGCCTGCTAGATTAACGTCTTAGAAATGCATTTGTGCATTGATAGAGTACATTGTTGACTGTTCTGAATACACAACTTTAAGATAGATCCGCAACTTATTTCACACTCATGTTGATGGTTCATGTATTACACCAGTGCCACTGTAAATACACAAAATCACCTATGGCAAATATACAAATTCTCCGTTTCTAATGTTTCGCAATCCTAGAGAAGCAGATGGTGTCCATTAATTAGCAGGTGTTTGGCGTTTTAATAATTGTTTGCTTTTAACTGTTGGCTAATAGGGCAGAGAGCATTTCAAATAGTAGTTGTCAGCTGGTCCCTACGTACTTCCTGATTTTAGCGTGGATCATGAATACAACAAGCATGTTATGATTTTGTCACTTGCGAAAGAGACAATGTATTGATAGCATGTACAATTCCGTTAAAAGTATATTTAATAGCCACTGTTAAGAATAAGGTATGACAATTCACTAACATTCACTAACAATACTACGTTAACATTAGTAACATTAATAACATATTTCACGAGATCGGTTTATCATCGTAAACAATAACATCATTCCTATTTCCAATGCAGTATGGATTGTAGATGTTTCAGTGTTACTTACTTAATGATTTAGTTAATCCTCATGAAACTTGCAAGGTATTAATCCTCAAACATCTCTGTTAAAAAACAGAATGACACAAAGTCATGGAATGTGATACAAATGTGAAAGCGTTGTAGGTGTTGGAAACAATCAAATGTTACAAAGTCTTAAAGAAAAAAGTTCTTCTGTGACATTTAACAGCATACGACAGCTTTTGAATAAACCTGAAACGGCATTGTCTATATGTTTATGTGCTTGGAAAATCTTGCAATCTACTTCACGATTTTCTAAGTTTATAAAGATATGTTTTTCAATTGCTTTTTGCATTAGATCTTTTGAAAAGAAAAATATATAGAAATCACTATATCATAAATCCCAACTAGAAAAGATATTTCCATCACTGACTCATTTCGTCTTAATTTTATGTAATTCATGTAAAATATAGCAATAAATTTACCAAAGCTGAAATAGTGTATAAAATATACGGTATCCTGCTGAATAAACTGTGGATGTAGGCAATATTGAACATCTTTAACAACCCAATCATGTCTCGGTGTATACACATGGATTCTTCAGTAAATCTGTATATACGTTCTCCTGCTGAATGTACTCGTGGAAGTAGACAATATTGAACTTTGCTTTGGTTCTTGGTGAATAGACAGTCCCATCTACTCTGATGCTGTTAGTTCCACCAGGTCGTTGATTATGAGACACGAGCTGTATTCTAAGAATGTTGATAGGAGATTCTATACCTTTGCTGGTTATGTCAGCTCTGTATTTATGTTACTTTGTGACACGTTACGCTCATGTCTGGAGGAATTCGGTATAAGTTTATCTTGTGATTAACGACGCATGTACTTTATAAATGTGCAAACTATGTTTCAATTACTTATATTAAAGTCTGGTATGGATTATTATGGATTCTTGAGTTTGTTTATCCTGTTTTTGTATAAATATTTAAGATAAGCTCTACCCAAAGCATTTGGTTAAGTTGTCGAAGAGTATAACTGTAATGATTGAAAAAAAAAAATTAATGATTTGAACAAATACGTCAATCCAAGCCTGTCTTCTGGTTGTTTATTGATGAAGTTGAACGCCTTCATCACCAGACTGTGTAAACAGATAAATGTCTGATATAACAATACAGGTTAATGGTCATCTTGCTCTATCATGAATCAGATTGCATCCACGTCAATGAAAACACAGCTATAAGTTAAAGCGTGGGATTGTCTCATTGACCTGTGTTATGATTTACTGCACAAGTTTGTACAATCCGGCGAACCTTTTATACAACCTTGGTACTTCAAACAAATTGACACAGAGAACGTCTAAAACAATATTAGTATGCTTACATCGGCAAAATATCCTCAATGTTAGTAGAATATTGTAAGGGGGGTTGACAAGATCGTGAACTTTGCAAGGGGGGGGGGGGGGGGGGGGGGGGGTGAATGTAGGGATGTGGACATTGTAAGGGGGCGGGGGCAAAGATTGTTAACTTTGTAAGGGGGGGGGGGGGGGGGGGGAGGCGGGTGCTTGTGAGGCGCCAAGGTGTATCCTAATATTTGGGTTTCAGATAACCTTTTAGCAATGTATATTACTGCAGTTTGTCCAATGATCTGAAACCAGGTCATATTTTGGGTGTTTGACACTTTCGCCTTCTCAAGAACCGCTACGACCCAAAAAGATAACATTTTTGGAACGGCACCTTGCAAAATCAAAGTTTTTCTCTATATATTTGGTATTAAATATCTGGATTTGCGTTTACATCTCGATTTTGGACCCCCAAACAAATTTCAGGCTGTGGAAAAGTTGGGGGGCAGTGCCCCCCATATTTTTTCTTGGGGGGAGTTGGATTTGGATTTTACACCTTCGTCTATAGTTATGCCTCTTTTATTGTTGGACGTTCCCCATAACCTTCAGTGTGTGATAGCGATCTAGTGGTCAATACGCCGAGTAGTCTACACAATAAGACGCCGTAGGAAGATAAGGGCAGTTCTAGCAGTGTAATGCAAACACTGCACTGATGGAGCTGAAACTAAACATCAGCACTGACTCTACTGACCTATGAGTATCTTATGTAAAAGATGTTTTCTGGTATCTTAACGATTCCTAAAGATTAAATGCCATTTCTTACTTAGCAACACAGTAAATGAGCACGTTATATATCTCATGCTAAAAATATGACCCCCACATTAACTTATTTGTAATGTAAATAGTTTCCCAATTTGCTCTCAATTGAAGTCTATCATTATTAATTAGGAGATAAACATACTGTGTTTGGAAATCAGCCGCATATAACGGAATTATTATAACTCTAAATTTAAATTAAAGTCGAACGCGTAAATTCTTAGAGTGGTCCAAGTTTTACATAGGCTACTTCACTCATTTTTATCACAGGTAGCGTGAAATGAGGAAGTAACGTCTGTTGGCAGAGAATGTTCATGACACCGTCTTTGAGACCTGTGTGTGATACCAAGACATTCTACATGTACAGTAGCAATAAAGTGTGTGCTAGTAAAGGAACGTTAACTGCTACAGTTGATATGTACGCCTCGTCATGTACTTCGCTACTTAAAAGGAGGGTTCTATCGGGGTATTTTTTGTGGAAACGAAATTCGGGAGGATATTCCTGTTTACACATATATGTTATTAATACATGATTAAAACACAGTGAAATTGAAAGATACTAATGAAGGTAACATTTTGATGACTTTATATTTCTAAACTTGATAAACACAAGCGCACATTTGTTGAAAAATAAAACAATGAGAACTGAAGCCATTCATCGGCGCTGCAAGTCGGCAAAACTTCGCTACAGCATAACAGTAAATTGGTTATTAGTTTTATTATATGTTATGTGTTACTACGTGAATACTCTATCGTTGTATGTCTTTAGTTATCAAAAAGTTGCAAAATTGGGTACAATATAGCGTGTTTTCATTTCACGTAATGGAAATTATCCAAGATGGCGACAGAACCCTGCCTTTAATGACCTGTCAGTCACTAATCCCACATTTCCTGCACTAAGAGCACAACACGTTGTTATCTTTGATCTTACTTTGTTGTCTAAACCTCGCAAATCCCACGTCTGTGATGATTATTCTTCTTGTACTGGTTATAGACACATAGAATGTGTCATCTTTTGGTGATTATGGTTGATAAACTGTGTGTTATACATACGGAAGGCGATGTGTCTGGATGTCAATTTCTTTGCTGTGAATAACATGGTGTTTCGGTGCATATGCTTACTCCTTCAGTAGGAACCCTTCAAAGATGTGTGTTGAAAAGTCTAGGACACTTTAAACAACTACACTCTAGTCTTATAACACCATGCAAACCAAGTTATTTAATTCACATCTGTATATATTCTCCTTCATCAAAATATGTGTATCACTTGATAGATGTTAGTTTCTACAGCGAAACGCCGCATTCAAAACAATAAAAGAGTTGACTCTTCATAGGACATTTACTACACACTAACTATAGAGTATTGCAGAGAAGGAATCTGTCTACAATACGTATGCAGGCATTCTGTGAATGAAGATCGCTAGTAAATGGCATGTCAGTCACGTATATCAACAATGATATGCTTTTAGAACGTGTGGTACGAGCAGGCATATCTGAAGTTTTGATGTATGTGTTTACAAAAGTTGTTTACCAAGGAATGCTTCTCATGTAAATGACGTTGTCATAACTTAACTAATGACCATTACTAGTTTACCTACCAGTGACCGGTCGCTTTGCAATGTAACTGATGGCAGAAACTTTGGTTACAGCTAGGTCAAGAAAGTCCTTACAATTTACTCATTTACTTTCCTTCGCCTCACTAACGAGATGATTATCATTCCTGCCAACATGCCTATCAATGTGATTATCATTCCTGACAACATGCCTATCAATGTGATTATCATTCCTGCCATCATGCCTATCAATGTGATTATCATTCCTGCCAACATGCCTATCAATGTGATTATCATTCCTGCCAACATGCCTATCAATGTGATTATCATTCCTGCCAACATGTCTATCAATGTGATTATCTTTTCTGCCAACATGCCTACCAATGTGATTATCATTCCTGCCAACATGTCTATCAATGTGATTATCTTTTCTGCCAACATGCCTATCAATGTGATTATCATTCCTGACAACATGCCTATCAATGTGATTATCATTCCTGCCATCATGCCTATCAATGTGATTATCATTCCTGCCAACATGCCTATCAATGTGATTATCATTCCTGCCAACATGCCTATCAATGTGATTATCATTCCTGCCAACATGTCTATCAATGTGATTATCTTTTCTGCCAACATGCCTACCAATGTGATTATCATTCCTGCCAACATGTCTATCAATGTGATTATCTTTTCTGCCAACATGCCTACCAATGTGATTATCATTCCTGCCAACATGCCAATCAATGTGATTATCATTCCTGCCAACATGCCTATCAATGTGATTATCATTCCTGCCAACATGCCTATCAATGTGATTATCATTCCTGCCAACATGCCTATCAATGTGATTATCATTCCTGCCAACATGTCTATCAATGTGATTATCTTTTCTGCCAACATGCCTACCAATGTGATTATCATTCCTGCCAACATGCCAATCAATGTGATTATCATTCCTGCCAACATGCCTATCAATGTGATTATCATTCCTGCCAACATGCCTATCAATAGGATTATCATTCCTGCCATCATGCCTATCAATTTGATTATCATTCCTGCCAACATGCCTATCAATGTGATTATCATTCCTGCCAACATGTCTACCAATGTGATTATCATTCCTGCCAACATGCCTATCAATATGATTATCATTTCTGCCAACATGCTCATCAATATGATTATCATTTCTGCCAACATGCCTATCAATGTGATTATCATTCCTGCCAACATGCCTATCAATGTGATTATCATTTTTGCCAACATGCCTATCAATGTGATTATCATTTCTTCCAACATGCCTATCAATGTGATTATCATTCCTGACAACATGCCTATCAATGTGATTATCATTCCTGCCATCATGCCTATCAATGTGATTATCATTCCTGCCAACATGCCTATCAATGTGATTATCATTTTTGCCAACATGCCTATCAATGTGATTATCATTTCGCCAACATGCCTATCAATGTGATTATCATTCCTGCCAACATGCTTATCAATGTGATTATCATTCCTGCCAACATGCCTATCAATGTGATTATCATTTCATTGAGTTAATGTAGATACCATGTATTGTATCGCATTACTGTGCATATGTTCAGTGTTAAATGCTTAATGGAAAGTCATAACGTCCTTTCCAAACATCAAATTTACAATGGTGGCGCTAAAGAAAGTCCTTACAACTCCTCGGCTGACCACATGGGAACTCTTACGATTAGAGTACCGGTCAATATATAAATGGTTATATACATGTTCCTTCTTTATTGGTATCGAACATTCATTCCGTAATTGATCATAGTGTCCGGCCAATAATTATGCTGACCTCTGCAAAATGGATTTCTCCAGGATGAGAATTACCGACATAATGTATGTTCAGGTTCAGTCTTTCATTTACCAGATGCTTTCTATTGATACAATCTCATTAGCATGTCAACTCTCATTTCGTCTCCATGTTCGTTTGTAATAGCATCAGCTGAATTGAATCAAGGTCCCATTAACCATAATGACGTTCTACATCTATTGCTATATTTCAGAATAATATTTAGCGCATAAAATGAATGTGGTATGTATAGGCATTTTCCCCCTGATATTTTTATTCTAATTTCAAAATTTCTTTGGGCTCTAATGAAAGCAAAGAATGAGATAAAATATAAACATAAAAACAAAATCCGAACACTTTGAGTGCTTTAATATTGAAGCATATTTCGTTATATATCTTGTTTTGAAATCAAGCCCCTTCAACTCACTTATATTCAATTAATTTTTAGATAAACATCAAACAACATATTGCATTTCCCATAAGGAAGAACATGAACAGAGAAGCCATGACTGAATTCAATAAAAATCAGCAATGAGAATATTACAATACTCTCAAAGGCAATTTACTTCTTTGTGTTACCATTAACCACTGAATCTCTTTTGATATGTAGTTTCAAAGGAAGTAATATTGTAATTTAATGGATGTAGAATCCGTAGGGAAAATGAAATATACGAAGACAGACTTGTGTTAGATGTGCCAGAACAAACCTCAAACAGTAGAGTCACATATATCTAAATTTCTTATTGCTTGCGATTATTTTGGGGAATTGATCTTCGAACAGTTTATCTAAAAATGGACATGTTCTTTACTATGACCTTTTTCATTGTTGTTGACAAGACGTTTGTTATAAATTTATAATGTTACCAGCATTACAGGAAGTAGGTTTTCTGCGGAAAAGTTACAGTTGTACCAATTAATTCCAAGAGCAACTCCTCCGTGTTATCGTTTAGCCTCATCTGACGTTCTATAATTGAAGTGTCATATCCTCAAAAAGATGGAAGACATTGTTTCAGACCTCTATCATGTACCCCCATTCATCACCCTGGGTTAATATTTCTTCTTGTCAAGTATTCTGAAATGGGTTATTTATAATGATAATCACGATTTAACAAGTTTGTAAAATGCTGAATTGACGCTACATATTGATCTTGTTACCGTTATTGAAAATAACAACATTTTTACCATTGCTTCAGCATGACTTCTCATATTTCTTCGTCTTTGACGTCACAAAACATTGTGTCACTTAAGATGGTCGTGTCCTGACTAATTTTACACGATTCAAATGTCTAACATTATAATTAAAACTGGTCTGTAACATTTTCTCCCAAGCAGTCAACATTGTATTGAGGAAACTGAAGAGAGAGACTTTTCGAAACTTAACAGCGGCCCTAGCTAGTCGTGAGGTGTGAAATGAGGGCTTACAGTCCCAAACATACCACGGTGCTTAGCGTTGATAGAAGCCTTCAATCTGTGGAGTAACCCAGAAAAGTAGGTAGAGCATATTCTGGTCCTCTCGTTATTGAACTATGCGGGTGGAGGAGAAGTGAGGAGGTGCTACTCCATGGATGGACTTTTTGACTCCTGATCACAGTGATAGATCATTGTCCCATCCCCTTATCACTAACCATTTAACTTTTAAAATCTTGCTCAATCAATTCTAAACGTCCCCTTGAAACATCAACTCTCTATGTCCATGTATCAGCACTGTTAAATTTGGGGATCCATCGGGCGGATATCTTGTTCCTGCTAAAATAATTTCTGTACCCATTCAACTTGATATAGCTCAAATGGAAAACAACCTTACAGAGTCAAAACTAGAAAACAGCAAGATGTTCTATCTCCTCTCGTACAGTCGAAATACTCATCAGTGTATGCACAAGGGACCTGATTTGTTAACACTAGATCAAATGGAATAACTTAATTTGTAAATGTTGTTCCAAAACATCGAATAACTTGGCAACGAGAGGCATTTTAGAAGTTGGTAAGATGACATATTCTTTATTACGAAGGGACGTTTCGACATAGAGAGTAGATGACGTCTATGACCATCATGAACAGTGCATTGATTTTCCAGTCATTTGTAGAAATGTGATTTTCTTATTGCATCAGTCATTCCCTTATGATCAAATATTTGATCTACATGAAACCCAAACCCAGGACAGACATATAGAAGCGGGAAGGGAAGTTGTTGACAACACAATTTGTCAGTCAACTACCTCAGCAAATCAGCACTGTTGTGTCAAACATGCAAGTATGTGACTTCTCTTACGTTGCTGTATTGTGATACATATGGTAAACTAAATGTAACATTTAACAAATTTAACAATTAGAAAGATATAAAAATGTATATTCGGTAAAGTATTATGAATCTTTATTGATAGTGAAATGTAAATATTAATTACAGGGGCTTTAATGACTTGCTATGGCAAAAATGAATTCGCTTCTAATAAAATTTGTTGCTATTGGTAATTTTGGAAACTTGAAAAATAACACAAAAATATGGATATAATTGAGGATATCTGTCAATTGTATAATCCTAATCTCATTGTATAAAGCTGGAAAATACATTGTGTAACATATTAAGAAACAACACAGCCCCTTTGAACAAATAAATAAATGTCATGCCCTCTTCCAATCCGACATTGCCCACATTGACTGTTGCTACTGATTTCGCTCTGGGGATTCCATTTTAGAGATAATTGTAAATCCCCTGCGTGTTTCGCCGTTATCAGATCTAATTTCACAATAATGTAAAACTACATCACAGATCAAAGCAGCATCGTCTTCAGGCTGTCAGTTATGGAGCTAATGCTATTTTTCAGGGAGGATGCAACTTACAGGACAGATCAATGGTTATCGGAAAATTCACCACTGTGATATCATTCACTGTAGAATTAGTAATATGGAGCTGATGTTCATTCTCAGAGGGATACGACTTACAGGATATATATACGTGGCTGACTTCACCACTGAGACAGGATTCACTTCAAGACCTAATGTTGCTGATGTGTGACATGGGCGGCAGGATTAGTCATATTCTTTGATATTGAACTGGAAATCAGAACATTTGATCATTTTGGGCGACTTTCATGTTTTTTCAACTTATACACATTTTAATTTTCTTTCCTCCTATCTTTGTAGTAACATTAATTTGACCAATGAAATATAAATTTATCATCAATATTTGCTAAAGCTGTTCTCTGTCTTTCAAATTCTTGTTTTCGTATGTTCTTTGTCAAACAACCAGAAAGTTATATATATAATACGTTGTGCATTTCAGAATGCCAATCAGAGGGATGAAAACTTAGGTAGTGATCTATATTACAGATCCCAGACTTCCTCCTTACAATTACCAAGTTAATACTGTTGATGTTCCCGAGATTGTGTTGCCGTCCCAGAGGTATTGCATATATACCCAGATACAACATTGGGATTTAACATCTCTTGACACTTCCTGTTACCCATTGACTCCATTGTAATTCGACCTTGTGCTCTAAGCTGGAAAAGAGTTAGCTTATTTTGTCCATGAATTAGAGAATTTTTGGTATATCAGTTCTATTTGGCAGAAAGTTTTATTTTCGACTGAACAGTTCGTTTAATACTTTCAACTTGTCTTTAAATTTTTGACGAGTTAAGAATTTTATTCTGTGAAGGCGAAGTCGTTGACAAGCACGTGATGACCCAGGACTTCCGTTGATTAACACAACAATGAAGACAGACGATACAATGTTTCTCATCCATCATCATTGCTTCAGTCAATGCTCGTTATTAACTCTCCTGGTGACAGTTACAAGCTCATAACAAGTCAGGAGTATTTGTGTTTCTCTCTATATAATTGCATTTAGGTTGTAAAGAGACAAATATTATAAAATGAAGTAATTATATCAGGACTTATATCACCAGGCTTTGACATTAAGTTGAGTTTTTGTATTATAATCATTACAGTCCACACGTGTTTGGTAATTGTAATATGCCTTACAAAAAGTATCGATTCAAATGGCATCAAATAAAATTGATAACAATGGTTTACAATACAAATATCCCCGCCTCTGTGATCCGTTATTGGTGTTTCTTTGATACTGTTCATCACTACTTGTAACGTTTGTCACGAAATACAGATTAGGATTAAATAATGGAATTGATGTATTTTATTGTGCTGTTGTAACCTCTAAGAGTTTGTATGTTGCATTTTATTGATATATAAAGTTAAGTAAAATGAAACAGTTCTGTTTTATTATTATTATCATCAGTTTTTGGTCATACTACACATTTTGATCTGTTGTTAATGGTACCACCGTAAATTATTGATTCCATAAATCACACGCTATGTTATCTCTTTACGTGAAATGACAGCAGGAAACGTACATAAGAATACTGTTACATAAGTGGGATTTTTAGTATATTTGTTGTTAATATTAGTCAATATTAAACAATTATTGACTTCAAGTGAGGTTGATCCAATGATTTATCGACCTTGGACACGTGATATTCACCGAGGCGAAGCCGAGGTGAATATCACGTGTCCAAGGTCGATAAATCATTGGATCAACCGAGTCTGAAGTCTATAATTGTTTTATTATATGAACAATGTCTTAACTTGCTATTCTGCTGTAAAATGTAACAGGTATGAGGTGAACGATTTCAGCATGATACATCAAGATTCAATGAAAACAAATCGAGCTTAAATTCAATTGTTTAATGGTAGAATCAATTTGTACTTTTAACAGTTAATAATATTTCAACAATTTCAAAATATCACTGTCGAAAATATTTAAAATAAGTCATTTAATTTCCTTGTCATGGCTACGATATAATCCTACGTACCGTACGTACTTTGTATGATTCAGTGAATTCAGTGGGCCATGAACAATGTTAACACTTGTTCCCGATACGTGCTTAATGTCTGTTAATCCTATGATGAAGGTAAACTAAAGAACTTATTAGCCGTTCTCTTGTGCCACCTTTGGATACAACTTGACGAGTATTTTGTCCACTTATATCCAACTTCGAAATTCTGGCGACGTTTCACCTTCATGGTCTTCTCAGCACTGGCTGCTGCCCTCGTGGTGTTCGGCACATCCTTTTTCTTTCAGCAGAAAGTTTATTTCCTCATTACAAACAGTGGCGAATCTTTGCTTTGAAGTTTATTTCTTTGACGTTGTGTCGTTTTACCGTCGACTTCCATATTGTTGATACGAAAGGGACGTAACTCTAATTCAGCACGGTCACAGAGACGAAGCGATGCCTATCGTTTGATTTACAGTACTACACGCGAAGTACGGAGTTCAAGACCGGGATCTCCCAAAGCTTATTTTAGCCACCGGAGGTGTCCGGATTGTTATATCAACCTCTCGCGCGTCACACAGGTTGACATCGCTTGGCGTCAGTGCTGTCATGTGACCAAGTAGACCAATCAGAAAGACGGAAATAATCCATTCATATAATAAATGACTTTATTATGATATTCGACATTTAATGGCACAGATGCAACGTCAAGTTGTCAAAATCGGTTTACTGGTATCAAAAGCATTTTTCGAAAATTTAACTGAAACATGTTTTCAATGTAGGAAATGACAATTGTCACCGTCATGGTGTGAATTTCACGCTTAAATAGCTTAGGTTGCAGTCAGCCCAAATTGTCATTATAACCGTTATATAGTGATTGATGTATCTACTAGTCGAATTCAAATCACTTTTATATTCAAACACAGCTTTTAGTCTTCAACTTCTTCATCGGGACTAAATCTTTAATTTCAAGTAGTGCCATCCATCTATTCCCAAATACTGTTAATGAGTGCACATTAATATTTAACAATCCAACGTGGGAAGACTAACTACTGTCACTTCACGCCATGATTACCGCTCATCAGTCGTGAGTAACTGTCCAATTTACTCGTGTACTAATGTGTCCAGGTACATTCGTCTGTGAAGTATACTTATGGGTGAGGACCTTGATAGTTATAGTTCAACAAGATAATTGGTGATGGCACTTATGCTGTGAATGCATGTGATCATTGGGTTGTTAAATGCGTATCTACACAATGATTATTTGCACTTACCAGCAAATACCTAATTCTTAAGTTGTTAATGACATCATCTTCGGTATGTTTTTTTATACCATATATGAAACACTTAAACATTTTAGTTAAAAGCGTTTTGAAAGAAGGTTTTTTTTTATAAAGAATGGATTTATGGATTTACAAATTCTTTATTTCAGGTTAGTCTACATTTCGGTGTCAAAAATCTTGTCACAGTGAATAATATGTTTTACTTATTATCCCGGTAACGTTCAATTTATTCAAAGTCTATATTGTGTTTTTGCCGCTAAGTAATGTTCCAATTCCATACTCTAAGGTTCAACGATATAGGTAAACAATGACGTTGGAATAAACGAAATGCACGGTCAGTCAAGGTGTGTAGATATAAGTAAACAAAGAAATGCCCAAATTCATGTTCTCTCATAAATCTGACAGGTTACATGTCAATAAATAGATTGGTTTGTTTGAGGTTGATGTGATGTTTCTCATCAAATCAGGTTCATTTCGTCATCCTAGCACTACTGCTAATGTTACCTGGTATATGCTCAGGTATATCGATAACCTACAAGGGGACAGGTATATACAGAGAGCAGGTATAATTAGCCACGTCGACGGATCCCAACTTTAACAATTTTTGACTGACAGTCTGAAGAGAAATCAGAAGTACAGTTGTCACGTTTTTCTTGGGGATATTTCATTTGCTCACCATATATTGTTTTTTTTATCTACCAAGATTAGATTAAACTCGTGTAAATTTTGAAATATCAATTATTGATAATGTTCAAAAGCATAGTTTCCTTTGAATGATGAGGGTCGTTAATTAATTACCTGATGGAATCGATGTTGAGGTATATTGATTAACACTTGATGACGTCAGGTTAAGTAAAAGTAGACAAACTCACCTTACTTTTCAGATATCAATACGTATTGTACCAATGAAGGTACATTTGTGTAATCCTTGTATTAATTTCCTCCTTTTTGATCAAAGGACTTTTTTTTTTATAAAGATGAAGATGTGAAGATTTTTGCCACATGAAACTAAAATTTTTGAAGTCTTTGAAAGCTTCAAAGGTCGTATTGGGAGAGGCATCCATACATTGTATACATCATTCAGCTTGTGCCGCGCCCGTTCATTCACATAATATTCGTTTATAACTTATTGTACTATCAGCAAAAAATATATATACAAAAGTTGACATCAATTGGTGATTTGGACACCTGTATAGCTTTGACTAACATTATTGTTTAAAAAAACCCAGAATGATTTAGATTTATGGTTTAATTAAATTTTAAAAAGTCATTTCATGTCCTTATGTCATGAATACAGTGTATTTGTCAAAGGTATTAAATATTTTTAATTCGAACACTATAGTTTTGAACAAATAATTATATTCTGCATATGCTAACTTGCTATTTATTACTTGAATTTAAAGTATAATGGGCTTTGTCAGTAGTAAATACCAAACAACTTACCACATTATCATGACATGTATGCAGTTACTACGTTGAATCTGACACAGGTGCGTGCCTTTATCTTAACCTTACCGGTGTACATGTTGTACGTGATGAACTTCGCTTCACTGTACGTGCTATACGTATAGTTTTATAGTTTTAAGTGATCTTTTCTCTGGTCTGTTTTAGTTACGTTCATCATAATGTTTGTTTAATGTGCATGGTTCCAGATTTCTGTTAAACTCGTATCTGTGAAAGTCAAGAATCACACGTGTATAAGAAGTTCATGATTTGTTCTCCTCGTGGAGTATATACACAAAAAAATCTATAACGAAATCATTACGTTATATGTTAAGTACATATTATGTACACTATACAGTACTGTATATGTGTATAGCTGGTTTATGTATGCATGGGGTGGTAGATTACGGTTGTGTGAAAATCAACGTCCTTGTGACACATTATGCTTATTTTGTTTCAAAACTATCAAAAACGTCCAATGCTATATGATATTATTATGAAAAGAGAATCATTACATTATGGCAGTTACCAAAAAAAAAAAAAGAGGATTTGGCAGTTTCCACTTTAAATGATTGGTTTGGAATATATGAAAATATAAGATGTCTAACTGATTATTGTTTATGGCAGAGTGACGTGTGACGAGAACGACACATCGGTACGCGGGTTGCTGACGTCACTGCTGGATGAACGAGTCTACGATCCGACCATCAGACCCACAGTGGCACCGGGTAGATAACTCTTCACTCTGTGTTCTTTGCATACCACGTACACATTTCATCTATAATATTTGCAACGTGAAGACATAAAGTGCTGGTCCATCCATCAATTAACGTTTCACGTTTTCGACTTCTTCTCCAGAACCAGTGATTCTAGAGAGCTGAAATTGACTCCTTGGCCAATGGGAATTCTAAATTGCAGATTTGGTGACCCTGTGACATCATATATGGATAACAGGGGTCATAACCTTGAAAATTATTTCCATCTTCTTCTCCAGTTCAAAAAGATCTAGAAAGCTGAAACGTTGTATACATACTTTATAGCAAAATGGGAATCTAAATTGTATATTTTGTGGCCATATGGCCTATTTTCATCTTCTTCTACATTTCATTAAGTACTTGAAATGTGTTTGGAGTTTCATAGGTGCATCCGCTGTGTTTCATAAAATGTTATTCGGCTTTAATACCTTCCGACTCACCATATGTGCTGTTTACAGTGCAAAGAAAGTAACTCAGCTTGCTTATTCATACCCAATCGCTAAATATATCATAATTACTAGTTTCAAATTAAAATTGAGTAACATCATTATGCAAGTGCAGGAACCGAAACTACACGTCCCATTTACATGCACATTAGTTCTATGACCAATTAAACATGATCAACCCAAATTTATCATTTTGTCTGTTATTAATAATATTCCAAAATTACGTTTGACTCATTGGCGTGCGTCAATCGCGATGCATTGTCCAGATTTCGATCATAAATCAGTAATTTTACTTTCATGTCGTCAATATACTAAGTCGACTATAATCAAAATGGTAGTTTTCGGTAACAGTCCGTACTTTTCGAAAAAGTAACACCATTTATAACATTAGGAATATGTGACCCCCCAAGAACACAATGGATGTACCTTTAAGCTGAAAATATGTAGGGTAATTTCTTCGACTTTAGAATCAATCCATATCTAGCCTTTGTGGGATTTGAAAATACGTAATTTGAATACAATCGACAACATAGTTCACAACAATTATTCAATAACACATACAACATTTAATATTTAATATCCATATGGTTAAACGGTATAATTAACAATCCACCCAGTCTACCAAGTAGTTCAAACAATAAGTTTAATGGCATTAACATGTTTCGTGTCAACAAACTAACGAAATATATTGATATCCTTTGTTTGAAGGACAAGATCTATGTATTTGTCAATTTTTAGCATTTTAAATTATTAGATTAGTGTGTAGACTGAGAGCAAAGTAAACGAGAATAACCTGATGTTAATGATACATATTGATTACACTTTCCCAGAGATCACTGATACTATCTGATCAATACGATCTACGTTTCTTTGTGGGTATTTGACTTTAGGTCTTGAGTATGAAATATTGACATCAAACATCGAGACAAGATTCTAAGAAGCTGGGATCAGGAAAGAGAGGTCACTTATTTATATTAGAAATTCCTTGCACACAAATTGATTAAAATGAAATACGATTACAAACACATTTTGTACTGTAATTGTAAATAGTGAACTGTATTTATTCAGTGTTCCTGAGACGAATACTGATTTTTTAAAATATGAATACCAAACACTTACTTATGAGTGTTCGCCTCACTGCTTATAATTAGTAATATCTTGACAAATCTGATAGACTTATCTGCTGTCAGATAGACTGATTGCAATCTTTTATTAGTATTGAAAAGTAAGTTTAAAGCTTCCGTATCGGTTCTGAGGACGCTGGATTGTTTGACAGACTATGAAAACTCGTCATCGGGGCTGATCAGCCATCACCCCTTCGTTTAAAGACCTTGTTGCTCTCGAAACATGACCATCGTGGACTGTTCCAATAGTCACTAGTGTTATAAACAAAATGAACTTTTCTCTGGCTAACTTATCTTAAACATTCCCATATTCAGTCTGTGAAATACCTACAAATGTACATGTACTCTCCATTAATAGAAATAATGTGTTAGTCAAGTTTATCCTGTTCGACGTCATTGATCCGGGTGTAAGGTTGAGGAAGACTCGATGAACAGACAGATATGAACGTAACTGTGAGCTTTACTGACAGTGATGCCGCTGGTGATAGGTTTCGTCTTTCTTTGGATCTCGTATAAATTATAAGATTGTCTGAAATAGTATATACAAATGATTATATTAAGAAGATAAAAAAGATATTACAAATGTGACAATTGTGCATTTATTCTATTACTATCAAAAACGCCAGTATGCTGTAAAAAAAAATACAAAGAATTGTAAATTATGAGATTGTCTGAAATCTCAAAGCTGAGCTTCATGCTGTAGTCTAATGTAATAGGGTGTCCCAGTGGTAAACAAAATGCAAACTCGACAAATATTTAGAAAAAAGCATTTAATAAACGTATTTGCCGTTGTCACCTTATTTCATATTGGGAAAAGAACCAGTTTATATTGGCTATGGTGTTCTTGCTGTTGGTTCTGAAATATTTTATTGACATAAAGGTAAAACGGAGTAGACACAATTGAAACACTTACTAGGCCTTCTTTTATATACAAATGATTATATTAAGAAGACAATACAGATATAACAAATGTGACAATTGTGCATTTATTCTATTACTATCAAAAACGCCAGTATGCTGTAAACAAATTATGATGTTTTAGATAGATTTGAATGCAGAATGGTCTAACAATCATCATTATCAGTTGCAATACAATACACTTGAACAAAGTATATTTTATAATGCATATTTATAGTTTTCGATTATTGTACATAGGAAAAGTTCCGATATAACAAAAACAAACATGGCTGCATTTCCTGATGGCATTGGTGTGGGCTACGATTTAACACTCCCTATCGTGTTGTTTTACCTAATAACAAATACGGATTAACTCACTGTTTGTAAACTCTATAATATGGTGTTTGTTCTTATTCAATTGATACAGCAAACTAAATGAACTGTTACTTATTGGCCTTTTCATGTGGTTACACGTTTATTTGTTCTATTCATCACATTAGCAGTGACATTTTCTACCGTATTTTTAAATAAAACGAGGATAGTTAATGATTGTTATATTATGATTTTGACACGAGTGTTGAGTGACAAGAGTGACATGAGCACTGGTATTTTACTGGTTTATTAACGATGTTTGTAGACTTTTCATTACATTTGATATGTTCTGCAGGTACGCCCACACTCGTTAACGTGGATATGCTGATGACTGCACTGGGGCCCCTCAATGATTCCGACATGGTATGTAAACACTATTATCCACTTCAACATGTGCTTCTCAGAAGGAATACCATGAAACTAGAACACTTTTTTCTCCATCTCATGGTTGCTTCAAATAACTGGTATAAGACGCGTGTTATTAATGACAATGTCTGGATCCCCTTTATGATCTGGATTCTTCAATATCTAACTCATCAAATTCAAATTCAGATTGTTTCAATTGTCTCATGGTCATTTTAAAACAATTGTTTTTGACAATCAAAAGATTCATGTAGTGTTGACACAGGTTATCAGTTCAAGAGAAAATAAAGTTCGCCTATTACAGATATTCAACATTATGTTTGTGCCAAGCAATCCAGATACTTTACACACATAAGTCTTTCAAGGAGCTTCAGAAAACCGGTGATTTTAAAAAGACTATTTATATTGTAACTTTATTGATTGTATCTGTAGTTGAGACAAGGACAAGTGTTAGTTAAAAATTAGTTAAGACGATGTTCTCAGAAAACTACTTTTGCATAGTATCTACATCTCACATGGTAAAATGATACTAAGTATCAATTACAATACAATATACAACTCGACATCACTAGTATATGCCATCAAACAGCCCTACCCATTTCAGCTGACACGTTCCACCTCGTTATATGCCCCAGTGCATCCATGAATACTTGAGTACCTGTAATAGCATGGTGCTGGCATATTAATACGGAATCAAAGACTCGGTCAGGGTCATTACACTAATGTGCCATATGACCGGGTCACATTCGACACATGATACACTTGAATACCTGAATGAGTGTTACTGTATCACTACACTTGACATTGAGATATTCAGGAACATCGTTTAGGAGTCTTGGGACATCGTTATGAACGAATTGAGCCTGATTAGTATGTCGTCAAGTATGCCTTACTTATTTATGAGAGCGTTTATGTAGATGGATTTGTTTAGAAACAATACATGTCTCTGTATATGAATTGTATAGTTCTGCATTTCTAATAGGAGGCATGGTTATACATGAATACAGATTGAGAATGCTGTATTGTGTACGAGAATGTTATGGAGTGTCATTATGAACCACTATAGAAACGTATGTTAATTCTGTAACTTACATTACTCACTAATGCCGTACAAACACACGTTTTAAAATGACACATATAAAAAAGTTATTTTCAAATGATGGTATCGTAATGAAAATACTTTAATATAAATTATAAAATTACCTTTTCTTCAAATTATCGATGTTTCAGTATCTACAATATAATTGTTTCCTGTGTCAATTTTGTTAAAAAGAAACAATCGAAACAAGTTTTATAGTTTCAGGAATATGTAGATTCCAAGGATGAAATGAAAGGTCAAGTTCGATATGATTTTAATAAGACTGTAGCAATACTCTTTATTATACCAAATAGTCCATGTTTCATGTAAATCTTAAACACCTCCAGGACTTTTACACGACCCTGTTCCTGAGACAAGAGTGGATTGACCCGCGTCTCTCCTACGACGTCTTCAACAGGAGCGTGGTCATCAGTCACAAGCGTCTTCCTCAACTCTGGCTACCAGACACTTTCTTTCCCCAGGCGAAAGAGGAAAAGAGTCATGACCTCACTACACCCAATGTATTAATACGCCTGCAGCCCAACGGGACTATTTTGTACAGTGTCAGGTCAGTATTTGGTATATATCATAACCGATTCAGTTTAATTCAAACATTAGATATGCTGGAAAGTATATTGACAAAACGTAACTAAAAAAATTAACTAACAAGGCTTTCTCAATAATCCGTCGATAATTGTTAAAGTAATATTCATTAATTCATAAAAAGAAGAGTTGTTTTTATACATACATATAATGTATATAAACCATGCAGGGTCTTACATTCAACAGTGTATATACATCATGGATTAGTCAGATACGAGGTGATTCCCTGTGACATACAGGGAGCTATATTATTCGGGAAAATATGAATGAATCATTGACAACCCTTTACAATATCCGCTCTTAGTGGGATTAACATGTGTTGAACATGGTTAAACCATGTTATAAGATAACTCTAAAAGGTCTAAATCTCTTGTTCAGTTATTTTAATATGTAAATGGACAATCCGGACATAAGTAGGTAAGATTCACATTCACTGGTATATTCCTATGAAGATGATATATTCTGTGAAAGCGTACACTGCAATAAGGTTGTAAGTTAGGGTCGTAATATCATAGTGTTAAATTGTTCTGATAGTTTAGATGATCAATACTTCAGCCTTGTCCTTCATACTCCCTGTGCGTCAACAACCTTGCGTATAGTTGTGATTTTCATAAAGTGTGTTAATGGATATAAGAATAACCAGGAGCATGAACATGGGAATACACTCTCAGCTCCAGTCTAACTGGGAGGTGTTGAATCAAGGTGTTATCACTAGGAAATATCCTGGGATCTAAGGTTATGTAATTTGTTACCTAGTTGACCTTTTAATGACTCTCACGAGGAACGTTGTTAGGTGTTCAAATGATATCGATGTTGTTGATTTCTTTAATAGAAACTTACCGAGACAAAATACTAAAAGCAAATTATCACCACGCTAAATGGTGTCTGAAAACGATTAGTCATTAAGGGTTTCATGGGGATGTTTGAAGAGGTTCTCTTTGTGCTGTGTTTGCTTGAGGGAAAATATATTTGTGTCAGTTCTGTTTATTTCTCACTTAGTTGATAGACACCAAATATTGAGAACGATTGCATCAACCTGTCAGTTGTCAGAAGTACAGTGGTATGCAGTTTATTAAGTTTGACTTTGACTAAAGTCGTTATTTGATAGTTTGAAGGAGTTTCATTTTGTCCTCCTTACACATTGGTAACAGGATGAATATGTTATTTTAAAGAATATACTCTTATTTCAGTTTTCTCGTACACTAATGGACATAGGATTGGATTGAAGAATGTTGGTTTAAAGCATACAATTAACATACAATTGACGTTTTTGTTAATATAGTTTCAAAGTGACTGCTTCAATATTCGTATCATGAAAATAAATATAAATTAGCTAGATAAAATATGAGAGTAATTTAAAATAATCTGCATTTGAAAATGTAAATGCCGACTTTTAAAAAAAAAAGAAGTATGACCAATCAGACTGACACTGTTACTCAGTCCCTGCACCAGTATCACATAGTTTGAGTCAACGACAGTTATATGTAGATCGAACATTCGCTGATCAATATATATTATACAGTGTTCGGTAGCTTGAAGAAACCAACTGACAACTAAAGTAGTTCTAAAAATGGAACTTTGATTTGAAAGAAGACCAATTAGGAAGATTGCTTCCATCTCTCAGCTTCTCCGCCGATCAAAACCCTTCACACACATTGCCTCATTTTATATTTTGATTAACAAACAGCGAACAAATGCTTGCCTATGAATGTTGTTCTATTTGTGTCTGTAGAATTTGTATACCCTTTTGGGGAATCATTTGTTCATTATCCAGCCATTGAAGTTTTACTTCTCATTGCAGGCTGACAGTATTACTCTCTCATTGCAGGCTTACTCTACGCCTGCGCTGTTTGATGCATTTGGGCAAATTCCCCATGGACGTTCAGCGATGCAAGATACAGATTGAGAGCTGTATGTGTGCTCATAGATATTCTAACCTGTTAAGATATGCAAAGAGATGTTAATTCTCAAAGTGAATTGTAATAAAAACAATTTGAATAAGAAGAATTGAAAAGTGATAAGTGAACCATTTCTTTAGCATACTAATTACTTCAACAAAGATAAGAATCTCGTTACCTTTGTTTTCATTATACGTTAATCATAAATACGTTTAAATCAATATATTATATGAATTTAGTTTGTGTACAAAATCAATTTAAACTGAAATGCTTCTCAGTTGATTCCCCAACATACTTATATCTAGTTCTGTAAAAGCCATATGGTCAAAACATGTTGACGGGCTTCCATTTTCAACGCATCGTTCTTGAGTTAAGTTTTATAGATTCGTCACAGATAAATGGATCTTACACTGACTCGCTATCATAAAATATCCCAATTTCAAATACAATTAATATTATGTCAATAGATATACCACTGGGGGTGCATCTTTGACCAAATTGTTTTCGTGCAATCGTTTCCGTGAAAGACCTTGTGCTACACATCTCATTTAAATCCGAACATAACACTTATAACTCGCCATGTTCTTGATCTGAGTACTGTTCCTTAGAGGTGAATTATACACTCCAGCCAATTAGGAACGTTGCTAGGAAGTTGTCATGACGATTTGATATCTAAGAAAAATATTGAGATTCACTTTAAATATCACAGTCATGGTTACAGTACTCAGATCAAGACGACAGCAAGTACGAGTGATACGTTCTATTTGATTTTAATGAGATTGTCGTGTTACAGTTAACCGACTCACAACAAACATAGTACAATCATTCAATTGAAAAAGAGGAACTAAGTCATAGTCACCAACCCACCAAACACATTCTACTATACAGTAGTCCATACAAGTGATGCACATGCTTTATATATAAGAACACCTAGTCCTTCATTTACCTAAAACAGGACGGATAAAACTGAGCGATTAAATTAAGGCTAAACCAAATATGTTACACTTCCCATAGTTTATTCAATATAACCACCTAAAGTGCTTGTAGCAATGAACTGGTGTAATATCCCTGTGTTTCCTCCAGATGGGTTCACAATAGAAGACCTGGTTCTACAGTGGTCCAACACACGTCAGACGGTTGACGTGCTGCCGGAAGCATATTTACCCGACTTCCAGTTCGTCAGTGTCAACACCACTTCCTGTACGACCGGATATGCAACAGGTTAGAGCAGATTGTCTGGTATTTCTGTTTGAATGCTGAAATGTAAACACCAATCTCAATTATTGCACTGTCGGTGCGGCTTCTCCATTACAGAAGAGAGTATAAACCATGTCAAGTTAGATTTCAAAAGACGTTGTAGTCCCCATACACTGACAGCGACTTACAGCTTAGAGTACTTAACTTACTTCTACTGTCGCACCTCAAACACTTGTTCTCCTCGTGTTCTGCTCATAAGAGGTTATCAGACGAAGAAAGATATAAGTAACAAACGTCTCTATGTCTTATATTACTACTAATATATCAAGGCAATATTCAAAACAGTAGCTGACTGTGTTGCTGATTAGTTGTCATTTAGATTGCCAAGCAACTTTCATTATGGGCACACAGTCCACAGAGTAACTTTAACTATCTTGTCGATATTGTAGGACCATTGGTCTGCTTCAAACAGTAACTGATCTTTGCTTGTGGTGTTGTTAGGTCCTAGATGTGCTTAAATACATATGGCCTCTTGATAAAGGTATACGCCAATGTCTAAATTTCACAAATAATCCTACAATGTCAATTTAAACAAAAACGTCTGTCACAAAACCGAAGTACTTCTTCTACACTACATTAAATATATGTACATATTGAATCATGGGTAAATACCATCTGAACCGTGTTTACTTCATACATGATTTATAAAGACATAGTCACGCCGTCATGAGTTGCAAGTGGTTTATTGCTGCTTGGTATTTCCCTTAGCTTCCCAGTGCTAGCAATTAGTTCCACATTAGCTCCTCTTATCCATTCATCTCACGTAACTTCCTTTGATAATTCATGTGTTCTATACTTTCTTGATTTACTATTTTGATGAACATTCATATTGTAAATCAAATCTCCATTTAGTACTAATTGTTAATAAGGGGTTTATATGGTAGAAAGCAAAACGAGTCGTGAAACATTAAGCTTTAAACCACTTTATACTATTTCTAGCATGTTATTATTCAACAATGTTTAAGTGACGTCACGAAGCAATTATACATGGCGTCAAAGACAACATCTTGTCATGGAGTCATTACAAGTGGCCTTCATCGAGGATTTCTAATTCACTTCAATTTGTTTCACAAAGTTTGCATTTATTTGTATGTAAATGTTGTTAAAACCAGTTAAAATTTACAACTGAAATAGAAATAGAGTAGCTTCAACAAGGAGACTTTGTTTCTTAATTAGATGAAGAGGGGTACATGTATATGTATAAACGAGTATATTTGATTAACAACAGCAAGCATAATTGTTGAGGGAATGTTTATAAAAGCAAAATTACCAATGTGGAAATTGTTCACATGTAAAAAGTATCTATTGAATGTTATCTGTTCAAATCAACTGTTCCAATGTCATCGTGTGTCAACAGGGGCTGGATTATTGACGCTTGGTTACACATTAGTGTTATGACATCATGTCAAATATTCTAGTGTTACGACTACATTGCAATATGTCACCTTATGTTGTGTGAATAGTGGATAGTACGCTTAACGGGAGGAACAGGACATGTTTTCCTGGTGTCCGCATCACTGCTCAGCTGCTCATTCATATTCCATTACCTTTTATTCCAATTTTCGAAGATAATATACATTTGACATTACTTTACTCTCTGTATTGTGTTACAGGAGCTTTCCCATGCCTGTCAGCTGTTCTGACATTGAAGCGAGAGATTGGCTTCTACATGATACAGACATACATTCCCACAATGCTCATCGTCATGCTCTCCTGGGCCTCGTTCTGGATCGACCATGAAGCAGTTCCGGCAAGGATTTCAGTTGGACTCCTTACAGTGTTAACAATTACTACACAGAGTTCGGGAGCTTTGTCACAGCTGCCTAAAGTGCCGTATATCAAGTCTATAGACGTGTGGATGTCGACTTGTCTTGTGTTTGTCTTCGCTTCTTATATGGAATACGCCATTGCAGCTGTTCTAACCAGGCGATACAGGAAATCCTTGATTTTAAGAAATCGTCAGCCAGTAAGTTGCATGTTGATTGGATATTTTTTTAAAATAAGAAAATCAGAAAATAAGAGATCAAGAGAAAATGAGATCTGATGAGGTCACAGATACTGATAACAATACATGCTGGTCACGACATGTTAGCTGCCAAACTGTGGTGTGAAAGATCCGATTTCAATTTTTAACTTTAAGAAACAACATCAGGTTGTTTAACTCATTTGCAGCGTGGGAACATTATATTTGTACATAACAACTCTCTATCTGTACCAAATGAAGTTACTAAACTCATCACCTCAGTTGATTTGATCATATTTATGATTTTTAATTGCAAATATCTCAGGTTTTCGAAATGACAAATAAAACTGAAAAGTACAGGTGTTTAGTCAGCAGTCAAAGAATACTTCTACATGTGTATTTAATTTTTAAATGATGATACACAATTGTCCATTGACATAGAAGACATATTCTATGTGAAAATTGATAAATTTGCCTTATTCTGCACACATTAACAAAATTTTAAAAATGGTAGGGATCATGTTGGTGGAAATTTCATTTCTTACACCTGTCTTCATTAAACAAAGAAATTTTAACTAAAATGTAATCACAGTCACCAATAATTCATCCAAACTACTGCAGATATGTATTATTTTATCTTGTTACAGTCAAGTGCATCTAATTTGTTTTAGATACAGCATTTATCAAAATCAACTGAGGTGATAAGTTTCTTTTGCCGATCAGTTTAGGTTAAACAACGCGAGTTGTTACTGCAAGTCGTGCCATACAGACCATACATTTAACACTGACACTAGTCCCGCTCCATGATTGTGTAAAATTAGGAGCCTTTAATACAGTCTGGATCTCTGGATCTCAGCAAGTCTAGATAAACTGAATACATATATATGTCACTGAAAGTATTAAAAATATATAATCAAAAGGATTAAGGTGAAGTAATTATAAATATTCCATAGTCTTAATTTTAGTTTACTCTGACACCGGTTTATGTCTTTTGAGCAAAGTGAAAAACAATATTTAAATATTCATTCAACAATTTTCTCCCTATAAAACGGCTATAAAGCTCTGTGTTCTCGTTTCAAGTTTGATATGAACCATACACAGATCATATTTCTAAATAGTAGGTTGAAATGAAAAGAGTAACGACTTTAACCAGCTACTATCTCTGCTGACATAGCAACAGCTTTTTGTCTGTCGTCACATAGTCATAACATGTGCTGTCGCTTCCATCATTTCAACAAATAAACTATTCAAATGACACTAATATCAACAACACAGTTAAGATAAAGGTTACAGAGTATCTATAATGGCTTACTGCTATGAAAGTTGACCGTTATACTGCGTCGATTTATATCAGAATGAGGATGAAAGCAAAACCTTTAAAGACGACATTTAGTCAATGAAATCGAACTTTAGATAAATATCATGTCCTGTGAGCCAAATAAAAGCCAATTTGAATGGGTGAGTTCATTAGCCAACCACGAGGCTTCCAACAAAAACATTTGGTACGAGCTCGAGAAACTATGTGCAAGAAACGGCCGATCACCAACCTTTCGTCTGTTTCCATCACATTTGGAATACGAACAAATGATTCAAAATGCATTCAAAATGGCGACTTTCCACAATGTATAATGCTATTGGTCCATGAATGATTAGATATTGTCTGATAAACTAGCATCAGAACATAAACTCATACATATCGTCGTCAGACCGTGAGCAGAGGAAACCGAGAGTTTATTGTTTGGAACATGTTTTTATCCAGACTATTAAAGGATTAAAAAAATTCCATAATTGTTAATTTCCCCAAGTATTTCATATTGGATGTAGATTTCTCAAATCTTAAATGTTTCAGGTTATGAGGCAAATATCTCGACCTCCACTACAAGAAAGAACACCGGATGTGAAAGAAAATGGCGTCAGTAACGGCCATGTTGTTGAAAATACGGGCAACCACTGTGAAACCCCGGACATTCTGGACATGAAATTACCCTTGTTTTGTAGCCAGGACTATGGACGAAAGTTGGAAAAAATATCTCGAGTTCTCTTTCCTTTGTCATTTATCATCTTCAACATCGTTTACTGGAGCACGTACCTTCTGATGTCATGAATCTTACTTTATTTACATCATCGAATTATAAATCATTATATTTTTATACAACTTGTCGCCAAAATGTTTTTCATCGAATAAAATAATCATTGTCTTTCTTCAATGTATTTCCTTGCTTTGGTTTAAATTATTTGTAATACCGGATTTTTTAAAACACGATGGTTCAAACCAAGCTTTAATTTTATTTCTGGTTTGTTCAGCTTAAAATCAGTAATGTCAAATTTACTTGTTGACCTTATTATCTCAATGACACCCTGAATTAAGACTTTTTTAATTGTTTGTAATATTGGATGATTTAAAGATATGATTATCGTTTAAACACAATTGTTCAAACTAAGCTGATTGTTATTTCTCGTGCATTCAGCTTAAACTCAGTCATGTCAATGTAACTTTTTAACTTTACTTCAATTATCTCAAAGACAGTCCAGATTGAACACCTTTTTGGTTGATCAACAGCGGCGAGATGGCGATTTCTCATGATATAAAGTCAAACGTTATGGAGATAGGTTGATGGCTAAGATGTTACTTTATTAATTTCTTTTTAGAAAGATATTTATAATAGCAAACCGCATTTTACCATCTGAAAAATATAATGATTAATACCTACAAACAAATGTCAACAATTTAAGAAGCCATTTCAAACAAGTTTTGACAAAATATTGGATATCCTATAATTTATTACACTTTAATAGTTACTTTATTTATTACGGCTATCGGTTTTCATTTTCTTACAACAAAGTTTAATCCCAGATTTTCGATCCTAACCTCTGTGACCTGTCAGTCACTAATCCGACAATTCCTACACTAAGGGCACAAACATGTTGTTATCGGGGCCTTACTTTGCAATCTAAACATTACAAATCCCTCCGATGTGATGATGATTATTCTTCTTGTACTGGTTATAGACACGTGTAATGCGGAAGTCAAACCTTTGGTGATTATTGAGGACAGTCTTCTCAACTGTAAGGTTATACATAAGGAAGGCAATGTGGCTAGATGTCAACTTCTTTACTGTGACTAACATGGTGTTTCGGTGTGTTAAGAGAAGGTCACGGAGACTTTAAACAACTACACTATAGTCTTAAACGTCAGACACAATGATTTATTTAATTGTTTAAGCATCAGTAATTTCTTTATTATATGATTGCAGATGAAATACATGGATCTATCAATGAAAATAAACCGTGTTATCAGCCACTGGTGAAAATAACAATTGAACGTGTTATCAGTCACTAGTGATTGACATAACAATGACCTGACGTCATAAAACAATGATCCGACGTCATGACACGTTCTTGACGTCACATTGTTGCTGAGGCGACAGACTCATTCTGGAACCGACATAACGTAAATGCAAGTCGATTTTAGTGAATATGCAAGGATTTGGTCATATAATAAATAGAAAAAGTTTCTTTTCTTGTCAAATACCATGTTAATCTCATCTCGTGAGGTAGAAACTTTAAATAGTATCACTCGTGGCTGCGCCACTTGTGATAATATAAACTGTCTACCTCACTCGATGAGATAAACATGGTATTTGTCAAGAAAAGCCAAATATTCTCTATGTAAGTATTCTCCTTCATCACTGTGTATCACTTACGAGGTGTTAGTACTATCATTAAAGTCGCATTCACAGTAATAAAGACGTTTGACTATCCAGAGAACCGTGATCTACCAACTACAAGTAGCTATGGAGTGCTGAGGTCAGGGTATCTGTCTACAATGAGTATACAGTCGTTCTGTGAATGTAGATCAACAGTAATTGGTCAGTCAGTCACGTATATCAACAATTCTTTGCCGTTAGCGTGTTGTACGTACATGGATGTCTGAATGCATTGCTACATGATATTTTCATAACTTAACTTAACGACCCATACCAGTTTACCTACCAGTGACTGATCACTTTGCTGAATTGGACCAGGGAACAAGGCAACAAACTTTGGTTACACTTCAAGTGATGCTTGTAGCTTACTTATATACTTTACTTAACGAGGTGAATTGCGTTCTCAACAACATGCATATCAACGTCATTGTCATTTTGATCAGTTAATGTAGATACCATGCGTTACATACAACAAGGATAAGGGTACATATTATGTTACATTTCTTACTGTTTATACATGTGTTAAATCCAGAACTTGGATTCAATAGTTCAATTATTAATGGAAAGTCAATATATCCTTTCCAAACACCATCTATACAATGGTGGCTAAAGAGAGAGATATTACATCTCCCCAGCTGACCAATTTGGAACTTTTAGAGTACTGGTCAATACATAAATGGTTATATATTTGTTCCATCTTTAATGGTATCGAACATAATGCCATTCATTCCTTGGTTGACCACAGTGTCCGGCTAATAATTATTTTGACCACAGCAAAATTGATTTCTCCAGGATGAGAATTACCGACATATTGTATTGTCTGGTCTTATCCTCCACTTACCAGATGCTTTCTATTGGTCCAATCTCATTAGCATGTCAACTCTCATTTCCTCTCCATGTTCGTTAGTAGTAGCATCAGCTGAATTGAGTCAAAGTCACATTTAGCCAAAATGACGTTCTATTGTAACATTTAATAGTAATATTTATCGCATAAAATGAATATACTATTCAAAGTCTGCATTGCGTATTATTAGTAGATACTTAGAACATATTAATATTGATATTCATTTGACACGAACCTTTGTGGAATATGTGAAAGATCTGATAACATAATAAGTTTTATATCATAACCCCTCATATCAAGATGACTATTAATATTAAGTCCTATTACTTCTTTGCATGTTCATATATTTTGACACTGATAAATATAAACATAAAAACAATACTGAACACTTAAAGCATTTTTAGCATTTGATTGGCTTGAACTTTGAATCATATTATATCAAAATTTTGTCAACTGTCTCGACTGATATGTTAAAACTTGTATAGCGTATTACTACAAGCTTTTAAATGCATTAAAACGAGTTAATATTAGTTAAATGGAGTGTGCAAGCAATGCCAACTAAGATTTGTTTCCAAACGAAGCAGCAAATAAGACGAAAATAAGTTTGTAATTAATAGACTCATAAACAGCTGATTTAACTGTACATGAAATTTGTACATCGTGATACTGATGGGGTACATACGATAAAACCTAACGACCGTTAGCCAATCAACAATGAGTATTTTACTGTTGGCAAAGATAATGCGTGATATACATCTTGTTTTTAAATAAAACCCCTTCAACTTACTTATATTTAATTATTGTTTTAGATAAACGTCAAATAACAAATTGCATTTCCCAAGAAGAAGTACAAGGAAAAGGAACCATGACAATATTCAATAAACATCAGCAAAAAGAATGAGAAACTTCTTCATAAAGTTGGATAATTGTGTAATAGATTACAAAACTTTCAAAGGCAATTTACTTCTTTGTGTTAACAATAACCAGTGAATCTCTTTTGAGATATAGTTTCAAAGACTCGCAACATTGTAATTGATGGATGAGGAATCCGTAGGGAATATGAACTATGGGAGGACAATCTGTGGTTAGATGTGGTAGAACAAAGATAATAGAACAGAGTCACCGATATCTTAATTGCTTATATATAGAAACTAGAAAGATATACAAATGTATATTCGGTAAAGTATTATGAATCTTTATTAATAGTGAAATATATTAATTAACTACAGGGGCTTTAATAACTTACTTTGGCAAAATTATATTATTTCGCTGCTAATAAAATTTGTGGCTATTGGTATTTTTGGAAACTTGAACAATATCACCCCTCACATAAATATGGATATAATTGAGGATATCTGTCAATTGTATAATCTTAATGTCATTGTATAAAGATGCAACATACATTGTGTTACATATTTAGAAACAACACAGCCCCTTTGAACAAATAAAGAAATGTCATGCCCTCTTCCAATCCGACATTGCCCACATCGACTGTTGCTACTGATTTCGCTCTGGAGATTCCATTAGAGAGATAATTGAAACTCTCCTGCGTGTTTCCCCGTTATCAGATCTAAATCTACAATAATGTAAAAGTACATCACAGACCAGAGACCCCAGCCAAACTACCATAGACTTCACTGGTTGTCACAGCAGCGTCTTCAGGATGTCAATTATGGAGCTAATGCTATTTTTTTTAGGGAGGATGCAACTTACAGAACAGATCAGTGGTCATCGGAAATTTCACCACTGTGATATCATTCACTGTAGAATTAGTAATATGGAGCTGATGTTCATTCTCAGAGGGATACGACATACAGGATATATACGTGGCTGACTTCACCACTGAGACAGGATTCACTTCAGGATCTAATGTTGCTGATGTGTGACATGGGCGGCAGGATTAGTCATATTCTTTGATATTGAACTGGAAATCAGAACAATAAATCATTTTGGGCGACTTTCATGTTTTTTCAACTTGTACACATTTTAATGTTATTTCCTCCTATTTTGTAGTAACATTTATCTGACAAATGAAATACAAATTTATTGTCAATATTTGCTAAAGCTGTTCTCTGACAGACAGACAGGTGAACAACAATATGACCCGGAACCTCCGATTCGAGGGCATTAAAACGCCACTATTATCACTCATTGTATCGCCATCCTTATCCAAGGATAGTAATAATTCATAAACTATTGAAGTTTATTGCAGAATCTGTTAGTATACCTCTTTGTTTATTATTCAATAAATCCCTATCTGCAGGTGTATATCCTGATAGATGGAAGGAAGCACATGTGATGCCTCTTTATAAGAAAGGGGATAAATCTAGCTGTAGTAATTACCGACCAATTTCTTTAATAAGTTGTTTGGGGAAAATATTTGAAAGAACAGTCTTAAAGTATGTATCTAACTATTTTCTGGACAATCGGTTGTTATTCAAATATCAATCAGGTTTCCAAGTTGGACATTCTACCACTCATCAATTAAAAGAGCTATATAACAATATTTGCTATGCGTTAGATAGACGAGAGGATTACTGTATGGTATTTTGCGATGTGTCTAAAGCATTCGACAGAGTGTGGCACAGTGGTTTGATTCACAAATTAGGATGTTACGGTATAGGTGAGGGATTACTGAAATGGATACGATGTTATCTAAGCGGGAGAAGACAACATGTCTTTCTAAATGTATCATTATCCAATTCAAAAACATTATCCGCTGGTGTACCCTAGGGGTCAGTTCTTGGTCCGTTCTTGTTTATTGTTTTTGTAAACGATATTGCAAATGAACTAGATTGTGCTGCACAATTATTCGCTGACGATACATCAATGGGATTTTCCTCAATGAATCACGAGCTTATGCAAGATACGCTTAACAGAAATCTCAAAAGAATATCATGCTGGCTTGTTACCTGCAATCCAAGCAAAACAGAGGCAATTATGTTTAGTCTTAAGAATAAATGTGAAATTCTTAACTTGGAATTTGAAGATCAGTCTGTACGTTTTGAAAAATCACATAAACATCTTGGAATTATATTCTCATCTGATTGTAAATGGAACAACCATATTAATAGCATTGTGAAGACAACTTCCTCGATGATCTCATCTATGAGAAAAGTAAAGTTTATGTTAAACAGGGATACCCTCAATAAGATTTACATAATTTTTATAAGACCACATCTTGAATACGCCTGTGAACTATGGGATGGTTGTTCCGAATAGTTACGGGATTACCTAAGTATGCTACGAGAGAATCTCTTATCTATGAAACAGGATGGCAGTCTCTAAAAGAGAGAAGAATATATCGTAAACTATCGCTATTTTATAAGATATATAACAATAATGCTCCATCATATATTTGTGACCTTATGCCACAACATGTTAATACTAGGACAAATTATAATCTTAGAAACGTTCGAGATCTTTCTATGTCGTATTGTCGCACTAACCTTTTCAGCCAATCATTTTTCCCATCTTGCTCGCAACTGTGGAATAACCTCACATTGTACATTAGGGAAGCTGATTCTATTACTCGTTTTAAGACATATATATCTCCAAGAAAATTTAAAGCACCAGCTTATTTCTCAATTGGTTAAAAAAAACTGAACATTATTCATTTACACAGTTACGATATTCCAGTAGCAAATTAGATTATGATTTGTATAGAATAGGTCTCTCAGACCACCCTGAATGCAATTGCAAATCTGATTGTGAAAATTGTCATCATTATTTTATTGAATGTATTATGTATTATAATATAAGACATCAAATGTTTCGAAACATTAGATTAACAGAGCACAGATAAATTTAGATTTGTTGTTGAATGGCTGTCCAGATCTTTCATATAATGATAACGTACACATTTTTAAAGAAGTACATAAGTTTATATCTCTTACTTAAATAAATAAATAACCTGCCATATACCCAGTATTATACATTATGTATCTTTTGCTTTTGCTTTACTTTTCTATACCTTGTCCATTTGTAAATATACCCATCGTCTATATGTATATATGTATGTATATTACTGTACATATTGTATTCAACGTTTCAATATATTATGTCAACAATGTAAATAGGAGAGGGTTTCATTAAGTTGGCATAACTTGTACCCAATCCTTTCTCATGAATAAATATGTTTAAATCAATAATTCAACACTGTACAGGTGATGATGTTACTGATCCCATGTAGTGACTGATCACACCCGATACGAGGATTTCCAAAATGAAGAATTGAGAACTTATTCTGTGTAGACTACGTTTCGACACAGATACTTATGTCGTCGACGTGATGATCAAGGATCACCATTGATTAACACATTAATGAAGACATATGATACAATGTTCTCGTCCATCATCAATGCTTCAGTCAATGCTCGTTATTAACCCTCCTGATAGCAGTTAGAAGCTTATAGCAAGTCTGGACTCTTTGTGTTTCTCTCTATATAATTGCATTTAGGTTGTAATGAGACAAATATAAAAAATAAAGTAATTATATCGGGACTTATATCACCAGGCTTTGACATTAAGTTGAGTTTTTGTATTATAATCATTACAGTCCACACGTGTTTGGTAATTGTAATATGCCTTACACAAAGTATCGATTCAAATGGCATCAAATAAAATTGATAACAATTGTTTACAATACAAATTTCCCTGCCTCTGTGATCCGTTACCGGTGTTTCTTTGATAGTGTTCATCACTACATGTAACGTGTGTCACGAAATACAGATTAATATTAAATAATGGAATTGACGTATTGTATTGTACTGTTCTTACCTATGAGAGTTTGTATGTTGCATTTTATGAAGATACAAATGTAAATGATAGGAAATAGTTCTGTTTTATTATTATTACTTTTTGGTCATACTATAGGTTTTGTTCTGGTTTCTTAATAATGCCACCTTATTTAATTATCGATTCCGTAAATCATGACCATCACGCTATCTCTCTATGCGACAGCAGGATAACGTACATCAAAATATGGTCATGTGCTTACGTAAGTGGGATTAATGTTGTGATATCCATAATTTAACCTCACAGTTGTATTGTCAACTTGTCAAAAGTGGTTTGAAGGTAAAAAAGCATGTTTACCATTTTGAATTTTTTTAAATGAGACAATGTTAGATATTACACTTGTCACCGTCATGGTGAGATCTCAATTTCACACTTATAATAGTTCGTTACCTGCCATATAAATCATGTATGGAGCATTCACTCAAGATGATTGACAAAGCCTCCAACACTTCAATGTATCAAGTGGACCGTTCATTTCTGATGATTTCAAGTTGAGACATCTCTCTATAAAAACTCAATTAACAAAGGTTACAAATATACATTAAACATGTTATCTTAAAAGTTTGTATTCATGAAAATGCTGATTGAAGAGAAAAGATTCCCTGAATGCAGTGAATGGAGAATACTATGGAATATTTAACACTTAGAACGTTCCCCGTCACAACCAACTTGGACAACCTATACCAGTAAATAATACATGTGTCCTTGCATTTTAAAGGCACTTTAGCGCTTGTCTTGCATAATTTCTTTTCTATTTATTTATTGCTATTTATTATCAAAGTTTATACACTATATTATTATGTAAGCTGTATCGATAGAAAACGGTATTCGTATTGAAAGAAAATGGTGCAACCTAAAAAGCAACAGTGGTTTGAAACCCTCAGTGTGAGAGGTAGATTTGTAGGTCTCATGCATATTTTAGAGTTCAGGCAGCAAGGTGATGGACAATTCTATCATGGTATCGTATTTAAAACTCTACTCTACTACTGAGTGTTCAGGTAGTGCTACGTTAGTCAAACGCCTTCGAGCGGCCATTCTAATGTGAACACCTTAAAATATATGGCTGCTCGAACGGAAATGGATTTGCATGGCTTAACCGAACCATAAACATTCGTTTTAGAACTCGTTTTATCGATTCAGGGGTATAATTTAGCCATTTGGTAACACTTATTTACCTTTTCGTGACATCGCTTTATTTCAGTAAGAACAACGTGCTGCAATGACTTTAATATGATGTGTTGCTTATTCTATTATTGTATGTCTGACTGGTTAACTTGAATACTCACTTTGATCTATAAACAGAGAGTGGTCATAATAAAGTACTCATTAGATAACAGAAAATTACTAGCTCAAGACTATATCGTGTGATCAAAATCGAAAATACGATATGTCTTATTCTTTTAAGAAACCAACCTGTGCATTTCTTTTTCTGAATAGTATATTTCCCAAAGCGGCTATGACGTCGAGATTTTTGTCAGCCCATAGGGTCATTCCAAGTTATGCAGCGATTGTCGTACTTAATAATAAAAAATGATGATAATAATAATAATAGACAATTTGTAAGGCGCATGTTGTAAGTCACTGAAGATAGGCGAATTCATATCAGTTTTGGTTTTAATTTAAATCCTTCTTCATCGTGACAACATTTTGAAAAGTTTAAAACCTTACCATACAGTTACGACTGTAGAAGTGTAATGCAAATGTATTTTACGTAGTGACATCTGTCTATTTCTTAAAACACTGTCAATGGGTGCATATAAATACATAATCCAACTTGAGAAGACTAACTAAGGAACTTCACTCAATGTTTACCGCTCATCAGATGTGAGTAATTGTCAATTCTCTTATTAATCGTGCACTAATGTGGTCACGTAAATTCGACTGTGAAATATAGTTATAGGTGAAGACCTTGATATTGATACAAAATGTAGTTCCACGAGATAATTGGTAAAGGCACTTACGCTGTGAATGCATGTGATCCTGTTAGATTATAGAATGACAAGATATGTGCATGCCTGCTATACCATGCGGTTCAATGCGTAACTACACTAAAATTGTTTGCACTTTTCGCAATACCTAAATCAACTAAAGTTGATACAGTTAATAACATAATCTTCTATATGTTCTTTGATACCATATATGAAACACTTAAACACTTTTCAAAGTTAGAAGCGCTTTGAAAAAGGTTACATGAAGAATGACATGTTTTTTATGTGTTTACAAATTCTTTATTTCAGGTAATTTTGCGTACAAACTAACCTGTAAAAAAATCAATTGCACCGAGTCTGGTCATATTGAATAATATGTTTATGTCTTATTCCAGTAACAATCAATCCATGTATTGTTGTTTATTTGATCTACCCAGATTTTGAAATATCAATAATTCATAATGTTCAAAAGCATATTTTCCTTTGAATGATGAGGGTCGTTAATTAATTACCAGATGGAATCGATGTTTAGGTATATTGATTAACACTTGATGACATCAGGTAAAGTAAAAGCAGACATACTCACCTTGCTGTTCATATATCAATACTTGTACTGATGAAGGTACAGTTGTGTAATCCTTGTATTAATTTCTCTTTTTTGATCAAAGGACTTTTTTTTTATGAAGATGTTTATTTTTGCCACACGTGAACGTTTTGAAGTCTTTGAAAGCTTCAACGGTTGTATTGGGAGAGGCATCCATACATTGTATACATCATTCAGCTTGTGCCGCGCCCGTTCATTCGCATAATATTCGTTTATAACACATTGTGTTATCATAAAAAAATATATATATATAAAAGTTGACATCAATTGGTGATTTTCATAGCTGGATACCTGTATAGCTTTGACTTACATTATTGTTTCCAAAAACAGAATGATTTGTATTTATGATTTAATTAAATTAAAACGGACAAAAAGTCAGTTCATGTCCTTCTGTCATGAATACACTGTATTTGTCAAATGTATTTGTAATGCGAACACTATAATTTTGAACAAATAATTCTGCATATGCTAACATACTATTTATTACTTGAATCTTAAGTAAGGTGGGCTTGGTATTTGTCAGTAGCAACTACCAAACAACTTACCACATTACCACGACATGTACATGTATGCAGTGACTACGTTCAATCTGACACAGGTGCGTGCCTTTATCCTAACCTTACCAGTGTACATGTTGTACGTGATGACCTTCGCTTCATACTGTATATACTGAGGTCACTTGAACTATTCATAGACAGAGGCATGCACTATGCATAGTTTTATGTGATCTTTTCTCTGGTCTGTTTTGGTTACGTTCATCATAATGTTTGTTTAATGTGCATGGTTCCAGATTTCTGTTAAACTCGTATCTGTGAAAGTCGAGAATCACACGTGTATAAGAAGTTAATGATTTGTTCTCCTCATGGAGTATAAACACAAAAAAAGCTTATAACGAAATGATAAAGATGTTATACATAAAGTAAATATTACGTACACTTTACAGTACTGTATATGTGTATAGCTTGTTTATGCATGCATGCATGGTAGATTACGACTGTACGAAAATCAACGTCCTGTGCAGACACCATCAAGTTATTTATGTTTTGTTTACAATATCAACCAAATACGAATAACTGGGTCAATGTATAATACATATGGGTATTGTGATAATGTTATGATGGCTTCTACGAGAGTGATTGAATTAGTGCTCGAGCAAGGAAACCATGCAACTAAGTAAGATCTCTCTTTTAATGTCACACGTAGTTTCATGTTCTTCGTGTACTATGAAACTCACAATCATTTGAAGAAAGTATGTCGATATGATAGGCCATATCGACATAGGAGCACTGTTTTTGTGCAGATTGGACGATATCGAGGCAAGACAGTGATTACATATTCTGTATGACTGACACACTAAAGAAAGATGCTCCTTTATCTGCCACTTTCAAGGTTGTTACCAAAATTCAAGAGTGAACCATCGAATCTAATTAACAACGCATGCGTTTGCAAAAAAGAGTCATGATCTGATAATGAGTGACTAAACGTTTTATCACTGGCGCAGTTGGTATTTGCCAGGAAAGGGTTGATTTCATTATGACTGAAACTGAGAGGAGGTTCTGAAGGTTAAGGTTCGATGAGTGTTAACACCTGATCAAGAGACACCAAGCCAGCAATCTATAAATGCAGGTTTCACATCTTCAACCCGCTGCTCTATAAACTATCATCCTTGTGATGTATTATGCTTATTTTGTTTCAAAACTATCAAAAACGTCCAATGCTATATGATATTATTATGAAAAGGGAATCATAACATTATGGCAGTTACCAAACAAAAGAGGATTTGGCAGTTTCCACTTTAAATGATTGGTTTGGAATATATGAAAATACAAGATGTCTAACTGATTATTGTTTATGGCAGAGTGACGTGTGACGAGAACGACACCTCGGTACGCCGGCTGCTGACGTCACTGCTGGATGAACGAGTCTACGATCCGACCATCAGACCCACAGTGGCACCGGGTAGATAACTCTTCACTCTGTGTTCTTTGCATACCACGTACACATTTCATCTATCATATTTGCAACGTGAAGAAATAAAGTGCTGGTCCATCCATCCATTAACGTTTCACGTTTTCGACTTCTTCTCCAGAACCAGTGATTCTAGAGAGCTGAAATGCGCAGACTCCTTGGCCAATGGGAATTCTAAATTGCAGATTTGGTGACCCTGTGACATCATATATGGATAACAGGGGTCATAACCTTGAAAATTATTTCCATCTTCTTCTCCAGTTCGAAAAGATCTAGAAAACTGAAACGTTGTATACATACTTCATAGCCAAAGGGGAATCTAAATCGTATAGTTTGTGGCCATATGGCCTATTTTTATCTTCTTCTACATTTCATTAAGTACTTGAAATGTGTTTGGAGTTTCATAGGTGCATCCGCTGTGTTTCATAAAATGTTATTAGGCTTTAATACGTTCCGACTCACCATATGTGCTGTTTACAGTGCAAAGAAAGTAACTCAGCTTGCATATTCATCCCCAATCGCCAAATATATCATAATTACTAGTTTCCAATTAAAATTGAGTAACATCATTATGCAAGTGCAGGAACCGAAACTGCACGTCCCATTTATATGCACATTAGTTATATGACCCATTAAACATGATCAACCCAAATTCATCATTTTGTCTGTTATTAATAATATTCCAAAATTACGTCTGACTCATTGGCGCACGTCAATCGCGATGCATTGTCCAGATTTCGATCATAAATCAGTAATTTTACTTTCATGAGTCGACTATCATCAAAATGGTAGTTTTCGGTAACAGTCGGTACTTTTCGAAAAAGTAACACCATTTATAACATTTGGAATATGTGACCCCCAAGAACACAATGGATGTAGCTTTAAGCTGAAAATATGTAGAGTAATTTCTTCGACTTTAGAATCCATCCATATCTAGCCTTTGTGGGATTTGAAAATACGTAATTTGAATACAATCGACAACATAGTTCGCAACAATTATTTAATAACACATACAATATTTTATTTGATGCTATTGTTTTCATATCCATATGGTTAAACGGTATAATCTTTCATTAACACTCCACTCAGTCTACCAAGTAGGTTAAACAATAAATTTAATGGCATTTACATGTTTCGTGTCAACAAACTAACGAAATATGATGATTTCCTTTGTTTGAAGGACAAGATCTATGTCTTTGTCAATATTTAGCATTTTAAATTATTAGATTAGTGTGTAGACTGAGAGCAATGTAAACGAGAATAACCTGATGTTAATGATACG
Organism: Gibbula magus; assembly: GCA_936450465.1. Taxonomy (NCBI): domain Eukaryota; kingdom Metazoa; phylum Mollusca; class Gastropoda; order Trochida; family Trochidae; genus Gibbula; species Gibbula magus. The sequence goes on along the minus strand of OW388296.1, from coordinate 75,023,404 downwards.
TATTGATTAAACTTTCCCAGAGATCACTGACATTATCTGATCAACACGATCTACGTGTCTTTGTGGGTATTTGACTTTAGGTCTTGAGTATGAAATATAACATCAAACATCGAGTCAATATTCTAAGAAGCTGGGATCAGAAAAGAGAGGTCAAAATAGGCACTTATTTATATTAGAAATTCCTTGAACGCTAATTGATTAAAATGAAAAACGATTTCAAACACATTTTGTATTGTTATTGTAAATAGTAAACATTATTTATTCAGTGTTATAATGAGTAATATCTCGAGAAAATCTGATCTGCTGTCAGATAGACTGATTGCAATCTTTTATTGGTATTGAAAAGTAAGTTTAAAGCTCCCGTATCGGTTCTGAAGACGCTGGATTGTTTGACAGACTATGAAACCTCGTCATTGGGGCTGATCAGCTAGCTATCACCCCTTCGTTCACAGACCTTCTTGGTCACGAAACATGACCATCGTGGATTGTTTAGTTTTAATAGTCACTAAATGTAATTAACAAAATGAAATTTTCTCTGGCTAACTTATCTTAAACATTCCGATATTTAGTCTGTGAAATCCCTACATTTACTCTACATTAATAGAAACAATGTGTTAGTTAATGTGATCCTGTTCGACGTCATTGGTCCGGGTGTTAGGTTGATGAAGGCTCCATGAACAGACGGATATGAATGTAACTGTGAGGTTTACTGACAGTGATGCCACTGGTGATAGGTTTCGTCTCTCTTGTCTTTGGATCTTGTATAAATTATAAGATTGTCTGAAATCTCAAGGCTGAGCTTATGAAACTTAGGCTGAAACTTATTTGCCGTTGTCACATTATTTCATATTGGGAAAAGAACCAGTTTATATTGGCTATGGTGCTGTTGCTGTTGGTTCTGAAATATTTTATTGATATAAAAAGGTCAAACGGAGTAGGCACACCAATACAGCAAACTAAATGAAATGTTACTTATTGGCCTTTTCATGTGATTCATTTTACACATGTATTTGTTCTATTCATTACATTAGCAGTGACATTTTCTACCGTTTTTTTAAATAAAAAGAGGATAGTTTATGATTGTCCATGTTATATTATGCTTTGACACGAATGTTGAGTGACAAGAGTGACATGAGTACTGATTTGTTTGTAGACTTTTCATTACATTTGATATGTTCTGCAGGTACGCCCACACTCGTTAACGTGGATATGCTGATGACTGCACTAGGGCCCCTCAATGATTCCGACATGGTATGTAAACACTATCATCCACTTCAACGTGTGCTTCTCAGAAGGAATACCATGAAACTAGAACACTTTTTTTCTCCATCTCATGGTTGCTTCCAATAACTGGTATAAGACGCGTGTTATTAATGACAATGTCGGGATCCCCTTTATGATCTGGATTCTTCAATATCTAACTCATCAAATTCAAATTCAGAGTGTTTCAATTGTCTCATGGTAATTTTAAAACAATTGTTTTTGTCAATCAAAAGATTCATGTAGTGTTGACACAGGTTATCAGTTCAAGAGAAATAAAGTTCGTATATTACAGATATTCAACATTATGTGTGTGCCAAGCAATCCAGATACTTTACACACATAAGTCTTTCAAGGAGCTTCAGAAAACCGGTGATTTTAAAAAGACTTTATAAATTGTAACATATTGATTGTATCTGTAGTTGAGACAAGGACAAGTGTGTTAGTTAAAAATTAGTTAAGACAATGTACTCAGACAACTACTTTTGCATATTATCTACATCTAACATGGTAAATTGATACTAAGTATCAATTACAATACAATATACAACTCGACATCACTAGTATATGCCATCAAACAGCCCTACCCATTTCAGCTGACACGTTCCACCTCGTTATATGCCCCAGTGCATCCATGAATACTTGAGTACCTGTAATAGCATGGTGCTGGCATATTAATACGGAATCAAAGACTCGGTCAGGGTCATTACGCTAATGTGCCATATGACCGGGTCACATTCGACACATGATACACTTGAATACCTGAATGAGTGTTACTGTATCACTACACTTGACATTGAGATATTCAGGAACATCGTTTAGGAGTCTTGGGACATCGTTATGAACGAATTGAGCCTGATTAGTATGTCGTCAAGTATGCCTTACTTATTTATGAGAGCGTTTATGTAGATGGATTTGTTTAGAAACAATACATGTCTCTGTATATGAATTGTATAGTTCTGCATTTCTAATAGGAGGCATGGTTATACATGAATACAGATTGAGAATGCTGTATTGTGTACGAGAATGTTATGGAGTGTCATTATGAACCACTATAAAAACATATGTTAATTCTGTAACTTACATTACTCACTAATGCCGTACAAACACACACTTTAAAATGACACATATAACATTCAAAATGTTTAAGTTATTTTCAAATGATGGTATCGTAATGAAAATACTTTTATATAAATTATAAAATTACCTTTTCTTCAAATTAACGATGTTTCAGTATCTACAATATAATTGTTTCCTGTGTCAATTTTGTTAAAAAGAAACAATCGAAAAAAGTTTTATAGTTTCAGGAATATGTAGATTCCAAGGATGAAATGAAAGGTCAAGTTCGATATGATTTTAATAAGACTGTATTAATACTCTTTATTATACCAAATAGTCCATGTTTCATGTAAATCTTAAACACCTCCAGGACTTTTACACGACCCTGTTCCTGAGACAAGAGTGGATTGACCCGCGTCTCTCCTACGACGTCTTCAACAGGAGCGTGGTCATCAGTCACAAGCGTCTTCCTCAACTCTGGCTACCAGACACTTTCTTTCCCCAGGCGAAAGAGGAGAAAAGTCATGACCTTACAACACCCAATGTATTAATACGCCTGCAGCCCAACGGGACTATTTTGTACAGTGTCAGGTCAGTATTTGGTATATATCATAATTGATTCAATTTAATTCAAACATTGGATCTGCAGAAAACGTCAAAGTATATTGACCCAAAGAAACTAAACAAAATTAACTAACAAGACATTCTCAATAGTCCGTCGATAATTGTTAAAGTAATATTCATTAATTCATTAACAGAAGAGTTTTTTTAATAAATATAAAGAGTGTATATAAACCATGCAGGGTCTTACACTTAACAGTGTATAACAATCATGGACTAGTCAGATACGAGGTGATTCCTTGTGACATACAGGGAGCTAAATTATTCGAGAAAATATGAATGAATCACTGACAACACTTTACAGTATCCGCTCTTATTAACACGTATTAACACGTTGAACACGATTAAACCATTTAATAAGATAACTCTAAAAGGTCTTAATCTCTTGTTGAGTTATTTTAATATGTAAATGGACAATCCGTAAATAAGTAGGTAAGATTGACATTCACTTGTATATTCCTATGAAGATGATATATTCTGTGAAAGCGTACACTGCAATAAGGTTGCAAGTTAGGTTCGTAATATCATAGTGTTAAATTGTTCTGATAGTTCAGATAATCCATACTCCAGCCTTGTCCTTAAGGGTATACTCCCTGTGCGTCAGCAACCTTCGAGACTAAGTGCTTCACAATCAATCGCTTTTGCTCAGGGGATAATGTCCAAGTGTATAGTTGTGATTTTCATAACGTGTGTTAATGGATATAATAATAACCAGGAGCATGAACATGAGAACACGCTCTCAGCTCCAGTCTAACTGGGGGAAATGGAATCAAGATGTTATCACTAGGAAATATCCTGGGATCTAAGGTTATGTAATTTGTTACCTAGTTGATCTTTTAATGACTCTCACGAGGAACGCTGTTTGTTGTTGATTTCGTTAAGGAAACTTGGCGAGACAAAAAACTAAAAGCAAATTATCACCACGCTAAATGGTGTCTGAAAATGGGGATGTTTGAAGAGGTTCTCTTTGTGCTGTGTTTGCTTGAGGGAAAACATCTTTGTGTCAGTTCTGTTTATTTCTCACTTAGTTGATAGACACTTAAATATTGAGAACGACTGCATCAGCCAGTCAGTTGTCAGAAGTACAGTGGTATGCAGTTTATTAAGTTTGACTTTGAAAAAAGTCGTTATTTGATAGTTTGAAGGAGTTTCATTTTGTCCTCCTTACACATTGGTAACAGGATGAATATATGTTATTTTAAAGAATATACTCTTATTTCAGTTTTCTCGTACATTAATGGACATAGGATTGGATTGAAGAATGTTGGTTTAAAGCGTCGTTGCGAGATTTAAATTGTATTTGTAAATCTTCAAGACATTAAACGTGACTGCTTCAATATCCGTATCATGAAAATAAATATAAATTAGCTAGATAAAATATGAGAGTAATTTAAAATAATCTGCATTTGAAAATGTAAATGCCGACTTTTAAAAAAAAGGAAGTATGACCAATCAGACTGACACTGTGGACCTCATTCTCTGTACCAGTACCACATAGTTTGAGTCAACGACAGTTATACGTAGTGAGATGATCGAATATTCACTGATCAATATACATTATACAGTGTTCGGTAGCTTGAAGAAACCATCTGACAACTAAAGTAGTTCTAAAATTGGAACTTTGATTTGAAAGAAGACCAATTAGGAAGATTGCTTCCATCTCTCAGCTTCTCCGCCGATCAAAACCCTTCACACACATTGCCTCATTTTATATTTTGATTAACAAACAGCGAACAAATGCGTGCCTATGAATGTTGTACTATTTGTGTCTGTAGAATTTGTATACCCTTTTGGGGAATCATTTGTTCATTATCCAGCCATTGAAGTTTTACTTGGATTGCAGGCTGACAGTATTACTCTCTCATTGCAGGCTTACTCTACGCCTGCGCTGCTTGATGCATTTGGGCAAATTCCCCATGGACGTTCAGCGATGCAAGATACAGATTGAGAGCTGTATGCGTGCTCATAGATATTCTAACCTGTTAAGATATGCAAAGAGATGTTAATTCTCAAGTGAATTGTAATAAAAACAATTTGAATAATAAGAATTGAAAAGTGAAAAGTGAACCATTTCTTTAGCATACTAATTACTTCAACAAAGATAAGAATCTCGTTACCTTTGTTTTCATTATACGTTAATCATAAATACGTTTAAATCAATATATTATATGAATTTAGTTTGTGTACAAAATCAATTTAAACTGAAATTCTTCTCAGTTGATTCCCCAACATACTTATATCTAGTTCTGTGAAGCCATATCGTCAAAACATGTTGACGGGCTTCCATTTTCAACGCATCGTTCTTGAGTTAAGTTTTATAGATTTGTCACAGATAAATGGATCTTACACTGACTCGCTATCATAAACTATCCCAAATTCAAATACAATTAATATTATGTCAATAGATACACTGGCCCAAAAAAGAAACGCATAACAGAAAAATCAGAGTTTATTGTCATGTGTTTACAGCATAATTGCACACTAAATATGGAATGTACAACAACCAAATTTTTCACAGCATTAAATGCATGTCTCCTCCACTAAATGCAGTCATTTAATCCTCCTGTGGACGTCTGTGATTGTGACATCACTGTGACGAAGTCAGTACCGGGTGCTACCACCACGAGCATGGATCACTGCTCTGCATCGCCTGGGCATGGATTGAATGAGTCGTCGAATCTGGCGTTGTGGAATTCTTCCCCACTCATCCAGCAGTGCGTGGGTCAGTTCTTGAAGCGTCTGCGGTGGATGTTGTCGACGTCGTACCCGTCTATCCAACAAATCCCACAAATGCTCGATTGGGTTCAAGTCTGGAGATTTGGAGGGCCATGGCAGTCAATCACATTGCTGTTGGCAAGATAATCCATGGTAACACGCGCAGTATGCGGTCTGGAATTGTCCCGTTGAAAAATTTCACGTCTGACGTCAATTGCGGGAAGAAGGTGACGTTGCAGGATTTCGTCTCGATAGCGTACAGCAGTTAAATTTCCTTGCACGTGAACCAAATTTGTCCTACCATTAAAGGATATGCTTGCCCACATCATTACACTCCCTCCACCGTATGCATCGATTGCACGGATACAGTGTTGAGCGTTACGTTCATTTCTCCGTCTATAGACCCTCATCCTACCATCGTGGCGATAGAGCATGAACCGCGACTCATCGCTGAACCAGATTCTTCTCCAATGCACTAGAGTCCATGGGCGAACGTTTCTGCTCCATCGCAGACGTGCACGACGATGATGGCGTTGCAAAGATGGCGCTGTATATGGTCGCATAGGACGTATCCCATGTTGACGAAGGCGATTGATGATGGTCTGCGCTGATACTCTACGAAGTCCAGGAATGTTGTTGGCTGTGTAGGTGGCACTGACTGTCCTGTTGCGAAGATGCATCACCCGGATGTATCTGTCCTGCGCCGGAGTTGTCACCCTTGGCCTGCCGGATCTCGGTCGATCTCTCGTGGAGTTGTGGACTGTGTAGCGGTGCCAGAGACGAAATATGGTACTCTGAGTAACGTTGAAGTGCCTGGCTACTGCTGACTGACTTTCGCCAGTTTCTAGACGTCCAATGGCCTGGTTTCTGCACTCTTCATTAAGTCTTGGCATCTTTAGAGTCGTGTATACGGAGCATCTGAGAGTGATTCGCAATGGGACTACCCAGGTTTTATACCCATCGGTATCAAGCCTAAGTATCCGTATTTGCACGTGCAACATGCTTTAGGATTTTTCTCCATGCACATTTTTTCAGGTTGGATTCAAGCTGCTGCGTTTTGGCGGCAATTCACAAATTTTTGTGTCCAAGTGCAAGAAATTGTTGTAAAAACTATAGTCTAACTTTAGCAGTAACTTTTACAAAATTTCAAGCCTTAATTTTAAAAATATCATACTTTGAAAAACACATTTTCGCTATGCGTTTCTTTTTTGGGCCAGTATATATCACTAGGGGTGCGCCTTTGACCAAAATGTTTTCGTGCAATCATTTCGTGAAAGACCTTGTGCTACACTTCTCATTTAAATCCGAACATAACACTTATAGCTCGCCGTGTTCCTGATCTGAGTACTGTTCCTTAGAGGTGAATTATACACTCCAGCCAATTAGCAACGTTGCTAGGAAGTTGTCATGCCGATTTGATATCTAAGAAAAATATTGATATTCACTTTAAAGAGGAGAAATATCACAGTCATGGTTACAGTACTCAGATCAAGACGACAGCAAGTACGAGTGGTACGTTCTATTTGATTTTAATGAGATTGACTTGTTACAGTTAACCGACTCACAACGAACATAATACAATCATTCAACTGAAAAAAAGGAACTAAGTCATAGTCACCAACCCATCAAACCCATTCTACTCTACAGTAGTCAATACAAGTGATGCACATGCTTTATATATAAGAACACCTAGTCCTTCATTTACCTAAAACAGGACAGATAAAACTGAGCGATTAAAATAAGGGCTAAACCAATTATGTTACACTTACCATAGTTTATTCAATATAAAGTGCTCGTAGCAATGACCTGGTGTAATATCCCTGTGTTTCCTCCAGATGGATTCACAATAGAAGACCTGGTTCTACAGTGGTCCAACACACGTCAGACGGTTGACGTGCTGCCGGAAGCATATTTACCCGACTTCCAGTTCGTCAGTGTCAACACCACTTCCTGTACGACCGGATATGCAACAGGTTAGAGCATATTGTCTGGTATTTCTGTTTGAATGCTGAATTGTAAACACCAATCTCAATAGACTTCTCTTAATATTACGTCATGAATATTCATGAGCTATCCAAAACGAGGCTTAGCCCGCATGGACGAACAACGTGATCCCGGAAGTGACTGATCGCGATTTTCTCTTGTAACATGTCGCCAAAAAAGTTCGTTTTATACCACTTTCAAACATTGTCACTAGTAACTGACGGAACTAAAAGCTAAAACAACATCTGTAAATTAAGTATTTGAACGGATGACAACGTTTGCAGAAGTAAACTTGCACTCAACTTGAAATCAAGAGAGATTTTTTTTTACGAATATCCAATTTCATACTTAAATCTAGATTCAAAGTACTTAATACGATTGTGATATTGATGTAAGCCCTATCGAATCGTGATGATAAATACATTGTGAGCTTATTTATTTTCCCGACTTCTATTTCTGTGAAAACTTATACTGCAGTAGGCCTAAATGTAAAAATAATATTATAATTTCGTAAATGTGCTGACTTAAATTAGCCGGCGGAATTGATTGAAGCTGACTTATTCTAGTAGTACTTGACTTGTACTTTAATTCATGCTGGCAGAAGTGAATATTTTTGAATAAATCAATTATAAGGTAAGTAGTTATAATTATATCTAATATAATATTAATATAAAGCATTTGCATGATTTTTTTTAAAAACTGTAATTTCTACAGAAAATCAAGAAAATAAATAACTAAAGTTAATTTTGTATAAAAAATATTATCTGAGTTTATTATGCATTAAATATTAGAGTTTTAATTTTATTACTCAACCGTGGTGAGATCACTCATTAGATAACAATGAGTTGGTTACACACATGTGTGATACCACCGCGTGCTGCCGTAACGTCATAATCGGCGCGTGACGTCACAGTCGTTTTTGGTTGACGTCACAATGTAAGCCGCGCGACTGCAATAGCGGGCCACCTATTTGCAAGTAAACGTCACTAAAAACGACTTTCTTGCAATTAAGCGCTATTTACATCATTGAGTAATAAATAAAATACTAAACTCGGTCCCGTTTGATAACATGTTTATGAAACTCGTGAATGGCATCGGTATTTAACTCGCTTTCGCTCGTTAAAATACCAAACCATTCACTCATTTCATAAACATGTTATCAAATGGGATATCGTTTAGTATTCTATATATATCTCAAATTAATAACAATGTTACATGGGAAATTGTAATATGTGCCGCATTTTATATTTTGTTTAACATGGTACATTTGTAATATATGATTTCCATATAAGATGATTTTCACAAATAAGATGAAAAATATGACAAAGTCACCATCAAAACCAAATATCATCTGGATTGAAATATTCCTAAATATTTATGTATCCATATATGTACACAAATGGATTGAAGTTTACTTATAATTTTTTTTGTGATTGTGCTAATGTCAGTCCATATATATATACATCATTATTCAGGTCTTGTAAAAATATAATGAATCAAAGATTTGAGGCATATTATATAATTGGTCGAAATTATTAATGATTTATTTTGTAAATGTGTAATGCTGAATAGATTTGGCATAAATGAGATAGAAAGTTTCATTAAAAGAAAGTTTGACCATAAATTATAGAATTTTCATGTTCTTAACATTGAAGCTGTAGACATATATAAACAATTTTATGCCTTGGAAACTTACAGAAAGGTCAAGAAAATTTTAGATAAAGAACTAAGTTTCAACTAAAATATATAAAAAAAATAATGAAATATTTACATGTCAAGTTAAGATTAATCTCTTAGGAGTTTTAGATAACATTTAGTTACGTAAAGAAGGCTCTACTATCTTAATTAATATTTGCTGCAATTATATTATATCTAAAGGAATCTGACCATTTTGAAAATATGCTACCCTTCAGAGATAAAATATAATAATTAGATTAGACTGTTAATATGTTTACCAAGTGTAGCTTTATTTTATCAGGTATCGATGTGATTGAATCAAACCAAACTCTTAAAATATGAAAATGTAGTTAATTTTGATAATTCAATTTGAGTAATGTATACCTCTATATGGTTCCCCCTACTCAATATAAAATCATTACTAAAGCAAAACAGGTCAACTTAATTCCATATATCAACATCATCAATCCATGTAAATTTCTGGGTCAGGTCCAAAACATGATTAAGATGTATATGAATATTAATTATATCCATACATTTCTAAATTGATATTAGTGTTTCAGGTACAGACATATATTATATAATTTTGTTATTTGAGTGATGTTTTACTTTAAGAAATCAGGAACCAATTTGCACTTGTAGAATTGTATTTCCCAATGAAAATGGCAGTTGAAAGTTTACCTTTTACCAAATTTCCCCCCAAAGTATTTGCAATATCAATAATACAGAATTTTGACATACTTGTTAAAACTGTAACAATCATCATAGTCACACCAAACACTTAGATTCTAAATTAAAATGTGTTTTCGGTTGAAGAACGTCCTTTTGTAAATCTAGTAAATTCTATATGCAAAGATGCCTAGACCTGCAACGAACAATGTACAGGCGTGGCTATCGAATAAGTTCAAATCTATTTCCCGTTCGGTCTGTATAGAGCGTGAACTCGTAAATAGAAACTTATCAAATTGATGAATATTATTATTTTGGTTTTTAGATAGATATATGACATAGATAATAAACCTGTTTATGTAGGAAAGTTGCACAGGTGACGCATTGTGAGATTGCAAGCCTCCCGGAAGTTGATCGAATGTTAGAGATTAGGTAGGAGCGACAGAAAAAAGCGAATATATTAACCATTAATATGACTAGATGATAATAGTAAAATGTAAAATTGTATTTCTTATCGTATAATATCACATGGATTTTGTACAAATTTGAGATATTTGAGAAGTACTCATGTCTGCGAATCAACGTTCCACGATGCTTTGACTGAAAATTTTAATCACCGTTGTCAAATTTAACACGGACTAATTCAGAAAACAGCAATAAACTTTTGTGCAAATGTAGAAAACTTTTTGTGAGTTAGTAGTAAAGCTATTCATGAAATACGATGTCGGATTCGCTCGTTGCATCACGGCATTTTCGTCTGCCATCTTGGAAGCTTGCGGGCTTAGCCTCGTTTTCGATATCTAGGTCACCGCTGTGCATAAATATTAAGAGTCGGCTATTATTGCACTGTCGGTGCGACTTCTCCATTACATAAGAGAGTATAAACCATGTCAAGTTAGATTTCAAAAGACGTTGTAGTCCCCATACACTGACAGTGACTTACAGCTTGGAGTACTTAACTTACTCTTCTACAGTTGCACCTCAAACACTTCCTCGTGTTCTGGTCATAAGAGGTTATCAGACGAAGAAAGATATAAGTAACAAACGTCTCTATGTCTTATATTACTACTAATATATCAAGGCAATATTAAAAACAGTAGCTGACTGTGTTGCTGACTAGTTGTCATTTAGATTGCCAAGCAACTTACATTATGGGCACACAGTCCACAGAGTAACTTTAACTATCTTGTCGATATTGTACGACCGTTGGTCTGCTTCAAAACAGTAACTGATCTTTGCTTGTGGTGTTGTTAGGTCCTTGATGTGCTAAAATACATATGACCTCTTTATAAAGGTATATGCCAATGTCTAAATTTCACAAATAATCCTACAATGTCAATTAAAACAAAATCATCTGTCACAAAACCGAAGTACTTCTTCTACCCTACATTAGATATATGTACATATTGAATCGTAGGTAAATACCACCTGAACCGTGTTTACCTCATACATGATTTATAAAGACATAGTTTACGCCGTCGTGAGTTGCATGTGGTTTATTGCTGCTGGTTGTTTCCCTTAGCATCCCAGTGCTAGCAATTAGTTCCACATTAGCTCATTTTATCCATTCATCTCGCGTAACTTCCTTGGATAATTCATGTGTTCAATACTTTCTTGATTTACTATTTCGATGAACATACATATTGTCAATCAAATCTCCATTTAGTACTAATTGTTAATAAGGGGTTTATATGGTAGAAAGCAAAACGAGTCGTGAAACCTTTAAACCACTTTATACTATTTCTAGTATGTTATTATTCAACAATGTTTAAGTGACGTCACGAAGCAATGATACATGGCGTCAAAGACAACATCGTGTCATGGAGTCATTACAAGTGGCCTTCATCGAGGATTTCTAATTCACTTCAATTTGTTTCACAAAGTTTGCATTTATTTTTATGTAAAAGTTGTTAAAACCAGTTAAAATCTACAACTGAAATAGAAATAGAGTACAAGAAGACTTTGCTTCTTAATTAGACGAAGAGGGGTACATGTATATGTATAAAGGAGTATATTGATACACAACAGCAAGAATAATTGTTGAGAGAATGTTTATAAAAACAAAATTACCAATATGGAAATTGTTCACATGTAAAAAGTATCTATTGAATTTTATCTGTTCAAATCAACTGTTCCAATGTAATCGTGTGTCAAAAGGGGCTGGATTATTGACGCTTGGTTACACATTAGCGTTATGACATCATGTCAAATATTCTAGTGTAACGACTACAATGTAATGTGTCACCTTCTGTTGTGTGAAGAGTGGATAGTTCGTACAACGGGAGGAACAGGACATATTTTCCTGGTGTCCGCATCACTGCTCAAGTGCTCATTCATATTCCACTACCTCTTATTTCAATTCGACGATTATACAATTTTTTTACATTATTGTATTCTCGGTATTATTGTGTTACAGGAGCTTTCCCGTGCCTGTCAGCTGTTCTGACTTTGAAGCGAGAGATTGGCTTCTACATGATACAGACATACATTCCCACAATGCTCATCGTCATGCTCTCCTGGGCCTCGTTCTGGATCGACCATGAAGCAGTTCCGGCGAGGATTTCAGTTGGACTCCTTACAGTGTTAACAATTACTACACAGCCCAGCAGGCACAAAGACGTCTATTAAACGTCTAAATGACGTCTACTCAAGACGTTGAAAAGACGTCTAAATATAGGTCTAAAATGAAAGTTTAAAAGACGTTGAGGCCTAGACGTTGTTTAGACGACTAAAGGTAGTCCTGAACTAGACGTTTAAAAGACGTCTAAAGACGTTTAAAAGACGTTTAAAAGATGTCTATTAAACGTCTAAATGACGTCTACTCAAGACGTTGAAAAGACGTCTAAATATAGGTCTAAAATGAAAGTTTAAAAGACGTTGAAGCCTAGACGTTGTTTAGACGACTAAAGATAGTCCTGAACTAGACGTTTAAAAGACATTTATAAGACGTTTAAAATATGTCTATAGACATTTAAAAGATGTCTATAGACGTTCAAAAGACGTCTATAGACAATTAAAAGATGTCTATAGACGTTTAAAGTCTAAAAGTTGTTTAACAGACGTCTAAAGACATCTTATAATTGTGGTGTGGCTCCTTATTACCATGTGACGCTGTCAAATTCCATAATAAATTCCGGATTTAAGACACAATTGCACACATTCTTAATGATATTGGATTTAATGTAGAATATAGCATCTTCTTTAAGATAATTCACATTTCGAACAAAACGACATTTATTGATTTTGACTTCACTGTAATGTTTTAGAAACAATGGAACATGTTGATTTAATTTAACTTATTTTACAGGTAAGATGTGTGCATTTGTGCCTTAAAAATAAACAATGTAGTAATTAACAATGAAATAAAACAAGCCATAGAATATAAACTAATTTATTCAGTATATCAATCCATACTGTAAAGTTTGTTTCACATTGAGGTTATGCCAAAATATTTAACATACCATACATTGTGACAGGAAAAAATACACTTAGATGTTCCCCTAAGGTACACAGCAGTGTCTTGCAGCTAACAACAAAAGAATGTATGAGGTACTGAAATACAATGTGTTTTCGTATTTTTCTATTTGATTGTAGATGAGTCTTTGGTTAACAGAAAGAAATGGCATACAAATTAAATGTACAATTAAAACGATTAAAAGTTGACACTTATAATGTACAAATGTATTCATGTGAATACTGTTATGAAATAATTATAGTTTCCTTTTAGAAAAACGCTGTCGGCATCTTACAAAAGTATTTTAAAAGAATGTGGCCTTGTCATTGAAAACCATGTCCTGAGTGACCTCCTTCCAGGTCTTCCTGGTAGTATCTGGAGAAAAAAAAATATGTTCAATACTTTATACATTTATCAGGTAAAATCTCAAATATTTTACTTGTATTTGATTATGTAATAGATTATAGTGTAAGTATTTAACTTTGGTATATTCTTTATATATTTAGTGGTTTGGTTCACTTACCTTCCGAATCAAAACCGCTCTGTAAAGTAAAACTCTCTGACAAATCTTCGATCAACTTGAATTCTGGTAGAGAAGGAGAGGGGAACTTTGAATCATCATCGGTTTTGGGCCGATGAATGGCATCCGGCTTGTCCTTGACTGTAAAATACATAAATATAATGATGCATTTTCTTAATTCAAATGAAAACATGCAATCAGAGTACCAAGTGGGTATTGAGAAATTTATTGTACAATGAAATTTATTTTCTAACCAATCTTTCATAACAAGATCACCGATCAGTGTTGAAAATTGTTAAAAGCTTCAACTCATTTATGTTAACTTGTTAAGTAATAAATTATTAATTATAAGAAGCAAAAAATAGAGCCATGGGCTCTGTAGCTCATCAGGGTTTATATTGTTTAATGATGAAGACTGAAATAGATTTTTAGGTCATGGCTTGAGGCCCTTATTTGAGGCATCACAGGGTCTCCAAATCTAAAATTTAGAATCCCCATTGGCTAAAGAGTCTGTACACAATATTACAGCCTTCTAGGTACATTTGTTCTGGAGTAGATGAAAATAGGTTTTTAAGGAAGTGAACCCCGTGACCCCATTTGGGGTCATGGGGTCACAAGATCTACAATTTAGAATCCCCATTGGCCAAGGAGTCTGCATACAACTGTTCATGTCTCTAGACCTTTTGGAACTGGAGAAGAAGATGAAAATAGGTTTTTAAGGATGTGACCCCTGTGACCCCATTTGGGGTCATGGGGTCACAAGATCTACAATTTAGAATCCCATTGGTCAAGGAGTCTGCATACAACTTTTCATTTCTCTAGACCTTTTGGAACTGGAGAAGATGAAAATAGGTTTTTAACGATGTGACCCCAGTGACCCCATTTGGGGTCATGAGGTCACGAAATCTACAATTTAGAATCCCCATGGGCAAAGGAGTCTGCACACAACTTTTCAGCTCTCTAGACCTTTTGGAACTGGAGAAGAAGATGAAAATAGGTTTTTAAGGATGTGACCCCCGTCACCCCATTTGGGGTCACGGGGTCACGAAATCTACAATTTAGAATCCCCATGGGCCAAGGAGTCTGCACATAAAATTTCAGCTCTGTGGAGTCATTGGTTCTGGAGAAGAAGTCGAAAAAGCGAAAAGTTTACGGACGGATGGACGGACGGACGGATGGACGGACGGATGGACGGACGGACGCCGGACGCCATGCCATGCCATAAGCCCATCGGGCCTTTCAGGCCTGATGAGCTAAAAAGTGAGTGTGGCTCACTAATACCCCCCAACCTTCTTTTACAATCTCTTTGGATCATAACAAAATAAAATTCTAGTTATTATATTATGATGTTACCCATGTAATTATGCCAAAAGATGGTTATTTTCATGTTGACTGACCACTGGGAACAGCCCGTCACCACAGTACCTCTGTGACGTCATAAGCCAATGCGCTACGTCAGACCATTGTTTCATGACCTCAAATCACATCAGTAACTGGTCACAGTGAAAATATGATGTTTAACTCATCTTATGATTTAGAAAAATAATATTTCACTCGTGGCTGAAATATATACTTCTTTTACCTCACAAAATGATATAAACATGGTATATCGAGGAAAGACAGATACCCGTAGGGCTCTATCTATTAAACCTTTCATACAAGATTTTGGAATTATCAAAATTTAAAATTTTGGAAGAGAAAACTTCATTTATATATGTGAGCTGCATGGTTGCGAATGTAAATGTGATTTCCCTGAATTTGAAATTGTTCTGTATATGCTCAAAGACATAATCATTTATTAAAATATCACATTTTGAAATTTGAATTTATCAAATTGAATAAACAACTCTGATTCTGAATCACTTTAAACAAAATGTGATTAAATTAATAAAACTGTCAAATTAAAAGTAGGTACTTTTTATTTATTTATTTTATATACTAATGTTACATTTACTGAATTATATGGTAAATATTCTCTGCAAATGCATGATTTGCCAAATTTTTATGTTTTTCTAATTTTTATATTGAAATTTTCTTACACTAAATTTGACTTGAGTACATCACAAAATTAAACCAATACTGAACCATGTATCTATTTTATAGTCATAATAACTTATTTTTACCTCTATGCTTTGTGTTGTCAAATTGGCATTTGTTTTCTCCACTTTCTCATCAGTTCTTGTAACAAACTGGATTTCCTGAAACAAAACCAAGAAAATATTATGAAATGTCTAACCATCTTTTTCCAAAATTTTACATTATGTTGCTTATATTGTTGATTATGGTTGAAAGTGTTCATTTCTTCTATTATCTTCTCATTTTAGACACAAACGTTTTTTTACTTAATTTAAAATGATAGTCTATAAAAAAAAACTAAAGCAACATTGACATGTTGAAATACCAATCACAAACTTTATTGTGATTCTCAGTTTGTGTATCGATTGATATACACAATACCAGATAATATCATTCATGGGTCAGGGACATGATACATAACATTAAATTAATTAATGTTCTATTTGTAAGCAATGACCTAAAATTGATAGGGGTGACATTGTGTAAATGATAATTAATTGAATGAAAATGTACATAGATATTTGGTTTTAAACATATAAAGTAATGCCAGATTGAACTACATGTATATGACTATTGTAATCATTTAGAAAGAACAATTTCATTCTTTTCTCCGATATTTGTATACACAATTTAAATTATTTGAAAGTAATTTGTTTTCTCTTTTCTGTGATTGGCTGACATAGATCTACAATATGATAAACTAACACGTATATGAACGCAATGTTGGATTATATTTTATAATTTAAACTCCAATATTGATAATTTTTTTATATTAAATTCTATTTTTTTTTAAAAGAAGGTTTCATCAGCTGTCAGTCTGTCTCAGTCACAGTAGCCATTGTTATTCATTTGAACTGACTTTAGAAAACAAAAGGTGTAACATGTTAATTCGTTTTAAAATGTTGTTAAATATCTGTTACTTCAGCAGGGAGGCACCTTTGACAATGGGCCATTCATAGGGCTTTTCATTTTCATTTTCAAAATTTTAAATGGGCCATTCCCCTTTATAGCAACAGTAAAATTTCAATTTTCAATAGGCCATTTCTTCATCCAATGTGCAAAGGCCAATGGCCCCTACCCAATCCCTGTTTCAGGTTGTCTTCATCTATTGAAATTCAACTTATTTTCAACTCTAAACATAACTTTTTAACTGTTACATCTACCAGGTCTACATCTTGACATCAAGATTAATGCAAAATGACCATTCTTACGATAATGGTGATTAAATATTCTTAAATTATAATTCAGTTATTTGCAGATTTTAAACATATTACCTTCAACATTATGATATATAATAATTGTAAATATTTCATACTTATGATCTGACAATAAATGTTCAAAAGCCTTAATGTAAATTTCAAAAGTCAGATGGCAATAATCAACACAGTGTGAATGTTGAATGAAAACATTCTTGAATAAAAAATTTATGAATTTCAAATTCAATCATGTAAATTTTATCATTAATTCCTTATACTGTTGAATATCACTTATACATACTGTTTTGTGTCATTTCAGGATTTTAATTAGTTTTAACAATTATGTGACTGTGTGACATAAGCAAATTCATTTGAATTGAATCTAAATTAGAATAATTCCTAACTGTGTCGACCTTCAAGCTGAGACAGGATATTTCAATCATTTGTTTACTGAATTCCATGAAATCTGTGCTGGAACAATCTATTATAGAGAAAGGGGTACAGTAATATATAGTGCCAACTAACTTGTGATATAATATTGAAAATGTAAGACTATAATAATTGTTTATCCATTGTTTTGTTGTCAAAGTATCCAAAACGAAAACTATTATAAATATATAAACAAATGTTCAGAAGATGGTTCACTCTCCTTCTCAAAGTTGGCCCCCTCTTTCCCCCATGAACAAATAGGCTGACCCTTTCATGAAGCAAGAACATTTGCCGTAACTCTCATGCTGTGTTATTGTTTCTGTTTTATTTATTAAGCCGAATTTATCTTATTTATTTATTGATTTTCATATTATCTATTAGTAACAAATATTAAGTTACAAAGGGATATTGCCTTTGATTGAATGTTGTTGAAATATTCAGTAAGCTCAAACTCTAAAAATAGATCGGAAAATCCCATGCCAGTTTCAATGTAATTATTTAAATGCAGATCATTCTTAAATATATATGAATGACACTATTTAAGAGGCATTAATATAATTGTGTGTGAAGTATTTTTCAAAAGTGATTGCCATTAATGTGACTGTAAACTGCCATTGTCAATGATCTAATTTTTTTACCACAGTGTAACTGAACACACGATTTACTAGTCATGATGCACAATATGAATTTTTCTCGGTATCTTTCGAAGTTGGATGGGTTTATTGGAACATCTCGAAGACATGCCTGGTAATATTCAAAATAAAGTTTTATCTTGTTTGAGGACTGTCAGACAGTCGGGCTGGGGAGGAAAAATTCAAGGCAGCCCGACAGAAAAGTTGACTGCCTCGGGCAGGCGTGCAGGCCGTTATTTCGATAAGTGGCATTTTATTATTTACTACAGTAGGCCGAGTCTTGTATTTCATAGGGCAAAAATCTGTTTTGATTTCGTTTTACTCAAATCGATGTACACAACGCTACGCCAGTTTTACTAACGCAGTAGACGGTCTACATACCGGTAAATGTTGTGGAGAACACGGCGTCACACGGACAATCTCTTTTCATCAGGGCTGTTTCATATCCTTTGAACTTTGCTAACAGACGTTCCTTGGGCTTGTTTTCCTCCTCGATGAGAGTTGTTGACCAGTTTGTTCGACGTTTGCCATCCGGTTCAATGATTTTGACAGCACTCGTTTCATTGCAGACGACGCAAGTTGTGATTTACAGCGCATGCGTGAACATACGCAGCGACATCTAGAGGTGTAGGAGCCGCAACTCTGCACTACACATACGATTATCGAACCGGATTGGAGTTCAAATCCCTTCAAAAAGGGAATATTTTAATAATTTTTTAAAAGAATAAATCATTACTTTTACATATTTTTAAAAGAATACATTAATACTTTGAGCATGCTTTTTACATAATGTCAATGTTTATTCAAAGTTTAAACTATATGTAATATAAAATATTTTTTCAAATCTACAAAATATATTGGAAAAGCATTAAAAAAACATACCTTTTTTTAATTTTACTCAATTTATAATAGAAAGGTCACTCTATACACACATATTGAAGGAAACAACGCTTCAAGCTGAAATACACAATAACACATCACAAAATATGAAAATGTGCTGGTCGAACTTTAGACGTCTATTAGACGTTGAATTAACATCTAGGATTAAACGTCGAAATGGCTACGTTGAATCAACGTCTAAAAGACGTTGTTATACGTCTAAACCAGATATAGACCTCATCTAGACGTCTAATAGACGTCTTGTGCCTGCTGGGAGAGTTCCGGAGCTTTGTCACAGCTGCCTAAAGTGCCGTATATCAAGTCTATAGACGTGTGGATGTCGACTTGTCTCGTGTTTGTCTTCGCTTCTTATATGGAATACGCCATTGCAGCTGTTCTAACCAGGCGATACAGGAAATCCTTGATTTTAAGAAATCGTCAGCCAGTAAGTTGTATGTTGATTGGATATTTTTTTAAAATAAGAAAATCAGAAAATAAGAGATCAAGAGAAAATGAGATCTGATGAGGTCACAGATACTGATGACAATACATGCTGGTCACGACATGTTAGCTGCCAAACTGTGGTGTGAAAGATCCGATTTCAATTTTTAACTTTAAGAAACAACATCAGGTTGTTTAACTCATTTGCAGCGTGAGAACACTCTATTTGTACATACTAACTCTCCATCCGTACCAATTGTAGTTACTAGGATGAAGAACATGAGTTGTTACTGCTACTAGTACCTGCGCCATGACTGTGTAAAATTAGGAACCTTTAATACAGTCTAGATCTTTATTCAGCAAGTCTAGAGAAACTGAATACACATATATGTAACAGAAAGGATTAAACATATATAATCAAAAGGCTGAAGGTGCAGTAATTATAAAAATCCCATAGACTTAATTTTAGTCTACACTGACACCGGTTTAAGTCTTTTGAGCAAAGTGAAAAACAATATTTAAATATTCATTCAACAATTTTCTCCCTATAAAAACGGCTATAAAGCTCTGTGTTCTCGTTTCAAGTTTGATAGGAACCATTACACAGATCATATTTCTAAATAGTAGGCTGAAATGAAAAGAGTAACGACTTTCACTAGCAACTATCTATGTTGACATAGCAACAGCTTTTTCTCTATCGCCACATAGTCATAATATTCGTTGTCGATTCCATCATTTCAACCAATAAACTATTCAAATGACACTAATATCAACAACACAGTTAAGATAAAGGTTACAGAGTATCTATAATGGCTTACTGCTATGAAAGTTGGCCGTTATACTGCGTCGATTTATATCAGATTGAGGATGAAAGCAAAACCTTTAAAGACGACATTTAGTCAATGAAATCGAACTTTAGATAAATATCATGTCCTGTGAGCCAAATAAAAGCCAATTTGAATGGGTGAGTTCATTAGCCAACCACGAGGCTTCCAACAAAAACATTTGGTACGAGCTCGAGAAACTAAGGGCAAGTAACTGCCAATCACCAACCTTTCGTCTGTTTCCGTCACATTCGGAATGCGAACAAATGATTCAAAATGCATTCAAAATGTCGACTTTACACACTGTATAATGCGATTGGTCCATGAATGATTAGATATTGTCTGATAAACTAGCATCAGAACATAAGCTCATATATATCGTCGTCAAACCGTGAGGAGAGGAAACCTAGAGCGAGTTTGTTTTTTGTTGGGAACAGGGTTTTATTCAGACTATTAAAAGATTAAAACATTTCCATAATTGTTAATTTTGTATTTCATATTGGATGTAGAATTCTCAAATCTTAAATGTTTCAGGTTATGAGGCAAATATCTCGACCTCCACTACAAGAAAGAACACCGGATGTGAAAGAAAATGGCGTCAGTAACGGCCATGTTGTTGAAAATCCGGGAAACCACTGTGAAACCCCGGACATTCTGGACATGAAATTACCCTTGTTTTGTAGCCAGGACTATGGACGAAAGTTGGAAAAAATATCTCGAGTTCTCTTTCCTTTGTCATTCATCATCTTCAACATCGTTTACTGGAGCACATACCTTCTGATGTCATGAATCTTCCCTCATTTACATCATCGAATTATAAATCATTCTATTTTTATACAACTTGTCGCCAAAATATTTGTCATCGAATAAAATAATCATTGTCTTTCTTCAATGTATTTCCTTGCTTTGGTTTTAATTATTTGTAATACTGGATGATTAAAAGATATGGTAATTTTTTAAAACGCAATGGTTCAAACCAAGCCTTAATGTTATTTCTCGTCCGTTCAGCTTAAACTCAGTCATGTTAATGTTACTTTGAACTTTACTTTAATTATTTCAAAGACAATCCAGATTGAATATTTTTTT
This sequence comes from Gibbula magus, assembly GCA_936450465.1. NCBI lineage: Eukaryota > Metazoa > Mollusca > Gastropoda > Trochida > Trochidae > Gibbula > Gibbula magus. Next base: position 75,001,883 of record OW388296.1, on the reverse strand, counting down.
TGGTTGATCAACAGCGGTGAGATGGCGATTTCTCATGATATAAAGTCAAACGTTATGGAGATAGGTTGATGGCTAAGATGTTACTTTATTAATTTATTTTTAAAAAGATATTTATAATAGCAAACCGCATTTTACTATCTGAAGTACACGATGATTAGTACCTACAAACAAATGTCAACAATTTAAGCCATTTCAAACAAGTCTTGACAAAACATTGGATTTCCTATAATTCATGACACTTTAATAGTTACTTTATTTATTACGGCTATCTGTTTTCATTCTCTTACAACAGAGTTTCATCCCTTCAGATTTTCGATCCTCTGTGATCTGTCAGTCACTAATTCGACAATTCCTACACTAAGGGCACAAACATGTTATCGGGGCCTTACTTTGCAGTCTAAACCTTACAAATCCCTCCGGTGATGATGATTATTCTTCTTGTACTGGTTATAGACACGTGTAATGCGAAAGTCAATCCTTTGGTGATTATGGAGGACAGTCCTCAACTGTGTGTTATACACAAGGAAGGCAATGTGGCTGGATGTCAACTATTCTACTGTGACTAACATGGTGTTTCGGTGTGTTAAGAAGAGGTCACGGAGACTTTAAACAACTACACTGTAGTCTTAAACGTCAGACACAACGATTTATTCAATTGTTTAAGCATCAATTAATTTCTGGAAGTATTCTCCTTCACATCAATGTGTATCACTTGCGAGGTGTTAGTACAATTATTAAAGTCGCATTCACAGTAATAAAGACGTTTGACTATCCATAGAACCGTGCTCTACCAACTACAAGTAGCTATGGAGTGCTGAGGTCAGGGTATCTGTCTACAATGAGTATGCAGTCGTTCTGTGAATGTAGATCGCCAGTTATTGGTCTGTCAGTCACGTATATCAACAATTCTTTGCCGTTAGAACGTGTTCTACGTACATGGATGTCTGAATGCATTGGTACATGACCAGTCTACCTGCCAGTGACTAATCGCTTTGCTGAATTGGACCAGGGAACAAGGCAACAGACTTTGGTTACACGTCAAGAGATGCTTGTAGTTTACTTACATACTTTACTTAACGAGGTGAATTGCGTTCTCAACATTATGCATATCAACGTCATTGTCATTTTTGTGAGTTAATGTAGATACCATGTGTTACATACAACAAGGATAAGGGTACAAATTATGTTACATTTCTTACTGTTTATACATGTGTTAAATCCAGGAACTTGGATTATTAGTTCAATTGTTAATGGAAAGTCATTATATTCTTTCCAAACACCATCTATACAATGGTGGCTCAAGAGAGAGATATTACATCTCCCCTGCTGACAATTTGGAACTTTTAGAGTACTGGTCAATACATAAATGGTTATATATTTGTTCCATCTTTAATGGTATCGAACATAATGCAATTCATTCCTTGGTTGACCACAGTGTCCGGCTAATAATTATTTTGACCACAGCAAAATTGATTTCTCCAGGATGAGAATTACCGACATATTGTATTGTCTGGTCTTATCCTCCACTTACCAGATGCTTTATATTGGTCCAATCTCATTAGCATGTCAACTCTCATTTCCTCTCTATGTTCGTTAGTAGTAGCATCAGCTGAATTGAGTCAAAGTCACATTTAGCCAAAATGATGTTCTATTGTAACATTTAATAGTAATATTAATCGCATAAAATGAATATACTATTCAAAGTCTGCATTACGTATTATTAGTAGATACTTAGAACATATTAATATTGATGTTCAATTGACACAAACCTTTGTGGAATATGTGAAAGATCTGATAACACAATAAGTTTTATATCATAACCCCTCATATCAAGATGACTTTTAATATTAAGTCCTGTTACTTCTTGGCATGTTCACATATTTTGACACTGATAAATATAAACATAAAAACAATACTGAACACTTAAAGCATTTTTAGCATTTGAAGTGCTTAAACTTTTAATCATATTATATCAAACTTTTGTCATCTGTCTCGACTGAGATGTTAAAACTTATATAGCGTATTATTAAAAGCTTTTAAATCCATTAAAACGAGTTAATATTAGTTAAATGGAGTGTGCAAGCAATGCCAACTAAGATTTGTTTCCAAACCAAGCAGCAAATAAGACGAAAATAAGTTTGCAATTAATAGACTCATAAACAGCTGATTGAACTGTACATGAAATTTGTACACCGTGATACTGATGGGGTACATAAGATAAAACATAACGACCGTTAGCCAATCAAAAATGAGTATTTTACTGTTGGGAAAGATAATGCGTGATAGATATCTTGTTTTGAAATAAAACCCCTTCAACTTACTTATATTTAAGTATTGTTTTAGATAAACGTCAAATAACAAATTGCATTTCCCATGAGGAAGTACAAGGAAAAGAAACCATTATTATATTCAATAAACATCAGCAAAAAGAATGAGAAACTTATTCATAAAGTTTGATAATTGTGTAATAGATTACAAAAACTTTCAAAGGCAATTTACTTCTTTGTGTCAACAATAACCATTGAATCTCTTTTGAGATATAGTTTCAAAGACTCGCAACATTGTAATTAATGGACGTAGAATCCGTAGGGAATATGAAATATGGGAGGACAATCTGTGGTAAGATGTGGTAGAACAAATATAATAGAACAGAGTCACCGATATCTTAATTGCTTATATATAGAAACTAGAAAGATATACAAATGTATATTGGGTAAAGTATTATGAATCTTTATTAATAGTGAAATTTATTAATTAATTACAGGGGCTTTAATGACTTACTTTGGCTGCTAATAATATTAGTTGCTAATGGTATTTTTGGAAACTTGAACAATATCAACCCTCACATATTTATGGATATAATTGAGGATATCTGTCAATTGTATAAAGATGCAACATACATTGTGTAACATATTTAGGAACAACACAGCCCCTTTGAACAAATAAAGAAATGTCATGCCCTCTTCCAATCCGACATTGCCCACATCGACTGTTGTTACTGATTTCGCTCTGGAGATTCCATTAGAGAGATAATTGAAACTCCCCTGCGTGTGTCCCCGTTATCAGATCTAAATCCACAATAATGTAAAACTACATCACAGACCAGAGACCCCAGCTAAACTACCATGTCACAGCAGCGTCTTCAGGATGTCAATTATGGAGCTAATGCTATTTTTTAGGGAGGATGCTACTTACAGGACAGATCAGTGGTTATCGGAAATTTCACCACTGCGATATCATTCACTGTAGAATTAGTTATATGGAGCTGATGTTAATTCTCAGAAGGATACGACTTACAGGATATGTCCAGATGGTACATGGTTCATAGAATGTGATTGATAGAAAGTTTCTAGATACGCACTAGAAAGTTCCTAGATACGCACTAGAAAGTTTCTAGATACGGGGTATGTTTATTTATTGGACACCTGTGCAAGCAAATAAATACATTGAACAAGTGATGTAGATATTATACAGTGATATCTTCCATAATATATTGTACACAAGATATTTCACTCATGTCCATCTAATATAAACCTATACCTAATTTTATCAAAAGGGGTTGAGTATGCTTTATTGATTACATCGGAATATGTTGTATTGCTATAAAAATGTAATTTTCATTCTATGACATGTTTTTACTTGTCTGTGTGTTGCTCTGTCTTTAAGACAATGCAATTAGGCCACTGTAGTGACCGGCCGATTTCGTTAAGTAGTTCAGCATTAGTATAACCAAGAAAGTTAATCCGTTATAACAACACAAGCCGTCATCTCTCAAGCATCAAAGGATTGTTATTGTAATACCAAATGTCTGCTTCCCGGTATGACACCTGGCAAGATAGTGTTAGTGTCACTTGAATAAACAAGTGCAGGTGGTACTGAGACAATTGTCTGTCTCTCTGTCTCGGTGTCATGAGTTGGTTGTAACAACATGAACACTATTTTTCCTCAATCTAGTTGTCCAATGACAATTAATGGGTAAACCCAGGAACCAATGAAATTAGATTAAGAATGAAATCGTCAGAACAATTTGTTTGCAAACTTTGCCAGTTGCGAAAAGACTTTTGTTGAAGAAGGACCAGTTTCGCAATCTTGTGGTTCAAAGTTCTAACATTGATGGATTTATAAGTTTCCAAATTGTGTTCTTGTGTATTTGGATATTCATATTGTTGGCTTGGATACGGTGAGTTACGGTAAGTTTCTTTCATTAATTCTTAATATTTGATTTCATTACCAAATATTATTCAATGAAATCATTATTCTACAAGCTAACAGCAAACCATATTGAAATCAATGAAATTGACGACTGTAATTTGAGCGTCATTTATATTTATAATTAACGTGTTTGTCCATATATTGTGTTTTCTGAACCTAATATTCTTAAACCTTATCATAAATACTGACAAAGTAAATAAGTGATATGCTTTTGTTTATCGTGATCTCGCTACCATCTGAAATGTGATTTAATGTTATCGTTGAGAACATAAATAAATTGTTAATTGTAACATTATCGTTCAATACTCATAACGATTATAGTTTATGCAGAAATAGTTGAATTAAATAAAATTTAAGACTAAAGAAGGTAAAACCAGTGAAGGTAATCATTATTTGTTAAGTTGCCAAGACATGTGGGAAAACCCCCCTCTTCATTTGTGTATCAAATCTTTTAAGAATAATGTTAAAAACAACGTTTTCATTTTGTTTCTTCGAAATATGATTCAAACATTGATCACAATGAACATATTTAACACACTTATTTTAATTTTTAACAATGAAATGTAACATGACTATTTATATTTGGTAAATAAATACAAAATCCTCATTATGTTATAGCGCTGATAATTTCCGCCCGTATACTGGAATTTCCTTGAGTTTCATGAAACCCTTAGGGTATCCTGATCAGGATACCTCATGAAACTCTTAGGGTTTCCTGAGGTTTCCTGAATCAGGATACCCCACATTTTCTTGAAGTGGGTTGTCACAGCAGCGTCTTCAGGGTGTCAATTATGGAGCTAATGCTATTTTTCAGGGAGGATGCAACTTACTGGACAGATCAGTGGTTATCACCACTGTGATATCATTGGAATACACCCGTTCCGGCCGCTAGGCCAGTTCGGCCGCTCGAAGTAACCCAGTTCGGCCGCTGGTTCATCCGAAGGTTAATTAATCTCGCTGATATTCTACCCATTTCGTCCGCCGCTATGTCCGATGGTTAATCAGAGGATAGTTGACTCGGGAATGGTTACATGTCTTTCAAAACCGGATATATATGTCCGAAAAATAACGACAAATAATGATAAAAACGATGTGTATGTCTCTTCATATTTTATTCATATAAAAATATACTGAAAAGTGTTTCGGGAATGGGTACATGTATTCCATAGTTCATCTTACATTCAGTATACATATGTATTTCATTATGCAACATACATTTCATTATTTCTTTTTTTTATTCACAATACATATTACATTATTCACATATTTTATTCATTACGATATGTATTTCACAATACAAGCAACGGGAACGGGACAAAACGGCTATGAACCGAAACGGCTACTGGCGAAAACGGCTCCAAATTGGCGGAAACGGCTACAGAATGCCTGGCGAAAACGGCTACGAATTTTTTGGTACATAAATAAAGTCAAAAAGTACAATAAGTTATGTTTTTTTATGTCTTTATGTCTTATGAAAACATGCCAGTTAAGTCTTAGCCTACTCGCCGGCTGCGTAACTCAGTTGTTACAGACGAGTGGATAAACTCAAACTTTGACGTACCTGACAAGACTTAATTGATCTACTCAGTTGTTACAGACGAGTGGATAAACTCAAACGTAATTGATAAACTCAATGTCACAGTCATTATTAAACACAATCATCCAATCAATCAAGTGTCATGAGAGGACACTAGGGTTCTACAGACTTGTTCCAGAGCTGTTCAAGGAGGCCTCCCTACTGCCGATCCAGATCCGCCTCATACAGGAAGGCAAGTTGCGGGCATACATCAGGCGCCATGCTGCAACACGCCAGGAGGAAGTATTCCAAGCCTGGATGGAGTTCAAGGAAGAAGACATCACTACATCCCAGCTCCTCACAAGATGTGCTTCCATCCATGGTCCAATTGTGGATTGATTGATCTGATTGTGAATGTGACTTGAACAATATAGTTCTGTTATCTATTGTCTATCTATTGACGGGAGATGTGACACAACGAATACAAACTCACAAACTCGATACTGATATATATTGCAATATATATGTCAATGCAATGAATACAAATCATGAACACATTATTCTTGTTTGTTATTTATTTTAAAAATAGTTGTAGACGTTTTCACCAGCATCTGTAGCCGTTCTCGCCAAAATTAGCCGTTTTCGCCTGAAATTCCGTAGCCGTTTCGGTTTGTAGCCGTTTTAGCCAGCACCCCAAGCAACATGCACAAGCACTGCAATGCATTCCAATATTATACATTTCACATTACATTGATTCAGTTCTGGTCATGTCACTGGTCTGGTCACTTTGCTAACAGTTTGGCAATACTAACTAGTGACTGTCTTGATGTCAGGTTTTTGGTCTCGTACTCTCTCCATAATTTCTCCAGTGCGTTGTTAAATAGTGTCGTCTTTTTGTTTTGAACTCGGGCCATCTGCCCTGTACAAACGTACTGCCTGATTGTAGGCAGGAAGGCCGCTTCCTGATGGAGAAGGTCAACCAACAGGAAGAATGTGATGTTTCTTCTCTTCGCTCTGTCGTTGAGGCGTCTGTGCCAACCTAAAAAGAAGAAAAAAATAATAAGCAATGTAGTTAACGAATGTATTACACGAATTATCACCAATCATGTCCTTGAATACACACTAACGGATTATCTCACTACAAAAGGATTAACAATTAATTAATTGGTGTCATTTTATCGTAAGTAATTATGAAAATACCAGTAAGAACAGTTCAGTGGTAGATATTTTAATCCAATCAAATAAAAACAACAATCGATATGTTGTGAGTTGTATTGAGAAATGAATTCACTGCTTATACACTTGGATCTGTACAACATTTATTGGAATCAGCCATTTATCTGAATGAGTGTAGCTTCACAAGTCAACATTGATACCAGGTAAATTTGTGAATTTTATGATTGAGCTCTGAAATATGTGCAAATAAATATTCGGACGGTGACATATTATGTCCATGGACTTGTATGATTCATGAACATGATTCAAAGTATATTTTTCAGCTTGATTTGAAATAATTTCAGCTTGAACTACATAATTTTCAGGAATATTTCTTACGATAATTTTACTAATGTCATCCGATTTATCTATTTTAGTTCAGTTTATTTATGTACGTTAAATACAAATGTTTCCCATGTTATACAGATTTCACATACTTTATAAATGTGAAAAAGATCTACAAACAATATTTATTCTATACGAAATTAGCATACAAGTCAATGGAAATAATATGTTACCGACCGAATACTTTTTTGCACATAACGCATTCAGTACAAATATTGCGATCGTCTGTTCTGGTTTTGGTTTGGTCCGAATAACTAGATCTTTGTATAAAGGTCATGTGACGCCAATATTTACGATCTGCTAGTTTATATTCGTTGTAGATCATTTGCATAATGATAAAAATACTTACCCGGCGAATTTTATTGACAAATGGTTAGCGGACATTGTGGCGGACGAAACGGGTTAAATATCAACTAGGCTAATTACTAATTTCTCAGAGGGATACGACTTACAGGATATATACGTGACTGACTTCACCACTGAGACAGGATTCTTTTCAGGACCTAATGTTGCTGATGTGTGACATGGGCGGCAGGATTAGTCATATTCTTTGATATTGATCTGGAAATCAGAACATTTGATCATTTTGGGCAACTTTCATGTTTTTTTCAACTTGTACACATTTTAATGTTCTTTCCCCCTATCTTTGTAGTCACATTTATTTGACCAATGAGATACAAATTTATTGTCAATATTTGCTAAAGCTGTTCTCTGTCTTTCAAATTCTTGTTTTTGTATGTTCTCTGTCAAACAACAAGAAATTTCACTAATACGTTATGCATTTGAAAATACTAATCAGATGGATGAATAACTAGGTAGTGACCCACAATACAGATCCCAGGCTTCCTTCTACCAATTACCCACTTAATACTGTCGGTATTTCTGAGATAGCGTTACCGTTCCTGATATAAATGCATATATATCCAGATACAACATTGGGATTTAATATCTCTCTCACTTCCTGTTACCCATTGAATCCATTGTAATTCAGCCTTGTGCTCTAAGCTGGAAAAGCGTTAGTTTATTTTGTCTAAGAATTAAAGTAAATTGATATATCAGTTTTATTTTAATTAGTGGACAGTTTTATCTTCGACTGATTAGCTAGTTTGAATACTTTCACCTTTTTTTTAAAACTAAATTTTCAATTTGTTATAATTGGCTTTACAATCGTGAAGAAAAACTTTGAGGGACCGATTTTGATCATAATTTTGATGTAAATTATTAAAAAAAAATCTTTTATTTATTAAAACGTGGATAATTCTGTATATCCCATGCCATAAGGTTTGTCTTCTCAAGTAAATTGTAAGTAATATGAAGTTTAGTCGAGGAAGATTAATAAATCAGTATTCTTATTACGCTGAATCATTAATCAAATGTGAACAGATATCATACTGGAGATGGATGATATACAACTACTAATTACAAAAGGACAACCTTGATAACGCAACTGAAAGGTCTCACCACAGTGTACATGTATGCATATATCAATAACTTATCAAAACTAATGCAATATGACCATGATTTTAAGTTTTTCGGACAAACTGACAGACGGACAGGTGAACAACAATATGACCCCGGAAACACCGATTCGAGGGCATTAAAACGCCACTATTCACTCATTGTATTGCCTTCCTTATCAAAGGATAGTAATAATTCAACACTGTACATGTGATGATGTTACTGATCTCATGAAGTGGCTGATCTCACCCGATACCAGGAATACCCTAATGAAGAATTTAGAACTTTATTTTGTGTAGACTACGTTTCGACACAGATACTTATGTCGTCAACAATCACATGATGATCAAGGATCACCAATGATTAACACATTAATGTGGACAGATGATACAAAATTCTCGTCCAGCATCATTGCTCCAGTCCATGCTCGTTATAAACTCTCCTGATGACAGTTACAAGCTTATAGCAAGTCTGGACTCTTTGTGTTTCTCTATATATAATTGCATTTAGGTTGTAATGAGACAAATATAAAAAAAATAAAGTAATTATATCGGGACTTATATCACCAGGCTTTCACATTAAGTTAAGTTTTTATTATTATGATAATTACAGTACACACGTATTTGGTAATTGCAGATGAATATGCCTTACACAAAGTATCGATTCAAATGGCATCAAATAAAATTGATAACAATGGTTTACAATACAAATATCCCCGCCTCTGTGATCCGTTACTGGTGTTTCTTTGATACTGTTCATCACTACATGTAAGGTGTGTCACGAAATACTGATTAACATTAAATAATGGAATTGACGTATTGTATTGTGCTGTTCTTACCTATGAGAAATTGTATGTTGCATTTTATTAGGATACACATGTAAATGATAGGAAATAGTTCTGTTTTATTATTATTACTTTTTTGTCATACTATAGGTTTTGTTCTGGTTTGTTTATAATGCCACCTTATTTAATTATCGATTCCATGAAGAATGCGCATCATGTTATCTCTCTATGCGACTGTAGGATAACGTACGCCAAAATATGGTTATGTGCTTACGTAAGTGGGATTGATGTTGTGATATCCATACTTTAACCTCACAGTTGTATTGTCAACTTGTCAAAAGTGGTTTGAAGGTAAAAATTTGGTTTGAATTTTTTTAAATGAGACAATGTTAGATATTACACTTGTCACAGTCTTGGTGAGATCTCAATTTCACACTTATAATAGTTCGTTACCTGCCATATAAATCATGTATGGAGCATTCACTCAAGATGATTGACAAAGCCTTCAACACTTCAATGTAACAAGTGAACCGTTCATTTCTGATGACTTCAGTTTGAGACATATCTCTATAAAAACTCAATTAACAAAGGTTACAAATATACATTAAACATGTGATCTTAAAAGTTTGTATTCATGAAAACGCTGATTGAAGAGAAAAGATTCCCTGAATGCAGTGAATGGAAAATACTATGGAATATTTAACACTTTCCACGTCACAACCAACTGGGACAACCTATACCAGTAAATCATACATGTGTCCTTGCATGTTAAAGGCAATTTAGCACTTGTCTTGCATAATTTATTTTCTATTTATTTATTGCTATTTATTATTAAATTTTATACAATATATTATTATGTAAGAGGGTAAGACATCTCATTACACGACCGGATAAGCTGTATCGATAGAAAACGGTTATTCGTATTGAAAGAAAATGGTGCAACCTAAAAAGCAACAGTGGTTTGAAACTCTTCAGTGTGAGAGGTAGCTTTGTAGGTCTCATGCATATTTTCAGGCAGCAAGGTGATTGACAATTCTATCATGGTATCATATTTAAAACTCTACTCTACTACTGAGTGTTCAGGTAGTGCTACGTTAGTCAAACGCCTTCGAGCGGCCATTCTAATGTGAACACCTTAAAATGGCTGCTCGAACGGAAATGGATTTGCATGGCTTAACCGAACCATAAACATTCGTTTTAGAACTCGTTTTATCGATTCAGGGGTATTATTTAGCCATTTGGTAACACTTATTTACCTTTTAGTGACATCGCTTTATTTCAGTAAAAACAACGTGCTGCAATGACTTTAATATGATGTGTAGCTTATTCTATTATTGTATGTCTGAGTGGTTAACTTGAAATACTCACTTTGATCTATATACAGAGAGTGGTCATAATAAAGTACTCATTAAATAACAGAAAATTACTAGCTCAAGACTATAGCGTGTGATCAAAATCGAAAATACGATATGTCTTATTCTTTTAAGAAACCAACCTGTGCATTTCTTTTTCTGAATAGTATATTTCCCAAAGCGGCTATGACGTGGAGATTTTTGTCAGCCCAAAGGGTCATTCCAAGTTATGCAGCGATTGTCGTACTTAATAATAATAAATGATGATAATAATAATAGACAATTTGTAAGGCGCATGTTGTAAGTCACTGAGGATAGGCGAATTCATATCAGTTTTGGTTTTAATTAAATCCTTCTTCATCGTGACAACATTTTGAAAAGTCTAAAACCTTACCATACAGTTACGACTGTAGAAGTGTAATGCAATTTGTATTTTACGTAGTGACATCTGTCTATTTCTTAAAACACTGTCAATGAGTGCATATAAATACTTAATCCAACTTGAGAAGACTAACTAAGGAACTTCACTCAATGTTTACCGCTCATCAGATGTGAGTAATTGTCAATTGTCTTATTAATCGTGCACTAATGTTGCCACGTAAATTCGACTGTGAAATATAGTTATGGGTGAAGACCTTGATATTGATACAAAATGTAGTTCCACAAGATAATTGGTAAAGGCACGTATGCTGTGAATGCATGTGATTTTGTTAGATTATAGAATGATGAGATATGTGCATGCTTGCTTTTCTATGGGGTTCAATGCGTAACTACACTTGCACTTCTTTGCAATATCTAAATCAACTAAAGTTGTGGAGATTGTTAATGACATAATCTTCTGTGTGTTCTTTGATACCATTTATAACACACTTAAACATTTTTCGAAGTTAGAAGCGCTTTGAAAGAAGGTTACATGAAGAATGACATGTTTTTCATGTGTTTACAAATTCTTTATTTCAGGTAATTTTGCGTACAAACTAACCTGTAAAAAATCAAGTGCACCGAGTTTGGTCATAGTGAATAATATGTTTATTTCTTATTCCGGTAACATTCAATCTATTTTCTTTCTCTTGGGGATATTTCTGCCATTAGCTCACCATATATTGTTGTTTATTTGATCTACCCAGATAAGAATGCTCAGGTATATTGATAACCTTATTGGGGACAGGTGTGTACAGAGATCAACTAATTGGTCACGTCGATAGTGTTGATTGACATTGCGAAGAGAAATGAATGTACAGAAGTTAAGTTTCTCCGGGGATATCCTTGCAATCAACTCGCCATATCATTCAGCTTGTATTGCGCCTATTCGCATAATATTCGTTTAAAACATTGTATTTTTAGCAAACATATAACAAATTTAAGTTCAATTGGCATCAATTGGCGTTATTCATAGCTGGGAACCTTTTTAGCTTTGACTTACATTATGTCATATTAATATTTATTTTAAAAATAAAAATTTAAAAATTAAAACAGTTTGTTTATGTCCTTCTATCGTGAATATTTGTCAAAGGTATTGAATATTTGTAATGCGAACACTTTAGATTTGAATAAATAATTATATTGACTTCAACATCAAACATCATCTTTATGACTTGTATTTAAAGTATGAAATCAGAGGGTAATGGCTTTGTATTTGTGAGGAGAATATACCAAACACCTTACCACATTAGCATGTATATGCAGTTACTACGTTGAATCTGACGCAGGTGCGTGCCTTTATCTTAACCTTACAAGTGTACATAGTGAACGTGATGAACTTGGCTCACTGCTGTAGTACTTAGGTTTGTGGATTTGAAACTATGCACAGACAGAGGCATGCTATACGCATAGTTTTAGTTGATGTATTCCCTGGTCTGTTTTAGTTACCTTCATCATAATTTTTGTTTAATGTGGTTAGTTCCAGGTTTCTATTAAACTCGTATCTGTGAGAACCACTCGTCTATAAGGAGTTAATGATTTGTTCTCCCTGTGGAGTTAATGCACAAACAAACTTTAACGAAATGATAAAGACACTATATTGTAAGTAAATATTACGAACACTATAAAGTACTGTATATGTGTATAGCTGGGTTGGCAGATTATGGCTGTGTCAAAATCAAACGTCCACTTTTAAAAGTAAGAATGACTACGTCCTGTGCAGACACCATCGAGTGTATGGAAGAGTGATTCATGTTTTGTTTACAATATCAACCAAAATGCGAATAACTGGGTTAATGTACACTACATATAGTTAGTGTTAATGCTATGATAGCTGCTACGAGGACGTTTGATAAGTGATGAGCCACGAAACACTGCAACTCAGTAAAAATCTCTATGTTGTAGTCACTCGTAGTTTCGTATTCTTGGTGTACTCCACGAAATTCAGAATCATTTGAAGAAATCATGTCAATATCATAGGCCAACTCGATCAAAAAAGTGCTGCTTGTGTGCATAAATAGACAATATCGAGACACTAACAGTGATTAAGTATGTTGTATGATTGAGACATTTCATTCTTCATCAGGGGGTTGATACCTAAATTTAACCATGGAACCATCGAAGCAAATTAACAATTTACATGATGAACCAAAGTTTTAGGTTCGATGGTCGATTACTCATGATCAGAATTGATAATAAAGACGCTGAAACACCAATGACAGAGGTATATTGTATATTATCTCCGATACTTTAACGTCTATTGAATGACCAAACACTTTTTCTCAATCCAAGCCGTAGCATTAAACATAAGTTAACAATATTCTTCATGAACTTAAGAACCCATTTATTCATTTAACATCCCTCAACGATCTGGGACATCCACAAATGAACTTGGACTTATGTATCACAAACGTTTTTGAAGATACAAATAAATACAATGTTAATGCAAAGTTTCATGTGAGTATAACATGTACATCGTCCTTGAAACATATTGTGTATATTTTGTTTCTAAATTATCAAATTCCTCATAAACCTCCAATGTTATATGTTATTGTGATATGCAAATTATTAGATTAAGACGTTAAATGATTAGTTTTGAATATATCAAATCTATAAGATGTCTAACTCATTATTGTTTATGGCAGAGTGACACGACACCTCGATACTCTGGCTGCTGACGTCACTGCTGGATCCACAGTGGCACCGGGTAGATAACTCACATTCACATATCATCTATGAAACTTGCAACGTGAAGACAAAAAGTGCTGGCCTGTCCGTCTGTTCATCCATAAACTTTTCACTTTTATTCGACTTCTTCACCAGAACCGGTAACTCTAGCAAGAGAACTCAAATATTGATCACAGGGGTCATCACCGAAAAAACTATTTTCATCTTCTTTTCTAGTACAAAAAGCTCTGCAAAGCTGAAACGATTTCATGTCAATATTTCGTGTCGCCAAACTAACGACAAGATCTACGTATTTGCCATTGTAAATATTTTAAATCATTACATTAGAAAACATTAGTGTATAGACTGACAGCAAAGTAAACGAGAATAACCTGACTATAATGACACATATTGACTTAACTTCCCCAGAGATCACTGACATTATCTGATCAACATGACCTGATATACGTGTCTTTGTGGCTATTTGACTTTAGGTCATGAGTATCAAATATCGACATCAAACATTGTGTCAAGATTCTTAGAAGCTGGGATCAGAAATATAAGGTCAAAAGGGCACTTCATATTTAGAAACAGAATTGATTTGTTTCAAATGCACTTTCATAAATTCCTTGTTCAATAATTGAATAAATGATCTGCGATTTAAAACATATCTTCTAATGCTAACTCAAAATATTTCGCATATAATGTACAAATGTATATGGTGTACTAAATCAGTGTTGGTTTGTTATCAAATTGTATTCAAATATTATGAACTAAAAATGCTACTAAATGTGTTTGACTTTATTGAAGTAATGGCCAAAAAACAAATACTAAATTATATATGTTTTTGAAGGCTATTTAGATTTGCCATACATAAGAACAGGAAGATTTTCTTGATAACAACTTCTTTAATATGAAAATACACGACGTTTCGGAGTATATACCAACAAAACAACTGGAGGTAACTGAAGCAGGGAGATTACAAATGCATGAGAATGGTATACAATAAGAAGTAAACTCACGTGCAAAAGACACGTCCCCATACAAAATACAAGATATTTCAATCGACGGGCGATAAATGCGACTGAAACAGCGTTACATCATGTCTTCAGAACCCAACAATACTAAATATGAATTTTCAAAACATTATCTATTCATAATTCTGAGAAACACAAGTTTTAAGAAATGGTCGTTTTGGAATCTCTGTAACTAGACGAGATAGAAGCCAGTTTTGGCTTGTTTTGTGACGTCCTACAGTAATGACGCGTCAACAAATTTAAATCAAAGAACGTTATTTATGTCGGGGATATCTTTAATTAATTAAATTTCTACTTTTTCAATGTTTTAAACATAAATACCAAATATTGTGGGCCAAAAACATCTTTAAAAAGCACCCCATGTGTATTTGAACAGATTTAAAAACAAAAGAAGCATACTCTGATGTATGAACTTGTGAATACTTCTATACAAAACATGTGGCTACCAAATACATTCAAAATCTACTTTCTCCGACATCAATATTTCATTTTATACTGTTTTCAAAATGTGGGGACGTTTCTTTTGCACGTGAGTTTATATAGTCCGAAACGTGGTGTAATTTCACAATGAGAAGTTGTTATCGAGAATCTTTTCTGCCATCAACCCCACATCTAAAATTAACAAGAGCTCATCGGTGGAACCTGGGTGTAGGAATACATACAGCTTCTAGATAAAGGTATACGCCAATGGCTAAATTTCACAAATAATCCTACAATGTTAATTTAAACAATACATCTGTCACAAAACCAATAAGCTTCTTCTGCACTACATTAAATAACTACTGAATAATATAAACATCAAATATGCTGAGCAATGTGATGTTTCACCTTCTAAAGTAAATATTTAAGAAATAGATTTCATAATGTGTTTCTTCACTGGCTTATAAACGTTTGAAAGGTACAAGTTAAAGTTAAAGTTAGAGTTTCTACAGTTTAACTTGAACTTTCAAACCGTTTACATTCTATACCAGTCACATGACCCTGTTTAATTCAATCAGAAGAGATTGTAAAAGTCTGAATTTATAAATGATATAAATATCATTTTAAATAGGAAATTATACAAAATCAAATTTGCAAAAAATTGCGACAGCCCCTTTAAATTAAACTATTGAGTCGTTGATAATAATCATCTGAACCGTGTTGATTTCATACATGATTTATTAAGACACCGTTTACACCGTCGTGAGTTGCATGTGATTTATTGCTGCTGGTTATTTCCCCAGCGTTCCATTGCTTGCAATTAGTTCCAATTCAGCTCCTTTTGTCCATTCATCTCACGTAACTTCCTTTACTGGATGTGTTCAATACTTTATTCTCCTGATTTACAATTTTGATGAACATTTATATCGTCAACAACATTGCCAGTTGGTATTAATTCTGCAAAAGAGTCGTCTGAAACCTTAAAACCACTTTATACTATTTCTAGCATGTTATTATTCAACAATAAAGTACTGTTTTTAAGTGACATCTCGAAGCATTGATACAAAGACATTACAAGTGGCCATTGGGGATTTATAATTCACATATAAGAATAGTTGTTATAATAATATTTATAAAAGCAAACTCACTGTTATGGAAATTGTTCTCATGGGAAACGTATATATTGCATTTCATAGACAACTCAACGCTTCCAATGTCACAAAGTGTCTACAGAGGCTTGGTTTTTTGTGTACGATTGTTTGCGCATCATTACACGTTAAATGTTCTAGTTTGACGACTATAATGTAAATTTCACCTTCTGGTTTATGAAGAGTGGATAGTGGGTTCTACCTGGTGTCTGCATCACTGTTTAGCGGCTCATTCATCGTTCATTTCAATCGTCAACGATTATATAAATTTCACATTATTGTACTTTCGGTATTTTTTTCTTTACAGGAGCTTTCCCGTGCCTGTCAGCTGTTCTGACATTGAAGCGAGAGATTGGCTTCTACATGATACAGACATACATTCCCACAATGCTCATCGTCATGCTCTCCTGGGCCTCGTTCTGGATCGACCATGAAGCAGTTCCGGCGAGGATTTCAGTTGGACTCCTTACAGTGTTAACAATTACTACACAGAGTTCGGGAGCTTTGTCACAGCTGCCTAAAGTGCCGTATATCAAGTCTATAGACGTGTGGATGTCGACTTGTCTCGTGTTTGTCTTCGCTTCTTATATGGAATACGCCATTGCAGCTGTTCTAACCAGGCGATACAGGAAATCCTTGATTTTAAGAAATCGTCAGCCAGTAAGTTGTATGTTAATGAGATAATTAGAAAAATTTAGAAAATACACATAAAATAAAGAGATGATGAGAAAATGAGATCACCGATACTGATAACGGTACATGGTGGTCACGACATGTAAGCTGTCAAACTGTGGTGTGAAAGATCCTATTTCAATTCTAAACTTTAAACTCATTTGTAGCGTGAGAACACTCCATCCATACCAATTGTACTAGGTTGAACAACACGAGAAGTTTCTACAAGTAGTACCCTGCAGTAAACGGATCCTGCTCCATGACTGTATAAAATCAAGAGCCTTTGATATAGTCTAGATCTTTATTCAGCAAGTCTAGATAAACTGAATTCATATATATGTAACTGAAAGTATTACAAATATATAATCAAAAGGATGAAGGTACAGTAATCATAAAAATTCAATAGACTAAATTTTAGCCTACACTGACACCTGTTTATGTCTTTTGAGCAAAGCGAAATAAACAATATTTAAAATATTCATTTGCAAACAATTTTCTCCCTTTAAAAACGGTCATAAAGCTCTGTGTTCTCATTTCAAGTTTGATATGAACCATTACACAGATCATATTTCTAAATATTAGGCTCAACTGATAAGAGTTACGACTTTAACTAGCAACTATCTCTGTTGACTTAGCAACAGCTTTTTGTATATCTTCACATAGCCATAATATTTGTTGTTGCTTCCATTCCTTTTGAACAGTGAACTATTCAAATGACACTAATATCAACAACACAGTTAAAATAAAGGTTACAGAGTATTTATAAATATCGTATTGCTGTGAAAGTTGGCCATTATACTGCGTAGATTTAAAACGGAATGAGGATGAAAGCAGAACTATACAATACAACATTTAGTAAATGAAATTCAATTTGAGATAAATATCATGTCCTTTGAGCTAAATAAATGCCAATTTGAATGAGTTAGATCTAGACTGACGACAAAGGTAGACCCTCAAGCATACGAATTACTCTTATGACAATATCAATCTGATTAAAATCGATACTGAAATATAAGTTGCATCTTCCTGCTTATGAACTCGTTTGGTGGTTTCCTGTCCAAACGATCGGCTGATGTCATGTATATATAGTCGTTTGTTCAGACGCCACGTCATTTAGCCACGATGCTTTCAACAAAAACCTTTGGTACGAGCAGGAGGAACTAAGGGCAAGTAATTTCCGATCACCAACCTTCGGAATGCGAACGAATGATTCATAATGCATTCAAAATGGCGACTTTCCACAATCTATAATGCGACTGGTCCATGAATGATTAGATATTGTTTGATAAACTAGCATCAGATCATAACCTCATACATATCGTCGTCAGACCGTGAGGAGCTCGAGAGGAAACCGAGAGCGAGTTTCTTTATTGTTTGGAACAGGGCTTTATTCAGACTGTTAAATGGTTAAAAGATTTCCTTAATTATACAAGGTATGGCACTGGGCGTTAAGAGTTATATAACAGTTATATAATTTGATTTATATGTGGTATTCATTTGTTTTACTCCAAACACCACTTGTCCTCATTAAACTAACAACCTGTTCTCAAACTGAGTCATTAAACGTTTCTGAAAAAGATGTCTTGTTAATTTCCAGAAGTATATTTTATATTGGATGTAGAATTTTCAAATCTTAAATGTTTCAGGTTATGAGGCAAATATCACGACCTCCACTACAAGAAAGAACACCGGATGTGAAAGAAAATGGCGTCAGTAACGGCCATGTTGTTGAAAATCCGGGCAACCACTGTGAAACCCCGGACATTCTGGACATGAAATTACCCTTGTTTTGTAGCCAGGACTATGGACGAAAGTTGGAAAAAATATCTCGAGTTCTCTTTCCTTTGTCGTTCATCATCTTCAACATCGTTTACTGGAGCACTTACCTTCTGATGTCATGAATCTTCCCTCATTTACATCATCGAATTATAAATCACTCTATTTTTATACAACTTGTCGCCAAAATGTTTGTCATCGAATAAAATAATCATTGTCTTTCTTCAATGTTTTTCCTTGCTTTGGTTTTAATTATTTGTAATCCTGGATGATTCAAGGATATGGCCTTTTTTACACAATGGTTCAAACCAAGCCTAAATGTTATTTCTCGTTTGTTCAGCTTAAAATCAGTCATGTCAAATTTACTTTTTGACCTTATTATGCCAATGACATTCAACAATGAATTAAGACCGTTTTAATTGTTTGTAATATTGAATGATTTAAAGATATTGTTATCGTTTAAACACAATGGTTCAAATTAAGCTGAATGTTATTTCTCGTTCGTTCAGCTTAAACTCAGTCATGTCAATGTTACTTTTAAACTTTGCTTTAATTATCTCAAAGACAGTCCAGATTGAATACCTTTTTGGTTGATCAACAGCGGCGATTTCTCATGATATACAGTCAAACGTTATGGAGATAGGTTGATGGCTAAGATGTTACTTTATTAATTTCTTTTTAGAAAGATATTTATAATAGCAAACCGCATTTTACTATCTGAAGTACATGATGATTAATACCTACACACACATGTCATCAATTTAAGAAAACATTTCAAACAATTTTTGACAAAATATTGAATTTGCTTTATTTTATGACGCTTTAGTAGTTACTTTATTTATTACGGCTATCTGTTTTCATTTTCTTAATACAGAGTTTACTCCCTTCAGATTTTCGATCCTAACCTCTGTGACTTGTCAGTCACTAATCTCACAATTCCTACACTAAGGGCACAAACACATTGTTATCGGGGCCTTACTTTGTTGTCTAAACCTTACCTGGTCTGATGATTTGTTCTTCTTGTACTGGTTATAGACACGTGTAATGCGAAAGTCAATCCTTTGGTGGTTATGGAGGACAGTCCTCTCAACTGTGTGTTATACACAAGGAAGGCAATGTGTCTGCATGTCAACTACTCTACTGTGAATAACATGGTGTTTCGGTGCATATGCTTACTCCTTCAATAGGAACCCTTGAAGCTTGAGAGGGGGTCACAGAGACTTAAAACAACAACACTGTAGTCTTATACGCCAGGCACATCGATTTATTTAATTGTGTAAGTAGCAATAAATTTCTGTATGTATTCTCCTTCATCAATGTGTATCGCTTGCAAGGTGTTAGTACAATTATTAAAGTCGCATTCACAGTAATAAAGACGTTTGACTATCCATAGAACCGTGCTATTCCAACTACAAGTAGCTATGGAGTGCTGGGGTCAGGGTGTAGTAGCGTTAGATGGGGATCTTAGCAAAGAACCACAAAGCCACTGGGGGTGAGTCGGATCATGAACTTTTATTACAAAGAATGTAATAAACACTCTAATTCTCTAAGCCTGAAACATATTAAAATAACAATATAAGTTTACACTCAACAAATATATACATCACAGGTTAAGTACATTACTTGAAAGACAACTTACATCATAGGAATGATAAATTGATACATTTACCATAATTACATAAGAACTGTATTATACTCCAAAAGCATTACATTAAATACATATCCATACACATACGTATTTGATTAAATATTATATCATTGTCAACACAACCATGATAACTTTCAAAGACAATATACCACTATGCATAATCATACATTATACACAATACGCATTACATGTATAATCTATTAGATACACATTACATGGCATGAATGATAATTACAATACACAGATAACAAATAGTGAATACACGATAATGCTAAAACAGTATATAGTATTTATAAGCATGACAAAGGTGACAACATACCAGGTTGGTATGACCTATGCTGCAGAGTGTTACAGCCGCCGTCAATAGCAACGTCACTAGCTACGTCATCTGCAGGATGAATAATACATATGCAAATAATACTATATAGTAATGGTTAAAAGAATTAAATACGCTAAAAGCTACATACAACCACATAATCCTAAATACACATACTTACTCACACTCATTCCGTTATGATAATAATTAAGGTAGCAACGTTGTAAGTAAAACCATCCACACTTACCACAAACAATCATGCACACACACATACATTACCCTATGATAGTGAGAAGATAATGCTAATACTGATAATAGCAATAATGCTTTAATATATACTATTAATATGAAGACTACTTCTAATGTTAAGTGATACTTAAAGGATAAATGTAACTTACGGGAATATTAAGATTAATATATGATATAATAAGATATAGCACCTACACACCTCACTGTACTGTGAGTACCAACCTTAAACTAACTTAATATAACAACTCACTCTAATGTAAGTTGTAAGAAATACAAAATATAGATATAACTAATTAACTAACATAACTCTCTGTACTGAGTTATGACCTTCAGTAATAAAATCAATATAACCCACTGTACTGTGAGTTATCACATCATACCATATTTACACATAAAGAATAGTACATAATGAACTAATCCTGATCTAAATAATAGCTAATATAACTATCAACCATGAAATGCATACAAATACATAACTAAATATATACACTAGACAAGATATTACTAACCTCAGCAATATGAATAAACACATCCCGATCACCATGATCTCGATCCAAATGAAAGAATGAATCTGGACACAACTCAAAATCACATGTCAAACGACGTGAACGACACAGCAAAATAGACTGACCACCAGATGATAAGAATTTAACCTATTATAAAACCTATGCTATGCTTGGGTGAACAGAGAACAATAGACCTAACCAGATAGCCTAAGCAAGGGACAAGCTTGGTGGTGATTGCAGTGAAAAAGCATGCAGTGCAAGTTAGTAATGTTGGTTACACTTTAGGTTTAGATTGATGTCCTAAAGGGGCTATAGTACTAAAATGTTGAATAGAAAATAATGATTAAAAAGATTAAGATATAGCTAATTTCATGAGAATGTGTTTCTCATCAAAACATGACAAACAACTATATCAAGATCACATGTTTATTACTAAAATTATATACAACTTAAAATATTGACTCTGCCACAAGGGTATCTGTCTACAATGAGTATGCAGTCATTATGTTAATGTAGATCGCCAGTAAATGGAATGATAGTGACGTATATCAACAATTATTTGATGTTAGAACGTGTTGTACTTACATGGATGTCTGAATGCAATGGTACTTTACATATGACGTTTTGATAACTTAACTAACGACCCATACCAGTTGACCTGCCAGTGACATTATGTCGGTAATTGTCATCCTAGAGACATCCATTTTGCAGTGGTCAACAAAATTATTAGCCGGGTACTATGGTCAATCAAGGAATGAATGCCATTATGTTCAATACCAATAAAGAAGGAGCAAGTATATAACTATTTATGTATTGACCAGTATTCTAATCGTAAGCGTTCCCATTTGGTCAGCCAAGGAGTTGTAATGACTTTCTGTTGAGCCACCATTGTATATTTGATGTTTGGAAAGGACATATTGAACTAACTAACTACGTTCCTGGTTGTAACACATATATCAACATAATCTTCACCGTTATCCTTGTTGTATGCACGGTATCTCCATTAACTCGCCCACATGAAATCACATTGATATGCAGTATGCGAGAACGCAATTCACCTCGTTAAGTAAAGTATAATATAGATGCGTGTAGTTGACTTATGTATGTTCTGGTCTTGACTTCCACTTACCAGATGATTTCTATTGATACAATTTCATTAGCATGTCAACTCTCATTTCCTCTCCAACTTCGGAAAGTCCTATTATTTCTTGACATGTTCACATATTTTTTTACACTGATGGTGATGCCTGTAGTTATCTTAAATCTCATTCGCTAAACAGTATTGGCGACTGTAGTTTTTAGTAATGTATATGAGTTTTACTTAAACTTTATCAACTTTAAAAGAGAATACACGTATGTACAGCAACTGAAAATTCCTTTGTTATCCATGCATGATTGATGTTCTCCATTTTTGGCATTTTCCCCAGACATATTTCATTCGAATTTCAAAAGATATTCTTTGGACTCTAATGAAATCAAAAGAAGAAGATACATAAAAATAAAAACCGAACAAGTAAAGCATTTTCAGCATTTTAAGTGCTTGAACATTTGCGCATATTGCGTTATATATCTTGTTTTGAAATGAAACCCTTTCAACTCACTTATATTCAACTTTTGTTTAAGAGGAACGTCAAATATCAAATTGCATTTCCCTTGAGGACGTACAAGGAAAAGGAACCATGACTAAATTCAATAAAGCGAAAAGAATGAGAAATTTCTTCATAAAGTTGAAAAAGCGTGTAATAGATTACAAAACTTTCAAAGGCAATTCATTTCTTTGTATAAACAATAACAATTAACTCTTTTTTGAGATATAGTTTCAAAGATTTCAACATTGTAATTCATGGATGTGGAATCCGTAGAGAATATGAAATATGTGTGCCAGAACAAAGATCATAGAATAGAGCAACAGATATCTAAATCTAAAAGAAGCATAAATGTGATTATTTTCTGGAATTTATTTTGTTCAGTTTTTTCTTATAATGGAATATGCTTTTTGATATCGTCTTGTGTTCATTTTGCAAAAGACGTTACCAGAAGTCAGCTTACCTTGAAAAAGCTATGGATTACAGTCGTTCTAATTTCCAGAGTAACTCTTCTGTATAATCTTTTAGCCTCATTTGACGTTCTATAATTAAAGTGTCATATCTTCAAAAAGATTAAAGACATTGTTTCAGACCTCTATCATGTACCCCTATGTATTACCCTGGGTGAATATATCTTCTTGTCAAGTATTCTGAAATGGGTTATTTATAACGATAATCACGATTTAACGAATTTGTAAA
This sequence comes from Gibbula magus, assembly GCA_936450465.1. Taxonomy (NCBI): domain Eukaryota; kingdom Metazoa; phylum Mollusca; class Gastropoda; order Trochida; family Trochidae; genus Gibbula; species Gibbula magus. Next base: position 74,977,857 of record OW388296.1, on the reverse strand, counting down.
ATGCTGAATTAACGCTACATATTTGATTTTGTTACCGTTATTGAAAATAACATTTTTTTACCATTGCTTATGCACGACTTCTCATATTTCGTGGTCTTTGACACCATGTATTTTGATCTTTTTGATAACCTAGTTAATATTTTCCACAATTGTTTCAACACGACCTCCGTATTTCGTCGTCTGTGACATCACAAGACTGTAGCTGGTCGTATCCGGACTATTTTACCCGATTAAAATGTCTAACATTGTAATCAAAACTGAACTGTAATTTTGTCTCCCAAGCAATCAACATTGCATCGAGGGTACTGCAATCTCAACATTACATCGCACTTAGGCATCTTTATCCGTGGCAACTATTAATAAAAGTGCCGTGTTCATTATCGATATCAGGACTCTTTTGGGCGAAACATTTCTGATATCACAGACACTTTTTAAAAACTAATTCAAACAAGGTTAAAAACAAGATGATTGCGGTTGGCAGTTAATGTCTTGAAAAAAGTCCCTGTACGCGACTTAAACATCATTATACTGTGTTCTGTTGCTTTATTTTAGTTTTAAATATGCATAAAACTTAAGTGCAGGAGCAACTGAAGATAGAAAACAAATTCCCCGTGGTAGTAATAAAGAAATAACAACTTTATTCAGTAATATTTGTGACTACCAGGGGTAGCCAAACAAAATCTACAGTACGCCTAAAATAGATCGTGAACTCCGTGATTAGAAATTATCATTAGATCATTTCCCACAAAATCGCCCTTGATTGCCATACATATCACTACAGGTACAAGTCGTTTCACTTCTTGTTGAGCACATAGCGTTTTCCACAGTATTTTCATTTAGGTTTGGAAAATAGTGGTTAGAATAACTGAGAAGAGAAACTTAATTAATTAATAAATTAACTTATTTACAGCAGTACTAGCCAGTCTTGAGGTACTAGATGAGACCCTACTGTCCCCACAGTGCTTATCGTTGAAAGATGCTTTCAATCTGTGGAGCAACCCAAGTATAGTAGACAGAGATATAGCCTTCTAGCCCTCTAGTTCTTGAATCGTATGGGTGGAGTAGTAGTGGGGATATGCCACTCCATGGATTGACTCCTGATCACAGTGATAGATCAATGTCCAACCCCCTCATCACTAACCATTTAACTTTTAAATTGTATTAATTATCAATGTTGCCATGAAAAATCAGGTTCCTGTGACATCAAATCAGCATTGAGAAACTTAGAAATCCATCGGGCTGATAAATTGTTCATGCTAAAATCATTACCGTGCCCATTCAACTTTATACAGCTCGTATGGAAGACAGTTTTACAGAGTAACAACTAGAAAACAGCAAGATGTTCTGTCTCCTCTACTACAGTCGAAATACTGATCAATATATGCTCCAGGGACCTGATTTGTTCACACTAGTTGATCAAATGGAATAACAATTTGCAAATGTTGTTCCAAAACTTGAAAATACTTGACACCAAGAGAAGAACATGGTGAGATGACATATTCTTTATTACGAAGGGACGTTTCGACATAGAGAGTAGATGACGTCTATGACCATCATGAACAGTGCATTGATATTCCACAGTCATTTGTAGAAAAGTAATTTTTTGTTGCATCAGTCATTCCCTTGTGATAAAATATTTGATATACATGAAACTAATACCCAGGACCGACATATAACTTATTTACACTTCGACTAGAAGCGCGAAGGGAAGTTGTTGAAAACATGGAATGCAGACATCTTTCATAACCTGTCAGTCCCTAATCTTAACAGATCAGCACTGTTGTGTCAAAGTATGTGACTTTGCTGTATTGTGATAGATATAATAAACTTAATGTTACATTTTTCAACTAGAAAGAAATAAAAAAAAAGTATATTCGGTAAAGTATTATGAATCGTTATTAATAGTGAAATGTATGAACTAGTTACAGGGGCTTTAAGGACCTAATATGGCAAAAAGTATATGATTTCGCTTCTAGTAAAATGTTTTGCTATTTGTATTTTTGGAAATTGGTAAAATATCATTACTCACATAAATATGGAAATAATTAAGGATATCTGTCAACTGTCCTAATGTCATTGTAGAAAGATGCAAAATACATAGTGTAACATATTAAGAAACAACACAGCCTCTTTGAACAAATAAAGAAATGTCATGGCGTCTTCCAATCTGACATTGCCCACATTGACTGTTGCTACTGATTTCGCTCTGGGGATTCCATTATAGAGATAATTGAAACTCCCCTGCGTGTTTACCCGTTATCAGATCTAACTCTACAATAAAACTACATCACAGACCAGAGACTCCAACCAAACTACCATAGACTTCACTGGTTGATATAGCAGCGTCTTCAGGATGTCAAGTATGCAACTAATGCTATTTCTCAGGGAGGATGCATCTTACAGGACAAATCAATGGCTATCGGAAACTTCTCCCCTGCGATAACATTCAATGAAGAATTAGTAATATGGAGCTAATGCTATTGCTCATGGGGGATCCACTTCAGGACCTGATGCTACGGTGTGACATGAACCACAGGACCAGTCATAGTCTGTAATATTGGACAGAACATCTAGTTGTTTTGGGAGACTTTTATGTTATTTTAGCATGTACACATTGAAGTATTCTTTCCTCCGATATTTGTAAAAGGCACACATTGAAAAATATCTGACTAATGGAATCAGTTTATAATCAACTATTTTCTATCAATATTTGCTAAACTCTTCTTAGTCTAAACCAATATATCATTGAACATGTTAGTGTTTATTATATCAAAACCCTGTGTATGCATATTCTCTGTCAAACTACTGGAAACTTCACTAATACTAACACATGGTTCACTAATTCAGAATGCCAATCAGAGAGATGGATAATTCCTCAGGTAGGAAGTGACTCCCAGTACAGATACCAGGCTTCCTGCTAACAATTACCAAGTTAATACTGTTGATATTCCTGAGATTGTGTTCCCGTTCCAGAGGTATTGCTTATATAGCCAGATACAACATTGGGATTTAACATCTTTTGACACTTCCTGTTACCCATTGAATCCATTGTAATTCGACCTTGTACTCTTAGCTGGAAGAGAGTTAGCTTATTTTTGTATTTCAGTATATCAGTTTTATTCTATTTGGCAAAGAGTTTTATCTTCGACTGAATAGTTAGTTTAATACTCTTGTCTTTTAATTCTTAACTTCTAAAATTCTAAAATTCTTTTAAACTTAAAGTCTTTAAAATATATCCGATGCGATAAGGTTTGTTTGTAATTCAGTAATTTGTAAATAATATGAAGTTTAGTTGGAAAGAAGATGAAAATCTACGTTGGGAAATCAGTATTATTTTCTTGCTGAATCATTAATCAAATACAAACAGATATCAACATTGAGAAAGATATTATAGACCTGCTAATTACAGACAGGACAACTATTATCGCTCATTGTATCGCAATCATTATCCAAGGATAGTAATACTTCCCCATTGTACAGGTGGTGATGTTACTGATCCCATGTAGTGACTGATCACAACGAATACCAGGATTACCATTGACGAATTAAGCATTTTATTCTGTGAAGGCGACATGGATACTTATGTCATTGACAAGCAAATGATGACCAAGGATCACCATTGATTAACACATTAATGAAGACAGATGATACAATGTTTCTCTTCAATCATCATTGCTTCAGTCCATGCTCGTTTTGAACTCTCCTGATAGCAGTTACAAGCTCATAACAAGTCTGGAGCCTTTGTGTTTCCCTCTATTTTATTGCATTTAGGTTGTAATGATGCAAATACAATGAAAGAAAGTAATTATTTCGGGACTTCGGCTTTGACTTTAAGTTGAGTAATAACAGTATACACGTGTTTGACAATTGTAGATGACATGAATATGCCTTACACTAAGTATTGATTCAAAAGGCATCAAGTAAATTTGATTACAATGCTTTGCAATATTCCCCTGCCTCTGTGATCCGTTATTGGTGTTTCTTTGATACTGTACATGTCATGTTTGTCACGAAATACAGATTGGGGTTAAATAATGGAGATGACTTGTTTTATTGTGCTGGACTTACCTATGATAGTTTGTATGTTGTATTTATTGAGATACAAAGGTAAATGAAAGGAAATAGTTCTGTTTTATTATTATGAGTTTTTATCATACTACACAGTTCGATCTGTTTTTTTTACCGACGCCACTGTATTTAATTATTGATTCCAGTTAATGACACGCTATGTAATCCCTCTATGCGAAACGACAGCAGGTTAACAAGACGGCATACATCAGAATAGGGTTATTATTAGAATTTTAGCATAAGAACAGGAAGATAACAACTTCTTAATGTGAAAATACACGTTGTTTCGGAGTTTATACACACTCCTCTGCAGGTGGAAGGAGTGCGTATTTTCACATTAAAGAAGTTGTTATCCACAAAATCTTCCTGTTCTTATGTATTCCACTTCTAAATGCCTTTCAAAGACCTGAATTTAACATATTTGGTGTCAATATTTGTCAATATGTGAATTTGTTGTGACATCCGAAATTTAACCTCACAGTTGTATTGTATTGTATAAGTTGTCAAAAGTTGTTTAATGGTATTAAAAGCATTTTTCCCAATTTGAAATTCTTCAATGTAAGATATGACTAGTCACTGTCATGGCGTGAATTTCACACTTTTATTGAGCGCTAATAGGATCGTTACCACTAATATAAATCATGTATGGAGCATTCGATCAAGACGATTGACAGAGCCCCAACACTTCAATGAACAAATGGACCGTTCATTTCTTCAGTTTGACACATTTCTGTAAAAACTAAATTAACAGAGGTCATGAAAATACATTAAACATGTGATCTTACAATTTTGTATTTATGAAACCACTGATTGAAGAGGGAAGCTCTCTGAATGCAGTGAATGGAAGAAACTATGGAATATTCAACACTTACAACGTTCCCCGTCACAACCTACTGGGACAACCTATACCAGTAAATCATGTATGTGTCGTTGCATTTAAATTGGACATGTAACATATTCTATTATTGTGTTTTTCACTTTCTGACTTTAATTACTTACCGTATTCACCGTAATAGAAGCCCTGGGTGTTTAAAAAATTGGAAAAAGGGGGCGTTTATCAAAATGACTTTAAAAAATCGTAAAAAGGTGGGCGTTTATTAAAAAAAATGTCTGTTGATGTCCAAAAGAAAAGAAACATCGATTTTATTTCAGAGTTTTAATCAAAATAAGTGTTTCAAATAAATGTAAAGAAGAGTTAAATGTCGCAGTTTATTATTTGTATCAAATTCCAACCAGTACTGATACACAATTTGCAATGGAATTGAAACTTATTAAAACTCATGAAGATACACCGAGTGATTGAATCCGCCGTCTTGTCGCACATTACTCTTATCCAATGAAACTATAGTTCGCTAGTAATCTAAATATAACCACCAATGAACGGCAGCATAAACACAATCAGCTGATAAGCACATGGTGCAGAACGATTATGTAAACACTATTCCCGGGTCATGATATTCTTTATTTAAATCACATTGACAACTACACTTGAACAAAATAACGTAGCTCCAAAATATGGTGCATTACCAAAATATAAATGATGCAATAGGTGTTATTTTTGTTTTCTGAATAGTATATTTCGCAGAGGGCCGTATTACCTGTTATACAGCGATTGCTGTTTATACATACGAATGCAAATCACCTTTATCTTCAAACACAACGTTCAATCTTTAACTTCTTCATCCGGACTATAAAACTTTAAAACCTTATCATATATTTAAGTATTTTAAGTAGTGCGATCTCGTACTCACAAAAAAACTGTCAATGAGTGCACATTAATAGTAACAATCAAACATGAGAAGACTAACTACGATATTGTCAAAGCCTCCAGCACATCAATATGACAAGTAGATTTCTGTAAAAAGTCAGTTAACAGAGGTCATAAATATACATTAAACAAGTGATCTTAAAAGTTTGTATTATGAAAACGCTGATTGAAGAGAAAAGAATCCCTAAATGCAGTGAACGGAAAATACTATATTTAACGCTTACAATGTTCCCTATCACAACCTACAACTGGGACAATCTATACCAGAACATCAAACATGTGTCCTTGCATTTTTGCAAATTTTCCCCAAATTTTCTGTTTATTATTAAAGTTTATGCACTATATTGGTATATAAGAGGATAAAACATCCCATTACACGACCAGATAAGCTGTATCCATAGAAAACGGTTATTCATATTGAAAGAAAATGGCTATCTCAGTATTTCCAAAAACTGTCAATCAATGCACATCAATATGTTACAATCCAACATGAGAAGACTGATTAAGTAATTTTACACAATGGCTCTCTATCAACTTCCAAGTAAGTTTATTACATACCGACTTGCATTATGACCTTTTGCTCTTGACCGGGTATTCATTTGCTGAATACTTTACCATGAACCCTCATGAATACATAAAAAGAACACAAGTGAATAATTACTTTATTGCTTTTTTGAATGCACAATTACAATTCATCATTCAATATTTATTCCTTTGAAAAGTGGTTCAGGGTTACATTAGAACAATTTACAAATACTGCAGCTGGGGCCGAGGTTTGAGCATTTGTTGCAGGGAGTTTAGCCTTTAGCCTTTAGGCAACTTTCTGAATATTATATTTCGCAAAGTGGCTATGACGTCAAGACTGTCGCTGGCCCAAAGGGCGATATTCCCAGTTATACAGCGATTGCTGTATATAACAGACGAATGCAAATCATTTTTATCTTCAAACACAACGTTAAATCTTTAACTTCTTCATCCGTGCTATACAACTGTAAAACCTTATCATATATTTACGTATTTTAAGTAGTGCGATATCATACTCACAAACAACTGTCAATGAGGGCACATTAATACGTAACAATCAAACATGTGAAGACTAACTACGATATTGACAAAGCCTCCAACACTTCAATGTAACAAGTGGACAGTTACGTTCATTTCTGATGTCTTCAGTTTGACACATATCTCTGTAAAAAGTTATCTTAAAAGTTGAAAACGCAATTTAAAGAGAGAAGAATGTCTGAATGCAAAAATGGGGAGAAACCTTCTTTAATCAGTAAATCATGTAGTCTTTGCATTTTTGGACGTGCAGATTATTTTATTATTTTATTTTGGACTGGTTAACTTGAATTTCTTATTTTGATATATATACAGAGAGTGGCCGTAAATATAATAGGTACGTGTTATTTTAATTTTGACATAAAAACAACCTAACCTTTCTCTCTCTGAATAGCATATGGTAAAAACCGGCTGTGACGTTAAGGTTGCCGCCAGGTCAAATGGTCATTATCACCGTTATATAGTGATTGATGTATATACTAGTAGAATTCCATAATTCAAGCACACGGTTGTATTGTCAAGTTGTCAAAAGTGTTTTGATTGTAAAAAAAAGCATGTTCACCATTTTTAATTTGTTAAAATGAGAAAAAAATTTCAATGTAAGATATGACACTTGCCACTGTCATGGCGAGAACTGAATTTAACACTTTTATTAACGCTAATAGATTCGGTACTCAAAACGATTGACAACGCTCCCAGCACTTCAATGTAACAAGTGGACCGTTCATTTCTGATGTCTTCAGTTTGACACATATCTCTGTAAAAACTCAATTAACAAAGGTTACAAATATACATTAAACATGTGATCTTAAAAGTTTGTATTAATGGAAACGCTGATTGAAGAGAAAAGAATCCCTGAATGCAGTGAACGGAAAATACTATATTTAACGCTTACAACGTTCCCTATCACAACCTACTGGGACATCCTATACCAGTACGTCATACATGTGTCCTTGCATTCTAAAGGCTCTGTAGCATTTTTTGCATATTTTTTTACCCCAAATTTTCTGTTTATTATTAAAGTTTATGCGCTATATTGATATATAAGAGGGTAAAACATCCCATTACACGACCAGATAAGCTGTATCCAAAGAAAACAGTTATTCATATTGAAAGAAAATGGCTATCACAGTATTTCCAAAAACTGTCAATGAGTGCACATCAATATGTTACAATCCAACATGAGAAGACTGACTAAGTAACTTTACTCCATGTTTACAACTCATCAGCTGTGAGTAATTGTCCAATTTCCTCGTGTACCAATGTGTCCAGGTTCATTCGACTGTGAAGTATAGTAATGGGTAAGTAGTGATTAGTTTAACTAGATAATTGGTGATATGTCACTTATGCTGTGAATGCATGTGATCATATTAGATTATAGAACGGGCTTACCATAGGGTTAAATGCGTATCTACACAATGATTATTTGCTTTTTTTGTTTTCTTCGCAAATACCTAAATCACTTCAAGTTGTGAAGATTGTTAAAAGTGTTGAAAGAAGCTTAAATAACGAAGGACATGGGTTTTTTTTAAATATGGATTTACATCTACATTTCAATGTACAAACAAACTAAAAATTAATTGGGCCCAGTTTGGTCACAGTGACTACTATGTTTTATTCCATTTGGTTGAAACTATTAAAATTATATTTGTTTTTGCCTAAACAATTTTCCAATTCCTTATTCCAAGATTCAACAATATAGGTTAACGATGGCGTTGTAATGAACAAAATGTCAATCAATGTCTGTAGATGTGAATCAATAGAGAAATGCCCTAAAGCATGTCCTCTCGTAAATCTGAAGGTAACATATCAATAAATAGATTGTTTTATTTGAAGTTGCTGTGATGTTTCTCATCAAACAACGTTCATGTCTTCATCCTAGGAATGTGAATATTGCCTGATGTATGCACAGGTATATCAACAACCTTCAATGTGCCAGGTGTGTACAGAGAGCAAGTAATTGGTCACGTCGATAGACCTCAGGCTTCGAAATAGTTGACTAACAGTTATCAATATACAGAAGTCATCTTTCTCTTGGGATATACCTGCCATTAACTCATCAAATAGTGTTGTTTGTTTGATCTACCCAGATTGGATTGTACTCGTGTAAATTTTGAAATATCAATAAATTGTTCATGTCAAGATTTCATGTCTCACTAACTAATGAAAGACAATGATTTTCTTTGATCTAAGGACCAGATCTGTGTGTTTGCCATTGTTAGCATTTTAAATCAATAGATTAGAAAACATTAATGTATAGACTGACAGCAAAGTAAACGAGAATAAACTGACGATAATGATACATATTGATTAAATTTTCCCAGAGATCACTGACATTATCTGATCAACACGATCTACCTGTCTTTGTGAAAGTATTTGACTTTAGGTTTTGAGTATGAAATATCGAGTATAAAAGATCCTAATAAGCTGGAATCAGAAAGATAAGGTAAAAGAAAGATACTTCTATATATTATAAGCAGAATTGACTTATTTTAAATGACTTGAAACTTGAATTAAGATCTAAAACATAATTTCTTATGGTAATTTAGAAAGCTTCGCATTTAATGTATGAGGTGAACTAAATCAGTGTTGGTATATTATCATTCAAATATTTTAAACTAGTAATGCTACCAGTTGCAATTGCATTTGACTTGATGGAAACAATGGTCACAATTATCAAATACTATTTTTTGTCATATCAATTCATTCGGTCTTAATTTCATTATTGAAAAGTAATGACAATGAAATGTATATAATTATGTTCACGACGGAACATGCACGAAGCCGCGACTTGGCTATGCCAGTCAAACATTGCTTACATGAAGAATTGTTATTACAAATAGTTAACTTTTAAATTTATTCATTGATTCGTGAGACGAATGCTCAGTGTATCATCATGCGTAATGAATATTTATCTTTTTCCATTAATACACATCGTAACAGTTGCAATATAACATAAACAAACATGACTGTTATTCCTAATGACTTTTGTGTGCATACGGTTTAACACTCCTCACTGTGATGTTTTAAGTAATAAAAACTTGTGTTTGCACTCTATATTATGGTGTTTTGCTTTTATTCCATTAATACAATAAACTAAATGTACTGTTATATATTGGCATTTTCATGTTGTTCAGTTTACAAGTGTAATTGATCTATTCATTAAATGAGTAATGATATTTTCTACCGTCTTTTTTTATATATATAAATAGAGAATATTTTATAACTGTACCTCTTATACTATGTTTGAGACGAGTGCTAAGAGTATTGGTATTTCCCCAGCGAGAGGAGGCGTGGGATATATCGATATTCAGCTGGCAAGATCAGTGTAAACATAATACGGAATGGAATATAATGTTATATTTATTGTGGTAATTTTGAAATTGAGGAAATACTAAACAATCTGCCTTCTAGCATAGACTGGCTAGCCACATCATCTCATTTCAAACACAACGTCATTGATGCGACATAATATAATTGTGAATGACGCCCCGACCCCATGACCAAATTGAATTATACATTGTATGAAAAATCTGAACACCGATACGATTTCTCTCGTAGGTGAATAACAGTTTATCAACGATGTTTGTAGACTTCTAATTACATTCGATATGTTCTGCAGGTACGCCCACACACGTTAACGTGGATATGCTGATGACTGCGCTGGGGCCCCTCAATGATTCCGACATGGTATGTAAACACTATCATCTCCTTCAACATATGCTTCTCAGAAGGAATACCATGAAGCTAGTACACTTTTTTCTCTAACTCATTTGTAATGATTGCTTCAAATAACTGGTATAAGACGCGTGTTATTAATGACAATGTCTAGATACCCTTTGTTGCAGATCAAAGTGTCTGGAGTCCGCAATGACATATTAATTTAACAAAATGTTACCATTGAAATTGATATTGTTTTTCTCTTGGTCATTTTAAAACAATTGTTTTTTTAATCAAAATACGTATGTAGATTGAGAAGTGTCGACACATATTATCAGTTGAAGAGGACATGTTTGCTTATTACAGATATTTAACACCATGTCTGTGCCCAAAAATCATGAATATATCACGCACAAAAACTCGTTAAAAGAGCTCAATAAAACCGGTGGTTGATTGACATTTTTAAAGACACTAGATATTCAGTTAATAATTAATGGAATCTTATCTATAAGAGTCTTAGGTTAAAGAAAATATTTAAAAGAATGTACACAGAAAACCACATTTTCATATTATCTAAATATAACGTGGTAAAATGACACTTATTATCAATTACTATACAATATTCCACTCGATATCACTAGTACATTGTATATCCCATCAAACAGCATTGCCAATATCAACTTACACGTTCCGCCTCGTTATATACCCTGGTGCGTCCACGCGTAGAGTCCTAGAGGAATACTCGAGTACCTGAGATAGTATTGTGCTCGCATATTTATACAGAAACAAAGACACAGTCTCTACTCCGTCACTCCACTTGACAATGATATATTCATCAACATCGTTTACGAGTCTCGGGACATCATTATGAAGGAATTGTGCCCGATGAGTTTGTCGCAAAGTATGCCTTACTTATTAACACGTGTAATGATCTAGATGGATTTGTTTAGAAACAGTAAGTGCCTCTGTTTATTAAATGTATAGTTCTGCATTTCTTATAGGAAACATTGGTATACATACAGATTGAGGGTGATGCAGTGTCATTATCAACCACTTTCAAAAACAGTCAATTCTGCCACTTAATATTACAAACTAATGCGGTACAAACACACATTCCAAAATTACATTAGAATGACACAAAACTGTTTAAATGATTTAGAAATGATGGTATAGTAATGACAAGACTTTATGAATAATGAACTTACCTTTTCTTCAAAATATCTACGTTTCAATATATACAATCTTATTATGTCCTTATGTACATAGGCGCAAGGAAATACATAAAAATACTATTTGGTGCTGGAATAGAGTATATAAACCATACAGCGGCCTTAGACTAAACAATGACAACATGTTGGACCACTCAGATACGATTTATCTCGAAGTGATTCCTTGTGACATACAGGGAGCTAAATTATTCGAGAAAATGAATGAACCACTGACAACCCTTTACGTTATACCCTCTTAGTGGGTTTAACATGTTGAACATCATTAACCCATGTTATAAAATAACTCCAAAGGCTTAATAGTCTTGTTCAGTTAGTTTAATACGTAAATATACAATCCGTAAATAAGAAGCTAAGATTCAAATCCACTTTTATATTTTTCTTAAGATAATACAATGTATAAACATGTATGTTCCGTGGAAGGTACACTGCAATAAAGTTGCAGGTTAAGGTCGTAATATAATAGCGTTCAATTGTTCTGATGGTTCAAATGATCAATACCCCAGCCTTTGTCCTCAAAGGTATACTCTGTGTGCGTCATCAACATTGAGACTAAGTGGTTCACAATCAATCGCTTTTGCTCAAGGGATAATGTAATAAGCGTAAAGTTGTGATTTTCATTACGTGTGTTAATGGATATAAGACTATCCAGGACAATATATATGGGATTATGCTCTCAGCTGCAGGGTAACTGGGAGGAGGGGGGAATCACGATTTTATTACCTAAGGTAACCTTGGAACTATGATACTCAGTTCGACTATATCAGTTAGGCAGTAGGCAGTAGGCAGTAGTCAGAAGTTCAGTGGTATGTAGTGGATGTAGTTCGAATTTATTTGACTTTGACTGAGTCGTTATTTGATTGTTTGAAAGAGGTTCAGTGTGTCCTCCTGACATATAAACATGATGTGCCTGTTATCTTGATATCACGTTAATGAGTTGATATCGGACTGGTTTGAAGAATGTGGGTTTAGAGCAACATCGCAAGATTAAATTTGAATTGTATTTCTTCAAGAGATACAATTAACTTTTTTGTTAATATAGTTTATAAAATTGTTTCAAAGAGACTGTTTCAATATCAATATGTTGAAACTAAATAAATACAACTTGATAAGATGTGAGAGTAATTTAAAAGATTCCACATTTGAAAATGTAAAACTTTGATCAACAAGATTGATATTCAAGAAGTATGCCCAATCAGACTGATACTGTAACTCAGTCTCTGCACCAGTATCACATAGTTTGAGTCAAGAACAGTTATACGAAGTGAGATGATCAAACATTCACTGATCAATATACATGATACTGTGTTGAGTAGCTTGAAGGAACCCACTGACAACTAAAGAAGCTCTAAAAATGGAACTTCGATTTGAGATAAAACCAGGAAGATTGATTTAATCTCTTAAATTCTCTGCCGATTAAACCCGTGACACACATTCCTCATTTACGAGTTTGATTAACAAACAGCGAACAAATGCGTGCCTATGAATGTTGTACTATTTGTTTCTGTAGAATTTGTACCCCCTTTTGGGGAAGCATTTGTTCATTATCCAGGCATTGAAGTTTTACTTATCATTGCAGGCTGACACTACGCCTGCGCTGTTTGATGCATTCCCCTTTGATGTTCAGCGATGCAAGATGCAGATTGAGAGCTGTATGTGTGCTCATAGATATTCTAGCCTGTTAAGATATGCAAAGAGATGTACATTTTCTTGGAGACATATATATTTAAAGACTTAATCTTTTGGTGACCCAAAAATCGACGGATAAAACCCAGCGGTTAAATTAGACCTAAAGCAATTTTCGTATATATAAGTACCCCATATTCAATGTAACTACCTAAATGTGTTCTACGCGTGCTTGTGGCCATGACCTTGTGTAATAACTCGGCGTTTCCTTTAGACGGGTTCACAATAGAACACCTGGTACTACAGTGGTCCACCACACGATAGACGGTCGACGTGCTACCGGAAGCATATTTACCCGACTTCCAGTTCGTCAGTGTCAACACCACTTCCTGTACGACCGGATATGAGACAGGTTAGAGCGACTTGTCCAGTATTTGTGTGGATGCTGAAATGTAAACGTCAATTGCAATTATTGCATTGTCGGTGCAGCTTCTTCATTAAATGAGAGGAATAAACAATGTCAAGATAGATTTTAAAAAAACGTTGTAGTCCCCAAACACTGACAGTGACTTACAGCTTGGAGTACTTAACTTAATCTTCTACTCTTTGTAGGATCACAGGGGATTAACATTCTGTCAACAACTTGACTTACTTGACTTAACCCTCTACTTCTTGAGTATCATTGCGCCTCAACACTTGTTCTCCGTGTTTTCAGGTCATTATAAGTTATCAGAGGAACAAAGATAAAAGTGACAAACGTATGTTTTATCTTTTTTACTTTTAATATATCAAGGACAATAGGTGACTTTGTTGCATTGATTAGTTCACTTCTCATTTAGATTGCCAAGCAACTTACTTTATCGGCACACACAGTCCACACAGTAAGTTTAACTAACTTGTCGATATTAGAGCTTCACTGTTTCAAAACCGTAACTGATCTTTGCTTGTGGCATTGTTAGGTCCTTGATTTGCTGAATACATACAACTTCTTGATCGAGGTAAACGTCAATGTCTAAATTCCGCAATAATCCTACAATGTCAATTAAAACCATAATGTCTGTCACCAAACAAATATTTTCCCGGTTCACTGCATGGAATAACTACTAGATCGTGGGTAAATACCATCTGAACCGTGTTGATTTAATACATGATTTATTAAGACATAGTTTACACCGTCGTGAGTTGCATGTGGTTTATTGCTGCTGGTTGTTTCCCTTAGCATCCAAGTGCTAGCAATTAGTTCCACATTAGCTCCTTTTGTCCATTCATCTCACGTAACTTCCTTTAATTGGTATGTTCAATACTTTCTTCTCCTGATCTATTATTTTGTTGAACATTTATATCGTCAATTATAAAAAGGGGTTTATATGGTTTAGGTTGAAAGCAAATCGAGTCGTCCGAAACCTACATACTACAATTTCTACCATGTTATTATACAACACTAAAGTTCTGTTTGTTACAAAGCAATGATACGTGGCGTAAAAGACAATAGAGTGTCATGGCATCATTACAAGTGGCCTTGATCAAGATTTCCAAGTCACGTCAAATTTGCTTCACAAAGTTTGCGTTTATTTTTATGTAAATGTTGTTAAAACGAGTTAAAGTCTACAAACTGAAATAGAAATAGAAATTAGGCTGAAATGAAAACTTTAAGAGTAAATACTTTAACTAGAAACTATCTCGGATGACACAGAAACTACTTTTTGTCTAATGTCACATAGTCATAATATTCGTTGTTGCTTCCATTCTTCTTTACTGTGTCGATTGATATCAGGTTGAGGATGAAAGCAAAAGCTTTAAAGACGACATTTAGTTAATGAAATCGAACTTATCATGTCCTTTGAGCCAAATAAATGCCAATTTGAATGAGTGAGATCAATACTGTATGACAAAGCATACGAATTACTCTTATTAAAATATCAATCTGATTAAAATCGATCCTGAAATATAAGTTGCATCTTCCAGGTTACGAACTCGTTTGGTGGTTTCCTGTCCAAACGATCCGCTGATGCCACGTTTATATAGTCGTTTGTTCTGACGCCAGTTGATTGAGCCACGAGGCTTCCAACAAAAAGGGGCGGGATAGCGCAGTGGTTAGCGCGTTTGGCTTCGGATCAAGAAGTAGAGAACTGTTCTACACGCAGTAAGGTTTGGGTGCAATGCTACACTGAATTTCAGAGTAGTACAACCATGGTTCGCTGGTTCCAGCCGATGCTCGCAGGTTTCACAGCAATGCATAACCACATGGCGTTGCGGGCTTTCTCCCTGCCATAATACTAGCAGCCGCGATATAAGTGAAATACTCTTGAAAGCGGCGTTAAACCCCAACTCACCTCACCTCACCTCCAACAAAAACCTTTCGTACGAGCTTCGAACTAAGGGCAAGTAATTCCTGATCACCAAACTTTCGTCTGTTTCCATCACATTTTAAATGCGAAAGAATTGATTTAGAATGCATTCAAAATGGCGACTTTCCACAATCTATAATGCGATTCGTCCATGAATGATTAGATATTGTCTGATAAACTAGCATCAGAACATACGCTCATACGTATCGTCGTCAGACCGTGAGGAGAGGAAACCGAGAACGAGTTTGTTAATTGTTTGGAACAGGGTTTTATTCAGACTGTTAAATGGTAAAAATATATCCGTAATTATACTATGGTATGGCACTGGGCGTTAAGATGAACAGTTATATAATTTGATATATATATGGTATTGGTTTGTTTTACTAAAAACACCATTTATGCAGTACTCATTAAAAGAACAGCCTGTTCTCAAACTGAGTCGTTAAACGTTTCTGAAAAGATGTCTTGTTAATTTTGTATTGGATGTAAAATTCTCAAATCTTAAATGTTTCAGGTTATGAGGCAAATGTCACGACCTCCACTGATGTGAAAGAAAATGGCGTCAGTAACGACCATGTTGTTGAAAATCCGGGCAACCACTGTGAAACCCCGGACATTCTGGACATGAAATTCCCATTGTTTTGTAGTCAGGACTATGGACGAAAGTTGGAAAAAATATCTCGAGTTCTCTTTCCTTTGTCGTTCATCTTCAACATCGTTTACTGGAGCACGTACCTTCTGATGTCATGAATCTTCCCTCATTTACATCATCGAATTATAAATCATTCTATTTTTATACAACTTGTCGCCAAAATGTTTATCATCGAATAAATAATCATTGTCTTTCTTCAATGTATTTATTTGCTTTGGTTTTAATTGTTTGTAATATTGGATGATTAAACAATATGGTTATGTGTTAAACACAATGGTTCAAACCAAGCTTTAATGTTATTTCTCGTTTGTTCAGCTTAAAATCAGTCATGTTTGACCTTATTATCTCAATGATTGTCCACCCTGAAGACCGTTTGTTGTTGATTAACACCGGCGAAATGGCGTTGTCTCAAGACATAAAGTCAAACGTTATTGAGATAGGTTTATGACTAATATAAGTTGTAACCAAAGTAATTTTCTTTTAAAAAGATATGTATAATGGAAAACCGTATTTTACAATCAAAAGTGCATGATAATTACTATCTATAAACAAATGCTTCATGTCAACAATTCAGGAAGACAATTCAAACAACTTTTGACAAGTTATTTTATGACGCTGTAAAAATTATTGGTTACAGTTATCTGTGTGTATCTGTATTGGAATTGATTAAACGATTGAGTAGTTATTGTATACCAACGTCAACAAGCAGGGAGACATTTAGAACAAGGTACAGCCTATGTATATAACAGTATTGAAGGCCCGCTGCTTCAAGCACCTATTACAATGATGTCAATTCATATTTTACAAACAAAACTGCATGATGATTGATACATACAAATCAATGCAATAGATATTGTAAAGCAGTGTAACTTGCAAAATATGAAATTTACTATATTTTATGAACGCTTTGATATTGTTTGGTTTCGGCCATCTCTTTTAAAACCTAAGTTGAATGTGTAGAAAGTAATATCAACGTTTGAGTAGTCATTGACTTCCTATTTTAAAAAAGAAAAAAAAAACAAACGCCAACTTTTAATTAAAATGTCCATTTTACCAACTCAGCCCTGCTGTCATATTAGTTACTCGTAATAGATTTTAAATTGTTCGTATATGCCGTTGGGAACATTATAAATTTACATACATTCCAGTGATACATCTACAGGGCACAGTTGATTGAATGAACCATTGATTATCCACTGATCAAGCTATTGCAATGTTGTCCCATAGATGGGGTGGACAGATTCAGCCTGGATATATGTATGTATGTAGGTGTGTGGGTTTTTTCTTTGATTGCCATTTGCAACTCGATTGCCGTATGCGAGAAAACGTTAATGATACATTACTACAAAAGACTAATTAATGTCATTCATAAAATATTGGCTTTTAATTATAGTATATGAAGTACAGTTTTTTTCATTTAATGGAAAATAAATTTCGAAAAAAATAGGAGTGTCAGTGAAATGGACCCGGTAAATTAGATAATCAACACTTTCATGGTGCAATCCCCACTGTGATTAAAGTCGACCCTGTTCCGAGGAACATTTTCTACAAAATAGCACATCTAGGATACGAACTGGTTTTACAGAATCCTCTCCTCAAGTTCTGAGGACCCCCGTGCATGCGCGTGTTCTGTATGAGTTTTGCAGACAAAACCCAGTCAGTACCTTGCCAATTACATTTGTTTTTAAACGATGGCGGTTTTGAACGCATTCTGAAATATTGCAAATGTTACGGATAAATACGGAAGGAGGATTGTCTTTAGTTACTTGTCCGTAGCTTCTCGAACCGAAAGCTTTTATTGGAGCAATTGTGATTGGCTAACTGAAATGTCACAACATTCGAGTATAAGGGTAATCTAACCGTGAGGAAAGGAAACCGCCAAGGATGTGATTTAGTATCCCGGTAGATGCATTCTTTTGCAACTGTTCTACCTCTCAATACGCTCGGTTTTAATCAGACTGGTATAACGCCTAGGTCTGCTATCCATATATGTTGCCATTGAAGATTTTAGTCACGCTTCTTTCAGTTGTTATACGTGGCTTCTCTGCGCCGTTAATCATATCATGCGATTACAACATTTTCATTTTTATATGTCAGCAGTAAACCACGGTAAAAGGTAACAGACAAAACACAAACAAACCTCAACGTTCTTGTAGCTACCCTAACAATAGATCAAAATCTCTTTCATATTTTATTTAATCGAAGTGCCCAATACGTGCAGTTTTAGAAACGATAACATTACAAACTGAAGGGAAGGATACGTGTTCCGTACAAGGGGAGGTAACTGCTGATGTTCTATCGAGCCGTGGCGAGAACAACGAAGTCTAATAGTTGAAGTCAATAATAGGCATTCTAAAAAATGTGGACAATTCCTGTCCTCCATATTCTATGCTGTCTAAATCAGCGAGAACAGCCAGGATTGAGCTGTTTTTATGCTTAATATAAATATAAACATCTAATATGACTAAAACAACACTTTCATTTGTAAATATACATTTATTTAATTAATAATATTTGAAAGTTGTTAATTTGCTATGTCCCAGCAAAGAGAAATGCAATTTCAAACGCCTGTCATTTGAAAATATATGTCTGAATGTTATTATTTCCACATGTGGTTGAAAGTAACAACAATTTAAGCACTTCTTATGTGTATCAACTCAATCGAGGCTTATGTTTAATATCATGTTCACACTGTCTAAGGTTTGTCACAGGAAAAAAATTCTTTCCTGTAACAGTGCAGTATAATCTTGAACAATTAGTTGATCTCTAAGTTTCTGCCAGGAAAAAGTCCTGTCATGGTGAATGCTATATTTTGTTCACAAAACTAGTCATGTGCTCTGGAATTCAGACAGATACTTCTTGTAAAAATTTCAATTCAAGGAATCAATTAAGAGAGTTTTTTTTATCGATGTCTTTCCTGTAACACTTATTTCCCATATGCTGTCCAGTTCGAAAGAAGTAGGAGTCTGTAATTCAATCTGGGTTGTTGAAAACAACACACACTATAGGTCTGGTCAACTGGAGGGATCAGTTAACGTTTTAATTGCACTTTTGAAGAGATATTGTCTTTCCTGTAACAAGAGACATGTTACAGGAAAGATCAGAGCTGTTACAGCAAAGACATTTCATCTCCATTTGTTTAAATTCTTATCACAATAATTTTATATTTAAGATAAAAATGAAAGATTCAATAAAGATAAAGCATCATCCTTATGTGCAATAATCCAAATTCTTAAGGAAATCACAGAAATCAAAGCATCACACGTTTCCACTAGAAATTGTTACTGTAAAGACATGATATTGTTACAGCAAAGAATCTGCGGAAGATTATCACAACTAAAACAAAAAGAAAAGACATGTTCAAATTATGAATTTGATTATTGATAGTATAAACAACCTCGGGGGGAATCTAAGCAGATAGGTGCACTATTTTCTATTATCTAAATGCAGCAAAGCATTATAATAAGTGTTACAGCAAAGATCTTCATTGTTTCAGTAAAGACCTAACATTGTTACTGAATGTTTTGCAATGGATAAGACTTCCAAGCTACCTCATGACTGTGTTTAAAATTAGAGCCTATAATATAGTGCAGATCTTTGTTTTAACAAATCTAGACAAACTGAATACACAGTACTGAAGCTTAAAGAAATAAAATTACACTGATGAAGGTATAATAATTATTAAATTAATTCATAGAATGAATGTTGTCTAACGTGAACTAGACGAGATAGGATTCAGTAGTACCCATGATTAGTCTTGAATTGATTTTATTTGGATTTCAAGAGAGAAATCATGTTGTGACAGTCTAATTGGTCCTGGTGCTATTGGTACATCTGCAACGTTAACGTATGATCAACAATCTCGTGGACCAGTACCATTCACAGGAAATTAAGGATACCCATTATACTGCAAAATCTTAGACTTTTGTTTTGGGGGAGGGGCGAGGGGGAGATACATTTATGTAAGATATTGGGTATCCTCAATTCCTGTTTACCAGTTATATAGCATGATGCTCCTAATTGCTGAGGAAACAGGTCACTCAAAACTTCAATGGCTGGCTATATTATATTATGCTCTTTGCAGAGTTTGTTATTTCAAAGTGTTTATCAAGTTTGATTGCCAAATCATTTAGTCCCTGTATTATTCGAATGAATGTGCTTCAGTTTAACCTTGTAGATAATGTGTTCCAAATAACAATATACACACTCCTTAGATATTCTCCAAACGCCTTTCAGCCTGTAACATTATTGTCTGTCCTGTAACAAATCTTTGAAATAACGTATCTATTTTATTTTACCAAAAGTATGTATATGGCAAGAGAAGACGTAATCTAGGTGTCATTTCAACCATATCTTCAGTTACATTCAACTTTTAGTCATTCTTTTCACAATACTTTTCAAACTTCTTCTTTAATGTCTTTCCAGTAACACCGATTTGTCTTTACTGTAACAAACTATTTAAATGTGATCAATACCGAAAATAGATACAACGTATCATGAACTAGTTCATTGTAGATATCAAGCTATGATTGAAATTTATCGTTTTGCTTGGTTGATCTAAATGACCAATCCAATCTCATCGAAAATAACTAAATGTTATTGAATTGTCTTTTCCGTAACATGTTGTGTCTTTACTGTAACATTATTTTTAATATAATTGAAATCGTTAAAGTCAGATTACGTTATTAGTCAGTTTTATTGCGAGTCATTGCTTTAATACTACATGTGTCTCAACCAATAAAATTTGACAATGTCTTGAGATATCAATAGAATTCTGGGATACTCTCTCCGTTTGTCTGTCCAGTAACATAATTTATCATACAATGGATGGTGTTCTCGGCAGGATAAAGGCAACGGATATTTTCGGTATCCGTTGGGGTCATATACGGATAAAGATGCAAATTACAGAGGTCAAGTGACGGAACTTCTTTTGAAAATGACGTCACAAGCATTATAACATTTCGAACGCCTGTAATAACTGTACAGTTGTAATAGCGTAATAGCTTCATGTAAATAGACATACTTCAGTCTTCATTTCATATAGATCTCCATTAATTTGAGAAATGACAAAACAAACATAGTGCAATGCATATTACGGAAACAATAATTTTTATTATGATCAAGCAGTGCCAAAACATGTTCATCGCGAGTCGAAAACTACAGAGTTAACACTTTATAAATACTCACAGGTAACAAAGGCAGTTTGAGTTACATATGCATTTATCGAACGTCAATCTTCACTGTTCTATAATGTGACTTTTGTAAAGGAGATTTTAGAATTCGCTTCCTAACATTCAATTTAGCTCTCCGTGTGATGTGTGCGTCGCCATTTGCAACCGGGCGGAAGGGAAGCAACTCTCGCCCATTCAAGATTGACTCCTCTACACTCATGTTACACGAAAGGACGCGAGTTCGAATTCGCTGTCCTCATCTTAATTATTTTTCATTTGAAAAACGTATTTTAAAACGTATTAAAACATTGAAAATTAAGATCATGCCAAAAATAACTATTATTTTCACTGAAAGCATAATTTAGGAGGCGTTATTTTGTGTCATTTTACTGTGAGAATAGCACGCAGTGCATTTGCATATATCAATACGCGTATTTACAGTAAAGTTCAACTTTAAAATTAATGTCGTCATGCTGTTTTGCACAAAATGAATTAAGAATGACATTGTATGATAAAGAAGTTATCATGCTCGTGTGTTTTGGGATGGTAAATATCCTGCATTAGGAATAAACACAATGTATTTAGCTCGCCAAGGCTCGCAAAATACAATGTTTATTCCTAATGCAGGATATTGACCATCCCAAAACACACTCTCATGATAACCTCTATTTATTTCTTAATAGGTTACATAAATATTAATGATATAATGTCGACAATATCCTGAAAGAATTCATTAATATGCATGTGACAATGTCAGTAAAATCTGTTATTACAAAGTCAATTATTTTGGAATCTAAAGGTTTTGAAAATTTACTCCAGCATTCTGTTTTCCTTGGCAAACAATTGGTCGCTATTATTTTTAATTCCTAAGTAAATTATTAGCACATTTTGTGATATACCTACTTCTTAAAAGACAAGGTTTTAACATGCTTTTGAATAATTTGAAATAATCACTATATTTAAACATTTTTACCACAAAATATAACTGTTACAGGAAAGACACTAATGGTCACACTAACTAATTAAATTAATTGGCCCCAGATTTAATATTTCTCATTAAGCCCTGCGTTTATATTTTTCTCATATCTTAATGATATGTCTTCACATTTGTGAAAAAAAAGTTCTACATTACATATTTTTTTCATAATTTTGTGTCCGGAATTGTGCACTTTTTTAGAATGACTCTTAAACGTTTTGAAAAGGAAAGTATAAAAGTACATTTAATTATTATCGTTGAAAAATAGCGTCAGTGAATATAATCTAACAAACTATTAGAGACATACAATACATGTATAGATACAACAATAGTATTGTAGAAATGCATCCATAAACTAGGTTTAGTTTAACTATTCTTATTTTCTCCAGTGTAAGTGATGTATAAATGTAAATTGTGACGCCTTTGATATATATTTAATAAAAACACACCTTAATTCAACTCTTTTTTTTTTAAAAAGAAGTTTTGTTTACATGCCTTTTTGTGTAGTTTGTGTTATATTTATGTTACTGATGTTACTGTATTGAAAAAGCATCACCGATCCACATGTATACTGAAAACAATTGTGTTCAAATCATTGATTTAAGTAAAACTTAAACAGTGTCATGGTGTTCGTATATTAAATTCCATTAAAGCGTTTAAAATTAAGATTATACCAAAACTAAAACAATAAGAAAACATTTTAAACAAGAGTGATCTGAGAGCACAAGAACCCAGAAAGATTGATAAAAAAACTGTGGGAGGAGTTGATTTTTTTCAAGGGTCATAACTCTGGAAATATTAATCCGATCAGTCCCAAATAAGCACTTGCGCATCACCGATGTATATCCAAAGCATGTGTAAAGTTTATTTCAGAACACAAGCACCCTTTTTCGGGACGGCCGGACGGACGGACGGACGGACGGACGGACGGACGGACTGACGGACGGACGGACGGACGGACAGACGGGCTGCACTATGACAATAACCCCCTTTGGTTTCACCCGGGGGTTACAAATCCAACACCGCCTACATATGCGCAGGACAAATAACCGTGTTGGGTTCCTCAAGTTACGGTCACTGAGTTTTAACGGGAATACCAAGCATCAGAGCGAAGTAACGGTGTTTGTAGTATACAATGTAGATACATTATAAAAGGAAGGCATGTGAGGTAGTGTTACACTTGGCCATTGTTACCTGTAATCACAAGTAGGTTGCCAGGCTGCATACAGGTAAACAAGCAACATTACACCTGCAGTACTCTGGTCTAGTAAAGTTCTTTTCTCGAAATGTTATTTCAAATGATCATAAATAATAATACTTTTGCTGTCCAGTGAAATAACTGATATCACATTAACCACACTAACAGACATGTGTCTTTCTTAAATCATGTCTTTTCAAATTTGAGTTTTGCAAAATAATCCTCAATGCTCTGCTTTAGATTTCCAAAAAAAATAAAACAATCGTATATGTTCGATACGCTTCCAATCAAAATGCAAAGTAATAGTCTTTTGTTTTGTTTGACAGTATTTTGGTAGAATATTTCAGTTCATATTTGAATGTGGATGTGTGTATTTATTATATCAAACTATAAGAAGAATCTTCAATACCAGTAACAGGTACCACTTTTGAAACACATATATTGACGTTTCATTTCCATTTATTAATAACGTTTGCACCTTACTAGAATGCCAGAACGTAGACACAACAGAGGGTCTACTCACACTTTGTTCTTCAAACATTGATTAAGAAAAATTGTTGGAGTAGGTATGTCTCAGTATGTTCGAACACAAACAGAATCAGAACATGATTTTAATAAAAAGCGCTGATGAATGTTACTTGTGTAGTTATGCAATAGAATTAGAATCATTTATTACAGTTTATACATCGTTGCTGGAATGAAAACAAAACTGTCAATTGAAATAACTGTAGTGATTCAGTGAAGGACATGTGTAGTTAAGTAGTTCACAAACTGGAAATCGTCGGATTTAAAAATCGGAGAATGTACACATATCATAAGTGAGTCAATGCACGCCACACGGTGTCTAGTGCACTGCATTATTGACACGTGGGAGTTAGAGAGAACAAGAGCAGCGTACGTGTTCTTTTAACTAGCCTAACCTTTGAATTTAAAGTATATCTTCACACGCAAACTACTATTGAACACGATATTGTTGTGCTATTATCAATCTACGAGACACCTACCATTAAGTCGCCGAAACACTATGACGTTCTTTTAATGTAATCGTTAAAAATGACTCAATTTTATAAATATATATGTATTGCATAATGATTGAATGTACACTAATAACATATAAGCAATTCGGACTCGTAGATTGTAATCGTTTTTAAAAACATTGATCGATTGTATGCAGATTATGGTTCATATGTTCCAATGTACATCAATATCTATGCAATATAATGTTTCAATGTGCTCTCATATCATATTGAAACAATTCGGCCTCCCGTATCTAGGTGCTCCCCTCTATAGAAACCTGCCAGTCATTTACAGGTGTTTGTTTTGCTGCTAAGTAACGCGATGGCAGGTTCCGCTCCCCTGGATCTGGGATCAGTAGTGATTGTCTCCAAGATGAGCTGTTGCTATTGTTAAACATTGGCAGAGGAGGTCACCTTGTCGGACACCAATTTATCATATTTTTGTCTTGTATGTTCTTAAGAGTATGTGTGTTTTCTTTTGTGAAACGGTTAATGGTATGCAATAAAACTATTGATGAATAAATTTTTTCAATTCAAGACATGTTATTATTTTAATTTGCATTATCATTTTACTTGAATTACCCTCAGATGACCTTCGAAAAAGAAACGAAAAGTTGAATTATAAGATAAATAGTTGCGTTTGTAAAATTTCCGGGATTCATTGCTATTCAACACCCGCAAATTTAGTTTAAAACCGACGGCGTTAGCCGGAGGTTTTAAACGCTGAAATTTGCGGGTGTTGAATAGCAATGAATCCCGGAAATTTTACAAACGCAACTATTTATCGATATTGTAACATGACCGTTAGTTATTCGGCATTTTGAAACGAACTCTCTTTTTGCATACCTATCTCTGAGTGGAAAGGACTTTGCGACTGTTCCATTTTTGTAAGAGGTGTGGTCAGGTCAAAACAAATTTAAATACTCGGCGTAATATGTACATTAGCAACGATTTACACATAAGCTCAAACAGTGTCACTCAACTATGTTCACTTCACAATATTCACTTATCCTTTTAGATGGCGATAAACATTTATCTACGACATCAACACAGCAAAAGACCTAGGAACAAAAATCTTAAACTTGCCCTAACCCATTGTGACAATGATGCTAGCATTGTGACGTCAAAGCGGTTGATCACTATGACGTCATGCCATGGCAACGGCATTCGGTAAACACAACCGCGTGGAAGAAGGCGTCAAACTTAGACAAATCTTACTAGTTGAAAACATTTTAGTTACTTTAAACTAATTAATTTTGAGAGTTATATGTTACCTATACTGCTATACACAAGTTAGAAAATGACAATGCCGCCTGTCAAATTTGAGTAAGGGGCACATATTAAGAGAAACAGAAAAATAAAATTTTGAGTCGGGCCGGATCTTGTGAACATGATGTATACGTTCGCGGTGATTCGCCCCAAGTAATTTGCGGGTATTCATTGTCATTCAACATAGGCAAATCAACCAATCAGAATCAAGGATCCTACGAAATCATGTTACAATGTATGATAATGTTTTTCTTTTACTTATGACGGACACAATTAAATTTGAACACCTTTGAACAACTAAATAATGAATTTATAAATGTTTCATTTTTTCTAGTTTAGACTATTTCATCGCTTTTCACCATACAAGCTTTAAAAATACCAATCCGTCAAATTTCATTAAATCTATTAAAACATAAGACAATTACTCTACTCTGAAACAAAAAATAAAAAAGGTAATGAAGTCACTTCATGTCATACCTATGATGACATATATTGCGAATATAATGTACCATCAAGATAAGAGATTTAAGTTTTTCACTTCATATTTTCTATGACTTAAAACATTTATAGTGTATCACTTCTATGATACCCGTTTGCCTTTGAACCAGGACGACCTCATAAAGGAATCTAGGTTAATTACTCGTGAGAAGCGCTCCTGATAGAGACGGCGGATTGCGCCCCTACCCTTGTGTACATTGTTGCTAAAGACAACAGTAAACTGTGAACAGGTCGTCCATAATGCACGAGGAATACCCCGCACTGCATATATATACATAATGATTACATGATGAACTTGTTCAGTCAAAAATTATTCTCTAAATCAAATTACGCAGTGTGTGTGTATATATATATATATAGGGAAGGGAAGTTGTAAATAATCAGTTTCTAGCAGTGAAGAATTGTTGACTGAGTTCATCATGTAATCGTTTTAAACTGAATAATTAACACAAACTAGTTTTTTTAAAAGATTTGAATAGATTATTTTTTGTGTATGATTTTTATAAAGTGCCCATATACCTCTTTCAATAACGAGGACCAGGGTGCCGTTTCACTAAACGTTCGTATCCTTACGAATATCGTAAAACCGATCTTAGCCTTACGATTTTCTTCGCAAGCGTTTCACTAAAAATTCGTAGCTCAAAATGTTCGTAAATTACGTCGTAAACTACGACAGCTCAAGAGGGTGTCGCAACCTGAGATTTTATTCGTAAATGCAATAAAGATGGCGTCAGTCGAGTGCTAGTTCTTACGGTAAAATGTCATTTTCTGAACTCGGTGGCTTACAAACACCCAAAAGTCAATCTGAACAAGCAACTGACGTGTGAGATGTGATGACCGAGAATTTTCATGAACACAGTTTCACCTCACGGCCTTGTTGGTGCTCATTTACCTCACACAAGCGATGAGGCAGGGGCGAATCTGCAAGCTGTCATGTCGTTTGACCATTGTTCAGTTGGATTTATTTGAAGCTCAAATTAAACATTAAAATATGTACAACTTTTTAACTGTTTTCAACTGAAGAGTTTACGAAACATCGATAGACAACCTTGACATTGCACAACAAAGACACGCCCTCAATAATACCAATCAGCCAATGGCGATAAGACAAGGGGGTCAACGTGGGTTACGTGAAGAGGTTCACAATGGGTTTAACTTTGTTTATTTTAACCTCAAGCTGAATCATTTATATTTGTACACCCATTTAGGAAAAACATATTGCCTTTGGAAGTTCAATTTTATTAGAGCCCATATACATGTATGTGAGTGGTGAATTGCTTACTTATTTCAAATACATTACATAAAATAATTGTATTGAAAATATTTATTTTATAAATGATATCAAAAGTAGGGGATTCAAAATTAATTCAGTGATAGTATTATTTACTTAAAACTGTAATTATGTAAACATTTGTTTTTTCTTCATGTTCCCAAGTACATTTTACCTTTTTTCAGTTATTGACTAAATGTCTTAAAAATATTGTTTAAATAATACAACAATAAAATTCTTTTCTCATAGAAAATCAACAAACTACATTTAATTAATTTTTTAATTCATTTGTTATTTCTGAACTTATTTCAATGGGAAAGGTTTGTGCACAACAATAAATATGTAGGTAAATGACACACAAGTATGTACCACGAGTATATATAATTTTAATATGAAATAGTTTTTTACTTAAACTGCCTAATGCAACTGCATTAAAATGTGTAATAAGAGCTGATAACACACCCATAAGTGTACTATTTATTAATTCATGTTATAAACACAGTCACAGCATGTATACACTGATTCATGGCCCCTAAGACAGCTGTAACAAATAAGAATAATTTTAAAACAGACAATGTTGGTCAAATAAGTTTATTGATGACCCCCAATAATGTGAAACTTTCAGCCGGTGGTATGTTCACCTCAGCAATGCAAAGTTCTGTTCAAATCACAGTATCAGCAAACACATTGATACAAAGTTCTTCTTATATTACTTTCATATGTTTCTTGGTGAAAATCTGGAAACAAATGGCTAATTCCTTCCATTTGGTCAAATTCACAAGTCACATATTGTGGATTATCCCTTGAAATGCACTGAAAACAAAAGAACAAGTTTATTAGTAATCATTTCTTTTTTTTAAAAAAAAGAAAGATTTTAAGCTAACATGAACAACATATATTGAAAATTGTCTCCCTTGAAAGTCACATGATTTCAGAAAATTTTTTTAACAAAATAAATATGTCAGTAAAATCTAATAACAGTTCTACTTCTCTTAATAATTATTGAAAAAACAGATTGCCAAATATGACAAATTAGTATGCTGTCGAACAAATATAAACATAAATTATAACAGATTTAACTACAAATAATTAATTAAAATTTCTAAAGTGTCAAATAAATCATACTATAAAAAAGGGGTTTAATTAATTTCTAAGATAACAGGGTATAATTAAATATTAAAAGGTATGGAAAGCAGGCTGTTAAACAGGGTGTTAAGATTGAAATAAAATCAATTTGATTTTCATAGCCAGGTAATATCATTCACACATGCAGGAAAGTTAGATATATGATAATTGCATAATTAAGTGTTATGATTTTCAAAAGTGTAAGTAACCCCATTTTTGTCATTTTTATTTACTTCATGATATTCCACATCGCCTAGATACTTTTAAAAAGCAAATGAAATAAAGAAAATGTGACTTTAGAACTGCTAAAAAGTGCTTAAACAGCATAAATGGCCTAAATTTGACTAAAAAGGGAGGTTTCAGGTACATTTTGTGTCAAAGCTTAAAAAAACCCACACTACCATATATATTTTTTCATCGATTTCGGTAGGGGAACATGAACTTTGTAACATATCAAAAAAGGAAAAAAATGTAAGACTAGAATTGTAGTATTTTAAAGTTTTTAGCACTTTATTTCTCATTTTCCCATAGACTCCCATGTTAAAATTGTACTTCTTACAGGCGTCATATCTCGAAAAAACCTACACTACCCCCTATTTTTTAATGCTGATTTTTCAATCATATACTTTAATCTTTTAAAAAATATAAGTTAGAAAAAAAGTTTAATTCTATAAATTTGAGGAGCGAACATCCTTAATATAAATGGTGTGAACATTGAATTTTAGTACTTTTAACAAATTATGGGAATGATGAATGTACTCACAGTCACACTGTAGATCTATATTTTCATACTTTTTTCATCTCCATATTTCTTTACATTGCTGAAATATGAATAATAAAGCATAGAGTCATAATGCTTACTATTTATTATTCAGGAGAGAAAATCCCCTGGTAAACATAACATTATTAAAATCTACACTTTGGAACCAAACCATTTGATTAAAACTTTCAATGATGACAATTGGAGTGGTTATTAATTGTGTTATATATTAAAGTTACCACAGTTACCACAAGTGAAATCAAATTTAATTTCAATGACAATTTGATAATTAACTTTTCTCAGATAATGTGTATCTTATGTGAAAAGGGGCCCTTTTGAAACATTAAATATAGCTGAAGTTTCAACAACAGACAAGCTCAACATATTTATAAATAGCTGTGTACATAAACATTTTAAATGATTATATTTTATTTTCAGGGGAAATGAACTGAAATTAAAGAAATTATCACAATAATGTATGGTATACTGATAATATAGTATACATGTACAGCAGTTGGTTAGGTTTATATAGTGGTTCTCAAATTGAAAATAATTTTTACTGCCATCATATAAACCATCAATATGTATTGAATATATAGGTATGCAAATAAGTTTCACATTTTGTTTTCATTTCAACTCACCGACACCTGTCAGAATTTTCTTTTCTGCAACTATCCATATGGGCCTGCCTTTTTCGGATCTACACGACGTCACTATATTGTTTCTTCCGTTCCAACTTGTCTATTGATTGTTGGTCCCCTGGGCTTTGGCATAGGTTGTCCTACGGTGTCGTTGTATTTTGATATCCATTGAATATCGCCAAAATGTTCAAAAGCAATGTCTATTCAAATTTCGGGATAGTAGATATATTAAGATTTGCATGTCTCGGGTTTATTGACTTCATTGTTTTACGCAGAATGATATCAAAGTTAGCATTAGTCAATGAAAAACTGCTAAATTGTAATAACCCAAATGCAATCTGCTTGTGTACGAAATGTTTAGCACCGGTTGAGACGGGTATCCCTAATCATGACGTCATATGTACAAGGGATTCCCTGGAATTTGTCCTTGACCCCGTGTGAAAACATGAGGTCAACATCGACACATTGGTTTAATGACAAACGGTTGTTCAAATGCTTGAATATGAGTCATTTACATGTGTCAATATAATTTTGTTAGATACATTAATTTTGCTTGCATGTATGAGGGCCTAAACCAACACGATCTTCCCGGGAAGTCTATAATAACGTAGGCCTACGTGTTTCATCATAAAAAAAAAAAAAAAAAAAAAAAAAAACCCCATATTGGCGGGCACAATAACTCTAACGAATTTGAAAAGGAAAGTTTTGTTAGTGTGTAAGTGTGTGCGCACCTGCTACAGAATTCTTGAATCTTTTTACGTTTTCCTGTCAAAGAGTTCCACTTTTATTTACGATTTTATCGTAACAAGGATTAGTTTACGATTAGCTTACGAACGTTTAGTGAAACGCTCTTATCTTTTTACGGTAAATTCGTAATACCGCTCGTAACTGCTTACGAACGTTCTTAGTTACGAACGTTTAGTGAAACGGCACCCAGACCTCTTCATAAAGGACGTGCATATAATCAACTTTTAAATACACATTTTGATATGATTTGATGCATTTAAATTAGTTTCACCATATTCACCATTACCATATAGGTTAACGTTTCTGTTCCAATTCAGTATGGGGTTATCATTCACCATGACATGTGGGGTTATCATTCACCATGACATGTGGGACACTATATGGGCATGTTATGGTTTCTGACTTTGTCTCCGTTGTTACATGTAAACGTTTTATTGTGAGAGATTAACAGAATCTAAGTCAGCGGCAGGATGATAGGTGATAATTTACATTATCATTTTACAACATATCATTTCTACGTTAAACGTTAGTAAACAATGATTCCTAAGAACGAAATAAATAAGTGATATATTTTCAGTAATTTGGGCAAAATGTCTGTAAAGAATGCTAAAAAGGTGGTAATCACCAATAACGCACACTGACTCGTGAAAATAGTTTATTGATACAACCAATTAATGTGCATGTGTATGTACAATGAGTCAACAGATAATACCATGTTTTGAATTGCAATGTAAGATTGAAAAAGCAAAGCAAGATTTCTAGATACTTTTGTGACATATTGTTCGGAATATGAAAGCATATATTCTGGATGTTCACAGTAAAAAGTTGTTATCAGAAAAAGTTTTAACACTTAGGTAAGTATCCCACTTCTAAAGGAGATTCATAGACGGGGTCCGACATCAAGGAGATGGATGATACAGTAACAGTAAAATAAATATAAATGAATACACACAGTTGAAAATGAACTATTGCAATGAAGAATAATCAGTCCGCAATTATATGTATATTACACATTCAATGATATTATAGAATAAACAAAGATCATGTTCTTTTCTTACAAAATGTGTTTAATTAAACAGTGGGCATGGTTATAATCTTTGCAATTAAATGAGATTTAGAAACACAAGAAAAAATTTGGAGAGAGGTCCAGTCAAGTTTTAGCGTCCTTTAGGCCTGGTGATTCTGGCATAATTTTATAAATCCTATACTGGCTGTAAACGGAGGGTGTCAGAAACTTGAAATCAAATATTCAAACATGTTACGTTGGATATTGTTAATGAGCAACATCTTACAAAGCACAAATAGAAGTCGCACTCTCTGCTACACCTGCCGCACCTTGATATTACTGAAGAAGAGACCACAAGCTTCACACACAGGTCCGATACAACAGTTGACACAACTGGTTAAGAACTTCTGGGCACACCCCAGGTTGATGGACCAGACTCTGAGACAGGGTGTGATCTGCCACACGTGCTGGAAGGTGATGAGAGCGAACTCACAGCCCCAGCACAGAGCGAGCGGACAGCCACAGAAGAGGGTGATGAACTTGTAGCAGCAGTTCTTGCTGCAGTTGAAGATGCAGTAGGACAGTTTCCACACGCAGTCGATGCTGTGACCTCCTTCCGGTTCGCCCAGCACGTCCTCAAACATGACCTAAGGACAGAGAGGGATGCTGAATAGGATTGACGTCACGCAGAAGTGTTAGTTCGGTCATAGAACAACAATCAGAATATATTTTAACCAAATTCTACTTTTATTTTTGAAAAGCCTATGCAATTTTGAATTATTATATCATGATTTATTATTAAATTATGATATGGTTCGTTGTGTAAATCAATGTATGTGTAGCAATTCTCGTGTATTTATACTTGGTAGTATGGTAATGTCTGTTTATGGTATTGGTGATCATGGAATGTTGCCTGTTGAATCAGAGTATGAAAACTATTGACCATAGCAGAGTTGTTGTTTTGGGTTTTTTTTCGCTATTATTATTGGTAGAACAAACTGTTGAATAATGCAACTTGTTAATACTTTGTGAAATCTCAAAACAAGTACTGATTTCTTTTAAAGATTCATAACGAAAAAATAATACCTAAATAAATGTTCAAACCTATAACCTGAAGTAGTAAGTACACGACATTCACGCTTCATTTGTACGTTGCATTACCATGAAGTTGAATGGAAGATGAGCATTGAACAGTTCATATATTTTCTCCCGTTAAGATAAATTAAACCTGATGTTAGTTTTAATCCAAATCTACCAGAGAATAATATTCTCTATTTGAATTTGCAGAGACTGGCTATCAAACGTATTCGTGAAATCAAACAACGTGTAAATCAACCGTTTATTGTTTCTTCTTTGCAAGGTAGATGCCGCATTTCAGTACGCAATGTCATTCTATTATGATATCTTAGATCACAAAATTTAACGGTTTATGATATATGCTTTAGTGCCGATAAAGATTCTCATTCCATTTCCAAGAAGCATATCAAACATTGTACATCTATGCTTGAAAAGGATGTAGGCATCTTAAAGAAACGTTGGAATTGTGATAATCAAGAAGTTGTTCGTCCATCAAGTGTTGTCATACATGTATATTGACTAAACACTTCTGGAATTCCAATCAAACACTAATTAACATTTCCAAGAGGAAACCACACTTTTGCTCAAAATGTTTCCTTTGTAATGGTGCTCAGAATGTACGATGCGTGTGTGTAAGATATCGTGGCTCAATATGTCTAACAGAGTTCAAAACTGAGCAACCAATCATTCACGAGCAACAAGACAACAGGAAATCACAGGACAATATGATTAACAAAAAACAAATACACTTTCCCACAAATATTTTATTCTGAGGTAATCAGAGGAAGTCATTTTCTTGTTTCAACAAATATAACAACACGAAAATAACAACTTTGAGATCAAAAGTCAGTGTAAACAGTCTATTATTTCCATAAAGACCTCTCTTGTCGAACAGTGATCTATGTGAAACGTTGCACACAACGGTCCGATGAACCGCCAGATCTCTAGTACAGTTCATCCATTTTTGACTAGAATGTTAATGAAGATCCCACACGCTTCACAAAGGTCCGATAAATCAGTTGATATCATTGGTGAATCCTTTATAGTTAATTGAGGGTGGCACAAAACTTGTTATGAAATGTTCAAACATGTTACGGTCTCCGGTTATAATGAGCAACATCTTAATGTTTTCAATATGTTGATATTGCAAATGTATGTCCTTTGGGCCTGTTGAAAACCAAGGAGGTATATTGTACGTCCATGATAAAACAAACATCAGCAATATCTTAAAGAGTGGAGTCCCGACGAACCCTCTGTTAAGTCTGTTGCACCTTGATATTACTGAAGAAGAGACCACAGGCCTCACACACAGGTCCGATACAACAGTTGACACAACTGGTTAAGAACTTCTGGGCACACCCCAGGTTGATGGACCAGACTCGGAGACAGGGTGTGATCTGCCACACGTGCTGGAAGGTGATGAGAGCGAACTCACAGCCCCAGCACAGAGCGAGCGGACAGCCACAGAAGAGGGTGATGAACTTGTAGCAGCAGTTCTTGCTGCAGTTGAAGATGCAGTAGGACAGTTTCCACACGCAGTCGATGCTGTGACCTCCTTCCGGTTCCCCGAGCACGTCCTCAAACTCGACCTGGGCAATAAGAGCAAGAATTGATAATCCTTAATTTTACATTTATGATTGATAGAGTCAAGAAAAGCGTACATAGTCCTCTGAGACGATAACTGCGCTATAGAAGAACTATGCATTATTAATTGTATTATTATATACTTTACCTGTAATTGCCGACTTAAGTATCGTTCTATTTCCTTCACACTAAAGAAATCGAGCTTCATACTTTCGTTATACTATCCTAGTGTAACAGTATACTGAACGTCGTAATGACGTGGCATTACGGATCAATGCTATGGTGTCATTTTCCTTCTATTACAGTAACTGCAGTTTCTTACTCTACCTGACTGTGTGAATGTAACGACTTTGATAATAAATATCACGGGACATAATTGCGTGGAATCCGCTTGACGGATCTTGCCTGATCCGCCCAAGGATCCAGAAGATGGACTCCACCCCTCCACTCCTGTGTATAAGGTCTGTGTGATATTATGTGTAACTTTGAAGCTGAAGGGAGAAGGGTCAGCGTCGGGATCAATTCATTCCTTCATTACAGCATTGATCTTAAGTAAAGTAACATATTTCTTGTGGGCCTCCCTCTGCTTCTTATAGAGTTGTTTCTTAACATTTGTCAGATAAGACCGAATGACACAGCTCAAACAACTCATGGAATTTGAAATGTATAGTGGATAAATACAACAAAGAATATGGCGAGGGTTAAACAATTTCATCGGCTTTGAGGTGCGGTCTGACAACGAATTTATCTTACCGATAATGTTTTTAAAAATGTATCAATCTTTATATTATCTTTAACCGTGCGTAGAATCTACTGTTACGTAGTTCGGCACATGTTAGACAATTCGACAATTAGATTTTTATCCCGCCTGAGCGGGGTACACGAGACTAATTAAGTTTACAAGAGTTTGAGAACCAATCAGAATGAAGCGTTTGACTGTGAGGTAAGATAATATGATTTGTAACTAGCAAGGAATAGCGCAAACACCGAGTGTCAGTTTAAAGACAGCCATTCATTCGCATGTCCTTGTTGATTTTACCAAGTTCATATTCTGAATTATACATGTAAAGTTGACGTCTGTAATTTACTTTACTTAGCTCATCAGTTTTTGGCTTGTTCGATTTGGAAAACTTAAATTTAGACGAAATCCACACATTTGTTTTTTCTGATATCGCACTATTCCTTTTTTGGCCTAATCTTGAAAATAGCCGATCACCAAAACAGTGTTTGGCGGGGAATTAGATAAAATAAAAATGACATTGTAACAACACTGACTTTTTAAAATTTTTAACGTATGTTGTAACGACAACTGATACTATCCATGATAACATGAGTCTGTATACAAGACTTAAACTTTCCAGGGCTTTTTTTTCTCGAGAAATAGACAAAAAAGGTTTTTTAGGAAACTTTCCCTGTGGTCATTATTAGGGGCCCCATATTCATAAAATCTATCTTCATCCTCACCGGCCGAAGGATCAGGAATGTGATGATATATATGTGTATATACTCCAAAACGTCGTGTATATTCACATTAAAGATGGTGTTATCCAGAAAATCTGCCTCTTCTTATTGAGTATTGTTCATAATATTTTATTTGGTTTTCAATTCAATACCTTATTTCGGTACGTGTGTACAGGTAACAGTGAGCAGATTGGACAATTTGACAATAATTGGCTCCTCAGACGGAGTGCATGGTGGATAAAGAGCTGAAGTGAAATAATATTATTTGTATTGCATGACGCAAATTAAATTGATAAAACTATTTCTTAAACCATATGGCGTACAAACAAGCGGCAAACATTTAGATCTCAAGTCTTGAAAGGCTGGACAAACCATGACAACAAAATTTGGTTTTCATACGTGCCGAAAGTGCACATGCGTTGATTTATGTCGAATAATTTCACCTGACTTGCATAATCATACCCTATCGCCAAATATGGGAATTACTTGTTTCCAGTGAAACTCGACCAACACCCTTTTACATGTGCAGAAGGTTACCTGCCAAAACGCAGAACTGCAAAACGCAGAATCCCAATTAGCAGAAATGAAAAGTTCATTGTCAGGCTGGTCACACCTATTCAATTAAGTAATGGACTGGTCCACTCTGACAGTGAGTAGAGCGACACAGTCAAATTAGCAGATCACTGAATCAACAGGTCAATGTCCTCCCAGGTACATGTGTTTGTAAGTAAATACTGAGTAGTAACACACTGTAACAATATATTCAGCACTCTATCAAAACATTGTTAAACAGTATAATCCTCCCAGGTACATGTGTTTGTAAGTAAATACTGAGTAGTAACACACTGTAACAATATATTCAGCACTCTATCAAAACATTGTTTAGAGTAAACAATTAAACTTTAATCTCATACTTCCTTCTCCGAAACAATCTTTGTCCACATATATAGGTGTTAGAAACATGGCATAGACATTCCAATTCCACAATGGCTGGGTTACGGAAAGTAGAATATGTGATGTCTCAGAAAGGTGCTCCACAAGTGTTACTTGACGGATACTTGTATGCTAAGAACAAGGATAAGGGGGACACTGTTTACTGGCGGTGTGTTGATAGGTCATGCAGTGGCAAGTGTACCACCGTCACAGACTTCGTGAAGATAACAACACAACACAGCCATCCACCTAGTGACGGATCGGCAAGACACTGCAGCACAGACACCCCAACGTCTACAGGTTCATTGAACTGATCAAGAACATTGAAAACGGAGAGAAGGCGAAGGTCATCCAGATCAACTTTGGAGCTGCTCCACCACCCAAGAAAGCAATCTACAAAGAGAAGGAGCAGCGCCTGTCTCGTCTGAAAGATCAGCTTCGCCGTGGTGAGAAGTCACCAATGCAGTTCCTGGATGCAGTCGGACCTCTCATGATGATGAAGATGTGAATGAAAGCACAGATTGAACAATGAACAATGATAAGCAATGTTGTAAATTACATCAACATCAATATCCAAGATGATGAAAGAATCCAACAATGGAAACATATGATTAAAAAACATGCACAATACATGTTTACACAACAAATTGTATTTTTGTCTTCATTTCATTTCCTATCGGGCCGTTCCATTATATTATGAGGGTTCAGGTGTGTGCAACCAACCATAAATGTTGTTGTTTTAGCAGTTCTGCGTTTTGCAGTTCTGCGTTTTGGCAGGATACCGTGCAGAAACCGAAACTACACGTCCCATATATATGCAGAGTAGTTATATGCCTCATCAAATATTACCATCCCTCATCTTTCCTTTTGTCTGTTATAGGTATGTTGTCACAATAGTGAATTAGCTTGCATTAAATTGATATGTTCAGCAACAGTCAGTGCTGTTCGATAAACTAACACCATGTATAACGTTTTATAACGTTTGACATATTATGACTCCAACAACATACTTAACGTCAATTTAATGCATCGTCTCAAGTGCAGGGTGCAGTAAACGCAGATTATATTTGAGATTTTACATTCTATCATAAATATTAGAGCGAATACAACATATTATGTTTAACTAGATAAATCATATAATAAATAAACCTGTTGAAGTAAATTATCCGAATAGAGTATAGCACAAGGGGTGTGATAAACAGGGATCGTGTCATAATGTCCATAGATAGAGAACACTACGTGATCTCAAGAAGAGCATATGTCAAGAGACCGACAGATTAATTGAGGGAACAGAATCACAAAATATCTGTTTTTTATTTCTCTCCTTATACGTTGTTTATCTCATCGAGTGAGGTAGAAATTTTTATATTAGAACGAGTGGCGCAACCATAAGTGAAACACAGCTTTCTTCCTTGCGAGATGAGATAAACTTGGTATTTTTTAATAACTGACATATGTTCTAATCATTATATGATGTAATCATTTTTAATTAAGCCAAACTAGGTTCATTTTCATTTTAAGCGTAGGTTAGGAAGACCAATGCGAAACAGTAACAGTGTGACTTCATAAGAAAACGACAGACCACTATTTATGACGTTAACATGTTAAACCTTTCAGAAGAGATAACATGTATCACTCAGGGGAAATGACATGTTTTCACTTCGCTAGACTGAGTTTAGCGGGTTTATTCCAATGTGGTATGTAACCTGCAAGCATATATTAAAGGAGTGGTTCGCTGAACACGTTCTACCTCCTACCCAAGACCAAGTAGATGACCTCTGAAATTTACATGTTCCAGTGATCACTATCCACCCCTTCCAAGTCAGATTACGTATTCCAAAAAATCAACCCCTTACCTGGAAGGTTGTGTATCCTGACTTCGAAGTTGTTCAAGTTCTGTCAGATTGGTATATTGCTCGCTAGCAACCATAACGTGTCATGTCCTCAGAGTCAACATCAACCTCTTTATTTCAGCAAGACTGGTCTAGCTCTCAAACATACATCTTGGTGTACCCATAATTGTAAAAGCATACGTTGTCATACGTGGAATTATTTGAGAGCATACGTGCTTGCGTAACATTGGTAAATGAAGGAAATGCGGTCTTACCCTTGAACTTACGTATAATAAAAGTAATCATAATTTGTTACAAACTCTTACACTCCTGAACTCACCTTTATATTCAAATGAAATAGAGTTATCTTCAGTTCAAACCCCGATGTGTGGGTGATGCGGAATATTTACATATTGTCCATAAGATGCTGTGCACTGTAATATACTATAGTCCATAAGATGCTGTGCACTGTAATATACTATTGTCCATAAGATGCTGTGCACTGTAATATACTATTGTCCATAAGATGCTGTGCACTGTAATATACTATTGTCCATAAGATGCTGTGCACTGTGATATACTATTTGAGGTTTTGCTCTGCATTGATCTCGATATCATCAATTTGTGGGAAGAAGAATATCCTTTAAATCATCAAACAAATTTCACAAATGCATTAATAGATTATGTTGTAATCTATATGGGCTTTTTAATCACACGAGAAAAAGGAAATAAAAAGGTTAACTATTTTATTCAAAACGTTTGTGTACATACATGATATATATGAGACAGATTGTCTCCCTTCGAAGACAAACACAAAATCTTGAGATAGATACAGCTGATTGTGTTGAGATAGATACAGTTGGTTGTGTTGAGACAAGCCCTCCCAGTAGTTCATCGACATACCATTACGAGGTACAAGGTGTGTAGGTGCAGTTCCTCATATAAACTAATACTTCATCTAGACCGAGCCTCCTGAAGCATTTCAAATCTAGTTTTTAAAAAGAAAAAATTTTTAAGATCATAGTTCTTATTAAATGAGATCATATATAAAAGAGGCATCATATTTGTAAGTACAGATTCAACGTTGTGAGAGTCAAAGAGTCAGGTTAACACCCCCCTGCAGGAGCGCTCATATCGTGCTTGGAGAATGCTTCTTTGCAGAGATGCGCAGGCGGAGTGTTAACCAGTAGAGTTCGTGACTCTTATTTGGCTGAAGCACATTCCGAACGCCTCGCACAACGGGCTTATACAACACTGGATCATGGTGCCCCAGAACTTCTGCAAGCAGCCCAGGTTGATCTGGAAACACCTGAGACATGGGGTGATCTGCCACACGTGCGTGAAGGTAATGGAGGCGAACTGGCAACCCCACATCATAGCCAGGGGACAGCCACAGAAGAGGGTCATGAACTTGTAGCAGCAGCCCTTGCAGCAGTTGAAGCACTTGTAGGAGAGTCGCCATACGCAGTCGATGCTGTGAGCTCCATCCGGCTCGCCGAACGTGTCCTCGAACATAACCTGAAACAACGCCGGAATATTAACCACTTGAAATAGTAAACAATGTAGTTGGCAAACTATCAATCTGTTTAAGTCATTATTAGATGTAATTTAAAGCCACAGATCATACTTTGCATTACTAATGGACTCAATGCGGTTCTGTTCAACTGAACTTTTATTGGAGTTGGAAAAATAAAACAATTATGTCTCATGATCAATATCCAAATGAATGCAGATTCAAAAGGTAAACACGCTTCCTTCTTATAAATTCAGTAAATTGGTAAATACATACTAGAAATGACTCGATGCAAATTAATAAATGACTAAAAGTGCAATGTGTATGGTTTCATGCAAAGTGATCGAACGGGGATCACTAGAACACGAACATCAAAGTACATGCACAGTCTCTTACAGTTTATTGTGCAATACATGACTTACAGACCATGCAGTAAACTCGTACATGCAATTGCCCTATTGTTACAATTATAAAGAAGGAGACAACCAAGTGCAAAATGGTCTTTAAGAGAAAGACACTGATGAATCATGCTAAGTTGGCTAGAAGTGAGGTGCTCGCTGTCTGTGGATCATAACTATCTGTGAATTGTGTAAGCACAATCTGGAAATCTGTGCATTGTGATCCGTTGCCGTGTGCATCGTCTTGTGCATCGTCTTGTGCATCGTGCTTCGTAGAAATTTGAAATACTTAACTTCCGGATGTTCTTCATGATTTGTCCATTGGCGCGATAATATACACGATGTATATATCAATACCATCTCAGTTGGGTCACGGTGGTAAAATACTTTTACATCGTTAATCAAATAGAATTCAAAGAAACCGTGGACAGCGTATTCAAACATGGTCGGCGACTCCAGAGAGATAATAATTTTGACGTAAAAACACAAGGGCGAAGGTGTTTTTGAAGTTAAGAAATGCGATAAGTT
This sequence comes from Gibbula magus, assembly GCA_936450465.1. Taxonomy (NCBI): domain Eukaryota; kingdom Metazoa; phylum Mollusca; class Gastropoda; order Trochida; family Trochidae; genus Gibbula; species Gibbula magus. The sequence goes on along the minus strand of OW388296.1, from coordinate 74,936,447 downwards.
AGTTTTGCAATTCCTTTGAACAATGCCTTAACCCGTATATTGACACGCATGGGTGATCCCTACCCTGTCACGCAATGTTGTTCCTGTAGCCAAGGATCTACCACAACACATAGGCTACCCCTGGTTACAGTAAACACTTCGGTCTTGGCTCGAGTTACCTGCCAGTCACCCTCTTCCCCCCGCTAACGAGATTCCTGGAAATCCTGACCAAATATTTTGTCTTAAAACTATTCAAAATTTGTTTTATTGGCAACATGTAATCGGTGTTAAATGAAATTGATTATAACGTCAAAAGTAAGACATTTAAATGTTTGTACCTCCATAGCAAGTGATGGAATAGTATCTTTAGAGCTAATGAACCTTTCGGCGAATTGATGCTCAGAGTTTGACATAGGCTTAGCGAATCCGAGCTTAAGAGTTTGCCATGAAATTATTTCACATAATGTCAACCTTGACAAGAATATATTCTAATAGTTCAAAGCTATGTTCATCCAAGTTTCAAATAACCATACACAAACTTGTGCAAACTCATAAAATAAGTAGATAGACAGATACATCTTAAGGATGATAACTTGATTGTTTCGCCTGACGGTTCTGCGCTACTTCTTGTCCCTTCTTCGTATGCGAAACACATATCCATAAGATGTAACTCTAGTTACTTTACCAACTTCTAGATGCCTTTAAAAATACGATGATATTGTACATTACGTTTACCAAGGATACTAAACATCAAATGATCACTTAAGGAAGAGACATGTATTGAAAATATCATATTTATTATCGTACATATATCACATCATACGCGATAAAGGTAATTGGACAAAATATCACAGCAAAACATCTTAAATTCCTTTGGTTTTAAACACAACTGGACGACGTAAGTTCATCCATTTTTGACTCGAATGTTAGTAAAGAAGAGACCACAAGCTTCACAGATGGGTGCTAAGCAGCAGTTGACGCAAGTCCCGAAGAACTTCTGCGCACACCCGAGGTTGATCATCCACACCCTCATACAGGGAGTGATCTGCCACACGTGCTGGAAGGTGATCGTGGCGAACTCACACCCCCAGCATATGGCCAGGGGGCAGCCGCACAGGACGGACAGGATGTTGTAACAACAGCTCTTCCAGAAGTTGAAGCACGTGTGCGAAAATTTCCATGCGCAGTCGATGCTATGCGCACCTTCCGGTTCCGCTATCACGTCTTCGAACAAAACCTGAAACAATTGAGAGAATGTTGAATGTTGCTGGCGGGTATCTTTGTAATCATTTATTGTTTCTTGTTCCGATGTACAATATTAATTTTTGATAGCTGAATTCAGAAAGTTTTTTCCAATGAAATATGCCGGCTTATCTTTAAAGAAAGCCAAAGCAGTCGCTGAGGGCAATTGGGTTTTTTTTCAATTTGGCTTGATGCACTTAAATTGCTGTGCCCTTTACAATACAATGTACAGTTACTGATTATTTAAAAACAAAGTGTTCACTTGTTACAAGAATACCGTAGTTAAAACATAGTGAATGAGAGATATTGCAAACAAGATGTTGTATCGTGTAAAAACAACTGAAAATGAAATATGTAAAACACGTTATGTACATACGTGAGAAAACAATTGGTAAACAAAGTATCGAAAGAAAATAGAAATAGGCAACGCATATTATTTGCTTGTAATGGTTAATGATTCACATTCGTTTAAATGCAAACAAATTAATTGGAGTTCAAATAAGAACGGAAAAGTGATTAATGACAGCTGAACAAAAATAATAGAATAGTGGTTATATTTGTCAGTTCAAACATAAATGCAGATATTAGTGATTATATGCAGAACACAGGGTTAAATAATGCAGTTGATTATTGAAGGAGTGTGAGTTGCAGTGTCAGTCATCGTGAATCACACAGAATCAAGCTCTGTCTAGGAACACACTGTGTGAGGAGTCAGAGCATGCTGGCTGATAGATGTTTACCTTCCAGTCGTCCTTGGATCCCTTCTCGGAGACATCTTCCAACGTCCGTACTGCTCGTCTTGTGTTTACCGGTTTGTGTATTATGTATTTATGTTCCATGTGGTGAATGTAAAAATAATATCTCCTCTGTTGTTTGTATAAATCAGGATAAAATGTTGTAAAGTTATTGAAGTTTTGTTTACAAATCGTTGTGATGACACTTCTACGATTAATAATCATCATTTGATATGCTACTGCATAAAGTAAAACATTTTTAAAAGGACAGACTGTTTGTAAAGCTACGAACAACATATGTTAGAAATTAAATATGAATAGTAAGTATATTCCTGATAATATCAACGTAATAAAACTATTGAAGTTATTTAATATCAAAATCAAAATCGTAAAATTCGTAAATACATTTTCTTCTGTTGACTATTGAAACCCATAAGAAAGCCTATTCATAATTAAATATCTGATACTCTGCTTTGCAGTAATACCCCGATACACGCAACATGTCAGGTTTGGGTGGAGATCGCTTAAACAGTGCTGTAACCAGGGGAAGGAACAACAACACAATACTGCTCATAAGTTATTTACATCTTTCTTGATTACCTGTCTAATTTGAAGGCTGCACTGACCCAATAAGCTTGTTTGTTTTCGTCTGTTGATGTCAACTATACATTATATTCCCTAGCTTTATAAAATTTAACAACAACGATACTAAAATGGTGTTTTACCCCTAATAACGATAAGTTTGAACCTGGACCGGACTCATCAATATGTTTAGAAATATTTGTTCCAAATATCAGTGTGAAACAGTTTACAGTTTTAAGAAAATATTCGTCAATTTTATAAAATCCCCATATTACTCTCTCAAATGACAGATATTAAATATTAAATATTGAAGGTCTTCGAAGAAATTTCATGTAAACCATTGACTCTCATTTACTCAATACTATATATACACCCTGCTATACCCTTGTGTTTGATGAACAGTGTCACTTTTCCAATAGCACATGAAACGTAATATATGTGCTCAACAGTAAGTTGTCACGTCTAGCCTGATTTTAGAAAATAACTAATTATAGTCAGAATATGTTGTAAAAGAAACATATTTAGTTCATTGATAAGCATATATAAAGATAGCAACACAACGTTTCTTTCCTTGACTTATATATTGTTTTTCTGTTATGCCGATGACGTCACTTAGCAACCACAGTAATAGTTGTCAACAAGAGATATCACATTTATACATTTATTCATCCTCCTCTCTTTAATGTGAAACTCTGGGAATGATATATTGAATGTTGCTTTACAGTTATACGGTAAATAACGATACCGATATACCAAATGATTTAATGTTAATCCTACAAGTTTTTTATAAGAAGATTTTAACATTCTGAAGTAAAATATAATTACTGTATCGTTTGGCTCATACAAAATAGTTTGATGATATGTTCCAAAATACTTCAAGAAAACAACAATGAACATGAATATGTTTCAGAAAGTTTTACTGAATGACTCATTGGTCCGTTAGAAATATCGAAAAATTTAGAGGCTTTGTTGAAGTAGTTAATTAATAATTCTTATTCTAATAATCTCTTCATTTGCCGGGACGTTAAATGTGAAATTTATTTATTTCCTTTTTTAAAACAACTTTATAAATATATATAACAAATTAATAACGTTTAACAATATTTTAATTTCATCAAAAATCGAAACCAGAAATCTAAGACAGAAAACACAGTTTCATATTTATGAAATCTACTTATTCTAGAAAACTCATGTCTTGATAATATAAGACTTTCTGAATGGAATTATTAAGAATTTCCTTATTTCTTACCTTGACATGATCGTTCAAGTTATTGGGATCCCTGTTGTCCAAATCCACTTCCATTTCGGTTTGGGCCATCGTACCAGGTATAAGTTGATTCTGATATCCTACCCGTTTCGAGTCTTTGTCGGAATGAGAAACAATACTATCGTGTACAATTTATATATTTGTTGGTTACCATGCTGGAATAAAACAACTTGACTTCTCGTCTGATTGGACAGATATGACACGTCGTCATGGCGACGACCTCGCGTGCTCATCTCTGCTACAATATTTATTGGATCTGGCACCGACTATAATGCAATCGTTTCCCAATCAAACTTGATTTAGCTATTTTGAATTAACATTGACCTTGTTTTAGTTTGTTCCTTTTAAATTGTTAATAGTGATATTCGACACTCCAGGTAAATTTGTCACAAAACATTAGGCCATTCATCACTTGTTAAGACTTGTAACCTCGAGTGGGACTATAGGCAAGGCGCGATCAGAAGCAAAGATAAGAGCTTAACTGAAATTCGAGTCATGTTTAGATGTTAGCGATACACGAAGGTCATACATGCACCTTCCAGCTCGCTTGTATGTTTTAACTTCATTTGAAACTTAACAGCTTGCTGTATGCTGAATATGTCCACGGCGATAAATTTAATTCAGAGATTAATTTGGACTGTTTCTTGGATAAGAGACTTTATATGATAATTGCATAACTGAAAATAACATAAAGATCTACATCTTACCTATGAAATTACTTTGAAATTCGATTACGTTTTAAATGGCAAGAAGGCAATTGTATTATCTGACCACACTGTTGGACATTTATATTATACATAGATAATATTCATTATCCCAGCATGTATCGCATGTTAATCCCTGAGACACGTACACATATAGTAGATCAGATGATATGTGAGACCATGTTTTAAGAAGAGGATAATCCATGGGATTATCAATGTGGCTACAGGTAGCAACTGGTTCTATGAATATTGTTGGTTACCTTCATGTACGTAAACTGTTTGATTATTGACAAACGTAAATAGATACAAGTTCTTAGTTTCAACCAAGTAGGCATGATGGCAGCATGCGAACCTATTAGTTCAATTTGTTACATATGTGTCATGTAATAATGGTGGGTGGGAGGCACTAGCCCTTGAAGTAGACAATTCACGCGAATGCGCCAGAACCGAAAGCACCAATGAACTCCCGTATAAGTACGCATGGAGGTGTTTGACGGTTTTATGGTTTCAGCGAGCTATCGGTCTCCTAAAACGACAAAATCTTAACATCAACTTAAGTATCGTGCTTCGACAAAAAGACACTCACTATAATAATTATTTGTCTTACTTTTCTTTCTACCATTCGTGGCATTCTATACTGGACAAAATAAGTTAAGGATATTGGAATTTTTATGACTGATATTTTATCAGCGTGTCAATGAATAAAAACATCTTTATTTATAATAATTTCAAAATATTCTTATATCCTTAACACCGTTTGTCCAGCATATTTGGGTAATTATGTGCAAGTGCAATCATGTATCAATTTGTTGTTTTTGTTCCTAATAAGACCCTGTTCTTTTCTCTATAGGTGCTAGAATTATCGTGATTACCCCCAGTTGCCATGAAGGTCGGCCCTGAAAGGTCACCATGGTGTTATATGGAGAGATTATTCCTTAAATACCTTAAATTCGCAGATGAAAATATCTTCTTTGAGTTTATCTTCACCAAAAAAATTACTAAAGGAGTGTTATCCCTCTGAAAAGGGAATGTTTATAAGCTTTAAACGAACACAGTATACACTCGTATAGCACTCGCTCGGAAAATATACCAATATCGAGGCATTTGTGGGGTAAATTGACATGGACAACCACACAATATCCTCTGTATTACACACTGGCATACTGACTACATCATTACGAACGTTGTATCGAGATTTAATGGATGTGGTTAACCCATCTTGATACCCAAACTGGAAACTGGACAGTTATGTTTATGCTATCCATTAGTCGTTAGTATCCCGTGTCCTGGCTAACGGTTTGATCACCGAGATCAAATATGGTTTATAGTTTGTGTACGAATAGTGGATAAAACAAAGTGATTTCCAGGCAAAAGTGAGTTTCTTTTATATTCTTGTTCAACAGCATACATGGAGACACAACGCACTTCCTCTTACACGACATCCTCCTAATGCGACACCCCCTCTATACCGACATATACTATGGTCTCTATGTTAACACCATATAACATCATATTAGAAAAGTTCCTTAGTCAAGCTCCCCTATCTTAAATCCCGGTCCTAGATGGTGTCGGTGTAAATGTTGCCGGTATGAAATTACTCTCTTTATCCCTTTTACGAGTAAATTTCATTATCACGGTTCTATAAACAAACTCATCGTCACATGTGTAAGTATACATTCTAAATAGTTTTATCTTGTCCTAATCGTTTTATTAAATAGCCTCAAAGTTCACACTCACATTCCAAAACCGTGGTTCAATACATAGACAAGTCACCTTGTTTAAGGACACAATACATGTCAATCGGTTGTTGAAGGTCTCTATGAGTTTCTTATTCCCCAGTAGTTGCAGGTAACTTATACAAAACTCTACTCTGATTGGAGCGGAGTTATCCAGCAGTCACGAACTGACACATAAGAACAATGCTGTATTGACGGCGAGCGGGGATAGTCTAAGGTACGTATACCCTGGCCCGGTAGATGGAGTCATGTTACACCGTCTTTGTATAGATGGGCTCGTTGTCTGGAGAGATCTTCAAAACATGTTTAATCAGAAATAGACACGATTTGCTAAATATTAACATTGTTAATGTTCGCTGTCAGATGTTGATGATATGTTTCGAGAAAAAACAACATAAATTTCAATAATATGATAATAATATAAGTATAACAACAGATTGTCTGTCACATGAATTAGTTGATATTTTGTTTCCCGGAGTTCAACATGACCAACTGACACAAACACATTGAAAAAGGTACTTCTAACATAACATAATTACATAACCATGTCTCAAGCAATATTGTTAGTCAGACATAAGAAGGTATAACATTCACAGCAGTTTAATTCCGTAATTTGAAAGCTCTTTGTCACATATTTTAAACACAACTTTATCCTGAATCTTGAGATCATTGTTTACAGTAAATCATGAGATATATGTTTGTAATATTTGTTCAAATGTTTGCCAAATCATGACTGTGATATTTGTGTTGATGATTGTATTAACGTTGCTACCCCTTGTGCTACTCCTGTTGCTGATGGTACTAACGTTGCTACCCCTTGTGCTACTTCTGTTGCTGATGGTACTAACGTTGCTACCACTTGTGCTACTTCTGTTACTGATGGTACTAACGTTGCTACCACTTGTGCTACTCCTGTTACTGATTGTATTAACGTTGCTACCACTTGTGCTACTTCTGTTGCTGATGGTACTAACGTTGCTACCACTTGTGCTACTTCTGTTACTGGTGGTATTAACGTTGCTACCACATGTGCTACTTCTGTTACTGATGGTATTAACGTTGCTACCACTTGTGCTACTTCTGTTACTGATGGTATTAACGTTGCTACCACTTGTGCTACTCCTGTTACTGATTGTATTAACGTTGCAACCACCTGTGCTACTTCTGTTGCTGATGGTACTAACGTTGCTACCACTTGTGCTACTTCTGTTACTGATGGTATTAACGTTGCTACCACCTGTGCTACTTCTGTTGCTGATGGTATTTACGCTGCTACCACTTGTGCTACTTCTGTTGCTGATGGTACTAACGTTGCTACCACTTGTGCTACTCATGTTGCTGATGGTACTAACGTTGCTACCACTTGTGCTACTCCTGTTACTGATTGTATTAACGTTGCTACCACTTGTGCTACTTCTGTTACTGATGGTATTAACGTTTCTACCACTTGTGCTACTTCTGTTGCTGATGGTATTAACGTTGCTAGAACTTGTGCTACTTCTGTTGCTGATGGTACTAACGTTGCTACCACTTGTGCTACTCATGTTGCTGATGGTATTAACGTTGCTACCACTTGTGCTACTTCTGTTGCTGATGGTACTAACGTTGCTACCACTTGTGCTACTTCTGTTGCTGATGGTACTAACGCTGCTACCCCTTGTGCTACTTCTGTTGCTGATGGTACTAACGTTGCTACCCCTTGTGCTACTCCTGTTGCTGATGGTATTAACGTTGCTACCACTTGTGCTACTTCTGTTGCTGATGGTACTAACGTTGCTACCACTTGTGCTACTTCTGTTGCTGATGGTACTAACGTTGCTACCCCTTGTGCTACTTCTGTTGCTGATGGTATTAACGTTGCTACCACTTGTGCTACTTCTGTTGCTGATGGTATTAACGTTGCTACCACTTGTGCTACTTCTGTTGCTGATGGTATTAACGTTGCTACCACTTGTGCTACTTCTGTTGCTGATGGTACTAACGTTGCTACCACTTGTGCTACTTCTGTTGCTGATGGTACTAACGTTGCTACCCCTTGTGCTACTTCTGTTGCTGATGGTATTAACGTTGCTACCACTTGTGCTACTTCTGTTGCTGATGGTATTAACGTTGCTACCACTTGTGCTACTTCTGTTGCTGATGGTACTAACGTTGCTACCACTTGTGCTACTTCTGTTGCTGATGGTACTAACGTTGCTACCACTCGTGCTACTTCTGTTGCTGATGGTACTAACGTTGCTACCACTTGTGCTACTTCTGTTGCTGATGGTATTAACGTTGCTACCACTTGTGCTACTTATGTTGCTGATGGTACTAACGTTGCTACCACTTGTGCTACTTCTGTTGCTGATGGTATTAACGTTGCTACCACTTGTGCTACTTATGTTGCTGATGGTACTAACGTTGCTACCACTTGTGCTACTTCTGTTGCTGATGGTACTAACGTTGCTACCACTTGTGCTACTTCTGTTGCTGATGGTACTAACGTTGCTACCCCTTGTGCTACTTCTGTTGCTGATGGTACTAACGTTGCTACCACTTGTGCTACTTCTGTTGCTGATGGTATTAACGTTGCTACCACTTGTGCTACTTCTGTTGCTGGTGGTACTAACGTTGCTACCACTTGTGCTACTTCTGTTGCTGATGGTACTAACGTTGCTACCACTTGTGCTACTTCTGTTGCTGATGGTACTAACGTTGCTACCACTTGTGCTACTTCTGTTGCTAATGGTATTAACGTTGCTACCACTTGTGCTACTTCTGTTGCTGATGGTATTAACGTTGCTAATACTTGTGCTACTTCTGTTGCTAATGGTACTAACGTTGCTACCTATTGTAGCTATTGTGCTACTCCTGTTGCTGACGGTATCAACGTGATTGGGGTTATACTCATCAATCTCTCCGTCAAATTGACTGATCATTAAGCAGAAAATTCATTAACGAGTGTTAATATTGTATAGAGCTTACCACGCGAGTGTGTTGATCATGTCTATACTACCTATGTATTGTCTTCCATCTTAAGTAAGTGTCTTTCAATATCGGTATTAACATTAGGTAATTTTTTCAGTTTAACATGTCTACACTGTATATTGCTCTTATAAATTCACTAATGACATAATGATTTCAACATATATCTAAAAATGATATTATTGTGTCACAATATACGTCAAAGCCTCGGTGTTAACAGCTAGTATATATTTCATTCCCAAATATTTCAGCCTACGACTTTCACTCACTGACTCATTTTCAAAATATCCTTCGACGATAAGAGATTGGTGATTATTCTTTTTTTAACAGCAATATTTTGGTTAATTAACGATCGAGGCAGTTTATGAGACATGCTATTATTGCTTATTCTATCACCAGTTCATCATGAATTGGTGATATGAGATTCTATACTTAATACCTTTTCAAGATTTAAAAGAAATGAAACTATAATTATTTTTTCATTGTTTGGGTACAAGCGGCATTAAATTACACAGTCATGGTCACATTCCAGTGGGTTCAACAAAATTGAAGTTTCCTTTAGCAGAAAATAATATAAATAGTTATGTAGTAACAATTGGTTATGGCCTAAGATCCCAAACCAAACGAAGGATTTGTGATTTCAAATTTCTGCTTGTTTTGAATAACATAAGTTTGAAGTTCCATCCAGAAGGTCTGGGTTATGATACATTCCAAAAATACATGACAAATTTCATTTTTCACATTACAAAAACTAAAAACTATCATTGTCTAGTTTCATTTTCAAAAGTTTTCTTTTTATATAATAAATTCGAAGCAAAAACTTAAATTGAAAATCTAGACGTTTTACATATTTCAAATTATGGTGATTATTTAGTGAAGACGTCTTTGCACATTCCTTCTATTCTTTTTATGAAGCACCAGTAAAATGCTGTCCTTAATGATCGACCATGGAGTTGGAGATATATCATACGGCAATATCTAGTCCCATTTTGAATGTTGAAATAAAGGGATAATCCGCGATTGCGATTGTGTAACACTTCGAAGGGTAACTATATATTCGAAAGATCAATAACATGTTCTTTTGGCTATACGTTGACCATATGACACCGACATTATCTGCCAGCTGACATCAGGCTTCAATATTCTACCCAGTGAATGTGTGTACTCATATAATGGACTCCTTTCAACTATTTTCTCATTTTCTGAATCTGATCGTTTGTATTTTATGAAACTTTATCTTGACATGACTGGACATGAATATAATATTCAAAATGACATATAGTTTGGGCTTAGGTTTAGCTTCTCCGGATATTTTAAGAGTGTTTGAGGAAGTAATTGCCTGACAGAATGTATGCTTAATGGAAAATGCATGGCAAATAAGATTACACGTAATCGTTAAGGTTACTTCGGGCACCACACTAACGTCACCAATGATGCTAAATGTGTTCATTTATCACTTCTGTGGAAAGTGGTAAAAACGAGTGTTTATATTCTAAAACTCCTCTACAGTAAAGTTTAGGTATATCATAAGAGAAAATATTCTTTACCCGTAATGTATGATATTATGTTACATCGTAAACAAAATTATCTATTAGAACTACATGTCATTAAGATAGGGAACAAATATAGCATGGTTACATCTCGGGCACTACACTAACGTCATCATACATGCTAAATGTATTCATGTTTCACTTCTGTGTGTGAGAGAGTGGTGTGAAGAACAGTGTGGGTAAGTGTAAACAAATGATGACAATTATAGCATAATTAGTTTTAATAACTGACACAACTAAATGTTGTTCAGGTACATGTCAGTTCCTTTCATATGTAGTGACTTCGCTGTCGGAGGTGAATATGAAAAAAATGAAAAAAATGAGAAATAGTACTTGTTAATGAATGTGGTACATTTATTTGAAGTGAACAAGTAACAATACAACACTATCATACAAACATACATCAATATATGCACATTAAAGTTCAACAATGACTTTCTACTTTGCATTCTCCAACAGATTACATCGAAAGAAATACATGACATACATGATGGCAAAAGTCTGTATGTCCATCCCAAGAATTTCGGTAAAATGTGCCATCGTCCGTGACGTCATTGATGGCCCAGCTAGCTGACACGACTATTTCTTTTTGAAAACAAAGAAGAAATTGCCACACGCCTCGAACATTGGATCCAAACAACAATGGACACACATGCCATAGAACATTTTCACGCATGCGCAGTTGATCTCGAGGAATTTGAAGAGAGGAGTAACGACCCAAATATGGTAGAAGACCGTTAGGGCGAAGTTATATCCCAACTCTGCAGCAATACAGATCCCGTAACACAGGGTGTGGAGTCGGTAACAGAAGAGTTTCCAGCAGTTGAACATTGCCGCGGAAATTGTCCACACACAGTCGAAACTGTGAGCTCCCTCGGGCTCGGCCAATACATCTTCAAACGCCACCTGGAAAATGTAAATAATTTGTCAGAAACTGTTACTTTTACTTGTTACCTAAGCACATGTCTACTCATTCGAAGTAAAAACTAAACACTCCCAGGTTCAACCACATATTCCCTAATCCAGTCTTCACCATTGTAACCTTGTTGTGTGGATGCTAGGTACTCTCGGTTGGGTTGAACATGTAAGTTCATTCACAGTTGAAATTAAACTTAATCTCATTCGTACTGGTTAACGATTATCAAATGGGGTTACACCACTTGGAAAGTTATTTCAGATATAGACAGAAAGACATATACTTATATTTGTATCATTGGTAAGGAGGTAAACGGAACATCGACATTCATTTGAAAATACAAAGGTATTTCTTGTTTACCAAACATATGGTTAGTAAGATGGTTATCTCATACTGACTATGGCAGTATCAACCATGACAAACACGTAGACAAGTTAGCTTTGGATATTTCATACAATAAGAAACTGAAACTTAATACAAAGCTAACGAGGACAGTTAAAGCCTCGAATGTCTATATCCTGTAGTAAAGTACGTTACGAGTCTTTTGCGGAGATTTTATAGCGCTTCAATAACAACGAATAAGTATCATGCCACTCTGAACGGTCGATCCCTCTCGTTCCCTGAACAATTGTGTTGCTTCTTAATGTATCACGAGTATCCGTAAATGAATGTAAATTTGATGGATACCTATGGTGAACCCATCCATCAATCAATTGATACATTTATATTATTATTATTATTCACCAAGCCAAGATGCTAGTAAAGGTGTATACATGGAATACACTATAACCTGTGGCCTTCTCTGCACTAGAATTAGTTGAATGAGTCTTTGTTTAGACAGTATTAGTATGGTAATGGTATTACAAATCAAGGCTTTTGCATTCATATATTATTTATACATCTTTTGATTAAGATTATTTTAATTTTGAACATAATCAGCGAAGACATAGATTCTGAATTCCTCTGCAGTAGAGATTCGGTACATAATTAGAAAAACATATTCTGTTCCCGTTATGTATGTTATATAACATTACTACCTTACCTAAGTAAAACTAATATTCTGCAGTAGGATAATCTCTTTTTAACAATCCAAGTTCTGAAGCATTTGCATGTTTGTGAAACGATATGTTGAAGTATATACATAGTATATATAGTCAGGGCGGTCAAATCAAGATGTGAATGTTTCGATCAGAATTTAAGTATGTAATGTCAACACGGTGAGACTATACGTAGATATATTTACATCTTGTGTTAATGTCAAAAGTCAGAAATAAAAGACGAAATATCATAGAGACATTCCTTATTAGTAATTTACTATCGATGCTGCATCCATTGTGTGACCATGACCATTTCGGGGTAAATTTCCTTCGCGTGATGTCCTTAACATGATCATTGATGCCATTTAACAATTACCTTAACAATACCATTGATGTCATTCAACAGATACCTTTAAATGATCAAAGATGCCATTCAACAATTACCTTTAAATGATCATAGATGCCATTCAACAATTCAATACCTTTAAATGATCATAGATGCCATTCAACAATTATCTTTTAAAAGGTCATAGATGCCATTCATATGATCAAAGATGCCATTCAACAATAACTTTAACATGATCATATATGCCATTCAGCAATTACCTTAACATGATCAAAGGTGTCATTCAGCAATTACCTTAATATGTTCATTGATGCCCTTAACATGATCATAGATGTCATTCAACAATAACTTTAACATGATCATATATGCCATTCAGCAATTACCTTAACATGATCAAAGGTGTCATTCAGCAATTACCTTAATATGTTCATTGATGCCCTTAACATGATCATAGATGCTATTCAACAATAACTTTAACATGATCATATATGCCATTCAATAATACCCTTAACCTGGTCATTGATGTCATTTAACAATAACCTTAACATGATCATTGATGCCATTCAACAATTACCTTTACATGACCATTAATGCCATTCAACAATTACCTTAACATGATCATTGATGCCATTAGGGTCACGGCAATCTGGCGCTAAAATCCTGGCTTGTTGTTTAGTGGCCATGTTGGACAGTACCTGATCACTTTCCTCAGGAAAACAATCTAGTCCGTCCTTGGCAACGATATAACTACTGTCCCGGGGCTAGTATCGGTCAGTTAATCTGGATAATCTGGCATTAAGTTTAGTCTACAGATTGTTACGTAATACGTCACGTATGTACCGCATGTTATTTTGAGTGACCGAGAGAAGGACGTTTGACTAGGTTCACCTCTATTGTAAAACTGGCCACAGGACAAAAAGTGGTGAAATCCGCTTGCCGGATTCTTCCGGATTCTTCAGGATTCTTCAGGATCCGCCAATTTTTTTGAGAATCCGGAAGGATCCGGCAAATGGATTCCACCACTTTTTGTCTTTTTGGTCTATATTAACCAAATAGGTCTCATTAAAGTTTTGTTTCAGTAATATCATAAGGACTTTGTGAATAGTTCATTGTGTCAAAAAGGAGGAAGCTGATATGGTATCGTTCTGTAACGTTATAATTACATTCGTCACATAGTGTTATTTCTCTACAGCTCGCATTGACATGAAACATTAATACAATCATGTAACACTATTCTGTTTATAAGCACTACATATTCACCAACATACTGCTACATCATTTCAGTATTGCATATCAGCATTCAGCTTGCATCCGAGTTAAAGAACAAATTAGCAATTTCATAAATACTTATTCTAATGACATATACACTTACGAAAGATTTCCGCCTCAGAGCGAGTGAAGTACCAATAGTATTGAGAGAAGCGCGTCGAACTGATGAGCGACGACCATGAGACGATTGGCGTCGGACTCGTAACCTGTGGCCTGCTGGACAGTACTGGGGGAGAAATACATGGTTAAGCATAGGGAAATGTTCTAAACACAACGATGTTTAACACTGAGGGCTGTATTGTTGAAATAAATTAAATTTTAAAACGGAGTAGGGAAAAAAAATATACACTGCCGGGCAAAAGAAAGGATATCAACAAAATGAAAGATATCTAAGGTATTTAGATAGATAGATAGATAGATAGATAGATAGATAGATAGATAGATAGGTAGATAGATATATAGATATTCTTTATTTCCTCCATAGATTTGAAAATTACAGACGTTTATATAGTTACATTATTGACGCGAAATGAACATGTCTTTAGATGATTATACACGGTAAGGTATTGTACAACACTCAATATTCGTAAATTTTGACACAGACTTTGCAAAGCATATATGTCCATACATCATAGTTTATTTGATCTTGTACATTTTCGGGTTTTCCCCGAGTAAAAAGTTCGGAAATTGATCATCATCATCGTACGTCCTTAGTTTTACATTTACATCAACATCAATAAGATCAGAGATTTTTTCAAATAAAATGTTTCTAGGACATTTTCATCTAGCAACACATAAAAACGGTCTTATGACTTCCAATAGCAATGATGCGTCAACGACTTTCAGTCAATTAAGGTACAGTATGTCGACAACACTTACTAGCTTAGTGTCCATATTTTTCACTTAAATAAAACACTTTCTGTCCGAAACCATTTTGAAACAGCGATTTCCGCAACCAATGTGTAGGATATGAAGTGAAGCGAAGTGTAGTAAATAACTCAGTAGTATGGTTCCTTTAACGATTACTCAATGTCCTGTTGAGTTTCAACACACAACTGAACTCTATCTGCTATTGATAGAATGCGTCACTCACTCTAACTTGCTCATCTACGTTCTGCGAGTCAGTCTCGCCATGATCCACATCTTGTATTCTTATCTCAGGCCTGTGTCCCTCCATGTTCCCCAGGTATCCTCACTGACCGGTCAACACGTGACTCTGTTACAACCTGCTTTTGAATCCTCGCGGCATAGTCGGTCAGCTCATTTAGTATTGAATAGCCGTAGTGGAGGATAAGATGATTATCGAATGGTTATTATGGTGTATACTTCCGTCGAAGGAGATTATCGTGTGGACCTGCATGTTATGGCGAGAAGGTAACTGCAGCATGTTTAAACGTATAAGACAGGTTTATATGTTATTAATTCGCTAAGTCTGTAGATATGAGGTTTACCAGGCTTCCTTCGATGTCACACATACCCTCCACGTCTGCTCAGTCATCCATGACAGTCACCTCAGTAGTGTCGGTTGATTGGGTTATTTCCATACAACCTCTGTTACATGTAGCCGTTATTTCTCACGTCTAATCTGAATCTCCTAGCGGTGAAGATTAACAACACGGTGATTGTTCTTATTCCATTTCTTAAATAATCCTCTCACATATGATATACTGATAAATGTATTATAAGAAAATAAAGGAAAATTAACAATCGCATTTTTTTTTATTGAAATTGGATAGTTTCTATATCAAAGATAAACAAAAGTTTACAAATAATTGTCATGAAAAAACGAAAACAATCGACAAGATGCATTTTGGTCAATAAACGTTGTGGAAAAATAGTAAGAATGAAAAACATGCACAAAAAGCACTTGGCAAAATATCACCTCTAACGTCATTCCACATTTCCCAGACATGCATTGACGCGTAGGGAGGACGTACTCGACATTAACTCTAACCCGAGAAACCACCATAATGTTGTGTGAAAGATTTTTTGTTGTCCAAGCTTCTGAAAACACTTCAGTTTTTGACTCTATGTCACTTTGCCGTATAACCGTACCGATTCAGGGTTAATTTGATGACGTTGTTAACCTTCCTTTGACAGCAATGCGCATCGTATCGCGCTTACGGGGACATGTCTATGTGGCTGGAGAATGGTTAAATATTTTCTCTACATCTCTACACATAATTAGCTGTATGAGACGTACACAAGTGTTCTTTTATACGTCTCGTTACTTATTGTAAGGACCCCGCCAACACGAGTCACTACCTGCTGTAAGGTTTATTTGCCTTACCACTAGGGAAGCTTTGAAGGATCGCATTCAGGAAGAGTAGTAAGATAGCGATTGGTGAAATCAAACTCCTCCCCACGCCTTCGACTCGGCTTTCTCTCCCAACAGAAGTTACCCAACTCATATATGTTAGTGGTTCAATCAGCGAGGTTGTTCCCGCACTTATCTCTTATACAATACGATGTTCAGTGGGAAATATTTGACCATTTTATAAACACAATTAAAGACGGTATCCTTGATGCAAACTTTAACAAGATGTATGGCCCACTTGTAGCAGAGGGTGTATGGGAAGATCTGAGTTGAGAAACCTCTGTTGGGAGAGAATGGTGGCTCGGGCGTCTCGAAAGCCTTCGCGAGTGTTGGGAACAGAATGAGTGCTCTGTATGTTCAATGCTGCATGGTGTAGTTACGCAGTATCTTCAACAAATGAGTTGTCAAATAAGTATATTTTACCTTTCTGGAAGTGAAGGTTTGTAATGGAATTCACTTATATTTACTCAAAGTTGGCCAAAAAACTACTAGATGGGTGTATGGCACTGATCGTCGTCCGGCGTCTGTAAACGTTTCAAATACCCCTCAAATATGGGCTTGGCAGACATTAGCTCTTAAAGTGTAAACGACTTCTCCAATACCTCCTTTTCATTGATAGATCAAAGTTTCAGATTACACTCGTTGTTACATGGATAATCTGGTTTGTAAATTTCATCTTGAACCCCTCCCCCTCAACATGGGCCTGGCATAACGCGTTCTGCTGACTTTTATTCAGAAACGAGAAATACCTATGACTTGAAGGATGGGAAGGATGAGTTTGGCTTCTTGTGAACCACCTTTTTTACATTTAGCATACTTAACTTCAATAGAAAATAACTTTCATTTATCACAAATTAGTACCATTATCTATGATGATTTTATGAATATGTAACACCGTTTTATTCGAATTTGTCCAGTTGAGGATTTCTTAACATAATTGGAGGATATGTGATATTTCTACAATCGTTTTTCTCCAAATTAAATGTCAAATCTTGCGATATGTTGTACAATTCCATGACCTTGTTGTTTGTGTACTTTCCAGGTAAGTGATTGTGCTTTATCTGGAGGACTATTATTTTAGTCTTCAACATCAAACAATACACACTCTGCTGAAATGATGAACCACTGGTTCTATTTTCAGAATCATATGCATGTAGTTACGTTTATCTTTACCTTGACAATGGCGTTCTGTTTATGTTCAGTTTCATTATACATTGTTGTTAGATGAACACTCATTTCAGCCTTCACAAACTTGCAATTCCAACAAGAACACGAAGTGAATAATGAACGCGTAAAACATTCTTTTATTACATATTTGTATAACAATGACAATGAATGTTGTCAACATAAAGTAGAAAATTACGTGATGTACAATGTCAACTGATTTTAAGATTTGAAGAGGAGTCAACAGTTTAACCATTGCCATTGAAAGATCAAAGAAAGGTACCAAAGACATGGGTGATGGTGAATTCATAAAGATGTGGTCATCATGTGAATTCACAGAGACATCTACGAAGCTTAATTTTCAATTTACTTTGATAAAGATAGATCTTAATACATAGAGCTGTATATAAAATACCAATACGGTTTGCTTTATCATACATTTTCACCAGTTGAAAGCAATTCGAAATTATTCAACTAAGTAGTAACCCTGACCTCATGGTACGTGCCAGTTCTTTTAACTAATATACTTTTACTGAAACCTAGACTTGATTGCTTCCTTATCTCTTTGTCACAAGTCTGGTGGGTTGTCCAAGTAAAAAAAATCGTTCGAAAAGAGTCAACAAAGAAATCTGGACTGATACATTTCCTCAGTTCTTTTGAAAGGCCCAGAAACAGTGACCAAATGCCTCGCAGCACGGGTCGATACAGCAATGCACACATAAGCCGTAGAGTTTCTTCAGAACTGCACAGTTGAGTTCCAGCATCTTGAAGGCAGGAGTGATGATCCAGATATGGTAGAAGGCCGTCATGGCGAAGTAGTATCCCAACTCAGCTGCAATACAGATCCCGTAGCAGAGAGTGTGGAGTCGGTAACAGAAGAGTTTCCAGCAGTTGAAGCAGGCTGCAGAACTGGTCCACACACAGTCGAAACTGTGAGCTCCCTCGGGCTCGGCCAACACATCCTCGAACGATACCTGGTAATATAGAGTATATCTATAAATTAAATGTACACTGGTAGAGAAAACATAAAAAACAAAATTAAAACAATGAACTTACTCTGACATCGTAAAGAAAAAGAACAATTGCCCTTCAAGAAATGGAAGAAACAGTTACAAATGTGCACAGTGCAAGATTATTTTAATTGATGGTACTATTAGCGGAATGTAAAATGAATTCAAGATTTCAACCCACATCCTTGCAGTGGTAAATCGTCAATTAGTTCACGAACTGTCGATTCCGTGCACATACATGTCTGGCATTCATAAACCTATCCACTTGTTGACATGATTTAGAACTCAGTTCTTTTCAATGATTTATAATAAATACAATGCACCTCAACTCATAATTGAAAATGGAACGAAGAGACAGACTAGTATAATAGAAGAATACGTACCCTGACATGCTCGTTGATATTATTGGGATCTCGATCCTCCAGGTTGAGATCTGTGACTTTGGAGATGATCACTCGTTGCTGCTCCATGCTGTCCAGATGATGAATGGTCCCTATCGGTATTCCCACACCTTTTATGCAACGTTACCCACACACAGTGTGTACCTATATCTACTCTACAACAGAAGGTGTTGGCTTCCAGGGGTTATGTAATGAAAATAGTTACCATTGTGTCCCAAGTTGCCATTGTTGACTGCCTGTAAGTTGATTAAGCTTAGCTTAATGTTAAACTGAATAAGTGGTATTAATGTCAATATCTATAGTATAAATACACACTCTTAGTATTAAGCGTTGAGTACTTATCTACTGTGAATAACTTATGTCATTACTTGGAGACAAATCTACAAAATAAGCTCTCACTTTCATATGTACATTCGGTTTTAGTGCTGAATAGAAATGCAAGTTTGATAAGAGTTTTTATGACATATATATTATACATATGTTATTCCGTTACCACGTTCGGGTTTTGCGTTCTCCTTCGTTGAAAGAGTCAACAAATAAATGTGTCATTTTGATTAATAAGGTGTCTATCTACAAATATCTCTTTCAACGTTTACACATAGAATTTTCTCAAAAGTTTTAACTGCATACCTTTATTTTGGTAGCACTTTAGCTTAGGTATATACGAGCAATACGGAACTGTTTCCCTTAGATGATTGGTCATCCTTAATACGTGTCTTAATGCGCCAGTCTGATTAAAATCGACTGGAGGATTAGAAGTTGGAAAATAGTGCATCTATCGGGACACGAACTAATATTGTTCTGGGGTTTCCTGACTACACAATTGTTTATACAACCAATTCATATCCCGGTAGATATATTATTTTGCAGATTTTATCCCTCGATTACCATTGAACTGCTTAATGCGCTTATCCTTGTGTTAGTTTATGTACCGTAAGCTACAACTTCTGTGATGTAATTAGAGCAATATCTCTACAATACAATATAATATAATAATCAGCGAAATAGATTATTACAACATTTACAGGTATTGTTAATGTTAATTCGTTATTAATGTTATGCTGTGTTAATTCGTTTATATGAAGTATAAGAAGTATTCACAATTCCATTCATCAGAGAATGATACCATTATTTTACATGATAATGTTTGGTCCATTTGTCTAAATGGATTTGAAAAAATGATTGCCATTGAAGTTGGGAATATGGAAATTTAGTAAATTAAAGATGTCGACATAATTTACCTCTTGTGTTTCATTGAGTCAGTGTTACGTATAGTGTAGGACGTCATAAAACAAGCCAAACAGTCCAATTTCGCTCTCCTATAACGGCTAATTAAAGAGATTATGTCAAAAAAATCGAAATGCATGTTTTTCCGAAATAATACAGATACTATTTTTTAAACAAATGATAATTTAGTTTAGAGTTCTCAAATTATGATGTAACTATCCTTCAGTCGTATTTACAATTCATGAATCACCATACTTTTGCCAGATAGTGACTATATTGATTAAAGTTAGATTTATTTGATGGAAACCACGTGAGTTTTCCCACTTGTCACAGTCTTAAATATCATAAACATCCTCTCTGTTGAAAACAAAGCCAACCCCAAAAGAACATTATATTCTCTAGAGAATGTACATACCGGTAATTATTATCGGCATGTTACACAAAACAGCTGCTGAACAAAAGTTTGTTTAACTGT
The DNA here is from genome assembly GCA_936450465.1 of Gibbula magus. NCBI lineage: Eukaryota > Metazoa > Mollusca > Gastropoda > Trochida > Trochidae > Gibbula > Gibbula magus. Next base: position 74,915,524 of record OW388296.1, on the reverse strand, counting down.
TTCCCGAGCTCAGTGCAAATATCATGTAATTCTGTGTTCATTTAAGTTTGATATATTCCTTAAATATGCCCGCAAAAGTTATGAATCATTGTTTAGACGTAGACAAATCATTTCTGTATCATAAACTTAGAGATGATACTAATATTTATACAGGAGCAATTATTGCAAGGATTTATATAACACTTGGGTCCAAAAATCCCAAACTCAAACAATTATATTGTTTATAAAATTGTCATTTTTTAATCATTTAGGGAAAAAACATAATTCCTATCATCACATTGACCATTTTTTTCTATTACTGTCGAAATTTTACCAACATTATGTTTAATTTATATTTTATTGCAGAAACAATGAAATCCAAATTTTCTAATTTTGACCCCTTGTCTCTTATGTTGAACGCCAAAATTGTTTCTGGCATGTTACATATCTGTCTCTTGTATATGTAGTGTAAAATTTACTTCCCTACATCTTGTCCATAAATATAATCCATAATGTGTTCTATTAAGAAATAGTGCCAAATTGAAGTTTGAAGGAAATCTTGCATAGTTAAACAAACTTTTGTTCAGCAGCTGTACATTTCGAGTTGCTGAGATGTAATATACCAAGGACTTGAACTAAATTAACAGTATTCACATTGAAATTTAAATGTTGATTCATGACATACATTATATTAATTTTATAAAGATGTTTGAGACGAAAAGGCATATCATTTTGCTGGCTCTTCGAAAACAGGAACTTAACCAATAACTAATAAAAGTAGCCCTGGCTAACTAAACCATATGAATCTCACTTCCTGATAAAAAAAATTACGGACAAACTCGATAACTTACACTAACATTGTACAACTGACAAATTATACACATCAAAGCCAATACTGCCTTACTAACTTTACTAAAAAAGGGTATGAGTTTACAATAGAAACCAAAATATCCTAAAAGGTCGAAGTTATAACCTACCACTTTTCAAAAAGATATTTCATAAAAATATGTTTGTATCTTTATATCAAGTTTCATTGAGGCATGTGCCCCAAAACGTTTCTGTGAAATTTACATTAATATTGTAACTGTAATCACAAGTGCTATGGATTATATAAAAGTTTCCACTTAATTAAAATACCCCAATGGTGGTGGAAAAGTGGGGACAGAAGATTATAACATAAGCACGAATATTTTCTTTTGTTAGTTACATAATATATTTACATGATTCTTCAACCATTTAATATATCGATCTATTTCAAATGTTGAGTATTTGCATAGCAAAATTGAGCTGTGATAAATGTCCCGTAAAGGTTAATAATGAGTTAATATATTTCTATAATGCCCATATATGAGTTCACACCATTTACGATCAATGGCTTATTTAAGCCTTGCCAAATTTCCTTAACTTTTCTGAACTACCGTTGCAGAGCGGACTATTAACTAGAAAAGTTAAGAAAATGCGGCAAGGCGTAAAACGCCAGTGTTGCAGACTGGCTTAAGTTACGTCTTGCGTAGAGATGTTGCCTTGTCCATGACATTTGCATTGCTTCGATGCATTTATAAATTACATGTTCGAGACTTTACACTGGGATATATCACCAATGACTTTTGTTAATCGCGTTAAGGTGAGCATGTCACAACATGTAAATAATCTGGCTCTAACACAGGTTTAGATCATCTGTTTCAAAGCAATTACTCTTGAAAACCGATGCGCACCTATTATTAATAGGGATATATTTGCTTTTATTTATTGTGTTTGTTTGTGTTTTTTTTCTTCATTAGAGTCAAATTGGATATTTTTAGTACTGCGGAGTATCAATTACAGTCACTGTCTGTCAGTGTCAGCTGCAGACACCATGTGCATCTACCTAGTCATGTCCAGGATATATGGAAATTCAGTATCACCATAAGATAAACATTGAAACAGTGAGTTTCTTGTTCAATGTTCATGTTCGCTGGATTTCAAGTTGAATGAATGAGAAATGGTTATATTCATAGTTAGGGGACCTTTGCATAACCACCATGACTATAATTCAGAAAATATATATAACGAATTTTCATTGCGATTATAGAATATTAAACACAGAAAGACAACGAATGAGAATACATTTCAACAGTAGTTTAATAAAGATAAGTCTAAATTTACAGAAAATAACATACAATCATTGTGTAATCCTTCATTTTTTTCCCTTTCGCTTGTCCAGACTCATTCGAAATGTGTCAGCCATGATATTCAGATATATGTTAATAGATATAACTTTTGAAATTGGTGAAGGTGGTGGAAATTGTTCAACTAACTATATTAGTAATGTGGACTTGTACGCCAGTTTTGCCTGTTCTTTTGAAAGGTCCAAAATAACCCTTGTTTTTGAGTCAGCAAAGAAATCTGGACTGATAGATATCAGTTTCATCAGTTCTTTTGAAAGGCCCAGAAACAGTGACCAAATGCCTCGCAGCACGGGTCGATACAGCAATGCACACACAAGCCGTAGAGTTTCTTCAGAACTGCACAGTTGAGTTCCAGCATCTTGAAGGCAGGAGTGATGATCCAGATATGGTAGAAGGCCGTCATGGCGAAGTAGTATCCCAACTCAGCTGCAATACAGATCCCGTAACAGAGAGTGTGGAGTCGGTAACAGAAGAGTTTCCAGCAGTTGAAGCAGGCTGCAGAACTGGTCCACACACAGTCGAAACTGTGAGCTCCCTCGGGCTCGGCCAACACATCCTCGAACGATACCTGGAAAATAAATCAGTTGTTGAACTTCGTGAAGGAGGCCAGAGTGAAACCGACTGGATCTGATATGCGATGGTATTTCTGTTTTGGAGCCAGACAATTTTTCTTGCATCTCAGTCAGAAAAGAAATGTATTCAGTTTTTCATTTGGTATAAAATAGCTCTAGATATAGACAGCTGAGCCTTGAAACGATGACCCTTAATAACAAACAACTAACGACAATAGTAAAGTTATGTTGCCTGCACAGAGAGCCACATTGCATTACATTAGATCAGTTCGATCTAAATAAAATACTGATAAAACATAGTATTTAGCCAATTAATGAAATCATTATTTCAAGTAAAAGTGTAAAGTAAACAATGTTCTGCAACTTCATTTGATTTGCAAAATCATTCTTTTTCAAATTTTACTTTGTTTGAAGTTTTCTTATACACAGTTCAACGATGTGCAGAATACTGAATGTATGTATATTTCTAGTTATTATTTATATATTTACAAGTTCTGTATGTACACAAAAGAGTAAGACAACGTACCGCAATGTGATCATTGATGTTGTTGGGGTCGCGGTTGACGAGGTCAAGATCCATGGCTGTGTAGGCGTTGAAACTGAACTGAGGGACCTGTGAGAGGGCTGACTGACCACTGCTGACCACTGCAGCCTTATAAAGCACTTCCCCATAGCAACTTGACCAATAATCCTGATCCTCTCTAATACCTATTACACCTCACTGGATCCCCTCACTGGTGTCCAAAACAAACTTCTCAATGTTTTCATAAGCAGCTTAAAGAAACATGGTATATTGACAAACTTAAATGCATTAGTTAAAATTAAGTCATTGTGTCATTTTGAAATACAGCTGCAAAATGAGAGTTTGTTTATATCTCACTTTGTAGTTTTGCAATAAAATACGACAGTTGAGTGTCCTATAACATATTCTGACCTCGTAGTAAACTGTTACAATTCAATTTTTTCAAAACTACAGTTTTCATTTTCTTTTGTGAAATATTTAGTAAGCGATCACCTGGATCAGACATACAAAATATATTTCCTCTTTAAATCATTCTATGTACTTGTGATAAAATTGTTTTTATGTGGTCGATATGAAAACTTTTATTAGAAAGTTAATGAAATTTTAATTTTTAAAATGTTGCACTTTTGTCTCTTTCTTAATGCCATATTTCATAAGCATGCCCGACTGACGTGACGATCACAGAATATTTTTGAAATTTTTACCATGACACGTTTTTTAGGCAATAAATACTCATAAAATTGAAACAAGATAAAGGAGTTCAGTTTCAAATTCCTGCTGAACGTATTCAGTGAGTATTTGGACTGAAGTGTATTTTCACTTTATGTTAATTTTCATGCAATATCTTCAAATGATTCCTGTATGGTAGGATATGCTTCCTGTATGGCAGGACCCACTTCCTGTATGGTAGGACCTACTTCATATCCTACCATACAGGAAGCATGTCCTGCCATACATGAAGCATGTTCTGTCATACAAGAAGCATTTCCTACCATACAGGAAGCATCTCCTACCATACAGGAAGCATGTCCTGCCATAGAAGAAGCATGTCCTGCCATAGAAGAAGCATGTCCTACCATACAGGAAACATGTCCTACCATACAGGAAGCATGTCCTACCATAGAAAAGCATGTCCTACCATACATGGGACATGCTTCTTCTATGACAGGACATGCTTCCTGTATGGTAGGACATGCTTCCAGTATGACAAGACATGCTTCCTGTATGGTAGGACATGCTTCCTGTAAGGTAGGACATGCTTCTTCTATGGCAGGACATGCTTCCTGTATGGCAGGACATGCTTCTTCTATGGCAGGACATGCTTCCTGTATGGTAGGACATGCTTCCAGTATGACAAGACATGCTTCCTGTATGGTAGGACATGCTTCCAGTATGGTAGGACATGCTTCCTGTATGGTAGGACATGCTTCCTGTAGGGTAGGACATGCTTCGAATAAGGCAGGACATGCTTCCTGTAGGGTAGGACATGCTTCCTGTATGGTAGGACATGCTTCCTGTATGGTAGGACATGCTTCCTGTATGACAGGACATGCTTCCGGTATGGTAGGACATGTTTCCTGTATGGTAGGACATGCTTCCTGTATGGTAGGACATGCTTCTTGTAGGGTAGGACATGCTTCCTGGAGGGTAGGACATGCTTCCTGTAGGGTAGGACATGCTTTTTGTAGGACAGGATACGCTTCCTGTATGACAGGACATGCTTCCTGTATGGTAGGACATGCTTCCTGTATGGTAGGACATGCTTCCTGTATGACAGGACATGCTTCCTGTATAGTAGGACATGTTTCATGTATGGTAGGACATGCTTCCTGTATGGTAGGACATGCTTTTGCTTTCTGTATGGCAGGACACGCTTCCTGTATGGTAGGACATGTTTCTTCTATTGCAGGACATGCTTCCTGTATGGTAAGACATGCTTCTTGTAGGGTAGGACATGCTTCCTGTAGGGTAGGACATGCTTCCTGTAGGGTAGGACATGCTTTGTGTAGGACAGGATACGCTTCATCTAGGACAGGACATGCTTCCTGTATGGTAGGACATGCTTCATGTAGGACAGGATACGCTTCATCTAGGGCAGGACATGCTTCCTTTTGGGTAGGGCATGCTTCTTGTAGGACAGGATATGCTTCATCTAGGGCAGGACATGCTTCCTGTATGGTAGGACATGCTTCCTGTATGGTAGGACATGCTTCCTGTATGGTAGGACATGCTTACTATATGGCAGGACATGCTTCCTCTATGGCAGGAAATGCTTCCTGTATGGTAGGATACGCTTCTTCTATTGCAGGACATGCTTCCTGTATGGTAGGACATGCTTTCTGTATGGCAGGACACGCTTCCTGTATGGCAGGACATTCTTCCTGTATGGTAGGAAATGCTTCCTGTATGGTAGGACCTGCTTCTTCTATTGCAGGACATGCTTCCTGTATGGTAGGACATGCTTTTTGTAGGACAGGATACGCTTCATCTAGTGCAGGACATGCTTCCTGTATGGTAGGACATGCTTCTTGTATGGAAGGACATGCTTCCTGTATTGTAGGACATGCTTCCTGAATGGTAGGACATGCTTCCTCTATGGCAGGAAATGCTTCCTGTATGGTAGGATACGCTTCTTCTATTGCAGGACATGCTTCCTGTATGGTAGGATACGCTTCTTCTATGGCAGGGCATGCTTTCTGTACGGCAGGACACGCTTCCTGTATGGCAGGACATTCTTCCTGTATGGTAGGAAATGCTTCATGTATGGTAGGACATGCTTCTTCTATTGCAGGACATGCTTCCTGTATGGCAGGACATGCTTCCTGTATGGTAGGACATGCTTCCTGTACGGTAGGACATGCTTCTTCTATGGCAGGACATGCTTCCTGTATGGCAGGACATGCTTCTTCTATGGCAGGACATGCTTCCTATATGGTAAGACATGCTTCCTGTATGACAAGCCATGCTTCCTGTATGGTAGGACATGCTTCCTGTATGGTAGGACATGCTTCCTGTATGGTAGGACATGCTTCCTGTAGGGTAGGACATGCTTCCTATATGGCAGGACATGCTTCCTGTATGGTAGGACATGCTTCCTGTATGGTAAGACATGCTTCCTGTATGGTAGGACATGCTTCCCGTATGGTAGGACATGCTTCTTCTATTGCAGGACATGCTTTCTGTATGGCAGGACATTCTTCCTGTATGGTAGGACATGCTTCTTCTATTGCAGGACATGCTTCCTGTATGGCAGGACATGCTTCCTGTATGGTAGGACATGCTTCCTGTATGGTAGGACATGCTTCTTGTATGGTAGGACATGCTTCCTGTATGGTAGGACATGCTTCTTCTATTGCAGGACATGCTTCCTGTATGGTAGGACATGCTTCTTGTAGGGTAGGACATGCTTCCTGTAGGGTAGGACATGCTTTTTGTAGGACAGGATACGCTTCATCTAGGACAGGACATGCTTCCTGTATGGTAGGACATGCTTCATGTAGGACAGGATACGCTTCATCTAGGGCAGGACATGCTTCCTTTTGGGTAGGGCATGCTTCTTGTAGGACAGGATATGCTTCATCTAGGGCAGGACATGCTTCCTGTATGGTAGGACATGCTTCCTGTATGGTAGGACATGCTTCCTGTATGGTAGGACATGCTTCCTGTATGGTAGGACATACTTCCTATATGGCAGGACATGCTTCCTGTATGGTAGGACATGTTTCCTGTATGGTAGGACATGTTTCCTGTATGGTAGGACATGCTTTCTGTATGGCAGGACACGCTTCCTGTATGGCAGGACATTCTTCCTGTATGGTAGGAAATGCTTCCTGTATGGTAGGACCTGCTTCTTCTATTGCAGGACATGCTTCCTGTATGGTAGGACATGCTTTTTGTAGGACAGGATACGCTTCATCTAGTGCAGGACATGCTTCCTGTATGGTAGGACATGCTTCTTGTATGGAAGGACATGCTTCCTGTATTGTAGGACATGCTTCCTGTATGGTAGGACATGCTTCCTCTATGGCAGGAAATGCTTCCTGTATGGTAGGATACGCTTCTTCTATTGCAGGACATGCTTCCTGTATGGTAGGATACGCTTCTTCTATGGCAGGGCATGCTTTCTTTACGGCAGGACACGCTTCCTGTATGGCAGGACATTCTTCCTGTATGGTAGGAAATGCTTCCTGTATGGTAGGACATGTTTCTTCTATTGCAGGACATGCTTCCTGTATGGCAGGATATGCTTCCTGTATGGTAGGACATGCTTCCTGTATGGTAGGACATGCTTCTTGTATGGTAGGTCATGCTTCCTGTACGGTAGGACATGCTTCTTCTATGGCAGGACATGCTTCCTGTATGGCAGGACATGCTTCTTCTATGGCAGGACATGCTTCCTATATGGTAGGACATGCTTCCTGTATGACAAGACATGCTTCCTGTATGGTAGGACATGCTTCCTGTATGGTAGGACATGCTTCCTGTATGGTAGGACATGCTTCCTGTAGGGTAGGACATGCTTCCTATATGGCAGGACATGCTTCCTTTATGGTAGGACATGCTTCCTGTATGGTAAGACATGCTTCCTGTATGGTAGGACATGCTTCCCGTATGGTAGGACATGCTTCTTCTATGGCAGGACATGCTTCCTGTATGGTAGGACATGTTTTCTGTATGGCAGGACACGCTTCCTGTATGGCAGGACATTCTTCCTGTATGGTAGGAAATGCTTCCTGTTTGGTAGGACATGTTTCTTCTATTGCAGGACATGCTTCCTGTATGGCAGGATATGCTTCCTGTATGGTAGGACATGCTTCCTGTATGGTAGGACATGCTTCTTGTATGGTAGGTCATGCTTCCTGTACGGTAGGACATGCTTCTTCTATGGCAGGACATGCTTCCTGTATGGCAGGACATGCTTCTTCTATGGCAGGACATGCTTCCTATATGGTAGGACATGCTTCCTGTATGACAAGACATGCTTCCTGTATGGTAGGACATGCTTCCTGTATGGTAGGACATGCTTCCTGTATGGTAGGACATGCTTCCTGTAGGGTAGGACATGCTTCCTATATGGCAGGACATGCTTCCTTTATGGTAGGACATGCTTCCTGTATGGTAAGACATGCTTCCTGTATGGTAGGACATGCTTCCCGTATGGTAGGACATGTTTCTTCTATTGCAGGACATGCTTTCTGTATGGCAGGACACGCTTCCTGTATGGTAGGACATGCTTCTTCTTTTGCAGGACATGCTTCCTGTATGGTAGGACATGCTTCTTGTAGGGTAGGACATGCTTCTTCTATGGCAGGACATGCTTCCTGTATGGCAAGACATGCTTCCTATATGGCAGGACATGCTTCCTGTATGATAGGACATGCTTCCTGTATGGTAAGACATGCTTCCTGTATGGTAGGACATGCTTCCCGTATGGTAGGACATGTTTCTTCTATTGCAGGACATGCTTTCTGTATGGCAGGACACGCTTCCTGTATGGTAGGACATGCTTCTTCTATTGCAGGACATGCTTCCTGTATGGTAGGACATGCTTCTTGTAGGGTAGGACATGCTTCCTGTAGGGTAGGACATGCTTCCTGTAGGGCAGGACATGCTTCCTGTATGGTAGGACATGCTTCCTGTATGGTAGGACATGCTTCCTGTATGGTAGGACATGCTTCTTGTATGGTAGGACATGCTTCATGTATGGTAGGACATGCTTCTTCTATGGCAGGACATGCTTCCTGTATGGCAAGACATGCTTTTTCTATGGCAGGACATGCTTCCTGTATGATAGGACATGCTTCCTGTATGACAAGACATGCTTCCTGTATGGTAGGACATGCTTGCTGTATGGTAGGACATGCTTCCTGTATGGTAGGACATGATTCCTGTATGGCAGGACATGTTCCCTGTATGGTAGGACATGCTTCCTGTATGACAGGACATGCTTCCTGTATGGTAGGACATGCTTCCTGTATGGTAGGACATGCTTCTTCTATGGCAGGACATGCTTCCTGTATGGCAAGACATGCTTTTTCTATGGCAGGACATGCTTCCTGTATGATAGGACATGCTTCCTGTATGGTAAGACATGCTTCCTGTATGGTAGGACATGCTTCCCGTATGGTAGGATATGCTTCTTCTATTGCAGGACATGCTTTCTGTATGGCAGGACACGCTTCCTGTATGGTAGGACATGCTTCCTGTATGGTAGGACATGCTTTTGTTTTCTGTATGGCAGGACACGCTTCCTGTATGGTAGGACATGCTTCTTCTATTGCAGGACATGCTTCCTGTATGGTAGGACATGCTTCTTGTAGGGTAGGACATGCTTCCTGTAGGGTAGGACATGCTTCCTGTAGGGTAGGACATGCTTTTTGTAGGACAGGATACGCTTCATCTAGGACAGGACATGCTTCCTGTATGGTAGGACATGCTTCTTGTAGGACAGGATACGCTTCATCTAGGGCAGGACATGCTTCCTGTATGGTAGGACATGCTTCTTGTAGGACAGGATATGCTTCATCTAGGGCAGGACACGCTTCCTGTATGGTAGGACATGCTTCCTGTTTGGTAGGAAATGCTTCCTGTATGGTAGGACATGCTTCTTCTATTGCAGGACATGCTTTCTGTATGGTAGGACATGCTTCTTGTAGGGTAGGACATGCTTTTTGTAGGACAGGATACGCTTCATCTAGGGCAGGACATGCTTCCTGTATGGTAGGACATGCTTCTTGTATGGAAGGACATGCTTCCAGTATGGTAGGACATGCTTCCTGTATGGTAGGACATGCTTCCTGTATGGCAGGAAATGCTTCCTGTATGGTAGGATACGCTTCGTCTATTGCAGGACATGCTTCCTGTATGGTAGGACATGTTTTCTGTATGGCAGGACACGCTTCCTGTATGGCAGGACATTCTTCCTGTATGGTAGGAAATGCTTCCTGTTTGGTAGGACATGCTTCTTCTATTGCAGGACATGCTTCCTGTAGGGCAGGACATGCTTCCTGTAGGGTAGGACATGCGTCTTGTAGGACAGGATACGCTTCATCTAGGGTAGGAAATGCTTTCTGTATGGTAGGACATGCTTCTTCTATGGCAGGACATGCTTCCTGTATGGTAGGACACGCTTCCTGTATGGTAGGACATGCTTCCTGTATGGTAGGACATGCTTCTTGTAGGAAAGGATATGCTTCATCTAGGGCAGGACACGCTTCCTGTATGGTAGGACATGCTTCCTGTATGGTAGGAAATGCTTCCTGTATGGTAGGACATGATTCTTCTATTGCAGGACATGCTTTCTGTATGGTAGGACATGCTTCTTGTAGGGTAGGACATGCTTCCTGTAGGGTAGGACATGCTTTTTGTAGGGTAGGACATGCTTTTTGTAGGGTAGGACATGCTTCTTCTATGGCAGGACATGCTTCCTGTATGGTAGGACATGCTTCCTGTATGGTAGGACATGCTTCCTGTATGGTAGGAAATGTTTCCTGTATGGTAGGACATGCTTCTTCTATTTCAGGAAATGCTTCTTGTATGGTAGGGCATGCTCCTTGTAGGGTAGGACATGCTTCCTGTAGGGTAGGACATGCTTCCTGTAGGGTAGGACATGCTTTTTGTAGGACAGGAAACGCTTCCTGTATGGTAGTACATGCTTCTTGTATGGTAGGACATGCTTCCTGTATGGCAGGACATGCTTCCTGTATGGTAGGACATGCTTCTTCTATGGCAGGACATGCTTCCTGTATGGCAGGACATGCTTCCTGTATGGTAGACATGCTTCCTGCATGGTAGGACATGCTTCCTGTATGACATGATATCGGCCATAAAACTTGGGCCTCAGAAATTAGAAATATGCTTTTTTCTCATGGATTTGGTTTCGTTTGGATTTCGCAAAGTATAGGAGATTAGGTACAATAGGTACAATTCATCAATATTTTTAAAATACGGGCAAAAGATATGTTTTTTTCAAAATTGGAACTCTACACTGAATCACAGTACCAGATATGATACATATAAAGAAATTAAAAGTCTACTTACACCGGAGAAATATTTATTTGAAATAGTGGATTTTAAATTTCGTAAAAGCATTGTTAAATTACGATTGGGGCTGTTACGTTTAAAGGTTAATGAGGGTAGATGGCAGAAAATTGATAGGTTGTCTAGAATTTGTCCAATTTGTAATGAAGGAATAGAAGACGAATTTCATTTTATTTCTGTGTGTCCATATTATAATGATTTAAGAAAAATATATCTGCCAAGTATTAGAAATGTAAACATGTATACATTTAAACAAATTCTTACTACTAACGATAACTACATGTTGAAAAAATTAAGCCACTATGTTTATTATGCCTATGAAAAACGATGTAAAAAGCTAAATGAAATTTCTTGCGATTAATTATTATTTTCATGTTATCTACTCCTCGTAAGTTGTGCGTATTATTACTTAATATTATTTTTGTATACGAAATATGTGTTTCCATGTACCTGTATTTGGGCCCAGGGGCCTATATACTTGAATAAAGTTGAAGTTGAAGACAGGACATGCTTCCTGTATGACAGGACATGCTTCCTGTATGGTAGGACATGCTTCCTGTATGACAGGACATGCTTCCTGTAGGGTAGAACATGCTTTTTGTAGGACAGGATAATATATTTATCTAATATTTTATCTGTTAACTTAGCAAAATTCTGTTACTACACACTGCCTTCTATTAGCTTCTGAAAACTCTGAATACGCAGCCTTCCAAACGTTTTATATATGTCCACTCTTGCTCATCGTTGAGAAAAATAGATGGTCGCCTTGAAGTTTTAATATCAACGACATACTTCTATACAGAGTCAAAAAGGGTGTTAGGGTAATACAAGTTGTACAGAGTCATACAAAGTTGTACAGAGTCATACAGAGTTGTACAGAGTCATACAGAGTGTTACTGAGTAATATAAAGAGTAACTGAATCATACAGAGTATAACTGAGTCATACAGAGCGTAACTTGGTCATACCAGAGAGTAGCTTGGTCATACAGAGAGTAACTGAGTCATATATAGTATAAAAGAGTAATGTCTAGAGCAATATCTAATTCATTTTACCACATGAGATATAACTCTCATGGTGTAACTGTGAAATTCACAATTGTTACACTCCCAAAATGACCATTGATTCAAAGATGCTGGTTGGACTCGTTCTGTCACAGTAACCACATCAAAACATCAAAATGGCTGCCCACAAAAAAAGGAAGAGAAATACATCATTTTCATTATTTTCTGAAATTGATACATGTTAACGTAATCATATATACATGTACCTTACGCTATTTCAGCTTTATTGCAAGGTGTTGCAATGTGTTGCAATGTGGGTTTTATTTCAAATGTATAGTGTTATTGTTTACATATTATTATTAAGCATTGAAATTAGCAAATTACATGTTTGGTCCTTTATATTTACATCGCATTACCAGTTATTGTTTACATCATCTTGTTATCTAGGACAGGCTATTTAAAGGGCTAGTATGTATACCAGTTATTAGGCAAGAGGTGCACTGTATTCGCAGTCACTTTGTAAACACAGAAAGACAACAAAATACGCTTGTTCTGGAAATAATGTTTAATTCTGAGTGATAAAAAAATAAAATCTTATCAATCGTGGATTTCTTCATTATCTTTTTGTCACAAGTTGTCCAGGTCAAAAAAGTCGTTCGAAATGAGTCAACAAAGAAATCTAGACTGATACATATCAGTTTCATCAGTTCTTTTGAAAGGCCCAGAAGAAGTTGCCAAATGCCTCGCAGCACGGGTCGATACAGCAGTGCACACACAAGCCGTAGAGTTTCTTCAGAACTGCACAGTTGAGTTCCAGCATCTTGAAGGCAGGAGTGATGATCCATATATGGTAGAAGGCCGTCATGGCGAAGTAGTATCCCAACTCGGCTGCAATACAGATTCCGTAACAGAGAGTGTGGAGTCGGTAACAGAAGAGTTTCCAGCAGTTGAAGCAGGCTGCAGAACTGGTCCACACACAGTCGAAACTGTGAGCTCCCTCGGGCTCGGCCAACACATCCTCGAACGCCACCTGGAAAGTAAATCAGTTGTTTAAAATTTTTGAACAATAGGTCTTGTCGAAAGTACATTTCTAAATGGCATTGAACGATTGGATGATATTGACAAACAGTAAACGATTATGCTCACCTCTATGAAAAACATATGTATTTACAATGCAAAGTTAGCGACCATTCATTTTCTTCAACGTAAATTCATCCAAGTCAGTTGAAAATTATTTAAATTTTAAATACAAAATGACAATGAAAAAATATGATATATATCATATAATAAAATCTAGTGTTCTCCAAACAGTAAAGCATAATCTGAACCAAGGATATATGCATTTTTACCTGAACACAGGTAACATAACCCACCTAAAGAATGCCCTAAAACAATGAGTCCTCATATTTACTCAGAAGATCAAAATTGTAAATGAGTGAGTTGTCAAATGTGGTAAGGATATTTCACTCTTGGAAATCGTAACTGCTAAGGTAACTATTGCTGGAAAAACTTTAAATAAGAATTAGAATGACCTCTCCCTGAGGAATTGGAAAACGTCAGTGAACGTACCGCAATGTGGTCGTTGATGCTGTTAGGGTCGCGGTTGACGAGGTCGACTTCCATGTTAGTGTTGGGAGTGTGAAACCGAGCTGAGCTGACGGACCAGTGGGAAGGCTGACTGACCACTGCTGACCAGTGTACCCTTATAAAGCACTGCCCTCCATAGCAACTTGACCAGTAATCTTGATTACCCTAAACTCCACTAATGCCACCCCAACCCCTCACCTACTACTCTCCCATCACTAATACCAAATAGACCAAATGTTCCTACAATCGCCAGGCAACTAATGCTCTGATGTTATGTAACGTTAAAATAATCCCATGTTGTATGTTGTTGTTAGTGTTTAACTTTCATTGTTAAGGGTTAGTTAACCATGATTGTATTAAGTCAAAGACACCAACAAAATAGCAATGTATGTTAAGCATTTTTTATACTTCTGCATTTGTCGGAACGGAGACAAACATACCGTTGAGATGAACACGCGTGAAATATTACTTGAATATTAAACTTAAATTATATAGTTTATCGCTGTCATTACAAAATGATCAACTCGAAACAATGCAATTAAGATAACTCTAGCTTTGACATGTTGAAAGATGTCTTTAAGCATTACAAACTAACCGTAAATGTGGCTTATTATGTTATCTCTGTTAGTGATGTTTGATAGATCCCTGGTATAAACTGCTGATATAAGTTTTACTTACTTGTAAAGATTTGCTTTTTTCTCTCATCTGTTTGGAATAGACCAACTGAAAAATGACATAACACGTAAATTACAAGAGATAACTTTTCGCAACATGGCTAAACATTTAATAAATTATTGCGCAGTGAATTTCATCATTCATATGGAGGAGTCAAACATATTTTATTCATAAGAAGAAGTATTTACATGATTATATATATTATTTACATAATTTATACAAGATTGGCAGAAGGCAATTGTTAAAAGGGAAAATTGTGGGAAAACAACAATAATTAGATGGAAAAATGTAGTTTTGAACGATTTTAAATATGTTATTATTTTCTCAACAACAGCAATATTAACACGATCATGCAAATATATTAGTCTAATATTTCTTTTCCGTATTACTAGATGTTACAAATAAGATTTAATTTGTATTTTTATGTTGATATCATTGCTAAAACACCGGGTACGACCATGAACACTTAATGTTATAATATTTCCCATTCCGACCATTCGTATGTGTTTAAAATTTCATCCTCATCCTTATCCTCATCATCATCATTATCATACAGTAGGAACCAAGATAACAAAGATATGTATGAAGTATCTACTAGGTTTTATTAGATATACTAATACAACAATATATTAAAGGTACATCCATTGTGTTGTTTAGGTAACATCTTCCAAACGTTATAAATGGTGTTAGTTTATCGAGAAGTACCGACTGTAACCGAAAACTACCATTTTGATGACAGTCGACTTAGTATATTGACGATATAAAGGTAAAACTAGTGATTTCTGATCGAAAACCGGACAATGCATCGCGATTGCCGCGCGCCAATGAGTAAAACGTGATTTTGGAATCTTATTTAAAACAGACAAAATAACGAATTTGGTGTGATCATGTTTGATAGGTCCTATACTACTGTGTAGGCATGTGGGATGGGCAGTTCTCGATTTTAATGTGAAACTAGTAATTGTGATATATTTGGCGATTGGGGGTGAGAGAGAGAGAGAGAGAGAGAGAGAGAGAGAGAGAGAGAGAGAGAGAGAGAGAGAGGGAGAGAGAGAGAGAGGGGGGGGAGAGACAGAGAGAGACAGAGAGAGACAGACAGACAGACAGACAGACAGACAGACAGACACAGAGACAGACAGACAGACAGACCTAGGGGGGTTCAATAGTTTCTTTCATCAGTCTTACTTACATGAGAGTGCAAACTAGTATTAAATCAATTATTAAATAAAATTTCGATTAATAGAATAAATACAAATCCGTGAAAAGGGAATCAGCTTTCTGAGATTGCCACCACCTTTTATATTCCTAGAACAACAGTATTTCATTATTACATACTAGTTTGTTATGTTTTGTTACACACACATGTGTTGTATTAATATGTATGTACATGTATTGTAATACTTTGTTGCACCAATGTTCCCTGTTCATTTTGTGGAACTAGTTCCTAAAATCTATATCAGCAATACTTATAGACTATTTCATTGTTTTCTAGCGAATAACATTTCTATCTCATCTCTAGGAGGGAGAAAGTGATATTGTGAAAGTGAAAGTGGCGCAAGCAGCATACATATGAGAGATCGAGAACCTTGAAAACTGTTGTAATGGTGAATGGAAATATTTTGTTGTCTATTTAGTGAAGTATAGTAAATAACGTAGAGTTTTACGACACCCCCATAAATCAACATAGCATGTACAAGTTTTCTCCAGTGTTTGTCATAATGTTAACGTGCCAACGTAAAGTTTATGGGTATCTTGGGTGCAAGACGCAGCCTATTCATACATTGAAACAGACGTTCACGGCATACAACCATAGACTTGAACAAGGACAGGACTGTGAATCAACCACGGTTGAATTTTCCTATTGTTCAAAATGGTTGATTTACTCATTCGGGACCCTAACGACATCAACGAGCACATACGGGTAAGATATCAAAATAATATTACATTGTATTTATACATACATGTACAAGTCCAAATGTCTGTTTTTCAAAATAATCTATGTAATTAAGCTTTATGTCGTCATTAACTGAGATAATATAACTTAAATGCGCTGTAGAACGTTCTGCTTACTGAAATAAAGTGCTCTAACAAAAAAGGCAAATATGTGTTACCAATGACTGAATGAATCTCCTCACTCACGTGCAAAAGAAACGTCCACACATTTTCAAAAGAGTATATGATATCGGAGAAAGTAGATTTTTAATGTATATGATAGACAAATGCTATATAAAGAAGTACTCACAATTTCATACATCAGAGTACATTATTTTTATTTTTATGTCTGTTCAAGTACACGTTTGGTGCTAAAATCGCTTTTTCAATATGTTTTTTTGCCACAACGTTTGGTATTTCAGCTGAAAAAAAAAAGTACAAATTCAGTTAATAAACGATGTCGTCGACATAAATAACGTTCTTGGATTTCATTTTATTGACGCAACATTACTGCAGGGCGTAACAAACAAGCCAAAACTCGCTTTTTGACGCTTCTATCTCGTCTAGTTAAGGAGATTCCAAAAAGACAATTTCTTAAAACGTGTGTTTCTTAGAAAAATGAACAGATTATGTTTTGAAAATTTATATTTAGTACTCTTGTGTTCCGAAGACATTATGTAATGCTGTTTCAGTCGTATTTATCGTCGGGGATTGAAATATCTTGTATTGTATATGGACGTTTCTCTTGCACGTGAGTTTACATGGTTCGGTTAAGCCATGCGAGTCCATTAGCTTAAATGATCTCACTGATGTAGCGATACCTAAACACTCAGTAAACTGTTAATTATGGCACCATGACGGATTGCTCACTCATCTTGTTATCTGAAGTTTCAAATTCTATGAGACCTAAATATCTCCGCACAGGGAAGAGTTCATCACTGACGCTTCCAGTACCGATAACCATTTTCTATGGATAGGGCTTATCGGATCGTGTGATGAGATGTTTTACTCCCTTACGTAACAATATATTGTATAAAATGTAATGATAAATGAACATTTGATAAAACAAAATTTGCAAAAACGTGCTACAGCGCCTTTAAGGAGGAATAGCATTGCTATTTATCCTTATACTCAGAATAATATATTCCATAAACATATAAGTCTTTGAGATCAATTTAGACGTGGAAACCATAAATATATATAATATAAAGATCGATAAAATAAATGAATATTTGTATAAACCAAATTGAAGCTACTATATATATGCGTAGATGTAAATATAACATATTTTAAAGTATATTGCCTATCAACTAAAGACCTGGGTTCGTGTACTGTATATAAATAAGTAGTACATGACATATCATTTGCTTGGAATCTTTTGGTTCGTATATCTGCCAAACGTTGATTACGGCATAGAATACGTGGACTGTTATCAGGACTGGTGGTGAAATATATATTGGGACGGATGGTTTATGGACAATTAACCAGTGTTGTTCCAAAATATTTAAAAATCTTTAGTTTATGTATTGACGTCGACGTTGAGCATAAACTACAACTGTGATTCAATTTAAACTTCAACCTCAATATAATGTGCACATACAACCCGGGTAAGTGTGTCATGAATTTTACGAAATTGGTGTGAATTTCTCTACGTTTATGTAAGCATTGTGTATATGTCTGACTATAAACAGAAACAACCATATTGTCCCATTTATTTTTTTTTATCAAAATTAAATTGAATCTTTATATTTGATAAACATCGGCGATCACCTTCATAGAGATTGTGTATTCACGAGTATACTTTAGTTAATATAGTATCAATAACTATACGTGTTAGGACTTGAATATAGGAATTGTTAATAATTTCAAACCAAGTTTATTTCAACGCAGGTTTCATTCGAAGATGTGTTGGCAGAACCAGATGGAACTCACAGCATCGACTGCGTCTGGAGCGCATCCTCTATCTGCTTCGACTGCTGTAAAGACTGCACGTACAAACTCCTCACACTGATGTGTGGAATCTGTATCGCCATGCAGTGGGGGTGTGAGTTCGCTCTGATTGCCTTCAACCACATCTGGTGCATCACTCCATACTTCAAGGTGCTCGAGCTCAACTGCGGCTGTCTGAAGAAGTTCTATGGAACCTGTGTCCACTGCTGCCTCGACCCTCTATGTGAATCATGTGCACTCGTCTTCACTGCTTTCAACAAAGCAGGTCCTCTTTAACTTAAACTCTTTAACCTTTCAAAGGGATAAGCACATGTACAAGATATCTTCTTGGAATGAAAAAACGTACCTGAACATAAAGGAAATAGATTAGTGTGACATTCTATGTAGTGGAAAGACACTTCTGTAGTTATACATGTATGTGACTTGACTAATGGAGAAGGAGAAAGCAAGCACGGGTATCAACAAAGGAGTTTCTCATAAATATTTAAATAGGCAAATTCTATTGATAAGACTCTTATATAGTTATACATGTTTATGACGTGACTGATGCCAGGAGACGGAGAGAGCCAACACTGAGTTCAACAAAGAAGGTTCCCATCAATGGTTTATTGGGGCATATGTTCAGACAGCATTGTCCATCAGTAGCCTGCTAGACTGTAACAGCGCCGTGGAGCGGCAGATGCGCTGGAAAACAGGCGCTATAGAAATTAATTATATATTATTTATTCTTACCCAAGCGGGCACAGATATGCCGGGTATTAAAGTTTTCATAATGGTCATGGGATTTACAGTTTTTCTAAATATAACTTGCGTTTTGATTGGTTGACGGAACTACTTTGCGCTCATTCATGAATTCCTTAGCTTTCTCCCGTTTAAGCTAAATCACATAATTGAACAATTTCGAGCATACCTAATTGAAGTCACATGTCAGTAAAACTTATTAAATATAAAATCATGTTCAACCTAAGTTTCCGAGACCGTAATTACAGTACTAAACTTGCAAGGCGAAGCAACATGCAAGAGTCGCCGACTGCACTGCCGTGACGTCATTGCTTTGTGACGTCATTAACCATGACGTCATTTGGTGACGTAATTACACTCCTATCTTGCATTCCAACAGTGCGATTGTAAGTTCACGTTTTCATTAATTTTCTCTCATTCTGCGACATAGTTTACAATATAAACGAGTTGTTTACTATGTCAGTAAACCGTTTTGGCAATAAAATTCAACAGTTACTTTAGAATAGTTCTGGAAAAATAGAGCAAGTTGGAAACTATTTAGATATGCGCATCCTGAAGGTGTGGAAGAGTTTATGAATGGCGTATGACTACAATTTGTAATTTACAGTCGTATCAAAGATCGTGAATTGGGGTCTTGTTTTTCGATTTTTACGTATTAAAATGATCTTGGGTAAGAAAAAGAATAACCAACTCGGTGCTCGGAATTACGAATTATCTGTCCCTCGTTAAATTATTATGTCAAACTCCTCGCTAAAGCTCGGAGTTTATCACAATAATTAACTCGGGACAGATAATCCGTAATTCCTCGCAACTCGTTGATTATTCTTATATTATTAAAAACCTATGTACAAAATATAGTCTTGGAATGAAAACATAACGCAGCATAACGGAAATGAAAGATTTCTTGGTGATTAATTATATATTGTGGAAATATACGTATATATAGTATATCAGATGACATCCTCGGTTACCCATGGTTTTATATATGCTCCGTTACACTCCACTATATCTGATATCTGATATGGGTAACCGAGGATGATCAGATGGCTGATGAAGGAATAGAGGCACCGAAACATCGTGTCTTCACACTTAAACACAGAAAGATTGCTCGTATTATGTTTACACACCTAAATGCTCGTCGAAGAAATGAGTGTGTATAAACTTTGATTAACACAGCTATAAAGTAAACTAAGGGTTTTTCATATAAGCTCTGGGTAAATACATGTCGTTGCATTCTGATATATAATATTTACATTCGAATTCGCAAAAATATAATCGATGGGAACCAATCTATCTCATACACATTTACGACGATAACACTTACCACACATATTTACCTTGAAGGGAGTTTCAAACAATGGACTGATTATTTTAACCAATTAATTGACATGGTATATTTCCTTTGTAAACACGTATATAATACTAAACTCGTTCCTGAAACGAGTTAATGATTTGGTATCTAACGAGCGAAAGCGAGTTTTATACAAATTACGACATTCGATAATATGGTGTTACACAGCCCATGTCACGTGACCAAGTATATGCAACGGCTACACGTGCTGTTACTATACAATGTGTAAACAGATCGTATATATCCTCAACAAGACAGCCAAGGACACATAGTGTATGTCAGTATAAGGCCAGCGCGACAAAATACATAATTGAACATGATTTTAGTTAAATTTACATTTATATTTATATGTTTTATAGCATGCATTAATTTTCATTTGGTTGTAATGTAAAGTACGTCAGTTGTATAGAGTAAATGTTTCAGTTCATTGCTATTACTTCTAACGTGTACGCGATCCCTAACATTACACGTGCACTTTCAATTTCAACAGCACATCGAATGCACTGATCATTTTTCTGTAGTACCTTGTAATTTACTTCCTCAGTTCAACATCTAGTTTCTCAACTTCTCTACGTTATAACTGTATGACCATTTATTATTTAGTTCATGCTGTGTAGTCGACAAGTGTTTACTGATTTACGTGTTAATGTCAACAGTAAGGAATTCACTAGAGATACTTCTTCAGAGTAGTAAATCCATACATGCTTTATTGCTGGGTTTTATTAGGGCAGTGTAAACAACCTTTACAAAGAATTTACTGTGTTAATGTGTGTGGGTTTTCATGTGTGTACAGACCAGTCTACGGTATCCCGGAGTGTTTCTAGTCCTCCCTATTCTACGTTATCCCGGAGTGTTTCTAATCCTCTCTAGTCTACGTTATCCCGGAGTGTTTCTAGTCCTCTCTAGTCTACGTTATCCCGGAGTGTTTCTAGTCTTCTCTAGTCTACGTTATCCCGGGGTGTTTCTAGTCCTCTCTAGTCTACGTTATCAAGGAGTGTTTCTAGTCCTCTCTAGTCTACGTCATCCAGGAGTGTTTCTAGTCCTCTCTTGTGTACGTTATCCAGGAGTGTTTCTAATCCTCTCTAGTTTACGTTATCCCGGAGTGTTTCTAGTCCTCTCTAGTCTACGTTATCCCGGAGTGTTTCTAGTCCTCTCTTGTGTACGTTATCCCGGAGTGTTTCTAATCCTCTCTAGTCTACGTTATCCCGGAGTGTTTCTAGTCCTCTCAGTCTACGTTATCCCGGAGTGTTTCTAGTCATCTCTAGTCTACGTTATCCCGGAGTGTTTCTAGTCCTCTCTTGTGTACGTTATCCCGGAGTGTTTCTAGTCCTCTCTAGTCTACGTTATCAAGGAGTGTTTCTAGTTCTCTCTAGTCTACGTTATCCCGGAGTGTTTCTAATCCTCTCTAGTCTACGTTATCCCGGAGTGTTTCTAGTCTTCTCTAGTCTACGTTATCCCGGAGTGTTTCTAGTCCTCTCTAGTCTACGTTATCCCGGAGTGTTTCTAGTCCTCTCTAGTCTACGTTATCCCGGAGTGTTTCTAGTCCTCTCAGTCTACGTTATCCCGGAGTGTTTCTAGTCCTCTCTAGTCTACGTTATCCCGGAGTGTTTCTAGTCCTCTCTTGTGTACGTTATCCCGGAGTGTTTCTAATCCTCTCTAGTCTACGTTATCCCGGAGTGTTTCTAGTCCTCTCAGTCTACGTTATCAAGGAGTGTTTCTAGTTCTCTCTAGTCTACGTTATCCCGGAGTGTTTCTAGTCCTCTCTAGTCTACGTTATCCCGGAGTGTTTCTAGTCCTCTCTAGTCTACGTTATCAAGGAGTGTTTCTAGTTCTCTCTAGTCTACGTTATCCCGGAGTGTTTCTAGTCCTCTCTAGTCTACGTTATCCCGGAGTGTTTCTAGTCCTCTCTAGTCTACGTTATCCCGGAGTGTTTCTAGTCCTCTCCAGTCTACGTCATCCCGGAGTGTTTCTAGTCCTCTCCAGTGTACGTTATCCCGGAGTGTTTCTAGTCTTCTCTAGTCTACGTTATCCCGGAGTGTTTCTAATCCTCTCTAGTCTACGTTATCCCGGAGTGTTTCTAATCCTCTCTAGTCTACGTTATCCCGGAGTGTTTCTAATCCTCTCTAGTCTACGTTATCCCGGAGTGTTTCTAGTTCTCTCTAGTCTACGTTATCCCGGAGTGTTTCTAGTCCTCTCTAGTCTACGTCATCCCGGAGTGTCTCTAGTCCTCTCTATTCTACGTTATCCCGGAGTGTTTCTAGTCCTCTCTAGTCTACGTTATCCCGGAGTGTTTCTAGTCCTCTCTATTCTACGTTATCCCGGAGTGTTTCTAGTCCTCTCTAGTCTACGTTATCCCGGAGTGTTTCTAATCCTCTCTAGTCTACGTTATCCCGGAGTGTTTCTAATCCTCTCTAGTCTACGTTATCCAGGAGTGTTTCTAGTCCTCTCTAGTCTACGTTATCTCGGAGTGTTTCTAGTCCTCTCTAGTCTACGTTATCCCGGAGTGTTTCTAGTCCTCTCTAGTCTACGTAATCCCGGAGTGTTTCTAATCCTCTCTAGTCTACGTTATTCCGGAGTGTTTCTAGTCCTCTCTAGTCTACGTTATCCCGGAGTGTTTACAGTCCTCTCTAGTCTACGTCATCCCGGAGTGTTTCTAGTCCTCTCCAGTCTACGTTATCCCGGAGTGTTTCTAGTCTTCTCTAGTCTACGTTATCCCGGAGTGTTTCTAGTCCTCTCTAGTCTACGTTATCCCGGAGTGTTTCTAATCCTCTCTAGTCTACGTTATCCCGGAGTGTTTCTAGTTCTCTTTAGTCTACGTTATCCCGGAGTGTTTCTAGTCCTCTCTAGTCTACGTCATCCCGGAGTGTTTCTAGTCCTCTCTAGTTTACGTTATCCCGGAGTGTCTCTAGTCCTCTCTAGTCTACGTTATCCCGGATTGTCTCTAGTCTTCTCTAGTCTACGTTATCCCGGAGTGTTTCTTATCCTCTCTACTCTACGTTATCCCGGAGTGTTTCTACTCCTCTCTATTCTACGTTATCCCGGAGTGTTTCTAGTCCTCTCTATTCTACGTTATCCCGGAGTGTTTCTAGTCCTCTCTAGTCTACGTCCTTGCACTGCCTTTTATTTTCTTATCTTATTTAGCCCTTACTCTCAATTAGTATTTTATTAAAAACTGTTAAATGTTGTGACGTTGCATTGTGTCACTGACGTCAGATTGTTTTAAATGACTCTATAATTTCTATTTAACTTGTTTCATTATTGCACTCATTAATGTGACCATATGAATCATCCATATACGAGCCGTAACTGATATACAGGCTATGGTTGAATGTTTTTTTAAAGTTAATTATTCTTTTACCAATTAATACTTTGTGGATTAGTTAGTTAAAACATTAATTACAAAATCATTTATTTTCTAAAGTTCTAGAATAAGTTTGTTTTAGAAAAACTGCGATTGCAAGGGTTAAGATTTTGAATGGTAATGTGAACTTTTCCTGTGAATATTGACCTAGTTCCTCTCAGACCAACCAAATACATTGAAGACCTGGAAAAACTGGATTTTTCTGTCTCGTATTAAAAGCAATCATATGATGCAGATGCATACCAAATATAGTTAAGACTTGATAGACGTTGTGAAGGATTATTATTCACAATTTCCAATATGTGTGGGCTTACATTCACATAGCTAATATAAACCTAATATTGAAAGTTGAAAACAAAATAACGTTTAATGTTGAAGTCGGGAAAACTTTCATTCATTCATTTTACTGCGTTGCTCTGATTTTCTTTGTTGTAAATGCAGGTGAACTAGTGAACATTGGACTAGTTGAAATTAGCCAGTGCTAGAGGCTTGCGCGAGTTATAACTAAGGGGGAAGGTGTTAACTCCAGGAAGGTGTGTGTTCTCTCACAAACAATTGAAAGTTTCCGGCAGCTTGTTGCACAACACTGTACATGTAATTGTAGATACCTGGAAATAGAAAACTTGTATATACGAGACGGGCATACGTTGAAGTCGTTCTCAAGAAAATAAGAATCAACTAATAAATGTGTAAACGATGACTGTCATTCATTATAATAACAAAAAAGAATAACTGCTGTTATCTCCAAATTAAAAAAAACAAGATGAAAAAAACTTTCATTTGTAGTAATTGTATAAGTTTAAAATGTTTAAGACTTTGACGTACGTGGAATATTAAGCTAAATACTACAAAACGTGTTAAAAACAAAACATCTAAAAGTTCAACTTCCCTACGCAAGGCACTCTTGCCAGTCTCCATTAGGCCTACTGGGTGATTTAAGCCTTGCCGTATTTCCTTAAGGTTTTCGTGCCAGGAAATCAGAGCCCACTATGTTCAGGTGCAGCGATCAACTATAAGCACGGTTAAGCCAGGGAAATTCCGTAAGGCTTTTATCAGCCAGTAATGGAAACTGGCAAGAGTTATGCATTGCGTGGGGAAGTTGCGTATAGTTATACACGTCAAGACAGCAAAACTGATTTTAAGAGTGCTTCATGTGCTCTTGAACGGTATTCTTTTACGTGGTTCATTTACTCCCCGGATATATTAAATATTCAATTAAAAAAAGTTTGCGTTACGATTTAAATCATTTATTCATCTTGTTATAATTGAAATCTTCTTGAGGTAATGAGTATGGTGCAATGTTTCCTTCGAAACCTCATTGGCAAGATCAGGCTACAAAATATTTAGCAAACACTTTACTTGGAAATCGTTATGTCTGAAATAGCAATTGTATCATTAAAATAGTCATGCATGGTAGCAAACTTAATTGCGCAAAAATTAAACTAGATATTTTCAAAATGTTTCAACGAGAACTGCGTTTCTGGTTCCTCGTCGTTGTAATGGTGTGATTCAAAGGACAGGATCAACAATGGTAATACACCCAAGAATATCCGAATTTTGCGTTATTCAGAAAAATTGTATCACAACTAAATTTAAAATCAACAACAGCAAAAACCTAAGAATCGACAACAACCACCGCCGCGATGACTTTCAAGTTCAGCCATCGTAAGGATGTAGATGTAGTTTTAATAATTACTGTTCCGTCGACCTACCACACACACATGTTTGTACATAATTCACAGAATATGTCAAATTCAACCTAACACAGTCAGCTTGGGTTCGTTTAACAATAAAACGAGAAACTATTATAAAATAATAATACAGATAATACTTTTATTGCGCAATCTTTGTTCATGACTGTTGTTTCTATTTCCTTCATTTGGGTCAGGCATCAACTACGATCAAATCGCATAAAAATATTAATTTAATCGAAAGCTTCCTGTTTATCCTATTCAACTGAGTCCGTCATCTGTGAAACTTCGCTTGCTAGGGCCACAGTTCAAATTGTTATTTCAATGTGACAGATATCATTTCCCGAGGAAATCCTTCCGCTGTAAACACAAGCTCCCCAGCAGGGTGTCCTACAGAAGAGATACTCCCAGACGTGATCGCGACATCTGTCCTACTGCGGGTAATGTTGAAATATGATCTAGTTTGTTATGATATATAATATGCTCTTGTTTACATACATAGAAATGGGTTTATTCATGTAAATGTATGAAATGTCTATCTTGCAATTTCAAAACAATGAATACTTTTTTAAGTAATTCTATTGTTGCATGGCGTTGTACAAAATGTATGTATTTTGTTGTTGTGTTACAATGGTGTCACCTCCAATTACTAATGAACACAAGCTTGCTACTGGAACTCTTTAAGCTGCATTAAGTTGACACACAGTCAAACTGTTTCTAAGTGCCCTTAGGATAACAGCGCTGCGTTTATGAACTAAGGGTTGCATGATCGATTCCCAACTCATTCAATACAAAACTTATATTGGCATAGTTGAGATGTATTAAGGTCCTATTCAGATTCAGATGATGAAAACAACAGCTGTACATACCTATTATATTGTATATTGTATTGCTTATGTACTTCTTATGCTGCTGTTTGCCTGAGTTTTTTAATAAAGTTAGTTCAGTTCAGAGAAAACACGTATAAGTGTATTAAAAGTATGAGTGTATGGTCTGATACCTCACTGGAAGAACAAAGGTATCCCATGGCAACGAGCTGAAGTGGAGTGTAAGACAATGAATAAGATATGTTTCACATGATAATGTGACTTCAAAATAACAATAAGTATAGTCGTTTTCGGGCATTCGGATAAATAACTATCCTAACCTTCATTTGCTAAATCGCAAAACAATTTTAAAACATCCTTCTATCCACAGCATGGCGGGCCTGCAAGACCTCCCGGAGAACCAGCAGCGAGCAGCTGTACTGAAGGGTATTCCCGAGGAGATCCGGGGCCTCGCCTACTTCTATCCGGGATTCGCCGACTCCGTAGAGGTTTGATCTGTCTGTCGTCCTACTGAGTATATGCGTGCCCTAACAAGGAAGTTAAATTTCTTTGCATAATAACATATCATTTTAAAATGTGTAAAAAGATATTTTAATCTAAATATGTTTGTACTTTTTAATCAATGTATAGAGATTATTACCAAAGGAAGTGTGTCATGATTTTTTCGAAACGAGTGTGAATTTGTACACAAATTCGCACGAGTTTCGTAAAAGTCATATTACACACTTTCGTCACGAACAATAGTTTTATGACGTCACAAACGGCAAAATACGGGAAGCCGCGGTGAAACGATCGTTGCTAGGCAAACGTGATATGTGCATATGTGCTCATATCAAAAATATTAACTCGGTTATTTTCAACCATACGGGTAATACAATTTCATATTGAACTGTAAATCTAAATTGCCCTCTGTATAACCATATTAAATAATTATTGAAATAAATAAAATATATAGTTGTATCATGACACAAACAAAAGTGGTTCACTTTCCAATAAATGATCATATCGTAATCAGTCTCGATATTCTATGGAAGGGGTTCCTTTTTTCATACTCTGTTACTTTTCGATAATCGGAGGAATTCAACGATTTAGAGTGCAAGTGTGACTGCAAACTTATCCAACCTATCTAACAAATTTGAATTTCTTTGAATTTCTAACAGTGGAATCATTAATTATTGAAATCTTTCCCTAAGTCATATTTTTTGGGTAACTATAACATCCTTGACCCCAAATACTTCCGTGTATTTGTGCAGCGCAATACTGGTGTGTTAAATCTAAACGAGGAAATTAAATGCCTAATAATGTTTCACAACTGTTGACATAGTGAATCATCTGATATTGTAAAACATAATCGTCGGTAATTTTTTAAGGAAGATTTATTAATTGCATTGACCTTTGTAAAGCATTTTCTCACCAAGCTATTCACTTCCCTTTAAATAACTAGGATTATATCACACATCGTATACCAGATTCTAAGGGGTTCCTTGTCCTTGTATTTAAAATAATTAATTGGTTAATTAATTAACAGTTAATTGGGAATGCAGATTGTCGGGAACGTGCCACAGACTCTAAATAACATTCAATATTGTGTAAGTTCGTAATAACAAAGGCATTGTATAGGACTATCGATACCCAGATCATGTCATTTAACTAGAGCAACAAACAACCCTGTGTATAAAAGAAAATCATAGTGTGAATATACTTATACGAAATAAATAGAAATAAATGAGTGTAAAACGACTGTTTGATGTATGTCGGTCACACTGTTTAAAAAATTCATACTATCAAAGGAGTATGCCCACGAACAAAAGAAACACTGGTTCCGTAAACGTTGACAAAATTAGAAACAAAACCTTGAACCAAGATTCAATACCAACATTCTCACAAACCCACCAACAATTTCTTAAGGACAGTGATGA
The DNA here is from genome assembly GCA_936450465.1 of Gibbula magus. Lineage (NCBI taxonomy): Eukaryota > Metazoa > Mollusca > Gastropoda > Trochida > Trochidae > Gibbula > Gibbula magus. Next base: position 74,887,205 of record OW388296.1, on the reverse strand, counting down.
ATCTGCAGCACGGATTTTCGTTTCCGTTTCAATGCTTACGGTCGAGTGAGAGTTTACAGGCGTGGAGACGAACATACGTTTCGATGCTGCGTTCAAGAAGTGCTTTTGGAGCGGTATTTTCGGTGACACCAATACCGACCTGGATCGTGTTCAACAAAGGTATCGTAGAGTTACTATCAATTATAGTCCATTCGTTTAACATTGGTTACCATTGATTGTAACCATACAGTCGAGTGTGAGTTCTTCCAGGAACGATACCCAGGCCATTATGATTTGTACCCTCAACGCTGCCGGCTAAAACAGCCAGGTCGTGACACCAGTCGCTCCATTCCTGAAGAACAATCCAATAATCCAATAATTCTACAACCAGGATAACGCCACACACTCCACGTGTAACAAGAGACTTTTTTTCAATGCCAAAAACATACGATTTCTCCCGTGGCAAGTCCGGCCCCCAGCATTCGGAATTCCCCAGAATTCGGCAACGTCAGCACCCTCCACACGACAGACAGACGTTGGCGCAGGCCCTGCAACAGTGGCGGAAAGCTACCCAAGCCACCGTGAGGAGACTGCATGGTAACGTCTGTACGCCGCGTATCATGAAATATACTGATGGAAATGAATAAAGGAACGCATGTATTGATGGTGAAATTTGGTTTATTGTCATGGGTTTTTGATCAAGTATATTTCATTAAGTATGTACACCACAGGTGAAATTTCAGTATCTGGTGTGTCCTCTCTGTTTCCTGATCACTTCTTCACACCGTCGTGGAACACTTTGGATCAACTCCCGGATGACAGCCCAAGGAACTGCGCGCCACTCTTCTTGGAGAGCCTGGAACATGGCATCAGATGCCTTGGGTAGAACATCACGATCCCTCACCCGACGTCCAAGAACGTCCCAGAGGTGTTCAATGAGATTAATGTCTGGGCTCTTGGACGGCCATGGCAACACTCTGATGTTGTTTTGCGTGAGAAAATCCCTGCTGACGTGAGCCGTGTGGGGTCGAGCATCGTCATGTTGAAACTCAAAGTTTACACCCACTCTACGGCGGAAAGGAAGAACAACAGGTTGCAACACTTCGTGTCGGTAACGGACACCAGTCACCCTTCCATCAAGTCGAACAAGGTTGGTCCTATGGTCGTAGGTTATGCCGCCCCATACCATCACAGATCCGCCCCCGTAGGAATCGTGTTGTTTGATGGTGCACTGATGGTGACGTTCACGAAGGCGTCGCCAAACGCGGATCCGACCATCTGCGAAGTCCAAATTGAATCGTGACTCATCACTGAACATGGTATTGCGCCAATGTCGAAGTTGTCTAACTCGATGTTGTGTAGCCCATGCTCTTTTGAGACGTCTGTGTTCCGCAGTCAGCCGTACCCCAACAACAGGACGACGTGACTTTTAGCCTGCTGCCTGCTGTTTCTGACAGTACGGTCACAAATTCTTAGTCTCGTTACTGCCCTGAACTCAGAGTTTATTTTTGATGCTGGTTTAAATCGGTTACGTAAGGACAGCAGCACCAGCTGGCGGTCTTTTCGGGGCGTTGTCTTACGTATTGGACCACGATCGGGTCTAATCTTTACGTTCCCTGTCTGACGGTACCGGTTCCAAAGTCGCGAAATCACACTTTTAGACTTGTTAAATTGTCTGGCTGTCTGGCATATTGATTGACCGCTGTTTATGCACCCGATAGCCTGCCATTTCTCATTATCAGAAAGGTATGCTCTAGGCATGATTCTGAAGGGAAAGGTACACTGACATTCGTTGACTCCTTGAAGGTTAAATGGACGTTGCCATGCATGAAGTTCATGGAAATCAATTGTCACGTGCACGGTACCTTTTCAGTGAAAGTAAACTTCAACATTTTCAGTTTATAATGGTCCCACGAAGCCTCGAACAAACGAAACATGCCAGACATAAGTTAACAGTAATTAAGTTTCCATCAGTATATAACGTGCTAGAGCTGGACCTACTCGATGTTGACGATGAAATCAGACTGTTAAACTGCCTAATTGCTTGACAACAAGAAAAGAAACATGATCGAATTATGGACAATCAAGCATCTCTTACAACGTGGTCCCAATTTGTTTCAACATGACGTACATTGTTGTTTCCCTGAAATAAATTAATATATGCTTACATACCTTTTCATTTGTTTTATCAAATAAAACAACTATAAGCCTGCTTTTCTTTTGCCCGTTGGTGTATATCCACTACACCGCCCAAGTGTTAATAAAACAAGCAATCTCGTGAAGTAGAAAAGTTTTATTATATGACGAGCAGTGAATAACTGTCTATCAAGCTACAGTGAAAATAACTTATATTTTCACTGCGAACGGTGACTGGTATAATTTGACGTCATAAAACAATGGTCTCACGCAAGTCGATTTCGGTGAATATGCAAGGATTTGTTCATATAATAAATAGAAAATTTGTCTTTTCTTGACAAATACCATGTTTATCTTATCTCGTGAGCCAAATATCCTCTAAATATCTGATAGTGACAGGTGCTCCCAATGGTGAGCATGCTCTGCCCTGCGTTCAATAATACGACATATCCCGGGATGTTCGCGAGCGCTCGCGAACACTGTATGTTAAAGCAGGATTCCCTACGCGAGCAATGCGTTACAGAACGCAGGGCTGATCTACCCCTCACCTTTCCCACCTCTCTGTGCAGGCATGCAAGTACCTGCAACCACGTGCAGCTGACGCCGGCTACTTCCTGCTGCGACTCAGCTCCAGGGGGAATGAATACCTCGCCCTCAGCATCAGGTGCGCCTTTCTCTCACCCTTTGTCTTATTTAACAGTCTGATTAAATTCGACGGTTTTCCGAGAAATAAAAAGTAAAACAAATTGCAAAATAGTGCATCTGCCTCGATACGAACTCATGTTCGTATCCAGGTATATGCATTATTTTGCAATGTGTTTTACTCGGAACAAGGTCGATTTTAATCAGACTGTCTTCTTCTATTGATAGACATTTCAGTTGAAATAACGTTTTTCATTTTAACAAAATCTCCTTTTTGTTACAGTAATCACTGTTACATGATGTAGGATCTATAATGTTACAGTAAATTGCATCAGTTTGTGTAATCATGAAAACGCCTAAAGACAAGATGTTTTTATTCAAGGGAAAATGAAAGCCGGGAATCCATCTACCGTCTTTTCTTTATATGTTAGTATTTAGTGGCGTTTAAAGAAAATAGTGTTTTTTTATTCATGTAATTAATCCTGCATTAAGTATCAAATCAAAAGGAAGTATGTATTGATCATTCAGAGTCACTTTTCTATTCCTTGCTAGATTAAGGAGTGTCAATAGACTTTTATCATATTGCTCATTTATTTACTTAAAACCATCACACGTTGGTCAAATCATGTTTCAAACAAGTGAAAATAAATAAAAAGTACTGGGGTCCTTCCACTTTCAAGTAGATTATTTGGTTGTTATTACAAAAACAAAAATATATTGGTTTGTGTTTGATGTTTATAATAATACAGACCCTTTCATTCATATTGATTTATATTATTTCTCCTAATTTTCATCTTCCCAAAAGTTATCTAGTCACTCTCCTATATTCATTCAAATATTCATGAATCTATCACAGCAAATCAAACTAACACAAAACTAAATATGTCTCCCGTAAGTACATGTGATGAAGGACACGTGGAGCCTTTGTAAGGACTGCTTATATAATAACTAAAGTCCCGTTTTCACATTACGATGAGCGGTTACAACTTGTAGTATTCAACTTAATTGAGTTAACTTCGTAGAAGTCCATGAACATGCAATATCATGAAAATATTGCAGCTTGATACAGCAACGTATTGCCACAAATCAACAACAAATCAACCATGTATGAACTCAACTAACTCTGTTTCCAGTATCAAGAGGCAGTCGGTCCGACACATGACAGTGAAGATGGAGAGGACGCCGTACCTCCGCTACTACATCAACGACTACATCAAGTTCGACACATTCGAGGACCTGAGGAAGCACTACAGCGAGTACACTATCCGCAACACGGAGAACATCCCCATCCGGCTGCTAGTTCCACTCCACCGCGGATACAGAGACATCGAGGAATACATGCGTCTCAACCCAAACTTCAGGTACATTTATAGAGATTACTACCAGAGGAAGCATGCCATATGACTTTTACGAAACGAGTGTGGTTTTTTGTATTGCCCGAGCGATAGCGAGGGTTATACATAAATTTGCACGAGGTTCGTAAATGAGAAGGGATATTTAGAAATGCGCCAATTACTCCATTTTCATAGAGAGGAACGTCTTACTTGCATTGTTTTTCATTAAATGATTTATGCAACCAGGTCTTTAGCAGAAGTATTTACCAAAATATCATTGACATGAGTGATTCATCAAACCCAGTTTTTTATATATAATGATTGTTGACCAGATGATTATATTCAATTCTTGAATATTCAGTTACCTTATCCATTAAGTATCTCCATAGAAACGTTGAATCATTGCAGTAATCAGTGACTTCACAGAACAGTTTGTCGGCTTCAGGTACTCCAACGGGATCCCTATACCTGGAACTAGGCAGGAGGACGACAGGATGGATCAGTGGAGTCCTGAAGAAGGTTTCATCGACACACGGATCGTGGAGCTGAGACGCAAGAGAGACAGCGTCTACGCCCATCGTCCTCTCCCTACACTCCCAAATGAGGGTCGCCGGAGAACTCAACCAAACCGACAACTACAACGGGCGAGCACTATGACCCGTAATTCTGTCAATCGTCCTAATGTTGACCCAAGAAGATCGCTGCCTAAAGACATGTCGTTGCTAAGGAATTTTAATAAAAGGAGTAGCTTTTGGGGTCAAATGGCGGCAAGTGGACAAGATGAGCCTAAAGACAAGAAGAGGACATTGCAAGATGCAGGATCCCGTCCCAAGTCAGCAATGGTCCTGAAACCTGCTAATCCATTTTCATTTTTTCGAAAACTTAGATCAAAGTCGCCAACAACGGTGGATGAAAAGTCACCTTCAAATATCGGTGAAAATTCTCTGATGTCCGTGGAACGAAAGTCTGCCACAAAGGGTGATGACAATATGTCTATGAAAGAAAAGGCTTCAATAATTGTAGATAAACAAATAACCACTTCGGGGGATGAAAAGACTTCCCCAAAAACACTTGCAACGTCTTCTAAAAGCATTGCAATGAAGTTTCCAACAAAGGGGAATGAAATGACAACAACCAACATGGATGCGAAATCGACAAAGGTGAATAAACAATCTCCAACAAAAGAGGTAACAACATCTAATCCAAAGAAGGATACAAACGTTACAATGGAGTTGAGCACAAAGGCAACCACTCAAAAGGAAGAAAAGTCGAAAGTGGCTGCAGCGTCTGAAGGAAAGATGAATACAAAATCCTCAACAGAAATGAATGCAAAGTCTCCTGTTGAGGTGAATAAACATTACAGTGAAGAATCTTCAATAGAAGATGATAACAAGCATGGGGCGCTAAGCAATGTGCAACATACAGATAACGCAGAAGCTCTGGAGGGTGAAATTTTCGAGATTGAAGACATTGAATCAGACAAGTCTACATGCCCAGCACCCAGTGAAGAAGGTGAAGCAAACAAACGTACAGTCCAAGGAGCTGAAGCACCAGAAATTGAACCTTCCCCATCTCTCCGAAAACCATGTGAGAACGGATCAGGACGCACAAACACTGAAGATTCTAAAGAAGATGGGTTAGCACCTGTCAACCCTTCAACGTCCTCCAACATCAGACGACTGAGCACGTCAAACGTGGATGACTACACCAAACCTAAAAGTTCCAAGAACAAATATAGTTCCAGGCCTCCCTGTCCAACTCCTGAAAAACCGGACAAGAATGAAACCTACTACTCTAAACCTGTAAACGAAAGTGAGAACAGGATAGATGAGCTCAAACAAGCACTGCAGGATGAAGAATACTGTGACTGTGGAATGCTGATGGGCAATTCCTTCCTGCCGAGAAATTGGACTGTCCATAGAAGTCTTCACCCCGACACCTACAAGTGGCTCTTCTACCAGAGCGAAATGGGAGAGACAACTTGGGACCTTCCACCAGAGATAGTTCCCGAGATTACGCAGCACCAGTACAATGTTATAGCAAAACTGAGCCTCGATTGTGATTTGCCTCCACCGGAGGAGCTCAGTTGTAGGTTCCCGGGAGGCTATAGCAGGGTGCAAGTTTATCGAGAAAGTCCTCCTCGACAGACAAAGATGCCGAGTCCTGTTGCAGAAGTTGTTTCCAAGAAGAAAAAATCCCACACCGGCTTTCGTCTTTGGAAGGGATTATCGTTGTCTGTCAAATGACTGCATGGTACATGAATCTGCAGAGAGAAAGTCCTGCATACTCTCCAGGAATAGCTTTTCGGGAAATCACCACCCAAGCCTAATATTTTGGTCAGCGAGACAAACGACTAGGCAATCAACGAACGGAAGAATTTTCATTGATAATGGAGAACGGAGGGACCTTCACCAGATTCACAATATAGTCAATGATAACGGTTCATCTACCGTCTAGGATCGAAAACCCAATGAGATAGTCAGACTGCGTCAGAAGGTTAGCATCAAACCGCCGTTGAATTCATTGATGAAGACTATAACGAGGGTGAACAGCAATAAACGCAACTTGGGTCTTTAGTTTGTCACTTAAAGCTCTCCGTTCAGTCCATATGAATATTTGTATAGTTTAATGTCATCGTAGACTCCTCAACTTACCAGGAGATTAACGTACTTCAATTACACTTTACAGTTAAAGAAATGCTTATTTAACAATTGTTGTGAAAGTTTTGTAAATGAGAGTTTAAGAAATGGGAAATTTGATTGAGCGAAAGAACAATATGATGACAAATGTAATTTAACGATGTGAAATGTTCATATTTTAATGTTGTCACAGTGATGTATAGTACACTTGCCACGAATGAGAATATCTGCGATGATTCTCGCTCTCTCTATGTTGATGTGGCAACTCGTATGTCAACTTGACTGAATATGATTTTAACTCTGACAGATAATTGTAAATTGTGTTGTATTGATTAAGTTTTTCGTTGTTAATTTTTTTTACAAAGAAAAGCATTTTGTACATAGCACCTGCAGTCTTAAAAAGACTAAACATGCTTAAATTTCAGACACGTGTTACAAATTAGCTGCATTAAAAATACTTAAATTATTTTTAAAAATTGTACTGCAAATTGTAACATATTCCTGTCATCACCTACCCGATATCATGTATATTATAGGCTACTATCAGTTTGTACATAGGACGTTTATTAAGGCGTAATAAAGTTATAAATAACAGAGTCAAACACAAAATATTTCTGACAGATTAAGTGCACACCATCACAGTACGATGCTCAGTATTTGACATCTGTTCAAAAACACATTGGGTGCGGAAATTGCTTTTTAAAAGTTGTTTTTAGACATAAAGTTTGGAACTTCAGGTTAATATTTAAATTATTTAAGTTTAAGAAGCCGTTGTCATAATGTACCTACTTGGGACTTTAAAGTGGATGACGCATCGTAAGTCATATTTCCAAAGCTGTTTTCAGAAACACGAACAGATAATGTTTGCAAAATTACAAATTAAGCTAAGATGGTTTTCAGAGACTGTTTAACTATGTTTCACTCATGTTCATCACTCGTCAATTGAAATATCGTGCACGCTGTACCTGTAGCTTCCTTTGTTCAATAGCAATCATTTAATTTAAATGTTGAACTCATCCTCAATTATTTTGTGTATTTATTTTTTAGACATTATCATTTTTGCTTTAATTGTGATATGGTTTCATTTGTATATTATCATATACATGTACGGTCTGAATAAAACCCTTTTCCGAGAAAGAATGTTTGCAATTACCGGAATACGAAGTGGTTCGATAGATTCCGCTCCTAGAGGCGTGTATTCTGTACAAGTTTTGCGCTTGGTCAATCGCATCATAGCTTTTTAAACGATCGCCATTTCACACATTCCTTATGTTACGGAAACAGCGGAAAGGATGGCTGCGTGAAGATAGTTGCTACTGGCACGAAAGCTTTTGTTTGACGACTTGTGGTTGGCTACCTTAACTTGTGAGAACATGAGAGTATACGGGCCATCATCAGATCGCTTGGAGATAAAGTCCCGAGCTATATGAGTTCGTATCCCGGTAGTTCTACTTTTATTCTTCCCAATACGGTCGATTTAGTGAGATTTTTACAATATATATAATTAAATTTGACAGTTGTTCAGTTCTTATTCACATTCATGCGAGTACGAACATATAGCCGTTCCTCGGACACCTAGGGTTTAATGTTCATACATCCTCCACAGTGTCACACTACATGTAGTATTTGCAGGTATATAATCAATGGATTAACATATTTTCTTTTTCGGGAAATGTAGTAAAAAAAATTATTAGTGTAATACATAATAAAGAGTCGGCGGTAGGTTATTTTAGATGTCATTGCGTATGTTTGAGATAAAAGCAACGAAGTGAATAGCGACCGTCGTACTTTTGATGACGAATCCAAAATGGCCGCTTTCAATCCATTTGACTATTAACTTTCGACATTACCGTTTCTGTGATTTTTATTTTTGAAACCTCCTTTCATGCATCCCATTCACCGTATGCTAGAGTCCTGCATATAGAACGTACAGAGGCATATGATTGGCTGAAACCCCAAGGTATGAACTAAGATGTAAAATGCAAGCAAAGGACCATGTTCGGGCTGTTTGATGTCTTTTGAGAGGTTCGCAAGCATTGATCGACGTAGCATTTAATGGTTACACGAATCAAGTGCGGGTTATTTGAGTACGATATAGTTCTGATATAAAATCCCAGGGGTTGTATTGTGTACATGGCCGGAACATTATACCCTGTGTGACCGAGACTGCCTTTCAGTCCACACTTCCTGTTTCGATTATATGAGTAAGTTGGAATCTGTAATTAAGTTCATGTCTGGTATAATTTGATTGTAAGCTTGTTTGATTTTAAAATCCAACCCCAAAACGACTTATCATATTTCCTTTGGGTTTCTTTACTGTTCTCCATTTCGTTTAAGTATTCAGAAATTTAAAGTGACACTTAATTGATATTAATATCATAATATGTCATTTACACAATTGAGAGTCTCTCCTCAGAATATCCCGATGTTGTTTATTGGGCAGTTTCCATATACCATAGTGCAATTTGAATCAATTTAGATCACTACGTTATACTGAAATAATTTTTTAAAAACCTTTTCATTTAAATTTGTTTACATTGATGACAGTTAAAAAGATTATATTACCCTTGCGTGTGTATATAGCAAGGAAATGGAAACCTAGCAGTGATTTGATTTGCTATTGATAATCGACGTCAGTTACCACTTAAATAAAGAGGAGGTTATATATTTTATTTCCCTGAAGTTGTGTCACATGTGTCTTTTTCACGTGAATAAACAAATGAAATGTTTCCTGTCTTCTATTTGTCTACAGATTTCCATCTCCATAGATATACCCATAACCCAAGTACACATCATATACGTATGTGCATGTGTGCATCTGTTTATCAAGGCCAACTCCGGGAAAGGCTTTTGCGTTTTTTCACAGTTTCAGAAATATAGTGTTTAACAGTTTTAGTTCTACTCCGGAAGCAAACCATTAGTCGAAGTCCAACTCGTGTCTATGGAAACTTCTTTTTGTGCAACAAACTGAAAACGGAAACGAAATTATTACGAGCGGACTGAGCGATTAATTTACTATTCCGATGGGAAAACACGCTGTTTCTACAAAATAGAATATTATTTATTTGGTTTATGAAATCACTGCTTATATATATGAATATATAATTGCTTATATATCTAAACAGTATATGAGAGAAAACACTCGTCTGACCACGAGTTTTCCATGGAATTACATTTCGATATTTGGTTTCAAAAGAGTGTCAGTTTCCTGAAACAATAAACGAATGAAAGGAGTACACAGCCTAGCCACATACCAATGTGAATATTAGAATCAACACTTATACTTCGCATATTTCCAAAGGAAAACGCAAAACTGTATATACTGTACTGTATATGGACGTTTTTTTGGGCAACCTCGTCTGAATAATGATGATAATGCACTGTGTAACATGCCAACTAGTAAGAATAGGTGTTTGGGAGTGTATACTCTCTTCTTCCATCATTCCAGTATGGTAAACTGCCCACAAATAGGATAGCTTAAGCTGCTGATGACCTTGGACACTGAACCTTCAAACTAAGTACCAAGTACCGTCAGTCAAATTACGTCAGATCTTTGGACAATATACTGATATTTTGCTTTAATTAATTAATAAATAATTAAATAAACTGTTTTGACACTTTCCCTAAGGTAGGTAAGTGTATATTTGTTCCAATCATATACATAAATACACTTGCATTTATACTCTAACATTGAAGAGTCCTAAAATGTCTTGTTTCACCATTCCCTATTGACAGATCAATACGAAAGAATTTCTTTCAAAGATTCCTTTGAATTATTGACACATAAACAAAATATAGTAATAAATTCACATACAGCATAATTTTCTCGGTAGTGTAGCTGCTCATTACATAACAGATTAGCAAAATTACATTTTGTTTCCACAAGATGAGTTTATTGCCATACATGTGCAGGCTACGCTTGTAAGAAACAATGAGTGATTGCGAATAATTCAACTTGTCTCCCAGTTTTGTCTTTGTCAACTCGAGTTCATCTTAACAGCCATAGACTTACTACAAAATGGACACTCCCCAAATATCGTGTTGAAACTCAGTCGACTTGATGGCAATCCCTTCAGCCACTCATAGAGACATGCATGATGAAACGCTTGTCTGCAACTTCTGTTTTCACAAACTTTATTTGGGAGTTGACCATTAATTCTAGCCGAATAACAAATTCCACAGTCATTATCGACATTCTCGCTAACTGAATCAAGTTTAGTTGGAAATGGCTGTTCAAGGACAACACTGAAGTTCTCCAGCAAACTGAGTTCATCGTTCCACTTCTGCAGGTTTCCATTTAATTTGTCTTTCAGAGGAAGGATTTCCTCTTCCGGTCCAAGGAAGACGCAGTCTGGAAACCCTCTGGGGCGGTCTGCATCCACAGTGATGATGAGTGATGCATTCGAAGCTACAACTATCCTGCGATGTGTTGTGCTCGGAGTTGGGTGTTCCGGTTCCAAAACCCTTGTATTGTTGTCAATTTCGGACATTACATTCCAAAAGTCTTCACATTGCGTGAGAAGATTTTCAAATTTACTAAGCAAATCCATGATGCAAATATCTTCTTTCCGCCTCTTCTCAAAGTTGGCTGCAATTGGGAGATCCACTTTCACCATATTTTCCGGAATATTCCCGGATAAATCTATTTCAAGAATGTGTTTTCTTCCCAGAGAGTCAAATATCTTCATTTTCACATTCTCCCCTGCCAAATCAATCGATTCCAACTTATTCCATCCAATTTGTATCAATTGAGAGAGCAGATTTGAAACAGAAAAGGTTCCCCCCGTTGTATCGTCTTCACGACATGTCTCCTTTTGAAAAAAGCTAATTTTGTCAGCGATGACTTCATGTGGATGAAAACACTGTTGTTGATCCCAACTGCATTCAAGATAAGCAGACGACTTATCCCCGTCCTCAGTCAGCAGACTGACTGGGTGGTCTTCATACTTCTCCTGATACACACAGTTAAGCATGAGGTATATTCTTTCCTTTCCAAATGGTGCAATGAATGAAGATCGAACCATTTCTTAACACTCGTGCGAAACGAAGAGCAATGAATCTCAATGACGACAGGAAACAAGAGTTACCTCCCTTTAACCCAACAGCGGATCGATCATTTCCGCTACAGCATTGTTCATTGAAATTCGGTAACTTGTAAAGTCAGAGGTGTTTGCAAATTGATTAAATTTGATCATGTGACGTAATAAAACCATTACTTTTCTAAAGAGATAAATAAAACGTGCGGTAAAATAATAATCGAAAATACCCGGGGAAGATTAGATAAAATTTCCTGCTCTCTACCAGATCCTCGGTAGTATAGTGGTCAGTATCCCCGCCTGTCACGCGGGAGACCCGGGTTCAATTCCCGGCCGGGGAGGTATTTTTTAGCGCTGTTTTTATTTTTATTTTTAGCGAATTATTGCAATAAGTATGTAAACACTAATTACACGTATTATTTTATTAATAAATTAATTATTATTAATAAATTAATTATTATTAATTACAAGTAATATAATATTATTTCACGATTTGAATATCTATGTTTACTAATTTTAAAAACCTACTAATTGTGTTGTTTCTGTTCAGAGAGGAAAATCTACTCATGTAGCCTATATCTATTTTCTCCAAGTTACTTCTCATATTAACCCATATTTACATATAGGTGTAGTAGTTTGGTTATGTATTGTAATGAATATCGCATTTGTTATTGTTGAATATCTGACAGCACTGTTTAACGTAAATTAATGATTGAAATTTACATTCCACAAATATTGCCGGTTTCTGCATCAATTTGCATTGGACAAAAACTGTACAGTTTAGGGAAAAAATAGTTCATGCTTTTCTCCCCAGGTTGCCAGGCCATCCCTTGGATCCAACTGAGGCGTTATAAACTCTTCTGCGTTTTCATGGCGGTGTGGATCAGCCCCTGCTATGTGACAATAACCGTCATCCGCTGCGACGTATGAACGGTTTATAAACACTGTGAACTACATTTTACGAAGGGATGGTGATGAGACTGGTATTTCAGGACATTCTTTCAGGAGAGGTGGTGCCTCATGGGCCTTTGACGTTGGACTCTCTGGTGAAATGATACAAATGTTAGGATTTTGGAAAAGCAACGCTTATCTACGATGCATTGCAGTTGGCAGTGATAAATGTGTGGAAGCATTGCAGCAGTTCGGCGCAGCCCTTCCTTATCGCTAACCCTACCTTACCCTTTTCTATTTATTACTGGGCTGGGGGATTCATGCTATAACTTTTAAATTACATCCAATGTTAAGTCACCGCATGTTGACTTACTATACTTATACATATCTGTAGCTTAACAGTACAGTGTAAAGTCACCGCATGTTGACTTACTATACTTATATATATCTGTAGCTTAACAGTACAGTGTAAAGTCACTGCATGTTGACTTCTTTAAGCCTTCCAGCTCATTAAATGTTTTGCCAACTTTTATCTTGCTCTTGTTGTTATTAAGAAGTTCTTGTTAACGTTAAATTACTTTTTTTTACTTCACTCGAAGAAATATGTTTGATAGTTTACGCCATAAAAATGTCACACACACACACACACACACACACACACACACACACACACATACTCCTTACTTTCCGCTATCAGAATAACGTTTAAAAGATGAGCTATTGTTAGATTGCCTGTACGCCGAATTTTACTTCCATAACTTATACTTTATTATGTACTCTTACATGAATTTACATAAAAAGTAGAGGTTCATTGTGTTTTAGTACTTCAAAGGCAATATATCTTAAATGTCTTGTTTTAAGCCCAGCTCAACTGATTTGTTATCGAAAGAAATGTCCCTACCGACCACATTATATCACGTATGATACATTAACCCCCTCTAACTCACCCTTTTGGGCTGATAACGCTGATATACCCCTCTTACTTTCCAATAACTAACAGTTCGAATAAATTGTTTATCGATTGGTTTATGCGATAAATGTAAAGTTTGGCGAGTCGTGACCCCCGATACAAACTGACTGGTAGCTCTCTTGATAACAAGTTAGCACATTTCAAACTGGACCCGTCACTAAGTGAACGTTGTTTAGTCACCCAGCAGACAGAGAATCCTCAAGCACAATGGTCGATTTGGTGAACAGAGATCCAAACAGCATTAATGACCACATAAGGGTAAGAATTTATTCTTAAAATCAGAATAGTAACATTAAGATCAAGTTCTCATTATTATATTTTTATTTATAGATTTAGAGGGCAACATACATGTAAATCAATAATAACAAAAATGCTGGTATTTCGCACGTCTGAACATTTGAAATTAGGAACATGTCACATGTGGAAGGACGACGGTCTATGCCCACAAGTCTATAAGTCCATCTGGCATTTCGGGCCTTTTGGGCTAAAATGGCAATGTCAAACACCAAGAATATGATCCGATAACTTGGTAAAGCATCGGACTCGCGCCTGGAGGTCCCGGGTTCGAATCTCGCTTACGTTGAACTCACAATCACGTCTCCATGGAACTTACTTGTCATATTTGAAAATTCCCAAAGCGTCTACCATGAGGCAGATGGTGACTTTGTTTTAATACCGTCAATAAATAATGTATATATCATCTAACATTAAACGTTACCAATCTGACTGCAGGTCGAGTTCGAGGACATCCTAGCGGAACCGGATGGTGCGCACAGTATTGCGTGCGTGTGGAGCGCCTCCTACTTCTGCTTCAACTGCTGCAAGGGATTTCTGTACAAGACCATCACGCTCCTGTGTGGTATATGTATAGCCATGCAGTGGGGGTGCGAGTTCGCCTTTATAGCTGTCAACCACATCTGGTGCATCACGCCATGTTTCAAGGTGCTCGAGCTCAACTGCGGCTGTATGAAGAAGCTGTACGGTCTCTGTGTCCACTGCTGCCTGGACCCGTTCTGTGAATCATGCGGTCTCCTCTTCGCTGCATTCAAGAAATAGCACTGACTCTGTTAATGCTTTGTAGTTGCATCAAATACCGTCGTTCCCTTTCTGTGATATATTTATCGTATTTCGTCGACTTCTCTTCTGTGATTTTCAAGAGAATCGACTTCATCACCAAAATATAAATTCCTGTTATGTTTAGAGTTCATGGACTTTTTTTTATCTTTCGTATTACTTGTAGTATCATTTTACGCTCTGTGATATCAAGACATATCATTTCCTTTTGTTTTATGTTTGATTTATCTTTGAAATAAAAATCCCCCAATAACATAATGTTCAGTAATTTACTTGCGCTCTATGTTTTTAATTAGATTCCTTTTTTGTTGTTGTGTTTTTTAAAATTATTTGTATACCTTCCACTTTCAAGGATAATGGAATCCTGTACACTTACATCATCCTGCTGTTTCAAGGATACCGATCTGTGTCACCTGACTTCTCAAAATAAAGATATTAAATTTACTCAATGGTTTTCAAAACGTATCTAGTGGGAAACTTTATTGAGTTTACTGCATTGTCTTCAATCTATAGCAATGAACGTTTTTAGTATGCCTTTATAGTCAGAAACGGAAGGGGTTGCACGGGGGTTGTGTCCTTGAACCCAGAATAGCACGGTTAATATATTTGTTAATCACAGTAGTGAAGTTACTTATTGTCACACCTGCAACTAATGCCACTAGTGAAAGGTCGCTCAGCTCCACAAGGAGCCAAAAGTGTTTAAATAACTTGGTGATATTGAATATTAACAGAGAAGTTTCAGATCAACTTCATTTGTGTTGATGGCGAAGAAAGGTTATTTAGGTTTATGGTTATTTAGGTGTATCAATACTTCAAATCACAATGTTACTTATTTAGTCTCCTCTTACATATGCCCATCTCATCTCTAATCAATATCAGGGTCAGAAACTAAACTACCCATGCTACTCGATGTTTGTCTTGCAGCTAGGGTCGCGTTAGGTCCCCTCTACCACTCGACAAGGGATTTGTTACCTTGGGTCGGCCTGTTATCTCTACACAGTCTCAATCTCTTATGTCGCCCCCTAAACAACACGTGACGACATGAACAATGGTAATAAATTTCACCTGATACTAAAGTTCACACTTCGCGGCATATCAGGCGTTACTACATATATATCATGTCAGGCGTTACTGCATATATAGCATATCAGGCGTTACTGCATATATAGCATATCAGGCGTTACTGCATATATAGCATATCAGGCGTTACTGCATATATAGCATATCAGGCGTTACTGCATATATAGCATATCAGGCGTTACTGCATATATAGCATATCAGGCGTTACTGCATATATAGCGTATCAGGCGTTACTGCATATATAGCATATCAGGCGTTACTGCATATATAGCATATCAGGCGTTACTGCATATATAGCATATCAGGCGTTACTGCATATACAGCATATCAGGCGTTACTACATATATAGCATATCAGGCGTTACTGCATATATAGCATATCGGGCGTTACTGCATATATAGCATATCAGGCGTTACTGCATATATAGCATATCAGGCGTTACTGAATATATAGCATATCAGGCGTTACTGCATATATAGCATATCAGGCGTTACTGCATATATAGCATGTCAGGCGTTACTGCATATATAGCATATCAGGCGTTACTGCATATATAGCATATGAGGCGTTACTGCATATATAGCATATCAGGCGTTACTGCACATATATAGCATATCAGGCGTTACTGCATATATAGCATATCGGGCGTTACTGCATATATAGCATGTCAGGCGTTACTGCATATATAGCATATCAGGCGTTACTGCATATATAGCATATCAGGCGTTACTGCATATATAGCATATCAGGCGTTACTCGTATATAGCATATCAGGCGTTACTGCATATACAGCATATCGGGCGTTACTGCATATATAGCATATCGGGCGTTACTGCATATATAGCATATCAGGCGTTACTCGTATATAGCATATCAGGCGTTACTGCATATATAGCATATCGGGCGTTACTGCATATATAGCATATCAGGCGTTACTGCATATATAGCATATCGGGCGTTACTGCATATATAGCATATCAGGCGTTACTGCATATATAGCATATCAGGCGTTACTGCATATATAGCATGTCAGGCGTTACTGCTTATAGCATATCAGGCGTTACTGCATATATAGCATGTCATGATACATACCACAAAATTGATCGTTGAGTTATGTGACCCTTTGAAAGTTTAAACTATGTCTTGTTTGGGCGTTTGGATAAATATTGAATGGTATTATTACTATTATTATGGATATACAACTTCTGATTATGTATAGCCGATGTTTAGACAATTCTAAAGTCGTTGTCAGTCATGTAATATGCTTGTAAACGACATCAAAATCTATGTCCAAACATCGCCTATACAGAATAAAGAAGTTGTATATCCATAATAATAGTAATTATACCATTCAATCGATTCTTCATTACCTCAATTTGCCAATGAAAGATGCCATGTTTGAATATATCACTCAGATAACGTGGAGTCATAAAACTTGTTAAAGTTTGAGAAAATATATCGTTATTGTTATTACAGAATTGTACATCATGAAAGACACCAACCTGTCGTTGATGTCGCCCATGTGATGATAATGTCCAGGTATCGAAAGGACTCCGAAAAGATTCCCCCGAGCGAGAACAAGGGAAATAACCTTTCTTTAGCATGAGTATTGTAAAACAATGTGATTTATCAACCAAACCGTGTTCACAGGAGATATTGCTCGTGTGAGATCGAACGATATCTCCTTGGAAATACAATTGCAAATAAAGCAATATTTGATATCATCACGGTGTCGTGGATCTTTCAACGTCATCCTCTCACGGTCACTTTTGAATTGCAGGATGAATTTCGGCTGACGCCTAGTTCACTAAGGGTGAAACACATTGATTTCAATATAAGCATGCATCTTATATATTCACAGGAAATTGAGGATACCCAATATCTTACTATAATCAATGTAAATAAAAAATATCCACACCCCTCTCTGTGGATACCTTTACATACTGTTTATAGTAAGATAGTGGGTATCCTCAATTTCCTGTGATCTATTCCTATGTTATTCGCGTGATGAAAATGCGGTGACTCGTGACTTTAGCTACCTCATGCTTCATTTAGTATATTTAGCTAAAATAACGAAACACGACTTATTTGTATTCAGACAGGAATGTGTCTTCATTAGCTTGCTCTTCATTAAGAACATATTTCTCCTTTTTCGTAAAGTTCCACAATAAACGTTTTGAAATAACTCATTAATCATTCGAAGGAATATCCTAAGAGTCAGACACCAAGCGTCAGCACTGCTTCAAATTTTATAAAATCACATACATACTTCCTGTGTCAATTAAAGGTACATCCATTGTGTTGTTGGGGTCACATATTCCAAACGTTAATTATGGTGTTACTTTATCGGGAAGTGCCGACTGTTACCGAAAACTACCATTTTGATCTTAGTCAACTTAGTATATTGACGATATGAAGGTAAAAGTAGTGATTTCTGATCGAAAACCGGACAATGTACCGCGTGTGGCGCGCGCCAATGAGTCAAACGTAATTTTGGAATCTTATTTATAACAGACACACTTATATATTTGGGTTTATCATGTTTAATGGGTCATATAACTACTGTGCATGTAAATGGGACGTGTAGTTTCGGTTTCTGCACATGCATAATGATGTTACTTGATTTTAATTGGAAACTAGTAATTATGATATATTTGACGATTGGGGATGAATATACAAGCTGGGATAATTTATTTGCACTGTAAACAGCACATATATTAAGTTGAAACGTATTAAAGACAAATAAAATTTTATCAAACTCAATGGATGCACCTTTAAATTGAACACGATGTGAAAATCATATATGTATATTTTAAGGACGGACTTTATGACCTTATCTTTAGTGTTGGTATTATGTAAAAACGTTTTGTTTATGATATTTGTATATACACGTGCTGGGTTTTTTTATGTCAGTTATCATATTTACCGATATTATTTAGAGAAAGTCAGTTATGAACTGTTATTTCAAATTTTGAATCTCAAACATGAAATACACTGCAACTTACGCTTACTCGAGTTACTTCCCTTTAACTGCACAAACGACCAACTATGATACATTCCCTTCCAACAGAGGTTTCTCAAGTCACTTCCTCCCACGTAGCCTCTGATCCTATTGGCCATATTTCTCAGTTCCAGCAATATCCTCTAACTACAGAAATCGAAACATGGATTATCTCCCTCCGTTCTATCAAATGAAACCATCTTTCATTTTCTCCCCTATGTGTATCTTCCCATAATATAAAATTCCCAAAAGACAGAATGCTTAAAACAATACTTTTTATGGTTCATTGATTAAGGGTAGCTTAGGTTCGGCCCATATATGGGTCAAAAGACAGAATTCCCCAAAAACAACACTTGGTGATTGTGGTAAAATAAATATTTCATTATATCATTTAATAAATATTGAATTAATTCATCATACATAAATTACCATACCAAATTCATGTCCCACAAAATATTTGAAAACAAATACAAGGTCAAAATCTAGAATAAACTGGAGATTGTTTATTATCTTTAGTATTTATTATCCAATGTATTATATCACTTATTTTTTTAACAATAATTGAAAAAAGCCTACAAACAGAGCTAAGCATAAATAAATTAATTTGCGGTTCTTTGAGTGCAATCTGATAATTACATTACAAATGTATTCTTGTTTTTGATAAGACAATAACGTTAATATTGATCGTATTTGTTCAATAAGGCAATTTTACTGAACTTGACAGTTTCATGATGTTGTATGTTTGAACTATCATACTGATTTTACGAGTGACTTTTGTTGAAAGGTGTTAGTAAAGTGTGATTCACATAAAAGAATGTCCCTAATCATTATACAGCAAAAATGAATTCACTTTATCAAAAGTTTATTAGATGGGATTACCACAAGCTGTTTTATCGGTATTTAAAACAAACAGTTGAACCAATCGTCGACAAGCAACGTTATGCGTTATATACTCTAGTATATATTCTCTGGTGTGACTGGGTAAGCTCATTGATAGGGGTGGACATCACTACTAAGCTAAGTAGTGTACTAATTGTTTCTGTCCTTTGGGAATTCTGTATTTTGGGAATTCTGTATTGTAGGAGTGAATCCCCCTATGTAATGTACTCACGACTACGGGATTAAGGATCACCACTGTTAACTAAGAAAACAGCCTTTTATTTTCAAACTGTCTTTACAGAGATTAAGGTCTCAAATGAGCAAACTTGTTAACTTAGAAATAGGTGGTTCCTTTATGAGGGGTATATAAGAAAGATGCAGGTGAAATATTGACACATTATCCATTATGGCAAATTTACTGCGTGCAGAGTTCGTGACATCTACCAGAGGAGTAAGACAAGTGCTACTTAATGAGTACAGGTATCGTCTGAACAACCGCCGTCAGACTTGCATTCACTGGAAGTGTGTGGTTTAAAAATATTTTTATTCAATAACGAATCTGGTTCGGTAAACAAGCAACATTTTTTCACTGGACGTGTGTCGACACTGGATGCCTCGGCAAGTGTACCACCATAGAAGAATGTGTCAGTCTCCCCACAACTACCTACCAGAAGATCAAACCACTGCCAGATTCTTCAGCAGCATCCGTGAACGTGTCGACGACTCCTGTCCAGGCCATCTACAATGAAGAGCTCCAGACACTCAACAAAGACGAAGCGGCAACTGTCCAGTCCTTCAACACCCTGAAGAGTGGACTCTATCGTCGGGAAGGAAGACCACACCTGCTATTCCACAGACCATAGCTGCAGTGACTTTACCAGAGATTTGGAAGATCACAACCGACGGCAACAGTTTCCTCTGCATCGACGATGACGAAGATGAACGCATTCTATGTTTTTCTACTGCTCTGAACTTGCAACATCTTCAGCAGGTTACAGGCTTGTACATGGACGGTACATTTGACTCCTGCCCTGCCCTCTGGGATACAGACAGACCTCGAAGCTGCCGCCGCCGAAACTTGGATAGACATTGACAACTGAAATGTAGCTGAATTGAATTAACTATCCTGAACTATATACCATATTATGTATAGTGAGTGAGAAAAAAACACCATGCTGATCTGTAAACCATTTTATGTATATTGTGTGAGAAAAAAACATTACATAAATGTAACTGACAAGTATATATTGATATGCTAAAGATTTTTTAACTATATACCATGTAAATATGTAATAAACAATGAAATATTGAATAATCACACAGTTTACAATAAACACACACAAAATATAACATGAAAATCTGCATCATTTGGGACAGTCTAAGTAATATGTGGGGATAACAGGTTAATGACAACTCGTAAGTAATACCCATTGGTGCATAAAGATGTTGAAGAAGACGCCGCCAATATATGTGCCGGGTTTGACGTCACTCACGGCGCTTGGATATCCCCGTACATGATATCTCAACGAATGCTTGGATATCGAACTGGGTAATTCCGCAGATGACAATTGCATCATTATTGCATTAACATAGTTTGGGGTTTTTAAGCCCCAATAAACTGATGTAAACGTAGAAAGCTAATTACTCAGACACCCGACACCTCTCACCGCCTCTCCTCATATGCAGGCTACCGCGAACATCTTTCAATACACTCGCCGCCCTAATTGCGTAAGAGGCTCAAACCGGGTTATAAAAGTTGTCTAAATAATCAAATTAAAGTGCATATTCTCTCTGTTTTATGCTCATTTGATCCTGATATATAATGCACAAACATATACTAATCTGTCTTTTTTTAAACAATGGATTACCGTTAACCTTTAAGTCATTCCCCAAATCGTGCATAGCATATACTGTTGAAACGTGTTTCCCCGACCTGATGGTTACGTTATCTTGGCATTACACGTGCATTCGATCGTACATATTCCCCACAACTGTATAAAGTGAAAAACCATTTCTGAACACAATTCTGAACAGCCTTTCAAATGGGCAGCGTGAACGTGCCATTGGCATGCTGGAGGCAGGAGCGTCAGTTACTGCCGTTGCAGGGACAATGGGACGCAGCCGTCCCGCTGTTAATGACTTACAAGCTCGACTACAACAAACTGGCACTGCTGCTGATTGTCCAAGACCTGGTCAACAACACGTGACGTCACAGGCAGAGGGTCGTCAAATTGTCCTACTTCACCTCCGAAACCGTTGTTGACGGCTACAGGCACCAGGAATGAGTTTTTCAGAGGTCGATTGTAGGTACAAACAATCCGAAACCGGCTACGGGCTGCTCACCTTCATGCTTGATGACCGTGTCGAGGAACAATTCTGACGGCATTTCATCTACGTCGACGTTTGCTGTGGGCTCCGATGGAATCAGAGAGACTGGAATCGAGTTGTTTTTAGTGATGAGTGATGACTTACGTTGAGAGTTGATGATGGTAGGCTGAGAGTTGTTGATGGTAGGCTAAGAGTTGCTGATGGTAGGCTGAGAGTTGCTGATGGTAGGCTGAGAGTTGCTGATGGTAGGCTGCGTGTTGCTGATGGTAGGCTGAGAGTTGTTGATGGTAGGCTGAGAGTTGCTGATGGTAGGCTGAGAGTTGCTGAAGGTAGGCTGAGGGTGTGGAGACGACGCCGTGAACGTTATGCTCAGTGTTGCAGATGTTCAGCGCTGCTGCTTTGGAGGAACAATGGCGACATAACAAATAAATCATAGCTTCAATACCTCATTCCTGTGTCCTTTGTTGTAAACGGTAGGATGGTTTACTTAATCCTTGTCACTTATTTAATCCCTCATCTTATCCTGAAGAACTTTCTTGCAGGCAAATAAATGTAAATTTTCTTTACAATCAAAGTACAATGTATCTAAAACTCCAGATTTCGGCCCCATATAGCAAACTCATTTTAACATCAAATATTCGGAAGAACGATGTCAAAGTATGTCCCTAAGTATCTTTATATTTCTCAATATTCCTATCAACACCTTTCGTGTTTAAGCAGTTGCATATTTTACATGTGCCGACCATGAACGAGGATCAGTAAGACTGACACCTAATTATTTATATACAGTAATAGTTTCTATGCTATTGCCTTTATAATACCATGATTGTTATTGATGCTTATTATTTTCGATAATTTCTCTCCTTTTTTAAGTGTTATCAATTTTTACAGTGAAGAAGAAATGTTTACAGTAGTTTTCTAATTCAACCTCAGGTGCATACAGAGCACTGCCTGGGCTAGATATATAAAGTCCTGATTAAAAATGCATTTATAGAGATTGTTACCCGAGGAAGTGTGTCATATGACTTTTACGAAACGAGTGTGAATTTTTGTATTGCCCGAGCGAGAGCGAGGGTTATACACAAATGTGCACGAGTTTCGTAAGTCATATGACACACTTTCGAGTGTAATAAATTCTTTATTACCCATTTGATTCCATTTGATTCGCGTAAAAATAGCCAGGAAACGGCCCAATTCTCTTACGACGGCAAGCTACAGTGACGTCACGAACAATCGCTGTATGACGTCACAGACGACACAATACGGGAGGTCGCGGTGAGACAATGGTTGCTAGGCAAAAGTGATATGTGCGCATGTGCTCTGTGGAATTAGTGACTTTGTTTCAAACTGAGAATTCGGTAACTGTCGAAATGACTAGCGTTGCTTCATCTGATGCGATGCGATGCGCACATATCTCTTAAAAAGATAGAAGAGCTAATGTAAAACGATGTTTGATAGGACAGAGATAAGGACGTTACCAGAGTTGCGTACCTTCATCGCCAGGATATTTTACGAGAATTGGGAAATGTGGCTAATATGCCGCAGAGGTTAGGATGAAAGATCTGAGCGAAGTAACATCTGATGGATGAGATTGGTCCTACAGAACAGCATAGACCGGTCAAACGTCTTAACCTTTGTCTGTAAAGGGTCTTCTATTTAGCTGTTCTCTCAAATCATGGTCCTTTGAATATCCTGTTAAAGTTCAGCAACATTTGGCGCAGTTTGCCAGTTACTCTGTAAACAAAATTTGAATCTGGCTTTAAAGCGCGACCAAGAATATCATTAGGACTACCCGACACCAAAATTTCATTCACCTTGATGTTATAGTTTCTGAAGAAAAATGTTTCCTTTGGAGCACCACAGCAGTTATTCGCACAACGTTCAATGAAATTTTCAAGGGTCACAACTCCCTAAAAATAATACTAAGAACTGGCTCTCGGAACTCTACCAAGAGTGTCATCAGGACTACCGGCATCCACTCATTCACTTTCGAGAAAACTTGTCCTAATTGAAGACTATAACATTGAAATCCCAGATAGCTGCAAATGGACCATCCAGGTTGATGAAATTGTCGCTCTATTCATTGTACCCACTAACTAGATTGGGTATAAAAACAAACAATCTGTATAAAAAATACACTTTATTGAATACAATCACAGTTGGCTGAAGAGCTTTGTTATGTAATTTATGTATATATACAACATAATACTTTTATTCTGGAACTTGCTTGAGAGTTGGCGAGTCTCTGTAGACATCGAAGAACAAATCCTGTTTCTTCGACAGGCGAAATATTTACAGACTTTTTCATCTGGAGTCCAGCAGGAGGAAATGGAGAAACACCGGGGTTCAAGGGGAAAGTTCAAAAGAAACTATCATTACTGATTTTTTTCTAGTTCCCCAATCAATCTCAACCTCTTCAATTCGAAAAAAAGGGAACATATTTGTGCATTTGTGTTATGTCCACTGTGTATGGAAGAACAAGAATAGTCCAAATAACACTAGATAACAATCCGAAATAGGTTGGTAACACAGTTAATGTTGGCGTTACTGCTTGACCTGTATTTGGCTGAAGAACATTCCACAATTTTCGCAGAATGGCGCCAGACAGCAGCCCAGACATATGCTGTACATTTTCCTCATGAGATGGCAGTTGATCTCGCAGGCTCTGATCTGTGGTGTGTATTCCCAGATGTGGGCGCAGGCCAACATTGCGTATTGCCAGCCGTAGCACAGACCGTATATTGGTCCACACAGGGTCAGCAGAACGTAGCAGCACTTAAAGGCACAGTTGAAGCAGGTGTTGGTGAACTTCCAGCAGCAATCCAAACTGCGCACTCCTTCCGGTTCGGCCAATATGTCCTCGAACTGCACCTGTTGGCGGAAAAGACACGAGACTGTTGTAAAGTAGGCGAATCTTTACTGAAAATTTCAATCGTTTTTCATTTCTCATATATAAATAAAGTTCGCATTGTTCCAATATGACTGTGAAATAATATAGGACCTTTAAATTTAATCTGGAACATTTTAATATTGGATCCATGTATCTCATATAAAGAACACAATTTTTAAACAATGACTTTGTATTCTGTTAATCCTTTCTTCACACCTACACAGGATGTGGTAAGCAGGACTCTTTTTAGTTAATAGATTCGCATCTTGAAACAATAGATTCAAACTGCTTTCCAACAAACATTTTGTCAAGTTCAATACAATTTAAAATATGGATTGCATCACGTAATCAACGTATTGTTATTATTATTCTAGTTTGATCTTCGTTTCAACTTCTTTACATAGACACGCACAAGTGTTTTAAATTGATCTTATCGAACTTTACTTCAATGTATAAACGAATATGAGTTCAAGGACAGAAACATTTTGTAAAGTGATTTGACAATCATATAATAAAATCCCGTGACGACCTGTACTGTACTGTATCCCCTAAACAGTGCAATCTTGTTATAACTATTGTAAGAAAATCCTCATTATGCGTTTGACAAATTCTATTCTTAAAATTTGAAATGTAGTCCTTTACCTTGAGATGATCGTTGATGCTATTCGGATCCCTGTTTTCCATATCGAGAGTACTTTGTCCGGACATGATGGAGTTCTGAGCTTGTTTCGCGTCTGTGTAACACAAAGTTTCTGCTTCTGTGGTGCCCTCAAACCGCCGGAGTGGCGCGGTCCCCGAGAAACTGTCATTATATATTATGTTTACTTGGTTACAAAGTTGTTGTGTCTCATAGATATGCTGTCGATCAAAACTATAAAAAAAAAATGCCGTTGATTGAAAGTTAAAATTCGACCAGTCAGGATTCTGACACGTTCTAAAGACGCGACACGCCTTCTGATTGGCTGTTTGGTATCACATGACCAGTGAAGCAACCAGCATGTATCGTTCTCATGCACATGACAGTCGACATGCACAGTTCCACTTGGCTGCTTTCCATACAAAATACATGCGTTTGCTGGCGAAGTGTTAGTGGCTGAAGAGTGAGTTTTTGTCCTCGGGTCTCTCTCTATGGGTATTCTTTTTAATAGCACCATTTTATTTGATATCACAGCTTGAATTCTTTGATAAAAGAAATCCATTATTATGCTAGTAACTTTCTCGCTCGTATATGACTACTACTCTTTGAATGAAAAGCCTACGACTAAACGATATAGCAATGCTCCTATGCAACAATAGTATGACTGGTAGGAATTTGAATTAATTCAGTGTTAGAAGAAGAAATATATAGCTTACAATTGGGTGTAACTCTTACCTCCCATTTACCTTAATACAGGTTCGACAAAACAACATGCACTTAAATATCACAAGTATAACGAACGTCCTTGAAACATGCCATTAAGTAAAGTAATTTGTTTGTGTATAAACAGTCCTTTGTAGCATGAAACATGCATGCAAAATATATGTTCTTCAAAGAAAATCTCAATATGAATAACGAGCCGTAACAATTAAAAAAAAAAATGTCTTTGTCACTTTTAACAATTATTTTAATTGCCATTGTGTATTTGTACACGTTAATTTAATATACTACAAAATTGTTTTTGTTACACTTCTTTTAGCAGTTCTGGTTGGTTGAAAACAGACGTGTTACAGACTTTATCACATTGCTCTTTGTACTTAATTGTGCTATAGTTTAGTTATCCCACTGACACTGTATTTCCTGTATGGACCAAACTTCAATGAATGAAAGTGAGATTTTCACAATGTGTGATTATGTCATTTTGCACATGTATTCACCCAGGCCTTAGAGGCCTGGTCACCTGGTCTCTGTATAAAAAAGTCTTCTGTTGGTTTCTATGTTTCCATATTAAGATGACTTAATGGGAGGAATGCTTTAAAACCAGCCCGGGTGACAATTACAATTACATACAGATTATGATACGGAGACACACATAAAGTCGCTCTTGGCCACCTGGCAAATGGTTATGGGTTTATATAATTCGGTTTATTATGTAAGCATATTTTCCCAGCGATCTGATTGGTCGAGAGGCCATCACGTGACCGTCGACAGAAAAGCATATTGACTCCAGCCGAGTCCGACCAATAGCCGTATTGACTTGAGTGACGTCAAACGATTGTTGTATGACGTCAAATGATTGTTGCATGACGTCATATGACTGTAGTCCCAGCTGTTTAAAGCAAATTACATTTTTGACTGCATTTCATTGTTTTCCTTTCATTTCTGTATGAGATACATAATAAAAAAATTATGGACTGGCGATTCGGTCAATACCTGTTTTATGGACCCGAGAAAACAATATTGACCGTGGACTTCGTCCTTGGTCAATATTGTTTTCTCGGGTCCATAAAAACAGGTATTGACCTCATCACCAGTCTATAATTGTATAATATTGTCAACGATGAACTACCACATTTATTGGTTGAGACAAAATCAGTATTTTCACTGAGTGCAATAATGTGGTATTTCACGTAAACTAACAGTTTTAATCATGTGGCATCAATAGAATGACGTCATAAGGTGACTGTGAGTAATTAAGGGAAATTGTTTATATTTGTTTTGACTTTAGGCAGACTTTCGATCATGTTGATAGAATCTTAGAAAATTTTAGGTTAAAAAGGGAAAATGTTTGATATCATCAGCTCAATGTATTCAAATGTAAAATCTTGTGTTCGATGTAATAATGATTTAGTGATTATTTGTTGAACGGCAAGGTTGTGTTCTTAGCCCTCATTCATTTTTTCTAGTGGTATATATAAGTTCAAATTGTTAAATTATCTCCCTTCAGAGAATTGAGAGTTAAGTGCCCTTAATCACACAAAATATTGACGTCAAAGCTCCAGTTCAAAGCAATCTCTTCCCCGCAGAAACTACATTCAGTTGCAATAACAATAAATAATTCGTCCAATATTTAATTGTGTAGTCGTTGATTTCACCATTTCCATCCATGTCAGTAGGCCTAAACATCTGGTTAGAGTTATCACTTTCTGTATAGTAGATCTACTGCAGTATGGCCGACATCAGTTGAACCCGGAGCCATATTCCTGGGACGAAATATTGGTCAAACATCAGATTGGTTAACCCTCTTGACATGCTAACTTGTTTATTTGCATTTTTTGTAGATATTTATTGTGGTTATTGTAGTTTTAAAACATTACAGTTTTTTCTGTTCTGTTCGTTCTGTACAACACCATGCCGTCACTCGCACTCCAGTCGTTCATGGTGTGAGGTATGTGTAGGCTGTTATCACGTGCATGTATTTACTAATACAATTGTTTTGGTCATGGCCTAGATATATTTATAATGTAAATGTGCGTCAAAGATGAAGTCAAGGGCTAATACAATGGACCAAGCACCTTTAACTTGGCCAATACGGAATTGTATTTATTAACTATTAATTTAATTCCTAATTCACAATATTAAACATCCCATTTCCGCTTAAATTGAAGACCAAATAGCACGGTTAAAGTTTTGAAGCTTTTGGTCTTTAACCAAATGTGGCACTGCCCATGCTCAGAATGGTATTGACCCAGTTTGACTCGTATTTGGTCATGCTTCCTTTATTGGCACATTTTTGCCGTATAGGTCTAGTGGCTGACTTAGATGGTATTGGTAGTAAATACTTATCGTTTACAGAGCTCAGGCTAAATAACATTATAATTATAGCTAGGAAGATTCAACTTTTTGTTATTTTTCGAATACTCGTTTCTTTCATTTTTTCCCCTTTCAAATCTTAAATTTATGTTTTAAATATGACTTTGAAGGTCTTTGTTCAGTAGGTGCCTTCTAAGGATGGGTACTTTAATCATACCATTATCCTGTGCGTCGGGTGTATCTTCATTTCAGTTATAAAGTCAACCATATTGAAACAAAGAACGTAACAAACACAAACATTTATTACAGAGGTATATGATATACATGTAATAGACATTAAATGATACAATAACAGTGGAAGAAAGAGTGTTGTTATATACACACAGCATAATACATTGCAATCGAAGGACCAAGACACGGGCCACATCCTGTACCTACAATAGAGGGAGTTTCTGCAGACACGTTGCCCTCGTCACCAAAAGCAGGTGATGGAAAACAGTACTCATTTTCTGATGCTAATGTCCAACGTGCGTGGAAGAACCGTGTCAGTCCAAATAGCACAATGCAATTTTGAATCAAGTTGGTAACGGCCGAGGATGTTACTGCTTGACATTTATTCTGCTGAAGAACATACCACAATTTTCGCAGAATGGTCCCAGACAGCAGCCCAGACAGATGCTGTACATTTTCCTCATGAGATGGCAGTCGATCTCGCAGGCTCTGATCTGTGGTGTGTATTCCCAGATGTGGGCGCAGGCCAACATTGCGAATTGCCAACCGTAGCACAGACCGTATATTGGTCCACACAGGGTCAGCAGCATGTAGCAGCACTTAAAGGAACAGTTGAAGCAGGTGTTGGTGAACTTCCAGCAGCAATCCAAACTTCGCACTCCTTCCGGTTCGGCCAATATGTCCTCGAACTGCACCTGTTGTTGTGGTGATTGAAATCATGTATTAATGAAGAATATTACGAGATGTATTGTTTTTGACCTGCTTTAAGAATAATAATGTATGTATTAATAATCTTATCTTTTGGCATTTATTTATACAATATCTGTTGATCTGAATATCTTCAGCAAGTCAACGTCATTGGTAAAAATCACAAGTTCGAGCAGTCCTTATTTCAGAATAAGTTTGAATAAATGCAAGGGAGAATATCAAATTGAGTATGGACTTATTACACATCACTGTCCAAATTTCTTTTTCAAGACCTTCCACAAACAGTCAGAAGCGGACTCGTATAAGATCCTTAATGCTCAAAACTCAAAAGTTTGAAAATCCTTATTTAATATTGGTCCTTTTAGTAGCCGGTTATGTATATATAACTTGATTAAAAACCTTTTGTGAAGGTCTCGTCATTAGAATTGCGAGACATTTTATGAACATTTCAAACTGAAGGTAAGATGAAATCCTCGTAGTTTTAGATAATACAAACCATAAAATAGTTTAATTAACAATTAAAACAGTTGTAAATCCATAAACTTGTTAATGCTTCGTATTACCAACTTATAAATGTTAAAGAAATCATAAAATAGTTATTGAAATCAAACCTCCATACACTCCTAGCAGGTGTATTTGATTAATTAATTATGTCTAAAAAAAAGTATTTTATGTCTAAAACATTTTAGTCACATGTTTTGTTTATTCACTTCAGTTGGATACACTCATTGTCTCGAATCTTACCTTGATATGATCGTTGATGCTATTCGGGTCCCTGTTCTCCATATCGAGTTCATTTTGACCGGACATGATGGAGTTCTGAGCTTGTTTCGCGTCTCTGAGTAACACAAAGTTTCTGCTTCAGTAGTGCTCTCAACCCGCCCGAGTGGCGCGGTCCCCGAGAGACTGTCATTATATGTATGTTTACTTGGTTACAGAGGTACTGAGCCTCATGGGTAAGTCTTTTAGTAGACAGAAGCTTTGATAGAATAACAATTTGAAAGGAATAACCTTACCATTTGATACCATTGTGCTCAAATTGAATAGGGACCGAAACTCCTTCACCACCCGAAGTTGCCCGAAGTTGCCCGAACTCAGGAAATGTTTCACTTGGAGCGGATGTAATAATAACTCCAAAAACTTTATTTCAAAATGTTTCTTTTCAATATATTCTCTTTGCATTTATTTTGAAAATAACTTGATTGCTGAAATATTGTTTACTTTTTATTACTAATTTTTGCTTGATTTATGGAAAAAATTTAGTTTTACTGTAAATGTTGGCGCTCAAAACATATGGGAAGCTCCAATATATAAGAACCAATTGTTTGAACATACGAGGAGAAACAATTAGTTATTACAATGTAATTTTGAATAGTGGTACTTTAAATGTGATTCTTGGGTGCATCCATTGTGTTGTGAGGCTCTCATATGCCAAACCTAATAAATGGTGTTATTTTATCGAGAAATACTGACTGTTGCCGGAAATTACCATATTGATGACGGGCGATTCTTTATAATGACGATATAATTTTTTAAACTTATTTAAAACAGACAAAAAGGTTTTTAAATTGGGTTGGAAATGTTCAATAGATCATTCAACTACTGTGCATATATTTGGGATGTTTAGTTTCGATTTCTGCATATTTAAAATGATGTTTCTACATTCTAATTTGAAACCAGTAATCATGATATATTTGCCGATTGGGAATGAATCTAAACGTTGGGTGGAATTATCCGAACCGAAATCAGCACATATGATATGTTGGTACGTATTAAAGCCAAATAAAATATTCTGAAAGACAATGAATGGACCTAATAGTATAGGTCTATAGACTTTGATATGTCCAAAATACCGTTTTTAGACAGTTTTGACCATGATCCGGAAACTATTACTTTTTCTTTGTAAACACTGTTAAGTATCTGAAAAACCAGGAACAAATAGGAAATATGTAGAAACATTCCAGTTCCACATATGACAACAAAAGTTAGTTAGAAAATGAGAAGTTTAGCGCTCGCAAAGTCTTTGTGTTTAAAGTCGAAGTGCTAAGAATTCATCATCAGAAAGCGTGCTCTATATTAATATTAATGACAATTTACTTTCAGTAGTTTAACTATGGATATGTTATTGTTCATGAGTTGTTCATCGGGTGTTTAGGGATAATAATCATTTTGATAAATAGTGTAAACCATTGACGCATGCTGGAAGATCAGGTGGCCAGCTGTCCGAAATTAGATCAAAACTTTCCGAACCTCGGGCGAATGGATAAACGCAGTGAAAACTGTTATTTTTGGTTAATCCAAAGTTTAGGTTTTTATATAAATCTTAATCAATATTGCCTAAACATTTTCGAAATCGAGTATAATGCCTTATATTCAATATTTTGATTTACTGAATTGTTTTTTACAGATGATTATTTATTAGGCAGTCTTGCATGGTATTTGAATCAGATCACTGTCTGAAAATCGGTCAGTTTGTCCTAAATAAAGGCGTGATCCTGAAATGCCGTTGAGTATCCTATATACATGTATGAGGGAGGCAATGATATGATAGGAAATGATACCCATGTAATTGAATTCAATCAATTGTACAATACCAGGGAAATATGTAGTAGCCATTGGAGACGTGAAACGTCTAGCTCATTTACAACAACTTACAACAACGGTGTCATTATGCGAATTAACATCTGCGTACAATATAGACAAACTACAGAAGATCCCATTACGTAAAAATTATTCAAAACGAGTGACCTTCCGCTCGTCAGTAGCACAGAAAGACCACAGGTTTCGTATAATTCGAATGTAGCAAGCCCGAGTGTTGTATCGAATTTATTACACACGTTATAGTATGCACAGCCTCATTAAGTCTAGACATTTTGAATGATAACAACATTTAAGGAAAACATTTCTGACCTTATCAAATTACTGTATATTGAAAAAAAGTAGTCTGATGATGATAACTGCATTTGTCAATGTCCTGACTGAGAGGTGAGTTCAACACACACCGGAAGTGTTTGAAGTGTTCGAAGGTGGTTTTACTGTTAAGCTTCAGTGTGCCATTACCTCAATTCTGTAACTGACAATGAATGTGCGTTCGTGTAGGTTTCATTTCAATCCATCTTTTAAGTTTCAACCTGACCTCATTGAGAGGTCGTTATCAGTCCAATCAAATGGTTTGTATATTGGGGCCAAGAGGACAACGCAATACTACATGCGCAACTACACGCACATATAGATAAAAAGATTATATATTCATATATACATACATACACATACACACACATTGAAAATATCGATACACTGGTCGAAATGAGCTCATCGTATTTAAGCAGATTGGTCCAGTCAAACCAATCTGACGTTTACCCTTTTCTTTATATAACCTTACTTCACGTGAGAAACAACTCGTATATATATATATATATATATATATATATATATATATATATATATATATATATATATATATATATATATATATATATATATATATATATAAATACACACACACACACGATATATATATATATACACACACACACACACACACACACACACACGATGGTCGGCTGTGGGTTATAATGTACTTTCAATCATTGCATACCTTCAGTTAAATACAGTTTAATTGGTTGACTAATGATTGCTGTAGAACTTGATAAAGATAATAAGCCTTCATTATATAATGACGATTCATGGTAAGTACATATACATTAACAAATAATGGTTCCAAAGAGTAGACCTTTCATTAAGTTGGCATTTAGTGATGTTATGTAAATTTTTTCAGTCGGTTTATTTCCCGTGGATTAAGATTTTGATAAGAGTTTGTATGAAAATATTATACTTAATAAGAAAATGATAGTGCTAGCGTATATAAGAAACTTGTTTAAAGTAAGCTTACACTACTTACGTCTAGATTTCCGTTTTAAGTTTATGTTTTCTTCAGATAAGTTTAATGTAGAAGTGCTAACAGAGAGGCCATATTCGTACCAGGAAGTAAGGAAGCATGTCGTTATTTTGGATTTAAATGGTTTTAAATAATCGTTCTAAACGGTATTCATATTATAAAATTTAAGAAATGTCTGGAACATACGGATATTAATAGATCAGGTGAATTCCTCTCGATACACCTTGCCTCAGCACAGTTCTGTCTGCTACCTCTGAGCATTGATAATGGATACCGTAAATCCTTGAATAATCGCTCGGCAATCATTAATTTCAAACACTGATTAGACCCCGCGATTATTCAAGACAGATTTTTCGAGGCAGGCGATTATGTTTTTCCGAAGCCTATGCAATTCTTAAAAAAAAAACTCTCATCTTAGCTTATCTAAACCTAGCTCAGCTTAGCTTATCTTATTCATGGGGGACTTTCATCTGAGGATAGAACATTAAAGGTGCTGTAGCACTACATTCTTACTGAAATAATGTGATCTCATAAAAAGGTAAATAAGTGTTACCAATAATACTCCTGAATCAATAAAAAGAGATCTAAAACGAATATACATGGTTCGATTAAACCATTCCAGTCAAGTTCCCATCGAACGATCATTTTGAGGTATTCACATTAAAATGGTCGCTTGAAGGTACTTAAAGCGATATTTTAACACTCAGAATAGAGTTTTGAATATGATGGAATGGCTAACCATCTTGCCGTCCAAACTCTCAAAACCGCACGAGACCTTCAAATCTACCTCTGACACGGAAGGGTTCAACAAGATTATTTCTTTATACGTCGCACCATTTTTAATAATAATTTGATTTTGTTCGAAAACCTCTTACAGTGTTGGATTTAAATGAAAAGGTCACTAGAAAGGAAATTCCCAATTCGAGATATCTCCCCTTTAAATAAGATTTAATGAGAATTATCTGCTGATTGAGAATATCTCGACTATTCTCGTTGGTACGCCATGATCGGGTGATGTGCTATTTTTATCAAGTAATACAAGTGAAAAAGAATACAGTTCCCATCAAAATAATACCAAATATAGTATGTTGTAACTTGATTTTTCTTAATGTCCAACCTCTTCTCTTCAAGTCTCCGTTCTCTAGATGTGTCTTTAAAGACAAACACTACATACGAGTTAAAAGAAACTATCAACAATAATTTACAACAAACACGTTTTTACGAAAGAGGATTTATTGAACATGATCACAGTGGGCTGAGGAGTGGTGTATACACTATATATACAACATAATACTTTTGTTCTGCACATTGCATGAGGTGGGGAGATGAGACTCCTGTAGCTACGTCGAGGGATCAACATACAGGCGGGCACATCCCGTTCCTTCCACAGACGAATAGATCTCGATTTGTAGAACTGAAGATCAGCAGTGGGACACGTAGAAACCCGGGGTCAAAGGTCAAAGGTCAAAGAACACAAGGAAAATGTTTGTTTAGCTTTACTGTAGTATTCTTAGTTTTTCCAATAAATTTTAAAGTTATTTTTCATATTGAATACGAAAACAGCTGTCACATTGCTGTACTTTATGGCCGCCTTGTTTTTATCAGAACGAAACAGTCCAAATATCACTAGATAAAAATCCGACATTTTAGGCAAGTTGGTAAAAGTCAATGACATTGCTGATGTTACTGTTTGACTTGTATTCTGCTGAAGAACATTCCACAATTTTCGCAGAATGGCGCCAGGCAGCAGTTCAGACAGATGCTGTACATTTTCCTCATGAGATGGCAGTTGATCTCGCAGGCTCTGATCTGTGGTGTGTATTCCCAGATGTGGGCGCAGGCCAACATAGCGTATTGCCAACCGTAGCACAGACCGTATATTGGTCCACACAGGGTTAGCAGAATGTAGCAGCACTTAAAGGCACAGTTGAAGCAGGTGTTGGTGAACTTCCAGCAGCAATCCAAACTGCGCACACCTTCTGGTTCGGCCAAAATGTCCTCGAACGTCACCTGTTGGCGGACAAGAATTAATGTTGTAAATGTAGGTGAAGTAGATCAGTATTGAAATCAGAAGGAATGGTAGAGCCTATACCGTCAGTACATAAAGAATAAAATTTGCTGTCTCAGAATTATTAAAGAACCTTAAGTTTGACATCGGAAATGGTTATACATGTTTTTCTAAACAAACATAAACCGATGAAAGAGTTGAACTAACAGTTTAACGAACAGAGGAGAATCCTAAAATAATTCAACAAGGCCGGAAACAAAGTAACTAAAGAAACATAGAGATGAGTGGTTTATCAGGTTTAAGAAATAATGAAAGTATGAAGGAAGAAAAAACATTCCTAGTAACGTGATTATATTCAAGAACATCTACACATGACTTCACCTTTATAGATTATGTTTTTACAGTTTGAGAAGCAGTCAAAAGTTGGAAGTTAGTTCCTGGACCTGTGGTCCCTGTTTAGAGTCGAATGGTTCGATAATGTTGAAAACATGTAACCTAAGACATGACAACTTGTAGGAGATGAATACATTCCGTAGATGGTGAAAAAAATAAAACAAAAAGTCACTGAATGGTCACATTCTATATACATCAGTAGCCCTTTGACACAAGGAACACTTACATAATATTTCAGTTTTACAGATATTTTACTTTTGGAGAAGAAATCACTTGTCCCTGTGATCCCTATAAGGTTTCAGATCGTAACCAAATTTACACTGATATTTATAATTGGGCGAATAATTTCAGCATTCGAAGGTTCTTAAAAGGAAGTGAAAACAGATCATCAGCACGTCATCTGCGACCCCTTGTTTCAGAACAAATCTTCAGATTTTTAGGAGAAGTACAAAATTAAGCCAAGGACAGAATCATTCATGTTACAAACTGGACCGGAGGAGAATGAAGTTCGATACTATTGAATAAATGTAACCTTAGGACTTAACAACTTGTAGAATCGAAAATAACTTTCGTAGATGATGAATAAATTGATTGTTTAGACAAATTTGACGACTTAATTGATGGTTGAAAAAATACGTTGGTATAAAAGGAAGAAATCAAATATTTAGATATGACAGTTTAAAAAACTCTTTAAAATATTTGGGAAAAAAATCAATTTCGATAATGAAGGGAAAATGGATTATTTCGATACCAACAGAAAACAAATAAGAACGAGAAAGTGATATAAAGGTTTTGACCTGAGGTCGAAAGGATAGTGAATATTGGATAAGGAACAAGCACAATTTCAAAATATGAAACAAACACTTGAATTCAATAGTTTCTAGCAAATGGTTCACTGTTGGCAGAGAATAAAGTATTTTGAGAACAAAGTCGAAATGTCACCAGTAACAAGGCACCAAAATAATTGACAAGCGACCCGTGAAACGTCAATAGGAAAAGTACTTGAGAAAAACACTCCTCTAATTAGAATTTATTTCAAAGGAGAAAAAATGTCATCACTTAAATGCACTTACACAGAACGCAATCGAAATTAAATGGTTTCTTTTCTACTCTGATATAGTTGGGTACACTTGTTTAGCTTGCATAGCAACGGGCGTCACGGACTGTGAGGACAAGGGGTATTCGTGGAGCCCAGTGTACTATACCAAAGGGTCGTGATCAAAGGAGAAATCTGAATGCAAACTGGGAAAGTTTAATATCTTCGAGGATATTCGCAACTGATATCTACAGCGACTATTGGAAATAAAGTTTTAGAGTTGGCTAATGTATGGTTTTATGTTAGGAGATTGGTAGTTGTCTTCTTGAAATCTAATGATGCCAAATGTTCTCAGATTGGAGAATATACTTGTGATGTTATGGCAGTTTCAGTATCAAAGACAATGAATCTCACAGATCTAACTTTATCTGATAATGACTTTATTTATTTATTATCTAAACAATATATCCACAGTTTAACTTACTTAATTCCCCCAAAAAACACTGTCAATAAGTCAAACAAAAGCCACATCTCGTCCTTGTCAGTGTACTCTTTCAGTTTTCTATAGACGTATAATGTTAACTATCTTACCTTGAGATGGTCGTTGATACTATTAGGATCCCTGTTATCAAGATCGATTTCACTTTGACCGGCCATGGTGAAATTCTAAGTTAGGTCAACCTCTTGGAGAATAGAAAGTTCCTGCTTCTGTGACGCTACCAGCTCGAGTGGTGCGGTCCCCAGCATGCTTCCATTTTGTATGTGTTTACTTGGTTACAGGTTTGTTTGCCTCGTGGATATGTCATGCATGAAGGCAAGATCGATCAATCAGGTTCCAGTCTTCCAGCATTGTCGACATGAATGGGAAAGCTGATTGAAGTCCCCACGGGTCTTCACGTGAAATCAAAAGTGGACATTATTGGGGCAGGCTGTCCGACTAGGCCACCAGTTAAAAAGTTAATGTTTACAATAAAACATAGAGTTTATGTTGTTTATGTACATATTCTTGATGACAAAAATATTTGTATTTGCAATATTTGTACCAAGCACTGTTTTTTTGTAACCATATTTGGAAAGAAAGTTATCTAAGAATACATTTAATATGCAACCTTCAAAATGTGCATCTGTGTTTCTGGCTATATGGGTACGCTCAATAATATGTTGACATTTTGATATAACTTTTGAATCATGTCATTTTCTTTGAAGAAGTGGAATACATGGGACAAAATGATTTTCTGGATGAAAATTTCAAGTTGCCATGCTTATTATATGCTTTCTTTCTCATCAGGTGGAATAAGAAGGTAATAACCCTCAATTGTTGATATTTTGTACAAATGTATCCTAACTTGT
This sequence comes from Gibbula magus, assembly GCA_936450465.1. Taxonomy (NCBI): domain Eukaryota; kingdom Metazoa; phylum Mollusca; class Gastropoda; order Trochida; family Trochidae; genus Gibbula; species Gibbula magus. The sequence goes on along the minus strand of OW388296.1, from coordinate 74,849,032 downwards.
TATACCCCACATTCCACCTAATGTAGGAGTAAGCATATACTCCGAAACGTCGTGTATCTTCACAATAAAGAGGTTATTATCAGGTAAATCTTATTTTTTCATATCATTTTATTTACTAAAATGACCATTTGATATTTAGTCTATGACGTTAACGATTACTCAGATGCCGAGTCCCACACACTTTGACATTACGATGCTCGTTTTATTGTGATTGATTAATGTCTAGTTTATTGAACGTTACACTAAGTTTACGTCTCGGCTACCTGCATCCGGTGTTTGAAGTATAATGCTGAATTAGTGAGGGCAGATAACGTGTATACTGGAGCTTTAATGCATTTATTTCTGAACCAGGAAACCAGGGCTACTCGTTCTATGGCAGTGTCTCAGCTACAGGTACACATAAAGAATGAGAAAGCCATTAAGCATTTCAAACATCAAGAACATCCATGAAAAAGAACGTCAAGCATTTAAAAACACAGGGCTCCGTTCCATAACAGCGAGCGCTTATAATCGCTCATTGATGGCTCATTGATGGCTCAATGTAGCGCTCAATGTAGCGCTCAATGTAGCGCTCAATGTAGCGCATTCTCCCCTGAACGAGACGGTGCGATTCCTCGAGGTTTGCTCACTTTGCTACGTAGTGCTACATTGAGCAATCGTGTTCTAGAGATGTTTAAAAGTAATCATTCATTGACCGAATACTTTTAAACCTCTCTTGAACATGGCCCAGGTGTTGATACATGAACTGCAGTGAACAGTGTTAAATGTAAGCTGGGGCTGACAGTGCATGACTATTGATCTATTGATCTGTATCGATCTGTCCACACAGGGAATATTACTTCTTTCTGTACTGGATAACTCCCGTTATGTGTTTTCGTCTTTGTCTTTGTCTTTGTCTTCTTCTTCTTTTCTTCTTCTTCAACTTCTAGTGTTTCATCACATTCAATTGTGTTTAAGTGTTTTATAATTCACGTTTCGGCTCATTTCCCTTATATCCGTTCTTCAGAGAATTACATTTATTAACATAGTTAAACATTTAGTGCGTGTCATTCTTTTAAAATTAGCCTATGTATTATCCTGTCCCACAACTACAGCCCCGAGGTTTATTTTATCATACAAGAGGCTAATGATTGTATTGCAAACATAAAAAATGTTAATACAAATGTTTGGTGACTGAACGCTTCATCTATAATAAAACAAATAACAATATATTTACAGAAACACTACTGTCTACAGGCGTTAGAGGCCATGCATCACAATAAAAGAAATTTGGTCCATTGATTTAAATCAATGTTGCATCAGATTTTTCTCTTTTAATGGCGGGGTACAGTTTTGAGGTCAACGAAATGTACCTGTATGTTTAAACATCAAACCAGACTTCTGTTCAATTTGATACAAGAATGTCATATTTAATTATCAACTCCAGTAATCAACTGGAATGTTGATGAAGACGGCGTTATGTTTCCGGGAACACAATGATATTATATCTTGTTTCTTGTGGAGGCCTCATGTCATGTGATAAGATGTTGGTACGGTATATTTGACTGACTCTGAGGGTGTGGGTTCGAATCCTGCAAGTGACTCGGCCCAAAATAAAACAAGAATTTAACCCAAATTCCACCATCTATATGGCATGTATTTCTTATGGTTTCCCTGTTAATTACAAATTGTTCAATACCTTTGCTTTAACATTTGCCTTTATTTTTCTAGCGTGTTTCTTAATGTTATTTAGACTCATTTCCTGTAGATGGTCTTCTACAATAAAGCCCATGATCTTCATACTAATGGGTGTTATTAAAAACAACTTATGTCGTCTGTTCATGTAACAGATGATTCTTCTTTGCTAAAGGTCTTGTGTCACACATGTGATCTTCAAAACAAAGTTTGGCTAACTAAATTCAGGACAACAAACCACAGACTACCAGTGGAAACAGGGCACTGCTTAAATGTTTCAAAGGAATATCGATCTTTGACCTCTTTGTTGTCAAGCTGTGTGTGACGAATTTCATTTTCTTTTAACATGTCCATCACTTCATTAGCAAAGAAAAGCTTTTCTTCCGAAATTTGTTTGTGTAAATCCAACAACCTGTAAATTTATCTACATTGGGAAATGCGATTTACAACCTCTTGTGATAAAGTTAGCAAAATCTGTAAAACACTGTGTGTGTCTTTTTAAAGAATATCATATGCATTTCGTATTTGCATATACCTGTATGTTCTCTATTTCAATTTTGTACTTTTTGCATATTTCTCAAATTTGCCATTAAGGTTTATGCAAAATAATTTTAAGTTCGAGGGTAAAATATAGCATTACACAACCTGATAAACTGTATTAATAGAAAACGGTTATCCGGAAGAATTTGGATAATTAATGTTATTGTTATTATAGTTATTGGAAGAAAATGGTGCGACTAATACAGCAGCTGTGTTGTCTAACTCGTCAGTGTGAGAGGTAGATTTGTAACTCTTGTGCGATGTTGAGAGTTCATACAGCAAGATGGTTGATCATCCCGTCATGGTGCCACATTTACAAGACTACTCTGAGTGTTTAGGTATCGCTACATCCGTCAGATCACGTGAACTTCCTTCGAGCTGTCATTTTAATGTGATCACCTTAAAATGGCCGCTCGAAGGGAATTAGACAAGCATGGCTTAACTAAACCATGTACAATCGTTTTAGAACACTATTTATTAATTGAGGTGTATAATGTATTATTTTGTCACTTTTTATGATAGTGTCTGTGAAATATTTTTTGTTTTATTATAATAATTTGATTTTGTTCTACAGTGTCGAATATTGTTTAAATTTGACAAAAAAGGAAGTCGGCAATATATTTATCTCCCCTTCGTATAAAATTTAATGAGAATGCTCTGCTGATTGAGAACAACTCGACTATCCTCGTAAAGGGGCCATCTTACTGAACAAATGATTTGATTACTTGCAATTTGTATTGAGCGATTTGATACCGAATACAGTTCCCAGCCAACAATACCAAATATAGTAACTTGTCAAACCTCTTCATGTCTCTGTTCTCTATCTCTAAATACACACACTAAATAAGAGTTAAAAGAAACCATCAACATTAATTTACTACAAACACGTTTTTACGAAAGAGGATTTATTGAACATGATCACAGTGGGCTGAAGAGTCGTGTTATATATACACTATATATACAACATAATACTTTTGTTCTTCACATTGCATGAGGTGGGGAGATGAGACGTCGAGGGATCAACATACAGGCGGGCACATCCCGTTCCTTCCACAGACGAATAGATCTCGTTTTGTAGAACTGAAGATCAGCAGTGGGACACGTAGAAACCCGGGGTCAAAGATCAAAGGTCAAAGGTCAAAGAACACAAGAAATAAGTATTTAATTTTTACTGAAGTGTTCCTAGTTTTCAAACAAATTTTAAAAGAATTGTTCTTATCTTACAAAAACAGCTGGCACATTGCTGCAGTTTAATGTCCGCCTTGTTTTTAGAACGAAACAGTCCAAATAGCACTAGATAAAAATCCGACATTTTAGGCAAGTTGGTAAAAGTCAATGACATTGCTGATGTTACTGTTTGACTTGTATTCTGCTGAAGAACATTCCACAATTTTCGCAGAATGGCGCCAGACAGCAGCTCAGACAGATGCTGTACATTTTCCTCATGAGATGGCAGTTGATCTCACAGGCTCTGATCTGTGGTGTGTATTCCCAGATGTGGGCGCAGGCCAACATTGCGTATTGCCAGCCGTAGCACAGACCGTATATTGGTCCACACAGAGTCAGCAGAATGTAGCAGCACTTAAAGGCACAGTTGAAGCAGGTGTTGGTGAACTTCCAGCAGCAATCCAAACTGCGCACTCCTTCCGGTTCGGCCAAAATGTCCTCGAACTGCACCTGTTGGCGGACAAGAATATATTGTGTAAAGGTAGGAAAAGAAAATCAGTATTGAAATCAGAAGGAATGGTAGAGCCTATACCGTCAGTACATTAAGAAAAAAATTGACTGTCTGAGAAGTATTAAGTCTGCTAGTTTGACATTTGACAATTGTTATAAATGTTTATTTAAATTTATTTACATTAGCTAATGGAACCCAAAATATCGAAAACGGACCTCTTTGAACAGACCAAAAATAAACAGATGACAAGTTAAGAGTAAGAGTTAAGCGAATTAATTGCCTGGTATATTGCTTAGTATACAAGTATAAAAGAACAACGGAGGACCCAAAAATACATACATGTACATGGACAATAAAGAAAACAGGGATTAATGGCTCTGTTGTTTACCAGGTTTGAGAAATAAATGAAATAACGAAAGAAAGAATAACATATTTTTCCTGGGAATCCGAAAATTCCGAAAATTTTACACATGACTTCACCTTTATAGATTATGTTTTTACATGTTGAGAAGCAGACAAAAGTTCGAAGTTAGTTCCTAGACCTGTGGTCCCTGTTTAGAGTCGAATGGTTCGATAATGTTGAAGGTGAGTGTTGGAGTTCGATAAATTTAGAAGATGACTTCAATGATTGTTGAAACAATATGTCAGTATAAAAAGAAGAAATCAAATATTTAGATATGACAACTTAATTTGTATGAATGGAAAATGCATTATTTAGATGCCAACAGTGAACTAATAACAAAGAAGATTAACGAGAAATTATAGTATGATGGACCAAACAAGTTTAAGATATTTTGAATTTTGGAAGTATAAATAATAATGTATTTCTTACTTGACATACTGATAAAAGATTACTCATAAAACATCGAATATCCCTTACTTATTTTGTTCATATATAACGATTTTGACATGAAGTCGAAGGAAAGTTGACCTTTGATGGATTTAAAAAGAACAATTTCAAAATATGAAAAAGCACACATATTAAATACAAAAACACAGGAGCCCATTGTTATTATAATGGTTTCTGTTGTATCCTTAAATAGTTGGATACACGCGTTGCTTAGCAACGGGCGTCATTGGCTATGACGACAATGGCTACTCGTTGAATCCGGTGTTCCATACAAAGGGCCACAATCAAAGGAGAAATTTGAATGCAAACTTGGAAAGTTTTATATCTGTGAGATATGTACAGGACATATTCGCTACTGACGGACATCTATATCTACAGAGAGTATTGGAAATATTGTTTTAGAACTTGGCTCATTAATGGTCTTAAGTGAAGAGATTGGTAGTTGTCTTCTGACAAGCTGGTGATGCCAACCGTTCTCAGGTTGGTAATACTCATTATGGTATGGTAGTTTCAGAATCAAAGACAATGAATCTCACAGATCGAACTATCTATTTGATGATGCTTGTATTTATTTATTTATTATCTTAACAATAAAACCAAATTATGCCAACTGTCAATAAAAGTCAAACACAAGCCACATCTCGTCCTTAATAATGTACTCTTTCAAATTTTCTATAGACGTATAATGTTAACTATCTTACCTTGAGATGGTCGTTGATACTATTAGGATCCCTGTTTTCAAGATCTACTTCCATGGTGAAATTCTAAGTTAGGTCAACCTCTTGGAGAATAGAAAGTTCCTGCTTCTGTGACGCTACCAGCCCGAGTGGTGCGGTCCCCAGCATGTTTCCATTTTGTATGTGTTTACATGGTTACAGCTTTGTTTGCCTCATGGATATGTCATGCATGAAGGCAAGATCGATCAATCAGGTTCAAGTCTTCCAGCGTAGAAATACATTGTGGGCATTATCGGGAATGCATGACGATGAAACATAGAATTTATGAAATTGCCTGTTCTTGATAACCCAAATTTATTTTCTACAATTTTTTGTCACCATATTTTAAAAGAACTCTTTGAGATGAAAGGATAACATTTAAAGTTCGACATTTAAAGTGTGCTCGCGTTGTTTCTGGCTATATGGCTACAATGTATAACATGAAGGCATTTTTTATTTAACTTATGAATCATGTCATTATCTTTGAAGAAGTCTTATACATCATAAACGAGATTTTCTTGATAATAACTTAAAAGGGCAGTAGCACGTTATTTGCAAATTTTATTTTAAAAAGTTTCCCATTTAATGACATTCTATGTCAATTATATTTACTTTAGAGGGTTAAAGATACTATTACACAAACCAATTATCCGAAGTGGTAATAACAATGTTGCGTATAAGGTAAAAATTGCATGGCGGCCATTTGATTGTGAACATAATTTTGTTATTTTGAATGACAAAAAGGATTCCTATGGCGTTACGGAACCATGTACTGTCGTTTTTTTAACTTGATTTCCGAGGAGAGAAGGGTGTTTTACTATTAGTGAGATTATTTTTCAAATACATTTCATCAACTTATTTCAGCGAAAAAACGTGCTACTGCCCCTTTAAAGTTGATATGCTTAGTATATACTTACTTTCTTTTTAGATGGAATAAGAAGGTAATAACCCCTCAATTATTGATATGTTGTACAAATGTATCCTAACTTGTTATACCCCACATTCCACCTGATGAAGGAGTAAGCATATACTCCCAAACGTCGTGTATCTTCACAATAATGTCCTTAGTTTTTAAATACAAGTTTTAATGGCGATTTACTGAGTATTTAATAAAACTGTAGTTTTGGAACGTTTGACCCTGGTCACGTCAAGGAGCTGCCAAAAGCGTTACGGTTAGCTATGAGATATAATATTAAATCAAGTTATAGAACATTCAACTGTAATTTTTCCGAAGCGAAAATGCAATGTAATCGGTTTTGTTTTCGCAATGATATTTCAAAGACGTCGGACATTACGTGACAATTGAACTAAGAAACACAAGCAGGTGAACAAACTTTAGGGATGCAGCTGTACAACTGTTTATAATGCCTCTCCAACCAGGCTCTAAATCAAGGCTGCGTGTCAGGGGAGCAGTCTTGTTTTAAAATTAAAGCAATATAAGTAGCGAAAGAGGAAGTTTATCTTTCTAAATGTGCCTTAATCCTTTTTATTATCCATTGAACGTGCTGTTGTTATTTGCCTTTTTCTACCTTATACATGTAACACCTAGAGAGCGAAGGAGTTCAAAATGTCATCCATATAACGTGTTCTTATCTGTATTATTGTGTCACTTGTGTTTTAATGGGTGTCACTATTGAAATCAGTGTTTCCTTCGTTCAGATTGATAAACGTATTATTTATGTATGCCCTTGTTTAGCCATTTGTCATTGTGTTTGACCAATATATTATCTTATACTATGTTCTTTACCTGTTGTATCATTGTAGACGTAGATGTGTTCCTCTTCTAAAGAGCCAAGGAGTTCCCATCCATATTATTTGTTCTTATCTCTATCATTGTCAAATTGTGTAACTTGTGTCATAATGTGTGTAACTTGTGTCATAATGTGTGTAACTTGTGTCATAATGAGTATCATTTGTGTTATAATTGGTATCATTTGTGTTATAATGGGTATCATTTGTGTTATAATGGGTATCATTTGTGTTATAATGGGTATCATTTGTGTTATAATTGGTATTATTTGTGTGATAAACGTATTTTTTATGTATTTGTTTATCTTTAGCAATTTGTCATTGGTTTGACCAATATATTTTGTCTTTCGTATCATTGAAGTAGGAAAATGATTTTCGAAATTTGCTTTTAATTTTCTTGTCTTATTTTGTTATCGTCACATGTCACACAACCTCCAGATGCAATGCGCTGCTATGCTAACACAGAAACGTTAACGAAATGCAGCAAGGTTTGAATTAGCCAGTGATGGAGACTGAGTTGGGGTTGTGACTTGCGAGGGAAAGTGGTTGAATTATGGTTGATTAATTCAGCATCACTGTTTGATACAGAGGTGCGTGTTTAAAACTACATCATTTATGTTAAAGCATCATGTTATAACAAAAATAATTATGCATATTTCGTGAGAGTTACCTTTGTTTAAAACTCCTCACTTTCAAGTCCGTTGATGGTTGTACCTGTTGTTTAAAACTCCACACTTTCATGTCCGTTGATGGTTGTACCTGTTGTTTAAAACTCCACACTTTCATGTCCGTTGATGGTTGTACCTGTTGTTTAAAACTCCACACTTTCATGTCCGTTGATGGTTGTACCTGTTGTTTAAAACTCCACACTTTCATGTCCGTTGATGGTTGTACCTGTTGTTTAAAACTCCACACTTTCATGTCCGTTGATGGTTGTACCTGTTGTTTCAAACTCCACACTTTCATGTCCGTTGATGGTTGTACCTGTTGTTTTAAACTCCACACTTTCATGTCCGTTGATGGTTGTACCTGTTGTTTAAAACTCCACACTTTCATGTCCGTTGATGGTTGTACCTGTTGTTTCAAACTCCACACTTTCATGTCCGTTGATGGTTGTACCTGTTTTTTAAAACTCCACACTTTCATGTCCGTTGATGGTTGTACCTGTTGTTTCAAACTCCACACTTTCATGTCCGTTGATGGTTGTACCTGTTGTTTAAAACTCCACACTTTCATGTCCGTTGATGGTTGTACCTGTTGTTTCAAACTCCACACTTTCATGTCCGTTGATGGTTGTACCTGTTGTTTAAAACTCCACACTTTCATGTCCGTTGATGGTTGTACCTGTTGTTTCAAACTCCACACTTTCATGTCCGTTGATGGTTGTACCTGTTGTTTCAAACTCCACACTTTCATGTCCGTTGATGGTTGTACCTGTCAGTCACAACATGCTTTAAACACTACGCGATGTAAGTAAATACGTTTAGTCCTATTTCAGATATGAAATAAAGTGTATTCTTTTTTGTAATGTCATTTGTTTCTCAATATGTTAATAATCCAGCTTTGAAAATAGTAACTGTCGCCAATTAACCTGAAATACAGTATACACGGATATAACGAACTCGAAGGGACCAAAAAATTTAGTTCTTAATATACGTTGTTCGCAAAACACGTATTATTTGAGTCAAAGGGACTTAAAAAAATTCGTTATATCCGTGTGTTCGTTATATCCGTGTTTTACTGTCATCCTTTGTTCGAAGGTCCTTCTGTCAAATTATATGGGTTTAAGTTAAGAAATGGTAGAGGCCAGTACACAAGCAAACATGAACTTCTCAGAAAGGAACGTTCGCTTGGATATACTGAACATAGGTACTGAGTCTGATAATCACAACTGTTATCACCACAGCTGAAATTGAAACCAAACATAACATGAGACATAAAACGTGAGAATGACATAAAGAAAGCTTACAATATTGACAGTATAGCTCATAGTTAACTTACACCAAATTTACGACATTCTGGTCAATCTGCCATTTACTGTTTATGTTGTTCATGTTGATATACCGTTGTTCCAATTCAACTGAAATATGGCTTGATAAGAATTACTGCTGGTGTCCAGATGGTGTCTATTATGTTACCAACTTCTGTCAAACTGTTTATATCTTTCTTGTTTTCAACCAAGCTGTATTGTTATGCACATGTAGCACAAAAACTAATATTTTTTTAAAGCATATCGCGCAAACCAAACGTTTACTGGCTGATTAAAGCCTTGCGGTATTTCCCTCGCTTTGTTGTGCCTAGATAGTGAATCGCTGCACCAGAAATGCATAGTGGGCCTGGATTTCTAAGCACAGATTTCTTAAGGAAATACTGCAAGGCCTAAATCGGGCAGTAATGGAGACTGGCAAGAGTTATGCCTTGCATTGGGAAGTTGGGTACAGTGAAGATATCTGCTATTTTCACTGTGACCAGTGACTGATATAGCTCGTGGGGCAGGAAAGTTATATATTTTGACTGGTGAAAAGATCGACTTTCTACCTCGTTCGATGAGATAAACATGGTATTAGTAATGGAAAGACGGGTTTCCTCTATAACCACTCCCATCATTAAGAGTCACCCAGTTTGTTGACAGGCATATTTGATAATTGCTAAAATATATCTTATTGAAATATATGCACTTAATTTTTCGCAGTTTTTTCTACCAAAAAAATATGTGGAGATATCGCACCAATTAGTCTAAACATATATCAAGTTTATCATTTTCAAGCGCAAAGCATGGTGGTCAAACTCATGCACTGTAAACAAATACACGTTATGAAATAAATTGATTTTAAAATAATGTTTGGCGTTTATTTAGCTACCATTTCATTTAATTATGTGCGACATATATTGAAATAAATGTGTTACCCAAGTAGGTATTTTGCTTGTATTGTATAATCAATGAGAACATATAAATTATATAATATATTTGTCATAGTTACCTGGTATTATCACAATAAACGTAATATTTAACTAGTAAAATGCTTATAATGTGTATATTCACATGACATTTAGAAACATGTTAAAGGCACTGTAGCACGTTTTTGGCACATGATGTTTCAAAGGTTATACAATATAATGTAACGTTCGAGGGTAAAGCATCTCAGTACACCACAAGATTAGCCGTATCCATAGAAAACGGTTTTCCGTATTCGAAGAAAATGGTGCGACTTGTACAGCGACAATTTCGTGAACTCTTCAGTGTGAGTCGTAGATATGTAGGTCTCAAGCGATTTCGAGAGTTCAGGCAGCAAGATGGTTGACCAATTAAATCTGTACCCTGAGTGTGGTTTAGGTATCGTACATTAGTCATATCGCTTGTACTGCCTTCGAGCGGGCATATTTGGATTTGAACACATTAAAGTTACCGCTGGTTTTAGAACTGTTTTTATTGATTCATGAGTCTAATTTAGCCATTGGTAACATTTACTTACATTTTCGTTAGAGCACCTTATTTGAGGAAAAACAACGTGCTACAGCGCCTTAAATAATACAATTGTCATATTCAGTAATGTGTGACAAGGGTTACTTGCAAGAGAAGATCGAGTAGCACGTGGGTTGCTATGGCGACTTGTGAAATAGACAACCCTCGGAGACGCTTGTTGCTGTTTTGTACAATAAAGGGAATTATGTTTATATGACGTCACATTCTAAGCCAAATTTCATAAGATTGTCGTGAGATGAAACTTTTTTTATTACATGCCATGTTTTAGATTAAATATTTCTCTAGCGAGTGATGTCATAAGTATGTTTTCAACACTTACATACTCGATGGCTCTTTAACCGGGCTGTTGATGTTTATTCCAAGGCAGATTCGTCGATCAGTTTCTGGGATCCCAATGATATTATTGCTAATCATAAATTGTTCAATACATTTTCTTTAACATTTGAGTTTGTTTTTCTAGCGCCATTAACTTTGAAGATACACGCGTTTTGAGAAGTGACCCTTAATGTTATTGACTCTTTCCTATAAATGGTCTTCAACAATAAAGTTCGTTCTCTTAACATTGTCGGTTGCAAATTTAAACAACTCTGTCGTGATGCCTGTTACAGATGATTCTTCTTCGATACGCCTGAGGACAACTTCTTGTGTTACGTATGATTTTCAAACATCTTTGATCCAAACAATAATGGCGTTTATAGCTGGAATAGGATGAGCAAGACGAAGTATCCTTCCCCATACGAAAGAGCACTTCCACTTCTCCCATCTCCTGGAGCAGTCTGGGTCCAGAGCCTCCTTTCAGAAAGCACTGAGCTTACCATGAGGCTCTAAGGTAACATTAGTGCAATGTTAAAGAATATAAGTTAATGTTAACCTTAGTTAAAGTAGCTATATGTGAGGATCACCATACCGGAAGTCATGAGGACGGGGTGTAGTCGGAATTTTAGGTTTGGTTCATTGTAAAGGTTCGATATGTACGACACAGTAACATAGGTCCTAGGTGTCATTATTTAGATTCTGTACACTTGTAACATTGTTATATTTGGGGTCACACTGTATCTGCATTTGTATACATTATTGTGCTTTTTCGAGACGAGTCCCTAGCGGGACAACGAATTTGTATTATTGTAAATAGTGTGATCCGACATATAACAATGTTACAACCATAAACAACTTGACTTTGTTATAAGACACTTTCGATATCCATGGTGTGATGATAAATGTTATAAAAAAAACAAAGACATGACAGTAAAGGAAATTATATTTAATCGTTGTTGAAGACCATTCAATGATTTGTTTAGGTGTTTGATTTGGTCAGAAACGTACAAATACAGCACATATTAAAGGCATATGTACAAAAACAGAATAAACAGATTTCCACATTATCAGAATAAAGTTAACAACAAAGGCACTTAAAATATCAAACCAGTTGTCTCCCGTTCAAGCCTTCACTTAATCGTTCAGCAGATCAGACTTTGAGCATTGTGTCGCTTATATCACAAATAAGAAAATATGTCGCTTACGACAATGCTCAGCGCTATTTATTTGACACGATAATCTTGCTGAAACAGAGTCCGCATGTCTCGCATATGGGCGCGCAACATGCATTAAGGACGGAGGTGTAGAACTTCTGTGCACATCCCAGGGTGACGCTGCAGGAACGGAGCATGGGAGTCCAAGTCCAGATGTGGTCGAAGGCCAACAGAGCGAACTCGCAGCCGAGGCAGAAGGCGATGGGGATGCCACAGATGTAGGTGAGGAACATGTAGCAGCAGTTCTTGCTGCAGTTGAAGCACTTGTACGAGTTTCTCCACACGCAGTCTGCGCTGTGCTGGGCGTCCGGCTCTCCTAGAACATCCTCAAACGCGACCTGGGGACAGACAGAAGAGGGCATTAGAGATTAGTGTCATTTCATTGACATCCCCGAAAAAAACCTCGGGACAAAAAGAAGAGGGATTTAAAGGTCAGTGTCACTCTTAGAACATCCTCAAGCGAGACCTGGAGATAGAAGAAGGGAGTTAGAGGCCAGAGTCACTCCAAGGGCATTCTTGAACAATACCTGGAGACAGAAAGAAGGGAATCAGAGGTCAGCCTCAAGCCCGAACAGACCATCTTCTAACGAGACCTGATTACACAAAAACAGTACATGGTGAACGTGAATAAAAATCAAAACATTCATTCATCATTGAAAGTTGTGCAAATTTCTTGTGAGTTGTTAAACTTGAGGACGTATCAAACTTTCTACCAATATCACGTTATATTGAATTGAATAAAAACTCTTGGTTTTTTTTTATTAAACGTAAAGTTAAAAGCATTTTAAATATATACGTATACCAATTTAAAATTCTTAAATTACTGATTCAATAATACATCCGCGATAATAACACAGCTCATAACCATGCTCAAACACGTTTATGAATTATGCAAAGCAAAGTCAACCAGGGAATGTAAAGTTATATATGACGTGTATTCATTGATGAATTACAGTTTTTAATTAGAAAATTACGATGGTTGACGGAAAAAGTTGAACAAGTTGGAATGATTATATACGATGCATTCGGGGTGAACAATTCTCTGTTTAAGTATGTGAACTTATTGTCTTTAGTGTGATAAGTTATTACGACTTTGCATCTACGGGTACCGAAATATTTTATATCATACTATACTGGAAAATATTGTTGTTAAAATGAATTTAAAGCACTAAATGTAATTATTATTATTGGAGTTTTAAATCTGCAAATGAGTGTGACTATTGATTTGTTGGCGTATTTCTTATATTCGCATGCTTGACTCCCAACCAGCCTGTATAGATAAGGACAGAAGGACAAACATTTGTTTGTTAAGCTTGCTCTCTGTGACTAGATCACTATGAGCGATGAGAAGGAACACAACACTGACCCGATCGACCGAGTGTTGACACAGGACAAATGCTTTTATTGATAGAACTGTTCTGAGACTTCACTTGAATACCCCACACCTCTCTCCAGAGTGCTTATCGGAGCTACCCCTAGCAACCGTTACCAAGCAACAGCGAAACAATTTTAATCAAAGCAACTTCTCAAATGACAAAAAACTTCTTCTGGTGAACTATAGATGAATACGATATGTTATTTCAAGGCTGAAAATAAAGAAAAGCATACTTTGGCCTTATATATTCTTATTTACCTAAGTTTTGAATTCGTTGAAATTGTATCAATTTTGGTAAGGTTTTTTTCAGCTCTAATTTCCACGAATCATCATATACCATATAGACCATGATTACTTCAGTACAAATGCGTGTTTAACAGTTTATGAGACAAGTTGCACTTTATATTAGAATTAAGAATATTAGACAAGTTCAAGCATACGGACATGTTTTACAAGAAATGATATCAATAAGAATTGCATAAAAAATGAAAGTAGAACATTAAATGATCCAAAACACTAGGACGATGATGATCAGAAACTCAACCTCAATACTACCCACATACTCGTTTAACATTAGGTTGTTGTGCATTAGCAGTACTACTCCTGCAGCCTCTCCGTTCGTTATAGGAATTATCATCCGGATAAGTTTAAGAACCAATCGATGTTCACGCTCTAGTTGATTATCGACCACGCTATCGATTTTCTTATCATAACATTATAACAGATCGTTAACGGGAAATATGATCGGCTTTTGTTGATTATCCCAATTAAGTTCGTCACATAAGTTAATCTAGGAACGAAAAGCATGAAGTTACTCTGCTGTAGGAACGTGAGGTGGAGCTAGTGTCGCTATCAACTACGTAATTGGCTTGATAGTGGAAGCGATTAGAACTTAACATGATTCTCCAGTATTCCGGTTTTCCAGATTATCGATTATTGTGAATTTTGCACTAAACTGTTTTTCACGGAGAGGAAAATTCAAGAACTTTTGAATTAAAACGTTTCATTTTGTGACTTCAACGTATATTAGTTAAAAAACATTTGAATGTAACTCACGAACTTGGTAATTTTCAACTAAACTAAGTCATATCCAAGAACCTCAAGACTGTCTAAAATTATTTGGTAATTTGTTATTAATGAGTATACTAAGTCTTAAGAGATTTAAGAACTTCTGATTAAAACTTATTAATGTGGTGTTTTGACAGCAAACTTGTGTTAACGAAGAAATAGTAAAGGTTCTTTTAAATGTTAACTCATTACTAGACGATGTCACACAATATTACTCTTAAGAGAGAAAAAGATTTTAAAATACAAACGATCTTATCCATTTAGCTATTTGCATTGGTCTTTTCGATTTCGTGACAATATCTATAAAAGCGTAAATATTTTTTTAAATATATTTATTTAAAATATGGTAGAAGATCCGTTATTCGCCACATTTCAAAACCACGTTTCTATTGTTTCTGAGCCAGTTCATTTCTTAGCCTTTCATCTGACATTTTGGAAATTAATTTTGCAAACGGTTTGAATGATACGTGCAATGATATATTCACTGATTTTACGGTTAGATATACATTGTTTTGAGTAAAATTAATTTCGGTTAATCTTGAATAGAAGTAAGATTTAGGTCCACTTCAGCTGGTAAATAGAATATGTTTTACCTGAAATAATTGAAATACAAGTTTTAGTTGTTTTAAATGTTAACATAGCACATCTTACCTTCAAATGGTCGTTAAGATTGTTAGGATCTCGGTTTTCCATATCAATTTCCATTTCGAATTGTGTTAAAGGCAAAGCCTGAGAAACTGCTGAAGATCTAAGAAGAGCGGGATCCAGATGAGAACTAAGGCCGATTTCAAAACACGAGCCCTTAAATTCACATCCACTTGGATACGAAAATGTTGTTACCTATTGCTAAGCAGCTAAGTGGTCAAAGTTTGCGAATATCACGAAATGGAGAACCACCCCTACCTGTATAATTAGGATGGAAGGAGTAGGCGCGAGGTCACGTGACGGGTTAGAATTTCATGTCACCTCTTCTTCTGAAGTTTGCTTATCTTGAGCAACGGCTTATAGCTAGGAGACTGCATGTACTTACACAGATATACATGATTCCCCTTTCAGACTTACACGAAATTCAGCAAAATTAGGCAATGACCTGTTTGCAGTATTAGGTCCCATATTTGTAGGAACATGGTTTATTCGGTGGAAGTATTTGTTATACTTACGATATATGGTAGTGCAATATTTGAATGTTTCTTACAAGTATACTTGAATATTAAAATTTAATTGTCTTTAAAACGAGACTATGACATTCTGGGTCAAGTATATTTTGAAGTTATGTTTATTTCAACCTTAAGGTCATCAATAGTATAATCGTTTAGCTTCGCTTTACGTTTACAAGACATTGGAGGAATGTGTACTTGAAACAGGCATTCATAGTTTTAATTTGTTCATCCTAGAATTAGTCCATTCACGGGGACAAGGTAAGCAATATATGTTCTTTTCTTCTAGTTTATATATTGAAGGTAAAGTTATGTAACTCACAGACACAACAATGGGTTACAGCTGGGTAATGTGCACGTCTGTCTACTTCTGTAGTTAAATGTTAATACATTAGTTAAATACATTCAAGTTGAGAGAGCATGGCATACAGGTATTTATTGAAGAGGATCATCATGCATCTCCATATCATTTACTCTAAATGGACGGTTAGTGGTTTCCAGGAAAGAGAGCCAACATTTCCTCATCAGTAAGCAATTCAATTTGTACATATTCATCACATCAAAGAGATCTATAAGTTTTGAAATGACCTAATTTCATCCCTCAAATGTATTGTGAATTAAGCGTTATCTACACAAACAAACTTAAGTTTGCCATCGTACAATTTTAGTTTCATTAACAGTGTCTTAATTATTAACTTTCAGGTTTCAGGATAGTCAGTAACGTACTTAAAAAGATTGCAGTTACGAATAATTTGTAAAAGCGTGTCTCATATAGTGTGCGATGCTGTTGGTCTTTTGAAAAGTGTCTAGTTGAACACAGAACAGAATTAACATTGACTGTTGCATAATCTACCAAAGAAAAAAGAGCACATTTATTGTATAGCCAGTCATGCTCCATAAACCTAGGTTTCATAATACTGAGGCAGAGGAAAATCGTTTGCCGAAACCCTGAATACATCTAGCTAAGTATCGTTGTGTGATTACAACCAGTTCACAATCTTTACTTTTACGCAGACGTTTAAGCCAAAATTACTGAGAGAGTTTACCGATTGCCGTGCTTTTTGACACCTTGTCACACTACTTCGAAATGTTGCAGAAGATTAAATCCTCACAAATTTCAGAACTTGTTGAGATATAGCTGTTGCAAGTACAACGTGTTTAGTTGGTATTGTAGGATAGGTTTTTTATTGAGTTCTTATCTTCATACATCAGATGATACATTTTTAGATTCGTTATTCGTGATTCACAGAATTATTATTCCGACAATTCGCAAATACTAATTATGTACACAACGTGTAAATTTCATAAAATAAATATTTTATAAATAAATATTTAATTTGTCATTAATATCGCTTTAGTACGTAGTTCTCCAATACAACCAACAATACTCGTTGTAAAGAGTCCATATTGAATTAACAATCGCGGTAAACATTATTATAAAGATCACTTTTCATTTCATGATACTTAAACATATGGTCGGTTTAATTCGCAAATGTTTAACCTGATACGTCGGTTATCAAAGTTTAAATTGCACTAATATTGTCAGTAGGTGTCATATTATGAGATGACTTGACGCCTGGTTCACACACTCTGTTTACCAGTTATTCCTCCCTGGATCGATACGGTGGATTTCCTACAAACCAGTTATAGTTGTAACTAGCTCCATTATTGATATCAGGTTGACATGACTTGTCACATGGAAGGAATAAAAAAATATATCGATTTAACCGATATCGAGTTTTATAATGTCGCCTGTCAAGCACAACCAACGTGAAAGTTGAATAGTGAGTGAGTTGCCTGTGGTGTTGCTAATTGTTTTGTTAAACTGCACATAAAGATGAATTCTTAGTTGAAAAAGTATGTTATTTATTGCGAAGCAACCCTCTCTCTTAACGCTTAGGTGTTCAAAAGTCATGTTATTTTGTATAAGTACGTAGGTGTAGGCCAAGGAAAATCAAACCTTAAAAATTACTAAACAATTGAAGGCTTTGGCTTGTGGTCAATATGTAAGCAAACATCTATGAAGGAAAATGTAAAAAGACAAATAGTTTATGTTAAACGATAAGTAAAACAATGTTACATTTTACTTAAACGTGATCAATTGAGATTTTAAGCTAATGAAATTTCTCTTTAAAAAGATTCATATGATAGATGTGCACGTCTATGTGCAGCTGAATAAAAAATATAAACATTCCCTAATAAGAGAATAGAAACTATGCTTGATACATTCTATCCATTATAAAATAATAACATAATAGTTTACAGTTTTAAAACTTAAAAATACGGTTCTTTACCACCAGTACAATGGAGGGATAGCACACATGGTCACGTGGTAATGATACGAAGTACGATCAATCAATCAATGGTTTATTTACGTCTCACTTGTGTACATAGATATTAAAAGTACATTCATAAAAAAGAATAATAAAGATAAAAGTACACAATCAATCGCCCAGCGGTTTATAAGAGACAATAAAATGTTTAAGAATATATTAAGAGCATATATACAGCTTATGTACATCAAGAGTATAAAATACCTCTTCTTTTATATAAAATATCATTGCAGGTTCTGGCTGTATCAAACATTAAAATAGGATTGGATAAAACATAGTAAAATTTCTTATAATCTGTTAAACTATTAAAATTGGGATAGACAGTCATGCATACATTTAACAATCTCTCGCTCTCTCTCTCACGTTCATACAACGGGCATTTCAACAGTGTGTGGAGCTCGTCCTCGATTTCATGAGTGCAGTTAAAACATTTTCTATCCATGAGTGGCAGGTTTTCATAGCGTCCGGTTTCTATCTTCAGTGGGGCAACTCCGAAACGAAATTTAGCAAGAGCACTCCTGTGGGCACGGGGCATAGGGCATTTAAGATATTCTTCCTTGTGGTATTGCGTTTTAAAATGTCTATATTGACGTAACTTGTTCCTTCCATTTCGTGTGTTTTCAGACTGAACATGATTTTCCCAGGATATTACACACTCATCAAAAACAGCTTTCTTAACGGTTCTAGAGAGAAGGCGTGCCTCAATATTATTATCCAGATCATAAATATGGGATAGATTTTTCTTATTCATAAACTCTTTAATCCTGTTGGTCCAGTTGCGTTTACTTGTTGTTTGAGTCCATATGAAAATACGTCTGTTAATCCTATCACATTGCATCTCCAATCTCCATCTCTGAATCTCCATTTATAGCTAGATTCGGTGTATATTTGCCGATTCCAATAAAATATCTTATTGCACGGTGGTGAACGGCGTTAACACATGAATAGTCGGTGGTTCCCCATAGTGCAGCTCCATACTCAATCACCGGCCAAACCATGGTATCATATAGTTTCGTAAATTTTTTAAAGGGTAATCCACCGAAACTCTTAGACCGGGCTATTAACAGTCCTGGTGCGCGTAGTACTTGATGAAAACGATAATAAAATATTGTTGACGTCACTCTCAGTTTTTTTTAACACTCTGTGGTATTGCACTTGCAGCCATACTTACCTTGGATTCTGTTTTAAGTAGATGATCTATTTACTATTCTATGGAGTCCATTTATATACATTGTAACATTACTTTAGGATGATCGACTTCCATTTCAATTTCTAGCAGCACTTCTCCTATGTTGAATGCATGTATAGGATACTTAAGGTCAAATACCAGATTTCTTTTAGAGATTGTATCAACTCATCTATTCCATGTACATCAATCTCTTTTATTGTATAAACATTCACCTGGCTTCCAATCACCTCCCTAATCCTTCATGCAGTCTCTGTACATCACATAACTGGCTTCCACTCAATTAGCTATTCAACCTTTTGTCCAACTCTATTTATTGTATAAACAACTCATCTCCAATCTCTTGTAAAACAATTCATGTATATAACCCAGCTGTTTCCCCACTTGTGTACCACTTGCTTGACAACGACATTAGTCTATTTTTAAGTTTTAGACCTATGTCGAAACGTCGCTTTAAAAGAAATGATTTTATCGATGAAGATGGTAATATACTCAGCCTTGACGAATTTAACAGGAAATATTCCCTTAATATAATTTTTTTACTTATGAAGGTATACGGAGAGCTATTAAGTCATACGCATGTCGTCTTGATATACCAAACTTAACAAAAATAAATCTTCGACCAATCTACCCCTTCAATATAAGGCTCATAAACAATTATCTGGTAAACAAAACGACATATTCTACATTACTGAACTCCACGTTTGTTCACCTACCCTGCTACTCGAAATGGGAAAGAATTTTAAATTGTCAATTCACTGAATCGGAATGGAAAATATTTAACATTATTAGTAATAAATGCACTCCTTGCACAGACCTTAAATGGTTCCAATATAAGATTATTCATAACATTCTGCCTACGAAACAATTTCTACATAAGTTGAGCTATATAGAATCGCCAGTTTGTTGTTTTTGCAAAAGTGAAGTGGAAACGTTAGATCATCTGTTTTGGAAATGTGATATTATTTTTAACTTATGGAAGGATTTAGAAGCATGGCTACATTCTGAACAGATTCCTATCAATCTTACTATTGAAAAAGTTATACTTGGCATCAAAGGTAAAAACAATAACCCTTTAAATGCCATAATCTTACTGACTAAACAAATAATCTACCGAAGCAGCAAAAAAGGTTTTACTCCATCCATTACTTATATCAAAAAGGAAATCATTAAATACTACAATATCACAAAATGTATTTACTTCTCCGACCAAAATGAAGAGAAATTTATAAAATTTTGGTCAACACTTCATCTACTTTTCCGAAAACGTGATTTATAATATGTTTAATCATAAATAAACTCGACTTAATAATTCCAACACTTTTATAAGTGACTTGTGTCAATCATATTTTTGTCTGTTTTCTTTTTGTAATCGTTTCGACCTAGTTAGCACGTACATGTATACTTGTGTTTATCATTAGACATGTGATGTACAGTATATATGAAGTGTATATTTCCTCATATTTATGTGCTATCAGCAGATTGTATTAATGTCATGCCTGTAAAAAATATGGACATAAAAAAAATTTAAAAAATAAAAAATAAAAACTTTATTGCAGTAAACTTCGTCTGTGATCAGCTATACTTTTAAATTTTAAAAAATGTAGTAATAAAATCGCTTCAATAACCATGATGCCCTGGGACAGTGCGATAGATTCCCTAATACCTAAAACAATATGTGCTTTCCACTGAAGATCAGAGTAGTTTGAATTGCTAAAGAATATTATTGATCACTACATCTATTTGAAGACCCCTCCTGTCATAATTAGCTTACTTTATGCCGTTCCTTGTAAAATTAAACTTCGCTACTGTTCACCACACGTTCTGTTTTTATTTGCAAAATATATCAAATGGTTTTTTTTTATTTATTCTTTTTAGCAAGTCCTAACTTTTAGCTTCAAAAAAATCATTAAAGTGTTATATGTTTACTGGGAGTATGAATAGGCGTGATTGTCAAGGTCAGTAATTATTCAATGTTGTCAATAAAACACTTCTACAACTTCTAATAGAAAAAGAAGTGATCGTTGTTCAGTCCTTCCAAACTCTCTCTTTCAGTCTCATTAACATACTCAATTTCAGCTAACCATAGGTAATTGCAGTTAATTAATTGTTTTTTCATTCATTTTCATTTTCTGAAAATATCCCCCAGCATCAGAAAGCCAGTTTCTTCGATCAGAAATCAATAGTCATCGATCACTCTGATTTATAGGAGAAGTCGATCTATCATAGGGCTACATCTACTTAGGCAGCGAGAGTCCATTATGAGTTTATGTCTGTCCTCAATTTGGACCCAATTCAATGCAGGGGTAGCCGATATCTCTATGTAAATACAGGTAAGTGAAAGGGGGACACTGCATCTATGGCAACCATGGTGAAGCGTCCCTAGCAACCAGGTGTTTCACTCATCGTTGTGGCGTTACCAAGGCCAAATCCGCTTCGTTTCCTGCCAGAGCTTTATACTACGTTATATGCTGTGGTGTATGTGAAATATGAATCATTTTGATATAGATCACCAATAATCTCTTTTGTGTTAGTTTGCTTTCGCTCTTTGAGTTAACATGGTATATGTGTATTGTGGTTGATGGGACGGAGATTGAGAACAGCAATAGGCCTGTATATAATGCACTTTTGTTCCGAGGCAATGCATGCAATCGTCTATATGTACATGAATTTGAAATAAATGTGTACCTAATACTTTCGGTCGTTTAATGCAGTAGCTGACACACAGTACATAGAGGAATAAATATTACTTTTGCCAATATCTATATATTTTGCACACGTGTACAATTGCGCCCACGTCCTTTGTTTCCTGCTTCATACCTTATCTTAACACTGTCTTGATATCCAATCCTTTCATGCCAAGAAGTTTGGTAGAACAGTGTTAAAGTGAAAGTAATACAAGCATTTCCTATGAGTCAAAAACAAGTTGTAAACGTTTGATCCAAATACGATCAACGAATCTAACCTTATTTTGCATGTACACAAGACAGATTTAGGGTGGGTTTTTTTTCAGCTTTGAAGCTGGCATTTATCCCGAATCTCCAGGAGATATAAATGTTACATAGTCACTTGCATGTCCTATTCTAAATATTTTCATTGATAAATTGTGTTCCAAATCGAGTTAAATGTTTAGCATGGCCTTTTGTCTATTTCCAGCTATCATTGTCTGGAACTTCTGCAGAAGTCTCAAGAAACAGATGTCATAATGGATTTGTCTACCGGCTTATAAACGGTGTGAAAAGTGCAGTTAAACTGGTAGAAATGCGGGAGCTTGCCGACGTGTTGATCCAATATCTAACCAAACTTCAAATAAAAATATCATTTTCAAGTTTTAAATAATATACATGAGAAAACAGCATGTGATAGCAGTGTCATATAATTGCGTAATCATACAGTGATAAAGAAATCTTGAAAGTTAATTTGTATAAACCTCAAAGTATGAAGGTTGACCTTTTAAACTGTCAATATCGTGTTTATGAAAATACATATCGATTAAAAGTTTGAATTTATTAAGAATCAAACGACCAGTCGGAACTAGATTTGGAAAAGTTGAACTGCAAAAACGGCGTTTTGACTTTAAACATGTTCCCAACATTTCAAACTCAAAACATGTTTTGAAAAGTGTTTTTATGCTTAACGTGTGACTAAACACATTAAAAAAATCGTGTTTTGACCTTAAACATATTCCTACCATATTTACCTCAAAACATGTTTTGAAAAGGGGTTTTATGTTATACTGGTGTCGATTCATTTATTGTATATCAAAACGTGTTTTAATATATACAGATTTGAAGTCGTCAATTCGCTCTAAATATCAATGTTATACACATATCATAGATATGGTGGCAACATAGGTTGCAACAAATTATGTTGTTTAATTTGATCATAGTGCTTTGTTAAATTAGTGTTGGTTATGTGTTGCTAATATAGGCAAATGATTTGAGAGCGCGAATGTTTGTCATTGTAAATATATGAGGGAATTAGTGTCGGGAGGTTGTGTTAACTTCCCCTTTAAAGAGTTGGCAGTGCATGTGACTGTACGACAGTATATTTGTTAGGAATCAACATATAATGCTTCCTCTCTTTCAACGCAGAAAACACTTTAAGAATCTAAACACTTTTTCACAACACGTTTAGTTTGTAAACGCATTTCACAACATATTTAACTCGAAACGCTTTTCATTTTAATATGTCTTAAATCGGAACACATGAAATTTTTTTTAAATTAAACATAGTATGGAATGTTTATTATTAAAACATGTTTGGATAATTCATGTGTTTTTAAAAAAAAGCACAGACTCAGTGTTTAGCGACTTTTTGCAGTGTAGATACACTGCATGTGAACATGACTTTTGAAGGGTGAAAGAGAGAACTGTTGAAAGCGAAACCGATCCCGTACATATTTCCCTCTGTGTAAAGTAAGTAAAGTAAAGCTGAATACCCATACTCATAAATGATAAAGGAGTGAGGTCGTGCTGTTATTGAGGAAAAGTTAGTCAAGTATGGCGGTGTTGTGATGAACGCAGACATAGCAACTAGGTAAAGTGAACGCTCGACCAAAGGTGTTGTCTGTCCGTTATCAAGACTTTCACTGCTTCAGTGGATCAGATTCTGTCCTCTTTTGAATCAAGTGAAGGGCCATGTTCCGGAACCTGTTGAAGTAGCCTAAAGTTCAAGCATTTACTAACTCCAGTAGACAACAGATAGGATTGGTAAACTAAAATAACACGGTAGTTGCTTGTTGGTTGAGAAGTTTTATTGTTAATACATCTGGAAAGGATCGATAAATGGGTTCATTAATTTTCAGTACATGTATGGTAATATTGTATCATCATTAAAGTTTTCTCCATAGAATGTGTAAAATGTAAGTACGAATTTACACGTTTTAAATGACATTTAAAACATTTTAAACATTATCTGGGAAAAGAACAAAATGAATATGTAATTTTCAATTAGTTTATTTCAGCAAATGGCCTTATAGGCCCATGCACAGAACACATATATAGAAAACAGAATATATATATAGAAAACAGAATATATATATATATGTATGTGAATATGTAATGGTCACTATAAAACATTTTTAAATAAATTAAATATCAACAAATGAGTCTGCAGATTAAATAACTGACACAACGAATAATGAAATAATCACACAAATAATATCAAGATGAAAATGATATATTGTATTGATTAAAACATTACGATAAAAATTACACTTGTAAACACTCTCACATACATAGAAATTTCAGTAAACCTTTTAGGTTTTGTGTCAGTTTTGTCTTTCCACATATATATATATAATATGAATCATTTTATTTTAAAAAATTGTAAAAAGTTGAAATTACATTATTTTTCAGATATGAATACATGCACAATTTTGAAAACGTACACCATATGGTTTTATGTGATAAATTGACAACAAAACAACACTTCCTTAAATCACATGTCGAATGCGAGGCGCGACTTCTAAAACATTTGATAAATACAATTGCCCGTGTACATTAAAACGCTACAGTTAAATATTGTAAACATCATTGTTAAAATTAATTTATTCATTGACAATGGCTACACTGACCGAGCCAACAAAGTTTCCAAGTTGAATTTTAACCTTGGACCTCTTAATCAGAAGTCAAACTGTGACGTACAGTGCGAAAGAGGTTTCAGTAAAACATGTCAAAATTACAGAAACAGCCGTCGCTCAACACGCCATTGCATTATATTCACTATTCACTGAGAACTTCGCTCTAGTTTACTTTGGGTCACGATCAAAATATGTATTTCAGCTATGGTTACGCGTGTCCAGGCAATATCAGCATAGACAAACTGTTATAGTTATATTCAAAGAAATGAAAGCGTAATTGAAATGTCAGTTTGAGTAGAGACCATGATACATGTTGGAATGAACTGAATATACATACAGATAATGTTTTGGATTCAACGATAATGTGATTAGAACAACGTTGCGCATATTTGTATCTTTATACTTTTAAACACGTATGATCACAAATATAAGAGATAATATTATTTAATTATAACTGCTAAAAAAGGTACGTCTACACAAGAGGGAGGAGGGGGAGGGGGGGATAGATAGAGAGAGGGGAGAGAAAGAAGGGAGAGAGAGAAGAAGAGAGAATGTGAGACAGACAGACAGAGAATGTGAGACAGACAGTTAGAAAGAGAGAGACACAGAGGGACAGAGAGAGTGAGTGAGTGAGTGAGAGAGAGAGAGAGAGAGAGAGAGAGAGAGAGAGAGAGAGAGAGAGAGAGAGAGAGACAGACAGACAGACAGACAGACAGACAGACAGATAGACAATATTAGGGTATTCAGGGTATCACACATAAAATGATGAAAGAAAATAGGGAGAGAGAGATAGTGTCACAGATAAGGGTGAAGGGGAAAGGAGAGACTGAGCGGAAAGGGAGGAAGAAATTATCACAGATACGGGAGAAGAAATGATCACAGATACGGGAGAAAGAGAAAGAAATGTTTATTGTAATTCATTGTCATTGAAATTCGTAATTAATCAAGTATATGAGTGTATTCTCAATTAGAAAGAATTACCATTAAACATCATTCCATTTAAAACTATTAGGACGGATTTTTCTAGTTTCGTACTGAACTGAAACGTACAGTTTCAAGTTTCAATCATTCAATCAAAAGGCGTCAGTACATTCATGTATACATCAGCTTGTAAATCATCATTCCTGAAACAAGATGGACAAATGCGTAGACAACATACGTCGACGGACAGTTTGATGAGTGCCCATATAGGAATATCAATCATGGCTGCCGCTCTGTACATTGAAGAAAATATTTAAGATTTTTTCATTTGCTTTTTGATCGATAGTAAAATCAATCGATACAACTATCGATCGAGGCCATGTATAGAGTGATTATGTGAAAGGAGACTGTTGAGTGTTTGGATGTCTCCATGCACACAGTCCACAGAATGTTAGGTCTTTGTTAGTCTCCTCTAGATGCTTTATACACATATAAAGATTGGGTCCGGGCAATGTCGCCGCTTCGTTTCACTGCATTGATGAATATCAATAACCATTCATTCGCTACTATAATCGATACCCAAATCATATAGGTTTATTCTAAGAAATGATGCCCATTGTGCAATATTCACATATAGGAACGAAAATAAGCGTTAAGAGATAGCGAAAGGTAGTAATGTATATATCAATGGAGTGTCTTTTAACAAACACAAAGACACAAATATAATACATATCAATTGGCGAATAGATATAATATGGGTGTTGATTTTGTTACTAACAGGAGGAGTATTGATCTATCTATGTCATGACGTTAGTATGTGTTTCATGATAATAATACTTGGTTTACGTGTGCTCTGTACTCTGTTCTCAATTAAAACATGTCCGCTTAACAGGGTTATAAGGCAACGTGATTTTCTTTACAATATTTACAATCTTTAAAAACATTTTAACTTTTAATTTGAAAAATCACATATAGTTTCAAGAAAAGGACAAACTATTGAATCATCTAATAAATATAGAAGTCTTTCAGACTCGTTTAAGTTGTTCACGTAAATACAAATCCGTCGTAGCATACACAGACCATCCAACAATATAATGAGCAATCCAACTATTACCAAACCATCCAATCATATACCAAACCACCCAATCATATACCAAAGCATCCAATTAAATACCAAACAATCCAATCATATACCAAACCATCCAATCATATACCAAACAATCCAATCACATACCAAACCATCCAATCATATACCAAACAATCCAATCATATATCAAACCATCCAATTAAATACCAAACCATCCAATCATTTACCAAACCATCAAATCATTTACCAAACCATCCGACAAATACCAAACCATCAAATCATATACCAAACCATCCAATCATATACCAAACCAAATATATCTATACCAAATGTCTTCAACTTGTAGGAGGGTACTGCCAAGAGGTTTTGTTGCTGTGAGCGAAGTTCACGGGTTGGAACATAGGGAGTAATGAGTTCGGTGATGTAAGTAGGAGTCTGGCCATGAAGGGATTTGTAGGTGAGACAAAGTAACTTGAACTGGATTCTGGCTTTCACTGGTAACCATTGCAGTCGTTTAAGTACTGGTGTGATGTGACCAATATACCAAACATCCAACAATATAATTATAAATCCAAATATTACTAAATTTCCACTCAAAACATTAACCTCCCAATCATATACCAAACCATTCAATCATATACCAAACCACCCAGCAAATAATGAATTATCCAAATATGTACTAAACCTCCCAATCATTTACCAAACCATCCAATCACTTACCAAACCCCCCCCCCCCCCCCCCCCCCCCCCCCCCCCCCCCCCAATCAAGTACCAAATCACCCAATCAAATAATGAAACCCTCCAATCATATACCAAAGAGAGGGAGAGAGGGGGAGGGGCACAGAATGAGTGTGCGTATAGACAAGTGCTTCCTCTCTCCTTGTAGAAAGACTATTGATCTATCTATTATTCTGTGATGCTCTATCCTCTAGTGTGTGGCAATACGATATTTACCATTGTTGTGTGAAAACCGTGAACTTGGTGATCAGTCATTTGGTAGATATGTTCTCATTTTTCTGATGTGGTAAAGATGAAGGTCATAGAACCAATGAAATAGAACAATAAACTCTAACATATTACAGGTGAACACGTACATATATATTAATAACACGTTTGATACGGTAAACATGATACAACTCGCCTTGAGTGTGTAGTATGTATGAAACGGTCTCTAGTTCTTGACGATTAAGTGTTTTCCATTTCATTATGGAAATGGATAGGACCCCCTGTCTGCCATTATACAGTAACCGTATCTGTGTTAATCTATAGCAAGCAACATTTACAGTAAATAGACAAATTGTATGTAAAATATATTAAAATAAATACCTATATAATGTGGGTATTTACCTGAATTCACAAAATCACAATGTAATGAAAAACGTGCATGTTGGTATAAGGTATAAGTATCTGTACCGAAAAGTCGCGATTGATAAATAAAGAAGTTGATCATGCATACATATCATTGTCTTCTTTAGTGGGTAGATAGTTAAGTTCAAACTGACTGAAATACATTAATAATACATTGATATTTTTCCATTAAAACTTTACCCGAATGTGTATCTTGTAATAACAACATCGCGATCAAATAGTTTTATCACGACAGGATAGTGACAACATATTTAGGTGTGTATAATCGACCTGGTATGTGGAACGCCTCATATAAAAGCATCGATTGTTAAAATCTATAGAATAATTAAAACAGAAATTATTGTGTCTACATATGTTAATAATAATCGTGATCTCTATGTACTTATCTTTGCAAATTGAATGAATATAACTTATGTATTGACATCTAATAAAACAAACAAATTCAAAATGCTAGTACAACACGTATTAATTTTCATTTATCTTTTGGAAGAGGTATGTTATACTTTTGTTTTACTATGAAAAGTGTATTGTTACGAGTCTGTAATCTCCTTTTAAGAATTAACCAAATTCTTTATTAAGTACAAACCCATTGATAATATTAATCCCATCTTGCTCCATCGGAGTATTTAATCCTTAAAACTATTTAATGAGTTTTGCAATACCCTGAAAGAGCAGTGCATACGAACTGGGACAGCAACCTTATTTAAGCTAATTTAAAAACTTGTTTCGAATCCCATTTTCAATTTGAGTATTTCATATTTTCTTATGGGGCATTTAGAAGTTGGTTTCATGAAGGAGAAACGAATTATATGGATAGTTAACGGTGTTAGAATCGACACCGAAACGTCGCACTACCCCTCGATTAGCACTATACTGCAATAAAGAAGTTGTAAATCTATATAGAACTCGTTTCTCCTTTATTTCACTATCTTTTAAACTCGCACCAGTCACCTCCATTCAAAACAATCTAAAATGTTACCAACCCTTCTTTGAAACAAGATTGAATATATATATATCACCCATGATTGATTTTAAATATAATATGTATAAGGTCAGCGTACGGTAAATGCTAATATGCCTATACAAGAGTTATTCCCCGACACCTGAACACGGCAAGAAAGCTTTGCGTGGGGTGAAAAAATGAAAGGGCCGGGACAGACCAAGCGTGGGATATAGAAAGTTGATCGATCAGTCACGCTTCAGTGAACGTCCATTACCAAGCGACAGTCAAGGATCGGGATATTGACCAGAGATAGTCACGGTCCATTGGATAGTCGTCCATGGTTTAGGTTTGCTGGATCTAATCTATCAACAGAGCGAAATAACATTTCAAACTTTAAGCTTATTATTTTATCAAGTCCTAAGGACAAGAAAGGTGAAAATAACTTTATTTACTGAACATTAAAATTGTCATTACTCATTTTTCATGTTATTGATTACTGGATTGTATGATCACATTAATTAATATAAGTTAAAACTTTTACGAATGGCTAAAATCAGGTCTTGGTCATGACACACATTACGACATCAAAGATCAGTTACAATAGAACAATCCTCGGGATATGTATTCTCTATAATTTATCTATATAAAGTATACTCGACAATAATGATAAAACAATTTCGGTAATGTTTTTCATGTTTGTATAACTATCTAAACAAAAGTTATGTTCATCACTTTTGTATCATCAAATTCAATCATTTACGTATCTTTCAAAAAAAACAAAAAGGAATAAACATAAGCCATTGATATTACGGCTGTAGGAAAACTCGTACCCAAAACGAACTCGTACCCACAAAAATCAGAGAACTCGTACCCAAATCCGCCGGAGAACTCGTACCCACTTTTTATTTTTGGTATTAGATGTATTAATGATATACATACAACTAATGTATTATATTATTATCAATCAAGTATAATGTATTTGTCTATAACTACAATTAAAAACAATAACTTAATAAATAATAAGTAATAAAAAAACTCTGCAGTTTTCCTGACGGAAGATAAATATCCCCGCTATTGTGTCTTTATATCAATAGCGGGGATATTTATCTCAAATCTTTATTTCTTAACCGATTTTGCTCAAATTTGGAACATGAGCTCACAATATCGTACATAAACATCACATGAATGCAGCAATCTAGATTTTGAATTTTGAAAATATGGTCAAAACCGCGATTCGAACCCCTGTGAATTGGAGGCCATGTATGGGGTGACAGTATTGACTCTATTAGAGAATATCCACTTAACTAAAACAACATCGTTAGGGTATAAGTTACCAGTATTTTCTACGGTGGATACACGTGGGATCGACACTTCGATTTCGGGAATACACGCCGGATCGACAAGCGGCACGCTTTGATGTAAGGTGTATTTATACAATGGATTAGCCCCAGCGCGTTAATCCCAGCGTGTTGTTTAGTAGTCGATATCAGCTAGTCAGTCACAGAACACAGTTCACATTTTGATGTGAATTCATTTATGATATCAATTTTACCCTAAAACATATTCACATTTTGAAAGACAGACCACATATGAAATCCAACATAGGTTAAGAGCCAACCGTTGAGGGTTATGAGAGACTATACAACGTATGAAATACAAGATGAAATATTAATACATTAAAATGGGCTACCGTATTCATATATACATGTAAGAGTACAGGAGACTGAAAATATGAGCCACCAAAATAGGGTTACTAGAGACTATAATATAAGAAAAAAGATGTGTCTATCTGATGTCTACCACAGATAATGTCGACAACTGTTTTCATAAGGGTCAGGATTATCCTTGCGTTAATCCCCCTAAGCCAATCGACTTTTCTCGATTAGGAGAGGTGCAATACACGCGGGATCGACAATATTTTGCCCATTTTTAATCCGCAAACTGAAATTGTCGATCCCACGTGTCCCACAAATTACACTTGACAACATGGCAGACTGTGTAGTATGCAACAAAGAAGTTAGAAAGAGGCAACACATGTTTCATCAAATGTTTTAAATAAAGGATGACGATGCATGTACAAAACGAAAGTAACTTATATTACGAAAGTATGTATCTATCTGTAGTATGAAACTATGGTTTTATATTGTGTTATTATGTTATGTTACGAAACTATGAAATAAACATCATACAAAAACAATATTATTGTCTTGCCTCTCCTTTTTATCTATAAAAAATAAGTGGGTACGAGTTCTCCGATTTTTTAGGGTACGAGTTATCCGTGGGTACGAATTCCCGGTGGGAACGAGTTCGTTTTGGGTACGAGTTCTCTGCATCCCGATATTACAATATGTATCCACGTTCCGCGGTTTAGAAAATTTTAAATGTCAAGCCTAAACTTACTCATACTCTCAAGGTACGCTGGGTAAACATTGTAATACTTGTACTTGTATACTTGCAGTATGCGTTATTGCCCCCCCCCCCCCCCCACCCCCCCCCCCCCCCCCCTGTTGCTACGGGCCTGATATATACATGGTTTAGTAAGATCAGTGTTGTACCTCTTACAGTTATACCTAAAATGCAATGTCAGGATAAATATATTGAAATAAACACTAACGACATAAAGCCGGATTATTTTATGAACATTTCTTCAAAGAAAAATTATTCATGTTGATAATGTAGTGGGAACGATAGGGAGAACGGAATGTCGATGTATGAAATTCTGATGAATCAAATATTTTCTTGAAAAGGTTAAGTCAAACATGCTAGACGTCTTCCTACATCTTCCCACGTCGTCGCGCATAAACCGACGTTTAAATTATCTGAAGTAGAAAAGGTTTGTATATATATATATATATGCTAGATAAGCTCATTCTGTTGTAAACCCTTAGTCTGTCATCCAGACCCTACAGCAAAATATTCAATTCACGACCAGCCCAGTCTAGAAAATTATAACAAGTCTAGATTACTCAGCTCTAGTTAAGGAATCTTTAGGGCTCCATTTTGTATAAATATTTGAATTGTTTGTAAAATGGTGTTTGTAAGAAAAAGAACTATTTCTGAGACTAAATGTTAGTCTATGATAGCCTGAAAGAAAGGATTTCAAAAATGAAAACGGAGATAAAAACATGAATGTCACTAATAAAGAAAGTTTAATTTGTTTAAAGATAATTTCATAAAAAAAGGACGTTTAGGTTGATTTAGATTTTTCAGATATCAAGATAATAGTAAGTATAACCCAAGACGATTTGTCCAAATGACGGGCACGGAAAACTTCATCGACGTTCCGATTGTTCAGGGATTCCCCTTTATCAGCGAAAACGAGGCTGGGGATTTCCCGATCTGCAGATGTCGCTGTGATTACCTGCATAACATTACTGGTCATTTTGACGCACGAATCACAGTATAAACATTACGAATAAACATCAATCACACCACCATGCTTCGTTGCGTCTTCGGGAGAACATTTTCCAAAACATTTGTGATATTTCAACCAGTTTTAAGATGTTGTAAACCGAGAAACGACAGCAAAATGCTGAATAAATTTATTCGTGAAAAAGTCTTTCCTAATCGGCGGCTGTTCCACTCTGCAGCTGTTGTGTGTTCCAATGGAGAGATACCAATTCAGCTTATCTCAAAACGAACATTTGCATCTGATGCATTCGAGGACGAGAACTTTTCACTGGAAGATAGACTCATTGAAAGATGGATTTACGAAGTGGATCCTTTCGGCAAACTGGTGGTGTGTTCTCCCTTTGACCTGGAGATCTCCACCCTGAATCCACAGGAGTACCCTGACATGAACAAAGCAGTGGTTACTATGATAACCAAAGAAGATGGACAGAACGATAAAGCGAGGTCGTTCTCAGACATTTACAATCTGAACATTGAACAGAATAAGGAATCCAAAACACTGACAGTCAGTTCAGCAATGGCTGATGGAATTGTTCTACCTATCATATGCAGTATTAAAATACCTCTCAAATTTGGTAACTATTATTTTGATACCTTCACCTTTTGCAAGCCACAGTCTCGCTACCCTACACTCTGGTGTTACTAGATATTCAGAGCAAGCATTACGTTTATTTCACCTCGCCTTCATTTCTTCAGGAAGCTCCGATCTTACCACATTGACTCACAATTTTGGCTCTTTTCTATAAAACCTGTGTTCAGTCTATTCTCATGTTCTCTATCCAATGTTGGTTCGGCTCCCTGTCACTAACAAATAGAAACAAATTAAATAAGATAATTAAACAAGGAGAGAAAATTTCTAATCGTATCTTTAGACATTAGATGAACTTCATGAAGGACAGGCTGTAAATTTGGCTTCAAAAATTATCTGTGACCCTTCACATGTTTTGCATGACTGTTTTGAATTGTTACCCTCTGGCCGTCGGTATAATGTACCGACGTGCAAAACCAAACGTTATAAAATGTCTTTTGTACCAAAGTCAATTTCTCTATTCAATAAGCGTTAATGTTCCCATCATCATACTCTTTGTCCATGTTATATAACAATGTATGTATTCCATGTATTTATTATAAATGCATGTGTATAATTTTGTATTTATGCTCACTCAGTCGTGAAACAAATTCCCTAACGGGCAATAAAGAATTATCTTATCTTATCTTATCTTATTACCTAAACATCACGCTGCTTAAAGGGTTTCTTACATATGCATGTGCACATAATCATTACATTTTCAAGAACTAAAACATAGCAAGCTTTGACACTTAAGCCTATTCAATAATTGTAATTTTATAAATAATTTAAGCAAACATTGCATGATATGACTGCAATTTTCATGACGTGATGGCTAGGCCTTGGACGGTTAAAAACCCTCAACCCAGGTAACCCATCCCCTATTTCACCACACCACCCTCACCCAATATCATATCCATACCATCAAGGTAACAGGGGGCGGGATAGCGCAGTGATTTGCGCGTTCGGCTTCGGATCATGAGGTTCGGGGTTTCGATTCCCGCCAGGGGCATGGCAACTTTGTCTGCAGTAGTGAATTGTTCTATACGCAGTCAGGTTTGGGTGCAATGCTACACTGAGTTTCAGCGTAGTACCACCCATGGTTCGCTAGTTCCAGCTGCTGCTCGCAGGTTTCACCGCAAAGCAAAGCCACATGGCATTGCAGGCTTTCTTCCTGCCATAATACTAGCAGCCGCGATATAAGTGAAATACTCTTGAAAGCGGCATTAAACCCCAACTCACCTCACCTCAAGGTAACATTATGTAATAAATTTTTTTCCTTAACTTAAATGCACTTCTTGAATCCTTTGGATTTGAAAGCATATGTTATTGTGCATTGCCAAATTATCAATTACCTTTATCTTTGCATTATGATTATTGATTGTACTTTTCCTTCTTACAGATCTTCACGTTACTAACTCTCAGCCAATCACTGTGTCAATAAAGAAGACGGAATGTGACCACATCGACGTTCACCTGTCTAGCGGGGACTGTAAACTCAAAACAGTGAAGGTAAATATAAAATACTCTTTAGTGATGCACCATCAGTCAAATAATCAATTTATTAATCCTTCGTGGGTTCTCAATCAATTCTCGTTTATGAATATTCTTGATTGATAGTATACAACAATTCATTCTTGATATGGGCGTAAATAATTGAAAATTTTATTTTAAAAATAAGACGTCACACTGCTTAAGTTAATAAATGACTTGTAACTTCTATTCAATTTATTATCTATAATCAAGCCACGGATGGCCTCAGTTATCGATTATATGTTTGAAGTGGAGACTGTAAACTTAAAACGGTGAAGGTAAATATAGATGCTGAATCTGCTAAAGACAAACAGGTTATTTTATTAATTTGTAATATCCAGGTATAAGTAAGTATTTATATCAGAAGTTAGTAACTTAAATTTGAGCAATACATATACCGGTATTGAAAATACTGTATATGTCCTTGATAGAAGCTAAGCATATGAATGGTCATGAAGTGTTGTTGCATGATGGTTTAAAGAAAGGGCACAACAGTTCATTCGCAACATTCTGGTACAAGAAACTTAAATAGTGATAATAAGTTTTAACTACAATTGACGATATTAACCTCAAAACATGGACACAACACTTTGCTTTATTTCACTTCATTTGTTTTAATCAATGTAAAGCTTTAACTCAAAAATTAATTTGTAAAATGTTATTTGTTCATTTTGTGTTTTCTACACATTTCAGTGCGGCAAGGTATCAATAGAGTGTAAAGACGGAGACATCACCAGTCAGACGCTGCTACAAGGAAACATCAAACTGAAAACTGGCCGCAAAGGAGTGAGTAGATCTCTGCAAATGTTAGCTTTGAAACTTTAATATTATGAACTATAACTATAACAATTAAGAAGTTATAACATGCCTGTGAATGAAAAGTGACATTTCAGTGAAATTCAGTCTAGCATGATAGATTATGATATAAAGGATCTATATTCAAATATCCCCTCTCATACAATAAAGAAGTTCAATTCCATTATGACTTGATTTTGAATAACATTTTCTATTCTATTTCTTAACAAATATTTGTGTTTAAACATTACAGAAGATAGTTGGGAAGCGTATGCAAGGAGCAACACTAGCATGCGAGAGTGAGGCAGGAGGAATTATCGTGGAGTCGGTATACGCGGAGAGTAGCAAGTTCTCTTCTTGTAATGGAAACATTCATCTGGGAAACTGTCATGGAAACACTCAAGTAAACATAGATACAGGACACTTGATAGTAGGTAGGTAAAGCTCTTCTTGATGATTATTTTGGGAGACTATTCATTGAGATTGAGATTATTTCTGTTATTTAGTCCTTCAGAAAATACATTTATTTACGAGTTACATGTTAACATGGGATTATAACAATATCACAACAATGTGAAGTTTGTTTAGACTGGCACATGAGACAAAATTATTTTAATTTATCTATAAATATATTTTAAAGTGTAAAATGTTCCTTTTGTGAAAATGTGGCATGAGTTCAAAGTTTCCAATACAAGAATGCTGAAGTGTGAAGAAGCCACCAAAATCTATTACTTTATTTTAAGTCATCAACTTTAGATGTTAAATCATGCAATTCCTTCCGAGCTACAGAGCCAATTACTTATATTTTACAGTATTATTCCTTTAAGAGTTGTTTACCCTTACAATTCACGTTGATCAATTTTAGATACTTTGGATGGAAATCTGAAAGCTGACGTGGACCGTGGAAATATTGATGTCTTCATTGAACGACACAAAAATGTTGACATGTCATCAAACTCTGGTATGTCAGGTATCTTGTTAATCTTTAAAACATAGACATTCTGACATTGGTGAGACATTGACAATTTTAATCAATGTCATTAAATGGTCATGTGATAGCATTTGGTTTGAATTGAGTACTGTTTGGGACATTACCTTGGTAGATCAGGCTGCAATGAGCGAATCAGTTTAAGATATTGATAACAAGTACAGAGTTACCGTACAACTTTATTGCTGCAAAGAATTCAACATTTTGGTGTAGATGCTCATAACAGTAAAGAAGTTGTAAATCCATAAAATCTGCTCCCCATTTCATCAATGTCTAAAATGTCTATCAAAGAGGTTTCTACATGATCTAATGAATCTGCCATAAGGTCGAGGTTGTGCATGATTGTTGTGCATCAGTTTGTCGATGAACCTTTGTCTCATTTGCACAACACCAACTCTGCAACACTTTCCTTCAATCATATCATGGAGAGATGCAACAATTAATCTATATTTTATAATGCTCAAATGGACAGATAGCGGATGTTTGGGGTATGAACCTTTCTTACTTTTGTCTTCTAATGATAAAATATACACAACCAACATCAACTAATACAGTTCCATAATGTCAATAAGAAAGAACCAGAGATTATTTTATCTTTATAGGTCATTCCTCTGTAAATATCTTTCTTTATTATATTTCTCTCTATAATATATGTGTCGCTGTTAATGGCTGCGATACTGCCAAAGTGGTTTTAAACAATAACTCACTCCCTCAATAATACATATCTGACATCATATCTTTACAAGAGAAGTTTACTTTATTTTGATAAGTTGTTCCCATCTCTTTCTTTATTCATTTTCACAAATAATCTAAAATCATTTTGTCACCAAATTTCAGGTCATATAAGAGTGAAGTGTCGGGAGGACCTTGAATCCCAAGTAGAGATGATCGCGGACTCAATTGAGTTGGATGAAAGTATCAAACTCGACTACACCGAGTCCAAACACAACAGTCAGACCAAGTACCAAGGTCAGTGTTGACAGCAGTTGAGATTTTATGTACACTTCTTTCACTTTTGATTAGGGATGGCTCATTCAGTCTACAAAGATCAATGGCATTGGCAAAGTCTTCAGTTGTGAACATGTGAGGTACTATCTGGCCATGTAAATTTTTAAAATGTATTGTATTTTGAATAAAGAATGAGTGTTGGGTCCACCAAGGGTAGATTGCTTGTAGATGTTGTCTAGCGAGTGACACGTTACTGGATTTAAAAAACAACCACATTTGTGTGTTAACCAAAAAACTAAATTTGAATAGTTGTTAAAAATAATATCTGCACTATGGATATCATTTTCAATCGTAACAATGCTGGTATTTTGAGGGAACTAGTCCCTTGCAGCATTCCAGCCTACATGCTCAGAGTCGGGCACCAAATTCAATAACCTGCACTGACTTTCTAAACAGCTAATCCACTTGGCCAACGAGACCTTGGCAAAACATTTTACTATTGCAGATAGCTTGATCCCAAATATAACAATGTTAAATCTAAACTATATTGGTGTTATTTCCATTTTATCATGTTTTCAGGTTTTATGACGAGCGAGGTTGAAGGATCTATCAGAGCACACACCAAGAAGGGAAGAATAAGTGTATCAACTCAGTCCTGGCTTTCTTCAATGGGACTCAAGTTTCGTTCTTAATTCCATTTTACTGACAGCGGACGACATCTGAATATTGCACTGTGATAATGGCATGAAAAGTATCAAATAAATGTTTAATGTTGTATGTTTTAGACCGCACCATAGCTTCAAGACTTTAGCGAAACATCCGTGTACATGTTTTCTTTTTTGTGTACATCGTGTTACAGTTTACTACCAGCAGAGGAATAAACATTTGAAGCTTTCAAACATCTTGTTTGTTCTTTTAGTTAAATATTGTGCGACTTCAAAGAAAAGAATAGAAACAATTTCCAAAAGGAAATTGTAAATTCATTCAAAAAGATCATTTTAATATGCAAACAGTGAAATATAAATGTCATGTCAACATTTAAGAACTTCCAACTTCCTTATTCCCATGTAGCATTTTTGTCAATGTTGAAATGATACACTTAAAGGTACATCCATTGTGTTGTTGGGGGTCAAATATTCCAAACGTTATAAATGGTGTTATTTTATCGAGAAGTACGGACTGTTACCGAAAACTACCATTTTGATGATAGTAGACTTAGCATTTTGATGATATAAAGGTAATAGTAGTGATTTCTGATCGATAACCGGACAATGCACAGCGTGTGGCACGTGTCAATGAGTCAAACGTAATTTTGGAATCTTATTTATAACAGATAAAAAGACAAATTTGAGTTGATAATGTTTAATAGGTCCCATAACTACTGTGCATGTAAATGGGACATGCAGTTTCAGTTTCTGCACATGCATAATTATGTAACTCAATTTTAACTGGAAACTAGTTATTATGATATATTTGGCGATTGGGGATAAATATGCAAGCTGAGTGAATTTATTTGTGTTGTAGACAACGCATGTTGTGAGTTGGAACGTATAAAAGCCAAATATAATTTTATGAAACACAATGGATGTACCTTTAATAAAAACATAAATTCACTTTATTCCTGGCATAAGCCTCATCTAGACAAATTGCCGCTAAATGGCTGTGATACTGCTGAAGTGGTGTTAAACAATAACTCACTCTAAACAAAGTTTGCCTGGCCACTTATTGCCTTACAACATGTATAGATAATAGCCACATGAACAGCTGTGACTATCACATTCGTGCAACATTGTGCAGCAAGCTAAGAAACTAGTAGACAGTTTGGATTTTATTCAAACCTTTGAAGTTTGGTCATACTCAACTAACATGGAATAATACAACTAAGGCGCTGGATTGTTGTCATTCACTATATTTATATGTACTGAACCGCAAAAGAATCGTGAGTCTACTGTAACAATTTCGTAATTACTGATAACGCTGTATTGAGCAAATTTATAATATCAGAGCATTCAAATTTTGTTGACATGATGTTAATAACATGTTGAACAACTTGCAGAGATAACAAAAAGTCAATACTGGTGTAGAACTTCTGCAGAGCATTATCTTGTGCCATAGTCATTCTCTGGCAAAACAGCCACATTCCTGTTCAGATAATGAAGGCCCCAATGTGCTTTTAATTGCAATTGGAACTTGTGCTCCAATGAAGTTGTTTTATGCAAAACCCCTGTCTTTGCTGATGTTGATTTGACGTTATTTTGAATTTCATTCAGAATGGTTCTATGGGTCTCATTTTGGTAAAACTTCAAGGTATTGCATTCTTTTTCGGTGCCAAGGTGTTCCATGTACACAAATTTCAGTCCTTGCAAACTGTTCAGCATGCAATCGGCCAATATCCCAAATTTCAAAAAATTTCACACTTTTTTTGCCAACCATTTACTTCTTAAACATTGAGGCTGCAGTCACACTTTTGCGTCCTCTTCACAGAGCATGTCTCGGATTACAGCACAAGTAATTTGAATTTTACCAGGTTCATGCAGATCATGATACCATGACAACATGTGACGTGCATTTTCGCGAACTGATACCCTTTGACTTTGCAATGGCAACCATCTGTACTCTATAGTACCAATAGCTCAAGATGTTCTCTGACATTTACTAATGATATGAAAAACTATGGGCTGATATGCAAACAGAAACTATAATCATTAAAACTCGTGTTTCTTTTGCTGTTCAGTATAGTGCGTTCTCTACAACAGAATATAAAACACAAAGTCAGTCTCAGAGCATTTATTTACAAGCACAAATGAGTGTACAGTCATTATTAACAGCAGTGATAAAGTCCTTTTCACACTATATTTACAAACTTCATTCACTTTATCACCATTTACCTTAACTTACCAAACATGTTTCTCTAATAATATACCAGTTAGTCTTGGTTAATCATTCTCTTTGAGGGTAGGCAAGGCTACTTCAATCATTACCTAAGAATCTTTGCCTTGAAACATTCCTGGCCGGTTACACCCCACTATTTAAAGCGTGTATTTTGTCAGCCAATGAAATGTTGATTTGAAATTTGATGGTCACTCATTAGTCCTCCCATCCTAGCACTGCCATCATTGTTTGATTTAAAGTCATTTCATTGGCTGGTTATTTACAGTAGAATACGAGGTGTAAGCTGCTTAGAAAATCAGGGGATTGACCTAGCCTTGTGGATACAAATATCCTGATGGAGCAGTATGGTCTGTGCTGACTACCGGGTAGTTACCAAAACAACTCCTTGAAAAGTTTCTGGGTGATATGCTATACTCAATATACAGTAACTTTCTTCAGAACATTCTTTCATCTTGAAGTTTATTTTCCTTAAAAAGCCTTACTCCAGTTCAGGAAAAGACTCTTTGTGACGTCACCACTAGCATATCCAACAAATCTATATCTTCAGTTTGAGTTGGATTGAGCCTTGTTACATTTTCTTCATACTACAACATATCAATGCGAGAAACTTGCTTCAACAGACACCATATTTTAACTGTCGATTCAGGAACTGTGTGTTATTCTGTCAAGGAAATGCAAACAGAAGGGATGATACTGTAGTAAGTGAAGCGATCACAAGATGACAGAATCGCACCAGATACAGATTTCAGAAGCCTTGTTGGCAACAAGGTGGACACATCAGGAGAGAGGGTCGCGATACTGAGTCTGTGGGTTGACACTTATATGCTGTATTTCTCTCAAACCCTGGAAGATGAACAAATATATTCACATATAATACATCCACATTTTCTGTTTTTTGTATTACAATCATAGATTTCATGTATGTATGATTGTATAAGAACATAGCCATTTGCTAAATTTATATTAATAGCATTGTGTTTTTAGTTCAATATTTTAACAGATATGCTCTGAATATACTTTTCAGCTAAAATATACATACAGAACTAATTGACAGAATCTTACAATCCAGTTTCAGAGCTTTGCTTTTAGGGAAATATATGTGGAAAGGTAAATTTACTTGATAGCAAATGAATTCAAATTGATATGCTAAGAGACAAATGATATAAAAACAGACCTCCAACACAAGTTTGATATGAGCTTTGACTCGGGCTGCATCCTTAGACATGGCTTCTGTTCGTTCTGTTAACAGCGAGGTTTTCTTCTCGATAAACTTCAGTGCTTCATCTAGGGTAAACTCCACAAAGAATCCATATCCAACAGCGACGGATATTCTTGAGGTATCGGGTCTGGAAGAGAATTATTAATGAATTATATTGAGAGACAATATTTAATCATTTTAGATTATAAAGTTATTAAACTTTTAACTTTTTCTTGTAAAATAGGGAGACTTATCAATCGAGCATATTGACAGAGTCCAGCAATAACAATATATGACCTGTACAAGTACATTACTTCACGTTCAATTACGTTATTATTTATTTTGCATTTCTTACGCCTTGAAGTTATTTTGGATAAAACTTACACAATTGCTTGTACATAAAAGTTACATCCAATATCCACTTGTGTCTTCAATTCTCCAGTTTCCAAACAGGCTTCCTTGGAACAAATAGAATAATTCTAGAACATTCTAGTAATTCTTGTTTAAATCTATTACATTTTCAGCTAAGTTCACATATGTAAAGGTATAGAATAAGTAATTATAAGGTTGCACATTAAACTTACACTTATCACACATCATTTATTTAATAACTGTTTGACGATTAGTTTTGTTTATGAAAGTGACTCAAGGATCAATTTATTTATCTTACAAGTAACAAGTTACAAAAGCTACAATAAATCCATCATAGCAGAATTGAACAAAACCCTGTAATGATCACACCTTTGTTCTTTCAATCACAGATTTCAGCTGAAGGTATTCTGCTATCTGATTGTAAACTTTATCTCGTTCATCAAGTATTTTCCTAAAAAATAAAAGCAACAATCATTATTAAACAACATATTTGTACTCTACACAACAAAAGTTAAACTAACAAAAGATGTTTAACATATTCCTAATCAACATGAAATATCTGATTCATAATTTTGGACCGTTTTTTAAATAAAATAAATAAAACTACAATGACAAATAACATCTCACTTAAGATAAATATATTGAGAACAAATATGTAACTGGCAAATTGATTATAATGTAAACATGAAATGACAATATTTAAAATGAAAGACAAAAACAGGATTACAATACAATTTATGCCGAGATATAGAGAATCTCACCCAAGTGTCTTCTGATATCAAATATATCAACACGAGTTGATTAAAGTTACAAATATCTGAGGCTTGCCGAGGATATTTGTACTTTTATCAACGAGTGTTGATATATTTGATATCAGAAGACACGAGGGTGATTCTATTTATCATCCAAAATCATTCTTATTACGTTTAAGTGAAAATAGTGTACATCTCTGAGCACATCTCTGCCATTTTACTTTCAGTGCGGTGAGGTCATAGCATTGTGACGTCAGCATGTTTATGACGACATAGCAATGTGACGTCATTACTCGATGATGTAAAAGCATTGTGTTGTCATGTAGCCGACGGTGACAGGGTATTGTGCAAAATCTACTGCCGAAAAGATATCTCCTAGGAGATATCGCTTGATCTCACACACAGTTTTGGATGATAAATGATATTCATAATCTCTCAAAGTGTCTGAGAAAGGTGTATCATCATTGCATCAGTGTTCACCTCAAATCTTCCCTCAGTGTTTCATTGAGAAACTTTTCATATTCAGTTACTTTTGAATTGATGGTTTTATCTGCCATAGTTCATAGAAATGGCTGGAACAAAGAGAGCCAATAAGCCTAGAAATCAATCACATGACCGTAATATTAGCTTGTTTTATTACAGCACATGTATCCAACAGTTCACACTTTTTCATCTGAGCAGGTGCTTGTCAGGGACCAGTCATTGTACAAGTTTTTGTTTATGTCATTTGGAAATTAACATAATTTTTAAAGCGTAAGTTTTCAATAATTTGCCAATTTAATAATATCATATTATTTTGTCGGGGATTGATAGCCTTAATTCTTCTCCAATTTTTCATTATGTCGATGTTAGATGTTGAGCTACAAGTAATGGTCCCTTCCGATCATTCCACTTCCGTTTCTTCTCAACATGGCCGAGTTACTGCTGGACTCGAACATACGAGTCTGGGTTTTCTTGCCAATCGTGGTTATTACTTTTCTGATAGGAATAATCAGGCATTATGTGACGATTCTAATCTCTTCTGAAAAGAAATCCGAGTTGCAACAAGTGTCTGATAGGTGAGAATGTTGAATATATCCTGACTGAAAAACAGCCAGTTCAAAATGAGACACATGGACATGGTCATGGCCTCTGTTTG
The DNA here is from genome assembly GCA_936450465.1 of Gibbula magus. Lineage (NCBI taxonomy): Eukaryota > Metazoa > Mollusca > Gastropoda > Trochida > Trochidae > Gibbula > Gibbula magus. The sequence goes on along the minus strand of OW388296.1, from coordinate 74,805,195 downwards.
ATTTACCGAATTATTGTATGTAGTTTACAAACCCAACGTCTAAAACTTAACTCAAGGGTCAAGTCAGATCGCTCCGATCCCATTTCCCGATTTTCGGAATAGTCACTAGTGCAGATTCCCCTCCAAACAATTCGCACGTGTATTAATTAAAATATATTTGATTACCATTTCTGAAACTAACACTAAAATGCCAATCAAAGAAACCTAAAATTTAATTGGATATCTCACAGGGCTATTAAATCTATAAGTCAAGACTGCACTTTAATGGGCGCACATAAATCTTGATAATTTCTTTTTAACCCTTATATTCCAGTTAGACTGTCTTGAACCACAGGCGCCAGACCCTAAATAGGTCTACCTATATATATATAGGGTGCTGGACGGAACGGCAAAAACGGCGACAAAATTTGGTTGAAAAGGCGACAAAATTGGACGGAACGGCGACAGAAATGGGTTGGACTAAACAGCGACACCAAATATTTTATTTTTATATTAACTATTTATGAATTCACGGTCACTGTTCCACCATTTGTTCCATTTAGTTGTTGTATATTTGTCTGCTGTATTTTTGTGTTGTAGGCCTATATTATATATTCGTATAACCAAAACAAGACAAACAAATGTAGTTAGTCTCTAATATTTTATTTTAGACCCATATTCAATAATGAATCAACGAGACTGTGATATGATTATCTCATATTCATATTACGAGTGATATTTGAATCACTCATTTCAAGTTCAAATTCATTTCAGGCCAAAGTTCACATGTCAAACTACTGTTCGGTGTGTCCAGTTGTCGCAGTTGTAACAGCTGACGGCATGTTGGTTTTTTCTCACAGTTTTCCGACAGACAGTGCATGGGAAGGGTGTAGGTGATTTCGTAGTAGGATCTTGTCTTAATCTCAGAAGAATACTGTGTATTTTAATCCGTAAACTAAGAATAAGACAGTAAGTTAGTTGCATCAACTATAGCTCTCTGTGTTGCATTGTATGTAAGAAAGATGTTCGACTGAGATGACATGCGACAGTTGCAACGACTTTGTTTGACTTTGCTTCTGTTTTCTCTCATGTCCCGCCAATAGACGGGTGATTACGTGGGTGTAAGTGATTAGCAATCAGTGTTGTTCTCAGATTAGTGTCATTGTAATTAACATAGTAACTGGTGGATCATTGTCTAATTAGTGTCACTGCTGATTGCTTACACTTTGTATATGGGTGATTTCACAACTAGGCGCCCATATCTCGCCCCTAGGATTATATATAAAAAGCTAGTTTAATGTTCATATAAATCAGTAACTTCACATCTACTAATGCTTAGTAAATATGTACAAACATTATTTAAGTACACCATCGAACCAGTTGAAGAGCAGTGTCATAAACTACATCGACGGCAATGACGACTTTACAGAATAATTCGTTTCGGGCCATCTATTTTACAACGCTTTCTTTCTCGGTTTTTACATCTTTTTCAAGTGACATTGAGTCAGTCTATTTAACTTTTAATTAACAATTAATTAATGACAAACAAAACAATCCAAGGATTAATACAATTATACAACATCAAAGCATAAGACAGATTGGATTATAGTCACGCACATCAGAAATTCTTCATTAACTATGTAAACATCGTGAATAAACATCTCAGACATGAAAGATCTTACAATATAACTTATAAAAACTATTTTATAATAAAAAAAACTATTGTCGCCGTTTAGTCCAAATGTGTCGCTGTTTAGTCCAGCGATTTTGGTCTAAAATTTAGTAAGAAATGTGTTTCGCCGTTCCGTCCAGGAGATTTTTCTATCTGTCGCCGTTCTGTCCAAATTGTCGCCGTTCTGGCTTGTCGCCGTTTTGCCGTGTCGCCGTTCCGTCCGTATCCCTATATATATATATATATATATATATATACCTATCTACCTACCTACCTATGTAACATTTAAAGAAGGTATGACACTGTCCGCCATCTTAAATCCTGGCATAGGACCGGTAGGTAGATATATATAAGGTCTGGCGCCTGTGTCTTGAAGTGTCTTATTTAACCCTTGGATCCCTTTCGATGATCTTTTAGGGTTAGTTTGTCTAGCATATGGGTTGGTAATGCAGTGCAGTTAATAATTTCTAGTACTGCATCGTCGATGGTATCCAAGCGTAAAGAAGATAGTCTACAGATATCCTAGAGCGAAACTAGTCTAACTGGAATTTCCCTCAAATTGCTGTGATATTGCCCAAGCGGCATTAAAACAATAACTCGCTCACTCTAACTGGTATCCAAGGGCTAAAAAGATGTGCGCCCGGTAAAATGCAGTCTAGCGGACCAATGTGCACCTACTCAAATGCCATCCACACTTGTTTATTTTCATGTTGTTAATAATAATTTCAATTGCGATGCTGAAGGAAATTAATGGAGTCATGTTTGAACATCTATACAGAGAGTGGATTTGACTCTCATGTTATTAATAAAACACTGGTAATGTCATACATATCTTTTTTCAGTTTACAAATATGAACTTGAATTTTTTCAATAATTTCAATGATAAATCCTAAAATAAACATTTCTCCTTTTCCATATTTGCAGACAAATTATAACTTTTATACATTCAAAATCAGCTTTTATAAATTTGTGATAATTTGCTGGTGTTTTTACAGCCTTCGTGTCATACTCTTTTTGCTTTTGCAAACCTTTTTAAATTAGGCAAATAAATTAAATATTCCGCCGTTAATGGCTGCAATACTGCCAAAGCAGAATTAAACAATAACTCACTCACTCACTCCATATTTGCAATTACTGTTGTACATTTAGATTTTATTAATGTCTCTTTTCATATATTTTCAGTAATGCCTTGATAAGAAGCAGAATATTAAGGGAAAATGGGAAATACATACCAAGACAGGTGATTATTATTTTATTGAACTTTATTATCTATTTAATTATCTAAATTAAATGTAATTTAGTACATGTACTATCATTTATTTCATCATTCATGTGTTTTGGGAGAAAGATCAATTGAGTACAGTCAGGCCTCGATAATCCGAACGCTTCCGTTTTTCATAAAAAACGTTCGGATAGTGAAATGTTCGGACTACTGAGTACTGATGACTACTAAAAAGATAAGTTTGGTTACATCTTCGTACCGTTCGGAAACTGCGAGATTCGGATTATCGGTGGCCGGATTATCGCGGTTTCACCGTTTGACTGTAATCACAACTGCACATAAATCACTACATTCAGGACTAAAGTTTGGTAAAATCACCCATTTCCCTATGGTTTATTTTATAGATGTTGCTTTTTCTGATATTTTTAGTCGTTCCTGGTGAGGAAAAATTTCTTCAATAATGCTGAAAGAGGATTTTTCAAAACGGAGAAGAGGGAAGCCCAAGTAAAGAATCCAATGACAGGTAAAGGAAATAGAAAACCAAGATTCATGTTTTTTATTTTCACATTTGGATATCCTTGTAAACATCATACAACAGGAATATGAAATTTTCAAATAGCTTTTATGTCAATGCAGTCATTGAGTTTGAAAAACAAACAATGGCTATCTCTTCTAATTATACCCCCGACCAACGGTTGGGGGTATATAGTTATACCAACGATTCCGTCCGTCCGTCCTTCCGTCCGAAGACAATTTTGTCCGATTTGTCCGATCGATTACAGAAAAACTATTCGTCTCATCCTTTTTAAATTTGGTACATGTCTTCTTCACCACTAGGAGAGGTGCAGTGCGAAGTTTAAACCGAATTGGTGAATTTTTTAATTTTTGGCGATTTTTTTTATTTTTTAACTTAGTCAAATTCTGAGCATTTTTTGTCCGATCGATTACAGAAAAACTATTCATCTCATCCTTTTCAAATTTGGTACATGTCTTCTTCACCACTAGGAAAGGTGCAGTGCGAAGTTTAAACCGAATTGGTGATTTTTTGAAGTTTTGGCGAATTTTTTTATTTTTTAACTTATTCAAATTCTGAGCATTTTTTGTCCGATCGATTACAGAAAAACTATTCATCTCATCCTTTTCAAATTTGGCACATGTCTCCTTCACCACTAGGAGAGGTGTATTGCAAAATGTAACACGATTTGGTGAATTTTTGAATTTTTGGTGATTTTTTTATATTCTTTTACTTTATCATAGCTAGAATGAATGAAGCTACTTCTGTGTTGTGATTTGTTGACTTCATCATTTTCTTTTTCATGTAACTTTCATCAAAAGCTACTTCTGTGTTCTTGTTGATTTTACTATTTTGGGAAAAGTTAAATTTTCTTTCCTTTCAGCCATAAAGTGCTATATATCTCTCACTGTGCCTTCAGGGGTGTGCTTCCATGTACCTGTTGTTAAAAGTCACTCGAATGAATCATTATGATGGATTAATTTCCAAAATAAAGTTGAAATCAGTGGTAATAGCAGTAGTGTATTATGTTACCAATACCTTTTCAAGTTACTTTTATTCCTATTTTGACTTAAACCACCTTTTTTACATGAAGATTGAGACTTGTCCTACCATTTTCACAAACAGTTTAATCTTAGCAATTACATTTCATAGCTTATCAATCCTTAGGTGTGCAAACACCTCTCTCTATAAGTAAAATAAAAATGTCAAACTTAAACAGTCGGGGGTATTGGTGAGCCACGCTCACTTTTTTGCTTGTTTGCTTGTTGTCATTGATTTTAAGGTTTTCCATTACTAATTTGAGCATTATCTTCTGTAAATGCCAGTGAGTAAAAAAGAATCCTATGTGTCTTTCAGAGCAAATACTGTAAGCACTTTTACAGAACTAAGCTTGTGCACTCTTTTCTCTATTTTTGAAGAAATACAAATATGTTTGCTGTTATTTTGTTGAACTGAAGAATGAATCCTACTTTATTTCAGATCCCACGATGATGACGGACATGATGAAGGGCAACATAACGAATGTGCTGCCTATGATTGTTATTGGTGGCTGGATCAACTGGGCCTTCTCCGGCTTTCTCACAAGTATGAGCACAATGACTTGCTTCACTGATTAGTAGCGAATCAAGGACGGTTTCAGGGCTTCTGAACCCCTTTTTCAAATTCCAAATTGGCTTCACAAAGCCTGAATAGATCCAAAAATAGTGACAAAAAACAAAAAAAAACATGTGTCATTTTCAGAAGTAATTAGTATTTATGTTTAAGAAATATTCTTTGGTCTTTAGTCTTTGGATGTGAATACTAAGAATATCAGTGTATGAAAAAATATTAAAAACAAACCAGCTAAAATATATGTTAATTAACTTATATGGAAAAATTCGAAGAAAAATCTTTTTACATAAATGTGGAGAAGAAATTCTATCAAAATTAAGTTATGATATAAATTTGAAGATATTAATTGTTTCTTTGTTTCACTAGCCAAGGTTCCATTTCCCCTGACTCTGAGGTTCAAGCCCATGTTGCAGCGTGGAGTAGAGTTATCTTCTCTTGATGCCTCCTGGTAAGATTTTATATTACTCATATGGATACATCCACCGATTACATGTACACGCTTAAATATTTTTTTCTCCCATTTACAGATTCAGTAGCTAATAGCAACAGTTCTGTAACATTTCATTACATTTTCTTAGGTATCTAACTAACTTTGACATTGTCAAAAATACTTCTGTGATATAGGCATTTTAGAAACAGATGAGCTGATATAGACAGTCAACCTCTTTATTGCATGCTTCTATTGCCATTATGAAGTTGACTATCCATAGAACTTGTTCTTCTTTAAAACATACTTATCTGTGTATATGAGTTTTTGAAGGCGTCAAAGTGATGATTTCTTTTAATTTTAATGGCTGCACTGCTTTTGTTTCAGGGTTAGTTCAGCTTCCTGGTATTTCCTCAACGTGTTTGGTTTGAGAAGCATGTACACTCTGATCCTGGGCCAAGATAACGGTGAGTGCTGCTTGTCAGCGTTGTATTACCATGTGGTCAAACATAAGCTATGTAATATTATCAGTAAGTGCATATATATGAGCCAAGGAACAATCGTTTCAGCATGAGTTCCAGGAGTTTATCATTTGTGACGTTATAAACAATTGTTCGTGCTGACAATGTACCCGTTTCTTGGCTATTTTTACGAGATAGCTCTTGGGTAATAACAAAATTCACTTGTTTTGTAAAAGTTATCACATATTTGTTTGGGTGTCATTCTGCGTGTATTGATCAATCTTTTTCATATCTTTATCCCTCCTTTAAATTTCTGTGTCATTCATAGATCCAAAAGTTTAATTTCTTCTTTCAACTTTTGCAGTTCGTCACAGGTTAACTACCGGTAAATCTTTAAAAAAGCTTAGGAGTAGACTCACATGATTTTTGAAAAAATTCATGGTCACAGTTTTGAAACCTCCTTTCAGATTAGCTGGTCGACAGTAAGATATAAAAACAAAGAAAATTATGTTTTATGAATCTTTCCTCTTCAGCTGCGGACCAGACCCGAATGATGCAGGAGCAAATGTCGGGGTCAGCCATGATGGCCCCGCCCGATCCGATGAAGGCCTTCAAGGCAGAGTGGGAGGCCCTAGAGGTTTGTACACACGACTGGATAATCGAGGGTGTGGAAGAAGAGCTGACAGGGGGGATAATCCAGCCGGAGACAATCTACCTGAAGAACAAGTTTACATGAACTTGAACTAGTCCTCTTTCATTGCGTCGCTCATACTTTGGTGCTGTTTATTGAGGGCTCCATTTTCATAATTGCAATTATTTATGTCGATGTGTCAGATATAAGTATGTTCAACTGAATGTCATGTCAATATTATGTCAAAATTTAGTGTGATATGTCATGAGATCTGTCAACTGAAGAGTGATCTCAATTGCTTAGTTTCATTTTGAGGTGGAAGGGAGATAATAAATTTTCAAATATTACAGAATTTCATAAGCTTTTGAGAAGACACTATAGTTAACTTGAAAAATGAAGTAAAAATTAAAATAAGAGCCTCACATATGTGTGATGTTTCCCTATTGGAAAAAACTGTTTGAGAGGCATTCAAGATATTGTTAGACACAGATATGACAAGTCCTTTTGGATATACAACTTCTTTATTGCAACCAATTGTAGAATAAAAAGGTTCTATATCCTTTAAGACATATCTTCTTCCTCTGTTTAATATTTAACATGTAACTCCTCTATCCACCAGTTTATCCTATTTTGTTTGGAATTTTGTATTTTCAGTGGCAAACACGAACATAATTGCATGAATGGTTGAATGTGTGAGAGAGAAAAATAGAACGTTATGTACCGGTATACATTCGTGAAGAAGAGAATGCATTTAACCAGAAAGACTCGCCCATTTAGAAAATGAATGTTGTATTATGTATCAAATAAAAGTCTCAACGAAGCATGGTTCTCAGTTTTCATTCACAGGCTTGTATATATACCGGTATATTGTATATATGCTAGCTATCAAAATGTGTAACATTCCCTCAGGAGAATTGTTTGGTATCATTGATTGATGAGGTGAGGTTGCTTTGCATTTAATGCTAATTTCAAGATTATATCACTATTATCCCAACTCCCCCTCAAGTCATAACCCACGCACGTCTCCATCACTGGCTATTTTAAGCCTTGCCTCAAACGAACATTATAGAGGACAATCTAGCACAGGAAAAGTCATGATATGCAGCAAGACTTTCAGTAGCTAATGGTGGAGACTGGCGCAAGTTATGGTTTGAGGGGAGAAGTTTCTATCAACCTGGCAGGGAGTAAGCATATTATAATAATAAAAACCAGAGGCTTTGGTTTTCAATTAGCAAACTATGGTTGGTACTGCACAGAACTGCAGTAAACATTCAATGTCTTCAATGCAGTGGATGCACCCAAACCTAATTGCATGTAATGGAGTTGTCCACAGGAGATAAAGCGGGTCGGATTTGAACCCAGACCTTTGTACAAAACACTGTGAGACTGAATACTTCTTCAAATGAGATTACACGCCTACTCCTTTCTAAATATTGGTTCTTGTACCGAATGTCCGGTACATGCGCGAATTGAAAGGAGTGACTTCGAACACTGTTCTGGGTGTGCGGAACATGTTCTATTGCTGTGGGACTTACACCTGCTTTTTTTAAACATGTTCCGCAGGCCTAGAATAGTGCTCGGAGCTTTACTTCGCACATGTACCGGACATTCAGAACATGAACCAGGCAGCCCTATACAAATTTTACACGTTGGTAATGCAATTGTTCTTCCTGCAGTGATTGATCCCCCCCCCCCCTGGATCCGCCACTGTTCCTGTATCCTCTTTGCTGTTCATGGATAATTTGAAAACATATCTAAGTGTTCAGTTATACATATCTCTGCTTCGAGAGCAATTTATCATTAATTCAAGAAACATCATTTATGGGTCTAGTACCTGTTGTATTTACCAGTTGTTCTGAGTAATGATCTGTCTATTGGAGAGAAGCCTATTGCCTCCAGTCATTCAAAGATTGTTTACAGAACTGTAGAACAAATCCTGATGACACAATCAAAACAGAATGGTTTAGTGATGAATCAATGGGAAAATATCTATAAAATTATTAATCATAGTTAATAGTGACCCGGATGTTTGTTACAAAGCATGTGGCCTATGAACATAGTCCAGAGGTATAATGTGCTCCCTCTATTACTATGAAAGGTTTTATCCTTTGGTTTCTGACAACGTTCAACCTGTGCACTGTCAGGGTGATCCAGGCTATTCGTTTGAATTGGAGGGACTGCAATTTATAATGACATCATGAACAACATTTTTTCTCAAAGTCTCTGGATTCGCCATTGGCAAAGTATTGGTATTGATACTAGATGATGCAAGTTGCTTAAGTGTACACAACCTAAATAACTTACCATATATTTGCCAGGACATTCATTCATCATTTCACTTCACTTAATGTCATTGAAGTGTTTAAACATGTACCAAACAAACTTTCTTCTATTTGTGTTACATACAAATGACTTTGTATCAATATCAACATCAGAATCACCCATTTGTACTATACAGTTCGAAAGAAGGATAACATATTTCTAATGTATTTTACTACAATGTACCAGTTTTACAGAATCATCTTTGAGCAAAGATCAAAGGAAAAATTAACTAACTATTCGAAAATACTAGTTTGTCCTATATTGAAAAAAATATTTATAACTAATTTATAGAAACGTTATATCGGACACTGCAAAAGACTAGTTCAGATAATGAAAACGTCAGTTCGGGCGATCACTGCGCAGCCGAAGACGTCTAGCATGCTGGAAGTCCTATGCAATAATATACCTGAACTTAATGCGTCAAGTCTGTGGACAGAAACGTATGCCTTTATATATTATACCCTTTTCAACGCATTTCCCTGTTCCAAATGTATGCAACTGTAAGGAACAAACCAGAAAATGTTTTATAAGTTTGTTCAATATCTTGAATATGGTCCAGGAAACGTTTATTACACATAGACAATTCAGTTATCATCGATTTGATGAATACACCCTCCTTTAGAAACAAACTCGTCGATAAAATCAAGATATTTCTACAACTTTGAGCAAAGACATATTCCTCTTTATTAAAGTATTTAAATATACACAAGGGAATACTAATAGATCTGTCACCAAATAGTGACACAGCGGCTGTCAGGAGCTCATCATCTTTCTGAGTGGGCGTGTCTCCATAGATGGGGCAATAGTAAACACAAGGGCTGTAAGCTCTCAACACTGCGCTATCATCGCACAGCGTAGCGTTTAGATCAGTAACGTCGCTGTAATGTTTTCCCGGAAGTAGAGTGATTTGACCTGTGTCTTTGACATGGCCAAGTTGCTCAATTCCGCAAACTTTTCTACACTTAGTTTCAAATTCGTGTTCTGTCAGTGATGTAGTGTGGTATATCAGAGAGTTATTGTCACCGTGAATAGTCTGGCGAGCCACAGAAAGGTATGTGTTGGTGTAAGCTGTACAAGGACAGAGAGAGAAGAGCCGAGATGATTCATTGTCGAGGTGTTCAGCCTGTGTGTCCGACAGCCTGTTGTTGTTTGTTGCTGTCATCGTTTTCTGTTTAATCTTAGATATTGGTTACTTATTTTGTACAAAAAATGATGTTTTACATCAGAAAATAAGTTAGATTTCTGGATGAATTTATTTTGGAATACATCGATGAATACTGACATAGTGTGAAAAAGTACAGAATTTTGTTATTTTAATAGTGCTACATACTCATCTTTACTGTATCTGTTTCTATCAGTATCAGTTTAAACTAACATCCAGTGATTAACATATACTTATTTTCTTATCAATAAATGAAAAATAAATTTATCATTATTGTTTCTAAAATGTTGAGAAAATAATGAAAATTCTATTTGAAAGTTTAATAAACATGGAATTAATCTATATAATTGTATTTGAATATTCATTCAACATGAGCTATTATTTTTTTTCACATCTAGAAAATGAATTCATGACAATCTCTTTTGAAGGAGATATCACAAACTCTGTGCTGCACTGCCAACTATGAATATTGGATTTGAAATTGAATACTAGTAAATTATGAAGAGCCTGGTAGAGGCAACTGTCAAACAGATAGAAATATGAATTGTAACTGTATCTTAACATTTATCATGAACAATGATATATCATCACACCTGGAAAATCAAGGAAATCTCTTTTTTGAAGATGACATCCCAAACTCTGCGCGGCTCTGCCAACTACGTGTGGGACCTGACCCGCCCTCTCGGACAAGGGGCCACCAGCATGGTCTACAATGGTAGGAATAAGGTAGGCTCACAAACATCTAAATCTTAATCATAACAATAATTCCATAAAAGTAATTAGTTAATGAACTTTTGCAGGACTGGAGAGTGGATTGTTTAAGATGTCGTACTGCAGATCAAATGCTTCATGTTTCAACTGGATTTTGTTATAATCATGTTATATAAATGATAACATATGTGTAAACAGGAATGTCCCCCGTAATCTCGTTTTCACAAAAAGAACCTCTCTCCAAGCTTTATATTCATCACAAGCTGTATCTGAGGTATCAAATCTAAGTTTATAATAACCTGTTGTACAAGTGTTGGTTGCTACCAGAGTGTGAGTTTGCCCCACTCAGGCTGACGGAACAAGTAGAACTGAACGAATTGTATAATGTTGTAGAGGACGGGTGACGCAGTAGCCGTGAAGGTGTTCAACCCCTCCAGCTACCAGCGTCCGGCGGAGGTCCAGTACAGGGAGTACGATGTCATGAAGAAACTCAACCACGAGAACATCGTCAAGTTGCTGGCTGTGGAGGAGGAGGTCGGGCTGCTCAATGAGACACAGACATTAAAATATTTTCAACAGTATCTTTGAATGAGAACAAGTTCAGTGGATAATCAACTTCTTTATTGCTATGAGTGCTTGATAACTATGCTACTCACAACAGTTGAGTTGGCTTTCCATAGAACTTGTTCTCCTTCATCATATCAGCTTCTAAAGTGCCTCTCAAAGACACAGTATCTTTGTTTGTTTTTCTGAAGTTTTCCTCTTCTTTTGTCATTTCTTCAACTATCCTGGGAGTATTGCTTGAAAAGATGTAGCGGTTACTTAGTAAATAAGGAAATGTTTTATTGTGTATCAAGCATTTCGATTGCAAAAAGAAGATGATGTTTATTTATTTACTTCAATGTGAACCTTAACAAATTAACTTTTAGACATTATTATTCTAGGTTAACATATCAAAGTACACATAAAACATACAAGCACCATGTTATGAAGTCACATTTTCATTAGGATCCACACTTATGCTGAGACAACAATGTGAATCCTGGTCACCTTTAAGATACATAGATTCTTTTATATTTTCTCAATATTCAAAATATATTCTTTTTTATATGGTTATGTTACAGCAAACAAGCTACCAGAAGGTGTTGATAATGGAGTTGTGTCCGAACGGAAGTCTCTTTACTCTGTTGGAGGACCCGGAGAACGGATACGGTTTAACGGAGAAGGAGTTTCTCACTGTCCTCAAACATGTCTGTATGTGCTCTTTGTGTTTAACTCATTGTCCTCAAACATGTCTGTATGTGCTCTTTGTGTTTAACTCATTGTCCTCAAACATGTCTGTATGTGCTCTTTGTGTTTAACTCACTGTCCTCGAACATGTCTGTATGTGCTCTTTGTGTTTAACTCATTGTCCTCGAACATGTCTGTATGTGCTCTTTGTGTTTAACTCACTGTCCTCTAACATATCTGTATGTGCTCTTTGTGTTTAACTCATTGTCCTCGAACATGTCTGTATGTGCTCTTTGTGTTTAACTCATTGTCCTCTAACATGTCTGTATGTGCTCTTTGTGTTTAACTCTTTGTCCTCTAACATGTCTGTATGTGCTCTTTGTGTTTAACTCTTTGTCCTCTAACATGTCTGTATGTGCTCTTTGTGTTTAACTCACTGTCCTCTAACATGTCTGTATGTGCTCTTTGTGTTTAACTCTTTGTCCTCTAACATGTCTGTATGTGCTCTTTGTGTTTAACTCATTGTCCTCTAACATGTCTGTATGTGCTCTTTGTGTTTAACTCATTGTCCTCTAACATGTCTGTATGTGCTCTTTGTGTTTAACTCTTTGTCCTCGAACATGTCTGTATGTGCTCTTTGTGTTTAACTCAATGTCCTCAAACATGTCTGTATGTGCTCTTTGTGTTTAACTCACTGTCCTCGAACATGTCTGTATGTGCTCTTTGTGTTTAACTCACTGTCCTCAAACATGTCTGTATGTGCTCTTTGTGTTTAACTCATTGTCCTCAAACATGTCTGTATGTGCTCTTTGTGTTTAACTCATTGTCCTCAAACATGTCTGTATGTGCTCTTTGTGTTTAACTCAATGTCCTCAAACATGTCTGTATGTGCTCTTTGTGTTTAACTCATTGTCCTCAAACATGTTTGTATGTGCTCTTTGTGTTTAACTTACTGTCCTCAAACATGTCTGTTTGTGCTCTTTGTGTTTAACTCATTTACTATATACAATTATAGATTGGTGATGAGGTCAATACTTGTTTTTATGGATGGGAGAAAACAGTATTGGCCAAGGACAAGGTCTGAGGTCAATATTGCTTCCCCAGGTCCAAAAAATTATTACCGGTATGTATTTACTGCAGAAACGAGAGAAAAGCACAGTCAAAAAAGCTCATTTGTTTTGAACAGTTGGAACCGGTTGTGGACTCAATAGGCTTTTCTTTTGCCGGTTTCATGATCGTCTCTCGGCCAATCTGTTTACTGGAAAAACATGCTCACATGTAAATTGTGTTGCTCATGTCAATCATCATCTGTTGATTAGATAATGAGTTCCTCAGCTGCTGTCTCTCTCACTGAATCAATTGATAGGTGTGAATCTTCACCCAGGTCAGCTGATTAGAATCAAAATGTCTCATTCCAGTCATTTGATTACACTGCCCCGCCTCTGTGGAACAAACTTCCCTTTAAAATAATGAAATGCTAATCATTGATGATTGGCTGTAAGATATTTATTTTCAAAACCTTTTTCAGAAGTTGCGGGTGAAAATCAAGTCTAGTGCAATTTATTCTTTATTTTGTGTTTTGCTGTGAGGAGGCACTAAGCGTGTGAAATTTAGTGGTTTATCAATTTAATTTATTACCTCAGCAAAAGTTCAATGGCATGTTGATTCGTCCGTAAATTTTTCACATGTTTAACTCCTTCTCAAGAACCAATGACTTTAGAGATTTAAAATCTTCTGTACAGTAATGGGGATTATAAATTGTAGATTTGGTGACTCTGAGGTCCCTAATAAAGGCCACATGTACCTTTCATCCTCTCCTGAATGAAAAGTCCTAGAAAGCTGAAATCTTGTTTGCAGACTCTTTGTTATTATTATTTAGAAAAATCCCATTGTGCTGTCAGTAAGTTTGTCTGCAGTAACCTATTTTATAAGCTTATAAACCTGTTTAAACTTTTATTTGCTCCCCTTCAGGTCTTGGAATGAAACACTTGCGTGATGTGGACGTTGTCCATAGAGACATCAAACCAGGGAACATTCTACGCTACATCGGGGAAGATGGAAGGTGTATAATTAATCTTTTTAATTTGCTGCTAACCTATATAGTTTCTATGTCACATCCACAAGGCATCACTCACACCAATCTCCATCACTGGCTAATTTAAGCTTTTCCACATTTCCTTAATGTTTCTGTACTAGCAAATCAGAGCCTATGATGCATATAGGTGCCACACTCTGCTTGGTTAGCAGGGAAAAGTGAAGAAAATGCTGCAAGGCTTAAATTAGCCAGTAATGGAAACTGGCACAAGTTAAGCTTGCCTGGGGAAGTTGTGCCACATCAAATATATTATCATGATCTAATCTCACTCTGATATATTCTCAGCATCAATTCCATTTGATATCTATGCATACTTAGTAAGTTAATAATTCAGGAGGTAAATTAACACCAAATCATGCTGGGTAACCAATCTACAAGAATCACAGCTTGTAACCCTTCAACTGCCTGTATAAGAATATCCTGGGGCAATCCACCATCATCCAGTGGGACTACAGTCTTGTATCATTCTCTTTATTTGGATTACTGTAGATTGGGCGAGTTAAGGAGAGTGATATTGAATCAAATCAAGTTTATCTCTCATTTTTTTAAATATCCTCCGTATAACATTTATGGAATAATGATTTTCAGGTCTGTGTACAAGTTGACTGATTTCGGAGCAGCACGGCAACTGCAAGAGGAAGAAAGGTTCACCTCACTGTATGGAACTGAGGAGTATCTGGTAGGTTTCTGTATTCTTTACAGTCTTTCATAAAACTTTCATTTAAACATAGCTAAACCATTCAGAGTGACTAATTTACAGGAAATAATCCTGGATTGCCAACTGGTTAAAGAACTAAAGAATTAATGATATCATAACTGAATTAACTGAATTAAATAAGGATGTCATGGATATGGAAGAAAATTATTTAAAAAAGGAAGTTAAAAAATCCTTTCATTCTCTACTCCCATGACATCCTCAAAGTTCTATTTGATCAAGTTTTATATATGCGTTGAAGATATTAGTCGTCATGATTCCTGCTAATGCAAGATGTTTGTAAATGGATAGTTTAGTGCAATTCAAAGATACAAAAAACAAAATAAGTGAATGTATTCCTTACAAAGCACAGACATAATATTAAAGTAATTGAAATTTAATGTTTTAATGTTATATATATATGCAATGTTTTAATATTATATATATATATATATACTACATGCTTTCTCTGGTAAGTTGATTGGCACATATACATTAAAGAAAACCCTCAACATATTCATCCTTTATCGAATTCTGCGTTCAGCACCCTGACATGTACGAGAGAGCTGTGCTACGTCGTGGATACGGACAGAGGTTTGCGGGTACGATAGACTTGTGGAGTCTTGGGGTGACCATCTATCACACGGCTACAGGAAACCTTCCCTTCAGACCCTTCGGGGGGCGGCGCAACAGGGAGACAATGTAAGTTGGGTTTAACTGGAAATATGTTATAGAACAGAAAGATCTCCTGGATAACAACTTCTATAATGTGAAAATACATTAAGGAGTATATACTGTACTTAATCCTTCATCAGGCAAAATCAGGTGAAACGTGATGTAATCTCATATTCCACTTTATGTACTCCAAAACGTCGTGTATTTTCACTTTAAAGAGGTTGTTATCCAGAATATCTTCTTCTAATTTATGCCACTTCTAAAAGTCTTCAGAGACAACAAACATGTTGTATATAAGATTGACTTGTGGAGTCTGGGAGTGACTATGTATCACATGGCTATAGGGAACCTGCCTTTCAGACATGTATAGGCATGTACAAATTGGAATATTTCAACAACTGTTGACTGAATTATTTTCATATTTTTCACCTGCAGTAGCTTCATCACAATAAGAGAAAGATCAGACAAAACAAAACTTTGACATTTTACTCTGCTCAGTGCAATATCTAAAGAAATGTCAATTGGATTCTCTTGTGTAACATCAAACTGTTTCTGTTAAAACTGCAGTGTTCAGCTGAATTTGGCTAGTGGTGGTGGGCTATCATGTCACCTCATCACCTCATCACTTGTTTCCTACATTTACAGGTATGAGATCACAACCCGGAAAGAGTACGGGGTGATATCTGGAATACAGAGGAGTGAGGGGGGACCTATTGAGTGGAGCAGAGAACTCCCTCAAACATCCAGACTCTCAAAGTGAGTATTCTTATCTGAGTTTATTTCTACCGGTATTACAGTTTTATTATGTTATTTCTATGTATTACAATGTTTCTGTGTTACATGTTTCTATGTGTCACAATGTTTTATCTACTATGGTATTCATATGTGCAACAATGTTCTAAATAACACAATGTTTTATCTACTATGGTATTCATATGTGCAACAATGTTCTAAATAACACAATGTTTCTAAATAACACAATGTTCCTTTGTATAAGAATGTTCTTATATATCACAATGATCTTATGTATCACAATGTTCTTATATTGTTGTGGTTGTATTCTAAGGGAGTGTTCTGTACTCGTTGACCAGGGATAATATGTCGGTTGCGCCATGAGCAGGTATTAGTACCGCATTATAAATACCCACATTATTATTATTATTATTATATATCACAATGGTCTTATGTATTACAATGTTTCTATTTATCACAATGTTCTTATGTATCACAATGTTCTTATGTATCACAATGTTCTAATGTATTCCAGTGGACTGAAGCGTCTGATTACTCCCCTGTTGGCCGGTCTACTGGAGAGAAATCCAGAGAGAACTATGTTGTTTGAGAAGTTTTTCCACGAGTCAGCAACAATTACATCGAAGATTGGCCTTGACGTGTTCTGTCCATCTCTGTGTGCCAGTCTCAGGATATTGCTGGATCCATCTGACACGTTAGTAGCTTGCCTCAGCTTTTCTCTTTATATCCAACTGGTATGTAATATGGTATATATAATGTATATATAATATTAATATAGTATATGTGTATTACCGTATATTACCGGGTATAAGTCGAAAATTTGTTACCAAAAATTAGGGGGTCAAGGAGGGGGGTCGACTTATACACGGGGTCTATGTTTCAGCCCCAAAAATCTAGAGGCCAGGTAAGTATCTGCCAGCCCAGCAAGTCGAACGGAGGATGTTTACACCGGAAACAATTCACAAACATCGATGTCAAGTCGACAATATTAAAATCATTGAATAACAAACATATGCTTTAATGTTGTCTTTTTAAAATACAAATATATGCGTGATATATGAATAAAAAATAACATTTCAATCACGAAAGTTCATTAAAGTTGATATTATAATCTTCACTATTACCTGACAAACATCGATCGATATCTAGCCTTGATGTAAGTCGAGTGACCCGATAAGGTCACGTGGACCAATGAGATTCTACATAGAAGCCGGTGACATGCGAAATAGATACTCATGAAAAAATAATCAAGTGTTTACGCAGTGAGAAGTGCAAATTACTGTTACGAGTAGACGTATAATTTCTGAGATGTTCTAACATAATAGCATATATTCAAAAATATTTAGAGAAATGTAAATTGCTGATTGTCATTGTATTGTTACTGAGATGTTCACCATTCATTTTGTATAATAGTGTATATTCAATACTTGTTAATAGACTTTCTTAATTGCCAGTCAGGGTAGTGATTCATTAGCGCATCCGGTATTTATCTAAGCTTTGATGTTTAATTAACATTAATTGATAGTAATTAACAGTAATTAAAGCCTGTCACTTCTCATCTCAAAAGTAAAAGCAATGTCTTTTTACGTCTTTTTCTACTAGGTAACAATTTAACTATTCACCGGTTATCTAATAAAGTTTTGTCAACATGTTGGTCGTAGTTTATTCGGCTTGATGAGAGGAAAATGTAATTTGATTGAAACAAATAATAACAGACACCGTGAGTCACAAGTTGTATTTTTTTTATTGGTTGTTGACAACGTCTGAAAAATAAATTATCATTTAATAATATTTAGGGCAAAACAATTGATAAGTCAATCGACATCACTGCTTACCAATCGCCGCTGTGTTGACTCTTGGGCATGTCGACTTGTCACTCGGTGTCAGTCAGCACGTGGTCGACTTATACCCGGTAATATACGGTACCCAATAAGGTGGTGCCTATTGATATTTTCAGGTTTCCAAATTTTGGGTTTTCGTCTCCTTAGAAACGCGTTGGATTTGGACTTTGTTCAGGGATAGGTTTATTTCCAGAGCACAACTACAAAACCCTTCGTTATATCTTCCTGAAATTGTGCATGTGTATTACCTAATAATTGAAGTGGGAGATCATCACAACCATAGACCAAATTAAGGTCACTCAATACAAATAGTCTATAATCATCTCTAAGATAGCCCAATCATCGCGTTTCCAATCTTTGAACTGCAAATATTAGAATATGTACTGGCATCAGGTACGGTAAGTATCTAAACATCTGACATATTTAGAGTTAAATTACATCATCTGTATCATCTCTCCCAGATACTGCAAGCTTCAGGAGAAGATGGCAGAACAGACAGATATTCCGGCCAGTGACCAGCTGATCATCCATGATGGTCAGGTGTTGACCACACACCTGGACGAGACCACGCCCATCCAATCGTACCCCTCCGACATCACGCGCACTCTTCCTCTCATAATCTTCAACAAATCTGACGATCACCTCGTGTACTGCAAGCCTGTTAAAGGTATGTGATAGTGGCTCAAATCAACAGAATATAACTATCTGCCTCTTTGGTAATATTAATCCTTGGTTACCCAGGGTTTTATATATGCTCCGTTACTCTCCACTATATCACCCCTGGGAAACTTCATTAGATCAGTCTGTATTCAAATTAACCGCCCTTGGCCAGCGTGAGCCAATCAAACTGCTACGCAGCTTGGACCTGCGAGCCAATGACATTTCATGGGTAACCGAAGATAGGTAATATTATGATGATAATAATAATGTTCATGTTACACTGTTCTTTATCGATTGTGAATTCAAAAAGTTATCTATGTTCTTGCCTTGAAGCTAACATACACAGTATTTACTCAAATAGATACCAGGGCTTTTATTCTTTCAGTCACTCATTTTGTCTGGAGATTGGCATCTAAATGCAACCTCCTTGTGTAACGATTTCATTATCTCAAATATTTATTACAGTCTGGTGTATTAGAATAAATCCTATTTCAGTATAAATTTCCCAAGTGGTACACAACCCAAGCTGCCCTTAAGGGAACTAGGAAGTTATCATCCAATATAACTTCTAATACAAAATATTTCCTTTAGGAACGTTTCCAAGCCTGCAGTCGACCGGGTACCTGGACGTGGATGCAACGATGGCCAGGAAGTGTACGATAGTGGTGTACTCTATAGCTCGTGCGGTGGAAACTCTCCTCGCTCGCAGTGCCCTCATACATTCAGCAGTCAAACACTACAGGTAGAAATAATAATGATGAAAATACTTATGCCTAGTTGACTACACCCCACAAATGTGTATTCAAAGTGGAAATTTATTACCATGGTGTAAGAATCAACATTGTTCCTTTTCATTCTGAATCATCAGTAACATATATATCTGCCCCTAGTTATTATCATAACATAGAGTTCTTTGTTATTGTTATCACAGACTGCTTTGTGGTGCTGATGTTTTGGTAAATTTCAGACTAATGAAAGAAGGAAAGTTTTGGATAAGTCAATGTTTTACGACGTTGTCTTTAATTTCAGCCAAATACTCAACCACCGCCTGCGTAGTATATCCTGCATATTCTCCACACTCACCCCGTTCTGTCGGGCCACGCAGCAGTGGCACGAGAGCTTCCTGCGTCTACAAAACCAGCAGCTTCGCACCCTGCAGCTTCTCCTCAACACCGGCGTGGGCGGCAACAACATCAAGTCTCTCCTCACGCAACTCCAGGAGACCTTGAGGACCTCGCAGGCCGACTGTCAGGGCTCTGCTCTTAAGGTACGGGACTCGGGAGACGACGTTTCTGTGTATACATATTTTGTCACAAATTCTATCAGAATCTTTAGCCATAAATATCGTACATTGGATATAAAAACCAACTATTTCTTGAATACTAGTTTTCTGAGGAGACTGATTGTTTGTACATGGGCAATCTTGAATCTTAACTTAAAAGTATAATTCAAAACTTAACTGTAGTTACAGACATTGTGATTGCAGGAGAATCTTATAATAATGAAGGGCCAGGACTCCAGCCTCTCATTATCTTTATTATCTCATTAGTCTTTATTTGGAAGTTTCATCCTTTACTTCAAGGTGTCATCTGTCATGTTCCGTGTAGGTGCAGCAGCTGCTGGAACAGACCAAGAAGTCTCTGGAGTCTGTGAAGGAACTACAACAGAGGATGAACAGCTGGAAGTGGGATGGGAAACCTATGAAGGAGGAGAGATGGTGAGTAGGGGATGGGAAAGCTATGAAGGAGGAGAGATGGTGAGTAGTGGGATGGGAAACCTATGAAGGAGGAGAAATAGTGAGTAGGGCTGGAAAGGAATATGGATGGTTACTGGGGTCATAAAGGACGATAAAATGTGAGTGGACTCGGAATAAAGGAGAGATGCTTTGTAGAGTAGATAAAATGGTTGTAGAGGTTGTTCTTGCAGCAAAGGAAGAAAAGATGGACCTAAGGTGGGAAAGGGGAGGGTGAAGTGTGGAAGGGGAGGTGAGGTACACTATGACTTGGCAGTAGATGAAAATGTAGTAAAGGATAGAAATAATTGCGGTGAAGAGAAATGGGATGGAGTTGAAGGGGTTGGCTGTGGTTAGATGAGTTTAGAATGCATTTGTGGAAGAGGATGAACAAAGTTATTAAAGGACCTACAAAATCAAATCTTTTAAATTTAGAGAGTAGATGCAAAGTATGAAACAGAGAATATCATCATCAATATTAACATGATTTTTTTCCCATTCAATTCGACAAGATAAAAAATCAAAGGAAACAATGAAATGGAAATCAAATAATGATAATAATTCTTAGATTTGTATTGCACTTTTCTAAGTAATAGATAGAGGACGAGTAGCAGTACATTATCGGGATATAAATGTACGGGTTTGAGAGGATTGGGCGAGGCGCCAGCCGAGTCTAACCCTCTCAAACCCTTACATTTATATCCCGATAATGTACTGCTGCTCTCTCTCGAACACAACATGCAAAACATTGACATTTCTCATTTTCATATGCAAATGTCATTGATGTCATCATCGGTACTGCGAACACTGAATTTCTTTAATTGTCCGAGATGCATGAGGCGTACATTTTATATAAACTTACGAGTCGTGCTAAAGCATAAGCGTCGTGCTTAAATCACGAGCATGCACGATAAGCACGTTTTTATTCAGAAAGATTGAGCACTAATACATTTCATTGCCTATAAAGACCGAATGGTTTTTAGAATGAATCAGTTCACACAATGGCTTCATCATGGACAGTCAAAGGACAAGTACACTATTCATTCAGAAAGGTAACTTTACTTTTTTACTCCTTACCTTTCAAATATGTATTTAAAAGATTCAATACTAATTTCCATGAAATTGGTTTATTTAATAACAGTTTTTGTTTTTGTATTTCAACTATTTTTACCGTCATGTTAAGCTGTTTTTAAAGCTATATTTATAAATTTATGAGTTGGTAATATGCTAATGTGCATCATATTTATATTGGATATAACTGATTTCAGGTTACTGCAGCAACGGAATTGTGCTCAAACTGTTTATTGGAAGGGATTTAGTATGTAACGTCGTACTGGACTTTGCACGAACGCTGAGTTACAATACAAGGTTTCGACGAGACGACCCTGCAGCATCTATCCTCTTACACCCCAAAAAGGTAGACAATTTTATGTCACTTTCTTCTCATTTTTATGTCGTTCTTCTTCTGAATACTAATTTATTTTTGATATATTGTGGGGGGAAACAGAAAATAAAACAACCTATTATGGCAACATTAGTTGATGCGTGTCACTGTTTCTATTACGTTTGAGATATAAATTAAATACACTTGACAACTTTCAATTGACCTCACATTACTTGCTTTATTTACATGCTTATATTCTTCTTTTAGGAATCTCAAGCTCCTGAACATAGAAGACCAAGCGACCTTTTCCTTTCGGAAAGGGAACACAGCAATTCAGTTGTCATTGTAATAAGTGTTTAATTGTGTATTATCCACATAAATAAAACAATCAGTTGGCATTGTTTGTTTTTAATAAATGTCTGTGAACCAGTTTTATGAACATGAATATGAACAACCAGACAAGTGTACATCTATCGGGATATAATTGTACTCCACGTGACCACAATACAATCATGTGATTGGACGAAAGCATTTGACTATGCTCTAAACTTAAATATTATGTTGAAAGTGCAGTCCAAGCATTACTCAAGTCTAACCTGAGCTGCTGAAGGGTTCAAAGGTCATTTCCACCACATCTTACACGCTACACGTCTGTTAAATCCTGACTGTTGAATTTGTGCCTTCTTGTGCAGGGGTGAGCGGATCCAGATTGTGTGCACCAAGACGAAGCACATCCTGTACAAGTTCCGCGAGGACAAGGCCAAGCGAGTCCTCAACTACAATGAGGAGCAGATACACAAGATAGAGAGGTGGGCAGGAGTTACCTCCCCTGTGTTGACTGGTTGTAAAATGAACAAAATGTATAGAAAATTAAAGAACAGAAAATTATTCATGATACCACCTACCACATTTATATGTGAATGTCACTATTGACAGATAATTATGAACATTTAATTAATTATTCAAACTTCTGTAGTATTTCTGTTATGCCAAGGTTAAGACTATTCCCCTCACAACAACTCCAATGTTTTGTCCACTATAAAAGTTATAGATTAAATCTTTCATGTTTCAAATTGTTTCAAAGCACTTCTTTGTGCATTATTTTGATTTCCAGAATGAGCACATTTTTACAATTCCTGTGGTCCTTTTCCCTATTAATGACTTCTCTATGTTATGTGTACTGTCTCTCTGTTAGAGAACTGAAAGGTGCAAAAATCATGGAAAATCATTTGAACTTAGACAACAATATAGTGATAGAATAGTGTGAGGAGTCCTCTGTTGGAGTTTGTTATGGGTGTCACAAAATGGAATTAGAACGCTATTTTATTTTATATTCAGACGGTTTGAGAAAGACAACCAAACCTCCTCTGATGTAACGCCTGTGATATCTGCTTTGTTTGTGTGATATTATTAAGTTCTGTATAATCATTGCAGGGCCAGTTTGAGTGAGATGTGTTCAAGAGCCACTTCTATCCTTGAGACTGTGGACGAGAGGGTGAAACTGCAGGCTGGAGCCTACAAACAGTGGTACAAGTACGTGTCAGTACAGGCTTGTGGTAGTTATAATTGAATTAAGTCTATGATATATATGAACAAATTATATGTTAGTATTTGATAACATATAAATATATAGACAACATGGAAAAAATAAATAGTGCAAATACAAATATTCAAAAGTCAAAAAAGACAATTTTCACTCCAACTTGTTTCATTGGTACTCCGTGATGATACCAATGATACGTGTTGGGAGTGAAAATGCTTCTGTGTCGTATTTTACTTTATATATATATATATATATATCTATACTATTGTCCCTCAGCTCCTCGTACCAGTGTCGGAGGTTGACGGGCGTCGTGGAGACGAAGCTGAGAGACCTACAGGAGCACCAGACTCAGTTTGTAGGGGGACTCAACGCCGTGAGTACTGTGTGCAGCATTTTTTTGTTGTTACAAATATAATATTTTATGACCTGAAATTATAGATAAGAAAAACTAGTCCTTTTTTCGATCTGGATAAGAAATTTCTTCTTAATCTCAATGGAAAAACTAGTCAGTAAGTCAATAAGCATTACCAACTAGTATCCTTTAGTGGATCTGGTCAACAGCCTCAGTTATCCAGCCTTCAGTTAAAGTTTGGAGAAGCACCATCCCAGATAAATATGTAATGTTAACCTTTAATCATGAGTTAGATCAAGGTAATAAATTCATGTATGTAACAATAAGATCATTACGTGTAGGATTCTATTTCTTCCCAGTTTTGTCACAAATACCAGCAGCTTGTCGAGGATCGAATCAAGCGTATCGAGCAGGACTCGGGCGTGTCCGATCTCAGCCTCACAGAATATGACAACATCGTCAAACTCGACGTGACCACCGTCAAATTGGAAGAGTCCGACAATCCGGAGGTTATCAGTGAAATACTCGATGGGTAGGCAGGATTGTTTCTTAGAGCATGGCTCTTTATTGTATACTGCTGCATTCGCTAATTCTGTTAACTTAACATCAACAACTTAACATTGGAACTTTGAGGAGCATTTTAGTTTTGCACCCCTTACAGGGAGGGTTCTATCAGGGTATTGTTTATGGGGACATTCCTGTTTACACATATATATGTAATTGATACATGATTATTACACAATCCAGTTGAAACATATTACTGAGGGTAATAATTTGATGACATTATATCTGACAATTTGATAAAGACTAGCTCACATTTATTATAAATAAAAACAGTGGTAAGCATAGCCATTCGTCAGCTTATGGAAACTTTGCTATGACATAACATGAAATAGTTGATCAGTCTAATTATAAATCAGTTGTTACATTGTGGATATTCTTTCAATAGACATGTTTATAATTGAAAAGTTGTAAAATTAATAGAAAATGCAGCATTTTTCTAATTTCAGATAATTAACAAAAACAAAATGGTGTATACTCCGATAAAACCCGCTCTTTAACATTATACCGAGATATCCTTGTGACTAGTGAATCCGAGGACTGTGTACTGCAACACAAGACTACTTGAATATAAAGCATTACGTTGATGTTATATTTTGAAATAAAACATATTTGATAGATTATTTATATATAGACAGTATTTAATAGAGCAAATTAAACAACATTTAATTTATGGTTTTTTTCTGAGTTTAAAATGTGCACATGAAGAAAAAATTGCAATTATGTGTTTTATACCAGTATTTTGGGGTTTTTTGGAGGTTATTTAGAAGTGGAATACATAAGATATTCTGGATAACAACAACTTTATAATCTTCACAATGAAGAAGTTGTTATCAAGAAAATCTTGTTTCCTCAATATTTAGCCCCAGTAATGATCACCTAAGATGTTCAAGGACATATAACTTTCTCAATATTTAGAATGTATCATTTGAATTGTTTGACTAATTGCTCCTCCTCCCGTGTGTCAGGTTGAAGACGTCGCGGTGCTCCCTGGAGGAAGTGGTGACGCTCGTACACGAGAACACCAGTCTGCTGTGCAGGTTCGTCCTCGCTCTCGTACTTTAAACATAGTGATATTCAGTACTGGAATAAGCAGGGATTGGTGAAATAGTTCGAAACTGTTAGCCTACTGGGCATGTACAATTTCTAAATCGGTGTAGAATCCTTTAATAATAATAATATACAGTTTCAAGACTCCACCCTACCATAAAGGTCTGTACTTCCTGTGTTCAAATACACATTTAAACAGCTCGATGGAATGAGTGCAGTGTGGATGAATTGCCTTGCCCAGGGAGACAACACAGTGTGAGACCCACATCACAAATTTATTTTGTTTCCACTGGGATTCAAACCGGGCCTTTAGTGTGAGAGGCAAGCACTCTAACCACTTCCCCACTACTTCTCACAGTCTGAGTTGAGTTTAACGTCTTTAACAGCCATGTTAGAAATTGTGAATGGTGAAAAAATATTTCAGTTTTTAGTTTAGTTTTAAAATTGTATATCTGTTACTAGCCAATTAATGGTGTGGACTAGTGTATTTTATTTGGGCTGGTTATAATTGACATCATTAGCCCTGCAGGCTACCACATGTTTTAGGTTAATTTCTCTCCCTGTATTTGTTGCCTTTACCATCTCCTAGCTCCTCATAATTACTATTATAGCTCACTTCAAACAGAATAAGCAATTCCTAAATTTTACCATCTTGTCTTCCAGTATAAAAAATCTCAACTTGGACGGAGAGGTAACATGGCCACCGGTGGACATCACATGACACAAGGATGTCGTCACACGGCTCAGATAAACCAACAAGTAGAATACTTCCCTGTTTGAGAACATCACCTCCAACAGAGGCATGAAGAATGCTCTGTGAATTACCGTGAATGGTGTGATGCAATTCGTAATCCTCATACTGATTGAATTCATCCGCTTCCTGTGACCTGTGACCTGTGACCGGATTGCCACCACATCCATCCTAGTGAAACCCATTCTCATCATGTAACGAATATTCGTAACAAGAAAGAAGTGATAACCTTCTCCATCATTATAGATTCAACAATGTTGATCTTGATGAAAAGTGTCACAAAGCTACTCAGTGTTAGCAATGAATATCATTAGGTTGACACTGTGCAAGATGACTAAATGAAGATCTGTTCAATTTCCTTGAGAAAATCTGTGATTACAAAACTTTTTGAAACCAAGTATCCGAATATATAGAATATGGCACATGTTTGGGTGCCAGATGAGAAGAATATTGATTGATGAATCTGCTGACAGTCTCGGTAGTTCCACCCATAACTTGCTGGCCCAGGTGTCGGAGGATATGTCCGTTGTTGAGTCTGGAGGACTTACTTGTAGTATCAGGAATGATTGATATCATACACAGAAGAGAGCAATCAGCCAGTGCAGAGATGGAGACTTTTACATATGCATGTTTATTAATACAGATGACATGCATAAGTTATAACCTGTATCAGCCCGTTTTCAAATGCAAATAACCTGTATCAGCCCGTCTTCAAGGGCAAATAACCTGTATCAGCCGTTGTCATGGGCAAATAATCTGTATCAGCCCTTCTTCAAGGGCAAATAATCTGTATCGGCCCGTCTTCAAGGGCAAATAACCTGTATCAGCCGTTGTCAAGGGCAAATAATCTGTATCAGCCCTTCTTCAAGGGCAAATAATCTGTATCAGCATGTCGTCAAGGGCAAATAATCTGTATCAGCCAGTTGTCAAGGGCAAATAACCTGTATCAGCCCGTCATCAAGGGCAAATAATCTGTATCAGCTTGTCGTCAAGGGCAAATAATCTGTATCACCATCATCAAGGGCAAAACTCCATATCCAACCTGGACTTAAGAGGACTCCCTAAAGCTCTTAGGCTGATACAACATGTGATATAAACACCCATAAAATGCTACCGCGTGTTTATCACTGATGGCTGTGGGCTTATGAGTTATACATCATAGTTAAGCAAAACTGAGAGCCATAGAGGAGTACAAGTTAATATTAATATCAACAAATCTGATACTGCCAAATCATAACTCGCCACATTTTATCTTGAAAACAAAAACTAAAACTAAAACCTGAAAACAAAAATAAATTTTAGGATATTAATAAAAAAAACTTTTATTAAGTCCATAAAACATCAAATTCAATTATTAAAAAATTCTGTATGCTGTTTATGCCGAATATAAACGGTGTGCCGAACCAAAAGCAAAATATCACATTTAGACTATGGTTGTTATGAACTGTTTGATGTGCCATACCTGATCTCACCTTTTACATATACATCTATCACCTAGGAGATATACACTTATGCAGGTACATCTCTGTTAACAAGTTATTATTGTTTTATTGTAACTCTACAGGTGAGGTATTCATATTAGATGAAAGAGTAAAGGTCACTATAATAACTAGTCATTTCTCTTTTTAAAGGATAGATGAAATGCATTTTTCTCAAGAATGACAGATGATTACCTCTACGTATATTGTATATCGGAATCAATTGAGCATAAAATCGAGACAGTATACACTTGCAATTGATAATTAAGACGATTTTAATTCACCCATTTTAACACAACCGCAATTTGTTCGGCGAATCCTTTTGAAAATGCTCACCGAGGCGTGACTGTGATAAGCGACAGGCGGGGCGGCTAGATAGCTACTCCGCCGGTGTCTCGTTAATTAATTAATGATGATTATCACTGCCGCTAAATGAATTTATGAGGTGTATTACATCGCCAAAAAGACATGTTTATGTAATAATTGTGTAATTGTCATCTGCGGAATTACCTAGTTGGATATCTAAACATTCGATATATGGGAAATTTAAGTTGGTTTATTGAAGGTTTCTTTGTGAAATTAACAATCAAAATGTTGCGAAATTACGTTGAATTGTGACTATCGCCGAAAATCAAATTCCTCCACATACGTCACAGAAGTCATCCCTACACGGGTCACACCCCTGCAGACTTTCATTCTGGTCGCCGGGGCTAAATCAGGCGGTTTTTTAAAAAGCCGTATATAAGTAATTTATGGACCGATTTCAGAAATTTAAAATCGAGCAATTGTCAAATTGACATCCCATTTTAATGAATCCGATTTGGACCATATGTCATTTCATCTATCCTTTAATTAAATTGAATAATCACTATATGTTGTTATGAAATTGATGTGTATTTTTAAGTACAGGTATTTGAGTTACATATGAAACTTTAAGTTCTGACTCAAAACCACTGTTGGGTGTTGTTTTTAAAGAACCAAAATGCATAATAACTTTCTGAAAGACCCAGGGGAAAATAGCATAGTTGCTAGTATGTTTGACTTCTGATTAAGAGGTCCAAGGTTCAAATTCCACTTGGAAACTTTTATTGTCTTGGAAGAACCTTTTGTGTCAATGAAGATGTTTGATGTCTGTGATTTGGTTATGTGCCTTCAGAAAACCTTTACATTTAATTTTGCAAATAAATTTTTATATTGAATAGTGTATTCATACGATTTAGAGTATTTGAAAGGAAGTCATGTTGCAAGTAATCTATCAACGTCTAAAAGAATATCGGTGAAAGATGTATATAACTTCTAAACAATCAAATGCATGCTATGCTCACATTCTTTATCTTATCCTCTCTTGTTTTGTTTTTTTTATTATTCAGAATATTTTTTTTCAAATGTTATTGTAGATAAAATTATTGAAGGAATAGCTCAAGTAAGTTTATTATTGGACAATACCTTCAGCGTCTAAACATCTATTGTACTGAAATTTTGTAAGGATCTCCTTTCAAGCATCCAATTCTTATTGAAGTCCAAAGTATTTCTTACTTTTCTTAAGTGATGGTTAGTGCCCATAATTAGTCAGCTTGTATATAGCCTTGTACAGTGTATATAAGACTCCATACCTGTGATAACATTGTACACATCACAGCACATTCCCAGGTCCGGTCAGTTAGTCAGTTGATTTACGAATTAATGATTCCTGTAGTGTACATGAACTTGCATAATTCAATTGATTTGTTTATAACACTCTATGATCTCAAATCAATAAGGTGATAATAGTTGTTAAGACTAAACAAAGAATGTTCTTACGACCATCTTTTGTCCTTACGACCATCTTTTGGCTCAGCTTCTCCACTAAGATGTAACTCCTACAAGTTTCCATCACTGGCTAATTTGAGTCTTGCTGCATTTTGTGAACTTTTCTGCACTAGTGTAGCAGTGCCCCACTATGAAGTTCAGGCGCAGTGCACTGCTACATTGACACAGAAAAGTTCACAAAATGCAGCAAGGTTTATATCAGCCAGTGATGGACACTGGCCCGAGTTATGACTCGAGGGAAATTGATTTAGGCTTATGATCTAGGAATATACACATAAAAGATCTGTTTGTTTTATTAAGATTGCATGTCAACCATTACACTCTTTAATATGCAAACTTTGTTGGTAGTTAGTTCCTCATCTAGACGTCCTTGTGGCCATCCTTCCATTTCTTTGCAGCGAAATTAAATTTGTTTGTTTGCTCGTATGTTCAATGAAGTGATGAACTTGTGATAAAGAAAGGTAGCTAATGGTGTAATTTTGAACAAATAATATCCATGAACCACAGTTGAAATTTTGTTTGAAATTTTGTTTCATAATATTTGACATGACATTACAAATAAACAGAAATGGTTTTTTTCTGAATTCTGAAATGATTAATTCATTATTTTTATATAAAATATTGCATATCCTAAATTATAATGTTAGAAATAAATTGTGTTTATGGTAAATATGTTCAGCGTTGGATAGGCTCATTTTACAAAATTATGAGAAAATTGGGAATAAATTATTCAAAATATGCTGTTTTTGTTCATTTGTTCTTCCCAACTGTGCCCCAATGAACTGGATTTCATCTCTATGTTGCCCAAACGTTTTGTTGCCTGTATTTAACCAAATAGGGCACAATAAAAGTCCAAAATTAATTGTACCATTTGTAGCATAATATTCATGAAAAGTGAAACAGTCAAATCTGAAAAGTAAGGGCATCACGCTTAAAAACAATACTGTTGCTATGTCTTGCTTCCCATTGAACCAAACTGTGATGGACCTGTGCACTGTAAGTTGCAAGATTGCAATGGATTTTTTCATTAAATGGGTACAAATAAAGCCTCAGTGAGCAGTTGGTTTGTTGGATATGGCGCTATACTAATGCATCAGTGTTGCGTCAGTGCATTCTATTTTGACAGGTGGTGACGAATGAGCGAACTAAAAACCAGGTTCCAAGAATAGTGAAATTGAAAAGGATGAACAATTCCAAATTGCTTTCAAGCAAGCCCAGATTAGTTTGCCAGACGTAGGTAATATTGAATGAAATATTGACGCATCATTTGAACCCAAGTCTAAGATCTAGAGCAAACCATGCAAACACCATGGATCTCAAAGCCTACAAAAAGCTCAAGTGGTTTTCTGCCAGCAAGGTGACGGTGTCTGGTGTTTTGGATGCATGGGGGCAGATCGAATGATCGAATAGATGACGCATCAGAACTGCGACAATTTGGAGACTATATCAAGACAAAACGAATGTTAAAGCTCCGTGGTAGTGTTTTACGGATTCCAAATCAACCCTCTTATCCGTATAGTACATGCGGTCATGGTTGAGAGACCTTATGGTGCCTTTGAAGTGTTGCCTAACTCCTCTCCCCTAGGCCTACCCTTAATAAACTCATTTAACCTCATCGGACCTTTATATGTTCCTAATCTCATTGGTCGTCATCTAGCTAGAGAACAATTGACATGGTTTGGCTGTTGAGTTTTGCTTCATGTAAGAATAGCGAGTATTGGAAACACATCTCACACTTTTAGGTGGGATTCAGAACGCTTTAACCTTTATACTATAGTCCCATAGACCCATTTATGGTACCTTCCATCAAAACCCCCTATAGTGCCATAGGACCATTTATGGTACCAAACTATAACTCCACTAACCATATTGCTATTTTTTAAAATATAGATCAAATCAAGTTGACAATCATTTTGGCAGAAACCCTGTCAACTAAGCTTCAATTTGATTCGACTTTTTGGCAATATAACTAAATATTAACAGAGAAATCATGAATTTCACAAACAACTGTGATCAAGAAAGTTAATCCACAGGAACTCGATATCGTAAGTAAAATGTAGGTAAAAAAACTACCCCCTATATAACATAGAGTAAAGGAAAACGGGCAGCCATATTGCCGATCTAAGGGTCCATTCAACATTTGGTCAAAATTTACGCAAAAAATGATGACATTCCCAAATGAACGCATGACCTACTCGAAAATCGATCACAAAAACCTCTCCCGTGAACGTTAGTACAATATCGAGTTCCTGTGGTTGGGACTACAACTACAAGACAACCGCTATGATTTAAAACCTGTATTAATCTATTTGCAACAGATGTAAACATCATATAAAAGATGCACTACTTTTACAGAACTAGATTTCATGCATGAAAATTCACCTAAACAAAAAGTAACATGTATCGAACTTGCCAAATACTAGGCCTATATTTGAAAATCGGGTATCGACCATTGCTAACACGTATCGAACAAAAAAAAATGGCATGTCAACTTGGCTAGCAACGAGAGCATGCATAACGATAATTGATATCTTGATACTTTCCCGATTTGTTTTACGAAAAGAAATGGCAGAATACTTTGCTCAGAATGATTTTAGATCTATATGTGAACGCTACAGTGTAAACTGATGTACGTCACAGTGATACGGCTTGTGTCAAATTAAGTAAAGGCTTCGTGTCAATGACAAATTTGGCTGAAGTAAATAAAGTTGCTACGCGATTCGCGATTTCAAAACTTTGCGGTCCCGTTTACGTGGATCAAAATGGCAACATTACCTGAAAATACTATCAAAAGATATTGTTTTTCCAATAAATAATGCACAAAATAATGCACAATTACTCTATTTGTTTTTTAAAAACATTCAGTTAAATTGGGTCTGTACTTGTAATTATAATTTTGTAAATATAATGACTGCTAAACAACATCAAACCAACCGATATATTTATTTGACAAGTGCATAAAAACTGTGAGGAGCACTCTTATTTACGGTGGCATATTAAAGCCATCTGTTTTTGTTGTTTTTTTATCTTGAAATTTCAAGATCATAAGTTGAAATTTCCATATGCCCTTCTTGAAAATTCAAGAAAATAAGTTATCAATCATGAAATTTCAAGATAAAAAACTAAAAACAAATGGCCCTAGCTATTATGCCACCGTACTTATTTATGTAAATTTGAAATATTTTTTGTAATGTGTTCCGCCCATTAGATTTTTTTAGATTTTTTTCTCTTCAGTCATACATACTCATACTTTGAGAAACACACAAATAATGTTTTTGCAAGGATTTGATGGTTGACCTTATATTTCGGTTAAATTGCCTGGACTATATACCCTGATCTCATGTTACTGTTGGCTGGTTACTTAACACAGCTAAATAGCATAGCATGTAATTTTTCAGCTAATGACATGTCGTGATTAGAACGTCGACGATCGCTCGTCGCTCTCCTATGATCATCCGGGTACTGCCTCTTTTGCTCGAAAAGAAGTTCTCTTACTGGCTGTTTATTTATGGCCAAATCGACAGTTCTGGGCCTCAGAAGATCAGTTATGGCAGTATCGTCAGCGGATACAAATACACTGATGGATATGGATGTAAGACACGGGTGTTAGGTAAGATGTTAGGTTAATGAATTTGGTAAATCATCAAAATTCATTAAAATAAGATAGAACGTAGTAGGCCTACATTTACTCGTAGCTAGTCCAACATATATAACTATACCATAATTTCGCACTTGTGCTACCGTACACGAGTTTATATTAGATGAACTCGTAGCTTGCTGCGTTTCAACCGCAGTTCGGAACTGCTCATGAAGGGGTAATGTTTAGTGAACTTTCACTCCAGCCAATCAGTGACGAGGCTACGAAATTGTCGGCATTCAATATGAACGCAGACCTGATATGGGTATGGAGATCGAGACAGGACCATTGCGGAACAGTACTCCGATCGAAACGCAGCCAGGTACATGTACCGTAATATCCTCTAATAAGCGCCCGGGCGCTGATTTTCTCAGCACCTCTTGACCAACCTCAATGACATTAAGCTTAGGACACAAGAAGTGAACTGATTTATGTGACACTGAACTACATGTAACATTTATCACCAAAACAAGCATTCGATCACTGCACTTGCAGGCGAGATACTTGTTTAGATGAATGGAGAACAGTTTTTTTAAAATGAATCAACGAGAACGGTATAGACTTGCTCGTTGTGCTTGTCCAGGCTGCAGACAGTGAGATGCACGATCAGATTTGCATGATATTTTATTTGGTTCTAAAATGTACCATTTTTCAATAGGTGTTGGTTTAGGTTATATCTTTTTACCCGACTTTCATATGCAACTCCAAATTCTTAATATATAAAATATATGTATATATGTTTCAATGAAAACCAAGGAACGGTCTCATACATGTGTAGCAGCCGATAAGTATGGCTCTCTCGTGTATGTACTCGTTACAATACCTATTAAACGCTAAAGAAGCAAATCTGTACTCCTATCCACTTTATTAATGTTTGCAAAACTACGTTTGACTTAATAGCTGCAGCAAGCCACGGTCCATTGTCCAGTTTTAGATCATGACCACGACTTTAAATGGTTGTATTTTCGTTATATTAAACTGATTGACCTTAAACTGGTTAATTTCGGTTAAAGTTGTTGATTCTTGATTAAATAACACAAATAATAACATTGACATATATGACAGACAGACAGATTTGATTCAGTATAAGGCCATTGGCCACAAATACATAGTTAAACATGAATGAGTATACATAGCATGCATTATTTTCCATGTTTATGCAGTAAGGAGTGTAGCTTGACAAGAAAATTACTTAAATTGTATAGGGTATTTTTTTCGGTTGATTGTAATATAATGTTAAGACTGTTCATCGATGGATATTGTTGTAAGTGTGGTTTAGGGTAAATTTTCCGTAGTTCTGTGTAGGATGGACATTTTAATAGGACGTGGAATTCATCTTCAACAACGGATATGTTACTTTTCTTGCATCTTTTGCATAGTCTTTCTTCTTTAGGGGTACTATTGTGGCGGCCTAGTTCTATCTCTATTGGAAAATTAGAACATCTGAATTTAGAAATAATCTTCGCAGTGAAATAGGCAAATCATGAGTCAGATAGGTTTCGACTTTTAGCCTAGATTTAAAATGTCTGTAGGCTGGTGCTTGAGTAGAGAGAGGAGTGCCAGTCTTGCGTTAGTGTATTGTTAAGTCGTTGTTTAAAATCTGATAAGAAGATGGCAGTGTTACCTATTTCCTGTTGAATCCAAACAGTTCCAAAACCTAGTTTATACAGTATTGTTTCTATGTCTGATGCCCATGTTTTTCTTCCTGCTTCTGACGCGGCTTTTAGCATAAGATAGGCTTGGTGTGGCATGTTGTGCTCCAAATTGTAATAAATGCTCCAAATTGTAATACCTGCTCCAAATTGTAATAAAAACTGCTCCAAATTGTAATACCTGCTCCAAATTGTAATAAAAACTGCTCCAAATTGTAATAACTCGATTTTCGTAAAACATACTGTCAAGCTGCTCCAAATTGTAATAAAAAGTGCTCCAAATTGTAATAACTGCTCCAAATTGTAATAACTGTGGTGGAGCTACATCTCGTGTTGCTGAAAATTAAAATATATAGAGTTGATGAAAAGAAGATCTGATACAGATGAAGATACAAGAGTTTATGTAGATGTTGATAAGATGTAAATCGACATGTAGATGAAGGTGATGATTTCGATCTTGATGTATGTATTGATGTACAGCATGATGTTGATGTAATTATAGGCGTTGTTGTAGATATAGATATAGGCATTGATATAGATGTAGATATAACTGTTGATGTAGCGGTAGACAACTTGATGTAGATAACAGACTTGACGTAGATGTAGATGTAGACGAATATAAGCCGGCTAATAACATTTAAATGTAGATATGTAGATGTGATCTTTTTAGATGTATATGTACGATAAGACAAAGGTTTTATGTGTACAACAAAACCCGATACAGAGGTAATGCCTTGTAATAACATGAGTGAAGCTAATAACATTTAAATGTAGATACAAATGAATGTAAATGCTTAGATATAGATGTATGCGTAGCTGTAGTTGCAGATAAATTGTATATGCCATTTTATATGTTATTGTAGGTGTAAATGTAGATGTGATCTTGACGTAATTGTTGATATTAATTTTAGTTGTATTTTGTTTTAGATGTATATGTACGATAAGGCAAAAGTCTTATGTGTACAACAAAACCCGATTCAGAGGTTATGCCTTGTAATAACATGAGTGAAGTTATATCTCATGTTGAGAATAATTAATTTTTAAGTGTTGATATAGATATCGATATATAAGTTGATGCATATGTAAAAATAACTGATGTAGATGTAGATGTAGACACAGATGTAGGTGTATATACAGACGTAAATGAACAGGATGTGGGTGATGATTGCGAAGTAGATATTGGTATAGATGTTGTCATAGATGTAAATATATTATTCAATGTAGAAATAAAAGGCTTAGATAAGTAGATGTAGAAGTACGTGTTACTGTATGTATAAATAGAGATTGAGAAATAATGGCTAATATATTTAGTTGTAAATGAACAGATGTAGATGTAGATCTTCGTGGTGTTGTGAATAAATATGTAGGTGTGAAGTAGTAGTAGTAGCAGTGGGGTTTACATGAAAAGATGTAAATTCTGATATAAGAGTCGATGTAGATGTAGATGCAAGGGCTGGTGTAGATGAACATGTAAGATTTGATGTAGATGTGACAGTTGATGTAGATGTTGATATGAAAGTTGATGTAAATGTAAGAATTGATGTAGATGTTGATGTAAGAGATGATGTTGATGTAAGCGGTGATGTAGATGTAGATGTAAGAGTTGATGTAGATGTAGATGTTGATGTAAGAGTTGAATGAGATGTGGATATATAAAACTTGATTGAGATATGGATATAAGAGTTGATGTAGATTTATGTGTATAAGGTGATGTAAATGTAGATGTAAGAGTAGATGTAGATGTAGAGGTAAGAATTGATGTAGATGTAAGCAGTATGGAGATGTAGGTGTAAATGTAAAAGTTGATACAGATATTGAGAGAATTGATGTACATATAAAAGTTGATTGAGATATGGATATAAGAGTTGATGTAGATGTAGATGTAAGAGTTGATGTAGGTGTAGATGTAAGAGTTGATGTAGATGAAGATGTAAGTGTTGATTTGAGGTAGATATAAGAGCTGATAAAGATATAGAAAGAGTAAATGTTGATATAAGAGTTGAAATAGAAATAGATATAGATATAATGTAGATGTATATTTGAGTTGACATGAGTTGTCGTAGATATAGAAGACAGAAGTAGACAGAGTTACAAATGAATAATAGATAGGTGTTGCTTTAGATGCAGATGTAGGAAAAGATTATGCGAAGATGTAGATGCAAATGCAGTTGTATGTGTAAATGCAGTTGTAGACGTACCGGTAGATATAGCTTGATATGTAGGTGTAGATGTAGATCTGGGTGAAGATGTCGATGTAGATGTAGGTAAACATGTAT
The DNA here is from genome assembly GCA_936450465.1 of Gibbula magus. Lineage (NCBI taxonomy): Eukaryota > Metazoa > Mollusca > Gastropoda > Trochida > Trochidae > Gibbula > Gibbula magus. Next base: position 74,768,310 of record OW388296.1, on the reverse strand, counting down.
GCGAAAATGTGTATATAGATGTAGATATAGATGTAAATTGAAAATGTAGATGATGATTTAGACTTAGATTTAGATGAAGGTATAGACGTTTACAGAGACGTAGATGTAGATATAAGAGTTGACGTAGATATAAGAGATGATGCAGAAGTATATGAAGATACATATACAAACTCAGGCGCAGATGCAGATGTACGTAAAGTTATAGATTTAGACGTAATTGAACATGTAGATGTAGATCGAGACGATGATGTAGATGAAGATGTAGGTGTAGATGTAAATAGACATGTAGCAAAAACGGTAGACAAAGTTTTAGATGCATACATGTATCTTAATCTAAATACAGACTTAGATCTTCATTTAAATGTATATATGGGTGTAAGTGTAGATGTGTATGATGATGTAGATGTTAAGGTACACACAGAGGTACGCGTAGATCAAGGTTTTGTGTGGAGAGGTAGATGTATTATGTAAACGTAACTGTATGCGTAGGTATAGATTCAGATACAAGACTTAGTGTATATGCCAATTGGAGATTTCATTGTATGTGTTAGTGTAGATTTAATCTTGATGTTATGGTTGAGTTGATTCTAGTTGTACATAAAATGTATTAAAAAATAAAATGTTGATACACATGAAAGATGAAAGTCTCATTTCAAGAGAAAACTATGTCACCCATTTATACACTAGTGCTCAAAAGAAAGTATATAGTTGTTAAACCAGGCGTCAAATGAAAACAAATTCAAATATTTTTGTAAATCTTGTTAATTTCAATAGAGTATTCGTTTTTACAACAAATGTTACAGATACATTGCATTTGATATTGAATATTAGGTTTAATGATCAATCAGAGACAAGTGGGGTACTAATGTAAATTAACATTTTCAAAAATATAGGATAAAGTGTCTTTCATTGCCAAAATGTCAACAATAACGAACTCAATAACGAGTGTGACCATCATTGGCGTTGATACAGGCCGTAACACGTCGATACATTGATGATGTAAGGCGACGAATGGCGTCAGGCGTGATTCTTTGCCATTCCTGTTGGAGACATTGTTCCAGTTGTTGGACTGTGACAGGGGGCACTGGTAGTCTTCCGACCATCATTTCTGTAATGACAATACCGACTTTTTGTCGAAAAACATCACACATGCCCAATCACACCTCTGCCACCGTTGAACCCGCCTGGCCCACGTCAGTCTACAACGTTGATTTTGACCTGTCAGATAAATACCACGGTATGGTCGATGTGCCCGAATGCCATGTCTTCGAAGTCGAGTGTAGACGGTTTGTCGACTGATAGGGTGACGTTATGCCGTTGACGCCGTTGACGTCGCCGTTGCGAATCTATTTCTGAAATGAATCGTTCGAAAATGTCGATCCTCAGCGGGCTCCGTGACACGTGGTCGACCGCTCCTAGGCTTGTCCGATGTACTGCCTGTGTGTCTCAGCCGATGCATCAGTTTTTACGATTGTAGTTCCGGTACAACCAAAGGTTCTGGCAATGGCGGTGTGTCTTTCTCCTTGCTGGGCAAATTCGACAGCTCTCTCTAATTCGACAGGACTCAAACGTGGCATACTTCTTATGTTTTTCCTACTACTGCATCCCTAACGTCTCGCTTAGGCTGTTTTATACAATCAATTTGCACATGCAGTTTGTGTTACACAAGAATATGTCATTTTTGGATTTCATCCAACGTTTTTGCGAATCGTAATTGTTTTCGACATTTTTTCCACACAAAGTATGGGTCTATACGTGGGACACAATTTCCAGTATGGTTGATCAATCATTTTTTAATTTTGAAAAAAGTACTCGTATTTTTTTAGGTGTATACTTTATTTTGAGCACTAGTGTATTATATAAGTTATATTTTATCACTATATAATTTACTAATTATTGTATCATGGCAGATTGATAGTGTAATATTCCTGATTGTCGTATATGTATACTGTCATCAAAAACAAACTACAATATCAGATATTTACATTGTTGATTACAATTTGGATCAAGTATTACAATTAGGAGCAAGCCTTTGCTCAAAATTGTAATAACTGCTCCAAATTGTAATAACAGCTCCAAATAGCATTTACAAGTGTAAATACCTGAAAACTAGTTGTAATGTTTTGAAGATGACAATGGTAAATATAATATCAATACAGATTTATTTACGCCTACAGCCTTTGGTTTTTGCATAGACAAATAAAAGCCTAATGCGACTGAAATGAGTTCTTCTTTTACACTTAAATGACATAAAAATTCATTCGGTCATCAACCTGGTAATGTCATTAATTTTCAAATAATGACGTTTAAGTCACATGGATCTTATTCCGAATTTTGTCCGTTTGGATATTTTTGGTCACATGATATTGGATTTATGGAGCTTTTGCTCCAAATTGTAATAACTTTTCTAAATTGTAATAACAGCTCCAAATTTCACTTAACAGTGTAAATACCCAAAATTTTGTTGTATTATTATGATGATGGTGCATCTGATATTAATAAACGTTTTTTTAATGCCTACAGCATGTCTATTTTTGGTCACATGATATTGTATTTACAAGCATTATTATAATTTGGAGCAGCTATTACAATTTGGAGCAAGCCGTTGCTCCAAATTGTAATAACTGCTCCAAATTGTAATAACAACTCCAAATTGCACTAAACAGTGTAAATACCCAAAAGTTGGTTGTAGTATTATGATGATGATAGTCACAATGGTACATCTGATATAAATAAACGTTTTTTTTTATGCCTACAGCATTTCTATTTTTGGTCACATGATATTGAATTTATGAGCATTATTACAATTTGGAGCAGTTATTACAATTTGGAGCAAGCCTTTGCTCCAAATTGTAATAACTGCTCGAAATTGTAATAACAGCTCCGAATTGCACTAAATAGTGTTAATACCCCAAATTCGGTTGTAGTATTATGATGAAGATAGTGATAATGGTACATCTGATATCAATAGAGTTTTTTTTAAATACCTACAGCATTTCGTTTCGCACAAAGAAATTAAGACCGACAGCGACTAAAATGAGTTCTTGTTTTACATTTGAATGATATAAAAACATCATTCGGTCATCAACTTGGCAATTTCATTAATTTATAAATAATAACATGAAAGTCAAAAAGATCTTATTCCGCGTTGTGTCCGTTTGATCCACATCTACACATCTAAACCACTCTTTATTTATAATTCATATCCACATTACATCAACAGTTACATCTGCATCATAACCTAAGTACCCATTATACATTAACAATTACATATTCATCCCCGTCATGTCCACGTATACATGAACATGTACATCGTGATATACAGAGCTCTACATCTTCATATTCAGCTTGATAATCAGGACATTTTACATCTCCATGTCCTTCAACGTTAACATGGCTACGTCTACGTCTACATTAACATATACATCTTCATCTACAACTTCATCTATACGTATATGTCAACTTAAATATGTAAATCGTAATCAACATCAACATCTACATGCATATAGATACAACTTTCGTGTATATCTACCTTACTGTTTACACAAAATCAATCTTAAAATCAATACAAGCAGACATAGTCTACTATAAGTGAAAACCTGTTACAGAAATATGTATTGAACAATGATTGTGAAGCTTAATGCTATAATAAATCCTAAATCACTAATTAGTTATTAATTCATGCTACAGAAGGAAATGTACTTCCCACAACAGAATACTGTCTATCTAAAAATAACCAAGTTCTGTTCCGGAAGCAATATTGTAGAACGCATTTCGTATTTTGCTCGGGAATCAAGATGTAGATGTTTTTCCATGGCTAAAAACAAAATTCAAAAGAAGTTAACAACCCCAAAAGGAACATCTTGATATGATGATTGCTCCGGACAGACAGACGGACTGAGGTCATTTCCTTATCCATTATTATTATTTCGTTAACACGGGGGATAATAACAATCTTCATAAACATTGTAATTACCATTATCAAAACGAACACCGAATCAATGATCACCATAAAACCAAAATCGTCAAATTATCAGAACTAAAGATATTTTAGCTTACATCGCCTTTATCTGTGTTATTACAATTTGGAGCAGTTATTACAATTTGGAGCACTTTTTATTACAATTTGGAGCAGCTTGACAGTACGTTTTTCGAAAATTGGGTTATTACAATTTGGAGCAGTTTTTATTACAATTTGGAGCAGGTATTACAATTTGGAGCAGTTTTTATTACAATTTGGAGCAGGTATTACAATTTGGAGCAATTATTACAATTTGGAGCACTACAGTGGCAGCCTGGACGGAGGGGGGTGAATGGCACGGCACCAGTAAGATATAGCTCTAGTCATATGTATATTCTGGATATGGTTTTGTCCATACTCCCCGAGTACCATATTCGTAGGGGTTGCCTTGGATACACCAAGGAAATACTTTAAAAAAAGGATGTATGGACAGCTTCTATGGTTTTGCTGTAAGATGTTCCCCACACCTCGGCACCTTAACATAGTATTGGAACCACCATGCTTTCATACAGCCTGACTATGTCAGAGTAAGCAAAATCTCCAAACTTTCTTTGGTATCGATAAATAGCCAATATAGCCTTCCTTGCTTGTGCCGCCAGGGTATAGTTTTAGCCTTGTTCCAAGATAACTTTGGGGAGAAGACAATGCCGAGGTATCTGTACTGATTTACTGTTTCAATTTTTTCACCTTTAAAATACCATTTCTCGTAGTTTCTGGGAGGACCACCGTTTCTAAAGACAATTATCTTGTGTTATTTCAAGTTGAGCCTCACCAACATGATTATCTCCCTTTAAGAGATATAATGATTAAGGAATACGGGAACACGAGGACAGTCCACTAATGATGACCCCCCAAGCGGGACCGCTGTTCTGTTGATTGGTGGCTCTTACTGGACGTTGGAAGCAGAAATTTGAAATCATTCACTCCTGGGGCCGACTGCAGGTATGACGTAGTGTTATGTCCTCATTGAAACCAAATAATTATTTACTTTTAGTTGAATCTTAATGTAAATAGTTATACTTTTTCATATGATTTAGTTTCTTAGTTTCAAATCTTTCTTTTTCAGATGTTCTTATTCCCATTTTAAATTATAACCATTTGCCTTCTGAAAAGGAATAAGTTACCACATAAATGAGTTTGATTCATCTGGAATAATAGTCAAGTGATCTTATTTGTCTATTGGCCACACACTGCTGTGCACAATATATATAAATATACATAGATTTACTCAATCAAACTTTAACATTTTGCTTCAGAAGAATATGTTTTGAACAATTCATTAAAAGTTAAAATGAAAAAGAAAAAATGATCACTTCTTTCTAGAAGAGGCAAGGCTTTTATATTATATATAATATATTAAATGTGTACCCGCTTAACTGTCTTCAGGGAATTTCAAATATTCAGACATTGAAATTTAAGCAATTTGCTTCCTTCTGATTGGACTTAACAAGGTCACGTGATTTGTAAACATTCTCCTGTGACGTATATGAATTATAATTCGTACATTGAGGGTTATACAAAATAACCGCCGTAACTGCTAATGATCTTTTACATGTCGATATAATTAACCTGAAGGATTTATGGTTTATATATAGGTAGATTGTTTACATATTACATTGCATTAGTGAATAATCGAACGTCTGTTGAGTGATGCACGCTTTATCTCTACTAAATTCTTTTCTTGGATTGAATTCCAATTGCGACATGTTACCATATTATTGGGTTAAAATTATATATGGGAAACATTTTGAATTCACCATTTCCATAATCTGCACTTATCTTCCTTTATTTCTAATGTGACTCTAAGGTCTTGGAATTGTTCATTGATTCTGACTTTTTACAAGTAGGGCACATTATTTGTAATTATGACATAGTTGATCTTTTTACAACCGCAATTGAAATTTTGTCACATTTCTCTGTACATTTGGAAACAGTAAATCTGTCGGCTGTGTTTTGAATATCAGTGTCAGGGTGTGTTTACAATATGTCAGTTTTGTTTTTAAACTTTCGTTGATCTAGCTTCATTGTCTTGTCTTGACATTGGCATTTTTGTGGATAGTTGACAACAGTTCTGTATTGTTCTAGCGTGTGTACAAAATCGATTATATATTTTCTCTCGTAAATATTTTCTTTAGGATTCCGTAGATCTTTAAGATTATGTTTGAGCTTTACTTGTTCCATCATTTAATGAGAAACTATGAAAAATTACATTGTACGAGGGACACTTTTCATTTCTCCAATCCGATGATCCTAAGGTCTTCATCAATTTCATTAGCACAGAAACTACATGCAACCGCAAAAAAAACGTGACCACATTTTCAACAGTATAATAAAGCAACATATCGCTGCCGAGGAAAGTCGATTTTAAATGAAGTTTTATAGTGACATACTAGTAATTTGTAAACCAGCAAATTCATACATCATAGTATAATGCTTTAATTTTATTTCTGTTCAAATACACTTCGGGTGTTATAATCGCTTTTCAGGATTGCTGTTGGCCAGAATGTTTGTCATTTAACTTAAAAATTCATAAAATGTAGACATTTGATTAATAAAAGTTGTTATCAACATAAATAACCTTCTTGAACTGATATTTGTTGACACGTCTTTACTGTAGGACCTTATAAAACAGTCAACAAGCACTTTTGGACTCTCCTATTTCCTCTAGTTACGAACATTTGAAAACGTTTATTTCTCAGAAATATGAACAGATAATGTTTTGAAATTCAAATTTAGTTAAGTAGGCTTCTAAAGACATGATGTATCTCTATTTCAATCGTGTTTATCACTCGTGGATTGAATTATCTGTATGGTAACGTTTCTTTTGCGGCTGAGTGTAAAACGTGATTCTATGGGAACATTACCCTAATTTGACTGAATTAATCACTCTCGGCATGAGAAAAGTACATTAGGTGAAAGATTTATTCAAAGAAAAATTACAAATAGTGACGTTTTAAGACATTAGGACTGAAGATGTAATGGTACTGATTTCTTACCAAACAAAACTATTGCCCTGTGAATACATTACGTCAAAACAACATTTGCAGATACTAAAGTTGATCACTTGACTTAAAAGAATGGAATTACACACATTACAGCAACCAATATTCACTTTCATTTCTCGGTATAACATGACATGTATATACAAATATCCAAAAGAAGCAAAACGCTATCTGAATAAATTTTTTAAACTGCTAGATTATGAATATCTAATACCATACGGTTGCTTTTACTAACACATTGTCTCCTTTCTTCGGACAAGTTTTGCTGGTGAAAAAACGAGGGGGTGCTTAACCTTTTTCCATATGTAAAGTTGAAATACTCTTGAAAGCAGCGTTAAAACCAACTTACTTCAATATGTATAACTGCATAATAGCAATAGTCATTGTTCTGTGAACCCCAATGTTGTTCGTTATGTCTCGTGGGTGATGCAACACTATTGTGGGTGGAGCTAATGGCATGTTCAAAGTTGTCCGAACACAGTTTATATTTTTGTATCTATATTTGTCAGTTTCAATATAATTGAGGTATGTTTAACAATTAACATCAAACTTAGATATATCTAAAATTCCTAGAGGTTATATGGTTGATCACCACGAGGAAATCCTGAGTAGATCATCATCATTTATTTTCTTTATTTTTTAACAGAATGCCATCCTACTCGGTCGTCTAAGGGCTGCTGTTGTGAAGGGACGTGGCCCTAGTTGTTGGAGATGTCTGTTTGAGGTGTCCAATCCTACATCAGCTATCCCCACCATTAGTTTAGGGGTGAATAGCTGCAGGCTTTGCCAGGATTGGTATAACAAGGCTGCATGTCCTTGTTTAGATTTAGGGACCATGCTTATCGTGGTTGTTAGGGACCACACAGTTCCCCGTGTGGATGCACAAGTTTAGAATGTAAGATACACCTCACCAGTAGGTTTAGTTAAGGGATAGGTTCCCCCTCCCCTCAGACAATTTCCCAACAGGTGTCTGCTAGCTTCACAACATGCACCTGGACATGCTTGCCACATAGGACCAAGGTGAGTCACTATATTCAATAGCTTGAGTTGAGGGTTCGGATAATGCTTGATAGAGTAATTTCAGAATTAGCAGGTTCACACTGAATTGTTACTGCAGAACGGAACATGGTACATTGAGTGTGTGAAATTCACTTAATTATGAAATTGTAAATTAAACTGCCATATTCTCTTATATTGTTAGATTTTGAAACGTTTCTCTGGATTATAACAACAATTGATTAAAAGTTCAACAATAACAGTATTTAGTTTTGATCTTATCTAAAATAAGTTTATGTAATACTTGTACCGGGTACTTACTGCTGGGAACATTATCAGACATACACTCATGGCAAAAATGGTTGTCACCCCCTAATATTTAATTAAATTGGAGTTTATATCACATTGTATGCATGGCAATGTTGGTTTTCCATGGAAATGTCATTACAGGCATGAAGTTACATTAACTCACACTTTACAATGAACAGATTCAGCGGTTTCATGTAGACCACGTGCATTTCATTGAAATGATTGAAATTTGTCTCCTTAGGTTTATCATTTCCATCGATTACTATAGACCTCTTTCATAAGATACAGCTTCACGACTATAGTTTCTGAAAAGCATAGACCATGCCTGGTCCCACTCCACCAGGAATCAGACATGAAATCATTGGCATGAGTCGTGGTGGCGCTTCGAATCGTGTCATTGCTGCAGCATGTAACGTCAGTGTTAGAACTGTTCAAAGGATTAAAAGACTGCACGCCATACAGGGAAATGTTGTTCCGAATAAGTCTTCAGGCCGTCCCAAGAAAACTACGGTTCGTCAGGATAGAATTCTTCTTCGTTTGACCCGACGTCATAGACGTCTTTCGTCTTTGACTCTTGCACAGAGATGGGGGGCTCATATTAATACGCCCATTTGCCGGAGAACTGTAGTGAACAGGTTGCTCCAGCATGGATATAAGGCAAGAAGACCTGCCATCAAACCATTCTGGACACTGGTCCACCGCAGGGCACGGCTTGCTTGGGCGCAGCAGCACCGCAGAATCCAACTTGGACATTGGCGTCACGTCATATTTACTGATGAGTCTCGTTTCCTACTGCATAAGGTGGACAGGAGAATGAGAGTGCGACGTTTACGTGGGGAAAGGTTCAATGACGACTGTCTGCAGCATCAGGTTGCCCACGGTGGCGGTTCTGTACACGTATGGGCAGGAATACACCATAACGGTAAAACGGATCTTGTCGTCCTTCAAGGAAACGTCAACCAGAGGTCGTACAGACGTCTTCTTGAAACCGTTTGCCTCCCACATGCAAGAAGAGTGTATGGCAACAACTTCCTGTTGCAGGACGATAATGCACCAGCCCATCGTGCACGTACAGTGAACGCTTTCATTCAGGCACAAGGAGTAACAAGATTGCCCTGGCCTTCAAAAAGTCCGGATATGAATCCGATAGAACATGCTTGGGATCAGCTTGACCGTGCAATTAGAAGACTGGACCCTGCTCCTGCAAATTTACAGCAATTGCGGGCTGCTCTTGTGAATGAATGGAACAATTTGGCTGTTGCAAACATCAACACACTGATAGACAGTATGCCTGCCCGAATTATCGCCCTTGAAAATTCCAGAGGCGGTGCTACCCGATATTAGGCTTGTAAATATACTCATACATGACTGCAGAATGAAATAAAACCGACAATTGAACTTGAAAATGTAATTTGTTTTATTGATACCCATCCAATTGATACTATATGGATACTGTAAAAAATTGCCCTTTTTCACAGGGACCATACATATCCTGATAGAATTTCTTAAATTGGCCAGCACAAGACCAAAATACAAGCTGGTATGTTTTACGAATGTTTTTCCCAATCACACAAATCATTCTGACAGTTATTGCATGTTTGATTATTTGTCCACACTCAGTTAAACTTGACGTAGCGTTCTCAGTCTGGGGGTGACAACCATTTTTGCCATGAGTGTACATCAAATGTGAACTTTTCTAAATTGTTATTTTTGGGTCCACAAGACCTGGGAAGACTCCATCCCGGAGGAAGACCTGGGTGGACTCCATACCGGAGGACGACCTGAGAGGACTCCATACCAGAGGACGACATGCGAGGACTCCATACCGGAGGAAAGCCTGGGAGGACTCCATGCCGTAGGAAGACTTTGGAGGACTCCATGCTGGAGCACTCCATGCCGGAGGAAGACCTGGGTGGACTCCATGCCGGAAGAAGACCTGAGGGGACTCCATACCGGAGGAAGACCTGGGAGGACTCCAAGTTGGAGGACGACCTGGGAGGACGACATGCCGGAGAAAAGCTGGGAGGACGACATGCCGTAGGAAGACCTGGGAGGACGTTGCCGGAAGAAGATCAGGGAGATACCCTGTCATGTGATGACCGAAGAAGGTTTGAATCATTTCTATTGATAAAAACATTTATCAATGTTTATCTTTTCACAAATTCTTGAATGCTACAAAAGCATGTCAAATGCACATACATTCTTTCTTTTTGATCTTAGAATCCAAAAGAAAGTTAAACTTATATATTTCTTTAGTTTTCATATATGAGAAATATAAACTGCATATTGCACAAGTGCAGTGCATGTATTAAATCATTAACTAGATGTAAACACTGAACATATCATTTACTAAAATTGAGAGAAGTAAATGGTATGTTTGTATGATATGAGCTGCTCACTTCATTGTTTTGATGAGGTTGTGACTACTTTGAAATTTGTCACGTATGGTTTGATTTAGATAAACAGGTGACATTTTGTTGACAACCCTTATGAAATTGTCATTAGTTTATCCAATTAATGATTGCTGATTGTGAGTTGACATTACTAGATTAAATTTCTATTACAGATCTTATTGAAAGTTTAAAATTCCAGAATTATATTATCTTTGGCCGCTAGAAGACTTTATATTTTATATTCAGCTAAGAGGACATGACTTAGGCTACCTATAGTGCATGTGCTTTTCATGAAATAATACTAAGCCCATTTATTTGCTAGATCTATTTTTTGCACCATACAGCTAACCACATTCACAGAAAATAAGCAATAAGTACATTTGACAGAACCAGATGAAGACCTAGGAGGACTCCATGCCGGGGAAAACCTGGGAGGACTCCATGCCGGAGGAAGACCTGGGTGGACTCAATACCGGAGGACGACCTGAGAGGACTCCATACCAGAGGACGACATGCGATGACTCCATACCGGAGGAAAGCCTGGGAGGACTCCATGCCGTAGGAAGACTTTGGAGGACTCCATGCTGGAGCACTCCATGCCGGAGGAAGACCTGGGTGGACTCCATGCCGTAAGAAGACCTGGGAGGACTCCATGCCGGAGGAAGACCTGAGGGGACTCCATACCGGAGGAAGACCTTGGAGGACTCCAAGTTGGAGGACGACCTGGGAGGACGACATGCCGTAGGAAGACCTGGGAGGACGTTGCCGGAAGAAGATCAGGGAGATACCCTGTCATGTGATGACCGAAGAAGGTTTGAATCATTTCTATTGATAAAAACATTTATCAATGTTTATCTTTTCACAAATTCTTGAATGCTACAAAAGCATGTCAAATGCACATACATTCTTTCTTTTTGATCTTAGAATCCAAAAGAAAGTTAAACTTATATATTTCTTTAGTTTTCATATATGAGAAATATAAACTGCATATTGCACAAGTGCAGTACATGTATTAAATCATTAACTAGATGTAAACACTGAAAATATCATTTACTAAAATTGAGAGAAGTAAATGGAATGTTTGTATGATATGAGCTGCTCACTTCATTGTTTTGATTAGATTGTGACTACTTTGAAATTTGTCACGTATGGTTTGATTTAGATAAACAGGTTACATTTTGTTGACAACCCTTATGAAATTGTCATTAGTTTATCCAATTAATGATTGCTGATTGTCAGTTGACATTACTAGATTAAATTTCTATTACAGATCTTATTGAAAGTTTAAAATTCCAGAATTATATTATCTTTGGCCACTAGAAGACTTTATATTTTATATTCAGCTAAGAGGACATGACTTAGGCTACCTATAGTGCATGTGCTTTACATGAAATAATACTAAGCCCATTTAATTGCTAGATCTATTTTTTGCACCATACAGCTAACCACATTCACAGAAAATAAGCAATAAGTACGTTTTACAGAACCAGATGAAGACCTAGGAGGACTCCATGCCGGGGAAAACCTGGGAGGACTCCATGCCGGAGGAAGACCTGGGTGGACTCCATACCGGAGGACGACCTGAGAGGACTCCATACCAGAGGACGACATGCGAGGACTCCATACCGGAGGAAAGCCTGGGAGGACTCCATGCCGTAGGAAGACTTTGGAGGACTCCATGCTGGAGCACTCCATGCCGGAGGAAGACCTGGGTGGACTCCATGCCGTAAGAAGACCTGGGAGGACTCCATGCCGGAGGAAGACCTGAGGGGACTCCATACCGGAGGAAGACCTTGGAGGACGACCTGGGAGGACGACATGTCGTAGGAAGACCTGGGAGGACGTTGCCGGAAGAAGATCAGGGAGATACCCTGTCATGTGATGACCGAAGAAGGTTTGAATCATTTCTATTGATAAAAACATTTATCAATGTTTATCTTTTCACAAATTCTTGAATGCTACAAAAGCATGTCAAATGCACATACATTCTTTCTTTTTGATCTTAAAATCCAAAAGAAAGTTAAACTTATATATTTCTTTAGTTTTCATATATGAGAAATATAAACTGCATATTGCACAAGTGCAGTGCCTGTATTAAATCATTAACTAGATGTAAACACTGAAAATATCATTTACTAAAATTGAGAGAAGTAAATGGAATGTTTGTATGATATGAGCTGCTCACTTCATTGTTTTGATTAGATTGTGACTACTTTGAAATTTGTCACGTATGGTTTGATTTAGATAAACAGGTTACATTTTGTTGACAACCCTTATGAAATTGTCATTAGTTTATCCAATTAATGATTGCTGATTGTGAGTTGACATTACTAGATTAAATTTCTATTACAGATCTTATTGAAAGTTTAAAATTCCAGAATTATATTATCTTTGGCCACTAGAAGACTTTATATTTTATATTCAGCTAAGAGGACATGACTTAGGCTACCTATAGTGCATGTGCTTTACATGAAATAATACTAAGCCCATTTAATTGCTAGATCTATTTTTTGCACCATACAGCTAACCACATTCACAGAAAATAAGCAATAAGTACATTTTACAGAACCAGATGAGAACTAGGAGGACTCCATGCCGGGGAAAACCTGGGAGGACTCCATGCTGTAGGAAGACTTTGGAGGACTCCATGCTGGAGCACTCCATGCCGGAGGAAGACCTGGATGGACTCCATGCGGGAAGAAGACCTGGGAGGACTCCATGCTGGAGTAACACCTGAGGGGACTCCAAACCGGAAGAAGACCTGGGAGGACGACCTGGGAGGACGACATGCCGGAGAAAACCTGGGAGGACGACATGCCGTAGGAAGACCTGGGAGGACGTTGCCGGAAGAAGATCAAGGAGATACCCTGTCATGTGATGACCGAAGAAGGTTTGAATCATTTCTATTGATAAAAACATTTATCAATGTTTATCTTTTCACAGATTCTTGAATGCTACAAAAGCATGTCAAATGCACATACATTCTTTCTTTTTGATCTTAGAATCCAAAAGAAAGTTAAACTTATATATTTCGTTAGTTGTCATATATGAGAAATATAAACTGCATATTGCACAAGTGCAGTGCATGTATTAAATCATTAACTAGATGTAAACACTGAAAATATCATTTACTAAAATTGAGAGAAGTAAATGATATGTTTGTATGATATGAGCTGCCCACTTCATTGTTTTGATTAGGTTGTGACTACTTCGAAATTTGTCACGTATGGTTTGATTTAGAAAAACAGGTTACATTTGTTGACAACCCTTATGAAATTGTCATTAGTTTATCCAATTAATGATTGCTGATTGTCAGTTGACATTACTAGATTAAATTTCTATTACAGATCTTATTGAAAGTTTAAAATTCCAGAATTATATTATCTTTGGCCACTAGAAGACTTTATATTTTATATTCAGCTAAGAGGACATGACTTAGGCTACCTATAGTGCATGTGCTTTACATGAAATAATACTAAGCCCATTTAATTGCTAGATCTATTTTTTGCACCATACAGCTAACCACATTCACAGAAAATAAGCAATAAGTACATTTTACAGAACCAGATGAAGACCTAGGAGGACTCCATGCCGGGGAAAACCTGGGAGGACTCCATGCCGGAGGAAGACCTGGGTGGACTCCATATCGGGGGACGACCTGAGAGGACTCCATACCAGAGGACGACATGCGAGGACTCCATACCGGAGGAAAGCCTGGGAGGACTCCATGCCGTAGGAAGACTTTGGAGGACTCCATGCTGGAGCACTCCATGCCGGAGAAAAGCTGGGAGGATGACATGCCGTAGGAAGACCTGGGAGGACGTTGCCGGAAGAAGATCAAGGAGATACCCTGTCATGTGATGACCGAAAAAGGTTTGAATCATTTCTATTGATAAAAACATTTTTTGTTTATCTTTTCACAAATTCTTGAATGCTACAAAAGCATGTCAAACGCACATACATTCTTTCTTTTTGATCTTAGAATCCAAAAGAAAGTTAAACTTATATATTTCTTTAGTTTTCATATATGAGAAATATAAACTGCATATTGCACAAGTGCAGTGCATGTATTAAATCCTTAACTAGATGTAAACACTGAAAATATCATTTACTAAAATTGAGAGAAGTAAATGGTATGTTTGTATGATATGAGCTGCTCACTTCATTGTTTTGATTAGGTTGTGACTACTTCGAAATTTGTCACGTATGGTTTGATTTAGAAAAACAGGTTACATTTTGTTGACAACCCTTATGAAATTGTCATTAGTTTATCCAATTAATGATTGCTGATTGTCAGTTGACATTACTAGATTAAATTTCTATTACAGATCTTATTGAAAGTTTAAAATTCCAGAATTATATTATCTTTGGCCACTAGAAGACTTTATATTTTATATTCAGCTAAGAGGACATGACTTAGGCTACCTATAGTGCATGTGCTTTACATGAAATAATACTAAGCCCATTTAATTGCTAGAACTATTTTTGGACCATGCAGCTAACCACATTCACAGCAAATAAGCAATAAGTACATTTTACATGACCAGATGAAGACCTGGGAGGACTCCATGCCGGAGGAAGACCTGGGTGGACTCCATACCGGAGGACGACTTGAGAGGACTCCATACCAGAGGACGACATGCGAGCACTCCATACCGGAGGAAAGCCTGGGAGGACTCCATGCCGGAGGAAGAGTTTGGAGGACTCCATACTGGAGCACTCCATGCCGGAGGAAGACCTGGGTGGACTCCATGCCGGAGGAAGACCTGGAAGGACTCCATGACGGAGGAAGACCTGAGGAGACTCCATACCGAAGGAAGACCTGGGAGGACGACATGCCGGAGAAAAGCTGGGAGGACGACATGCCGTAGGAAGACCTGGGAGGACGTTGCCGGAAGAAGATCAGGGAGATACCCTGTCATGTGATGACCGAAGAAGGTTTGAATCATTTCTATTGATAAAAAACATTTATCAATGTTTATCTTTTCACAAATTCTTGAATGCTACAAAAGCATGTCAAATGCACATACATTCTTTCTTTTTGATCTTAGAATCAAAAAGAAAGTTAAACTTATATATTTCTTTAGTTTTCATATATGAGAAATATAAACTGCATAGTGCACAAGTGCAGTGATTGTATTAAATCATTAACTAGATGTAAACACTGAACATATCATTTACTAAAATTGAGAGAAGTAAATGGTATGTTTGTATGATATGAGCTGCTCACTTCATT
The DNA here is from genome assembly GCA_936450465.1 of Gibbula magus. Classification (NCBI taxonomy): domain Eukaryota; kingdom Metazoa; phylum Mollusca; class Gastropoda; order Trochida; family Trochidae; genus Gibbula; species Gibbula magus. The sequence goes on along the minus strand of OW388296.1, from coordinate 74,752,353 downwards.
GTTTTGATTAGGTTGTGACTACTTCGAAATTTGTCACGTATGGTTTGATTTAGAAAAACAGGTTACATTTGTTGACAACCCTTATGAAATTGTCATTAGTTTATCCAATTAATGATTGCTGATTGTCAGTTGACATTACTAGATTAAATTTCTATTACAGATCTTATTGAAAGTTTAAAATTCCAGAATTATATTATCTTTGGCCACTAGAAGACTTTATATTTTATATTCAGCTAAGAGGACATGACTTAGGCTACCTATAGTGCATGTGCTTTACATGAAATAATACTAAGCCCATTTAATTGCTAGATCTATTTTTTGCACCATACAGCTAACCACATTCACAGAAAATAAGCAATAAGTACATTTTACAGAACCAGATGAAGACCTAGGAGGACTCCATGCCGGGGAAAACCTGGGAGGACTCCATGCCGGAGGAAGACCTGGGTGGACTCCATATCGGGGGACGACCTGAGAGGACTCCATACCAGAGGACGACATGCGAGGACTCCATACCGGAGGAAAGCCTGGGAGGACTCCATGCCGTAGGAAGACTTTGGAGGACTCCATGCTGGAGCACTCCATGCCGGAGAAAAGCTGGGAGGATGACATGCCGTAGGAAGACCTGGGAGGACGTTGCCGGAAGAAGATCAAGGAGATACCCTGTCATGTGATGACCGAAAAAGGTTTGAATCATTTCTATTGATAAAAACATTTTTTGTTTATCTTTTCACAAATTCTTGAATGCTACAAAAGCATGTCAAACGCACATACATTCTTTCTTTTTGATCTTAGAATCCAAAAGAAAGTTAAACTTATATATTTCTTTAGTTTTCATATATGAGAAATATAAACTGCATATTGCACAAGTGCAGTGCATGTATTAAATCCTTAACTAGATGTAAACACTGAAAATATCATTTACTAAAATTGAGAGAAGTAAATGGTATGTTTGTATGATATGAGCTGCTCACTTCATTGTTTTGATTAGGTTGTGACTACTTCGAAATTTGTCACGTATGGTTTGATTTAGAAAAACAGGTTACATTTTGTTGACAACCCTTATGAAATTGTCATTAGTTTATCCAATTAATGATTGCTGATTGTCAGTTGACATTACTAGATTAAATTTCTATTACAGATCTTATTGAAAGTTTAAAATTCCAGAATTATATTATCTTTGGCCACTAGAAGACTTTATATTTTATATTCAGCTAAGAGGACATGACTTAGGCTACCTATAGTGCATGTGCTTTACATGAAATAATACTAAGCCCATTTAATTGCTAGAACTATTTTTGGACCATGCAGCTAACCACATTCACAGCAAATAAGCAATAAGTACATTTTACATGACCAGATGAAGACCTGGGAGGACTCCATGCCGGAGGAAGACCTGGGTGGACTCCATACCGGAGGACGACTTGAGAGGACTCCATACCAGAGGACGACATGCGAGCACTCCATACCGGAGGAAAGCCTGGGAGGACTCCATGCCGGAGGAAGAGTTTGGAGGACTCCATACTGGAGCACTCCATGCCGGAGGAAGACCTGGGTGGACTCCATGCCGGAGGAAGACCTGGAAGGACTCCATGACGGAGGAAGACCTGAGGAGACTCCATACCGAAGGAAGACCTGGGAGGACGACATGCCGGAGAAAAGCTGGGAGGACGACATGCCGTAGGAAGACCTGGGAGGACGTTGCCGGAAGAAGATCAGGGAGATACCCTGTCATGTGATGACCGAAGAAGGTTTGAATCATTTCTATTGTGAAAAACATTTATCAATGTTTATCTTTTCACAAATTCTTGAATGCTACAAAAGCATGTCAAATGCACATACATTCTTTCTTTTTGATCTTAGAATCCAAAAGAAAGTTAAACTTATATATTTCTTTAGTTGTCATATATGAGAAATATAAACTGCATATTGCACAACTGCAGTGCATGTATTAAATCATTAACTAGATGTGAACACTGAAAATATCATTTACTAAAATTGAGAGAAGTAAATGGAATGTTTGTATGATATGAGCTGCTCACTTCATTGTTTTGATTAGATTGTGACTACTTTGAAATTTGTCACGTATGGTTTGATTTAGATAAACAGGTTACATTTTGTTGACAACCCTTATGAAATTGTCATTAGTTTATCCAATTAATGATTGCTGATTGTCAGTTGACATTACTAGATTAAATTTCTATTACAGATCTTATTGAAAGTTTAAAATTCCAGAATTATATTATCTTTGGCCACTAGAAGACTTTATATTTTATATTCAGCTAAGAGGACATGACTTAGGCTACCTATAGTGCATGTGCTTTACATGAAATAATACTAAGCCCATTTAATTGCTAGATCTATTTTTTGCACCATACAGCTAACCACATTCACAGAAAATAAGCAATAAGTACATTTTACAGAACCAGATGAGAACTAGGAGGACTCCATGCCGGGGAAAACCTGGGAGGACTCCATGCCGGAGGAAGACCTGGGTGGACTCCATACCGGAGGACGACCTGAGAGGACTCCATACCAGAGGACGACATGCGAGGACTCCATACCGGAGGAAAGCCTGGGAGGACTCCATGCCGTAGGAAGACTTTGGAGGACTCCATGCTGGAGCACTCCATGCCGGAGGAAGACCTGGGTGGACTCCATGCCGGAAGAAGACCTGAGGGGACTCCATACCGGAGGAAGACCTGGGAGGACTCCAAGTTGGAGGACGACCTGGGAGGACGACATGCCGGAGAAAACCTGGGAGGACGACATGCCGTAGGAAGACCTTGGAGGACGTTGCCGGAAGAAGATCAGGGAGATACCCTGTCATGTGATGACCGAAGAAGGTTTGAATCATTTCTATTGATAAAAACATTTATCAATGTTTATCTTTTCACAAATTCTTGAATGCTACAAAAGCATGTCAAATGCACATACATTCTTTCTTTTTGATCTTAGAATCCAAAAGAAAGTTAAACTTATATATTTCTTTAGTTGTCATATATGAGAAATATAAACTGCATATTGCACAACTGCAGTGCATGTATTAAATCATTAACTAGATGTGAACACTGAAAATATCATTTACTAAAATTGAGAGAAGTAAATGGTATGTTTGTATGATATGAGCTGCTCACTTCATTGTTTTGATTAGGTAGTGACTACTTCGAAATGTGTCACGTATGGTTTGATTTAGATAAACAGGTTACATTTTGTTGACAACCCTTAAGAAATTGTCATTAGTTTATCCAATTAATGATTGCTGATTGTCAGTTGACATTACTAGATTAAATTTCTATTACAGATCTTATTGAAAGTTTAAAATTCCAGAATTATATTATCTTTGGCCACTAGAAGACTTTATATTTTATATTCAGCTAAGAGGACATGACTTAGGCTACCTATAGTGCATGTGCTTTACATGAAATAATACTAAGCCCATTTAATTGCTAGATCTATTTTTTGCACCATACAGCTAACCACATTCACAGAAAATAAGCAATAAGTACATTTTACAGAACCAGATGAAGACCTAGGAGGACTCCATGCCGGGGAAAACCTGGGAGGACTCCATGCCGGAGGAAGACCTGGGTGGACTCCATACCGGAGGACGACCTGAGAGGACTCCATACCAGAGGACGACATGCGAGGACTCCATACCGGAGGAAAGCCTGGGAGGACTCCATGCCGTAGGAAGACTTTGGAGGACTCCATGCTGGAGCATTCCATGCCGGAGAAAAGCTGGGAGGATGACATGCCGTAGGAAGACCTGGGAGGACGTTGCCGGAAGAAGATCAAGGAGATACCCTGTCATGTGATGACCGAAAAAGGTTTGAATCATTTCTATTGATAAAAACATTTTTTGTTTATCTTTTCACAAATTCTTGAATGCTACAAAAGCATGTCAAACGCACATACATTCTTTCTTTTTGATCTTAGAATCCAAAAGAAAGTTAAACTTATATATTTCTTTAGTTTTCATATATGAGAAATATAAACTGCATATTGCACAAGTGCAGTGCATGTATTAAATCCTTAACTAGATGTAAACACTGAAAATATCATTTACTAAAATTGAGAGAAGTAAATGGTATGTTTGTATGATATGAGCTGCTCACTTCATTGTTTTGATTAGGTTGTGACTACTTCGAAATTTGTCACGTATGGTTTGATTTAGAAAAACAGGTTACATTTTGTTGACAACCCTTATGAAATTGTCATTAGTTTATCCAATTAATGATTGCTGATTGTCAGTTGACATTACTAGATTAAATTTCTATTACAGATCTTATTGAAAGTTTAAAATTCCAGAATTATATTATCTTTGGCCACTAGAAGACTTTATATTTTATATTCAGCTAAGAGGACATGACTTAGGCTACCTATAGTGCATGTGCTTTACATGAAATAATACTAAGCCCATTTAATTGCTAGAACTATTTTTGGACCATGCAGCTAACCACATTCACAGCAAATAAGCAATAAGTACATTTTACAGGACCAGATGAAGACCTGGGAGGACTCCATGCCGGAGGAAGACCTGGGTGGACTCCATACCGGAGGACGACTTGAGAGGACTCCATACCAGAGGACGACATGCGAGGACTCCATACCGGAGGAAAGCCTGGGAGGACTCCATGCCGGAGGAAGAGTTTGGAGGACTCCATACTGGAGCACTCCATGCCGGAGGAAGACCTGGGTGGACTCCATGCCGGAGGAAGACCTGGAAGGACTCCATGACGGAGGAAGACCTGAGGAGACTCCATACCGAAGGAAGACCTGGGAGGACGACATGCCGGAGAAAAGCTGGGAGGACGACATGCCGTAGGAAGACCTGGGAGGACGTTGCCGGAAGAAGATCAGGGAGATACCCTGTCATGTGATGACCGAAGAAGGTTTGAATCATTTCTATTGTGAAAAACATTTATCAATGTTTATCTTTTCACAAATTCTTGAATGCTACAAAAGCATGTCAAATGCACATACATTCTTTCTTTTTGATCTTAGAATCCAAAAGAAAGTTAAACTTATATATTTCTTTAGTTGTCATATATGAGAAATATAAACTGCATATTGCACAACTGCAGTGCATGTATTAAATCATTAACTAGATGTGAACACTGAACATATCATTTACTAAAATTGAGAGAAGTAAATGGAATGTTTGTATGATATGAGCTGCTCACTTCATTGTTTTGATTAGATTGTGACTACTTTGAAATTTGTCACGTATGGTTTGATTTAGATAAACAGGTTACATTTTGTTGACAACCCTTATGAAATTGTCATTAGTTTATCCAATTAATGATTGCTGATTGTCAGTTGACATTACTAGATTAAATTTCTATTACAGATCTTATTGAAAGTTTAAAATTCCAGAATTATATTATCTTTGGCCACTAGAAGACTTTATATTTTATATTCAGCTAAGAGGACATGACTTAGGCTACCTATAGTGCATGTGCTTTACATGAAATAATACTAAGCCCATTTAATTGCTAGATCTATTTTTTGCACCATACAGCTAACCACATTCACAGAAAATAAGCAATAAGTACATTTTACAGAACCAGATGAGAACTAGGAGGACTCCATGCCGGGGAAAACCTGGGAGGACTCCATGCCCGAGGAAGACCTGGGTGGACTCCATACCGGAGGACGACCTGAGAGGACTCCATACCAGAGGACGACATGCGAGGACTCCATACCGGAGGAAAGCCTGGGAGGACTCCATGCCGTAGGAAGACTTTGGAGGACTCCATGCTGGAGCACTCCATGCCGGAGGAAGACCTGGGTGGACTCCATGCCGGAAGAAGACCTGAGGGGACTCCATACCGGAGGAAGACCTGGGAGGACTCCAAGTTGGAGGACGACCTGGGAGGACGACATGCCGGAGAAAAGCTGGGAGGACGACATGCCGTAGGAAGACCTGGGAGGACGTTGCCGGAAGAAGATCAGGGAGATACCCTGTCATGTGATGACCGAAGAAGGTTTGAATCATTTCTATTGATAAAAACATTTATCAATGTTTATCTTTTCACAAATTCTTGAATGCTACAAAAGCATGTCAAATGCACATACATTCTTTCTTTTTGATCTTAGAATCCAAAAGAAAGTTAAACTTATATATTTCTTTAGTTGTCATATATGAGAAATATAAACTGCATATTGCACAACTGCAGTGCATGTATTAAATCATTAACTAGATGTGAACACTGAAAATATCATTTACTAAAATTGAGAGAAGTAAATGGTATGTTTGTATGATATGAGCTGCTCACTTCATTGTTTTGATTAGGTAGTGACTACTTCGAAATGTGTCACGTATGGTTTGATTTAGATAAACAGGTTACATTTTGTTGACAACCCTTATGAAATTATCATTAGTTTATCCAATTAATGATTGCTGATTGTCAGTTGACATTACTAGATTAAATTTCTATTACAGATCTTATTGAAAGTTTAAAATTCAAGAATTATATTATCTTTGGCCACTAGAAGACTTTATATTTTATATTCAGCTAAGAGGACATGACTTAGGCTACCTATAGTGCATGTGCTTTACATGAAATAATACTAAGCCCATTTAATTGCTAGATCTATTTTTTGCACCATACAGCTAACCACATTCACAGAAAATAAGCAATAAGTACATTTTACAGAACCAGATGAAGACCTAGGAGGACTCCATGCCGGGGAAAACCTGGGAGGACTCCATGCCGGAGGAAGACCTGGGTGGACTCCATACCGGAGGACGACCTGAGAGGACTCCATACCAGAGGACGACATGCGAGGACTCCATACCGGAGGAAAGCCTGGGAGGACTCCATGCCGTTGGAAGACTTTGGAGGACTCCATGCTGGAGCACTCCATGCCGGAGGAAGACCTGGGTGGACTCCATGCCGGAAGAAGACCTGGGAGGACTCCATGCCGGAGGAAGACCTGAGGGGACTCCATACCAGAGGCAGACCTGGGAGGACTCCAAGTTGGAGGACGACCTGGGAGGACGACATGCCGGAGAAAACCTGGGAGGACGACATGCCGTAGGAAGACCTGGGAGGACGTTGCCGGAAGAAGATCAGGGAGATACCCTGTCATGTGATGACCGAAGAAGGTTTGAATCATTTCTATTGATAAAAACATTTATCAATGTTTATCTTTTCACAAATTCTTGAATGCTACAAAAGCATGTCAAATGCACATACATTCTTTCTTTTTGATCTTAGAATCCAAAAGAAAGTTAAACTTATATATTTCTTTAGTCTTCATATATGAGAAATATAAACTGCATAGTGCACAAGTGCAGTGCATGTATTAAATCATTAACTAGATGTAAACACTGAACATATCATTTACTAAAATTGAGAGAAGTAAATGGTATGTTTGTATGATATGAGCTGCTCACTTCATTGTTTTGATTAGGTTGTGACTACTTCGAAATTTGTCACGTATGGTTTAATTTAGATAAACAGGTTACATTTTGTTGACAACCCTTATGAAATTGTCATTAGTTTATCAAATTAATGATTGCTGATTGTCAGTTGACATTACTAGATTAAATTTCTATTACAGATCTTATTGAAAGTTTAAAATTCCAGAATTATATTATCTTTGGCCACTAGAAGACTTTATATTTTATATTCAGCTAAGATGACATGACTTAGGCTACACCTATAGTGCATGTGCTTTACATGAAATAATACTAAGCCCATTTAATTGCTAGATCTATTTTTTGCACCATACAGCTAACCACATTCACAGAAAATAAGCAATAAGTACATTTTACAGAACCAGATGAAGACCTAGGAGGACTCCATGCCGGGGAAAACCTGGGAGGACTCCATGCCGGAGGAAGACCTGGGTGGACTCCATACCGGAGGACGACCTGAGAGGACTCCATACCAGAGGACGACATGCGAGGACTCCATACCGGAGGAAAGCCTGGGAGGACTCCATGCTGTAGGAAGACTTTGGAGGACTCCATGCTGGAGCACTCCATGCCGGAGGAAGACCTGGGTGGACTCCATGCCGGAAGAAGACCTGGGAGGACTCCATGCCGGAGGAAGACCTGAGGGGACTCCATACCGGAGGCAGACCTGGGAGGACTCCAAGTTGGAGGACGACCTGGGAGGACGACATGCCGGAGAAAACCTGGGAGGACGACATGCCGTAGGAAGACCTGGGAGGACGTTGCAGGAAGAAGATCATGGAGATACCCTGTCATGTGATGACCGAAGAAGGTTTGAATCATTTCTATTGATAAAAAACATTTATCAATGTTTATCTTTTCACAAATTCTTGAATGCTACAAAAGCATGTCAAATGCACATACATTCTTTCTTTTTGATCTTAGAATCAAAAAGAAAGTTAAACTTATATATTTCTTTAGTTTTCATATATGAGAAATATAAACTGCATAGTGCACAAGTGCAGTGATTGTATTAAATCATTAACTAGATGTAAACACTGAACATATCATTTACTAAAATTGAAAGAAGTAAATGGTATGTTTGTATGATATAGGCTGCTCACTTCATTGTTTTGATTAGGTTGTGACTACTTCGAAATTTGTCACGTATGGTTTGATTTAGATAAACAGGTTACATTTTGTTGACAACCCTTAAGAAATTGTCATTAGTTTATCCAATTAATGATTGCTGATTGTCAGTTGACATTACTAGATTAAATTTCTATTACAGATCTTATTGAAAGTTTAAAATTCCAGAATTATATTATCTTTGGCCACTAGAAGACTTTATATTTTATATTCAGCTAAGAGGACATGACTTAGGCTACCTATAGTGCATGTGCTTTACATGAAATAATACTAAGCCCATTTAATTGCTAGATTTATTTTTTGCACCATACAGCTAACCACATTCACAGAAAATAAGCAATAAGTACATTTTACAGAACCAGATGAAGACCTAGGAGGACTCCATGCCGGGGAAAACCTGGGAGGACTCAATGCCGGAGGAAGACCTGGGTGGACTCCATACCAGAGGACGACCTGAGAGGACTCCATACCGGAGGACGACATGCGAGGACTCCATACCGGAGGAAAGCCTTGGAGGACTCCATGCCGGAGGAAGACTTTGGAGGACTCCATGCTGGAGCACTCCATGCCGGAGGAAGACCTGTGTGGACTCCATGCCGGAAGAAGACCTGGGAGGACTCCATGCCGGAGGAAGATCTGAGGGGACTCCATACCGGAGGAAGACCTGGGAGGACTCCAAGTTGGAGGACGACCTGGGAGTACGACATGCCGGAGAAAACCTGGGAGGACGACATGCCGTAGGAAGACCTGGGAGGACGTTGCAGGAAGAAGATCATGGAGATACCCTGTCATGTGATGACCGAAGAAGGTTTGAATCATTTCTATTGATAAAAACATTTATCAATGTTTATCTTTTCACAAATTCTTGAATGCTACAAAAGCATGTCAAATGCACATACATTCTTTCTTTTTGATCTTAGAATCCAAAAGAAAGTTAAACTTATATATTTCTTTAGTTTTCATATATGAGAAATATAAACTGCAAATTGCACAAGTGCAGTGCATGTATTAAATCATTAACTAGATGTAAACACTGAACATATCATTTACTAAAATTGAGAGAAGTAAATGGTATGTTTGTATGATATGAGCTGCTCACTTCATTGTTTTGATTAGGTTGTGACTACTTCGAAATTTGTCACGTATGGTTTGATTTAGATAAACAGGTTACATTTTGTTGACAACCCTTAAGAAATTGTCATTAGTTTATCCAATTAATGATTGCTGATTGTCAGTTGACATTACTAGATTAAATTTCTATTACATATCTTATTGAAAGTTTAAAATTCCAGAATTATATTATCTTTGGCCACTAGAAGACTTTATATTTTATATTCAGCTACATGTAAGAGGACATGACTTAGGCTACCTATAGTGCATGTGCTTTACATGAAATAATACTAAGCCCATTTAATTGCTAGATTTATTTTTTGCACCATACAGCTAACCACATTCACAGAAAATAAGCAATAAGTACATTTTACAGAACCAGATGAAGACCTAGGAGGACTCCATGCCGGGGAAAACCTGGGAGGACTCAATGCCGGAGGAAGACCTGGGTGGACTCCATACCAGAGGACGACCTGAGAGGACTCCATACCGGAAGACGACATGCGAGGACTCCATACCGGAGGAAAGCCTTGGAGGACTCCATGCCGGAGGAAGACTTTGGAGGACTCCATGCTGGAGCACTCCATGCCGGAGGAAGACCTGTGTGGACTCCATGCCGGAAGAAGACCTGGGAGGACTCCATGCCGGAGGAAGATCTGAGGGGACTCCATACCGGAGGAAGACCTGGGAGGACTCCAAGTTGGAGGACGACCTGGGAGTACGACATGCCGGAGAAAACCTGGGAGGACGACATGCCGTAGGAAGACCTGGGAGGACGTTGCAGGAAGAAGATCATGGAGATACCCTGTCATGTGATGACCGAAGAAGGTTTGAATCATTTCTATTGATAAAAACATTTATCAATGTTTATCTTTTCACAAATTCTTGAATGCTACAAAAGCATGTCAAATGCACATACATTCTTTCTTTTTGATCTTAGAATCCAAAAGAAAGTTAAACTTATATATTTCTTTAGTTTTCATATATGAGAAATATAAACTGCAAATTGCACAAGTGCAGTGCATGTATTAAATCATTAACTAGATGTAAACACTGAACATATCATTTACTAAAATTGAGAGAAGTAAATGGTATGTTTGTATGATATGAGCTGCTCACTTCATTGTTTTGATTAGGTTGTGACTACTTCGAAATTTGTCACGTATGGTTTGATTTAGATAAACAGGTTACATTTTGTTGACAACCCTTATGAAATTGTCATTAGTTTATCCAATTAATGATTGCTGATTGTCAGTTGACATTACTAGATTAAATTTCTATTACAGATCTTATTGAAAGTTTAAAATTCCAGAATTATATTATCTTTGGCCACTAGAAGACTTTATATTTTATATTCAGCTAAGAGGACATGACTTAGGCTACCTATAGTGCATGTGCTTTACATGAAATAATACTAAGCCCATTTAATTGCTAGATTTATTTTTTGCACCATACAGCTAACCACATTCACAGAAAATAAGCAATAAGTACATTTTACAGAACCAGATGAAGACCTAGGAGGACTCCATGCCGGGGAAAACCTGGGAGGACTCAATGCCGGAGGAAGACCTGGGTGGACTCCATACCAGAGGACGACCTGAGAGGACTCCATACCGGAGGACGACATGCGAGGACTCCATACCGGAGGAAAGCCTTGGAGGACTCCATGCCGGAGGAAGACTTTGGAGGACTCCATGCTGGAGCACTCCATGCCGGAGGAGGACCTGGGTGGACTCCATGCTGGAAGAAGACCTGGGAGGACTCCATGCCGGAGGAAGACCTGAGGGGACTCCATACCGGAGGAAGACCTGGGAGGATTCCAAGTTTGAGGACGACCTGGAAGGACGACATGCCAGAGAAAAGCTCTGAGGACGACATGCCGTAGGAAGACCTGGGAGGACGTTGCCGGAAGAAGGTCAGGGAGATACCCTGTCATGTGATGACCGAAGAAGGTTTGAATCATTTCTATTGAGAAAAACATTTATCAATGTTTTACGTACATTTTACAAATTCTTGAATGCTACAAAAGCATGTCAAATACACATACATTCTTTCTTTTTGATCTTAGAATCCAAAAGAAATTTAAACTTATATATTTCTTTATATATCATTTACTAGAATTGAAAGAAGTAAATGGTATGTTTGTATGATATGAGCTGCTCACTTCATTGTTTTGATTAGGTTGTGACTACATCAAAGTTTGTCACGTATGGTTTTATTCAGATAAATAGGTTACATTTTATTGACAACCCTTATGAAATTGTCATTAGTTTATCCAATTAATGATTGCTGATTGTCAGTTGACATTACTAGATTAAATTTCTATTACAGATCTTATTGAAAGTTTAAAATTCCAGAATTATATTATCTTTGGTCGCTAGAAGACTTTATATTTTATATTCAGCTAAGAGGAAATGACTTAGGCTACCTATAGTACAGTTAGCGCTTTCGGCTTCGGATCAAGAGGTCCGGGGTTCGAATCCTGCCAGGGGCACGTTAACTTTGTCTGCAGTAGAGAACTGTTCTACACGCAGTCAGTTTTGGGTGCAATGCTACACTGAATTTCAGTACAGTACCACCCATTGTTCGCTAGTTCCAGCTGTTGATGATAGGTTTCACCGCAATGCATAGCCACATGGCGTTGCAGGCTTTCTCCCTGCCATAATACTAGCAGCCGTGATATAAGTGAAATACTCTTGAAAGCGGCGTTAAACCCTAACTCACTCACTCACTACCTATAGTACATGTGGTTTACATGAAATAAAACATTTAATTGCTAGAACTATTTTTGTGCACCATACAGCTAACCACATTCTCACAGCATATGAATCTAAGCAATACGTACATTTTACAGGACCTGATGAAGACCTGGGAGCACTCCATGCCGGAGGAAGACCTGGGAGGACTCAAAGTTAGAGGGCGACCTGGGGAGGACATCATGCCGGAGGACGACCTGGGAGGACTCCATGCCGGAGGAAGACGTGGGAGGACTCTCTGCCTGAGGAAGACCTGGGAGGACGACATACTGAAAGAAGACCTGGGAGGACGACATGCCGGAGGAAGACCTGGGAGGACGTTGCCGGAAGAAGATCAGGGAGATACCCTGTCATGTGATGACCGAGGAAGGTATGAACCATTTCTATTGAGAAAAACATTTATCAATGTTTATCTTTTCATTATTTCTTGAATGCTACAAAAGCATGTCAAATGCACATACATTCTTTCTTTTTGATCTTAGAATCCAAAAGAAAGTTAAACTTATATATTTCTTTAGTTTTCATATGAGAAATATAAACTGTATATTGCACAACTGCAGTGCATGTATTAAATCATTAACTTGAAATCAACACTGAACATATAATTTGCTGACATGTGTAGAACTAACTAGTATGTTTGTAAGATATGAGCTGCTGACTTAATTGTTTTGATTAATTTAAGATTTGAGGTTTGATTTAAATAAGATTGTTACATTTTGTTCATAACTCATCTTTTCAATCAATTGTTGCTTATTGTCAGATGTCAACGAAGGATACCAGAGGACAAAAGAAGGTGCCATGCTGTCATGATGGGCTGTAACACTTGTTGTTGGAGATTTTGTCTGTTTGAGGTGTTCAATCCTAAGTCAGCTATCCCCACCATACGTTTAGGGGTGATTAGCTGCAGGCTTTGCCAGGATTGATATAACAAGGCTGCATGCCTTGTTTAGATTTAGGGACCATGCTCATCGTGGTTGTTAGGGACCACACTGTTCCCCGTGTGGATGCGCCAGATTAGAATGTAAGATACACCTCAGGTATAGGCTCCCCCTCCCCTCAGACATGTTTCCAACACCTCTGGTTGCTAGCTTCATAACACGCACCTGGGCAAACTGAACACAGTCTGGCATGGAAGAGAAGAGAGGGAACGAGACGGACATCATACCAGAGGTCAACCAAACATAATTCCATGACATAGGACGACCATGGAGGATGCATCATGCCAGTCCAGGAAATGACATAGATGCCATGTCAGAAGACGGCCTTAGAAGATGCCATCTCCAAGGATCAGTCAAGGGAGGTTCTCAGTCTGAGGACACAAATGATGACGCCATGTTTGAGGGTTACCGTTGAGGATGCTATGCAAGAGGGCCATGAGGAAGTCATATGCGAATGCTTTGTCAAAGGAAGACCTCAGAGAATGCCTTGCTGGAGGAAGACATAGAAAAATGTCTTGTCGGAAGAAGTCCTAGGACGACACTATCCCGGAGGAAGTCCTGGGGTGACACTATGCCAGAGGAAGTCCTAGGACGACACTATACCGTAGGAAGACCTAAAATAATGTCTTGATGGAGAAAGACCTAGGACGACAATATGCAGGAGGAAGTCCAATGAGAGTGTCCTACCGCAGGAAGGTCTAGGACGACACTATGCCAGAGGAAGACCTCGAATAATGTCTTGTCGGAAGATCTAGGAGGACAACATGCCGGAAGAAGACCTAGGACGACAATATGCCGGAGGAAGACCATGGAGGATATCTTGTCAGAGGAAAACTTAGGATTCCTTGCGTGAGAAACACCAAGAGAATGCTTTGCCGAAGGAAGACCTATAACATTGCCATGTCGTAGGAAGACCAAGGAGGATACCATGCACGACCAGGATCTAGTGGTCAACCGAAGATGATGACATTCCGTCATGGTATGAACGATTTATATGCAGCACAGTATTTATCACACCTTTTCATTGCATAAAATGCCTGATACAACATATTTGAAATATGATTTATGAACGTAAATGCTTTCAAATAGATTACAAAAGAAAAGTTTTTATATATTTATTTATAGTTGTTTTCATGTTTGTTGTACATCTCTCATTTGTTTAATCATTAGAGGTGAAATGTGCAAAATGTCATACTGAAGTTTAAAAATATTAATATAAATATAAAAATATAAATTTAAATATATTTCGGTTTTAATAGATGAGGTGCTTACTTCAGAGGATAAGCAATGGTGAAAGAAGATCCTATGTCAGAGTATGACCAAGGAAGATGACAAGCCAAATGACAACCAAGGATGACATGCAGAAGCTGACTTAATATTGTCTTACTTTTAGGCCCATCATGACATATGAGGCTTGTGGTGTCTGTTGGTTGAGTGGGCGGGATAGCGGAGGGGTTAGCGTGTTCGGCTTCGAGAGGTCCGGGGTTCGAATCCAGCCAGGGGCTCGGCAACTTTGCCTGCAGTGGAGAACTGTTCTATATGCTGTTAGGTTTGGGTGCAATGCTACACTCATTTTCAGCGTAGTATCACCCATGGTTCGCTAGTTCCAGCCGATGCTCCCAGGCAACATGACATTTACGCCTTTCTCCCTCCCATAATACTAACAGTCATGATAGTCACCTCACCTCACTTTACCTTTCTAGCTCATTAGGACTTAAAAGGTCTAAAAGTGAGTTTGCCGTTAAGCTTTTCACATTGGTAACTCCTCCAGCACCGCTGCACATCAAAAGAAGAAATTTTGTGGGGAGTTACTTGGCATCTAGGCGCGCATAAATGGGATTAGTAGGTATTTTCTGAAACCTTAAATGAAGCAATTGTGGTGTGGTTTAGTTCTGTTTGTGTGGGGGTGAGGTTGGTACAGACATTTTACATGTAAACAGGATCTTCAATCTATTTAAAGTTTTGTATCATTCTTTTGGAAGGAATATGCTCACACCAGTTGAATTTTATTGATAACCTTGAATATTTTTTCAAGATTATTACAGGACCTTTAGCCCAACTTCAGTATTTAACATTGTTATATTTTGGATGACAATATCTGCATAAGTTCTAAATCTTTTACTTTTAGGACGATCCGTAAGGGACGCGTCCCCAAAAGGTAAACAGTTTTTACTAGTGCAGATGGCCTGATCCCATATATAACAATATATTTAATTCATCATTTTAATAACATGTTCTTCTAATGTAAATATGGTTACCCAAGTTCTTTTGAAGTCATTCCAAAATATTATCTTGACCTTTAGCCCAACTTCACTATCTTAACATTGTTATATTTTGGATGACAATATCTGCATTAGTTCTAAATCTTTTACTTTTGGGACGATCCGTAAGGGACGCGTCCCCAAAATGTAAACAGTTTGTACTAGTGCAGATGGCCTGATCCCATACAAAACAATATATTTAATTCATCATTTAAATAACATTATCTTCTTATGTAAATATGGTAACCAAAGTTCTTTTGAAGTCATTCCAAAAAATAATCTTGACCTTTAGCCCAACTTCACTATTTAACATTGTTATATTTTGGATGACAATATCTGCATAAGTTCTCAATCTTTTACTTTTAGGACGATCCGTAAGGGACGCGTCCCCAAAAGGTAAACAGTTTTTACTAGTGCAGATGGCCTGATCCCATATATAACAATATCTTTAATTCATCATTTAAATAACATTATCTTCTGATGTAAATATGGTAACCGAAGTTCTTTTGAAGTCATTCCAAAAAATAATCTTGACCTTTAGCCCAACTTCACTATCTTAACATTGTTATATTTTGGATGACAATATCTGCATTAGTTCTAAATCTTTTACTTTTGGGACGATCCGAAAGGGACGAGTCCCCAAAAGGTAAACAGTTTGTACTAGTGCAGATGGCCTGATCCCATATATAACAATATCATTAATTCATCATTTAAATAACATTATCTTCTGATGTAAATATGGTAACCGAAGTTCTTTTGAAGTCATTCCAAAAAATAATCTTGACCTTTAGCCCAACTTCACTATCTTAACATTGTTATATTTTGGATGACAATATCTGCATTAGTTCTAAATCTTTTACTTTTGGGACGATCCGAAAGGGACGAGTCCCCAAAAGGTAAACAGTTTGTACTAGTGCAGATGGCCTGATCCCATATATAACAATATATTTAATTCATCATTTTAATAACATGTTCTTCTAATGTAAATATGGTTACCCAAGTTCTTTTGAAGTCATTCCAAAATATTATCTTGACCTTTAGCCCAACTTCACTATCTTAACATTGTTATATTTTGGATGACAATATCTGCATTAGTTCTAAATTTTTTACTTTTGGGACGATCCGTAAGGGACGCGTCCCCAAAAGGTAAACAGTTTGTACAAATGCAGATGGCCTGATCCCATACATAACAATATATTTAATTCATCATTTAAATAACATGTTCTTCTAATGTAAATATGGTAACCCAAGTTCTTTCGAAGTCATTCCAAAAATAATATTGATCTTTCTAAAGAAACTTTTAGCCCAACTTCACTATTTTAACATTGTTATATTTTGGATGACAATATCTGCATAAGTTCTAAATCTTTTACTTTTGGGACGATCCGTACGGGACGCGTCCCCAAAAGGTAAACAGTTTGTACTAGTGCAGATGGCCTGATCCCATATATAACATTATCTTTAATTCATCATTTAAATAACATGTTCTTCTGATATAAATATGGTTACCCAAGGTCTTTCGAAGTCATTCCAAAAAATAATCTTGACCTTTAGCCCAACTTCAATATCTTAACATTATTATATTTTGGATGACGATATCTGCAATAGTTCTAAATCTTTTACTTTTGGGACGATCAGTAAGGGACGCGTCCCCAAATTGTAAACAGTTTGTACTAGTGCAGATGGCCTGATCCCATATATAACAATATCATTAATTCATCATTTAAAAAACATTATCTTCTGATGTAAATATGGTAACCGAAGTTCTTTTGAAGTCATTCCAAAAAATAATCTTGACCTTTAGCCCAACTTCACTATTTAACATTGTTATATTTTGGATGACAATATCTGCATTAGTTTTAAATCTTTTACTTTTGGGACGATCCGTAAGGGACGCGTCCCCAAAAGGTAAACAGTTTGTACAAATGCAGATGGCCTGATCCCATACATAACAATATATTTAATTCATCATTTAAATAACATGTTCTTCTAATGTAAATATGGTAACCCAAGTTCTTTCGAAGTCATTCCAAAAATAATATTGATCTTTCTAAAGAAACTTTGAGCCCAACTTCACTATTTTAACATTGTTATATTTTGGATGACAATATCTGCATTAGTTCTAAATCTTTTACTTTTGGGACGATCCGTACGGGACGCGTCCCCAAAAGGTAAACAGTTTGTACTAGTGCAGATGGCCTGATCCCATATATAACATTATCTTTAATTCATCATTTAAATAACATGTTCTTCTGATATAAATATGGTTACCCAAGTTCTTTCGAAGTCATTCCAAAAAATAATCTTGACCTTTAGCCCAACTTCAATATCTTAACATTATTATATTTTGGATGACGATATCTGCAATAGTTCTAAATCTTTTACTTTTGGGACGATCAGTAAGGGACGCGTCCCCAAAAGGTAAACAGTTTGTACTAGTGCAGATGGCCTGATCCCATATATAACAATATCTTTAATTCATCATTTAAATAACATGTTCTTTTAATGTAGATATAATAACCAAAATTCTGTTGAAGTCATTCCAAAAATAATCTTGATCTTTCTAAAGAAACTTTAGCCCAACTTCACTTTCTTAACATTGTTATATTTTGGATGACAATATCTGCATTAGTTCTAAATCTTTTACTTTTGGGACCATCCGTAAGGAACGCGTCCCCAAAAGGTTAACAGTTTGTATTAGTGCAGATGGCCTGATCCCATATATAACAATATTTTTTATTCAACATTTAAATAACATTATCTTCTGATGTAAATATGGTAACTCAAGGTCTTTCGAAGTCATTCCAAAAAATAATCTTGACCTTTAGCCCAACTTCAATATCTTAACATTATTATATTTTGGATGACGATATCTGCAATAGTTCTAAATCTTTTACTTTTGGGACGATCAGTAAGGGACGCGTCCCCAAATTGTAAACAGTTTGTACTAGTGCAGATGGCCTGATCCCATATATAACAATATCATTAATTCATCATTTAAAAAACATTATCTTCTGATGTAAATATGGTAACTCAAGTTCTTTCGAAGTCATTCCAAAAAATAATCTTGACCTTTAGCCCAACTTCACTATCTTAACATTGTTATATTTTGGATGACAATATCTGCATTAGTTCTAAATCTTTTACTTTTGGGACGATCCGTAAGGGACGCGTCCCCAAAAGGTAAACAGTTTGTACTAGTGCAGATGGCCTGATCCCATATATAACAATATCTTTAATTCAACATTTAAATAACATTATCTTCTGATGTAAATATGGTAACTCAAGTTCTTTCGATGTCATTCCAAAAAATAATCTTGACCTTTAGCCCAACTTCACTATCTTAACATTGTTATATTTTGGATGACAATATCTGCATTAGTTCTAAATCTTTTACTTTTGGGACGATCCGTAAGGGACGCGTCCCCAAAAGGTAAACAGTTTGTACAAGTGCAGATGGCCTGGTCCCATATATAACAATATCTTTAATTCATCATTTAAATAACATTATCTTCTGATGTAAATATGGTAACCAAAGTACTTTTGAAGTCATTCCAAAAAATAATCTTGACCTTTAGCCCAACTTCACTATTTAACATTGTTATATTTTGGATGACAATATCTGCATTAGTTCTAAATCTTTTACTTTTGGGACGATCCGTAAGGGACGCGTCCCCAAAAGGTAAACAGTTTGTACAAGTGCAGATGGCCTGGTCCCATATATAACAATATCTTTAATTCATCATTTAAATAACATTATCTTCTGATGTAAATATGGTAACCAAAGTACTTTTGAAGTCATTCCAAAAAATAATCTAGACCTTTAGCCCAACTTCACTATTTAACATTGTTATATTTTGGATGACAATATCTGCATTAGTTCTAAATCTTTTACTTTTGGGACGATCCGTAAGGGACGCGTCCCCAAAAGGTAAACAGTTTGTACAAATGCAGATGGCCTGATCCCATACATAACAAATTATTTAATTCATCATTTATATAACATGTTCTTCTAATGTAAATATGGTAACCCAAGTTCTTTTGAAGTCATTCCAAAAATAATATTGATCTTTCTAAAGAAACTTTTAGCCCAACTTCACTATTTTAACATTGTTATATTTTGGATGACAATATCTGCATTAGTTCTAAATCTTTTACTTTTGGGACGATCCGTACGGGACGCGTCCCCAAAAGGTAAACAGTTTGTACTAGTGCAGATGGCCTGATCCCATATATAACATTATCTTTAATTCATCATTTAAATAACATGTTCTTCTGATATAAATATGGTTACCAAAGTTCTTTCGAAGTCATTCCAAAAAATAATCTTGACCTTTAGCCCAATTTCAATATCTTAACATTATTATATTTTGGATGACAATATCTGCATTAGTTCTAAATCTTTTACTTTTGGGACGATCCGTAAGGGACGCGTCCCCAAAAGGTAAACAGTTTGTACTAGTGCAGATGGCCTGATCCCATATATAACATTATCTTTAATTCATCATTTAAATAACATGTTCTTCTGATATAAATATGGTTACCAAAGTTCTTTCGAAGTCATTCCAAAAAATAATCTTGACCTTTAGCCCAATTTCAATATCTTAACATTATTATATTTTGGATGACGATATCTACAATAGTTCTAAATCTTTTACTTTTGGGACGATCCGTACGGGACGCGTCCCCAAAAGGTAAACAGTTTGTACTAGTGCAGATGGCCTGATCCCATATATAACAATATCTTTAATTCATCATTTAAATAACATGTTCTTTTAATGTAAATATAATAACCAAAGTTCTTTTGAAGTCATTCCAAAAATAATCTTGATCTTTCTAAAGAAACTTTAGCCCAACTTCACTTTCTTAACATTGTTATATTTTGGATGACAATATCTGCAATAGTTCTAAATCTTTTACTTTTGGGACGATCAGTAAGGGACGCGTCCCCAAATTGTAAACAGTTTGTACTAGTGCAGATGGCCTGATCCCATATATAACAATATCATTAATTCATCATTTAAAAAACATTATCTTCTGATGTAAATATGGTAACTCAAGTTCTTTCGAAGTCATTCCAAAAAATAATCTTGACCTTTAGCCCAACTTCACTATCTTAACATTGTTATATTTTGGATGACAATATCTGCATTAGTTCTAAATCTTTTACTTTTGGGACGATCCGTAAGGGACGCGTCCCCAAAAGGTAAACAGTTTGTACTAGTGCAGATGGCCTGATCCCATATATAACAATATCTTTAATTCAACATTTAAATAACATTATCTTCTGATGTAAATATGGTAACTCAAGTTCTTTCGATGTCATTCCAAAAAATAATCTTGACCTTTAGCCCAACTTCACTATCTTAACATTGTTATATTTTGGATGACAATATCTGCATTAGTTCTAAATCTTTTACTTTTGGGACGATCCGTAAGGGACGCGTCCCCAAAAGGTAAACAGTTTGTACAAGTGCAGATGGCCTGGTCCCATATATAACAATATCTTTAATTCATCATTTAAATAACATTATCTTCTGATGTAAATATGGTAACCAAAGTACTTTTGAAGTCATTCCAAAAAATAATCTTGACCTTTAGCCCAACTTCACTATTTAACATTGTTATATTTTGGATGACAATATCTGCATTAGTTCTAAATCTTTTACTTTTGGGACGATCCGTAAGGGACGCGTCCCCAAAAGGTAAACAGTTTGTACAAGTGCAGATGGCCTGGTCCCATATATAACAATATCTTTAATTCATCATTTAAATAACATTATCTTCTGATGTAAATATGGTAACCAAAGTACTTTTGAAGTCATTCCAAAAAATAATCTAGACCTTTAGCCCAACTTCACTATTTAACATTGTTATATTTTGGATGACAATATCTGCATTAGTTCTAAATCTTTTACTTTTGGGACGATCCGTAAGGGACGCGTCCCCAAAAGGTAAACAGTTTGTACAAATGCAGATGGCCTGATCCCATACATAACAAATTATTTAATTCATCATTTATATAACATGTTCTTCTAATGTAAATATGGTAACCCAAGTTCTTTTGAAGTCATTCCAAAAATAATATTGATCTTTCTAAAGAAACTTTTAGCCCAACTTCACTATTTTAACATTGTTATATTTTGGATGACAATATCTGCATTAGTTCTAAATCTTTTACTTTTGGGACGATCCGTACGGGACGCGTCCCCAAAAGGTAAACAGTTTGTACTAGTGCAGATGGCCTGATCCCATATATAACATTATCTTTAATTCATCATTTAAATAACATGTTCTTCTGATATAAATATGGTTACCAAAGTTCTTTCGAAGTCATTCCAAAAAATAATCTTGACCTTTAGCCCAATTTCAATATCTTAACATTATTATATTTTGGATGACAATATCTGCATTAGTTCTAAATCTTTTACTTTTGGGACGATCCGTAAGGGACGCGTCCCCAAAAGGTAAACAGTTTGTACTAGTGCAGATGGCCTGATCCCATATATAACATTATCTTTAATTCATCATTTAAATAACATGTTCTTCTGATATAAATATGGTTACCAAAGTTCTTTCGAAGTCATTCCAAAAAATAATCTTGACCTTTAGCCCAATTTCAATATCTTAACATTATTATATTTTGGATGACGATATCTACAATAGTTCTAAATCTTTTACTTTTGGGACGATCCGTACGGGACGCGTCCCCAAAAGGTAAACAGTTTGTACTAGTGCAGATGGCCTGATCCCATATATAACAATATCTTTAATTCATCATTTAAATAACATGTTCTTTTAATGTAAATATAATAACCAAAGTTCTTTTGAAGTCATTCCAAAAATAATCTTGATCTTTCTAAAGAAACTTTAGCCCAACTTCACTTTCTTAACATTGTTATATTTTGGATGACAATATCTGCATTAGTTCTAAATCTTTTACTTTTGGGACGATCAGTAAGGGACGCGTCCCCAAAATGTAAACAGTTTGTACTAGTGCAGATGGCCTGATCCCATACATAACAATATATTTAATTCATCATTTAAATAACATTATCTTCTGATGTAAATATGGTAACCAAAGTTCTTTTGAAGTCATTCCAAAAAATAATCTTGACCTTTAGCCCAACTTCACTATTTAACATTGTTATATTTTGGATGACAATATCTGCATTAGTTCTAAATCTTTTACTTTTGGGACGATCCGTAAGGGACGCGTCCCCAAAAGGTAAACAGTTTGTACAAGTGCAGATGGCCTGATCCCATATATAACAATATCTTTAATTCATCATTTAATTAACATTATCTTCTGATGTAAATATGGTAACCCAAGTTCTTTTGAAGTCATTCCAAAAATAATCTTGACCTTTAACCCAACTTCACTATCTTAACATTGTTATATTTTGGATGACAATATCTGCATTAGTTCTAAATCTTTTACTTTTGGGACGATCCGAAAGGGACGAGTCCCCAAAAGGTAAACAGTTTGTACTAGTGCAGATGGCCTGATCCCATATATAACAATATCATTAATTCATCATTTAAAAAACATTATCTTCTGATGTAAATATGGTAACCGAAGTTCTTTTGAAGTCATTCCAAAAAATAATCTAGACCTTTAGCCCAACTTCACTATTTAACATTGTTATATTTTGGATGACAATATCTGCATTAGTTCTAAATCTTTTACTTTTGGGACGATCCGTAAGGGACGCGTCCCCAAAAGGTAAACAGTTTGTACTAGTGCAGATGGCCTGATCCCATATATAACAATATCATTAATTCATCATTTAAAAAACATTATCTTCTGATGTAAATATGGTAACCGAAGTTCTTTTGAAGTCATTCCAAAAAACAATCTAGACCTTTAGCCCAACTTCACTATTTAACATTGTTATATTTTGGATGACAATATCTGCATTAGTTCTAAATCTTTTACTTTTGGGACGATTCGTAAGGGACGCGTCCCCAAAAGGTAAACAGTTTGTACAAATGCAGATGGCCTGATCCCAAACATAACAAATTATTTAATTCATCATTTAAATAACATGTTCTTCTAATGTAAATATGGTAACCCAAGTTCTTTCGAAGTCATTCCAAAAATAATATTGATCTTTCTAAAGAAACTTTTAGCCCAACTTCACTATTTTAACATTGTTATATTTTGGATGACAATATCTGCATTAGTTCTAAATCTTTTACTTTTGGGACGATCCGTAAGGGACGCGTCCCCAAAAGGTAAACAGTTTGTACAAGTGCAGATGGCCTGATCCCATATATAACAATATCTTTAATTCATCATTTAAATAACATTATCTTCTGATGTAAATATGGTAACCCAAGTTCTTTTGAAGTCATTCCAAAAATAATCTTGACCTTTAACCCAACTTCACTATCTTAACATTGTTATATTTTGGATGACAATATCTGCATTAGTTCTAAATCTTTTACTTTTGGGACGATCCGAAAGGGACGAGTCCCCAAAAGGTAAACAGTTTGTACTAGTGCAGATGGCCTGATCCCATATATAACAATATCATTAATTCATCATTTAAAAAACATTATCTTCTGATGTAAATATGGTAACCGAAGTTCTTTTGAAGTCATTCCAAAAAATAATCTAGACCTTTAGCCCAACTTCACTATTTAACATTGTTATATTTTGGATGACAATATCTGCATTAGTTCTAAATCTTTTACTTTTGGGACGATCCGTAAGGGACGCGTCCCCAAAAGGTAAACAGTTTGTACAAATGCAGATGGCCTGATCCAATACATAACAAATTATTTAATTCATCATTTAAATAACATGTTCTTCTAATGTAAATATGGTAACCCAAGTTCTTTCGAAGTCATTCCAAAAATAATATTGATCTTTCTAAAGAAACTTTTAGCCCAACTTCACTATTTTAACATTGTTATATTTTGGATGACAATATCTGCATTAGTTCTAAATCTTTTACTTTTGGGACGATCCGTACGGGACGCGTCCCCAAAAGGTAAACAGTTTGTACTAGTGCAGATGGCCTGATCCCATATATAACATTATCTTTAATTCATCATTTAAATAACATGTTCTTCTGATATAAATATGGTTACCAAAGTTCTTTCGAAGTCATTCCAAAAAATAATCTTGACCTTTAGCCCAATTTCAATATCTTAACATTATTATATTTTGGATGACGATATCTGCAATAGTTCTAAATCTTTTACTTTTGGGACGATCAGTAAGGGACGCGTCCCCAAAAGGTAAACAGTTTGTACTAGTGCAGATGGCCTGATCCCATATATAACAATATCTTTAATTCATCATTTAAATAACATGTTCTTTTAATGTAAATATAATAACCAACGTTCTTTTGAAGTCATTCCAAAAATAATCTTGATCTTTCTAAAGAAACTTTAGCCCAACTTCACTTTCTTAACATTGTTATATTTTGGATGACAATATCTGCATTAGTTTTAAATCTTTTACTTTTGGGACGATCCGTAAGGAACGCGTCCCCAAAAGGTAAACAATTTGTATTAGTGCAGATGGGCTGATCCCATATATAACAATATTTTTAATTCAACATTTAAATAACATTATCTTCTGATGTAAATATGGTAACTCAAGTTCTTTCGAAGTCATTCCAAAAAATAATCTTGACCTTTAGCCCAACTTCACTATCTTAACATTGTTATATTTTGGATGACAATATCTGCATTATTTCTAAATCTTTTACTTTTGGGACGATCCGTAAGGGACGCGTCCCCAAAAGGTAAACAGTTTGTACTAGTGCAGATGGCCTGATCCCATATATAACAATATTTTTAATTCAACATTTAAATAACATTATCTTCTGATGTAAATATGGTAACTCAAGTTCTTTCGATGTCATTCCAAAAAATAATCTTGACCTTTAGCCCAACTTCACTATCTTAACATTGTTATATTTTGGATGACAATATCTGCATTAGTTCTAAATCTTTTACTTTTGGGACGATCCGTAAGGGACGCGTCCCCAAAAGGTAAACAGTTTGTACTAGTGCAGATGGCCTGATCCCATATATAACAATATTAATGTTTATTATCTAAATAGTATGTTTTTCTAATGTTAATATAATGAACAAAGTTCTTTTGAAGTCATTCCAAAAATAATCTTGACCTTTGGCCCAACTTCATTATTTAACATTGTTATATTTTGAATCACAATATCTGCATTAGTTCTCAATCTTTTAGTTTTGGGACGATCTATAAGGGACGAGTCCCTAAAAAGGTAAACAGATTGTTCAAATGCAGATGGTCTGATCCCATAAACAACAATATCTTTAATTCACTTTGTAAGTAGTTTGTTCTTCTAATGTAAACATGGTAAGCAAATACCAAGTTCGTTATTCCATTCTTCTAAAATAGTTTTATCTTTATCAGTTGATCAGCACAAGTTCATGATTTAACTTTGTTATATTTCGGATCACAATTTCTGTAGTGTTTAACAAATTGTACTTTTGGGACGATCCTGCAGTGCAATGCAATGTTCTTTTTATTTATAATCTAAATTATATGGGTTTTTTTATAATATAATGAAAGTTATATTCAATGAACACATTGCAAATTTGTCTTTAAAATATTTCAAAATATTTCAATGCAGGTCAATGATTTAACATTGCTTTATTTTGGATCACAATATCGACAGTGAACATCCTCTTACTTTTCAGACTAATTTTAACATATTTTAACAATGGTCCACCAGGGATTGTGCAACTTAAATGATTCACCAGGAACTTACTAAACTAATTTCAAATTCCACAGTTCCCCAAGTGCCCTTTCAGGCCGGATTAAAAGCTATCATTATCTTTAAACTTTAGCTTTTCTTAAATAGTTTAGTGCATTTTAATGATGATTAATTAATGATGACCTAAGTGGCTTTCAACTTATTCCAAATTTCTAATTCTGATTTCTTTCTGATTGGATTTGATTATCTTGCTTATTTAAAACAAAATTCATCACATTTC
The DNA here is from genome assembly GCA_936450465.1 of Gibbula magus. Lineage (NCBI taxonomy): Eukaryota > Metazoa > Mollusca > Gastropoda > Trochida > Trochidae > Gibbula > Gibbula magus. Next base: position 74,725,736 of record OW388296.1, on the reverse strand, counting down.
AATACCATTAATGGTCCACCAGGGTCTAAGTGCCTTTCAACTTATTCCAAATTTCAAATTCCCCTCTCGGATTGGATTATACATTATCTTGTTTTTCTTAAAGTATGTCAGCACATAAAGGCCTCAGAACCTTTCAACTAATTCTAATTTTAAAAATCCCCTTTCAGATCGGATTCAAAATAATTTTGCTTCTCTGAAATATTTCAGCTCATCTTAATGATGATCCCATTCAACTAATTCCAAATTTCAAATTTCCCTTTAGGAACAAATTCAAAATGTTCTTGCTTTTCTAAAATATTTCATCACATTATTATTAATTGTCTACCAAGACCTAAGTTGCTTTCAACTTTTTCCAAATTTTGAAATTCCTCTCTCGAATGAGTTCAAAATTATCATGTTTTTCTTAAAGTATTTCAGTACAAAAAGGCCTTTCGACTAACTCCAATTTTGAAAATCCCTTTTCAAATCGGATTCAAAATTATCTTGCTTTTCTAAAACATTCCAGATAACCTTAATGATGATCCACCAGGGCCTTTGTGCCATTCAACTAATTCCAAATTTCAAATTTCCCTTTAGGAACAAATTCAAAATTATCTTGCTTTTCTAAAATATTTCAGCACATCTTAATGATGGGCCACCATGGCCTTTGTGCCATTCAACTAATTCCAAATTTCAAATTTCCCTTTAGGAACAAATTAAAAATTATCTTGCTTTTCTAAAATAGTTCAGCTCATTTTAATGATGGGCCACCAGGGCCTTTGTGCCATTCAACTAATTCCAAATTTCAAATTTCCCTTTAGGAACAAATTCAAAATTATCTTGCTTTTCTAAAATAGTTCAGCTCATTTTAATGATGGGCCACCAGGGCCTTTGTGCCATTCAACTAATTCTACATTTCAAATTTCCCTTTAGGAACAAATTCAAAATTATCTTGCTTTTCTAAAATATTTCAGCACATCTTAATGATGGGCCATCATGGCCTTTGTGCCATTCAACTAATTCCAAATTTCAAATTTCCCTTTAGGAACAAATTCAAAATTATCTTGCTTTTCTAAAATAGTTCAGCTCATTTTAATGATGGGCCACCAGGGCCTTTGTGCCATTCAACTAATTCCAAATTTCAAATTTCCCTTTAGGAACAAATTCAAAATTATCTTGCTTTTCTAAAATAGTTCAGCTCATTTTAATGATGGGCCACCAGGGCCTTTGTGCCATTCAACTAATTCTACATTTCAAATTTCCCTTTAGGAACAAATTCAAAATTATCTTGCTTTTCTAAAATATTTCAGCACATCTTAATGATGGGCCATCATGGCCTTTGTGCCATTCAACTAATTCCAAATTTCAAATTTCCCTTTAGGAACAAATTCAAAATTATCTTGCTTTTCTAAAATAGTTCAGCTCATTTTAATGATGGGCCACCAGGGCCTTTGTGCCATTCAACTAATTCTACATTTCAAATTTCCCTTTAGGAACAAATTCAAAATTATCTTGCTTTTCTAAAATATTTCAGCTCATTTTAATGATGGGCCACCATGGCCTCGGCCATTCAACTAATTCCAAATTTCAAATTTCCCTTTAGGAACAAATTCAAAATTATCTTGCTTTTCTAAAACATTCCAGATAACCTTAATGATGATCCACCAGGGCCTTTGTGCCATTCAACTAATTCCAAATTTCAAATTTCCCTTCAGGAACAAATTCAAAAGTATCTTGCTTTTCTAAAATAGTTCAGCTCATTTTAATGATGGGCCACCAAGGCCTTTGTGCCATTCAACTAATTCCAAATTTCAAATTTCCCTTTAGGAACAAATTCAAAATTATCTTGCTTTTCTAAAATATTTCAGCACATCTTAATGATGACCCACCAGGGTCTTTGTGCCATTCAACTAATTCCTAATTTCAAATTTTCCCTTTAGGAACAAATTCATAATTTTCATGCCTACATGACTTTAAACTATTTCAACATTTCAAAAGTTGATTTCATATTGGATTCAAAATTATCTTGCTTTTTAAAGACAATATTCATCACATTTTGATAATGGTCCACCAGAAGTCATTCTAATTTTCAAAATTCCCGTTCAATTTTGTCTTAAATGTCATATCCTACTTTTCAAAAAATTTCTGCACAACTTGTTATATTTTGGATCTCACTTTCTGCATTAGTACACATTCTTGTAAAAAGATTAACAGTTTGTACTCGTGAAGGTGTGGTCCCAAATGTAGCAAGTTTACAAGTTTACTATCTAAATGCCAAGTATACCTTAATAATATAATTATGGCTCATCATGACTATGAATAACAAGTTCCTGTGTCATGATGTGCCGGATTTCTGCAACGTTTCAAAATAAAGCCTCAATTGCAAGGATTTCATGATCGTATCAAGACGAGTGTGCAGAATGTAATACGGAAAGTGAACGTGGCCTTTATAAACCACATGTTTAGAAGCCAGTGGATCTTGTAATGTCCAGAGGAATGGTGTTACCATTAGGAGATATCATCCTATATTCTGAACGTTTAAGCATTTGAAATGTGAGGGCATATTTGCCTAAATGTATGGTATTCCCTTGTTGCATGGTCTAGCATCTGATGAATAAGAATAACAATTGGAACAACATCAATCTGGATAACAACAATTTATTGTGAACATACATGATGCTTCGAGGTATATGCTTACTCCTTCATCAGGTTTTATTTGGGTTTTAACAAGTTAACCATGTCACAGCCCACAATCCACTTGATAAAGAGTGAGGAGTAAGCATATAGTTCAAACGTTTTGAATGTTCACAATAAATAAGTTGTTATCCAGTAAACCATACTTTCTTGTGTATTTCAATTCTATTAGCACTCCAAAGACTTAATCTAGATCAGTGTCAAATTATTTTGTAAGATTAAAGTTTTGTTTATTTATTTCACAACCAATAATTTGTTTATATGGTACTTGTTTTGAATGGTTCTATCTTGAATTAAATTTGAATTTAATTTAATCTAATTTCAAGTCAGTTGAAGGAATCTTGCAAGAAACCGTGTTAGGATGAAAGTGGTCCTTATTGATAAATTTTAGCAATCATGGACTTACTGCACTTTGTGTATAAAATTTGCCAATTGAAGTTGAACGATCATGGAGCAACATTTATAAAAAGTAAAAATGCCTAGCCCCCAGTTCGCAAAGTTAAGAAGTAACTACTTACTTGATATTATTGTAAATATCCTTCATACATCTTGCTCATACATGTGTGTATATTCCATATTGACATGTTCTGTATTATATTGGATATTCAATTGTTCTTTTTTCACAATCTTGCGGCTAATGGCTGCAATACTGCCGAAATAGCGTTAAGCAATAACTCACTTCTGTCACTATATGTGACTTATGTATCAAGTTTAAAGACTGAATGTACACATGAATTGATGGAGAAGTGGGTGAGCGTTCTCAATGTTTCACAATGTACAATTTGTTGTATTACTCAGTAGGGCATGTATTAGATCTATTACATTTGTATGTAAGATGGATCATGCATTATAATAAGTATGTCATTAGTTCCTTTAAAACCTTTGATAAATCAAGTTAAATGTAAATGTCGTGTGCAACTTGTGATTTTGTTCAAGTTATAGTACAACACAACTGCAGTGGTGGATCCAGAATTGTTTAAAAGGGGAGGGGGTCCACCTCCGGGGCCCATCAACATTACATGGGAAAATTTTCCAAAGTGGGGATTTTGAAGCCCCTGAAGCCCCTGGTCCCCCACCTCCCCTACCCTAACTGAAATGAACTGTATAATTTCAGTTATTCATTTGATACTATTATTCTCTGCACACCAATTGTCAAATGTTTAATGGTTTTATTAAATTTAAGTTAAGTGTGAATTTACTTTAAAATGTGTCATTTGCAAAGGACTATATTGGTACAAATGCTTTCTTGGAGTGATACAGACATGACAGAAATACTTTTGAATGTATGGGATGTGTATAGGTTATTCTCCATTTACCTCCAGTTAAGCTCTATACCATGAAATAAACTGTAATTTCATTTATTCATTTCATACCATTGTCTCAGCGCACCAATTGTATGATGTTTTATTTTCAATGTTCTTTTTAAATTTAAGAGTGAATATACTTTAAAACGTGTCATTTGAATATGAATGGAATATCCTGGTATGAAATGCCTTTCTGGAGTGGAGGAATATGTTATTCTGTAGTTAAATAATATGTGAGTTACCACGTACGGTTCAGGAATCGTCTTATCGCTAAGATGGCCGCAAGTCAATGTTAATTATTAAGCGTAACGTACTTGCGTCTATCTTAGCGCTAAGAGAGCTTCGACAATCTAGGTCCTGCTTTATTTCACACAATGTCTGTTTACCTCTTTGTGTATTTCTATCTCTCTGTCTGTCTGTCTGTCTGTCTCTCTCTCTCTCTCTCTCTCTCTCTCTCTCCCTCTCTCTCTCTCTCTCTCTCTCTCTCTCTCTCTCTCTCTCTCTCTCCAATTGGAAGAATGTCAATCTGGTTAAACAACTTCTTCATTGTGAACATGTGATGTGATGCTTCGGAGTATATGCTTACTCCTTCATCAGGTTTTATGAGGGGTATGACAAGTTGCAACCTTGTCACATCCCACAATCCACCTGATAAAGAGTGAGGAGTAAGCATAAACTTCGAAACGTTGTGTCCGTTCACAATAGAGAAGTTGTCATATTTAAATTTATTTAATATTTAAACGTTCTTCTGTTCTGTTCACCACCCTGTGAAACCAATACTTGTATATTCATTAAAACTATTGGCATCTTACAGAATGACTTCAATTTTATTAAAATGTCTAACCAGACTTCATGGTCTGTGATGAACTTGACCATTACTCTTAGCTTTTGTAATTAAAGCAGATTTATGCTTCAGTGTCTCCAATTTGTTTATTATAAAATGTTATTCTGAATGCCAAAGACGATCAGATGAAACAAACATTTTATAGTCTCTGTTAAAGTATAATTTACAAAATGTCAACCCAAACTACAGTTTTAACATTGTATTGTCAATATCATTGTAAGCTGTCATCGCTAGTTTATGTATGTTCCTACATTTGTGTAATGCAGATGAAGGATGTATTGCGATATTTATACCATGTATGTATGTAAATTCGTGGTACGTTTGTGTAATAAATGATTTTGAAAAAAAAAATAGTTCGAATTTTCATTTTTGGAGAACATTTTATGGATAAAATGCTATCAACACTCTAGTGCCACTTGGCCAATAAATGATTACTAGTTTTATGAGGTAAGGTGATTTGGAGTATTTCACGGCTGCAGAGAGTGTGGCTATGTATTGCGGTGAAACCTGCGAGCAACGGCTGGAACTAGCGAACCATCGGCATTAATGATATTTCCCCCGTCGGCAAATTACGCCATTTTTGACTGATTTGATGTATTTAAATGAAGCGCTCGCTTTCAACGAATGATCCTTTCAGATTAAATTAAATCACATACGAGGATGTATAGCAAGAAAATTAATTACATTTGGCATAAAAAGTCACTTCTGCTCCAAGCCTAGTTTAAATGTCTATGTAATGGTATTCCGCTAAGGTATAGATTTAAAAGGTTGGTTTAAGAGCTTTCTAACCCAGTCATTGATATGTCTGTATCATAACTGTGACTTAATTGTTTTCCTTCACTGACAAATAAACAAGTCCAAATCGCAAAGCCAGAAAGTTTAGGGCTGATGATGAGTCAGGGAAGATAAAGGGATGTAGCAGAAACATAGTTGAAGATTTTGTAAAGGTAATTAAGAAACCTGTAAATAAGGCAAAACTTCTTAACCTTTTAATTTGTTCATATTGTAAGGACCACTTGTACAATGCCATATTATTTGATATGGGACCGTGTGACAGTAAACATAATTGTATTTGATATGATATGAAAGAATTATAAACTTAAAAGATAATGTTTCACTGAATTCGAATGCAGTGTTACAATTAAGGTTATTTGACGTCAGAAAACGAGTATTGTTATGTTGAGAACAGAAGGTGAATATTGGTTGGTTTATTGTGTGTGCAATTCCATTCTTCCTATTCCACTGATCAAACTTTAGTATGGGTCTTTAAACCAAAGGTAACTAGTTACAGCAATATGGACCTTTGAAATCTCACACATATATAGGCGGTCCAACACTTTAGTTATTTTTAGGTTATTAGGAAACCTGTATTAAAAGGAAAACATGTTGAACTTTGGAAATTGGTCCAACCCACAAAAAAACACATGAGTGATTGAATATTATTTTATGTGTAGTTAGATTTGTCCTTATATATGTATATAGGCCCTGATGAGCTGCAGAGCCCATGGCTCTATTTTTTCTAGAAATAATGAAGTCTTTGAATAATATGGTGAGCTGCAGCCATAGTGTCTGTAATGTGTGAACAAGTATCTGAACAAATGTCATTGAGATGATATGTTGGAGAACTTGTTCTAATCCTCTTCTTAGTAAATAAAACATGTTCAAAGCAATCATTTGAACGTAAAATAAAAAAGTTAATATCTTATAACTTGTAGCGTCTAGAAGAATTGCCTGGATGTGTGAATTGGCTATTCTGAATTATGACATTATATCCTCCATGATGGAAGAACGGTAAAATAACTTGTGAAAGGAAGTGGAAGATCACGTTATTGAATGTTTTATTTCATTCTGTTACAGTGAACAATTCAGTAATAAATACACTACGATTTACATTTCACCTAAATATATATACATGATTAACCTGTTACTCTACCAAAACTGCATTTACCTAATGACAATATGTCACAGTAAGATGATGGATTAACTTCACTGCATTGAAGTGTATATATCAAATGACTTCTGGTATCGGTATATAAACATATTGATAAGTAATACACAATAGAACCAATCCTGCACACCCAGAACCGATTCAGAATTTATATGAAAGGACACTGATTTTAAGAAAACGTTATAGCATTAACGATGTCGAAAATTACTAAAGCATGTATAAAGAAGTAAGTTGTTTAAAGGTGATATAAATAAATGCTATGTCGAGATTCCTAACAGTTTTGTTTCCTTCACCTGTGTAATAATAATTGTTCAGAAACGCTTGCGCTCAGCAACGTCCATACACTTATGAAATGCCATGCACGTTGAATAGGAATATTGGAAGATGGCATATATGGTGAAACTAAGTAATTGTATTAATGGCTTCATGGTTCTGAGACGTGATAAAGATTTCATTTATATTTTAAATAGGCCTACTTTCACCATCATTCTGACCGCAAAACAGGTCAGTTTGAAGTCCGAACGAATGTTTTAGGTAATGTTTGCATCGGGCTGGTTCTGTTGGTTATTTTCCTATCTATGTCGGCAACAGTTACATATTTGACCTGGTAAGGTTTTTACATTATTATTCAATGTCACAGACGCCAACAAGCGCTCACATATATCTGAACAAGCCTCAAGTGGACAGGGATTCTTTTGGCTTCTATATCATTTTGTACAGTGAATTCCACACAACTAAACACACACAGGGTCTATATACAGCTCGTAATACTGAATCGGCGTGGGGTCGCCACTTGGCTCATTATAGTGAGGGACACGGCCCAACCCCGTTATACGGACACGAATATTCTAGCACACACCACGTAATAAATATTTTCAGGGATTTCATAACTGACGATACATGTTGTCAAATTTAACAAGTGAGGAGGTTCTGAGGAGGAAGGTTCGTGTACACGAAAATGAAGTATGAAACGAAAGGACATAAAAACGACAATCTCTTGAATAAGCCACTTTGAAATGGAAAATGGTGAACATATATACCAAACTTACAATTCGTAATTGGGAAATTTATATTACTGAAAATAATGACGTTGAGGATATCTGAAGTTTGTCGAACTGCATGAGAAACCACAGAGCCACGCCCATGCAACGTTGAAGCTAGTGACATAAAGAACACGGTTACTTCCTCCTCTTCCTTCTTCTTGTAAACTGACAGTACATCTATATACAACTATACAGCAAGATAAGACTTATCTACATGCCAATGTAATCTAGCTCACACTACAAGTCTACAGGAACAGGTTAACATGCAACACATACATACACGAATGGTGGACGGAAACTGTTGACTTTGGTTTAATAAATAATTTTGGCAGTTTGAAATGGGACGGAGTGATTAACAAACATCGTTGATTCTAAATAATCATCGTATAGTCAGATATCGGAATAAAATTTGTTTGGTATTAACGTGGAATTTAATTATTAACATTTTAAATGATAGAAATTAAATAAGTATTTCGTCATGCACTCTTAATTTCGTATTCAAAATTAATCATTGGTTCCAATAGCTACAAATAAACATTATTTTCAAATTAATTAACCTAAAGGTTAAAAACACGTCCAGATTTCCAACAAAATCTTTCAATTTATGTTGGTCTGATCGTCAGTGTTATAATTAAATGAATTAAGAATCAATATAAAATTTCCCAAATAACAATTTACCAAGACGATGATCCTATAAACATTTGAAAATTCAGAGAAAAATCAGACTTCCTTTATAACCAAAAAAAGAAGAAAAAAACTTCATGAATTAAGTGATCGACTAAATATGTGTACAATACACGTTCACGTAGATTTTTCCACATCATTTTGAGCATATTTCTAACACAATGACGTCAGGTTGAGCAAATAGGAGAGACAGCTTTGGTCTGTGGACTGGGTTCGTCTATGTTCGCGGAGCGTTACCTACTCCTAGCACCGTTTTGAAGGAACCCAGTCCATATCTTCCGTCTGAAACCAGAAGAAATATAAAATCATTTGAGGAGGACAGGTGTATTTCAATAACTTAACAATATTGAACAATATATTTAGCTTTGCACATGGTGCCTAACATTTTATTCATGCAAATCCATACTCTGTGTTGCAATTAAGAGTTCTTTGAAGATCATTTACAAGTGGCACACACAAGATGGGCAGAATTTCTGTATAATTTTATTTTGAACATATATGATGAAGATAAACGAAAGGACCTCTTGGAGTATATGTTAACTCCTTTATCATATATATATAGATAGATAGAGAGAGAGAGAGAGAGAGAGAGAGAGAGAGAGAGAGAGAGAGAGAGAGAGAGGAGAGAGAGAGAGAGAGAGAGAGAGAGAGAGAGAGAGAGAGAGAGAGAGAGAGAGAGAGAGAGAGAGAGAGAGAGAGAGAGAGAGAGAGAGAGAGAGAGAGAGAGAGAGAGAGAGAGGCGAAAGCATAGACACTGAAAGGCCATGTATGTTCACATTTCAATTGTTTTCTGAACTTTCTCCCCCAGCTTGACTATATCCAATAACTGACTATCACAGTTTGATCGATCCTGTTCATGGTTTTATGTAGTTGTCGATATAAAGATCACTATAAATAGTTCTACATCATCTCACGTACACGAGGTTGGTTTCGGCTTCTCGACCAGCCAGTACCGGAAACCCTCCTTGGCTCTGTCGTGGAAGGAATTCCGCAAGCTGATTGGTGGAAGAGACGTCCTTGACCTTGATGTGTGATAACTTCCGGGGACGGTGCCGAGGCTGGTGATGACGGCATCGTTGAAGGTCTGGTCGATGTAGCGCCTCCCAGCCATACCCGACAAGTCGTGGTTGGAGGTGGGGCTCACCCAGGAGGACATCACATCTGGGGGCAGAGAGTCGTCAGTCAGTGGGGAGTATCACATACTGTAGTAGGCTTACATAATCAGGGACTCTCTGACATAATATATTGCACTGGAGTTGCATATGAAACAGCATTCGACCACCTAGCCTATGATACTCTAGATTGCTCAAACATACATAAGAAATATAGAAATAAATTGAAGGGTACATTCAAGAAGGGTACATGTGCTATGTTATCTAAATAGATCATGTACCCTTCCAACTTCCAAACGCAAGGCATTATATATTACTCTTGTCAGTCTGCATTACTGGCTGATTTAAGCCTTGTGGTATTTCCCTCGCTTTGTTGTGCCTAGATAGTGAATCGCTGCACCAGAACTGCATAGTGGGCCTGGATTTCTAAGCACAGATTTCTTAAGGAAATACTGCAAGGCCTAAATCAGCCAGTAATGGAGAGTTGCAAGAGTTACGCCTTGCATTGGGAAGTTTGTACCCTTCCTGAATGAACCCCTTCAATTGAAATATCTAAATCTTCAGTCAGTGCTAGAAACTGGTCGTCCCTGTGTCAAGACAAACACGTGGGTTGGATACCAACCTGATCAATGCGGTTTTGTAGTCACGTTATTCCAGCGTAAATTGTATGCCAATATATAAAACTATATTTTCTAATAAAGGATGTATTAATTAACATTGACAACCAACAAAACGTTAAGAGGCATAACTTGTGGAAGGTATCTTTACTTGATAACGTGGTAACGGTGTACAATAACAACTGGACTATAAAAAGGTTACTCCGCTTGCAACAGAATTTACTTGGGAAAAAATGGCTTGAGTAACCTTTTTGGGGAGACAAAGTTTGGATGTCAGTAGCGACATGAGCAGGTCATGGATGAAGCGCTACCTACATATCAACTCATTATCACTTAGACTATAAATGGTTGTTAAAAAAACGATTTGTATGTGGAACATATTGGACCTGACAATGATTTAACGATGGTTGTGACCGTCCAGTTTCTTAGGTAAATCCAGCTGTCTCTATTCTAAATGCTTCTAATGCTGGTGCATGGAAACAGAAATTAGAAAATCTCCTATAGTGGATTTGTGGAATGGACCTTTAATGTATTTAGACGCCACCTCTTCATTTACCTACTAAAACCTTCCTTTCAAAGATTCAAAGAGACTTCGGTAACGTGTCGGTTGCAGACAGACGCGTTGCAATGGATAGCTAGCACGCAATGCACGCACCTTGATGTACATTTCAATCAAACACTGTCTCGATTATCGTAACAGATAACTGTAGTGGTCACGTGACAGACAGGCGCACTTGTTGACTTGTGTTTGCGACGTCAATCTCTCGTTGCGTGTGTCCCGAATTTCTTATTCCTGATTTTATATATGGTGCTTTCATTACTTGTCTTTGCAAGGATAATCAGTTGCAATATCTGCCAATGCTTTCTTTTATGTCCTGAGGTAATTGATGACTTGATTATGTTTTTCATAAACATTTTTAACATTATTTCAGAATTTATTTACTTATAAGTCTTTTTTTTTGCTTTTACGTACGCAGATATAAGGTTTCCTTTGTGCTAAAAGTGCCGTCGTGTCTTTGCATTTAAAATCGAATTTTAGTCTAATACTTGGCTCCCAATAGAGAGAAGCGGTGAACTGTACATATCTCAAAATAAAATTTTATTTGTATGTGCATTTGCTTTTTCAACAAGTCATAAAAGCACTATTTTCAGCTTTTCTATCCATTCTGATTTGTCTGAGACAGAAAACACAGAAGCGCTTCATTCGATTTACAGAAGAACCTTCATCATGGTTTCCATAGTAACATGTTATTCTGCTTGCTTGTGTATATTGTGTACACAGATATTGATTTTGATGGTAAGCGTTATATGTTTTTTTTTATATTTTTAAAATAATAAACATGGATCTTGTTGAAGGCAGTTTAAAAAGCAAAAGTAGGATTTCTCATTAACGGATGGAAAGTATCTACAACAAATTATGACTATTATCAATGCTATCACTAAGATTCAACGTGTTGATGTGTACCCAACAATTCATGCCCAACTATATGCATCATCAATAATGTAGTTATATCATTGACGTTGAACTTCGGAAGAGAATGAGAAACTTTATGTAATTATAGCCATGTTGGATTATGATAAATCTGCAAATAGCGCGTTATTTTCTACGTTCAGAAGTATCAAAGACGATATTTTAGCATAGTGTTTAAATACCAAAACATCAATTCAACACAATACCGATATTTGTTTTTATTCTGAAGCCTTAAATTGTCCAGCCTCTCTGAACATTAGTTATTATTATCACAGTTCTTTCTAATAACGCTAGTCCGTTAACTGAGACTTCGATGAACAGGTCAATTTGGTACGTTAGGATCGCGTCTCTAGTGATTTGTTTTACAAACGACTCTGATCACGATACCATCAACAGGTATATTTCATCAAGATAGCAGCAATGTCACGCTATTCATATCTATCACCGTGTGATCATAGGAGTTGGGTCTTGAATACCGTCAATATCATAATAGTGTTAATACACTGAAAACATACCTCACGGACACTGGATGCATTGTTAACAAAACGTTGTTTGTTTAGTTACAATATGCGGTAAAATAACTACCCAGCAAATGGAACGATACCAACAAAAATGCAAGAAATATTAATCAAAGAGCGAGTATCTACATTTGTGTCTCTATAGAATCCAATTAAACTAAATTTATAGTTTTTGAAACACTATCTGTTCACGATATCATTGCTGTAATCCGTCTTAAACCAAAGAAAAAACTTATTTCTCTCTCCCATTTCGCCTAGTTAAGAAGATTCCAAAACGACGACCTGTTAAAGCGTCACCGAATTACTGTCAAAGAAGGTATGTTGACAACATCTTTAATAAACTTATGATATTTTATCAACTTTAACTAAAACCCAAACATTCTGTCCAAATTCATTTTGAAATAGCGATTTAAAAGTATCATGATTTATGAATTTGCGGATACTTCTTTACAAAACATTAACGTTAAAACTGACTTTATCAAGCAGCAGTGTTTTGTTAGTGCCTAGCTGGTATATCGTTTTTTTCGCCGGATAGTTAAGTTTCGCCTCTTAGTAAGTTTATGTTACCATATACACCGGTATTTTGACACACGAATGTTTATGTAAACCACAAAAGTTAAGATACATGCTTTGTTATAGTTATACTGTCCTCGCTTGGTTTAACGTACCTGCTAATCTCGAATAGTGAAAAAAAACTTATATAAACCGACATACACAAATACATTTATCTACAACTACATTTTTAACAGTGTAAAAAACGAAATACTGTTGTCGGAGAAAGTGGATTGTTAATGATTTTTTTTATTTCATACATAAGAGTATAACACTTTTATTTTTGTTTTGTCCAAGTACACTTGGGGTGTTGATAAATGGTTTTTGACCAGAGTGTTTTGCACTTAACTTTAAAAATCATAACATGTAGACAATGCAATTAATAAAATATTCTGTCGATATCTTGAACTGACATTTGTTGACGCGTTTTTACTGTAGAAAAGCCTGTTTGACTCTCCTATCTCGTCTAGTTCAAGAAATTCGAAAACGACAATTTCCTAAAACGTTGTGTCTGTTAACTGTGAATAGATAGTGTAATACAATTTCACATTTGATTTAATTGTCATCTGATAACATGATGGATTTCTGTTTCAGTCGCATTTATCACTCGTGGATTGAATTATCTTGTATTTTGTATGGTGACGTTTCTTTTGCGTATGAGTATATCTGATCAGCTGCGGGACGATGGTTTTCACAACTAACACCTACTAATTTAATGACGATGTAAATGTCATGATATCGATTGATCAACCAAGTTCAGAAGATTTAATTAAATATGATGACCGCTCAAATATTCATTAGACTTAAATGACAAAAACATGACAGAAACCTTATGTATTCTACATTGTCAATGCGTTTAGCAATCCGAATTGTTCATCGCGTTTAAGTAAGGTTGACTCAATACATCACCTGGTAAACATGGTTTGATTTCAAAAGCTAAAAACTAACTGAACTGAACTAACCGACTAACTGAAACATCTGCCTCATGACTCACACGTTAGAAAGTGGGTCGTTGCTTCAAAAAAGGACCTTAATTACGATTTATTCCATGTTGATCCTATTTTCTGTTCACATCGGAAATGGCAAGTTTCTAATTTTATTACGACGGTCATGTAAAGTAAGATCATCTTTAAAACAACGTTTCCATGGTTACACGAACACCACAGCACTCAACATCAAAATAGTCATTTCCAACAAGACAAATCCACTATTATTGACAAACACGATGATTGTAACAACAAACACACTTATATACAAACACACAAAAACCACAGAGAAACAAAGATGAACATGGGACATACAGTTGAATTGGAGAATAGTTTGGAATATTGCCCACTTTATATTCAAACTGACCAAGAACAGGCAACTCACCTCCATCTCCTGTAGGCAATGTGTTCACCTGAAATATAAAAATGAAAAATGGCTGACGTCAGCAGATATTGTTAAACGTGGGTGTTTATCAACCTTCGCAAGAGGCTTATCCATACACTCGAATCTACATGTATGTGTATGAAGTGTGGGGCAAGTCTATCTCCAACATATGAAGCAAGATCTTACAGCTGATTGAACTGACAGTACGCTACCGTTCTGCAGCATGTCACTATACGGGTATTGTAAGATGAAACAACCTCTAAATACTTGATCGAGATACGACAATGCGTACCCTATCAATATCATTAAATAAACATCACATTTAAAACAGCCCTTGTGCATATTAACAATGAACATTGTGAAACTAAGGAACACCAGATTAATAAAGGCGATAGAAACGCGATAGATAAATAATTGTCCAAACATAGCCACAATTACACCAATGATTGAATAATGAAATGTTACATTTAAACAACAGTTCATTCAAACATAAAGTAAGTCTCGCGAATCTGATAAAAGGGAATGCGATATTGCTATATTGCACAATAATACTAAACATTTTACTATTAAAGACCACTTACATATCTGATCGAGATATGCCAATATGTTATTCACGCGTTGAATATAAACACTAAATCTGAATGAGGCAGCCATAACAGTTTGTCAATATAGGGAAATACGATAGTGTCCTATATTGTATCCTAACATTAGTTCTAGAATGAATCAAGTCCGTTACATTATACACCCCTAGCAGGATCATATCTCGGCAATACGATTCACTCGGCATAGCCCTGGGTTATTCAATAATTGCAACAGTTATTGTCACAAGGTGCCCGATATACATTTCAACGTGGATACTTTGTAGATAGTTGTGTGAGTACTTGTCTAGCCCAGACTGTGTATTATTACAGCCATTATGAGATATGTTATTTCATAGAGTAGTTAGTGTTATCAAGGCAATTTTCACAGACATCGTTATTTACATAATACCGTATTTCATCAAAAACTCGGATGTAAAATACATTTTGAAGAAGAAAGAGTTTTCTTTAAACGCCGGGTTGGTCACATGTTCACAATTGCAAACCCTCAGATATATAATCATCAATGAAATACCGTCCTTCACTAAATACTAGACATGTGAAAAAATAAAAATTGAAGAATTAAGGTAATTTTCTTAAAACGCCGGCTTTTTCACATGTTCATAATGGCAAACCCTAGAAATATAATCACCAATGTTATACCGTCTTTCCCCAAATACTGACCGGGTGTTCAGTAAAAACTGAAGAGATACGTTAGGGTTGCATTAAAGGATGTGTCAACATATTGCAATGTGGTTTTCAAGTAAAATTCTACGATTTTGTTTTCATGTATCTGTGTTGAATACATTAACACAATGTCTCCAGTTCTTCATTTAAAATCGATGGACCACTTGCTGAATTGCCACCCGGCGATTATTAAAAGACGTATGATATTACTGTTAGAAAATTGTTTAACTGGCGATGGGTGCACATTTAAAGAGATATGTAATATGTAAAATTTCAAATTTAATAGGTCAAGAATAATTATAACATAATTAACAAACATAACCCCATGAAGCTAGAGAACTATTAACATTTAGCTTACATTTGATAAACATCTCACTTATACACGACTTACCCCCTATTTGTCAGCTACCACAGATGACCATCGTATCACAAAAAACAGGTTATGGCTTTGTCAGATAAAATCCAACTGCACTGGACTAGGATCATTGCATGGTTGTCGGATTCTAACTGACGTCTCATGGACGACTATCAAGACTAGTTTTACTGACATAAACTCACGGAATACGTCTTCTCATGGTATTCATGACTTGGTATAATTTCAGAGATCCTTTCTCACGAACACAAACTGGCCTATGTTGTGTACTATACAGTGTTAAACATACGTCCTTTCTGCCAGGGTTTAGTCCCGTTTGTTGTAAGCACAATGAGTTAACATGACCAGGCTACAGGGATTAATACGAAAAGTGTCTCAACAGTGTGTAGTGGCATACTCACTAAACCGCTGCTCTGGCTGACAATGGCAGTTTGACACCTCTTGCATCAAGTTTGATGGCTTTCCTTTTATTCGTTTGTTACATATGCAAGTTTACATGTCAACCAACGCTGTCGTCGACTTAGTGGGAGTTTCAGGTAAGGGAGGGGGTGTTCACAAATGGATTTATGTATTTGTACATGCAGCGACACGGTTAGTCGATAATTCACAGGTTGACGGAACATTTGTTCCATGACCAGCGGAGCGGGGAGATATATTGCATACTGATATGACTCTGGTCCTTGTTTCAGTCCTGTGGGCGTTATGACAGTGTGTCAGGTAAACGATATCCTTGTACACTGTTGAATTATAGAGCGTTATTACACATTTATTTCTCACACTACTATGCACATAGTATATTAGCTGAAATACTTTGTTATAATAACGAGCGATTCATTCAAACCACCATTGACACAATAAATACATAAATAATGCTAATGTAGCTCATTATTATCGGTTTATGACACCAAGTCGAATTTGTCAGATTTGGATGTTCAGTTGTTACACAGACTTGTCCATTATTTCCACAATTGAGGATACCGACTCTCTTATATAAGTAACTCCGTGACTACACAATTATAACCATTTATATAAGATCGCAAATTGTCACACAGACTCAATTGTTTCGGGAAAACGATTGTTACATGAGGAACATGCATAGTTTAATATAATATTTAATATATTTGTTACGACCTAGTTTCTGGTTACAAATTGTACAATGGTTATAACAACGTCTTTGATTGACATTCTAGTTTTTACAATATGTTTAAAAAAATTTAATTAATGAATGAAATCCCGTTTTAATGAATCCCGAAAGTGACCATAGAGCATCACACCCTACCTTTAATATTTTAATATAAGAATATATTTCAGATGTTTTATATTTCGCGAACGTTAAAGTTATTTTCACAAAAGAACTTAACTTATCAAAGAACGCTTCTCACCTGAGAACAGACCTCGTCCTCATTATACAGTGACTGGGTAACACACCTGTATTGTAAGTTATGTAGACTACCTGTAATTCATTAACGCGGCGTCAATCAACAGGTGTATGGTCTTCCTTTGTAGACCGTAATCTATTTCACCTGTAGTCTAGCCTTACCTTGGTGAGGTAATATGTAGATAATAACTCGGCTCAGGTGAACCCCACAAATCTACCTTATCCCCGGGTTGTTTCTTCAGACGTCTGGCTTCTTGTCAATTCATTGAGCGCTTATCTCAATTGATATTGCCTACCTCACAGAAATATGATAAATAACTCGATAAAAGACAGTAATCATTTTTGTTTTGTACGATTTTGACACTAACCCGAGCTAAAGCCCCCCGTGGAGAAATGAAATGGACAGTTTTAAGTGACACGGTACGAATTTCTTCTTTTCAAAAGAAATGGCATGAATATATAGTTGTCGAAACTTGCACCCTAAGCAATTTAGTCATCATTCATTTGACTGGAACTTTAAAAGGCGTTCCCGTAGGGTCACGTAGTGTAAGGGCGCTCTTTATTCTATTTTATTGTCGCTTATGATCACTCAAACGAGAGATGAAACGGTTAGATAGGAAATAAAGCCTTGTTTGTAAAATAAGTCAAGGGTGTTTAAAAAGCCCTAAAATTCGTTTCAAGTCAATGCACGCGAAAACGAACTCATAATAAGTCTTAATTGAATTTCAGAATAACCCGAGATTATATTGCTTTCAAAATATGCCAGCGTGTCTAAGATTAATATGACTTGTAATAAAAGACTATGTTTATTTATATAGAGTTTACCAGTGTTTATTGTACGTCATTGTTGGTTTGTCTTCTCCTGACGATCTGAATACCTATTGTACCCGGGGTACTATAACAGACAGGTGCTCGCCATGGCTCACAAAAACGAAATGTGAATGCCAACATAGCAGACAACATCAAGCAGTATCGTATCACATTTCGTGTTTTGATTGTATAAAATGAAGATGAATTTCATTTTTAAAGAATACCAAGGATACATTCGATGAAACTCCACTCGACTATTCATGACTGTTTACACTCTGTCTGCCGTGCAACATGATCTGTATTGTCAATATTGTACATGTCACTACAATATTGTAGGAACGACGTATTTTACATGTAATTATCCTTTTACATTTTACAAAAAAATATATGGGCAGTTTTAGAATCCTGAGTTGTTTTCTCCTCGGTTTGCATTATGATATACATAATTTAGATTCAACTATGATCGAGTATATACAAAAAAGAAAATCGCAAGGGTCATTTTCACAAGAAACAAAAACAACAATGCTAAACGATAAAATGTAACGTTGTACTTCGGTGACAACACTTTTGATATCATATTAATAATAAACGAATATATCCTGTTTGGCAATATAGAGGGGGAAATGCATGAAATGGTCACCTCCCAAAACTCCTTAGCAACAAGATAGCAGGTGTCTCACCTTGAGCTTCATCTTGGACCAGTGGTCGGTGTTACCTCGGGGCTGACTGACCGCGTCATAGCGGGACCAGAACGTCATGCTGTAAATAAATGAATAAATTAATTACTAAATGAATGAATGAATAAAAGTAAGTGAATAAATGGAATGAGTGAATAATTTAATACAAAGTAAGGAAATAAATAGGATGAGGGGAAAATTCAATAAAATTCGAAATAAATAAATAAATAGAATGAGTGAACATAAATAAATAGAGTGTAAATAAATAAATTAATAAATAAATAGAATGTAAATAAATAAATAAATAAATAAATATATAAATAAATAAATAAAATTGAACTTGGATTACACTGCATTACATTTCTTATACGACACTTTGATTGGTATAGCTGGAAAACAATAGTAAAATTTACAGTCGAAGTTTTTTTAAACAAAGAAATTACAACAACAAAACCTTGGAACTTTATTATCACAACGGGAAAACGCAATGGTATCGATAATGACCAACAATATCCTTTATACAGTGTATTTACGTGCACGTGGCAATCTAACAGTACATTCTGACTCCACAAGACGTTAGCCCGGGAGACTCACTATCCTATAGGTACTTATCCACAGTATCTAGTTTCCCTTCGAGCATCTACAGTGTGTACATCGCATTATCCAGCTCTATAGGTACAAGTCATGGTCATCTTGAACAGTCAACCCCCGTGTAAACAGCACCCTAGTAGAGGTATAGCTTACTGACAGTGTTTGATCTACCGACAATGTCTAGATCATCCGTTGTTTGCTATAAGCAGGGGGCACTTCAGTCGTGTATGTCAACATTATTAACATAATGCTTTGATAAGACGCCGTGCAAATGGTAGATATTCTATGATTGCGTATGAGCTATTCAAAATACAAAGTACAAGTTCATTTAAAAGTGGAATGAATACAAGGAAAATCAACATTTGTTGATGTCCACCTGGTCCCATATTTTCGAAGCTCTCTTAGCGCTAAGTTAGTCGTAGGTACCACACATTAACATTGACGTACGACTATTTTAGCACTAAGACGGCTTAAAAAACATGGGACCTGGTAACTGTGAGGATATATACGTTAACAAGAAAGTGAGCATCTGCTACAAAGACGTAAAATACACATTAGGAATGGTAGTCACGTCACTATCTTTTAAACTTATATTTCAAGAACTTTCACAAGGGACACGTTATGGCATAATGTTAGACAACAAAACCACCTTATTTTGAATTTTTTTTAAATAGTTTGTAAATTCTTTTCAATGTCTTAGTGGTGAAAAATTGATTTGAATGTAACCCTTAGCTAACCTTCAGAATCCATAGCCAACCAACCGCCTTCGCCAACAAGAATCGAATCGAACGTTGTTCGGCTGGGAGTCTTTATGGTCGAGAAAATAAACTAAGGTTTCTCCTAAATCTAGCGCGTTTTCGCATTATAATGAGAAGATATTGGCAAAAGAGCCACAAAGAATGAACGATATTGGCGATAACCTGTATACTCATAAAGAGGAACTTTGATGAAAGTGGCATATTTCGGTTTTACTGTTCTTGTGAAACCCAATAATGGTGAAGCGTTCAGTAGTTTCACATTAAGCAGAGACTGTTAAAAGTCATGTAGTGTATAGATTCAGTTAATATAAAAGTCAAGTACAAATGTTTGCTTAATTTAAAATCTGAAAAAAAAATAAAACTTTTAAACTCAGATATAAAGAAGCATGTTTAATACCAAAATACGAATGTGATTTTTTTTCAAAAACGGCGATCAAATGATTTTGTTTTTGTTTAGACATATAATTTCAAATCAAGGATTTCTACATTTTAAAGAATTATTCTTAAGTACCACAACGTGCAATGGTTGTTTTCATAATGGAAACAATCTAAATGTGAACGAACGTAATAATAAATATTCATCTCACACCATTTTCTTATATTCCTGTGCGTACTCTTATGAAAGATTTATTGTTATAAAAATCCAAATAACGTTGATAGGATTTAATAGGTACTGCAATATACATCGAATGTAATTATTGGATCACAAACATTACATGTAGGTTGCCAAACAGCCCATACATAACACCAGATACACCATACCATTTATTACACAAGATAGGAAGCTAGCTGAAGTACCAGAGAGATAGAGGGATCAGGACTTGTCCGAAACACACACGAAATATTGCTTATATGGCACATTTCTTTGAGAAACAACACAAACAACTATTGTGTTACGGTCACAGAGGTGTCTCGCCGAGCTCTGGAGTGGATTACGAAATTGGATTTATCTAATACCCGGGACATTAATCTTATCTGCCGAACAACTCGATATGAGCAAGAGGTCGCCCAGGCCAACTCTATCTATGCGATAGCTGTTTATACCAAACTCTATATTACCCATGTTAATGTTGAGCTCAGTACTTTCCGTGAATAGCTGAAATTCAAAATGGACTGACAGTTACTTTAAGACCATTTGAACACGAGAGAAATGTGTAGCTGTTGAATTAGACTGTAATTCTGCCTTCATTGAATTTGGTGTATTCCGCACGTGAAACACAATTGAATCACTGAATTTTGAGTAAAACTAATTTGCGTGATATTGTTTGCTTGTTGTGTTATTGAGGTTGATATTGTAAACGGAATACTAGAAATAATACTCTTGTTTAAACAACATCAATTATTTTCATAACCTACAAACAAATACAGTGGTAACAGTGAACCCTGTCACACACATACCTGCAATATAAAGCCTAACCAGTCATATTGACATACTGGAGTTACCTTATAGTGAAACATAATTCACAATTGCATGCTTCGTTACTTGCTTATAGAGACCAGAAATGGTGTTTAACAACGCTAATAATTCATCTAAATGGCAAACAACTACAGTGACAAAAGCTTGCCCTGGATAAGACCTATTTGTAATATACTACTGACAGTTTGCTAAGGATCGCATAATTCATTCTACAGAAACCTATATGCGATGACGTCAAATTTGAGTTCCATATTTAAGCTTGTCGTAAGCATGTGGCATAGGTATCAGTATGCTTTGCATCTAGTGTACATGCAGCTCACGCAATTGACATACTATGTTGTATCATGGTCTATGATTCGTTTCGTGATTTGCAAAATTGTTGATTTATGCTATGAAATGAGTTATATGATTACTCATACAGCAAGCGAACATTCAAATCAAATGATGGATTTCCTTTAGAAATTTTACCAGATCATTATTCATCTAAATGGATACGATTTTATATTATTATTCTACAATAAAATAATAAACATGTATGTGAACGTCGGTGATCCTAATCAAAGTGTGAATATTATATACATAGTCCAAAACATGTTGTTTGCTCTTAGTCGGTGTTTCAAAAATGTTTGCATTGGACTTACCCCAACAATAAAGGTATAGAAGACGAACAACAACAGGGGTAACACTGAACCCTGCCTGACACCTAAATGTAAATTATAAAGACTAACACTTGTCTTATTCTATTTTAGAGGTTTAAAGATAATTATGTTTAAACAACGCCAACGATTCTTATAACCTTTAAACAAATGAAGTGGTAATAGTGAACCTTGTCACACACCTACCTGTAATATAGAGCCCCACCGGTCATATTGACATTACTGCAGTTACATTATAGTGCATGTAATTGCTTTGGTTATTCTCGCAATTTCCCTTGAACAAGGTACAATTAGTGTAAAGGTAGAAGGTTTCACGATAAAAAGATTAAGTAAGTAACTTGAAATACGCATGCCAATTACAGTAAGGAAATGTACACTTTATTTCCTCGTTATTTTACGCTTACACGTACGTTCTTTGGTTGAGGTATCTGATACCAGCATTGTTCGTTTTTATATTTCAAATGCAGGTTCTACACGCAGTAAGGTTTGGGTGCAATGCTACACTGAAGTTCAGCGTAGTACCACCCATGGTTCGCTAGTTCCAGACGATGCTCGCAGTTTTCACCGCAATGCATAGCCACATGGCGTTGCGGGCTTTCTCTAGCAGCCGCGATATAAGTGAAATACTCTTGAAAGCGGCGTTAAAACCCAACTCACCTCACCTCACCTCAAATGCAGGTGGCTATCAAGCTTAAAATAACAACATGCTAGAGGTTTTAAATTTATATATTTCTAACTTCTACACTAAATCACAACATTAATGTATACATGATAATAGTGTATAGTGTTAGATAAAATTATTAAATGAATTCATAAACCTGCTATGAGAGTACTTGAATTTATAAAAGACGTTTACATTTGTTAGTAAGTTTTCTTAACGAACATAAAATGTCAATGTGGCACCCCATAATGAGAAATATCATTGCAGAGGTTTTTACGTGCACCAACTGAAGATAATATTGGATTGAAATTGTACATCAACAAACATAAGAAGCTTTGTGTCAGTTGTATACTGGAGGATTTTGTCATCACGAATAAGAAGTTCACAAATTCCCCGGTCTTAAAACTATTTACCTCTCCGTAAGGGTTTGAAGTTGAGTATTTTATGAATAAAAAAGCATGGAATAGAAATTGTGGGATTCATAACAGACCTACATTATATTCTTTTCAAAGCACTTCTCTTATCCAGGAATTATAAACAATGGTAACATGCATTCTTTTAAAAACTATTTTAACAAGAAATACGTTCTATATCCTGAATAATTATAACAAATAATACAACTATACAATACGTCTTACCCTCCGTCCTCCATTGCTCATGCAGGTTTATATCACGACTTTAGAAAAGCTGAAGGTTATCAGCGAATCAGGTGCTTCAGTATATGATTATTGCTTGTATTATATCTTGAGGATTCTTTGTATTGACATTATGGAAACTTAGATCTGTCATATAGCAACGCTATCGCCCATCTGACTGGGTCACAGAATCTCAGGTGGATATAAGACCAAACGAGCTCACGAAAGGTATTCTACGCTGTATGGAACCCCATTGGAGCATTTTTTTTCAAAGAAAACACGATCTCGCGTGAAGTCTCGATCTTGTGTGAAGTCTGTCTGAGAGTCAGAGAGAAGATCTCGCGATAAGTCATCTCACCAACGTGAGAATTGAAACAGTGAATAGAGGGCAAGAAGGTTGGTATTGGGTTGTACTGAGGGGGATATAAAGTCTATACCTACCAGGTGTATATCAACAAACCTCATATCAACTCAATCAGATGTTATCGGTATGCTACTCAAGTACTTGACCCCGGGAGTTATCTGACCTTACCAACCACTTGCACACGACATGTACATCTTGTTAGCAACTGTGACAGTCTGACTGTGACGTCTTCGTGCGTATGTCATTCTGTGTAATGTTTACAGTTCACGGTACACTCGTAGAGTTCAAATACTTATTTTATAAGTAGTTAACAGACTCGACAAATATGTATAAAGTGGTTAAGCTGTTGGCATATTCAGTGATGGTGAATGGTTCCTGACTAGGAGGGCGTGGTCTCGAATCTATGACCTCGTCCTGAAAAAGTACAAGTCTTCGTACATGTACTCTTACAGGTCTACAATGTGAAACAATGTGGTCAACGCTTACATCGTATCGTCGTATGTTCACCTACTCATGTATATTTCATAAACTTGTTACTGTATACAGGTCAACAACATCCGATGTTGTACTTGTACTTCTCACGTACTTCATACTATTGCTTACTATAATGACCATTGACGTATTTTGTTTTCATTGTTAGGAATGAAATAACAAATATCATAGTCAGTACACATTCCTTGTTATCGATTTAGATATCAGAATAACAGACGGACAATAATCTGGAGCTATAAAACATTTTTTTCAGAAACTGGCATGCTATTGTTGAAAAGGAAACTTAATGGACAAAAAACTACAAACACTTCTCTTACTTCTTATTTATCACGTAAGCCCAACTCTACATTTTACATACCGTATATTGATTTCAGAAGGTTCTCGAATACACTACCTGAAAACTGAGTGTCTCTTCGGTCTATTGGTGCTTTCCTACCGACGATGTAAAGTTCGATATCAATACCATCCTATTAGGGTCAATGACAAGAAAGATTTACGATTTACTGACATGTATCCTGCCAAAACCCGAATAAAATCCTCCTCTCATACTCGCCCATGGATAAAAACTGCAGTGTACTATATATACGACAATATTACTACCGGGCGATATCGCTGCACGTTTTACGTCACAATGTTTGTACCATCGTCACAATGCTATTGGTTTCACGTAAATTTTAGTTTCATCACAATTCTGTTGATTTAGCTTCGAGTCGGCGAGCAATAAAAATCATTCTTATAACGTATCTTATCAAACTCGTTATATACTTCATATGTGCAAACTGAGTGTCGTCACTGATGGGTAAGTGCCTCTTGTATATCCCAGTGCAGTTATAAAATGTTGTGATTATAAAATATTATTCATATACATAATACTACAGTTAGATATAGCAATCGACTTTTATCGACTGAAATTATAATCGTATTGAATATCTTAAGCGGTAGATATAATTCACATGCAATGTCACGTGTAAGTTAACAGTAATTATCACATGGTTTTCCGGCTGATTACTACAGTTTCTAACCCGTATTTGGAGGAGCTGGGTGTTATGACACATGACCTATGTGATATCACATTTAACACCTCGGACAATGAGCAACACCTATCAGATATACGCCGTTCAAATGGTGCAGCGAAGGATAGGTTTTAAAAGAGCTTAATACTCCATGTCAGTTACTCGGCTCTTATATAAGGCGACAATAGAGACACTCGGAGCGCACGAGGGACAATCACCGGTGAACGATAACCCACATATCGCTTTTAATGGACATTTGATCGATGTAAATTCTCTGCGTGGGTAGATACACATAATCGTTGTACATTTCACAGTGATTTTTATGGTGTTGGTGAACGGACATACAACATATTTGTCAATATATAGATAAGAAAGATAAGTAAAATCAATCAAAATCCACACAATTAAAGCATGCTTAGGACACGTGCATGTCACAGTGGTGCTGTAAGTTATAATTCTAATATTAAAACAGCAAATCAATAATCAGGATAAAATATCTTAACGTTTTGATATTTAGAATTAATAATCAACAGGTTGCAATCTTACCATATTCATTCAACGGCTGACCAGTGTTAGCGCCCAAGTGCAATGTCCATCTCACTGGTTAACCCTGACCACTCAAATAGGTCTAGACACCCTGATCTGTCTCAGTATAAATAGCCACCCGTTCTTCCAGCTGACACACCTACACTAGTATGACACCCTCCAGACACCAATATACAGCAAATGATAAATCTCTCTCACACAAAACTCTTGACATAGCGTACAATGCACAACCCACAGACACATACACCGAAGCCTATTGTCAGCGTAAGGAGTTTAAGCGATATAATTTCTAAATGTATTTCTTGCTCTTATTTATCTCAGCAAGAATTATTGGTATCCTTGACAACGGCTAACATCGGTGATTTATACAAAGAAGATATTAAATATCGTTCAGGTAAATCAAAAGGACTACATTAATCACGTAGTTCCGCCGCTCTTCAGTTCATATTTAATAAGCCTTGTCCATTCTTATCAGCGGGTTATGTTTACCTTTCAGCAATAGATCAATTTCAAACGTATACACCCAAGTACGAATTGTCACTCGTGTTTACTTAATTGTTTATGTCAATTACAAAGTTCGTGTTTGATCAGATGTCATCAAGATAGCCCTTGACATGTGGGTGTTAATTTCCTTATTGGCAATATTTATCCTATCAATGACAATACGAGTTGACGTTACCGAGAGGTCAGTCTACAAGGCCGGACAGGTGCTCGAATAGTCACGTGACACTGGACAGTGATAGTGGAGGTAAATGGTTGGACGATACGGTATCACATAAAGTGGCGTATCACGTTACCAGGAATGATGGGATACATACACGTTACTCTGGTTGTCTATTTATAAATGTATTAAACTTAGCGGCCTTAGTTGTACAATATTGTTGTGGTGTAACAATTGCATAAACGGGTTAGATTTATAACCGTATATTTATCTTTAAAAGTGATACAATATTTAAACTTATGTTAGAGATCACCATTGACGTTGTCATCCTTCTTAATACTGATATGAAATAGTTACGCTTACAGCTACACTAGTATCTTTCTATGATGGTCAAAGGTACGAATTGGTTGGGAAATGCCAAATGTGAATAGAGATTTTCCTCAGTTCAGTTTGAAAATTTCTGGAAATGTGATGTAATTAATTTTACGAATTAATGAACTTAATTTTCTCATAGAAAGACCGACATTATCAGGAAAGCGAGTTATCTGCAAATCTATATATAGTATGCCAAGAGCTTTAGAAAACAGAAGCTAGTTACTTTAAGATGGATATAAGATCATAGCTGTACGTCGTAATGAAGCCAATTCGGGGTCTTAGCAATATAAACCCAAGAATACCTATCTTTAATGAGGTATAGCGAAAAACAGCATAGCACTACATCCATAGACTGTCTAACAGCTAAACACCAATTCAAAATATATAATTTATGCTTTTTTGAGAAAATGTTCGATTTCTTGTAGAAGACGTGTTCTGCCATCTTGGCTGGTTAGTACACATTCAGTAAATCATAATGCGTAAACAAACACTATTTCTAAACCATAACCAGAAAAAAATCGCCGTCTATAAACTTTAATAAACTTTAGTTATTTAATCTAATCCTTGCTCCTGTATGCAGTCGAGTAAAAATTAAGTTTACACATTGCATTTAACCAGGGACTCTATATACTCTCTGATCAAAGAGTCCCTAGAAGAATAGGTATAACCTAAACCACCACCCCCACCCCCTATTTTTCTGTCCCTGATTCATTACATTCGTAACATCCTTGTGAAAAGTGTGTTTGGAATAGCATTTCTTCGGTTGACGCACAAGAACTTACAATATAACATTGCACAAGTCAAAACACCGTATTATCGTGCAGAGAATTATTTTCGTTCTAGTAACAGAATTTAACAATGTACAAATGGCACCATCTACACGTGTGATTAAAAACGTCTCAGGAATCCAGACTGAATGTCAGAAAGGCGGCTTCAGTTGACTTTGTTGACTATTTTTCTTTAGTATACTTTACTACATTCAATTAGAATGTAATTACATAACAATGGATTTATCAATTCTAACTTTTAAGGCATACGTCACATAAATAATACAACTTATACAACTTCGTCGAGGACGAAGCACATGTTCTTTTAGTTTGCCCTTTATACGTGGACAGAAGATCTACACTTCTTACCAACTGTTTACACAGGACTTAAACAGTAAAACAGTGGATGAGAAGTTTATATCTATTTTATCATACCCCGACCTACATGTAACTATACCAGAAGACGACATCGTTTACACTCGTGATTCATTTTACTTTCAACTTCGTGATTGAATTAGTTGGTTGCGTATATATTTTATTTATCTTATACATGTTTGTAATGTACGAGTGAGACAGAAATACAATCTTCGTCTTCCTCTCCTTCTATATCTCTTCTTCTTCTTCTTCTTATACAATGAGGCCCATCAATAAAGTAACATCTACGTATACGAATCAAGAGAGTCCCAGCAAGACAAGTAAACTAGACTGAGTGATGGTCTGCAGAATTATTTATAATGGTCATCGACGCATGGCGTCACATCTCTTGAAATATTCACTCCCGAGCTTCAGACAGTGCCTCTTGCATACCGTCTTTATGGACAGATGATTCGGATAAGTGTGTTTGGAGTTAATTATTAAGGATCTGATTAGATTAATTATACCCAGAAGAATCAACGGTGAACTCTTATTCCCTGTCTTGTATCAAGCTTTGGAAGAACCCTTATCAGTAAGTTTATCACTCCATCTAAAGCTTCGTAAAGAAAAAATGGCAAAAAGTATATGTTTTCACTTTATCAATATGCAGTATGCAAACAAGAAAGAAGACGTGTTCATGATCAATGTTCAATCCGTAGAGTTTTCTCAGGTGTCGTTTCTGTATTTTTTAAGTCAGCGTCATTAGTTTGCATGTCAATGCATGAAAGAAAAGACATCCGTCAAACTGAAGACTGAGTGTCGAATGCATATGCATTTCAAACATGATAAATGATAATTAAAGTGTTTAGCATAATAATAACAACAGAATAACAAGTTTGTAGCAAATATTCTGACATGGAATTTCTTTAGATCATGAATTAACAATAGAAAATGTTTTGAAAAATGTAATGACAGAAATGATTTTTTTTTAAAACAGCATTTATATGAAATATTTTCAAGTTGTTGGACCCGATGAATGAGATGAAAAGGGTTTTGATGACATTTAATGCAATTTGATAGAACACGTCCCTACCATCTATTTGAGCGTTTATTAATGATCAAAATTGATTGATAAAAGGCCGAATGAAGTGTTTGTTTTTGGTAACTGTCAGTTAAATCAATGATAAGTTCTATTTCAAATAAAGCACTTTTTAAAATGAATTTGATATTGCCTTTCGTATATATAACGATAACATTTTGCAATCGTATCCAAAGCTGAATCACTTGCAGGATAAAAGATTTCACTTATTCTGATTGTGTATCCAATAAAGCACTTGAAATATTGCAATAAACAATAAATATATACTTCTGGCTAAAAATATGAACTCACCCCCGACAGCGTGGAGGACATCAGCGTCTAAGCGACGTCCACACAATGCGACGCATGTCACGAACCAGCCACCGTACAGTTTGTATATCACTCACTGTTCCAGCCTCTACTCAAACTTTACCACCTGCAAACTCCACACTCCACTCGTTCAACGCTGAACAGAGTTGTTAGTCAGACTTGTTAAAACACGGACCCGCCGAGTTAGGCCGTGATAAGGTTCAAGAAATGCACCTCCTGACACAGCGAGATATCTGCAGACCAACAGCTACCTTTACATGGATGTTGAATAGCACACAGTCGCGTCGAGATCGATAAAAGGACAAACCATCAGTTGGTCGGTCGCCTCTTGGCGAAGCGGACCGGTTACATGCTCCGGTTTATCACCGAGGCGGATAAGTTCTTCATTGATTGTCCAAATGTGTACAAATATATACACTATTTATTCTCGGGACGCCCAGTCAAGTTGATAAAGCTAATAGACCCGATAGGTTTTTCAATGGTTCCCCCAACTCTTAAAGGTACATCCATTGTGTTGTTGGGGGTCAAATATGCCAAACATTATAAATGGTCTTACTTTATCGAGAAGTACCAACTGTTACCGAAAACTACCATTTTGATGATACTCGACTTAGTATATTGACGATATGAAGGTAAAAGTGTCGATTTCTGATCGAAAACCGGACAATGCACCGCGTGTGGCGCGCGCCAATGAGTCAAACGTAATTTTGGAATCTTATTTAAACCAGATGAAATAAAACATTTGGGTTGATAATGTTTAATAGGTCATATAACTACTGTGCGTGTAAATAGGACATGCACTTTCGGTTTCTGCACATGCATAATGATGTTACTCGGTTTTAATTGGAAACTAGTAATTATGATATATTTGGCGATTGAGGATGAATATGCAAGCTTAGTGGATTTGTTTGTATTGTAAACAGCACATATGGTGTGTTCGAACGTATTAAAGCCAAATCAAATTTTATGAAACACAATGGATGTACCTTTAAGAAAACCTAAAGCCGTAAGGTTTATACAGGGCCTCCGGGGCACATGTGCGTGATGCCTGAGGTTGACAAGAGGTAAATTAACAGTGTGCTAAATGATAAAAACGAGGCCTATGCTGATCGGTGAAAGGAAATGGCTGTCAGTTTTATATATGGGAATGTTTGCGTATCCAACGAAATTCCGTTAAAAATTCAAGAGAACATTTTTCATGCCACGATTTGAATGAGCGTTTATCTGACTAGCCGGACAACCGAGAACAGTGACGATTTCGAATCGTCGTTGGAGACTTATCTCCTTGTACATTATATATACGATTATTAGTTTCGTGAAAAAAACCTATCATTTCATTTGTATAACCATGCCATTTATATGTTTCACATTTTGACATAAGCGCCCTTTCAGTTATTGAAGTTTCTATTTGTAAAAGAAATGTTATTGACAACACAAACATGTTTTTTCTTCTTCAAATACAAATGGACCATGAGTCATGTGGCTTGAAATAAGAAAATATCATGATTGAACAAACATTATCTAATCTATCTATTGTGCTTTATCAATTTGTGGCATGACCCCATGATTAATCTATTACAGCTTCATACTCCACATTTAGAAACGCTGAATTTAGACATATCGATTTTAGATTTATTTTTGTAGTAATTTACACTAACGATACTACACGTTCTATTCCGCATTATTAAACATTATATTCGCCTTTTAAATATCAAGAATAAACCAATAGTTTTTGTTCAACACTGAATTGAAAGAAATAATATTAGAAGAAAATATAAGTCATCTAGTGTTTACCATGTTTATATCATCGAGTGAGGTAGAAAGGTTATATTGTCACGAGTGGCGCAGCGTCTCTGTAATACTACCTACATCTTATAACACCAAAACATCGACACAGTTAACATGTGTGTACATCTAAATATTGAAACTTATCGAAAATCTACAAATGCAGACACACTACATTTCATATGGAAATGCTAATTTTATCTTATTTCAAATTTGCACACACGTGTTATGGACAGTGTATACACGGAAAATGTTATCCCCTTTAGTAGTTGATATACATATGTAAATGGGATCGTGTAAACGGAATTGTACGCGCTATATATGATAATGCTATGAAACCAGGGGTAAAACATGAACTCTTCGTACAATATATGATAATGCTATGAAACCAGGGGTAAAACATGAACTCTTCGTACATTTTGATAATGCTATGGAACCAAAAGTAAGACACGAACACCATAACGAATCTAGGACAAGTCATATTTTATAAACTGGTGAATGCTATCCAAGACACGATTTACATAGTAGGCCTACAGTTATGGAATTAATACCAATGTATAACTGATCCTACTTTCCATGACCATCGAATATGTTTATCTTAGTGACCGAAGGAGAAATATATATACATTTGTACTAACAAGTAATGGTGATCCATGTCAACTTCTAATAATGCATATATCCTATACAATATGGTGTTCTATGTCCACTTCTAATAATGCTTATA
The DNA here is from genome assembly GCA_936450465.1 of Gibbula magus. Taxonomy (NCBI): domain Eukaryota; kingdom Metazoa; phylum Mollusca; class Gastropoda; order Trochida; family Trochidae; genus Gibbula; species Gibbula magus. Next base: position 74,693,889 of record OW388296.1, on the reverse strand, counting down.
TTCTATACAATATGGTGTTCTATGTCCACTTCTAATAACGCTTATATCCTATACAATATGGTGGTCTATGTCCACTTCTAATAATGCTTATATCCTATACAATATGGTGGTCTATGTCCACTTCTAATAATGCTTATATCCTATACAATATGGTGGTCTATGTCCACTTCTAATAATGATTATATCCTATACAATAGGGTGGTCTATGTCTATTCTAATAATGCTTATATCCTATACAATATGGTGTTCTATGTCCACTTCTAATAACGCTTATATCCTATACAATATGGTGGTCTATGTCCACTTCTAATAATGCTTATATCCTATACGATATGGTGGTCTATGTCAACTTCTAATAACGCTTATATCTTATACAATATGGTGTTCTATGTCCACTTCTAATAACGCTTATATCCTATACAATATGGTGGTCTATGTCCTCTTCTAATAATGCTTATATCCTATACGATATGGTGGTCTATGTCCACTTCTAATAATGCTTATATCCTATACGATATGGTGGTCTATGTCAACTTCTAATAACGCTTATATCTTATACAATATGGTGTTCTATGTCCACTTCTAATAATGCTTATATCCTATACGATATGGTGGTCTATGTCAACTTCTAATAACGCTTATATCTTATACAATATGGTGTTCTATGTCCACTTCTAATAACGCTTATATCCTATACAATATGGTGGTCTATGTCCACTTCTAATAATGCTTATATCCTATACAATATGGTGGTCTATGTCCACTTCTAATAATGCTTATATCCTATACGATATGGTGTTCTATGTCCACTTCTAATAATGCTTATATCCTATACGATATGGTGGTCTATGTCCACTTCTAATAATGCTTATATCCTATACGATATGGTGGTCTATGTCCACTTCTAATAATGCTTATATCCTATACGATATGGTGGTCTATGTCCACTTCTAATAATGCTTATATCCTATACAATATGGTGGTCTATGTCCACTTATAATAATGCTTATATCCTATACGATATGGTGTTCTATGTCCACTTCTAATAATGCTTATATCCTATACAATATGGTGGTCTATGTCCACTTCTAATAATGCTTATATCCTATACGATATGGTGGTCTATGTCCACTTCTAATAATGCTTATATCCTATACAATATGGTGGTCTATGTCCACTTATAATAATGCTTATATCCTATACGATATGGTGGTCTATGTCCACTTCTAATAATGCTTATATCCTATACGATATGGTTGTCTATATCCACTTCTAATAACGCTTATATCCTATACAATATGGTGGTCTATGTCCTCTTCTAATAATGTTTATATCCTATACAATATGGTGGTCTATGTCCACTTCTAATAATGCTTACATCCTATACAATATGGTGGTCTATGTCCACTTCTAATAATGCTTATATCCAATAAAATATGGTCGTCTATGTCCACTTCTAATAATGCTTATATCCTATACAATATGGTGGTCTATGTCCACTTCTAATAATGCTTATATCCTATACAATATGGTGGTCTATGTCCACTTCTAATAATGCTTATATCCTATAAAATATGGTTGTCTATGTCCACTTCTAATAATGTTTGTATCCTATACAATATGGTGGTCTATGTCCACTTCTAATAATGTTTATATCCTATACAATATGGTGGTCTATGTCCACTTCTAATAATGCTTATATCCTATACAATATGGTTGTCTATGTCCACTTCTAATAATGTTTGTATCCTATACAATATGGTGGTCTATGTCCACTTCTAATAATGCTTACATCCTATACAATATGGTGGTCTATGTCCACTTCTAATAATGCTTATATCCAATAAAATATGGTGGTCTATGTCCACTTCTAATAATGCTTATATCCTATACAATATGGTGGTCTATGTCCACTTCTAATAATGCTTATATCCTATACAATATGGTGGTCTATGTCCACTTCTAATAATGCTTATATCCAATAAAATATGGTGGTCTATGTCTACTTCTAATAATGCTTACATCCTATACAATATGGTGGTCTATGTCTACTTCTAATAATGCTAATATCCTATACAATATGGTGGTCTATGTCTACTTCTAATAATGCTTATATCCTTTACAATATGGTGGTCTATGTCCACTTCTAATAATGCTTATATCCAATAAAATATGGTGGTCTATGTCTACTTCTAATAATGCTTACATCCTATACAATATGGTGGTCTATGTCTACTTCTAATAATGCTTATATCCTATACAATATGGTGGTCTATGTCTACTTCTAATAATGCTTATATCCTTTACAATATAGTGTTCTATGTCCACTTCTAATAATGCTTATATCCTATACAATATGGTGGTCTATGTCAACTTCTAATAATGCTTATATCCTATACAATATGGTGGTCTATGTCTACTTCTAATAATGCTTATATTCTATACAATATGGTGGTCTATGTCCACTTCTAATAATGCTTATATCCTATACAATATGGTGGTCTATGTCAACTTCTAATAATGCTTATATCCTATACAATATGGTGGTCTATGTCTACTTCTAATAATGCTTATATCCTATACAATATGGTGGTCTATGTCTACTTCTAATAATGCTTATATTCTATACAATATGGTGGTCTATGTCCACTTCTAATAATGCTTATATCCTATACAATATGGTGGTCTATGTCAACTTCTAATAATGCTTATATCCTATACAATATGGTGGTCTATGTCAACTTCTAATAATGCTTATATCCTATACAATATGGTGGTCTATGTCTACTTCTAATAATGCTTATATCCTATACAATATGGTGGTCTATGTCAACTTCTAATAACGCTTATATTCTATACAATATGGTGGTCTATGTCCACTTCTAATAATGCTTATATCCAATAAAATATGGTGGTCTATGTCCACTTCTAATAATGCTTACATCCTATACAATATGGTGGTCTATTTCCACGCTTATATCCTATACAATATGGTTGTCTATGTCCACTTCTAATAATGCTTATATCCTATACGATATGGTTGTCTATATCCACTTCTAATAACGCTTATATCCTATACAATATGGTGGTCTATGTCTACTTCTAATAATGCTTACATCCTATACAATATGGTGGTCTATGTCCACTTCTAATAATGCTTATATTCTATACAATATAGTGTTCTATGTCAACTTCTAATAATGCTTATATCCTATACAATATGGTTGTCTATATCCACTTCTAATAATGCTTATATCCTATACAATATGGTGGTCTATGTCCACTTCTAATAATGCTTATATCCTATACAATATGGTGGTCTATGTCCACTTCTAATAATGCTTATATCCAATAAAATATGGTGGTCTATGTCCACTTCTAATAATGCTTATATCCTATACAATATGGTGGTCTATGTCCACTTCTAATAATGCTTATATCCTATACAATATGGTGGTCTATGTCCACTTCTAATAATGCTTATATCCAATAAAATATGGTGGTCTATGTCTACTTCTAATAATGCTTACATCCTATACAATATGGTGGCCTATGTCTACTTCTAATAATGCTTATATCCTATACAATATGGTGTTCTATGTCAACTTCTAATAATGCTTATATCCTATACAATATGGTGGTCTATGTCCACTTCTAATAATGCTTATATCCTATACAATATGGTTGTCTATATTCACTTCTAATAATGCTTAATTCCTTTACAATATGGTTGTCTATATCCACTTCTAATAATGATTATATCCAATAAAATATGGTGGTCTATGTCCACTTCTAATAATGCTTATATCCTTTACAATATGGTTGTCTATATCCACTTCTAATAATGATTATATCCAATAAAATATGGTGTTCTATGTCAACTTCTAATAATGCTTATATTCTATACAATATGGTGGTCTATGTCCACTTCTAATAATGCTTATATCCTATACAATATGGTTGTCTATATTCACTTCTAATAATGCTTATATCCTTTACAATATGGTTGTCTATATCCACTTCTAATAATGATTATATCCAATAAAATATGGTGGTCTATGTCCACTTCTAATAATGCTTATATTCTATACAATATAGTGTTCTATGTCAACTTCTAATAATGCTTATATCCTATACAATATGGTGTTCTATGTCAACTTCTAATAATGCTTATATTCTATACAATATGGTGGTCTATGTCCACTTCTAATAATGCTTATATTCTATACAATATAGTGTTCTATGTCCACTTCTAATAATGCTTATATCCTATACGATATGGTGTTCTATGTCAACTTCTAATAATGCTTATATTCTATACAATATGGTGGTCTATGTCCACTTCTAATAATGCTTATATTCTATACAATATAGTGTTCTATGTCCACTTCTAATAATGCTTATATCCTATACGATATGGTGTTCTATGTCAACTTCTAATAATGCTTATATTCTATACAATATGGTGGTCTATGTCCACTTCTAATAATGCTTATATTCTATACAATATGGTTGTCTATATTCACTTCTAATAATGCTTATATCCTTTACAATATGGTTGTCTATATCCACTTCTAATAATGCTTATATTCTATACAATATGGTGGTCTATGTCCACTTCTAATAATGCTTATATCCTATACAATATGGTTGTCTATATCCACTTCTAATAATGCTTATATCCTATACAATATGGTTGTCTATATCCACTTCTAATAATGCTTATATTCTATACAATATGGTGGTCTATTTCCACTTCTAATAATGTTTATATCCTATACAATATGGTTGTCTATGTCCACTTCTAATAACGATTATATCCTATACAATATGGTGGTCTATGTCCACTTCTAATAATGTTTATATCCTATACAATATGGTGGTCTATTTCCACTTCTAATAATGCTTATATCCTATACAATATGGTGGTCTATGTCCACTTCTAATAATGCTTACATCCTATACAATATGGTTGTCTATATCCACTTCTAATAATGCTTATATTCTATACAATATGGTGGTCTATTTCCACTTCTAATAATGTTTGTATCCTATACAATATGGTTGTCTATATTCACTTCTAATAATGCTTATATCCTTTACAATATGGTTGTCTATATCCACTTCTAATAATGCTTATATTCTATACAATATGGTGGTCTATTTCCACTTCTAATAATGTTTATATCCTATACAATATGGTGGTCTATGTCTACTTCTAATAATGCTTATATCCTTTACAATATGGTTGTCTATATCCACTTCTAATAATGCTTATATTCTATACAATATGGTGGTCTATTTCCACTTCTAATAATGCTTATATCCTATACAATATGGTTGTCTATGTCCACTTCTAATAATGCTTATATCCTATACAATATGGTGGTCTATGTCTACTTCTAATAATGTTTATATCCTATACAATATGGTGGTCTATGTCTACTTCTAATAATGCTTATATCCTTTACAATATGGTTGTCTATATCCACTTCTAATAATGCTTATATCCTATACAATATGGTGGTCTATGTCTACTTCTAATAATGCTTATATCCTATACAATAGGGTGGCCTATGTCCACTTCTAATAACGCTTATATCCTATACAATATGGTGGTCTATGTCCACTTCTAATAACGCTTATATCCTATACAATATGGTGGTCTATGTCCACTTCTAATAACGCTTATATCCTATACAATATGGTTGTCTATGTCCACTTCTAATAATGTTTATATCCTATACAATATGGTGGTCTATGTCTACTTCTAATAATGCTTATATCCTATACAATATGGTTGTCTATGTCCACTTCTAATAACGATTATATCCTATGCAATAGGGTGGCCTATGTCCACTTCTAATAACGCTTATATCCTATACAATATGGTGGTCTATGTCCACTTCTAATAACGCTTATATCCTATACAATATGGTTGTCTATTTCCACTTCTAATAATGTTTATATCCTATACAATATGGTTGTCTATGTCCACTTCTAATAATGTTTATATCCTATACAATATGGTGGTCTATGTCCACTTCTAATAACGCTTATATCCTATACAATATGGTTGTCTATTTCCACTTCTAATAATGTTTATATCCTATACAATATGGTGGCCTATGTCCACTTCTAATAACGCTTATATCCTATACAATATGGTGGTCTATGTCCACTTCTAATAACGCTTATATCCTATACAATATGGTTGTCTATTTCCACTTCTAATAATGTTTATATCCTATACAATATGGTTGTCTATGTCCACTTCTAATAATGTTTATATCCTATACAATATGGTGGTCTATGTCCACTTCTAATAACGCTTATATCCTATACAATATGGTTGTCTATTTCCACTTCTAATAATGTTTATATCCTATACAATATGGTGGCCTATGTCCACTTCTAATAACGCTTATATCCTATACAATATGGTGGTCTATGTCCACTTCTAATAACGCTTATATCCTATACAATATGGTGGTCTATGTCCACTTCTAATAACGCTTATATCCTATACAATATGGTGGTCTATGTCCACTTCTAATAACGCTTATATCCTATACAATATGGTTGTCTATTTCCACTTCTAATAATGTTTATATCCTATACAATATGGTGGCCTATGTCCACTTCTAATAACGCTTATATCCTATACAATATGGTGGTCTATGTCCACTTCTAATAACGCTTATATCCTATACAATATGGTGGCCTATGTCCACTTCTAATAACGCTTATATCCTATACAATATGGTGGTCTATGTCCACTTCTAATAATGCTTATATCCTATACAATATGGTGGTCTATGTCCACTTCTAATAACGCTTATATCCTATACAATATGGTTGTCTATTTCCACTTCTAATAATGTTTATATCCTATACAATATGGTTGTCTATGTCCACTTCTAATAATGTTTATATCCTATACAATATGGTGGTCTATGTCCACTTCTAATAACGCTTATATCCTATACAATATGGTTGTCTATTTCCACTTCTAATAATGTTTATATCCTATACAATATGGTGGCCTATGTCCACTTCTAATAACGCTTATATCCTATACAATATGGTGGTCTATGTCCACTTCTAATAACGCTTATATCCACTTTTAATAATGCTTATGTCTATGAATATAATATTTATATGCACAGCTATCTTACCAGTCGTGTCCTCGTACACTTCATAAGTTGTCTATTACCTTTGGTAGTATCAGAGCAACTGTCACTGGTTATACCTTTAGTTCACTGCATGAGACATTAAGCATGATAGCATGTTGTAACTGCAGGGCACCTGTGTGCTGCCACTCTCATCAGAGAACATGTGGGGCACACACCTGTATGTGCACACTGGCTACACGAGGCATGGGGTTTGACTGAAGACTACAACATATTGATACAATGTGGAAACAAAGCATGCCATGCACGTTCGTGTAAACTAGTGTGTGATGTTTTCGGGGAAAGGAAATATTTGGATGATTAGTTTTATTTCTTTTGAATAATCACGAACGATTATTCCATATTTTTCTGTTGTAAATTCACATCCTTGAACCTGCTTGGGTTTGGTCACTCTATTTGTAAAGTGATTGTCGGTATTTTTAAATAAGAAATAAGTTTTAATCACTAAGAAATAAAGGTAGGAATTTTAACTCAAACTATAATTAATTTGACCTCCACCCCCTAAAAAAATAAGATTCAAATTCTTTGTAGTTCAAAAGGCGATGTTACACCACTAAACCCTTTAAGTCAAATATAGCACCAAACAAATCTAAGTCAAACACATCGAAATAAGTCAAGAATCATTCACTTACCAGATACAACACTAACGTAGCAACAGTGGAGTATGTATATCCATCTCGATGTACTTGTCTATCGGACATTAACATGACTGACCCGTGTCAATAGACGCTGATTGGCTTCGATGAGCTTACTCCATGGGGCTACTCAGCTCGCCGGTACGTGTGCCATGTTTGCAAACACTGCAATACGATGCCAGCAGCAAGATGAAAGGGACTTGTGAAGGGGTTTTCATCTACATATCTATCATGTGTGGTGTAGCCTTGTACACGAGGTATGTCACTCCCTCACTGATCACATACCATTGAGCAGTGGTCGTCTCGTTATAGTTAGATTATCAAACAGTCACACGTGTCAAACAGTCACATTTATCTTAGTACAGCAAATTGGATTAAAGATATATCTTTCTTTGAAATATCACCTTTTCTGTATCTAAGAACAACATTGAAGACAGGTCGTAGGTATGTTAAACAGAACAATATCTGTCTTTTAGAACAGCAAATTGGATTAAACATGTGGTAAATGTTGTTTGAAACAGCACATGGCCTTTTTTAGAACAACGACTTGTTAAAGCCATACTTCAGGTGTGTTCAACAGGATATTGACTTGTCTTTTAGAACAGCAAAGTGGAATAAAGATACTATCTCAAGTGTTTTACAGCAAACTGCATTATAGGGACCGAAACATCGTCAATTATTGCCCTTGCTCACCAGACACCATACAGGCCTTTCCAGTTAAATTAATGGAGAATCAATTTTCAAAGTTCATCATTATATTACATTTATAAAATCAGAGCCTATGTGTTTTCTGGTTTCTTTCTAGTTTTTTTACTAATTTCATTTACTAATACTGTTTTTTTTTTAATTTCTGCAACAAATTAAGAGCGAAATACATTTGTTGATTTTTGATTGCGTGACACAAAGGTATTGCTGAAACCCTACATGAGTTGTCCCCTGATGTCCCCTGATGTCCCCTGTCCATGGAAATTTATCCTCTTAGTAAAGCACTAAATTTGGGCTCAAGGCAAAATTTCTGCATTAATTTCATCCTTTATCACGAATCTGAGAGAACAACAACCTGAATCTATTCAAAGCATTAATGTGTTCCACTTCTTATAACAGTAACTGGTAGAAAACGGTTTTAAAATTAGAATGCTGGATTTACAATCAAATGTTCAATCAGTTATGTAAGTTGAGGCGAAATGTTAGATTTGAATCACTCTCGTTCACTTAAACCTAAGCCAACTAACCACAGTAGATCAACGTGAGTGTATGCAGTGAGAGGCATGCACAAGTTCTCTGGAGATAGAACTGATAACATAACTATTACTAAATACAGGCTAGCAACACCGAGCGAGGCATTGTACTAGTCAGTGGCATTTAGTGGTAACCTTTCACGAGAAAGTATAACATTTCAATGATTTCCACACAATGATGAGAACTTTGCAACTAACAACATTAATTTTCAATATTCTTTCATTTCGTTCCATGTCCAAGACTATCTATATCGATAGAAATGCTTATCCATCAGCAGACTATCTATATCGATATAAATGTTTATCCATCAACAGACTATCTATATCGATATAAATGCTTATCCATCAGCAGACTATCTATATCGATATAAATGCTTATCCATCAGCAGACTATCTATATCGATATAAATGTTTATCCAACAGCAGACTATCTATATCGATATAAATGTTTATCCTTCAGCAGACTATCTATATCGATATAAATGCTTATCCATCAGCAGACTATCTATATCGATATAAATGTTTATCCAACAGCAGACTATCTATATCGATATAAATGCTTATCCATCAGCAGACTATCTATATAGATATAAATGCTTATCCATCAGCAGACTATATATATAGATATAAATGTTTATCCATCAGCAGACTATCTATATCGATATAAATGTTTATCCATCAGCAGACTATCTATATCGATATAAATGCTTATCCATCAGCTATCTATATCGATATAAATGCTTATCCATCAGCAGACTATCTATATAGATATAAATGCTTATCCATCAGCAGACTATCTATATCGAAATAAATGTTTATCCATCAGCAGACTATCTATATCGATATAAATGCTTATCCATCAGCAGACTATCTATATCGATATAAATGTTTATCCATCAGCAGACTATCTATATCGATATAAATGTTTATCCAACAGCAGACTACTAGCGTCGATATAATTTGCACTACTTTAATAAATTGTGTATATCATGTATAGCACAGTACTTGTGTCGATATTATGTTTATACCACAGTGTAATACAGTATGTTATATATGGTAGCATAACGTAAAATAGCATATATATACAGAATACTATCAGTTTTGATAACACCTGTAATCAGTAATCTAGTCTCTATAACACAACTGTATACCACAGTAGATTATATATGTCCATAACACATGTTAACCATAGTAGACTAGTGTTGATATTACATTATTCTACAGTAGACTAGTGTACATAACACATGTGTATACCAAAGTAGACTCTTGTTGATAACACCTGTATACCAAAGTAGACCAGAACCGATAACCCCTTTATACGACAGTAGACTATGTTGATAACAAATATGTATACCAAAGTAGACTAGTTTTGATATTAGATTATTCTACAGTAGACTATTGTTGATAACATATGTATACCAAAGTAGACCAGAACCGATAACCCCATTATACGAAAGTAGACTGTTGATAACATCTGTGTACCAAAGTAGACCAGTGTCGATAACCGCGTTATACCACAGTAGACTAGTGTTGATAATAACTGTATACCACAGTAGACAAGTGTTGATAACCCCTATATAACACAGTAAACTATCCGTAATGATATTATCTGTAATCTTTAGACGTTCTCTCATATCCCCTATGTCTGGACACTACACTACAGCAGGTGTTGTATATACCAAATCACAGGTAATACAATGTGACTAACCTCGCAAGTCTCGCCAGGTAACTGACAACACCGACTGAGTCGATGCTAGATTATCCCAAGTCCGGATTAATCCCTTACACAAGACCTCTAACATGGCAAGAACACTCAGTTGAAGGGTATGATTTATACCAATGATATTATGATTTAAGGTTCGATTAACAATTTGTTCCTGAAGGTCATGGGGTTCGTGTATACGAGTGATCTATATAGATCTGAAGACCCACTGTCAGATAGACTCGTGCGTCACACCCACCTCAAGGCTAGTTATAGAAAACTGCGAGCTGCAAGATTGTCGAATTTGTGTATGGTTTCACTGTCATGTTCAATACAAATCTCATTTATGGTCCATTGATCAACATTATTCAAATTGATGACTCAGATAGTCATAATTCATTAATGCACATGGGAGGGTGGTACATAGCACAATGTAGTAAGTTATAGGATCTTTAGTGTTCATATTTCATTAACACACACATAGACAGATTAAACAATACACAGTGAAATTAAAGTATGTGTACTGTTAATAGTTCATCAATACACCTGTATGGGTAGCAGGGCCGGTAGCAGTATACAATGAAGTTACTTGATTAATAGTGTCCACATTTTCAATGAGTAAGCAATTATTTTGCTCTTCTAAACATCGAAGAAGTAAGAGGACTGAATCGTTTAATGTTATACGAGGAGTATATGCAGAATGTATTGAAGATTGAAAGAGGATACACTGGCGGATCAGAAATTTGGAAGGGGGGGGGGGGGGGGTGGTCCCTGGGGGGGGGGGGGGGGGGGGGTCCGTCACTGGGATCAATTTGTCCATAAATTAATACTCGTTACTCAAACTGTAAAATGTCATAATTCCTTCACAGTTGCACAGATATGAGATAAATCCACCACTGTAGGTTCATTGTACTGGGGTAATTGGTATACATTATAGACATTGTGCTGAGCAGTGTTATGAATCAAAACAGGTATAAATAGTTTTACTAGATTGTGGTAACAAAATAAATTATTTGTTTTAAAGATATCTAATTCCAATTATTAATACAGTTTGTTGTATCATAATTCAATTTGTTTTGAATGCGTAAAGATAATTATTCTATTGTGTAATATCTAGACAATTGCATCGCCTCTTCACAGAGTAGTATAACGTTCGCTGTTCGAAGTTGTAAAAACGTTAAATATGGCAAAAGAAAAATACCTAGAACAATTACCATTCAGCACGAAGGGAACTATATCAATGAGAATGCTGTTATCTCGTCTACTAAACTTCTAAATCCTGTGAACATAATTGCAGAACAGACTGGAGGATTTGGGTCCATAGTTTATAAGACGGCAGGATCATTCGAAAAGCTTCATTTTTTTTTAAATACACGATTGCATTTGATATAAAACGTCAGTGCAAGTCTTAAAGAACAACAAACAAAATCTATGCAAATATGATTATTGGTTGTCACTGGGTTACGTAACGCTTGAAAAACTAAATTTCAGTTTATTGCTATTGAGTTCATGAAAATACTACGGTTGATAGCAACCGTGAGCAAGAACACCCAGATCAAATGCCGACAAAATTAATTAAACATATTCTTTAAACAACGGATGTTTGGTGTGGATTTTGAGGTTAATAAAGTATGTCGAAAGCAAAGAATAAGCGCGCAGACTTGACGTCACGCGATATCTCGAATACTCGAGATCTCAGCGTTGGTCCCGGCGGATGTCATACTGGAAGTCGCCATCTTGACATGGAGTGTTGTATTACCTGCGACTTGACAAAACGTCAATCAATCGACTTATAGATCACCTCGATGGTTTTTACGATTGCTCAATAAACAAAAAGTGTGCTTTGCTTCTCGAGTGGACGATTGAGAGTTATGGAGCATAACTAATCGAGAGATAGTCCACGTGGTGACGTGAGATGAGTTGGTCTGATGGTGTCTGAAACCAGCCAGCCATTTGTCACAGACATTACTTGGTGTATATGAAGCTGTTCGTGGCACGATATAAGCTTAACGAACACGTCTTAAAGGATTAAAAGCTCCAGGGCGCGACAAATGTAATGATAAAACAGCGGAAAGAGCATTACCTACACAGTGTATATGTAAAACGGCTACAGTCCCGTTTTATTAAAGTAATAACGTGTGTGGGGACTGATTTGTTCTGAAACTTAAACGTTCCTTCTTCAGAGCAACAAAAATAGAGCCATGGACTTTTCAGTTTATCGGGGTTTATATTGGTTAATGATGAACACTGAAGTAGAGTTTTTGGTCATGGCCTATGAGGCCCGTATTTGGGGCTACAGATCACCAAATCAACACTTTAGAATCCCCATTGGCTAAATAGTCTGTATACAACATTTTAACCTTCTAGGTCTTTTTGTTCTGGAGAAGAAGATGAAAATAGGTTTTTAGGTAATAACCTGTAAGGCCTTTATTTGGGGCCACTGGATCACCAAATCTAAAATTTAGAATCACCAACGGCCAAGGAATCTATACACAACATTTCAGCCTTCTAGGTCTTTTTGTTCTGGAGAAGAGGATGAAAATAGGTGTTTAGGTAATGGCCTAATCAACAGTTACATAATTGCAAGTCTCAATAGGACTATTCCATTTGTTGTTAATTGTATTAACCTTTAGTATCATTGAATATGGAAGAAATAATCATTAAGAGTATAACAAAGCAAATATCTAGAACGTTTCCTTCTTGTCTTTGCACTGTACATGCTATCATCATGTCCGTCTCTATTCTTCTACGCAATGTTCTTTATGATTGATTGTTTTATTTGAGTGAATTCTTTTAAAATACATTTTACACAATTAATGTTTATTGGGACCCGGAAGCAATACATTTTAAATAACTGCATTTTGAATCTTGGAACTTGGGAATGGTATTTTTCATTGACGTTGATGTATTTCAAAATAATTTGCAGATGAATATGTAGTCTGAAAGGTACAGCAAGGCAAATCTATCCACATCAAAAACACAAAAAGTGTGTGCTTCTATACAATTATTATCCAAAATAATTCAGATGTACATTCGTTTCCAAATGTAAAAAGTATGTCTCTGACATGCCATTTGACCTGCACAACAGAGATGCCATTGCATTTTGACTTTATGAAATTTACGACGTCAAATACATATATGGAGCCCTTGGGTTTTTGAAGGCATGTCATCGCTGTTCATCAAAGCAATGCGGTGTCATGTATATGATGATGACACGTCATCAACTATTGTCAAAGCGTTCGGCAATTTGTACTCTGTAAACTCTGCAAATTCGCAAACTAATCAGTGTCTCTTGTTCACACAGACCACAGGTAGACGAGAGAACCGTACCCTGACAGAACCAAAGTGTTACTCACCTCTTCGATCCAATGATCTACCCTGCTGTTTGTACTTTATTCAGCTGTGTGAAATACGAGTGCCAGAATGACAAACATCCGTTCACACCAGGCCAGACCGAAATACAAACAACCTACCATGCTGCACGGGTAAACCGAAAATATTCGCTCATGCATCTAGGTACATTACAAATATCCCAATGCTTAAAACAACCCAGACAAAACAAAAGCGACAATATCACTTCCCATAGGAATGAAACGATAAACATTAGTGTATACGCAACCAGGCCGAGCACTAAATGCACCCTTCACTCGATAAAGTAAAATAGAATAAAGTAGAATAGATAGTCTTTCAATACTAAATCAAGTGTCGGGTATTTGTTCAAGAAAATCAAAATATAAATATAGTCGCAAGCGACGATAAAAGGATTCAGAAAATGAATGATTAAATTATTTGAAATATAATGAATTGAGACATATTTACAATGTTATTGCGCATCTTTTAAAACAAGTTACAAATTTCTAACATGTCCCTAAAACTATCTATACCAAATATGAACATGACAACATCAAAGAATTGTAAAGAAAATCAAAACGCCGACTAAACCACGTAAGCTACAACTTCGTCATGATTTACTTTATTGCTCGTATTGGTATTGTGCATCTTTAAAAAAAAATGCAAGTCTCTATGTTTATTTTGAAAAATTTCCCCATGTTAAAGTTTTTCTCTTTTATGACTGTTCGCGAGCGATTTTATTATTGATTCATAAAGACCATAGTCCAATCTTACTCTCCTGAAAAAATCATAAAATTCGATGGGTAGGCATTTGAGTTATGTCCCCTTGAAGTTTGCATTTTTCAAAAATTGCCAGATTTCGACTGCACACTGTGCAAAAAGTATTAGTAATTGGCGGCTGCAATGACCCAATTATAATATGCAATGCTTCAGCTACATAATGTGTAAATATTATCTTTCTAATGCTGGTATCTTCAGAGGAGAAGATTGTCAAAGGTGCATGGGGTCGGGAAATTGTAAAAACTGTCTAAATTCAAAATGGCGGCTAAACCACGTGACCATTCGCCATTATTTACTTTTTTACTCGTATTGTTATTGTGCATATTTCAGAAAAAAATTCAAGTCTCTAAGTGCATTTTGAAAAAATTTCCAATGTTAAAAATTGACATTTGGATTCGAACTGGACCTCTAACGGCTGGGGTGATATGGCCCAAAAGCTTCGCAGTTCTATTCCACATTAAGGGCTTTCTGTATGTGAAATTTTGCTGTATTTGCTTCAGGCTTTTTGGCTGAATCTTGCTAACAAAATTCTTGAAATAATAATAATAAGAAGAAACACGCCAATTACAATTAGGATTCAGCAAAATTTGCTGAATCCTTAATAACAATATCCATCATGCTGAACATGTTAAAGTGATGCGAATTTGTTTAATGAAGATCGGATATAATGACCTACATGAAAAACAAACAAACGAATCTTACTGGAGAAAATCAGTCAGAGGACATACCATAAATTATCCATTCAGGCAATTGTTGTTTTATATTTTTCCAATGATACCTTTGATTACATTTGATTCAACAGAGATGCAATGAAATAATAACACTCGAACTACCAGCATGATATTGACCCTTTACGCTCCAGTTGCAATGTAAGTTAGCGGTTATCAGGTCGTCGAATGTGATCATGGTTATAATGGAGGGATTAGGTCATCAAAACAGAGTCTTAACTAAGCTAATGTAACTTTAATTGTTCACAATATTGATGTTTTCATGTTATTATTTGCTGCTTTTATCAACTGTGCAAATAATAGTGGAACAAATCACACGCTGTAAGGGTACAGAAGGAAAGTGGTGAATTATGAATCAGTAGTTTTCGGTAAAAAATAACATAATCCAAATATAATTATTTCACTACTATATTCTAACTACTGGGCAAGAGAAACTATGCTAAATTTTCAACAGAGTCAATACCAACATAACGATGCCGAATAAAGTATAGTTTTGATGTCTTGGTAAGCATATGGTTTGTAAACACAATATCCTTTATCAGGGTATAACACTTCAATTTTAATGTTGGTTCACACACTAAAAGGGTGCTGAAATCGTTGTTGTAATATGGCTTTGGACAGTTGGCATTTTTATTTAATATCATAGAATATGGAAATGATGTTAATAAACTGAATATGTTTTAACGCGTGTTTCTTGGAAACATGAATAAAAACTGAGGCACAAAAGAAACTTAACACCCTATTGTTTCACTCATACAGTAAAAAAAAAAATAAAAATTTATATGATAGAACCGGGATATTAATTAATGTTCAATGTTGACTGAATCGGCAAACAATCATACTCGTTTTTTTTCAAACATGCAGAGTTAGAGTCACTGAACATAAGATATTTGTAATTGAAAATCAAACATATGATAAAACTGAGTTGTAAAGTTTCTTTTGTACCTCAGTTTATCTTTATTTATGATACTTACTACTTAAAATGAATATATTAAAAATTAGTAATAATGTCTTTCTATAGGAGGCTTCTGGAGACATGGGGCAAGTCGCATTTATGACACGTGGATTAAATTCTCTTTTTTGTACCGTTTGTTTTGGCCCGATAGTTTAACAGCAAACCTTTATCACCATGCTACATGACGCATATCGATAGGAGAGGTTTTAGATACAGCCAATGGTAGGGTCAAACAGTCAGTCAATAAGCATTATAATACAACGTTAAGAAGAAAGGTATTTTATCTTAATACCAATTACATGACCCCTAGTGGTGAATGCTGCTATAGATGTTCAACTAGACTGAGACAAATTTTATTCAAAAAATGCATTTCTGTTCACGTCATAGAACAATGCATCTTCTTTTAAATGAATAATTCAAATGAACTTCAAGTTGTGATAATAAAGAGTTATTCATGTGTAACTTAAATAGATGCCAAACTATTAACATCCAATCCTCAAGGAGCAAGTTTGTAATCTTATTTAAAAGCCTGATTCGTTGAAAACCTTCGTTTCAGTGCAAACAGATCACAAAATGTGGAAGAGTAGAACAATCTGTCACACACACCTACCTGCCGTAGCCTCTCACAAGAACAATCGACTTCATGACTTGTGCACACAAACAATTACACCTTAAATGTAAGCGCCAGCCCTTGGCCCAGTAGGTGATATTGGGTGGGTAACACTGATATCTAGCAGATAGACGGGGTATACCATGAGACTTGACTCGCTGTATGGTGTTGAACTTGCAGATAGTAACGATAGCTTGTAGAAGAATTTAAGAATTTTGAACGCGTATACAATGCATTTGAATAACTTATTTGGTAGACGTTATGCACGAATTGTGTAGTTATGTTATTTCATAATCTTACTGATTGTGATTTTTACAATACATTAATAACGTCGTTTCCATTTGAGGTGCAAGCATAAAATTTTATTTTTTATTTTTTCTGTAAACAAATGTTTAATCATAGTCGATGTTCATATTGGTGTTAAAAGGAAGCTAATTGTGATGAAAGTTGTCACCAATTGTGTAACATTTTATTATTTAATATAAATAGCCCACTTAAATTAGCAGAGGTCCTTAACAAGTTGATTTGAAGTTAATTCATCAGTTTTGGTCATCATTATCTAAGCTTGATTTATTGTTTGACATGCAAAAATGTTTTCTTAAATAAGTTTTCATTACATACGATCTAAACAACCTACCAACCATCATTTTTATTATTTTACAATTACTAATTACAATCTAATTTTCAATTTTCTAAATTCTTAAATTTCGATGAATGGAGGTAATTTTTTCATTTACAGTACAACTGCATGACATAAACAAGGTAAACTAAGGGGTAAACCAAATCTAGAACAAGCCGGGCATGGGTTACATTGTGTCGTGCTGTACTGTTTTATCTACAAAGGATCAAACGACCAGGTAATATATAGTGCTGTAATTACTCCAACAATACCAAACCACGATACGTATACACCACAGTGTTATTTGTACTTTATATTATACCAAACACTGATATGTCTTTGCATTCCAGTTACTCTATAATGTTACACGCTAATTCAAACAGCCAAGACGCCCAGGTATTCCTGATTACAGGTGCAATCTACACCTGCTATTGATAGACAAGTAATTAATGTGAGCCCACACATCCACTGATAGCATCTAAGTCAGTCGGTAGCGACTCCACATCGATTATCGGGAACATGTGCATTGTGATTCGGGTGTTGTTTAATTCATTGACAAATCTGTTGTCAATTCTGTAAGATATTGATGTGTATTTAAATGTTTAAATAGAAAGTGATTTATCATTTCGAATTGATTTTGTGTAATATATGAATGATACAGTAATATGTGGTTGTGGTATGTGAGTATATATGATCTGATTGCATAGGATTTAATTACGACTAAGAATTATTAAACCAACTAATTTCTTTCGGTTTTGGGAATACATTGTCAACCAGCATTGAAATCCAACCAAATGTTCATGAATATGTAATGGTGAAAAAGGGATGATGTTAGTGCCTGAACTCAATAGATACATTCTTCAAGAAAACTGGTGCTACAAGAGAACCGACATTCCGTTAGATATTGATGTGTATTAAAAGTTATCATTTCGAATTGATGGTCTGTGTATAAGATACAGGGAAATATTGCTATAGTCCGTGAACTATAAGTTTATATGATCCTTATACCTAGTACTCAACCAAAGCTTAGACTGATTATCCTAACGTGGTTGTTATCGATTTTGAGAAGTACATTGTACAACATTCTCTGAATTCAATAGCTGTAGGCCTATCCTTCCTTGTTTCACTATTTATTTTAGTGTCCATTGGTTTCGACTGGTTCTGATTTTGACCATATTTTAGAGTACCCCTTGAACAAACGTAGGAACGGGAACATAGTACATAAACTGATCACTAACATTTTAGTTTGAAAACTTGTCAGAAGTTTAGCTTGTGCAATGGCGTCCATTGGTCAAATTGTGGTATACTTAATTTTAACACGAACTGAAAAATATTATATCAGATTGATATTATGGTACATCTGTTACCACAACCCAAGAACTAGAACACTCCTATCAGTTCTTGTACTAACGTGTTCAGAGGGGATTATCAGAACTACCTCGACCAACTATTGTAGTTAGCACTCCAGGTGTATATCCTCGCTTTCATGGGATTATTGCCCTCTTCATCCGATGAATATAGAGATTAGTCAATATGCTAGTACCACTACTGGTCACTATCAACTCAATAACCAACACTTAGAGTCTAGAGTTTCTCCACTTACAATAATCACTAACTCACGTCGGTTCTGTTGCTTCTAATAACCCATGGTTGTGGATAATGCGAGGTGTGTTAGACTTTCACCCATGATTTAGCACGTGGACTAGCTCCCGTCTTTACCTCTTAATCTCTCATAACAAGGACCGAGCGAAACTTCGTAAACTGAGGGATCAAAACTGATTCGGTCTTGATAGCGCTGGTATTAAGCGAGATTACACGATACATTAGTTATAGAAATTATGCTCCATTGTATGTGATTGAGTTTACTTTAGTCTGAGCTGATCGTAGTCTCTCCGCCCTAATTTGACATGGTCTCAGGTAAACATACGACGTACTATACTATGATACTGATAAATAATCAATATGCAATTGAAGTGCTACGTTTGATATTATATCGAGTTTTTAGGACAAGAACTCCAAAGATTCGAAACGTTGAGAGAAACAAATAGAGAACATGCTGTCCATAATAGTTGTCTTGCATTATAATATTACAGAGATATAAGATTAGGAATTTCAAAAGAGAAACTTGAGAAAATGTGTAATTAAGAGCAGAATGATACTTCACATACAACATGGCAATTTAACTCTACAGTATCTTTGAATCACAGGAACTCGATATCGTAAGTAAAACATAGGTAAAATGTAGGTAAAACAAACCTAACCCCTATACTCTATATTATATAGGGGGTAGGCTTGTTTTACCTACGTTTAACTTATGTTTTACTTACGATATCGAGTTGCTGTGCTTTGAATGCAAAGCGAGGATAGCAACCAAAAAAAACTTTAATTGTGCTTATTGAGCTAGGGCCTTAAACTTTCCTGTGAATTACATTATTCAAATCCACGATTTATTTAAATCTGATTCCTTTGTTTTAAGTGTAAATGTTTTAAGTTGCCATGCACGTGCATGCACGCTGGCGCACACCTAAAGTAGGCCTACTCTCACTTATATCCGTACCGGAAGCTGTGCTGGGTAGATGGAACAGGAAATGGATTAAGAGCTCCCAACAGCGCATACAGCTTGGACAATATAATGGCAGGAGATGCCTCGAAGTGATGCTCTCTTTGTTTTCATTTGTGTATGTACATGATATTCTTTGTAACTGGTTGGTTGGGGAATAGACAATATATGATAGGATATGAATGGATAACATTTCTTTGTCTTATTTTCTAAAATATGAAAAATTCAGAGTTTCAAATTTAAGCGATAAGTTCTCTGCTGATTCGATTAAACAAGGTCATGTGACCAGTATACATTCTCATAAACAAGAAATTGGCAGTCGATTAGGATGACCTTCATACCTTGAATTTTATACATAATAATCTTCAGGACTGCTTGGACAGCACTGATTATAGTGACAGGACATGAAATAGTAGCACTAAGTTGGTAGTGGTCTGATTCGTCTCTTGTGTGGACAAAAAAAAGCTTACAATATTAGCAAACAGACTAGTTGAACAAAACATATACTCAACTAAACTACAACCCTTCTCATCAAAACATGATCCACATTTGTCTCCCGGAAATCTCCCATTCAACATATGAACACCGAACGTGCAACAAAAGTTAGCAAGATCTTCTCCGTATGTATTCGTAACATCATCTCTAGATTTTCTGGGAATGTTGAAGGAGTCAGACGTATAATCCATGTCTTCAATACTTGGGATGTGTTTGTTGTCGTCATCAATAATGCTGTCAATTAAATTACCCGTCCTTGCGTTGAAGTCACCTTCAAGTATGAGGTCACAGTCTGGATATTCATGAATTATTTATGTTATGCATTGTTCGGCATAGTCCATAGGCTACCCTTACATGATCTCATATCAGAGACACTGGAAGAGGATGTTTATGTAGATGAAAACTAGACTTATTTAAAACTACACAAATCACGTCTGTATAGCTAGTCAATACCCGGAGTATTCCTAGTTCGAACTCCAGCAGCTATGCCGCCTCTGTGATTAAAGTCTCTATAGTTCGTAAATATTAAATGATCTGGAAACTGGTCTTCTATGTCAGTCATTTTACAGATATCCCATATTTCTAAAAGTCCAAAAATATCAAAGCATGAGACAAAATCTACAAACTCAGTGTCATTAAGTTTTCTTTTCATTGTATCATTGCGCAATTATGACACTGTTATCTCATGCTGCGTTCTTATGTATAAGAAATATATTCATAATGTGAATGTTCAAGTTAAACTGTTTATATAGTTGAAACAAATTAACACGGAGTCAAATACAATTCATTTGACGCATAATCATGTGAGGTCTATGTTATCTCTAAGTCGGTAATACTACATAGACGTTTAAATGGACAATAGCAATCGTTAGAAAATCATTTGTCAAATGTCAGTCAGGAGATTTCTATGAATACCTTGTCAGCCTTTATCAACACCTTTTTTTAAAGTGTACACTTGTTACGTGATTTAACAATATCCAATTTGAACTATTTGATAGTCATGTGAAATATTATATTGAGAAAATCTGTATGAAACCACATTTGGTATTAATTTAAACTTGACATCAACAAGGAATACCTACTTATATCCAACGTCATTCGAAATGCTCGTGTAATTAAAACAATGAGTTAAACGTTGAAATGCGTGGAGTTTCCCTCATATGATTTATATCATCTCCAGTTGCACACAGTTCGCATCTACACAGAGAAACTTGTGATTTACTCTGTTTTAGTCTCAGCCACATTCAAAGCAAGATTTGTGGTAACACAAGAAGACAAGGGACAAGAAGACCAGAAACACCCTGACAACCAAATTAAGATTTGTCTTGCATAAATCTCATCATCTACTGTAAGTTCATATACATGGGAACATGTTAGGGATATTGGGTTTTATATATGTATGGTTGATTCTGTTATACGTATTTCAATGAATACATAGTTCATTGGCCATTATATTAAAATTTACATTCATGTCTATCCTTAACTATTTCTGTCTAGTACAGTACAAAGTTCTCAACATCTACTTACGAGTGAACATGTTGGAAGCCATTTCATTTACAGGGTGATGTCCGCATTAGGATGCAACGTGCAGTTAGATACGCGTTAAGAAACAATTAAAAAAGTTCTGAACCATTAGAATTGCCATGCATTTAAAATGGAAAGTAACATGAACGTATTGTAATAAGACGTTAACTTACATTGTAATTAATAAATAACGAATGTCTTGAATCACACACCAGATAACTCAATACTTACTCGGACATATGTGGTTTTGGGGGGAAAGCTCCTGACATCACCAGAAGAAGAATGTGTGTGGAGTTTGAACTAGAGTCGCTTCACGCTCTTTGAGGCAAGTGAGAGATTTAATAGTTAACACTTGGTTGGTTTGACGTCTATAACATAACGTTCACTTTTGACTTAGATTCGCTGCATGTTAGCCACTAACAGATTACCCGTTGCCTGGCTGTAAGACTGAGCGGATTAACCTAATCTCCCCTTTCTATTTAAACTCATTATTTACCTGTTTTTCTGGCATGCATTGCTTTGTTATCTGCACAACTACAGAGTTAAACTTGTGAATGTATAGTAAAGTCTTCATATTTAAATTTGAAATCAAATACCATATTTTTAACTAAAATCATATAACTATATAGCTCATTAGGCTTTGTATGGTTTATTAGCTCTCAAGTTGAAGATTTACATTTCAAATGAATTTCAGGACCTTTTCCACGTATGGAAGGTCACAAAATGCTGTCCAAAAGCAAAAGTAAAACTTTCATATATTAATGTCTTTTATACAAAGGTGCTATTCTCAAAATATTTAGCTACCAAGCATTACTCGTTCCTGGATAGAAGTCAGAAGAAGACTTTACCCTACTACTTAAGTTTAACTGTTCCAAGGTATAAAGGTTTCAAAGATACTGCCTAAACTGGGATGCGCTCTCGTTAAGTGGTAACCTCTCTAGCTAGTCTGAATCCAACTGGTACAAACGTCAGTATTCATGTAACACATTTTATTCTGAAAATGTGAGCGATTGGTTTCCGAGAAGATGCCGTTTAAAGGTGTTGGGATAAGTTTTGCTTTGCCCATACTTGAGGGGGCCAATACGAAATACACAAACGTTGATCCTCAAGATGAAAGGGGTACCTCCCCACAAAAGTTAAAAGAACAATAAGTCATCCAAATGCATTAAAAGTCATTGGAATTACCATCGTCTCTGTAGGATACTGTGATAAAACTATCATGTTTCCCAATAATCCCACAATCATTTGCCCTGACATTTAAAAATAGAGGAGCGTTTGCGGGACACCGCAAAAGCAAAGCAGCTCCGAAACTTTGGGTCTCGCCTTTCCCTGTTCCGCCTTCTCCTCAGCATAAATAAAATGGGAATTATTTTGGACAAAACTTTGTTCATTATTCAAATTATTCTAACAAGTTGAATCATCACTGGGGTCACTTTTCACAAGTTTGTTCTTAATACCTATTTCTGATTTTAAAATTGGATCAAAGGATTAACATGGCCTTAAACAATATCTCATGACCTTGACCTTTGACCTTCAAGGTCACACCATCAATGATTACTTTTTATTGTGTACAACAATCATGCAATGACTCAGAGTGTTCATTGTTAACATAAGGCATAATCACATCAGCATGCTTAAGTTGTGACCTTGCTGTGACCTTGACCTTTGACAGATTTTAGCAAAAACATTTTCAAATCTTGGTCTTTCTCCATAGTTGATACATACCAAATAAGAGCCTGACAGCACAAAAATGTTTGAAGTTATCGTGTTTACAAGGATTGTTGTAGTGATTTAAGAACTCATGACCTTGACCTTTGACCTTGAATGTGAACATGTCAAATTCATTCACCAGATTTATAAGAAATAAGTTATGTATATAAGGTGTTAATACCTTCTTGGAAAAAAGTTATTTAGAGATTTCAGAACTGGTCACCATGACCATATCTCGTGACCTTGACCTTTGATCTTCAAGGTCACACAGTCAATGATCACTTTTCATTGTGTATAACAATCATGTAATGATTCGAACTGTTAATAGTTAAAAATAAGGCATGTTCGCAACTGCATGCTTAAGTTGTGACCTCGCTGTGACCTTGACCTTGGACAGATTTTAGAGAAAACCATTTCAAATCTCAGTCTTTCTCCATAGTTGATATATACCAAGTAAGGGCCTGATAGCACAGAAGTTGTTGAAGTTATCATTTACAAGGATTTTTGTAGTGATTTAAGAACATATTATGTTGAGAATCAGTGCAACAATGACAGGAGAATTAGTGAGCACAGCTCACTCATATACCCCTGCTTTAAACATTGATCAAAGAAAAAATGTTTCAAAATAGCAAGGACATCAATGTTTAGACTTTTATATGAATAGACCACAGATGTATTATTAAAGCAGAGTAACTCCACTTGAAAGCGTTTTTAAGAAGTAAAAGTAAAAAAAATTGAAAAATGGCAATAAATATGCAAATGAGAGTATGAAATATACAAATATGTAAATGAGTGTATGAAATATACAAATGACAGATTTACACATCAGTGGTTATAAGAATCAGGTTTCGTAACCTTTGAACAATTAGTGTCTGAGTTATGAGAGGGACAGAGAAGTGTGAATGGTTAAGTCGAAAACGGAGAAAATTTGCATAGATTATGCAAATGAGGGTATGAAACATACAAAAGGCAGATGTACACATTGTGATGATTATATGTATCAAGTTACAACACATTTGAACAATTAGGATCTGAGTTATGAGTGGAACAAAAAGTGTGAATGGCAAAGTAGAAAAGCGGAGAAAATTTGCATAAATTATGCAAATGAGGGTATGAAACATATGAAAGGCAGATGTACACATCATGTTGATTGTTCATATCAAGTTTCGTAAGATTTAAACAACTGGTTTCAGAATTATGAGCGGAACAAAAAACGGACGGACGGGGGTATAAAAACACGAAACAAAAGGTATGTTTGTGACAGACAGGCATTGCAGTAACTTGAACGTCGAGTAAGGTGTTTGAGCGTCCCAATTTACCTCAAACGTGTTGATATTTTTTACACGTTATCATGGTTATGAATTGACAATGTAATGTCAATTACTTTGCAAATGTTTCAAGAATTTTAAAGAAATACAAATAACAGGTATTTTCCTGTTACGCTCAATTACTGGATGCTTGCCCTTCAGGTCACAAAGTATTTCGCTGAACATGTGTCGTTATCATCCCTTTGTAAAGGTTTAGATGCCTAAAAGACAAAAGCATCTACATTCACAATTGCATTTTCTAAAGTGGAACGTCTACGAAGAGTATCCACACATCTATTGACCAAGGCGTTTTTTTGGTCAGATATTTGATACCCTAAAATACACGACACTGTCATACAGAAATGGAACTCTTGTAGGGATCTAGTTTGGCTCCGGAAACAAGTCTGAAGATATGCCTGTTTTGGCCACAATTTCAAACTATTTGATACACCATTTCAAATGTGTATGATGTTCTAGGTCACTTGGCACCTGTGCATCCTCGGTTACCCATGGTTTTATATATGCTCCGTTACTCTCCACTATATCACCCATGGGAAACTCTGTCAGCGAAATCTGTACTAAAATTACCCGCCCTTGGCCGGCGTGACGAAGTCAGTTACCAAAGAAAATACTCAATACGATAAGACGGAAATGGTCAAGGGAGATAACCGGTGACGGATGGCTAACAAAATGACCTCGCGTACTTTGCAACAAAGTGATATGAATTGTCACTGGCTCGCAGGTCCAAACTGCGTAGTGGTTTGATTGGCTCGCGCCGGCCAAGGGCGGGTAATTTGAGTACAGATTTCTCTGATGAAATTTCCCATGGGTGATATAGTGAAGAGTAACGGAGCATATATAAAACCCTGGGTAACCGAGGATGCACAAGTGCCAAGTGACCTAGAACCTCATACACATTTGAAATGGTGTATCAAATAGTTTGAAATTTTGGCCAAAACAGCCATATCTTCAGACTTGTTTCCGGATATAGATGGACTTGATGGAACTATTGGCACTGTTAGAATGCCGAATGCCATGTAAAGCAGTAAGCACCATATTCAATCTTACAAATTGGTCTTGATTAAAGAGCCCCAGAGCCTTCTTGGTCAATTCTATTATTGAAAGCTTGTGACAGAGAGCAGTAGTCTGACCATATGACAAATTCTGTGTTGTCAAAGTATTTTTAAAAGTAGGAGGACATCTGCAAGAGTAGTTCTTATTTAATATTTTCTATTTTAGTTTATGGAAAAACAAGGATATGCTGCCAATATTGAATCTATGGAGATTTGAACATGCATTAATTAAGCACCCCTGTATATGTTTACCTGCTACCTTTGTGTGATATACTTTTCATTAACCATTAATTTTTTTAACATTTTAAATCTGAAAGAAACCTCAAAATTTCACATTTTAACTCAGTTAAAAGGGTTTCACAAACAAAACCAATTGCTTTTTGCAGTAATTATATTTCTCAAAGAAGGAACTCTGTATAAGTAGATTAAGTTTGCTGTACAGCACCTTGATAACATCAGTATTTTAGATCCCTTACCATGCTTACAACTAAACTAACATTTTGCACTAGGAATTCAAATTTTAGTAAAAATATAGTATCTAGTCTTTTTTATTTGTCACTAACAAGGATTACAATGTCATAAATTTGCTCACTTCATGAACCTTTTAGCATTGCAAGTACAAATAAGTCCAGAAAATTGGTTGTTATTGGTCCAAATATGTTGAGTTGATACCCCTAAACTACACACCATCACCACCACATAGATTACTTCAACACTTAATTTCTTAACAAAGTGCCGGTGAGCAGCTGCAAAGTTGGATACCTAGTGGCTATATAAATTCATTATCATTATTATCAATTTGAAGTTTCTAAGTCCTATAGTTGTCCAGTTATGCTCTTCAGATGAAACTAAGTTTGAGTCGCTACATAAAGCTTTGCTAACCAGGGGGATCACTGGTCAAATTTCACCTATCAAATGGTTGTAATAAATTCACCATTACATACAGGCTTCAAGATTACTACAAGTCAGGTAGCCCCCAAGGATAGCAGATAAGTTCCTGGTGTGAGGTGAGGTGTGTTGGGGTTTCACGCTGCTTTCAAGATCATTTCACTTATATCACGGCTGCTAGAATTATTTTTGGGAGAAAGCCTGCAATGCCATGGTCGCTATGCATTGCAGTGAAACCTACAAGCATCTGCTGGAACTAGCAAAACATGGGTGGTACCTCGCTGAAATTCAGTGTAGCATTGCAGCCAAACTTTCTGCGTGTAGAACAAAGTTGACGTGCCCCTGGCGGGATTCAAACCCAAGACCTCTTGATGTGAAGCTGAACGCGCTAATCGCTGCAGTCCGAAGAACTAGTTACATTCAGTTATAAAATAAAGATGTAATAGTGTAGATGTTTGCATCCACTGATCCGAATGGTTTTGACCCAACATATAAGAAGTCCTCAGAACCAAATTCACACTTCTCATCACTGAGGTTTTGAAATCTACCTTTTTGAATTGAAAACAAATAATTACAATGTTTTGCTGATCAAGGCAATAAAATAAAGAAGAGGAGTTTTCATTTCTTTTTGTCTGAATATTTATTTCCCTCTTAAATCTCTGACTATCACAGTTTTACGCTTCCTGTAATAAAGCACAAACCAAAGGTCTTAAGTGTTAAATGATATTTATTTTGATGTCGTAAACAACAATGAGAGACATATACATAAACCAAAATAAATAGCTTCTGCAAAGCTAATGCTTATCTGCCGTGCAATATGCTAGGATAGTAATTAATAAAAGAGAGAAAGAAATCATTTGCTGAATGATAGCTAGGCATATCATATAGAGACAAAGAAACATGAGCTGAAGCAGAACAGAATGTTTTCCTATCCAGAATATTCCCCCTATCTTAGTAGTAGCTTCATGCGAAGCCTTGCCCAATTAACAGCTCATGTTTGTCGGTCTTTCAATAAAGAGCCTACAGAAATAATCCTAGTCGATGTCAATGGAAAACCTTCATGTTCGACAATCTTAACAAGCTGAATTATTTATGTATACAGATCTGGATGTGAATACTTGGAACCCAGCCAGACAGTCGCAACCGACCAATCAAGTGTCAGACTGACCGAGAGACCATCCAATCAAGCGACTGACTGTGGAACATAGGAGGGAGAGACTGGGTCCTTGACGGCAACTCTGTACAGGAATTCAAATGTCCGAGTGAAGTGCGTGTTCTCATGTCAGCATGGTGCTCTCCTCACTCAGTCAACTTGTATTGAAACCTCTCTCCTCTCTCACTTCCCCTAACTCTTTTGTTCCGGTTTAAGTTTACCAAACCTTTCTGTCCATTCTCTAGCTGCAAGAAGAAAGAAGACAAGTCAGGATTCTATCAACACTTTTCTACAGTCAAGTTTGGATAGCTTTTCATGCTATTCTAAGAATTCTAGTTTTAAGATAATATCACTGTAATTAGCAACAATAATTCTTGTCATTTAACCACTCAGTATGGTTAGCAAAAATAAACTTAGGAGGTAATTGTTAAAAAAACGTGTCAATTTATTATAATCATGCCCCCTCTGATCTGAACATTTCTTAATATAAAAACACAAAACTGAAACTTTGACTATGCTAAAATATCAACATATAATATGGATCATGTTTGAATATCTTACATGTCACTTAAACCCACTTAATGTTATTTTTAATCATTTTCTTGAAATGATAGATTTGTAAGTGTTAATTTTCATATAACCCTTAATTAAGTTTTAGAGAAAATTATGTACTTTAGGCATTATCATAATACTGAAAATTATTATACATATATATTTTAAAGGTTATTTTTACCGGTAACTGTGACATTTCTCAATAGACACAGATGAACAGAGTGTGATTGGAGTACCAACATACCCTTTTGAACTGCGGCCTTCTCGTCATGTTTCCACTTCTCCGCGACGTCGTGGGCGAGTGGATCATCCGGGTTAGGAGCACTGAGGAGAGCTTGGATGGATAGAAGAACAGTCCGAATCTGCAGAGCAGGGCTCCATTTGTCTGTAACACAGATATATACACATAACACACGTCAACAGTTATTTCCATATTTTCAAAGGGGATACTTTTTCTCAGAAACTGTTTTAGATAAGATAACCAAATTTGGTATGAGGCTCGAGGGCATTAATAACTCAACACAGTGTAGGAAATAAAGCCTATTATAGAGCCTGTAACCTGGTCACTTTTGCTATGGGCTGAGCTGACGACTTTTGCTATGGGCTGAGCTGACGACTTTTGCTATGGGCTGAGCTGACGACTTTTGCTATGGGATGAGCTGGAGACTATTGCTATGGGTTGAGCTGGTTACTTTTGCTATGGGCTGGTGACTTTTGCTATGGGATGAGCTTGTGACTTTTGCTATGGGCTGAGCTGGTTAATTTTGCTATGGGCTGGTTACTTTTGCTATGGGATAAGCTGGCGAGTTTTGCTATGGGATAGGGATGGGTATTGCTCCTCATATCCGTATTGCGATATATTGGTACTTTTTAAAATTAGATTTTCTATGTTCTTTTCACTCAATAACTCAATAAGATATAGAAAAAAGGTAAAAAAAACAGCATCTTGCTTCAATAAATGAATAAATACCATCTGAAAACAGAACAAAAATGAACTGCTGACTGCAATGACTACCGGTAGTATAATGGATGAGCTAGTGACTTTTGCTACGGACTGGTGACTTTTGCTATGGGATAATAACTTTTGTTATGAGGATATGGATTTGTTCATTTTAGAAGGCAAAGAAACATTTTGGAGCAGGCTCGTATTAAAGTTTATTTCATACACTGTACACAGGCACATATTATATAACAAAAATACATTTTCTCATCTCAGTAGTTTGAGGGCAATAACTATTGGATGCATTATTTTGTCTTCAAAGATAATAATCATGATAATTGGGAGTAACCCAAATGAGGGAAAAGATGGTTTTCTACTGACTGATAAAGGGAGACAACTGACAGGAATTAAACAAGGTAATACTTTTCAGACACATAGCACACGTTAACTGAAATAAGACTAGTTACGAGAAAATACCCAGAAGCAACATGATAGTTCAAATAATTGTACGGTAATCTTTGAAGAAATTCATGTTCATACCAAGAGTGATTTTGAGTGAAGATGTTTTTGGAAGAAATTACATTTGTAATAATTTAATCAATGAAATATGTCCATGATTGATTATTGACCAGTGCACAACAAATAATTTATCATATAAAAAGAATCTCATCAGATTGGGTTGTTCCTAATCAAAACAGTTGTCTCCCTTCCTACTAAGATTACAATCTTGTATAAGGGAAGTTACACTTATAAAAACTCTTGGTTATGAAACTACAGTACAGTCATCAAGAGTGAAGTGGGACTTGTTGTCATAGTGACATTGCTCTTAGATCAATTTAACAATACTAATTTTTTTTAAATTCAAACAGCAAATTTCACCACTTTAGAAGATAAGTATGTCAAAAATTTCATTTAATTCTTTTGAATGGGAAATGTAAATGTGAACTTACATCTCATTCTATTTAGTTATTTCAATAAATTAACATCAACTGAAAACAAAAAGGATCCTCAAAAATAATTTTAAATAGGGTGGGTGTACCGTCAAAACACTGTAGGGCGTATCAATATTTAATGTTACGTTTCAGGGGTCATTGAACCCCCTTTGTCAGGTTCAACGACCCCTGAAACATAACATGAAATGTTGAACTGCCCTCTAGTGTTTTATCTGAGTCCAACCAAAAGAACAAGGGGGGGAAATGGAATGAAAAGATTTTATAATCAGAAGAAAAGAACTATGTTCAAAACGTTTTGCTGTACATTATTGACTGCTAACAAGATCCAATGTTAGTTTCTTACTCGCAAAGGTTTGGCTATGAATTTACAACTCTTGCCTGAAATTAACCATCAACAAACATGTATTTCCAATATTTTCCTTTGTCAATCACAAAATTCATACCAACCTTTAAGAATATCTAAACAAATTCTTCCTAATTTGTCAATATTTGGATGATATATCTTTGTCAGAAATCGAACTTTAGGCGCAGCCATGGGATACTCCTCGGGAAGGAATAGCTCCATCTTGAAGCTTCCCCCTTCATATGGAGACTGAAATCAACAACCGTTCAAACAAAATATTAACATCAAACTAATTCAATCATGTATATCAAAAATAGAGAGATGGGCTATGCAGCCCATAGGACTTCAGTGATTTGTTCTCTGAGGTTTAAGTTCTAAGTAATCTCAAGTAATACATTGTAACCAAGCAAAAAAAAGGTTTCTGTGTCGTCACCAAGTCTACAATTTAGAATCCCCAATGGCTAAGGAGTCTGTATACACCTTTTCAGCTTTCTATAACTTTTTGATCAAAAAGGTTTTTTTAGGTTGTGACCCATATTTTGGATAACAGCGTCACCAATACTACAATATAGAATCCCCATTTCATATCAGCTCTCTAGGGTCGCTGGTTTTTGAGAAGAAGTCGAAAGTTTTAAGGATGAGCAGACGGACGGATGGATGGACGCCATGTTATAACTCCATCAGCGGCAGTTGGCACTATTTGTTAGCGAGTTACGCTATGTGTTAAAGAGTTATCCCCCTTTGTGTGTTAACTCGGTTTCCCAGGTAAGAGGTTGCCGATCAAGCGAGTCTGTCTGTGTCTCCCCATGAGTTTTGGAATAAAGTTTGGATTCAAGATTTGCTGTGTCTTGGCTATGAACGAGAAGTGGAAACTTCCTCATTGGCGCAGGGCCTTTCAGGCCAGATGAACTAATAAAGAGTGTATATCATCATTAAGGCTGTGCAATATTATTGCAATGCCAGTATATTGCAATACAGAGTTGTGCAAAACATGTATTGCAATACGATTTTCATTTCGAAACATATTGCACCAACAAATATTAAGTCAAATTTATGCATTTATCTTGTAAAAGGCACATTTACTCGCTTAACTTATATTAAAGACCCACAAACCCCGACCATATCACTTTTTCGATTTTTATTCAAGCATATTCCAAGATTTCGAGGATTCCACTTGATATATGTCAATTCAACCAATAAACACCTTTTATAACGCCTGTTAGGCCTTATGACGTAATACACAGAAGTTGCTTGGCGTCTAATGACAGAATCCTTAGAATTAGAATTAGCCTTACATAACTGCCTAAATAACATATTTACCTTTGTCCCTATACACCGTAACACCAACATAAAATATATACACGCCCCGTAAAATGTACCACAAATGGCAGCGGATGTCAACACTGTTTAATACCGGATGTGACCATTGCTGGACCCATTATTCTGCAATGTGTTTTGGAACAATTCTTATCGTTGCCCAATATGGCGGCGGCACGCATTTCAGATGATGAAAAAACGTCATAGTGTTCTATTTCAGATTTAATAGGATTATAACGGTGTTAACACGCCTCATTCATTGACTCATGGGTATGTTGAATAAGTTTTGTTTTCACATTCGTCCAATTGCAAAATAAGAAAATATATATTCCTTATAGTAGGAAAATGAGAAAGTCTGATGTGTTTTAGTAAAGCTCATGCAATGCTATATCTAATGAATGTTTATGTTAGCTAATAGCTCAGTGGTATTACATGAATCTAAGTAATTGTAAATGTCACGACTATAGTTTAAAAGATTTTTTTTTCAAAAAAGTGTAAACAAGTAACAGTGATGAAAAATTATGTGATTTGTTTTAGGTATAATGCAACTATTCTATTACTGGTAGCAATATAAAGTCACCCTGAGAAATAGTAGATTTAGTAGATTTCAAACTATAGGCCTCTTCAAACACAAAATCAAGCACAACAAGCAGACAGAGTCGGCCATATCCCCCGCCTTTGGGAAAATTTATTGAAGAATAGTTGTTGAATAACAGTGACTATGAACCAAGGAGTTTGCACACAAAATTTCAGCTCCTTAGACCAAGTGGTTCTGGAGAAGAAGACAAAATGCGAAAAGTTTACAGACGGACGGACGGATGGATGGACAGACAGAGGCCGGACACCGTGCCATGCCATGAGCCATTCGAGCCTTTCAGGCCAGATGAGCTAAAAATACATCCATGGCAGTTTTTGAGTTCTGCTCCTGAAATAAATTATTAAGTTATGTATCCATGGAAATGGTAAAAATTAAACAAATAAAAAATTGTGAAGAAGTTGAAAACCCCAAAAGGCACATCTACACATGATGATTGTTCCACACACCAAGTTTCGTTGAGATATGTCTTATAGTTTTCGAGTTCTGATCCGGAAACGAAATTCTAAGTTACATTTCCATGGAAACGGTCAAAAAAAATAACTCGAAGAAGTTGAAAACCCCAAAAGGCACATCTACACATGATGATTGTTCCACACACCAAGTTTCGTTGAGATATGTCTTATAGTTTTCGAGTTCTGATCCGGAAACGAAATTCTAAGTTACATTTCCATGGAAACGGTCAAAAAAAATAACTCGAAGAAGTTGAAAATCCCAAAAGGCACATCCACACATGATGATTGTTCCACACACCAAGTTTCGTTGAGATATGTCTTATAGTTTTCGAGTTCTGATCAAGAAACGAAATTCTAAGTTACATTTCCATGGAAACGGTCAAAAAAAATAACTCGAAAAAGTTGAAAACCCCAAAAGGCACATCTACACATGATGATTGTTCCACACACCAAGTTTCGTTGAGATATGTCTTATAGTTTTCGAGTTCTCATCCGGAAACGAAATTCTAAGTTACATTTCCATGGAAACGGTCAAAAAAAATAACTCGAAGAAGTTGAAAACCCCAAAAGGCACATCTACACATGATGATTGTTCCACACACCAAGTTTCGTTGAGATATGTCTTATAGTTTTGAAGTTTGAGGCCGGAATGGAAAAGCCCGGACGCACAGACGGACAGACGGACAGACGGACGGACGGAGCTCATTTCTATATACCCCGCCAACTTCGTTGTGGCGGGGGATAACAAAACATTTAACTAATACTGACGTTTATAATAAAAATAAATTGCATGATCTTTTTTACTTTTGAATTGCAACTCCTGAGTATGACTTCACATCGCTAACGAAAGCTAATGGCGGCCCAGCAGACTGTTTTAAGGATTGGGATAATTAGCAGGCCAATTTTACTCACTTTGAATGGCAAGATCTTATTAAGTAGGTGACGCTTCGAAATAATTTTTGGTGTTTTGTTTACTTGAAAGTATTGTCTATATGAATAAACGAATCAACACGAAAAAAACAGAGATATGATATTATCTTTAAGAAAATGATTGTGAAGTGTTAGAATGTGTTTTGGACAATATTACAAATGATCTTTTTAAAGACATGAAAGTCATTTCATCAAATGTGTCATGTTTAAACTGCAAAAAGAAGTATAAAGTTGAATGAGCATTTTGCAATATTATTGGCACTAGTTAAAATGGTTTAAATAGAAATATCTCATTGTCAGAGCATCTTGCAATATATTGTGGTAAGTATTGCAATACATTACAGTTCAGCAATACAGCCGCAACACGTATCGCAATACGAAAATTGAGGCAATACACAGCCCTACATCATAACATTTTCAATCATGAAATCAAAGATTCTTATTATATTAGGGCTGGGACGGGTAACCCGGATACCCGGGACGGGTGGGTATTGAGTAGGACCCGGGTACCCATCACACTACCCGGACCCGTTTTTATCATGTGACTAATCATAAAACAGTATATTTGCTATTCTTTCATTTCAAGATTACAATGTATTTGAAGATTCTAACATAATATTAAAATGATCTATTGTCATACATAATAAATTTGATTGAAATAGCCATGGGTCTCTATGCTAGGTTTCTAGCCCCATGTTCCAGCAAACCAGTTGAATAAAGTAGTACAAAATCTTACAATTAGATGTTGGAGATCGACAAAACGGGTATCCGGGTAGGGTAGGGTAACAGATGGTCGGTCGGGTATCCGGGTAGGAAATATCTACCCGTCCCAGCCCTATATTATATATATATATATATATATATTTTGATATTATACAAATGAATTTAGAGTAGGCCAATAACTGAAGTGCTATATTTTAAGTCAGAACACTTGAATCTATTATTTCTGTTTGTCTGTTTATCACTTCCTGGTATGTGTTCGAAGAAAGGTGAACGTTGTCTAAAGGATGATAGATAAATTCTCAGTGTTCCCACTAATGCTAAACCAGCGTCCTAATGATAGTGAAAGTTGTCTGAACCATAGTTAATTCTCAACCTGTTACATTTTGCATTGTGCCACAGAAATTAGCGTGTATGATGTCGTAAAATTGTAGCAGGCGATGCCCAGAGCCCATGTTTCATTTGTGTCAATGCACAATGACTGCATGTCATTTTGAAGCATCCGAACCTTTGTTAATTTATCCTTAATTGCAATGATTTTTGTTACACTGACTTTAAGAACAAAACGAAACCGTAACAAGTAAATCACGGGTTAAGATAAAATTCCTGACAGATTATGGCAATAGATAATTATATATATTGATAATCAAAACCAACACACACGAAGGATTTAATGTTCTTACCTCTGCTGGCCCTGCTATGGTTATATGGAAAAATCTGGCATTAGTTTCATCTACCAAAGCCTCTATGCCAGGCACTGGTTCCTGTTTTAATCGAGTGGTCTCCTGCAACATACAATAATCTTCAATTAATCTTCTCAAAGGCAAACAAAGTCAAGTACCTATTCATTCTGTAAATTCACTTTCATGAAAATCTTTGGAATGAAAATATTTATGATCTGAGTTTTTGTCTCAGTAACCCCCCTCACTTTTATCTACTCTCACTTGGACATTCAGTCATGTAAATTAAACATAACAAAATGAGGTCATTTACACATGTGCTTGCTTGCATATGACTTAAGCAATAAATTTTAAATGTCCGGACTAATGTTTCGAAACTCAAACACAATTGATTGAGTCAACTTTCTATCCTGAACTACATTTTGCATGTTATTAAATCAGATGTCCGAAAGTGACATTCGCTGGCTGCCTGTGTGAATTCCGGGTGTAGTCACTAAATAGGACAAGATAGAGCCATCACAACATTTTCCCTGATGAATTCTTTCCATCTTATTAGATAAAGCTCATATGCAAAATCAGGTGAAGTGTATAATGTATTTATTTTATAACAAGTGTATTGTCAACATTGATTAGTGTCTTAAGCCTCTGAAAACCAATCACTCAATGTTATTTAGTCTTGAATAAAACAGCAATATATCAAATCTCCTTGTTCAAAGCTTCTATATAATATAAAATATCCATCTGATCCTGTCAGGTAATTCATAAAATGTTATAATTATGCTCTAAATATCAAACCTGAGAGACATGCATTTAATGAAGAGAAATTCCAGTACATGCTCATATTCTTGAAACGCTCAATTATGATTTATTTAGTGAGTGAGTGAGTTATTTTTTAACGCCGCTTCGGCAGTATTGCAGCCATTAGCGGCGATATGATTTATTTAGAATAAATGTAAAAATCATGCCTGTTACCACTGTGGTCATAAGTGTAAAAATGTATTTCATTATCTCCTTGAATGCCCAATATATTGCTGAGAGATGTTTACAATCTTTAAAAAATATTGTTAGAAACAGAGTATCAATAGATATTGATCTTATTTAACATGACGATGCAGGTCTCTCTATCTCAGAATCAGAATGTTTTCAAAGTTGTACTGGCTGGCGACCATTGCCAATTATCGCCGCATACCAATTATCGCCAACACATAGCTAAATACTTAAGTTGAATTGAACTTTTGTGGGTTATCAGTTTGGTGATATCTTAATGTGTGAAATAATAGTGAACCATAGGATAAAGTTGTCTGCGCAAGAGCTGTAGCTATGTGTTGGCGATAATTGGTATGTGGCACATGGTCGCCAGCCAGTACATAATTATATCTCTCAAACTAAAGTTTTGTTTAACTTCTTTTTTAAATATCCTTACCACTTGTCCATTTTGTGCATTGTTGTGAGAACAAAGTTGCAATTATCAGGAAAGTCGTTTTATAAGTTAGATGCAACTTGTGCTAAATCCTTTTCTTGACTATATAAAATATATTAATCAAAGCAATTTATTTGTCATGAAATATTTTTAAATAAATTAAAATGATGAAAATCCAGATTAATAATCTACAACTACAAGTGGTGTTGTCGAAGTTTAATTAATTCTCTTACCAAATTTCACATCATGTGACATTGTAAGAGAATTAATTAAACTTCGACAACACCACTTGTAGTTTGACATCGAACGCAAAGATGCGTCGCAATAAGATAATGACGTTCTGGCCTACTGTTTTGTCCTGTCACTATGTCATTGTCAACTATACATGTCCGATTAGAGATTTTGACAGGTTTGATTTTGTACAGATTTCTTGAAAAATGAATAATTTAACCAATTAATGGAACAGTACAAAATGTATATTTATAACATTGCAGGCTCGGGTAGCAAGGGTGAATATGGGCTTTTTTTCGCTCAAAAACTTCGCGAAATCAGTTGTGACGCCCAGCTCACCCTGGTGACAAAAACTTCATAATCGATCAAATGGAGACTGGTCGTTTAAAACCATCATTACACACACATATGTAAGAAATTTATTTTGTGATGTTTTTTGTCAATGCTCACTTTAGTAATACGCCTTGGTAAACCAGCAGCCATTCGCCCGAGGTTTGATTCACACTTCGAAACAACGGCCGACAATGTCCAATATGGCGTCGTTTCTTACAAAGCTATTTCCTGCCTGGTTTCGTACGAATGCGAGCACCTGCATCAGAAGTTTCGTATTTTCTCATCCGATTTCTTGTTTTGAAGATGGTTAAGCGAACCCTGTCAGTACTATTAACTGAAGATCGTTGGGGAGAACGTTACATAATCTCTTAGACGGGTAACAGATCACATGACATTGGGTAGATCAACATTGGGCACTTGTTTTCGACGGCTAATGGCACATTCGTAATCAAAACGAACTCGTCGCAACCGGGAAATTCGTAACCAAAACAAACTCGTACCCACACTAGTAAAGTGTAAACTGCAGTGTTTATTGTAGGCTGCGCGATTGCGGATTTGCAGAACTGATGTGTCAAAAATATTATATGATTTTTAAGGCCACAAAAATTTATTAATGGCCCCTATTTTTCAATTGATAGGGCCCAATGGCCTCATGACATTAAATCCTAGAATGAACACTGAAACTGCAAACAACATTTTCGTTTTTTTGAAGAATGTTTTCTATGTACAGTGAAGTAAAGTAGCACTACTCTCGGAAAGGGGCGTGTATTTTCTGTATAATCGACCAACAATAAAAAATTAATCGTATATAAACTGCATGAAGTCTTTATTTATTCTCGATTTTCTATTTCCATTTACCTCGATCAATAGACCTACATACTACAGCAGTACACATACCTACCATATCGCAAAGATTATAGATCAAGATGACTTACTGACAAGTTACTATGACTAGACAAGGCAATATCCGTAACCGTGCCTGTTTGATAAGGTATACCATCAAGTGTAACAAAGTTTGTGAAACAAGCATGATTTCATGTTGAAAATTCCATGTCAAATGTTATGGCATGAGTTATATATAGTTATATATAGATAACACCCTCATGCTCGGGAATTCTAGCAAAGAGAGGGCTTTGCCTCCGGGAAGACCCTCGCATTCAGGTGTTATCCATTACGTAATGAACCCGCGACATCCAATAAGCACTTACTTGGTGAGAAATATAAACAGGACCGCGTGGAGTTTATTGGATTTTAAATATGAATATTGAAAAAGTTTATTTTAAAAATACTTAATTAAAGAAAATGAATTGAAATTTAGTTTCATAGAAAACTAAAACTCAAAATGACAAGTAATAATGAAGTGATCTATGGATGTATTTGAATATACAGTAACCCGTTAGACATTTTACACTTATAACGAGTATGAACTGTAAATTTATCTGCAAAAGTTATTACAAAATTGTCTCACAAAAAAAGTCTCAGAATCTAAAATAAGCAAAAGTTCAATCAAGAAGTCATGTGTTCCTTATCTTTTTGTCGCTCAAACTGCGGAGTGAATATATATTTTATGAACGTTTCAAAGGATCTTTTTACCATACGACTCTTACTAATTTCATATTCACAGATTGGAAATGGTATAAGATGGATTACAAAATCGATTTATAAACAATGTGCTTCATTCACCTCTTAGCGACTGTATTTTAAGGTATAATACTGTTATGATAACGTTATTAAATTATATGGCCACAATTAATGAAGGCGGATATGTACATTTTACGTATGCTTCATAAAGAGCGATGTTTTTTTAAAAAGTATTACGTAAACCCTAGGGTTCTAACCATAGGCGTATGAATATTGGGGGGGGGGGGGGGGGTCAAGATTTTGAATTTTGTAAGCGGAGGTGTAGAATTGCGTGTTATAGAAACGTAAGATGTAATATATAAGCGCCGGATATAACCTTTCAGCATTGAATAGTACTATAGTTTGCCCAGTGAGTTGAAATCAGGACATATTTTTGGTGTTTGACAATGCTGTTTTAGTCCAAAAAGCCGAAAATGCCAGATTGGTTTATAGCTATAGCCGACGTCCGTTCACATATGACACTTTCGCCTTCTAAAGAACCGCTGCATCCCCAAAGACCGACATTTGGAGGAGGTACCCTGCAAAATAAAAGTTTTTCTCTCTATATTTTGGGGGGGGGGGGGGGGGGGGGGGTGTTCAGCCCCCGGTTCCTACGCCTATGCTAACTACAATTCCAAATTTCAATGACGTCAAATCTATGTCGACTTCCAAATCCCAAGGTCGGTCAAACCTCAAAACTGTTATGTTGCATCGATGACCAGGGATAGAATTAGACGATAAATATCGCTGATGTTGTATTTTACACTAAAAGGCGTATGGATTTCTTTCTGGGAAAACATATAAAAATAGATAGATATGGTGTTACATTCTCATATGGGACACGACTCGGACTGCTCCTGAGACAGCTCATGAATCATTTGTATATTTTTCTCTGCCTAAAACAGCTCAGGGTCCAGTCCCCGGATCCGCCACTGCAATACGTATACAGACGAGCAATACAAATTTTTTAGTATAATTATGCGTTTCATATAGAGTTGGAAAAAGATATCACGAACATTCGATCCACTCATATGCTTACAGTGATATCCATTTAAAGAATATCAAAGTGTAAGTTATTTTTCAATGAGTTAGACATCTAGATATTTGGAGACCAAAGGAGGTTAATTACAAACTTTTAATCAAAACTTAAATTCACGTTTTAGTTTATCGCCATCGTATAGTGAATATGCAACCTGGTCGCGTCCTGTTTTAGCGTGACTAGAACAACCACAGGAACTCGATATCGTAATTAAAACGTAGGTAAAACGTAGGTAAAAAAAACTACCCCCTATATAACATAAAGTACTCTATATAGGGGGGTAGGTATTTTTTACCTACGTTTTACCTACGTTTTGATTACGATATCGAGTTCCTGTGAGTACAACCAGGGCCGTATTCAAGATAGGTTTCAAAGTAATCGCACCTATCTTGAACGCAATTGCTCAATGTAGCGCTACGTAGCAAGGCGAGCAAACTTCGAGGAATTTGCACTGTGTCGTTCAAGAGAGAATTGGCGCTACTTGAGGGCTACATTGAGTGCTACTTTGAGCGACCAATGAGCAACTTAAGCGCTCGCTGTTACTGAACGGGGCCCCGACAAAGTAAACAAACCAACTAAATTGACCAATCGTTATTTCCTTCCGCGACCTCACCTTTGACCTAAAAGGTCATTTCAGTCATGCTTTTCATTCAACTTTGTACGTCATCCCGATAACATCTACCGGACATAGTGTTGTGGATGTTTTATTCTTTTTCTTTGTGAACGAGGGTTGTTTTGAATCGTTACCTAATAAAGTTTACGGACTGTACATCTTTCACTTCTGAAAGTGATGTGAAGTCTGAAGATTGAAGATGGTATCCCGGTTGTGTGGCATTGCAAGCGCACGTGAGTTGAGACTTTCATATTATTAATTTTGTCAGCAAAAATATTTAGTGAAAGTTTGTGACTTATCAGCACAATGGTTACATTCAATAAGCAATTTAAACGTAATAAAGAAAATCCGAAATGAATTCATTTGATTCCCCTATTTATGGTGCAAGGGAAATAACTCCTGGAGGACTGGCATCGTTTCTTCGTTGTGTGAACACATTTAGATTCTGTACAAAAAAAATATAAACACGATGTTGGTCTATTTGTGAAAATGAAATTTCCGTGTTGCAGACAACTGTTTAAGATGTAGGATTTTGATAGAAAATTTAAAGTAGTTGTAGCAGGAGTGAAACTACTAATTTCAACATTCAGGGGGATTCAAAATCGGGACCTCTGGTTGAGTACAGTTGAGCTAAAGGGACATCCCTTTAGCTCATCTGATAGAGTGCAGGACTTTCACCTGCAGGTCCGGTTCGATTCCCAGTAGAGGTGATCTCGCAATCACTTCTGTTAGTGTTACGTCGGTCCGGGACTATTCCTTAATGTCACTGCACCTTTAAAGGGACACCGCGTCAAGAGTAAAAATTAGATCATGTGTATCGACCTATGCTGATTAACATGTCTGCTAACAAGTCACAGACACCGAATTTCAGACAATTGACGCAATTGGTAATAAAAACTACTGCATGTAGACAGTGAAGTGAAGTGTAACTCGTTAGCAGACACTCTACTCAGCTTAGTGAGATAAAGATGAGA
Source organism: Gibbula magus (assembly GCA_936450465.1). Taxonomy (NCBI): domain Eukaryota; kingdom Metazoa; phylum Mollusca; class Gastropoda; order Trochida; family Trochidae; genus Gibbula; species Gibbula magus. The sequence goes on along the minus strand of OW388296.1, from coordinate 74,651,653 downwards.
CTCATTTTTATCCTCGACGCAGTGTCCCTTTAAGTCCTTTTCAGGTTTGTAAATCCTTATCTTTAGGTATTTAAGTCCTTCATAGGCATATCCCGAATTGTTGACTTGACGACAAGTCAATTCGTGGAGGGAGTGTGTGTGGCAGGGTGAGGTCAATAGCGTTACTAGTAGCTTGGACTAGTGGGATGTCCCTTTTGCTCAACTGGTAGTGTGTCTGACTCTCACCCGGAGGTCCCGGGTTCGAATCCCCCTGGATGTTGAAATTTGTATTTTCACTCATGATTACAAAATGTTTAATGCATTTAAAATATTGAATCATTATTCTATCATGCATATATTTTATCACTGAGTTGATTCTGTTCTCATCAGTGACAGAAAGCCCTCTATAATAGCAGGAAGTATACCACTGAGTATAGCACAAACTCTATCTCAAATGGAAGATATGCTCTCTTGTTAAGTGCATGCACACTTGGGAGCAGGAATTATCTACTCGCCCTAATGTCTTGTCAGGATAGCCAGCTTTGTAGAAAAGATTGAAGATATCAAAGGTATTGAGTTTCAGAGATTGCCAACTAAAATAACCATAATGATAAATGCGTTGCATTTTTCTCTATAACCAAAAATTATTAGGGCTGTTATGTCATCTTCCAGATTTAAAATCTCATCTCTGCAAGGAACGGAATATCTTGATCTGGTTGCTCTTGTAGTCTTTGTAAACATTCAAATCTTCTATACGAGGGTTGCAGGCTCTCCCCCATCAAGGGGAAGAATAACACAGTGGTTAACACAATCATCTTCGGATCAAGAGGTCTGGCATTCGAATTGTCCCAAACAACTTGACAATTTGTATGTTGAAGAAAATTGTTTGGGTTTGGGTGCAGTGCTACACAAAGTTTTATAGCAGTACCATCCGGGGTTCACTTGTTCAAGCCGATGCTCGCAAGTTTCACAGCAATGCATAGCCACAATGGTGATGCAGACTTTCTTTCTGCAATAATTTTAGAAGCGGCTATATAAGAAAAATACTCTTGAAGGTGGTGTTGAACCCAAAGTCACCTCACCTCTCTTTTAGCATTGATCTGGGATATCTGTTCAATTGCAGGCTTTACAGTCAAAATTAATAACAATGCGATTGCAGACTTTCTCCCACTCATGACTGTCAATTTTGATTAATCTTTAACTTTGAAATGTATCCATAAAAAGATGTTTTGTTTTGTTGAATAAAAGACTTCATTGTTCTTGCTACTGTACCAGAGTTGCAGGATTTCTTCCATCATTTATCTTGTTTATCAGCCATTGTTCAAATTCAGTGAATGCTGGTGACAAGAATTCAATGTGATAATGAAAATTATGTTTATTATCAATCAGCTCAGCATACAATCACCAGATAAGTATACCTACCTATCTATATAACATACAAAGAAGGAATGACATGATCGGCCAAATAGGATCCTCACATATGCCCAGTAATGGAGACTCTGATCAGTTTACGAATTTTACAAAACATTAATTGGCCAGGAAACCATTTAAACCATTTCCAGGCGGCATTGCATCAATCCATTGTCATTTTGTAAACAAATAAACAATTGTATCATAATTGATTCTTTAACCAAATGAATATCGCGGAGATCCCATAGCCGCTATCTCCAATACAGTAAGTGTTTCTCAGAGTGAAACGTTGTGCAACTTACTGAACATGCTGGCCAACTCTCCAGGCAACAGGTAAACTAGCAGCAGTTGTTCAAAATATCTACAATATTTGGCAAGTTAGCAAAGGGAGGGTGTCTTTGTCAGCAGATTATCAGAATCTCTTGTAAACATCTCCATGGCAAAGAGTACACAAATGTAGCAAAGCTGAATTCAATTTTGGCAAAACTAGCTCAGCATTTGGCGGCCATTATATCCAAGGAGAAGAAATGTGCATTGTTAATTCTCTGTAAATTTGGAAAAACAAACAAGAATGTTTATCCCAAGGATCATCAAATTAGCAGCTCACAATCTTTGACTGACAAAGATTGTCAACAAATTGCAGGCCTTTCACCATGTTTATTTTGGCATTTTGTTCGGGTGCAAAACTCATGAGAGAGTATGTGTTAAGTCGATTCAAGAGACGGTAAAGTCGGCCAGAGACATTTGTGTTATGTCCATAGTGAGCAATGCTTCAGTTATTGTGTTGAATAAAATGTAAGATTTAAGGTTTTTGAAAATCTTAGTTCTATCCCTTAAAGAGAGGGTTCTATTGGAGCATCCATATTGTTTTTCTGCATTAAGTGAAATTAAGTGCATTAAGCAATTTTTTAAAAATGTATTGCAATGTGATCTTTTAACTATGTAGATCATTTTTAGAAGGTTGAAATCATGGCAATGATATATGTGTGTAAGTAATCATCTGTTGAATATATTATATATCAGTGGATTTTCAATGAACAGTGGAAATCGTTGTCTTTTCAATTCTTTTTCATCATCATTTTTTGCAATTATATTTGCAAAATTTTCCATTTCTTGTGCAATTTGCATTGTCAATATTTCCCCCTTTTTTTTATATCAGAGACAACAGCATGAATTTAAACAGGAGAACTGCAATTGAAATAACAGATGAGTGACCTTTTGAGTGCAATGTTGTAAATGAAACCAGCCTCATAATCAAAGTTTGCAAAGTTTTAATGAAGAATAGTTGAGTTTTAAAGATATTTGGAAAATTTGATTTTGTATACCCTCTGATGATGGACATTCTTTTATAATATAAGTTCATATAACTTTGACATGTTCACAAGAAATATTGAATTGTTCTCTATAGATTGTATAGTTCTCTTAGTATAGATTGAATTGTTCTCTTAGTATAGATTGAATTGTTCTCTTAGTAAAGATTGAATTGTTCTCTTATTATAGATTGAATTGTTCACTTAGTATAGATTGAATTGTTCTCTTAGTATAGATTGAATTGTTCTCTTAGTATAGATTGAATTGTTCTCTTAGTATAGATTGAATTGTTCTCTAAGTATAGATTGAATTGTTCTCTTAGTATAGATTGAATTGTTCTCTTAGTATAGATTGAATTGTTCTCTATAGATTGTATAGTTCTCTTAGTATAGATTGAATTCTTCTCTTAGTATAGATTGAATTGTTCTCTTAGTATAGATTGAATTGTTCACTTAGTATAGATTGAATTGTTCTCTTAGTATAGATTGAATTGTTTAGATTTATGTCAAAATGCATAATGTTTTTAATTTTTTTTAAAGAAAATAACTCAAAATTCATATTTATATATTGTTTTAAGAGGAGGATAAAATGTACCGTCATTGATACATGAAGCCGTCTGCAGGAGGAGCAGAATTTTGTAGTTACATAACAGCTCTTCATGCTTTATTTATTTTTGATTATTTTTATTGATTTACATAGGTCTAAGATATCATAAATGAAATGTATTTTATCTTCACTTTCCACATCTCTTCTAGTCGACAGTTGGCAGTGTAAGTTTCTGAATCCGTTTCACTTTAATCTCATGTTTTAATGCTCCTCAACTGTAGGTCAGGACAGAGCCAGTGTCTGTCCTATCTTGTTTTCTTTCCTTACCTTGGACATGTTTGATTTCAATATCAAATGTTTGTCTGCAGTAGAGAACTGTTTTACATGCAGTAAGGTTTGAGTGCAACGCTACACCGAATTTCAGCGTAGTACTACCCATAGTTCGCTAGTTCCAGCCGATGCTCGCAGGTTTCATTGCAATGCATAGCCTCATGGCATTGCAGCCTCTCTTCCTGAAGTAATACTAGCAGCGGTGATGTAATTGAAATACTCTTGAAAGCGGCTTTAAACCCAAATTCACCTCACCTCAAATCTTTAACGCCTATCCTTAACCCCCAACCCCCATTCATAGAGCCTCCTCTCATTGTAACACACCCCCTCCATACATGTACAAACAACACAATGAGACTTACCACCCTAATACAGATGGATTTCAAGTTGAACAATTCTCCAACATAGTGCTTCTTAAATGAACCCCCCAGCCCCTCCTCTCTTCACCCTTCCCCTCCTCTCCCCACCCTTCCCCTCCTCTCCCCTGCAGTCTCTCCCCTGTAATCTCCCCCCTCCCCCTACACACACACACACACACACACACCCCACCACACCTCACCTCACTCCTCACTACAAGAAGCATCAGTAACAACCTGCTCTCTGAAGGTGTCAATACAACTGAAGACAGACAGACCAAATCTTGCACGCTCACACTGATCTACACACGCTGCTGTCTTGGGAAACTCTCACTGATTCTGCTTTACTGGATGATTCTGTGTTACAACTCTCACTGAACGGGGACACAATACTGTCTGTGAGATATTGACTGTCTAACTGCCTCTTTCTTTGACTGTGAGACGTTTATCTACTGAACAGGGATACTTTATGCTTCTGTAGACAAGTAAAGAGAAATACATCTCATAGCCTCTGTCAAATAGACATTGACCAACTCGGTGAACTGAATGCTCTATGTGCTTGTGAGACACTGATCATCTCGCTGCCGCTGTCTTACACTATTACACTGAGAGACTTTCACCTAACAGTGCACTTTATACTGCCTCATAGAGACATATCACAGCCTCTGCCATAGAGGGGGAGACACTGACCCTCTCGCTGCCCAACTCAACAGGATACAACAGGGTTGCAGACAGGGGGTGATGTAGGGGTCAGCTCATACACTAGACCACCGGTCAGCTTGACAACTTGTATCTGTTAGTGTAGCTGTTCCTGCACGCACCCCACGTGGAAACATCCCTCTGCTCAGTGTGAGAAGTTGATAAAAGTTCTTCCCTCTTGGATTCTAGTTCATGCAGCGTGTGGATTTATATATGAAGATTAGAGAAATGTGGACTTAGATGATAGGTGAACTGATCCTCAGGGCTGCAAGTTGGTAAGTGTCAAACTTTAACACTGCACTCGGTTTTCTTTGTCGGGGAACAGGGTTTGAATTGATTCTTTTTATATTGCAAGGGATTTTGTAACAGAAGGATAATTTAGTCATATGAAATATCGACTGAGCATTTTTGTGTGTAATTTACCTTCCTCCATATGATTTTATTTCTTTGCTATTTCATCCTATTCCTATTCTAGACTGAAAGATGTCTCATACTGTTTCTGTCATACGTTTCTATAGAAGTATCTCTTTGAAAGGATATGTTGATACCTTTCTCTGCTTTTATCATAGAACTGGGTTCTTTTCATTCAAATACTAGGTGATTGAAATATGATTGAAATAGACTTTAAGAACTTGCTAAACATGCTTCCATGATATTTGTATGAAGTATTTGTTCCCACTTTGCCTCCTCATTTGCTCCCAGTGTATTGACTGCAACTCTCATCAATGTAACTTTTGACAATCTGCACTTTGTGGGTTTATAGGAGAAGAATGTTCGTTTTTAGATCTTTCCACATGACCGATTTAGACTAAGTCAGCATATTTGCTGAGTTTTAAGAAAAACATTTGTCATTCCTTAACAATTTAGTAAGAGATAAAGTGACAAACATTTTAAAGAATTTTCTATGAAAAATTTGGAAGAATGAAAAACCATTGATAGCTCCAATTTTGAAGATTTATATTACATATATTTTTTTTAGAGGTAGATTTTCTCACGAAACTTCTTCTGAATAAGCTCTGAATAAATGCTTTACTATGTAACAGGCCATGGTCCTGCATTATTTTGGGATTCTATTGCCTGGCTCATTTACAGTTAGAAATTTCATAAAACTTTTTTGTGAAAGAGTATTCAGCTCTTAAATAAACTGGTTAAGTATGTAGCATGTAACCGATATGATAAGCCAGCAGAGTGTTTATGTAGTGAGTTTTTTAGGAATACATTGCTTTCCCAGTGTTCTAGCATTAACATAAATTCTGCATTCCGATGCCAGAGAAAAGATAGCACCTTTTAGACTCATTGAAGTTTTTGTAAAAAGTTTAAAATGTTTGTTTTTATTTAATTTCCCAGAAGTCAATGTTCAACATCTCATCAACTCCATGAAAGACCTCCCTTATGGTGAATGTTGTGAACAAAATTCTCTCACATAACACTTGTGTATTCCACTAGTGATAAGTCATTTTTCTAGACCATTTCCTTTCACGACATTTATATTTAAACTTTAAAACTTTTTTCCATTTATATTCAACATTTTAGACAATGCACTGCTTTATTAGATGAAAGCAGGATTTTTTTTTTATCTTGATGAACAGTTGACAATAAACAATTTTGTATTGATTCAACCAATATGTTATGTGCTTTTTATCTCTCAACTTATTTTTAACAATACACCTCTTTGTTGAATAAGACAAGTACAAACCAATAAATCTCTGTTGATGTCAAACAGTAATAAACCTTCACTTGACTACACAATGGATGTGGATTCTTTCAATACATATAGAGGGGGCGGGATAGCACAGTGGTTAGCGCACTGGGTAGCACGTTCGGCTTCGGGACCAAGAGGTCCGGGGTTCGAATCCCGCCAGGGGCACGGCAACTTTGTCTGCAGTAGAGAACTGTTCTACACGCAGTCAGGTTTGCATGCAATGCTACACTGAATTTCAGCGTAGTACCACCCATGGTTCGCTAGTTCAAGCCGTTGCTCGCAGGTTTCAATGCATAGCCACATGGCGTTGTGGGCTTTCTCCCTGCCATAATACTAGCAGCCATGATATAAGTGAAATACTCTTGAAAGCGGCGTTAAACCCCAACTCACCTCACCTCAACTCACCTCAACTCACCTCAACTCACCTCACCTCACCTCACCTCACCTCAATACATATAGAGAACTTTTCAATGTTCATGACCTTGCTGAATGTTTGTAGTTATGAGCCAGCATATCTCAGCAGATTTTGTAAAGTGATAAACCTTTACATGTATTTTGTAAGTGTCTTTACATTTAGAAGTGTTTGAGTATGATATCATTTTATACAATTTAATTTATTGAATTTAATGTTTGAACAAACCAATCTTTTAATTTTAAAAATGGTACAATACATAGTCTCTATTTATAACTATACATATGGACTATTTTTAATCAAAATCAATTTAAAAGATCTAAGACTCAGAACTCTGCTGTCTCAGTTGAATTGAATCGTTGTAAACCAGTCATTCCTAATTAATTCATTCCATAAAGCTTTCAAACTGACGCATATTCTTTTACATGAACTTCTACCACCCATTGCTTCTTCATTAGAATTGTAAATTTAATGGTAAAATTCAGCAAAATGGAAAAAGTTTCCAGCCCAGACCAATAGTAATCAGTACAGTAAATCCTCATTTCCTCAATTGCTGTATTGGTCAATAACCTGAGTCTCAATACTATAAAACTTTACCCACATTCCTGAATACACACTATACAAGTGTATCCCAGCCTGGACAGTGCAAAGCCATCAAAATATCAGGCTGGTTGTCCATTGTGAGAGGGTAGGGATATAATTAGTCCTTTTTGTGTAGCTGTTTGTGGAGCTGACTCTAAATCTGCTCTTTATCTGTTGTGCCCAGTTTAACCCACAGAGCTGTTAATGTGCCCTATGTAGGCTTGTCCGGCATCTAGCGCGCTAATGAATGCACAAAGCCCCTGAGGGCAGGAAGAGGTTTCTCTAGGATGTCTCCAAATACGTGGATATGACAACAGCTAGGGTGTGTGGAGATCTGGTAAGGGGGCTTACATTTATAATGGGCTTCCTATTGATCTGCTCTGCTTGTTTGATCATACTTTTCTCAGTATTTTACCATTTTTCTGCATTTGTCTAAGGAACTATCGTATTTGTACATCAAGTGTTTTGACCATATTTTCTTTCAACTAGACGAATTTTCTGCACTTTTATATAGAATGTTTTACTATTTGATCAAACATCATTTCAGACGTTCTTGTCCGACAATATTTATCTTCCTACTTTCCTACTTAAGCAATTTTTTTTCATCATTTAGGAACATTCTTCCATTTTGACAATATTCTATAACAATTTGTTCTTTTTATAATGATCTTCTATGTGGCAAGTTTTCAGTCATTATATAGAACCAAGTTATTTGTGAGCTTGAGGTGCATGGTTTGTCCTGGTTGTTTTACAGGATACAGCACGTATTCTGAGTGAAGTAAGGAGAAAAGGACATGTTCTAGGCTCTAATTCTGAGATGACTCTGCCTGATGTTGAGGGTCACTTGATAAATTTATCTCTTTATTTTCAAATCAGATTTGAATTCCTTTTTCAGCAATTGAAGGCAGTACTTAAACTCGTTCATTGAGTGAAATATTTTCAACAATGTCAGTTCCAGCACTTTATCCTTCCACCGATAATGCATGTGATGATTGAAGTATCACATTGCTTCATTTCAGAATTAGAAATCTTCCTCAGTAATTGATATAGGTTGACTTAACTTTCTTGTAAGAAGTTATGTTTCTGAAGTAAGACGTTGAGTAAACACGTTGATGTCTTGCTTGACATGTAGTGGAAGCCGTCAATGTCAATACTTGACCTTTGACCTCTGACTTGAATGGATCAACTATTGGAAGATGAATTGAATATTGTAATGGCTTGCTTCTTCACATTCCAATGGTAATGAACATGGAATGCACTAATAGCCAATGAACCTAGACATTATCCTGAAGGTACACATGATATTATCTGTGAAAATAAATCTTTATTTATGTTATGATAGTATACAATACCGCTAAGAAAAACGGTGAAAGGTCAAGAAATCCACCATTTTGGTAATTATCTCCGACCACCATTAGTTTTGGATCTGGACGTAGGTATAATGGTCAATCTTATCTTGGGTGGTCTGATTGTTGGACAAACAAATCCCCTTTATCCAGATTTCACATGCCTCTATTTTATTCTGGTCCTATAATCCCACGCCACAAACCTTCCCAACTTCTTTTTCACCCATCCTCCTCCCGAGTTCTCCCTTTTCCCCTTCCTCTATCATCTTCATTTTTCTCCACATTCAAAGCTTTTTCTTCTGTTATCCTTTTTTTATCAACCCGAATTTCTGTTTTCAACTATTTAGTTTCAAAGACCCATGTCAGAGTACCGTAATTACATCACTTTCTATCTTCTCCTTTTGATCAACTTATATTCTTTGACTCTCACCTTCTCATTTCACCTCACAAGTTCTTGTTTCCAAAAAACATCTCCCATTAAATCTCTTATTATCAGTATACTGTCTCAGTTCCGTTTTCTTCCATATCCTTATATTCTTTGATCCTTTACTCATATCTTCCTTTCTGTTCTTATATTTACCCTGTTGGTTAAAACATCCGTGTCATAATTATTGTATATGCACACATACAATTTCATCACCACTCAGCAGCCTTTCCCTGCAATAGTTTCTGTATCTCATCATATCTGATCATATCAAGAATGAAGACAACACCACATTAATCTTGACTAACTAAAATGGAATAACTCTAGAATTTATTGTCGTTGCTAAACATACCTTCAACTCCAAACTTGTCTAAACATCCACACTTCTATCATATCTTTCTTCAATATGTCTCCAGCCTTGTTCCACTTGAATGATTCTAGAAGAAACGTCAGTGTTGTAATCAAATGGTTGATTGAACAGGCATTCAGGGTATCTCTGGTATTAACGGGTTTGACCTTTGGTCCCTGACTAATTACACCGTGACACATCAATATGTGTGACACTTTCATTAAGCTGTTTAATGAGATGTGACAATCTGGCTATGACTTTGATGACCAGGAGGTTCAATCGTTGATAATTCTTCCTGAAATTAATTCTTTATATAAATTCTTGAAATTCTGAAAACATGTCCATGGGCACTTACTGACAATATTCAATGTTGATTGTCTTCATGGACAATTACAGTGTGCTGATATTGTCAACCTTTATTACAGTGTGTCAAACAGATCCACTTAAACAAATAAACCTATATATATTAATTATATTATTTTTTCTGATAACATATTGTCATTATTAAACATAACATTTAAACTGCAAGAGCAACCTAACAAATTATGGTTTCTCCATTTTCGTAGTTATGTTCAATTGTTGTTTGTCAACATTTCCCTCGTCAATGAGGTGATTGTTTATTGTTTGACATCTCGTCCAGCGGTTGACTTCTCAGCCTCATTGGTCGCCAGCCAGGAGAATGTCAATGTTTTACCAAGGGATTTCATCACATTTTCAACACCATGGGAAATAAACATTTACAGAGTTTTTTCCTTTCATACAAGCTATTTTTGCACTTCCATGCATAAATGTCTTAGAGTGCTTTTAGTCTTCCAAGTTGTGAAAAGTTTTAAAGCTCATGTCATCGTCATGAGAATATTTTGGGATTTAAATTCATTGGAATTCTGTAGCAGTAGTTGTCATCTGAAAAGAGTGTGTTCTAAATGTTTTTCAGTTGATGTTGCAAGTATTAACATTTTAAGAATATTTAAGGTTTTGAATGTATTTTGATACTTGTGATTTTCATCTGAAATAAATTATGATTGCTTTTCAACAAATTTATCGTTGATGTGTCACTGTTTATTCTAAAGGTTTTCAGTACACATGTGTTGTAAAACTCTCTAGACAGTTCAATTCTGTTCTTTAAAATACAATGAACTGTATATATTACCGGTACCCATTTTATCTTATTTTCTTGCAAAACAGTTGCTTTAAATTATTTACATATTGTTGCTTGGTATGAATATTTATACACACAAATAATCACAGCTGACTTCAGTACATATTATTTGTAAACAGATTGAAAACATGCCAATCAACTGATATTATCTTTACTTAGTTTATGCTTGTATATCCTATATAAGAGATTGACTGCAACACTTTAAAACACCTAACATTGATAGCATATGTATAAGAGTACAAGATATTAACTCCCAAGGGTTTCAAAATAACAATAATATTGCTTGATTTAAAGTCATTCCAGTGGCTGGTTATTTATAGCATGATATGAGGTAAAGGCTGATGAGACAATCAGGGGGTTGGAATAGTCTTGTGGGTCCACATATGCTGATCCAGCATAATGTTTCTCATTAGATCCATGGATAATAACTGATTCACTACAGTTTTTAAACACAGCATATATCAGTGCAGAAAGATCACAGAAAATAAAAGACCCACTGTATGATTATTGACGTAAACTTTATGTTAAAAATCTTTGAATTGCCATTTTATAATATCAAAAGTTGGAAATACTATCCAATCAACAAGTTTATTGCCTGATCTCAGTTTAGATGTGTCACATTTCCCTTGAGCGATGAACATGAACCAATGACGAACCATTTCTTCAAGAAGTAATTGCTATTTAAGTTTCACGTTGCTGAGCTGGAAAAAACGAAGTGCTGACAATCAGAGCTTTTACATACTTATCAGTTGTGTGAAACACCTGATCTCAACTCATGATAGATTTTTCACAAAGAAGAAATAATGTACAATATTTTTAATGGTTTAAATTGTTATTGCATGGTTTTAATGAGATATTATGCACACATCAAGTAGAACTCATATACCAGGAAGTAAGCTTTCAAAAGTTCTTACCTTCTTGTGAATGTTTTGACTTTGTAACATGCAGTTTGAAAATCAACAGATGTTTTGGAAAATAACCAATTACAGACTTCAATTGCACGTGCAAACGCCTTTGGTAAAAGTGATACTTTAAAATTGTTATCATTGACCAATCAGAAATTACACCATCTCAATATGATGTAAATGAATTCAAAGCATAACTTTTAACAGTCAAATAACTTTTAACAGTCAAATTGAAGTTCAGAAGATAATCCTGTTTATTGTGTATTCTGATGTTGTATTTTATGATACTATCAGACCCATGATGCTGGGTTCATTTAACGTCTATTTCAATCAATTGAAAAGGCTTTTACATTCAAATGAATAGATTATGTCATTCTTTGACAAAGTAGGGGGTGGGATAGCGCAGTGGTTAGCGCGTTCCGTTCAGATCAAGAGCTTCAGGCTTCAAATCCCCCCCCCCCCCCAGGGGCGCGGCATCTTTGTCTGCAGTAGAGAACTGTTCTACACACAGTAAGGTTTGGGTGCAATGCTACACTAAATTTCAGCGTAGTACCACCCATGGTTCGCTAGTTCCAGTCGTTGCTTGCAGGTTTCACTGCAATGCATAGGCACATGGCATTGTGGGCTTTCTCCCTGCCTAATACTAGCAGCCGCGATATAAGTGAAATACTCTTGAAAGCGGCGTTAAACCCTCTTTGACCAAGAATTACATCTGAAAATGTTTTGGATTTACGGTACATTTCAAAGACAACCTACATCTGTGTCTAGACTTCTAATTGTATAATCAACTCTCCCTACATCTGCAATTATTTCTGACTCATTTGATAAGTATGTTAACCTTTCTCTGAAGATTTTAAAAATAAAACATCAGAGATTGAAAGATGGATTGATAAGCCAAAAAAAAATAGATCTTTGTATGTTGTTTAAAGTTCACAAGGTTATACAACAGATGCTTCTCCCATTGTGTATTCATGTTGTTTAACACGTACAATTACATGTGTTTACTAGACACACATTCTGTCTTTCAGCATTACTTTATTCATTCATAGGAAAGTATTATTAATGAATATTGGAAAGGGGCTACAAAGAAATGGGGATTTTTTGTCGAAATCGAGACTTGCTTATAAAGAGGATTATTATGTTTCGGCTTTGAGTAAGACTCATGTTATACATGTGTCCATTACATGACGGGTGGGAGTAAATATTGGAAAGGAGTCGCAGAGGAATTGCAAATTGTCAGAAATCTAGACTTGCTCTGTTTTGGCTGTGTGTGAAATCTAGATGAAATAATGAAAGACAGACTATGACTAGTATGAGTAAGACATGTGATATAGCGTTACATGTGTCCCTGTTACGTGAAGAATAACTGTGAGGTTGGAAGGTTAAAATTCCTCTTGTTATAATAAATGTCAGAGAGCAGTTTCAGTGAGTCAATGTGTCATATTTATGCTATCTGTTGTAGTAACAACTTGTAATGTGTTCACAACTTTTACACTATATCAAATTATTGAAAGGATTTTCTGTTCTGTTGTAATCTTCTATTGTTAAATCTTATGAAATATGTTAAAATTCTAATATCTATTGAGTTTCAGCACGAAAATGTCATTGGCATTTTGCTAAAAATATTTTTGGTTTTAAACAGTGGAGCCTTCAGTTTCTGTAAGTCCTCTGCAGTTCAAGTGTAATTTTTAGTTACGGAAATTAGAAATTACTTGTATATAAATGTTAAAATATAACTTGCATATATCTGTTACGTGCAACCAAGAAAATGTTTTGTAGTAGTGACTAATTTCATTTATAAGAATGTGTCTAAACAAAATTCTAAAATAAAAACCCATAGTGTACTTTGTTCATAACAGCATTTCTTGTCATATATTAATATACATTTAATTCATTTTAAACAGCAGTGTAAATAGTTCATGTGTTAAGAAGATGAACTTTTCAAGCAACATGTGTTAGAACAAGCAGTGCAGTTTGATCTTGGCATATTTTCAACTTTCAACATTTTACAAGCAGTTTGGTATTTCTGCACCCTCAGCAGTTCTAACAGAGTAGACAAGCAGATTATGATAACATGTGAAACTTGAAGGCTTTTGACGGTATAATTGAGACCAGAGTTTCGCCATTTCTTCTCAAACTGCTATCAGAGAGTTACACTGACCTGGCTCTGTGGCGTTTAATTGTTTATCAGGATATGAGTTTTGTAATTTACAAAATCATGTTTAGAAGATTTTAAAATAAAATAAATGTTTTTGTTTAATAAAAACTTAGTCAAGAATAATCTTTGATTTAACGAGTCTGTACATATAAGTCAATAGTTCAACATGTTTGATCCATATACACAGTGTAAGTGCAAAACTGTGGTAGTATCTGCACTTGAAAGAAGATAGAACTGTGTAGTACTGGTAGAATAAACTAACAAGTTTTGGTAAACATTAGTTATTTCTGAACATTTATTATCCATTAAAGGCGCTGTAGCACGTTTTTTGCAAATTTTATTTTTTCAAATTTCTCATTTATAATGATAGTTTATGTCATTTATATTTACTTTAGAGGGTAAAATATCTTATTACACAAACCAATTATCCGTAGTGGTAATAACGGTGTTGTGTATAAAGCCAAAATTGCATGGCGGCCATTCTATTGTGAACACATTTTATTATTTCGAATGACGAAAACGATTCCCATGGCTTTACGGAACTATGTACACTCATTTGTTACTTGATTTTCCGATGAGAGAAGGGTGTTTTACTATTGTTGACATTATTTTTCAAATACATTTCATCGACTTATTTGAGCGAAAAAACGTGCTACAGCGCCTTTAAAAGTGTAAAATTAACAAGAAGCAACCCATCGTCACTAACAGACGTGATATATCAAGTTATTCCCGAGCAGTTACTTCATGTCTATGTATGTGATACAAATTCCTGTCTGGTGACCCTTGACCTTAGTTTCAGGGTAAACAAACAAGTGAAGAAGGTGGGTTTCTGCTCCTCAGTGTTATAAGTAACTAAGTTGAGTTTACTATTGACCAATCAGCTGCCTCAGAACTAGAAGACTTCCTGGTTAGAGCCACTACATAAGAACATGATACTCACTTGTACACATCCTTGACAGAGATCTTATTGAATTAATAAATCATTCTATGTGAATCACGTGAAATGTTATATGTTAATGTTTTTCAGAGATATAAAGTTTAATTTCTACAGAAGTTTTATTATATTTCGGAATCCTATGACTCTGGATGATCATTTCAGTAAGATCCATCAGATGTGCCATATTTCTTCTATTAAGCATGGTGTCTCTAATAAACTCTCATGTGTACAACTGACTATTGCAGGATTGCCTTGGAATTTAATATTCATTTTCAAGTGCCAGCTCTCCAATTAATGCCTGTTCTCGGCCTCAGATAAGCGCCAAATCTGAGAGTCTGTGAAATAATAATCACCATATAACTAAAAAGAGGAAAAACAGTATTCTTCATCTCCAGGTACTGTCATCCTCCAACTAATCATCTACCTATCATGCTATCATCGGGGGTAGACAGTTAATCATCTAGTTACCATGCGCTCATTGTGAGTAGATCGTCTAAATTTGATTCAATCCTCATTGCTCTACTTGTGAGATAGATTACAATTATGACATATGTCGGTACTGTTTTATATCCAATGAAATCTGGAAGATCACTGATACTCTTGTACCTGTAATCTTCATCAGCAGGTGCTTGTTGTAAAACTGTCAGTCAACTACCCATCTCAGTACTCATCTTAATGTTTTACTTGTCAGACTACTTTAGAGTGCAATCATTGAAATCTTGCTGATTTCTGGAGCTAGTCTGACACTGGAGATCATTTGCAGGTGCTTGTTGTAAAACTATTAGTCAACTACCTAGCTTAGTACTCATCTGATGTTTTACTGGTCAGTCAGACTACTAACAAGTGAATCAGCTGATTGAGTGATGTCCCTGACTGACAAAAGGGTACATTCAATGAAATCTTGCTGGTTACTGAAGCTAAGTATGAAAATGGAGATCATTTGCAGGTGCTTGTTGTAAAACTATTAGTCAACTACCTAGCTTAGTACTCATCTGATGTTTTACTGGTCAGTCAGACTACTAACAAGTGAATCAGCTGATTGAGTGATGTCCCTGACTGACAAAAGGGTACATTCAATGAAATCTTGCTGGTTACTGAAGCTAAGTATGAAAATGGAGATCATTTGCAGGTGCTTGTTGTAAACCTATCAGTCAACTACCTAGCTCAATACTTACCTTATGTTTTACTTGTCAGAAATTGTGCTTATTTCTGAAGATAAGTCAGACAATGGAGATGATGCAGGTGCTTGTTCTCTGTTGAACCAATCAGCTGCAGCTCCTATAACCAAGGTGCTGGAGGCTTCCTGTCAGTCTGTACTAGTATACAGGAAGTGATCTGTCTGTCAGTATATGCAGTGTTTCATATCATAAAGAGATCGACAGATTCATATGGCACCCAATCTAATTTATTGTTGAGTGATCTACATGATGATGATGATGATGATGATGTGAGCCTGAAGCAAGCACTATTTATAATGTCAAACCTTTAATGTAAAAATTACTAAAATAAAAATTAAAGATCAGTTCACTTGAAAGGTGGGTAAGAATATGAGTAAACCTGTGCAACTTCAACAGATTAAATAGCGTCATTGCCTAATCTTATTGTCCAACTTGGAAAGGGTAGAATGTTGACCAGTATTGTCAAGGAATTAAGAGCTCCCTCAATTAACCTTTACCACCTCTTCTTTCCCTTATCATCCTCCAGCTATTTCTGTGTTTATGTACCTCTGTAAGCTGAAGCTCTGGAATCTTGTAAACAGGGGCAGATAGACAGACAGACGGACAGATGGAGTCAAAGAGGTGATGCCAGATGGGCACAGAGTCTATTAGACTAACTCATAGTCTAGCGAACCATTATTTTACAGTGAGTTACATGTTTGTTCCCTGAAAAGCATGTTCAGTTGAACTCAGAATCTTCTTATCACGAGGACTAGCGGAGCAAGAGGAGAGTCAGTTGAAGGTCATTATGTTTAGAACAGAGGACTGAACCATGGAAGACAATTGTCTCAATCTCTGAGCATACTAGTTTTGTTATTGCAACTTACATATTTAATATTAGTGAGTTCCTTATAGGTTTTACCATATTTATTGAAATATAACTTGGCATCAATCTTCCAAACTGAGAATTGTTCTCAGATTCATTGGTGATGAGGAAAACATTGCCAAATATATATATAAACTGTTCAGGTATGGGTCCAGAACAACATCATGAATGATCAGAAGATGAAATTCAAAGTGAATTGTGATGCTTACCAGAAACAAACCATGAGTCTAAGGTTGAAAGAGCGGCCCAGCCAAGTTGAAATGGACTCCTGGTCAATATTATGGTAGACATTTATAGTTAGGTCAAGCCGGTCAAGCGATGCTATCGGTCAGACAGACACCGTACCAGATGTCTGGTCTGTGCAACCTAAGCCGCTTCTTTCGACCAGGTATAGAGATACAGGTGCTGACACACGCATGTGCGGACCATGTTCCTTGGAAATGAACTTTGTATTATCAGCTTCTGAAAAACTTTTGAAAATACTTTTGTCATGTGAATATAGACTTAAATTTGTTATGAGGCCAGGACAGAGGATACTAGTGCCTTTCATGTTCCATGAGGTTCAAAATCATGTTTCATACATCTTCAGTTATATCAAATCAATTTTATTACCCTTGTTCTCCGATTAATCCAAAGTGCGTAAACAATATTATCCCTATGATAATTGCTGACATTGTAAAACCAGACTGTTCAAGTGATGGGGAAACCACCTCTCCGAAAATGGACAACAATACACAGCTGCGTTTGTGGAGCCATATCCTCCGAACTTACACTTTGTAATGTAGGCGTGAATCTGCACGTTTAACCATGTGTTGTTTGACATGCTTGCCAGGTTTTTAGATAAACATGACCTTGGAAAAATAGGGTGTCTGGTTTCATGTATAAACACATATAAACATGGTGCCTGCAGGGAGCAGAATAATGATTTGTGTAACATTGACTCTACCCATGCCAAATGAGCTGTGTTTTCAAACAATAATAGGTGCTGTAGCATGATTTTTCTTACTGAAATAAAGTGCTCTCACAAAAATATAAATAAGTGTTACCAATGGCTAAATAATACTCCTCAATCAATAAAAAACAAGTAATTGTCACAAACGTGACCATGTCCCCCGCCGCAATTAAGAAATGAGTTAAAAGAATGGACACATAGCTTGTACCGAGTAGTGACATTTACATGTTTGATTCAATTATTGTTATATCGGGCACACATTTTTAAATCGTCAAAGTCTTGTAGTGACCTTGAAAACGGGGTCAAGGACACCCAAATCGATTGGTGTCTGTGTATTCCCCAAATGAAGACAGGTACCAAATTTGAAGACTCTAGGTACAGCAGTTCATGAGATATCGTGCTAACAACATTTGACAATCAGTCTTGTAGTGACCTTGAAAATAATTTCAAGGTCAACCAAATCGACTGGTATCTGTATATTCCCCAAATGAAGACTGATACTAAATTTAAAACCAATAGTTCTAGCGGTTAATGAGGAATCGCACTAACAACATTTTCAAAACTGGTCAAAGTCTCCCTCTGACCTTGAAAATGAGGTCAAGGTCACCGAAAACTTTTCAGGTCTATGTATTCCCCAGATGAAGAATGGTACCAAGTTTGAAGACTCTAGGTCAAAGGGTTCATGAGATATTGCGCAAACAACATTTTCAAAACTGGTCAAAGTCTCGCCGTGACCTTGAAAATGACGTCAAGGTCACCAAAAACTTTTCAGGTCTGCATATTCCCCAGATGAAGATTGGTACCAAGTTTGAAGATTCTAGGTTGAGTGGTTCATTAGATATCGCGCTAACAAGAAGCGAGACGGACGGACGGACGTACGGAGCTGAATACCATGTCCTCCGCTCCGCGCTTCGCGGCGACGGGGGACAAAAAGACTTCTGAAACGAATGTACATGGTTTGCCTAATGGGAGAGTTCTGTCGCCATCTTGGATTTTTTTGCATTACATGAAATGAAAACACGCTATCTTGTACCTAATTTTACAACTTTTTAATAACTGAAGACATACACTAATAGAGTATTCACATAGTAACACATAACATGTCATAAAATTAATAAATAATTTGCTGTTATGCTGTATCGAAGTTTGCCCCACTCGCAGCGCCGATGAATGGCTTCAGTTCTCATTGTTTTATTTTTCAACAAATATACGCTTGTGTTTATCAAGTTGTGAAATACAAAAACATCAAATTATTACCTTCATTACTATCTTTCAAGTTGACTGTTTCAATCATGTATTAGTAGCATATTTGTGAAATTCTGACTGATGTTGCGATACCTAAACACTCAGAGTAGAGTTTTAAATATGGCACCATGGTGGAATTGTCAACCATCGTGCTGTCTGAACTATTTCCTGTGTGAGATATTGTAGGAGATATTTTGGCAGTAGATTTTGCACAATGCCCTGTCACCGTCAACTTAATGACATCACAATGTTTTGACATCATAAACATAATTACATCACAATGTTTTGACATCATAAACATAATTACATCACAATGCTATGACATCACCGCATTGGAAGTCAAATGGCAGAGTTGTGCTTAGAGATGTACACTATTTTCATTTAAACGTGATAAAAGTGATTTTGGATGATAAATAGAATCTCACCTTTGTGTCTTCTGTTTTCGTGTCTTCGTGTCTGTCTGCGATCTGATTGGACAAGAGGCAATCAGGTGACTGTCGACAGAAAAGCATATTGACTCCAGTCCGAGTCCGACCAAAAGCCGTATTGACTTGAGTGAGGCCATACTATTGTTATCATGACGTCATTTGACCATAGTTCCAGCTGCCCATCCCAAATTACAAATTTGACTTTATTTCATTGTTTTCTTTTCGTTTTCTGTATCAAATACATAATAAAACATTATGAACTGGTGAATTTGGTCAATATCTGTTTTTATGGATCCAAGAAAACAATACTTCGTTCTTGGTCAATATTGTTTTTCGGGTCCATAAAAACAGGTATTGACCTCATCACCAGTCAATAATTGTATAATGTCGTCAAGAAATAAAGATAATTGATTACATGTCTTGATCTTTTCTTGTAAACTCTGTTACTGAAATAGCAACTTTTACTTCAAATGTCCAATTACATTACATTGTAACACATTTCACTCTAACACATCTAAACTACCGATTCTGTTATACTACTTCTGGATGGCCCCAAGCTGTCAAGAATCAATTGGAACTGGTTCCACAAAAAGTACAAATTGAACAACTGAGTAGTCGCCATCCTCCGTGCACTACTTTCAAGTTATTTAGACTGAAATTTAGTCTCGAAATATTCTTTAATCCTCGTACGACTCACGGAAAAAAATTACATAAGTACCGTAGGGTCTAGGAGATCCCTGAGAATTTCTGACACAAATGGCACCAAAGGTTTACATAAATGCTTACCATTGCTTACTCAGCTGTATTTGTTGGAAGTATATAAATATTTTCAAATGATTCCAACCAAGAAAATTGGACGAAAATAATAGTCATTTTTTTAATTATTTTGAGAGTGGGTCTCTTTGAGTCCAAATATATGCATTGAATGGGAGGTTTAACAAGTATAAATCAAACCTCCAAAATGCAGAACATAGTAAAAACTCCACATTGATTTTGCCTGTCCTCTATTTTGTGTGACTTGAAGTTTGAAATACTGGTTCATTGATCTTTGAGTGTCTACGTTGAGGGTCTTAAGAAGACTGTCTTGATCCTCAAAAATATTGTTCCACTGCCATACTTTGTCTAGGCTGACTGAACAGGGATTAACTTGAAGGTTCTGACCTCCACACCAGGGGTGTGAGCGTCATGTCAGGTTTTACTTTTGAAAAATATTATTCTACTCTAGACGTTGTTGAGGTAGACTTGCACCTAATAATAGATTAGTTTATTGAATACTGATTGACAGTCACAGCAATACTGGATTTTAAATCTTGACCTTCTAAATGAGGGAAAGAAAAATGTTTAAGATTACAAGTATATACTTTATGTAAGAGTTAAGTGAACTGAAGTATATGAGATACATTGCTAGTTCATGATTCTTTCCTCATGATGTCTATAATCATTAGTAAAAGAAGTTGTTTTACGGAAATTCTCTTTATTAAGCAAAATTGTCGGTAAAGGATATACCCGGTACTACACAAAATCCCTCCCCATAAGAATTGATGCCAATGATGAAATACAGTAAAGTGAAACATTTTACGTATATTTTTTTCAATTCAGGGCCCGTTTTGTTTACTGTAAACTTTCAGGCAACTTTGGATTTACACGAGACGAAAGTTGCCTCTTCTTTGTTAAGTTCTGCCACAAAACTCTGTAAATAAAGTAACTAATTCTGTCTGTCTGTCTGGCCTTACATCATCGTTTTTCTTTCATTTGAGTCGAGACAATTTTTGCGCTTTTATTTCCATGACCAGTTCTGGTCTAGCCCACTGGTATCCATGTAGGTGAAGTGGACTCACAGACTCATTGATGTTCCACTGAGGGGCAAGAAACCATCAAGGGGGATTTACTGGCAATAACGGAATGTTTGGACAAGGGGTGGTAGATCAATATTAATTCCTTGATTGGAGCCGTGATGATGAAATTGCGTAAGGAACATCATCAGGCCTCATTGATTGCATGTTGCCCCTTGCTGCGAGACTGACTGAAATCTGAGAGCAGAATAATCTAGCGTGATATTGACATTGTAAGGAGGATATAATCACCATATTCACTGGTTTCTGTTTGTGATTGTCAAAATGAGGTGTAATATGTAATAACAAAATTATGATTTGTGGTTGCATATTTTGCATTTTGATATTTTGCACCAATTACAAATGTTGTTATGGTACATGGTAATGAAAATTATTATCATTGCTGATTGAGGCTTGGAATATAATCTTCACATTTTAGCTTTGAAGCATGTAGTTATTGATTATTAATCGCATGAACTGTTTACTATTATTGTTACATTGTATAATTACCGGTAAGATATCTAATTCATCTTGTTCACATTGCAGATGGTTCCCATTGCAGATGGTTCACATTGGAGATGGTTCACTTTGTAGATGGTTCACATTGCAGATGGTTCACTTTGTAGATGGTTCACATTGTAGATGGTTCACATTGTAGATGGTTCACTTTGTAGATGGTTCACATTGTAGATGGTTCACATTGTAGATGGTTCACTTTGTAGATGGTTCACTTTGTAGATGGTTCACATTGTAGATGGTTCACTTTGTAGATGGTTCACATTGTAGATGGTTCACTTTGTAGATGGTTCACATTGCAGATGGTTCACTTTGTAGATGGTTCACATTGTAGATGGTTCACATTGTAGATGGTTCACATTGTAGATGATTAACATTGTAGATGGTTCACATTTCAGATGGTTCACATTGTAGAATATTCACATCGTTAGTGGTGGCAATGCTTGCTTTATGATGAAAATACAAGTTCGATGTTTGATATCTCTGTGGACCTGCTGTCTGTAGCCAGGGGCAATGTTAAGTATTGGCAGGTTTTGTTTCTGAGAAAATGGAATTTTTCCAAAAGTCCTCCTGTGATCCTTTTTTCTTGTCACAACTCGCATAATGTCCAAAAATGATGAACCTTTTCTTGTCACAACTCCCATAATGTCCAACAATGATAAACCTTTTCTTGGATGATTGACTTGTTTGATTTCTAATTAAAAAGAATCATTTCAAACTATGTTTTGAAAATACAATGATTACGTGAGTAGTATATGATTGAAGAAAAATGTTCAAATTTCTGATAAGATCCACAATGTCATTAATAATTAAATAAATTCAATTTCTTTAATTGTTGCAAAGTTTAGGCAACCTTTGTTTCATTTGTTATTTGCAATGATTGATTTATCATGTAATTTGTTAAAAAATACTTTAATTACATGTTAGCGGAGCCCCAAGCTAAGGAGGATTACAAATAGGTTTTGATAGCTCTTGTTCCACAGTTAATGGCTTGGAAATAGATACGCAGCGGATGTTTATGACAAAACAAGCTATTTATGTGTTGCGTGATGTGATATGTCTTTGATTAGGTCAAATAAGTAAGGTCTTCAGTAATCTAAGATTATAGAGGGCTGTAGATAATATAAGTAGGGCTACCTGTCGTGTACGTCAAACCAACAACTTAATTTAGTCAATTGCCATCAATCAAGCAAGGTTGTGTCTATTCTGGACTCCACAAATCAGCTGATGGTCATCAAGATAAACATCAACCGATTCCATCTGTAGACCTCTGCTGTGGAAATCTGATAGTTAGATGAACACTGATATATGTAAAAAATCTGTTTTCTTGGAATTGGATTGAGAAAGCAATGCTTTGATATAAATGGCTTGCCATCTGTTTTGATTTGGTAAAGTTTCGATTTGTTGAATAAAAACTCATTTATAAAAGTTCAAGGATTGAATAGACAGATTTGTTTAGGATATAAGACCACAGTTTGAAGTTGACCAACATTGAGCACAGTTTATTATTGAATGGGTGACCCTATGAGGTTGAATTCCATGCCCAATGCTGATCAAAGACTTGAGGTATAAGACTTGTGTTGTTACATAGGGCAAGTGAAGTCTTTATCCAAATAATGCCTGTGTTCATTTAGCACTTTAAGTGGGTACCTGGTGAAAGATAAGCTAATGTGCTAATTGATTGCTGGATTCTAGAAAAGGGGAGAGAGAACAAAGAATCTCGTAAGACCCTACACCAAGGTAATATTACCGGTATGTGAGCATGCACCTTGAATATGAATTCTGTGTGGTTAAGTGCACCATATAATCCGTGTCTTTGAAGGGCATTGAGAAGTTACGTAGTGGCAAACATAAGAACAGGATCTTCTGGATAACAACTAATTTCTTTAATATGAAAATGCATGATGTTTTTGAGTATATACTCACTCCTTCATCAGGTGTATTTCACATTAAAGAACTTCTCATATTATCTATCTTGTAATTGTTACTAACTAAAAGTATTAAAATATCATCAATCTACAAAAGCTAACAAATATCTTATTTCCACTTTATCTAAACTGGAGGAGGATAGGTTACAGCAGGAGATAGATACAGCGACCTTTATCTAAAGAAGGTCAGGTTGGACTATGTTATGTATGTTTATTTGGTCACAAGATTCATGGTAGATTTATCACCGCTAATGGCTGCAATACTGCCGAAGCGGCGTTAAACAATAACTCACTCACTCACTCACTCATGGTAGATTTTGAAGTATAAACTTAGTCTGTCATCCAGACCCTAGAGCAAAATATTCAATTGATGACCACCTCGGCCTAGAAAATTATAGCAAGTCTTGATTACTCAGCTCTAGGACAGAAATCCAGGCATCTTTAGGGCTACATTTTTTTATAACTGTTTGAATCGTTTGTAAAATAATTTTGAGAAGAAAACAACTTCTTTCTGAGACTAAATCTTAGTTCAAGTATAAACTGTGCTTTGCAGAATGTTCCTGAGACATTTATAGAAATATTTTAACAAATCGATGTTGAATCATAACAGCAGGGAAAGTGATATTTAATTGCTATGAGAGAATAAAATTTCAATTGAATCATTCTCCATTGTATTAATTTCCTGAGTCTGATTGTAATGAAGAATAGTCTAGTAGTTTGACTTCAAGAATATTTGAAAATGGAGAGATTACAATATATATGGTTCATGACATGATTTATGTACATCTATCTGGTTTATCTTACCTACCAACTGATTCATCACAGTCAGTCTTTGCTTGACAGATGGACTTGGACAAAAAGACTCATGTCGCCATGAGAACATTGATGAAGTGTCCTTTCACCAATTAATGGTTTACATTGGCAAAACAACCTAATTACTAAGGTTGCCTATTTGCACTATGTACCATCATGTTACAGGTCTTATAAGATGATGTAAGACTCTGCTTTTGCAACAATTCTGGATGGTCATGGGCCAAGACAACCTTAATACCATATCAGCCATACTGCTTTCGAGCACCATTGTGCAAATTGATGTTCTTGGGGATCAATGACTTCTGCAACTATTTCAAGATCTTTTAGGGGCTGATAGCACAGCTCCTGGTTACAGCTCCTGGTTACAGCTACTGGTTACAGCTCCTGGTTACAGCTACTGGTTACAGCTACTGGTTACAGCTACTGGTTACAGCTCCTGGTAACAGCTACTGGTTACAGCTCCTGGTTACAGCTACTGGTTACAGCTCCTGGTTACAGCTCCTGGTTACAGCTCCTGGTTACAGCTACTGGTTAGAGCTCCTGGTTACAGTTACTGGTTACAGCTACTGGTTACAGTTACTGGTTACAGTTACTGGTTACAGCTATTGGTTACAGCTACTTCAAGAGGTTTGAGATCCAGGGGCTCGCCAACTTTGTTTGCTGTAGAGAACTATTCTACTTCAGGTTGGTGCAATGCAGTACCATCCATGGTTCTCTAGTTCCAGCCGATGCTCACAGGTTTCACCGCAATGCATAGCCACCATAGAGTTGCAGGCTTTCTCCCTGCAATAATACTAGCAGCCGTGATATAAGTGAAATAATCTTTAAAGTGGCGTTAAACCCCAAATCACCTCACCTCAAGATATATTTGCTCAAAATGCTTAACTTGCTTCTTGCAACATGTTCATGGTTCATGTTCACTGGTGCAGGAGGCAGTTTGCATAATCTTAAGCTGCATGTGTTTTACTTTTATTCTGAGAATTTTATCCAAAACAACCTAATACAAAGACAACCCTACTGCTTTTAATTACCATTTCATTAAGATGATTAAAGTAAAAATAAATGATGACCCTGGACTTAAGATATCTTCTAACTATTTCTGTTTGATCACCACCACACCAGCTTATCACCTGTCGTAATTAATTACTTGGATCAGTAGCAGATGAGGGTAATTAATGTGACAGGTACCAATGTGTACCTGTAATTAGCGAATTATTTGTGACTTTCTTGCTTTTGATCTGTTGCACGATCCAAATTATGCTATGTTACAAGATAAATTCCACATTTCACAAGGATTATAAAATATGTTGAATACAATGTACTACATTTGAAATATATAAATAAATATAATATATATTTTTAATAATCTGTGCAAACACAATTTTTTTTATACTGTTCCTTATTTAATATAAGCGAGCCTTAATCAGACAAGACCTTAAGATTTTCTGTCTTGATCACCTGTAGTGTTAATTAATTAGCCGGAGATTAGAGTGATTAATGTGACACGTCCTGCTATCTCAGATATGTACCTGTAATCAACATCAAGGCTGCCATTTTCATCTGATACAGGCTCTTTAATTAGTAGTCTGTCATCCATACCCTTTATCAAAAAATAAACAAACCAAGTCTATCACATTTTGGCAAGTCTTGAGAGCTTAAAATGAAGAAGAGCTCCTTCATCCTTTCTGTCAATTTGGACAATTCGTTCTGAAATATCATTTCATTTCAGAGAATATATGAAAGTCTAGCTCATGTAGTTATATACTGAACATACGTAACATATATTTGGGGTCATACTATCTGCAATAGTTCAATGTCTTGTACTTTTTCAGGACAAGTCCCTTGCAGAATTCAAACCCACACCCTTAGAGTCAGGTACCTACTGCCAACACTCATACAGAGTCCTCGTTCTGATATTTTACAAGATTATCGTTGATATAAATGATGGTTCTGTTTCTGTAATGATAGGGTCCTGTCCATCAACAAGGAGTTCAGACAACAATTTAATACATGGATGTTTCTCCATGTTGTATTCTTTTGTTGATGAAGGAAGGGTTTAGACAATGTACTTCCTCTTACGATGAGTGTATTGACAAGATACTATTACTTGCATTAGGTTTTAATTGGGAACTTGATATTATTTTTCCTATTTGAATGCAAGTATTCTAAAAGTTTTTTTATTTATATGCTATATTTTTATTTTTATTATTGCAAAAAATAAACAATGTTTAAGCACACACACTTGATGGATATGTAATTCAATTTGGTAATAAGATTAACAGGATGTTCATGATATGTATGCAATGCAAGATGAGAGACAGAGGGGACATTGTTTACAGTGTAGGTAAAGTATGTAAGATCTGGTCAACAACTCCTTGACCTCTCACTAAACTTCCGGTATTCTGAAGTAGGAGCTGATTTCTTACAATGACGTTGATGTTGACAATGTTTACTTGATGATGTTGCTTTGTGGTGTTGTGTTCATAGATACAAGTTGGTACATTGTTTACTTATAGATGCTATGTATTGTGATATGGTTTACCTACATGTTCACAGAATCTGATGTGTTGTGATGTTGTTGATAGCTTATACTACAATTATACTACTTATACTACAATGTGTTCATTTGTTAGTTCTTGGACTATGGTAGAAATTAAATATAATTGAATGATGAATATAAAAGGATACATGCTTGTTCTACTTTTCCTTACACCAGTTTATATAAATTTGGTTTAAAAGAAGTTCTAAATTTGAATTTTACCACCAATTTTGAAGCATTTTCTTTGACCATGTTTCACAAGTTTAGACACATCAGCTGTAATAAATGCTTTATCATTCAAAAGGCCAATTTACAGAAATCAGAGAATGCTATGTGTGATAGCGGGACCTGTAGCATCAATACAGTTGTTTCGCCATAGCGATTTAAAGAAATATCGTCTGGGAGTTGCGGACCAGTAGCTGATCATCAGTAATGATCACCTGTTTGAAAAAGTCCCCCATGCCTGATTCATCTGAAGGAATACATATACCGGGTATTCACTATTTAAGTCCCGGACTTAACCGAGTCCCGCAAGTTAAGGGTTAATTGGCAATTCTTAAGAGACGTCTCTTAGTTTTCTACCCCGGTTGTTTGTTCACTGTTTGCTGCTGTTAAGTGCAGACTTAACCTGTTAACAGTTTAATGATAAACCTTGTGGAATGGTGAAGTGTTTGAACGGTCAGGTATCAGGTAACTATTATACCTTTAACCAACAGGGAAGTGAGGACATTTTTTAGCATTTAACAATAAAAACTAATATGATTGTTTTCTGTTAAATCAAATTTTCATATTGAGTGTAAAAAAATTCTAAGTTTGTTAAACATTTAACCCTTTATCTGCAGGATAGTTTATTGGTGGACAAGCCTTAACCTTGCTCCATGACTGTGTCAAAAATAAGAGCATTTAATACAGTCTAGGTCTTTATAGCAAGTCTAGATAAACTGAAAACACTGAATACATATGGTACTAAAGGTTTATAACAAAAAATCAAATCAAAGGGATGAAGTAATTATTAAATTACACAGATTGGGTTTTTAGTTTAGTTAATCCTAGATGATTTCCTGTGCTTCCACGCTGAATATTGACTTATTGGGAATGGTCTTGTGCTAACTGATTCAGGCGATAAAGAGTTAATATCAAAAGTTGGATTTATTGTTTCATTTTCATTTCACCAATATAAGTAAGTATAAGTATAAATACAAAGAGGCAGGATATGCAAAGTATTATATGTATGATTTACACCATACAAAGTTATGCTCTGTGTGAGGGCAATAAACTCTTTAGTATAATAATAACCAATTTCAATTCTCAGTTGTTGCCTTTCTCAATATAGAAACCTCAACACAACTTTCATGCTAAATAACAACACTTTACACTACACTGTAGTTTACTTTTGAAGCTGTGTGTATAAGGATAATAATACCCTTGAGGGCCTTAAATTGGTATTCCAAGAAACAATTTACCATTTTAACATTCTTCTGCACTTAATGGAACATTGATTAACAAGGCATCATTTTTCAAAATGAAAGAAACTTGTTTCATGGCCTTCTGAATCATCAAAGCATAAGCCAAATCTTTCACTAACTAATTACCAGTGTACAGCCTCTCCGCCTCTATCAGTAAACAGAATACTGTTCAAGATTCAGTTCAACTCTCTCTCAACCCACTGACTATTCATACACTGACTCCTGACACTTATGAATGGATTCTTTTAATGATAAGCATGGCATCGGTTTACAGAATGAAATAACAAACTTCATTCAAGGTATGTACGAGATATTAATAAAGTCTGCCAGAGACTGCCGGGCTCTGAATCAATTAATGGAGACTTTGAAGCTGGTACTAACACCATGTAGAGGTGAGGAGAGACACGCTAGGAGAGACACGCTAGGAGATGTCGACATGGAGCACACAGATAACAGACTTAATGGAAGTAAAAACAGGCAGTAGTAGATTACTGGAGGTCAGAGAGAGAGGCTGACCAGCGGTCTCTATAAGGTTCTGGTCAGTGAACTTGTCAGGATATGTTGAGAGTGAAGGATTGGAGAATGGATATGTAAGGAGGAAACATAACCTATTCTGTAAGTATTACAGTTGAAATGGTAGTCTACATTTAGACTCTGAAAAATGTATTTACTAAATACTGAAAAGGAGCCAAAGAAAAGTGTTATTTTAAGAATCCTATTTCTCATAGGCTCCTTTTTCAAGGCTGAGTGTAAAGCAATTGAATTGTAGGGTCAGTAAGAAAGAGACAGTCAGCGGTCTCTAAGATTATATTCTGTAAACATGTCTGGATATGTGGAGTTTGAAGGATAGGTGAAAGGGTATATAGAAAATGAAACTAAACCTATTCTGTAAGTATTAATCAACAGTTGAACTTGAATCAGTAGGAGAGGCTGGGCGGTTGTCTTGTAGGTCTTGATCAGTGAATATGTCTTCGTAGAGAATGGGAAAAATTGGAGAAAGGATATGAACAGAAAGAGACTTATTCTATTCTGTAAATATTAAATGAACTAGATGTCACCAACTGGCGTGTGATCTTGTACGTACTGTTCAGTGAACTAGAATGTCTGTTGTCTGTTGAAAACTAAGTAAATTGTGAACTTAACTTTACTGTGTTTTGAATTGACAAAGTATATTAAACCAAACAATAGATGTTCTTTGAATCAGTATATGGTTCTTCTATCATTACTAAATATGGCTTAAACTATTTCTGAAAGTTCTTTCGGATGCTGTTTGAACGGTCAAAGTTTAGAGAAGTACAACAACAGATGCACCAGTAAAGGTGATAAGTGATAGGTTCAGCATGTAGTCTACTTACACATACCACCTGTACATATAGTGGGGGAGTCCAGTCCTCGGCACTGACCTTCAACTACCTGGTATCTCCTGGTATCTCCTGGTATTTGATGGTATTTGATGGTAGTCGTCTTACAAGCTCAAAGTTTCCCACAATAATTCATGAGGGACAGATAATCTGTAATGTCTGCACATTGAGTTCATTATCATCCTTCAAACTACTACAGTCATTGCTAAAATACAACCCTGGGATTCTATTTCTACCTAAGCCTCTTACTCCACCCTGAGTTTAAAGTTCGAAGCCACGTTCTACCAGTGAACAGGGTTCACAGGCTTTATATCTCACTCCTTTTCGTGATATAATAATGTCAATATATATTTATGTTTAAAATAATCAGATAAAGAATGCCTTTAAACTACATTTTTTCCCTAAAGAGAATCAGGAAAGAAACTATTTCCACCTTTGAAGGCCACATTAAATAATGATGTCAGGATCTATATTAATGTTCTTGAGAACTGGATGTAGAATAAGATAAAAAAAAAAAAATTCTGGAAAAGCTCATAGTTTGGACAACAGCAGGCCCCCCTAAGTAATTGAAGGAAATGCGTCAATTTTGAAGAAAATCCATCCAAATTTGAAAGAAATGCGTCCATAACGGAAGAAAATGCTTCTTTTCTCGAAACAAACGCAGCAATATCGGTGAATTCACGGTAATTACAGAAACAATCACTTTGATGTCGGAAGGACCAACATCCCTATCGGAAACGACATCGGCCATTTCCGTGAATTCACGGTCGATGCCGGAAATGCACACATCAAAAAATGGCGTCGGAAGAATGTTCTCCTGCTTCGGTGAGTAATGTTTTTACTGATAACAGTCCGTTCTTTACATGAATCGAAGTTAAATTACTTTTGTTGAATCCGTCTAGGTACAGGGAATCAACAAGACCTAAGGTTACTGTCATGAAAATGAGTAGTTACGGTGCTAATGTTAAAACAGTTCGCGATTCGCCGATTGTTTACATCGAAGCCAGGTGAAGCCGTATCACTAACAGAAAGACTAAAAAGCATAAATCATCTCTGAAGCGTGTAAGTCGTTTCAAAATTGACGCATTTCCTTCAATTACTTAGGGGGGCCTGAAGTATGTTAGTGTTTAAATTTTTTCAAAAATACTTATGATATCAATCGCTAGAGAATTCCCTCATCAGTACTTCACCTTCTGGAGACAACTGCATTTCCTGTCCATGTATGTCTGAATCCTATGCTCTATGTACTGTGTGGAGCTGTCAGTGTTTGTAATCTATACAGCAGTTTGTCTTCTGTCTTGAAATATGATCCGTATCAGAAGCTTTTATGATGAGAGCACCGTTCTGTCTCATTTACTGATTCCAATATCAGTAACCTTTCTTGAAATATAGTCCTTCAAAATATCATGGCAAAAAAAAAAGTAAGCAAATAAACCATCATCTTTATTTCTAAAATAATTTTATAGTTGGAGATTCATTTGGTTACAGAAACTGATAACTGAGTTGTTTGATGTTACAGGAACCAGTTTTATATATCAACATAGACAAATATCATTCCACTACAACAATATTGTCCCCCTGGATTAATACATTAGAGGGACTCTGATTTTATCTGTTCATTTAATACGTAACATTGAATATTTAGATATTTGGACTAAGACGTATCACCCACAAGTAAATTCAAAACTGAAGCTTTACAATTTAGTTGATGATTGATAAAAGTCTAAATAGTTATCCTTAAAAACTTCAAGGAACAATTGAACCCATGAACATAAAGTATTATGGGAATTATTGGTTCAATCTTTAGATATTGCGGTCAATAAACAATGGGGAATATGGGCACCTTGCCACAGACCCAGTGTACTAGAGGGATGTAGTCTGTGATTAATGAAACTATATTTCAGGATGAAAGCAAACTTCAAGGACAAAGTGTAAGCAAGTGTCTGTAGAGCTGGAGTATTAGTGGAGGAGTCTATCAGTATTCTGCAGATAAGATGGGTGATATGGGCTGATAACACATGTGATATCTGATGATAACACATGGCACTTATAGTGTACATGGCACCAGTACCACATAAAGAATCCCAAGTATGGTGTTATCTGCCTCCCAGCAATAAAGCGACTAATTCCAGCGAGTGTGGGTGGGGACCTGGTAGTGTTGACCTTGTTACACAGGAGATACGTCAAGGTTAAATGAGCACCAGAGATTTAATGAAAGATTTGACTAATTAAATTGGCATCTACTGTGTTTGTAA
This sequence comes from Gibbula magus, assembly GCA_936450465.1. NCBI lineage: Eukaryota > Metazoa > Mollusca > Gastropoda > Trochida > Trochidae > Gibbula > Gibbula magus. The sequence goes on along the minus strand of OW388296.1, from coordinate 74,619,670 downwards.
GAATATTATCATAGAGAATCTCATACAAGTGTCTTCTGATATCAAATATATCAACACGAGTTTCAAATATCTGAGGCTTGCTGAGAATATTTTTACTTTTATCAATGAGTGTTGATATATTTGATATCAGAAGACACAAGGGTGAGATTCTGTTTATCCTCCAAGGCAAAAGTTCAAAGATGTCTAAAATCATTACATTTGAATAAAAAATTTATATCTCTATAAGCACATCACTGCCATTTTACTTTTAATGCAGTTTTGTCACAGCATTGTGACGTCATTATGTTTATGACGTTATAGAATTGTGATGTCATTAATTGATGATGTAAAAGCATTATGATGTCGTATAGTTGAGTGGCAGGGCATTGTGCAAAATCTACTGTCAAAACGATATCTCCTAGGAGATATAGCTTGATCTTACACAAGTGATATCCCGTGGAAGACAGTTTTGGGTGCTCAATTATTATTAGACTCATTAGAAGAGAATTGATTTTACCTCAGTTGACCTGGTTGTGGTTATTCAGTACAAATATTATACGCTGGAGCCAAACTTTTTTAATATTTTATTTTAAAATTGTTTTGGAATTAACAAGCTCAATGGCATTGTTATTTCATAGAGATTTATTTTGTTGAGATTTTCTTCTAAATTTCTCAGTAATTAAAAAATAAAATTGTTTATTGTCATCTTCCCTTAAAGATTATCTAAACCAGACATCAGATACTGAGCAAAATTGCCTCCTAATCAGTGGACTCAAGTGGAATCAGTAATTCATACATTGTTATTTTTCAATAATATAGTTCAGAAGTTCATAAATCAAACTGATAAAAGGAAATAAATCCATTATGATAAATGTTTGTGCAGCTATAATGATTCAATAAAAGAGAAGATACTATTTGTCTGCTGACCGTTCTGTTATGAGATTTGCAACTTTGAAAATAATACATCAATTTCTTCCCCCTGATTTAGATCTCGGTTTCATTTCCAATTTTATCTGGAATACGATTGGAGAGACTTGAGTATTCCCAGAAGACTTTGAATATTCAAATAAACCATTTTCATCTTGGCATCCAATATAAATTCCCATTAATTCATGAAAACACCTTCATATTGACTGCTTCGGTATCTGCTGAAAATTTTGAATGTGCAAAAACTACTGATTTTATCTTCTGTGATGTCAACATTTAGAATCTTTCAGTATATTAATTAATTCTTCATATAAAGTGCTTTAGGGGGTGGGGTAGCGCAGCGGTTAGCGCATTCGGCTTCGGATCAAGAGGTCAGGGAGTCTTATCCCGCCAGGGGCTCTGCAACTTTGTCTGCAGTATAGAATTGTTCTACTTGCAATAAGGTTTCGGTGGAATGTTACACTGAATTTTAGTGCAGTATCAGTACTGTACCACCCATGGTTCGCTAGTTCCAGCCGATGCTCGCAGGTTTCACCACAATGCATAGCCACCATGGTGTTGCTGGCTTTCTCCCTGCAGTAATACTAGCAGCCGTGATACAACAATGTTTAAGGAAAGACTCTTGAAAGCGGCATAAAAGTCGAAGTCATCTCACCTAAACAGTCAGCAATCTGAGTAAGATTCTTTTCTTTTCCCGCGGAAATAGGCCACTGGCTTGCCTATGTTATAAATAGATCCCCATGCTAAAGCTCCATAGTGACGTCACAGTCACGTGACCAGAAAGGCCCTAATATTCATAGAAATCTCCATTTATGTTATTGGAAATAGAGTCAAATCTTTCCAAACACTGCTACTTTCAAATGTACACACATATTCTCCAGTTGATAAATCCCTTATGTAGCAAGAAAGTAAACACTTGGATGAGATATGTGCTTCAGGAGAGCATATTTATTCAGGTCACGTGACCTGAAATTGTCTCTCATATTGCGACATCCATTCAGGAAATGTTGGGTTCTTCTCATCTTAAAAGTGGGAGGGACCAAATACCAACTTATCTGCAATCACAAGTCATTAACCTAGACCATTTCACATAGAAAGAGGTGGAGCAACTTGATAGACACTTGTTGAGGGGGATAATTGGCGTCAGTCACTTTCCCCGGAAAAACTCTCACTTTGTCTCGGAATTAGCTGACCCAAACATAAACAAATGAGATATGTATATGATAAGAAGGCATTCTGTTGTCAAATATATTACTCTGGGACACATTAACACTTTTTGTCTTGATATAACCCCAGTGATATGTCATTATGGATCTAATTTGCGAGGGAGGGGTTAAACAGCTCGACTGAGGGTCGGGGGTTTCAATGATGGGTTCCTCTTATCTTAAAGGATGTTGGTGGCTGCAGTAGAGATACTGATAAACAACTGTCAGTTATGTTTCAATACATAAGAATGAAAATGTATACAAGTTACTACTTTCTTTACTATTAATAAAAAATGTGACCCCTATTCCAAGAGGAAAATCTACAAGTTTGATCACGTGACTTATATGAGTAATATGATTGGCTGAAACATTGCGTCTGCTTCAGCAATGAACTGAAGCATTGCCATTGTGTATGACAAATTCAATGTTCCTTTTGGAATATAGTCTGCTACACTTATCCATATTTCACTGCAAAATGACCAGATATTGCGTGTTATCTATCATTATTTTGGCACTTTGTTGAGATACCAATCTGGGGACACAGAGCCTATCACCTTCAGTTCAGTTCACAACTGAAGTAAGTTGGCTGAAGTTTGTTCGGAGAGCATTTCATTTTAGGATTTATTAAGATTAATACCTCCATCTGTGCAGGCCGTGTACTCAGCAATGTGCTTGGAAAAGAAGTTGTGATAATCCACATGAGGCAAATGCTTAATGTGTGATGGTATAGAAACACTTCTCCAGAACACTCATTAATACTTATGGCTCAGACTCTACCATAGTATGACAATGACAATACTAGTATGTTCGACATATAATTAGATTCCAACCAAGTCACAAATAACTTTGATAAACAATTTGGACATTAAAGATTACTTTGAGGAGGAGACCGATTTATCACAGTAGCCTAAGTTCTGTTAACAAAAGTGATAATGACAACAATTCAAATTCAGATGAAGAGATTATCAGTGATATGTAATGATGAATGTTGTTAAGTATTTGCAGTTTACCATTTGCTAATCACTAATTGTAAGTGTAACCACGGATGACAGCCCAATGTGTGTTGTTAACAACATTATTGTCAATATTCACTGTGGAAGTGGAAAATATTACATGTTACAAACAGCTTTTGGACAGTATAGCCTACAAAGGTGTGAAGATAAGAAGAAAAGAAAAATGGATTTGTAAGTTTAAGTAAAATGTTTAATTTCATTATGAATATGAATTGCATGCATATGATAAGAAATTTGTATAAAGTGCCCTAACTCTCTGGCCGACTGGCCGCCATATGTCATCTGTCGTCTGCTAGTCAAAGGCTGCGTGAAAGCGAGGCCGCCATATCGCGGGAAAAGATATCAGTTACGTTTTTCATGGTCCTGGTTGTTGACTGAAAGGGCTTCAGTGCTAAAAAGTGCTGAAGATATATGTATATTTATGCTGACTTACTCTTTTGATATTAACCATTATTTTGTGAGAGACGTATCGAAGGTTATCAGTAGAACTACCGAGCAGATTAACACCCAGTATCTGTCAGGAGGTTGATAAGGCCATGTATTGAGATGAATATGATTATACATAGGAAGCTCACGGTAACAGATTGGAAGAATTCATAAATAGCAAATCAAAGAAGCTACAAAAGAGATTGTTTCATTTGAAGTTTGCGTCCAATTGACCTGGTGTCACTGCTTACAGAGAGAAGATGTTTTGAATATGATATGAATTTAAAGAAGAAGTGGAAGATTTCCCCTTGAGCTGGCCATATTCTTGAGACATTAGAACTGATATATAAAACCTGAAAGCCATGAGAAAACTTTTCAGCTATATTTTTCCGATCTTTGTACATGTTTTAGATGATATATGTATGTCTTAATGCCGTCATTAAAATGTGACTTCTAAATAAATAGATGACAGAAAGTGATCACTTTTTGTACTATATCTAATTCAATTTGCACAATTTGAACGTTTGAGACATTATCATCTTAATTTGTCTCTTGTTGATATTATCTAGTGATATGGATTTTGTTGAACGAACTCTAAATGATTGTCTTTCTTACTTCAGATGATAAAATACAAGGATTTTAAGAATAACAGTTGAAGCAATTGACAAGAACAACATATTGTGGTAAGTAAAGAATTTCTTCACTTTTACCATATTATAATAAACTAGGAATGTTTAACCGTAGTTTTAAAAATAAATTTTTATCTTTGCTCAAAATAGGATGATGGTCCTTTTAGTGAACATGAAATTATTATTTAAATGGTAACTGATTGTCTGGTTTACCAATTATAAGAGCTAGTCCTAACATTATTGGAACAAATTATCTGAATCCCTATCATTATATCCAATAAGAGAATTGATATTATCTTGCCAAAATCAAAGTATCATAAAATGAGTATTGCTCCTATAAATTTCAAATAAAATTACCCTGAATTATTACTTTGCTAACCTTTAGGCTGATCTATGGTATGAATCAATGAAATATTTACATTTCTGGCAGACTTAAAGCCAATTCATTCACAAAGGTTTTGAAACAGGAGTAGAAGGAGACGTGTCTCTTTTAAAGGACTGGTATGAAGGAATGTTTGTGATTGTCCACAATGTTTTGTTGTTTATTCACAAACAGCTTCTGTGGAGAAAGTCAGTTGACAATGATTTTAAGTACACATTGGAATTGGGTTTAGCTTTTCCATGTTATTGTCACTTGGATGCCGACAAACAATAGTAATTGTTCTCAGATTGGCTAAACTCCTTCAAATGTCAACTGAAGATTGTATGCTTCTATTTAAGGGGTTTGGGCGCTGTCAGGGGTCATAGGGTATGGGGTTTAGCTGGGCTGCTCTGTTTTTTTAATTCTTTGTCAATAATCAAGTTATTTTAGGGACTGTAAAGTTGCTGTTATTTTGCTCTTAGTGGTCGTTTTAATATTTAATTTGTGAATTTTGTTTTTCAGATATCTATAACTTGTTACATTTATTCTTAATGACAGTGGATGTCACATTTGAATGCATTTTAATAGGCAGAGGTTTGCTTCTTCACACTTAATAGAAGCTAATTGTTTGCTTAGACCATGAACCATGTAAAATATGAAGGTTTTCCCTTTATTCAGTTAAGAGTTGTTCAAAATCCATTATGCAAAACAAATAAATAATGTAAATAATAAATCTCATACTTTATTTTAAAAGTGTAGGTATATTTCTAACCTAAAAAAATTAAATGTGTGTGGTCTCATTGTTTTGATTTAAAATGAAAAAGCAAAAAATTGTGTCTGAAAAAATCTAAAAGATAACAATATGTTTTTGACTGAGGAAAACAAAGTTTAGATAAACCATAACAGGGATAAATCTGTGGTGACATTGCAACCAGCTTGTCTTTTCAATTTTAGTTCACATTGAATCATCAACCACTTGTTTATCTGTAGTCTTTTGTTTCATGCCATTTTTGCCCAAAGCAGGATTAACAGAAACAGAATTACTTCGACAGTTGCACATATAATCTCAAAGATCACATTTGAGAAAACTCTCAGTGAAATAACATCTTCTCTTTGTATTTCCAAATTTTAGTAAAGTAATATATTTTTTAAGCTTTCTCTACTTTAGACACGTTTCCCTTGGCAGTATGTTTATGGTACATCTAGATGCAAAATGCATATCAATGGGTAGACATCTCAATCTCTGTCAATCTGACCCCTGCAGTATTCAGTAAGTGGATGTATTCCTGTATACAATAGAGCACTGTGCAAGATGATGTCTTTCTGCTATTCCATTGCTTCAACATAGCCTGTGATGTTACAATTTGTTCTTCAATGTTCAACATGTTACTGTAGCCCTCTTTAAATTCTCTCTGCCTTTCCATGGGTTTGTTATGTAGATGTTGGTACAACTATTCTTTGAGACCTATCTAAGGGGTGCAATATTATTATTTATTATATAACTAGTAATGAAATATGTGATTATAAAATGAAAACATAATCCATATTTGCACATAAGCTACGCCACTCGTGAAAATATCACTTTCTCACTCCACTCGATGAGATAGAAATGATATTCGGCAAAAACAATGAAATAGTCTCTATATAACAAGCTGTTCTTATGTTCAATAAAGTCCTCTACAGAATGAAAAAGTTCTGTGCAAGTCAGATTTCCCACTGCCTCTCCATTGGTTTAACATGCAATACTTACCCTGGATGTATGTATAACTATTCTTTAAGACCTGTCTAAGGGGTGCGATATTACAAAATGTTAAACAAGTTAATTTATTCCTCTACACAATGAGGCTCTGTACAAGATGGATTTCTCTCTGCTTTTCCATTGGCTCTAAGTGAGATTGTAGATAACACACAGCAGTCAGTGTGAGTGACAGTTGTATATATCGTACATTACATGGGCCACACTCCATGCAGTTGGGGAATGTATGGGGGGGCTGATATGTGCACCCCTTCAATGTATGCATGGGGAAAGAGGCATATTGACTTCTCCTGGAAATCTGTGCTATGTCAATGGTTTCTATCAAGCAGATTAAGTGCATCTTTGTTAGATTTCAACATGATACTACTTAATATTACCATGTTGTTTTCAGATATCTCATTTGAATATATTAGTGTATAACTCTAATAGAATTCTGTTATGAACGAAGTAAATAGACCTTGATATATGTTAAATACAATGCCAATGATTTCTATTATTCTGTGTGTGTCTTTGTGACATCTCAACATGAATTCTTTATCTTAAAAGGAGTGTTCTATCGGGGTATTTTTTGTGGAAACGAAATTCGGGAGGATATTCCTGTTTACATATATATCATTAATACATGATTAAAACACAGTGAAATTGAAAGATACTAATGAAGGTAACATTTTTATATACTTTATATTTCACAACTTTTCACATTTGTTGAAAAATAAAACAATGAGAACTGAGGCCATTCACCAGCGCTGCGAGTGGGGAAAACTTCACTACAGCATAACAGCAAATTGTTTATTAGTTTTATGACATTATATGTGTTACTATGTGAATACTCTATCACTGAATGTCTTTAGTTATTAAAAAGTTGCAAAATTGGGTACAATATAGCATGTTTTCATTTCACATAATGCAAAATATCCAAGATGGCGACAGAATCCTCCCTTTAAGATATATCTCATTTGAATCAATAATGTAACTGTATTTGATATTTATAAGATCATGAGAGACACAATTAGAATGATCCTTTTGAAATGCCAATTGTTTGTAGTAAGATGATTTATCTTGTACAGTGCTTAACATTTGTTTATATTGTTAGCAAAAACATCTTGAAACTGGCTTCATTTAATCATAATAAATGTCTCAGTTGAAATATGTCTGATAAACTTGGTTCCTAGAAGGAAGAACATTTGGTTAATGACAATGAATCATTATTTTAATCTAATTTAATTCCTTATTTAGATAATTTCTGATGTGACATTTTAGCCAGATAGGATGAGAATGCTTGGACCTGAAGAACAGTTGACCGATTCATTACAAAGCATGTCAAATTTCAGCTTTTGGCAGGCATATGTGTTTGCCTGTTTTAACTGTTTTATATGAGTTTCGTTTTGTCTTTAGAGATCTGGTGAAATGCATTTTTCTCAAGAATGACAGATGAGTATCTCTAGGTATATTGTATATCAGAATCAAATGAGCATAAAATTGAGACAATATACATTTGCAACTGATTATTAAAACGCTTTTAATTTACCCATTTTAACAATACAGCAATTTCTACTGGGAAACGTTTTGAGAAGAATCATTGAGGCGTGACTGATTAACCACAGATGATGGGTCGTCTGACAAGCGGATCGACACGCTCCATGCAGCCTCATTAATTAATTAATGATGATTATCACTGCCGCTAGATGAATTTATGAGGTGTGTTAAATCGCCCAAAACACTTGTTTATGCAATAATTATGTAATTGTCATCTGCGGAATTACTTAGCTGGATATCTAAACATTCAATATATGGAAAATTTAAGTTGTTTGATTGAAGATTTGTTAGTGAAATTAACAATCAAAATGTTGCGAAATTACGTTGAATTATGACTATCGCCGAAAATCAGGTTACTCCAGTGATGTCACAGAAGTCATCCCTTCAGGGGCACATACCCGCAGACTTTCAATCTGGCCGCCGGGGCTTAATTAGGCGTTTTTTTAAAAAGTTGTATTTAAGTAATATATGGACCGATTTCAGAAATTTAAAATCGAGCAATTTTCAAATTGACATCCCATTTCAATAAATCCGATTTTGACCATATGTGATTTCATCTATCCTTTAAGACTTTTGTATTGCCTTATTCTAACACTAAGACTCTGAAAAATAATATTGAAAAGGAGACTTTAATTGTTTTCTGAAAATCAAATTTCTGACAGTCACTTTTCAGAATTTTATGTTTAATGGTGATATTTTACATATATATTGGCCTAAGAGTAATTGAAGGGTCCCAATGACGGGGTGTCTAAAATAGCCATAAAATGCAACCAAACTCTTCAAAATTGCTCAGATGAAGTTTTCCTGATAGCTGAAATAATTATCTATAGCATGATATATAACATGATATCTTTGAATTTGGTTGCAGATTATAACTTCACATGGAAATCGGGTCATTTCTGAATTTGGTTGCAGTCCCTATAGGCAACTGCAACCAAACTTTTTAAACCATCAAAATACATGTTTTCATCAAACAGAACAGCCTTGACTTGACACAATTTGGTTGCAGAAGGAAAATTTCATGATCTGATGAATGTTGGAACTTATACCGTGCCTTTTATTTCAATGTTTACAGTTAGCGGAAACTTCTTAGCGATCGTTATCGAGTCCGGTTTTCGATCATGTCACATTATCATGTTGCTGTCATTTCTAATGCTATAGATAGAAACTACCCACTAACCTTGTTTAATTTAACATTTTCTACCATAAGGCATGTCTACGTAGGCCCTTTTGACACATTTTGTCCAAATTTAAGCATTAATTTACGTTTTTGTTTACAACCAGCTGACAACGTGGCCGCGAGATGAATTCGAATTGTTGTCATATCTTATCACAATTCTGATTGGTTGTCATAGATATCTTAGATTGCTAACTTAGTTTTATTGGAAATAAACAGCATTAAGTTATTTTAATGAATAGTTTCTATCTAGAAACGTGAATAAAAGCAACCAGAATTAATAAACATGAATTTATTGTTTTGTTTAGAAATGGTTGATACGGAATGAGCCAATGGGAGGATGCGTTACATACATTGGTTTCATTACGTCATACACTTAGCGAGAGTGAACTTGCCGAAATGATTCAGAAAATGTCATCGTATTTTTGTCAAATTTAGTAAATTTGAAAACCTCTGCAACCAAACTAATCCTACGTGCTTGTCAACACACTATTTTTTTCTCTGCAACCAAATATTTATTTGCCAAGGTAGGAATAATGATGAATAATTGCTGTAAATAAATTTGGTTGCAGATCCCTATAGGGGACTGCAACCAAATTCACTAAATACGATGTTTCAAGTACATTTCTGTCCTGCAACCAAATTTTCTAATGTTAGATATGATATGTCATGTTATAGAAAATCATCTCTGCTATTTTGATCACTTTGTATGATCAGTTTCTCTTACTTCAGTAGCATTTAAACATCATTATGGAGCCCCCGTCATTTGGACCCTTCAATTACTCTTAGGCCATATATATATATACTTTTTTCAGAGTCTGGGTGTACTTAGACTTGCATTTACTGAACTAGACGTTTAATCTAATTGGAGACATTAAAAAAGCAGGTTGACTGAATCTCTAACTTGTCTCCAGAAAATCTAACATTTTCTAAGATATTTTCTAATGTTTCAAGACAAACTGCCAGGGCTGGTTTTATTGTCCCGCAGTAAGTATGTAGATAAATCAGGGTGGAGATACACTGTCTACATTATGCCTATTGCTAATGGTCCATATCAGAGATATACTGTAGGTGCAGATATCCTAAGAGTATTTCGTGTTCTCAAATGTTAGGAATGTATATGATACATCAAACCACAGTCCATATCCTGCTTTTATCAGCATTTCCATCAAAACGACAGATTTATCTTAGTAAAGGCAAATATTTCAAATAACTTGACCCCTCCGCATAAAAACTGTCATTTGAAGTAAAGCAAAACGCAGCTGCACTTTAAATATGGTAAAAACATACAAAACTAATCTAGCTAGAAGGTTTAAAGATAAAAGCAGACTGATATTTCAAGGTTGCCACCGAAAGACGCTGTGTGGGGATATAGACACTGGTGTGTGGCAGCGTTAGCCTGACAACTTGTTCCAAGCTTGTTAAAGATGTGGATGTATTATGCTACACGTGTGAAAACTGAGTAAGGACAAACTGTAGGTCCTCATTTGGATGTTGTGGAAATGTTTATTTACTTTTGAAACAGAAATGTGTGTTTAGTTATTGGTGAAATGTTTATTTACTTTTGAAACTGAAACGTGAGGTTGGATATTGTGGAAATATTTATTTACTTGTGAAACAGAAAGCGTGGAATGTTCCTCCCGGCAGGATATAGCCAAGGTAGGCAAGAATTAATGACGAGTTTCATCTGCCTTGTCCTCTAGAGATGGACGTTAAGTGTATTGTTAAGTTGCTGTTGTTTATATATCAAATGACATCTATGTACTTCCTTGATATTATCTCCCACCACAGGTACAAATAGTCATATAACCATAAGTTGAGAATATGTTACAAAAAGTCTCTGTCTTTTAAAGTTTCCATGAACTTTGTCTATATATATGTATGGGTACATTAGTAACTAAGTAATAAAGATTAATGACCAAGAAGGTAATAATGTTTTGGGATTTAATGTAACATTTTGAAAAATATTACATTTGCTGTGGAAGGAACGGGGGAAAACAAGATGATAAAATAGGATATCTTTTGTTCAGAGAATTTCATTTTTCAATTTCAGTTTGATTCGTGATATTAGTTCATAAGGTGCTGACCATAACTTTCACAAGATGATTTCCATGGATAGATTGATAACTGACACCACTCAAGGTAGCAAACAATTCATAACTACACATGTTATCCTGATTGCTCCAAGGTGTCCACGTGTCCCTTCCGGATACTTACATCTGTGTATATCTGTAGGTATGTACCGACTCTCTACCAGTACCTGAAGCTTTCTCTGTCTTAAAGGGACACCGCGTCGACAATAAAAATCAGACCTAGGCTGAATAACATGTCTGCTAACAAGTCACAGACACCAAATTTCAGACAATTGACGTAATTGGTAATAAAATCTACTGCAGGTAGACAGTGAAGTGAAGCGTAACTCGTTAGCAGACACTCTGATCAGCTTAGTGAGATCAAGATGGGACTCATTTTTATCCTTGACGCAGTGTCCCTTTAAGGTTCTGTCTTATAATAACCTATCGTCTAGGCCCCGATTTCTGGAAACAGATGTTTTAACTCAAATTTCAAACTGAGTTGGAAAAATGACTCAACTTTGAAACTCAGCAATATCCTGGATTGAAGGGATAACGAGACTACCTCATTATATCAAGTCTAGATTAATAAGTAACTGATTTGAAAACATCAGAGGCTTTATTTAATTTCATTTCACTTTTCACAATTTGCCTCTTCATTTCCGAGTTGTGTGTAAAGGTGGTGCATACTTGTGTAAATCTGCGTGATGTGAGAGATAGCTGTGTGTATGTATATATATATATCTTATTCTACATGGTATACATCAGTAGATAAGAAGGACATTGATAGGTGCACATGAAGCTGTCCGTCACTAGCTTCACTATCTGATGTATCATGGGCGGCTCTGTTTGTGCTGTGGTGTAACTTACAGCCGCTTACATCATCACAATAGTTACTGTCATGGTTAACCCCTCACTGTTCAACATCATCACAATAGTGACTGTCATGGTTAACCCCTCACTGTTCAACATCATCACAATAGTGACTGTCATGGTTAACCCCTCACTGTTCAACATCATCACAATAGTGACTGTCATGGTTAACCCCTCACTGTTCAACATCATCACAATAGTGACTGTCATGGTTAACCCCTCACTGTTCAACATCATCACAATAGTGACTGTCATGGTTAACCCCTCACTGTTCAACATCATCACAATAGTGACTGTCATGGTTAACCCCTCACTGTTCAACATCATCACAATAGTGACTTGTCATGGTTAACCCCTCACTGTTCAACTCCACACCCGCTTACATCATCACAATAGTTACTGTCATGGTTAACCCCTCCCTGTTCAACATCATCACAATAGTGACTGTCATGGTTAACCCCTCCCTGTTCAACTCTTCACCAGCTGGACTGATAAGTCATTCCTGAGTGTTTGACCTTAAGGAATAAAAAAAAGGAGACAATACAAATAATTCTGACTAACCGAGGGTCATTGATAGGCATTTACCCAGACAACACTGCTTCACCAGGTAGAGAGTTTCAATATATAAGGGAATGGTTCTGTAAGATGGTTGAAATAGATATTCGTATCAGAGAAGGGGTTAACACTAGATTAATTTATTGACTTGTTCTTTAATGTCATGCAATAGCTGCAGAGAGTAAAATTAGTTGCAGATTGTGTAACCTGGGTGTGTTTGTTTATGTTGGTGTGTATTCACCGCACACTTAATCAGTAATATATCATGACAGTGTCAGACCAGTGAGCTGTATTCCTATCAACTTGTGAAGCTTATCACTAAGTTACCTTTAAAACAGAGACACTCTTAAGTGTTTTAATGCTTCTTTAAATATTTAGACCCGTAAATCAGTACTTTTGGAAAAATACAATATTAGAATATGAAACTTAACTGGAAATATATATATTTGAATTATATATAAATGTTAAAATATACTATCACTTTATAGTGACATCAAAGGAGATAATCTTGATTTGATCTCCAAACAAAGATGTCTGTAGTAGAGAACTGTTCTACACGCATTAAGGTTTAGGTGCAATGCCACACTGAATTTCAGCGTAGTACCACCAATGGTTCGCTAGTTCCAGCCGTTGCTCGCAGGTTTCATCGCAATGCATAGTCACATGGCGTTGCAGGCTTTCTCCCTGCCATAATATTAGCAGCCGTGATATAAGTGAAATACTCTTGAAAGCGGCTTTAAACCCCTAATCACCTCGATTCACTGAAACAAAGAAGATATCGACTATATCTATAACATAACAAAACCAGAAGCAGCTATACAAATAACATAACTTAGCAATGAAATAATCAAGAAGACATCAAGTCGTTGTCCTGTAGACAGAGACAAATAGGTACCATCAAGTCCTGGACCTTTTTATGATGACTTGTTGACGACATGGACGTGTCAAGTGACGACTTCGTGACTCAGGAAAATCTCTCTAGACTTACTCAATGTCTATGTAAATCTCAATATATATAGAGATTATTACCCGAGGAAGTGTGTCATATGACTTTTACGAAACGAGTGTGAAATTTTGTATTGCCCGAGCGAGAGCGAGGGTTATACATAAATTTGCACGAGTTTCGTAAAAGTCATATGGCACACTTTCGAGTGTAATAATTTCTTTATTACCCATTTTATTCCATTCGATTCTCGTTAAAATAGTCAGGAAACGGCCCACTTCCCTTGCGACGGCAAGCTATAGTGACGTCACGAACAATAATTTTATGACGTCACAGGCGACGTAATACGGGCAGCCGCGGTGAAACAATCGTTGCTAGGCAAACGTGATATGTGCACATGTGCTCATATCAATAATATTAACTCGGTTATTTTCAACCATATGGGTAATAAAAAAGTTATACATAACAGTCCACAGCACCAAGAGATCTATGAATGAAACCAAACAAACTTACCTCAAACAGTTCGACAGACTTCCAAATATATTTACCTGGAATGATAGATATATATCATAGATTTATTTCAAAAGCAATTATGAATATGCTCATGTAGAACCTGACCAAGTCTAGTTCTTTACCTGAACAGATGAACAGGTGTGGAGGACGTTTACCTGTGATAGATGTCTCACAGGTGACAGGGTGTGACAATGGTATTACCTGTATAAAGCTGGCAAAGAAATACTTCTATTCATAATCATATCATTCATGTTATGTCAAAACATGTTCTCTGGATTTACGACTTCTATTGCAAGATCAAGAATCAGCACCATAATCAAACATTGGTATCATTCTAATGGAAGGAAGACAGTGCCAAACAAATATATTTTTGATAATAGAAATTTTAAAATATTTAAATAAGTACTTTATTTCATGGGGCTGGATAACGCAGTGATTAGCGTGTTTGGCTTCGGATCAAGGGTCCGGGGTTCTAATACCGCCATGGGCATGGAAAATTTGTCTGCTGTGGAGAACCTTTCTACATGCAGTTAGGTTTGGGTGCAATGCTGCATTGAAGTTCAGTTCGCTAGTTCCAGCCAATGCTCGGAAGTTTCACCTCAATGCTCCCTGCAATAATACTAGCAGCCGTGATATAAGTGAAATACTCTTGAAAGCGGCGTTAAACCCCAAATCACCTCACCTCACCTTTATTTCAACTCAAATGTTTCATGTATATAATGAAAGTTGTCAATTCTTAGAAATGTTTCAATTGAAAAAACATGACAATCACTATTATATAAAAGATTGAGAAAACAAAATTAACAACTAAGACTTCCTTTTGCATCAAATTAACTTTTTTGCTTTTTATGTCTAGAAAGACCGTAGTCTATTTTCAGTTATTCTTTTCATAATAAAATGATTGATATCTAAGGATTGGAATAATATTTTAAATTCATGCAAGCTACACATCAGTCATGGTTACCAAAAAGATGTCACATTTTTGCGACACACTGACATTAATCAATTTGCATGGCAAAAGTATTTATTTTGAAGATTGATAATCTTTAAGAACAATTCAATCAATATGTTTTATTACAACAATAATAACAAAAAATTCTTGCTGTAATTAATTTGATGGAGAAGTCATATGTACTTATGCTGGTTGTGGATCGCGACCGATCAATTTGTTACTTAGGAAAAGTCGTTACTTTAAATCGAGGACATGTCACTATGATTGATTGATGTAGTTTTAGCTAAAACTTGTTAATTTTTCTTGAGTGTACTGTATCAGATTCTCATTGTTTCTCTTGTAAATTCAGATTCATTTCAGATCAATTGACTTTAACTCTGTATAAAGTGCATTATTTTGTAAACACTGTTTTGCAGCATTATCAATCAACTGTTTAATTACAATTTGAACTACATTTGCATAACAACCTTTGTTTTTGCTTGAACTAAGCATCTTTAAAAAATCAACTTTGAAATTAAACTGGATATTTAATTTGGACAACTATATCATGGGTAATACCCTTCCATGGTGAGAACAAAATATGGTTTGACATTATTACAATGCCAGTTTAACGAACAGGTCGAGGTCCACACATTTAAAGGTACATCCATTGTGTTTCATAAAATTTTATTTGACTTTAATACGTTCCAACACACCATATGTGCTGTTTACAATACAAATAAAATCACTCAGCTTGCATATTCATCCCCAATCGCCAAATATATCATAATTACTAGTTTCCAATTAAAATCGAGTAACACCATTATGCAGGTGCAGAAACCGAAACTACACGACCAATTTACATGAACAGTAGTTATATGACCTATTAAACATTATCAACCCAAATTTGTTATTTTGTCTGGTTTAAATAAGATTCCAAAATTACGTTTGACTCATTGGCGCGCGCCACACGCTGTGCATTGTCCGGTTTTCGATCAGAAATCGGCACTTTTACCTTCATATCGTCAATATACTAAGTCGAGTATCATCAAAATGGTATGTTTCGGTAACAGTTGGTACTTCTCGATAAAGTAAGACAATTTATAACTTTTGGCACATTTGACCCCCAACAACAGAATGGATGTACCTTTAACATTAAACACCTACACCTTCCCATTCTTACTACATCTCTTATAAAGGGATAATTCCCCGCAGAGAAATAAAAACAAGCGTGTAATATCACTGCCCTGCCCGGTATCTGCAGATGATTTAGAACTCATTATTACACTGCCTCACAGCTGTAATCAACTTACATGTGATACACAACGTAACACGTCCCCAAAACATTCTCGTAACAACCCAACCTCTGAAATCAATTACTCCATTGGCCTATTTAGACATCCAACAACAACACTGGGACATAATGGATGTTGCTATGAGGCTACTTTAAACATGGATATTTTTAATGGTAAAATAAAAAATAAAGGCTGGCAGGCAATCCATTGAAGAAGCTTTATAATGTTGTTAGACTACGTAACAGTCTCCTAATTCATTGTTTAATGATAACTAGCAATGGTGGATTCAGGGGTGGGAGCGGGGAGCGCGGATTGAATCTCCCCAAACGTACCCCCTCTTCTAACAAATTCATGGATTCGCCTGTGACTATAATGTCTTTCATGTATAAAGATCCTATATCTAGAAAACTACTTAATATCTTTTGGTGACTTCATGATCAAACAGGAAATATGATTGATAAAATGGAGGGGAAATGATTCATTACTGATCAGACAGATAACGAATATTATGAAGACTTGATTTATGAGATATATTCTTCTGATATCAAAGAATGCAGAGCTTTTCTCCATTTTATATTTAGGTTCTTCTAATTTCATATGTGTATAAGATATCTAAACTTTCTTAAAGAAATGTCTAGACTGTATCCAGACTCCTAGATTAGATGTGATAATAGACTTGCTGTACAGATATTACTGGTGAAGTGAACGTCTGAACAGACTGTTCTGCATAGTTTGAACTGAAACAAAAGGTGAATAAATCTCTCAGGATCTGGTATAAGGAGATAAAGTGAGACGGGTGTTTTGGAGGGGGACCTACGTACATGCTCTCTTGGGGGCTGGGTGGAGAGAAGCTAGAATTTGATTGGTTCTAGGATAAATAATGTGTCTGAGGCAGTATGAATAATTTTGGAGTGGCTCTGGCATTAACCATCTCTGCTTATCACTTGTGGAGATTTACAAGTGTTTGGTCCGATATCAAAGGGAATGGTTAATGTAGCTTGAAGGTGAAGCATCAAATTAACGTACTCAGATTGGCCTCTAAAGTATTGCTAATCACTGCAGTCTGTAGCTGTGGATCATAGGCTACTTCAAGGGGAATCAGAGTTTGATGTTTGATAAGGTCGTCAATTTGCTAATATGACTTATTTCTTGTTATTTCCTAATTTATGAATATTTCAAATATTTTGTGGGATGGGGTAAAAGTGGACATATAAAATTACAAATTTATTTTCTAATATTCATGTTTTAACTTTATCTATTTAGCTTTATACTTAAATAAGGACTTTGAAAAAAAAAGATTAGTGGATATGTGTTATGAAACTATCTGAATTAAGCACCATTATTATCCCCCGCCGCGCGTTTAGCGCGAAGCAGGGGATATAGTATTCGGCTGCGTCCGTCCGTACGTACGTACGTACGTCCGTACGAAATGGAATAACTCAAATACTATTCACTGGATTATTTTCATATTTTGCATATGGGTTCATCATGGGAAGAGTAATGTTCCTACAGAGGTTTGTGACCTTGACCTTCATTTCAAGGTCACGACGAGACTTTGTCATTTTACCCTTGTCAGCGGGATATCACAAGAACCATTCTCTGGATTCTCTTCATATTTTACACATAGCTTCTCCAAGGAAAGACAAAGGGCTGATTAGATTTTGGTGACCTTGACATTATATTCAAGTTCACTACGGAACTTTGATTCTTTTTCAGAAGGGATCCTCCTTGGGGTACTTATTGCATAAAATCCTTGATTTTTGATATATGACAGGTTGTAACTATATTTTCCACTTAAAATTAGTTAAAAAAACTAAAAAACCGTACTTTGGGTCACCCCTTTCGAGCCCCACCCCTTACGGTTGTCATGCAACCAGGGGCGGATAACTCTAATCTCACCACTTTTTCTTCCTGTCATTGAACTGACAAGTCGCACGAAGTTTTCAAGAAGTTTTTCTGAGTTTACGTACAATCGCAAAGAAAATGGCCCAAAACAAAGCTGTATGTGTGGTAACTTCTACCTTTTCTACAGTAGGGTCGAATGGCTTTTCGGTTTTTGTACTAGATTTCGTGTATTTGTAACTTGCTTTCTCGCGTAGGGCGGGAAAGTCGACCCAAGATGGCGGCCATTTTTTCTCGATCGATTTGTTTTGATCGTGGAATTTGGTTAGATCTGGGCTTTCCACATGTTTATTTTATCATATTTGGGTTCTAGATTCGTTTTCGGTGAGTATTTCGAATCGCCCACTGGCCTGCAAGCAAATTAGTCATATTTCATGTTCTATTTGTTTCAGTGATGTTAGGGGTGTGGCCATGCTTGTTTACATTTTTACTTCGCATTTTGCCATTCGCCTCTGCTCATGTTTTTACATGCATGTTTACAACAACATTTACATTCCAATTCCCCCATGTATTTAGTATATATATATTTTAATAATATTTATATATATACACATGTTGCATGTGCACGTCTTGATTTGGCTATTTTGATTCTAGCCTTTCAAGCCTTGTGCCCAATGTAAGGGGCCGGTGTCGATCACCGACGCTCATGACGAGTGCCTCAAGTGTTTGGCCTCTGATTTCCACCACCCACTAGACTGTGGGATATGTCAGGCCTTCACCCCCAAGGCCAGATCTAGGAGGGATGTTGACCTAAAGTTCTTCTCCGAGGCCTTGGAGAGCGGGAGGGACATCACCAAGCTTGACCCCCCGTCTAAGGCAAAGAAGGTGAAAAAGTCACCAATTAAGAAATTAAGTGGTAAGAAGGTTAAGGCTTCGGCCTCCGCGACGGTGTCCTCGGCCAGGTCGGGTCTCGATGATTCGTCATCCGAGCCCGACTCGGTCGAGGACCAGCGGGGGTCCTCAGCCGGGGATTTCACCCACCCTCCCTCCCCTCAACAACCTAACCCACAAACCACTCATTTTAACCCTGTTGATATGACGCAATTCACGCACATCATCACACAGCAAATGAAGGTCATGATTGACTCGGCGGTCTCGGGGCTCCGTACGGAGTTCCGGACCTCGAGTCATGAACCTGATGCAGCTCATGGTACCAGGGGAGATCTCGGTGTCGGACTCGTCCGAGGCACGGGGTCTCCTCGGGGCGCTCAGCTTCCGGCTCGCGAGCTGCGGAGTATGGAGCCCCAGGTTACCATTACACAAATACACCAGCCCCCTCAGACACCTGGCTTCGGGCAGGTCTCGTCTGGGGGATCGCTGGCCCCGCCGAACCTGGTGCCGCTCGTTGGAGTAGGTTCCCAGGGTAAGGCTTCAAACCCAGGTTACGAGGCGCCGCCTGTGCTCCAGGTGCAGCGTCCTCGGACACCTGCCCCGTGCTCCGAGACCGTCGTCCCAGTGACGATGCAGTCCGGGCCGCACGCGGGACCCACGAGCTCCCTCGAGACCCAGGTCTCGGGGGGCCCACTCGAGGTCGATCCTCGGGCTGGGGGCTCGGGACAGCCAGTGGTAGCTGACGTCTTCTCTCGCTCTCTTGTCCACGCCCGTGACTCTTTCCTAGACGACTCCGAGTTGGCTTCACGCCTCTCGGGGAGATCCGGGATCGAGTCCATGGACGTGGATGAGGTTCGGGAGAATTCGGGCCCTTTATCGGCTGCCACTGCCATCAGGGATCTTCGCGGCTTAATTGCCGAGGCTATTCCTGGTGTTGCTGCCCCGGTCCCCGAGCCAGAGGAATCGGACTACCGCTTGTCGGGGGAGGCCTTCGCTCGAAGCAAGGCTCCCGTAGTGGGGCTCCGCATTCTCCCATCACTGGTCGATGATCTGATCGCTCCGCTCCTAGCTGATACTCATTCACTTGCCGATCTAGGCTTCTTATCCAGGAGATATCAGCTGGGGGAGGAAGGTCTTTTCGACATTCCGGTGGTGGGAGACTGTGTATATACCGCGGTTTCCTTGCAGCGACCGAAGGTTTCACCTTCGGTCGGGCGACAAGGTCGGCGGCTGCCTCCCTTCACTGCTGGTGCAGCTGATCTGAAGTCCTCGTATCGGTCCTTCGAGGACCAGTACCGAAATGCGGGACAACAGCTTCAGCTTGCAATCCACCAGGCGTATCTGGCCTCCATGCAGGTCCAGTTAACGCAGAAGGTGGAGATCCCTGGAGATTCCTCCTCGGAGCTCCTCGGGCAGCTAACCGCGGTTGGTGGTCATTTGGCGCGGGACTCTATCAGGAGTGCCGCTAACCAAATGATGAGCGCAGTTGTGGGAATGCGCCGGCTGTGGTTGTCGGTGTCCACTTGGATGCCTTCAACACAGCAGTCCCTGCTGAACCTACCCTTTCGGATTGGCCCAGTGCTTTTCCCAGGGGCTCAGCAGGTACTGAAGGACACTGCGGATGTCGTCACGACCTGCCGGGAGACCTCTAGGGTTCTTACCGTGCAGGATCCAGACATCAAGCGCGCACGCATGTCCAACCCTCCTCCTGCTCGTTCCTCCGCGCCGACGGGGAAGGCAGCCTGGATGTCAGCTAGTCTGCATCAGGCTGGGAGCAGGGGCAAGGGTCCCAAAAAGCGAGGCGGGAAATTCCAGCAGCCTTCGGGCAAGCAGGGGTTTCGGGGGCGCGGGAAACCAAACCAGGGTTCCTAGCTCCTCCCGTACCGCTAGGGGTGTCCAAAAATCCGGGGGCCGGAGTGCCGCCGGAGACGGACATCTTTTGCTTGTTGGGGCAGATCCCTGTAGGCGGCCGATTGACAAGGTTCATAGACGCTTGGGCGAAAGCCACGTCGAACACCTGGGTCCTGTCCACACTCAGGGACGGCCATATGCCTCAGTGGAAGCGCGGTCCGCCTTCATTTACCGGGGTGCGGCACACGAACGTGCCCTCCGCGCCGGAGAAGGCGGACATCCTCCGCTCAGAAATCAAAGCGTTGCTGAGCAAGGCTGCGATAGAGCTAGTGCCTGTGGGCCAGGAAGAGAGCGGATACTATTCCACATACTTCCTGGTGACCAAGAAGGGCGGAGGGTTCAGACCCATCTTGAATTTAAAGATCATGAACAAACTGATAGAGGTCCCATCGTTCAAGATGGAGACTCTAAGGTCTGTGATCTCGTCAGTGCAGGTCGGAGAATGGCTATCCTCCATCGACCTCAAAGACGCTTACCTTCATGTTCCGATGCACCCAGAATTCAGACAATTTCTGAGGTTTGCATTCGACGGGAAGTGTTACCAATTCAGGGTGTTACCCTTCGGAATCTCAACGGCTCCGAGGGTATTCACCAAGCTTATGCTGGTAGCGGCTCAGGTCGCCAGGTCTCAGGGCAGGTGTTGTCATCCCTACCTGGACGACTGGCTCATCAGAGCGCTGTCCCAGCTTCAGAACCACGAATCCACCCAGGCCATACTACACACGTTAGTTTCGCTGGGTTGGATCGTGAACCTCAAAAAGTCGGAGCTGGCCCCGTCACGGGACCTAGTCTTCCTGGGCTCCAGGTTTCGGACGGAGCCGGGGATCGTATCCCTGGCCCCGGACCGGGTCCCGAAGATACTGGGGGCTGTGAACTCGTTTCTCAGTGCTCCATGCCACACGGCTCGAGTCTGGCTCCAGCTCTTAGGAGTCATGGCAGCGACCGTAGACGTGGTTTGGAGGTCTCGGCTCCGCATGAGGCCCGTCCAACAAGCCTTGGCGGGTCTTTGGTCCCACTCGGAGTCTTACGAGAAGCAGCTCGTCACTCCGGAGTGGGTCTTGCCACACCTGTTATGGTGGACCAATGTCGATCACCTGACTCGGGGTTACCCCCTGCAGCCTCCGGTGCCGACCCTGACGATCCAGACCGACGCCTCCCTTACGGGATGGGGCGGGGTTCTGGGATCTCTTACGGTCTCAGGCCTGTGGTCACAAGCCGAGTCTCAATTACACATCAATGTGTTGGAACTCAGGGCGGCCAGGTTGGTTCTGCAACATCTGAGGGATCAGGTGAAGGGTCAGGTGGTCCGGCTCCAAATGGACAACAGGACCGCCATGACTTACATTCTCAAACAGGGTGGGACGGTTTCCCCGTCCCTCCTGGAGGAGACATGGCAGTTCTTCCTCTGGTGCGACGAAGTCGACACCCAGGTCCTGCCAGTGTACTTGCCAGGGGTGGACAATGTCCGAGCAGACGCGCTGTCTCGCCGGATCCTTGCCCCCCACGAGTGGCTACTGGATCGAGAGATATTCGAGATTATCTCCCAGTTATACGGGTCATTCCAGGTGGATCTGTTTGCGTCAGGGACGAACTTTCAGATACCCCAGTTTTGCTCCAGGATACCCGACACTCGGGCTCTATCCCAGGATGCATTCGAACTGGACTGGACAGACAGAGTTCTGTGGGCCTTCCCACCAGTGCCTCTGATCTCCAAGGTCCTAGCCCGTCTAGCCACTCATCCTCCGCGTCTGCTGGTGCTAATCACACCTCTGTGGGCAGCGCAAACTTGGTTTCCACAGGTACTCAGGTCTCTGGCTATGCCACCTGCTCTGTTACCGTGTCGGCCGGGACTTCTGTCCCAGGACGGAGCCCCCCACCCCAACCCCAGGGTGCAGTGGGTGGCCTGGCCTCTGTCCGGAATCGCCTCCAAAACAGCGGTATTCCTGCACGAGTTGCAGACACAATACTGGCTTCGAGGAGGGATTCAACGAACATTCAATATGAGGATAGATGGGCCTGCTATTCGCGCTGGTGTGCAGATAGGGACGTTCTCGATCCCTTTTCTGCAGATCTAGTGTTTGTCTTGGAGTTCCTGCAGTCTAGATTAGATGCTGGCTTGGCCGCATCTACTGTCAGGGGTTACTCCACGGCTATTTCAGCCTTTCATGTGCCAGTGGACGGCGCCCTTTTGGGGGTACATCCTCTGGTTCAGCGCTTTTTAGCAGGCGTGGACAGGATCCGACCTCCTGTGAGGCGGTCCAGCCCGGTTTGGGACCTTTCGATAGTCCTGGATTGGCTCTCGGGTCCGCAATTTAGGGATTTATCATCAGTATCACTGCAACTGCTTACTTGGAAGGCAGTTTTTCTAGTGGCGGTGGCGTCTGGCAGACGGGTAGGAGACATACATGCTATGTCCTCCAATCCCGAGCTTACAGTCTTCCACAGGGACAGAGTCAGCATTAGACTGCCAGACTCCTACCGACCAAAAGTGGCCCACTCATTCCATGTCTCGGCCCCAATAGAGTTACCGGCTCTGAGACAACCAGCTGCATCAGGGTCTCAGGCCTCGCACGCACACATTCTGGACGTGCGCAGGACGCTGAGAGCCTATCTCAAAAGAACGGCCTCCATCCGTAGAGATGAGCAACTCTTTTGTTGTTATGGGGGAGGTAAGCAGGGCTTGCCCGCTTCCACGCAGACCATATCAAGATGGATTGTCTCGACAATCTGTCTTGCATATGTTCATAAGGGCCGTGAGCCCCCGGGTAACCTCAAGGCTCATTCGGTTAGGGCAGTTGCGACGTCTAAGGCGTACGCAGCGGCCCTGCCCATCGAAGAGATCTGCTCCGCTGCTATCTGGAGCCAGCCTAGCACGTTCATTCGTCACTACCAACTCGACAGGCTCTCGGCGGAGCGTGCTCGGTTTGGTCAGACAGTTCTCTCCGGTGGGCAGAGTCGTCAACCCCCTAGCTGAATGAGCAGAGGAGGGTTGTGCGTTCTGTTTTTAAATGTTACTAATGCCACTAATATCACGTTGATACTAAGGGCCCAAGTCCTTTTTTCCCAAGGTGACCTCCCTGGCTGAGGTCCCCCGCGGGGAGTTTATATGGTACCTTTTTTGCCCTCGTTCTCTCTTTTCAAAAAAAAAGGGGGGGGGGGCGGGGTATTTTGACCAGTAAGGCGACTGCGAGTGCGCCAGGTAATCCCCAGGTCAATGTTGGTCTCCTCCATGGTGGATTCGCAAGGTACTTTGGGTGAGTTAACTTTGTATATTCGTATATTCTGTGCGCCGTTGGGTGCAGTCTGAATGCCACTGCCTTAGATTCAATCTTTGGGAGTCTGTCTTATGCAATAAGTACCCCAAGGAGGATCCCTTCTGAAAAAGAATCGAACTAACCTGTATAGGTTTCAGATTCTTTGAAGAGGATCCTCCTTGGGGTAGGGCCACCCACCTCCCCTTCATTCAGCCTGCATGACTGGATGGAAAAGTGGTGAGATTAGAGTTATCCGCCCCTGGTTGCATGACAACCGTAAGGGGTGGGGCTCGAAAGGGGTGACCCAAAGTACGGTTTTTTAGTTTTTTTAACTAATTTTAAGTGGAAAATATAGTTACAACCTGTCATATATCAAAAATCAAGGATTTTATGCAATAAGTACCCCAAGGAGGATCCTCTTCAAAGAATCTGAAACCTATACAGGTTAGTTCGAATTTTTCGACATGTAAATGTACATGTAAAGCTTGTCAGCGGGATATCTCCAGAACCATTCACAGGAATTCCATCATATCTTACAAAAAGCACCTCCAAGGGAAGACGAAAGGCTGATTAGATTTTGGTGACCTTGACATTATTCTCAAGGTCACAGTGGAACTTTGAATTTGTTTACATGCTAATGTACATGTAATTCTTGTCAGCGGGATATCTCAAGAACCATTCACAGGAATTCCATCATATCTTACACAAAGCACCTCCTAGGGAAGACGACGGGCTGATTAGATTTTGGTGACCTTGACATCATTCTCAAGGTCACAGTGGAGCTTTGACTTTTCCGACATGTTTGACAGTCGATTTTGCTGATTTTGACATTATTTTTCAATTTTGAAGTATTTATTTGCGGCGGGGGATTATGTCACCTTAGTGACAACCACTTGTTTATAAGAATAATTTGTCGTGATAAATAACTTCAATATTGTACATGAAACATAACAAGCCAGTCTTCAAACCACAATCATAACTTGTACCTGTACAGGTGGATGTAAGATATCTTTTAGTCTCGTTAAACATTCCTCTTGTCACAGGGTCTAGAAATATCTCACATTCTTTGGTGGAAAAACTTGTCATGGAGTGTGTTAAAATAGTTTAGAACTGTAAACAGAGAGAATTTTTTTAATTTCCTCAGGAATTTTAAATCATCCTCAGCCTGCCACTCAGATGACATGTACAAGTGATGATTGTACAGACTGTCTGTCTGTCTGTGCGGACATGATTTAGTTCAAGTGTCAAGTTCCTTCAGAGGGGGTCTAGTAGTCCTGCTCCATGACTGTGAGCCTTAAGAGCCTTTAATAGGTCTAGATTTTTATTCAGCAAGTCTAGATAAACTGAATACATATATGTGGAACTGAAAGTATTAAAAATATATATATTCAAAAGGATGAAGGTATAGTAACTATAAACAAATTCATAGACTAAATTAAATTTTAGTAGAGGAGTCTACACTTCCCCTTCGTTACTTATGAACCAGTATTTTCTCGGGTATAAGACCATATTTGAGCCTTACACCACCCCGTCTTTTCAGGGCTTGTACTGGTTGGAGTTATTCTCAGGTTATAGCCCACCCCCAACTTTGTTCCATGGTCAAACATTACATAAATCAATAATATTATTTTAATATAAGTGTAAAATATCTACATAAAACCTATTCTAACTGTCCGACAGTCTCCATGTTAAAGTTTCATCTGAGTTGGGGTCTCTCCTGTCTAAAAGCCCACCCCCATGTTTTCAAGATGTTTGTTTGCCTGGTCCCTGGTCTTATACCCGAGATAATACGGTATTCGGAGATACCATATCTGTAGCTTATGGCCACCCCAGAATATTTCCGTTGTTTACAACGTGTGACTCCTGTATAATGGCCACCCTGAATAGTTTGGCTTTATCAAACTCAGCAGCTTAATGTTTACTTGCCCAAGTTTGAATGTATGAAGTTGATATTCCCTGACTTTTCGAGAAATTGTCATAGGTGCAGCGATCCTCTATCTTGGCACAGCACAGCGAGGGAAATACTGCAAGACTTAAATCAACTAGTAATGGAGACTGATAAGAGTTATGCCTCGCATTTGGAAGTTGCAGATAACCATGATATATGATATGATAATCTTCAATCAGAGATTCATTTCAAGGCTTGTTGGGGTCATTTTTGTCAGAAATGAATATTAAATGGAAATGTTTTTCAGGAGTTGGATGTGGCTTAAGTCATAGAACATCACCTTTGACTGATCTCTCAGTTGTTTCTATGTCTTACAGGAGTTTAAAGTGAAGCATTGCTAGACCCCAGAATAAATTACATTTTTGGTACAACTTTTGCAAACACTGAACTAATTTTAGTTATCCCGGCAAAGCTCTGCAGATGTTTTTCATGAAAATATAACTTCAGAGATTTTATGTCAGTCTAGACAAGTTCTGCTTTGTTGGTTTCAGTTACACCTGTAAATACCTGCAAATACCTGGGCTTTTCACCTGAGATTAATAAAGACAGCTCATCTCGGAGTCATGTCAAACATGATGAAGCATCCTGTATATACCTAACTGTCGTTCATTTCCTCCTCACGTTTCGTCTATATCTGCTCTATACCAGTGTCACAGGGGGAATATGTTGTTTTAGGCTTACACTTCTTTCCCAAGTTGTCATTTAACTTTGAATTGTGACAGGTATGTACAAATTGATAATTATCCATCCACTTTGAATTGTGACAGGTGTATAATTGATGATTATATGTTTAATATATCAGATACTTTAGAAAATTTAAATATAAGCCATCATTCACATTTATATATAGAGTATAGGCTAGATGTATATCTATGCTTTTTCAAATTAAATTTGACTTTGATTATGAAAGGCATTACCAAATTTACATGACTTATGTGGTGGTCTTTCTACAAGAACTATTTACCTTTTGAGGCTGATTAAGGTCTTTCAAGGTAAATTTTGAAAATATTAAATCATTTCAGATATTTTCAAATGTCAAGGAACATCAAGTTCAAGCATATCAGCCTCATTTTATTTTGACCTTATAAAACATCGTTTGAGCTGATTAAGAAAGGCATATGAGATTAATTAATGCCTAAACACATCTCTGTCCAATTAGCTTTAGGTGTAGAGTGTTACATAGTGTTGTGTCCTACTTCTTAAGTGTTATGTTTCACATTCCTGCAATTTAATGTGGTGTGTCACGTAGATGAGATGATTTGATGTCGATGTTTTCCTCCTCGTTTCATCATGTTTTGGGGAAAAGATCTTGTGTTTACAGGAAGCATTAAATATTTTCAGGGGTAAAACATATCTTTATCTCTAAATATTTATTCAACTTGAAAGCAAGTTTTTATAGAAGTATATCTGTTTATATCTGTTTTTATCTTTATAACTCTTTATGGTATTTTTAGATTTTAATGCCAGTTCAAGATTTTCATCCAATTAATTTGAAGCTTAGAATTTTTCTTAAAAAGAAGAAATTCAGTAAACATCAAGTCTATTATCTACTCACATTCTGATAAATCTTTTTTCTCTGAGAATCATTTTCAATACACTTATTGTAGACATTTAATCTCTAAAATGAGAAGTTTTGTAAAAAAAAATATCAAAATTTGAAAAAATAAAATACTGAGAAGGTTACTCTGAGATTACTTCATTTTCAGATTTTTCTAGACTTGCCATAGACTTTCCTTGGCTTTTATATAATTTTATTGTGTAGATGATAGACAAGTCTTCAAATTTTCAGTTTTTGTCAGCATGTTACTGCAACAAAGTGTCAATATGCCATCCATTGATAGTGAATGGCATCCACTGATTGGTCAGTATCTGGTGTCCAATCTGTCCATCACTAATCAGCTGGTCAGATGGTTCCTCTTATCCTCTTCAACTCCACAGCAGCCCAGATGTAGCGGAGTTATACAATGTTACACAACTCTCTCCCTCTCATCCCCTGATTGACCAGGAGGAGTAGAGGATAGGCCGTGAGTCAATAACACAATAGCTCAGTGTAATGATATACTCCGTAACACGTCTCTATAGAGGAGTCATCCCTGTACTTGGTGTTACACACTCGTACTGTTTGCTCTTATTGGAGGATACCCTGTGACCAGTGTTGGATATACATAGTCAAACAGTAAGTTAATGTTCTATACTCCACCTGCTTCTATGCTGTATCAGATTCCCTTTGAAGAATCATGGTTATGGCTTGCTAATCTTTCTCTTAATATGTAGATCTATAAAAAGATGTGCCGCCCTTATAGTTTGATTTTCTCTTTATGTTCTTCACATTCACCAGAGACCTTTGTTTATGATCTCTGCCTTCACACATTGAGTGAATTACTGCATATAGTCTCCTTGGAAGGATATTCTTTGAAAATACCAACATACTCTTTGTATTCATTTAGTAGTGTTAGTTTTCTGCCCAAGATCTTTGTAAACAATAATTATCCCTTCATAACGTTACCCTCTGTACTCCAGTGACTCATATGATACAGATATCCAAGCAATTTAAAATCGTTTTAAAATTGATTCATAAAATGATTGTTAATGTGAAATATCTAGCCTTTTATCTTTTTCACATATTTCTTAATTTGATAGAAAGATTGTGGAATATCAAATAATACTCAGAATAAGGTTTTACATTACACCCTGAAAGTGCGTCCAGCCTCTGATATATACATATGGAGGCCTATGAAGTACATAGAATCAGAGTCTGTATACAATGTGCCGTGTTCAGTGTGTGCTGTATCCAGGGTCCACACGGTGGATGCTCCCTCCAGATTCCCTTCAGTATGTGTGTATATGCAATGTGCTGTGTTTAATGTGAACCGGCAGGACGCTAGACAGCTTTACGACCAGTGTGATAGGTCTGTAAGATAATCAGCACTGGACTCCTGATACAAGTCTTTGTGTGACGTTAGTGGATGTCTTACTAGCATGCAGGATGATGGAGACTCTGCTGTGATGCTCTCTGATTTCTTAGAGTCAGTCCGGAGTGAGGTCATTGTTCTTGTTCATTGGAAATGAGTCGTATGTGATTTTGTGTGGTGTGATGTGATCTGGTGTGATGTGAGACTTCTATAAGAGCCTAGTGACACTGTGAGGAAATGTGAAGCATTTCAAGAACCTGTGAATCGTTTTAAAGCTTTGTATTAAAAGCATCTTGAAGAGACGTGAGGCATTATAAAGAATAATACTGGATCATTGTAATTAGTGAGAGGCAGGATTAAGATTTGTCAAGCGTTCTATGGCATTATCAAAATTATTATCATTTTTTTGCATTATAAGTATTTTTGGCATTATCAAGCATTCCGTGAGCATTATCAATCTTTCTGTTGGCATTATCGATCTTTCTGTTGGCATTATCGATCTTTCTGTTGGCATTATCAATCAATTTGTGGTTATTATTTAACATTATGAGGGCATTATCAAGCATTATAGGACATTTTCAAGTATTTCAGGGCATTATCAAGCATGTCAGGGCATTACCAAGCATTTTGTGCATTTAGGCAATGTGAAGTATTTAGAGCTTTCATCAAGCGGTAAACTCCTAAAGCAATGAGAAAGCAGTGAAGCATTTTTATAGCGATATGAGGCATTGTCTAATATTCTAAGACGTTTCTAATGTGAGGCAGTACATCATTGTGTGAGGCAACGTGAAGCAAGTTGTGTGTAATGTGTGGGAGAAGAGATCATCGTCCACCAAGGTGTGAGCTAACCACAGTGACATAGCTTGATGGATAGACAAGGATGTAAGTATATGTATACTGAATATATGTGTATCTATATACAAGGATGGTTCGCCTTCATGGAGGTTAGGAATTTTCTTTGTTGTTTTGACGTTTAATGTATCAGGAAATGTACTCAGCTCGTTTGTTAATTTATCTAGCGACAGTTTCCTGGAGAGGATGTGTTTGTGTTTCTAAGTACAT
Source organism: Gibbula magus (assembly GCA_936450465.1). Lineage (NCBI taxonomy): Eukaryota > Metazoa > Mollusca > Gastropoda > Trochida > Trochidae > Gibbula > Gibbula magus. The sequence goes on along the minus strand of OW388296.1, from coordinate 74,589,659 downwards.
TTATACCTACTTCTAGATCATTGGGCTTTGTCTCTATCAACTCTTCAACTGGAGTTTGGTATGTTGGATTCAATTTTCGTAATATGAGTACAATGACATTTATCCTTTTCACGTAATTGCATTGATTTTGATTGAATTGGGGATCTTTCCTCATTTATGGTGAACACTTTGTTTGTTTGTCATATCTATCAATTTTATAATTTTGTTTTTGATTACTTGTTTTTAGTTTTTAGATTTGTAATTAACCCTTAACATGCGGGCGACGGAATTATCCGGGAGGCTCATAGAGAAAAATGTTAGAACCCTTGGCGAGACCCGTACGTTGGACTTAGTGCATTTACCGGGTCAGTAATAATTCTATTTGCCCCCCAGGCGAAATGCGAGACGAAGTGTGTCCGTATATCGCCACATGAAAACTTGTTTACATACATCTCGCAGATAGCCACGATAACAAGTCTGTGTGAATGTCCGGTCGAAATATCAAGTAAAATTCACACCAAATTGCGTGTGCATTGTTGACCCGTAACGCATTGATAATTAGCTTTACAAAAGGCCAATTTTGTCGGGCTTAGCCCCCGAAGCATTAATTCGCTTGAGGCTATTTTCACCCACGTGTTTGTATTGCCTCGGGTTTGCCTCGCCCGAGACTGCTATCTGCCTCGCATCTCGCGAGACGGGGGAAAAAATCGCTAACTCGCCTTACTACCGCACTTCATATCATGTGAGCGAATAGTTTGTTTTCAAAAAAAAATACGGCAAAATAAAGGGGAAACAATGGACTACATTCCCATATAAAATTAGAAAATCTCAAAAAAATAATAAAGACACAGCAAGCGCCGTGAAAAAGGTCATGTTTACACTTCATAAATTTTGAAACAATCGGCGATTTTCACAACTTCTAAAACATTTATCACGGCTAAAATACTGAATGCATTTTCATAATTTTTATATCACAATAAACCGAAAAGAATAATCTTTTATTCTATATAAAATGCGCAGATTTATTCACAGAAATAAAGATACAATTTTACCTTTCTGAGAGGCATGTGAAACCAAACGGCACACAAACTAATCAACATATTTTCATCAGTTATGGTTCGAGGTTAGCGTTTATTTGAAAAGTCAAACAACATAACCATATTTGGGTTGACATGTGCTTATTTGTCAACTGGTTCGAGATTATGATTTCTTGGAAAAGTGCGATGAACGACCGTTTGCAATGCCGCATACATGTTGTAAGTATTGACGATTTTATAGGTGGAAATAAAGACAAGCTTTACATAGCTATAGAATTATAACCAAAGGTCGCATTCTAATAATTTTTATATCATTGTGAAGCTAGACATCTTGTCTTCAATTCCGTATATAAATGGAATTTTTTTCGTTTCGTATTTATGATGTTACGAGGCCCGAATTAAAGACAATCTTTCGAAAGTAATAGAATAAAAACGAAAAAACATAGAAAATTCATTCAAAGTTTCGGGTGTGAATTAGCCATTTGTGTACGGGTGTCGCTACTTGAATTTGTATTGAACGCCCGTATATAGTCCTTATTCGCCATGTAGATGCGGTATATTTCGTAAAAACGGTACCGGAATCGCCGCCTGGAAATTCCGCCAGCAGAGCTCGTTAGTGAATAAGCTCAAACTACTGCTGCGAGCTGCGAGCCTGTAAATTCCGCCACAGGGGCTAAAAATGGTAAAATATATATACGCAACGTAAGGGTTAATGAGGGCAATTAATATTAATGACACAAATTATCATTCAAGCAATTTAACTTTGAATTTAGTCGTTTGTTCCTTCAAAATCTTTTTTTTTTAATGAATAAAAAAAATGTGGAAAAATGTGGAAAAACTAAACAAGAAACAGAATCCTCCTTGGAACAATGATGTGTGACGTGTAGCATGTACATAATTGATGACATAACATTACTTGATGATGTAACACTGACTGGTGATGTAGAGGTATGAAAGCTAGCTGCCATTATGTAGTGCAGATTTCTCTTTGTTTAGTTCAACTCATTGTCCCCACATGTGAGCTCCGACATTGTGTTAATACAAGCAACTAGACATGCCCATAATTAATTGCTTACAGCACATGGATATATAAATAAATATAAACAGTTGTGGTCCTGAGGTCAGCGTTTCCAAACAGTTGAGGTTGGTAATGGGGGAATTTGCTGTGAAAGATCGGCTGATTGATTCTGTAATGTGTGTCTGTATGTGATGTTCAAGTGCTCATTTTGCTAAGGACAAATCATATAAATAAATATAAACAGTTGTGGTTGTGAAGTCAGAGTTTTCTAACTGTTGAGGTTTGTAACACAAGAAGTTCTTGTGCCCTCAAGATTTTCTTGGTATGACAATTACGTGGTTTTTTTTATCACTTTATTTCTTTTTTTAGGGTACAACAGATTTCCATTTCCATCCTCAACTCAATGGATAGTACAATCAATACACTTCATATGACAAATATGTTCATCTACATCAATAAGTTGTGTCAAGATGACCAAAATGAAACAAAAGAATCATACTTTCACTGAGTGTGGGCATATGATTTATGTAACATTGTATGTTTCAATTTCGGTTTGTTACTTATGTTCCAATTAAGTTGCTCATTTTGCTCAGTAAAGGATATATCATATGAATAAATATAAACATTTGTGTTTGTGAGGTCAGAGTTTCCAGGGGGCGGGATAGCGCAGTGGTAAGCGCGTTCGGCTTCGGATCAAGAGGTCCGGGGTTCGAATCCGGCCAGGAGCACAGCAACTTTGTCTGCAGTAGAGAACTGTTCTACATGCAGTAAGGTTTGGGTGCAATGATACACTGAATTTCAGCGCAGTACCACCCATGGTTCGCTAGTTCCAGCCGCTGCTCGCAGGTTTCACCGCAATACATAGCCACATGGCGTTGCGGGCTTTCTCCCTGCCATAATACTAGCGGCGTTAAACCCTAACTCATCTCCCCTCACCTCAGAGTTTCCAAATTGTTGAGATTTATAATCGAGGAATATGCTGTGAAAGATTGTCTAGTTGAATCATACCTCAGTAATGTGTATTTGTAAGTGCTGGTAACTAAATCTTGGATGGTCAGTTTGAAGTGGAACACATAAGAAAACAAGATTTCCTGGACAACTTCTTTATTGTGAACATACACAACGTTTGGCAGTATATTCTTACTCCCTCATCATTCACATTTTACCTGATGGCGTACAAGCATTGTGAAGCATTGTAAGTTTTCTTACAGAAAAGATTGTTATCTGATGTGTTGCAGCCTTTCTCCCTGCTATATAATGCTAGCACCCATGATATAAATGAAATACTCTTGTAAGCGGTGTTTAACTCCAAATCACCTGAACTCAGTTTTAGTTGCAGATTTGTTATATCGGTAGAATATGCTCTACACAAAATCTGGTTTAGTAAATGAGTATATATTTGTACATTGAATGTGAGGCTTTGATGTTTTTTCCTCATTCTTCCGTAGAAAGATTGTATACATGATCAGTGTTCACTTCTTGTACCAATTGAAGTCTCATTTGATTCTCAAGTGGAGTATTTAGTCTCTCACCACCTGTTTATCTGCATTAATGGTCTTATCTTATCATCTTTCTTCTCATCAAAACATTTTCAGGTGACAAGAGATGGTTGCTTTTGCGTGCAATTTGTGAAATATATACTTTTCTATCTCACCTCATAGGATAAGAAAATATACCCTGTACGTATCTTTAGATTATGCTCAATACAGTTTCTGGTTGAGTAAATGAATGTTACATTTTCACATTGAATAAGTTTAGGGTTTAAGATTAGATTGTTGTTTCTTATTCTTAATAGAAAAACTCTTAAATCCATACATAATCAATCAAGGATGACATTTACGAAATAACTTCTAAGACATTCAAGTTGTTTCATGTTCCTCGTTGCACCTGTTGCTCTGTAATGTGAACAACATATCTTGAACTGGTTGCCGCAGATGTTTACATGATTAATACATGAGTAACCATATAATATATCTATTAGCCATTTATTTGCCATTTATTTGCCATTTATTAGCCAAGAGTGTTAAAGAAGTTTAGACATTTAACCCTCGGAGTCCTCAGAATATTCCTGGATGGCTTCATTCTTCTTTAGGCAGTGTCCAGTACTGGATTGTTCAATGTAATTACGAGTCATGGTTCCTGTAATCTGGCTTCTCAGAATGGGTTGACACAGATTATTCAACAGCAAGTACTCGACATTCAATTTTGAAAATACATAAATTGGACTTTATGTTAACGTCTGCAGTAGAGAACTGTTCTAGTCGCAGTAAGGTTTGGGTGCAATGCTACACTGAATTTCAGCGAAGTACTACCCATGGTTCGCTAGTTCCAGCCGATGCTCGCAGGTTTCATTGCATTGCATAGCCACATGGCGTTGCGGGCTTTCTCCCTGCCGCAATACTAGCAGCTGCGATATAAGTGAAATACTCTTGAAAGCGGCGCTTAACCCTCACCTCACCTTTACGTTCCTTTCACCACAATGAAACATGAACGCTAATACATGTATGTGTCTAATTTTAGGCGTGTAGGGTGAAAGGGTTATATGTTGTCAGTGTAACAGAATCATTATTATTGATAATTAGAGAAATTAATATAAAGTATCCATTTCAATTTTCATAAAAATGGTATATGATTGATATGGATACTGTTACAAGAATGTCTATGATCATCAAACAAGGGAAACAAACAGGAAGTATTTCTTGTCATCATCTTTTATTCATTGTTTTTCTTTTCAGGAAATTATATTTCTAAGGTTTCTAATTTGTTGTTGGGAAATTGTTCAGTTGTATTTCCTTAGGTTATCTCATCAGCTATTTATTTGATGTTTTTGCTATGTATATTGTCAGGAAAGTGTTTTAGTATTCATGGACCATGAATCAAACTTGATCTAAATATTTTGTTCTTGAAAATGAATTTCCTTGTTGAAAGTTTGTTCCTTGTCTCGGATTAAAACAAAGTTGTTTTTAACTAAATATACTATACTCTTCTACAACAATTTAGTCTTATTTAAAACACAGTACATACTGTTGTGCTTGATACTACTTTGGGTGATAAAATGTTAGTTTCACCTCACCTCACCTCACCTCGACTCACCTCGACTCACCTCGACTCACCTCACCTCACCTCACCTCACCTTGACTCACCTCACCTCACCTCGACTCACCTCAACTCACCTCACCTCAACTCGACTCACCTCACCTCACCTCACCTCGACTCGACTCGACTCGACTCGACTCGACTTTTCGTTTACTTGTGACTCATTATTTTATGTTTATACATACAGATAATTAATAACAACCTTTAATCGTAAATCCAAAACTAATTATTCTTGCTTAAACGGCAATGGCAAATATTACACTGTTAATCATAATACTTATAAATGTTCTGTCAGTGGATCAGTTTGGGCAATTATATATGACATTAATTATTAATTAATTAGGTCTTATTCCTCTTTGTTGTCGAAATTCATGTGCAGATTTTGAGCCTGTGATTGACTTGAACATTGTCTCTCCATGTTCCATCTTTTAACCTCTTGTACTGACTCAGCTCGACAAGAATATCACTGTAAAAAAAAAGTTAGAAATTCACTCAACTGACATGTTCATTTACCCGCTTTCTGTTGAATTTGAAATAGGGCACACTGAGAACTTGTACAGTGAAATCATCAATCAGTGATGGAAGAAATATTTCAAGAGTATACTGGAATTGAAATGAAACAAAAACTTGAAGAAGAACAAGTTATATGGACAATCAACTTGTTTATTGCATTAGACACCACATTATCAAGCAAGTGACTTGGTAGATATGGTGCTAGTGTCTGCATCGAAACAACGTATCTAACGCATTACATGAATAAAGAAGTTAACTGTCAATCGAACTTGTTCTCCTTCATCGCTTCAGTTTCTAAAATGCCTATCAAAGATGACAAAAACTTGTTTTGGGAAGAAAAATTGTGTATAATTGTTTAAATTTTGACATTCATTGAACAACATTACACTTTTGAACTTTTAATGTATAAAGTGTATTTGATATCAGACATTATTACTGTTGGCACATGAATCTGACCTCAGCTGGGAGGGTGTTAACAGAGACATCAGTTTGTGTGCTGAACATAGGGTTTATTACTGTCTCCTGTTTAAACTGTCTCATGAATATTCATAACATAACGTTTTTATTTTTTTAATGTTCATGTTCACCTTTCATGCAATATGAAGGACATTGAAACTGTAATAAAAACTTGATAAAGAAAAGGAAAGAAATATTTATTATCAGAAAATGATAAAAAGATAACTGTCGTGTCTTGTATTTGAGATATAAGCTTTTGACAAGGATTTGGATGGTTGAGAAATTGGGTTGGATTTTGCCCGGTCATAGAGATATTGAGTACTGTATTCTCTCGGGTATGAGACTATAGGGTACAAGCCTAAGACCACCCCCATTTTTCGGAGGGTTGTCCTGGTTGGGGTTATTTTCAGGTTATAGCCCACCCCAAATTTTGCCAGATGTTCCTTGGTCATACATTACATACCCCGGTATATCTATAAAATTATTTTAAGTTTTAAGTCAAAAACCTACAAAAAAAGTTAGTCTGACTGTCTGAAAGTCTCCAGTATGAATTTTCATCTGAGTTGGCGTCTCTCCCGTCTAAAAGCCCACCCTCATGTTTTCAAGATGTTTGTTTGCCTGGCCCCTTGGTCTTATACCCGAGATAATCGGTAGTTTGTTTTATTAAAAGTGTTTTTAAGATATTCTGTGTTGAGTACACAAATAGAAGAATATGATGTTAATGGAAATATTTCAAAGGAACTGTTATTTGAATATTTTGTTTCGTTTTAAAGTAGAGTATGAATTCATTACAAATGTGCCCTCAAGTTAGGCTAGTCTGTGTTGAACTGAGTATATAGAATAGAGTTCTTTTCTTTGGAATAAATATCACCGGAATTGTTTCTAGAGAAAATGTTATTTGAATATTTAGTTTCATTTTCACTCTGATTCACATGTGCCTTGAAGCAGGCAAGTCGATCTGTGTGTTTATGTGAAAGATATCACTGAAGGTATGTTTATACTTGTCAATATTGTGTTTGTGTTTGAAAGCAACCCGATAGAGCATTGTTTGTCTGGTACTGTTAGTCTGGGTCTCATGTAATTGATCTTAGAGACATGTGTCAAAAGTGTCAAATGTTGAAATTAATTGTTCATTCAAATGTTGACCCCACTTTCACCAGCCAAAGTCTCCCCCCCCCCCCCCCCCCCCCCCAACCCACCATTGAAATATCAACTTTCCACCATCCTTGAGAACAATAAGAAAATGTAGTTAATTCAGGCTTATTCTGAACATCTAATTAACTGGCTAAATGACTTTCGTCAACTTAGTTTTTAATAAACTTTTTGACCACTTTTCTATTGGTCTCATTGCCATAATTTACATAATTAATTCAGGCCTGTTCTGTATTAGAATATAGTGTCTCAAATACATATTTCAGCGACTAAATGAGAGTCTAGCTCTCCATCCCAATACTAAAACCAAGTTAGATAACTCCACAGTGTGTGTTTACAATGCACAGTAGATGTGATTAAAGTTGACTCTCTGTTTATACTCATGGGCCTTTGTTTACAGTCAAAGTTGTAAATACCACTGTCAAGTTTTATTATTCATTATGACATAAACTCTGCTACTTAATGGAGGCATTGTGCGTGCAGTGTGAATTGTGAGTGGTTTTATTGAGGGATGAACTGGAGTGGGAAGACATCATCGATAAAGTATCATTACATTAGGGGAGAAGTTGAAGCCTTCTGACAGATTAACACTTTTATAATCTGGCTGTTTGCTTTGTCTTAAAATATTTGAAGGATCGGCAAAGTTTCAGGATGATTCCACTTATGACAAATATAATTTAGGCTAAATAAAAAAAAATGAAATGTTTCTCAAACATCCGCACACCACTTTTATTGGTTAGCATGACAGTTTTTGTTTTTTTGTCATTTTATGAAAAGAAATGAATTTGCTGCATCATTTTGCTAAGCCCAGAGTAATTGTAGTATTTCTTACAGATTAACACTTTTATTAACTGTCTGTTTGCATTGTCTTAAAATATTTGAAGACTCCGCAAAGTTTCAGTTTTGATTCCTCTTATAACAAATATAGTTAAAGAAAAAAATGTTTACACTACTTCCAATCGTTTTGATTTTCAGCATTGATGTAACATTTGAAGGAAGGCTGTAACCATCTTGAGTGTTGTAATCAGTTTCAAAATATGTCATTTTGCAATAAAGGAGAGTATCTTTGCAATGGGAATATTTTATTTTAATTCATGAAGATTACATGTTAAAAAAAAAAATTCCTATTTATAGCTGTAGCTTATCCAAACTCATCAAGGAGGTTAATACCTGAAATACCGAGAGGCTCTATGTTTTGTCATCAATTTGCTTCCTTATTTCAAGAGGTTCTGGTAACTATAACCCTGCTCATTCATTATTCAAAAAGTGCTTTGAACATAATAATATCACAGAGAAGCTGTTAATGTTCTTCTGTCACTGCTGCTATTCAATACACTTGGTATTTCAAGAACATCCATTGATCTCGTCTCTGTGACCTCCTACAAGAACATATCTTGATATAATCCATTTGATAATCTTAATATTCTGTTAATATGATTATAATGAAATACCTTTACTTAAGTGTATAAGATATCACATAACTTTTCTAATTAAAGTTATAATGACATCTGTTCTAATAAGGTATAAATGAATATAGGAAATGTTCTATAGGATTATGTATTTCTTATATTGAGATTGAATATCGATATGTTTCATGATAAAAATGTTGATCATTGTATCTTAAACTTGATTAACTCTCGTTATTCCGAGGCAGAATCGTATTTAAGTTTGAACTTTTTGTAATAGAGACATGTTGTCTGTATCTGGGTTTAAAGTTTTTATTTCTATATGAGAGAGAATTAACCGCAGTATAGATGTTTATAGAATTCACTCATGGCAGTGAAACTGACTACCAATCTGATTGATGGCTTTCAAATGTTCTGGTCCAATAAAATCCCAGTATCACATACCTAGGTGATATATTTCATAACACCACATACCACTGGGTGATATATTTCATAACACCACATACCACTGGGTGATATATTTCATAACGATGTCAATATCAGTAATGTAACTTTCTGTTCTAATTACCAGTTTGATGGATCTGGTCTGTATTCCGACACTTACTTAATTAGCTTCCTTCTTTGATGTCAGCTTGGTTATGTCATAATGTTCGTTATACTCTTTTGATAATTAGCTAATTGATTAATTTAGTCCTGAAATGTATATCCCTGTCTTCCTTTTCAGTATGTTTGATTAAGTTGTTGACTCATCCTCTGATTGGTTAACTGTATTACGTGTGATTGATATGTTTTCATATTTCATACTTCAATGATTGGGCTGATTACATACACATATAATGAAATGTCCTTTTCTAAAATTGATAACATAGCATATCATCAAAAAGATTTTAGATATGATTTTCACAGGATTAATGAAAAGATAAAAACTTTTGTAAGGTTAGGAAAACAAGCACATCAAACTAAAAACATATTCGAAAACTGATTTTTCTATTAAAATGATGCTTCTTTCATGTCATCATAAAAAAGGTTAACTTTTAATGTTTACTCTTTAATGGCAAATCGTACATGCAGTTACGATATCCATCTGTTTATGAGAGTTTTCAATAACCTGAAGGCTGAAACATGAAATATGTTGTGTAGTTTGATGTCCTTCCTTCTGAATCCAAGAAGTAGCTTTGTGCTTTGAAGTGAAAGTCTTAAAATAATTTTAAATTTCTTCAAAAGTGATAAAATCATATGCCTTGAGGCAGGATGTCATCTGAGTAAAACTTTCAGTGTCAACAAGATTCAAGAGAAGTTTCAGAATGCTTAACTCAAACTGAAATAAAATAAGTTTTAAATTATTATATTTTAGGAAATTTTATTCAATATGTGATCCAAATTTGCTATGTTACTTTCATCATATTTAGAAAATCAGATTTGAAATTAAGAACAGGAAGATTTTCTGGATAATAACTTCTTTATTGTGAAAATACACGACGTTTCGGGGTATATACTCACCCCTTCATCAGGTGGAATGTGACCTGAGAGAGTATATACTCCAAAACGTAGTTATCCAGTTGTTATAAGTTGTTATCCAGAACATCTTCCTGTTCTCATGTTTACCACTTCTAAATGCCCTTCAAAGACCATATTTGAAATTGAAGATATATTTGAAGTTTATAAAAAGAGAGAGAGAGACAGAGAGAGAGAGAGAGAGAGAGAGAGAGAGAGAGAGAGAGAGAGAGAGAGAGAGAGAGAGAGAGAGAGAGAGAGAGAGAGAGAGAGAGAGAGAGAGAGAGAGAGAGAGTGAGTGAGAGTGAGAGTGAGAGTGAGTGAGAGTGAGAGTGAGAGTGAGTGAGAGTGAGAGTGAGAGTGAGAGTGAGAGTGAGAGTGAGAGAGAGAGAGAGAGAGAGAGAGAGAGATTGATTAGTCGTTGTATTGATTAAGATGGACAGAGACATATTTGTCTATCTGCATTATATATAACAAGGAAGTGACTTAATTAATTATCGTTACTGAAATAATTAGTGACATACCATTCTCGGTGATTGCATTACAGGAATGATAGCCTCTGAAGTAATGGAAAATTTTGGACTCAGTGATTACTATCGCAAATAAAAGATGGTTAAATTGAAATTATTTTCTAGACCTCAGCAGAATTTTGTTCTGACAATTACAAAAGAAACAGCACTAAAAAGGAATCTTGATGCATAAATCTTTTCTCTCCCCATGGATGTTACGCAACTATTTCTCTGTAATAATTTGCCCAGTTGTAACAGAGGTTATATGGGAAGAGTCTCTATTTAGTCCTCTTTGAAGAAGGAATGACTTATCTGGATATTCACCCAGGCCTCCTCATATTGAATAGACTTGTTAAGCATTTGTTGACGTCAACAATATCAATTTGATATGAACTACTGTACATGTATGTGTTGGCCAAAAATAACCTCTATAATGGGTTTTAGATGGTAAAGGAAATGGAATATGACTTGAAGAAAACAAAAAATAGGCAAATGATAGCATCTGTAATGTCCAATTGTCATTTATAAAGTTAAAAGGACTTTCAAAGAAAAAGGAACTTGAACGTGGGAGATTTTATAACAGAGACTGCTTAAATCACTTTGCTTTGCATATGGCTCTGATATAATAAACCCGTCAGAAGAATAGTAGCTAGTCCAGATATGTTATTGTTTTTACAAGTTTATAATATTTCTAAGCATATGCTATTCTTTATTGAAGTTGGACTATGACTTATGTAGTGTTGAAGTATTTGACAACTTCACGACAGGTTTGTTTTCACTATGTAAATAAATCTTTCCCTGAAGAGTGACAGAATCGTTTGTGATCTATCAGAGCTCTTTAACAGTAAACGAAACTTTATCTTTTAAAGATTATTTTAGACTTGACATTTCATTTTCTTTGAGGCAAAGTAAATATTAAAATTTGATATTTTTTTTTCTCAAACGTTTTGGATTTAGAGATATGACATTCAAGCTCCTTCAATAGTTTATGGTTTGTGGAGTTTTAGTGATATGTTTTTATATCATTCCAGTCTTGAAGGTGGGTGTTCAATGAAGTCTTGGGCAAGAGGAAAATATCAGTCTCTCATTTCCACCTTGATGGAAGAGTAATATTATGTCAAGTTTTAATACTTTAAATGTTCAACAAATAGAACAACAATCTTAATAGCATTTACATTTTTAGCTCATCAGGCCTGAAAGGCCTGATGGGCTTATGGCATGGCATGGCGTCCACCGTCCGGCCGTAAACTTTTCGATTTTTCGACTTCTTCTCCAGAACCAATGACTCCACAGAGCTGAAATTTTATGTACATACTCCTTGACCAATGGGGATTCTAAATTGTAGATTTGGTGACCCCGTGACCTCAATAGGGTCACAACCCTAAAAACCTATTTTCATCTTCTTCTCCAGTAAGAAAAGCTCTAGAATAAGCTGAAAAACAGAGCCCATGACTCTATTTTCTAGGAATGCTCATTGGCGAGACTCAAATAAAAAATGTGTTTGTTTAAAACAAAACAAATCCAAATAAGGGAATCACTTGAGAAGATGCAGAAAAGAAGATAACCTTGTTTGACGTTATGAATAGGTAGCTTTTATATATACCATGATTATATTTTATATAAAACTACCTTCAATAGTACAAATTCTTGTACTATTTCGGGCCGAGTCCCTTGCAGGATTCAACCTACATCCTCAGAGTAAGGCAACAACTGTCAGCACTGAATGTACCAACAGTTTACCACACAACCACCAGGCTTGGTGCTTTTATATATACGTCAATTATGAGTAGGCTCATGTGTACCTTTGTGTAGGTTGTCAATCAGAGATGAAGTGTCGCAGGTGAATAAGGCCTTGCCACCTTTGTGTTGACGAGTCAGGTGCCATTGCTTATTATCTATACAACAGGAGCTGACAAGTAGGAGATCTACATTATGAGTCCAGGTACAAAGTTAATAGCAGGTGCTTGATCTGACAGTGATCCCTGTGATTACAGGTGCTTGTTTGTTGATTCACTTCAGTCCAGGTAGGCAATGATAGGTAATTGATTGGGGGAGCTTTGCAATCAGCAGGTGTCGACAGGTGAATTGGACTGGAGGAATGCAAATATCTTTCAATCTTTTCAGATGGTTAAAGAGTTCAATCAAATATTGATTTTAGTTGAACTAAAGATAATGGCTAAATTAGACCATAGGTCAGAGGTCATCTAGGTCAGTAAGTAATCAACATGAATTGTATGGACAGGTGTTTTCACCTGAGGAGGAAGGCAAATATTGACAACCATGTAATGATTCACAAACATTTCATTGTTATCCAACATAACGAAGAAGAAGAAAGAAGAAATATGCTTATTAATGTGTCACATGTTGTTTTACATTATATCACATATTATCAACAGACATGTTTAAAAAACAACATCCGGCCGAATGGCCTATGAGACATAAATGGACATTTTGATACCATGAAAATTTATCTTTGATAGGCATTCTAGGAGTTGAGCTTATGAAGAATGAAGACCTATTTTATGGATACACAACTTTGTTATTCTGTAACGGTGACGTTTCGATATACCGTAGATACTAATGTCATTGTCAATGGCGACTGCTTGACAGCAACATGTTAAAAATATCCAAAATGTCACCTACACAAAATAAAGAAGTTGTGTATTCATAAAATAATTCTTCATTATTTTATTTAAGATGTCATTTTTTATTCGATTAAGAACTAGGAACTGATTTTATTGGAAGTATTCAATGAGTCTCAAAGATATTTTAAACGCAGGTGAAGTGAATTGGATTCATAAAGATATGTACAATTGAATAAAACCCTAACCTACCTGTGGTTATTGGCTGTTGGACCAGCCTTATTTCAAACACTGACATATGCAATGCAACTCAAGATTTATCTTAACATAATCATTCAACCGTATCAAATGTTTGAAATAACGATTGCTTTAAGAATCCTTAAGATAAACGTTATTGACAAATATGTGCAATATATCTCTGGAATGGGCTGGACATTGTCCATTGTCCAGACTAAAGATAATCAGGTGTGTCATCCAGGTGAGTGGACATAAGCCAGCTCCTGGTCAGAAGAATGCCGTTAATATTAGCATGTCACACTCCATTGGTGGGGCCAGATCTGATTACTTCATTACCCACCTGGCCGATGGGAGGGAGAGGGGAGGGGACAGAGGGGTTTGTTGTCATGGAACCCTCACTCTTGGTGATGAGCTGGGTCTGAAATTTCAAAGTCAATGGTTAGTAACTTGCACTTTATGAATATGGGAGGGTCCCTGGAAGAGGGAATGAAGGGGGAGGGGGCTGTCGGATGTCTTGGTCCCCCAGAATGAAGTTATGGCGGAGGGTTCAATGTCAAAGGTACTGGATCATATGTCAAACAGTAAGAGACACTATAGTCTAACACGTAAACTCTAAAAAAAAAAGTACTTTATTAGATATTGAAAGTAGCCTTTTATGAAATGGGATTTTTAGAGTTGGTTGGAATCCCTACTTGTAACAAGAATTTCCGTAATGAATAGTAGATTTTTATTAAAATAATGATGAGATTTGCCAATTTGATCCTAAAAATGACACACTTCAACAGTTTCAAATCTCTGAAATGGAAAGATGAACATAATAATCAAGCCTTTAGGGTGACATTGTGACAAGTTGAGGAGAGGGAGAGGGTGTTTGACAGGCGAGGGGGACTTGACAGGGGACTTGACAGGAGAGGGGGAGGGGGACTTGACTGGAGAGGGGAGGGGGACTTGACAGGAGAGGGGGAGAGGGACTTGACAGGAGAGGGGGACTTGACAGGAGAGGTGGAGGGGGACTTGACAGGAGAGGGGGAGGGGGACTTGACAGGAGAGGGGGAGGGGGACTTGACAGGAGAGGGGGAGGGGGACTTGACAGGAGAGGTTAGTCCGATAACTATCATGACCACTAAGAAGGAGACAAGATCTAACTCTGAACTGAATGAAGGAGGTGTCAGAGTTACGCAGAGTGACTGAGCACTGATGAGGACATCAGACTATCTCTAGGCTATCTGCCTGTCATCCATGGATTATCTCTACATCATCAACACCGGCAGATTATCAGTGGTTCATCTGTGATTCATCAATAGATTATCTGAGGATCAGCTGTAGATCATTGATAGAGCAAGATTGTCCTGTATGATCCTGGGTATTGTTGCAATATGCAACCGTATCGATATACAACCTTAGTGCCATCGGTTAACATTACCGGTACACTAAGGTTACCTTATAACAAGGCCCGGGTGTGAACTTTCTGAAATAATCAATTGCACTTTAACAATTGCAGAACGTCTCTTATTGCACTGGAGAACATCTTAAATTAGCAGTTTAGTCTTTTATATATGTGAATATATGATGTTTTTATGATCAACAGATTTGAAGGATATTTTCAAGACATTTTAACAAACTCTATATAATGGTGGCTTGTATGATAACACTAATGGTTACCATGTGTAAAATGTCATAAAGATGAATCAAACCCTAATGTAACAAATCTGAAACTGACAAGCGGCTAGTCCTGTCAGGATATATGAGATCTTATCTGGAGGAGTGTGAAGTCTAGGCATCACCCCTCGGCTTGTCTAGCAACTACTTCTGTACCTCAGACCCCATACCCCCCCCCCCCCCCCCCTTTATTGGGAAGAATTTCCAATTATACCCTGTATTCCTCCCCCCAGAGTATCCTATCAGCCTTTTGCCTTCATTTTCACACACACCCCCCCCCCTCCTTTATTTCATCTCCTCTGTTATATTCCCACCCTTTTCCACAATTTTGTTTCTTTGTGTAGAATTTAAAATTTGACCCTTTTCTACGAACCCTTCAGTCTATCAGCCCATTTCCTTCATTTTCACTTCATCTTATTTCATCTCTTCTATCAAC
This sequence comes from Gibbula magus, assembly GCA_936450465.1. Classification (NCBI taxonomy): domain Eukaryota; kingdom Metazoa; phylum Mollusca; class Gastropoda; order Trochida; family Trochidae; genus Gibbula; species Gibbula magus. The sequence goes on along the minus strand of OW388296.1, from coordinate 74,574,085 downwards.
CACCCCATCACCCTCAGTCCTCCAGTCTGGCCCCCCTCCTTATCCCCACACAGCTTCACGGCTGACTGAGCGTGACAGATCGGAGGCAGTGTGTAGGGAGCACAGCATGACAGTGGAGAGGCCGGCCACCTCTCTCTGATTTATTGAATGTCATCAGGAGGAAGAGCTCCAAGGTATATCTCCTCTCGTCTCAGTCTGTCATTACACCACGCTCTCAGTCAGCAACAGTCAGCTCCAGTCGGCATGGTAGGATTTAGTGGTTGAGTTTATTGCGTATATATTGTGTTCATCATGTGAGTGTCATTGCCTCCATCTCTTTGGTTGGATTTATTCTACAGTGAAATCAGATGACAGTGAGTTTCTGTGTTGCCAGAGTTTTATCTGTAGTGTCAGTTAATCCACAAGATCTTCCACAACACTCACTAGATATGAAGTGAGTTTTTCTGCTATGAACACTGTTTAGTCAACATCTCTATATACACGTGTCGAGTCTACCCCCTCTATTGTGAGGGTTACCTAATGTACACAGACTGACTTTACTTGGTGCAGTCTCTGAGTTGACTGTCAGTATATGCTATCAATGTTCTCTATCTTCTACGTAGCTGTCTTCTCTGGTGTACTGTACTGCAGACTGCTTTCACTCCAGTGAGAGCTTCGTTTCAGTGGACATTTACTCGTACAGGTCTTCTGTGAGAGTTGTCTTCTTCTTCATATGGACTGACTGATTCTGTACAACATTGCTTCCTCTCAGATATCTCTGAGCTTTCCTAGATGGTCGGAGGTCGGAGGTCAGGTGTGTGACATCAAGTGGCACTGAGAGGATTGGTGGCAGTGTCCTTATAGAAAACTGTAACATTTTATAACAGAAGAGTTGATCGTTAGTGTCTCTTGTGAAATAACCACGTGGACATGTAATCTGCAGTGGATTGAAGTGAACATGGTGGATGTATTGTGGTGTGGGATTGAGATATTTCTTGATCTGGTTTTGGATAATTGAGTTAAAAGGGAAGGGATTGTTACTTTCTCTTGTGATGGGATTACTCTTGGAAGCAGTTGGTCTTGTTTGATTCAATGACTATATGGATTATAACTTTCTAACCAGGTGAGATATAACTTACTGGCTTTTGCCTTTTAGCAGTCAATTTTAACATACATACATTGGTTTTACTTGAATAATGGAGAATGTTTGATTTGAATGTTTTATTAAGATAAGACATGATTTTTTTGTGTAACCAACATCTGTGTCCACATACATACGCTTTTTCAAACAATATACATTTCACAAAGCATTTTTTTATCTACGTATTTTACAAAGGTGATAAATGAGTGCCAAATCTGTTTATATATTTGTAATTTAACATATATCATCAGGTTATTTCTGGCACATTAGTAAGATGTTACACTTTATCAAGGTACACTATTATATCCTGGTTTATATATAAATTGCCATATTCACATAGATCTTTTGTGTTGTCTGTCAGGAGATAATGGTCTCTCTTCTTCATACATCATCAAACTTCCGTGTATTTGACAAAAGAGGGCGTTTTTAGTTCTCAATTTCCCCTTCGTTCTGTCACAAAGGGTCGTGCGTGTCAGTTATTTTCAGTATTTAGCGAGGAGATAGAGAATGTATGTTTCTTCACAGCATGTCGCTTCGAATTGTCTTTCATGGCTGAATCTTTCATTACAGTAATACAAGAATCAATTTCATTTCTTCACTCGTGTTGTAATAGAGAATAATTATGTACTGTTTAATTTTTATGAAACAATAGTTTGGTCATTATTTCATATAAAAGATGTTTTTACACAGAGCCGAGATTGGTATTTTATTCATTACATGACAGGTATCAAGCAAAAATGCTGAGTATTATACAGTAAGTCCAACATGATCAAACAAATGGGATTGTTATAGCTTACTGCGACATTGTAATATATGTTTATCATCTGATCCGAAATATGACAATATTTTATTTGTTCTCTATCTAATTGGCATGTTTTATAAATCAATGCTAGTATTAGCACCATTCTTTCTGTAAAATGAAAACAAAACATCATTATTAATCTTTTTCTTAAACAGAAAAAACATTCAAAAGTTATTTTTAAAATGTTCTCTTCTCCTTTATCAAAGTATTTTGAATGAATCGTTATCATTATTAAAGGTTTTACCATACTTTACTAAGTTTGACCTCAGTTTTGTTTAAATATAGTTTTATGTAAAAAAGAATTCATAACATCTCAAATCCTTGCCATTTGACAACCCTATCAATCACTGATGAGTGGTTAATTGCACTAATTAGTCATCTGTTACACACAAATGACGCAAATAGTTTGTTTCCAAGTTGAGTTTTGCTCTAAAATATTTGGACATTCTAAGTTAATTAATTTCTACCTTTTATGCAGTTATTTAGTAGGAATGAAAAATTATTATTGGTATTTCATTTTGCTTCATGTCAATTTGCCACATGTCGTCTCTATTAATAAAAATGCCAATTACTGTTCATGCTCATATCTTATATACGTATGATAAAAATATTTATAAATATTACACATAACTTTAATTCTGCTTGTAACTTTTGTATGGTAATTAATCATATGGTACTTTTGCTACTGCTCATGAGCATCTTTGGTTGGTGACAAACCAGATACTAACGCTAAAGAAGTGATTATGTGGTGATGATGATGATGATGATGGTGTTGGTGTTGGTGTTGGTGATGATGTTGGTGATGATGATTGTGATGATGATGATTGTGATGATGATGATTGTGATGATGATGATGATGATGATGTTGGTGTTGGTGATGATGATTGTGATGATGATGATGATGATGATGGTGTTGATGATGATGATGATGATGGTGTTGGTGTTGGTGTTGGTGTTGGTGTTGGTGTTGATGATGATGTTGGTGTTGGTGATGATGATTGTGATGATGATGATAATGATGATGATGATAATGATGATGATAATGATGATGATGATTGTGATGATGATGTTGATGATGATGATGATGTTGGTGTTGGTGATGATGATTGTGATGATGATGATGATGTTGATGTTGATGATGATGTTGGTGTTGGTGATGATGATTGTGATGATGATGATGGTGTTGATGATGATGATGATGATGATGATGGTGTTGGTGTTGATGATGATGTTGGTGTTGGTGATGATGATTGTGATGATGATGATAATGATGATGGTGTTGATGATTATGATTGTGATGATGATGATGATGTTGATGATGATGATGATGTTGGTGTTGGTGATGATGATTGTGATGATGATGATAATGATGATGGTGTTGATGATGATGATTGTGATGATGATGATGGTGTTGATGATGATGATGATGGTGTTGGTGTTGGTGATGATGATTGTGATGATGATGATAATGATGATGGTGTTGATGATGATGATTGTGATGATGATGATGATGGTGTTGATGATGATAATGGTGGGGATGATCATGATGATGATGGTGTTGATGATGATGATGATGGTGGTGGTGATGATGATGATGGTGTTGATGATGGTATGATGGGGTTGATGATGATGATGATGGTGATGGTGTTGATGATGATGATGATGGTGGTGGTGATGATGATGATGGTGTTGATGATGGTATGATGGGGTTGATGATGATGATGATGGTGATGATGATGATGGGGTTGATGATGATGATGGTGGTATGATGGGGTTGATGATGATGATGCTGGTGTTGATGATGATGGTGATGGTGTTCCCATTCTCGGAAAAATTTAATTCAAAAATGTCATGTTGATTCCCCTTTCTTAAATATGTTACCATGCATACGATTAGGCACATATTTGACAAATTTAGAGAAAAAATGAACCTGTTATTCCTGCTCAATTGTGAATGAAGAACAAATAATACATTTATGATTTTATTCTTCTCATGAAAAGATCTTTTTCCCTATCCTTTTTTACTCCTGCCCCATTATATTGTTTTTACTTTAGATTTTAATTTTACAAATTCGATTATTTTTGTTCTATAGGTTATTTTCTGACAACAAAATATACTAAATGGTTTCTGCTTATCCAACATTCTCATACTTAACTGTCGAATACATGTTGTTGTTTTATTTTCAGGTCTGTGAAGATGAGGCTGCACTGAGAACCACCTGTGCACAAACACGTTTCTGCAACGAGAACATCGGATGTAGCAGCCAATTAGATCGCTCTGTCCACTCCTGGAGTCTCATGGGATTGTCGTCAACATCTTACTGTCATGAAGTAATGACTTCCAACTCTCCCAGTAATGATGCTCAACATTTCAAGTGTGCTTGTATCCGCTTTTTGTCTGTGGATTACCCTCTGTGGATGTCTTAGTGCTGAACATGGAAGTTACGTGAAGCCAACAAAGAGGGACCACCTTGATTTGGTTAATTTAATGAGAATAGTGCTTTCAAATCAAGGTGGTCACATTAAAAGTAGAGATAATGGAAAGAGTTTTAAGAAATGGAGTGAGAATGTTAAAGATGGAAGTACGAGAGAAATAAAGTTTCATGCTGTGCACAGGGATGGATTTCAGAGAAATGACAATGTCCGTTATATAAAAGACTCAAACCTGAAATTCGATTTTGATAGTGGTGCATTGAAGAAATCACCCCATTTAACCCATGTACAAACAAGAGGGGATTTGTTAACTAAATCTGGAGGAAAGTTGCCTGACTATGGTGTGACAAACAAAGCCTCAGTTACCAGATCTAGTCTGGAATCAATATCTTCCACACATCGTACAAGAGCCGCAGGGCTAGGGGACGTGAAGGACTTAACTTTCTTGTATAGGGGAGATTCTCTGAGAGACTCTTATAGAATTCGTTATCAGGGGAGGGAGGACGAGAATAGCTTGGGGCTACTTGAGTCTTCTCCAGCCCATAAGAAATCCTTTGATGCTGTGAGTAGCCATTATGGGGGGAGGGGCCCTGGAAGGAGTTTAGACAGTGTTGTCAATGGCAAGTCTACACTTCTACAACAACATACAGGACATGAAAACAGTCATCCTCAACTGCACACACTGTATTTACACTCATTATCCCGATCGAAGCGCCAAGCAGAATCTGATTCTGTTAACACAACCAGTCACTCAGATCAGAATTCTTGGCCTGACAAGACAGATAGATTGAGCAACAAAATCACATCGGCTCCTCTCACCAATGAAAACTTTATCAGAGATCCAATCAATAACATCCCTGAACCACTGACAAGTACTGTTAAAGAGACTGTTCCAGGTCCAACATCAGGGGGAGGTGTCCAGGGATCAACTCCTGCTATCAGCTCATCTTCAACAAAAAGTACATCTAAACTAACTGATCCAACATCAACCATAGACAATGGACACCATCGTGCTTCATCCACAGCCAGTGCTAATGTTGATACCAGTCTATCCACCAAGCCAACGCAATCAAATACCAAACAATCAACAACCCCTGTACCAAAGTTTGTTCATATCCCAAAGTCAACCACTTCAGCATCAACTACAAAACAGACCCCTGAACAATCACGCACTGATCCTACAACATCGCCTGTAGCTGTGCCGGAACAAACCACCAGATCACTTGTCAAACCAACCCTCAAACCTTTACTCAAGACAACAACAGAACATACCACAAAGTCAACTTCTATTCCTCAGCCAGAACCAACCACCATTTTAACATCTCAGAAGGTTTCTGAAGCAATTGCAGAACCAACTACTGAACCAATGCCTGAACCAGCTACAAAGACAACACATCGATCTACTTCTAACACTACTCCTGAACCATCAACAGTACCAATTTCAAATCCTCTGCCAGTACCAGAACCAACACCTATACCAACACCTGAACCAACTACTAAACCAATACCAGAACCAACAACTAAGCCAACTCCTGAACCAACTACTAAGCCATCTCCAGAACCAACTACTAAACCAACTCCGGAACCAACTACAAAACCAACACCTGAACCAACAACTAAGCCAACTACTAAACCAACACCTGAGCCAACTAGTAAGGCAACAACTAAGGTCATCCCTGAACCAACTACTAAGCCAACTACTAAACCAACACCTGAGCCAACTACTAAGCCAACACCTGAGCCAACTACTAAACCAACACCTGAACCAAGTACTAAACCAACACCTGAACCAAGTACCAAGCCAACACCTGAGCCAACACCTGAACCAACTACTAAACCAACACCTGAGCCAACACCTGAACCAACTACTAAGCCAACACCTGAACCAACTACTAAGCCAACACCTGAAGCAAGTACTAAGCCAACACCTGAACCAAGTACTAAGGTAACGCCTGAACCTACAACTGAACCACTGCCTGAGCCAACAACTGTACCAGTGTCTGAACCAAGACCCACAACTAAAAGAGTGGGCACTTCTTTAGTTGTTCCAGAGCCTGACACAACTGCAGAACCTTCCTCCAGTCGGAGAACTTTTGTCCCTGTCATCTTGATACCTGAAGAAGCAGAAAACGTTGAAGATGAAATAACAAAAATTACAGACGATGCTAACAACACTCTGACCAGCCAAGATGTTTCTTCTACGACATCTGAATCTGCTACTTCGGAAAGTCCTTCAGCTACTCCTGAATCAACTTCAGGGGAACCTACAAGTGAACCAGCCTCGACTCCAGTCAGTGAAACAGGTCCTACATCAACCACGGAACCTGAACCAGAACCCGAGACACCGGAACCTGAAGAAGGTTCTTCAGAGCCGGAGAAGGGAACTTCGGAACCTCCTGCAGAAACTACTCCAATAGCAATTGCAGAACCAGGTCCTGACTGGGTTGATGCCAAGAAGAAGTGGAGTATTGCTTGGCCGGTTCATCTTTACATGCTGGGAAGCATCTTTGCAGCCATTGCATTCTTCACGCTGACCAGTATGATCAAACTGTATCAAATAAACCGTCTCCTCAGCAAGAAGTATTTCATCACCCTCAACCTCCTCATCTTCACTCTGTGCACCCTCAGAGCTACGTTCCTCTTGGTAGATGGATACAACGCAAACAAAACTTTCCACCCTGTTGTGAACTACCTGCTCTACAGCACAGCCTTCCCCTGTTTGACTTCCGCCTTCAGTATACTACTCTATGCCTTGCTTCAGGCGACGCAGATGAGACTTGTTCCACCCAGAGTCCAGAAGATACAGATTCTCATGGTTGTCATCTTTCTTCACTTCTGTCTTCAGATGACGACTGATATTGTGGTGGGGACATATGCCGGGATGGCTATTATGTTATTTGTGTGCCAGCTTGTGTTCATATGCTGGGGGCTCTTTCTCTTCATTGGATACGCATACATATTCCGATATCTCTACAGCTCTGCAGTGAAGCGCCAGAAGAACTACCAGTACATGTTAACAGGGAAATTGTACCCAAGTTCTGGTGAGAGTTACAAACATAAGTTCACTCTCAGCCTAGCTGTGAAAGTTACATTCATGGCAGCCATCTTTGGTCTTGTGACAATAGGGCTGGAGATCTACGCTATAGTTGGAGTGTACGGTGTGTTCTCCGACAAAAAGCCGGACCCCTGGCCCTGGTGGCTGTACCATACAGCTCTGCGACTCATCGAGTGTTTAATGTGCATCACAATGGCCTACGTGGCCTCCCAGCCTTTCCGTTACCGTGAGAGGGAGAGTTGTGGGTTAATGTGTGCTCCGTGTCTGGAGATATGTAAATGTGAGGGGTCAGGGGATCAAAGTGACAAGTTAGGCTGGAGTGAATATGATCGCTTGTACATGACCACCAAAAAGAGGACAAATGGTCACATGAATGGGAAGAAAAAGAAAATCTATTTAAATGAAGGAACAGATATTGTTCCGATCGTGATACAACCCAGTACAACTGAAGAGTCCCGTCCACCTTCAATGTTGATAATTGAAGACGGGTATGTGAGGTTTCAAGCTGAAACTGATATCAACAAAATTGTGGATAATTATTCCAAACAAAACGGTCAAACTGAAATGACCACCTTCAAGAACGATGATGGAATTGTGAACTGTGCTTATATTCGGTCCATGGAGGACACGGTGAGATTCCGGAACGACGTTGCCTCTTCTGGAGGATGTACACGGAAAAGTAGAAAAAGTAGTTTAGCAAGTAGTGGATTCTTTCGTCCACCATCTTCCATTAGTTTGGCAGACAGTATGGAGTCAGAAATAGACAAAGCATTTCAAAGTATGCGGTACGACTCTCGACTCCACGCCTCCTCTCATAGCCTGCCGTCCAGGAGCACGTATAGCATAGAGGATAACTTTCAGGGTCCAGCCATTGAGGCTTTTATCCAACAAAGTGCAGGTCAACCTGGGGTCAACCTTCGAAGGTCAAGGTCGGCTCTGGGTGACCTCAACATTCACAGACCTGACTCCTGGCGCCAAAAACTGTTTCGAAGTCGAAGTGATTCCACCGGTGGAGTGAGAACCAGGGATGTTGACAGTATGAGATACTTATCATTGCTCGATCTCGAGAAGCACCAGGATAAGAATGTGTCTTTCGCTTCAGTAACTGCCATTTCAAAAGACTCCGACACACATTCTGTGGACAGTTCTCTCGATAACCAGCAGTCGACCGACTCTCAACAGAATGGAGATGTAGTCAAACGATTACTTAAGAAAGAAATATCAGAACCTGAAGAAATTGATGTCTAGATTGAAGAATGTTGATCTGTAAATACTCAGTGAACCATTTCAAGTGTTTTCTTGCCATTATGAGATTATTGTGCTCATTTACATTCTATGAATCTCTCAATTCCTTATACATGTATTCAGTTTTTTGTTTAAAATGTAAAATTTCTAGGTGAATCATGAAAGATTATTTTTTTAAAACACTTTTGACATATTCATTGTGTTTGGTTTAAGATTATTTATTATCTTGTCAAGACAACGATATTTGCAAATTAATAATAATTATCATTTTTAAAACAATGTCTAGAAATCATTTTGGTAATTTCATTGCAATCAATTTAAAATCGTGACAATTTATTCATTTGCTTTCAAATGATAATGCAATATTGAATGAACCTCCCAAGATGAAGAATGAAGAATAGGTCTAAATGTACATATACCTATGTGAATATACCTTCATTAATCGTACACCTTCCTCTACTGCTAGTCATCATCGATATATTTCATATACCGGTATATTCATCTTCATATTCACAAGTTGAATGCAAGAAATTATCATCGAACAAAATTGTCACCCACATGTTTTTATTTATTCATAATAATGGTTATTAATATGTATCATACACAGGCACCAGATCCAAAATATACACATACGTATACCTACCTACCAATATATCATATAACAGAAGTAAGACACTGTCCGCCATCTTGGATCCTCGCTTCCATAGGACCGGAAATGGAAACTTGGATTACAAAGCGTATTTGAGCCAGCAACCAGTTTGACTATATCCGGTCCTATGGTATTCAAGATGGCAGACAGAGTCTTACCTTCTTTATATGTTTTATAGGTAGGTACGTATATATATATATATATATATATATATATATATATATATATATATATATATATATATATATATATATATATATATATGTATACGTATATGTATATTTATGGTCAGGCGCCTATGGTATCATATTAAAGAATTTACCAATTTCCGTTATACTGCTCACTGAAATATGATAATGTGAAGAGTGTAGTAGAGTATCAAAAATGTTTTAAATTGTTAAGTTCTATGTTATCTTATATTTTTACCTTTTCAGTTTTACCTATCAATTAACTTATGTTGTAAGCAGAAAGATCTGGAAAAAAGTTCTCAATTTTCAGTTTAATTCTTTAAAACTTTATTTCTTGATTTATTAAAACAAAAAATATTTCCTAACTTTGATTTGTTAAAGTTTTTCTTCATATTTCCTTTACTTTTGAACTTAATTTTATTGTTTTCTTCAGTTTGATATATGTTAATGAAAGATGTTCAAAGACAAAGCTATTTCTTTTTATGTTAAAAAAAACCATTCAGATTACAGCTTTTCCTTTCTATTTGTTTAGTGTCATGTGATGTTAAATTTCTTTTCGTTTAATAAAAATATCATAGTAAACAAATGTTTTTTCTGTTAAAGGTATCTATGCATTATTACTTTTTAATTTTACTTCATTTGCATTTATAAGTATAATACAAAAGGACAATTTTTGTTTTAATGAGTTATTTTTATTGAGGATTATTTAACAAATATTTTAAAATATTTTAGGGGAGAAATATGTTTTAGAGGTAAATGATAAAGTGACTTCACACAATCTGGACAATACTACAAAGAAGACTATAACTCATCACTAATCCTTGAAGGCTACAGAGGCAGTTGATATTTTGTATTACAAATTCACCAAAATTCAGAGCTAGACAAATTGTACATTACAATACCATTTTGCCTCCATGTATATTCCACGTAACTGATGTGATGTTTTTATGACGTGAATCCAGACAAGGTACATTGTTTTAACTCCCGTTCATCTGTACATACTCTTCTTCTTACATTACATCGTTGTTATATTTTATTATTATTGTTACATGAAGTCATGCGGACTGATTTGTCCCTCAATATTGTAATTATGATGATTGCATTATGTCATAAAACAAATAAAATACATGAAACATATTCTGCCTTATAATTTCATATGTTTCGGGATCAAAACCTCCCACTGGGTTTTGTTTCTAGAAAGGAAGCTCTCTGCAGAGAGACATTGTAAAGGGATTATTACCCGAGCAATTGTGTACATATTATTATTTTTACGAAACAAGTGTGAAATACCTGAGAAAGGTCAAGGGTTATACAGAAATTTGCACAGGTTTTCTAAAAGTCATATGGCACACTTTTGCGAGTTATAATGTCTTAAACCCACATTCAATCTAGATCACATAGAAACAGCCAAAAAACAGTCAACTTTCTTGCAACAACCTGCTACAGTGATGTCATGAGCAATTGTTTGATGGAGTTAAACAGATCACAGAATACAAGAACATGCATTGAAACAATTGCCGCTTGGAAAAGGTGATATGTGCAAATATATTACACTGCTTATGTTTCATTTAATATACAAACTTTATCATATAATAGAGAGTGTTATCGATGCAATAAGGAACTTTTTTTTAACAATGGTGAAATTTTGTATCCTTATACCGTTTTAAATGCTGATGTCACACTACTAGGGCCATATTGATATTACTTCTGATAAAACACAAAACTTCCATTAAGTTTCTTATTCCGAGAGCTACATTGTTTACAGGTACAGATTCGTGCTTATCTGGTTAATAAGTTCATGATGTTGAATATGAATATCAAACATTACCTCATCACAAGAGAAAACAATACAAGACTCTCTATCTAAACACTGTGCTCTTGGAATAAATATATTGTTAACCCATAAATAATAATTGTCCTTATTTGACTACCAAATTCTAAAATGGCACTCAAGAGGTATATTTATTCAAGAGGTATATTTATTATCTGATGTTCAGATACCAGTACCGTGTTCATTTATCAAAGGCTAATCTAGCACCACATTGAACATTCTCTTCGTTTCCTTCTTCCTTATTATAGTATTTAAAGTGACAGTTTGTCGAGACACTGTCCAGACATAACACACATTAAAAGTAGTGGACCATTAGGTCAGTATTGGTCAGCCTTGTGGCTACTGTCCGGTATGTAGGTCAGTGAGTGGAAATGACAGTCCAGAGGGCTCATTAGTAACCCATCTAAATTGTACACATTTGTCACGTGGACGTGTCATATCCGGTATGTAGGTGATTGATTGCTTCACCTCTATGTTGACTCATATTAAAGCGCGAGTAGGTAATTATCAAATTCCACATTTGGTTGATCACCAAGTCGCTAATTATTGGGAACAAATAACACATGATAGCACCTCGTACCGGTGACATTTGACAAATTATAGCACTTAGCGGTCAGTAGCGAGATGATATATCAATCGATAACATCCGGGTACTGGCACGAGCACCTGCCAATCTTGACTCGTGTCTATTGCGCAAAGTATCGCAATGTTACGGAACGGAATATGACGAGGAAATTGCGTTGGCTACTATGGGTTCTTTATAACGAGCGATGGATTCTGACTTGTAGCTATTTCCGAAAATGTCATCGGTGTTTTGATGTTGGTAATTGCGTTTAAACGTGATACCAAATCATTTCATATGACGCCTAAGGCGTTTCCAAATATAACGTGTAAAGAAGGCTCGTTGTGCAAGTCGTGAATCTAACGGTGTTGTGTGGATGCCAAAGGAAATAAAAGACTTGATTGAAAGCAAATATAAGTTAATTACTTCCTAAATATATATGCTGCACGCAATAAAATCTCCCTTTTCAATATTTAAAGAGAACATTGGCCAGAGAAGATATGCCTAGATACAATCAGATCACAGAACCATTGACTTGGTTTATTAACAGAAACACCTGTAACCTTATTAGAAAGTAGTTATGGCATTCTACAAAAGCTACCAAACAAAAGCATCATCAGATTGTTGCAAAAGGAAATTAACCCAAATCAAATTCCTGATTCAAACATATATCTGTGCGAACTGCTTTGTATGCTGATAGGATTAAAACATATTTATACATGAAAAGTACAATTCATGAATCGATTGGCCATCAAGCTCCGGAGAGCTTATTTAAAGGTCGCTCCATTGTGGAATAATACTACCTATTGGAAATACAGAATGATGATATAAAATCAATACATAAACATGTCAGCATCTATCAATATGTTCATGCATGGATATTTTTGGGTTTATTTTTGTGGCAGTCAATATGGTATTGCTCATAAAATGTCAAATCAATCACTTTTCCACGATGTAGTTATTGATATATTTAATGTATATGGTTGTTTGTAAGCGATATACATGTTAATATGTGTATTGGTATATTAATATCAATCCTTTAATAATAATACCACTGACAACTCTTTACTAAATCATTTTAATAACGGTTTCCGTGATTCACGGCTGTGGTTGACGATTTGAAGAAATAACGTGTACAAGATGTTGACCCATAGCAAGTGTACGTATTTGTGGCTATATTGATGTTCGTGTCGAATACTTATTGACCCCCACGAACAAGTCAATAATTCAGTATTCAAATCGGTTATAGAAGAACAATATACGTATAGCCTAGTTACACAATAAACCTTTGTAGATAAAACACAAATACATCCAAGTACCAATCGGCTTTTGAGACACGATAGAAGACTAAAGAAACATAATTTGAAGGTATAGATGTTTGGTGAAGTATATCGTATTTCCTTGAAACAGCTTAAGGGTCTCCACAAAGCAACCTTCACTATAAGGTTAACCTCAACTCCCATTCTTTAACATTACACTAAGGTAACATTAGTGATCTATGATCACCTTTGTGCTTTGTAAAAAGGGGTCTCTGTATAACCCAGGGGGTGGGCTTTGCTAGTCTAAGAATTTGACTCTGGAACGTATTTTGTTAATAACGACCCTCGCCAAGTCTCACTATATGGATGATGATGATGTTAATGAACACGTTGATGATGATAATGTTAATGATGATGTTAATGATGATGTTAATGATGATGTTAATGGTGATGTTAATGGTGATGTTAAAGGGGCAGTAGCACGTTTTTTCGGTGAAATAAGTCGATGAAATGTATTTGAAAAATAATGTCACCAATAGAGAAACACCCTTCTCTCTTCGGAAAATCGAGTTTAAAATGAGTGTACATGGTTCGGTAAAGCCATGGGAATTGTTTTTGTCATTCGAAATAATAAAATGTGTTCACAATAAAATGGCCGCCATGCATTTTTTGCTTTATACGCAACACCGTTGTTACCACTACGGATAATTGGTTTGTGTAATAAGATGTTGTACACTCTAAAGTAACTATAAATGCCATAAACTATCATTATAAAATGAAAATTTGAAAAAATAAAATTTGCAAAAAACGTGCTTCTGCCCCTTTAATGGTGATGTTAATGGTGATGTTAGTGATGATGTTAATGATGATGTTAATGATGATGTATGATATGTCCCGAGCCAACACGACCCTCCCTATCCATCTGTGACGAGGTCACGAGTCAATCAAGCACTGAGCGTCTGTCACCTGTTGGTATCACCTGTATCACCTGCCTGGGGGATCACTCGTGGGATATACGTAATATCGTCACCATCTCTGTCAGGAGATTATGTACAGTTCGTGTAACCATCATCAGGAACATATCAAGTTAACCTGAATGATAAAGAGGTAACAGACTCAGTGAATGTGTGTCATGTCATTACCTCGGGTGATTAAGTGTTTATATCATTAGCAGAGATTACTTATATTATCATTATGAATACTGATTAATTTCTTCTCATTGAAGTCTTCTTAATCATATTGGATGTAAACAACGGTGAACTGATGTAATGAATGCTAATTATACTAAAAGGGTCTGTGAGGTTAATATTAGTTATACAATATTACATTGCATTGTTTTCTCGAGTTCAACACAGATCATTTATACTCCATTCAGTCATCATTACGGTTTCTGAAAAAGTTAAAACATTTTGGTAACAAGAGGTTTACAATTGTAAATTACTGAGGATAATTTAAACTGGTTTAGATACATCTTCACAGCGTCACGGGCGTAACGAAATTATGTCCAAATCTTCTCTCTCCTAAAAAAACCGGTATCATTTATTTTGATACGTTTTTACTTTGCCATGGGAAGATGGTGCAGATAGAAGTGAGTTGTATTTATGCGAAAAACGAACGAACAATGATCTCTTTGACAGAATAACAGACAATATTGTAAAGCGACCCCTTTATCCATTGAGATCATTTCAGAAAGATTTGGCCAACTTCACAATCGCTTCGAGGCTCAAGATGACCTTCTTGACCAATTGGACACTGGTCAGATGAACAATTAGGACATTGTCTGACCGGCGGTGCTGACAAGTCCACTGTTAAACGAAAGAGAGCCAAATTAGGATGTTATTCATGGAAATCACCACCAGGAGGTGTCTATGTGCTTATTACTATCGATCCACGGACTCTATTGCTGCCTCTATGAAACATTTATGGTAATACGTCTCTGTGAGTATATTCTCGCACTGGGCGACTGTCCCTACCAGTTGTCTGCTTAATAGCATCATCTCGCTGTGCTCCCATCATACGACGATTAGTCACAATAAAACGACTAAATTGGGATCACGGTGTGTAATAATAGTTCCATTGACGTATTCAGAGCAATTTACATTCTAACCACAGCTCTGAAATAGTCAGCTAGTAGATCTTTACATACACACCGGTGTTATCTAAACTGGATAAAGACATTCTATATCGTTTATTTTCAATAAAACTACTTGTCATTGAGATTAGTTTATTTTCAAATTCAGTTTTTATATCTGCACATGGTCCTTACCTGGGACCACGGACATCAACTTGTCTGGAGTCATGTAAAACAATAATTATAAATGTAGGTTTTGAATATACGCCTTATGTTTCACTGCTTGCCATGATGTCCTCCTTATATTTGAATAATGATCAAACCGCAGGATTAACCTTTGAAGGGAATAGTTCATTTAAATACAATTATACTGCCTTAAAGAAAGAATTATTGCGAAATCCACACGTCAGTTCAAACTCTAATCAAATAACCTAATAACCTTTATTAAGCATCAGTATCCACTGTTCTTTTGTGAGCGCTGTGCAGAAATAGAAACATGATGATTAAATTTCTGGACGCTAAAAGTCACAATGACGTAAAAATGTTGAAATCCGCCAAAAGATAAATCTGGAGTGATGTCGCTAGCTGAAGTATGTCAGGTCATTGGCTTACACTCAACCGCAAAAGAAACGTCCCCATGGGATACAAGATATGTCAATCCACAGGTGATAAACACGACTGAAAACATGTCTTCAGAAGCCAATTAAACTAATTAAACTAAGTTTGACATTATCTATTCATATTCTATTCATAAAATAGTTGTTCGCAATTTCCTTATTTGAAAATTGGATTGCAGCAACCCCAAGTGTATTTGAGCTAACATAAAAATAAAATCATCATGCTGTGATGTATGAAATTGAGAGTATGTACCTATTTCAAAGACATTCAAAATCGATTTTCTCCGACAGAAGTATGTCGTGTTTTAATCTGTTGAGCAAGAGGTGAGGTTTCTTTTGCGGTTCAGTGTACTCTTGAGAAAAATGAGTATTGTAATGGCATTTTTCAATTTAGGAACACAAACTACTTAAATAACATATCAACATTACGAAGAAGACTGAATGTGAGGACAAAGCGTGTTATTTGACGTCTTTTATATGACTTTGTGATATTTGAACAAGTATTGAATCTAAATTACGATTAACAAAACTATTTCGTAAGCAAAGATACACATTTACATATGTAGCTGTTAGTGATATTCATGATATGGCAATGTGTACATTTGAATCGCTTTTCAAAGATTGCCTTTATAATCTATCAAGGATTTTACAAAATACACAAACACATATCTGAATGCTATAGATGGCGTTGAATACGATGTCATGTTTGGAACAGATGGTTCTCTCCAACAGGCTTATACATTACCAACGATAACACATGCTCATGAATATAAATGATCTCAAAATTTGCATTATAGTTCTTCCACGTAATGGTTTATAATGATACCATTGTATAAAGTCTATTATCCCTACTCTATTACCAAGGATTTCATAAAAGCCTCATTACCTTAAAAATACAGTCATATATATACACGAGGAAGAAACCCATGTTAACAGTAGCTGTATACGCGTACGGTGTAGACCTTGAGGAAAAATATAGGTGGCTTCTCCAGTTGCTAATGTTTATATAAAACAGTATATACACTAGATGCTGGACTGCTAAACAGTCCACGAATCAATATTTACTCAGCAGTTTATCTCAGACTGTAACACGGTTTCCCGAAAAGCAAGTCTAGTTTTGTGGTGATGGTAATGCATTATCCGGCTTTTACTATCTTATACATTTAATATTTACCTATTTTCATCAAATACATAATGTTCACAAAAATACGTTAAAGGGACATTTTCTTTAACTGACCATTGAAGCTTTAATCAAGACAAGGATGCTCATCGGTTCAATATGGAGACGACATATAGTGTGTAACGTCAAAGTCAAAGTAATTATTTTGAAAAACACTCTAGGTCACTTTAACTTCTAATAAAGATGCACTGTAATCGTGTTCCTTTCCTTGTGTCTCCCACTTTAAATGCCTTTAATCATGCATACCTAGATACCTCAATCTTACATTTGTTCAAGAAACGAGGAGATATTCTACGATGTCGCCAACGCTTTGAACTACAAAGCGTAACTCCCTATACATAAATCACTCGGAACAAAACAGTTGTAAAGATTAAAATGTCAGAGATGTAAAATACTTTATTGTGCATCTGATGAAATAGAATTCTATTGTAACAGTTAAGGCGTAATGGGAGACCGATTGTCTTAACACTACGCCTACATGTGATATTTAACCTGTGAAGAGATGATAAAACAAAATGCTTTTGAAAGCTAGTTGTAATTTTTTGCTCGTACATATCACTATCACGTTTAACATGGTAACATTACGCATAGCACTACCTTCAAAACTACAAATTCTTGTACGTTTTCGGACCAAGTCCCCTGCGAGATTCGAACCAACACCTTCAGAGTCAGGCAGCTATCGCCAGCACTGAGCGTACCAACACTTCACCATCCGACCACGGGGTCTCGACATCTAATGTCACAATGTTAGATTTGTTCACTTTGTAAATGTCATGTATTTCTAATTATATTGCATCGTTGATGAAAATAAAACATGTTGACGTCAATAGCCTCATTAAATGTGAACAAAGATGTGGAAGTTTAATATGGTTAACATTAGATCCCATCTAAGTATATCTTGATGTCCAAATACAAGTTTAAAAAATAGAGCCATGGGCTCTGTAGCTCATCAGGATTTTATTGATTTATTATCTAAGGTTAACTATCTAAGTTATCTCAAGTAATACATTGTGAACAAGCAAAATAATATTGGTTTTAGAGCATGATCCCATTTGGGGTCATGGGGTCACGAAATCTACAATTTAGAATCCCCATTAGCCAAGGAGTTAGTCTGTCATCCAGACCCTGGAGCAAAATATTCAATTGACGACCAACCAAGTCTAGATTACTCAGCTCTAGGTCTGAAATTAAGGCATCTTTAGGGCTCCATTTTATATATATATATTTGAATTGTTTGTAAAATGGTGTTTTCGTGACAAAAAAATATTTCTGAGACTATATGTTAGTCTACCAAGGAGTCTGCACACAACTTTTCAGCTCTCTAGACCTTTTGGAACTGGAGAAGAAGATGAAAATAGGTTTTTAAGGATGTGACCCCTGTGACCCCATTTGGGGTCATGGGGTCACGAAATCTACAATTTAGAATCCCCATTGGCCAAGGAGTCTGCACAAAACTGTTTAGCTCTCTAGACCTTTTGGAACTGGAGAAGAAGATGAAAATAGGTTTTTAAGGATGTGACCCCTGTGACCCCATTTGGGGTCATGGGGTCACGAAATCTACAATTTAGAATCCCCATTGGCCAAGGAGTCTGCATACAACTTTTCAGCTCTCTAGACCTTTTGGAACTGGAGAAGAAGATGAAAATAGGTTTTTAAGGATGTGACCCCTGTGACCCCATTTGGGGTCATGGGGTCACGAAATCTACAATTTAGAATCCCCATTTGCCAAGGAGTCTGCACATAAAATTTCAGCTCTGTGGAGTTATTGGTTCTGGAGAAGAAGTCGAAAAAGCGAAAAGTTTACGGACGGATGGACGGACGGACGGATGGACGGACGCCAGACGCCATGCCATGCCATAAGCCCATCGGGCCTTTTAGGCCTGATGAGCTAAAAAGTTAAACTGCCATGGAGATTTAGTTTTGACAACGATCGGTGATATACATGATTGAGTTTTTGTTGATATTATTTCTTTTGCCTGTCATTTAACATGTTTTAATTTGTGTCCCTGTATGTCAAAACACGATTTAATCAATTAAGAGCGGTGTCACCGTGAATAACAGCCCGAAACTGATTACTGTCAACCTGACCTGACCTTGGAGCTCGTGTCACACTTTGGGTTCGCCAGCACATGTCGCATTGATAAATGGTATCCTTGTCCAGTGACAAAGTTTTAAAAAGTCTTCAAAATGATTTAATAGCCCGAACTTTTTTTTAATTATTTCTGAATTATATGAATATCTAACATTGTCACATTTGGGATAACATTACCTTGAATAGTAAAAATTCGTGTACGTTTTTGGGCCGAGTCCCATGCAGGTTTCGAACCAACACCTTCAGAGTCAGGCAGCTATCGCCAGCACTGAGCGTACCAACACTTCACCACCCGACCACGGGGTCTCGACAACTAATGTTACAATGTTAGATTTGTTCACTTTGTAAATGTCATGTATTTCTAATTATATTGCATCGTTGAAGAAAATAAAACATAGTGACGTCAATAGCCTCATTAAATGTGGACAAAGATGTAAGAGTTTAATATGGTTAACATTAAATCCCATCTAAGTATCTCTTGATGTCCAAATACAAGTTTAAAATAGTTAAAACTGCCATGGAGATTTAGTTTTGACAACGATCGATGATATACATGATATAAAAAGACACGAGGATAAGACATTTAAGTTTAGAAAAGGATAAAACATTTTCAGGGGGAGTTCACTTCTTGAAAGGGAGGGGGGGTGGGGGGGGGGGGGGGGGGGGGGGGGGGGATAAAATATGAACATTATGTCAATAAAGCATAGGAGGATCCAGAATTGTTCAGGGGGTGTCTACCTTCTGGATCTTCCGCTGTAAAATATAATGTCGACATGATTTGCCCTCTTTGACTTTAATTCGTTGCCCCCTCAAAGCTTTATGGCGTAATAATCAATTCACAATCTCATTTCCATCATGATGTAACTATGCTTCAGTTGTTTTCATCATTTGTTAATTAAAATACATTGAGTTTTTGTTGATATTATTTCTTTTGCCTGTCATTTTACATGTTTTAATTTTTGTCCCTGTATGTCAAACCACGATTTAATCCATTAAGAGCTGTGTCACCGTGAATAACTGCCCGAAACTGATTACTGTCAACCTGACCTGACCTTGGAGCTCGTGTCGCATTTTGACATAAATTACATATGTTTTATATTTTGGGTTCGCCAGCACATGTCGCATTGATAAATGGTATCCTTGTCCAGTGACAAAGTTTTAAAAAGTCTTCAAAATGATTTAATAGCCCGAACTTTTTTTTGTTATTTCTGAATTATATTAATATCTAGCATTGTCACATTTGGGATAACATTACCTTAATTAGTAAAAATTCGTGTACGATTTTCGGCCGAGTCCCATGCGGGATTCGAACCCACACCAACTGAGTTTGGCAGCTATCGCCAACACTAACCGTACCAACACTTCACCACACGACCACGGGGTCTCGACAACTAATGTCACAATGTTAGATTTGTTCACTTTGTAAATGTCATGTATTTCTAATTATATTGCATCGTTTATGAAAATAAAACATGGTGACGTCAATAGCTTCATTAAATGTGGACAAAGATGTAAGAGTTTAATATGGTTAACATTAAATCCCATCTAAGTATCTCTTGATGTCCAAATACAAGTTTAAAATAGTTAAAACTGCCATGGAGATTTAGTTTTGACAACGATCGGTGATATACATGATATACAAAGACACGAGGATAAGACATTTAAGTTTAGAAAAGGATAAAACATGAACATTATGTTAATAAAACATAGGAGGATCCAGAATTGTTCAGGGGGAGTTCACTTCTTGAAAGCGAGAGATGGGGTAATAATCAGTTCACAATCTCATTTCCGTCATGATGTAACTATGCTTCAGTTGTTTTCATCATTCGTTAATTAAAAAATATCGAGTTTTTGTTGATATTATTCATTTTGCCTGTCATTACATGCTTTAATTTTTGTCCCTGTATGTCAAACCACAATCTAATCCATTAAGAGCGGTGTCACAGTGAATACAAGTCTGAAACTGAGGTGTGTTTAACTGATTACTGTCAACCTGACCTGACCTTGGAGCTCGTGCTTCTCCAGTTCCAAAAGGTCTAGAGAGCTGAAAAGTTGTGTGCAGACTCCATGGCCCATGGGGATTCTAAATTCTAGATTTCGTGACCCCGTGACCCCAAATGGGGTCAGAGGGGTCATAACCTTAAAAAACTATTTTCATCATCTTCTCCAGTTCCAAAAGGTCTAGAGAGTTGAAAAGTTGTGTGCATACTCCTTGGCAAATGGGGATTCTAAATTGTAGATTTCGTGACCCCGTGACCCCAGATGGAGTCACAGGGGTCACATCGTTATGAACCTATTTGCATCTTCTTCTCCAGCTCAAAAAGGTCTATAGAGCTGAACAGTTGTGTGCAGACTCCTTGGCCAATGGGGATTCGAAATTTTGGATTTTGTGACCCTGTGACCCCAATCTAGGTCACGGGTCATTGCCCAAAAACCTATTTTCATCTTTATGTCAAGTATGTTAAGCTCTAGAAAGGTGAACTGTTGTGTAGAGACTCTTTGGTCAAAAGTGATTCTTAATTGTAGGATTGGTGACCCTGTGACTCCAAATACAGATCACAGGGGTCATGATCTAAAAATCTATTTTTTTGCTTGTTAACAATGTATTACTTGAGATAACTTAGATATTCAACTTTAGATATTAAATCAATGAAATCATGATGAGCTACAGAGCCCATGACTCTATTTTTCAATTTAGGAACACAAACTACTTAAATAACATGCCAACATCACGAAGAAGACTGAATATGAGAACAAAGCGTGAAAGATATGTGTTATTTGACGTCATTAATATGACTTTGTGATATTTGAACAAGCATGGTATCTAAATAGATAAGCAATAAATTACTATTAATAACAAATATTTCGTTAGTAAAGATACACATTTACATATGTAGCTGTTAGTGATATGGCAATTTGTAAATTTAAATCGCTTTTCAGAGATTGCCTTTATAATCTATTAAGAATTTTATAAAATACACAAACATCATATCCGAATGCTATAGCTGGCGTTGATTACAATGTCATATTTGGAACAGATTGTACTCTAGAACAGGCTTATACAATATAAACGATAACACATGCTCATGAATACAAATTATCTAAAAATTTGCATTATAGTTCTTCCACGTAATGTTTTATAATGATACCATTGTATAAAGTCTATTATCCCTACTCTATTACCAAGGATTTCATAAAAGCCTCATTACCTTAAAAATACAGTCATATATACTAGGAAGAAACCCACGTTAACAGTAGCTGTTACGGTGTAGACCTTGAGGGAAAATATAGGTGGCTTCTCCAGTTGCTAATGTTTATATAAAACAGTACATACACTAGATGCTGGACTGCTAAACAGTCGACGAATCAATATTTACTCATCACTTTATCTCAGACTGTAACACGGTTTCCCGAAAAGCAAGTTGTGGCGAGGGAATGCACATTATCCGGCTTTTACTATCTTTTACATTTATTATTTACCTATTTTCATCAAATACATAATGTTCACAAAAAGACGTTAATGAGACATACTTTTAACTGACCATTGAAGCTTTAGTCAAGACAAGGATGCTCATCGGTTAATATGTTCAATATGGGGACGACATATAGTGTGTAACGTCAAAGTCAAAGTAATTATTTTGAAAAACACTCTCCGTCACTTTAACTTCTAATAAAGATGCACTGTAATCGTGTTCCTTTCCTTGTGTATCCCACTTTAAATGCCTTTAATCATGCTAATTTTAACATGCATACCTAGATACCCCAATCTTACATTTGTCCAAGAAACGAGGAGATATTCTACGATGTCGCCAACGCTTTGAACTACAAAGCTTAACACCATTTACATAAATCACTCGGAACAAAATAGTTGTAAAGATTAAAATGTCAGAGATGTAAAATACTTTATTGTGCATCTGATGAAATAGAATTCTATTGTAACAGTTAAGGCGTAATGGGAGACTGATTGTCATAACACTACGCCTACATCGTAACATGTGATATTTAACCTGTGAAGAGTTGATAAAACAAAATACTTGTGAAAGCAAGTTGTAATTGTTTGCTCGTACATATCAATACCACGTTTAACATGGTAACATTACGCATAGCACTACCTTCAAAACTACAAATTATTGTACGTTTTCGGGCCAAGTCCCCTGCGAGATTCGAACCAACGCCTTCACAGTTAGGCAGCTATCGCCAACACTAACCGTACCAACACTTCCCCACCCGACCACGGGGTCTCGACAACTAATGTCACAATGTTAGATTTGTTCACTTTGTAAATGTCATGTATTTCTAATTATATTGCATCGTTGAAGAAAATAAAACATAGTGACGTCAATAGCATCATTAAATGTGGACAAAGATGTAGAAGTTTAATATGGTTAACATTAAATCCCATCTAAGTATCTCTTGATGTCCAAATACAAGTTTAAAATAGTTAAAACTGCCATGGAGATTTAGTTTTGACAACGATCGGTGATATACATGATATAAAAAGACACGAGGATAAGACATTTAAGTTTAGAAAAGGATAAAACATGTTCAGGGAGTTCACTTCTTGAAAGGGGGGGGGGGGATAAAATATGAACATTATGTCAATAAAGCATAGGAGGATCCAGAATTGTTCAGGGGGTGTCTACCTTCTGGATCTTCCGCTGTAAAATATAACGTCGACATGATTTGCCCTCTTTGACTTTAATTCGTTGCCCCCTCAAAGCTTTATGGTGTAATAATCAATTCACAATCTCATTTCCATCATGATGTAACTATGCTTCAGTTGTTTTCATCATTCGTGAATTAAAATACATTGAGTTTTTGTTGATATTATTTCTTTTGCCTGTCATTTTACATGTTTTAATTTTTGTCCCTGTATGTCAAACCACGATTTAATCCATTAAGAGCGGTGTCACCGTGAATAACAGCCCGAAACTGATTACTGTCAACCTGACCTGACCTTGGAGCTCGTGTCGCATTTTGACATAAATTACATATGTTTTATATTTTGGGTTCGCCAGCACGTGTCGCATTGATAAATGGTATCCTTGTCCAGTGACAAAGTTTTAAAAAGTCTTCAAAATGATTTAATAGCCCGAACTTTTTTTGTTATTTCTGAATTATATGAATATCTAGCATTGTCACATTTGGGATAACATTACCTTAAATAGTAAAAATTCGTGTACGTTTTTGGGCCGAGTCCCATGCGGGTTTCGAACCCACACCAACTGAGTCGGGCAGCTATCACCAACACTAACCGTACCAACACTTCACCACCCGACCACGGGGTCTCGACAACTAATGTCACAATGTTAGATTTGTTCACTTTGTAAATGTCATGTATTTCTAATTATATTGCATCGTTGATGAAAACAAAACATGGTGACGTCAATAGCCTCATTAAATGTGGACAAAGATGTAAGAGTTTAATATGGTTAACATTTGATCCCATCTAAGTATATCTTGATGTCCGAATACAAGTTTAAAATAGTTAAAACTGCCATGGAGACTTAGTTTTGACAACGATCGGTGATATACATGATATAAAAAGACACGAGGATAAGACATTTAAGTTTAGAAAAGTATAAAACATGAAAATATGAACATTATGTCAATAAAACATAGGAGGATCCAGAATTGTTCAGGGGGAGCTCAATGCTCTATGATGTCATAATCAATTCACAATCTCATTTCCATCATGATGTAACTATGCCTCAGTTGTTTTCATCATTCGTTAATTAAAATATATTGAGTTTTTGTTGATATTATTTCTTTTGCCTGTCATTACATGCTTTAATTTTTGTCCCTGTATGTCAAACCACGATTTAATCCATTAAGAGCGGTGTCACAGTGAATAAAAGTCTGAAACTGAGGTGTGTTTAACCGATTACTGTCAACCTGACCTGACCTTGGAGCTCGTGTCACACTTTGACATAAATTACATATGTTTTATATTTTGGGTTCGCCAGCACATGTCGCATTGATAAATGGTATCCTTGTCCAGTGACAAAATTTTAAAAAGTCTTCAAAATGATTTAATAGCCCGATTTTTTTCTCTGAATTATATGAATATATATTTTATTGATGGCTTGTATGAAATAACAAATTTCACTCGTTTGATCACGAACATATCGAAAAAAATTCAAAATTCTATTTCCGTGAAAAAAATACACTTAATTTTTCCCAAATTTGTCCAACTTGATTGATTGATTGAAAACATATTTTATTCATTTAAGAAATGAATTGGGCACAAGTTGTGAAACTTATAGAAGCCCTCTCCAGGTAATCAACAACTATTTTACAAGGCTAGAATACATAACAAGAAAGTCCAACTTAAAATAAGCCGAGAAATTGCATTAATTAGTAAAGGTGTTTTCCAGTCTAAATATAGATCCAGTCTATTATTTTCAAGCGCAAAGCATTATGGTTTAGCTCACACACAGTAAACAAAGACACGAAAGAATAACAAAAAATTTGAGCAATGAAAGAAATCGAAATACATGTATATAATTTTTTGAGGGTTATTTATTTACCATTTCATTTAATTATGTATTTGCTACAGATATTGGAGTAATTGTTTTACCCAACTAGGTATTTTTCTTAAATTTTATAATTAATGAGAGTAAAAATTGGTCATAATTTGCTGGTCTAATCTCAATAAAAAGTACTTTAAACAGGCAATAATTTGTATATTCTCAGGACATGTAGAAACATTGTTTGTAAAGCAATCGTCACATTCAGTAATGTGTGACAAGGGTAACTTGCAAGAGAGACACGTGCAGCACGTGCAGCACATGGGTTGTTGTGGCGACTTGAGCTAGAGGCGAGCCTTCACGCTTCGGGTGCGCTAACTGTTTGTGTAGACGTATTACGCAAAAAAGGAGATTCTGTTTATATGACGTCAGATACCCTTAGCGCGCGCTAGTCGAAGTGTACTTCTCTTTGAAACCAAATTTCATTACATTGTCGTGATATGAAAATTATTTAACAAAAGCCATGTTGCAGATAAAAGATTTCTCTGGCGAATGTCTTTATAAGTATATTTTCCAAAATGTTAAACACTAACATCCTTGATAGCTCTTTAAGCAATAAAGAAGTTGTAAATCCATAATAAAACTGGTATTTCCTTGACAAATGAATCAAGTGGTATTATTTTAAGAAAAACCTGTTTATAAGAAACTGAATTATAAGAACGACTGAATAAAAGAGCCTGTTTTTTCTGGAAACCATTTTAATGAAGCACATGAAGTCGGATATTATGCAGAATACGAGAGTAATGATATATTTTATGTACGCTTCAGATACTGTGAGTCGCGAAATTTGGATATATAGCCAACATACATATTAAAAACGGAATTAGCAACGATTTGAGTTATTTATGATCAGACTATACAATACCATGACCACTAACATGTTAATTTGACAAAATTTGTCGCCCGATGTGAACCATGCCGTGTCGTGACTGTGTCGATATTTAGTTCTATACCATTTTCAATTTAAGGAATCAAATGTCATTATGAAAATCGTATAGGGTAGTTTGGAGGGATTGGTGTCATGTGTTTTGTTGGTCTCGTTCAGTTGTGACATATAAACCTGCGAAGTATACCTTTAAACTATGTATGTCAAATCATTTTTACAAATGCAATAAGGAAAGCAGAGTTGAAAAATGTAGGGTGTTCTGCGGGAGGGAGTGTAAGCTAAATAATGACCTCGCGTTATGACAATAATTTCCGTTTCTTCAAAGCCCCAAGAGTTGATATGTCAAAACTCTCTTGACCAGGACCACGTACTTATTCACGGATTTAGATAGCGTTGGTGTTTCCTATCTCCTCTATATAAAACCTTGACGTAGAGTATGATATCTTCTTAGTGCTTGGCGAATGTGTAAACGTGCGATGCTCCGATGTCGATTCTTCATCTTGGCCAGTGATCCAAAGTTTTTAATGCAACAGATTTTTAAAAAAAAATTTATTCCTTCATCTACCGACACTCCTCTAAAATATATCCCCGAGCTTTGGTGAAATGTCAATGATTTTACGAGCGATTCTTACGATTATTGTAACAATTTACTCTTTATCATTGTACAATATATGTATTTTGTTAAATGTTATTTGTAAAATGACGATGTCGATGATAATGACGATGATGATAATAAACAATGAAAATTTTCGTCGTTATACCTTTCGTGACAATCAATAACCAAATATCATAAATAATTAAGGTGTGATTTGATGATAATGTCCCAAGAAACGTTGATTCCTTCAGTCACATATCAGAAGAAGAAACACAGTTCAAAGCTCAAACAGTACTTATTCTAAAATGTTCTAAAATGAAATATCAATAATCTATTAATGAATCCAGAGATATAGGATTAAAAAATGTTCCAGTCTTCAATATATATTTGACAAAATTGACAACAACCAAAGGAAGCAACTGAAGAAGAAGCGTTCATATAATCTCTCTATGTACAGCCAGTATAGAACGTGTACGACTTCACTGTGATGGAACTATTACTGTAATTATACTTGAAGAAAAGGTTAGGTCACAGGAATGTAAGTAATAGATACATGATGACACAAGTGGTGTATACAAAATATCATCGAGCTATCATCTCACGAGGGGGCGGAGCCCCCGAGTGAGTGATAGCGAGATGATATTTTGTATACACCCACTTTTGTCAATCATGTATCTGTTTTATCCAATGGGCAACGTTCGACAATTATGCGCCTGTCACGTGACATGACTTTCGCGCTTAATAATCAGTCTGGGGAAATCCGCTGTAAGAGATGGTTTAATTACCCGTTTCACCTCAGGAAGTCAGTCGGGCTTTGGAACCATTCCCGCAGGTCCCTTTTCCGGCTGGTGTTTTCGAGGCATGTGGAATTTCTTCTTACATACATACATGTACATCAACATACAGAATTGTCATGTGAACATTAATTATCACCCCCAAATGACTGTTCATTATTTTCCGCTGGATTGATTGCCTTCGTGTTAATTAGTGACGATTTAAAAACAATGGTGTTTTTTTATAGATTTTTTTTATAGTTTCTAATCAGCTGATCATTTGTTTTTATCATTAAAAGAGTTCTGAGTGACATTTGTTTTGTTTTTCTATTGAGCGACATACATCCCTTTGATCTCATCTGGTTTTGCAACAATGTTGTAATTACTCAAGGTCGCCAGCCATGTGTCTGTAGCTCCGCCCTTCGACCGCCCTGCTTCTCCACGGTCGTCCTATCAGAGAGTTTAAAATAACTGTGGCTGATAAATAAGTGACGTCATGGATACAACCACTCTTTTCTTGATACATGATATATCGTCTCAAATACATCAAAGGGAATTTAACCGCCCATTGGATAAGAAAACGTTTATTCATGTTCATCCAGTTATCGTTCTCACTACAGAGGTTACTCGTTCCATTTCTTCCCACGTAACCTATGTAACAAGCGGCAAAACGAATCTCTCACTACTTTCTTTATTAAATTATGTCTTACATTGAATTACATTGATCCAGTTACGGTCATACTGATATGCATATGAACGATTTTCACCAAGGATCAGCAGCAGGGCTGTCCAAGGGCGGAGCCACAAACACCTGGCTGAAGACCTTGAGTAATTACAACATTGTTGCAAAACCAGATGACATCAAAGGGCTGTAAGCCGCTCAGTAGAAAAACAAAACCAATGTCAGTGCCACTCAGTACTCTTTCAATGATAAAAACAAATGATCAGCTGATCAGACACTGAAAAAAAATCTTTAAAAACACCATTGTTTTCAAATCGTCACTGATTAACACGAAGGCAAGCAATACAGCAGAAACTAATGAATAGTCATTTGGTGGTGATAATGTTGATGGAAGAAGAAAATTCACGTGACTCTTTTTCTTTGTCACACAGTAGCTCGGAAACACCAGCCGAAAATGGGGTCTGCGGGACTGCTTCCAAAGCCCAATCGACTTCCTGAAGTGAAACGGGTCAACTATCTAAAAAGCGGATTTCTCAAGACTGATTATAACTTTAGCGCGAAAATCATGTCACGTGTGCGCATATTATTGTCGAACGTTGCCCATTGGATAAAACAGATACATGATTGACACAAGTGGGTGTATACAAAATATCATCGAGCTATCATCTCACGAGGGGGCGGAGCCCCCGAGTGAGTGATAGCGAGATGATATTTTGTATACACCACTTGTGTCATCATGCATCTATTACATACCATGCATTTAAAGAAAGCTGTAGGTACTATATATACAGCATAGTTAAAACAATAACGGCAAACTTTCCCTCCCCCCTCATCTGTTAGTTGAACTTTCTTGGAATTGGGTTGCACAAATACTGCATCGCACAGCGGGTTTATACCAGGGACTCTTATACTCTAATTAGAGAGTCCCTGGTTATATACATCTGATATCAGTTCTCTACATTATTTCCTGTTTATGTCTAAGACATTCCATTTTCGTTAATTGAAAGAACAGATTAATTTGTCAGTTGCAAATTATTTTTCACGAATTTGAACTCTAGACATTTCCTTTAATCAGATGCTTCTGGATTTAGAAGACGTTGGTAATATGATTAATTATGAAATCATGATAATGATCAGTGTCCAAGAGGCAGAGATGTTAATGGATATTCAGTTCTAAATCTTAAAATTAAAAGTTTCAAACAAATTGCATCCGCCTATCAAGATATCATGTTTTGTTGTCTCATTTTAGCACTGATATGTGTATACACTCAGCCAATAGACATGTCGTATCCTATAAGTACTTTGTAAAGTACAAAGTACCGTATTTCCTCTAATAAGCGCCCGGGCGCTTATTTTTTTTCAGCACCCCTTAATTGACCCCCTGGCGCTATTAAGAGGCCCTGCGTTTTTTGGAGACCCGGCGCTTTTTGGAGGCTCGGCGGTGTTAGGAGACCCGGCAGTATTTTCTTAAATAGAAAATTGAAGTCAACTATGAAAGCATTACCTACTCTAATGATTTAGACCCGGCGCTTATTAGAGGCCCGGCGCTTATTGGAGGCCCGGCGCTTATTAGAGGCCCGGCGCTTATTAGAGGTCCGGCGCTCATTTTCTCATCTACCCTTGATCCACAGGAACTCGATATCGTAATCAAAACGTATGTAAAACGTAAGTAGAAAATACTTACCCTCTATATGATATAGAGTATTTTTATAGGGGGTATTTTTTTACCGACGTTTTACCTACGTTTTACCAACGTGTCTGTGCCTTGATTCCCCGGCGCCTATTAGAGGCCCGGCGCTTATTGGAGGAAATACGGTACACATGGATTCTATAATTACGTTAAAGGTGAGTGGATATAGGTGACTTGCTGAGACATGGCGCATTACATACTTGATGAAAATTAACTATTTGTATGCATAAAGCCAGCATCATTAGAAATGAGTAGGCCTAAATATAGTATGTTTTTGTTTAAACATCATTATTTATACTCACCGTCGATAGTTAACAATATGCCCAATTATCCTAATCTGTCTAATTCCGACAACCTTCACACAGAGTAAAGATAGAGTTATCGCCGCTCTACCCTGTACCGAAACTCGCCACCAGGTGGTCAACCCTACGTCATCATTGCTTCTTCTGACGGTCAGAGAAAAAAGCCGATCGTACAGAGGGGAGGCCGGGTGGGAGCTTTAATTTAATATACTCTCCTCTCTCACTGTTGGGCGTACACCTGCGCCCCCAGCCGGTTGATTCCCTCCAAGTCCTGGTTGGAGATGTCTCGAAGATAGTGGTTGGCAAACACCAGGCCTGACTTCCAGAAACAGCCAGCCATGATGTCCGCCACCGCCAAGTTGCTATGGAGGGCCATCGTCGCTGAGATGGCCCTTATCTCCTGCGGATTGGCCCTCGCTGGAGGGTCTAGATCCACTGCCTTGTACGCGTCTAGCACCGCCGAACGGAGGTAGACGCCTATTTGTCTCTTGTCTAACTTCCGGATGCTGGTCTTGGAATGAGGGATGAAGAGTCTTCTCCTCCCCTGACGCAGCGTCCGGGTCCTCTCGGTGTAGATCCGAAGTGCTCGGACTGGACAGAGGAGGCGGCTCTCCTCGTCCATCGGATCTACGTTACCGGAAATGGACGGTAGGGAAAAAGTCCTACCCCTTTCGTCGGCGGCTTGGTTTTTACACACAAACTCCGGTGCCAGCCCCAGAGTGGCCGAACCCCCGTCCCCCACCTCAAAACTCAGGAGATCCGCTTGGAGAGCTTGAAGCTCTGAGATCCTGGCTGCGGACCCCATGGCGACCAAAAAGGCCGTTTTGATGGTGAGGCGAAGGACGGTCGTCTCCGTCAACGGTTCATAGAGGTCCGACTTGAGGTGGTTGAGGACCACCGCCAAGTCCCACTCTGGGGGCCTGAGTTTCCTCCGCCCATCCACATTCCGGTAGGTTTTAACGAGGTCCTTAAGGACCAAGATGTCCACCTGGGGGTCCCGTTTCCGGAGAACGGACATAATCGCCGCCCGGTTGGTGTTGATGGACGAGGCTTTGAGATTCCTCGTCTCTCGCAGGTAAACCAGGTACTCAGCAACCTGAGGGACCGTTACTGCCTGGATGTCGTACCCCTCCTTGTTGCAGAAGGTCGCGAAGGCCCCCCACTGAGCATCGCAGAGATTCCTAGTCGACGGTCTTTGGGAGGTCGCCACCGCCTCGGCAACGGATTTGGAGAACCCTGCCCCCGTCAGACCCCTTTGAAGACAAACCAAGCGTGAAGCTGTAGAGCCTGGGGATTCTCGTGAACCCGCCCGCTTGGTCTGCTCATCAGAAGGTCCCACCTTAGAGGAAGGGGGATCGGGTCTAGGAGGCACGCCCTCCGGAGGGGAACGTACCAGGCCCTGGCTGGCCCCAGTGGCGCTATCAGGAGTAGCTGGAGCACCCGCATCTCCTGTATCTTCGCCACCACGAGGTTCAGGATGGCGGGAGGGGGATAGGCGTGAGCGACAATCCCCTCCCATTCTAACGCGAGCGCATCGAGAGCCCACGCGGACGTGTCCGGTACAGGAGACACGTACGTCGACAGCTGGTGGTTGAGCCGAGTCGCGAAGAGGTCTATGTGAGGCTTGCCGAACCTCAGACATAGACTCTCGAACACTCTCGGGTGCAACATCCACTCCGTAGATGGAGGTTTGTCCGGGCGAGACAAGGCGTCCGCAAGGACGTTCTTGGCTCCCGGGATGTGCACCGCACGGAGAGAGAGTGCGAGACTGTCCACTAGGCGAAACAGCACCATCACCAGCTGCAGAAGAGAGTCTGCTTTGGTCGACCCCTGTTTGTTGATGGTCCAAGGCCGCCGCTGAGCTGTCCGTATGAACACACAGGACCTGTCCCCGCAGCTGACCTGACCAATGGTCGATTGCCAATCGAATGGCGTCCAGTTCAAGGACGTTGATGTGGCGTCTCACTTGGGTTGATGACCACACCCCCGCTGTTTGCTCCGCATCGAGATGAGCTCCCCAGCCTTGGGAGGAGGCGTCCACGAATAGGTGACGTATTGCTGGCGGTTCCCTGAGAGGAACCCCCCCAACACGTTGGACTCATGCTGCCACCAGGAGAGGTGCGGTCTGAGTTCCATAGGAATGGAAAACACGTGGCGACACGCCTTCTCCCGGACATGTACGTTTACCAAGATCTGTAGGGGCCTGAGCTGCAACCTTCCCCTTCGGGTGAAGTGTTGAGTCGCGCTCAGGAAGCCTAACAGCCTTTGCCACTGGCGTAGTGGCAGAGGCCCCCGAAGTGCTAGCTCCAGGAGATCTCGGTAACGTTCCATCCGGTCCGTGGTCACAAAGGCCTTGTAGATAGCGGTGTCCAGGCGGGCACCCAGGAACACCAAGGACGTCAAGGGCTGCAGGTCTGACTTCCCCAGATTGACCAGCCACCCCAACCGCCTGAGCAACGCTATCACAAAGTCCCGTTGAGGTTCCAGAACAGACAGGGACCTGTTGTGACCAAACCCGTCGTCCAAATACATTGTGAATTGAACGTCCACCGAGTGGAGGTATTGGACGATGGGTTGGGTCACGCGAGTGAACAGCCACGGAGCCGACGAGATCCCGAACGGAAGAACGTTCCACTGGAAGTGGCGCCCCGCTAGGAAGAAACGTAGGTACCTGCGATCCCCGTGACAGATGGGAATGTGCAGGTACGCGTCCTGCAGGTCGAGGGATATCATCGAGTCCAAGGGCTCCAGTAATCGCATCACTGACGGCACTGTCAAGAGTCGAAAATATGGCGGCGGATCTAGGAAGGAGAGGTTGAATTCCTTCAAGTCGTGGATCAGCCGCCATTTCCCCGGCTCTCGCTTCGGTCGGACGAACACCGGAGAGTAGTAGCCTGGAGAAAGGTCTTGGAGCGGGATTTCCTCCACCGCCCGTTTGGATATTAGAGTCTCCACCTGTTCCAAGATTAGCGCGAGCCGATCTGGATCCAGCGCGCTCTGCAGGAGAACAGGTCAGCAGGGGGCGGCGTACCACGGGAATACGAAAACCCCGCTCCAAGATCTTGCAAACGAAAGGATCGAGATCCAACTTCTCCAGTTGGGGGCGTAGCGTGAGAGACGGCCTCCCACTGGACCGTCCAGGGTCGGGACCACCTGCCGTGGAAGGTCCGGAGGTGTCCAGTCACTGCCTGTTGGGGGGAGCTCCGTAGGCGCGACCCTTCCCACGTTGGAATCCCTTCTTAGGGGTGCGTTTTGGAGAGGGGCCGGCACTGAAGCCGCAACTTCTATCCTGTCGACCCCTTCCCTGAAAGGACACACCTCCAGTCTTGGAGGTAGAGGAGGGCGCGCCCCCTCCCTTCTTCTTGGGGGTCGAACCCTGGGGCGAAGCTCTGCGCCCGCCAGAGGCCAATCGGTTGGTCAGCTCTTGCTGCTGGCATTCCTGGCGCTGTCTAAGCGTTCCCGCGACTTGACCGTCGAATAAGGTGAAGGAGCCAGAAATCGCGCCTGAGATTAGTCACCCCCGCTGAGATGCGGGAAGCAGACAACATCATCTGCGCTAGGTTCTCAGCGACAGAGCCGAAACCGCGTTAGTAGCCTTGGCCCCCTGCTCCATGCCCGCCTCCTTGGCGAAAGCCGCCATCGCCTGGCAAGCGTGGGCCACGAGGTTAGCCAGACCGAGGATGCTCCTTGCCTCTTTGTCCAGGTGTGACAAATGAGTGTCTGCTCTTGGTGGGGCACAAGGGAGCGGCCACTCGACGGATGTCGTTGTCCAGGATGGGAGGGGAAAGAGGTAAGGAACTGCCATGAACGGGGAGGCCAGACGGGGGATCGGTCCACCCCGCTCGAGGGAGGGGAACCGCCGGCGTGTCTGTCCGGGGATAAATCCCTGTCAGACCTCACACCTGGATCCTAGAGGTCAAACTCGGTCACATCCTCTGAGATGACAAGGTCGGAGCCCCGGGAGGCGTCATCAGCGGCGCCTGCGGTGACGGTAGCGGAAGAGGACGAAGAGGGGTGCCTGGCGGCCCTCAACTTGTGCTGAGTCTCAGATTTCCTCACCGCCGCGCGGTAATCACGGTGTTCCATGGCCGAGAGGTGTTCACACTCTCTGCACCTGTCCGACTCGCCGCACAAATTACGGCACAGGCGACAGAGCGAGTGTGGATCGAAGCGCGCTGACTTCCTGGATCCACACCCACCACAGAAACCTGAGTAAGGATCCGACATCCCCGTATCACCCCGCCGAGAAGGCAGTAAAGACGGGGGTGAGGACTGGCGCTGTCCAAGCCCCGAGCGCTTCCGAAGGTACGCTGCTAGCGTGAGGCGGTAGAGCGCCTGAAGCGACAGGCGACAGGTGCTATCGCGAGGCAGGCGCCAAGCGCTGTCCAAGCACCAGGCGCTGTCAAACGACAGGCGCTTCCAACAGGCCGCCTAGTGAGGCGACGCGCACAGTAGGCAAGCGCTGTCCAAGGCAAGCGCCCACGGCCAGGGGGTGGACGGGACGTCTACCGAAAGCCCAGCAGAGCTAACCAGCCTAGGCGACCCGGCACGAAAAGCACGTGCGGCCCGGGCCGGCTGAAACAGACAACAGTAGACAGAGTCACTGCAGTCAAAACAATCACAAGTACCCGACGAAGAGAGACGCTAACTGCCTCGACAGAATTAGTTAGGTCCCGCAACGAAACGAAATCGCAAGGGAAAGCAGTAATACATGAGTAAAAAGGTTTATCAACATCGAAATTCAGAGCCACCAAAAACACAAGTGTACTTGATGGCCGACAGAAAAGCAATGATGACGTAGGGTTGACCACCTGGTGGCGAGTTTCGGTACAGGGTAGAGCGGCGATAACTCTTTCTTTACTCTGTGTGAAGGTTGTCGGAATTAGACAGATTAGGATAATCGGGCATATTGTTAACTATCGAGGAGAGTATATTAAATAATATGCATTGTACTATGATTGTAGTGTAATTGTACTAAGTACAATATAGATTTTTCTTCAGACAGCTAATACATATATTGTCTTTTATTGTTCCACCACTTTATACGAATACGGTAAGCCACCGATAGTGGTCCAATACTTTCCACACAGTGAAGGGGGTAAAATTAATTCTAAATTTTAAAACAACGCGTGGTGAAGCAAGTGAACATGAACAGTGGTGTGAAGCATGTTGCACCCCCTACAGACAACCCGCGTCATGATTTTATCTAATCAAATAACGTTTGGGTTGTATAGTGACAGCCGGAGTTGTCTCATGACTTCATTCCGGATGTATCACCATGGCAACGTAAATAAATAAATAAATCTAACCACATCTCGTGACTGAACAATTTTACATTAAGTTTAACGACAT
Source organism: Gibbula magus (assembly GCA_936450465.1). Classification (NCBI taxonomy): domain Eukaryota; kingdom Metazoa; phylum Mollusca; class Gastropoda; order Trochida; family Trochidae; genus Gibbula; species Gibbula magus. The sequence continues at coordinate 74,538,172 of OW388296.1, read as the reverse complement.
TTGAGAAAGATGGTGACAAGGTAAGTATATATAATCACAAAGTGTCAACACAACTGTGTAAAGGCATAACTATACATAACCGACGTATATACAGTTTATATAAATACACATTTGTAAATGTGTTTACACTTCTTATAATCCGCGGAATGGCTTAACATATCAATACCTGCGTCACATGTGACCGAAACAAATATTGAACTACACGATGAAGACTAATAGAATATATATAATAAATATAAATATACACGACGCAGGCTGAAAGCAGGGATGTATTAGGCAGTTTAGTATGCCACACAGTCTATGAAAAACCATTTATAAATATATACAATAAATTTTAGCCTTTATACCTGGGACCAAACCAGTTTATTCTAAAGCGGACAATGTCATGGCTCAGTCATTCTCTTCCCACGTAGGTTACCCCCTTCAGATTTCCTAGGGATCAGAAATCTGAAGGGAGTAACGTCTGTGGGAAGTGAATGCGGTTCTGCATATACTCAAGAAATAAATGTCACCTCATGTTCAACAGAGTAAAACACGACATACTACTGTCAGAGAAAGGCGAACTTTCTTTTCATTATAGATAAAATCTGACTTTCACATACAGTTCAATCACGAATCGACGCATGATGGAAACTAAACTATTAAGAAGATGCATACATATTAAAGGCATTATTAGGTATGGTTAATGGAGTGGTTCCATACACGCGTATATGATATGTAGGTGCTTTACCGTTTCCTTCCCGGGCCATGATTGATGAAACATATTCTCAGAGACCCGATTCTAACAGCTTCAACATAAGAACACTCCACCTGATGAAGGAGTGATACACAATAAGAAGTTGTTATCCAGGCAGTCTTGTTTTGTTATGTATTCCACTTTAAATGCCCCTAAAAGACCTCAACTTCAAGACAGGTATAATTAGGTTTAATTCTCTCCTCCTCTGCTCTTCTATTAAAATAAATCTCCACTTATTGGGGGAATACGGAAGTATACCTCAATCAAAAGTTTCATTTTATGTTATAACATTATCTTTTCAGAGTGCACATTCTTGGTATATCTGAGTTTTAAGCCGATTAAATCCATCCCTTCATTCAGTCGTTCTTTCCTTACGTCTACTAAATGTATAGGCCCTACCTGTCACTTCAGATATGAATTAATGACAACATACTTTAAACAGAACATTGTTTGAAATATATTTCGATATTCGTCTGTTGCCCACGAAATCGAGACAAATATAAGAGTACTTTAGTATCTCGCCCACGCGCCAGAACGTCTCTGCAGAGCTGCAACACAGCAATGGTTGTCTTCCAGATCCTTTATTAAATCAATTCTGAAGCAAGTGTATCAACTGTCTGTTATATAAGACACATCGCGAGAACAATACTCTTGTTGTTTATATTTTTGAACATTTAATTGGCGAAATTGGATTAAACGTAAATGTGAGTGGACAGTGACAGCAGCTGCGAATTCAGTGGTAATGTGATTAATGCAGATGTCGAGGGGAGAAGGACTTATTGAATAAACATCATATTTCATTTACTTAAAAGGGTTGGATTGTCACAGTAGAGGTGGAGTGGGAGAGCGACAGATGAGGTGGAGGTGGGTTCACCTCGAGGGAATATATGACAAAACAAAACGACGTGAGGCCTACCTCTGAAGTGAGCAGTTCCGCAAATGAACATATCAGTTGCCATTGTCAGTGTTCCCACAAAACGAGTGGGTCTGTTGAGGGCTGCTTGTTTCAGTGCTTGTAAGCAACTTGTATATATGAAGCCTCCTGTGTGGTTCTTAAAGGTGCATCCATTGTGTTTCATAAAATGTTATTATGCTTTGATACGTTCCAACTCACTATATGTGATGTTTACAGTGCAAATAAATTCACTCAACTTGCATATTCATCCCGAATCACCAAATATATCATAATTACTAGTTTCCAATTAAGATAGAGTGACATCATTATGCGTGTGCAGAAACCGAAACTGCACGCCCCATTTACATGCACAGTAGTTATATGACCTATCAAACATGATCAAACCATATTTATCAGTTTGTCTGTTATAAATAAGATTCCAAAATTACGTTTGACTCATTGGCGCGCGCCACACGCGGTACATTGTCCGGTTTTCGATCAGAAATCACTACTTTCACCGTCATATCGTCAATATACTAAGATGACTCAGATCAAAATGGCAATTTTCTGCAACAGTCAGTTCTTCCCGATAACATAACACAATTTAAATTTTTTAGCATATGTGACCCCAAACAACACAATGGATGTACCTTTAAAAAGGGCATTCTATCTGAGTATGGGCATTATTATATTTGTGTATAACAAGCAATGAGAAAAAAAGCAGTATTTTTACACATTTGGAATAGTTAAACATACTATTGATATGACATCCACAGAGTAACAAACAAATCATCATTAGACAGATAAACAGAAAGCATTGATATGCCGCGGCAAAGCTTTCTAAAATGGTAGCCTCACTTCTCATATGGTGTACATATTTTTTATGAATACAGTCAGGCTTCGATAATCCGAACGCTTCCGTATATGCGTTATCAACATATGACCCCCAGCAATATGTTTAACCTGGGCCATGTTCAATAAGCGTTTAAAAGTAATGAGCGATTTTAACGCGATTGCTCAATGTAGCGCTATGTAGCAAAGGAAGCAAGCCTCGAGGCATCGCTCCGTGTCGTTCAGGAGAAAATGAGCGTTAATGAGCTCAATTGAGCGATTATAATCGCTCACTGTTATGGTACAGACGGCTGGATTATCATGTGTTATAATTATGTATTAGAACATACATGTATTACCAGGAATATTTCCTCGAAATTCGTTTTCGAAAACAAATTACCGCGGTAGAATCCTACCTTTAAGGTAGAGGGATAGTTTTAACATGGAATACAGTAAGGCGTTATGTAAAATCGTAGGAATCGTGTCCCTGGATATATGTGAGTGACATTCTAGACGTTCTGGTGTCGAAGTACATGTATAAGACTCTTTACAATTACCCTGTTATTCACTGGTTGGTCGACGTCTCGGGTGGGTTAATGCTGTTATCAAGCATGTGCAACCTTATATACCGGAATGTAGTAACAAATGAATACATTTGTTTAGTATATCGTGGCCTATCTATGCAATTACTGCAGTGTAGCAGTTAAAAGTAACAGATATACACGATAAATCTTCACGTATGGTAAATTTCTTTTAACCACTAGAATATGGATACACTTTATTAGCCTACAGTGACGTCATTCCTTTGTTTAGCGCAATACCTTATCTTCTAAATAAATATGGCAAATTAAACTAAATAAAAGCTCCATTGTAGGATTTTACGAACAATACTATTTGTTTTCAGTTTGTCGAATCAACATTCTCACATGAGTAGTAGTCTGAAAAACAACGTCGAGACAATTTTCAATTTATTATTTTCATAGACGAGAGGACTCGAACCCGGCAAGCGTAGGTCTTTATTTCACAACCCTCAATTCAAAGGTCCTTAATTACCCAGATAAACAGACCCCTACCCAGTGTGGTATGCGTAACGTCATCAAACATTAACCTTGTAAATAACATGAAAACATGACTGAAAATTCATAACATTTCTGTACTTGATAAAGGTGGCAATGACTAAACCATTTGTTTGAAGCTTTAAACAGATCTAAGGATCTCTACGGAAACGACGTATTTATACAATGTTTGTCATCTTTAATAGGAGGATGTTATCTCCGATGATAAAAGGTTCCTCCAACCCACGGATCATTATTATATATTTATATCCTTAGTATTCAGATAATCTGACATCGGGAGGATATTGATGGAAAATCGGTCGGTTCAGTGTAATGACATTAGTCCCTTCCAGTTCATCATGATGGAGCGAGGAAACAACCAATGTGTGTACGTCATTCATGAGGCTGTCAGGAATCGAACCCCGATCGAACCCAGACAGAGAGCGGACGTTCCTCTTCAATTTTATGACTCATGAAAGGGAAAGTTGCCAAACAGTTAGTAACCTCGGTAACAGTGGAATTATTAGATATAGGGAAAGAAGCAAGCCCGTACACATGGATACATGAAAGCGGAAGTAGATCAAACACAAGAAGTGAATGAAACGAGTTCAACTCGAAATGTCCGATCATCTATCATTAACCGAGAAAACACTGAACTCCAACCTCTCCCATCAACATGTATTCAAACTGTCATCATTCTTCCCTCTCAGATCGATATTCACAAGTTGGCCCATACACCATCATATAGAACTTGATGAAAGGGATTCAGCTATCAAAATACCACATCGCCTTATTTCATTTCTGACGTTAACCAAATCTGGCATGAAGTTCTATTTCTGGCACGCTGTTGTCGTTGTGATGTCTGTTTATGAAACATGAGGCAATTACTGGTCTATTTCGGTCCTGGGGAATCTAATGAAGGTTCCCCATGGCCCACAGTAGACGCTGCTCTTTAAACCCCAAGTGCGATTATTGTCAGCGGTTCTAGACAGACTCCGGGGGGAAACTGCGTGACTTCTTAACCCCTTTACTTTCCGAATCTACTAACCATTGCATAGCTTAGCAGGGGTATTGGAGTTCATTGAACTGAACTTCATGACTTCTTATAAGGCCCTTATATGACTTCATGATTTCTTATAAGGACCTTACTATATGACTTCATGACTTCTTATAAGGCCCTTACTTTATGTTTTACATATAATTCATGGTTTAAACATATTTATTTCCTCTGGAGAACCGGATTGGTAAACAAGCTAAAAACGTGTCTGAATACCGCTACTGAATACCATACAAAAAATATCCATGCATTAGTTCTTAGTAGTACAATAGTTCATATTAATATCCCCAGCACCGAAGTATCTTATAACACCCAATATCGATCATGAATAAGAATTAACCCTTTAACTTCCAAGTCAATCAATCACTTTTTTATTTCAGTAGAAAGGCCTACGGCCCACGTACAAAATCAACAAAGCAAATATATCAATTAAATGCCATATGTCTTGTCATAAAAGATGCCATTTTCAAATTTTACATTAAAAAGAGAGTAGTGCCATTTACATATATCCAGAGAGGGAGAACAAATTACTACAATATAACTAAAGCAATAGCCTATTCCAACTGTGACAACAACAAGTTTGTTAAATTCAGGTCCAGCTGCCATAAGCTATTTCTTTGACCCCTCCAATTCAACTACTCATACGTATACGGTTTTTTTCTCTTCTCATTGATGTTGAAATAATTGAAATAGTGTATGATTTGCTGTACAACATAAAACGTGGAATAGATTATTTTTTTAAAATAAAAATAGAGCCATGGGCTCTGTAGCTCGTCAGGCTTTTATACATTAACTAATTCAAATGTCAACTTCTAGGTGAGAGGTACAACACATAGGAAGCACTTTAAATGGAGATAATGAAATAGATCTTAAGGTCTTTAGCCCTCTGACCTATCTTTGAGGCAAGAGATAAAATCCCCTACAAATAAAGACACACTTGAAGATTTAATTCATTATTGTTGTTCCCTTAAAATTACCTCCCTTTGAAGAGTACATAAAATCTCAAGATGAAAATAGCTTTTCAGGTTATGACATTTGTGACCTATATATGGGGTCGCAGGATCCATTGACCAAGGAGTCTGCACACAACTTATCAGCTCTCAAGACCTTTTGGAACTGGAGAAGAAGATAAAATAGGTTTTTAAAGTCGTGACCCCTGTGACCCCATTTGAGGTCATGGGGTCATGAAATCTACATTCTAGGATCCCCCATTAGCCAAGGAGTCTGCACACACCTTTTCAGCTCTCTGGACATTTTGGAACTGGAGAAGAAGATGAAAATAGGTGTTTGGGGTTGTGACCCCTGTGACCCCAATTGAGGTCATGGGGTCACGAAATCTACAATTTAGAATCCCCATTAGCCACGGAGTCTGCACATAACGTTTCAGCTCTCTAGACCATTTGGAACTGGAGAAGATGATGAATTAGGTTTTTCGGGTTGTGACCCCTGTGACCCCATTTGAGGTCACGGGGTCATGAAATCTACAATTTAGAATCCCCATTAGCCAGGGAGTCTGCACACATAATTTCAGCTCCCTAGACCAAGTGGTTCTGGAGAAGAAGTTGAAAATGCGAAAAGTTTACAGACGGATGGACGGATGGACGGACGGACGCCGGACACCATGCCATGCCATAAGCTCATCGGGCCTTTCAGGCCAGATGAGATAAAAAGTAAATATATAAACAGAGTTGCTTGAAGTCAAATAAAAGAATTTCGAACAATGAAGGTTACTTCCGAGTGTTTTATTGCAACAAGCAGGTTTATTAGGATTCATGTTTTCTGATAAAATAACACCAGATAACTCAAATTCTGTATGTCCTAAATCGAGATTTTGCTACGTTCAAATCAAGGACCTATATATATTACATATAAATGTAACTACGTGGCTAACTGAAGGTGTTACAAAGTGCTCATTGTCACCACTGACGAATTCTCTAACATTACAATTTGGAATTGCTAATCGATTTAAAAGTTTGACTTTCTCAATGAGAAAAATCAATACATATTCATCTTGATTTAGACTATTGGAAGCAAGTCTACAATTTGCTAGTCATGCATGTTACTCAGATGCCCATCTGGCACCGAGAGAGTCAAATCGCCAGTGGGTATTGTGTCGTTGGGCCATTTTCCATTGATAAGACACGATCAGTGAGCGATTTGGACAGCTGAATGGCGACACAAACAACTTGTTTGTGAGATTCTAGAGCCGCGGTGTTGCATCTTCTTAGAGACTCATCAAGAACGAGGCTTTATTTAATCAGATAAAGTATCGCAGAGATTGGGGCTCTACGCGAAAGTCTTCCAACACAATCAATGTTTCTCCGTTGACGGCCGGCGAGGATCACCTAACATTGCGTCTTATATAATTATACATATATATATAGCGTACTAAGTGCATTACCGATTCAGTTTTTTTCCATTCAAAATCTAATTATGAAATCAGAAAACAGTAAGATTTCAATCTCGCGAGAGGCTGTCTTGCAATGTCCTAAATCAATGGTAATGCATGCAATTTGCCTGGTAACAATGATATCGATGATATCATCTTTTTCATTGTATTGACTTTCCTCTATAAGGCATTCAGAGGACGTGGTGTATGATCATGACACGTCTTCTTTATTGCAATGTGGGCGACATTTCGACACTGATCCCTCTATATATTTTTTCAAATCAACAGTGGGCGACATTTTAGCACTTCTCCTTCCCATCACTTCAAATCAAGAGTGGGCGGCGTTTGAATAGTGTTTTTTCTATACCATTTTAAAATCAACAGTGGCCGACGTTTCTGTACTGCTCCTGTTTGGTAATGGTACTTCTATACTATTTTCATCAGTGCATCTTTTTGTAACATTTCGATGCAAAATGTTCCGTATATTACGTTCAAGCCATTCGATCCCTACAGGTTTTTCAAGCCAAAAACAGGAATGTTTCTGTATATATGGCTTGTTATTGATAATTCATCAAATCTTATGCTTTTGTATTAGTGTAATGGAACCTGAAAACCTTATCTTAATGAATCGATCAAAACATTTCTTTTGTTATATCATAATCAATATTGTTATAAGTTTTCCTCCACAGTACTCTCGTCCCATTATAGAAGATGTTCCCTTCAGATTTTTTCATCTTATTGGGTAGAAAATGCGCCGAAAGCTTATAGGTATGAATATTCTGAATCAATCTAAACCTTTAACAACTTTTATGCTTTTGTATTTAGTGTAATGGAATCAGGAAAGTAGTATCTTAAAGGTACATCCATTGTGTTGTTAGAGGTCACATATGCCAAACGTTATAAATGGTATTACTTTATCGAGAAGTACCGATTGTTATCGAAAACTACCATTTTGATGATAGTCGACTGAGTATCTTGACGATATGCAGGTAAAAGAAGTGATTTCTGATCGAAAACCGGACAATGCGTCGCGATTGACGCGCGACAATGAGTCAAATTTTGGAATCTTATTTATTTCGGACAGAATGCCAAATTTGAGTTAATAATGTTTATTAGGTCATATAACTACCGTGCATGGAAATTGGACGTGCAGTTTCGGTTTCTGCAAATGGATATTGATGTTACTTGATTTTAATTGGAAGCTAGTAATTATGATATATTTGGCGATTGGTGATGATTATATAAGCTGAGTGAATTTATTTGTCCTGTAAACAGCACATATTGTGTGTTGGAAGGTATTAAAGCCAAATACGATATCGATATCGATAAAAGCATTTCTCATGCTATATCATAATCAACATTGTTTTATTGTATTGTTTTAAGTTTTCCTCCACAGCATGTTCCTCCCACAGAAGTTTCTCCGAATCGAGTTTCTAAAGTGAATAACTTCTGTGGGATGAGAATGAGTCCAAAGCTTAGGTTTGGATATTTTGAACGTGACAGAGAGAGTATTGACGTTGGTAGGTCAAGCTGGACATGTCTGAAGGGACTGTTATCTGTTTCTTGACATTTCTGAATATATCCATGCTTCTAAAATATATTTATGTAAGAAAGTACCGGCTGACATCGTAAGATAAGACAATGAGTCTGCCGAGGAGAACACTTATAAATCAATTGTTCAGAAAGTGATCTCACTGATAACGGATAGTGTAGCTACAGATACATTGACGTATTAGAATGTTCCGCATCACGTCACTGTTACTATTAACTGAATTAAGGCGACCCTGAATGTGATGATATCGTGATGGATCTGCAGACAATAGGCGCTGATTAAATAATATAAATCACAATTACTTTCCCTGAAACTATAATGAGTTTTTGTTGACAGAAGAGCAACATGATACGGGGTATTTTTGATCGCATTATAACTTCACAGGAGAAGGGGAATTATTGCTTAGATTAAAGTCTTTTGATGTTTCATGAGTTTTGAAAAAAAGACGATTTCTGAAACAAAGGGGACTTCATGTTATCACCGAGTGCTGTCAAGCTTGATGTTGATTTTTAAACAGATAGAGTTTTAATACGCAGCAAATGGTCGTTGGAATGGAAAATTAGTTTTCTATTGCGGGGGCGTATTCTGTTTCCTCAACGTTGTCCCTTGGTCGTTGCAGATCATGTGTGCACGACATAATCTTCTTGTAATTGGGTTTGTTAGTTGTAATTTAACCGATAGTTGCATGAAATCCACTTCAATGTTTTTGTGGTCTTCTGACTTGTCACGCAGGCCGCACGAAGCACATAAAACGGAAGAATTTGTGTTTGCATTTTAATAGAATTTTGCAAACTTCCAAACTTGATGATCGTTCGAAGATTGCATTACAACTATGTCGGTATACTATAACTCCTTCTGCAGATAATTATTTTCTTTCATACAAATAACATGAAATCGTTGTTTTAAAGGTTTACATACAGACAAGTAGGCTACTCGGCCCTGTTAAACTTTAACTTGTACTGAACGGCAACTGATTATTTATGGAAAAAGATTAATACGTACATCTTGAAGTTACCTGGTCACAATACGCTTTGTGGAACACATTTTGTTAAGTATCTGTTGCTACAACTAATACATGGTTCATTATATCTGAGCAGTTCCTTTGTCGTCAATCTCACATTTAGAATTCACAACGAAACAGACGTGCGGTTACGTTATTTTAAAAATATGTCAAAAGGTAAAGTTAGAAGTCCTTATATTTTGTTTAGTCGATGTCATGTAGAAGTACAAACTGCTTGATGTCACACAGTTATAAAACTTATTTGAATATCAACTCACAGAGTTCAAGGCTCATTCGTTTTCGATAGCATTAAAAAAACCATCTTCATTCTCAACAGGCGCTGTTTTGTAGTCGATTTAACAACTTTTAGAGCCATCAGAACACGTGTTCCACATATACCTGGCACCTAGTACCTACTTCTCCTATATCAGATAAATGCATATTCCTCATGTAATTATACGTGTGCTTGTGAAGAAGATGGTAGTGGTATCGATTACCGAGAAAAGCTTCTCACACTGACGATCACTCTCACTGTCTCAGCACTTATCCCGGATAATTGTCCGAGAAAAAACACCAGCAGAAAGAGTCAATGTGTACACTGGGGTGACTGGCATACATTCTGTGACATGGGATACAGGCGTCGTTGTTGATAACGGAATTATATGTGATGGGTGTTTGAAGTGATTAGGTTTATAGCCATGCTAGCAAAGAGATGCAGCTTTGGTGTTGGCACCCAAGTTCAGGAGGGTTACAATAAATCATTCATCCTCAAAAATTGAAGTTTTGGAAAGCTTTCTGATCAATACGCTATATTAAATAAGCTCATGATAATCAATCGATAATTATTTTCTTTCCAGGCAATTTTGATATTTTTTTCACGATACAGTGGAGGAAGCACAAACTCAAAGGCTAGGGCAACGATTTCACGTCACTCCAGAAACAGATGAAAATACTTACATCGTGTAAAATTGACAAAGACAGTGTTTCCTAGTCTGTCTACAAATGTGATCTTGTATGACATTGAGGAGAAAACAAGGCAATATCCCCCACTCTTTATCCATGCATTAAGACTACGTCCTGTCTGACATAAGCGCCGAGATTTGTCCCAGAATGACCGACCGACTTGAAATTTCCATTTGCTCATTAGTGAGTGAGAGTAGATTCTTGTCTGATAATAATTGACTTTGTACATCGCCACTTTTAGACTAACAGCTGCCCTGGCAATATGCACAGACATCCAAAAGATAGTGAAAACAGCTCTAGGGATTGGTGTTGCTGAGAACACCAAAGTCTTTACATAGAAAGAGAGAATTTGATGTTAAAGACTCAAGTTACTACATGTCACATTTCATAGATAAGTCACATATGAACAATAACGGTAAGATCCTGGGCGCTTAATGAGTAGACACTCAGACCGTTAGGTATTGGGAGGCTTGAGCCTGAGTTAAGCTACAAAAACTATATTTATTAAACACAATTTTAAATCCATTTAACTATACCGGACACACAAAGAGTTTAAGCTAATGTGGTCAGTCAATGCTTTACCACCAGGGTCAGTGCTGTTTTACTGCCACGCTGACTGGAGGCCCACGCTATACCCTATAATATATGCCAGGGTGTTAATTTGTTCATTTCACATAACTTTTCTGCACTGGAAAGATTTCAGGCTGATTAAAGAGCAATATATCACACCTGAAGATATTAATGAATGGGTCACATGAGCTATAATCCAAGTTGACAGTGCTCTCCCATCAGGTCATATCAGTTTTATTCATAGTGCACACAAGTCCATGAAGTACAGGGACAATGCTGGATATGATGTGTACATTAATCAACTCTCCCCAGGAATGATCAACTAGATAATGGCAGGAGAGGGAAGCAGTACAACCTCTTCTACCTTTAAGTAGGAACCATAGATTTAATCTAGGGAACCACTGATTTCGAACGTACCTTGATCAAAATATTAATTTTCATTAGACACAATGTCACTATTGTTTCTAGAGGACAAATAAATGAACATTGTGTCCCATAAATGACGCCTAGATTTCATTGCTAAAAAGAAAATTTAAGCAATGAAGCAGTTCTATTTTCATTTATATTTCTATTGTCAAATTCTCTCATGGAATTCTCACAATTGTAAGTGCTTAATTCTTAATATCATTATTATATTACTATGAATTAAGAAATAAAGTTCCCTGTACCCCAATGTGTTTTGTAATAAAGTATAGTTTTGCCCTGAACTATTATAGATAAAGTACGAGGACAGTAGTCCGAGTACGTTTAAATTATAATAGTTCAGGGCAAAACTATACTTTATTACAAAACACATTGGGGTACAGCGAACTTTATTACTTTTCTAAGATAACTCATAACACAACATTCTGCTTTGAGTAATTTTGCAAGAAAAATAGAGTTTACTTACTTTATATTAATAATCCATGATCAGGGCCAACTGACGAGCCGTGCGACAACAGCGACTATGACGTCATTGTTCTGTTGTGACGTCATAGTGGTTCCTGGGGTTGCCTAATGCGGATTTCGTCGTTTTGGTTCAAGTACAAATGTAGCTTAAAATTTAAGACTAATTCGGATACAAAAGAACACATTTCTTCAATAATTGTAATAACAAGGCTACCGTTGTTTTAGGACATTATCATTTGCAGAAAAACACGGTCTTTTCAACTGCCCTCTATCGTTGGGTTACCATGGGCACACGTGACTAAGAGGGGAGCGGAAACGTCATCACAAAAACTATACCTTTATCGTCTGATAAAGTACTTTTATTTCGATTGTTCTAATCTTAGAACAAGAAATAAGAAACCGACAATATTCACATTGTTTAACATTTTAATGACTTTTGCTTCACAATGAAAAATAAAATATAACATCATAACAAGTAAACAAGTAGAACACATGTCTTGTAAGAGAAGTCTAAAATCTGACTCGAGGCAAGCTGAAGAAGGCATTTGCTCCACTAAAAGAAGCATATATATATATATATATACACATATACATATACAAGATAATGGTAGTATGCATGGACTTCTGACACACAAAACACCTTGACTTGCCGTAAATGCATTATCTGTTTTTACAAATTGGCAAATAAATAACTTACCCGGGTAATCATATTTTCTAAAACTGACAAATGTCTAACAGTTTTCTTGGAATGTTTCCCTTACATTGATAATTACATTCACTGTAATTAAAATTAAAAAGGAATATGAATTTACATATTTTAAAAAGAAAATGTTAACCCTGTTCAAGCTGAAGGCATCTAGAACACTTAATGGCTGACTTATATGAATATAAATTCTGAACAAAAAGGAATGTTCATGAAATCTAAAACAGCCATTTTCTGAAATGTTCTGCATCAAATTAAAACGATCAGTTTCAAAACACCTGGCCGATTATATCCTTTCCCGATAGTGCGACAATGATAAACTCTATACAAAGAGAGAAACATAGTAGCCTTGTTGCATTTATACACACATTCCTGGCTCTCAGTCTGGCAGTCATTGGACTATCAGTGTAGTGAGTGAGCGAGTTGGTGTTTAACGCCGCTTTCAAGATTATTTCACTTATATCACGGCTGCTAGTATTATGACAGGGAAAAAGCCTGCATCGCCATGTGGCTATGCTTTGCGGTGAAACCTGCGAGCATCGGCTGGAACTAGCCAACCATGGGTGGTACTACGCTGAAATTCAGTGTAGCATTGCACCCAAACCTTACTGTGTGTAGAACAGTTCTCTACTGCAGAGAAAGTTGCCATGCCCCTGGCGGATTCGAACCACGGACCTCTTGACCTGAAGCCGAACGTGCTAACCACTGCACTATCCCACCCCCTCTATCAGTGTAACCATTGGACTACCAGTAAAACAAATAGTCCAGTTGAATATGAGTTTACATTTTTGATCCACACAAACACAATTCCTCAGCTCATCACTTTAAATGGTTAAAGTGTTATAACCACCACATTTATAAATTTATGAGTGGCTATATTTCATTAAGTAATATGTTTCTGACAGTTTAGTATTGCATAAACAATTAGGATGTATCTTGATAATAATATACCTATTTTTTTTCTAAGGATAAGAAAATGATAAATAATCAATCAAATAAGTGTGTGATAGGTCAGTTTTGAATATCATCTTTTTGGGAACATGGTCGAGGCACAAATTTTCACTAGAAATATGGCAAGGAGATGTATGCATAATTCTCTTGCAGATATCGCCGTGGGAAGAGTAGTTTAAGATGTCCAGACAATATTCAAGACAATCCTGCTGTCTAAGCAATTTGTGATTGAACAGATCAATACGGCAGCTGATTCCTAGAACTGCACAATTGACTTGATATTGGTTTCATGTTAGTCATTAAAGTCACTTCTCTAGCAATCACTGTGTTTGAAACAAGCAAGCAAACTGAAGATCAAAGCACTTAGCAGTCACAAATCATTAATCCTTAACTATCTTCTTTTTTGTTTTCTTAATTAAATTTGTTCATAGCTACCAAAGAATATTGGTTTTTAAACTGTTCAAAGATAATTTGTTCTTAATCGGTCAGAATGACCTTGAACTAAAAAACAAATATCTATTAAAATACATTTGATGGAAGTAAATTAACAATTTGATTTTGATTTTGATTGAAGATATTTTGATAATGCTCAAAAGACATGGTAGAGAACTTCCATGATGGCAACTAATAATAGCCTGTACTAGCCAATAACTATAGAATAAATCAACTGTTTTATATTTACCAGACCCATTACTGACCATTGTAATGGAGACATTCTGCTTTTCAGTTAATAATGAACTAAATATTGCAGTGTTCAACATTTCTGTTTGCATAAATAGAGGCAATTTTTCCATTATAGCTAAAATGGATGGAATTATCATGAAACCGCCCTCTTGTTATCAGAAATGAGCGGGCCGCTGCAAATGATAACGACCCTCTCAACACTGACGACGGGCCATTATCACTTTGTTTGTAAGTGACGTCACTTTAGAATCTTCTCTTGAAATTTCAACAAATATGGCGACCAAATGACGTTTTACATGTCTTTTTTTCAAATGAAGACACGTAATTTTGCCAAATCACATCATAAACACGATTTGACAGTACAACCACACTGATTTTAAAGTGTTTTTAACAAAAGAAAGAAGAATATCGTTCGCAGTCACCTCCGGTAGACCTTCAATGTTAGATTTAGGTAGCCTAAGTACGCATGCTTCCTTAACTTGCTAAATATGTAATGATTCGTTGATTTTCATTATTTCACTGATTGGTTATATAATAAAACACGACTATGCATCAGTATGATAATCATAACATATATGTTATAGACTGCTTTCGTTTTCCTGATCAACGGCTAACATTCCGTTTCAAAACAGTCGTGACAGGCAAGCAACTATGACGTCATTTTTCACTTATGCGTCACAGTGGTTCTCGGCGGTAACACTGTGCAGTTTTTGCTGTTTTGCTCATATACAACTGTAATTAAAACTTGTAGAAGAATTCGAGTACAAAAGAACAAATTCCATCCATTTTAGCTATAATAGGGGTAACGTTGTTTTTCAGGGCATTATCATTTGCAGAAGCCCATAGTCTTCTTCAAATGACAATGCCCTGAAAAACAACGTTACCCCTATATTATAATATTTTTCCAACAAACTCGAAATAAGGATGAAGGCCACTAAAGTATACACATTTACTTACCACAGCAGACATTATGCTTATGACAACAAATTCTCTTTACCTAAGTACCATTTTGTTTCGGTATAAACTGATGAAGCAATTGAGAAACATGGCGAATGTTTTTGAAGCTATCTTTGCAATAAGATAATCAAAGTTTAGCACATAGATAATCAAAGTTTTAGAGCTTTAAAAATACAGACCCTGAAGAATAAATGACGACCAATAGATTTAATGAGATAAACACACAATGTAATCATAAAATTTTCTGAACAAAGACTTCTGTTTTTGAGTACAACAGTAACATTTATTTGGAATGTGATGAAACAGAACACAACAAGATGCAACTCAATAATGTAAAAATATCTTTTAAAAAGGGATTTAAATAGTTTGAATACTTTAAACCAAAAATTTTTTTACACACTAAACATCTTTGTCTGTAGTTTAATGACCTCACAAAAGTCATTTCAAAATATCTCCATCTTTTACAGGTACAGGCATTTCTATTCGACATTCATCAATCATTAAAACTTAAGAAGATTTTGTACCTTTAAGAATATAAAATGATAATGATATACACACTCATATTTCCCAGAAACAAAATTTTTCAAATAAAATTTTGTTTTAGAAAACATTTATATCATTCATTTGGATGGTAAATCTCCTTTTCTTTTTTAGAATTTGTTGAATGTACCATATTGTGATTTGTGTATTCCTTAGATTTAGTTTGGCTTATCATAGCGTTATTAAATTATGAATATTGGTCCATAAATTGATTCTCTTATCATGTAACTACTGAAAATGTAAAATATTATGACCATACTAAAATCACTAAAAAAACAAATTTTGCGATAAAAGATTTTGATTCAATGTAAAATATTGTAAAACATGTGCAAAATATTTGGCTTATTCTATAGAAGTTACTCCATTGCAACAAATGAAATCACCACATAAAATACAACAAAATCATTCAGGTAGCAAGCAGTTTCTTCTACTAATCATATAACCAAAATTCAACATGGATAACAAGAGACAAATCGACTGGTTACATAAATATTTGAAACTCTTGTTTGAAAATATAAGTGACTAAATATAATCTTCAGTTGCCACCGACACAAATTGGAGTGACAACAAACAAAGTGTAAAAACAAGTATATCACAATCAAAGCAATTATATGAGAGCAAATAAATGAAATCACAAACATTAAATAAAGTACATTGAGAAACAGATAATTCATGATGTTATGCATATTACTTATAGTGCAATTAGTAATTCAAACCATACTAAACTCTAAATGAAAAACACTTTCAAGTAGCTTCTTTTGATGACATGTGAAACCTTTTGGAAACAGTAAGTAGAGAGACTTGACATGCATTTTGATATGAGAGACTATATTGTAAGTATTATATACCCTTACATAAAACAATGTAAAGTATGTTCACTCTGTATAGAAAAATATTCACTTTGGTTCACACATAATACAACACTAACATGAATTCAAATACGCTCAACTAAAGAAAACGACCAGTGTATGAAATAAGGCCTGTCTAGTAACCTGCTAAATTTGTATCTGGGCTGGCTTATACTTGTAGATTTTTCTTTAATTTGACCGTTTCAATTCACAAAATGATATTTTGGGTTGGCTACTTTTCAAGCTTATTTCATAAATTAATAACACATGAAATTATAAAATATTTCGGATTCTTCGTTCATACCATGATCTACACAATCACTAAGTCACTTGTTTCAGATCAGTCTCTCTCAATGCTCATTTAGTCTCGATTTGAGTCCGTTACAAGTCTCAGGCTAACACTGTAGGAAAGTAATCTTCAGGTTTTGGATCAATATATGTATATTTATTTACACAGTCATGATAATTAATCATTTTCAGCGTTAAACAGCTAAGAGGAAGATTATTGATTAAGTACTCCGTTGAAATGGCAAAGAGGTCCATAAAGGAGAGTTATTGGCAAGGAAAATAAACATCAAGATTATGTTTTCCTCATTTGGGCCTGAATTTCATTCGTTTAATTGCTCATTGTGAAAGGAAAGTTAGTTGTCGTTTGACATGTTTGAGAACATCAATCTCTGTTTGAGTTCTTCTAATGTTGTGAAACTCCTCTGCTATTATTCCCACACTTACGTGTTACCAGGTTAATGAGTGATTCTTCCTAATGCCATTCTATGATGACTGATGCATGTCTAAACACTTTTTAGTATGATGATCCAATTCTGCAAAACATGAAAATCAAAACTGCATGGTTGATCTCCGAACACTAAAGTCTGGCATACTCATAGCTCTGCTCTCCCTGGGAATGCCTTCCTGCATTTCCACATCTTCTATGCTCGAACTGCCAGACACCGGAGCGACTTTCAGATTTGGTCTAAATTTCAGGTTCGACAAACTCATAGTCCTTTTGGCAACCCAATCAGTGAGGGTTTCTTCTTTTGGCCGATGCTCAACAACTTGAAGAACACAAGACCTCATCACACTTGGCAGCTCACGAACAGGCCTCTCTCGAAGTAATGCATCCCTGAACAAAGAAATTACTCTGCCACATTCACTAGATGTCACTTTATAACACAGTTCTTCCAACTCAAGGCGTTCAAGTTGAGGAATCTCGTAAGCTTTCGGAGTCACACTGACCAGCCATGTATAATCAACACCTGTCGTGCGTCGCCTTTCCTCATTCATTTCTTCCCTATTTTTCTTTTCAAGTTCATGAATGTGAAAATCTAACTCGGAAAGAAGCGAGTCTGCAACCATCATTTGTTCATTTTTTACAGAGGACTTATGAGATTCCTTAGACATCCAGTTCTTATTCCACAGTGCCTTGAAAGCCATGATAGAAATATTTACGTCAGTCTCTTTAAACAGTTTTTATATGGTCTTGAATTTCATTTTCCAATAATAAATAGATGTTCTGAAAATGAAAACAACACATTAGTCTTTCAGTAATAATCTATACTAGTTTCATGTCTAAAACGAACATATGGAGTCAGGGGTCAAATTTGATCTTGTAAAAACATTGCCATCCGCACTGGTGCATTATTCACTAAAATAAGAAGTGCCTGGAAGCATCAATTCAACAGACTATCAGACAGTCTCAGACTATCTGTGCTTATTAGAGACTATGTGATCAAGCTTTAAGTCAAATGGATGAAAAATATGTTACATAAATAGAGGTACTCAAACAATCTCAAAACACAAGCATGATAAAATCTTATTCATACAATGTCATTATGTATTTTTAATGCAAAAATGTGCATGACAACATTTAAAAGTTGTTTTCTTCAAATGTGTGCATTAACACTGTTATGCGATTCACATACCAGTAACAGTGTTAATGCACACATTTGAAGACAAAACAGTGAATCATCACTGGGATGGTGAACTAAGTCTAAGACAATACAATTCCCCATGAAGTAAGCTTTCAATTCAATTATTGATATATAGTTATTTATTTGTGCATGACCTAACTGCTTTATTGCCATTTTTATTATGTATATTACCACAATTATCAAAATAGAAAAACAATGAACTTTTTTTTTTTCAATGAATGTTTCTGTTACCATTTGGAATAGTCCATTCTAACAGAGGCGAATTTCCATCATCATCATCATCATCACCTGCCATTTACATTTTAGATCAAAAGTAAATGGCAGGTTGCTTAAAAACAACAAATCAATGATGGAGAACTAAGTGGTGTTAGTTTGTCATGTTTTCAATTCCAACTCCGCAAACGACATTAGGCTCAAACTTCTGTAGTTCCTGTGAGACTAAGTATATTTTTGCTTGTAGATTTCAAACCAAGATGAGGGTGTTTTTTGCCAGTGATGGATAAATTGTTTTTTTAAGTATTGACATATATACACTCAGAGCTGGGTAGGGTCAAGATTACATGATCGTGCTCGCCTCGGTCAAGCTCCCCTACGCTGTGGGAACGGAGGTTTACCGGAGATAGTATTAGTCACGGCGAGCATTAGGTAAAGATATGTGACTCGCTGTATAAATGTGCAGAGAAATTTAAACAACGACCAGTGGAGTTCAAGTACGGCTGTCACAAAAGATTTTATAAGAGTATGACAATTGATTAAATTAACCAGGTATTTTTGTTGGGTATCAAAGTATTGAAACTTTAAAGGCCCACTATGCTCCTGAATAAAACACTGGAAAGCGTAAATTCAATTAGTGGGAAAATGGAACTAGCGTTACTCCTACGCAGCTATGTTTCCGTTGCGCAGTGGCCTACTCGCCACTACTTGCCGTACAAGCGCGAATATGAATGCATTTTAATCGAAACAAATACTTCTAACTGTCTGTTTTGTTTTACATGGTAATTGTCTCTTATCATGATAAAAAAAAAGAAGGGAATCGGCAAACCAGCTAAAGGACTTACGTATCGCTCTTCAAGAAACATGTATCTATATATCATTTTGTAAATAACAAAAGTACAATTGTGATGATTTTGCAAGTATTTCGCATGCGAATATAGCAATATACAATGATGACAAAGATTAGAATAACGAACCTGTTTTCTCCATGAGCCTTATAATCCATGTACTATAATAATCGTCCTATGTCAGCGATAAGTTATTCTTCAAATGCCAAATCTGCTTGTTGGAGGTTTTTCACCAAAGAACACAGAATACAAAGCTCATCCTATCCCTAAATTCCATTGGTGGAATATATGTTCCAACCTTTCAGTGAACGTATAATTGGCTGACAAATATCTAGACTGACAGTCGCATTAATGTTATTTCATGATTGTTTGTGTGTCACCTAGACCAGACTTTTGACAATTAACATGACAATTGAAATGCCGCCGGTCACCGACATGCCATTCGTTATATAATTGAAGCGGTCCAATAAACTTGTTATCTGTAAAAACATAATTACACTACTCAGCGTATATGACCTTGTTCAGCTTAATTGCGTAAACTAATTTGCTATCACAACACTTCTCTCCTTTGAAGAAACATCTATATGGTATGTTAAATTGAGAATTTGTATTGGAGCTATCATCGTATTTACCCTACCATTACGTTTTCATTTACGAGAGTGTGTATTAGGCTGCATCTGGTAACATAATTCATTCATTCGATCGTGTTCTATAAATGTGTATAATCATATTGTATATATGTGCGTGTACAATGGTGCAATCTTAATGTTAATTTCACTGAGCTTGTTGAAAATCTTATACATAAAATATTTTGTTTATGGTTTGCATTACATTAAAATATATTGTTTGACACACTTATAATTATAGTAACCTTTTATATCTGATACACAATGTAACTTTATTACACTTATTGATATACTTTGTCACTGATATCAAACGTATATACAATCGTACAAGAGTAAACGAATTGTTTCTGTACAACATGTTTCAATATAGCATCCATATTGCAAGGAAATGCTTGAGCAAAGAACCACGAAAATCGTGTACTGCTAAAATCCATCCACAATGTTATCGTTAAATCTAAAAGATTTTCGGATTTTTCATAAATCAATCTTTGTTTCTTAATTATTTCTTATCATCTATTGCCTTGCTGTTATGTAACGTTCAACATCTTTACAAGTTTAACGCCTTCAATTGTGTCTTGTAATCTGGTACCATATACATGCCTGTTGGTTTAATATTTTATGATTGTTCAATGTATGCAACTTATTTGTTTGTTTGGTGTGTTTGCAGTTTGTAGGGAGAGGCATTTATGCAAGCATTTTTTTGCTTGTTTGCCGATTCCGTCACTTTTTCAGTGTTTTAATACGTTTAAACTATATCAAGCGTTATAGCAACAAATAAAAAAAACTTTAAATGAATTGTAAGATTAAACCTTGATTTTGCGCCAAACACGGAGACATATTTTCAGGATATCGATGTCACACTATTACCTCTCTTATGCATTCCTTGAAATCATCCAGTAGCATTTTAATTCTATTATTAGTATTATTAAGCACCTTGATAAACTACGACTTTCTTTGTGAAATATCGTAATAAATTTGTTGAAACACAATCATGGATGAACATCACATGAAGTATGGTTATAATAAACAACATATACGCGTGTATATGTACTTGTAACCCTGTTTGTCAACCCATCTTTCCATGTAAGATCCTGAAATAAATGCCGTTTAAATAATATAGGAGTACTTACATTTACATTTAATCCCGTATGTGAAGTTGTATTGTGGAAGAAGACTCCGTAATATTGTATCAACAACCTGTCAATTAATTGCGAGTTGAAAATGGTTATATTAATTTTGTCTCATGATGATATAATATTATCAGGATAATAATGTTAATAAATATATAACAACTTACTCTTCAAATACGTAATCTGAAGCCTGAACAACTCAGGAAGAGATGTTTTGGGTGTAAATTACTTTGTCGGCGACTTATGTTTTTCTCTTCACCGGCATTTTCTATTCGTCACATCTTTGCTGTTTTGTCAGACACATGATTTTATCTATTTCACATTTTATGATGCTAATACAACCTGTACCCACACCGTTTTCTTATTGTACTAATTGTCTGCAAAGGTAAGGATAATAAATGAATCTAAATCTGAAATGTCTCGTTTGTTTGAACAACCAATCGTTTAGTTACCTACCAAACTATTTATTAATACATGCAAAGCAAAATATAACCTATATCCAGGCTTTTTAGTACGAGTTACGTTTTGATTACGAATCCCGATTAAGACGAGTTTACTTTGGATACGAAAAGCCGGCGATCGCTCGCCTGCACCTAGTTTGCGTCACGTGACCTCGTTACACATTGCGTAACGGTCTCTACCGCAGTCTCAAGATCGCTTGGACCAGAGCTCCTTTAAAGCAAGGAAAATACTGACTGATACAACTGATTTACCGAAGTTACAGAACTCCTCATGAAGCAGTCAACCAATCTACTCATAACTCTTGCCAGTGTTCAGGAAATGTGGCAAGGCTTATCAGTCAGTAATGGCAAAACTGTCTCCACTCTTACAGGGTTATGTGTAGACATATTGTAAATTTGGAGTATTTCGTAGTGTTTAGGTGTACTATAATGTTTACTGGGTTTACTTTCATCTCTCTGGATTGGGTATGGGTGACAGTTCAGTACTCCATTGCTCAATACAGAAATTTATAAAATGAACATTATTTATTTTCACAGTAGAGGTATACAATTTGCAACATTGGTGTACAGATATATTTTAAGACTGTAATATGTACAAAGTACTCCAAAATTGTACAAGTAGACAGTCCTGTAATGGAGAAAGGCGTAGGGAAGTTGTCAGCAGATCAAAACTAACTAATCAACAGAATTTCATTTTTTAGGTTTGTTAGATCTATAAAGTATGAGAAAATTATTTAGAATCTCCTAACTTTGGAGAAAAAAACTGCTATTGAAAATCGCTTTTAATAAAAATGTTGCCAAATTTTCCCTCCCAATTAAAGTTATAACCACATTTTACTGAGGTGCTAAAAAATTGGATTCAATTCTGTCTCTGCTTGGCCACACTAGACAAGAGAGTTGCTTCTTTTGTGCCTCCTGTCTAACTTCATTAGGCTTGATCTTTGTAAAATAAAAATGTAATTAATTTGAATTGCCATAATTGTTTCTCTGATCTCGGTCTTACACCATTTGTTCACATATTTTACTGTTGAAAATGGTATCATCGATGCGTGGTTTTACCATACAACACTCTATCTTGATGATGTTATTTGGTTATCTAATGATGCTGTGTATTTTGCGACGATAAATACCCTGCAATAAGAATAGCTCGCCTCGCAAAATCCCATTATGCTTATTCCTCATGCAGGATATTTACCATCCTAAAACACAAAAGCATCACAGCCTCTATTTATGTCACAGAAAATACACTGGTAAACATCCTGGCTTGCCTGGGGCTCTCATCGTCAGTATCACACTGATTCGATTGACAGGAAAACCACAACGATTTTGACACAAGCAACACTCGACAGTTCATTTGAATTTTTGATTTCTGAATATTGTATGCCACAGTTTATGCTTCAACAGCTGTTATCATCAATCCTAACATTTGACAAAATCAAAGATTTGAATATGTACATCAGAATTAGTAGAACTTGAGAGAACACAACATAAATCTTACCCGAAGGGAGCCGATATCAGTCAATGCTCCCCCTCACGATCAGAGCAGACGAGCTTTGCAGGTAATAACAAGTTCACTTCGATTGGATAATTGTCCCATATTATCACCAATCGGTAAAGTGAGATTTCGCTTTGATAGTGTCAATTTGATTGGTTAAGGATATAGGACATTGACCAATCAGGACTCTCGATATAGAATATCAATCTAAAGCAGGAAGTATGGCCGCTCATCAGCAACCAGCAGCTCATCAAAGACCAATTCAACAAGATTGGGCAAATAGAGAATATATTGAAGTTATAACGTGCAGCATCAAGAAAATATCTGACTTCTTAAATTCATTCGGTAAGAGCTCTTCACCCCTAAAGCGCACATTTCCCTGCCTTTGAACAAGTTAGACTCTAGAGACCGCACCCTCGCTGTTTTACTCAAGCTTCTAACTTAGAATCTGATTGTCGATATTGAAGAACAACTAAGCGGCAATCGCTATCAATGTATTTTATTTTGGTGTCCTCATATACAAAAGAAATCACGTCTACGTGGACATGATACTTAAAGTCTAATGTCACATGCCATGTCCATATTATTCAACAATGAATAACTGAATGAACTGTTTGCTAGTTTTGTATCCAAGTGTCATATATTCTGAGATTCCATTTTGAAACATGGCAGGTTTGGCGAGAATTCTGTTTACGTGATACTATTACATTCAGTCATAGCTTGAAAGAAATGACCTTTTTAATCTGTGTATGTGTACTACTCTGAACTGTTCTTTCCCACCAGATATGTCATGCAGATCAAGACTCGCCACTCTCAATGAAAAACTTGCTGAACTGGAGAGACGTGTAGAATATATAGAAGCAAGGGTGAGCATTACATGTACCACCACACACTCGCTGAACTAACTGATTGTTGGGTCCAAGTTACAAAATTATATCAAATCCTATATGCATCTCTGCATATGTATAAATTTATTGCAAAAACACACACACTTATGTCATGGGTTGGAGTTCGGTACACCTACTAAATATTTTGTATTTGACAATTGTCTTTGGAAAATCTAACAAACCATGAATGTTACAAAATGTGTGCTTTTAGATTTTTTTGTACTGTAATTACCAAAACAATTAAAAAAAAAAAATGATTGTTTTAGCTTTGGTTGCAATATATATTTTATTACATGTATAATTTGTGTATTGTTTGTTCTGTGCTTGTTTCGTTGTATTTATGTCTGTTCATGATCTTGATTGTAATGCCGTCCTTGCTTCAATGAGAAAGAAGTTTTTAATTGCATGGCTGTGTGGTCACCTTAAACAGGGACCTTATATAGAGGGACTAGCAACTAAGCAATTAGCTCGCGGAGCTCACCTCGTCATGGTCCAACGCACATCTTGACTTGGCGCCTGCATTGCGCTAATAACTGGCGTAGCACACTAGTATATCCAGTTAATCACTATATAAACAATTGTGACTGTTGACAGTTCGAGACAAGCGGAATCCAAAACTTTTACTTTTACCTAAGACAATAAATTCTTAAATATTAAGTTAGCGAAAGATGAATAGTTTTCGGATGTAACTGCGTCAAGCTGGTATTTTAGGGGAAAGAAGCCAGCATGTAATACGCTCGTACTTTGCAGTTAAAATAGCGAGTCAGTCCGCCATCTTGTCTGTAAGGAGCGTCCATGATATGGGTAATGGTTCGAGGGAAGTCAAAAACTTTTACTTTTACCTAAGACATGAATTCTTAAATATTAAGTTAGCGAAAGATGAATAGTTTTCGGATGTAACTGCGTCAAGCTGGTATTTTAGGGGAAAGAAGCCAGCATGTAATACGCTCGTACTTTGCAGTTAAAATAGCGAGTCAGTCCGCCATCTTGTCTGTAAGGAGCGTCAATGATATGGGTAATGGTTCGAGGGAAGTCCAAAACTTTTACTTTTACCTAAGACATGAATTCTTAAATATTCACTTAGCGAAAGATGAATAGTTTTCGGATGTAACTGCGTCAAGCTGATATTTTAGGGGAAAGAAGCCAGCATGTAATACGCTCGTACTTTGCAGTTAAAATAGCGAGTCAGTCCGCCATCTTGTCTGTAAGGAGCGTCAATGATATGGGTAATGGTTCGAGGGAAGTCCAAAACTTTTACTTTTACCTAAGACAATAAATTCTTAAATATTCACTTAGCGAAAGATGAATAGTTTTCGGATGTAACTGCGTCAAGCTGGTATTTTAGGGGAAAGAAGCCAGCATGTAATACGCTCGTACTTTGCAGTTAAAATAGCGAGTCAGTCTGCCATCTTGTCTGTAAGGAGCGTCAATGATATGGGTAATGGTTCGAGGGAAGTCCAAAACTTTTACTTTTACCTAAGACAATAAATTCTTAAATATTCACTTAGCGAAAGATGAATAGTTTTCGGATGTAACTGCGTCAAGCTGGTATTTTAGGGGAAAGAAGCCAGCATGTAATACGCTCGTACTTTGCAGTTAAAATAGCGAGTCAGTCCACCATCTTGTCTGTAAGGAGCGTCAATGATATGGGTAATGGTTCGAGGGAAGTCCAAAACTTTTACTTTTACCTAAGACAATAAATTCTTAAATATTCACTTAGCGAAAGATGAATAGTTTTCGGATGTAACTGCGTCAAGCTGGTATTTTAGGGGAAAGTAGTCAGCATGTAATACGCTCGTACTTTGTAGTTAAAATAGCGAGTCAGTTCGCCATCTTGTCTGCACAGAACATGGAGGATATGTTTCTTTTCCCCTTGTACTGTCTTTCCTACATTCATGTAGAATGTACCGGTTCGAAGGGGAAAATAAATTTGAAACGAACTCCTTGATGAATGGCCTTTCTGTCATATTGTAGCATCAGCATAAATAATAAATAATAACTTTTTTTTAATATAAGTTCATGTTTTATTTTATTTTTTTCTTAAGATCAATAAAACGGTAACCAACTTAAAAAATAATAGAATAATACATGTGTATAACATCAAGTATTCCAAAGCACTAGGTAACCTAACATTGTATATATATTCTATGTCATATCACATTTACAAAATAAATGTGCATTTTCGTAATTTTGTAACAATCATATATAGCACACCTTTGAGTATAATAATTTCTTTATTACCAATTCTATTTCATTTGATTCACGTAATCGTTCATCTCCTTGGAGATAGACACTTCCGATGTTGTTACAGTTTCAAAGGGAGGTTACTTTTATGTTTCTTGACTTTACGAAGATTGCCGATTGACGCACGGGCCAGTCGGCAAGACTCGGAAACACCAACTGGTTACAACAATACAGTGCGATAACAAAACAAGCGCTTAGCAAGCACCAAGTCGCTTGTGCGTTGAAGCGCGACGAGGAGAGGTCTAATTGGATCGCTCAGTAGAAATGATCATGTAACGAGCAGAAGTTGCTAGTCCCTCTATATAAGGTCCCTGCCTTAAATAACCACAACTTAACCATCCACAACAGTGCTTTATGTTTTTAAAATGAATTAAATTTGTGTGGTTTGTAATCCATTATTATTATTTTTGGTAACTGCACTATGAAATGTGGGTACATCAATGCAATAATTACGGTTTGGCTTTTAAAATGGCTTTGAAATGAGAAAGATAAGCAAATGAAATGACACAATTTACTCAATATAATCAAAGCTTCTAACAAACAAATATTTGCTTGGTGTTATTTCTATACTAAAAATATTCATTGATATTCAAGGAATATAGTTTCTTCATGGTAGCTTCATTCGTTGACGTGTAAATCTTTACAACTTTTATGGATTAGGAATATACATTTATGATTGTTGGTAAACCAATCAGTCTTGTAGAGAATTGTAAAATGTACATGTATATACTAGTTTGAGGGCTTGGATGAGTAAATCGGATACCCAGAACAGTTGGGTACTGAGTAGGACCCGGATACCACATAACTCGGAACTGTTATATAATATAAAACAGTCTAATTTGTTTTATCATTCATTAAAAGATTGCATTTTATTTGAAGATTACAACACAAGTCAATGTCAATTGATATTCATAAGAGAATTTGATTGAAAGATCTATAGATTACAGCTCCATACTTTTGGCAACCAGTTGATCAAATTATTACAATATTTTGCAAACTTGATGTCGGGGATCAACTAAACTGGTATCTGGGCAGAGGAGGGCGATAGGGGGTGTGGTACCCGTCCCAGCCCCAACTAGTTTATACATCATGTATCAGAGATAGCTATGATGTCATTACATTGTCATAATACTCATCATACCACATACCATTTCTGATTCTATGATTCTATGATATAAAACATTAGTACCACAACAATGAAGTAGAAGAAACATTACAACGTTTACATTATAACAAAAGAGTGTGTGTGTGTTACAATACATAGAATCAGTACATGTTATTTTCATTTGTCGGTCTTAAAAGATTAAATGGGATGTGCATAGAGGTTACAGATGTCATGTCTTAAAACCTATTTCAATCTTCTCCAAAAATGAAAGCTTTAGAAAGGTTGAAATCTTGTAATTGGACTAAATGGGTGATGGGGACATGTGAATTGTAGATTTGGTTTGAAGATATTAATTTCATTCACTGAGAAAAGGATTGGGACAAGTTCTCCAACTTAGAATACTGCTACTTTGCATGTTATATGCATAGGTGATTTACATTTATTTACAGAGATGACAGATGGTTGATTTGGTGATCCTGTCATAACTTAATTATTTTTTTTTAAGGCTTTGTCTACAGAATCCTTTTTCATGGTCCGCATGTCCTGCAGAAAAAAAACACAAGAGCCACACCAAAATAGAAAGAAGTCATGTCTTCTTGAACATTTTTCAGAAAACCAATTTCTGTTTATAAGATTACTCATTCTTTAGCCTAATGATCTTCAAAGTCTCTTGACTTCTTTGATTACCATTTGTATCTCAAGAAGCAGAAAAATATCCTTGAATGACCATTGCTCAAAATAGCTGCCTGCCTGCCAATTGCTGTCAAAGATTAAGAAGGGTTGGTTGATTTTTCAAACCACAAATGTCAGTTTAGACAACATATTTGGTACACTGTGAATGGTGATGGCTTCTACCTGACTGAGGAAATGTCATTCATTTTTTCTATCTCACATACTTTCATCATGCTATCCTTATCATGTAGAGTTATATCCGTAGCTGCGTGTGCTTTGATGCAAGTAGATGGTGGCAAGTTTGATTTTTACAAATGTTGCTTAGTTGGAATAATTTTTAACATTTCTTTTTAATTTTGTGTTGTTATTCCCATATTTGAGTTGCAAGGTATGTTGTTTGCTTCGTGAAACAGTAGAGTGATATTTCAAACTGCTTATGCTTTACTGCTTATACATGTAAGCACTCTCCTATCAGCAGTCTGCGGCAAGATCTTTTCTCATTGGATGTTAGTTGCCATGGTGACAGGTGCAAATATTTTAAGTCTGAAATTATCTGTTTGTAGATGATACCTTCACCTAAAAATGAAGGTGCCGATCAAAATACAACCGAACAGTTCATATGAAGCAAGGTCAGTCAGTACTGCTAGAGAGACTATAGACAGTCTACACATGCTACCTTCTTCCTAGAAGTGAGTAGAGTCGAGGTATAAACACATGTAATCTACTTGTACTTCTAGTATGAAGGTGATCTGAAGCAATGTTCGATTTTTTCTAAGTTAGACACCTGAGGTAGGAGTAGGAGACGCAGACATGTTTGATACATGTTGTGTAATTCTCTGAGACTTCTTTTCAACTACAAAGCACTAATAATCTGGTCTATCTTTTACTCTATAGCTGATCCAAACTCCTCACAGTGCTGTTCTGTCTCTCCTGCGTCAAGCCTTTATCAACACTGCATTCGGACCCATGACCTCTAACTAGGTCAAGTTGACCCAGCATTACAAATGATGTTTTTGCATTATTTTTACAGAATATCATAACTATACTTATCTTATGTACGTTTACATTCAGTTTAATTCATTGTCGATGTTTTATAGGCAAATGATGAATTAACACATTTTAACAAATTGGGTTTCACACAGCCGTTAAGGTCGCTCAATGCTTTTGCTTGTTTACTTCCGTCTACTGACATTATTGTTACGGTAAAACATAGTTCCGGATCATTTTGGCTATTTTTATGAATGTTAACAAGTTTTTAGATAGAGTTAATATCGGTATCCTTCAGATAAAGTGACAAGAGCATTTTCATTACATTTGATTACATGTTATAACTTTCGGAAAGTGGGAAACTTTGATGGTCTGGATTCCTTACCAAGAGAGGTCCGTGAACCCAGGGATGATAGTCGATCAGCCCTAGGGAAAAGGTTGTAAGCTGTTTGTGGTATATAAACAATATAAAGAGTTCTGATTGCTGTCAGAATTGTTTCCTTCTATCTAAAGCTTTCAATAGCTTGAAGTATTTCATGCCAGACTGTGATATCCAC
This sequence comes from Gibbula magus, assembly GCA_936450465.1. Lineage (NCBI taxonomy): Eukaryota > Metazoa > Mollusca > Gastropoda > Trochida > Trochidae > Gibbula > Gibbula magus. The sequence continues at coordinate 74,508,397 of OW388296.1, read as the reverse complement.
ATGGTTGGTTTTGGTATCTTTGAATGGCTATTTGGTGCTGGCTGGATTTATATCCATTTAAGTTTGCTTTGAGGGAAGAGTAGAAGTGCACAGCTGACTCAGCTCAGTTTTGGATAAGCATGCTTGCAGGAAGTTATCTCCCTTTGTCTTGAAATATGGAGCTTGGAGTATTGCTTTAGGTTCCGACTGTTGCTCAGTGCTCACAACTCTGAGTGAGAAATCAGCAATGAATGTTGTTCAATGCCAAAGGAAACTGGCTTGTGTTCAGTGACACGATGTTTGAGGTGTGCCAGGGATCGACACTCGCACTGGCCCGCTTGCCTGAGGCCAGTGAAAATTCAGAAGGGCTAGTGAAATTTGTTTGAAGCACTACAGATTAAGATATGTCACTAGCCTGAAGAGTACTTCGGGCTAGTAAAGATTCCTAGCAAGCGTCTACCCCTGTGTGCATCCTGTAATTAACATCTAGTGTCTGTGGATGCTCGCAAACATCCCTGGAAATTTAGTGTCACTGAATGCAGGGCTGGTGAGATCTCTTTATGTCTGTAAAAATGGATTTTAAAAAAAATATACAAGTTGTTAATGGAAGCATGTTCATACAATATTTCAAGAGTTCGTCCAAAGACGTTGCTAAATCTCGAGTGAGCAGAGCTAGAAATAAGCACCAGTCAAGTGGCCCGTGGCTAGGACAGATGCTTGGCTAGTAAATGCAATGACTGAGAGTAAAAAGGGCTAGTTAAATATAAAGAGGATATGATCATGTTGACATATTTGGCTAGCTGGAATCAGTGATGGCTAGTACTTTCAGAATGCACTAGTCTGAATAGTTAGTACAGTGTTGTGGCTTATTTCTACCCCTGGTTGATTAGTCCTCGTGTATACGAATGTGGTTACAAAATACCGTAGAGGAGTCCTGCCATGTCTGAGTTTATTACATGAAGCTGAAAGATTTGTTTACATACAAGTACTGACCTTTTATATTAGTCAACTTTAACACTACATTGTTACACATTGCTGGATTAGTCAATCTAAATCTGCAAGGCCCTTGTTACATATGCATCTAATACACAACAATTTCACTTATTCATATACCCGTACATAAATATGTATACTTTAGATTGAGAGTTGTTCTTTTACACTGAAAATGACACACTCACTCACTGCACATTCTAATAATTAAATGTCTAGTTTGATATGACAATAACTCAAACCTTTCAAATTTTATTTTGTCATGTTACACATAGTAGAACAACATCCCTGTCTGTCTGTTTCTTGTTTGTCATGTCCAAATGGCAAGACCACGACTTGTTAACAATATGAAACTTTTCAATATATTTCAGATCACGAAAGGAGAAACGTTATCCTGATGATGCAAAAGACATTTCTGTTATGGAGAACATTTGAGATGTTTCCAAAGTGATAGACAGATCTGGCGTGTGATTGACATGTTGTGCATTTGTTATGCACTATCTGCATGTTGGGATAAAATTCACTCAGAAGTTGAGAGGAAGCATGTCTTCAAGTTGTTTTAATCAACTGACAGAATGAAACATTTCACACCCTCCTCAAGTTATCAATTTTTCAAATTATACATTTTGTATGGATGTTAGATTTGATATGAGAAGGTTTTTTCTTTATTTGTCCTTCCTTTTTATTCATACTGTAAATTAATGAAATTAGAAGATTAGTTTGTTATTTTTCACAAACTAATTTTTCAGCATTTATCTGAGATTATCCTTATGAAATAATGTGAATTTGTGTTTGTGATGAATTCATGTCGTTTTCAATGTAGTAAACAGTAAACGTATACAGTAACAACCTAGATCAGGTATAAATTGGAATTGCAACAGTACTACATGCCTATAACAGTAAAATCAACCAAATAAATTTTGTAAAGGTTCATTAACTCTAAGAATGCCAATGGCCCATTCGGGAACAATATGAATGTTAATAAAAATGTTTGTATGTATGTTTTTTCCCTACTTTCCATATCTGAAAAATATTTCATTTTTCAGAAAAAGCTCCAACATTTGTTCAATAAAATTGGTAAACTATTAGTATGCTCATTAAATATTGAACATTGATGCACTTATCATATAATTAATACATGCTGCGGATCAGCAAATAAAGTTTAGAACCGATTCTTAAGGATCACTTGAACAGAGCGTTTCACCCAAGTGACGATTTTATTCAACGTCTTGACTATATTTGTTAAGACCTTTCATCACCACTTGGTAATGCATGTTATTTGAATGTATTTTAGAAAATTATGAATAAACATAAGGAGAAACTAGTGATTGTTTTGTTTTGATTGTTCAAATTTGAGTGATTCAGTGAATCATGAATACACATTATTTTCTTTAGAGACACTGTCGGTCATCTCTACGGTACTAAAACAGTTGTGGGTAGCTGAAGGATAGATCAATCCTTTACAATAACTAACTAGTTTTATGCCCCCTTTGAAATAAATATGCTTTGTCAGTTTCTCAGTCTTGGCAAGTGGAGTGCAACTTTGGAAATTATTTTTGCAAATTTTCCATTTGATTAATCCCTTATAAACAGAGCCAGTATCGGAAGTCACGTGACGGCTTATCGTTATTGTGTACCACTAAACTTCACACAAAAAACGTTTTTCTAATATAACTTAGAATTAAAATATTGTTAACGTTTCAGAACAGTTTAGAGTGAAAAAGGTCAAGAATTTGCCGAAGTGCTCCTTTAACTCTGTCTTGATGAAAAATACCAACCCTCTCACCGACTGATTTAGTAAGATAACATTCAACTAGTTTTACATCAAATCCTACTTTTATTTGTGATCGCATTGTATGAAGCATATGTATAATAAAATCTCCCTGCTAGAAGACATGACACAAGAGTTGTCTGTCCTCAAGATAATGTTGTCATGTATACTTTTTTGCCATTGTCTTTTCATGAATTTGTCCATACATATTATAGTACCTTAAGAACTAACGTGATGCTTTTAATATTTTGTGACCCTGAGCTTCATTTCAAGGTCATAACGCTACTTTGACATTTTACCTTTCTCTTGCACAAAGCTTCTAAGGAATACATATGCCCGATGTGTCGATAACAGTGACCCTGTGACATTATTTCAAAGGTCAAAACAAAGATTGAACTTTTTGGTCATTGTAAGCAGTATGTTAGATCTTGACAAAAGTATGGAAACATATCAAGAAAATTTAACTGGATCATGTTTGTTGAGATGTAACTTTCCATCAAACTAGGACCTTTTATTTCTCCTTAATTTTGAATTTATAACTTTGCCGGGATCATGTCACCTTGGTAACAATTTGTTTGTTTTGTGTTGAAATATATAAACTAATGATTGTGAATAAATCAGATTAAAACAAACTGAAAACAAAATGTAAAAGTCAACTGCAATTTATTAAACTTGTTCAGTTCCGTACATTGATTTGAGTAATTACATGATTAGCAATGTCATAATGAAAATAACTGTCACATTTGTTTGTGTATATATACATATATACATCAACAACTTTAAATTGGTTATACAAAGGTATCAATATTACATAGTTATCGTATGGAAGTTATTTGCACATTTCACATGAATCGCAGTAAACTAACATAATACAAAAATAAACTCTACATGAAAAGCAAAAAAAAAGCAGTATTTTTCTTTCTCCAGAAGTTGGGTATCTATACTGTATTGAATCATGCTTATAATATTATTTAAAATATAATGAAATTCATCATCATTTAATACTCTGAATTAATGATTAAAATTCTTTCAAATAAAGAAAAGGTAATAGTTCAATTGTATGTCTTCAAAAGTGAAAACCCTATAGCATAACACACGGTGGCCACAATGAGGACAATTACAACCTAATAAATCATTCATACAGTTTGTGACCTGGAACTGGATGGAGAACTGAAGAGGGTGATATGTACACACTAGATGTTTTGATTATAGCAGTTTCACCACAGCCTTGCATGCAATAAATACAATATTCAACAGTAACCATAGTAACACCATAGCTAGTACAGTACAGCACAGCAAATACAAAAAAAATTCTTGGTTAATTCTCCATATTACAATCTTTACCTAAACTAAACTATAAATGGCACATTGTTTTCTTTGTTTCCAAAATGTTGATACATTGTAGCAAGTGTATTTTATATAATACATATCTGATCGTCAGCTCTCTCCTTGCTGGGTTGAAATCATTGGCAACCCAAGTCAACTTCAGCAAGGAGATGGTTAAGCTTTTAGAACTCATTTCTATTGTACAGTAGGAGTTTTACTAATTTGTTATATGTAAGAAACCTTTTTTGTTTAGTTCATTTCATTAAATTTGTCCAGAAATCTATTTTATCCCAGATTTTTAGAAATATCATTACAAAATTCAGATCTTTTACTTGTAGTGAATTGAAAGCATATTTATAGGTGAGGTAGTTGCCAGTTATATAAAATAATTGATTATAAAAATTGCATAAATTTGAGAATTAACTGTGTACTGTTGTGTAGAAGTAAATTTGTTACAGCAACATGGACGGAAGGTGCAAATATTCAAGTGTTTATTTCTGATTATAAACTTTATACAAATGGTTAAAATATGTACAGGTTGTATATATATATATATATGTGTGTTATCACAGGCAAGTATTTATAAATACTAAAAAAATACAAAACAATATCACAGATAATGGCTTAATCAATTTGTGCAAAGACAATTTGTGTCAAATTCGAACCTAGCATTGAGACGCGTCAGCCGTGTTTCAACATGTACACCAATGTCAAATTGAGAAAACACAAGTTTTGATTCAAAAGTTTAAAAAAGTAATTTTGGCATATTAGGAGCATGTAATAAGAACTATATATTATAAACAAAAGCTTATAATCATGAATTATTTAGATCTACTTACTTGTAGCTTCAAACTTCAAACGCTTATTTCAAAATGTCTGCAATGATAAGTTATGAAGCTATCCTTGAAAACAGTAAATTCTAGCACAATTGTAACAAAAGTACAAATTTCACAGGAATCCTAAGAATGTGTCTGGACATCCAAAAAGATGGTGGTAAAAGATAACGTTTCAACAGTTGTTTCAACAGTTGTCCCTCGGGGGCTTACAAGATTGCTATGATCCCCTTTGTCTAATGTGTAGATCATGATACAGTTCCATGTACGTCTAGACTCAAGCAATAAAGATTTAACTTGGGATTACTTTATGTTCTCAAAACATTGTGACTGACTTCAATTTCAGTATTTGCATAAGGACTATGTTGCTTCATTTGAAATTAACAAATCAGTACACTATGGAATTGTGATGCTGGTAGGATATTAAATTCAGGACATGTTTGGCATTCAATTTCAACATCAGACAATTCATGCTCACTCACTGAAATCTCTCACAATCTCACAATGTCGTCATCTCACAAAGTGCCTTGTGGTCTTATCCTCCAAAGACAATCATATCACGTTGATCAAGTCACACGTTGACCCCATGTTCAACAGTATAGCAATCAGCTCATGTTGATCAAATCACACGTTGACCCCATGTTCAACACAACAAAGTAACTTCCTCTAACAAACTAGTTCAGGTCTACACGTAGTGTTGCAGTCTATGAGCACTGACAGGTCGGTTCCGGGATCGATATCCAGAAACCGGGGGCGATGCCGGGAGTAACCTGGCAAGATAGGGACTGTTCTGCATTTGGACCGGCGAGACAGAAGCGGAGGCTGAGAATGGACGACTGTTGACGCTGATTCTTGTCTTCTTCCTCTTCGGAGAGGACTTCCTGCGTAGGAATATTCTATCGCTACTGGTCACATGATCTCCCATAAAGCCGTTGTGGTACTTTGCCTCATGGGAAGGGCTGTATCGGGACCCGGAGACAGAGGGAGTGTCATCCCGGCTCAGGCATATCGTCACATTCTTTGCTGAACCGTGTCGACTGTTCTCATTGGTGAAAACTAGACCTGGATATAGAATGAATTCAAAATCAATTTCAACTAATATTTTTTTGTTGGGAGAGTCACAAGACAAAGATTTTAATTCTAAATAGTTGTCTTTAAATTCACAACCTAAAATAAAGAGTGAGGGAGGGGGGATGGTTTAAACTTAAAACAGACATAGTTGACGAAGGTTAAGTTTCCCTTTCCCATGTAGTCTGATGAAAGGACACAAAAGTGTCCCGAAACATAACCATTCGACCTTTGTCAACTGTACCAGAGTCCAGTTTCCATTGGATGGTAACCCCCACTACTAATTTTATTAATGTACCACACTCCTGCAACATTTAGTTAATACATATCCCCTTCTTAGCATATGATGAACCTGATCCCCACCGTGAAAGGTCCAACCCAGACCAGCCCAAATAAAGATGAGACTCACCCGAGTTGAAGAGCTCTTCGTCGAGGGACATATCATTCTTGCAGCAGTCGCAGCTGTACACAGGGCACGGCTGACGAAGCACCTCGCTCATCGTGTGACGCATGAAGGCAGCAAACGAAGAGTAGTCAAACGCACTGTATCGTCCATGCCAGGCAATGTATCCTGGGAATTGAAAGTTCACTGATCAGCAGAGACACTCAAATATATACATGCATACACCTTATCTCTAAAAGAGCCACCATGATAAATGAAATGAAGAACGTAGATACTATCTGCCATACCAGGTTCAGATTCAAGTAGAAATTGTATTGCTGCTTAGATATCTTGTAGCAAAAGCATTGTCAATTGCTAAAATAAAATGTGTAAATTAGTGAATTAGAATCCTCCACTAACCATCAGGGTGGAGGAAGAGGAAGGTGGGAACTCCAGCGATGCCAAGGAGTTCAGTCAGGTCCATGTGCTTCTCAGAGTCCAAGTCACCCTCGATACGCACTCCTGTAACGAATCATACACATCAGGATGATCAGACCTTTTGTTGGTTACATTCTTCTACTTCTATTCTCATGAGACCTATGGTTATGACATTGTCTTTGTTTGGGTGTAAATACAGTCTAAAATGGAAGAGCTATCAATCAGTAGTAAGTCAAGAAGTGTTGTCATGTTACATTACCATTGATAATTATTTAAAACACTGCTAGGTTACCTGCTGAAGCTCTGCGTAGATTGTTGGCTGCCTCATATGTGTTGGTTGAACACTCGCTGGTACAGTGCCACACCATGCCGTCCTCACGCCAACCGTTTGAAGTGATGAGATGTACTAGACTCTTCCTGTCCGACACGGAGATACCAGACATTCCACACGTCACCGCCACAAAGCTGAACTGTAACACAAGATGTCAATGAGATTAAACAGAACATAGTAACACTGAATGAGAACATTGTATCGCAATTTGTCACGATAGAAGATTGAATAAGAACATTGTAACACTGAATGAGAACATTGTAACACAATTTGTCATGACAGAAAATTTAATAATAACAGTGTAATACAATTTGTCACGATAGAAGATTAAATAAGAACATTGTAATACAATACGTCACGATAGAAGATTGAATTAGAACATTCTAACACAATTTATCAACAATCAAGGATTAAACAGGAACACAGAATTACAATGTGTCAATGTCAGATTGAGTACCTAAGAACATTGAAGCACATTAATTGTGCGAACAATTGATAATGGCAATATTTTTATCACATTTTTAGCTGCCTACCTCTTTGGAAGTTTCCCTGGCAAATCTTGTGTAGTATGACATGATCTGCTGAGAGGGCAGGCACCTGTAATAGAGATAGGTTAGATGAACATTCACACTGCTCCCAATAACATGTAACATGTAATATTGTCACTTTAAAATGCCAAATCGATTAACAACACAAAAGTCTCTGCCAAGGTAAAAAGTTTCCAAGGTCAAGTTTTCAGGCCAGCTGTTATTTCCAATGATTCCCCTAATAAAACATCTGTAAAGTACATGTAACCCACTAGCGTTGAACCTCTAAAGAATGTGACATTTGAATAATCAATCAATGTCATAATTGCACACTCATGAGCAAAAGCAGACAATAGGTGATCAACTGTGATGGTATTGACCTACACCCAGCTCAAGGCTAATATCAGTATGGATTTGTTGTACCTGTATGGGTCTTCTGGCCACTGGTAATTGCAATGTCTACTTCAAGGTAATTGATCCAAATCTTAATTATTATTCATTGTTACGTTCCTTTAGAAATGATTTTGTTTATTTAAGCTGAAGGTTATATAACAGAACCACCATTTGCACAGGTTGCTTGTCTCATACCTACCTTATTGTTTTGAAACATTCAACATATATGCAAACAAAGGAACTTCACAATCGTTACCAAAGGGTTTCTATATGAGCAACATCACATAACATCAAGCATCACATTGTTCCAGAGATTCCATTGAAACATACACGGTACAGCCAAGTCAGCAGATATAGATGTAGCTCTTTCATAATAAAAATGATCTTTCTACAATCTACTTCAAAGCAAGTCTGAGATTTTACTAAAAGAACCAAACAAGAGGAAGTAAACAGTTGCGCATTCAGAAGGTTGTCAGATGTGCATCCCTCCAAACCCTGGATCTTCCTCTGGTAAATGGAACTCACAATCAGTGAAACTATCAGCAGCAAGTATACAGACAAGAGTTTGGACAAGAACGTACCATGGAGTCCAGAAGAGGAGTACAGTTGCGTGTTGTGGTTTGTGGGCGCCCATCAGAGGTTTGTATTCTCCATCGAACACGTCCAGCAGGCTACAGGCAGGGGGCGGCACATGCTTCTGTAACAGTCCCTGATTGGCTAGCTTCTTGGCGACTTGTCTCTCGTACGTGATGGAGTCTTGGTACTTGCAGCATCCATAGGACGGCCATCTGGTAGGCAGAAGAATTGTTTTATTGCAAAATGCAGGATAACTAAAATTAATGGTTATATTTTTCAAACATAATGAAGTGTTAAAAGATTGAAGTACTGGAGATGTACATTGGAGCTGCATTTATAGATACTTCAGTTGTCTGAAAATTTTGTTTCATGTGTTACCAAATATTTACAACATAATTTACTCTGATAATTCAGAGATTCAGTTGAACAACTCCCAGTCTCCTGAAAAAGTCTTGAAGTGTATTAGAGCAAACAAAACAAAACTATTATATGCAACTCACGAAGTGTCCTTGTTGTGGATGGCGTGGTAGCAGTAGAAGGAGAAGGGTTTGAAGGGAGTGGAGAGAAGTTCCATCGTGTTGGACTCCTCACTTGTACCCACCGGCTTCTCACTCATGGACACCAGCGACAGCTTGTAGCTAGACTGCTCCAGACCAAGCTGTAACACAAGACAGTACAGATTGTTTACAGATTGACATCACTTTCTATGAGTGAAACATGTATGTTATGCAGCTGGACTATGAGATAGTTTGTAAGGAAAGGTTGATGAGGAGGAATAACTTAACTATCAAAGGTGGATCCAGGGGGTTCAAAATTCTCCTTTTGAAAATTTGTACAATGAATTTGATGAGTGAGTGAGTGAGTTACTGTTTAACACCGCTTCAGCAATATCGCAGCCATTTGCAGCGATGAATTTGATGAATTTGGATGAATTCTTGGAACCACATATGACTAGTGTAATCCCAAATGAAAATAAAGCGCATGGTTATAAGAGAAGCATTCTTACTTATCAATACAAAACCCACCTTGATGCGAACGGTTTTGACCCCGGAGTGCATAGCATTGCCGTACTGTTTGCCGTCGATAAGGATCTTGTAACCCGAGATGGTCATGTCAGGGTTTGACTGCGGACACTGCCAGCTCACGTGGGCAATCAGCTGACCTGGAGTATGCAACATCACAGTCTTAAATATTATCAACAAAAATATATGCATATGCTTGCTTGTCAAACTTAAATCTGTAAACTGGCCAAGAGTCATGTGACTCAAATGTCATGTGACAATTTGCATGAAAGTAGGAGATAGTATTTCTTGACAAATACTCAAAAAAATGTTTAATGGAATATTAAGTTTGCATAATCCGAGCGGCACGTACCCGTGTGTTGTTCGAGAGCGTTGAAGCAGTCCTCCAGTAACTCTTCTACTCGTGTCAACGTGTGAGCTCCGAGGATGATGTCCTGTGGTCATAGCATAACGTGTTAAACAGTTCAGAAACTTTATTTCAATAAAAGGCAAAAATAATCACTCGGGGTGTCAAGTTTGCAAATTAAACACAAAGAATAACCAACATAACTCGCGAGTCTAGTGAGGAACACACTTCCCGACTTTTGCAAGAAGGAGACCGTATTGTGATGTCATCCTTTTCAGGGTAGTGCAGAATTATAAATTTTATATTAAATTTGTTAGAAAGACATGATATCTTTAATTATATTCTTAAATAATTTCTTGAATTTTAAATGGAAAATCAAAACAACAAATTTTGATGCTGGTAGAAACAATTAAGTCCAGGCTTGAGTCGGGTGTGCAAGGTTTAACACAAAACAGGTGTCAACTCGACCCTCATGTTGTTAAATCAAATACAATGTAACTTACATCATTCCTCTCTGCTCTCATTGGATGAGAGAGTGCACCAATCTTCTTCAGTTTGTGTCCCACAGCTCGGATTAGCCTGAAATGGGAGATAAGAAATACCTCAGATACATTGTTTGTTCTTTTGCTTTTATTTGAATGCAACAAAATTAATAACTTCATCAATAGGAGTTTGTCTTATGTGCTTCTTATCAAGATCTCGTCTGAAGTTTTTTTTGGGTAGGAAACACTTGAAACACTTTAATTGTAAACAGTAACGACAAGTGGTTAACAAAGGGAATACTCTGAGATTGGCGTATTGCAGAAGGGCTTACCTGTCCCGCTTGTTGACGAGATCACAGGTAATCTTCTCGATCTGTCTGCGGTCCTCAAGACCCACGATGGTGGAGCTGATGGTCGGAGGGTCCGGGGAGAGCGCCGGCTGCATCCGGATCGTTTCCGACCTCACAACGTCACTCGTTCCATACATCTACAAAAGATATACAAAAGATATACATATTCTCGTTCCAAACATCTGTTCATGTATACAAAAAAAGATATACATATTCTCCCTGCAATTTCATTTATTGATAATTGCAAAAAGCAAGATCAAGAATTATCACTTCAAGATAATATACTATAAATATATGTGGATAACATTCAATATATTATACTGTTCATTTCTTGCATTAGAACAGTACTCCGATAAGAAGAAAAGTAGAGAAGTTACATCCTCTACAAATATTTCAGGTTTTGATGAGAACCCCAGACTGACAACAGCAATAGACGCTTGAAGTACATACGTGAGTCTCAAGGTAGACGGAGTAGTTCCCCTTCTTGAGATGTTTGAACTCTGCTTCACGAGTGTCGGGATGGATCGGTCCAATACTCTGAACTAGCTTCTCCGTGTCTTCCTCGATACAACATAGCTGTGGGGAGGAAGAGATACATTCTATTTTATTTATTTCCATATTTTGTTCCATACAATTACATTTGCTTATTATTATAACATTTCTATTACAGGGGTGGATATCTGAAACTTGAAATTATAATCAGTACAAGCTTTTATGTGTTGTCCTCGATACATTATAACTGAGAGGAGGAAAAAGTACATTCTATTTTATTTGTTACATATTTATTCCCCTATAACTACATTTGGTCATATCATTATAGGGAATTTGAAAATCTAAAACTCCAAAATCAAATATCTACTTTTATGTGTTTTTCTTGATACATCATAGCTGAGGGGTTGAAATAGTATATATTCCAATAGTACATAGTTTACATTTAACCTTTTATTGTTCCACATCTTCCTTTATACAACATAGCTGAGGGGTGACAGAGGTACATTTTATTTTATTTATCACCAATTTTGCTCCAAAACATTAAATCTCATCTTCAGAGCTTTGAAAACATAGAACTCAAAAATCTACTCTTAACACTGGAGACACGATCAAGTTCCACCCACCCTGAAGTGTTTGACCTTGATGCCCTCAGTCATGTAGGGTTCCTCCCAACCGACCCGGAGTGTGGAGCTTGAGACAGAGGGGATGCGGTAGATCGGGGGCGGTTTCATCCCCGGCCACGCCACCACCAGGGGCTCAGAGGGTTTGCTGTTGAGGCGGTCGCTTGCCGTCAGCGCCTGCACCTGGAAGGAGTACTCCTGACACCACTTGCCGTGGGTGAACGTGAAGCTGAGCTGGTCCGCATTCAGGATCGACTCGACGATTCCGTTCACGTAGACCTTGTACCCTGTGACTAGTGCATCCCCATATGTCGTCGGCTTGTCCCACTGGATAGCGATGTAACGGAAGTTGCAAGCTCTGGATATGAAATATGCTTTTATGAGAGATACATCACTCCAGGCAGGATGAATCATAGGAATAGTGTTCGGTCATTTAAAATTGTCAATTGAATTTCAAAGATGATATGCAACAATTTCAGTAGATTAAGAAATTAATAAGACAATGAATTGGTAGAATCTGCTTTTGAGCGAACAATGCATACCCAACACAGGTAACATTCGTTAAAAAAACAGGTGCATCTGCATAACAACACAAATAAAATGTCCTTCCTTTTAATCTGTGTATCTCTCTTGTGCAGCAAGGAATGTGGCAAAGCAATCCAAAGGGAATATCTTTATGCAATAATTAGTCAAAAGTAAATGTCCTCATTTCACGAGGTGAGCACAAACCTGATGGAGAGAAGGGGAGAGTCAGGAGGGGCGGAGGTCTGCACCGTCAGTTGTTTCGACTTGTCCATGATCTGGCCCTCGTCGTTGTAACCGACCAATCGCACAAAGTGGGTGGTGCCTGGTAGGCACTTGTTGATCACACAGTTTGAGTCCTTCTCAGAAAGGCGTACTTCTCGTTGCTGGAAGAAAATTAAATTTAGATTTTAATCTTTTTCAATAGGAGTTGTTGTTTATTTCAACAATCTGAAAATAATAGAGACATTACCAATTTGAAAGTAATAAGAAAGACAAGACCTGATAATGATAAAACGGTAATAAATATAGATTATTACCCGAGGGAATGGGTCATACTTTTACGAAACGAGTGTGAATTTTTGTATTGCAACTGCGTGAGCGAGGGTTATACATAAATTTGCAAGAGTTGTGTCCATGTCATATGGCACACTTTCGAGTGTTATAATACCTTTATTACCCATTCTATTTCATTTGGATCACCTAAAATAACCAGATAACTGACTTCTCTTGCAATGACAAGCTACACTGACATAACGAACAAATGTTTTATGATGTAACAGGAGGTGAAATACAGGAACCTGCACTGAAATAATGGTTGCTAGGCAAACGTGATAATAATGTACACATGTGCTTGTATTGTAAATATCAACTCAGCTATTTTCTGCATATAGTTCATAAATAACGTCTGCACTCACAGCCGGCTGTGCGACACTGCTCCACTGTATCTTATAGAAGGTGATTCCCTCTGTCTCCAGGAAGGTGCTCCAGTCCAGGTGTATCGCGTTCTCCGCAATCCTCGTCACCTTCAGCGGGATCTCGTGATCGTCCGCCGTGGAGGACCAGTCTTCCAGACTGAGGCTGTTGTCTCCAGGTCGAGGGGAGGAGGAACACGTGTTCACCAGCAGGGTGTTTGACTTGGGGGAATCGTTGTACTCTGGGTGAGAGCTCAGGGCTACCAGGTTGATCTTGTACGTCCTGCGGGGGATGGAAAATATATATGTAGATACAAACAGGAGAGGAGTGAGAGGTAGCCAGGGTGGCATTTGGGATAATAATAACACAGATGACATTTTTAGGATGCTAGATTTTTTCATATTGGTCCTGGGGGATTGGGGAGTGGTGGGAGAGGAGGTGTGCGAGAGGAGGCGGGGGTGGGAGAGGAGGTGTGTGAGAGGAGGCGGGGTGGGAGAGGAGGTGTGTGAGAGGAGGCGGGGTGGGAGAGGAGGTGTGTGAGAGGAGGCGGGGTGGGAGAGGAGGTGTGTGAGAGGAGGCGGGGTGGGAGAGGAGGTGTGTGAGAGGAGGCGGGGTGGGAGAGAAGACATGTATGGCAGACTGATATACTGAAGGCTAAACCTAGATCCTGATGCTTTGTGGCAAAATATCTTGATCAAGGATATTGGGGTTGGAATCTTTCTTATGTCATGGAACAATGTTACTGTTATACCCCTGCTTGCTGTTTGACATAATGAGGCATTCGACACATTTCTATTATATTTCTTTTGACACTATTGATAAATTTAAAATGAAAATATTGTCTTGATAATTTAAAAAAAAAAAAAAATTGGACTAAGACTATCTACCTGTTGGGTCTGCAGGGGATGACAGCCTTCCGGTGTGAACTGCTCAACTCATTACCTGCCTTCTTATCGTTCATGTACACCTGGAAGGAAACAATCACAGGTGAGGAGACGAGTCATGTAACCATAAAATTCATTTTACGTATCATAGAAAATTCATTAAATTAAGTTTATTCCTATTTGAGTCAGCTCTACTAACTAAAATGCTTCATTGAAGCTTAACATACAACGGACATTAACAACAAGGGATAATACCATAAGCTTATCTAGCTTTACAAGGCCTAATGAGCTAAAAATGCACTTTGAGTATCGATGTTCTGTTAAGATAAGATAAGATAATTATTTAATGTCCATTGGAAATTTGTTCAGGCAAAACAAAAATACATAAAATTTATATATCACATAGAGATAAATATATATACAATACGCACATGTATAAACCAAGTTACATAATTCACAATTAGATCACAGTTGTATCTATACTTACTCTAGTTAGTCAAAATAGAGTATCAATGTTCTGTTGTATATATACTTACTCTAGCATTGGATTTTTGAATAATCGATTTATATGGAGCCTAGTATCCATCAATAGTTTGAGAACTTTGGTCACTAAAAGTCAAGTGAAGCTAAGGTGGGTTTTGAGAGTCTTTGCCTGTAGAGGTCCTTATTTAGAGAGAGGGTTTCAGATTGCATACTGAGAAGGAGCAATTATACATCACAGATAGGAGCTGATTGAGTTGGTCATCTTAGGAAATGAACGTTTTGGAGATCAAGTCCTCTTTCATGCACTTCTAAATACTTCTAACATACTATGTTAAATAGATCTTACCTGGTATCCCTTAACTTTGACCCCTCCATACAACTTGGGTTCTCCCCACTCAATGATGAACTCCTCGGGTTCAGAAGATCTCAAGAAGATTTCGGGGGCGTCAGGTGGGCCTGGGATCATGATCTGGATGTCTTGAGCAGTCTGAGGGATGGCGTCGGTGAAGTAGACTGGCTCCACTGTGATGTTGTACGTAGCTCTGCAGACAAATGCAGTATCATTTGATTTAAGCATGGGTCAAATCAATTGATGTTTAATGTCATGAAATGGTAGATATTTCAAGGTTGCCAGCCCTGAAATGAAGTATTTGTTAAAGCATTTCTCTCACTGATCTGACCAAAGCAGCTTAAGGGTTAATGAGAAAATTTCTTGTCATAAAGTTTTTATTAAAAAAACTTGTTCATCTTAAACCATCTTATGCAATATCATTTTAAAATCCTAATCAACACTTATTTTCAACCAACATATAAAGGTCAACACCCTTGCTCTTCATAACATGCAAAGTTGGGCATCGTCTCTAAAAAGTAAAAGTCAGGCCCCACACTCTTTGTAAACATGCCTCATCTAACTCTGATCTAACTGTGATAGATATCAGACAATATTACAAATCAACGACTTACTTGATTTTAGTGATAGGGATGGTGCACTCGGTCTGTGTAGGCTGGACGTATTTCGTCTGAATCACACGGTCCTCGCAGTACCACACAATGTTGAACTGCTTGAGAGGACTTATCTGCCCTTGGGTGGTCCAGGACAATGCCACATCTCCAAATGTCTTGTTGTCTCTCTCTGCTTGGTGGATGAACTCAGCACTCAGTGTTGAGATGAAACCTGCAGCAGAGGATTCATTTAGTTGTGGGCAACATCTTTATTTACTTTTTTTTTTATCTATTTAGTCTTTAGATAATGATCCAGAAGGTGTAATGGTTGAATATTACACAGGTACAGTCACAATTCAATAAGATGGTTGTCTTTATTTACTTTATCTAGTCTTTGGATAATGATCCAGGAACAACTCTCAGAAGGGGGGATGGTAGACTATTACATTTCATAAGAACAGGAAGATTTTCTGGATAACAACTTCAAGGGTGTATTTCACATTAAAGAAGTTGTTATCCAGAAAATCTTCCTGTTCTTATGTATACCACTTCTAAATGCCCTTCAAAGACCTGTTACAGTTCAATTAGCAATAAGCACCATAGTGATAATGTTTGACCGAATGAATAAGGTCTAGTGAAACCTTGAGCAGAGGAGTTAGTTGGTTGTTTCTTTGTTCTTTATTTAGTCATTATGTATTCTTCAATTGATCAGTCAAAGTATGAAGATATAAATCAAGAAATAACATGCAAGATATCTCACCGTTCCATAGCTTATTACTAGCTACAGAGACGTTGATGACAGACGTTGTTTCCTTCAATAATCATTTCCCTATCAGATGACTAACTACAAAAACAGAGGTCTCTCTTGTACCCACCTTCCTGGTTCTGTGGCAGTTTGACTTCTACAGAGTCCGATGGGGACTCATCAAGGTTTTCGGGATCATCCAAGATGGCGACATAGTCAAGGTCCTGAGGGTTGGTGTTCTTGAAGAAACCCTTGTACTGCAGCCAGAATAATATTGTCTTTATGTTGGTAGCAAATCATTGTTTCCTTCTTCACATATTAGAGGAATAATTGAAAATTTTGGCATGTAGTTAAATGTAATTTTCAAAAAGATTTTCTACTTGAATGGACATGGCTTTAATCAATCATAAATGTAGACCAAATGGTAAAAGGATTTATAAACTAATTTGTATTTAATTTTGGACAAATGTATATATCTACATTGGAACCAAATAAAGCATAAATCAATTAATCAACTTCTAAAGCATCATAACAACTAATACATAATTGCTCTTTCCTTTACCTTCTGCTTGCGTTCCTTCTTGGCTTCCTCTGTGCACGTCAGAGCTACGAGAGTCACCAAGTAGTTCTTGCCGGGTTTACACTTGGTCAGGGTACAGCTCTGAGCAGCAGGTCCCAAACAACATTGGAGCTTCCCGTTGATCTCCAGCTTGTAGCCTTCTAAGTAGCGCCGCAGATACTGAGGGCGGCCATCTTCGTCCTTCCCAATGACGGACATCAGCGGTGGTTTCTCCCAATACAGATTGGCAGTGTTCTGTGTGTAGGATGAGACCATGAGACGGGGAGGTTCGATTGGAGCTCGGGTCCTCGTCATCAGCGCTTTGGACATCACATGAGCCGTTCTCCTGTATTTCTCAATCCCAGAATCCCATTTGTCGGGGTCAAGCGATGTCTTGATGCTGACGACTGCTTCTATGACTATTCTATACTGGGCTCCAGGTGTCAGATCGTCTATTGTAAGACTGTCCTCAGTGGCCAGGAGGTTCACATGACTAGCAACCACCAAATCCTCATCCTTCACCTTCCCTCGCTTCACGTCTGCCCACCGAACTATCTGACCCTGAAGCTTATTTGACCCGTACACCAAAGGCGGAGTCCAACTCAAGGTCATGGAGGTTGTGGAAGCTTTGACGACCTTGATGTTGGTGGGAGGTTCCGTTCCAGCAGTTTTGGCGAGGATGCTTGCATTTGGCAGCCAGACAGAGTCATCGGGGGAGATCATGGCCTCCTTTGGTATTGTGTGATGCTTCTTGTAGCGGTGTTTGTCGGGTAGTCGGTCAAAGTACTCATCTGTGATGGCGACTACTCGGATGAGGTAATCCGTCTTCTCTCGAAGGTTCTCTACACATGCCATCTTTGCATCCGGCATGGCGTCCACACATACATGATGTGGGTCATTGGCATTCAGTGAGACGCACTCAACTCTCATTCCTGACAAGAAAGCAAACAATTTATAAATGACATGTTTTCAACAAAAAATGACTGCAGTTCCATAATCTAAAAGAGCTTTAGGTAAGAAAATATATTTCATGCTATTTGTCAACATGATGAAAATCAAAGTTTTAGGACTTAGTTTTAATTTTTTTACAGCTGATGAAGGGGAAACTGAAATATTTATTACATTTGACATTCAAAGTAAACAAACCCAATAAATTCACCACATAAAACTAATAAAATCCACAGATTATCTATCTAAAGATTTTGAGATTCAACTGTTCTAAAGATCTTACTGTTCAATAGATCTTGTAAATCAGAAATTTTAGCAAGACATACCCATGACCTCGACCCCATGTTCGAGCGGGGGGTCCCAGGCGACCTTGAGACTGTTGCAGGTGGTTGCGAGCACCCCCAGGTTACGAGGAGGGTCTGGGGGGGACGCTGTCTTGACTGACAGCTGGTCGGACTTGGATGTCAAGATGAACGCATTCAAACCATCCGGCGTCTCCGTGTCTGCAGCAATCAAATGAATTATAAGTTACAATCCAAGTTATAGATAATGACAAGCATTTTCAAAACAGTATGATGGGAAGACTTAATTTTTGTAGAGATCTCTTCATGTTATGAATAAAGTGTAAATGAATTATCTTTCCTTAAAATGGTAAAAACAAATTTATTTTTCATAATCCACTAATAATTTTGTTTGACAGAATTTCTGCAGCATTTGCAAGTCTATTTTTAATATATTTATTGCAATACCTGTAGCTGATACACTAGCTTACAACAAATATATTTTTACTGTCTCCTTCGTAAGTAATCAACACTTCACACAGGTCATATTTCTATTATTGCAGTTTTCATTGCTTTCCATGCAATAACTGTAACTGATGTCATAGCAGAGAATTTATGGTTACTGAAGCCACTACATTCAGGTTTTATATAATGTGATATTAATGATGGCCAAGAAAGGGGAGCTAACCCCGACACTTACAAGTGCCCTCGTCGATGTCTGTGTACTTCTCCATCTTCCTAGCCTCCACCACCACAGTGTAAGGTGTGCATGGTCGCAGGTTCGTTATCAGCAGGTGGTCCTCTGTACACACAGGTAAGTAACATCATTATACATGTAACAAGGTAACACATGGTCCCCTTCATGTAATAAGCAACAAGCAAAGCCAAATATTAGGCAATTTTGCATGTAATATAATTCACACAGCACTTTTTATTAGGAATTATTTTTTTTTAAATAAAGGGTAATGCATTTCTTCTTAAATTTGACAAAATGAGAAAAAAAACTTAATTCAACAACAGAAACAGTTATTCCATCACAATTTCTAAAAGTATGTGTAATAAAGATCTACTATAATATTTACTTTGAGGATAGGACAATTCCTTTTTAACACTATCTGATTTAAATTATTGCCAAAATCATTCTGAGTGATCAATAACCAGGAATCAAAACTCATTAATAAAGGCTATTCCAGGAGCCACAGGTAGAGTGCTGAGCTCTGTATCACCTACCTGTGGTGCTATCACTGTTTATCTCCTCCTCTGGGTGATCCCCCGGCCACCAGGTTACCTGGTAACTTCCCGGTCGCACAAAGTGAGCTTTCCCCTCAAAATCTGAAACAATAAGTCGGAATATTAACTTGATTGAATACATACTGTGAAACTGCCTTATCAATCACACATGGACTCTGGAGACCAAACAACTGGTAAAAAGTGTTCTGAAAGAAACTCTGTAAAACACATATCTTATTTACCTATTGTGAGATCATTTGCTCAATGCAAAGTTCCTTTAAAATGTTGAAAGGTTGCTAAACAGACCCTCTAAATGTAATTGAATGATTTTGATACCTGAAGACAAACCATCAACCTTTAAATCTGAACTCTTAGCTGCATAAAGGAAGCACCATGACTGTAGGTTACCATCAACTGATTGGCTAATAAATCATACTGACTGGACGATACACATTAGCATCACATCATATCGACCGGCTTTATGTGAGATAATCCCCTGGATTAGTGATATAATAAAGATGCTGACTCAATCTTTGGCTGGATCAGCCTATATCTGATGGATGAGAAATCAATCTTCAGGGACACCAGCACAGCCAATAAATGCTTGTATAGCTCACTGGAGCTGGTTATCTGACCAATGAGAAAGCACTATTCCATATTGATATTGTAATCTGACCATACTGGAAAAATAATATTGACTTTACAACTTTTAAATAAGAAAATAATATTCAATATTGACATTCCAATTTGAACGGTAATGAAAAAGAATGTATTTGAATGAGTTGTAAAAAGAGTTGCTAACCTAAATAATATTTACACTTTACTTTTATGTCAACTATTCTTCAGTGGTTAGATCACAGGAATCAGTAAGTTAACATAAGTTTATCACAGAAACTCTGAATATTCTGGAACAAGCAAATTAAGCATTAACCTTCACCGAGAAGCTTTGAGTTGGGTTGGAATGTCGGCTGATTCCAGCTTAAACCATCTAAATAGATGGACATTGACCATTTTGTCAGGAGCTAAGGTTAGATATGAAGATTAACGGATTCCAGCTGGAATCATCTATAAAGACATTGACCATAAGTGAAATATTGATAAACAGGACTTTGCAAGTGATGATTGTAAAGAAACCATGAAACCATAAGCTTATTCATCCAACATGAAAACAGTTGAGTTATTAGGTTTGAAGGATTTACTATGTGTCTAAACTCGGTGAATGGTAGCTCCTAACAACAAACAACACAAACAGTTCAAATAAATCAAACACTAAATTCTACTGATATAACCATCTCATGAATAACTTCTTGCAATCCAAACACAAAGTACATTTCCATTACATATCTCAATTCAGTTTCTTTACAAGATCTAATTTACAATGTAAATGATATGATTCCCCGAACTGACAACCAATTAATCATAAAACTTTCAATAGGTCCCAGCCTACCCGAGTCTCCTAAACACAAGTGCAGACAGAAGAGTACCTGTATATAAGCTGGCTTGATTGAAGGACACAAGTGTTTAATACACTGTTATAAATCAGGGGCGATCGATAATAGGCCTACACTGTCAGTACGAGATGATATTGCACCAGCAGTGAGTGATATCTTCACTCTATAGCCGCAATATGACAGGTATGTGGCTACTCACCGATAACGCTATCGCTTTCATTTACATTGTTAGAGTTCATATATACCACAAGTGACTTTCTCTTGCTGAAAAATGAAGAGATATATTTCTTAGAGAGGAACGAAATTCTTCTCACATGATCAGTTTGTTCATGTACACTAGTAATTTCATTTGAAACCACTATGTTTATTACAAAATCAACAAGTTTTTCTTAAAATATATACACAAATCTAATATATTTGTCAAATACTGTTTATAAAGAGATTGATTTCCTTGTTGAGAAAAGTTTCTTGTGAATTATTTTATTTTTTAAATGCTCAAATTTTGTGGTCATCTACCCTGTATATATAGGCTGATAATCATATACATCTATTGTTAAACTATGTAATGATTATTTGCAAATTTTTCATTTTGACCATAACATAAAAGTTTTAAATTTTTAACTAAGATGCCTAAGAAAATGCATTAACAACTCTATATCTAAAAATATCATAAAGAATACATAAATAATCTATATCTCTGTTTGTTTGAGTATAAATGAAACCTTTTTGCTGTGTAAACTCTAAACCATTTCAAAGCATATATACGTCAACAAAGATATTGACATGTACTCAACAAAATCCCCAGATAAAACACTCAAGTTAAATCAAATACTTGGTCACGATAACACAACACAAGCTTAGCTTATCATGCAGAATATTTGCATGTAATTGTTCTGTTCTTATTTCCAATTGTGGGTGGGACGCATTTTTTATTCTGATTTTTATGGTATTTAATCTATTTAAATATATTTCAGATAATTTGGCAAGAACACTTCCAGTGTGCATTAATGTAAAACAAAAGAGAATCACAGGGCAAGTTAAAAGAAAAAATCCCGCTAACAGTACCTACACTGTAGATGAAAAGACAACCTACTTGAAAAAGACCAAGAACTTCTTTATCCAGAATAAAACATAAAAGCAAAATTTTTGTCTATAAACGCAAAATGGCTTAGCCAAGTACCTAGACGGTCTGAAAAGGTTCTCTTATAGGTGCGATTCTTGATCTCATGTTTTTAAATCTTCTTTTCAGTAAAACACTGTTTGTAAATGAATGTTGAACTGAAATCATTTCCAATATTTTGTCCATAATCAGTTTCAAGAACGTAAAAAACCATCAGAAAACAAAACAATAAAGCGAAATAAATGCGAATAAAGAAATAGTTGCACAAACAAGAATCCAAGAATGTAAGGTCTCCCAAAAATTTTACCCAAGCAAAATAAAACCCTTAAATGAATTTGATAACATATCCATGAATAACTCTTGTGAGGACAGCTTCATTCACAATCATACACTTGACTCAGTGAGTGAGTTATTGCTTAAAGATGCTTCGGTAGTATTGCAGCCATTAGCGGCGGGAAACTTAGGAAATCGTGAAGTGAAGTAATAAACCTCAGCACAAAATGAAAGGGTTTCGATGAACAACTTTATAAACAAACATACCTTATTACAGTTCAAGGTATTTTTATAAGTTGTGAGGACAACATTATTCCGCTAAAATGATCTTGACAGAACTTAGGAAAAAGTACAAATGTGAAATAAAAACCTTAGCACAAGATAAACGCTTACCATCAACAACTTTATAAACAAACACATTCTATTGCATATCAAGGTATCCGAGAGAGAAAAATACGTGAAAATTCAAGATACAATCGTCCTTACCAGAAATAAAACCCAAAACAAAATGAAATAAAGAACAAAAACATTTGTGCATATTGTAGGTACTCAGACAAACACAAGCAGCCATGAGGACAGCTTTATCAAGACCTACTCCACAAGAACCCGGATATGCCTCTTGAGTTCTCAAGTCTGGAGATTACGAGTGCAAGTGTTTGAGACCTCTCTAGGTGATGGGGCTATGACAGATTAATCTCCAATAATGTGATATAATCTCCTTCTGGTTCTGTTGTCATGGTGACACTGGGAGCTCAATGGAATCGGTTGTCTCGTAAAGATACATTTCTTGATGAAGTGAATCATGTTTTTATCATTTTAAAAACAAACATGCACAAATCATACTGAGGAATATTTTGTTACTTTTGCTTCTTCCATTGAAGTTATTGTTTGTTAAAATTGTTAACATTTTAAAGAACGTGTGACAAAATATTATTGCTTTATCAGCCCAAAAGGATATCAGTGAAACAAAAACATACTGCTCTGGTCTTTACAGAAATTCTTCAAATACCCTCATGTAAGATCAAAGGTGTTAGATGTACAATAGAGCCACACTACTCTACAATCTCTCTCTGATCATATCAGGTGTTTATACTCCAGTATTCCTCTGACTGACAACTAGCCATATACGGCAGCAGTGGACATGACACTACGGAGGGTTAACTGGTTAAGTAGAATGTACTCCATGACTTCTGCTTTTACAGTATTTGGCTTTTATTTTCATTTGTCAAAAACAAATATTAACATCTACAAACAATAACATAATATATTGGCAGATATCTCAATCTAATACTGTACCTTAATTTTATAAAGGTTTTCCAGCCATCAAAAATCAGACAATTTCACTTCCAAAATGACACAAAATAAATCTGGTTATGTTCCTTTTAAGGCACAATGCCTCATTATGAATGTTACATCCACATTATCACATTGTAATTCATCAGATGTCACATGGACAGAAAGTTACATTGTTATATGACACAAGATTTACAGGTATATAATTCCAGGTATTATTCCAAGCAAAGTATCATACAGTTTAACTCACTGTATCCCAGAGTTACAACTTTCATATCACATAGTTTAATGAAAGTATCACTTAGTATACTGGTAGCTGAAGTCAAAGAAACACAAAGTTCCAAGTATTGTATCAAAAGGTTCCAAATATTGTATCACAAAGTTCCAAGTATTGTTTCAAAGGTTCAAAATATTGTATCACAAAGGTCCAAATATTGTATCACAAAGTTTAAACCATTGTATCACAAAGTTCCAAATACTGTATCACAAAATTCCAAGTATTGTATCACAAAGTTCCAAGTATTGTATCACACAGTACTGAAGCCCTACAACGATCACAGTCAGAGAGCAGCAAGGCTTGGCCTGTAACCAGGACCAGAGCTCACAACAGAACCAACTCAACCTAGACCAGTGTATCGAGATCTACTATTGTCCTGTATCTCACACCTTCTCCTGCAAATAACCCTGCAATTATTCCAGCTCAATAGCATGTGTTAATATCAGCTGAAGAAAGTTCCCTCTCACACCAGACAATCAAGAGATCCTGCTGTAGGAGCACTGTGTATAGATCGCTACTCTCCCTGTGTCAATAGCTACAACAGAGAGCTGTATGCCTAGTGACAGGGTGGTAGCTGATAGCTGATCGCTGGGAGGGACGGTTATGATATACTATTATTGGCCATGAACATATAGCAGGAACCATCTACATTTTCTATATACAGTTTACATTATCTTTTCAATTTAGAAATTCATTCTTCTTCTAATTTACCAGAATACAAAGTAAGAATATATTTGGTCTTTGAAGGGCATTTAGAAGTGGTATACATAAGAACAGGAAGATTTTCTGGATAACAACTTCTTTAATGTGAAAATACAAGAATATATTTGCATGAATATTTAAATTCATTTCTTTAACCCTTAACATGCGGGTCCCGGAATTATCCGGGCGGGCTATAAGCGATTCCGAGGTGTCTGTATACGGATCCCGGATCGCTTACTTAGAATAATTCACGGCTGTCTATGTACTGTGCTATCTGCCATACCGGGTCCCGAGTCGATTGTTTCCGCGACTCGCTGCATGAGAATGGCTGTATTTATGCCTCGCAGCCCGCAATGAGAATAAAACTTTCTTCAGTGTCTGGTCAGAACGTCCAGCAAAATTCACACCAATTTGCGTGTGCATTGTTGACCCGTAACGCATCGATAATTAGCTTTACAAAAGGCCAATTTTGTCCTGCTTCGCTCCGATGGCTACACTGCCCGGCGGCTAATTAGCACCTAAGTGTCTGCACTGCCCCGGGGTGAGATAGGCCCGTACAGGCTTATCTGTCTCGCATCCCGCCACATGGGCAGATAGCCTATGCTTATCTGTCTCGCATCTCGCCACATGGGCAGATAGCTTCTAATTACGGGAAGATATTGCGATAAGCTACCTTTCTCTCGCACTTCGTATCATATGAACCAATTGGTTGTTTTCATTTTTTTTATACCAAAATAAAGAGGAAAGAATGGCCTTTATTCCCATATAAAAATCGCAATTGCGCTAACATAACTGAAAATACAGCAATCGCACAGAGATAGCCGACTTTCGCACTTTTGAATTTTGATACATGTGGCGCATTTACCCCAACATGCCTCGGCGCTCTATTTCTAAGAAACTACTTGGGATATTTTCATAATTTTTTTATCAGTATATAGATAAAAGAATTATCTTCAATTCCATATAAAATACGTGTATTTTCGGCAATAACTTTTGATGCGCCAGGTGTCGCGCAGAAGGTGATATTCGGCTTTGAATAAGTGGCGCTCTTAGCATATACCATCATTACGGGCTTTATAACTTGTGAACCGCAAGTCCGATTTTTATAATTTTTACATCATTGTAAAGAGAAAAACCTTGTCTTCAATTCCATGTATAATGCGCATGTTTTCGGGAAGAACTCTGCATGCGCAAAGCGCCGCGCCAAAAGGTATAATTTTCGCACTTCATAACTTTTGAACCGCAAGTCCGATTTTTATAATTTTTACATCATTGTAAAGTGAAAAACATTGTCTTTAATTCCAGATATAATGCGCATGTTTTTGGGAAGAACTATGCATGCGCGAAGAGCCGCAATATTGATGTACGCATAAGTGAAGAAGTATGATAATATAAAACTAAAATACTGTTCTTTTGATACGCAAATATAGAGCTTTATAAACGATGAACAACTGTCATGACGGAATTTTGTTTCCAGTTTTGGAAAAAAAAATATAACATAAAAGTGAAAATAAATTTGAGTACGGGACCCGCCGCTCGGGGAAAAGCCTTTTCGTGGGAATATTTTCTCAGGAAAATATTTCACTTTTCGGAGTTTCTAAAAATGCGTGAACATTTTTGCTACTGATGCCATTTGCGAAAGGTTTTTATTTCTAAAATTCAAATGCGAGGGCGCACCTTTCCAAACCATTTGAATTGAATTTATTATTTTATCTTTTACATTATTGAATAAAAGACGTTTCATTCAATAAGATTTGAAGAATTATTTATATGTGTAGCGGACTGAACTGAGCAGATGGAGAATTTGATTCCTCACCACTTTTATTACCAAAGTTCTTTTGTATCACAATTACTTTTTTAGGTATTAGTTTTTTCGTGAGCAGGGGAATTTCCGACGGGATTCGCCATGACATAATGAGAAAAAATTCCCATGAACATGGGCGTGGTCCGTCATCTTCGGGACCGACCCACAAGTATAAATATCTACCGGGGGGTGCGCGGACCCCCCCGCTTTTGGTCGCCACCCCCCAAACTTTTTGTGCAAATTATTATTTTTTTTCTACTTTGAAATAAAGGTTCGTGTCATTCCGAGGTATGAAGGTTTCTGCTATATATGTCGAGAGGGCATGGGAACCCATTCCCAATAGAATCCGGGGTTCGTCCCATAGGATTGTTCCTCGGAGTCTCTCGTTCTCAAAAGAGAACATGGGAAACCTGTCCCGCGATTGAATCCGGGGTCCGCCGCGGAAGACGGGGACGGGAATTCCCGGAGAGCATGGGAGTATGCTCCCATGGGTCCGGGCTCCGCCTCGAGAGACAGCTCCTTGGATGCTCTGCTTCTCGAAAAGAGAAGTCATTCGGCAACTGACAACCCGAGCTTCCCTGACATAGTAGTTTATTTTCCGGGCCTCGCGCCCGGTGCTACACGTCGCCGAGGAAATCAGAAAATGGTCCGTTTGACATATGCGTCGGAAAAATCGGCGCGATGTCAGAAGCCGTCGGCGCCGTCGGCGCTTGCGGCGCAGTCGTCCTAGATGAGCCGGGAGGTTCTGAAACTGGCAAATGAACGTCCATGAAGCTCACATTCATTATCTCTGTATGTTTATTGTCTCTAATCACATGTTATATGTTGCATACATCTAACGCATTTACAATCATTTACAGGTTGAAGCAGAATGCTGCGCGGACGTGGACGCAAGGCCCTGCGACGGCCTAGGACGTTGCATACTAGGACACGCAGCTTTGAAGCCGTTTCAAGCGACGACGACTTCATCAACGAGATCCATGCTGATGAAGCCTCTGATATGGAGTCAACTGACAGTGATGGTAGCAGTGGTTTAGACAGTGATGATGCATATGATCGGGACACTGTAATAGATAGTGAACATGGTGACACAGATGTTCTGAGTGATATAGAGACAGAGATTGCCAGAAAGATTCTAGCCGCCGGTAATTCCACCGAAGAAGACTTTAGTGGTTTTGAGGAGGAGTTTGCCGCAATACCACAATATAATCATGATAATTCACAGACGTTTGATGAGTGGGTGGATGGTCCGCGGCCACGTGTAAACTTGCCTTTCACTGGTCAAACTGGGTTGCGCCAGTTCATAGAACTTCCTGAGAACCCTGAACCTATTGACTTTTTCAATTTGTTTATACATAATGATGACTATGAGGATATGGCAACGGAAACCAATAGATATTTCAAACAAGCAATGGAGGACAAAATTCTAAGACCCCGTTCAAGAATGCAACAGTGGCAAGACACTAATGCAGAAGAGATGAAGGTATTTGTAGCCATGACAATTGCCATGTCATTGGTTGTGCAGAGAAACTTTGCTGATTACTGGTCAACAAGTGATGTTACCTCAACGCCTTTCTTCGCCAAGTGCATGCCCCGAGACAGGTTTTGGCTTCTTATAACCTACCTACACTTGGCTGACAACAGGAGGATGCCGGGCCGTAACACCCCGTGCTTTTCACCAATAAATAAACTGGGACACTTGTATAACCGGATAGTTCACCGTTTTTCAAGAGTGTATAAACCGCATCAAAACATTTCAGTCGACGAGGGCATGGTGCCCTGGAAAGGTAACTTATCTTTCAAAGTTTATCTTCCCGACAAGCCTAAGAAGTATGGGATAAAGGCTTTCATGTTGTGTGACTCGCACAACGGATACGTTTGCAAGTTCAAACTCTACACTGGAAAAACGAATGAACCGGTTTCTGAAGGTGGCAAAACTTATGATGTAGTCATGGACTTGGTGAACGACTACGTTGGACAGGGGCATCACATCTTTATGGACAACTACTATTCGTCCACAAATCTGTACATAAATTTGTGGGAGCGGGGAATAGGTGCCACGGGGACGTTGAGAGCCAATCGAAAGGGACTTCCTGATTCAGTCAAGAAACCTAAAAAGAAAGCCAAGCAAGGGGACATGACAGTTTCTCACAACCATGGCCTACTCGTTCTTCGCTACGAAGATAGAAAATCAGTGCTTCTCATGTCTACTGTTGAAGATACACAACTTGAACAAACAGGGAAGAAGAACCGGGCAACAGGGGAACCAGTTCTC
Source organism: Gibbula magus (assembly GCA_936450465.1). NCBI lineage: Eukaryota > Metazoa > Mollusca > Gastropoda > Trochida > Trochidae > Gibbula > Gibbula magus. Next base: position 74,479,767 of record OW388296.1, on the reverse strand, counting down.
AAGCCGCGCATTGTAACAACGTACAACAAGTACATGGGAGGTGTTGATCGGGCCGACCAGATGTTGTCGTACACGCCGTTCCGAGTGAAGACCCTGAAGTGGTGGAAACGGGTTTGGTTTCACGTTCTCAACGTTGCCATGTTGAACTCTTACATCGTTTATAAAGAATACAGCAAAGATAAACCTCTAAAAACAAGTCGGGAATACAGGAAGGCTTTGGCGCAACATATAGTAACATTTGCGGACAAGGAACAAGTTCCATCACTTTGCAGACGTCCCCGTGGTCGGCCGAGCACGAGCGACGAGAGTGTCACTCGTCTTCATGGACGTCACTTTCCGACGAAGATTGAGCCTGTCGGAAGGAAGAAAAACGTCACAAGGATGTGTGTGGTATGCTCTAAGGCAAAACGCGCCGTCCTCGCAAAACAGATTGAAGAAGGCAATGGGCCAGCAAGGAAGAAAAAACGAGTAGGCAGAGAGTCTTCTTATGAATGTACAGATTGTAATGTTTCTCTGTGCGCCGCACCATGCTTCAAACTGTACCACACCGCCACTGACTATTCCAGGGCTTACATCACTGCCACGGAAAAAGAAAGAAATGAAGAAGGGAATGAAGAAGAAGAAAATTGAAAGTAAAGAGAGCCGAAGTGTGGACAACCAGTATATACACATTATATACATACCTTGTTAGGTCCCTAAAGCTGTTCTGCGCACAACCGCAGGTAAATATTGTGTATATTTGTACGTAAATGCATTGTAATTTCATTGTAATACATGTCATTGCAAATAAAATATTTTTTATTTTATCAAAGAGACAGAGAAAGTGAATGCGAGCTTTCATTGGAAGTTCAGCCAGAACCGCATCATAAAAAACACCCATAAATGCTGAACCGGGTGGCCGATTTTCATAAAACTTACATGGGGTAAAGAGGAAAGATTCGGCTTTGATTCAATATAAAATTTATACATGCGCACGAAAAACTAAAGTTGCGGCACGTGCCCCGATATGCGCGATAGTCAAAAAGTTGCCTCAAAGTACCGAGGGTACCTTCATTTGGCCCGCTATAGCTTCCGAACGAAGTTGCGCATTTTTTTTCGTTTTACATCATCGTAAAGAGCAATAAATTGTCTTCAATTCCATGTATCATATGTATATGCGCAGCGAAAAATAAACATGCGGCAAATGATGCGCCAGATGTCGCAAAAAGTTAGTTTTTCAAAAATGAATTTTCTAAGTACTGGGGGTGCCTTCCTTACGCTCTTCATATATTGCGAACCATTTGACGTATTCCAATAATTTTTATATCATTGTAAAGAGGAATAAATTGTCTTCAAGTACATACGTGTTTCGCATGCGCGCGAAATAATTTACGATTTTATAAAGCTGGAAATAAAGACAAACTTTACACCGCGCAACATGTATTGCGTTCGCCGCGGTGATTAGTGTATGCTGTGCTCATTAGTACCCATTAGTTCCACGCGCGCTCGGCTCTGGCACCCTCGAGGAGGTCTCGAGGAGGTCTCGAGGAGGTAACGGTACTGTAATTAGCACAGTCCCGGGGGGACCAAGCAGTGCCAGTAACTTGGTGCGCGTCGGGACCATTCACGTGGTACTGTCGGGGTAGCGTCACTCTCCTTTGGTTGGTTATATTTTCTGAACCATAAGTCGTATTCTAATAATTTTTACGTCATTGTAAAGAGGAATAAACTATCTACAAGCACATATAAATTTCGCAATATGCGCGCTCAGGAGTTTTGATTTCATGAAGCTGGAAATAAAGACAAACTTTAGATGACAATAGAATTATAACCATAGGTCGCATTCTAATATTTTTTATATCATTGTAAAGACAAACATCTGGTCTTCAAGTCCATATAAAAATTTCAGTAGCGCGCTCCAAATTCATGATGTTATAAGGCCCGAATTAAAGACAATCTTTACAAAGTAATAGAAAAGTAAAGAAAAATCGTAAAAAAATAATTCAAAGATGCGGGTATAAAGCAACCATTTGTGTACGGGTGCCGCGACTTGAATTTGTATTCAACGCCCGTATATAGCCCGTATTCGCCATGTAGATGCGGTATATTTCGTAAAAACGGTACCGGAATCGCCGCCTGGAAATTCCGCCAGCAGAGCTCGTTAGTGCCTAAGCTCAAACTACTGCTGCGAGCTGTAAATTCCGCCACAGGGGCTAAAAAGGGTAAAATATATATACGCAACGTAAGGGTTAAATTTATTTGATTCCGATATTGAAGATTAAAATTTATCCCAAATAAAAAAACTCCAATTTGCTATTTCACACACAACTTCCCCATGGAAAAGTAAGAAGGGTATATGGGGCATTTTGGATCAGTACTAAAATGCAGTACATTATAGTTGTAATCTACTGCAAGTCCTAACTTGAGCCAGTATCCATCCCTGACTAATTTGTTGCATTTAGTTAACTTTACTGCACACACTATGAATTTATGCGAGCACAGAAAAGTTAACAAAATGCAGCAAGGCTTAAATTAACCATTGATGGAAACTAGCACATGTTATGTCTTGTGGGAAAGTTGTTTTATACAAGGAAAATTTTATTATGAAATATTCATTTATGGTCACAATCTCTGAGAGTCCATAGAGGTGTAAATAAAACAGTGAACAATATATCTTTGCTAAATTCACTTACGGTATGACCTGTTTTTATTAACTCTGGCTATATAATTCATAAATAATGTTTATTTAACTGTTCAATCAACTTCATTTATTGTTTATCAATAAATCATTTTCCAAATAATTACCCATTTGACATTTTCTAAAACTTTATGATTTTCAAAGCATTTACACCAGTACATGTTTACATTCATAATAAATTTTATAACATTAAGAAAAACAATAAGGAAAACATTTTGATGGTCAAATGAGTTATTGAAATAATTATGGTATTTATACTTGTCTAATAACAGCAAATGAACACCCATTTTCCATTCACCCCTTATCATCAAATGATAAAACACGATGCGAAAAAGTTGTCACATAATTAGACCAATGAATTTTATCAAACATGATGCGAAAAAGTTGTCACATAATTAGATTAGTGGCGGAAGACATAAGAATAAAACTGTCAATGAAAATCCTATCTGTATCCCACAAAAGACAAATATCCAGCAGCCTTCTTTCACCACAAGGCAATGTGAGGAAATGTTACCTAGTTATTAAAACAATAAAAGACTTAATTAGATGCCATGGTGTGCCTACCTGTGTTCCAGACAATGAGAGCGGAGTGACCTGTGGCCTGCTCACACCAGACCTCCCTGGGTGGCTGCACTAGTCCGGTGTAGTGCACCACCAACTTGGGCCCGGGTTTGCATCCCGAGTATCGGTCTCCCACAAACACATCTGTAATGAAAGAGTTTGGAAAAACTAAAATTATGTTAGAACAGGAAGATTTTCTGGATAACAACTTCTTTAATGTGAAAATACACGACATTTCGGAGTACATACTCACTCCTTCATCAGGTGGAATTATGTTTTTTTACTTTAACAAACTAGAATGCTTTTTACTCGGAGGAACTAGAACGCCTTTTTACTTGGAAGAACTACAATAAATTTTCACTCAAACATTAAGATGTGTCCCTCCCTTTGACCAACATGTAGGCTGTCACATTGAATTTTTATATTCATCGCCTTTTTATTTACCGAAATATTCCTGTTTAACATATTTCACAAAATGCCAACAGAAACTGGGGATAAAATAATATGTGCATCATAATGATCTGCATCCTGCATTCAGGGTATTTGTATCTGCAATAACCGGATCCCGTAAGCTAAATAAATAACCAGCCAATAAAATTACTTTAAATCAAGCATTAGTGGCAGTTCCTAAAAAACTGATCATCAACTGTCAAATTTTAAATCTCAACATTTCATTGGCTGACAGAATACATACTACATACTATATATACATATATATATATCAGAGAGTGACCAGCCTTTAGTTATACAAGAAAGAAAGTGCTAATTGGTATCGAAACAGAACTGCAGATACAAAGAGTGATGGAGCAGAATGAATGATGTGTCGTTGTAGGCAATAACAACACCCTAAAATATCATCACAAATAGTTGTACCTCTGTGGATCAACCTTAACCTTAACCCTTAATCTGCTAATACAGCAATCTTGTATCATGTATCTTGTATATCTATCATGAGACCCTGGCTAATCAAGGATTATTCCTATTGTTAAAGGGATACTGTTACTTGTTGGGTTTGAAACAAACATTTGAGGGATATGCTTCATTCATGCTGTAAGTGCTCATCAATATAATATATTTAATATACGTTTCATTCTGACTGTTTCATGAACAAACACCTCTTCAATTGTCATTTCTTCAAAACTATGTACCATACTATCATAGAGTCATGGTGAACCACACCGAAACCTTCCTGAGGAGTACAATAAATCCTTTTACATACTTCTTATGTTACCAACATAAAACTAGAGACACATGCCACTTAGATAGTGAACAAAGGTGACATTGTTATAATTGGGATCCCAAAAATAACACTGAAACATCAATCTATCATAACACTTATTGGAATACAAGAAAATGCCATCTACCAAGAAATCATCAGTAACATAATAACACAGACAATAAAATAATGAATCTGAATGATACAAATGAATAATATGAAAAGATAGAGCACATAATAGGTTGGGCATGTATGAAGCAAATCTCAATCTGTCTGGAATACAAAATCAAATGTAGAAACTTGCATCTAAAAGCAAACTAAATGATGAAAAAAAGCCTTCAAAGCAGATAGGGCCACATATATTTAGTTATTGACATATAATACCATGTATTAGATGATTATAAGTTGAGTCTAAATAGAAAATAATTTATCTTTTAAGAGTATATAATATGAGCTTGAAAAGAATCAATCTAAAAAGTATTACTTTGTTTTTATTGACAAGGCCAATTTGATGAAATTACTAGTAACATCTCCAGGGCAAAAGTGACCAGGTGACAAGCTTAGGGTGACTACATTTCATACATTTGAATTCACTGAGCTGTACAAAGCAATGATTCGAAGTTTGAAACATAATTGTATTGTATGCACTATCTACTCTTTGAAGAGCATTTAGAATTGAAAAAGGAAAATCAAGATTTTCTGGATGACAACTTCTTTATTGTGAATATACATTATATTTCAGAGTATATACTTTGAGCATCATCAAGTGGATACAAAAAAAATCAACAAGAAGGCGTATAAGTTCGCTTCCAGAAAATCTTGATTTTCTTATCCTCTATCTATTCAAATGCACACAGACAGAGAGACTGACACTGGTGAATACAGTCCATAGGTCAGAGTTGCAGCAGGACAGAAAGAGTGAAAAGACTACTAGTACAAAGATGTCTTGGTCTTCCACAGTTACACAATACCTTTTAGTTTCAATAATGTATCAAAAGAAAAGTGCTATCTACAAAGTTTCTATGATATATTTGAAGCAAGATACTACCTAGCTTAAAAGAGCAAATAAAACGTTTTTGTGAAAAATAAAATGAATATGCATGTATTTTTGCTAATGTAATGACTCAGAAACCAAAATTCAGAAACCAAAATCTTAATGGCAGAAAATAAAAACTATCTTTGTTTAATAAATTTTTCAAATTACTTTTTATTACTTAACAAGTAAGTTTACATGTATATCATTCTTGACCAATAACAACTACTTTCAATATGTGTAATCACAATTTTAGCAAAACATTTGATTTGCTCTGTTTTCAGTGAAAAGAGACTCTACCCCAGCAATGCAAATCTTGTTGCATAGTTACCCTTGATATCTGACGGGATGTTAGATGAAGGGCGCCCGTTTGCATGGACAATAAGTTTTTGTGATTCTGGTGGTGCGACTGTGCAGAGAGAAATACACAATTCAAATTGCTAGAAATATTCTAAAACAAAGAATGATTGAAAAAACAAGCAACAAACACCTTCATGCTGCTTATTTTTTTTAACTGGAGTAGTCAAACTGCATATCTTAAACGTTCAGTTAAAAGTGCAATTCACAGCAGCACATGAAATAGATCAGTAATTAAAAAAAACACACACAAAAGTCTATTATTTATTAATTAAGTCAATTATTTTCTACAGTGGTGACCACAACAGGCTACGAAAATTAATTAAAACATCAAGGCATGGCAAACAAAAAACTATCAAACATTTATACAAACAAACATCAACAGAAATTATGAGAAATAAACTTAATACATAAAGATGTGTAATAAAAAAATTTTAACAAATTTTCCTACCTGTAATTTTCTCGTCAGGTTGACTGGATCCCCCGATACCCGAGTCCCCATCGAGAGACTTGCGTGTATCCTTGCCGACCGGGTGCTCGGTGAGCGCTATTAGCTGCAGCTGAACCTTCTCACCCAGCATCAGGTCTCGGATACGCAGAGAGTTCACGTCAGGTGGGATGATTGACCCGTACAGCTTGCCGTTCTTCAGCATCTGGTAGCCCTGTGATAGGTAACAGAACCATGATAGAAGTGATGAAGCAAAATCTCAGTGAGCTATAACACATGATTAGTGGATGGAGACAAGCTCCTACTTCTGGACTGGCAATGAGTCCTAGATGTACAACCACTGATTTTTATCATCCTGGACCCATATTTTCGAAGTTCACTTAGCGCTAAGATAGTCGTAAATGCCATACATTAACATTGACTTACGACTATCTTAGCGCTAAGAGAGCTTCGAAAATATGGGTCCTGCTCTCCAGGGTATTTTTATAAGTTTACACTGTGTAATACCATGCTGGTTAGACTTCATTATGTTTACCATGAATATTGTCAGCCAATGAAATGTTGTAATTTGAAAGTTGTTGAACGCTCATCGGTCTTCTCATCCAGGGACTACCTACATTGCTAGATTTTAAGTAATTTCATAAGCTGGGTATTTTTAGCTGTTACGAGCATTTTCCATAGTACACACTCAGGGTATTAAGTAGTGTACTGGATTAAAGTACTCTGAAGGAGCAGGATGCACTTTTTAAAATAAAATTTCATCCTATCTACATGTATAGATAACAGTCAGTTTTAAATACTTGATATATCTATTTCATATAGAACACAGGAAATTAGCTGCAAAAGGTTTTAGTACATTTGGTAATCTGTATCATTACCCTGTCTTATATATTGAATAAAGCAACTCAACTTACGGATATGGAAGCGTCCCCGAACTGCTGGGGCACCTGCCAGGTGACGTCGATGCCCTCTGGGTGCAGGCCCTCCAGCCTCAGTTTGGGAGACTTGGGGGCTGCAGGGGCCATCACTGGGACGATGTTGGACATGCCGCTGTCACTCCGGCAGTAAACGTGCTGTGCATCGTTGTCTACTCGCCGAGTTCCACAGATAGCCTGGAGATAGACAGTACGTTTTACTTTCAAAGTGAAAATCAATTTTTTCTGATATAAATTTTCTGTTGGACTAGCTAGTGACGAGTATCTTTGTATATTCAAAGGTTTCACATGAACATTTCAACATGACTCTGCTGTGCAGAATATGTGTGATGATTTTCCAACTGACTTCTTTCAAGACCGAAATCACTGCCTGCTACAATCACTATTCAGTCATAACTTATGCTTTGGAATTCCAAGTTTAGTCACGAAATATCAATTAAAAGAGAATTACTCATCCTACAATAATCTTCAGACTTGTGACATTAAAAGCAATAATTGACCCTTTAACCCTTTACATGCCAAACCATTTCTAAAGTGAGTGACTTTCAGTGCAGAGAATCAGTGCTTGTAAACACAGGGAATAATCTTGGAATGGTCATAACCAGAATACAACTGCATCAACCGGTAGAAGAGCCTCACCTGTATAGAGATATCGTAGGGTTGTTCGGGCGAGAGGTCGGTGAGGAAGAACTGGTAGCCCTGCTTGTCACTCATCTTGTTGGCCTTCACCTCTCCATGCCAGTGGCCGTCGATGTAGATACTGGGGAAAATTGTCAATGTTGACTGTTTGTTACATACTGTAGAACATTGGTAATCAATGTTGACTATTTGTAACATACTGTAGAACATTAATAAACAATGTTGAACTATTTGCAACTTTATGATTTATAAAATAGCAACATTGTATTATATACATAACCATTGTAAACAATGTTATACACTGTTATATGGTGTGTTATACAATGTCACATTATTTCTTTTAACCTTTAGCCTGCTGGATTGTTTTCAGGTTTTTGAAGAGAGCGTCATATTTGTAAATTTGTAACAATTACGTCACATGGGTATATCCTTCATTTAAAGTTTTTCTCGCCTTAGTAAATAACATAATCTTAAAATAATCAAAATAAATATCTGAGTAACATATTTTTCTAACTTATTATTGTCATGAAAAATTATTAATTAGTGTAATATTTTTCAAATATCATTTATTTTTACACTTGTCTATGGAAAAAATGAAATAATACAGTAGTTCTAAAATTGTACTACATTTTCAAACTCGAATTATTTTTTCAATAATTATTTATGCAGCCCAATTTTTACACCATTTTGTTCAGAATTAAATTTTATACCAGAAAAAATTTATGTTGATGGTATGTGTTTTCCTTTCAGAAAACAAGAGCCTGTCATCTCCATTGTTTTTATAACATTCGACGTAATTTTAACAATAGATATTCTTCAATGAACAATGCATTTACTTCCGTGAGAAATATTTGTAAAATAATGCATCAATCGTAATAAAATTTACACAAAAGGTTAACAAATCTATTCACTTTTCTGTGTTCCAAATATAAGCATATGACATTACAGTTTCTATATATTCCAACGTCAATCAGTCATCGATATCTCGAAACATGACAGTCAACAAACACTCTGCGCTCGCCATTGTTATGCATTTCCTTCGCCGATTACAGATTTGTTCAAATAAAAAAATCTAATGATCTAAATCATTTTGTAAATATTCCGTTTAAAACCAAAGTTAGAACACATTTTTCCAAATGTCTGTTGAATATTTAATGTAAACATGGTCTTGAAAAGTTTAAAAATACAATCAAACTTTCGTTCGGGTAGCGTTGTTGTATTTGTAAACAATGTCACGTGATTAGCTTGGTTGTACAAAATTGATCATGTGACCATCTGTGTTTCGTTTGTCATTTCACTGTAAATTCGCCGATTCAAACACTAGTTATTCACATTTATTCTTTGGAATGTATTTGTTTGTCATTCTTGTTAATTTCATGGATGTTGTAACATGTGCCTTCATTTAATTCGTATCAGAACAAAATATTGTGTGAAAAAGCCGAGACGACACAATGGCCTCCATTTGTAATGAATTCGAACAGACAGGTCTATCTATGATTTCGTTTGAAAACGGGTATAATTTCTATCAAATTCCAAATGAAAACTTAAAAATAATCAACATGAATCATTTAGCAATTGTATTCATTCAATTAATTATTTCACATAGACGAGACTTGTTAACTCGTAATTTACTTTTTAGCGAGATAGGGTTACTGCTACTGTTTCACGGCTCCATTTCAACTTGTGAAATCGCAGATCGGAAAGTCGGTCCAGGTCATGTCAAACACATTTCGTACTTCGAATGTAAACTCATACATGAAAATATTTTGTGATAATGGTAGGATATGACATTTATAAATTATAATCAAAATGCAAATTTACTCACAGTGATTTTAATCGTAAAAACATCGTAACATCCGGGGGCTTGGTGAACTTATGCAAATTTATCGGGTCATCAACAGAGACTCTATGAACTAGTGAAATAATTATTACAACCACATTATTTAATTTTTGATCGATTTTTATAAAACAACATCGTTTTTAGTCTCAATTTGTTTAATTTTAACAATTAATAACACTCTATGGTTAGATCGACGATCATTCTAAAAATAGATACAGCTTGCGACCCTTTGAATTTCGCATTCAGTCACGTCACATGAGAAATAGAGGCAAGATTTCCATGAGGTGACTTGCAGAAATGGCCGATTTGGCACTGCTGTTGTCGACACGTTGGATATATGACTATATTTAGAAACAAGAATTGACAAACAATGCACAGATACGTTTTTATTTATTTGTGGAAGATTTTGAGATTCTAAATTATGTAAGTGAAATTCTTTGTTTATTTTCACGGATTTTTCAAAAAGTAATCGGTTGATGTTTTCATTTGCCAACATTTTCGCAAATATCCGATTATTTTCTAACAGAAATAAATTCAAGGTCCAAATTTGTAAATGAGCTATATTAGGATATTCTGAACATATTCATGTAAAAGTTATGCATTTTACATGGACTTACTATAGAATTTCAACCAATTGAATCGAGTAGGTAACATTTTTATTATGATGTCAAACACGCACCTGCAGGCAGTTTTGTGATTGAAAATACGTTCAACCTTGAGATCATCAATACTCACCCATAAAGGGAGATCTCCTCATCATTGGAAGCGTGAGTGTATCTGGGTTTGTCCCAGGCGACGAGGACACACCCCTTCTTGTACGAGGGTTGTTGACTGACACTGACGGCTGGTGGACGGCGAGGACACGTCAGGTGGATTGTACGAGATGGTTCACTCTCCTGGCTTGCTCGGGACGTGATCGCTACCACCTTCACACTCAGGGTCTTACCTGAAATACGGAACTTGAATTAGTTTTCTTCAAGTAGTTGATATTGAAATGAACTGAAGAACATAACTATGCCTGCCTGTGGAATACGTCAAACATTTGAAAAATTCAAACTACACTGGCAGTTTCAACTTCAACTTTAGTTTCCACACACTATACATGACATATACTGACCTGGCACCATGTTGTTGATGACCATCTGCCTGACATCATTGGGTCGGACGTTGCCCAATTTCTTGTTGTCTACGTAGATCTGGTAGCCCTTCAGTCTCAGGTCAGGGTGCATGGCAGGAGGGTCCCACTCCACCACAGCCTATAGGGGTGGAAATGATCAACATCAGGTAATATTTACTTTCAATACCTTATTGGCAAAAAAATTACTTCCAGATCTGAGCAAGCTGATGCCATCTAATGGAATTATACTTCTAAAATTAAAATCAGTCAACAATATGTTACTGTAGTGATACCTACGAGGTGAGGAGTTTTTATTTAGCACCGCTTGGGCAATATTGCAGCCGTTAGCAGGCGAAACATAACCTGTTACATAAATATCATACATGCAATTGTACAAAGATCACTACCTTGGCTAAAATCTCTTTGGCTGCCATAAAATCATTGAATATGATGTTATACTTGCTATCAGTCACTCAATTGTGCAAAATAAACAGCCAAATAAAATTATCCAATGCTAGCCACAAACCTGGTAGAGGTCGACACTGACGATCCTGATCTTGGGAGGTTTGGGTGGTCCCATGGTTGTGTAGTAGAGCACTGAAGATGTGGTTTGAATCTCACACGACTGCTGTCCGTGAACCATTGTGTAGTTGGCAATCACGTACACCCTGTACAGAGAGACAGATTGATTTAACATGTTGAACTCAAAACATCAACTTCTCATTATTGTAAGACACTGTTTAAGCAAAGCTTCAAGTGTTGGTTGTCAAGATTTATCAAAGATACTGAGATATATTCTTGAACCAACAGATGGTACAGATTCCAGACAATAACAGAGTAATTTTAAAAATGTAGATAATTTCTCAAACAAATGAGACTTTTTTGTGAAACAAGTCAATAATTAAAAAAAACATAATGTCCAGCTACTTCCAATTTACAAAATCTCAGTTAATTTAAAAAGGGGAAGTCAATGAATTAAGAGTCCGACAAAGCCAGTGTGCCCACCTGTACGTGAGGCCGGGGAGTAGCCCCTTGACCGTACACTTCTGTTTGTCGGACACGTTCCAGCAGTGCTGTACTCCTCGTACAGGCTTTCCCTTCTCCACCAGGTTACACTCAAAACTGCAATGTGTAGGGAAATAATCATCATTTATTGCCTTTTTAAGGGTGAAATATGATCAACTGAAATAAAATGCTCATTTTCACTTGGTGAAATAACATTATTCCACCTTGTGAAATAACATGTTATTCTACCTAGTGAATTAATATTTTATTCTACCTAGTGAAATAACATGTTATTCTACCAAGTAAAATAACATGTTATTCTACCAAGTAAACTAACATGTTATTCTACCTTCCTTTTTTCTTTTTCAACTGACTGAAATACTGAAAAGAAAAATGTTCAGTATTCAAGAAACCAAATTCCTGATGCATGTAAACAGTGAATATTAATAAACTCTTTCGTACTCTTCATTTTCTTTTAAATCGAAAACCTAACACAAATACAATATAATTTGTATGCTTCTCATGAGGGTAATACGGTCTCATGTACTATCTTTGTACCAGTGTCGCCCGAGCCTTCCGTCATGTCAATAAAATTAGTATTATTAAAGATATTGTGTTTTGACTGCGAGTGACTGATCAGCTGATATCGCTTGAATGACCTTGACCCTAAACGTAAACAAAATGGCGTCATCCGTCTCGACTGAAATGTTAAAAGTCGTATAACGTATTACTACATGCTTTTACATGCCTTCAAATGAGTTAATGTTAGTTTAATTGAGTGTGCAAGCAGGGTGTGAGAACTTCTTCATCATGGTATTGTGAAGAGGTCCACAAGGCAAAAGCAGAGCGACGTCGAGCTGAGAGACGTTGGAGAAAATCACGCCTAGAGCAACATCGTGAGATGTATAAGAAGCAAAGAAATCATGTGATAAGTGTTATTCGAAAGAGTAAACAACACTTCTGCCGTAACAAGATTACTAGTCTGAAAGGCAACCCAAAAGCACTAATTTCATTTGTGAATAGTCTATTGGGGAAGTCTGTAGATGTTGTTCTACCACCTCATACAAGTGACGAGAACCTGGCCAATCAATTCTGTGACTTCTTTGAGAAGAAATTGAGAAGATTCGTTCACGTCTAGAAGGTGAGAGAGACAATATATCAAACCATCAAGCATTGGATACTTTTAATGGCGTGCAACTAGAAACGCTTGAAGAATTCTCTGAAGATGAAATCCGCAAGATTATTCGGTCTGCCAAAGCAACTACCTGTGAACTGGATCCGCTCCCCACCAAGGTATTGCTTGAAAACATAGAGTCCTTGCTGCCTGTCGTCACTATGATTGTGAACTGTAGTTTGAGATCAGGAGAAGTACCTTGTGTCATGAAGACGTCGATAGTGAAGCCCCACATCAAGAAGCAACACTTAGACCCCAGCAAACTGGCCAACTACAGACCAGTCTCTAATTTATCTTTCATTTCCAAGATCGTGGAACGTGCTGTGAAGATTCGACTGGAGGCTCATCTATGCAGGAATGGTCTAATGGATCAGTACCAGTTTGCTTACAGAAGTCGGCACAGTACAGAGACAGCTCTACTTCATGTTACCAATAACTTGTTGATGGCCAATGGATAAGGGTGAAGTTGGTATTTTAGTGCTGCTGGATTTATCCGCAGCATTTGATACCATAGACCACGGGCAACTCCTTCGCTACTTGAAGAATGGTATCGGGGTGTCTGGAACAGCTTTGCAGTGGTTCACATCATATCTGCAAAGCAGAACGATGTCTGTGCGTATAAACGAGGACTCCTCTAACCCTATTAACATCAAGTACGGGGTACCGCAAGGATCAGTGCTTGGTCCAACGCTGTTCACCCTTTACACAAAGCCCCTCGGCAAGATAATTTCATCTCTGAACGTTAGATACCATCTTTATGCAGATGATACCCAGTTACAGGATAGCTGTCCAGTGAAATCCCCTTCGTCGTCACTCACTCGATTGGAACAGTGTGCTGATGCCGTAAAGGTATGGATGACAGATAATTTCCTTCAACTGAATGAAAGCAAAACAGAAGCTATGATGTTTGGTTCTTCCAGAGCAAGGGCAAATACAGGGATACCTGACATCAGGATCGTCGACTCACAGATAGTGTTTGTCGATGCAATGCGAAACCTTGGTGTGCAGTTTGACCTAGAACTTTCGATGGATACTCATATCTCACACATTGCCAAAACTTGTGGGTACCATCTCAAGAAACATCCGTGCAATACGACATCTCATTGACAAGGACACCGCACACGACTTAGTGAGATCTCTGGTACTCTCAAGGTTGGACTATGCCAATAGTCTGTTCTGTAACATCACAAAAGGAGGTCTGCAGCGTTTACAAAGAATCCAAAACCACTGTGCAAGACTGGTAACCAAGACACGAGTATCAGCATCAATTACACCATCACTGATTCAGCTGCACTGGCTTCCTGTAGAGGCCAGGATAGATTTTAAAGTGCTTGTGCTCACCTACCAGTGTTTCCACGGACTGGCACCAAAGTACCTGTGTGATCTCCTCAAACCATACGTTCCGTCCAGAACATTGAGATCTGCTGACCTCATGCTTTTTGAGGTACCACGAGTTAAAACTGTTTCTGGGAAAAGGTCATTCTCCTATAGTGCCGCCAAACTGTGGAACGAGCTACCAAAAGAACTGAAAGTTAAAGACTCTATCGCCACTTTTAAAAGAGACCTAAAAACCTATCTTTTCAGACTCTATCACAAACTGTGACTTTCAATTTTCATGTAGCGCTTTGAGTGGGCACTTGCTGCCCGGATGTCAGCGCTTTACAAGTGTACATATTATTATTATTATTAAGCAATGCAAAATAAGATTTGTTTCCAAACCAAGCAGCAAATAGGGCGAAAATGAATTTGTAATTAATAGACTGGTAAACAGCTGATTGAACTGCTCAAAACTCTGTACACCGCGTGCGTCATTTTATAACATCATCTGACCTTTAGCGACACCTACTCTTAGCTAGGAGCTGTTACTATGACAGCGGGGTACATAAAATTTGTACACCGTGAGACTGATGGGGTACATAAGAAAAAGCGTAACGACCGTTAGCCAATCAAAAACGAGTATTACACTGTAAGGAAAGATAATTATTTAAGTACCTGATATCGCTGTTGATCTCATTGTTGAACTTGGTCCCGACAACATTGACAACATACAGGATGAGCTTGTACTGAGGGTCGACTGACTTCGGGAGGTCCCACTCAACACGCACCCCATTCTTACCCCGCGACTCAACCATTATAGAGGGCGCCGGTAGGATCCCGTCTCCATCTCCCAGGATGAACTGCAGGGAAATAAGAAATATTTTAAAATAGTAAGGTACTACAAAATTCTTTAGATGGCATTTTCTCAATGAAACATTTTTTAAAAATCATGTACATTTTATGTTACATTATCCAAATTTATCAAAAATATATTTTCTAAATAACTTTTGTGGAATTAAACTTTTCCAATAAATTGATATTGTTTTAATCTTGAGGATAAGACAATGAGGAGTTGTGATCTTGAAAATGAGGATTAAGATTTAACTAACATTAAAAAGCCTGATGACACTGAATGAATAAACTGATATTACAATACTTGCAATTTTAGTAGGAAGTCTTTGCTATTTGTAAAATAATAATAATAAATGGATACCCGGGCCTTTGGTGTGAGAGGCCAGCATGCTAATCACTACACCACTGTGCTCCACAATAAGAGGTGGCTGTACCCTCCATGGGTGATTTACCTTCAAACATCTTTCAAAATTGTCTCTAAATGATAAATAAAACATAAATGGAATTGGGGTGAAAGCCATTCATTATCAGTTATGCCTACCTGGCCTTCCTCGACTTGCCGCATGGAACCCTCATTCCTCGTCCCGGGTACATTCAGCTTCCTGTCCGCCCCTCCCTGCACCACCTCGCGATTTTTTGCCATGTCTAATTCCACTTCCTGTTGGACCTCGACGATCGCGATGTTCCGCTTCTTCTTTCGACCAGAGTCGGGTCTCTGGACCGATAGCTCCTCATCTGATTCCATATCACCATCGCGTTTCCGTGATGACGGACGGACATCATCGCGAGGTCTCACTACTTTCTTCTTTTTCGGTGGGGTTTCTGTTGCTTGATTTTTCTCTGCGTCAAGAACAACGGCGTTGTATTCTCGGTAGCCTTCGTTTTCATCATCACTGTCGTATTCTGAGCTCTCAATCTCGGATTCACTCTCGTCTCTGTCCATAAGGCTCGGCGGAACAAACTGGTTGTCATGGCGACCAGGTTTCATGCGGTTTCTTGATGTCTGTGTTGACTTCTCAAAGTTGTCATCAGTCATAACACCTTGATCTGAGATTGAAAGTAGGAATAATTTAATAATCATCTACTTGTTACTGATTTCTTTCTATTTTCCTTTTCTTTCTTCTTAAATACTCTTGTGAAAGATTTGCAGCACAAAAGAACTTTTTCAAATATAAAAAAATATTGAAGATTTTCATCACTTTTATTGTCTTAGAAATTTTAAAAATATATTTAACATTTTGAACTAAGTTATTCTTTGTAAAGATGACTGTTTCAAATCACTCACTTCAAGGCCGTAAATTCCCAAATGTAATTTCTTACAAGGGTAATAATTATCCATGCTGTTATTAGGTTGACATTCACAAAAGTTAAAGAAACACAAAAATGCAGGTCTTATTTCCCATAATATTTGTAATCATAAGGACTCTTTCATTTTCCAGTTGCTATAACAGATACGATTACAAACATTATGAGAAAAGGTCCCAGAAATGTTGAAATGGTGTTCATTATAGTTTGATGAAATTGTTGTGAATTTGTGTTAAGGAAAAAAAAGTTGAAGAAATAATAATATAAAAAAAACTGTTGAGTTTAAAGAAAGGTTAGTGTCATTGCAAAATTCTTATTTCACGTCACTATTTAGCAACCTCAACTTAAGCAGCTAATGCAACATTGTAAATAAATATTTACCTGGCAAAATAAAAATAGACACATTTTACTGCATCCATTGTTCAATTGAATCCTCTTTTACTTAATACGCAATAATGATATATATTCTTAGATAAATATTCTCTTGATGAATTTGATTGCTTCCATTTTATGAAATCAAAGCTCACGTTTTGGTATTCAGTGAAAGGTTCTGTTATAGAAAATAACTGCCAACTACGCAGAAGCTAAATACAATGTATCTAAGCAATAGTAACCTAAGATATGATTATTTTGGGGCAACCACTTAACAACGTTTCGAAAGAGTTACTTTACATACTATTTATGAACTACAACTAAACTGGCGGTTAGAAATAAACAAGAAAAGTAGTTGAAACTTGTATTAACTTGAGAAACCTTTGTTATACAACACTCACCATCGTTCTCATCTGGAATTACACATATAAATAGATTATATATATTATATATAAATTACTGGATAAATAAAGAAATCTAAAATCTACTAACAAAATTTAAAAGTGTCAAACAAAAGGAAAAATTTGGCTTTCGGTCAATAGCAGCAAACTCAATACTATTGTCCAGAGTTCTGTTCCCAATCTGACGTTGACAAGATGACATGCCAATAGTTAAAGGTCCAACAAAAGGTATCAAATCGTGAACATGAATAATAATCTTATCCGTGTAAAAGAACCACTGACCAAATGACTGAAACACACTTGACAATCTATTATCAAAGATTGGACATTGAACATAGAGTAAGTAGTATTCATGGAGAAGCTGAGATCAAAGAGAAGAATAATCATGATCTGAACAAAAAAATTGTCCCACTCAAAGAATAGGATAAAGACCAAATTTAAACAGAAAGTAGAAGCAAAGACCGTAAGTGACAGTGTAGAATCTACAGATTTGTGATATTTGATGTCAACATGGAAAAGGAAACATACCAATCTCATAAATTATAGTCAAACTTGTCAACTTGGAGGCCATCTTTGTTCAAACAAAGAACAAAAAAAATAAATTAGATTATCTCAAAATAATAACCTCAATTCAAGTCAAACCCATAAAGAAAATTGAAATGAAGACAATTAAATATAGAATGGAAAGATCTGCTCCAAATGTCCGAAATGTGAGGTACATGCCAAAGAAACCCATGCCAAGAACTCATAGAAGGGATACCTTCTTCTAAACAGGAATCGGAGTCCTCTCTGTGGGGTGAGTTCTCAAATATCTCCAGATACCGATGGAGCATGCCACCATACTCCCCAGGGGGAGTGAGCTGTCCATCCTCCTCGTCATGGATGTCGATGTTGTCTGATGGGTCCTGGAAGAAGTCACTGTGTTTCAGGATTGACTTCAGATTTGCATTTGACTGCCGTGTAGGTCTTGAAGCAAAAACATCATTTGAGGGTCGTTTGTGGTGTGGTCGAGGAGAAAAGTAGTCCCGCTCAAGAATTCTTGGAGATGGAGTAAGAGTGTTTTCACTTTCAGTACCACCATGATCACTTGGACCAAAATTGAATTGCACTTCTTTCGGTCTCTTCTCCTCTGAAGCAGACTTTCTGCGAGTCTTGTATCGATTGACTTGGTAGATGTGTTCAGCTTCCTCATCCCCGAAATCGTCTGAATCTTCATCACCGCGATACACAGGCACCATCAGTTTCTTGGAGTCCGGTTTGGGGTCCGAGTTATGTCTCTGTAAGTGACCTTTTTGTCTGGGTCGAGGTCTGTGAGAGTCATACATGTGCCAATCATAATCACGACAATTTGCAGGGGGCTGCATGTAGTCGTCAGATTCATAATCAGAAGATCTACGAAAGAGGTCACGTCGATACCAATCATGCTTGTCCGTGCATCCAGGAGAGCGATCAGCTGACCTTCTTTCATAATAGTCATAATCAGGAGGTACAGGAGACCGTCTACTCCTCCTGGGGTCCTCCTCGTGAGGATACCGCTCGTAAGGATTCCTGTATTCCTCCTGGTCATAGTCAGATCGACTGGGTGTCCGTTCATATCCTCTCCTGTCATCATACCGAGAGTCCAGACGATTTGGGGATCTATCAAAGCTGCTCTGTCGTTCCCTAGAAGACTGATCAAAACTGCCCTGTCTGTATCTATCACCTCGAGAAGGAGAAGGATCAAGACTGTCCCTTCTGAATCTGTCTCCATGAGGTGAAGGGTCGAGGCTATCTCTTCTGGAGGACCTATCGAAGCTTGTTTGTCTGTACCGCTCCCCTCTGGATGGTGACGGATCCAGGCTATCCATTCTGGAGGACCTATCAAAGCTGCCTTGTCTATATCGCTCCCCTCTGGATGGTGAGGGGTCGAGGCTATCCCTCCTCAACCCATCCAACCGATTGGGAGACCTATCAAAGCTTTTCTGTCTGTAGTTGCCCCGGTACTGTGACCGAGAATGATGTCCACCTCTTCTGTAATCATCAAACTCAGGATCATAGGATCCCTGCCGCCCGTAATCCTCCCTATATCTCCCTCGATCTCGATCTCGATCTCGATCCTCATCTCTGTCGGGTTCTGGTTCCTCAACCCTTGGTCTTTGCATTGCCTTGAAATTACCAAACCCTTTCAGACGATTCCAGTCTATATGTATTCTTCTGTTTGAACTGGGAGCTAACGCATTTTGTATCCTCCGTTCTCGAGAAACAAATTTTAGAATTGTTTTAGCAACAGTTTTCAAGTTCAGATATTCAGATTCTGGTTCAGGTGGCAGTTTTTCTTCAGACTTAGTCCTTTGTTGAAAACCAACTCGACCTAAATTTGCAAGTCTTGAAGCTTGTCTCTTAAACCTGCTTTTGACATTGGCTTTAGGCTCTGCAGGTTCTGACGGTTTGGGTTGAAATGCATCAGCCAATCCTTTCCC
This sequence comes from Gibbula magus, assembly GCA_936450465.1. Lineage (NCBI taxonomy): Eukaryota > Metazoa > Mollusca > Gastropoda > Trochida > Trochidae > Gibbula > Gibbula magus. The sequence goes on along the minus strand of OW388296.1, from coordinate 74,460,059 downwards.
AAGTGTTCCAAATTTACTGGACACTGAAACAGACCTCTTGAATCTGGACAGTCCACTTCGAGCAGGCCCTCCTCGGTCAAGCTTGATCCGCTTGTATATTTCAAGAGTTGGGTAACTTCTTAAACGTCTCTTCTTCCCTGGGAACAACGGTGGACCTGGTCATATGAGACAACAGATATTTAGTTTCATGAATAGGAACACGTTGTGTCGTGTGGTTTACAGCCATGTGATTCCGTGCTTTATACCGATGGTGCCATTTGATCAATGTATGTGACATGCTGTCATTGCAGTAGATATGTGATGACAATGAGGTTATAATATTTATAAATATGCTTGATGCTGTGCCATGTGACATCTCTTTTCATGCTTTTGGTGACATTTGACAATTTCATGCACAAAAAGTGTGAATATGACTTCCCTTTTAACTTAAAATCTGTCCTAAGAAGAAATTGTGAAACCTTTTCATGCTGATAATGCATCTTGTGGAAATGCATAAGTCTTTTATACACTACACCGAAACTGCAACTCTTCTTCAGTGTAAAAAAAGCTTCATTCAAAGTGACAAAGATGTGTTGATTCATGCATGTTCCAAGATGTGAAAAGACAAACAGCTCCAATCAATTTGGAGACAAACATATCATGCATTCATTTGAGTTGTTCCAAATCTAGATTCCCATTCATAGTTCCGGAGTTGTCAATGCATTCAAATGCAGTGACTGATTCCATGTGATAACTTTGGCTAACATGCTGAGGTGAATCATCACTGAATCAAACCGTGTAAAGAGTGTTCCATGCGACAGATGTGTTTAGAACCAAGAGGTGAATATAAATGTTTTCCTCTTTTCAACTCCGTGCACCATCCAGTCAAACTGAGTAAAGAGTGAAACAATGCATCTCAACCAAGAGGTGAATATAGATGTTCTCCTCTGTGATAATCATCCTCTTTTCAACTTTGTGCAACATTTGTTGAACATTTTTATAACTTTTAGAATAGTCAGCAATAGAATGCCACTCATTAGTGTGTCATGGATAGATATCTTTCTTTATGAGATATTGCAATTATCTAAACCCATGACCCATCTAACTACTGGTAAGTATATGTCACACCAACACCAATAACACATACTGCACATACTGCACATATCATGCTTATTGTTAGTATCTATACAAACCATTACAATATATGCAAAAGAGAAACATCTATCCACAAGACACATCATGAATTCTTGAATAACAAAATATTAGTGAGAGAGTCATTGTTTATAGCCGCTTGAGCAAAAAAACAGCCATTAGCGGCGCAGAAGAGAAAGAAACAGGGAAAATGATCCATTTAAAAACTTCACACAACAATGGACTATTGTGGAATCAAAAGATGCATTTGTGGCTTAGTTGACTGACGTAGGTTGTGACTGATAGATCAAAGATATGGTCCGATATTGTGAGGATTTGAATCAATGCAAGGCACTATAGCAAAGTGGACATGGATGCTTCTAAGACGTTGAACAATTCCCATTGTAAATGGTTAAATATTGTCTGCTGATACATTAACAGTATGTATCATAATGAAGAATAAGCTGTCATTAATAAATGGTTAAAAGCAACAATAAAAACATTAAATGAAATACCATTTGTCAATAATATAAAATTCAACTATAAAGAGAAATCAAATCCATTACGAAATATAAAATGTTACATTGTTACACAAACAATACATACTACATAATCAGATATATGATAAATGAATATAAGTTTACACATCTATGAGGTAATAGATAATTAATCATCAAGTTTATATGATTAGATGATAACTCCATCTCACCTCTTGTTTCCACTTCTATGACTTTAGGGGGAAGTGTTTGTTGTGTCTTCTCTTCTGAAATGGATAATATTTACATACTTTGTTATCTTTTAAATAGAAAATAATTTTTAGACTAAGTAAATGCATCAAATTAATTCCCCAAATTTCTTAAAATAGATATTTTAGAATTAATAGGATATGTCATCACACTCTGTACATAAGATCACAAGTTGTCAATTCTTGGATACTTCTTGTTATTCCAATGTCTGTATGTGATATGTGTACTGATAATCTGTTCATTTGTAGTTCAATTGGCTTGGAAAAAGACACCCATAGAACTATTTGTAAAAATATCTCATTATGGAAAAAAATGTCGAAAGCAAACTATATCAATCAGTTAAATTAATTAATGAATAAAATTGACATTAAACTATATTAACAAACTGAATCTTGAAGATAAGTTGGCATTCAAAATATTGTGCATTAAAGTTGATAGCATTTTTGAATGAACTAAGCATGCATTGTAACTGTATTAATATAAGCAAATATCAAGCAGGATACATATGAAACAGGATGAGAAAAAGTATTATAGCAATGTATGGAAATATATATAGATTTTCATAAATGTTTTATGAAACCAAATAATTATCCATCATTGCAAATGTCACCAAATATAAAGGATTGTTGACCAAAATGATTAAAATCTATAACTATGGAGACAAGATTTCTAAAAGAACAGATTGAGATATTGCAGATGGTAATTAAAACACAAATTTAAAAACAAATGTGATGTAATCTGCTATAATACAAACAAAACCATCACGGATGTTATAAAAAAAATCCATCAACAGAATTATCAGAGAAATTACTTGCACAGCATCGGAAAATAACCTTGATAAAATCTTGTATCATAGAAACAAAACCTACCACATAACAAAGGATGTAAATATGAAAATCCATCATTGTATCTCCACGCATATATTGCAGATGGCCCTTGTGTCACTGAGAGGGCTCATCTATTGCGAAACTAGCAACCACTAATTTCACGAGGGGTCAGTTGCCTAGTTACCAAGCCACAATCACAGCTAAATATGCATATTTAATAGGGGATCTGACGTGAAGAATCAAAGATAGATAGCCAATTAATTAAGGCCTCGTTTGTCAGCGCCTATTTGCATGTTTCATGAGTGTTGATTAATTCTCTTGGTTTTGCGTTGTACATTGCAGTAGTTAAGTTAGTTCACTTAGGGCATTTTAACACATGCAATCTAGATCTCCTGAGAACAGTTTCTACATAGTGGATACTTTTGGTGTAAATTCATCACATGTATATTTTCGATCGATTCCTTTCAAAATTTGGACATAGACAAGATCAATTAATTCAATATTGGTTTGTAAATAGTTACTGTTTTTTTTTTTATTGTTTGGAATATCCTCCGAAGGAAATCAGATGTAACTGTATTGGTTTCCCTCAGTAAAATTGTAAACCACACTTTAGAATAATTTGTAAGCTTCACAAGTTCAAGTTCTATTATAATGCTAAAATTTTCAAACTTTTCATTTTCAAGTTTCATGTCTTTATGTTCAGAAGACATACCACATAAATTCCCATAATTATATTTTTACTATTCCTTGTAAGGAAATAATTTCAGATGCTCCCTTATTGGTTTCTCTCAGTATAAATTGTAAACCATTTTTGGAATATTTTTAAACTTTCAGAAGTTTCTCCAAAATATAATTTTCTAGTTTCATGTCTTGTGTTCAGAACACATAATACATAAATTCAAATAATGTTTTAATCAGTAATGAATTTTGAATATTTGCAGAAACATATAAACTTTGTTGTGTTTTTGTGTGTGCTTTGACCTAATGTTATACCCAGACCTTCAATCATAACAAAGTTTTCTTTCTGTCAATAACAAAATAAACATCTATTTTAATTGTTCTGAAAGAAAATGCTAGCTAAAGTGGAAAGTTGAAAAGATAATCTTTTGTAACCCATGATTATTTCTTATCTCGTATGGGCACTAGTTCTACCAATTCACTGAAGCATTCATAAAATGACTGTTCTTAGCTTTGCAGAAGATGTTCATCAATAACCCATTATAACATTAAAAACCTACAAAAGAAAGGGGGGGGGGGGGGGGGGGGGTGGAGACCACTTAAATTATGATAAAGAGGGGAAGCATTACATGGAACGGGGAAATATAAAATAATAAATACCGGTAGTGCGGTAACACAAAATATAGAGTATGTGCAAGATGGATGAACACCCAGAGATCATGAGACGTATTTACAAAACAAAAGCCCTTCACAAATTTGATTTACTAGATCAGCTGCACTTAACGTATTTCCTCTAATACAACCCCCGGGGTTCTATTTCTTTCAGCACCCCCTTACCCCCCGGGTTCTGTTAGAGACCCGGGTTGTATTGGAAGCCGGGTTATATTTCTTCAGACATGAATTGATGTTTATTATCTTCTTGGGGTCCATTATTGTAAAAGGAAAATTAAATGAACAAGACGGATCTTTGTTATCATGGATCTGTTATGCTGAATGTCACACGGTCACACCAATATTTCTCCTCAAAACGAGTGTATAACTATTTCATATTGCAACACGGGGTATTCAGTTGTTACGTAAAACCCGGGTTCTAATAGAGATCCGGGTTGTATTTACCTCAGCACCCCTTACCCCCCGGTTGTATTGGAGGCCCGGGTTGTATTTACCTCAGCACCCCTTACCCCCCGGTTGTATTGGAGGCCCGGGTTTTATTTACCTCAGCACCCCTTACCCCCTATGTTGTATTGGAGGCCCATGTTTTATTAGAGGCCCGGTTGTATTAGAGGAAATACGGTATCCCACAGCGTTAGTTAAAGGAGGATGGTGCTGGTGAAGCTCAAGTTCACTGACAATCAGGAAGGATGACAATGAGGTTTATGTACAACAAACAAACTTTCATTTACCTCAAATGTCATATTTAGCAAGAGGTTGACCATAAATGAAATGATCTAAGCAAAGATTTGTTCGAAATCCTAGGGCCTTGTGAATAACAAAGTAAAATTTACATGAAGTGATTTGTAGTGAAATGATCAAAGCAACTAATTACAACTACCAAAACGCACAAAGTGTGAGATGAAATTATTAATCAAAGCAACTGATTAACATAAGAAAACAAAGCACAAAGAGTGAGGTGAGTGGATACCTAGGGTGGAAGCATCTAAGAAAACTGGTTCCTGCATGGTGACAGTCTTCTCGACTTCTCCGTCCACCGCCTCCTCGCCGTCCTCCGCGGAGTGAGCTACGTGACATGTGACAGAGTGAGCAACTAAACGTGGCAAACTACATCAGGTGAAGCTCAAAATATGAGGAGTTTGTTGCAATATTGTTACATAGTGCAACAAATAAAACTAAAATTAAATGTATTTCAAGTACAATACCAGTGTATGAAATAAGCCTGTAACATTACCAACCTGTATATCACGATATTGTCAATTTTCATGGTGAGTGAGTGAGTGAGTTATTGTTTAACGCCGCTTCGGCAGTATTGCAGCCATTAGCAGCGATAATTTTCATGGTAGAATTAAACAAAAACCTCAACAGTTCCTACCCGGACCATACACAATAAGGTTAGGGCTTTATTTCATACACTGACAATAAATAAACTAAAACTTTTAATTGTTTAATGTTCAACAAGCAAACTAAAAAGACAAAAATGTTTCGAAAACTAAAATTAAAACATGCCAGCCAATACAGAAATGAAAGGGATACAACAAATACTAACAGGCTGTGACTTAGAAAAAGCGACTAATTACAATGATAAAAGAAAATTCACAAGATAGGATTTAGTGAATCTATTTCCTAAATTGCAACTAAAAGTTGTTCTGCTGAAGCTGTGCTGCAGGTCAAAGTGAAATGATAGTGTCTCTGATACTTGTTGTATCAACTAGTCTTTGTCACCAACACTTGTGAAATCATCGATAGCTATAATGTTAGCAATCGTAGATCATGAACATGGATCTACAATATACACACGGTTCATCTCCGGTTGTTCTCCAGAACTCAGTGAGGGTCATATGGATCTCCAGAGACTCACTATCCATCTAGAGGACTACTTCTACCCAACTACTCACTGTCCATCTAAAGGACTACTTCTACCCAACTACTCACTATCCATCTAGAGGACTATTTCTACCCAACACTATCCATCACAGGAAAGTATCCGGAACCCTTGTGATATTTCCAGTAATACACTATCCATCTAGAGGACTACTTCTACCCAACTACTCACTGTCCATCTAGAGGACTATTTCTACCCAACTACTCATGATCACTGTCCATCTAGAGGACTATTTCTACCCAACTACTCATGATCACTGTCCATCTAGAGGACTATTTCTACCCAACTACTCATGATCACTGTCCATCTAGAGGACTACTTCTACCCAACTACTCACTGTCCATCACAGGAAAGTATCCGGACCCCTTGTGATATTTCCAGTAATACACTATCCATCTAGAGGACTACTTCTACCCAACTACTCACTGTCCATCTAGAGGACTATTTCTACCCAACTACTCATGATCACTGTCCATCTAGAGGACTATTTCTACCCAACTACTCATGATCACTGTCCATCTAGAGGACTATTTCTACCCAACTACTCATGATCACTGTCCATCTAGAGGACTACTTCTACCCAACTACTCACTGTCCATCACAGGAAAGTATCCGGAACCCTTGTGATATTTCCAGTAATACACTATCCATCTAGAGGACTACTTCTACCCAACTACTCACTGTCCATCTAGAGGACTATTTCTACCCAACTACTCATGATCACTGTCCATCTAGAGGACTATTTCTACCCAACTACTCATGATCACTGTCCATCTAGAGGACTACTTCTACCCAACTACTCACTGTCCATCACAGGAAAGTATCCGGACCCCTTGTGATATTTCCAGTAATACACTATCCATCTAGAGGACTACTTCTACCCAACTACTCACTGTCCATCTAGAGGACTATTTCTACCCAACTACTCATGATCACTGTCCATCTAGAGGACTATTTCTACCCAACTACTCATGATCACTGTCCATCTAGAGGACTATTTCTACCCAACTACTCATGATCACTGTCCATCTAGAGGACTACTTCTACCCAACTACTCACTGTCCATCACAGGAAAGTATCCGGAACCCTTGTGATATTTCCAGTAATACACTATCCATCTAGAGGACTACTTCTACCCAACTACTCACTGTCCATCTAGAGGACTATTTCTACCCAACTACTCATGATCACTGTCCATCTAGAGGACTATTTCTACCCAACTACTCATGATCACTGTCCATCTAGAGGACTACTTCTACCCAACTACTCACTGTCCATCACAGGAAAGTATCCGGACCCCTTGTGATATTTCCAGAAACTCACTATTCATCTAGAGGACTACTTCTACCCAACTACTCACTATCCATCACAGGAAAGTATCCGGAACCCTTGTGATATTTCCAGTAATACACTATCCATCTAGAGGACTACTTCTACCCAACTACTCACTGTCCATCTCGGGGAGGTATCCGGATCCCTTGTGATATTTCCAGTAATACACTATCCATCTAGAGGACTACTTCTACCCAACTACTCACTGTCCATCTCGGGGAGGTATCTGGAACCCTTGTGATATTTCCAGTAACACACTATCCATCTAGAGGACTACTTCTACCCAACTACTCACTGTCCATCACAGGAAAGTATCCGGAACCCTTGTGATATTTCCAGTAACACACTATCCATCTAGAGGACTACTTCTACCCAACTACTCACTGTCCATCTCGGGGAGGTATCCGGAACCCTTGTGATATTTCCAGTAATACACTATCCATCTAGAGGACTACTTCTACCCAACTACTCACTGTCCATCTCGGGGAGGTATCCGGAACCCTTGTGATATTTCCAGTAATACACTATCCATCTAGAGGACTACTTCTACCCAACTACTCACTGTCAATCAAAGGAAAGTATCCGGAACCCTTGTGATATTTCCAGTAATACACTATCCATCTAGAGGACTACTTCTACCCAACTACTCACTGTCCATCTCGGGGAGGTATCCGGATCCCTCGTGATATTTCCAGTAATACACTATCCATATTGAGGACTACTTCTACCCAACTACTCACTGTCCATCACAGGAAAGTATCCGGAACCCTTGTGATATTTCCAGTAATACACTATATATCCATCTAGAGGACTACTTCTACCCAACTACTCACTGTCCATCACAGGAAAGTATCCGGAACCCTTGTGATATTTCCAGTAATACACTATATATCCATCTAGAGGACTACTTCTACCCAACTACTCACTGTCCATCTCGGGGAGGTATCCGGAACCCTTGTGATATTTCCAGTAATACACTATCCATATTAAGGACTACTTCTACCCAACTACTCACTGTCCATCACAGGAAAGTATCCGGAACCCTTGTGATATTTCCAGTAACACACTATCCATCTAGAGGACTATCTACCCAACTACTCACTGTCCATCTCGGGGAGGTATCCGGATCCCTTGTGATATTTCCAGTAATACACTATCCATCTAGAGGACTACTTCTACCCAACTACTCACTGTCCATCTCGGGGAGGTATCCGGAACCCTTGTGATATTTCCAGAAACTCACTATCCATCTAGAGGACTATCTACCCAACTACTCACTGTCCATCTCGGGGAGGTATCCGGATCCCTCGTGTATCTCCAGGAACTCTTTGTACACCTCCTCGTCCTCTGTGCGCTGGTCCTCTCCCGGCAGTTGGATCTGCGTCTTGTCCAGTGGTAGTTCCACCTCCAGCACGTTCGACATCCTCGTCTCGTCCGAGTCTGCCACACAACATACAATGCAAGTGGTTAAACTTAACATAAGATGTGGCATGTCCATAACTGTTATAATGTTAAATAGTACACGTTAAATAAAAATAATTTCCAAAGCTTTCCAGCAACAATTCAAAATTTCTTGCTCTGGCTGTTCAGCTGGCCTCATTTTCAAAGCTTGGAGATATCTGGCGTCAAATTTGTTAAAACAAAGGTTCTTTCTTGGTGGTGTAACTAACACAAGCCAAAACCAGTTGCTTACCACTCAGAAGTGCCTGTACATAAATCTTGTAGACTTTGTCGAGTTCACAGCTGCCGATGATCACTTTGCAGCGGTTTGAATCAACATCGGGTACCAGCTGAAATATTAAACAGAGGATTGAAATATGCAAATACTATTGGAATTGAAAATGGAATTGAAGTAATGTTTTTGTTCCCACGATAATTCAAACATATGTGAAAGCAAAACAGATTTGTTTGAATTTACTCAAATAACAAATCGGAACGTTACCTATAATACCTTGAGAAAGATGTCCTATGCTATATGGCTGCAAACTTAGCAACCATACATACAAGTAATGCTGTGCATCAGAATTCAAATCCTACATTTCAATACACAACGACAATTTATCCAAAGTCAAGACAACACAATAGAAAGTCTATACCTAGTGACATGTAGACGCAGTGATATCCAACACTGAGATATTACATCACAAAGAAGGTAAGTTGTCACGCTAGCAGTACCCGATGAAAACAAGTTGTCAGGATAGTAGCATAGAATAAAACAAATGTCAGACGTCTGCAAGTTGTAACTATGGTTGGTTTGAAATTCTGTCAAATGTAAGCTCATATATCAATTTTACCGGTTCACAGAGTTCTCCATGCTTATCAAAACATTCCAAGTTTGAATATCCTCTCCGTGTGTTCGAGATCACTAAGATAGATACTATCTGCCCCACAACTGATAAGGACCACTTCAACATATCACGGGGACCTGCATCGGCACAAAGCGACTGGATCTCAGCTAATGCTCATTATCAGGAAAGCTCTGCATTTACATAGATAACAGAACTTTTGGTAAGATTCCAAAAAGATATGAGGGTACAAAATATACGAACTAAAAGGAATTAATTTATCAATTTGATACTGTATTTGAGTATAATACGGGGACATTGATAAATAACAGTGGTGGTTCGAGCGTGGGGGGGAAGTGTCAAGTTGTCCAGTTGTCATGGAAGGGGTACTTAGGATTCACCTCTTAATAGTGACAAATAGTCACAAATAAATCTGTTACAATTGAAAAAGTGGCACATGAATAAGAAATGTATATACTTTGATTCTCATAAATGTCAGGTGTAAATGAAAGAGTACATGAAAACAATGACAGTTAGTATCCCATAATCAATAGATAGATAAAAGTGACGACCGTACCCCCAGTAATCATTACATCATGATATCAGGTCACTGATAACAAACAACAACACTAAACAGTTTCAGCAATGCAATGTATGAAACAAGCATGACAAGTTATAAGTCAATTGGAGGTATTACTTTGTTAATTTATACAGCAAAATTGAATAATAACATTAAAACTTTGCCAGTCAGGAGCAAATGATCTCATGTTATGAGAAATCAATGAAGTCTTCTCATACAGTGTGTATTGACATTCTTGATAAAACATAAACAGTTTTACAATCCAAAACATTCAATAATAAAAAGTCACAAATAGCTTTACTTTGATAAAGCCTGTCTCACATGAATTCAGATGACAACATATCACTGCACATGTGGAGTTATTGGTTCTGGAGAAGAAGTCGAAAAAGCGAAAAGTTTACGAACGGATGGACGGACGGACGGATGGACGGATGCCGGACGCCATGCCATACCATAAGCCCATCGGGCCTTTCAGGCCTGATGAGCTAATAAAAAGTCACAAATAGCTTTACTTTGATAAAGCCTGTCTCAGATGAGGGCAATCATATCACTGCACAAATGTAAAATTACAAAACACACTTTATTAGCTATGAGGGCAATCATATCAGGTTCATATTTTTCATACGATGGCCTAGGGCATAACATCACTTTGTCATGGTGACGTTATGTCATAGACAATGCTTTGACATCACATTTCATCTATGACATTGCATTCCATATGCTGCGACGGCGGGTCACAACATTATGGATGAAAGTGGACTTTAGCGTATTTGTATTAATTTCATGACTTCTGTGATCAACAGAATATAGCTTATTTTGGATCATTTCTTATCATACGATGTACAATGATTTATCATCCAAAACTGGCTCCCATAGTAGATATCGCTTGTGTGAGATCAAGCGATATCTACAAGCGATATCTACATTGTAGATATCGCTACAATCAAATCGTCATAATCCTATTACATCATCAGTTAATGACATCACAAAGCTTTGGAATCACTTAGAACACTGCTGACAATGCTATGACGTCACAATGGTGATGACGTAACAATGCTATGATGCCATAATGCTTATGACGTCACAATGCTATGACCTCACTGAGATCACTGCTGAAGAAGCTAAATGGCAGTTTTGTGTTTCAGATATGTCATTATTTGGCTAATAATTGTTGTAGAATGATTTTGAATGATAAATAGAGAATCTCACCCTCGTGTCTTCTGATATCAAATATATGAACACTCGTTGATTAAAGTACAAAGAAGGGTTCACCTTTGGTCCGCACTGCTGGTCGTCAAGGAAAACAAGGTAGCCATCGATAGGGACTTCTTTAGAGTCCATGGACATCCACACGATGGTAAGCGAGTCTGACTTCTCTCCTACCTCGACCGAGATCACCGGACCTCCGTTGGGTGCAATGGACGGACATCTCATGCGCTGGAACAAGGAATCGACCAATCAAAATAGGGATAGGAAGTTTTCAATCTAAAATAGGTGAGGTGAGGTGAGTTGGGGTTTAAAGCTGCTTTCAAAGATATTTCACTTGTAGAACAGTTCTCTAACGCAGACAAAGTTGCCGTGCCCCTGGCCCAGTATCTCTTGATATGAAGCCGAACGCCCTAACTATTGCGCTATCCCGCCCCCGATCTCAAATAAGTAACTTCCAGCTACTTTAGTTGTTACATCATTTTCTTCAAGTACGGCATGAAAAGTAAAACTAACCAGTTTGTTTGACTTCTGAATCTGGTCATTGGGACGTTTGGGGTAGACCTCCACATACACCTCGTACATGCGGTTGCCGGCCATGCCGCTGATGTTGATGCTGTTGTTGTCCTTCGGGAACATGTCACAGTACGTGACTCCGTTCAGGAACACCTGTAGGATGAGAAAATCATGTCATTGTAATCCTTTGTTAACTCTTACCTAATAATGCAGTTATATTCCAAAGTACCATTTCACTGTTCTCAGTCCATGTTAAATCTAAGCCAACACTAGTAGGACTGATTTATGAAACGGCCCCTGCAATTATGCCTTTTATTGGCCCCAGGCCTAACTTATTATGTTATGATTTCTGAAAGTTAGTCATTGGGAGTGCTGTGACACACATCCATTCAGCAAGAAAAGGTGATTGTAAATATTTAATAATCTAACCACTTGGAAAAGCAAACTTTATGGATAACAACTTCTTAAAGTGAACACACGTACATGCTTACTCCTTCATCAGGTTCATAATAAAAAAGTTGTTATCCATAAATCTGGTTTCTTTTCTCATGTATTCCACTTCTATAAATCAACTTAACACTTAGTTGCAGATTTAAGAACAAACGTTACCACAGAAGTATATCTTTTATGTCAAAACAAAGTAAATGTTACATTAACAACTGAAACGTTTGATAATTAACTGATTAACAATTGATCACCTGGTAACCCTTGACCAGCTCGAGAGCTCCCTCTGGTGGCTTCTCCCAGAACACCTCCATCACCCCTGGCGACGTGAAGCACGCCTTGATCTCGGGGCGGCAGTTCCACCAGTTCCATGCACTCGTCTGAATGAAATAAGTGAGGAAAGTTGAACGATCAGAACAGCAAACATCACTGATCTCACAACCAAAAGGAAAAGACTTTACTTGACATCCATATGGTTTGTGATGCTATGTTGGATCAATAGGAAATAGAGATAAGTCAATTAAACTAATTAAAATATACGTTTGAGGCAGTAATGTTACAGCTACAGATAAAACATTTCTGTATTTTTTTAATCAATATTTTATTTCTGGATTTCTGTTAAAGGTCTGGACAAGGAGCCAGCTGACTTCCATAATTTGAGAACTGAAGACGTATCAAGTTGCGTGCACTGACCGATGTCTGAGGTTCGAGGTCCTCCTGTAGGGAGTCGTCAACTGGAGCTTCTCTGTCCTCGCCGCCCCTCGTCAGCACCCAGAACCGACTAAATACAAGAATGGGTGCATTTTATAATGGAGAAAACAGCAAAATCAGACTAAAGTTCAAAACACAATTTCATTCTTCAAAGGACATTTTCATCACATTTGTTGTAGGTATAAATTTTCGACATCAAAATGTCTCATTCATTGAAATGAAGAAGTATCTATCTATAGAACATGGTTTCCATTAATTTTTAATCATGATGCTGTCCTTAAGGAGCTACCTAGTCGGGTAAAATATTTATTCCAATATCTGTAGCAAATCATTATTAAAATTTTTTTTTTTTAAAATAATCGCCAAAAATTATTTTATCATTTCATTTCTTTCATTGCCCATAAATTTTGTTTTTCTTTCGTATCTTTGTATACAGTGTGTGAGTTAGACAACAATGCTTTGCGCTTGAAAATAATAGACTTGATCCATATTTAGACTGGAAAACACCTTTACTAATTAGTGCAATTTCTCAGCTTATTTTGGGTTGAAAAAATGTGTGAAAAATTAAGTGTATACATTTTACGGAGATAGATTTTTTGCAATTTCAGATATGTTCGTCAACATCTTTGATTGCTCTTTAAACACGTGGAAACGAAAGTATACATGAATCCTCAATTATTAGATTTGCTTTGGAAAAATAACACATACAGTAATGCATAAATGATAAACAGTTAAGATAATTTTTAAATTTTGAGATATGCTTTAATTTTTTATTGTCACTGCAATTATACTTTTGAACAAACTAAATTACAGAATTGATAGAAATAGTCTCTTATAAACATCAACATAACATCGTATCTCAATCTCCAACAATGCACTCACCTGGAGGTGAAGACATGACTGTTGAGATGATCATCCGCGATGGCAATAGCTCTCACAAAACACAGACCAGTCTCTCGTAGGATGACACCTTTCTCTTGTTTGTATAGCTGTATATGGAAAACATTTTTAGAACTTTAAAGCAAACAATCTTTCAAATTATTTTAACTTTGTCATTAATTCTAATTAGCATTTAGAAGATTTTCAAGAGTAAAAAAACTATCAAAATTAAAATTTGCTTTCTCTATAAAAACAAGAGATGTGTTAATGTGTTCCCATGCGACTATCTGTAACATTTGGCACGCTGAAAAGAGAAGCCGTTAAGAATTCCAAATTAGCAAACAAACTAACCCCTTACCACTTCAGGTGATGTCACAGCCAGGTAATGCTTAGTGTCATTATGTTCAGGTTATATTGATTACCTTGGTGGAGTCTGTGTGTAGTGCGGGAAGGGACCCGTCGGTTGTGTAGTAGATGTCAGACCCCGGGGTCTCACACCCCAGCAGCACCTCGCAGTACCGCTCAACTGTACCCCCATTGGATTCGGACTTGATCTTCGGCTCTGCGCAATGCTGGGCTGCAGACATGAAAATAATCAAAACAATCATTTAGAATATCTCTGGAGGTATGAGGCAGTTCCAGGGGATTCTGTTCCCAAGGACAAATTGGTAATACTGTCCCTTTAATTAGCATAACCAAGATAGTTAATCTCCTAAACCTGGACCTTGAGGTAAAGTGCTCGTACCGACTTCCATGACGCAGATGGTGCAGGAGAATCCAGGTGCACCCTGGGAAGCGACGGTGTAGTCTCCCTCCTCGTCGAACGTGTACAGGAAACTGTTGTTGGCCACCAGCTTCCCGCTGTTGAAGGACTGCGCCCCCTGGATCACGTTCAGCGGGTTCTGCATAGAGAGGAAAGGGGAACTTTAAAATTATGTCCAATGTTTCAGTAACGAAATTTATAGTAATTTGGACTCAAAAATAATAATTTCATAACAGTGATGTTTAGTTTGTTTCAATTCTGATTTAGTTTCACCTCTGTTTTGCCATAAACCATATATCATAGATTTGTGATCAATGTCATAAAATGCAATTGGAATCCATTAAACTGTAACTGTCATCTGCAACCCTTGATATAACCAACAAATAAATAGCTATGGATTTTAGAAATATGACCATCAGGTCTGATGGTGAACACTAAACACCAGTGTGTGATATGTAATGTAACAATGCTGGTATTTCCATGAATATCTCCTTGTGTTCATTGGGGATTTATTTATTTACTTGAATCTTTTCAACATTTATTATGCACTTACATCACTGTCGGGACTATTGACGTGGATGACGTTGTGGGGCTGGTCACTTCCTTTCCATGTCCACAACACACTCTGTCCCTGAAATACATTAGAAATTTACATCTCTATCAATTACAACAGGCGTTTATAAAATCATTGTGACTCCCTTTTACAAAGCAATAGAATTCAAAGATCCAATAACTGTGGAAAGAGAAAGAGGTGGTGCACTTGTCCTGGACTCCAGAATGGTCTTGGTAGAGATCTTCACCATTGCAGTAGGATGCTGTATCACAACTGTAATTAAAGTATTTGTACGTATTTGTATGCCAAACCTCTCTCGCAGAAAAGAGGGGTGCATCATTGTCTTGACTAAAGCTGCAATGTTCATTTTTTAAATTTTCACATAAAAGGAGAGGAGGGAGTACACAGCCCTGCCCCCTCCTCTGTATCCACCATTGAGACCAGCACAGGACTCTGTGAGGAAAGGAACACTGTATTTATCTATTCATGCATTACCATGCTAGATTTCTTTCCGGTGAGGTGAGTTGAGTTGGGTTTAATGCCTCTTTCTAAAGTTTTTCACTTATATCGCGGCTGCTAGTATTAAGGCAGGGAGAAAGCCCGCAAAGCCATGTGGTTATGCATTGCGGTGAAACCTACGAGCATCGGCTGGAACTAGCAAACCATGGATGGTACTACGTTGAAATTCAGTGTAGCATTGCACCAAAACCTTACTGCGTGTAGAACAGTTCTCTACCGCAGACAAAGTTGCAGTGCCCTTGGAGGGATTCGAACTCTGGACCTCTTGATCCGAAGCCTAACCACTGCGCTATCCTGCCCCCAGATTTCTTTCAAATCTATATTTTACACGAATGCATCTCATAATACCACATCCCTAAGCAATACTCATAGTAATAATTTTAACGTGAACAACACTCTACCTTCTGCAGGAAGAGCTTGGAAGGATGGAAGCCTTGTTTGTCTACGCGGATGACTTCGTTGTCGTATCTCTCGTCAACCAGAACACTGCTGAGCCGTGTCTCCTGCATGTACTGGAGGTGAGAGCAGAACAAACCAGGAAATCAATCAACAGGTTTTTTAACCATTTCCTACATGTATAACCAATGTTAAGTCAACCTGTATCCGGTTGAACTGTATGCATAAATGTGAAAGAGGTAGTTGATGCATGGTTCATTAATACCATTGGCAGAAGTGAATTTTGATTGATCAATTAGAAAGTATCAAGAAATGTCTTTATCATTTATTATACATTCTTTAACAGTAAAACGAATGAAATTTAGGATATTTGTTTGTTTTTAAATGGTATGTTTAAGGAAATCATTGTCTTCAATGCAACACCTTATTTAAACCAAGAAGAGAGAGGGAGATTTTATAATCACCTAATGACGTAATTTAAATGACAGATTTTTATTAGAAATTTAAAAAGAAAAACCTCAAAAAGAGCAAAAGGCTTTTGGATCTTGTTTCATACAGTGCAATGAACATTCAATGATTAAATGTATGATAAAGGAAGTTTTATCTTACATGGTCTATGACTGACATACTTACATTGCTGCCTTTCTGTTTCTGGAAGGATTTGCTGTGGAAATGTTTGATGCCTGTACTCGTCAATGCTCTCGTGATGCAGCGTCTGTTAGAACATACAATGTAAGTTATGTATCACTCTGTACAACATTGTCACAGTAGTAATATAAAGTGTAAAGGCTGACTTACTTAACAGGTAAGGGTGGACTTATTGAACAAGTAAGGGTGGACTTACTGAACAAGTAAGGGTGAACTTACTGAACAGGGAAGGGTTGACTTACTGAACAGGTAAGGGTGGACTTACTGAACAGGTAAGGGTGAACTTACTGAACAATTAAGGACAGACTTACTGAACAATTAAGGACAGACTTACTGAACAGGTAAGGGTGGACTTACTGAACAGGTAAGGGTGAACTTACTGAACAATTAAGGACAGACTTACTGAACAATTAAGGACAGACTTACTGAACAGGTAAGGTTGGACTTACTGAACAGGTAAGGGTGGACTTTCTGAAGGTAAGGAGGGACTTACTGAACAAATAAGGGTGGACTTACAGAACAGGTAAGGGTGGACTTATTGAACAGATAAGGGTGAACTTACTGAACAGATAAGGGTGGAGTTGCTGAACAATTAAGGACAGACCTATTGAACAGGTAAGAACAGACTTACTGAACAGTTTAGGGTGGACTTATACTAAACAAGTAAGGTTGGACTTACAGAACAGGTAAGAGAGGACTTACTGAACAAGTAAGGGTGGACTTACAGAACAGATAAGGGTGGACTTAGAACAGGTGAGGGTGAACTTACTGAATAGATAAGGAAACTACTGATGTTTTTCTAGCAATGAAGTAGTCCAAAGATGGTAAGTACATAGATGCCAAGTCGGGTAATACATTACATCAAAGACTGGTATCTTGCACTAGATTTTAATTGGACAATGAGTTTTAAATTATTATGATATTTATAATGGTATAATTAACCATCTTCTTGTAACTCTTTCAAACCACCATTATCTCTGACCAAACAAAAACAAAAGCCAGATTTGTGGATAAGAATTTCTTTCTTGTGAATATACACAACATTTCAGAGTATTAGCAAACTCAGGTGGATAAAGGAGTAATCCAATCACATGAAGGAGTATGCAGAGTCTCCGAAACAGCTTATTTTGCTTTTCTTATGAATTCCACTACTAAATGCCTTTCAGAGACTTGACAAAAGAACACTGCTCACGGTGTAACATCAACAAAGACACAGGCATCACCCACTGACCTACTCTTGATATGTACCATATATATGATGTCTCATTTTAAACTTCAAAGTTCAATAGACCAACATTGCTTAAAAAATAAACATAGAACACCCTGTAGATAATAAAACATAACTTACACGAGGGTTCCTTCCTAGCAACCTAGCGTAATTCCATAAAAGGTTATTGATTATCGTTTCTATTGATTATCTGTCTCTATTGACAGCAACAGATAAGGTTCGGGAGACACTGTCTTTCTCGGTGATCATCTGAGGCATTGATAGCTGATTGTGACCCTGTTGTCAGTAGTCATGGCTTATATAATGATATTAAACTAAGGATTGGTATTAGACGTATACGCTTAACTAAAATGCTTAAGAAAATCAAGATTTTCTGGATAGCAAATATTGTGGTCATCAACAGCGTTTTGGTGTATATGGTTACTCCATCATCAAGATGTGATGTGGCGTTCCACCTGTTGAAAGAGTAAGCATGTACTCTTAAACGTTGTGTATGTTCACAATAAAGAATTTGTTATCAAGAATATCTTCATTTTATTATGTATTCCATTTCTAAATGTCCGTCAAAGATTAAAGACAATTACTGCATATCTAATTAATAAAATACAAAAACATTTCATTGTATCTATTGTGAGTCTTGCTAGGTTAATGGCAACTGAAATTAAACTGTCATTTGTTACAAGATGCAGTGAATAGTAAGCCTAACAAATAACATAAGATAAAAGAGATATATTTCAAAATCAGCACAGTTATAACCTCATGAGATGAGCTCACCTATGTCCCACCCACAAATAATGTAAGATATCAGCGTGGAATGTTAAAATCAGCACAGTTATAACCTCAAGAAATGAGCTCACCTATGTCCCACCCACAAATATTGTTAGAAATCAGCGTGGAACGTGGCTACAAGTTGGATTTGTCTCACTCCACAAGACGCTAATCAGGCTAACTCTCACGCTAAGCCTCAGTCAGGATTTACTAATGCAGGTGATTAGTGCTAGAGAGAACAATAGCTACACAGTCCAGGTCTTCTGCTTGGCTGAACATCTCGGGGACAATATTACATACATATTTCATACACGGCTGTTAGTCGCTTGATGCAGTGATTCTGATGTTTCAAAATGAACGACAAACAGCATGTACATGTAAGTTTCTCTTCTCTTCATCGTCTTAATTCATTTCAATCCCTTAAAGGGACAGTTTGACCAAGATATTTTTATGGAAACCAAGTAAGAGGGGAGATTCCTTGATCAGTTTATTGAATAAGTCTGAAAAGTTACTAATGCAAAACTATGATCTTGTTTCATAGTAAAATTAAACAAAAACCTCAAACAGTTACCAGGTTGGACAAAAAATAACCAGGATATGTGTATTTGGACGGGCATGTTTTGGTTTACAAAACTACATTTATGCCTACATGCTTCTAAAGTTCGTCATTGGCATTATGTGTTTTATATCGTGGATTGATAGCATTGCAGTTACTCCTTGCATTTC
This sequence comes from Gibbula magus, assembly GCA_936450465.1. Lineage (NCBI taxonomy): Eukaryota > Metazoa > Mollusca > Gastropoda > Trochida > Trochidae > Gibbula > Gibbula magus. Next base: position 74,440,587 of record OW388296.1, on the reverse strand, counting down.
ATTTCCACAATAGTTGTTTTTTTCCCTCTTATGTCATTCAACGATTGCTCTACTTTAATATTTTTCTTATATATAACTTTCCTTAGAAATACATTCCATTTATGACTTAACTACCCTATAAAAATTGCTATCTTACTCAAATCCTTTTAAAATTTAACATGAAAACGATAACGAAAAGACAACTTTACAACATGTTCAACAAGAAAATAATAGTTAATTATAATGTAATACGGTTTGCTAATCATATCAAAGAAGGATTAAACTAACACATTGTATTAAATGATTTCAAGGTCAGATTGAACAGAGAACATTATTAGAATGATCAAGGAATTCCTGGACACTGTCTCATGTGAGATCTTGATTAATTATTTATTAGTCCCACGATGAAACGGATATGCTTGGGTTATCTTGACTTTGTTCGAGGAGAAATTAAATTCCATAGAGACTGAAGTAGAGGTTCTGCATGCATAAAACACTTTGATGTTTGTATGTGGAGAAAATACAACAGCCTATTTTATTCCTGTAAACGCAAGTAAGTCATAGTATTTGAATACAGCGTTGTAACTTGAGGCGTTTGTATTTCATAAACTAGTGTCACAAGAGCTTTCAAGAGTATTTCACTGACATTGTGGCTGCTAGTATTATTGACGGAGAAAGCCTGCAAAACCTGTGTGACTATTCAATGCGGTGAAACTTTTGAGCATCAGCTACAACTAGTGAGCTATGGGTGGTACTGCGCTGAAATTCAGTGTAGCATTGCATAACCTTACTGCGTGTAGAACAGTTCTCTACAGCAGACAAAGTTGCCTGGCACGAATCGAACCCTGTACCTCTTGATCCGAAGACGAACCCGCTAACCACTGCGCTATCCTGTCCCTATAATAATCATCAACGGACAGTGAATTGTTGCCTACCTTGGTGCTAAGACTTTGTCAGAGAACTGAGCATCTAGAATCTGGTCCACCGTTTCTACGAGCGCCACATCATAAATGCGCGGGTTGCGGAACACCCAGGCTACAATGTCGTTGATCTGTATCGTCACAGGGTCGGGTTTGATTTCAGATGATGTGACGGCAATCTCATGAACCTGGAGAAACAGTTAAATATGAACAATAATGTTTTGAATTTCATACACTGGACAAAATGAATATATTATCAAGGTGATTATCTAGATCTATGCATCGATGATGGAGTTATTTAATAGCTTTCCCAGGGTAATACTTCAGTGATAAGCTATATTGATACTAGTAGGCACTGTTAAAAAATATCAACGGTGAAAAGTTAATTTTTTTTGTAAAAGTACATGATTAATATGATAATAATGTCTTGCCATGTTTCAGAATTATACCATATCATAACCGATGTTTTCGATTATACATTTTGTCCAGTATATTTTTATACACATTATTATACAATGAAGAATATGGAGAATAGATGCAAAAGGAAGTTAAAGTCTTTATAATGAGGACTATTATTAAAAGATAAACATGAAACATCATTTCTAATTTGCATTCAATAACAATATTTTCTAAAGATGACATTAAATCATGAAGTTAATTGAATATTTTCTTTAACTGTTACAAAGTAAGCATTTTCATAGGTCTGTTTAAATCATTTACTTTTTAATCTTATAATAAATAACTTTTTAATCTATTTTGTCTTCTTATAAAAAAAACGATAGTAAAAGGGAAGGGTAAAACATAATTTATGTTAAGAATTTTCTCCTTGGTAAGGTTTATGTTAGGAGGAGAACTGATAGCGACATACATGCAGCCAAGGGTTGCTTCATAGTCAGTGCACAAAACATTTTGATTTTCATCAGATAGGAAAGAGAAACACTGTTAGTACATCATGTGTTTTTTTTAACATTTCCCACTTTAATCTCAGCATTCCTTTTCAATTTGTAATAATTCCTTTCTAATCATAACTTTATTAATTTATAAAAATTGGAAAGTGTACGAGTAGGCGATATGTAGCTTTGGGGACATGTCATTACTACACAAAAGCCATTCATGAAGAAAAACAGGATAACAAAGTTAAAATTTAAGGTTAAACCCGCAGAAAGAAAATTGTCAACAAACTCAGTGTAATAACCATCATTTAGCATTAGAAAATTAGTAGGGAAATGATAGAGATGTTTTCCTTTCACAGAATTTTTAGATGTTCTCAAGTTGATTTGATTTAGTACTGTCTTTGGTTACTTTTTGTACTTAATTAAAGCTTTGTGAATGAAAAACATCTTTTGACATTCAAGTGATTAACACATCAATTAATGACACATGGTAATTTAAAAAAGCATGCAAATTCTCCTGCCTGACATGAACCCTAAAATAAAGAAAATATTTGTAAGTGATGAGAAGGACTATTGACGTAGAACTTCTACCTTAAAGGCACTGTAGCACATTTTTAGCATTTTTTATATGTTCAAATTTGTCATTTATAGTAAAAGTTTACGCAGTATATCTTCATTTATAACAGCCCACTACACAGCCCGATTATCCGTAGTCCAAGGAAATAGTGTCACTTATAAAACGATAACTGCTAGAAGCCATTTTAGTGTGAACACCTTTTAATAATTTGAGGATGGGAATTGGATCTGCAATTACTTAACTGAAAAAATAAGCAATTGTTGTAGAACTCTATTAATTGATTGAGGAGGATTGTTTTGCCATTTGTAACATTTCTTTTCAATTTAATATTAATTAATTTTATATTATTAAAAATGTGCTACAGCCCCTTTAACAACAATATGACTATGAAGTTGATAACATTCAATGTGATTCATGTTTTAGACTTGCAACTCTGTGATTAGCAAATAGATTTAGTATTAGCATAGTATTAATCAAAATATGATGAAACAAAAATGAAAGTTTCAAAAGACTGTATTCCGTTCAAAAATGTTCTTCAAATTGTTTTTGGTTTCATTTTCAGTTTTGAATAAAGAGTATTTTCAAAGAAACCATTCTGGTGACGTGAATAAGTGTTCATGCCTTGAAAAGTGTAAAACGTGAGCAAAACCTCTGCATAAAGTGGTTGCTTCAACAAGTAAAGTGCAATTTCGAGTCATATAAATTCAATAAAGAACTTACCTGTGGTTGTGTTGCCACGACGACAGCGCCAAACACCTTGGGCAGGTTCTTACTAACGAAGTAGTAGACACCTGGCATGATGAACTGATGGGCGAACGCCGAGGGACTGTCTCGGGGCTGTCCGCTAGCGAACCCCCCGGATATAGGCACACCTTGGTGGGACACCTGTTACAATTTGGAAAACAATCTTGTATACCTGTACAGTTTCAAGAGCATTATACAGAAATCACAGTAGCTAGTATTATTGTTGGGAGAAAAGTGGTGGGGAGGGAAATTCCTGGGTTTTTTGCAGATAGATTTGATGGACTCAAAAAGTTGAAACCCCTCCTATTCAATAAGTAAGCACTCCCCCCTCCCCCCCATTTTTTTAAAGTCTCTCTATGTAGCCAGTGGCAAATCACAAATTATTCCCTATATCTTTGTTATATTAGTTGTATCAAGTCAGAATGTTGGCACTGACTAACATGTACATATGTACAATTTGTATAACAATTTACAGAGAAATTATATATCTTCACATATCTTGGTTCATTCTGAGCGTATCCACCCACCTGTATGATGTTGTGTTGTTTCTTGCCGCTCTGCCACACCCACCACACACGGTCGTTGGGGCGGATTGTGATCACCTTTGGCTCAAACCCATTGTCTGTCAGGTGGACCGTGTGGTTCTGAAACAGATCAGTAGAAATAATTATTGAACATATCATCAATTAACAAATACATATATTTTTTAAATAAAACTCTTTTGGAATTAACATGAGCAAGTTTAATTGTAATTCCTAAGAAAATGAATATTTGTTTTTGAATAACTATTTTGTATTTCTTTCTTTTTTTATTTACTCCAACAATTGTCATGCAAGAATCACAACTACCATAAATCAAAAGGTAAAAATATAGATAAAGATATTAGCACTTTGTTGCCAGATAAAAATGAAAACATGTCAGTTAGACTACCTCATGTAGCCTTGGTATCTAATATTTCTCAATTTCAAAAGAAAAAGCTCAATAGTTTATAGTTTCACCTACCCTGGAGCCTGGGTTGACTATGATAGAGCATGTGGTGAAGCTATCGCCGGTGTCGGCCACGCGGAAGTTGTAGACGCCGATGGTGGTGAAGTGGTAGGTGGAGTGACCGACACGAGTCAGCAACTTAGCCGAGGAGTCATCCATGTCGATATACATGTCTGCAGTCACTGTAGTGAATAATTAGATAAAATCATTTTTAGAACATTTGTGCAAATTTGAACTTTTGTATATCTTCAATATAAATCTTTGTTTCATGTTATGCTCTGCAGGATGGAGCGGAGCAACTACAACCATGCTGCATAGATTGGTATGGTCAACTGACAGAAATTGGAAGGATTCTCTACATAATCCAAGATTATGTGCTTTACATTATTCGAGTAATATAATCACAAATACAGAATTCATATATAAATTTGTCCACAAAATGCTCTTAATTTTAAATTTATTTAAACTTGCAATTAGTCATGTCTGGTAACAAAAGCGATACAAATGTGAATATTATTAGTTACCTTCAAATTTCAACTTACACTCCAACCTGAATAATTCGTATTTGAGTGTACTCACCATCAGTTTCTGCCGAGGGTCGTCGAGCGATGGGGTTGAGACACTTATCCTCCTCCAGAATGAGAAGATTTTCCCCCACGTTGGAGACGCCCTCGCCATCCCATGTCCACCAGATCCGGTCTCCCGTCGTTGCAAACAACAGGTCTGTTGATAACAAATCTTATGTTATTCTTAAAACAAGCTTAGATTACACTCCATCATTAGATGGCAAGTGTATTAACCATACAACTACTTATTTCAGTCATCAATCTTCAAATAAAGTAATTGCTCAATAAAAACAAGACTGGCCATTATTTTATATCACAACTAAAATATCAAAGAATTTCAATTTACCAATATGTTAATAAATTTCATCACTTCCTCAAATATATTTTTCTTTTTCAGAAATAGACACGAAAAGTTCACAGAAAACAAATTTGGTTCCAATTGAGACCAAACAATTCTCTCTTCTTACAAAATAAAGTTAGACCCTTAATTGTAGAACATCACTAAAAGCCATTATCCTAATGAACTTACATTGTTACAGAAACTATGCAAAGATACATTAATAAGATCGGTTGTCATGGAAACCGAATACATATCATGTTTATTTCTCAAAGACATGACCATGCATACATTGTTGTATTGTCATAGAAACAATCCAAAGTCATGCTTATGGGAACAATTAATATATCAAATCTCACCAGGTGAGAACCCCTTCTCCTTGAGATCAATGAAATGTTCCTTCTGGCGGGGTTTGACGATCACAGTGCCGAGATATTCCGCCGCCTCCTCAAAACTCTGGTCGGAGAAATAGTAGACGCCGGTCTTGTGGAACTCGTGTGACATCATCCCCTGCTTGCTGGGTGTTGACCAGCGGAACCCGTCCTTGATTGGCTGCAGAAACATTTGGAATGAGTAACAGGAATAACGATGTTTGTGATTGAATGGTGCATTTATTTATCATCCACTTTTGTGTGGTTGGGCATGATATGACATGGCATATGATATGGTATGGTATGATATGATATGATATGGTGTTACAATATTTGGTATGTTGTATGGTCCTTCATTTGGTATGATATAATACGGTGTGTAAATGGTGTGATATGGTATGATATGGTATGATATTGTTTGGTATGATACAGTATGGTATGGTATGGTATGGTATAGTATGGTATGATACAGTATGGTATGGTATGGTATGGTATGGTATGGTATGGTATGGTATGATACAGTATGGTATGGTATTGTATGATACAGTATGGTATGGTATGGTATGATACAGTATGGTATGGTATGGTATGATACAGTATGGTATGGTATGATACAGTATGGTATGGTATGGTATGGTATGGTATGGTATGGTATGACATAGGATAAGTAGTGTTCAAATATTTAGTATGGTGTATGGTGCTTTGTATGGAGTTTGGCATGGTATGGTGTTTGGTGTGTTTTGATTAGGTGGGTTGCCTTGTAATCACATGGGGAAATCACATGGTGTGGGGTGTGTTAGATTGGGTTATGATTGGTGTAGTTTTGTGAGGGATGGTACTGTTGTGTAATGTGGTTATGCTTGGTTACAAATGTGCTAGCATTTTAGGTTGTGTTGTGTTGTGTATGATATGGTATATGTATGGTATGGTATTGTATGATACGGTAAGTGTATGGTATGGTATATATGGTGTGAGATGGTATATGATATGGAATATGATATGATACGTTTTAGTTTGATATGGTATGGTATGGTATGGTATGGTATATGGTATTGCATCGAATATAGTATGGTATTGTATCGAATATGTGTATAGTATATGTATGGTATAGTATTGTATGATACGGTAAGTGTATGGTTTGGTATATATGGTGTGAGATAGTATATGGTATGGTATATGATATGATACATTTTAGTGTGATATGGTATGTGTAGGGTATGGTTTATGGTATTGTATCGAATATGGTATGGTATATGTGTATAGTATGATATGGTATATGGTATGATACTTCATGTCATGTCTGCAAAGTGGCATTTTTCTTTGGCATGTGAAAGTCTTACCATATAAGTTAAGAGGATGAGAGTTAAATCAATGATCTATCAAACACAGACATCCATATTAAGAAAGATCAATAGTAAAGGTTCGTACCACATAAGGTTCATCCTCGCCCAGGTCCAGGGCTGGAGCCTCCACCTCGTAGATACTGTGGTGCTTCTTGCACTGGAACAAGAACAAAACAATAAGTCATCATCTTGTATACATACATTTATTTACAAATGTTGCTTACTTGAAATACAAATCTGTAAAGAAAGTTTTCAATTATGAGAATAAAAATATTAACCAATCAAAAAGTCATTTTTCTTTGAAATAATTCAATCCCATTCTTCTTTGATGTAGTTCTTTGGTTTTATTTCTTAAATACAATAAAGATCAGCTCATCCCATAGAAGGTTGGAGTTCAATCCAAGCCCATGAGCTACCAGAAGATGTTGAGGAATGGCAGTTAATTTTGTCTTTTTAAGACTGAGCAACACATTAACCTATGGCTGGGGATGCTGAGAGCACAATTTATGAGGTGCATGAGGTGAACTATGGATGCCACTGCACTGATAATTGGTGTAGCACTAATCCAAACACGGCATGTACAGTTTACTAGATGACAAGGTTGTCCGGGAGGATTCAACCCAAGAGCACATATGTATTTACAATTGACATTGAGGACAAACAATCACCTTGTGTTTGTCCCAGTAGAACCAAACCCGGTCCCCCTCCTCTATGAGGAGGATCATGGGCTGGAAGGAGCGGTCCAGGATCTCCACCTTGTGCTCTCTGCAACACATCCAAGTATTGTAAAATAAAGGTTAAAACTATTGTGTATAAATAACATGAATTACCACTCATTCACACAGGGAATAATCCAGGATTGACCAATTGCTAAAGATTATCTTGGGATATTACTGCATTTACCCTAAAGCTGCTGCTATAAGCAATGAATGATACACAGTTACACAGTATTTTATATGAAAGCAATAATTCATCATCACATCATATTCAACTGTCTTCAGCCTGTTTAAATTCGAAGCTACTAGCTACTACACCAGCTGCAGTATGAGAGAGTTTGCCTACCTCTGAGCGGCGCGGACGTGTGCGACACACAGGTGGGAGTGTCCCAGTTCTTGTGCCTCAGTTTGGAAGTAGTACAGCCCCGCCTTCCTGTCATACACATAAAGTCAATAAATACTGAAGCAAAATTTTTAGACGATGGCAAAAGAGTTGAAAATTATAACCTTGGAATTATGCGATCACAACTGTTTGAACAAAGAAAGAAGTAGAAGTTAACTTACAAATCATTTTTAACTAAATTTGAAATTAAGATTCAGAAGATATATTCCTAAGAAAAGATTAAATGCTGTATAAACAAAGATAATTAAATCAGAGAATCCTTACGTAAATGTATGTCTGTAACTTCCACTTATTGTTGCCACCACACTGAAAGGAAAGGAATGAATGAAAAGCATTTACAATTAATGGAACATAAGGATTGAGAATGTCTCTCTCATGTTTGATAGGCAAAAGATGATAATTAACACACTGACAATATGAATGTGTTACAAAGTGAAGTCTCTCAGTCTTTCCCCTTGTTTAGATACAAATCATTTAACCATTTGAAGTCCAAATGCTGCATTAACAGAAGACTATTTAACTTTAAATAATAATTTCATAGTCATGTTGCTTCAGGTTCTGCTTGCCTGCTGATTCCAGAAGCAGCCGCGGTCCATATAGAGGACAACTAACTTGCCACAATAATAGTTGGTTCACCTTGCGGTTCCTAGTGGTCTCACCTCGTGTTCGCTGGCTGTTTCCTGAAGCAGCCGCGGTCCATGCAGAAGACGACTTCCTTGATGGAGTGGGGGACAGAACACTGCTTCCAGGACCACTTGACAGTGTGTCCCTGGTCGATGTAGATGATATCCGGCGAGAAACCTTCGTCCGTCACTACCGCCTGCAGATCCATCCTTCGTCTCACAATCACAGAGAGAGGGGTACAGCGAACTCCACTCCTGTGGAAATCAGATGAGAGCATAAGAAATTGTTGCAGCCCCTTAGAACATACATACACATTTTGACACACTGGAGCATGTTCAACCACACCAGTTCGCTTTCATCTCTGAAACAGAGCCTTTGCTTCTGTAGGTCATCAGGCTTTGTATGATCTATCATCTACGATAAAGATGATAAAACTGGGAATTGGACTGTGACCAAATATACAACATAAAGTGAGTTGAGTTGGGGTTTAACGCCGCTTTCAAGAGTATTTCACTTATATCGCGGCTGCTAGTATTATGGCAGGGAGAAAGCCCGCAAAGCCACGTGGCTATGTATATAAAACCAAACCTGTACAAAGATTTCAGCTCTCCACAGCTTCTAGTTTTGGAGCAGAAGTTACAATTAAGTTTTAAACGATGTCCTAAGAGATTGGAAAGTTACCAAATTTTAAGTTATAATCCCCATTAGCAAAAGTATCTTTACCGAATATTTCTGCTTTTTAGAGAAGAAGCTAAAAAACCTTTGAAGGGCTTGTCCAATGTGGGTTCCCCTTTGGTTAGGTCTGAATTTACATATCAAACTTCATGTAAAAACACTAGTTTTTAAAAAGTTTTCTCATTTTGTAGTATACCTATATTTGAAACAACAAAGTTCAAAGTCAGAACCATGTCATAAATACAACTAACCTTATTGTTTTTAAATCGGCAACAAGGAAACAGCAAGTTCTTCACACAAGTCCTAAAATCATTACGTTCACAACGACTGATCAGAAGGAACAAGCTGCCCTCGACATCGACCTGACAGAAACTGCTTATCTCCCTATAATCCTGTCTGACAGCCACAAGTTTTACATTCAATTGTGTTGTGTTTAGGTATGGCTGCTTATCAGAAGATCAATAGCTTCAATTTTTTAAAGTATTGAAAAACTTTGTCAACGTAAGCCGTTCAAATCAAACATAGAACTATAGTGGCTCATTTATCAGGGTTGTTTGTCGTGATATCAATAACATTAAAAGTTTGAATTATTTTATAGTCTCAGCCTTGCCTTTTGAAAAGTAAACCAGCCCTTCTCGCATTCTGACAAAACATACAATGTGTAAACATTTTGTTTTAAAAATCCCACAAGCGAGGTTGACCATACACTGTGGTAACCAACTTCCAAACGCAAGGCATAACTCTTGCCAGTCTGCCTTACTGGCTGATTTAAGCCTTGCAGTATTTCCTTCGCTTTATTGTGCCTAGATAGTGAATCGCTGCACCAGAAATGCATAGTGGCCCTGGATATCTAAACACTGATTTCTTAAGGAAATACTGCAAGGCCTAAATTAGCCAGTAATGGAGACTGGCAAGAGGTATGCCTTGCGATGGGAAGTTGTGTTGTAACTGGCCCATGTGAGTTAAATGACTAATATCTGGTATTGAAAGTCAAATGTTCAGCACAATAGGTAATTAACACTGATGACATTCCATTGCATTATTCATTCTTGCATAATGTTTACAGTTGTGCCTCGGCATTGTGAAGTTAACTCAACATCTATGTGAATTAAATGGTTCACGAAGAATGTCTGTGAAAGTTGGAAACCATTACCAAAATTGATCAACAGTAACATAGACGTCTTACCAGATGTACACTTCCTTATATTTCATCTTCAATGCTTTTACTTTTATTCCCACCAAATGTAGTCATCAATGTTATGTTGGGTTTGCAAAGGATAGTTGTTCCATTTAGTTCTTTACAAGACCAATACAGGGAGACTACAACCCAAACCAATACCCCCACCCCCCACCCAGCACCCCTAAATAAATTAAATAAACACATGAGACAACTTTTTAAAGTTTTTTTTACATATTTATTATCTGTCCGATGTTGAATCACACACACCCAAAGTTTAAATGTTTAAAATTCATATCACATAATTGAAATATTATGAGGCAATAAGATTCTCAAAGGAAAACAAATTCTACTTATATTATGGGTCCGGAAAATCTAAATAACTTAATAGATTACTCACAGAGCGAACTTGTACTCTCCCTCCAGATTGAACTGCTGCTCATACTGACCGCCGTCCACCTCCTCCGGACCGGCCTGGTATCCTCCGATAACTGGCCGCAGCTTCTCCCCGTCGTAGATCACCTGTATCAGGGACACCTGCTCCTCCCAGATAAATGTGATGATCTGAAAGTAAAATAAATGAAAAAAGATATAAACTTCATCATTTATAATAATAACAGACCGTCCGAGATCTCGAGACATCATTGTTGTGCCGAGGGATAATCAACTTTATCATTTATATTAATATGAATATTTTTTATGACACTGATACACACCATATTCATTCTCCAAGTGCAACCCATTTCCTAATGTTTAAGCCAACATTTCTTTATTTAAGCCTCAACTTCACAGGAGTTTGCTATCTAGCAATTTCGCCAGTTATCTTTCACCTAGGCGTCATTTCCAAACAGGTACCCAATTGTGCTGAGGAACATTTTGAATGAGTCAACAGCCCAGGTAACATCACAAGTCTAAGTATCGTCTCAGTAGAGGGCAAGGAATAAACCCTTCAAACTCATAGATAAGTCAGCTGTTAAGAGGGTCACATGTCTAGTGACAAACCGTGTCCATTGCTGCTGAACTGATAAACTAAGAAATGCAAAGGACCACACTCTCTCAAAAGCTACAAGATTTGCATCTTCAAAAACTAATATTAGTCAATTTTGGACCTACACAAATTATATTAATACTTATTGCAGGCCATTGCATTCATATTGTTTTAAACAATTCTACCAGACAAAACAGTGGGCTTCAGGAAGTTGGACTGCCCAACCCCTCTTACAAAATTTTGTATGTAAATTTGACGGACCCCCTTGGTGCAAAACATAAGGAATTCCAAAACTAGGTCTACTGGATGTAGATTATACCCATATTGTTGTGTAGATGTCTTTAGAAATATTTACTTTAGTATTGCCTAACATTAAGACATTAAAGCACATAACTTAATCAATCCAAAAGAAATCAATAGAGGCGGAATTGGATTTCAAAATCAAAATCAAATTCTAATACTTCATGTAAGCTTCATAACAATAGAAATTTGTTCCCAAATAACTCCTGTATAAATTTACAAATCACAATGTTGACTACAAACAGAATAGCTTGTGTGAATAATTTGGATCAACTGCCTTATGGCTTTGATTTATTTAGATTAACCTTCTCGAACCCGAGCCATTGTTCCGTAAGCTTCTTACTTGGTGTGTAAAGGTACGCATTCTTGAAAAACATGTTGAATATTCATGTTTAGTTTTAAACATGAGAGCAAGATCATAAAGAAGTTGTCATCCATATTTCTCTCAATTATGATTATTCAAACTTCTAAAGAGAAGTTATGAGAAGTTGAGAACCCAATTTTTTAAATAGAGATTTTAAGAAAACAATGATTTGACACTAATAAATTTGTTGAATAAAAATACATAATTTTGCTTCTTTTTATGTCTGTGCTGAAATTAAATGATTTCTTCAAATATAAGAATGATATAATTTGATTTCTTCAAAAGGTCCATATTCTTACTCTAGTAAGGATATATTTTGGTATAACTTTGGTGGTGATAGTAAATTTTAAAAGATTTTTTTTATTGTAATTAATTCTTATTAAAGTATTGACAAATGTACAAAAAGAGCAAATGGTTTAGTTTGTTTCTGAAATGAATATTTTGTATTTATAACCCCTTAACTACAGGTAGAATTTTAAAAAGTTGCTACATATAAAAATGTAATGGTTGCAGTGACTTGGCCAATTTATCATACTTTTAATCAATTGAGGTTTTTCTCCTGATATAACAACAAGCAAAGTAATTTTTTTAATTTATTTGAAGCTTTAATGTAGTTCATAAACTTGGTCAACTTAATTAACTTTGTAAAGTAGTACTGACATTCTAATATCATTTTGTGACTGACAAAAGTAGTTAATATAGAGAATATTAAACGACGTCCCGTTTAATAACATATTTATGAAACGAGTGAGTGGTTTTGTATTTGACGAGCGGAAGCGAGTTAGATACCGATACCATCTCATGAGTTTCATAAATATGTTATTGAACGGAACCGGAGTTTAGTATTTTATTTATTACTCACTAATTTAAATTCCACTTAATTCCACGAAATCGTCGATAAATGGGACACAATCCATTGCAACCGAAGCGCTAATATTGTGACGTCATAATTATGCCATTATGACGTCACGTCAATCGGCAGCACGCGATGTTATTACACAATGTGTAATAAAATTGTAAATTTATTAAACTGCGATATCTTCAACTGGCGAGTAATATCTGATATCAAACAGTCCAACATTCTTATATTGCACAGCTGATGCAAAGGGAATTACTGTAAGGTTTTACTACACATGTGCAACATGATATTTATTACATGAGTTATTGCAGCACATATCGATAATCATGCTCTTTTCTTCTTTTTCTTAATACCATGACTTTAAAATAACAAGTTACCTGTCCCTCCATGATGGTGATTTCTGGTAAACTGAAACCAACTTTGGTAATCCTGATAACAGCTTCTTCATATCCATCTGAAAACAGCAATGTGAAGTAATGATAAACTTCAAACAGTGTGGCATTCCTAGTGATTCAACATACTTATATTTTGACACTGACCACCTAAAATCTTGAGTGTTTAACCAACTTTTAATCATGATTCTTATGTAAAACTATACTGAAAAATAAGTACTGGAACTAGTCCTTGTAACAGATATCTTCCACTTCCTTGACCGACAACAATGTCATCACCGACCTCTAATTTAAACTGGTAATTCATTCTGATAATTCAAACTGATAATTGATGCATGGTAATCACCAAATTCTGTATTTAAACTGGTAATTCATTTGGGTAATTCAAATTGACAATTCATTTGGTTTTACAATGATTCTGAAAAAGTACATGAATTAATTTTAACCCACTTTAAGAACATAGAATCATGTCTGAAATCATAATAGTTGTAGCAGGTGCTTGTATCCACAATGAAGTCAAGATATGGGGTCAGGGACCCCAGGACTGGAAATTCATGCCTAAAAGTTTTTGTCAAAAGGTACTATGTAATTCACAATGAAAGTAAAACTGTTCCACACAAGAGATTAAGGGATCAAACAAAAACATTTTTAATGATGATGTATGTAGATAGGTAATTGGATTTAATCTCTACTGTATCAGCATGTGCAAACATTGCTTTATCCAACTCCATTATTATCATTTAATCAATTCAACCGCAGAAACAATTTTAAATCATATAAAGTGTATGTGCGATGAAAACAAGAACATTTCTATATTCAAATACATAAACAAGTGAGTGGTAGTATGAACAAACACAACAATACACGCAAGTGTGAATAAATTGTTATTTTCTTCCCGGATAAGTATAAACTTATCAGTTCCTCTAGTTGTTAAAAGTTTCTTCAAACAAAGACACTGATAAGCCACCTGACAGATAAAGCTAAAATTGTTCCACAAAGTGATAATTTTACAAATTTAATCATGAAGCAAATTCAAAACTTACTTTATAAGAGGTGGGATTTTGCCTCATATCAATATAAATAACCAGCCAATGAAATTTCTTCAAATCAATATTGACAGTACACTACCGGGATGTGAAGACAGATGAGAAACCATCAAACTTCAAATCAACATTTCATTGGCTGTCATGCTATAAACAGCACTGAGTAACCAGTTGGTATGTTACGATGCAAAAGCTGGGTAGATGATTGCTATAAACAGCACTGAGTAACCAGTTGGTATGTTACGATGCAAAAGCTGGGTAGATGATTGCTATAAACAGCACTGAGTAACCAGTTGGTATGTTACGATGCAAAAGCTGGGTAGATGATTGCTATAAACAGCACTGAGTAACCAGTTGGTATGTTACGATGCAAAAGCTGGGTAGATGATTGCTATAAACAGCACTGAGTAACCAGTTGGTATGTTACGATGCAAAAGCTGGGTAGATGATTGCTATAAACAGCACTGAGTAACCAGTTGGTATGTTACGATGCAAAAGCTGGGTAGATGATTGCTATAAACAGCACTGAGTAACCAGTTGGTATGTTACGATGCAAAAGCTGGGTAGATGATTGCTATAAACAGCACTGAGTAACCAGTTGGTATGTTACGATGCAAAAGCTGGGTAGATGATTGCTATAAACAGCACTGAGTAACCAGTTGGTATGTTACGATGCAAAAGCTGGGTAGATGATTGCTATAAACAGCACTGAGTAACCAGTTGGTATGTTACGATGCAAAAGCTGGGTAGATGATTGCTATAAACAGCACTGAGTAACCAGTTGGTATGTTACGATGCAAAAGCTGGGTAGATGATTGCTATAAACAGCACTGAGTAACCAGTTGGTATGTTACGATGCAAAAGCTGGGTAGATGATTGCTATAAACAGCACTGAGTAACCAGTTGGTATGTTACGATGCAAAAGCTGGGTAGATGATTGCTATAAACAGCACTGAGTAACCAGTTGGTATGTTACGATGCAAAAGCTGGGTAGATGATTGCTATAAACAGCACTGAGTAACCAGTTGGTATGTTACGATGCAAAAGCTGGGTAGATGATTGCTATAAACAGCACTGAGTAACCAGTTGGTATGTTACGATGCAAAAGCTGGGTAGATGATTGCTATAAACAGCACTGAGTAACCAGTTGGTATGTTACGATGCAAAAGCTGGGTAGATGATTGCTATAAACAGCACTGAGTAACCAGTTGGTATGTTACGATGCAAAAGCTGGGTAGATGATTGCTATAAACAGCACTGAGTAACCAGTTGGTATGTTACGATGCAAAAGCTGGGTAGATGATTGCTATAAACAGCACTGAGTAACCAGTTGGTACTGTTACGATGCAAAAGCTGGGTAGATGATCAGGGCATTGATTTTGGGTTTAATCCGTTTCCAAGAGTATTTCACTTATATCACAGCTGCTGAAATTCATAATGAAGGGAGAATACCATGTTTAGCTATGCATTCGGTGAAACTTCGAGCATCGCCTAGAATTAGCAAACCATGGGTGGTATGTACTGTGCTGAAATTCAGTGTAGCATTGCACCCATGTAGACCAGAACTGCACACAAAGTTGCTGAGCCCCTGGTGGAAATTGAACCCAAGACCCCTTGATCCAAAGTCGAACGTGCTAACAACTGCACTATCCCCCCCCCCCCCCCCCCCCCCCCCCCCCCCCCCCCCACCGGATTAAGGAAGTCTTGTATATAGTAATATTGTGATGGTGGTATTATTATATGCAATATTACCACATTAGCAGGCAAAGAGTTGGGAAAACTTTCCAAAAATCTAACTGTGAAACAATAATTAGTTTTATCTGTCACATTTCGGTGAAAAGAAAACATTCTTGTTTTAGAACATAAGAATTATCACCCACCCCTTATACACATGCAAATGGAACTGAGAGATTTGATTAAACACAATAACATTCAGGGTAAGTTACATCTAACTGGTTCAATTCACTCCAACTCACCTGAACCTAAAGCAAAAGAGAAAATAATTTTTTGATAATTCATTGGCATACATAAATTAATTCCATTTATGACAATTTCAAATGTTCTTGGCTATCAGCGGTTAGCTTAATCAAGTACTTGGACAGTTAATTTCCTTCATTACATGCATTATGTATTTTAATTATGTATGACACATAACAAGTGAAGTGAAACAATGATAAAGAAATCACGATTATCCACTTAATGATCTTTAGTGATAGGTCATAGCTCATACAGTTGATCTGGGACATGAAGCCTGGGGGACTTGTGAAAACCAGCATCAAAATGTAATTTGTCAATAACATAATCACAAAATTTTTACAATTTTAGGCTATCCAACAGGCCTAATTTGAAACACTGCAAGATTACTTGCTAACTGAAGGAGAAGGAGTTCTATGGATAATACAAATTCTCTTTTGCAGGAATGCGATGTTTCAGTGTAGATTCTAACACCGTTATGAAGCAAATCATATGCTTGATATAAACATTTGCTTGAAAACATTTACTTGATAACGGGAGTTAGAATCTACAATGAAACATCTTATTCCTGCAATTATAATCATAGAACTTAGTCTCCTTCATCTAACCAACTTCTAAATGCCATTGAAAGAAGACTTGATAATTAATAAAAACAACCTCATTCAATGCAGTAAATGCTGCAAAATATTGTATCTACCAGGACTTTTAATCCTTCTTGAATATTTCATATTTCAATCGGACTGAAACTATGATTCAACCAAAATAAAAAATAGATGAGCTTTGAATGATTTAAGGTTTAGATTTATCCCTTATTTCATGATTATAGAAGGCTTAACAGCAAATGTACGATTATTACTCCCTCCCACTTATCAGTGTTAAGAACCGTTCTCACAATGCAATTTGTACGGACTACTCGTTATACAATTTTCGTTATTTGTGCTGATAAAAACAAAACTAAATTTTTCTAATCGGACAAAGGTATATCTACTCAAAATATTAAAATTTTACAAGTTGAGGACCACAAAAAAATGTCTATGCTGGTTTTAATTCAATCACATTTGATATAAATTGTTACTTCAAATTGCATCATGAGAACACACCTTTACCTCTGTAGACACGATTCAGATTTCTAAAGCTTTTACTTTCAAACAGAAGTCGGCGCAAGGCCGAGATATCTATGCACAGGCCTCTAAAGCTAGTGATTCTTGAGAAGAAGTAAAACTTGTAAAACGTTTTATGACTTGATATATGGAGGGCCCATCGGACCCTACGGTCTAATCTGATAGAAACTACCAAGCGCTAAATCAATCATTACACAATGTCAACAGGTCATAACCTTTTTCACTGCAATAATCTCAACACAAACCCTTTCTACAAATTGACATTTTGCAATAAATCATCATAAAGATGCCACGAGGAGGCATAAACCCCTACTATAGGTACGTTTATTGATGAAATTTGGACAAGCCCTTTGTAAAATCAAAATATGTCAATCACAGAATCAGTGATGTTAACGTTGCCAGGGACAACAATATGATTCTGGTACATGCAGTCACTGAGTAAATGAGTAATAGAGTGGTGACAATAATGCTGTAGCTCTTCAGTGACTGATGTTAATTATGATTACCCTTTAACGAGGGGTTCATTGATTGTGTCTGTGATAACGAATCATTATTGATCTCGTATCTGTCATTTTTCGCCAATAATCATAAGTTGCAATTTGTATCACACTTTAAAAACTTATTGATCCTTAAGAAGAAAGTCATTTGCATAACAACATTGCTTTTGAAATATTTTCTAAAATTTCATGGATACATAAGAATACATTGAGTCCTTTTAATCACCTCCTTAAGAACTTTTTAGTTAACTCAAGAATCATTGATTAGTCTTAAATAAACTAAAATTCAAAAGAATTTTTTTTTAAAAGAAACTACTCACCGATAAATTTTGACACTGAAGTACTGAAATGCGAAGCAGAATGAGGGTGTCCCGTAATCCCAAGTTGCGACTTCGATAGATGCCGGCTAATGGAAGATCCCTTCCTCTTTAGAGGTGACCTTGACCTTTGCGTAATTTGGCTACCCGACGGTGTCCCTGAATGAATCGGCGCTTGCGATCGGGTCGCATATTGGCCGTCCATTCCTGCTTCAATGAACTCCCCATCTTTAGACGCTCCTGCTCCCATTTTGAGTGAGCCTGGAGTTTTAATCAGTGAGCTTTGTGATTTTGTCTTCTCTCTTTCTATGGCATGGTCCTTGACACAAGCTTCATCACCTTTCTGTGATCTCTCCTCTGATTGGCTAGTATCCTTTGAATCAGAACGTTGCAAGTGTTGTTCCTCAGTACCAGCTCCTGATTTGGTATTTTCTGAGAGTTGTGGTGTGATTGGCTCCCTGACTACACTTGAATCATCACGTGTTCTCTCACTTCCTGTGACTGATTCTCCTACTCCGCTTTCTTCAGAATCACGGGTATCAAACGAAACAGATTTGAGTTTAAGGCTATCTTTATCCCTGCCGGGTTCACTTTTCAAATCATTGACACTAGTGGACGAAAGAATCTCACTTTTGTTGGCATTTGTGTCAAAAGTTGTATTTGGGCCTGTTGCTTCTGAATCTGTTTCAGGAGTTGAAACTAAATCTTCAGTATTTCCACTTTGATGTCCACTATCAATAGACTTTCCCAAAACACTATCAGTCCTTTCACTGCAGTCTAATTCACTCCTCTGACCTGCTTCAAGTTTATCCTTATCAAATTTGCGCTCAGCTGAATCCTGACAAGACTTTTCTTGTGGTGGATCTTCCTCCTTCAAAGCAGTCCTCAAATTACCTGCCTCAAAAGAATCCTGAACTGAATTTTTCTGTTCTTTACTTTCACTGGTTTCACTTATCACAGGATTAGCTTCTTCAGAAGCTGGTTCACGATTTGCTGCTGGTTCTGAAGATCCGTCTGGAGGTTCTTGACCTTCTGAAGATGGTTTTGGATGAAGATCTGGAAGTGGTTCTGGATCAAGATTTGGAACGGGTTCAGGATTTATCTCTGGAAGTGCTTCAGGACCACCTGGATCTGCCCAACTCTTTATAGAAGCTTCTTCTTCTGAAGACTCTTCTAGGATGGGTTCGAGCTGGGATCTGTTCAAGTCAGATTCTGAAGAGTATACTGGGAAGTCACCCTCTAACTGTAGTTCATAAAGACTCTCTAGGATGGTTGCATTAACTAGCTGGGTTGTTGGACTTAGTTCCTCGGATGTTGGTTTATCCCCTTCTTCTGGCTTCCTATTGGTTTCTAGCGTCAACTTTTGGTTTTCATTATCTTTGGCGCCATTCTGTTTAGAAAGGTTGGTATGTTCTGAAAAAAGTAATAAATTGAATTATACATCAAATATTGAACAACAAAGAGCAGGCTTTTGATTTATGAAATGCTAAAATAGTTTCTGTGTTTGATAGAATAAGGGCACAAATGATGACATTGAAAAAAGAAAATGCTACTGAAACAATATTCCATAGATGCAATTAAAAGAAACATTGACTCAAGTTTCAACTACAAAAGTTGACTTGATGAATATATTGAATTCTTATTTGATCACAGAGCAAATGCATAAGACAACACAAGATACTGAAATAAGTTTATCTGAAATCAATCAATAAAATCAATAAATTACTTCTTTATCTAGTGAGCTGCTCTTTGGCCTTTGTAAGTTTGGTTTGAATTACCATGCAGTATTATTGTGCAATTATTGCAACATAAGCTATTTATAAACACGAACTGCGGACACCATATACAATTTCAGTGTTTGGCTAATTTAACTTGGAGTGAAGTCAATATTGTGTAGAAGTCGCTTTCATGTGAATTCCCCATTATCAATGAAAGTAGAGATCTGATTAGTTCATGATGTGAAATGACATGAAAATCAATTGTAGCAACAACAAACTCTAGATTTTATGGTATGAGAAATATCCATAAAGCACGTAAAGAAAATTCTCATTGCCAATAAATGACCACTTCTTTCATTAAGATCCCCCTTAAAATTAATTTTGGAGGCAGGATAAATGGAGTGACATAATTATATTAGGTGGGTGAATGGAAAATAAGCCAAGGTATTCAAGAAAAGTGCCTAGCTGATAAAACACTTAAAAGACATTCTGATACTTGATATTAATGAATATTATGTTCAACAGATGTGTCAAAATGTTTCATTTTGTTTAAAAAATTGTTTGTAACTAAAACTAGATACAGTCAAGCCGCGATAATCCGGCCTCCGATAATCCGAATCTCGCAGTTTCCGAACGGTAGGAAGATGTAACCAAACTAATCTTTTTAGTAGTCCTCCATACTCAGTAGTCCGAACATTTCACTATCCGAACGATTTTGATGAAAAACGGAAGCGTTCGGATTAGTGAGGCCTGACTGTATGACATCTGCTAAAAGTTCAAGTCTGCAACTTCATCAAGTTGGTATAATACAACTAATATCAGATAACGTTGCTATGCATTCAAATTTTGAAAATTTGAAGAAGAAAAAAATCTTTTAAAATATTCTACATTTCAAGTGGTCAACAATTTCAAACAGGACATAAATAGAGATAATTACACGAGGTAGTGTGTCATATGACTTTTATGAAACGAGTGCGATAATTTGCACAAGTTTTGTAAATGTCATATGGCACACTTTCGAGTGTAATAATTTCTTTATTACCCATTCTATTCGATTTGATTCTCGTAAAAATGGTCAGGAAATGGCCCACTTCTCTTGCGATAGCAAGCTACAAGGATGTCACGAACAATCGTTTGATGACATATCACAGACAAAAAAATACAGCAGTGTCACGGTGAAACAATGGTTGCTAGGAAAACGTGATATGTGCACATGTGCTCATATCAATAATATTAACTCGGTTATTTTCAACCATATGGGTAATAATAGTTGATACTTGATGATATTAGGTATGTTACATCTGCTTGACGACATATTTAATATCAGGAAAGCATAGAATCCATATATCCTTCATTTGAAGGACGTACCCACATTCCACTAGTTACCCCGGTCACCAGGACTAGAGGGCTATATTACCACAACAAACATCTTATCTGTGTGGACAAGATGTCAGGGGTCATGTAATCACATAAATGATATATTCATTTGGGAAAATGCTTGATGGTATGGCTATTTAAATGCCTTACACTCTTGTGGTTACGAGAAAACAAACTTGTCTTTTCAGTAAAGCGTGACATGTTTCTTCTTAGCTTAAAGGGCTGTGAAGTAATAAAACTGTCCCATACATAGATAATCATTTTTATTTTATATATGGGGAAAAAATAAAGTCAACAATATTTAGTTAAATCATAAAAGAACCAACAGATGAGAATGGATTTTCTATTGTACATCGAAGGTTAAATCACTGATAAAGTTAATGTAGTCGTACTCCATCATTTCAATCATTGCAACAAACACTCGTTACAAATCATCATACAGAATGTTAGATCCATGAAACAGAAATGAATGCATTTTTCCATAGACCACAATTGAAATTACAGTTAATGAAACAAACTAAAACTGAAACCAAACTTGCTATACAAACATAAACCTAATCTACCCTTTTAAATAGAGACAAATGAAGTCACATGTACAAACCTTGACAGACCACTATAACTTTGTACTATATTGTCTAGACAACTAGTGATTAATATCAAACATACATTCCAAAATTAATTTCACAAACCAAACATGTAACCAATCTAACAACAGCTCCCCCTTTGAATAGAGGACAATGAAATACATAGGACAAACCTTAATAGATCATTATAGGTTTGTACAAAACTTGAAACCAATCTAGTTCTACCAACAACAAAAACAATTTACCCTTTAAACAGAGGACAATGAAAGCACATTGTACAGACCTTGATAGGTTCGGGACTGCCGTGTATATATATATATATAAGTATTACTTACTCACCTTTCAGTTTCCAAGTATATTGTTATGTCCGTTCAGTGTATTCACACAAGTGTTATTAGACAAGTATGTACAAGCAAATGGTATGTTGTACATAAGCAAATGAATGTCAAAGGCATACATTGAGCCCTATGTTTGAGTTGCAATGAATCGGCCGTGATAGCATTGGGAGCAGTGGGGGTTGCTAGGGGCTCGCCTTTCAATTTCACTTTATATTATGCTCCAACTATAGTTCCGAGAAAGCTATTACGTTGCTTGATTTTCAGTTTAACCCATTCAGTATGGTTCACTGCAATGGAATGACCAATGTCAATAGATTCGATGACATTCAGGTTTTGAAAATGGAACTCACATTTTGAAAAACTCTTCCCAAATACTAATTTTACTTTGTAGAATATTGTAAAGAATACAGAAAATCCATTATGTTCTAGTTGAAGTTATTAATTCGATAATAAGTTGAATATACTCTCTATATATATGTCTGATATTTGATTTTCAATTTACCGTAGCCCATTCAGGATGTTTCACTGCTATGAAACCTTTGAAGTCAATAGAAAATAGGTTCAATGATACACAGTATTAAATAGCTAAATCAGAAATTAAACTGGATTTTTCATAATAAAAAGTTTGATTATGTACAACACAATATAGCAAGTCTAATATGTAGAGATCAATGTTATTAAATGTAATATGGAAAAACTTTGAATTGATACGAATAAAAAAAGTTTACGGGTGATAGGAGACTCTGAGACTAAACAAATATTCACCAAAACATCAAGTGAGTGGCCCTCTACCAAAGTAACAGTGTAGGAAATAAGCTTGAAAGTAGCCAGCCAAAAAGTGTTATTTTGTCAATTTGATAGCAACCCCAAATCTTTACCAGCCCAGACCAAATATTCCCAGCTTCAATACTGGCGGACTTGCCTTATTTCATACACTGTGAATGATGGTATATAATTATTCAGCAATAAATTCAACCAATAGGCCAATAAATTAAATAATTTTAAATAAATGTTTGGGTCGGAATATATTTTTGTCAAACATATGTATCACAATGCTAATGACAAACCAATAAAATTATTGAACCAATAAAGATAAGTTGGCTATCCATAGAAAGTGGTTTTCACTTCCATTAAATATTATAATTATTTTATATTTATTCAACTTCTAAAATGCCTCTTGAAGTTATATTGGAGCATTCAAACCCATAATATATCTTTTCATTTAGGTTTTTAAGAATATTACCGGGTATTAAGTTTTACAGTAATGTCACTTGAATGAGTATACGTTACCCAGTTCACCCCCAAGTCTACCGATTAACTCTTATACTGTATCCACTCTTCAATGCAGCCAATATATTATTTTAACACACACAAAATAACTGAAACATAACATTTAAACACAGTGTTTCAAAATTGTTCAAATACTTCTCATTGAAAGGCTTGTTGAAAATGATTTGTTTACTAGCAACCACTGTACTGTTTACACAATCCAGTCCGTTCTGTGTGTCCCGATATCAAATAACACTATCATCAACACATGGTTATGCAAATAATTATTGCTTGCATTGATAGCACTTGAGACTTAAGTTTTCTATGGAGAAATATTCATATAACCATGAATGAGATAAAATAAGATGTATGTGAAGTGTTTTTATTTTTTAAAATACAACAGAAGGTAAATTACAGATTACATTAATGAAATAAAATTGGTTTGTCAAATAGTAAGTTCTCAAACCATTTAATTGTCTCCAGTAGCAAGTCAGAATGCAAATTAAACATGAATGACATAGATGCATGTCTATCTTGTTTTCAGTATCAGTATTTATAAGAATCAGGACATACATTTTTACCTAGTTAATTTCCTTTTTGTTTTTAAATCCTTGGTAAACATTGCAAAAATTATTTTTTCAAATTTCCCATTTATAATAATAGTTTATGTCATTTAAATTAACTTTAGAGGGTAAAACATCTTATTACACAAACCAATTATCTGTAGTGGTAAAAACTATGTTGCGTATAAAGCAAAAAGTATTGTGAACACAATTTATTATTTTGTATTACAAAAACAATTCCCATGGCTTTACCGAAACATGAACACTCATTTTAAACTTTATTTTCCGAAGAGAGAAGGATGTTTTACTATTGGTGAAATTTTTTTTCAAATACATTTCATCAACTTATTTGACATTAAGGTTATAGTTAGAAATACATTCCATTAGGACAGTGAACAAGTGTAACATTGTTATATTTTGAATCATACTATCTGCAATAATATAAATTTGTTTACTTTTTTCTGGACAAGTCCCTTTCAGGATTCAAACGTCCTCTGATTCAGGCACCAACCACCAACCTTGACTGTACCGGCCAATCAGAACACTGTGACCTCAACTATGGTTACATGAAACAAGATTTATGTTTTGTGCACAAATGAATTCTGACTTGAACTGAACTTTGCAGGACATAATCTTTTATCAAACGTGAGAAACTAATGTACTAATTACTACTTCTTAACCATTACTGCTTTCAATTCTTTCTAGGAGGATAATTTGATTATCTTTCATTTTACATGACGACCTACCTTTGCCTAGAGAAAATTTCCTGGACTGAATATAATTCCTATCCCAGCATATTGAAATAACTGCATCTCATAACTTTTTCATTTCACAATAGCTAGTACAAGAACTCCATACACAATAGAAATATTCCAATTATCCAGAATGAAACTCACATTATTAGTGGATCAGCATACTGTATTCCATGGTTGTGTATTAGTCCAACTAGTAACCAAAGTGTATGGAACTAGTGAGGCGTGAGTATATGACTGATATCCAACACCTACCAAGTAATATAGACACCCAAGCCACTTCTAAGTTGTACCTAGGCAATACAAGTTTATTGTTTCTCACTACACAACCTTACAAAGTTGACCTGACCCTAGTTTCTTTTTTTAAAACTCTAATTAAAGTACTGCCCATTTTTCAAATTATAATTTTAAAAATTTGAAACATGCATTATTTATTTTTACTGCTTTTGATTCTTCTACAGGTAATTGTTTTTATTTACATATAAATGCAAAAATAACTCAAAAGTCATGAGTTAAATTGAAATCAAAATAAAACATTTAATCTGTATCAAAAGCCCATCTTGGGGTGAAAGAATCATTGAGAAACAACAATTCTACGTATCATAGCCTAATCCACTGTTAGAACTCTCTAACTCGGGAGGAAGATTTGACATTAGAGGTGGTCACGTATCATGATAGGCTACACTTGAGCTGTCAGTTCGATCCGTGTTCAAATAGAACAGATCTAAGACGTCCATTACACCGACCAATACAGCCTTGTCATATCAACAGGATTGCTCAATTATGAGTCGGAGTGAGTGAGTGAGTGAGTTGGGGTTTAATGCCGCTTTCAAGAGTATTTCACTTATATCGCGGCTGCTAGTATTACGGCAGGGAGAAAGCCCGTAACGTCATGTGGCTATGCACTGCGGTGAAACCTGCGAGCAGCGGCTGGAACTAGCGAACCATGGGTGGTACTACGCTGAAATTCAGTGTAGCATTGCACCCAAACCCTACTGCGTGTTGAACAGTTCTCTACTGCAGACAAAGTTGCCGTGCCCCTGGCGGGATTCGAACCCCGGACCTCTTGATCAGAAGCCGAACACGCTAACCACTGCGCTATTCCGCCCCTGTTATCCCCCAAATACCACCTAATGCAGGACTCAGCATATACTAAAGTATGTTCACAATAAAGGAGTTGTTATCAAAAAAAAATTTGTTTTTTGATGTATTCCACTTATTATGCCATGAAAGTTTTGATTCTTGCTTCTGATCTTTATTTACTTAGATAATAATTGGAAATCATGACTAGGACAATAATTGTGGTAATTCTAATTAAATGGAAAAAGACTGATAACACTAATTGCACTAAACAGAAGTTGAAATTATTTGAAGTCATTTAAAACAAAAAGTAAGGTTGAAATATGCCTTGTGACAACTTTCAATATAAAACAAAAACAAATTTCTTTCCGTTTTTTACGAAAAAATTAATGGTACAATGTCTGCGGACATATTTTCCATGTATGCAATATAAAATACATGTCTAAACATCTAAAAAAGTTTGATATATGCAGACTAAAGAAGTTGTATACCCAGCTAACAAATCTACGTAGTGATAACGTTGTGACAACGTCAGCTTTACGTTGTCCTTACGTAGATCCTGACGTTGTGACAACGTCAGTTTGTAGACTCCCAAACAGGTTGCTACAACGTTGATTTTCTACGTAATTACTACGTTGTGAGGACGTTGTAACGACGTCTATATTAACGTTGTCCTTAAGTAGATCCTGACGTTGTGACAACGTCAGTTTGTAGACTCCCAAACAGGTTGCTACAACGTTGATTTTCTACGTAATTACTACGTTGTGAGAACGTTGTAACGACGTCTATGTTTACGTTGTCCTTACGTAGATTCTGACGTTGTCACAACGTCATTCTGTAGACTCTCAGACAGGTTGCCACAACGTTGTGTTGCTACGTAATTACGACGTTGTGAGGACGTTGTAACGACGTCTATTTTTACGTTGTCTCTACGTAGATCCTGACGTTGTGACAACGTCAGTTTGTAGACTCCCAAACAGGTTGCTACAACAATGATTTTCTACGTAATTACTACGTTGTGAGAACGTTGTAACGACGTCTATGTTTACGTTGATCCTGACGTTGTCACAACGTCAATCTGTAGACACCCGGAAATGGTTGCTACAACGTTGTTTTTCTACTTACATACGATGATGTGAGAACACGAAAATGCCGTCTATCTCACGTAGTTTTGTTGTCTCTCAAACGCATTACAACATTGCAATAACGTCCTTACAGATTCCATGTGTAGACTCCCCAATTCAGACGATGTACATAAACAGTCTATCAACTCATATTGTCAAAAACATTTAGTAACATTTCTTTAAGTTAACCACCGCTATAAAATAAGTTATAAAACACATATTATGAAATAGTGCTTTCTAATTTTGCCAACTAGTAACATGAATTTTGAGTTGACAGACTGCTTATTATAAGGCATTTCATTTTTAAATGGTAAAATCGTTTGTCATTTGTGATAATGTTATTCACTGAATGATTGAACATGCATGACAGTATGAAAAGCTATGTTTTCAGTGTTCTTGTCTATAAGTTCGAGAACACAAAGATAACAGAGAGATGAAACTGTGATTATACTTTTAATTTGATTGAACTTAAAAAGTTAGCTTTTTCCTCCGATTAGCTTGTTTCCCTGTCCATTATCTTGTTCCCTTGTCCATTAGCTTGTTTCCTTGCCCATTAGTTTGTTTCCTTGTCTTTGGTTTATTTCTCGCTTCGTGAGCTTGTTTCCTTGTTGGATGCTGCTCTCTGCAAACAAATAATACACATTTATAAACATTGAATTTTTCAAAACAAAAGAGGTAAGGGAAATCAGTAATATCCTGTAGCAAGCATATTGATATAAGTATGCATCTACGTTTATATAATAATTCTTCTTTCTCATACACAAATTTTGTATTATTTTATTATTTTATATTACGTTAACTTAATTTAAGGCGATACCTCATTACAATTTAGCACTTATATAACTAACGTTTGAGCATGATAAATAAACAACAGAGGTTTAATTGAATAATGTGATAACTATGAATGTTACAGGGAGGTATGATCGTGTAAATTATTGCAAAAATAGTACGACAAAAAAAAGTTACCTGGTGAAATCGAGGCCCGGCATGTTTAGATGGAGCATGTATTAAGCTTTCCGAAACTTCCCCCTCGACATCACTTCCTTTGCAGTCATGTTTTTCATGTAGGCTTCTGAAAAAAATCAACATGTCTTAATGTTAAAACAGGAATAAAAAAATATGAGTTTGAAAACACAAGTATATTGCTTTTTATGATGAAAGTTATTGCCTTCAAAAAACGTAAACCAAAAAACTTTATACATTTAACTAAGGTTATACATATATGATGAAATAATTGAATTGGATTTGGGAAAAACAAGCAGAACCGTAAGATAATTATTTTTATGAATTGGCAATCATATTAGATATCAATTGCATGACATCAACCGATATCTATTTTCCATATATTGTGTCAATTGAATTGTCATAAAGCTAATGGGTCATAAGTAATTGTGAAGACATTAAATGTGTAGTTTGGAAATCTTTTCTTTTACCTTTTAAGCAGCTTGCCGACATCAGGTGATTTGTCCCCAGTTTCTTCATCACGCGGCGAACACAATCGCCTCCAAAGTCGTTAGCAACCGGAGCTATAAACAATACAATAGCAAAATTGAACCTTTGTCTTCATTCAAAATAGCATGTTATTATAATATAGGTCATAGGTTAATATGATATTAGTAATGATGTATACGGTCGTAAGTAATCGTTCAATTACACACTTGACTTAGAGACTCGCTCCACAAATATTTACATACACCATTAAGTAAAAGAAATGGCTAGGTCTACTAACGACTAAGACTGTAGGCGTATCCCTGTTGGTGTTAGTAGATGCCTTATAGCATTCTGAAGTAAACGAGAACAAATTTAAAGAGATAGACAATGAGGAAATAAATTCTTACCTAAATGATATCATATACGGCGTCGAAAACGAAAATGGTGTTGATCAACTGCACTGGCAGATTTGGCGCCAGTATTGTCTTTCCTCCAAAGTGCTGCATGTTTTAGTCACGTGAATACACTGTGATTGGTCTATGGTGACCAGGTTATCCCCCAGCCATCCCGAAGGGCCAGCTGACATGAGGCTGATGAGTGCAACAGATGTGACCCTGTGACCCGTGTTACTGCATGACCCATTTCTCACGAGTAAACTGGACAGAGCTGTGTTACATTCAGATACATGAAATACACAAATCTGCACTCTTTACATATGATAAATACCGTATTTCCTCTAATAGGGGCCGGGCCTCTAATAGGGGCCGGGCCTCTAATAGCGGCCGGGGGTAAAGGTACCTAAACATGAATAAGAGCCGGGCCTCTAATAGGGGCCGGGTCTCCAATAGGGGCCGGGTCTAGTTTTTATATACACACATATAACTATAACAAGCGTGTCATGTATACCGGGAAACTTTGTTTCAAACATTAGAATACATGTCTTAAGTTGACTTTGGAAAACCTATTATCATAATAAGGGCCGGGCCTCCAATAAGGGCCGGGCCTCCTATAAGGGCCGGGGGGTAAGACCCCCTAATTGTTAATAAGGGCCGGGGCCCCTATTAGAGGAAATACGGTAAACTATCTGTCAGTTGTTGACAAATAGCGCACTCGATGAGATAAACATGATATTATAAAAAAAGCATTTATGACCGCTAGTATGTAATGAGTAATGAAATAATGATTGAGATTTTAGTGAACTATAACTTTCTTACCACAGTGAAAATATGTGTGATTGACGTGATTCGACGGTATATTGAACTTAATTCGAACTGATATTATGTCATTCTAACGATCTATATTTAAAAACTAATATTTAAATCACATTTTGAATTTTTATATATATATATATATATATATATGTGTATATATATATATATATATACACACTTATTTGTTTTCAAAATTCATCAATCAATGTCTGAAAAATCAGATAGGACATGTGGAGTCCGTTTGGATATCCCGATACGATAAGAACAATGGATCTATATTTAAAGCCATCATGTATCAGATGATATACGTATGTCATGTGAAAGGTGTTTACTAAAACCTAAAAACCATCAGAAATATTAATTGAAGGAAGATGACGGCATATTGCTTGAAAATTGCCTACTCACATATTAAACATATCCGTTTATTGTGTGTAAAGTATTGTTGATTTTCATAAATATTGTATTTCACCATCATGTATCTAAATTGTTGCGTTTATTTGGAAATATCTTCAAAGTAAAGCCATTCACTGCAACTCAATGTGTATATTTTTGGTGTTGTGAAAATGCGATGCCCTGCACTGCCGAATGTAGGGTAATTGAGATATAACAGAAAGAAACCAACATTTGTATTTACTAAAATTGTCAGAGGATAGAACAATAAATATTACACCAAAACAAGAAATCGTATCCAGTTTTTAACAAAAAACATCACTATCATTGATTGCAATCAAATCAAAATACATGTGTATCTTAAAGCCATCATTCAGTGAATTCTTTGAATGTATATAAGCTAGTGTCATTACATCATGCTGAAATTCCTGCAGCGGTAATTGATGACGAATTGAATGCATTTAATATTCATATCGTTATGAAATTAAGATAATACGCTGATTGTTCGTACTTAATATTTCTTTTGAAAACAACAGTAATTTTGCACTGAAATCACACACATTGATTCAAAGTTACCTTTCTGATAACAAATTAAAACAATGTTGTATTTTACCAATTGACGTCCTAAGGAAAACACATTATAAAATAGATCTTAGAAACTTTGTTTCACATAAGTGTTTTCGCTGAGATTCATTTTAAGTTCATTTTAATAATAATCATTACATATGCCATGACCAGAATATGTGTTCCAAGTATTTTCTTCAAATATATTAGGATGATAGAAAACTATGGCACTATAGAATTACAACTAGTTTTGCAATAATCAACTATTAAATCGTTGTGGGGGTTGGACTTGAGAAAAATGACAAATTAGTTTTATGTGTCGTGTAATTATTCTGCCATATATTCTGACGCATGTGAACGCGTTAATAACGCGAGTTTGCAACAAGCAAGCTATTCCAAACAAATGAGAAACCATTTAAACATAATGATATAAGATCAGTACAATGGTTACGAACAATACTCTGGACAATACGTACCACTTTCGTTCGTTTTGATACCCAACCATTCACAAGGAGGAAAGCATTCTTGTCAAACGCATGTTATGTGTAAATATCATATTGGCAATACAATCATGTTTACATTATAACTTTGCAGCAGTGTTATAGTTGTGCCCTCAGCGATGGAATAGTATTGTCAAGTCATTCATTGATGATCTATATACTATAGTATGTAGATGATATCTGTCTTCCCTTGCCACATACCATGTTTATTTCAGGGGCGAAGCCACGAGTGAAATACATACTTTTCTACATCAGGAGATCAGATAAACATTGTTAAAAGATTAAATTCGCAATGACATGCTCTAGACAAATTTCGGGATTTCATAATTAATCAACATGAGCCTCTTTTCCTTATCATTAAGCATATATATATGAGGTACACGTGGAAATGTATTCACAATATATTATAATATAATATAATATAATATAATATATTATTTTTCTCATTATATATTCTAAGAAAGAACGTTATTATGATGGTTCGAGGACGTAATGTCCAGCGTTTCTTTACTACGTTTTAGTGACGTGACAAGTACGTTAACTACAACGTCGTCACAACGTTGAGAAATTACGTTAGGGCTTACGTAATTACTACGTCGTAGCAACGTCCAGAAATCACATTACCAGAAAAACAACATTTAACGAGTGTTTGGTCTTTACTAACTGTTTATACTGATATATGTGTGTATTTAAAGAACGACTGTGAATAGATGTTTGATATTTTTTACTTACTTTTATCATTTTGTATTCTGAATGAAGTACGTGTTTATGACGTTGTCAGGACGTAAGGTACAACGTAACATTACTGCATTTTAATGACGTGATAAGTACGTTAACTACAACGTTATCACAACGTTGAGAAATTACGTTAGGGCTTACGTTATTACTACGTCGTAGCAACGTCCAGAAATCACATTACCAGAAAAAACAACATTTAACGACTGTTTGGTCTTTACTAACTGTTTATACTGATAAATGTGTGTATTTAAAGAACGACTGTGAATAGATTTTTGATATTTTTTACTTACTTTTATCATTTTGTATTCTGAATAAAGTACGTGTTTATGACGTTGTCGGGACGTAAGTTACAACGTAACATTACTGCATTTTAATGACGTGATAAGTACGTTAACTACAACGTTGTCACAACGTTGAGAAATTACGTTAGGACTTACGTAATTACTACGTCGTAGCAACGTCCAGAAATCACATTACCAGAAAAACAACATTTAACGACTGTTTGGTCTTTACTAACTGTTTATACAGATATATTTGTGTATTTAAAGAACGGCTGTCAATAGATGTTTGATATTTTTTACTTACATTTATCATTTTGTATTCTGAATGAAGTACGTGTTTATGACGTTGTCCGGACGTAAGGTACAACGTAACATTACTGCATTTTAATGACGTGATAAGTACGTTAACTACAACGTTGTCACAACATTGAGAAATTACGTTAGGGCTTACGTAATTACTACGTCGTAGCAACGTCCAGAAATCACATTACCAGAAAAACAACATTTAACGACTGTTTGGTCTTTACTAACTGTTTATACTGATATATGTGTGTATTTAAAGAACGACTGTGAATAGATGTTTGATTTTTTTTACTTACTTTTATCATTTTGTATTCTGAATGAAGTACGTGTTTATGACGTTGTCAGGACGTAAGGTACAACGTAACATTACTGCATTTTAATGACGTGATAAGTACGTTAACTACAACGTTGTCACAACGTTGAGAAATTACGTTAGGGCTTACGTAATTACTACGTCGTAGCAACGTCCAGAAATCACATTACCAGAAAAACAGCATTTAACGACTGTTTGGTCTTCACTTACTGTTTATACTGATATATTTGTGTATTTAAAGAACGACTGTGAATAGATATTAGATAATTTTATCATTTTATATTCTGAATGAAGTACGTAATTATGACGTTGCAAGGACGTACGGCCCAACGTTACATTATTACGTTTTAGTGACGTGATAAGTACGTAATCTACAACGTAGTCACAACGTTGGGAATTTACGTTAGGTTTTACGTACTATAAACGTTGCAGCAACGTCAAGAAATTACGTTACCAAAATACGACCATCCCACAACGTCAGGATTACGTTGTGTGTTAGCTGGGTATACTCCTCTTAAAACATCTGTTATCAATAACAAAAGCTAATCACTCATACCGTATACTCAAAAAGCTGTACAAGCACAATTATTAGGATATTATAAGCACCTTGATCCGCAGATTACCAACACTGAGAACGGTCATGCATGCTGATTGGTAGAAGAGACACAGCCAATCAATACAATAGCCAATCACGGTTCACTTATCAACCTTCAGGTCAAGAGAGCTTACCAATAAGTAGAGGGCTATTGTGCTGACAGGAGTTATCTGCCCGATCAGTTGGAACTAACACACTGGCTTTGCTTGTAACAATGTCTTTTGAATACAATAGGTATGCACATTTCTGTCCCCCTTTTTTTTACGTTAAGCGGAAAGCAATTATATACTCGTATTACATAATTCCCTCACACAATTTTGCCAATTGCAATATTTGAAAATAAACTCTTTCAATTTAAAGGCGCTGTAGCACCTTTTTTTTTCAAATTATGTTCTCAAATTTGCCATTTATTATTAAAGTTTATACAATATATTGGTACAGTAATGGTAAAACATCTCATTACACGACCAATAAGCCATATTCAAGCATCCTCTGATACTGAACCAAGTTGTACGTTGAGGCCCCGTGGTTGTGTGGTAAGCTGTTGATATGGTCAGTGCTGGCGATAGTTGCCTGATTCTGAGGATGTGGGTTCGAATCCTGACAATGGACTCGGCCAAAAAAAAGTACAAGAATTTGTAGTATTCAAGATAGTATTATCTCAAATGTAACAATGTTAGATTTGTTCACTATCTGAATGGCATTTATTTCTAATTGAACCTCTGTCTGTGAGTGAGTGAGTGAGTTAGGGTTTAACGCCGCTTTCAAGAGTATTTCATTTATATCACGGCTGCTAGTATTATGGCAGGGAGAAAGCCCGCAACGCCATGTGGCTATGCATTACGGTGAAACCTGCGAGCAAGCGCTGGAACTAACCAACCATGGGTGGTACCAGGGATGCAGAAATCGGTCTATTTGCCGGACATGTCCGATTGTAAATCCAGTTTGACCGAATGGAAAATTGACCTATCGGACATCAGACAGCAGAAAATAAAATGAAAAACTAAACTTACAAGCATTAAATAAAGGCAAACGCCCCTGCTTGTGTCGGTCATTTATTCTTCACAGCACGAGGCATGACGTCAATCACCATTATCTTCAGTAAATTATAATTGTCGGCAGAAAAAAAACACTTACCGTTTGTTATTTAATCGAAATATCCAGTGTCATTTAGTGACTGAAAGATGTGACCCATTTCACAACATTATTAACCAAAAAGATTTCATTAAAATCGCATTGTAAACAATTTTTGTCAAAGATAAACATTGCATGAACGTGTGGCTTCACCGTACCGGTGATTCATGAATTTGTTACAGATTAATAATTAATAATATCTCGGTCATAAAACATAGGTAACATATTGTAACAAAATATGATAGATCAATATCGATGTATGGTAAAGCTATTATACAAATTCAAAATAAATAAACCTATCAAAAACGAATAATTAGCAATATTATTTCACGAGACGTTATGTAGTCAAACACCGTTTGTATGACGCTACGAACACGCGATCGCATTTACATGATGACACACGTTATAAAGAGGTATGCTAATTTAAAAACTCCAATTTCTCTTGCGTTTACATTACTTCTTTTTATTTTATAATTATTCATTTACAATTGCGAAATATGTCTCCAAATAAAATATAAAAGTAATCTTAATAGAATAAGTTCAAATTCGTAACTACATCTTGAATAGGAAATAGTCGTATGGAAAATAGTTGGACCAAGTGCTCTGCCGAGTTGTGAGTTTACGTAAATTATATCGCTATTGAAATTTAAATTGAATTTAAAATGATTATTTAGAAGGTACATATCATTTGGTCCATGATTTGAACTTTTGATGAACTATGTGCAATTAAATTATTAGAATTTTCTCGTCTATCTTGACGCAAATTCGCTTGTAAACTCACTTGTGTAAACTCGCTCAAACTAGCACTGTCGGTAAATCGTAGTTGGTAAACATTGATTTTAAATTATGAACCATTTTATGCATGTTAATGATAAATTAATAGTTATCGTTAATTGCTTTCGTGTTATGTTTAATAGTATGCAATGAATGAAGAACCAACAAATAGTAATACTTTCTGATACTTTATTCATAAAATAAATTTTACTTCCGGGTTCGTCTTTTTGGGTCAAAGATGAAATGTCCGACTGGCAAAAATTTGAATCTGCATCCCTGGGTGGTACTGCACTGAAATTCAGTGTAGCATTGCACCCAAGCATTACTAGAACAGTTCTCTACTGCAGACAAAATTGCCGTGCCCCTGGCGGGATTCGAACCCCGGACCTCTTGATCCGAAGTCGAACGCGCTAACCACTGCGCTATCCCGCCCCCTCTGTCTATGTCCATCTTTCTAAACTAAATGACATCCCATTTACCGGTTATACAATAATCATGAAACAAGAATGGGTGGACATCCAACTACCAATACTAAATCCGCTACCAATACGGTACCATTTATGAGTTGCATAAGAATGCTATTAAACAGGGTCGGGTTTGGTATTTAATTTATAATTCACTGATTTTAAATCAAGATAAATTGCAAGAAAAATACTGAATTGATGCTCACTTGTAAGTACCGGGTAGGACAAAGAGCTGCGCCCATGGCCCTATCTTTGTGACATCAAATCTTAATGCATGCAATGTGAAATAACAATGTGAACTTATTAAACAGCAATATCATCAATGGGTGAGTAATAATAGCTTCTATCACACAATATGTACTTGATGTTTGCTGAAAGCTGTTTCCATGGTTACAGATTTACCTGCAACCCTTCATTTTACAACTATTTGATAATCTCCTTACTGTTCTGATAAGGGGCAAGTTGACCTGTATATCTGCTATCTATTCCATGAGAGGTAGAATCATTGAACATAGTATCAGATTAATCCAAAGTATTTGAGATACCACTGCCATATATCTGGCTGCACTTAATAGTTGTTGCCAGATATTTCTGTAGTTACAACTCTGGCCATAATAACACTTCTTCACATCTGGTGCTGTATTTGTCAACCTCTCCATTGTTCTAATCTAGCGGATCGTCAGCTTCGGTCTAGATTTCTAGGGACTCAATTCTACATTCTTCTATGATTTATGACAACAGAGACTGTTTGTTCTCTGAGTTCATTATTCATATACAGTCAGACCCGTTGATCCCCACAATAGTCCAAAAAGCGAGCTATGCAGTTAAGCGTAGCATCATTTGGATAGAAATACATAGAGAAGATTTGAAATGCTATATCAGAAGTATACCGATTGTATTTGATAATAACAAGCCAACAAATCTAAGTGATGAATAGGAAAAGCTGATAAGCATATAACATATTTACTTGATTGATATAACAATTTATTACCTACGAGGGTAATCATATTGAGGACAATTGCAAAATAGCACCTTGCCATGGTGACGTATAAACAATTGCATCACAAACAATGTTATGACATCATGTTTCGTCTATGATGACAGCAGTAGCCAGCCTATGCTTAAAAGAAGATTTTTGCTTATTTCTCTCAATTTAATGACTTTGGTTATAAATAAAAAAAATTGCATTTGTGTCCATGTCATACTATGTCTACGACACTTGTACCTGAATGTTGGTATCATCTGCAGTGCATGAAACTGAACTTGAAACTTTAATTGTATGATTAGTCACCATCATGAAGACATTGAGCTCAGTCAATCAATTAGGAAACATATTACTATTGTTTTCCAATTTTCATATGAAAAGTTGACTGAAACAATTGATATTGAGCTGCATTTTATTCTCTGTAATAAGGTCTTGAGAGAAATTTCATATTCTTCCCCATTGATCACAGTAAATGTTTACTATCACGCTCCAGATAAAGTACCAATGTTGACCCAACTCAAACACAACAAAATCTGTGATAACCCTGTATAGCTTCATGGCCTGTACTGTTAACACACATATCTACCTGCTGTCAGCGCTATACTAATGGGCATGGTTTGTAGAGTTCACATGGTTAGTTTTTATAAGAAATATCAAAAGAAATATTTAAGACTTCTTATTGACATCATTGATTTACTTACAAGAGTCAAGAATTAGAAGTCATGAAATGGTAGACATTACTCATAGACTCATCATGTTTAGTTTATTTCAACCTTTTCTGAAAAATATTGACATTAAAGACTGATTTCTCAAGGATTTATCATCAGCTAAATCTATCCAATATATGTAAGTAGTGTTAAAAAAGACATTAAATGTCCAAACCATCAAATAAAACCCATCATAGTCAATCAGTATCAGCTTTATCAACCCAATAACCATGTAACACAATGTAGACAGTAGATTTCTCATGGACAGTTGTTATCAGCTATAACCACCCAATGCCTAAGATGATAAAGACATTAGTGATATATTTCTTCTGGACAGTTGTTATCAGCTATATCCACCAACAATCTAATTGCGCTATCAGTGTTGACCAAACTAGATAGTAAACAATGAAAAGGTTGATGTGCCAAAAGCCCACTTTTCATTTCTTTGTAGTCAGAAGAAAGTCACTGCATATTGTATATCTATCTGAGGATATACATTCCTGAAGGAACGGTCAGACGGTCAGATAGGTTAAGGTGGTGTTGAAAAGGTTTAATTTTAATCAAAAAAGGGGCTCCTACTAAGTACATGTTGAAAGTTTCCTTAATCATCAAATCAAATGACTGTAATTGATGCTATAATAACAATGATAAAGTTTTTTTTTCAAATAAAATTATTCCTCTTTGAAGTCTTGGAAGGGCATTTTAGAAGTGGAATATATAAGAAAGCAAATTTTTCTGGAAAACAACTTCTTTATTGCGAATATACACAAGGTTTCTGAGTATATGTTTACTCCTTAATCAGTGAATCCCTGTATACCTCATTCCACTCAATTAAGGAGAAAGGATATATAGTCATCTGCTTTATACATTTTACAAATCAAACATCAATAAACAAAATCAGAATATGTTGATATACAATATTGCTAGCCAAGAACATTTATCTGATTATCAACAGAGACACCAGGAAATCAATCATATAAAATTGTTTGCAAATCCAAAATAATCTACATAGCCTGAAAAAAAAAAAAAGTATTATTTTTTATAATTACTTTCCTGACCAGAACAATCAACACCCAATTGATTTTTCACAGACAGATCATGACAGTCATTGACAATGGAACAATGGTAAAATGACAGTCAATAAGAGAAGAACAATGCAGTGATAGATTCAATTGTCTGCCGTATGTACACAGGAGACAGATACATGAGTGAGAGTACAGTAGGATGGTGACAATGGACTCCCAGCGTGACAGAGAGTCAATACGACATTTGTAATCCATTGATTCCGTCTCCGCCCTGCAGATAAATATAATGGATGTTGCTCAGTGGTTATGGAACAAACAATTAAGGTGTAAATGTGTGTGATATTATTATTGATGATTTTATTTATTTACTGAAGCCTTACAGGTGGTTGCTAAACAGAAAAGAAGTATGAATGATTTTTTTAATATTTTATTGTCCTGTCTCTGTATTCATGAAAAATGTCTTTCAATTTGGCCAAATGAAATATATTATGGGATGTATTTGGGAGAAACTGTTTATTTTTAATGGAGATAATATATCGAATAATTCACATGTAGGCCCCTGCATATTTGATGTTATACAAATACATTACAAAATTGTAATATTGTTGTATTTGGGATCACCTATGTGCGATAGTACAATTCTTTCACTTTTTTTCGGGACAAGTCCTTCGCGGGATTCGGCCCCACAGCCCTCAAGCCAGGCACCAATTGCCAGCACTGACTGTACCAATGATTTATCAATTCAGCTACTGCAACCTTATTTGTTAACTACTTTCATATTGCTATATTATCTATTGTTCATTAACATCTATGCTTTAATCCTTCAAGGACCATGTAATATGATTTGTTATGATTCATAACAGTATACAGAAAGCAAAAATAAAGGAAACTTGATGAATAATTTACCTACTTGTCATAAGCATGATGAAATAAACCATCTAAGGTGATTCAAGGTTTGTCTGTGTTTTTAAATGTATTTCACTGACATTGTAATTGTGAGAAGAAGGTGTGAAACACCAAAGCAATTGTTCATTGCTGTGAAACCTGTGAGTATTGAATGCAATGAATTGCAAATGTATCATTGCATCCAAACCTGCATGTTGTTAATAAGATTAGGTTACTGAACCTTCAGCAGGATTCAAACCCCAGACCCATTGATCCAAAACCAAAGAAGTAATCACTGCACAATCTCACACATAAACTATTTAAAATACATGAACAAAAGTTTATTTGTAGTCTCAATCAATACTGCAAACTATGCACACACAAAAAATAACTGCTCAGTGTACAATCTACAGAACAAGTCGTTAGTCCCACAGGTATAGGTTTCCGAGCTGTCAGTGAGATTCCAGGACCTATTCTGTGCAGGTGGATAGCACAGGGAGTACATTACACTGTATATACCTATTGACAGGCAAGCCATGAAACAAATGTGTAGTCAATAGACGTGTCCAGTCATATACTTACTGCTCTCTATATACGGCTAGCAACGACTTTATGGTCTGTAATGTCAAACTAGGTCAAAATGGTCACAAATGTAACTAATGGAGCGAGTTAGACCGGGCTTGAGATCAGTTCACGAAGTAGGAAACAAATGTGGTATTCTTTCCATATTAAAGGTCAATTAAAATATAAATATATAAACGTTATACAGCTGGACATCAAATTACCAATACCAATACTTACGTGTTGATTGGTTAAATTAAAAGCTCATGTTTGGCCATGATTTGTGAATGTTGCAGGTGTAAAAATTAGCCTCATCAAAGCACTAGCCATTCAACCTATAAGTTAAAGCCCAAACACAATCCAGTTAGCCAAAATATTAATATGATCATTATTATCCTTAAATTTAACTACCGGTAAACCTTTGGACTATCAATCCAGTCATTACATGTTACTTTAGTCAGCCCAGGATCTCTTCTATCAGACTAGCAATACCACTGCACACAATATTCAAATCTGGAGGGAGATTTCCATTGAATGACAAAACTTTACTCTGATTGAATATCTGGAAATCATTGTTCCTGGACCTCTTTTTCTCTCTCACTGCTCATAAGGTCATACTCCAATATTAATGTATGGCCTTAGGATTATCTTTGATCTTTGAAAAGATAGGTCCTGGCTGGTATCAAGGTAATCGACAATCTTGTCATTGTTACTCTTCTCAAAACGCTTAAAAGTTACAAATGTAGTCTGTCAAGAATGTGGTTTAGAGCATGAAAGAGTAAATTTGACAACATTTTCTTAACAAATGTAAATTAAGAAATTGACATACATATGCATTATATTAGAAATTTCTTCCCCCAAAAATTCTGAAAATCACATGCAGAATTTCTGCTCCTTTATAAAACAAAAACTTTAAAAACACATATTCCTTCTTCCTCTCAGATCGATTTTGATCAAATCACATCTCTTAAACTACAAGGATCATATCTGCGATTGAATGGCCACAATTCAATAATAATTAAACCCACTGAACTATGAAAGAAAAATCAATTGGCATGCATTTACTAACTTTAAAACTATTTAAAAGGACTTCACACTTTGCTCTCCCGCGAAGTTTTATTGAGGAACCATTCATTCAACGCACGGAACAAAACCGATGAAAGTGTTCAATGACGCAGGAGACTCCACACAATGGACACAGTCGGACGTTATTGTAGGGCTGCTCGTCTAGACCTCCATTCCAACCGATTACGCTGAAGGCAACCTAAGATCACAATAATTGATGATCGATCCGGTTAATATAGCTATGAATAATATGTTTTCACTCTTTTAATGCCTTAAGGAGAGAGCGTGTGTTACACTTTTCCTATGGGAATACGGCATTAGGCAACAAGGATAATGGTATCCATCGTATCTCATGTTGGATCTTATAAATCACATAATTGGTCCATCTGTTGACATGTATGTTTCTATTAGTCAGTGTGGAATGACATTAGTTATGGGACAATGATCAGCTGACTTGCAGTGAGGGGAAACAAATGTAGACATATTGTTCTTGAAACCTATTCACTGTAAGATTGGCATGTTTTCTTAAAGCTATGGAGAATAATTATAAAATAAAATCGAAAGTTGAGGTGAGGTGAGTTGAGGTTTAACGCTGCTTTCAAGAGTATATCATTTATATCACGGCTGCTAGTATTATTGCAGAGAGAAAGCCTGCAACACTATAGTGGCTACGCATTGTGGTGAAACCTACAAGCATCGGATGGAACTAGCTGACATACAGTGTAAAATACAAGAGGATCCCCATTTAAATGGATGAAAGTTTACTGAATGCTCTTTCATAGAAAACTCAAATGTTGTATTTGCATACTGACAATGTCAACATGTACATCCTAGTATTTACATATGCAATGTATGAAATCGGAACTGCCTGACAACCCCATAATCTCTTTGCTATAGACTTGCATGTAACTTTTAGGTGTATTCAGGAATTTGATAAATTGTATTTTGGGGCTTGCTAATTGTCTAGCTTATTTTGTACATTCATATATGGCTAAATATTCTTAGTATATATTTTCTCACTATGACATTGTGTGGATTTTAGATTGACTAATTTTGAACACATTACAGGGCATTTAAAATTTTGAGAAAGGTGCTTGAATTTTCAAACCACAAGCCCCACT
Organism: Gibbula magus; assembly: GCA_936450465.1. NCBI lineage: Eukaryota > Metazoa > Mollusca > Gastropoda > Trochida > Trochidae > Gibbula > Gibbula magus. The sequence continues at coordinate 74,398,568 of OW388296.1, read as the reverse complement.
GACAATAAAAACTAAAAAGTATTTTGTACACTGCCAGAAAAATTTAGCCCACATCATTACAATATTGAACGATGATCTCTGGGATACCTCTACAATTTGAAGACCTCGACTTTACCAAACATGGAGACTTAAGACCTCATTGTACTAAACAGGGTCCCACTGGAGACTTAAGACCTCATTGTACTTAACAGGGTCCACCTGGAGACTTAAGACCTCATTGTACCAAACAGGGTCCCACTGGAGACTTAAGACCTCATTGTACCAAACAGGGTCCCACTGGAGACTTAAGACCTCATTGTACCAAACAGGGTCCCACTGGAGACTTAAGATCTCATTGTACTAGACAGGGTCCCACTGGAGACTTAAGATCTCATTGTACTAGACAGGGTCCCACTGGAGACTTAAGACCTCATTGTATTAGACAGGGTCCCCCTGGAGACTTAAGACCTCATTGTACTAGACAGGGTCCCACGGGAGACTTAAGACCTCATTGTACTAGACAGGGTCCCACGGGAGACTTAAGACCTCATTGTACTAGACAGGGTCCCACTGGAGACTTAAGACCTCGTTGTACTAGACAGGGTCCCACGGGAGACTTAAGACCTCATTGTACTAAACAGGGTCCCCCTGGAGACTTAAGACCTCATTGTACTAAACAGGGTCCCACTGGAGACTTAAGACCTCATTGTACTAGACAGGGTCCCACTGGAGACTTAAGACCTCACTGTACTAAACAGGGTCCCACTGGAGACTTAAAGGTGCATCCATTGTGTTTCATAAAATTTGATTTGGCTTTAATACCTTCCAACACACCATATGTGCTGTTTACAATACAAACAAATTCACTGAGCTTGCATATTCATCCCCAATCGCCAAATATACCATAATTACTAGTTTCCAAATAAAACCGAGTAACATCATTATGCATGTGCAGAAACCGAAAGTGCATGTCCTATTTACACGCACAGTAGTTATATGACCTATTAAACATTATCAACCCAAATGTTTTATTTTATCTGGTTTAAATAAGATTCCAAAATTACGTTTGACTCATTGGCGCGCGCCACACGCGGTGCATTGTCCGGTTTTCGATCGGAAATCAACACTTTTACCTTCATATCGTCAATATACTAAGTCGAGTATCATCAAAATGGTAGATTTCGGTAACAGTTGGTACTTCTCGATAAAGTAAGACCATTTATATCGTTTGGCATATTTGACCCCCAACAACACAATGGATGTACCTTTAAGACCTCATTGTACTAAACAGGGTCCCCCTGGAGACTTAAGACCTCATTGTACCAAACAGGGTCCCACTGGTTGAGGAGGGTTGACAGATAGACTCTTTTCATTCTATTACGATCCTCTGATCTCCGGGTTACCTGACTATTCTGACAGACTGGAGATGTGGGGAGGTGGATCTATGCTATTGACGAGGGGATCAATGATATTGATTGCACATGCAGCAGTGTGACAGGTGCCCTGGTGACCAACAGATCAACCACTTGGTTGGCAGGGGATTTACGAGGGGTGGCGGCATGAGTACTGGGTTCATATAGAGAGCTTTATAAATAACATGCAGTGAAGTTGATAAAATATTTGATAGATGATCTCTAGATTGAGATGATTTAATGGAATGTAAAAACATAAGCTCTGCATGCAGCTCTTGTTGGAATACATACATTCAGTTGAGTTAATAAAATAATTGATATATGATCTTTCAAGAGTTTACAGTTGAAGATGATTAAAAGGAATATAAAGGCATAAGCTCTGCATGCAGTTCATTAAACAGCTCTGGTTTGAATAAATACATTCAGTGCAGTTAATAAAATATTTGACAAATGATCTTTCAAGACTTTTCAGTCTGAGATGATTTAAAGTAATGTATTACAAGGGACAAGCTCTACATGCAGTTCATTAAAGGGCTCTGGTAAGAATACATACATCAGTGGAGTTTATAAAATATTTGATATATGATCCTTCAAGAGTTGTTAGAGATGTATTAAAGGAAAGCAGTTCATTAAACAGAGCTCTGGTTTGAATGACTACACGTTAGTTTATTAAACATGTTGATTGATGCACTTGGATAATATACAAAGAGTTTGAAATGAGTTATAATGAAGCTCTTTGATAGAGCTATAGCTATATATATATATATATATATATAGCTATAGAATAACCATATGCAGTGTTAATTTGATTAATGATATTTAATTTTGGATATTGAGATGATTCTATGGCAACTAAAGGATTGAACACTTCAGTTCGTAATACGAGATAATCACATGCAGTCGATCTTGATATCACTACTTTGATTGACGATATTATTTGCACTTGAAATCATAATTAGATAAATCCATGCATAAAAGTTATAACCTATGGTGGTGTAAAAAGATGGTCAGACCCTTGTGGTAAAATAGCCTTTGGTCAAGATGAAATAACTTTTCTTCTATGACATTGCATTAATATAACAGCAATGATGGGCGACCAACCCATATTTGAAAGTAGATTTTTTTTGTATTTTCCTCAGTTTTCCTACTTTCCACAACTTCGGTAATAAAGAAATGATTACATTTATGAAACTATCAAACTATGTTAACAACGCTTGTGCCTAAATGTAAGTATGCTTTGCTCTGGACACGGGGTACTTGTATGAGACCCCCTATGTGACATGCTGATCAATACATGTGAAACAGTGAGGTGCAGGCATGAGCTCTTGACATCATAATAGACAGCTTTGTTGATAGATCTGTTAGGAGATAAGACAATATAAAGCAACATTCAGGCAGGGGCACTTGCCTTGATATGTAATAACACAAACTTCTATTGCTTTGATTAAAGTTATGGAATAGGAGGTGATATAACAGATTGCCAATTTATAAAAGTAAGCTCTGTAAATGAAAAATTATAACTGATATGTTTTGATTATATTGACATTTATGAAAATGTCATTTATCAACCAGTCTTACAGAGTCTAAAAGTCAGACTTATCGATATGTATGATAGTGCATTATTAGGTATTAAAGAATATGGCTCATGTCTCAATTAAAAAAAAAACATTTTGAATATGTAAAAACAAATGACCAAATTATTTCCAACCATACAGAAATTACGTTTTTTAATTAATTACAACAGGAACAAAATTACAAGTAAATTTCAAATAAGAAACCCTTGACTCAACATTTAATTCTAGCTATGTTTAAAATAAGGCATGTCTGATAGTCTTGTTACTCCTGAACAGTTTGGTAACTGTTTTCATTTACCTTTTAAATTTGCAAAATTACACTTTCATGGAAGATAGACCGATATAGAGTTTAAAATAAGGCATGTCTGACCATCTTGTTACTCCTGAACAGACTGGGACTGTACTGTAAAATTACACTTTCAGGCAAGATAGACCGATAGTCTACAATATTGCAACAATTTGCTCACTCTCCAACTTTAAGAGGTAGGCCTGTAGGTTAATGTTTTACAGTGTACCATAATACAGGCCATATTTGCTGTGACCCAAGTGCTGACTTGTGTCTACAAAGGTGTAAATCTCTGGAGGAGAGCCGTAAACTCCTTGCAGTCACTCCATGTTACTTTATGACAGACATGTTCATATATAATATTTGCACTGTGATGGTTCCTGGGAAGGTATTTACATACCCATGTAACAAATTCTGTTGCAAAAGTTCTTATATTGTGAAACTTTTATATAACATGTGTCAATAATCAAAATGAGCAATATGCAAAGAAAAACTATAAAAGGATATACGTTTTGTATATATATATATATATATATATATATATATATATATATACGTTTCGGTCTAGATCCTTATACCGTCATCAAGCATAACAGTATAAGGATCTATATGAAACAGCGCCATTGTGAAATAAAGAAGTTGAACATTGTCATTCTATTACACCAACTTCTAGAAGGCCTCTCAAACAGTCTAAATAATGCTTGTGGAAACTTAGGTCACATTTGATTTTTTAAAAAAGAATTATTATAGTATAAATTTTCTGAAATATTTGCCTAAACTATTGACAGCACAGTGTGTGGTTGATTTTTTACATTATTTTGGGATGTGTCTATAGCATATATTCCAAATTGAAAAAGAAAAGAAGTACAGCAATGAGATTACCATGAATATCATTCAAACAACTGAGAATTATTTCAATTACAAGCATTTCTTCATCATCAATACAACGATTGATTTTAAGGTGTGATTAACACTTTAAATGCCCAAAATAGCGATAAGTGTTTCCTGAGAAAAAAATACCTTTGAACGACAAACACACATAACTCATTCAATATAGGTATGTTTGCCAAGCAAACAGTTTACATGTATCAAATTACACCAATTAACTCACTTTACCTGCCTCAAACGATTAATCATGGAAACTCTTTTAGCATTGGATTTCACAATAAATAGCGTTTCAAAGTGTTTTCAAGGGACAATGACTTACAAAAGTATTTTGATGATGTCAACAAGAAAATCCTTGTTATAATAAGCAGTTCTATAACAACGTTTCACATTCATTACTAATTTATTATAACAAATGAATGAGCTGGTGTTAATTACATATACCATATCATTTGCTGGCATGAATCAAAACGATAATGTATATTTGTTGTTTTAGTTACTCTCTTGTCAATTTACATAATCCTTTTCTTAACTAATTCCCATTGTTTAGTTCACATGGTGTTTAATTAAACACAACACATGATGAATCATTTCTCATGAAAAATTACTTTGAATATTTACGGAGAAAGATTGAAAAATCTTAGATAAGTACCTAAAACAGTAACATCAAAACAAACAGTAAATGAACCAGCAAAGTATAATTAATATTTTCAAAAAGCAGAGAATATATTCATGAGAGATATAGAGAAAGGATAAAATGTCATTATTTACATTATTCACTACAACAACGTGAGGGCTTGACGTCGACCTATAGAGAGCACTTCTCACACTCAGAACCTAAGAGGGATTACCAATGTACAAGAGTCTATTATAATTATTCCACTACGACTGCAACATACATTACACAGTCACATATCAATTCAAAAGCCAAACTTTCAATGCAAGCATAACCGATAAAGAACCGTGTTATCTTACCTATCTTCTCAGCCATTCTTCCAACGGTATTTTATTCCCAATGTTTAACTCAATGCCAGCACCGGCTGACAAAAAGGCATGATTATTAAGTAGCCCTGTCATTCATCTTTCAGAGTATGATCCAGGCCTTTTTTCTCCAGCGACCTATTCACAGAGCAGGTAACTGTAAACAACCAAGCGGGGTGCAAACCGCGGTGTAGGCTCGGCCTGGTCCGCCGACGTTGCTAATGCCTGCCCACAAACACCATATTCTGACAGCGAGATTTATGACCCTACGTGGGTAACGTTCTCGTTTGTAGCTACCTCAAGATAAGTTTCCAACCAGAGCCGATATGTAGCCAGCCAGCTAGGTGGCAGGACAATGGCATATACCAGTCAATTTAATAGAGAAATTTGATCCTACGGTGCCATGACATCAGTTTCCATTACACCTGCATGGATGTTTGAATCTGTTGCTAGGCGATAGAAATACACCCGGCGATGATGATGATGAAATGATTACATGAGCTTTTGAATCTGGTCTATGCTGAGAAAAAACAACTATATTGACATTATATATCAAATAATATAAGTATTTTGCTATAAATTGTAAAATGAAATGAAAGGGAATATTTAAAAGCATTGAAAAACTTGAGGACCCATTTTTATTCAGCACTAACTAAAAGCTCTTTAACAATATTCTTACAAATTTAAAGCGACTAAAACAATGGTTACATTTTATTCTCAACCTTAAAAATCTCATTTGTTGAACACAACTTCATCTGAAGTCTTGCTGCCCTTATCATAGTACATCATTAGTTGTTGGGAAGTGTGCTTACAGTTTCACTCTGTTGAACAAGAATCTCTTGAATGCCTATTCACATGTTCAACTATCATAATGTGGACTTTCGAGGGCCTAATTGGTCTTCCACATGAAAAGCTGAGCTGGCTATTTCAATAGCAACACACTATTTGTTGGTTTGTTATAATTTATACATAATACATTTACTTTGTGGATATTATGTTTATTGATACATATATCATGGACATACATTTAAAAAATACTTAATTTTCATACAGAAATGCAGACTTTTTTGTTTACAAAGGGCCTGGCTAAATCTGTACATACATTGTCTCTTAAAAAGTGACCATGCACATAAATAACTTGAATGTATACATAATATTGATAATAGATGATTTTATTTAATTATGCTTATTTTGGGGGGGAAATTGTGGTAAGTTAATGTGTTATCAAAACAAATTAACTGTATCAATTAGATATATCTTATTTTGGTACATGAAGGATTATGAATATTCTTAGAGTTTTATTTATACATTTTCCAAACATATTTATATGCAAGTAAGTAATAATCAAGCTCTGGTACGTTAGTTGGAAAGACACTGTCATGGTCACACCCACTAACTATACGATAGTCACGTGATAAGACTAGCGGTAAGCAAACACGGATATTTGATCAATTGTAACTTTATGAAGGCAAAAGAGGTGAGGTTGATTTCTCACCAGAAATATTTTCCTGTTCTCAAACAGAGTTTGTTTTTAAAGCTTTCCTATTGTATCAACATAATTTTCCAATAACATATATAATTATTTTTGCCCGGTTTACAAACATATTTTGAAAAAGTTATTCAGATGTATTTAATTATTGTTGACATTATATAACACAGTTCTTACAGAAAAGGTTACAAATATGTCTTGAATGACAATGAAAGATACTGAAAACAGCCACACAAAACTTAAGAAATGTATTATATACATAACCAGATTGACTTTTGCTAAGAAGGTTTTTAAACCAGTTTTTTTAAACATAGAGTCAAACTCCATTAGTTAATCTATAAACAACCTAAATAACTAAGGAGTGAATACATAACCTTGAATTAATTTATTGAAAGTAATTAAATCCTTTCTTAAATTGACATTTGTCAATAAAGGAAATATAAGTTTCTATGGATTAACTACTTCTTTATTGCAATGAGATATGTGTTGATGTAGATATACAATGTTTTGATGTAGAAATATGAGATACTACATTTTGGTGTAGATATTAACATAATAATAAAACATGCAACTCAATGGAACTTCTCATCTTACACAAATTCTGAAATACCTTTCAAACAAATCTGTCACTGAAGACTTTGCAAATGATAAATCTCTTTCCAAGCTGACATTGACTGGATTGAATACTAGTCATGGTTGATTTTTAATATAATTTTCAACCTGAATATATAATATCAATTTTATCAAATCATATTGACTCTCAACTAAATTGACTTCAGTCTGGCACCTTCACAATAAAGCTGAATCTATTATACATGATTCCGTAGCCGCGGCAAATGCAATAATGATGTAACTGGATTACATGATTGATCTCAGGTTTTGCTTCTAACTTTGTTAAGAGACGTTCCTCAGAGGTCTGAACCTGCGCAATGACCACCATGAATAATACGTAAATAATACGTAATTACAATGTTAACAGTATGGGAATACAATGTAAATAATATATGAAGACCCAAGACTCATAAGGCCACTCCCAGTAGTGGGTCTATATGAACAGCAGATTGTACCAATACAGGTATGAATGATATCCAATATTGATGGAAACTTTGGAATGTATTGAGTATTACAGAGCGGCACCAGTAAATGCATGTTAGTCAATAAGTAGAAGTTCGAAGGGCTCAATTTGATACTTCCATACAAGCATGAACAGAAGTGAAAACTATTCAATATCGATAGACTTATAGAAATTGGTATTTTTAAACCAAAAAATTAGTATTTTGCTGAATAAATATTCCTAATTTTATTACTTCACCTTTAAAGTTTTCTTCAATTAACTTTGTCATTTAACTGATAGCCTGAGGCTCTAAAGCCAAAATTGAATTAATTAGGCTTTATTGTCATAGAAAAACCTTTTTTTCCATATAAAAGTTTTATTTTCATTTCCACAAGACAAGAATATCTCAAGTATCCCCTAAAGTTCTAGGCTGACGAAGACCGCCCCGTTACCATGGCAAAAAGACAAACAACGAAAGTGACACGGGGTCAACAGGAAATCTCTTTCATTGCATGTAACAGGAAGTAAGGAAATCGGTAACTACACGACCGGCTGAGCTTGCATCTCAATCTGACATAATTGGTCCGCAGAATCGCGATGCACTGGAGTAAACATTCTGGCAGGACAGGTTTGGCCTAGTCTAAGACTTTCATAAAACAAATAATTGATGTTGATCAGCACCAACCAATCAGTACAGGGTATACTCAGACCCATTAAAGGAATAAAGATTTAATGAGGAAAGATTTTTATTATTCAATCTAGTGCAAGGATTTCACCTAAAATCTGTACAAAATTCTTCAATATATTTCTAGTAAGAAATTTTTATATTCAAAGAAATCGAGATTTGTTTTTCAAAGTGGATTATACCTTTTATAAAACATTTTTAAGAATAAATGTGAAATAAAACTGCATACTGGTACTTAAAAGGTCACTGCATTTATATACAGGTCAGGCAAAACTGTTTATAGAGTCATACTCAAATAGAACTAATAGAACTTATAAACCCAAAATTTAAATATTCAATCATTAAAACATTCAATGATAACATCACTGGCAACATTTTGAAACGAAGGAGGTCAAACATAATTCACAATTTTTTTTTAGGTTTTGTATTTTTTTTATTATTCAGTGTTAACATCCATAGTACCATTCACCTACCAGTACTAAATTTGCCAATTGTAGCTCCTGTTCACTTTCTGGAGTTATAGTTTCCAAATGGCCAGCACTGACAGGATGTATCTGCCAGTTTGATCTTAATAAATGTGGTAACTGACCGTGTTGAGCAGGTACCGCTAGATAGAATTAAAATATATATATAGTAAAATCAATCTTATGGGATTGTAAGGTCTAAGGACTAAAAGGCATTGTCAAACACCCAAAATATGACCTGGTTTCAAATCATTGAGCAAACCACCCCCCCAGCTTCCAAAGTTCACGATCTTGTCACACCCCCCTGCTGACACAATTCAAAATCTTGCCCCCCTAACTTTTGAAACGTTCCTATGCCTATGAAAAGGATGGAGATAATGAACTAAACATTTCATGTTATTCTAAAAAAAAATAATAATAAGTAATTAACTTCTATTCTCACCTCAAGAATTATTCCATCAATAAACATAGAAATCCACACCTTGGTTTTATATTCACAAGAACTGAACACACAAACAAATATCCAAAGGGCACCTGCTATGTTCTACCAATACACAGTGCACGTCCATTGCGAATCACAAACCATCTTCTGTCTACCACACAAACTGAGCAACTCAGATTCATTTCAACTATGACAGGCAACACTGACATAGCAGGAATTAATTAATCAGTTGATCAATCTTGGCCCCTCAGTACCTGGTGAGGACCAATTACATGCCAAGTTTAATCAAAAAGTCATTAATTTTTAATCTGTTGGTCTCCTCCTCGGTTAATGAAAAGGTTGGGTTAGAACAGTGGAAGCCCAGGGGAGGTATACAGCTAATTAAAGCATTGTTCTCACATCTCTAAACGAACCAGTGTTGTCCTTATCAGAGTCACAATACAATGACTAAAGTTTTAATAATTAAATGTGGTTTCATTATTTCTGTCAATTTGTCTGATTCCTCAGTTCCATCTGATATTCATCTTATCAACAAGACTTTTTTAACGTGTAATTTGTTACCAATATATATATTGAATTGTTTTATTCATTTTGCTGTCAAATATTCTTGGGAGTTACCGGTACTGTAACTTGAAGGGCATTTAGAAGTGGCATACATAAAGAGATGAAGATTTTCTGGATAAAAAAATCTATAATGTGAAAATACACAATTCCACCAAATAAAGGAGTGAGTATATACTCAGACATTTTGTGTATTTCCACATTAAAGAAGTTGTTATGAGAAAATCTTCCTCTTCATATAATCTTGAAATGTGAAAAATTAAAGTAATAAGAATATTTTTTATGTCAACTTTGGATAAAGATAATATATTTCAATACATTGCAAATACTGTCACGCTGTAGTCACAAAACTAATTGTTATAAACAAAGGGAAATAACTCCAGCTAAAGTTTCTTTCATTACAGCATAACTCTCAACCAAGTTACTAATTCATTAACATAACGAAACCAAAATTAATTTCATAAAATATAATAATATTTGTTATATTCACATGTCAATAGTCAACTAGATAAATAATAATATATACAACATAAAAACTACAAGAAACCTATCAACAAAATTTAAAAGACAAATTACTTATCGCAAATGCCAACATTAATTTGATCTTGATCTAAGTTAATGCATTGACTATAAATCTGAAGAACTTAACAGTATCTTCATCATAGCATCAGTCAATTAGAAAAAAAATAATAGCAAGCGATTGAAAATAACAAGTGATAAACTGTTTTGGTCAATGCCTTGGCCCTTTTAACAGAAGGAATTTATACTACTAAACATTATACAGAAGAGTAGTTTTCCTGGAGGGGACATATATTTCCCATTTGTAACGACGCATATACAACAGTGAAAGCTTGCCAGTGAACACTCCTATTAAGAAAGATCTCTTTAACCTTATACTGATAAATTGCCCCAATAAGAAAGCTTTCTCGCCAACCAAACAGTAACATGAATTTACGTTTGTAGGAATATCTTATCTTCTCTCACAGGTAATGAGGGCTTTGAAGGTTTGCTTACAAGTTCGTTTACACAGGTAGATTTGTACATTAAAGTCCTTGCACCTAGTTCTGGTGTAAGTCAAATGACTGATAAAGGAGACGATAAATTTAAATGCTTTTCTAGATGGCTTGCTTTCATTGTAAGAAGTGTCTAAGTATTGATAAATTAGCATGATAACAGCAATAGATATACAAGTATTTGGTGTAAGTAAAATGAATTGCTTGATATTATTTTGAATAATATACAACTTGTCTGACTGATTATGATGAATAGAGAAAACATTTAATTTTTTGTACTACATGTTTTATATCTAATATATGCTACTGATTTGTTAAAATTTTTACACATGACATCTTATATAAATCGAGGACTACATTCATAAACTCATCAAATTTTGACTTATAGATGCTCATCAAATAATGATTATAGATGCTTGACAACAGTGCATAAAAAGGATCTATACTGATACGTAGAAATTGTTAAACAGAGAAGTTGATCAGTTATAAATATAATTGTCATAAGAACAGGACGATTTTCTGGATAACAACTTCTTTAATGTGAAAATACAAAAATTTTCAGAGTATATGCTCACTCCTTCGTCAGGTGGAATGCGTCATCATCTCTTAACATCAACTTCTAGAATGCCTCTCAAACAACTATGATTAAAAGTTATTAAATTCTAATCTGAAAGAATATTATAATTTTTGACCAAACTTAAATTTTACTCATGCTTTAATGCTTACAATACTGTTAAAATTATCTTATATTTCTATTATATCATTTTCTTCTATCCTCAAGTCAAAATTAAAAATATTTTGTTTTTAATTTTCATGACTTACTGTTTAATGTTTTGTTTACTCTAGAGGGAAAATGTGAGCGGTGAGAATTTCTATAAAACATCAGATATTGAACACCTGTTGAAATTGTAAATAATTAAACTTTTAATCAACAGGTGTCAGACAATCCGTCAAGCCGCTAGACCGTTTTACAGAGATCACAGAACATCGGTAAAACAAAGCACAGGTACAGGTCGACCGTTGATTTATTTCATTCCGGTGTCACTGTGGTTTACACAGCACAAGGGTAAACAGATGGATCAAAGCACCCTGTACAAGATTATGTTGCCAACCCGAAATCAGTGCCTGCCTGTCACAGCCAATCGTCGGTTGCTCTTCAACGGTTTAGGATTTATGACCCTGTGACAGTCCGTTCTCTCATCAACCTTTCCTCTTGAAGACAATAAAACTGGGAATTTTTGCCAGCCATAAAGCGAATTATTTGGATAAACAAAAAGCGTAAATACTTACATAGTTGAAGTCCTTTCGTGCTTGCCGCGTCCTCCGCCATATTTGTGTGTAGCGTGGGTTGTTGTTGGGGAAACCCTGGTCACGTGACCATTGTGACGTAACGGGCACCTGCTCCCGAAATCTCAACTGGACTTTGCGCATCATTTTTAAAGATCGATCCATTTTGTTTGTTGTAGATATTGAATAAGAAGTAACTTTGTTAGCGGATTTAATTTCATTATTAAGATTCTATTAATTTACCATTTACGTGTTAAACTTTTATCATAAAATTTCCATTTAATACACTATCTTCAATAGTACAAATTCTTGTAATTTGTTTAGGCCGAGTCCCATGCCGCATGTTAAATCCATTACAAGACCTAATCACATATTTTCATTTCGAAATCATTTAGCAAATTTTAGATATAAATGTGTTCAGTATTATCATTTGCAATCACTCTTTTGTAAGTTGGTGATTCACACTAAATTTATATTGATTGTAAAAAGTTATTAATTGTATAATACTTAAAACGGTGTTGATTCCTTTTGTTTCAAATGTCGTTTTAAATGATAACGAGATTCTAATATAATAATCGAAGTTATCTTAAAGGCACTGTCGCACGTTCTCTCTCTCTCTCTCATGGCTTAACCAAACCAATTACCGTACGTAACATTCGTTTTTGGAAAAAAAAATTTTGACTGAGGAGTATTATCTAGCCATTGGTAACACTTGTTTACCTTTTTGTGAAAGCAATTTATTTCAGTAAGAAAAACTTGCTACATCGCTTTTGAATACCCTCCTTGATTACAGTTGTGTATTGTGTAAAATGAAACGCCAATCAATGACAACTTTGCCCAATAACAAGATACCTGAACATCAGGTTCTCCGTTTTATAACTGTCTTTAGTTCTGGAAATATAATTCACGATATTCTTTTGTCAAAATATATTTCACTTCACATTATTGTTTTCTCCTGGGAAACGTGCATAACTTTTTGTCAATGTACACAAAGAACTTGTACTTTGTACAGTGCATTTGTCGAATCCACCTGTCTGCTCGGCATTGTGCTGTTCAATATCTCCCCTCTACAAAAGATCATTAGATCGTGGGAGGTGTTTGCTTTTCTTACTTGTATACGTTAACCTAATGTACACTGTACTAAATGTTCGCGATTGCTTCGACCTATTCAAATGTATTATAGAAATAAACGCTTCCACTTACATCAAGTCAATAATTTACTTCCCGTGTTGACGAATTTCAAATTTCAGTAAATCACGGACTTAAATTGAAAATTATAATATAAGTCCGTGAGTAAATAAACAATGGATTCCTGAATCATCTTATGGAATTAAGTACTATATAACCTATATACGTCAAATAACTTATCACAAGGTGTTGAGTGACGTTGTACGATTGCTGTTGGTTCGAATGTGGACCATTGTAGTCCATATGTAATGTATGATATAGGAACCAGTCTGCATTTCACTTGAGTATTAACTGAATTATAATATTCGGCTGCAACAGTATCACTCTTGCCAGTCTCCATTACTGGCTGATTTAGGCCTTGCAGTATTTCCTGAAGAGGGAGTAACACAAACCTTATATACTTGGATGAGACTGATCATTCTTCATCAATGTTCATTTTTCTTTAATTAAGATTAAAATATATCTCGGGAAAAAATATCCAAGACACAACGTTTGCCTTTGTTTGCTAATGTGTGATTTTGGTGAAGTTGTCCTTGGTGTCGATTCCTCTGTGCGTCAGTATGTACAGTGTTTGTTCATGATTAGTGTGAAGCAATATAGGATATCGAGTGCAACTGCACAGCAAACAGTGTTTTTTCAAGGTAGGTTGTGTAAACGATGAAGCAATCCTATCGACGTGACAACAAGTTCCTAACTCACTACGTTGGTTTCTATATATTTGTTTACAATAACGACGTGCCGTGCAAGTATACGTTTCTGACTTATGAAACGATGTATTTATATCATCAACGTTTACATTAGTGGACATATAGTGGTCAAACAGACAAAACCAAACGCAAAACGAGTGTCAAGAGAGAAGATTTTATGACAACTTCATTGATTGAACTCTCCACGTCATGAGACTATATATATATATGTGAAATGAAACCGGTATTAATAGGAGAAAGAAACTCGGCGTTATGTTTTTAATTTGTTGGTATCTTGAAGCTGCCATACACATTTGTTTTTTAGTGAAAAAAAAAAATATATATATATATATATATATATATATATATATATATATATATATATATATATATATATATATATATATATATATATATATATATATATATTTTGTTATATATATATATATATTTCCTTAATTGTTCACAGAATTGGATATTACTTTATGAATATAGCTTGTATATTCTATAGTGATCCTTTATAGAGTTGATTGAACCAAGTTGTTTGAACATTAGTTCCATTTTGCCTTGTGGTGTACACTGCTGCTTGTATTGATGTGTGGATATCTCCAATAATTCCCAAACTGTATAACTTGTATAACTTCCCCCGCTCCAGTCTCTTCCACTGGCTGATTTAAATACTGCTGCGTTTTGTTAGCTTTTCTGCTATACATGGACAAGCGTTTATTATTAAGCATCTTTATTATCATGTACACACATTTAACCGATCCAATAACAATGTTAAAACACATTCATCGTTCCACTTCTAGTGATTAGTGAGTGTTTGTAATTATTACTAATTAAACATCTGATGACTTCGAATGGACAGGAAACGGAAGTTATATAACGCTAAAAAAATTAAATGAACAACATTGCAAAATATTTATAAATGAATTTCTTATGGAAACTAATGTTATTATATACAATATGGACAAAGATAATATATTGAAAGCTTCAGAATATTAGAAAACCATCATATTTCAACATGAGCATGGGAATATGCATGAGATGAGTCAAAGAGATGGTGTTATTGAACATGGTGGTGTGGAAGTTCATGAACGAAGACGCTCCCACTCCACAGAGCCAGAGAAATGTCACTTGCTGTCCCCTATATTGTGACTCGTTCTATACATACATAGTTGGTGTTTGGTCACCAGTACTTATCATGCCTTCCTGCTCCACAGATTAGACAATAACCTCAATGGCGAGAGAATGACTTTCAACATATGGACAGACAGGGGGCCGTGTAAACACATGGAGGAACAGCTAGCACTAGCGGGGCAGATCCTCATACACACCCAGTAAGTGTGTCTATTATAAGACATGTACGAGGAGTCACAGAACGTGTACGATCTTCTCAACAATCCCCTGATTTAGGCTGAGCGTCCCCCCGGAACTCCACATAGCCAGGGTCGGTGTTGCACCCGGGGTTAAAGATGCCCCGAACTTTGATGTCGTCAGGTTTCGCCAGGTTTCTTTTCCTGTGATTTGAAATAACAAAACGTTATATTTCTTACTAGTGTTTTTTTTTTATAACAGGTTTATATTTCATCCACCCATCGTCGTGGCCTTGGTTGTCATGGTCGTATACATAAATATCATTGTTATCACAAGTATATCACCGTCAACACAATCATCAACATCGTCATTATCGTCATTTCTTGGCGAGTCATAAGAAGTTACGGATATTATAAAGCCAAAAACTATTCTCTTTATTGCAAAAAATGCGTCATCAATGTAGATATTATCGTTGTCAAACAAAGAATGTACAATGTGTAACACGTTTTCAATGCAAGATTCTTGTTTCTCCTTCATCATCATCATAATCAGCATTTCCATTATTATAGTTACCATCATTACCATCCTAATCATCGTCATTAGTATTACCATCATAATAATCGTAATTACCACCATAATGATAATCATCATTACCACCATAATCATCATCATTATCATCACTAACATTATCATAATTATCATCATCAACAATTTCATCATTATTTCCATCATAACCATCATCATTATTACCACCATTTCCGTCATCATTACCATTACTGCTCTCGTATGGCTTCCACAGCAAATGTAGCTTTATCAAATCCAACGATACCTATAAGTGATATTTACATTAACGCTACAATCAAATCGTCACAATGCATCTTCAGTTAATGCCATCACAATGCTTTGATATCAATGTGAACACAACTGACAATGATATGATGACAAAGTTGCTAACGTTTCAATGCTATGTCATAACTTTGAAGACGTCCCAATGATGTAACCTCTCCGAGATCACTGCACACTCTTTCTTTTACTGATAAATATACTGATGAATGATTTTGAATCAAAAATAAAATCAATATCGACACCCAAAGATCCTCGGCAAGTATTGGATATGTGTTACTTTAAATAAACTCATGTTGATATATTTTATATCAGAAGACACTCGAGTGATATTCTCCATATCACCCTGACCATCAGTATACTGACCAGATGAAGAGCGCACCTGCCACCACACTGACCAGGAGGATGACCAGGAGAGTGCCCAGGACGATAGCCGCTACCTCGCCCGGATGTCCAGCCTTCCCTTTCTCTGAAAAATAAAGTTCAATGATATATCGCTACCTCATCTAAACATCAAGGATATTACTTCTCAAGTGCTAGTCTAGACATGGACTCTGTATGTAATATTAATATATTTCAAATGGTTTGGTATTTACATGTACATCAGTAAAACGCAGTATACACGTACATGCCTGTGTTAACAGACCAGACAATGGCATCTCAGAAGGTCGTAGAACAAGACAAGAACAAACGGGAGATGATTTTGAGTTTCTAACAAAATATATCCAAATGCCAGATTTCCTTATGCGAAAATAAATTAAGATAGATACCAACAAAATCTACAAAGAAAATAAACAATAGCCAAACCAGAGTCGGTACTAGGTTGTTTTGTTGCTGTATCCTCATCTTCTGGGACATCATCAGAACCTAGAGTAACAAATCAAAGTTTATATATAATTAAATTAAATTAAATTATGAACATGTACAAAATAGACATTATGCTGATGAAAGATTAGATACAGACATTAGCAATAAACCAAACGAACACGTTTTCTGCTTAGTAAGTAATTTGCTTCAAACATTGTTTTCCTTCAATGTATGCACATTATTTCAGAACCCTAAGAAACTACATTCGTGAGGTCATTAAACAATTTCTCATAGGAATCAAACGTTTTCCATAGGAATCAGCAATATTACTGTACAGTCATACAACCACAAGTAAGTTGACGTTGTCACTCAAACGTAAGGTACATTTAGATCTTAATTCCGAGTACCATGCTATTAATGTCTCTTAGCATCCCAACCGAGTATTCTGATGTCACTTAAACCTTATATATTAAGGCAAGCTTTCAAAGTATATCGAAACACTGACTACCATGATATTAACGTCTCTTAGCATCCCAACCGAGTATTCTGATGTCACTTAAACCTTATATATTAAGGCAAATTTTCAAAGTATATCGAAACACTGACTACCATGATATTAATGTCACTTAGCATCCCTCCCGAGTATTCTGATGTCACTTAAACCTTATATATTAAGGCAAGCTTTCAAAGTATATCGAAACACTGACTACCATGATATTAATGTCACTTAGCATCCCTCCCGAGTATTCTGATGTCACTTAAACCTTATATATTAAGGCAAGCTTTCAAAGTATATCGAAACACTGACTACCATGATATCAACGTCTCATTCATGCACCAACCTTCCCTGTCACAGCGCAGTCCATGCCACCCCTCATCACAGCCCATAGGAGCACAGTACCCTGTCTCCGTGTCACACGGCAAGTCCTCAAAGCAATGGCCACAGAAAGCAGTGCAGTTCGTACCGTATGAACCGTCCGAACATTCTAATAGAAAAAAAGAAAACATAGCACATTTTTCTCGTTGACTATTTCAAGACAAAGAAAGACACCCCACAAAGCATATTGATGAACCTTAGCGTGCTTTATATTTCTAATCTGAAGTATCCCTGTTTGGTACGGTTTTCAAGTTTCGTAGTAACATCTCTGAAAATCAATCGCTTATTCAGATCATGGTTAATGAAATGCTCCAGTTGCTGTTTTATGTATCTCACCAAGGTTCCCAAAGCATTCATTGATTAAATAAATGTTGACAAATGTCTTCACTTAGCACTCATAAACGATTACGCCTTGTGGTTGGAAGTTGTAATTCAACGTGATGCATATATATAGCCAATCATGTAAAGTGTATGTAGTGTGTCATGTATTGTAACTATGGCAGAATATATCCAGATTAGACAATGTTCCGTGGTACCCACCGTGTTCACACTTGATACCCTTGGTACCAGGGTAGCACCCGTCAGGACACAGACCCGTCTTCTTGTCACAGGGCTCGCTGTCCTTGCACCACCCACACACCTCCTTACAACCCTTCCCGTAGGTACCGTCGCTGCACTCTGGTTGGGGTGAGTAGTGAAGTCATTGAAAGTAAATACTATAGCCTTGTCGATTCAAACCGATTCTGATAGAACAGGTGGTTCAACTCAGAGTTAGTGAAATGCTATGCATTATAACTGTAACAGCGGAGTGTTTTATTTGGATCCGTTGTTTTTGTTAATGCAAATGATGTAAATGCAAAATGTATAGATGATGTCTCATATATATAATAAATCCGCTTCCACCAATTACTAAATTTATTTGTGACAAATAGCATTATATGAGTGTAAATTTACTGTTACCTTCTTTACAGTTACATCTCGTCCATCCGGCTTCACACTCGCCTGGACATCGTCCAGTCACCCGGTCACAAGCCGCCTTGTCCAGACAGTGACCACAGTCCAACTCGCAGTAGTGTCCGTACTTCCCGTCGTCGCATGCTGGAAAATTTGGGGAAATCGCTTGTAAAATGTTCTGTAGTACTATATAGAATATATGCATGGTTAAGACTTATGGCATTTTTAATCCCCTAGTTCTGTTTGAGAGACATTCTAGAAGTTGGTGTGATGAAGAAGACAAATATTTTATGGATGATCAACTTCGCTATTGTTAAAGGTACATCCATTGTGTTGTTGGGGGTCAAATATGACAAACGTTATAAATGGTCTTATTTTATCGAGAAGTACCAACTGTTACCGAAAACAACCAATTTAATGATACTCGACTTAGTATATTGACGATATGCAGGTAAAAGTAGGGATTTCTGATCGAAAACCGGACAATGCATTCCGTGTGGCGCGCGCCAATGAGTCAAACGTAATTTTGGAATCTTATTTACACCAGACAAAATAACCATTTTGGGTTGATAATGTTCAATAGGTCATATAACTTCTGTACATGTAAATAGAACGTGCACTTTCGGTTTCTGCACACGCATAACGATGTTACTCGAATATAATTGAAAACTAGTAATTATGCTATGTTTGGGTTATGGGTATGAATATGCAAGCTAAGTGAATTTGTTTGTATTGTAAACAGCACATATGGTGTGTTGGAACGTATTAAAGCCAAATACAAATTTTGGAAACAAAATGGATGTACCTTTAATAAAGAAGTTGATCATCCATAAAATATTTGTCTTCTTAATCCCCTAGTTGTTCACCGAGCAAAATTGTTCTTAAACCAATCTTAGCCATGGTTATACGATTGTGGAATGGCTCCTCTTGATGCGAGGATCTTTAACTGACAAAATGTAAGTGTTATACCAGCCATACAGGTAGATTATTATTATCGAATATGAGGTTATTGAAGTACATATGTTATCTTATTCCTTGTTTTACATCCGCGTTAGTACACGGGAAAACTGGCACTTACCCTGGTCGCATTTAGTGCCCGTCCAACCATCTGCACATCCCTTCTCACAGATTCCGCTGGTGTCGTGACACAGTGTATCTCCCTTGCAGTGACCACACTCTTTACATCCCAGTCCGTACGTACCTACCGGACATGCTGTGGTGACATGACGAGTAAACTAGGTTAACAAACAGCATAACAATATACCGAAGATCAAAAACAAATGATCAAGACCATCTGAAGAAAATACAATACATGACAACTTATTGCTTACGTTGCTTAAAAATGAGTCTAGTTCAACGTTCATCGGAAAGTCAAAAGCCGTGGACACATAACTGCTCTCTTAACTCTCATAAAACACTTTCAGAGAAAAGTAAAGACATTTATGAAACCAAAAATTAGGACAAAACTAGTTCTAAAATGTTAAGAGGGTCACGGAATGAATTATATACAGGCGATTTATAACTAATATACAAGGGATAAGCTGTAGAAGTGGCAATGATGGCCCTGACATTCTTCTTGCAACACAGAAGTTGTGAATCCACAGAACTTGTTCTCATTTAGCCAGGATATACGTTGTGAATGAAAGAAGTGACAATCAAGTTGTCATCCGTGTCTTCTCTAACTACCAACTTCCCAACACTCGCATAATATTGACATACTAAATCGTAGATTCTCTTCTTGAATGATTAACTATTAGAGGTCATGCGATGGATCTTTCCAGACTTGGTTAAATACATGTTTTGTTGGACATTTAGGAGATTTGTGTGTTTTAAAATCAGAGGAGTGTTCTATTGAACTGATAGCGACTAAATAATATTTGCAAACAAGGAGGATGTTTTTTGACTAGCGTGTATCTCTTGAATAAAACAAATAGCAACTTCCAACTTTTACTGCTACTTACACTTATCACAGCGGTATCCGGTCCATCCTGGGTCACACTCCGCGGGGCAGTAGCCGTTGACGGGGTCGCACACCGTGTTGTTCTGACACTGGCCGCACGTCATGTTGCAGTTGGCGCCGTACGAACCCGGTATACATTCTGGGGAATTGTATCAGATAGAGTTTTGAAGGAATTTGTTTTATAACATTCAGCTCACCATCTCTGTGCTACTGCATCGTTCCCTTCTACTCTACGATACTACATGTATGATTTTCAGGCAATAGACAGAGGAGACAAGGGTATTTATGGATGATCAACTTCTTTATTCAGCATTTCATGTCATTGTTATCTCATCTTGTTATCTTGTTATCATACCAACAGGTGTCCTGTATATCACCTCTCCCATATGTTTGATAACGGTATAATGATCTATATCGAAACGTCGTTATTGTTGAATAAAGAAGTTGATCATTCATAAATATCATTGTCTTCTTCATAAAACCAACTTCTAGAATGCCTCTCAAACAGTTAATAGACAGTGACTGAAAAGGCTTCAGGAACAGTTTAAAATCAGAATGAATTGATATTGATAATGCTGGCTGGTTTTGTTGGTAAGATGTATTGTTCTTGAAACAATGTATGCAATGGGACAGAAAACCTTCGAGCGCCTTAATTGGTAGCCCAGGTTGCATACTCTCAAGGGAGTTGAGAATGAAAAAGGAACGATGTTGGTCCTTACACCAGGGAAATAATGTGTGTGGCGCTTTGAGCATGGTCCTTTGTGTTGTGGAGTTCAGCGCGATGTAAGTATCCTCATTATTAAACAACATATACCGCATGTAGTACTTCAACTTCCCTCTCAAGTTATAACTTGCGCCATCGTGAGCTAACTTAAGCCTTGCTGGATGTCGTTAACTTTTCTGTGCTAGCACCTGAACTTCATAGTGGGCTCTGCTACGTTAGCACATGAACGTTAATACACCAAGGATAAGGGTTAGCCACTGGTGGAGACTCGAAAGTTGAAGTACTCAAAAGCAAAGGACCCAGTATCACTCCCTGCCTCTAACCTTGGTCACATTTGGGCCCGGTCCATCCCAGGTCACATCCAGCCTTGCATCTCCCGGATGTCCGATGGCAGGTCTGTCCAGCGCTACAGTGACCACACTGCTGACATCCCACTCCGTGAGTCGAGTTCGGGCAATCTGGAACAAACATGTCGTTCATTTCCGACAATCTTTTCAATATCGTTTCATATGATTGTTAAATTTATTATCACCGGGATGTCATTTGTGAATCCTCGGACATAAATGGACTATCGAAAGTGTGAAAGTGCTAATAATTTCAGATCCACGGGATGTTCCCTACTTTCGGGTTTCACAATCTCTGGTAAGTCCTCGGTGTCGTGATTTCTCCATTACTTAGTCAATTATAACCTGGTTCGCACTTGGTTAATGTTTCGCTATTCGAACAAACGTGCAATATTGAACCACGTTGGAACAACATTTTGTCTAGATTTTCTAAGCGGTTACAATGTAAAATATTGCATAAAACATTTTACGTGAACGTTTATACAACGACTGTAAGAAAGAACGATGTTTTTAGTATTCTTCCATAAACGTCAATGTACTTGTATTGTCTATTTCTAAAGCTGGGTTTCAGAAGGGCAAATCTATTAAACTGTTTTCTGCTCCAAACAACTTTCAATAAATTGATTATTCCATATGTTACAACTTTTTAAAATGTATCGTTTTATCTTAATCGAAAATGTTTATATAACAACTGTATACGCACACTGGTCGCACCTGTCGCCTCTCCACCCAGCCTCGCAGAGTCCGGGACAGTTTCCGGTCACCTTGTCGCATCTAGCTCTCTTAGCGCAGTGGCCGCATCGGATACACCTCGACCCGTACGTACCTGATCGGCAAGCTGGAGAAGCGTAGATAAAATCACAGTGACAAATAAAATATTGAATTGATAATCCAAATATAAACTATCCTTCAGCAAAGAGTTTTTTTTTATTGGCATCTTTCAAAGCATTGACAAACTCATGATATACATATTCAACCGCCCCCGTACGTATCCTCTTGAGTACGACATAGGCATTTGTAAATTCTATTAGAATATGATGAAACCAAACTCATCAACTTGGAAATTTAGGGTAATTATCATGTTATAATGTGTTCATTCAAGTGCATAATGCAATATTAATTACTAATCTATCATCACATGTAACAATCTGCAATAATACAACTTCTTGTACTTTGTTTATGGTCGTTATTGCGGGATTAAAACCCATACCTTCACCAATTACAATTACTAAATGTTCCAGCATTGACCAATCAAGCCACATTGACCTCGACAAAAACGAGGTTTATCAACTGATAGTCTGATAGTTAAGATATTTTTGCAGCCAGCTAGTGCCCCTCTGATAGAAGTAGAGCATGCACTATATTGCGGTTAGTGTTTTACCAAACATAACATTGTTTTATTTGTTCACAATCTAAGTGACATGTATTTCTTTCATAGCATATCTAAAAGCTTTCTTATTTTATTACGGGACTCACATGTGCTGCACCGTATTCCCTTATAGCCGGGTTGACAACCTTTCTTACACCGCCCCGTGTCCGGGTCACAGTCCTCGGAACAGGCACAGTGTCCACAGCGCAGAAAACACAGAATTCCATAACGACCAGGTTGACAATCTGGAGGTGTAATATTCGAAGGGAAAAGTCTTAGTACAAATATCCTATGAAAATATAACATACGCAACAAAAAAAATTGAAGATCAAATTCTCCAAACACAGTCAAGTGAAGATAATTCTCTTAATCATCAAGTCGACCCTCTATCATATGATTCATGTCTCGAAGGCCTGAAAAAATTCAAATGTCACCTAGAAGACATTTTGGAGCTCTCTGCCACTTGTGCCGAGACTAGTATCTTCTCAGGATACATTAGCGACAACGTATATCTCATCTGTTCCTAGCTACCTAATCCACTGTAAGAGTCGTACTTTGTTCGTTGCACAGAGTAGTATCCGTTGGACATTAGATGTTCATACAAATTAGCATGATTTGAGTATTATTCTTCTATGCCGTTCACAGTTCGAAGTAACCAGAACGAACTGCTTCACTTAACGATAGTTCCAAACAATGAAGTTCGAAGACTTTATCAAGATATGTTTGAGATTTCATCTCTCGTGCACCGATACCATAAATCAAAGCCTGCATGTATTTTGTGCCGACAGGTTTAAATCAAGAATTTGAAGACCATTTAGAGGTGGAATACACAAGAGAACATTTCCTGGATAAAAACTCCTTTATTGTGGAAATACAATAGTTTATGCTTACGTATTCATCAGATGGACTGAGACAGGAGTAAGTATGCACTCTGAAACGCCGTGTATTTTCAGCATTAAGCAGGTCTTAGAACATCGTTATGGTGTTTTAATATTCATTGACACTGGACAATAACTCAAGTGACTGTTCTTCACCTGTATGTATTTTGATGCCGACAGGGTTGAATCAAGAATTTGAAGACCATTTAGAGGTGGAATACATAAGAGAACATTTCCTGGATAAAAACTCCTTTATTGTTGAAATACACGACGTTTCAGAGTGCATACTTACTCCTGTCTCAGTCCATCTGATGAAGACGTAAGCATAAACTCCGAAATGCCGTGTATTTTCAGCATTAAGCAGGTCTTAGAACATCGTTATGGTGTTTTAATATTCATTGACACTGGACAATAACTCAAGTGCCTGTTCCTCACCTTTCCTGATCTGCCAGTCCCCTCCATGTCCGTGAGACATGACCTGAGCGTAGTTGATACCGAACCTATTGGTGCCTCTGTACGTCATCACGGGGTTCCGCCCGGCCGTATTGCCAGTACCCAGCTGCACCAACCCCTTGTCGTCCCACTTGATCCAGAACGTCTTGTAGAATGTGCAGTGGAGGAGTCTGATGGAACTGGACGCTTTGGCTGTACACGTGAGACAACCCTCCAAGATGGAGGAGAGACGGGGAGACTCCGTCCTGTCCAGCATCACCACGTAGTAGTTCTTCGTCTTCTGGTAGAGAATCGTCTCCGACAGGATGACGTAGGCCTTCGAGCACGTCTTGACCTTCATCACGATGCCCCCTGACCCCGTGACCTTGACCCCGATGTCGTTGATGTACTTGACGTGTTTCCCCGTTGTGTTGAAACTGACGTAGGTGTCTTAAATGGAATGCAGGATGTCTTCATACGATACGTACCTTTCATCATTTGTAAGTGTAACTTTTTAACGTATCTTTTACGCTTCTTAGTAACATATAACTTCATACACATATTTTTCAAATTGGCAGTTATAGGGTGTTTACTTTGTAAAAATTTATTTGTAAATATGTATGTGATTAAATTTAGACATAGAACAAAATTGCTACTGTGAAGCAATGTTTTGGTTTTTTTAAATTAAAGAACGTGATAACGGTTTGATGAAACGTGAAATTGTAAGCAGATAGATTCTATCATTAACAGGTTTTATTATATGAATAACATGAATTGTTAAAATTGAATGAAAATGATAAAATGAAGCATATAAATACAATTTATATATGCCTTCTTTCAACTTCATTGTATACACTGATTCTTGTTAGAGATGTTATGTAGAGTAACCAGCGATCTATCTTCCCCGAATATAGTAAACATGGACGTTTGGTGAAGTAAAACGTTAACAAAAGAATACATATCATGACGTACATGCAGTAGTGGTTGTTACGTGAAGAATGATCGCCAAGATTACCGCCCAGAGACCTTGAGAAATGCGATAACGTTCAAGTCCTTCCATTGTCCGGGGCCTTGGCCTGCAATAAGGTTGTTTGTTCACTGATACAGTGGGAACTCCGTGGTTATAAGGTGGCGTAATATTACTTTTAATATTACGTTTTTAATAATATAAACACAAAAAATTTTTTAGCACCTATAGGCAACAAGGCAATGTATCAGAAAATAAAAAAAAGTATAGTGATATGTTTATTAATAATCTAGCAGTTGAGCAAAGCAATTTTATTCAAAAAAGGGTTTGTTCCTTTTGGATATTTATTTTATACAATCCTGGTATTTGTGTATCCAAGATCCAGTATAGTTCTATTGAAAAGTAACAGTCAATATTGGTTGTTGTCAATGTTGTTGTTGTAATTATTTCAAGTTAATATATATTTGTAGAAACTATAACTATTAAAAGTCCAACGATGAAGCAGTGCAAACTTTCATTTGTGTCAAAATTCAGTAAAGGTTGCCTAACAACAAATCTGGAGTGGCCACTGGTAGATGCATTGACATTTCTACAGAGAAAGTAATGAAAACTGTTAAGTTACAGATTGACTTTAAAGTTTAACAATTAATCCCAAAAGCACTCCCAAAAGTTCATTCCTTATCATGTATTATAAAAGATGAAAAGATTGAAAGTCTTGGTAACGCCATTGCTGTAGTACTTTTGTAAAACATCAGTACCATTACGATTCTATCTACAATATCTTAAATTGATCACATTAACGTTTGGATTCAAAGAAAATGAAACTGTTTGAGAGGCATTCTATAAGTTGGTGTGATGAAGAAGACAAATATTTTATGGATGATCAACTTCTTTATTTCGGTATAGATCCTTATACCGTTATCAAGCATATGAAAGAGATCGTGAAACAGCAGGTTATATACAGGATACATGTTGGTATGATATTGTTAATAAAAAAGTTGATCATCCATAAAATATTTGTCTTCTTCAAAGAAATGTTCACACTATAAACAATTTGTCGATCAATGTATTTTAACATTCCAGTAGCATTATGTTTTAGTTTTGAAACTATCTTCCGTGTAAAAGGACATTTCCAGCTTATACACTCGCATTCTATGTATCACGCCATCATTCAATATAAGAACAGCTAACTTATATATAACATTATATACACTATATTATATATACTATATTAAATGATATAGATACAAACTTTACTTACATATGAGATCTCGCTACAGACTGGTACCATGCAACGACGTCGAGAGGTCAGATTGAAGAGGTTTGACGTCGAGTAACAAATAGGAAATGTCAAAACTAAACTACACACGCAGGAAACTTTACAACCGACGTCATGATCAGGTGCTTGGACTATTTGTGAGTTAATGTTTAGTTTACAACAATGGGAAAGTTTCATGTCTAAGGAATGGCCCATTTTGGAATATGTTTACTGTGATGTTCTATAAAATCAGTGTGGAATTTACAGTGAATGCGCCCAGGTTTTAAGTATTAAAATAGTGATTAGGTTTATCGCCTGGCCTTGTTACCCGACGCAAACGACTATTGTTTCATGTAACAATAAATTTTGGCACGCCGCCATAAACATAAAGTTATTGTTTTATGAAAACTTATATCTGACTCCAGCAATGCAAAAGGTTGAAATCCAATTTTTAGAGACGCAAATAAAAGGAATTGGTCACTGAGAAAAGTAACATTCGACTCTTTTGCAAGGTATTCCCATGGATAATTACCAAGATTTTATAAACAGTGAGGCTATTTATTGAATATTTGAGATCTTTGGTTTAAACATATTTTATTCATCATGTAAAGGATTAGGAACAAGTTCTCCAACTTAGAATACCCTCTCCTTAAAGATCTTTCGACGTCTGAAAAAAAGAACCATTCCCCTATTAAACGTCTGCAAGGACACTTTGTCACATTTATATCTAGGTAACCACCGGTGTAGCTATCTCAAATTGTTTAGATTACACTACATTTTCTTTTAACGATATAAGATGAACAAATTGTTTCTATTTAAAATCTATTCATTAACATGAAAATACATAGGTGACATTTATAGTGGGTATTTATAGATCGACCTATCGATACAAACGATTCATGCTCAAATCGCATAAAATGTAAGAAGTTTAGGTAATGTTATGAAATGAAACTACGAATACTGGTATGAATTAAAGCATAATGGATAATCACAGAGCATTAGTCAGTTGATTAAAGTTTCTGATGAATAACTTGAAAATAGCTTTGTTTTGTGTTTTTATTTAAATACCGTTAGGGTACACGATAAGCTTAATGTCATAAGGATGTTTGATCCAAGCAGCATTACTGATTTCTATCCATAACTGATGAGATTTACTCGGGTATCCAGAGAATATTCACATTTTGATATCAACAAGTTTTTGCTATAGTTTCCCAACATTCGTGAGAGGTATGATGGTGCTAGTTCTTTTTATATGTAAAAGTCACACAAGGAAATTTATAACCGATTCTCGAGTAGATGGACCAGTGCAGGTGTTGATTAGACATGATTTTGGCTTTCTGGCCAATATTCTTGCTGCTAGGAAGCGATTGCTGTTGTGTTGTACGTTTTACGCAATAAAGGGGATTCTGTTTATATGACGTCAGATACCCTTAGCGCGCGCTACTTGAAGGTACATCCATTGTGTTGGTGGGGGTCAAATATTCCAAACGTTATAAATCGTCTTATTTTATCGAGAAGTACCAACTGTTACCGAAAACTACCATTTTGATGATACTCGACTTAGTATATTGACGATATGAAGGTAAAAGTGTCGATTTCTGATCGAAAACCGGACAATGCACAGCGTGTGGCGCGCGCCAATGAGTCAAACGTAATTTTGGAATCTTATTTAAACCAGACAAGATAACAAATTAGGGTTGATAATGTTCAATAGGTCATATAACTACTGTGCATATAAATAGGACGTGAACTTTCGGTTTCTGCACATGCATAATGCCGTTACTCAATTTTAATTGGAAACTAGTAATTATGATATATCTGGCGATTGGGATGAATATGCCAGCTAAGTGAATTTTGTTTAATTGTAAACAGCACATATGGTGTGTTGGAACGTATTAAAGCCAAATATAATTTTATGAAACACAATGGATGCACCTTTAAAGTATTACTTCTCTTTGAAACCAAATTCCATTACGTTGTCGTGGTATGAAAATTATTTATCACATGTCATGTTGTAGATAAAATATTTCTCTGACGATTGACGTTATAAGTATATTTTCCCATTTTTAATTTTGTTTGAAACACTAACATCCTTGATGGCTCTTTAAACAGACACCAGTAGGTCCCACGATCTTGTTAATGAGATTGTGTCAACATGGAAAATAAGACCTAGAGTAATTCGTATGTTTCTAATGAATTTCTAAATGTCACTGTTATTATGTTATCTTGGTATATGAAATATGATAAAGTGTTCTAATGCACGTGATGAGGTGCACAAACAAACCAATATTACGTATTCTCATACTTCATGATAATTAAGAGGTTTCAACAGTCACTAATGCATTTTAAAAATGTGTCCTTAATCACCTTGTTTTAAGGGTGTTCAAAAGCAATTAGATTATACAATAAGAGTAACTAGAGGATAGTATTATACAACCGTTCCCATGTACTCGAATTGTAAACTAATATGGACTCCAAATGTTTTTTTTTTCAGAGAACATAAACTATCCGAGAGGTAACAGGCACGTTTCTCAAAGATATGATTAGCAGTTTAGTTGCTCCATCTTCATATGAAAGGCGAAATCCCTGCGACGGGTGCGCGATTATTCTGGTGAAGGTTCAAAACAAGCAAAATATTTGTAAATGCAGCAGAATCTGTATTTGCACACAAAAAATAGTGTTAAATTTTCTCTCTACTGTTAATTTCATCCGACATGGCAACATAGTTTCTTACTGCCTCTCTTATTTTTGGAGCCAACAATTATGAGTTTGCACACACAACAAAAAAATGTATTGTGTCCCATACCAACATTCTGAAGGTGTTACAACAGTCTCTGAATGAGGGTTTGCAATCACACCAATCAGTCAAGGTACTTGCACATAATGTTCTAAAATGAGTTGGTTTGCAGAGATTAGATCCCGGTAGTACTATGCACATAGAAATGAATTATGCGACACCGAAATTTGTTATTTGTTCGTCTAACTGCCATCACGAGTCAGGAATGAATCTGACACTACTCTAACTACTACTGTGAAACGTGAACAAATTGAGTACAGGGTAACATACAACGGTCAAGGTTGATGACACAGGAATGGGAAATTCCATCAAAATTGATCCACCATACAACTTCGCTCTTGTGGATATTGACTTCAGTCCAAATAAGTTTCACTCTGTTTGAAATTGTTGGTTAAGGTCTCAAGATGACGTATCACTGATAAAGTGTCAGTAGCGAATGTACCCGCCAGAGCCCGGATGATGGCATTGACCCTTCTCCTCACGCCTTCATTCGATTTGTTCCAAAGGCAACTGTCGCAACTCACATTGCAATGCAGCCTCCAAATCAGCCAGATAAGATTCTGTAGATGAGGTTCCATTCTATTTTTGGTTTCGACGTCCAATGATGTCCCATACATGTTCAAAGGTATTCAAATCTGGACCGATAGCGGGACAGGTGAGTTGGTTGATGACGTTGTTGTGAACATACCCTTCACAGCACAGGAATGTTGAGGCGGTGCATTGCCATCCATCAATCAAGGACAATTTGCTTAAGATGATTGTCAAAATGAGATACCTGTATGGAAGCAAGGATGGGAATTGCATCCCCAGATCATAACTGACCTCCACCAAACGGAACTGAAGCCTGGATGTTTCTTCTCTTATATGCATTATTGTTGGTCCTCCAAACACGTTGATGGTCATATGTGACGTATAATAAAATAATATAATATAATAATGATAATAATAATATATTGCATTTGATAATGCGTCACATCCATCCAAATGAGTGCTTTGTGCGCGCTAGGTGTGAATATAGCTGTGATATAGAGTTTTCTATTCAGAGTTTTGTTTGAAGAGAAAGGTCTTGAGTTGAGTCTTGATTATAGAGAGGTTGATGTCAGAGGACAGAGAGTTCCATTTAGTAGATGCAGAATAAGAGGAATATCTTTTCCCAAAAGATGTTGAGTAGACACGTGGCACTGTGAAGAGAGGTTGGTGCTGTGAGCGAAGTGATCTAGATGGCTGGTAGGGAGGGAGCAGTTTTGATAGGTAGACTGGAGCGAGGTTGTGGAGGCACTTGTAGGCTGATAGGTAGACTGGGGCGAGGTTGTGGAGGCACTTGTAGGCTGATAGGTAGACTGGGGAGAGGTTGTGGAGGCACTTGTAGGCTGATAGGTAGACTGGGGCGAGGTTGTGGAGGCACTTGTAGGCTGATAGGTAGACTGGGGCGAGGTTGTGGAGGCACTTGTAGGCTGATAGGTAGACTGGGCGAGGTTGTGGAGGCACTTGTAGGCTGATAGGTAGACTGGGGCGAGGTTGTGGAGGCACTTGTAGGCTGATAGGTAGACTGGGGAGAGGTTGTGGAGGCACTTGTAGGCTGATAGGTAGACTGGGGCGAGGTTGTGGAGGCACTTGTAGGCGAGAAGGAGGAGTTTGTAGTCAATTCGGGAGGATATGGGAAGCCAGTGGAGAGATGTAAGTACATGTGGTCGATTTTCTTTGTCTTGGTTGCTATTCTGGCTGCAGTGTTCTGAAGGATCTGGAGACGTTTTATTTGCTGTTGAGAGATGTTTGCCAATAGTCGACTCGTGATATTACAAGTGACAACATTAATTTAGTTGCTGCATTTTGGCTTAGATAGTTCCTGATTTTACTTATGTTTCGCAGATGCAGGTTTGCGGTTTTTGTGATGTGGCCGCAGAGAGATCGAGGTGAAATGAGTGATGAAATCTGACCCTTGTCTGCTGCAATGTGGAGGTCATGTGTGACCCTTAGAAGGACAGTCTCAGTGCTATGGTTAGCTGTTTTCTAACAGATTGTTTGAACTTAAATATGAAGACAGGCGGATGGACACATCTTTTTCCATACTTTTGATAGGTAAGGCAGGTTCGAGACCGGACTGTAGTTCTTCAGTTGATTCTTGTCTAAACCAGGCTTTTTTAATGAAGGTCGGACAATGGCCTCTTTAAATGAGAACGGCACAGATCCAGTTGATATTGAAAGATTGATTATTTTGGTTATTGGTTCGATAAGGATATCCAAACATTCTATTAGAAGAGTAGTTGGTATTGGGTCCAGTTACAGCTTTTGGTTGGCAATGTCTTGATTATCTTCTTAACCTCATCAGATGTAAAAGGTTGTATGTCCAACCAAGTATGTTCAGGTTCGCATTTGTCAATAATGGATGGCTTGTTCGGGAAACCATTGGCGGCAAAACTGTTGTGTATATTGTCAATCTTTTCTTTAAAGTAGGTCGACATGTCTGCTGCAGCTTGCTTATAATAGGAAGTAGCTTTTGTCCGACCAATGCACCATCCTCCATAACATCAGATTCCACTGACATCGAGCCAGCCCCAATCCAAATGGGATATTTAAGGGGATAGTAAGTGCTGGACGAAATACTGTTAATTTATGATAAAATCATTAAAAAAAAAACTTCTCATCATTTTACACCTTTTGTCACATCCAATTGAAAGTGCTTCGTCAAGAATCCATGGCCACCATCAATTTCATGCAATTCCTGTTGTGTTCCAGTGATGTGCTTAACCCCAAAAGTTCAACAGAAGTTTCCACTTAAAATCTGTACACAATGGAAACATCAACATATTCAAATATATCAAAAATAGAGCCATGGGCTCTGTAGCTCATCAGGATTTGATTTATTATCTAAGGTTGAATATCTAAGTTATCTCTAGTAATACATTGTTAACAAGCAAAAAATAGGTTTTTAGATCATGACCCCTGTGACCCGTATTTGGAGTCACAGGGTCGCGAATCCTACAATTAAGAATCACCTTTGACCAAAGAGTATCTATACAACTTGTCAGCTCTCTAGACCTTTTGGAACTTGAGAAGAAGATGAAAATAGGTTTTTGGGGTTGTGACCCCTGTGACCCCATTTGGGGTCACGGGGTCACGAAATCTACAATTTAGAATCCCCATTGGCCAAGGAGTATGCACACAACTTTTCAGCTCTCTAGACCTTTTGGAACTGGAGAAGAAGATGAAAATAGGTTTTTAAGGATGTGACCCCTGTGACCCCATTTGGGGTCATGAGGTCATGAAATCTACAATTCAGAATCCCCATTGGCCAAGGAGTCTGCACATAAAATTTCAGCTCTGTGGAGTCATTGGTTCTTGAGAAGAAGTCCAAAGAGCGAAAAGTTTATGGATGGACGGACACCATGCCATGCCATTAGCCCATCGGGCCTTTCAGGCCTGATGAGCTAAAAATTACACATATAAGAGGCTTAACTATGTTATTAATTATGAGAGTTAATATATTTGATATTAGAGAACATTGATTCTCTCTATCATCGAAAATCATTCTTCGTTCTGTTTCAATGAAAATTTTACATATCTGAGCACAGCACTGCCATTTGAACTTGTTATGTTATAGCATTTTGATGTCATCATGTTCACAATGTCATAGAATTGTGATGTCATAAGTTGATGATGTAAAAGCATTGTGATGTCATGTAGTAGATGTTGGGAGGGCATTATGAATATCTACTGTCAAAATGATACCTCCTAGGAGATATGGTTGGATCCAACTCAAGCAAATTTGGGATGATGAATTAATTTAACGTATTTATTTCATCGCCTTCACAATATAACGTTGTGTTACGTGACTAAACTTTTGACCATGCCGACGTGTCAATATATAGTCAGCACAATGGTGAAAGGGGGGTCGACTTATACGTGAGATATAGGGTTTTTACCGGGTTTTAGGGGGTTGAGAAAGGGGGTCGACTTATACGTGAGATCGACTTATACCCGGTAATATACGGTAACATAATGATTGTGTTCATTCTGTCAAAGTTACTGTGCTTGTGCTGCCATAGGCTTGAAGAGATTTCATAAAACATGGACTTCCTCCTGAGGCTTGAAATGTAACCATTAAACTCTGTTGTTGCCTTTTCACTTTGTTTTTGTTTCTCGTTTGGATGATTCACCCATCTCTTGATATTTCAATAAAGAAAGAATGATAGACAACAAAGGAATATGGCACAACAGGTTTTATTTTGCGGGTTTGTTCCATGGCGATGGCGTATGTGTAGATTTGAGAATTGACTTTCACTCCCTGGCTGGAAAATACTGAAAAATAAGCAGTAACACTTGAGAACAGAACATCAGTCTCCATTACTGTTAAATACTAGAATAGCGTTTGCGGGACACCGCAAAAGCAGAGCAGCTCCGAAACTTAGGGTCTCGCCTTTCCCTGTTCCGCTTTCTCGTCATCATCAATAAAATGGGAATTCTTTTTAACAAAAGTTTGTTCATTATTCGAGTTTTTACTAATCATCACTGGGGTCACTTTTCACAAGTTTGTTCTTAAAACCTATTTCTTCTTTCAAAATTTCATCAAAGGATTAACATGGCCTTAACCAATATCTCATGACCTTGACCTTTGACCTTCAAGGTCACACCATCAATGATCACTTTTCATCGCGTATAAAAATCATGCAATGACTCAAAGTGTTCATAGTTAAAATATGACATATTAACAAAAGCATGCTTCAGTTTCGACCTCACTGTGACCTTGACCTTTGACAGATTTTAGCGAAAAAGTTTTCAAATCTTGGTCTTTCTCCATAGTTCATATATACAAAATAAGACCCTAATAGCACAAAAAAAGTTTGAAGTTATCATGTTTACAAGGATTGTTGTAGTGATTTCAGAACTCATGACCATGACCTTTGACCTTGAATGTGAACATGTCAAAATCATTCACCAGGTGTATAAGAAAGAAATTAAGCTGAGGTGTTAATATCTTCATGGAAAAAAGTTACTTAGTGACCAGTCAGTCAGTCAGTTAGTCAGCATGACAATATCTCGTGACCTTGACCTTTAAAATTCAAGGTCACACAATCAGTGATCACTTTTCATTGTGTATCACAATCATGTAATGATTCAAAGTGTTAATAGTTGAAATAAGACATTTTCGCAAAAGCCTGCGTAAGTTGTGACCTCGCTTTGACCTTGACCTTTGACAGATGTTAGCGAAAACCTTTTCAAATCTTGGCCTTCTCCATAGTTGATATACACCAAAGAAGAGCCTGATAGCACAAATATTTTTCAAGTTATCGTGTTTACAAGGATTTTTTTAGCGATTTCAGAACTCGTGACCTTGACCTTTGACCTTGAATGTGAACATGTCAAAAAAATTCCCCAGGGGTATAAGTAAGAAGTTATGTATATGAGTTCTCAAAACCTAATAAGGAAAAAAGTTATAGCCAATACAAAACGCGCCGGCGATGGCGATGGAAACTGCACAAAAACTGATAGCAGCTCCGACTTAGTCGGAGCTGCTAATTATAACAAGATACCTAATCAATTGACTATTGTTGAGAGTAATTAAAAGTTCTTGTTTGGAATCTTAATCATTTTAAAGTTACTTACTTTAGATGTTACATGCACACAAATGAATTATATTTATAATTTAATAACTGATTGAGGATTCCCCATGTAACTGAAATTATATGCAGAAAGTTTCCATTACCATTCAGGGCTGATAACAGATCTTCCATCGGGATCAAGTGTACTTCAATAAATTCTGAAAAAATCAATAGAGTTCTAGAGTAACATGCTACAGATTGACTTGTTTAAAATGGTTTTCACTAAAGTTCAAATTATAAGATATCCATCAAATGAATTTTGGTATGAAGTGATGTATATATAATAACAAACAGTGATTCACAAATGGACAATAATAATCAATAAGTGTATTAATTAATGTAATTAGCAAATAATAAATCCTTACCGTTATTAATTCAGGACAATTTTCTAAATTCAAAGGGTAGTTGTTTTCTAAAATCAGAAAATGATGTACAGTATATAGTAAATAAAATGTATACCAGTACCTGATTCTTCTGTAGACGGCAACCCAATATGAAAAGATAGAAGCATGATGTTAGAGAAAGTTGAAAATATAACCTTACAGTACATTAACATTTTACGAATACATTTATTATGATGTAACTAACCTGATCGAAAATACACAAAAAGAGCTTGAACCTTTATTCACTTCTACATTGTATTATATGCCCTTAGTTTTGTTCAATCACACAGAGACTACATTGCTAGTCAACAGAATCAATCAGAGCAACCCTGCATGAAAAGGTTAACATTGCTGAGATTATTCGAGTTCACTATCCAAGAGTAAACCACTTTTGGTTCTCATATGAATGTAATGGCAGGACTTTAGGGTGGAGTTTGTAAGAATATGGATCAATACCACCCATACATGGACGATCATGGGAATATGTCGAAGATAACGGAAAGTGTACCTGGATTTGGTTTGGGAGATCTGTTACACTCATCATCACCGTCAATCTGAAATAAATAGTGAGAAGCAGTTTAACCGTTGCACCTGAACCTAGTAAAATAATGAGTACTATCTCAAATAGTTCAAAGTCACTGCACCGTTAGTAAATTAAACAAATATGGAGGAAGGAATAATATATTTATATCTCAGCCTTTAATCTGAAGCGAAATGGAATCCTAGGTCATATAAATCTTTTGGGAAATTTAGAAGATACATATATATATACTCATCAAATCAGGCTAAAAATCTGCCTCTTTAGGGCTAGAAAGATGATCCTATTCTACAGCATAACATCCATACCTGAAGATTCTCCCGTCACATTTATGGTAATGAAGAGGACAAATGTGACAAAGTCTGAGGTCAACATAATTTCTCAAAAAATAGAGCCATGGGCTCTGTAGCTCATCAGGATTTCATTGATTTATTATGTAAGGTTGAATATCTAAGTTACCTCAAGTAATATATTGTTAACAAGCAAAAACTAGGTTTTTAAATCATGACCCCTGTGACCCACATTTGCGGTAACAGGGTCACCAATCCTACAATTAAGAATCACCTTTGCCCAAAGAGTCTCTACACAACATTTCACCTTTCTAGAGCTTTACATACTTGAGATAAAGATGAAAATAGGTTTTTGGGTTATGACCCGTGACCTAGATTGGAGTCACAGGGTCACAAAATCTACAATTTAGAATCCCCATTGGCCAAGGAGTCTGCACACAACTTTTCAGCTCTCTAGGCCTTTTGGAACTGGAGAAGAAGATGAATATAGGTTTTTAAGGATGTGACCCCTGTGACCCCATTTGGGGTCACGGGGTCACGAAATCTACAATTTAGAATCCCCATTGGCCAAGGAGTCTGCACACAACTTGTCAGCTCTCTAGACTTTTTGGAACTGGAGAAGAAGATGAAAATAGGTTTTTAAGGATGTGACCCCTGCGACCTCATTTTGGGTCACAGGGTCACGAAATCTACAATTTAGAATCCCCATTTGCCAAGGAGTCTGCACATAAAATTTCAGCTCTGTGGAGTCATTGGTTCTGGAGAAGAAGTCGAAAAAGCAAAATGTTTACGGACGGTTGGACGGATTGACGAACGGACGCCGACACCATGCCATGCCATAAGCCCATCGGGCCTTTCAGGCCTGATGAGCTAAAAACGTCATCACATCCTTGATTACAGTATCAGTATCTACACCTTAATGTGACACTGATTTCCATTGAAGAAATTGAATATCTAAATTATTTGGTTTACTTATTAGATACAACTAGAACTCAGAGAGATTTTAGGACACTTCTTTCAATTATTATCAATGCTTTTTACCACTAAGATAGTTTTAAGTGCCATACATTTGCTTATAACTTATCACAGCGCTAACATAGCTAAGTAAGTGTAACCTCTGACATGGATATAATATATGAAATGATGTTCGTATCTACACCTACACCACTGTCATATTAGTTAAGACAGATAGAGTGCTCTGAGAGATTTTATGACACTTCGTTTTAATGATCACGTGACAAAATGGACATACAATACGGATACAATGACTGTGCATAATGCTAACAATCCACTACACCCACCTCCATTGTGACGATCCTGGTAGATGTGTTCCCCATCCCTGGATCAAGCACAGTCACTGGAACATAAATACTCACTCATTTTGAAACAATTCAATCTTTAACAACTTTATCCTATTTAACTAAATTATACTATTACTAGTGACTTCATGCAATGAGAGTCTATTTCAATCAGTTTCAACATTTTCCTTTTCCCATAAACAGGTAATTTTGGTAGCCAATTTCTGTTTTAGGAAAATTAATTATAATGCTGGTGATTCATGTTTTCTTACATGCTGACACAACACTCTAATGAAGTCACAGCTGTACAGAGACTCTGCTTATAGGTCTCCTCCAGAGTTCGTTGGTATTCCAAGCAGCCTGCCACTGTGCACCACTTGGATACAACAGATGGTACATGAGGCTGTTGTCACATCCAGAATTAATTAACATGACATTACTGCATGCATCCCAAGTTTACGTTGAGGTGTCAAGACAATGTGGCCTGGTCTAATCTATACTATATAACTGGAATATCCCTGTGAATTTTGGTTTCACAAAAAAAAGACAGATAAAACTTTTCAAGTACCGGGTAGTATGTATACCTGGAGAGATGTGTTTGTCTAATGTCTACTATTTACCTAGAGACATGTGTTTGTCTAATGTCTACTATTTACCTGGAGAGACATGTTTGTCTAATGTCTACTATTTACCTGGAGAGACGTGTTTGTCTAATGTCTACTATTTACCTGGAGAGACGTGTTTGACGATGCCCTGGTAACCAGTCTCCTCCTTCAGTTCTCGGACAGCGGTCGTCTCAGCTGATTCACCCTTGTCCACTAGGCCTAATTAATAAATGAAATCAAAAACAGATTTTCTGTATTTACTACATTTGAGATCTTAATTTGGACACAAACCATTCTCAGGAAGATGGAATATAAATCTGAATTTTTTTGTGGTGATGTTTTACTTATTCCTATTCATGTATTACCAAATGAGTATGAGTTATTCAGTCAATATTGTGGATTTACGATTAATGAAAGTAAATCTATGACTTTAAACCTTGTTAATTTCCTAATACATCAAATTTCCTGCAAGACGATTTGAGAAGCTGTAAAGGTATCATACAAAACACAAATCATGAAATGTAAAGAGGATTATAATTCTTAATAGAAAGGTCAACTTCTGTCATGTAAATAAAGCAACATATATGAGTACACTGGATAATGTACATATGAAACCTGTGTACCTGCTGGGAACTCGAGAGTATATCCTTTCACGGGTGGTCTGTATTGCTTCACTAGAATCACACAGTCATACTTCAGTGTTCTCTTCACAATAGCAATCACAGCAACACCTGAAAAACAGTTTAGATTTGTACGTGGCTTAAGGGTAGAAATCTTGGATATTTATTAATGAATTTTACTGTACAGACATAAAGCAACTACCAAGCACACAACTTTTGATAAAACAAGTGACTTTGATATGTTGAGGAAATGTCACTAACCGTCAGCATCATCTTTAGAACCTGTAGTTCTGTACACCGCCTCCCATGTCCTTGAATTAAACACATACATCTATATAAAAGTTGTTGGTACTTTGGTGGTATAAATCATCAATAAACTATTCCAAAAGTATACAATAAAACACATAATACAGCTATTTTGTAGAAATAGAGGAAGAACAAATTTCAGCCCCAGGGCCTCACCATAATGCATGATGCTGCATCGACAACAGATCATCAGTTCTTACTAACATTTTGGAAATATAACACTACACAGAACACAAGTAGTCACTTTAACTCAAAGATCTGTTCACTTAAATTCATAAATTATCTTAGATTTAAACATGTTTAAGAAAAACAATTTATGATTGAAATATATAAACCTTTCTTTGTTGAGTTGATCTGTGTAGGTTATGTTATTAAGTGACAGCCATTTTCCAGTTGCTATTTGCTGAAACATGAATATATACTTTGTTTTATTAATAAGAAAAATTCATTAAAGATTTGTAGTTTTGCAAATAACAGTAGTTATAAACACATCTATAACCAGTTAACAGTTATCAATAAAGCAGATCATTTTTAATATCTATTAAGTCTCATCATATCAAACCAAAATTAATTTAATTAATTCCCACACTAAATGTTTTCTCAATAACAGTATCACAAATTATAACAACAAACCTCTTCCTTGACAAATTTACAATCTGTTGATGTAGCTGAGTTGATGAGCTGTTCATTGGCA
The DNA here is from genome assembly GCA_936450465.1 of Gibbula magus. Lineage (NCBI taxonomy): Eukaryota > Metazoa > Mollusca > Gastropoda > Trochida > Trochidae > Gibbula > Gibbula magus. The sequence continues at coordinate 74,358,721 of OW388296.1, read as the reverse complement.
GCCATTTGTTCAGTTGTACCCTCTTTATCTTTCTAATCTGTTAAAGATAAATATACTTCAAGTTTCACTTTCACAGCTTATCCAACAAATAACCATATTCTCACAATTCTGGAAACTTTCAAATCGCAAGATCGAATGACAAATGAGTCGTACCTAAGTAATGCAAGATACTTCGTTACTGTTAGGCCTACCTAATCGATCTTTGGCCCAATAAGCAACAAGTAATGTGTTCAGAGACTCAGACTGGCCAAATGGGGAACGTTCAGCGATCTCTGATATTCATTTTAAACACGAACGAGAACATGTCACACTCTGATGATTTACCGACATGAACCACACACACAAATGTACATATCGAATATCACACCTTTGATTTACCTTTTAAAAATATGGACAAAAATAACAATATTTTCCTTGCACTATCGAACACGTTTTCTTCGGAAGTAAATAAAGCATTTGGAAGAGATCGGCAAGTACCGTTGTTTTCCGTAAGAGGAATCCATATGCTATTTTGTCTACAACTTTCCAACTAACTTTTGTAAGACATCTCGGGACATGCACAGTATAAAGGAATACTCATATCTATTTAAAATTAATGTTTCAGTATAGCACAAAGAATGTTATGAATTAAAAATATGATATAACTAGGAATAAGATTTGTCTGATAAAAATATTTTAGATTTGCAGTTACAGTAGTTGTTGCGAAAACTCTATCGAACTTCTTCAGTAAACAAATATGGCGGGAATTAGGAAATCTACTTTTCAGAGTTAACAAGGTTGAATCCCTTATATTGTATTAGTTTGTCATACTGATGGCTATCTCGCTTTTACCTTTATAACCTGACAAATGTAAATACAGATTAAAGTGTTTGCAATATTACATTACAATTCAGACACTTACATCACAGACTCAAAATATAGTCTTAGTCAAATTAAACCCTTTACAAACTTCATAAAATCATATTACAAAACAAATTATTCATTTGATTTTTTGGGGCGAAGACAACTGACAACTCGACCCCAAATATTATATTTACAGATACAATAAGTGACATTGTACATCACTCACCATATTTCGGTATTACCCGGTATACAATCAAACTTACGATGCGATATATATAACAATATAGAGAGCTCCGTCCTTTTCACTAAAATATCCCACAATGCATTGCCGGCGGCCATTTTGGAAGGCTTTGTTATCGAGTCAACACACACGCTAGCACTGAATTCAAAGTAAACATCGACTTTTGTAGCATGGTGAGATACTTAGAATCACTAGACAAGAAAGCTTTTGTTCGTTATAAGGAGAAATTAGCTGTAATCGGAGGTGAGGATCCTTACCAGATTGAAAAATCTCATTTTAGTGGCGATCACAATAACTTCCCCGAAGTTTCATACCCAGATTTGGTGAACTACTTGATATTTCAACCGAGTCCGTTTTACACTTTGAAGGACTTTCAAAATTATAAGAGTCTCGAAAGTTATGACAGATTTGTTTGTGGGTGGGTTCGTGACGTTTGTGTTTATCTGCATAAACCCAGTGGACATCATGTAATCAAGGCGAGAGTCATGCATTCTCAGAAGTTATCAGACCCAAGTTTGACACCGTGGATTATCACAGACAAGTCTAAGATAATATCAGCTCACTGTGACTGTAAGGCAGGTTTGGGAGAAAGCTGTTCTCATGTTGCTTCAGTTTTGTTTTATGTGGAGGCTTCAGTTCGTATGAGGGAAGTGAGTACAGTAACTCAGAAACCCGCTTATTGGATGCTGCCTACCTCGAAGACAGGTGTGTCATATGGTGCACTACGAGAGATTGAGTTTACATCTGTAAGGACACTAAAAAAACAACTGGATCAACAGATTGATTGTAGAAACGAGAGAGAAAACAAGAATGAATCTCAAGCGAAAAAAACAACTACTAGCGTTTCTCAGACCAGGTATGACAGTTTTTTCAAGGCTATGCAAGGAGATAAATCAGTTTGCTTATCTGTCATGAAGAAATACAATGCAGACTATGTGCCAAATAGTCTTCAATCTCAGTACCCTAAAGTTTTAAGTGAATTGAGAGATGACAATTGTCAAGGAATGCCTCGTGACAAACTTTTGGAACATTGTTTGAAAATCCCTCCAAGTATCGCAGTTACTGATGAAGAAGCTGTCAATGTTGAGGTAGCTACAAGGCAACAAGCTGAGTGCAAACTGTGGTTCAGGTTTAGGACTGGACGCATAACATCTTCACGGATAAAAGCAGCCTGTTCAACATCATGTGAAGAACCATCATATAGTCTCATCAAACAGATTTGTTATCCAGACGAGTACAGATTTTCAAATGATGCCATACAGTGGGGATGTGACCATGAAGATGTTGCAATAAAACACTATACAGATGTCACCATGGACAACCACCAAAATTTCAAGACTGAAACTTGTGGCTTATTTCTGCACAAGAACTATCCCCATCTTGGTGCCTCTCCGGACGGCATAGTTGAATGTGATTGTTGTGGAAGAGGCTGCCTTGAAGTCAAGTGCCTGTATTGCATGAGAGATGAGAACGTCAAAGCAAAGAAAGGATCATGTCTTGAGGAAACTAGTACAGGACTCAAACTAAAGGAAAGTCATGCATATTATTGTCAAGTTCAGACTCACATCCATATGGCTGAAGTTGACTACTGTGACTTTGTTGTATGGACTCCAAAAGACATCTTTATACAGCGGATCGAGGCCAATTCAGATGCTTGGAAGAAGTTAGTTGACCAATCAACTAAGTTTTTTGCGACCGTCATTCTTCCAGAACTTGTTGGGAAATTCTACAGTTCCAGTGAAGTGAATTCTGCTGAAAAGAAGTCTGTCAGGAAGAAGCCCCTTAAACAGTCAGCAAACAGTAAGCCGACTGTATCAAAAACTGCCACAAAAAAGAAGTTGTCCAAGTCCAAGAAGAAGGCAACTGCATCAACCAAACCTTCATCTGATGCCACAAGACTCGACTCGTCTGAGGAAAATTTTGAACTGTACTGCATGTGCAATGGTGCAAGAGATGGGGTCATGGTCTGTTGTGACTCAGAGGACTGTCCCAACAAGCCCTTCGAGTGGTTTCACTTGGCATGTGTCAACCTTAAAGCTGAACCCAAGGGTGACTGGTTTTGTCCGGATTGCTTGGAGGGCAAATTCTTGAAGAGTATCAGAAAGAAATAAATCAATATATGTAGAACTTACATTCCACAAGGGACTTGATTGATAGATATTGACATTGGTGTGTTTTGATCCCTAACAACCCATTATCATAGTGCCTCCCTGTAGAAAATTTAAAAAAAAAAACAAAAAAAACATGTCTGCAGTTTTCTCAATTTATTTATTGGGAGACCCTAGCTGCACTGATGAGCCTTGGGAAGGCGAAACATGTTAAGTTTTGAAGGTGTGTTTTCTATTAGGAAAACAATCACAAGATGACGAGAGTTTCATCAAGTTTTCTCACAATACATAACTCATTATATATAATACATGTTAAAAACAAAAACTGATCAAGCAGGTTTGTGGTCAAGAATGAACATATTTCAGTACTTGAAAAATATTCAATGCTTATTGAAGTAATAAATGATGATGAGTTTTCAGATGGACGTATGCTATGCAATCAGCCAAGATAATCAAAGAATTTAAACATGTTTCGCCCTCCCAGGGCTCATCAGTGCAGCTTGGGTTATCCACTATTGAGATGAAACCAATCTAAAAGAATGGATAAACTGCAGACATGTTTGGTTTTTTTTGGGTTTTTTTTATATAAATTTTATATAAACAGCACTTCACCAAAGATTGAACTGAATCACAAATTAACTCTGACAATATTCCATGGAAATATAATTTTATGTTATTGTCAGTCATATGGTACAAGAGAGGGCATTGATACTGAATATTGAAAGTCAGAAATCTTGCACATCATAGGGACAACAAGGAGAACTTTGATACATGACAGTTTCAATCAAATGGCACGACAGAGGGACACATGTTGGTAAGCGCACAGCATACAAACACAATTTTATCAAGAATTACACAGTTGTCACCAGGTTTTGAAATCAAGTAATCAATAGGACATGTTGCTCCTAGAATCATGAACTTTTGCCGTACAGTTCCTATGACCCTTTCAACATGAATTCTCACATTAGCAATTTTTCTTGTGTACTCAACCTCTGTAGCACTCAACTGCGTCTTTCCTCTCATAAAGGTTGGAAATTTTACCTCAGCTCCCACCAAGGCAACTACTTCTTCAATGTTGAATCCTCGATCAGCTAATATCAAATCCCCATTCATGAGTTTGTCCAAGAACTTACAATTAGCTGTTAGGTGTTTGTCACTGACTCGTCCTCCCCAGCCCTCTGATATGAAGCTAACACTACCCTGAGGAGTAATGCCAATTAAAAACTTGGCTGTATTGTGGTGCTTGTAGTTGGACCAGGTCTGTGCCCTTGCTGTCATGTTGGATGGACGATCCGTAAAAATTTCGAAACAGTCAATTATGCAGGTAACTTTCCTACCAAAGTACTTACGAAATACCATAGGCATTGTCTCCCTTAGTTCATCACGATCAGGCCAACGCACAAGAGGTTGTAAGACAAGATACATTATGTTCAAAGTATCTAAGAAGCATTTAGATAAAGTAGTTCTTGATACACCAAAGCGATAACTCAAGTCTGCAATTGGTAAATTCAGTCGCAGTCGCATTAAGGTAACAATCAACTTCTGAAATTTGCTGAGAGTTGAATTCCTATTTTCAGTCATCTCAGGGGCCAAAAGCTGGAAAAGTGCCATAAGTGTTACAAAACTTGGTAATCCTGTGTAATACCTCACTTTGTCATTGTCATTTTCAAAGTCCTCTGGTGAATTAGCTCTCATCTTGAGTACAATGTTTTTTAAACTTTCATTCTGTTCTTTCAGTTGCCTAATTTCCTCTTTAAGTCCTCTTATTTCCTGATGAGCAAACTCCAACTTTTCGTTGACAGAAGGTTCCTCTTCAGTAGTTTCCTCAGGGATGGTATCAGCTACATCTGTGCATGATTCATCTGCAAAGTATGAACTAAGTTCAAGTAAACTAAAAGCAGCCTGTGATTTCTTTGCTGATTCCTTTCGGTTTTTCAATCTTTCATGCCGTACAGATGCTTTAGTCGGTGACTGTTTCCCATCATAACCGAGGTGCTTGCTAGGAGCCCAGTCTGGATGTGATTCATCATAAGAATGAGGTTTTCCTGAAAAAGACAAATGTTAAAGCATATTAGTTTATGTGAACTTTAAATTCCTTAATACAACACAATGGGATGTATGATGGTGGTTTCAATTATCATCAGTCTAATTATTTCCCTCAAAGATGACAGAAACATAACCAATGTTGATATGTTAAGAATTATTCAATAATGTTATAAAATGTTATATTTAACTCAAATACTGTATGTGGAAAAGCATGCATGTATAATAATATACCTATCCCTATCATCTAGGTAATCAGAATCATGATTGAATGTTATTAAACTTTGCAAATAAAGTTAAAATAATAATTAAATATTCGATGAAGATAAAGGAAAAACTACAATAATAATATACAGTGTGCACAATGCAATTAACATGTTATAATATAAATTATTCGGATTCCCTTAGACTTACATGTTATTATGATATATAATGGTAAGACTAATGCTTCTATTTTGGGTCCAAATTGGAAATCATTACCCACATGGTTTTTTTCATACAAAAGGCATAATCAAACCAATGAATAGTTTTTGTGCTTTAGTAAAATATAATGTAAGTCTATGGAAAGTAAGTCCAAGATTTCATAATGCTAAACTACTCCTCTTTTCTCATAAAAGTTTTCCTAAATTAATATATACCTGAAATGAAATGGTGCGAACAAACACGGAAATGTTCGTAGCACGTCACATCGGATCGGTTGATAGCAGCAATCCATGCTCGCCTTCGTCGTTCACTTTTCTGTTTAGCGGCTTCCCCCTCTCCAAAAATAACCTTCGGTATGCGATAAAAACTCTTTTCATCTCGCCCAGCTCGACTGTGACAATTGACAATAGCACACGTAGTCGGCATTATCACTGGATGAATGATCAACAACAATAGCTTGGTAAACAATGTAGAGTATCGGTAAACAAAGCCTTCCAATATGGCCGACGGCAATGCATTGTGGGTAATGTAAAAAAGGACGGAGCTCTCTATACATTACTATATTTCATGTAAATGACACTATTTCCACTTTCCCAATCTTCACTTAACCATGTTTTAAGGAGGATTCTATAGATTAAAGCATGCTGTGTAAAACATTGGTCATATTAGGTCTTTGAAGGGCATTTAGAAGTGGTATACATAAGAACAGGAAGATTTTCTGGATAACAACCCTTTAAAGTGAAACTACAAGATGTTTGGTCATATTTTTTATATGATTATATAATTATGAAGATTAAGAACTTTAAGGTCAATTACTTTATTATTGAAGTAATCTATGAAATAAGACTATGTAATCCTTAGCGGACAGTCACTGAAAGCCATTGTGGGTATAATGTCCGAGTAACTCTCCTATCCTTAAAAATATTGGGGGCCAAGGTCCATTATTTTTTATTTATCTAAAAAGTATATAAAAGTGGCATATTTACATTTGGTCTGGCTATATATGCTTTTATTTATTTTAGGAAATGATAATTTCATGTCAAATGAGGAGCTGTCAGATTATAAATAATTAAATGAAAAAACTAACAATTGTTTTGGAAAATCTAATCACTCGGTTATGAAAGAGTATACTGTATGTGTGTTAACATTGGATCTCGCTCTCTGTACATCTATTTATTTTATGATTTCAGATTGATGTTCAATTGATGCTAAATTCGACCACAAACTAAAAAAACAATGAACAAATCAAAGCGAAAGCACAGCGATCCACAAGGTAAGATTTGGAAAACAAGAGTGGATCAAATCAAATCATGCCATGCATGTAAGAAATGTAATCATGCTAAAATTTATTTATAAGTTGTTTTATATTTTGAAGTTAGCTCGAGATATTGTATCTATCGAGAATGTAAAATCATTAGCTCCTGAAAAATATTTAGCTTGTATAAATGAATTTCAAATGTGGTTTGCTAAGACTGAAATACAATGAAGGGAGATGTATTTTACAGTTCAGTCCAGTAAGAAGAAGAAGGCAGTTGATGATGTGTACAAAGAGAAGACTACCTTCACGGAGATGGTCACTGGCGCCGGCATGGTGTTGAAGAATGGTCACAGCAACAACCAGCTCAGTCAGTATATTATCTATCTAGTATATAGTTTTTATTTTGCTAGTTTTATGTGTTAAGTGTAGTGCAGGGTTTGGGAAAGGTAGGATCAATGGGCCATTTTGCACTCTGGGTGAAAAAATGGCCCATTAAAATTGTTACAAAGAGCAATGGCCCATTTAGAATTCTGAAAATTACTAAAAGCGCTAAAAATGGCCCATTGTAAAATGTGTGTTTCCCAATCCCTGTAAGTGTAAGTCTTATCATAATGTACATATTATATGGAACCTTCTACTATAATACTGTCAGAATTGTAGAAATTAATGTCTTTTTCAGGTGTTGATCAAGCAGTATTTCAGAAGAATTTGAAACTTGCAATAAAGAGACAAAACAGTGCTCAAGAGGTAGGTCTCTTTACTAATAATAATATCCATTTATATGATGCGAAACTCAACTGAGTGCATGTACAAGAGTCCAGTACAAGTGACAAGTAGAAACTGGGTTTTAGTACATTGCCACCTAAAAGTAAAGGTTTTAATGTAACATTTAAAAAAATTTTTTTTAAAGAATTCAAAGGATTCAATTCTAAAATGTGTTAAATTCTGAAATTGAAATTCATTTGTGTGAATATTATAACAATATGGTATGATTGTGTTGGTGATTAATCATGTACTTACTTGCAGACAGTGGAAGAGTTTATTGAAGGTTTTCAAAGCTACACAGAAGATTTACATAGGTTGGTATCTGTGAAGAATCTATAGAATTTCAATACATGGATGACACTTTTGTTACCAAAAAGTTTTTCTTGTGTTTCTATGAACATTTTAATTTAAAAGAAATCTGTGTCATGAAATGTAAATACAAGTTAAATATAAAACTTGATGAAGAGTCTGAGCACTTTGTTTAAAGATATTAACTTAAACCTTTCAGACTTCATAAAAGCCTGATGGCATCTGTAACATCACAGGAGTGTGACAGGTAAGTGATACTTCTTCAATTGAAGTTACTTCCAGTAATGTAAACAGTCATGCAATTTTCAAGTCAGTCACTTATAAATGTTAAACACACAGCAAATATTTCAGTGCTCGTTATGCGGTGCAGGACAGCCTGGTTCGAATATTGCTCGGCATCGACGTTCTACAGGTGAGAAGTTCTATTCTTATATCAATCTCTTGTCTAATTACCTATTCAACAGATTTAAAAAAAATTTAGTTTCTGAATTTATTAGAGCAAAACAATTTTTTGAAGAGTTTTAAATTACAGGAACTTTGATTTGATAAGGCCCTCCAAGTTTGATCATGGGCCAAAGATAAGGTATCTTGAAATATCCCTTCGTTAGCCATTAGCCTTAACTATCACTGCATTAGCCACTTATCTGTTAATGCAAAAATACTTTAATTAAATTCGACCTATTAGGTAAATTGAATTCTTTTTCAGAAGGGATCCTCCTTGGGGTACTTATTGCATAAAATCCTAGATTTTAGATATATGACAGGTTGTAACTATATTTTCCACATAAAATTAGTTAAAAAACTAAAAAAACGTACTTTGGGTCACCCCTTTCGAGCCTCACCCCTTACGGTTGCCATGCAACCAAGGGCGGTAACTCTAACCTCACCACTTTCCAATCTGTCATTCTAGTTGACTGGTCGCACAAAGTTTTTTGCTCTCAAAGTTTCTGATTTACGTCTTCCGATCTTGAAGAAAATGGCCCAAAAGCAATCTGTATGTGTGGTAACTTCTACCTTTTTACAGTAGGGTCGAATGGCTTCACGGTTTTAGTCGTAGATTTCGTGTATTTGTAACTTATTTTCGCGCACATGGCGGGAAAGTCGACCCAAGATGGCGGCCATTTTTTCTCGATCGATGTTTTTTGATCGTGGAATTTGGTTAGATCTGGGCTTTCCACGTTTATATATATATATTTTGGGGTTTGATATTCGATTTCTGTAAGTATGTCGAATAGCCCACTGTCCTGCATGCAATTTAGAAAATTACATGTTCTTTTTCTTCCAGTGATGTTTAGGGGTGTGGCCATGTTTGTTTACATATGTACAACTTCGCATTTGCCATTCGCCTCTGCTATTGTTTTTTACATGCATGTTACAAAACAATTACATCTCATTCCCCCATGTATTTGTATATATATTCTTTAAGAAACTATATATATACGCATGTTGCAAGGATCGGTCTTGAATGGCTATTTTGTTTCTAGCCTTTCAAGCCGTGTTCCCTGTGTAATGGAGCTGTCTCCATAACGGACGGGCATGACGAGTGCTTGCGCTGTCTCGCCAGGCTTTCACCCCTAAGGCCAGGGCCAGACGGGATGCTGACCTGAAGTTTTTTGCTAGTGCCTTGATGCAGAACAAGGACATCGCTACCCTCGACCCTCCATCTAAGGTTAAAAAGTTAGCCAAAGTGGCTAAGCTGAGTGGTAAGACTAAAGGTAAAGGTAAGGCTTCGGCCCCCGCGACCGTGTCCTCGATCAAGCCGGTCCTCGATGACTCTTCATCCGAGGCCGACTCAGTCGGGGACCAGCGGGGGGCCTCAGCCGGGGAATGTACCCACCCTCCCACCCCAACAACAACTAATGTAACATCTAACACTAACCAGTTTGATATGTCACAATTCACTGCAACCATAACACAGCAGATGAAGGCTATGATTGACTCGGCGGTCTCGGGGCTCCGTACGGAGCTCCGGGCCCCGAGTCGGGAGCCCGATGCTACTCAGGCAAGGGGAGAACTCGATCTCGGCATAGTCCAAGGCACGCTTTCTCCCTGGGGTCCCCACCTCCCAGGTTCACCCCTGCGGAGCATGGAGCCCCACGCCAACACACAAACACACCAGCACTCCCAGACACCTGGCTCCGGGCAGGTCTCGTCTGGGGGACCGCTGGCCCCGCCTAACCTGGAACCACTCCTTGGTGTTGGTTCCCAGGTGACGGCTTCCTACTCCAGGGTACGAGGCGCCTCCTGTGCTTCAGGATCAGCGTGCTCGGAACCCTGCCCCGTGCTCCGAGACCCCCGGCCTAGTGTCGGGGCCGTCCGGTTCGCACGTGGGACCCAAGAGCATCCCCGGGACCCAGGTCTCGGGGAACCCACTCGAGTCCGGTCCTCGAGCTGGGGGCTCGGGACAGCCGGCGACAGCTGACGGGTTCTCTCGGGGCCTTGTCGACGCCCGTGACTCTTTCCTTGTGGACTCCGAGGTTGGCTCCGGCCTCTCGGAGCGAACGGGGATCGAGTTCATGGACGTCGATGAGGTTCGGGAGGACTCAGGTTCTTTATCAGCTGCCGCTGCCATCAGGAACCTCCGTGGCTTGATCGCGGAGGCTATCCCTGGTGTTGCTGCCCCGGTCCCCGAGCCCGAGGACATGGACTACCGCTTATCGGGGGAGGCCTTCGCTAAGAGCAAGGCTCCCGTAGTGGGGCTTCGCGTGCTCCCTTCACTAATGGACGAGCTAGTCGATCCCCTCCTAGCTGGTGCCCGCTCTACCGCCGATCTTGGCTACTTATCTAGGCGGTATCAGCTGGGGGAGGAAGGCTTGTTCGATATTCCGTTGGTGGGGGACTGCGTGTTTACCGCGGTTTCTTTGCACCGGCCTAGGGTTACACCCTCGGTCGGTAGGCAAGGTCGGCGGCTGCCACCCTTCGCTGTTGGAGCATCTGAGTTAAAGGTGGTGTATCCGTACTATGAAGATCAGTATCGTAACGCTGCCCAGCAACTCCAGATTGCGGTCCATCAGGCGTACCTGGCCTCCATGGAGGTCCAGCTCGCTTCGAAGGTTGAGGTCTTGGGGAATTCTTCCTCTGAGCTCCTCGGGCAGCTTACCGCGGTCGGTGGCCATCTGGCGCGCGACTCTATCAAGTGTTCGGCTAACCAGATGGCATGCGCAGTGGTGGGAATGCGCAAGCTGTGGTTGTCGGCGTCAACTTGGATGCCGTCAACCCAGCAGTCCCAGCTGAATTTGCCTTTCCGGGTCGGCTCTACGCTCTTCCCGGGGGCTCAGCAGGTACTTCGGGACACCGCGGACGTCGTCACGACCTGCCGGGAGACCTCTAAGGTTCTCTCTGTGCAGGATCTGGACGTCAAGCGCGCACGCGTGTCCAACCCTTCCTCTGCTCGTTCCTCAGCGCCGACTGGGAAACCAGCTTGGATGTCAGCTAGTCTGAATCAAGCTGGGGCAGGTGCAAGGGTCCCAAGAGGCGTGGCGGGAAACACCAGCAGCCTTCTGGCAAGCAGGGGTTTCGGGGGTGCGGGAAGCCAAACCAGGGCTCCTAGCTCCTCCCGTACCGCTCGGGGTGTCCAAAATTCCGGGGGCCGGAGTGCCGCCGGAGACGGACACCTTATGCTTATTGGGACACATCCCTGTTGGCGGCCGACTGTCGAGGTTCATAGACGCTTGGGCCAAGGCCACGTCAAACACCTGGGTCCTGTCCACACTCAGGGAAGGCCACATGCCACAGTGGAAGCGCGGTCCACCTTCATTTACCGGGGTGCGGCACACGAAGGTGCCCTCCGCGCCGGAGAAGGTGGACATCCTCCGCTCAGAAATCAAAGCGTTGCTGAGCAAGGCTGCGATAGAGCTAGTGCCTGTGGGCCAGGAAGAGAGCGGATATTATTCCACATACTTCCTGGTGACCAAGAAGGGCGGAGGGTTCAGACCTATCCTAAATCTAAAGATCATGAACAAACTCATAGAGGTACCATCGTTCAAGATTGAGACTCTAAGATCTGTGATTTCGTCAGTGCAGGTCGGGGAGTGGCTATCCTCCATAGACCTCAAAGACGCTTACCTTCACGTACCGATGCACCCAGACTTCAAGAAGTTTCTGCGGTTTGCATTCGACGGGAAGTGTTATCAGTTCAGGGTGTTACCCTTCGGAATCTCCATGGCTCCGAGGGTATTCACCAAGCTCATGCTGGTAGCTGCTCAGGTAGCCAGGTCTCAGGGCAGGTGCTGTCATCCCTACCTGGACGACTGGCTCCTCAGAGCGCTGTCCCAGCTTCAGAACCACGAGTCCACCCAGGCCATACTGCACACGTTGGTCTCGCTGGGTTGGATCGTGAATCTCAAAAAGTCGGAGCTAGCCCCATCACGGGACTTAGTCTTCCTGGGCTCCAGGTTCCGGACGGAGCCGGGGATCGTATCCCTGGCCCCGGACCGGGTCCCGAAGATCCTCGGGGCTGTGAACTCGTTTCTCAGCGCTCCAACCCACACGGCTCGGGTCTGGCTCCAGCTCCTCGGAGTCATGGCAGCGACCATAGACGTGGTTTGGAGGTCCCGGCTCCGCATGAGGCCCGTCCAACAAGCTTTGGCGGGTCTGTGGTCCCACTCGGTGTCTTACGAGAAGCTGCTCGTCACTCCGGGGTGGGTCTTACCACACCTCTCTTGGTGGACCAATATCGATCACCTGACTCGGGGTTACCCCCTGCAGGCTCCGGTGCCGACCTTGACTGTTCAGACCGACGCCTCCCTCACGGGATGGGGCGGGGTTCTGGGATCTCGTACGGTCTCGGGCCTGTGGTCACAAGCCGAGTCTCAGATGCACATCAATGTGTTAGAACTCAGGGCGGCCAGGCTAGTCTTGCAACACCTGAGAGATCAGGTGAGGGGTCAGGTGGTCCGGCTTCAGCTGGACAACAGGACCGCCATGGCTTACATCCTCAATCAGGGCGGGACGGTTTCTCCGTCCCTCCTGGAGGAGACGTGGCAGTTCTTCCTTTGGTGCGACGAGGTCGACACCACGGTTCTGCCAGTGTACTTACCAGGGGTGGACAATATCCGAGCGGACGCTCTGTCTCGCCGGATTCTTGCCCCCCACGAGTGGCTACTGGATCGAGAGATATTCGAGACTATCTCCCAGTTACACGGGTCATTCCAGGTGGATCTGTTTGCATCAGGGACGAACTTTCAGATACCCCAGTTTTGCTCCAGGATACCCGACACTCGGGCCCTGTCCCAGGATGCATTCGAACTGGACTGGACAGACAGAGTTCTGTGGGCTTTCCCACCAGTGCCTCTGATCTCCAAGGTCCTTGCCCGTCTAGCCACTCATCCTCCGCGTCTGCTGGTGCTAATCACACCTCTGTGGGCAGCGCAAACTTGGTTTCCACAGGTACTCAGGTCTCTGGCTATGCCACCTGTTCTGTTACCGTGTCGACCGGGACTTCTGTCCCAGGACGGAGCCCCCCACCCCAACCCCAGGGTGCAGTGGGTGGCTTGGCCTCTGTCCGGAATCGCCTCCAAAGTAGCGGTATTCCTGCACGAGTTGCAGACACAATACTGGCTTCGAGGAGGGATTCAACGAACATTCAATATGAAGATAGATGGGCCTGCTATTCGCGCTGGTGTGCAGATAGGGACGTTCTCGATTCCTTTTTCTGCAGATCTAGTGTTGGTCCTGGAGTTTCTGCAGTCTAGATTGGATGCGGGCTTGGCCGCATCAACTGTCAGAGGTTACTCCATGGCTATTTCAGCCTTTCATGTCCCGGTGGACGGCGCTCTTTTGGGTGCCCATCCATTGGTCCAGCGTTTTTTAGCAGGCGTGGACAGGATCCGGCCTCCTGTGAGGCGGATCAGCCCAGTGTGGGACCTTTCAATAGTCCTCGATTGGCTATCGGGGCCTAGGTTCAGGGATTTGTCTTCACTGTCTCTCCAGTTATTGACCTGGAAGGCAGCTTTTCTTGTGGCGGTGGCGTCTGGCAGACGGGTAGGCGACATACATGCTATGTCCACCGATCCCGATCTCACAGTCTTCCACAGGGACAGAGTCAGTATCAGGCTGCCAGACTCCTACCGACCAAAAGTGGCCCACTCCTTTCATGTGTCGGCCCCCATTGAATTGCCGGCGCTTAGGCAGCCGGCAGCTTCGGGCTCTCAGGCCTCGCACGATCACATCCTAGACGTGCGCAGGACCTTGAGAGCATATGTTAAAAGAACAGCCTCTATCCGTAGGGATAATCAGCTTTTCTGCTGTTATGGTGGAGGTAAACAAGGTTTACCCGCCTCTAAGCAGTCAATCTCGAGATGGATTGTCTCGGCGATCTGTCTAGCGTATGTTCACAAGGGCCGTGAGCCTCCAGGTGACCTCAAGGCTCATTCGGTTAGGGCAGTCGCGACGTCCAAGGCGTACGCAGCGGCCCTGCCTATCGAAGAGATCTGCTCCGCTGCTATCTGGAGCCAGCCTAACACGTTCATTCGTCATTACCAACTCGACAGGCTCTCGGGCGAGCGTGCTCGGTTTGGTCAGACAGTTCTCTCTGGTGAGCAGAGTCTTCAACCCCCTAGCTGAATGAGCTGATGAGGGTTGGTCGATCTGTTGTTTTTAATTATAACTAACGCCACTAATATCCGTTGATACTAAGGGCCCAAGTCCTTTATCCCACGGTTATTTCCCCGGCTGAGGACTCCCGTGATCTTTGCTATGGGATTTTTTGTCCTCATCTTCTCTCTTACAAAAAAGGGGGGGGGGGGGGGGGGGGGGGCGGGGTTTTCAGACCTGTAAGGCGACTGAGAGTGCGCCATGTAATCCCCAGGTCATTGAGGTTATAGCCCATTGTGGATTCATTTTATACTTTGGGTGAGTAATCTTTTGTACTTCGTTTTGCGCCTTCGGGTGCAGTCTGAATGCCACTGCCATTGATTTAATCTTTGGGAGTCTGTCTTATGCAATAAGTACCCCAAGGAGGATCCCTTCTGAAAAAGAATCGAACAAACCTGTATAGGTTCCAGATTCTTTGAAGAGGATCCTCCTTGGGGTAGGGCCACCCACCTCCCCTTCATTCAACCTGCATGACTGGATTGGAAAGTGGTGAGGTTAGAGTTACCGCCCTTGGTTGCATGGCAACCGTAAGGGGTGAGGCTCGAAAGGGGTGACCCAAAGTACGTTTTTTTAGTTTTTTAACTAATTTTATGTGGAAAATATAGTTACAACCTGTCATATATCTAAAATCTAGGATTTTATGCAATAAGTACCCCAAGGAGGATCCTCTTCAAAGAATCTGGAACCTATACAGGTTTGTTCGAATTTACAGACATCTGCGTAATCTTTGGGATCTCTTTTGTAAACTTACAGAAACTTGGGCAGTAGTTTGAGGTCACTCGCTCAGAAAGCATTGAGTATTGACAATATATTCAACCTAACTTTAATGGTAGAAATCTGAATATTTATGAATATAGTCTATATAGTAATATGGTCTGAATATTATTGACAGTATCTGTGATATTTTGAATCTGTTGCAGGCCAAGTTGATGACTGCTCTGCTTGAACGTCTCCCTCTCTTTATGGACGATGATGAGTACGGAACTTGACACTTATATTTAGAAACTGAACAATCTGATAAAATGTTATATAATAATACCATTTTTTTTCTGTTTGAATATTTATTCCTTGTTACAACAAAGTTTACTGGGAATAAAGAGTTAAGTCAGGGCAACTGTTCCAAAACAGAACATGAAAGCTGGTTGATATAGTATCATTAGCATGTATCAAACTAGAAATGAAAGTGTCCCTTATGCATGATGCTCTTGGGTATTAAATATAAATATATCTTCTTACTCAAATATGAAGATAAAACCATGTTTCTATTTAATACATCCAATTTTAGACATATTACACACATCATTTGCACAATTGCTGTTACACATGACTATTAACATTTAAAATTGTGGAGGATACAGTTGACTTTGTGTTTTCATTATAATAAATGAGTCCTTGAGTACTTTTTTTGCAGTTCTATATTTGAGCAGGGAGAGAAGATCTTCATACCACGCGTCTTGTTGAGTCAGTTTCGATGGTTGGATCGAATTGTCAATTGTAAGGTAAAGTCACTTCATTCATTACTCACATAGTGAAATATAACCAATGTAACCAAGTGATTGAGAGGCATTCTAGAAGCTGGTAGTACAGAGAACACAAAGACTAAGGGTGATCAACTTCTCTATTTAACAATGGTAACGTTTTGATATATCTGGTATAGAAACTTGATAATGGTGTAAGGATCTATACCCAAAAGTCGCCATTGATAAATACAAAATTAATCATCCATAAATATTATCTTCTCCATTGTGTGTATGGTGAAACAAACCTTGTCATATGAGCACATTGTTATCTTTGACGTCATGACACAAAAAAGCGACTGTAATATGTGAGAAGTGGACTGTTTTCCCCGCCATTTTTATTTGAATCAAATTAAATTCTATTGAAATTAAAGAAATTATGAAGTATGCCATGTTTTTTTCATGGAACTTGTGTGTATAACCAGCCTTTTCATTAAGAGCCGGCTGCCGGCGCAATCAGCCGCTTACTTTAATATTAGCGCCGCTTACTTTTTCTGCAGTCGTAACTTCCGAGCATAGCGTGTTTACACTACCAAAATATCAGTGAAAAAACGTAAGTTTGCTCGCGTAACGAGTTTTCCGGTAAGTTATCGACTAGTTCTGTGGGTGCGTTCCGAGCTTTAATTATGCATTACCGAACTGACACGAATAAAGAATAGTGTTCTGATTGGCTTACGAGCTCAGATAGTTTCGTCTATTTATAGCCGTTACTAAGGGATCTATGCCCTCCGTGCAAATGGTAACCAATAGATAAAACAATTATGCGAGTCGCCAGAGCTAATTTGCGGGTATCATTGCCTATCAAAATTTGGAAATCAACCAATCAGAATCGATAATACATAATCACGTTAATTCGATTTCTAATTACGCGCCATGATCACTGATGGGAAAAAATGGCGACTGAAGTTAAAAAACAACGATCTTTGACAGATTTCTTCGGAGGCAGAAGTGACAAGATTCCCGGTAAGTTCCGAGTTTTATGACTAGACTATGATAAAGTATTATAAACAAACTTAGGCCAAACTGACAGTAAATCTAGATGAATAAACTGTCAAAACCAACAAACCATTTGCTTTGAAAAAATTCATATTTTCTGAAGATTCGTAGTTGCAGGTTATACTTATTAAAAAAATTAACGCAATTGTTTTCATTTGCGATCTAGTTGAAATTGTCGTATTTTTCATGTGATGATTTCTATGTAACTTTGCATTGCCTTGTACTGTATCCATTTGGCAGGTAAGTTCCGTTAAATCCAAAGATATCCTCTATATAATCTGAATTGTGTAAAATTTTGAAAGTTAGCTGTTTTGTTCAAATTCAGTGATTAGGAAGGCCTTGCGTGATTTCAATTTACGCATTTTCCTGCTAAATGTCCCGATAATAGTCGTAATAAATGCCACAGTGGATCTACCTTTTCTCAGACTCAATTAACTTCAATCAGACCCCACACTACATAGTACATATGTGTTATATTATAATTACATTATTTTTGATTTAGAGACATCATGAAATGTTTTCGATTGCATACAATATATCATTATTATCAAAACGATGCCAGAACTGAAATCGGAACAGACCATTTTTTTCTTGTCTTAAGTTTTATCCAATCGAATGATTGCTGAAGATCACGTGATTAAATCCACGAATGAAAAGTTCAAGACGTAATATAATTATCATCAGTGTTTGGACGTACATGTATCGTTTTGTGATCAGCGAATAATCTGTTGCATTTAAATGAATACCTACAGAGATAATGTTAACACTAATACCACTGTGAAATTAGAACTAGGTGTCTGTTGTTTCTGATGTTTTGCATGGAAATACTTCTCACAAACTTCCGGCATTTTATATAGTAGAAAGGGGTGGTTTCAAAATTTTTTGCTATGAATAAATTTATTCTTGCATTCAAAGAGCTTTTGAGCGTTTTCGTATGTGCAGTTGTCCTTGCCTTGGCTGTCGTAAGAATACATTCATTAACTGCATAACGTGTGTAAGATTACATGCGTAATCACTACAAGAGGCTATTCAAATAAACGTTTTCACTCTCGTAGAAATAAAGCTCCATTATGATTATTATACGGCCCCCTTTAGCTTTGCATATTCGACCAATCGCAACGAAGGAAAGCGCTCAGTGTTCGTTGCCTGTTAGTATGTCAATTTGAGGGTTTCGTATGTCAACACAATGAACGATGTGACAGCTATTGTAATTTTTTCATGATTACTTTCTTACTAGCTTGTATGTCTGATGTCTGATTCGAGGATATTGTTAGGGGTCACACACGCAATGATGTTTTTTATGGACTGTATAAATATTACCATTTTGACAATGAAAATATATCGTATTAACTATTGCAGATGTAAATTGGACGTACAGTTTCAGTTTATGTAATGTATAATGATGTTCCTCGATCTTAATTTGACATTAATTATGATATATTTGACGACTGGGGGAACATTGCAATTTGATTGAAATTATTTGAACTGAAATTAGCAAATATCGTATTTTGACATTATTAAAGACAAGTCAAACACAATGGATGCCTCTTTATTAATATCTCTAGATCAAACTGACAGTGACTCCCCATCGAGCCGTGAATACTGGCCCTTTAAGTGGTATTATTTCAAGTCATTTTATTTAAGAAAATTTACCAAAAAAATATATTCAATATTTTATTATTGATTCATGATGGAAAAACATGGTGGCTTTAAGTGTGGTATTAAGTATTTGAGATTTTCATTTCTTTCTTAGAGCCACAGCTCCAACATGAAGTTTCACCAGATGACCCCAACTTGCCAAGATCACATCTTTTAACCTCGAGCAAAGGACAACCTGAACTTGATATTGCAGGTATGCTGTATGAAATTGAAATAATTAAACATACACCTGTCTCTGTAACGGTCACATATACATTGTATATTTCATCTCAAGACAGACCGATTGTTTGGGGGTACATATTGGTAATCTCACCAAAGTGTTTCCTCCTATCAAATATAAATCAACACATGTTGATAAAAATTACAAATACCTGGGGCTTGTCGAGAATAATTTTCTTTTATCAATAAGTGTTGATATATATATCTGACATCAGAAGACATAAGCGTGACCGTGTGATTCTATTTATTATCTTAATCATTCTTAATTACTTTCAATGAGGGTTACATCAATGAACACAACACTGCCATTTGACTTTCATAACACTTGGAAGTAATACATTTTAGAAGTCAAAACAAAGTAAGCATTATAAGTTTCTGATGTCATGGCATTATTATATCATATGCTTGATGGTGACATAGTATCACACTCGTTACGTAAAAGTCATGACACACTTCCTCGGGTAATAATCTCTCTTATATATTTTTAGGTTGTATTGTAAAATGAAAGCTCTCTATTTTTTCATTTCATTTTTAGATCCACAACTCCCAGAAGTGTCACCCTATTCTGCGCCTGAGTTGACCACATCTCTCCGTCAAGCCTTGAAAAATGGACAACCTGGACTTGATATTGCTGGTATGCTGTATGGTTTTGAAAGTTTAGGAATATTTGTCCAAAGATAATTTTGTAATTGTCTTATTTATCCCATGGGTTTTTCTGAAAATCAAATCAAAGCCAAAAGTGTATACATTTTCTTCTATTTTAACATTGCTTTATAAATTTCTTACAAAAATTGTTGAATGGCACTCTTACTAACCAAAGTCAAATTCAATAGCACTTCCTTTTTGAAAACCAATTCAATAATTATTTTATATCAGCAGCGTATCTCGTGACATAATTTTTTTTTATACCTTTGCAGAAACTCAAGTGCTCAAACACAAGTCGCCATCGTCCACCCATATTTCAAGACACTTATCACTTGAGGAAACAAAACAAATAATTGAAGAAGTTTTCCCTGTTACTTCAAGTGATAAGGTTCACCATAAACTTGTGTGTGACAGCCGGAACTGCACTTCCTTATCTATAGACGAAAGCAAAGTCATGAAGGCAAAACATGACAAATTCCACCATGCATGGCTTTCTAATTCCGAAGTCAGTTTTTGTAACAAGACTGGGTTGTGGTGGTTACTCTATGTTGAAGGTCAGGGGATGTTCTGCCTTCTTTGTAGAAAACACTGTGCTAAAAGCACACAGAACAAGCAGAATGAATGTTTCAGCGCCATGCCTGGTACCCGCTTTAAAAGAGGAGCTCTCAACACTCATGCAAATACCATGAAACACAAGGGTTCACAACAAAGTGAACTAACCAAAAGAGTTTCAGTTTTTCAGAAGGAAATAACTGAGAGGGATTCTTTCCAAGAGCAAGTTTTATCAAAAGTTTTCAACTCCCTCTACTGGCTGGCTAAAGAGGACATAGCTGTCCGGAAGATTCATTCCCTGCTGTCCTTTGTCCGTGATGGGCTTGACATGAAGGAACTCCGACACTTTCATCATCATTCCCCTGCCTCACTGAGAGAAATGCTGATGACAATTGGAAACACCCTTGAGGCTGAACTTGTGAACAGGATTAAATCATCTGGCATGAAGTATGGTATCCTAGTTGATGATGTGAGTGATGTTGCTGTCCAGGAACAGATGGTTGTATTTGTCAACTATTACAGTCAGGAAGAATCTGCAACTAAAACAGAGTTTCTTTTATCAAGGAATGTTTTAGAAGATCACACATCAGCAAATGCTGAAGCATTGCACAAGGTTCTTTCAAGTAGCCTTCAACTTGCAGGCTTGGATGTTGCGTCCATATCTGGAATTGTAACAGATGGGGCAGCTGTCATGGTTGGGAAGAAAGCTGGCCTGGCCACACTGCTGAAGAAAGACAACCCATCACTTGTCTCAGTTCATTGTGTGTGTCACAAGCTTGCTTTGGCATGCACAGATTCAAACAGTGATCTGACTTACATAAAGGAAGTTGAGGGACATCTGACACAGTTATGGAAATTGTTCCATTATTCTCCAAAGAAACTTGCTATCTTGATCAAGTGCCAGTTGGAGCTGAAATCCATGAAACTGTCAAAGAAAGGGACTCGTGTTGTGAGGAAAGTTCTAAAAAAGGCATGCCAGACAAGATGGCTTTCTTTCAACAGTGCAGTACAGGCAGTGTTTGAAGACATCATCCCCATTCTTCAAGCACTTAGTATTCTGGATTCAGATGCCACAGCGTGTGGTTTGTACAAGAAAATGCACAGTGTCAAGTTTGTGGGAACAATTTTCATCCTTCAAACCATTTTGCCAATTTTGAGCAACCTTAGCAAAGCCTTCCAGAAGGACTCTCTCCACTTCTCCAACATTTTACCAGCCATTGAGGAGACAAAGGACAAACTCACCGCAAGTTTAGGATCTTTGGAAATTGACAGGTTTGCCAATGAACTGCAACACGGAGATAAGCTTGAATGGCTTGAATTGTCCGCCTCAGAAAAACAACTGGATCAGCTGCGAGGCATGAAGATAAAATACATACAGGCACTCGTCACCAACATCAACCTGAGGTTCACCCAAGCTCCTATCTTAGAAGCCTGTTCAGTCTTTGATCCCCTCCTGATACCATCCGTGGAGTGTCCTTCGTTTCCAGCATATGGCAAGCAGAAGATCAGGGAGTTGGCAGACCACTTCAGTCCTGGAAATGAAGCTGAACAGGAAAAGTTAATAGCAGAGTTTGGTTTGCTTAAATATCACATGCTTAAGTGGAAAGAAGAGTATCAGAGCTTGACAATTTCCCAGTCTTCAATGGAATGGTCCTTGAATTTGCTTGTGTGTGGCACTTTCAACTTCATCTTCCCTTCGCTAATAAAAGTAGCCGGGAGTATCCTTGTCATTCCAGTGTCAAACGCCTGGCCTGAAAGGGGAGCGAGCAAACTGAAACTGATCAAGACCCGCCTGAGAAGCAGACTGAAATCTGACATCCTACAGGTCCTCATGCGGATATCGATTAACGGACCTGCTCCAGGATCAGAAAGAAGCTGTAGGTTGATGAAGAAATGCGTGCAGAATTGGCTAGCTCCAAAAGTGAGAAGAAACCTCCCCAAGAAAGGAACTCAAGGATCTGGAGATGCATGTCAGCAGCTTTCTCTTCCTGTCATTGATGTTGCTGAAGCTGGGACCCAAACTGACAGTCAAATGACACAGAGTTCAGAAATTGCTGTTGAAATGGCCCTCCAAGTTTTGAACTTGCTCAGGAAACCAGGCTATGAGAGTGTTGCAGTCGATGATGATGATGATGTTGATGATGATGATGATGATGATGATGCTTATGATGATTAGGGCTGAGTATCATGGGAAATCTCATGATACAATATGTATCACAATACAGACAGGCGATACAGAATGTATCACAATACATTGTTCAAAATATATTTTAATACCGGTACATATTTTGTGAAATTTCCAACATGAGAGATGAGATGATCGAAAATTGAATTGAAACAATTGTTATTGCACAACACTAGCTTGTTTTAGTGTTTATAGTTTTTCTTTTGATTTTTAAGTAAGTGAAATCTATTTTTTCTACTGTTATATTGTTATTGTAATTACTTGCCATGCGATGCTGATTTTTTTTGCTTGTTAAATTGTTTATATCAAAGTTCTATTGTAAAAATTAATTAATCTGTGGACCTCAAGTAAAAACCTTTGCAATTTATGTTCCTCTTTGACTTGTTATTTTTGGCCAGATGTGCTTGAAATGTCACCATTTCCTGTTAAAAAATGAAAAATCTTCCTGGGGGAGGCCCCCCAGACCCACACCAATGGGAGGGCGCACCCTCACATACTCTCCCCACCGACGCCATAGGCGTCGGGATGACCCCTTTGGGGTCATGGGCCTCTTACTTCAAGTCATGTTCCTCCTACTCAAATAATTAATGAAAAGGCTGATAACACTTACCTTCCTTCAGGTAATGAACAAATTCACTCTTGTTTTGTAAAAATATATAATTTTGCTCCATTTTAATCTTTTCTTTTAAATTCCATCTGTTTGAACCGTATCATTTCAAGGATTATTTCAAATTTCCCCCAACAGGAACTAACCACCAAAATGTTGGAAATGATTGACATCAGCTCGACAGAGATTCAAAGGGAGATAATCCTGTGTTTACCGGAAGTCGTAGAGGACACTGAACATGGGGAAGTGGCTAAAGCTCTCAGGTACATAGTTCATGTTCTTTTGTTTTTATGTTAATTTTTATTCTAGTGGAAATAAACATAAATTCTGTGTTTGATGTTAGCGAAATCGTGATCAAGTGTGACGGTAAATGTCATTACTTTATGTAAAACATGCAACTTTTTTTCTTTAAACTTATTGATTGACATTGTTTTTAAGAAAAAGAAATGCCCTTTGTGTTGTTTAACAGGGAGATTTTACTGCAAGGAAATCAGATGACAGTGCCGGTACTAGATGCTTTATCAAACCTGACGCTGAAACCTGAGATGTTGACAGAGGTGAGAGAGGCATTATTTTCTAAGTGTCTTATTTGATATAACAAGTCTAAATTGCAAAATTATCCTTTAAATAGAACCTGATTATGTTAAATTGCAGAGAAAAAAATAACACAAAAACTTTTAATGTGGACCAAAAAGTTAGAGGCCTTCATGATGCCAAATCTGTAGTTATTGTACAAAACTAAATGTATAAATAGGTTTGTCAAATACGAAACTATTGACGTACTCTTACTCTACCTGGTTTACATTATATTGTATTACAATCATCATACAATGTACGATATACTCATGTATGTCTATGAATGTCTTGCTACAGATAATGAAAGATCTTTCTTAGTACAAATAAGTAAAATTTGATGTTCTTGTTCTACCGGAATTTTTTAAATTGGAGTACTTATAATGTAAGTTTCCTCAAACTCACCATTATCTACCTCTAAATGTCGAGTAAAGTCATATGCAAGGGTTCTTAGAGACCCTATCATGTGGTCCTATGCATAGCTCAGTTAACCGCAATCAGTGAAGTTCAACTAGAAATAACATGGATGTCATATATTCTAATGTCTTTGTCAAGCAAGTGATACAACAACATGTAGAAATATTGTCTTCATTCCTCATCAAACCCAACTTCCCAATGCAAGGCATAACTCTTGCCAGTTTCCATTACTGGCTGATTTAGGCCTTGCAATAATTCCTTAAGAAATCTGCCTCGAAATCCAGGCCTACTATGAATTTCTGGTGCAGCGATTCACTATCTAGGCACAGAGCAAGGGAAATACCACAAGGCTTAAATCAGCCAGTAATGCAGACTGGCAAGAGTTATGCCTTACGTTTGGAAGTTGCATCAAACCATGGATGTTGTGTTTCTGTCAGGTGCGGGGGTCAGTTCTGCAGACTCTGGATTCTGTAGAGCTGGACAATCTCCCGGTGGTCATCAAGTTTCTTCTGCAGACGGTCACCTCACAGGACTCTCTCGAGGTCAGTTCTTCTGATTTATAACATGTAATTGATATCTTGGATAAGTCATTCATTTATTCCCTTGCTCTAAACCACTGACTATGATGATTGCAGACAGCAGAATTACTGGAATCTATCAAGCAATGTCTGGTTTTCTGCTGTCCTGTATTTCTATTTAATTCAAATTAACTGAAAAACTATGTAACAGAGCACTAAATTGAGGCCTGCTATGCAGTCACTTAAAGAAACAGTTTGAATATCCCTCTTGTGCTTTTCAAGTGAATTTAGGGAAAGGGTTCAATCAAACTAGACTCTGACATATGTATGAGATGAGACTAAAATAAACAACTTCTCTCTCTCTTTTCTCTCTATAATTGCCAGGTTGTGGGTGAGATCCGGGCGAGTCTGGACTTCAAGCCTTCAGCTGTAGACAAGAGCAAGGGCAGCAAGAGGGAAGCAAGGGGGTGAGGGGCGAACTGGCGAAATATAGATGTAGTTTGAGATGACATTTTGTGTTTCCAGCGCAATATCATTTAACTTCATTGAGTGACAGAGTAAGACTGACACTATCGTGACTCAACTGTGAGTGAAAATAAAAACACTGAAATATAAATATCTGTTTTATCATATATGCTTCTGATAGAAAAGGTTCAAGTCAAAAATAGACCGGTGTAAGCAATATCCGATGTCACCTCTGTCTGACGCTGTTCTCTGGACTGAACTTTATTACAATTACAAAGTTTGTGTAAGCAATATTGATGTCACCTCTGTCTGACGCTGTTCTCTGGACTGAACTTTATTACAATTACAAAGTTTGTGTAAGCAATATGCGATGTCACCTCTGTCTGACGCTGTTCTCTGGACTGAACTTTATTACAATTACAAAGTTTGTGTAAGCAATATCCGATGTCACCTCTGTCTGACGCTGTTCTCTGGACTGAACTTTATTACAATTACAAAGTTTGTGTAAGCAATATCCGATGTCACCTCTGTCTGACGCTGTTCTCTGGACTGAACTTTATTACAATTACAAAGTTTGTGTAAGCAATATCCGATGTCACCTCTGTCTGACGCTGTTCTCTGGACTGAACTTTATTACAATTACAAAGTTTGTGTAAGCAATATCCGATGTCACCTCTGTCTGACGCTGTTCTCTGGACTGAACTTTATTACAATTACAAAGTTTGTGTAAGCAATATCCGATGTCACCTCTGTCTGACGCTGTTCTCTGGACTGAACTTTATTACAATTACAAAGTTTGTGTAAGCAATATCCGATGTCACCTCTGTCTGACGCTGTTCTCTGGACTGAACTTTATTACAATTACAAAGTTTGTGTAAGCAATATCCGATGTCACCTCTGTCTGACGCTGTTCTCTGGACTGAACTTTATTACAATTACAAAGTTTGTGTAAGCAATATCCGATGTCACCTCTGTCTGACGCTGTTCTCTGGACTGAACTTTATTACAATTACAAAGTTTGTGTAAGCAATATCCGATGTCACCTCTGTCTGACGCTGTTCTCTGGACTGAACTTTATTACAATTACAAAGTTTGTGTAAGCAATATCTGATGTCACCTCTGTCTGACGCTGTTCTCTGGACTGAATATTACAATTACAAAGTTTGTGTAAGCAATATCCGATGTCACCTCTGTCTGACGCTGTTCTCTGGACTTAATATTACAATTACAAAGTTTGTGTAAGCAATATCCGATGTCACCTCTGTCTGACGCTGTTCTCTGGACTGAATATTACAATTACAAAGTTTGTGTAAACAATATCCGATGTCACCTCTGTCTGACGCTGTTCTCTGTACATGATGCTTCCCTCTCTGCATGGTATTTCCATGGTGATGTGAAAATTGATATCATTTGAGTGATGGGGACACTTTTCTAGGTTTGAAAAAATTCACCCTTTACCACTCAGTAATACAAGTTTGCACTTTACATTGAGACTGTTTGTGTGGTTCGTATGAAATCAAGGACGATGATTATGTTTGTTCCTAACATTGGTAATGGGATTGTTTTTGGATGGTCTAAATGTTATTGTTGCTATCATTGCTGTACGATACAAGGATCTTCCAACATGTGCGAGTATCAATATGACCTTTGAGTTTTAACAAACTGTTGTGTTTTCCTCCAGAAAATCTGACAGCAATGAGGAGAAGGGCAATGAAGCTCTCACACTGGATGCAATCAAGACTGGAATACGGTTCCAGAAAACTGTCGCTGAAGCTTGGATAAAGGTAAGCTTAGTCTTATGTAATATGTCGGCGGCTCCAGCCATGTCTAAGCCATGAACCTGTTGAATGAGAATAATCATTCCTTGGTAACGGTGTCAGCATCTTTATCAAAACGTTGGTTGAAATCCTGGCCAGAAACTCATTATACCCAGAATGTTATTACATTAGCAGTTAAAGTTTTGATTTTGGCTTGTTCCAGGCTATAGACAGTTTGAAGAACCCTGCGGACCACAAAGTGATCGACATCTTCGTTTTACTCATTCTGCATCAGACCAATCGTAAGAAACCAGTTGAAAGTCTGTTCCGTAACAAGATACGCTCTGGTGCCTTCACAGAAGTTCTGCTAAAATCAGCCTTCATTGATCATTCCCAGGTAAAATTCAGTTTCTTTTGATGTTTACTTTTAAAAAGCATATATACATTTTACTTTTCACTTCTTATGGCTGATGTCTTTGGCGCTTCACAGCAACTGTCAGCAGGAGAATTACACTGATTTAGTCATTTCTTACATATTGGACAAGAAGAGTTTTGATTTTGCCTATTAAATTGTCAACTAATCTGATTATAAATCTGTCAGCATCCTGAGGAAGGGGCAACGAACAGCTCAGAAACATTGTGCATACAATAAAGAAGAAGTTGTCATCCACAGATGTTGTCTTATTGTTGTACACCAACTAAATACCTCTCAAGAATCAAATAAGATATGTTTAAACGACAATTGTGATTTTCAGATCCTGCGAGAGTACTTCCCGTCCATCTTGTCGCTAGCGGAGGTTCTACTGAGATCGCCTGAACCAGGAATATCTTACTTCGCATGTGCCATGTATAAACACACCTTCGCCACCTTCGACAGCTTCTGTAAACAGGTATTGGACATCTTCCCAGGGCAAGTTGAAAATGTATCGAGATCTTTCCATTTTTTTACCTTGCCTTCAACCTAGCTAGAAGAGGTGAAACGAATCAGCGACACCTATCGTGATCACGAGTTACATCCCTTACCATCTGCTTACATACAGCCAATGAAATTGCCGTTTACATTCGGAACCAAGAGGCAATACAACTGCCTTCTGATTGGCTTATCCGATTAGCCTGCAGTACGTTAAAATCTTAGCACTGAAAATGCGAGGGTTCAGGTCAAGGGCGGAAGGAGAAGTTATGGAAATCTTTTTGTTACGCCCGTGACGTTGTGAAGATGGGTATTGGATAGTGCAGTGCAATGATTGTCATGTTGATGAGAACTCTGAAATAATGATAGTTTTTAAGATATAAGTAACAATAGAAATTAGTATAAGGAATAAATTGTTGATACTCCTTGTTTAAAAAGATTATATATATATGTTTACTTCATGTTACTACTAATATACATGCTGCACTGTTTCTTTGACGATTTGCTTACAGACTAAAGCTGTTCAATGAATGGTTACGAGTCAGTAGGATATTTTGGTAAGACAGTGCTCAAGCTCAGAGAGAAAGAAATAATTTGAAGAATTCAAAGAGGATTGATATTCATATATACAACAGTGATTGTGTTATTTCAGGAAATCGTTGGAAATCTAGTGACGCACATTGGAAGTGGGTTTGCTGGAGAGATTGATGCCAGTCTGGATATTCTGTCCGATCTCGTGAACCAACACCTCCCCAGCATGGCCCCGTTTGCCATCTTTGTCAAGGTTACATTTCTTAAAATATTTCTTTGATATTTATATCTCCGCAAATGGCTGCAAAATTGTCCAAGCGGCGTTAAACAATAACTCACTTACTTTATATTTATATTTAAAGAGTTTAAGACTAAAACTAGGCCCATCCAGCGGTCCATTGCCGGGTTGTTCCTGATCATTGCTCTTAAGTTTTATCTTAAATTCTGTTGTTTCAGTTGACAAAATGACACTTTTTTGCTTATTTTATAAAATCTTTGTATTTGTATTTTAAATGTCTTTTGAATCGACTGAAACTGCAAAATTAGTGGCATTGTAACATTGTCTCTTAGTTGATATTAAGACAGAATCGTACAGCTGTGTACAGCTCCCATTTCCTCCCAGGGTGTATTTTTGCTCCTATAACGAGTCCCATTTCCTCCCAGGGTGTATTTTTGCCCCCAAAACGAGTCACATTTCCTCCAAGGGTGTATTGTTGCTCCTATAACGAGTCACATTTCCTCCCAGGGTGAATTTTTGTTCCTATAACAAGTTATGTCTCCTCCCAGGGTGTGTTGGACTACCTGGACAATCTGTCGATGACACAGATCCGCAAACTCTACTCCATGTTGAGTCGACTAGCATTCAATGATTCAGAGGACCGAGGAGGGATACAGGTGAGTGTTGTATTATCAGCAGGTGCTTTTTTGTAACCATGGAAACCTGATAAGCTAGTATATATTTGTTGTAATTATCCACCTTGGTTTGCTATTTCCAGGTTTTACTACAATACATAGTCAAATTAGTGCTGCAGGCCTACAATAATACAAGCAGGTTGAAAGTGGCATTAAACCCAAATCACTTCACATCATCTTACAATACAAAGAAAGTGCATGAACCTTTTACAAATTTATAAAGCAAATTTCATAGCTGTGTTTATATCCCATTCCTCCCAGGACGATCTCCACATCATCATTAGGAAACAGCTGTACAATAGCAGCATGAAGTAAGTATGCAACAATATCAGGCTTTCAGATATATCAATCAATTAAATGTTAACCCAGTGAAATTACACTTCGAGTACGAACTGACTTTTTTAATTACTTGAAATGCATTAACCTTTCATCTACTTTTAAGACATGTATGATTTCTTGTTTTTTTACCAAATGCTCTTTTCATTCATTTATCATTTAATTTACAAATATTTCCTTCATTCACTACCTCTAAACTTATATGCATCTTCTTGTTTGTTTACAAACACACCAACAACAATAGCAAGTCTAGAAATAGACAACTTAAACCTGTGAGTCTGCCTACCGCTCACGCAAAGCCCGTGCACCCGCATACACAGTCATGTGACCTGTCAAATACCTTCACTACTTTTTGTTGTTCAACGTGTCAACACGTCTCACACCAACTGAGTTAGAAATTCCTTACCTTTCGACGAAACCTTTATCCCATACGTATCCTGATACCGTGAGATTGTTGTTTCCATTTGTTTTTTCACTTGAATATGAATTTGGATGCTATTATTCGCCATTTTAGTGGTTCAAATGTTTCCACGTGGCTTGTAAAATGGCGGCTTCCTCATGTTTTTCTAGCATCGGGCTTGAAGCTTCATTTATTCAATTCACTGCTAATATTCATATTATTTATATATTTATGTTTTGTGGTATATTTAACTATATTACAAACGTATTTTATATTTTATCTCTTGATAGAATTAAATTTCGTTAGTGCGGGATTGGTATCCCCGTTCACTTATCGATTTTTGCTGTATAGTGTTGTGTCACTTCACTTCGCATTGCATTGACTTTGCGTGGTGATTTTAAGGCCGCTTCCTTGCTATATTTTACTATGCGTATCTGTATAGTTTTTGCTTCACGTTTTGTTTAGCTAACTTTATCTACCTTATGTATTATCAGAAATTATTTCTTGATATTTAATTTCTCATACGGTATAGTTTTTGATGGTATTTATTCATGTTTATTAATAAATATCGTTATGTTTTACTATGAGGGGATAGGTTTCAATTTTACCTTTTATGGTAAAGTTTCCTTTTCTCTGCATTTTCTATGTTTTATGATAAACTATTTCATGTTATCATAATCATATACTCATTCTATATATTTATATATAGTATTTTATACACTTATATGAAATTTCGGTTTCTTATATTTGTTCATTATGGTTTTTCTGTGTGTTAATTCTCCTTAACTTTTCACAGAAATCATGAGCGCTTCGAAGAGATGCGAGGGCTGTAATAAATTCGTGGCTGCGGCTGACCCTCACCCTTGCTGTCCACGTTGCTATGGGGTATCCTGTACCTACGATGTACCCTGTGATGAGTGTGCCAACCTTAACGTTGACGAGTTCCAGGCCTATGTGACTTCGAGAGAAAGAAGCTTGGCCCGTTCTTCGTCGAAGTCGTCTACTGTTTCGGTCCCTCAACCGTCCTCTCTGGCCTCGGACCTGGCCAAATTCAAGTCCATGGCTGCCGAGATGATGCCTCTTATGTCTAAGCTGCTCAACATCCCCGAGTTAGCGGACAAGGTGGAGAAGACCGGATCAAGGCTCACCCCGTCACCAGGGAGAGATAATATCTCTCAAATAACTGGGCGGCGGGGGGGTGAAGAGAAAAATGAAGACATCATCTCCATACTGGCCCCTTCGGTGGTGGAATCCATGAAGCAGACTCCGGGATCGAGGGACCCTCGTCTTCATAAGAAAGCCCACCGGATTAGTGGATCCCGTGCGGCGGATGCGGTCCGCAAGGCAGTCCAGCCGGGAGATGTCAAAGTCGGGGATCCAGGGACCGAACCTACGGGGAAGGTCAAGGCCAAAAAGGACTCCAAGGGAACCGTCACGGGCCTCCACGGATCCAAGATTAAGCCCATCATGTTGCCGACGGAGGGTGCAGCGGACCCGCCACCGGCCTCCACGGACCCGGCCGCCACGGACCCGGCCTCATCTACGGGCCATCCCAGGGATTCGGCGGGCCTGAATAGATCTATTGTGGACTACAATACCTCTACCTCTTCCAAGTCGTCCCATTCGGAGCAGGCCAACCGGGAGAGGAACCGTCGCCTAGCCAGGGAAAATGAACGACCTGCGGGGAACAAACGGAAATCCACGGGGCCCCCGGACCTCTCCTTTTACGGGACGTCAGCGGATTCTTCGGGGAAGAAAGGGAAAAAGGCGGATGCTGCAGACGAATCAGCTCTCTCAGGTCTGTCTTGGTATGACAAGTTAGACGAGGTATACCGGCATTTCCCGGACATTTCCCGCCCTCCGGCTCCTTCGGCTCCTATCCAGAGTGAAATAGGCAGAGGCTCTTCCAAGGTCATCACGACAAAGGCTACCTCGCTACCACCGCCGGATTCCACGGCCAAGCTGGCGGCCCAACTATCGGAGCGAGTGGGGACCTTAGGCTTTGACAAGCAACCCTCTAGGAGTTCCTTCTACCGTTCATTTCCTTACAAGGTGCATGACGCCCAATTTGCCAAGCCTGGGGAAACCGTTTTGGACAGCAATTTCCGGTACCTGATGGGCAAGGGTTCGCCTTCGGAACAGATTAAGATCGGGGATGCCAGGATTAGGGAAATCGAGTCTTCGGTGCACAAGGCCATGCAGACCTCCACCTACATCCATTGGTTTGCCGCTACTGCTGCCAGGCAACTCCCTGCTATACCGGTGGATGCGGAACCGGACGAGTCTACGCCTATCCCTTGTTCAGCGTTGTCAACGGCTAACGACCTCTTTGACTCCATGGGGAGTGCTGTCTTGGATTTAGATCGACACCTTCTATGGATCAATGCGCAACTTACTCTCCTCAGAAGGACCGCCTTTATCAAGCAGTTGCCTCAGACAACCGACAACAAGATAAAAGACAAGCTTTACTCGGCGCCTCTTTTTGGAGCTTCTCTCTTTGGGGATTCAGTGGCGGAGTCTCTAGAGATTAAAGACAAACAACTAGAGAGGAAGAGAAACGAGGATTTACATCAGCTCGCCTTATCAGTCTCGCCAAAAAGAACCCAGTCTCAGTCTCCTTGGAAGAAGCAATCAACTCCCAAGAAGAACTACGTCAAGCAGCAGGCTCCGACCACTCCTAGACGTAATTACGACCGACAGGACAGGACGGCTGACAAGACATTTACGCCCCGCAAGGACGCTGGCCGAGGTCGAGGCAGAGGGCAACCTCAACGTTTTTGACGTCCCTATTCCCCCTCCTCTCCAGTTACCGATCCTCGCCCGTCCACCAACTTTCCCCTTGTCTGTAGTTCCGGGACAGGTCGGGGGTCGTCTGAAACAATTTGCCGCCAACTGGTCGATTGTTTCAAACGACCCCTGGGTACTGTCAGTGGTCTCTCAGGGCTATCGACTTCAGTTCGACACGCTTCCTCCGACAACCCGCCTTCCACAGGGTCCTCGTTTTCATCTGTCGGGGCCTTCTCTGGTGGCAGCAGAGGATGCCATTCAGAAACTTCTCTTGAAGATGGCAGTGCTGGAACTGGACCCGAAGACTGTGACGAAAGGGTTTTATTCCCCCATCTTCCTGGTGCCCAAGAAGGATACGGACGAACTCAGGATGATTATCGACCTGAAGTTTCTGAACCGGAACTTCCTGCAGAGACCTCCTCACTTCAGGATGGAGTCTATAGCAGCGTTGAAACTGGCTCTACGACCAGGAGACTGGATGGTGTCGTTGGATCTCAGGGATGCTTATCTCCACGTGCCGATCCATCCAGTGTCTCAGAAGTATCTTCGGTTTGCTCTCAACGGCAGGTTGTTCCAGTTCAGAGTTCTTCCGTTCGGAATCTCGATCGCTCCTTGGCTTTTCACCAGGATCACAGCTCCGGTACTGAACTTTCTGCATTCCAGTTCGATTCGGATGCACGGCTATCTGGACGATTTTCTCCTCCCAGATCAGTCTCAGAAGAATCTGGAGTCCAACAGAGATCTTGCCATTTCTATCTTGGGGCATCTCGGTTTCATCATCCATCCAGACAAGTCCGACCTGGTTCCGTCGCAGAAGGTCAAGTACATCGGGGCCATCTTCGACACGGAGAATGCCAGACTGTTTCCTCCGGAGGACAGAGTAGAGGTAGCTCGCAATCTGATCCGTTCTATGTCTCAGTCTCCTCAACCCCTACGCCAGTGGATGTCCCTGTTGGGCAGGCTCACGAGCATGCAGGACTTAACCAACAGGGGGAGACTGAGACTTCGACAGTTTCAGCGTTGGATCAACTCCGTGAGATATCTCGATCTCTCAACCGCTTGCTGTCCTCCTCCGGAGATTCTACGATCCCTTCTTTGGTGGCATCTGGACCAGAATGTTCTTTTAGGCGTTCAGCTGGTGCCCTTTGTACAGGATGTCCTTCTAGTGACGGACGCTTCCAACGTGGGTTGGGGTGCCCATCTTCTCGACCAGACAGTTCAAGGGACTTGGTCTCTGCAAGAGTCTTCTCTTCACATCAATCTGCTAGAGACGTTGGCCATACTGAAAGCTTTTCGGCATTGGCAGAAGCAGATTGCAGGGAAGAGGGTGATGGTTGCTTCAGACAACTCCACGGTGGTGTCTTACATCAACAGACAGGGAGGGACAAGATCAAAAGACATGTTGGATCTGTGTCTCCAGCTATTTCACTGGATCGATCAGTTCGGTTGCGAGGTCAGGGCAAGACACATTCCAGGTCATCTGAATGTTCTGGCAGACAGGTTGTCCCGACCAAACCAGATCCAGTCCACGGAATGGACTCTACATCCCGAAACTTTCTCCATGGTGACAGGACTTTGGGAGTCCCCGATGGTGGACCTGTTTGCAACAAGGCTCAACAATCAGCTTCCAATTTACGTCAGTCCAGTACCGGATCCACAGGCCTTTGCAGTGGACGCGATGTCGATCAGCTGGGACGGCCTCATCGCCTACGCGTTTCCTCCACCCGCGCTGGTTCCAGCAGTCTTGGAGAAGGCGAGGCGTCACAGCTGCATCATCATTCTGATTGCTCCAGCATGGCCCAATCGTCCGTGGTATCCGGATCTGTTGATGGAAGCAACACATCCAGCCGTAGAGCTTCCGGTGTTTCCAACACTGTTAAAACAGCCAAGGTCAGACAGGTTCCACCGGAATCCAGAGTCTCTACATCTGCACGCCTGGAGACTATCAACCACAATCTCCGAGAAGGGGGATTCTCGGAGGAAGTTGTACAAGCTGTCAAAGGAGGGCTCAGAACCTCTACTTCCAACCTCTACGACTGCAGGTTCGCCAAGTTCTTGGAGTGGAAGCAGCAGTTTAAACCTAATGCTGTGGTCTCCGTCCCCCTCGTCGCAGAGTTCCTGCTCTTTCTGAGGAAAGTGAATAAACTAAAAGCAGGAACAATCGATGGGTACAAGTCCGCCTTAATATCTGCCTTGTCGCTACAGGGGGTCGACTTGACTGGAGATCAGACAATCCGCAACTTATCCAGGTCGTTTCACTTGGAGGATCTGAAGTCACCTCGTTTTCAACTAAAGTGGAACTTGTCGGTGGTGCTTTCGGCTCTTTTAGCAGATCCGTTTGAGCCTTTGAAGGAAGTTTCTCTACAGTTCTTGTCTTGGAAGACAGTGTTCCTGCTGGCTCTGGCTTCAGCAGGGAGGGTGTCAGAACTTCATGCTTTGGATATGTCTTCCTTAACACATTCTAAGAATTGGCAGACGATTTCCCTTTCTACCCTCCCGGGTTTCGTCGCTAAAAACCAGAAGTCTATCTCAGGACCATTAGGAAGAAGATCTTTTTCTGTTCCGGCCTTGTCCGCTGCGTTATCTGACGGCATGGAAAGGGATCTTCTTCTCTGTCCAGTCAGGGCTTTGAGAGAATATTTGTCCAGAACCAAACCCTTTAGAAGAGGAAGACATAGGTTGTTTCTCCCGTGTGTTCCTTCTTCGGACAAGGACATTTCGAAAAACACCATTTCGTCATGGCTAAAGAAAACCATCAAGATAGCTTATCACAAATCGGCGACGGTTACCCCGGTTTTTGGTAAGGTATCTGCCCATGAGATTAGGGCCTGGTCCACCTCCGCTCCCCTCTGGCACTCTGCCTCGGTCGAGGATATCGTAGCAGCCGGGTATTGGGCTTCGTCGACGACTTTTTCGACTTTTTACCTACGAGACGTACAGACGGACTTGGAAGACCTACATCAGCTGGGACCGTTTGTGGCAGCAGGGGCCGTCCAAGCAGCGAACAAATAACATAGGTAATTACAACCTTTTACTATCTTTAAGAGGTTGTAAGGACGGAGTTCCTTCTGGAATCTTCGGAATCCTATGTTGGTCAAAGCAGTTTATGGTTGCAAATCCACGATTGCTTTGACCAGCCTACCATTCTGGGTTGTGAAGGAGCTTCGTTCTCATGACTTCTGGTTTTGGTTAAGGCAATTTTCTCCTGTGAGTCGCCTGGTTCGTATACTGATTCGCTACCCTCCTCCGATCTGTGGGATTCTGCATATAAGTTTAGAGGTAGTGAATGAAGGAAATTTAACAAAATTATAATCATTTTGTATTTTTCTGAATGATACCTACCTCTAAACTTATAGTTTGGAGCCCGCCCGGTCCTCCCCACGGAGCCGTTCATCAGTCTTCGCTTACTTACAACAAAAAGTAGTGAAGGTATTTGACAGGTCACATGACTGTGTATGCGGGTGCACGGGCTTTGCGTGAGCGGTAGGCAGACTCACAGGTTTAAGTTGTCTATTTCTAGACTTGCTATTGTTGTTGGTGTGTTTGTAAACAAACAAGAAGATGCATATAAGTTTAGAGGTAGGTATCATTCAGAAATATACAAAATGATTATAATTTTGTTAAAATACTGTAATTGGTAAAGGGATGCTATAATCAGGGTTTTTTGTGTAAATGAAATTTCTTCTTTAATGCTATTCATGCATGGTTAAATGCTCTCCATACTCAACAGGAAATATTCCCAAATATTATTTTAAAATACAAATACATATTCAAACATATGCTATAAATGTAGTCTTCGAAGTTACCTGTATCTGTAGATATCTCCTTTCGTTCCAGGTACAAACGTATGGGTGTTATTGGTGCCATAATGGTTGTAGGGTGTATCGGATACGTCAGGTATGTATGGTTTGGTCCATCTGATTACGATAGCCGACACATTCTACGCAACTGACACCTAAATATCAAACGTGATAATCAAAATGTATTCTGTTCATGTTAGAAGAGTGTTTTCTAGCAAAATGTGCAGGTTCTGACTCCGCCAATGTCGTCAATGTTTAATTTTTTGTTGAGGCGTGACATGTACTGTTTCTCAATGCTATTTTAAACAAGGCTGATGACACTGATCTCCTGTCCCTTTCATCCCTACAGGTTTCTGCCAGAAAGCGTATTAATGATCTGGTTTCTTGGTGGTGAAAATGATTATGAAATAAACTTGGAGACTAGCCGTTCTTAAAGAGTAGTTTTGTTAATTTGAATGTTAGAAGTAAAGATAAATCTATCATCACCATGGAAATATTGATATAACGCTGGTCTCCAGTCGTAGCTGCCCAAAATTTTGATATAAAATAAAATGTAAACGTAACCCTTATATTGTCCTGAATATCTATTGATCACCCTTCATCACAGCCCCCATCTGTTTACCATAACATAAACATCTTGAACTTTTATCGTAAAAAGAAATTGCTTCTAATAAATTAATTATATAACCTCCTTTACCGTTTCCATCTATTTCAGTCCGGAAGACAAGGAAAAGACTCTAAGTTCAGACAAATTCACACAGGTGGTAAACCTGTTACAACTGGTTCGGACCAGTAGCAACCAGAGTCCGGAGACGACCAGTTTATTTATGGACGAACTCTCTCTCGTAATCAGCAAAGGAGATATTGCAATCAAAGTGGTGGTAAGGAGTTGCACAAGAAGTCACAAATAAACCCTTAAATTGTTTGTGAAACAAAAAATTATGAACACAATTATGAAGAGGTAAATATTTGGTATGGACCCTTAACCATTAACTTTCTTCTTCAAGAAAGTGGGGTGGGATAGTGCAGTGGTTAGCTCGTTTGTCCGGGGTTCATATCCCGCCAGAGGTTCAGCAACTATGTTTGCTATGTAGATCTGTTCTACATGTAGTAAGGTTTGGATGCATTGCTACACTGAATTTCAGCGTAGTATCACCCATGGTTCGCTAGTTCCAGCCAATGCTCGCAGGTTTCATCACAAAGCATAGGCACCATGGCGTTGCGAGCTTTCTGCCTGCCATAATACTAGCAGCCGTGATATAAGTGAAATGAAACTCACCTCACCTCTTTAAGAAAGTTTCAACTAGAGCATGCATTACATGTTTTGAGCAATAGAGAAAGGTAACCTTTGAAAATGTTTGTACCTGTTCAGAAAAGTAATGTCAAGAATATCATGTGTAGTTGAATCTTTAACTGTCATGAAACTTTATTTTATTGATGGAATTTGTTGTTATTGGTGTTCTTCCCGAATTCTTACCTCTTCTTTGCATTCAAGGAGTGGATCTCTGAGAACATGATTGCAGCTTTCCAAGATGATTTTGTGGTGGATGTAGAAGAGAGTGTGCTTGAAAAGTAAGAACTTGAGATTGTGTTAACATCTTGGTACATAGGATGATTGAAAATATCTTTGGAATCCTTAAAATAAAAGGAAGATATTTTCTATTAGCATACCCAGTACTACAAATCTAAGAAAAGTTCCAAGTCTCAATATAGAAATAAAGATAATGGCAATTTAATACCAACTGGTTTTACGGTTAAGGAAAAAGCAAAAACACTTTTTTGAAACCCTATTTGGAACAATTTAGCTAAATATGGTTTATGATGGAAGTATCTTTATTTCAAGACAAGAATCAATAACTTTGTTACTAAACATCTTTGTAGTTAACCGATACCTGGAGACAATGTAATCAATGTTTTACATGAACCTGATTCTATCCAGGGAGTCGCTTGTACAGGTACAGGATCTGTACGGACTGAATGAAGAGGCCGAGAGTTCCATAGCAATAAACCTTCTCCCTCTCGTCATCGCCAACTCCAGCAAGAAGAAACACAAGGACACTAGCAGGTACATTGGAAGTGTTTACTCGAACTTCCTGGTCCGAGATATTCCTTGATACGCTGATACATACACAAGGCTGATGTCTTGAATAATGCTAGGAAATCTGTCAGTGATGATCCGATGGTTCGAGACAATTCTGTGTAATACTATAAAATATTACCCATACGGGTGAGGAGACACGGGTGATTATTTTTTTGATATTTGTACATGTGCTTTCAAGTGATTTTCAATGTTGATTGGTCGGTTATCCGTAGAAAGAATGACTATGACGTCATGAAACAATGGTCTGACGTGACGAATTCTCTTATGACGTCACAATGTTACTGTGGCGACGTGTTGTTCAGGGCGACCTTCCACTGACATTAATATGTAAAAATCAAGCGTAATTGTGCAATTTAATTACATTATGGGTAATATATAGAATAACCAACTCGGTACGAGTGATTACGCGAAATATCCACTCGTCTAAATAATGTTCAGAGCCACTCGCTAAAGCTCGTGGCTGAACATTATATAGACTCGTGGATATTCCCCACAATCACTCGTACCTCGTTGGTTATTCTCTAAATCTGTCAGGATTGAGTATTTAAGTATGGTAGTGATGACTGGTTTTTTTTTAGTTTTCAAGCATGAAATTGAATCACGTCTTTGAAGGGTATTTAGAAGTAGAATACATGAGAAAATAAGATTTTCGAGATTATAGCTTCTTTATTGTGAACATTGTTACTCCTTCATCAGGTGGAATGTGGGGTAAAACAAGGTTAAATTGAATCTTTTCAAAGTTTTTTCTTTTAAAATATTTCATTTGGATCTCATAACCTCAATTTTATAGTAGCATTAGCTTTTGTATTGCTCAAAACACTCACAAATCTAACATTCTTCCCTCAGTGAGCCTCATCTGATGTGTCTTGCTCCACATTTCCGCCTCCTTCATATCTCCGAGAAAGAACAAAATGGAGGTGATCTGGAAGGAATTGATGCTTTACTTGGTAAGATTTACTTCGTTTGATTGTGTTAAGAATTTTATTGCAAAATGTATGAAGAAAAATAATAATAATTTCTAATGTGACCTTACTTGGTCAGTAGTAAGCAAATACTAGTATGAACTAATTACACCTCTGTTCATCCACCACTTCAAGTAGGAATTTGTTAACGAGTGTAGGTAATCTTTCTGATAGTGATACCTGCATCAGGTTTTATGTCCGCCTCAAGATGTTGAGAATAACTGACTAACACGTAGTATCACGCTTGATAGATTAAGGGATAGATTATAAAATTAGATAATTTTGCTAATCATGGTCACAGATCTGAGATGACAAGAGGTAAGCTTGACAATTTCGATTGCCAATTCACTAGATGTCAAGTCCATCATTTGGGAGACAATATCACAAGTTGGTTGCATTGTCTGAACAATGATGCCATAACAGTTGATCATGTATTTGGTGCCAGGTTGCCCGATGTACACAGTGAGGACGGAAGTGTTTGAGAAGTACGAGTGTCTGTCCGTCAAGGAGAAGGAAGTCATTTGTACCACCCTCTTCCACGGCATCAACTGGTTCGTTGAGGTAACTCCAGCTCTTAACATACTTTAAATATGGAGTGGAGACATTCAGTAAGGGAGTGAATAGACTTATTTAAGTTTGGTGTAGAAACAATAATTAAGAGGGCTTGAAACATTTAGTAAGGGGATGGAGACAGTATATAAGGGGGTGGAGACATATGTGTAAGTGGGTGGAGATCATTATTCAGGGGGTGGAGACACTTATTCAGGAGACGGAGACATTTATTCAGGTGATGGAGACAATTATATAAGTGGGTGGAGATCATTATTCAGGGGGTGGAGATCATTATTCAGGGGGTGGAGACAATTATTCGGGGGGGGGGGGAGACATTTATTCAGGGGGTGGAGACATTTATTCAGGGGGTGGAGACAATTATATAAGTGCATGGAGATCATTATTCAGGGGGTGGAGACAATTATTCAGGAGACGGAGACAATTATATAAGTGGGTGGAGATCGTTATTCAGGGGGTGGAGACATTTAGTAAGGGGGTGGAGACAATTAGTAAGGGGTGGAGATATTTAGCAAAGGGGTGGAGACAATAAGGAAGGGGGTGGAGACAATAAGTAAGGGGGTGGAGACAATTAGTAAGGGGTGGAGATATTTAGCAAAGTGGCGGAGACAATAAGTAAGGGGGTGGAGACACTTAGTAAGGGGTGGAGATATTTAGCAAAGGGGTGGAGACAATTAGTAAGGGATGGAGACAATTAGTAAGGGGTGGAGATATTTAGCAAAGGGGCGGAGTCAATAAGTAAGGGGGTGGAGACAATTAGTAAGGGGTGGAGATATTTAGCAAAGGGGTGGAGACAATTAGTAAAGGGGTGGAGACAGTAAAGGGTGGAGACAATTAGTAAGGGGGTGGAGACAATTAGTAAGGGGGTGGAGACAATTAGTAAGGGGGTGGAGATCATTATTCAGGGGGTGGAGACATTTATTCAGGTGTTGGAGATCATTATTCAGGGGGTGGAGACATTTATTCAGGGGGTGGAGATCATTATTCACAGGGTGGAGACAATTATATAAGTGCGTGCAGATCATTATTCAGGGGGTGGAGATCATTATTCAGGGGGCGGAGACATTTATTCAGGGGGTGGAGATCATTATTCAGGGGGTGGAGACATTTTTTCAGGGGTTGGAGATCGTTATTCAGGGGTGGAGACATTTATTCAGGGGGTAGAGATCATTATTCAGGGAGCGGAGACATTTATTCAGGGGGTGGAGATAATTATATAAGTGGGTGGAGACATTTATTCAGGTGGTGGAGACAATTATATAAGTTGGTGGAGATCGTTATTCAGGGGGTGGAGACATTTAGTAAGGGGGTGGAGACAATTAGTAAGGGGTGGAGATATTTAGCAAAGGGGCGGAGACAGTTAGTAAGGGGATGGAGACAATAAGTAAGGGTAGGAGATATTTAGCAAAGGGGTGGAGACAGTAAGGAAGGGGGTGGACACAGTTAGTAAGGGGGTGGAGACAATAAGGAAGGGGGTGGAGACAATCAGTAAGGGGTTGAGATATTTAGCAAAGGGGCGGAGACAATAAGTAAGGGGGTGGAGATATTTAGCAAAGGGGTGGAGACAATTAGTAAAGGGGTGGAGATCATTATTCACAGGGTGGAGACAATTATATAAGTGCGTGGAGATCATTATTCAGGAGGTGGAGACAATTATTCAGGAGACAGAGACATTTATTCAGGGGGTGGAGACAGTCTGATTAAAATCCACCTTGTTCCGAGGAATAAAATTTGCAAAATTTTGCATCTGCCGGGATACGAACAGGTTCTGTAGATTCCTCGCCACAAGGTCTGAGAACACCCCGTATAGGCGTGTGTTCAGAACCAGTTTAGCGCAGCCAAAACCCAGTCAAATAGCTGACCAATCACATCATAGTATTTAAACGGTTGCGGTTTTGAAAGCATTCGGAACAGACAAAAGGATAGCTGTTTGGAGTTATCTGCCCCTAGTTTCTCGCACCGAAAGCATTTGTTGGGCATATTTTGATTGGCTAGCTGAATTGCGCCCGAACACGCTAGTGTACGGGGTGCCTTCAGACGGTTTGGCGTGGAAACCCACGAACGAGTTCGTATCCCGGTAGATGCACTATTTTGCATTTTTTATTCCACGGAAAACCGTCGATTTTAATCAGACTGGGGGTGGAGATCATTATTCAGGGGGCGGAGACATTTATTCAGGGGGTGGAGATCATTATTCAGGGGGTGGAGATCATTATTCAGGGGTGGAGACATTTATTCAGGGGGTGGAGATCATTATTCAGGGGTGGAGACATTTATTCAGGGGGTGGAGATCATTATTCAGGTGGTGGAGACAATTATATAAGTTGGTGGAGATCGTTATTCAGGGGGTGGAGACATTTATTCAGGGGGTGGAGACAATTAGTAAGGGGTGGAGATATTTAGCAAAGGGGTGGAGACAATAAGGAAGGGGGTGGACACAGTTAGTAAGGGGGTGGAGACAATAAGTAAGGGGTAGGAGACAATTAGTAAGGGGTGGAGACAATAAGTAAGGGTAGGAGATATTTAGCAAAGGGGTGGAGACAGTAAGGAAGGGGGTGGACACAGTTAGTAAGGGGTCGGAGACAATAAGGAAGGGGGTGGAGACAATAAGTAAGGGGGTGGAGACAATTAGTAAGGGGGTTGAGATATTTAGCAAAGGGGCGGAGACAATAAGTAAGGGGGTGGAGATATTTAGCAAAGGGGTGGAGACAATTAGTAAAGGGGTGGAGACAATTAGTAAAGGGGTGGAGACAGTAAAGGGTGGAGACAATTAGTAAGGGGGTGGAGACAATTAGTAAGGGGGTGGAGACAATTAGTAAGGGGGTGGAGACAATTAGTAAAGGGGTGGAGACAGTTAGTAAGGGGTGGAGATATTTAGCAAAGGGGTGGAGACAGTTAGTAAAGGGGTGGAGACAGTTAGTAAAGGGGTGGAGACAATAAGTAAGGGGGTGGAGACAATATTGGTGACAAAGTGATAAGACATGTTTGTTTCTTCTTGATTCTCAAACAGGATTAGATAAGAGACAGCTTGTTCAGCAAATATTATCTATCAATTCATTATTTCAGGTGATCAACTGTTTTGCCACTCAAACCAACCCCGAGATGAAAGGAAAAGTTATCATGCGCCTACAGAATCTGACTGAACTGCAGAAAATACTGGAGAAATGTCTTGCTGGTTAGTTAATCATGATCAAATATTTTATTTTAGTGACAACTGATAGTAATAACTATGATATATATAGAGGATATTATATGAGTTCCCATGTCATAATATATTTACAACATTCCTGGGTGAGACTGAGGGATATACTGATATTTAGTAAGTAATATATCATGTAACTCAATAAGTCTCATCGTTTTACTGCACAGCATGAACTTTTTCTGTTTTGGTAACTTTAGAGATAAGTCATGTTCAATGTTTTCAGCGACACCATGTTTCCGACCTCCGAAAGCCAACTTTGACGTGGAGGAGAGTGAGATAGCGCCCCCTAGTGGGAGTTCTGGCGGAGCAGA
This sequence comes from Gibbula magus, assembly GCA_936450465.1. Taxonomy (NCBI): domain Eukaryota; kingdom Metazoa; phylum Mollusca; class Gastropoda; order Trochida; family Trochidae; genus Gibbula; species Gibbula magus. Next base: position 74,315,205 of record OW388296.1, on the reverse strand, counting down.
AGGCAAGAAGAAGGGGAGAAAACCTAGCAAAAAGTGGGCATTGTATACTTTATTTCATTGTTTTGAGATTGTTATCCTTTCCTTGTAACTGATGTTAACCCAAATCACTTCACTTCACCTTTGCGGTGAAGCAGTTAGGGCGAGCAGCAAACTTTCCCCTTCAGTAGAAAGTGAATTTGTCTGGAGTGACGCTTTCCACATGAGACACAATGCTGAGTGAGGACTCCAGATTCACTTTTGAATGCTGGCTGGTTATGGTAATGAGAAGACTTTAGAATATATGTTGAGAGGCAACCAATGGAAGGACAACTCTGACAAAGGATTTAAGGCTGATGAGAGAGCTCAAAAGAACTCCAAATGTAATTTCCTTTGTCGCCATGCATAAGTCTGTCCCCCCATTTGTTGGTTTCCTTCTCTACATGATAAAGCGTGAATTATGAATAACTTTTTTTAATGTCTTATTTTGCTAATTCATCACAAAACTATTTTCATCTTCAGAAAACAAGCAAACAAAGAAAACATAGGAACAGACTCGGATGAAAACAGCAAGGACTCGACACAGTTGGTATGTGATTCACAGCAGTCAAATTTTAGCTTTTACAGACATTCAGAAGTTTTTGGTCATTTGTGATACATTTGTCAGGTTTATTGTCATAAATCAAGCTGATTACAAGGGTGCATTGAGTTTTATGGAAAAACAACACACACAAAATTATCTGTTCGTAAGTATGTTTCCAGAGTGTACTGCAAATGAAGTTACATTGACAACTGTTTATTTGTTGACAGTGAATTTCTTTTGTCATTTATATATTACCACAACCTCTGGGTTGAATGCAGAACGTGTTACCTGTGATGTATGTATACAAATCCAATATCCCCAATCCATATATCCCCCAGGAGAGTCAGAAGGAGACGGGAGGGACCCAGCTGAAGGGGGAGGGGGATAAGGAGGAGAAAACCGTCAGTCTCACCAGATACACACAGTACTTCAGGTGAGAAGTCACGTACCGTTTTTAATTACGAGAAGGGTATTAGAACTTTAACTGAGAAGGCAGAATTCTTTATATATGAGGGAGAAGGGGTGAAGGAATAATGGTTACCAATCTCATGCAAAACACAGTATTTCATGTAAGGAGAAAAGCAAGTAGAGTGAGAAGGGGTGGGAGTTGAGACTAAAGGCAGCTAAAGGAGAGCTGTTCAAATTGGATAGCTTATCCTGAATATTACTATCCTTATCAAGAAAAGAGTTCACAAGGTAAAATGTTATCGTGAACTGTTCCAACTACTCCTTAATGACTCTTACATGGAGCCATGCATATATAACCAGCAACTTGTGTCACATCCCGTGTTACAGAGAGATAGACGTGAGCGTGTTCACCATCCTCAACACTGGACTCATCACCAAGGCTGCTCTCGACTCCGAGATGAATACAAAGGTAGACTAAACTAACAATTCTGAAATATATAAGGATAGACAGTTCCACATTTGCATAGCAAATAAATCATCTCCCTTGTCAAATTTCCTTAGCAAATGACTTGTTCTATCTTTTCTGCTGTTGATGTCATCAGAAATTCTTGAGTTATTAGTTTTTTTTCTTCTAAATGCCATTTCAATTTATTAATACCACTTTGTGGTCCAAATACAAGAAAATAACTGTAACGCATTCAAACATGCAACCATTGTGGCACACCACAACATTCTTCTATCCTCTTATTGTTGAGTGCCAAGCAAGAAAGAAATATCTTCCATACTTTAACTTTCACCGCAGTGCATAGCCACATGGCGTTGCGGGCTTTCTCCCTGCCATAATACTAGCAGCCGCGATATAAGTGAAATACTCTTGAAAGCGGCGTTAAAACCCAACTCACTCACTCCCCCAGGCTACAGTAGAGCTACAGATCCAACCGCCACAACTGGAGTTCTTGCTGTTGGATCTGACCAGGAAGTTAAACCACTCTCTCCTCGCCTCCGCCGCTAAACGCAGGACCTTCCTCAAGGTGATTCTTCAATCATGTGTTGCAGTCATCACTTGTATTCAAATTAAAGTAGTCGCAGAGAACAAGCAAATGACAAATAAACCCTATATCTGTGGAATTCCATTGTGGAGAATTGAATTGCATGAATTGTAACTCTTTAACGAAGGGAAATATCCAGGCAAGGCAAGTTATAGCCATATAGGCACTAGCAGGTTAAGTGTTAACATGCCGTTGTACATTCTCACTTTATGTACTTGGAACACATTCTGAATGTATACGTTGGATCAATTAAATGTGTTCTTATTTCCACCCACCTAGACGAGAGGAGACAAAAATGTCGGCTTCTCCCACCTAGATCAGTACAGCTCCACAGAGATTGCCTCCAACATGGTTCAACTCCTACCTGCCCTCTGTGAACACCTGGAGGGGGCGTCAGCATTCTTTCAAGTGAGTTAATTAAAGGTGTACCCTTACACTGTCAAATCTTGCAGTGGTCGTCCACATTCTTTCAAGTGAGAGGAGAGATATAACTTACAGTTAATGACAGCATTCTTTCGGATTGTTGCAAATTAAAGTGGATCATATTCTGCTCTTCAGATAAATTTGACACCTTCAGGGGGCATCCGCAATATTTCAGATGACTAGTTAAAACTTCAGGCATATCCACTATCTGAACCGTGAGTTGTTTAACATGTAAGACTCTTATCCTTATTGGGGAGTGTCATAGCGCAGTGGTTAGCGCGTTTGGCTTCGGATCAAGAGTTCCTAGGTTCGAATCCTGCCAGGGACTGTCTGCTGTACAGTTCTACATGCAGTAAGTTTTGGGTGCAATGCTACACTGAATTTCAGTGCAGTACCACCCATGGTTCGCTAGTACCAGTAAATTCTTGCAGGTTTCACCACACTGCATAGCCACATGGTGTTGTGTAATTTCTCCCTGCAGTAATACTAGCATCAGTGATATAAGGGAAATAATCTTGAAAGCAGTGTTAAACCTCACCTTACCTCACCTCACCTTACCTTATTTAAATTTTGAATGGTTTGATGTTTTCCAGACTCTGATGTCGGAGAATGATGGGTTGCTGGATGGACCGGGGAGTAACAGCGCGGAGGCGGTGCTGATGGGGTCCTGCTTCCGTCTTCTCCTACAGTCTCTCCTCTCTCTCTTCTCCTGGTGAGTCTCTCTGCTCTTCCTCATGTTTCTCTTTTGTGTAAATATTAGCAAGAAAATACATGTTATTATATCTGTCCGTTTATTGATTATATTATTTATTCATGTATTTGGCAAGGGTGATGTTCTAGATAGTAAATGTATAACAGAAGATATAACAACACACAAACCTCTTGTTTACAGGAACGGTTTTGGCTTGACTGAGAACCGACAGCTGTTGAAGAACGGACTGAACGTCTTGACGTCAAGGATCAAAACAGGAAGTAGTTCCCAGGCTTCCTTCCACGATCTCGTCAGGTGAGAGGTGGTAACTGTTACTCTTTACTTATATAATTGGATGCTGGAGTAATAATAGCTTGAACAAAAGAAACATCATAAACTTGAGTACCAAAACATTGGCATCAACCCATGGAAAGCCCTAATGATGCAGTGATATGTTAAAGGAAGACTTGTGTATCACCAGGCCGTGCCTCCCTGAAGATGGACTTTACTCCTTCACCTGCAGCAACCAGTCTTGCTGGCACATCAAACTGACCCGGCATAGTTTTACACGCAAAGCTATTCACCTTATCTCAGATCCTCCAGTGACTCTCTGGTGACTCAACCAAAATCACTAAACCGACTTTTCGAACGTGCTTTCTCCTTTGTCAGCCCACAACTATGGAATTCTCTTCCTCAAAACCTCAGAGACACAACTACTAAAGACACTTTTAAATCTCAGCTTAACACCCATTTGTTTTTATCTGTATACAAGTAGATACTTATTCCTGTTTTGTGTATATATGTTCCAGTTTTTATCACTGTATTAGCGCCACTGAGCATTTGTAAGGGGGATATTAGGCGCCTTACAAATGTATTATTATTATTATTATCTTCTAACTTATTACCTGACACCCATAGTTTTTATACCTCAATGTTATAGTCAATAATTACACATTTTGCGGGTTGTTCTGAAATTATCTAGTATATCACATTTTGTTTTGTTTACTTGAATTGTCATCTGTTGTTGTCTTACAATGGATGTTGTTTTGATGTCAGACATTTCTTCTTGAATCTCTTTATAATGTAAAAGTAAACGTAAAGATAAAGTGGATTGAATATAAAATCTCTTGTACATTACAGAGGAGCTTTCAACTACTGCCAGAACTTTTCTGCAACGGTTCCAAATCTACCGGTTGGCGTTACTCTACTCAAGCTGCTAATGGCCCTCTCTGCGAAGGCAGATCTTACAGTCGGCAGTAAAGTTGGTGAGTGACAACAATTAATTGAAGTTTTGTTTTGAAGTTTATCCAAAAATGTAGGACATAATTTTATTTTTTCACATTTGTACTTTGAAATTAATATATAAACACGATAGAAATATTTATAGAAAGTTTTTTATTTTGATCTCTAATCGACAGCTGAGCTGGCAGATGAGTTCCTGAAGCGAGAATGGCTGGGAGCAGACGGACAGCGAGAGAAGGGCGCTAAACACAACGAACAGCTGCAGATAGTCATCAAGTGAGTGGGATATATGGAAATATGTTCAACAAACTTAAAGAGAATTAGCTTCTTGTCATCATTTTGCTACATTTTCTAGATAAAAAAGTTCACACAAAATGAACATCTGCAAATGGTAACTCTTTATTTTAATCGATTAAGGATGAATTGATTTCCTTGTCTGACTTGTGAATTGTGTGATTGAGTCAGTTTGATTAATGCCAGCTGGACCTGATGATTATCCTCTTCGTGGAAATGATATCCTTGAAATAACAAGACAATGCTCATCAAGTGAAAAATAATTCCATGACTTTATACTAAAAAGTTTCTGAACAGGTATTTCTAATCGTAGAATTACTCTATATCTTAACCATTGAGCATGAAGAAATGTTTACTGCCCCTGTTTCAGAACCCTGCTGGTATACTCGGAGGACCCACTGGATGCTATAGAGGATGTGACGAAGGGAACAAGGGAGCTTATAGAGGCCGACAAGAACGGATGCTCAAAGACTTACGCCTCGCTCAACAGGTCTACACATTTCTTTTTATAGAATTTTCTCCTTAGAAAGAAAAGGAAAATACCTAATTGTGGTTCATTTAACTCTTTGGAATGGTTGTGAATCCAAAATACATTATCGTAAAAGAGCTATATGGTTATTCCATGACTGCTCAACACTACATGTAAATGAGCAATTCATTAAAGGGATTGTACTGCCAAAGTATCTTGTGTGTTAAAATAGTTTTAGGGAATACTTCTATTTGAGCAAATTTTCTATTAATTCTCTTTACCCACCCAATCAGTATCCTTTAGTGGATCCGGTAGACAAACAGTGATTCCAGCCGCCCCCATCACCGTGGAAAACGCTCCCAGACAAGTTCTTCAGAATAATGTCATTAATATGTTTTTGCACTGTGTTCCAGGTTTAGTTTCTCGACCTACTACCGAGTGTTGTTCAGTGAACTGGTGGAAGTTATAAAGCGTCTACCTGCAGGGACGATCAATGAGAACAGAGATGTAAGTAAAGTTACCTGTAAGTCATGGTATAAGAATATTAGTTCAAATGGAATCACTTAAATGTAACTGTCTCCTTGTTCTTCTTTCATTACAATAATGTAATGTAAGACAATTTATGATAATAGTCAATATGTTAAAGTCTGAGGATTGCCTCAATTGATTTAATTGTAAATTTTCAATTCACATAACATAATTTCAGAACATAATTTTACGTACGTACTGCCTAATTAATAACCCCAAACAATTCTGAGTAGGTAATTTACAATAATCACAACTCATTAACGAAGGTTGGTTACTATCATCCCAGAAAATTCTGAAACCCACAGGCAAAGGGTTAAATGTCTGCTTTAGTTTTAGTATTTCAAGATGTTGAAGAAACAAGCACCTGCTGTGTCACAGCTGAACTCCACATGCTTTCTTTAGTTTGAGTACCTCCACGATTTTGAAGAAACCCACAGAAAAAGTTTTAAAATCATTGGTTAATGTTTGAGAAACAAGCACCTGTTTCAGCTGAAGGTAGAGAGACTGCTGAGGTGGAACTCTGCTGTCAGGATACTCAACATCTTCATCAACCTCATCAAGGTAATTAACATGCCAAATGTAAAGTCAAGATTTCTTAGCATATCCTAAACTTTGTATTGGATTCAATTCAAATGCCAAGCTAGCTATGCAAGTGATATAGTTTTTAATCATTTGTTCATTGCTTTGATGTTTTTGCAGACATTCGATGGTAGATCCAATCTTGGTACTTCTCTGAAGGTAAGAAATCACACTTTATTGTACAAATTTATTGGATTATTCACACATTTTTAGTTCATCAGGCCTGGAACATTGAGAACCATTTGATGGGTTTTGTTTAAGATTAAGTCGTCAACCTCTAGCCATCCATAGTCTCTGATGAGCCAATAGAAATGTATTTTTTCACCTTTTGACAGGTTGTTATGTCCCCTGAATTTTTTTTCGGGAGACATAATGTTTTCGCCTCCGTCCGTCATTCCGTTATTCCGTTATTCCGAAATGCTTTCTTTTCCGGGCCATATCTCATATTTTTTCACGAAACTTGGTATGTGGTTAGACCTAGTGGTGGATTAGTGCCTTTTGCTATTTTGGTTATTCTGAATTTTTTATTTTTTCCGGTTTCCATGGAAACAATCTGAACTTAGTGCAAATTGGGGGTAGGGACCTTTTCCGGCCTCTATTTCAAAATCTATTTAGTATTTCTTTACGAAACTTGGTATGTGGTTAGACCTAGTGGTGGAGTGGTGCCTTTTGCTATTTTGGTTATCCTGAATTTTATTTTTTTTCTGGTTTCCATGGAAACAATTTGAACTTAGTGCATATTGAGGGTAGGGACCTTTTCCGGCCTCTATCTCCAAAACTGTTCAATATTTTGTCACCAAACTTGGTATTTGCTTAGACCTATAGATAGAGTGGTGCCTTTTGCTACTTTGGTTATTCTGAATTTTTTATTTTTTCTGGTTTCCATGGAAACAATTTGAACTTAGTGCAAATTGGGGGTAGGGACCTTTTCCGGCCTCTATTTCAAAATCTATCAAGTATTTCTTTACGAAACTTGGTATGTGGTTACACCTAATGGTGGAGTGGTGCCTTTTGCTATTTTGGTTATTCTGAATTTTTTATTTTTTCTGGTTTCCATGGAAACAATTTGAACTTAGTGCATATTGGGGGTAGGGACCTTTTCCGGCCTCTATCTTCAAAACCGTTCAATATTTTTTCACCAAACTTTGTATTTGCTTAGACCTAGTGATAGAGTGGTGCCTTTTGCTACTTTGGCTATTCTGAATTTTTAATTTTCATTATTAATGCAGTATTGAACTTAGTGCTTAGCATAAGTGAAAAATAAGGGTAATATGACTAGGTTGGATTGAAAGTTTGAGCGGGGGACATCACAGTGCATCACATGCACATATTTCTAGTTGATACTGTAGTGTAGATGTGACAAAGTTAAAAAGGTATTTCATTATTGTGAAATGTTGATAGTGCACACCCTTTGTTTAAAGGGGCAGTAGCACGTTTTTTCGTTTAAATAAGTTGATGAAATGTATTTGAAAAATAATTTCACCAATACTAAAACATCCTTCTCTCTTCGGAAAATAAAGTTTAAAATGAGTGTACATGTTTCGGTAAAGCCATGGGAATCGATTTTGTATTACAAAATAATAAATTGTGTTCACAATAAAATGGCCGCCATGCAATTTTTGCTTTATACGCAACATAGTTTTTACCACTACAGATAATTGGTTTGTGTAATAAGATGTTTTACCCTCTAAAGTTAATTTAAATGATATAAACTATCATTATAAATGGGAAATTTGAAAAAATAAATTTTGCAAAAAACGTGCTACTGCTCCTTTAACACATACATCCTCAGATCTGGCAATTTGAAGTCAAATCCTGTCGTGGGCTCAACATATATATCTGTGGGAGAGAACCTTCCTACAAAGCAGGGCTGGTGTCAAGTACTTTTGTACTTTTGGTATTTTTTTACCAAGTACTTGTACTTGTACTTGAGTACATTGAAAAAGTATTTGAATTTACAAGTACATTTCAATTACTTTTACTAAGTTTTATTTGAAAAAGAATATTATTGTAAAATTGCAGTGTCTCCTTTCTATTAAATATGTATTATTATTCATCAATTAATACAAACATAATTTAATATATTAGCATTCATATACACATACTTTGCAATATATTTGAAATACTAATCATTACTATGGTTTTGCAATCATTTGACAATCTCTTTCAAAATAAACCAAAGAAAGAATTCTAAATCAACTGCTGATCAAACCTTTGTTTCAACAGGACACACCTGCTGGCCACATGTTAGCTATAGACATGAACAATAGGGGGTTTAATGAAGGTCGATACAGCCGAATGATCACACATTGTGTTGTAATTAGTTCACTGAAGTTTAAGATATTTTTTTCTTTTATATTAAGTAAAACAAAATATAGATGTTTTAATGCCACAAATACCTAACCTTTTTAAGAAATAATCAAATTAACAATGAGCAAAGAGTAATTGTGTTATTTACCTCAATGAGTTAAAGGATATTAACTTGCCAATAGTTAGGATTCTATGGTAGCTACTACTGTTTAATAATGTTATTATATTCGCAAGTAATTCCTCTTTCTCACAACTAGATATAGCCTAGATAGTATGTTAAGGAGAGATGGGACCCAGAAATCGAACTCGCTTACGGCAACTTTTTGCGACAGCAATTTATTGTTGTGAATAAGTCTCAAAATATATGAATTACATTGTTTTGGACATAGGCTTATCTGTACACTGATGGGGAGTGCTTAAATTTACCGTAATACCGGTCATTTTACGACATGCCTCATAACGTTACTGTCACCTATATTCGCGGTAAATATGTTACTATGTGTGTTATTCGAATTACATGAGTATCTCAAGTTTGTGACGAATTTAAATAGCCTGGTATAATCAACTGATAGTTATTCTTTCACCATGCACTCTTAGATTGATAATATGTTCAATAATGATTACACGTTAGGCGGTCAAGTTACACTTGAAATCATAAAAACTGCCGTGACGTCAGGTTTTTACGTTTATGTAGGTAATTTAAAAAATGACATTAAAGTGATGAAAAACGTTCGGTGACCCACTATTATTATTTCTGAATTCGTTTGTTCAGTTAACTGCGCACATCATATTATTGTTTTAGCAATATCTAAAATACGTGTGTTAGTGACAAATCCTGTTGAACATGCGTAACACGATGATAAAAATGTAGTTTTTAATTAAAAATGCTTAATTTAATTTTGTTTCTCTTTCCAGCGTCATTAATTTTCAAAATATAGATTTGCTATACATCCCCGTATGTGATTGAAATGTATCTGAAAGGATTCAGAGTTTATTCGTTGAAAGCGAGCGCTTAATTTAAATAACCAAATCAGTAAAAAAATGACGTAATTTGCCGACGGGTGTATGATTATTAATGCCGATAACTCTTTAAATCGTTCGGTGACCCCCAAATTTTCTTACATTTTTGGATAAAAGACATAATAAACTTGCCATTTTGAAAAAAATAAACGAATTCTAAAATATTTGATTTCATCGTCCCATCTCTCTATTGTAACATGATAAGAAACTTGACATCTCCCCTGCACAGTACGGGCGGATGTTTCTGGAGGTGTTCCTCCGACAAGGCATGCCGCTGCTCGACTGTATGTTCAAGACGGACCAGGACGGGGTGATGAGTCTTCTGAAGAGTTTCCAGATGAGCACACGGACACTACACCACATGTCCAGTCACTCCAAGGTGAGCAATACCTCCATAGCTTCTTATCCACCGCCACGAAATGGAAGGGGGATATAGGTTTGAACTTCATCCGTCCGTCTTCTTGTTGTAAAACACTTTTTCTCAGATAATACTTGATGTCTCCGTGACCGCCTACAGCAAACATAAGACTGCTGGAGATGTTTTTTAACATAGCGCTGCTTTTCACATGTAGTGAGGAATGTCCCTCTTTAGTCAGATTTCCTATTGAAAATGTTTATGTGTGTATTGATTTATCCAGATAATGCGCGATGTCTGCCTGACGACCCAGGTGCCGATGATCAAGAGATTGTTGGAGACGTTTGTGTACCGAGTCAAGGCGATGCTGACTATTAACAAGTGTCTCGATGCTTTCTGGATGGGTAACCTGAAGAACAGGGATCTACAGGTAGTACTGGCTACATTCATAGCTTCAGCAATCATGAAACAAGACTGAAAGTTGAAGAAAAATCTCAAAATGTTATCAGCCCAGACTGAAAGTAAGCGGTTACGTTCTGTTCTGTCTGTATGATCCTTATTTCATACACTGGCAATGGAAAACATTAGCTTTGACTGAGATGATATTACATTACATATCTCATTGGGCATATACATTTTATAAAAGAGAGTATATTATTTGTGCCCTCTAAAACTTGTCATAGTTTGCACCCCAGTTGCACTTCAGTTTAGTAATCCACTTATTACGCCAGTTACACTTTAGTTTAGTAATCCACTTATTACGCCAGTTACACTTTAGTTTAGTAATCCACTTATTACGCCAGTTACACTTTAGTTTAGTAATCCACTTATTACGCCAGTTACACTTTAGTTTAGTAATCCACTTATTACGCCAGTTACACTTTAGTTTAGTAATCCACTTATTACGCCAGTTACACTTTAGTTTAGTAATCCACTTATTACGCCAGTTACACTTTAGTTTAGTAATCCACTTATTACGCCAGTTACACTTTAGTTTAGTAATCCACTTATTACGCCAATTGCATTTGGTGAACAGTCCCTGCTGAATTTATTGTGTGAGAAATATAATTCCTAATGTTATTACTAGGGAGATGAGATTCTGTCCCAGGCTTCAACGGTGAACAACAGCGACGACGAGGACGACGATGGGCCAGCTTTGCCTGATGAAGACGATGAGGAAAGTGAAGTGGTAAGTGAATTTTTCAGTCAAGCTGTGAAAAACTTACTGTGTTCTGATATTAGGGGATTGTTACTGAGAATGTGTTGCTTGAGTTGTAGATGCTTTCAGTAAGATTAACCCCGAAGTTGTTAGTCTGAGATGGAAATAGTTTGATTATCCCTGCAGGCTAACCCCGGAAAGGCTTTAAGGGGACTTAGTTTTGTCTCACATCCAATCATTACTGATGCGATATTGGCCAGTGGTTCCCAGTCAGTTAAAGGGTACCAGATTAGCTTTCTCGGAATTTAGGTTGGCAGTGCCAATAAGTGCCTATGGTAAAACCTGGTGGCAAGCTAGGTCAGGATATTCACAGGGGCTGAAAGGGGTAATATAAAAATAAAGCAACTTGAGGAAATAAAATCTTAAAGACATAAAAGTATATTTTGTCTAATATTTCTTTATCTCAATAAGATTAAAAGGTAACTTAAATAAAGATTCCCATATCACGCTTTTATATTTATTTTCTGTCAGGAAATGGATAACCAGAGTGAGGCTGGTCGAGAGAGCAAAGACGGCGAAGGGTCGGACAACGAGGGCTCGTACAGTGAAGTCTTCTAACATCTTCCTCTTACTGCTTCTGTTCTGCATGTCAGATATTCAAAATAAAATCTTGTTCACTTTGTGTACATATGAAATCAATTGTTCATCAAATAATGGCTAAGCTTTTGCATGCAAACTTAAATATAGTCAAACTATAGCAATTTATTTACATAATTATGAATGTTTTCATTAATCATGTGTTGGGCAAAGAGCAATAGAATATGATGTTCAGCAAACAGATTGTCTGATGTGGTAAAGTTGATATGAAACAGCTGTAAAGACCAGAAACATTTAAAAACAATTTTTAGGCCCTATCCGTACATATTGTTGATATTACTGAGTAATACAAGTTTTGCGAAATAAATACAATTTATTACAAGATTGAGTGAAGTGTGTGATAGATTCTTTCTCTTGTTACACCAGTTTTGTATGATTATTTTGTGAAATCATTATTATTTGTTATGTTTGTTATGTGATGAAAAATAAAATTCATAATTAAAATCTATTATTGTATTGGGGATATGGCCCATCTACTGCTAAGAGACAAATCCCTCCGCTGCATGTAATAAGGTTTCAACCATAAGGTTACAGTATGTTCTCAATTGAAATTATTTATATACATTGTATATTGAAATATAAACTTAAACCAAGATTTGTTCTATTTTGTGATAGTCAAAAGATCTTGTTAGTATCATTTAAAAAGGTTTCCACCATGAAGGTTACGCCATGTTTTAAATTGATCAATATTATTTATATACATTGTATATCAAAATAAAAACGTAAACCAAGATTTTTCTGTATTCTATGTTTGCTGTACAAAGAGAAACAAGTTAAGCGTCCCCTACATTCAAAACTAAGATGAGATGTCGAAACTTCTAAAACTTGGGTTTTATATGTCAAAAGTATGATGTTACCACGGTTTACTTTCACAAATCAAGGCATCTTTTCATGCTTAATCCACGGTCATGACGTCACTCTATTGTGTTATCAGTTGATTATTATTTAGGAATCTACTGGTCATTGACTGTCCCAGTCAGGAGGGGTGTTAGGTTTAGACATTTTCAGTAATGGTACATTTTTCGAGACTCATGTATTTTGTCTTGACGTATAGGATAGGATCTCAAAATATCTAGACAACTATAGACAAATTAATTTTTGTAATGCATGAACCTGGAATCGAACATGCAACCCTTCGCTTGGCCACAAGACGCTGTTAGAAACCTTAGGATTGTTTGTCAGTAAGAATCCCCCTTTCTATTCAATGCACGGAAGGCAGGAAAAGGCAAATTTTTAGCTGTCAATCACGAGGGTCGCAGCTACTTGTACCATATCCGATGAATGAGCACCGAAATTTGCAAAATAATTTTGGTGTCCCATAATTGAAATTTGTTTCAAATGTAAAATGATCACATATGCATGTTTCGTGACGTCATACATGGATTAAGATGGCTCGTTGATTATTTTGAACGAATCCACAGCTCCTCATGCATTCTCCATTATCTTCCTACTTCCACTCAGTTATTTCATTGTAACCTCGGTTGCTTATGGAGCAAAATCGCTTGGTGGTAGTTTTATCCAATCAAACATTGTTTTACATCTGTGACAGACTACGGTCCTGTAAGAGATTTGTGTGCTTTGCACAGATGAAGCATGGTCAGTTACGGAAACAACTTTTGATGCAGAACAAAAGGACTTTTGTTTCTAGCCCAGTAAATGCTCTATTTGCAACAGAGGTTACAATGGAAGAACCCAGTGGAGTAACCTTTTTTCCTTCCGACATTTAATTGCTAAATTTATATATTGGAATACCTATATTCTCTTTGTTTATGTAAGATAACTGAACTGATTTTGAGGGTTTCTACCGCTGGGGTTCAATGATATACTCAATTTCAGTTCCAGTCGATGCTCGCAATGCATTGCGACATGACGTTGCGGGCTTTCTCCCTGCTATAATACTAGCAGCTGTGATATAAGTGAAATACTCTTGAAAGCAGCATTAAACCCAAAATCACCTCAGGGTATATTCAGTCTGTCTCTGCGAAAAACTTTAACCTGGTGACCAGACATTACAGTCAAAAGATTACAATTCATTCACAGATTACTGGTAACATGATCCGTGTTTATGTTGTGCTGTGTAGAAGGCATTTCAATTTCTGTAACATACATACATGGTTTTCAGGTTTTCCGCAAGAAATGAAAACAGAAGACATGAGAAAATGTTATCTATTTTACTTTATGAAGACAAGACAATGACAACTACTAATAAATGAAATGTTTACAATTTCATTTGTATAATACAAATACTTACAAATGTCGTGTGGAGTGATTTATGTATGACAATGTACAGGGTTTTCCTTATTTCAATGCGGATGAGGAGATATTGAGAATTCGCTCTTTGAGAAAAAATGTTAAATTCATACCGGGTAAATTTGCGGAAACAATCAACTTCCATCTTTGGTATGTATGTTAAGTCAATAACATTCTGCCGATTTTTGTTTTAATAATATAGAAAACTTAAAAATGGAGGAAATCCTTCTGTACTCATCCCCCAGATTGCAGAGGATGGCTCCATATTTATAATTTCTGAGAAAAATGAGGTCCCCCAAAATCATTCTGCATTTACAGAAATGTGAAAGAAAGTATTGCGGTTGTGGCTGATAAATGGCAATTAAATAAACATGAAGCAAATGATATAGTATCCAGGGGACATGACGGGTGAATGTTTAGACCTTGTGAAGAGTTGCAGCTTCAGGCTGTGCTTTACACAACCTTTTACACAGAAAGCGGTACACACTAGCTGCCGTATGAAGTATAGTCTAGTTTTATATAGAAGCAACCAGGGTTGCAGATTCAAATATTTGCTTCAAGCACCCCTTTTAACATACCAACATGTACAGTCAGACCTCGTTTAACCAGACCCTGAATATCCGGAAACCCATCCATCGGCACGGTAGTTATTCAAATTCACTCTATGCATTTTTATGTAAATGATGATTCACTTAACCGCACATCATGCTATCCGGATGATTTTCAACTGTTACCTAATTGTGTGGATAAACAGGGTCTGACTGTAGCAAGAGATGAATCAATTTAATTTAACAAACACTTTAGTATAATCATCCTTCATAAACAAAACCTTTCATTGTTTTTTAATGGGGAGATTACAACAAAAGATTCCTTATGCTTCAACAAAAAACAATAGCATAAAATGAAGATAATGTAATGACTTAAAAAATTATATTTGACAATAATACATAACAATTTATTTGTAAAGTGTAATGTAAAGTTCAAAGCAAACCACTTGATTATATGAAAGGCTTTACACATTGTGACTACAACACACATCAAATAGAGAGAAAATGCACAACTTATATAATTTTACTAAAAAGCCATTGAATTCCTAAATGCAGAACAAAATATATCAATACAAAATTTGCAAAGCTCTAAACCTTACAAACATGTTTACATACCATATTACCAAAGTACAAAACTAGAATTTGACATTTTCCTGATCAATTTAAAGATTGATAATGTTAATGTGAATATAAAGAAGACACATAAAAACAGACACGTTCATTTATCAAAATGTCTCTTAATGCCAGTAATAGTTTGAACACTGATCTCAAACAAAATAAAACAAAATTCCCCATGTAGCATAGTCATATTAAACGATGAAATGAACGTTTTTAGTATTTGCGGAATTTATCAGCAGAGGGGTAAACAATTTATGCTAAAAAAAAGAAACAGTGAAGTTTATCTTTACTTGTTGATATGTTTATCTTTTTTACAATTCATCAGATGATAATTTCATAATACTGTATTTCTTCAACAATTAATACAATAAATGATTTCATGAGAAGAATGGAAACATGTTTCCTCTGAGATATGAAAACAATTTTCAAAGCACTAACACTGAATAATAAACATGTTTTCTCAATGTAAGCAAATGGTTACAAACCCATTGAGACAGCTGTACTGTATAGCAGTGTTATGGTTTTCATCTGTTAATAGAGCTCCAATTAAAAGGTGTTTCAGTTTACAATGCTAGGCAAAGTGATTAAAAGCTGTTGGGTTGTGAACTGCACCTGAATGATCAAAAACATACAAACAATGCAGGTCCAAACACAACAGACAATGCTGAGAGAAACATCATTTCCAAATTATTTTTCCAGGATTAAACAAATTGCATTCATTCATAGGATATATACGAGTGCCTACAAGTTTATGATACAGAGTCTGAATACTGGTATTTCCTGTACAAGAACAAGGGTCATACCAATATTCAGGCACGAATGTGTCGTGAACATAGTGTGATATGGGTACACTCATATAATGTTCTCTTTATTACTGAGGTTGTGAACTCTATTTCATCCTGGTTACCCGCCGTCGCTGCATTAGAATGCAATGTCATACACGAAATGTGATATTGTAACAATGTACGTCCCATGACTAACAGTGATACGTTGTACTAGTTAATTGTATGAAAAATATGGACCCCGATATGACTGCCGTCATAGATATTAGCAAATAGATAAATCCATCCTGCTTCATGTGTTATGGAACTAAGATCTGCTGAATCGTAATCTTGCAGAAATTAAATAGTTTACATTCAAAGAACCAGGTTTATAGTTGCATTCACACAATTGATAGATGAAGAATGATACAGTGAACAAACAATCAATAAAACAAGATGAAAAACTAGCACTTTTCAACGTGGCATTCAACCTCAAGGCAGATGATGCCAATTCCTGTCATCATGATTTCCATACTCTGATCAATGAAAACTAACAGACCTGCATATAAAACCCTTCAAGTGACCATAATCTTATACGTCTTATTTCAAACAATTCACAAATTGCAGACAGTAGCTCTCAAATATTTCTCCTACTTCTATTGTGTTTTGATTCTTGCTCTTTTCTTTCATAAAGAACAATGTTATTCTAAATGGTTTTTTTTTAGATCTCACGTTATTTTCTACACATTGTTATAGTGAACAAGACCGAGACCACTTTTATAGTGAGTGAGTGAGTTATTGTTTATAATTTATTTATATTGCAGTATTGCAGCCATTAGCGGCTATACTTTTATAATCTTTGTCGTGATGCTAATGTACTTCTATGACAACATCTCCTTGCAAAGACATGACACAGTATAAAAATCTAAGGACAGTATGTTGTTATTTTTGTATTGATATCTGGTCCAGGTTGTCTGTGTGAAGGTTGAGATGGTTCTCTGGTTCCTGAAGCAGTTTCCAGATAAACCACAGCCAATAAAACAGTCTCTGCACGCTAGATTTGTGGAATTCACTCCCCTTTCTCATCCCCATCAGCTGCGTCCGCCTCACCGTCCCCGTCGTCTTCATCATCATCCTCATCTTCACCATCAATAACCTCAACATCCGCTGAAACAGAAGTTGACAGATTGCTTTCTGATTATAGTGATGGGTGAAGATGGACATTTTCCATATTCTCTAGGGATTTGACAATCAAATATAACAACTTCACATCCTTACTGTCAAGTTAACATTTATGGTATCAGGGATTAGATTTTAAACAATTTACTGGATGAGCAATATTCCACGCATTGACATCAAATGATGTAAAGTCAAGTTCATAAAACTTATACGCTCAATGATTAAATATTAAAATTCCTGTAAAAATAAAATTGAAATGAAGCCAAACAAGAAGGGTTTTGATGTTTTGATGTGTTAATGAGAAAATAGTTTTATTGATTGTTGTTCTTCATGGATGAGGAGTAAACATGTATTGTTAAACTGAAATATTCAAGTGGTGCCAAATCTCCTTTAAATTTTAAGCACCCTCTCAGAAAAACTGTAAAAATATAACGAATGTGAAATGTGAGCACTATTTCTCATCACTACCTGAATCATCTAGTGCATCTCCCTCTTCAATGTCGCCATCGTCCACTGAATACACTTCATCGTCGTCATCTTCATCATCATCTGTACAGGGAAGCAATAATCGGGATCAGTTTTTTTCGACAGAGTCAAAATAAACAATTTACATGATCATAAAAACAATCATGAATGGTCGCAGCAGGTACTAGAAACATGTTGCCAGCTCATGTCACATTGACTTGTCAAGGATTCTCAAGTTCTCACTTCAGATAAGAGTTAATAGTCAGGCCACTCAAAACTCAGTTGGGATATTTGTAGTTATAATTATAAAGTGCTAATCTAGCTCACCTTCATCTTCAACAACAACAACGGATTCATCAGGGTCCTCATCATCACTGAAAGTTGAGTGTGAATAATAATTAATAAGTATAAAATAAAATGACTGACATGTTCTTAAAGGAGAATATTAGAGAAAAACTTTGTTTTAACATGTTTAACAGTATTGTTTAAGACAAAGTGTGTAATTTTTTTTTATCAAAATGTGACATTTTATGTAGAAACGTTGAAAAAACTTTTTCGGTGCGAGTCATTTTCCGGAAATCCCCGAGAGTTAATCAGGCTGGCAGCAGTCACGTGATATGATGTCAAAGATGCTCTCCCGCGCGCTGAGCCAGTGTATTTTCTACCTTCGTAGTGTTGTTATGGCTTTCTCGGATAGCGATGGCAGCGTTGATTTTCAACCATCTGACATAAATAACATCCGTCCTTATCAGTATGAACCTATTGTGAATCAACATTGAGTTGAACACCAGGAATCAAGTGAGGATGAGCTTTCAGAAGTAAACAGTGAGAGAGTTGGAAATACAGATTCGTACGTAGGGACTGGCAAACTCTAACGTTACAATTTCACAACAAGTGGATTATGCCGTACATTAAATAGTTATTGTCTACATGTAGATAACATGGGTGTCAACAACTTATATGTAGTTAATTAAAATATGTTACAACACATTATTCTGCTTTATTCGTATATATACTGTACCGCTGAAGTAACCAGTTGCACAGGACAAAATGAACCATCTTGATTCTCGATTATTCAAATCATGTTTGCTTTAAAACGTATTGATATTAAATATAATTATTATTTAGATCTAACGTACAAACCACTGTTCAACCCTAATCAAGTAAGATAGACAGTAAGATCTACACATAGCTATGTGAGAGATTTGGTAGTCACGAAAACCGGACTAACACGATAATAAGGAACTCGCGATATTAGAAGCCTGTAATAACGTAGTGAAAAGCCCTGTTTATACGGCGAGCTTTGCAGTGCACATATATG
The DNA here is from genome assembly GCA_936450465.1 of Gibbula magus. Taxonomy (NCBI): domain Eukaryota; kingdom Metazoa; phylum Mollusca; class Gastropoda; order Trochida; family Trochidae; genus Gibbula; species Gibbula magus. Next base: position 74,296,320 of record OW388296.1, on the reverse strand, counting down.
CAATATTGCTTATGGTAGTAATATACGCATGTTAGTAAAAGTAAATTCACTATGCGTTCATTCGTGTTTAATTTCTGCCTAAGAAAATGGGATTCCAACTCTTTTAATAAATGAATAGAGAATTTTTAAAATATGTCAATTAATATGTATTAGATGTAAACTAAATAAATGACATTAATTTAAATATGTCAACATTGGTTTGACTTTGTCGCGCTAATTATAATGAAAATCTAAAAGTCAGATAGATTTCGAAGTTCATCGCGTGCAAGAAGGAGATAATCCTATAAAGAGAATTGAGTCACTTTCTACGTGTGCTTTCTACTAGTTTTGCCTTGCAGACAGTAATTATTTGAACTTGAGTTGCTAGGCAGTTACGTGTTCTCCTATCACAATTACACAAACCAAGCATATACAAGGGTTGAACACCGTGGCCGAAACTTAATATTTTTGCAATAATCATTTGACATTTGTTATGATACTGTGAGCATATACAATCAATGGAAATGCATCTTTAGTAAATAGATTTTAAAAAAACCAGGATCCAACATAGACGTAGGAAGGGTTCAAAAGTTGGGGCAAGATTTAGAATTTAGTTAGTGGGGGTGGTGGGGTGTAATATAGGCGACAGATATTATTTTAGCATTGAATATCACTATAGTTTTCAAATGATTTATAACCAGGAAATATTGTTTGTGTGTCTGACAATGCCATTTGAGCTGCAACGTTGGCCATATTAAATTGAAATTAATCTAATACAGTTATTAGCCAATGACAAATAATTATACAAATGTGTACTAAGTTTTAAGGCCTTCACATCCCCATCCTCGGTGATACCCAGGGTTTTATATATGCTCCGTTACTCTCCGTTGGAGCATATATAAAACTCTGGGTAACCGAGGGTGACACATCCCATAAGAAGGCATTATAAGTTATATCCTCATAAAGAACTGTTAATTACGAGTACTCTAAGACTAACTATCACTTATTTATAAAACTGTTTTAATATAACGGATCAAAATGCTCTGAAAATAGTGAGACAGATTCCGACGGTTTTCGGCCCTTCTTTCCTCTTTGACACTATCCAAACCTTTCGACGCGCTGCATCCGTCTTTTCACTTGAAAATTAAAAATATGTAAACTTCTGTCCAGACTTTGATGAATTACTGCACACCAACGCTGCACAATATACCATATCAAGTCCGAAAACACCCGAATTCTATGTATTCAACCGATTCTTCATCTACTCTAATGCCTTCTCTTTCACTGCGCTAAGGACCCAAAGCGGGCCGTAGAGCATCTCTGACGTCACAGCCTAAACCTGCCGAAGGCTACCGGCAAATATGCATACGCGCACAGGCAACAGTAGGCGCGGTTGTTATATCGCGTAATTAGTAATTAAACACGGCTTTCCATATTATTTTCGGGGGAATATGTTTTTTAAAGTATATTTTACTATAACAGAATATAATTTTTTACAAATATTCTCCTTTAAATAATAAATGAGTAGAAGCTACAATGAACTCATAGAATGAGATGTGCTACAATTGGTAGTTGATGAATGGTTGATTTGAAAAGAGTCTTTGCATGAATTTTAACTTTCATTCTGCAAATGTTTTAGGTTGACTGTAGCTGTCAATGTGCAATGCTCATACAAAGAAGAATTTGCTACAAAAAATATTGATAATAAACACATTTTAACACATTTTGTAGACCCACCTGATACCATTCTCCTCCACTTCAATGTCTGGTGCCAGGTAGTACTGTAGGGGATTTGGCCACATGTCATCCTTGATTACCTGACATCACAAATAATGGTTTCAGTGGGATACCACAAATACTTCTATTACAAAATCACTATATAAAACAAGATGAGTTTGTTAAACACTGATGCCCCCAAACAAAAATAGTTTAAATTACAATATCACAGTGCTCTCAAGAAAATGAACTATTACAATTACCTCATATGAGTGGTCACGTTAAGTATTAATGGTGATTTATCTAAATTTATGATCACGATTGAAGTCAGGTTTTTCGAAAGAAAAGGTTCCTTGCGCCAAGGTCAAAATTATGACGTCAACTGAATGGTCTCATCACAAGCAATACATGTCAAGTTTCAAAGGGATAACAATGGGCAAAACAAAAAGTTGTGGCCAAATGAAAGTTTTTGTAATTGCTTCCCGTGTCAAGGTCAGGGTCACATGGTGAACAAATTATGAACTCATCTGAAGGCCAAAGGTCTCATAACATTTGACACATCTGTGAAGTATCAAGGCCAATCAAACATTATGACCAAGGTTATTTTTTTTTATAGAATGCTTCCACTAATATGTTTTCACTAATACATCTACATGTATGACTTCTGTGTAATTATTGGAGTATTTATGAACTATAAAATGTGAAAAGAAATTCTTTCCAAATAGCTATGATGAAAATTTTGAGTATGAAGGTAATCTGGGTGAATGTAGGAAGGGACACTTATCAGGACATCATAGGAAGCCAATATATATTGCAGTAAAGGGGTTAAGATAAGAATTACAGGTGAGTCATACCTCTGCAATATCATCAGCAGAAGGGTCTGTGTTATCCAGGAACCACGTGAAGAAGTTACGGGCCATTCCATGTTTCCTCTTACGTCCATTCTGCTCGGCCTGTTGTATTTTTTTTGTCAGGTCCATACCTTCCTTCCACTCCATTGAGGTTGACTTGGATGCTGGGTCACCTGTAAATAGTAAAATCTATGTGGTCAGTAGTCCTCTATCATTAGTTACTTCATATAGATAAAACAAACACTGGGCAAATAGGAATCAAATAAGACTGTTGTTAAAATAAAGAAATTGTTAAGAAACATACCGGTACCGGTATATATTTTCAATTGGGCATTATATAACTATTTGAGATGTTTAAATACTTTCCTCACCTTTATAGTTGAAGATGTTTACTGAATTGTTACTAAAATCACAGATATAATTTTTCTGAGAACTTACCAGACGTTGCAAGGTGAAATTCTTTGCAAAGAGCTTCATTTGTAAAGTATGGATTTTGAGAAAAGCAGAACTTGATCTTGTACCCAGATTTGATGTCCTCGAACTCTTCAACCTCTACCTGTAAATACCAATAGTGAACTTGTACAAAGCTGCTAGATAAACCCAGAAAAAATATAAACATGTCAAGTTACCACAACACAACAAAATTAGAGCCATGGGCCCTGTAGCTCATCAGGGTTTATATTGTTTGATGATGAAGACAGAAATATATTGTCTCAATATAATGCACAATCCCTAGCCCTGACAAATCTTAGTCTTGAAATTGAGAGAGAGCACTCAGCAAGATCAACACACAGGAGATTATGCAATATGCTGACCCCTTGGCTCTGGTTACAAGACAGCTGTGCTTTTACAGCCAAATTATGTAATAGCCTCTGCCTTGCACTAAACACTGGCAGCACTGATCTAACTGTATAAGGCTTAGAGTGAGTGAGTGAGTTATTGTTTAACGCCGCTTTGGCAGTATTGCAGCAATTAGCGGCGAGTATAAGGCTTAGAGAGAACAGGCAATGTGATGAATCTCATGGTACATAGTACAATTTAGAATCACCTTGGCTAAATAATCTCTGCAAAATTTTAACGGTTCTAAGCCTTTTCATCCGCAATATTCCTTCTAGTTTGTTCTGGAGAAGAAGTTGAAAATAGATTTTTATGTTTTGACCTGTGAGAGCCTTTTCTATAATATCCACAATATTCATTTCAGAAGCTATTCAATAGTTCTCATTTCACATTGATTACATCAATTTGACAAACATGTCCGTAATGGAGACTTTATCTTTGACATATATTTCACATTCCTACTGAATAAGATAAACTGCGAAGTTGCTTTTTTTCTCAATTCTGCATTTCTCAAACCCAAGTTAGGACTCACATATCTAAAAGATGAGATGACTCTCCCTCAGGTATTTTATTAGGGATAAACTAAATAGTGATTGAAGTGCCATAAAATATCAGTTCAAAATTCAATTTCAAAGGTTTTTGAGGCTGTGGGCCATATGTGGGGTCACAGGGTCACCAAATTTACAAGTTAGAATCCTCATTGGCTAAAGAATTTGCACACTAATACAATCTTCTAGGTCTTTTTGTTCTGGAGAAAAAGATGAAAACAGGATTTTAGGTCATGGCCTGTGGGGCACTTTTTTGGGGCCACAGGGTCACCAAATCTACAATTTAGAATCTCCATTGGCTAAAGAGTCTGTACACAATATGTCAGTCTTCTAGGTCTTTTCGTTCTGGAGAAGAAGATGAAAATAAGATTTTTAGGTTATGGCCTGTGAGGCCCTTATTTGGGGTCACTGGATCACCAAATCTACAATTTAGAAACCCCATTGCCCAAGGAGTCTGTATACAAAATTTCAGCTCCCTAGACCCAGTAGTTCTGGAGAAGAAGTCGAAAAAGCAAAAAGTTAACGAACGGACAACATGCCATGCCATAAGCCCAATCGGGCCTTTCAAATGATCATCCCAATTACAAGTACAATCCCTTGGCATGACAATGAGAAAGGCAGACACTGGAGAGAGTGTGTGTTGCAATGCATGATGTCCCATGAGCTCTCACACTGAATAGAACTGGGCTCTGGTTAAAAAAAGCCCACCCCTCAGCGTAACTACCCCCCCGCAAGCAAAATTCTGAACCACTGTTACATTACATTATGCAAGAGTCTCTTCTGTCTCTCCCAATACAAAGCTTGAAGCAAATTTGCCTTGTGTGGCATGTTAGCAAGGTTAAGGGAAAAACCCTCAATTTTATAATAGCTCTAAAATCTGTATTTTTTGGAGCAGAAGAATGAAACTTACAAGTCTTGGTCTCCATCATAGAAAGATGAGATTCTAACACCCTGCCACTCCCATATTTGAGGGAAGACCAAATAATCAATCTGAAGTCTACATGTTATAAAGATGTTATTCTGGACCCCTGCCACGCCCATATTTGAGGAGGGGTTAGGTCCAAATGAACAAACTTGAGTCTCCAACTCCGAAAGTCGTTTAAAGGTTTTCAGGAAAATGCCTGCCACCCTCATGTGATGTGAAGAGAGGCGCAAATGTACAAACTTGATTCCCCATGTACAAGGTACCTCCCTACAAAATTTCAGCTTGTGAAGTTGACATACTGGTAACCCCAACTGACCTTTCAGGCCTAATGAGCTAAAAATGCAAAGTACTCAATATTTCAAAAACTTATCTAATATATATCGCACATATTCTACACTCATAATTAACCATATAGATCTAAACCAAAATCCTTCAACATCTCTAAAAAGTGGAAGCAACATATTCAAATTCTGAATAAGACACCAACCTTTTTTAAATAATGTAAACATTCCTCTTCTTCTTGATCTAAGATAGCTGAAATCTGGGGGTGATTGACAAACTGTATTCGTTAAGGTAATACTATTGACTGTAAGGCTAAGTGTTTTCAATTTGGTTTTATCATCATTTGATTCAGGGGTTTGAAATGCCTGATACTATGGCAGACGAAACATTTCATCTAAATGAAGTATTCTCTCAAGCTCATAAATGTTATCACAATAAAGACTCAAAATCTATTTAAAGTAAAAGAGTAAGTATGTAACTCTTAACCACTAGGCAAACACAAAATTTACTCCAAAAACAAAAATATTTATAGGGCAATAATTAAGCTCCAAACGGGGCATACTAAACTAAATTCCCATCTCCATAAGCTTTAACTAAAAGCTTAACCCACATGCCCACACTGCCAAGCAGAAAAAATCCACCACATTCTCACAGAATGCCCACATTATGCGGCCTTCCGCCAAATACTCAACCTAACTCTAAGAGCCAACAACATCCCACCACAAGACATTAATCTCATATTAAATCCAAAAAAATAACCAAAATACCTTCCAAGCATTAGGCACTTATCTCAAAGATTCGGACCTCCTGGTCCGAATCTTAAAACATAAACAAACTCAATCCCAAACCTAACAACTCATACCTCCTCCCCCTCTTAAAATCTCCAAGAGAAGAAGAAGAAGTATGTAACTGAGACTTACTAAGTTGGACTACATTTGCACATAACAAAAGGCAATTGAAAAGATGTTGGCACACATGCCTTTCAGGCTTATGATAATTGATTTATATTTTTTAAGCTAATTTGGGCCAAAAATCAAACATACTTTGTTACAATTACCAGATTCACAAATATTTATATTTTATACAATTGATGCAAAATACACAAAAATGTATGTATGAGCTGTTTAAATAATATAGCATCAAAAGATTGAGAGTACATCAACAGAGGTTCAAAACAAAGAGAGTTTACAAGAGTTATCTCCCTTGACAGGAAACTCAACAGCAAAGAAAAATAAAATATCACAATCAATCATAGTTTTGAGATATAAAAACAACAATTCATATATTATCTCAAACAATATCTAGTTAGGACAATAACACGGTACTAGTGCTCCTTCTTTCAAACTTTCGAGTTGAAAATATCGCCATCACGAAAACATGTGACACCGACTTTGTTTCACATGTTTACAGTTTTCTGAAACTCATAAAAGGATACAGCAGTCACCCAAAAGTTTGGAATTTTCTCAATCAATCCATTTCGACGATCAAAATGCGGTTTTCTTAATTTGTTGTACTTCTGTTCAACTTGTAAGATTTCTTCGCTCGCTTTTTCGTTCAGCGCATCAATTTCATTTTGACATGAATCGATGTCCTCCAGTGTCTTTTGCATCTGAGATTCTGCATCTAAATCCCCGCTGTTGGCTCCATTTGCTTCTCCTTCCGGCGTAGAAAGCTTCTGGACTTTCGTCGCCGTCGCTGATTCTGTTGACATTTCTAGTGCACTCAGATGATCAATGTACACAAGCGTGAATGCAAAACTGCACGTTTGAAAAATCTGCGATGGCTTTGCGGTGTATCAGCGCATGCGCCTCAATTCAGCCATAATAGTCATAAAACACTTCCTACCATTGGCCGAATTGGTCGATTTTAGTGACGTCAGAAGAATTTCAGCAAATAGAAAGGCTCGTCATGGAAATCGTAGGGACGAACATTTCGAGGTCGAAATCAAGAAACAAAAATGGCGGAGGAAGAATCGTCTGAGACACGACCTGACGATAGCAAGGACAATATCTTCGAAATTTTGCAGAAGGAAACAACTTTATCTGCTGATAATGTTGCTTCAGAGGATGGCAAATACAATGTCGTGGTTGACATGCATGCTTCTATGACAGATCTTAAGAGGGATCATAACGGATTCAGGAACCTACCAGGGTTGCAATGCCCACCTGTTCAGACAAACATTTCAAGTTCCAAAGATGAAGGTGAACATATCGATGTAAATTCTTCACCAGAATCTAAAAGACTGAAATTATCAATGCCTTCGACACCTCAAGGATTAAATGACTCGTGTGTCAGCCCAGAATCAGGCAAAAGAAGGCGCATTCAACATGATTATCGTCGACTATCAAGCTCAGGTTATGTTGATGATTATGAAGCTGGAAAAGATCAGCGTTTTGCTGTTGGAAGTGAGGGAGATTTACCGCCAGCCACTGCAGGAACCTCACCAAGATCTAAAACTAGTACTCCACCAAAGACAAGATCACCTATATCATTTGCCACTGTGAAAGTACCTGCTGCAAGCACCGCAGAGGCTGGCATGAAAGTGAATTTGACCAAGAATGAATCTGATGGAGCAAAAGGTAAAGCTTTTTAATAGTTTGTAAGAAAATTGAGTTGTGGGAATCAAAAGTATTATAACTAGACTTCATTTTAGAGGTGTTTCTTGACCTTGTGTCTTGTTAATTTCACACAATCCCTAGTTCTCAGATCTATTTGCTATTATTACTTGTGTACTATCTTTAAAATCCTTGGTAGAGGTAAAAAGGGTGAATATATGAATAAAATTTTATCGTTTCAATAAAATGAAATATGTTGTGCAGTACAAAATACACGGGCCCAAATACACTATGATACATTGTGCACTGATCAGAAAGGAAGATACCACGGTTCAACTAATGTAGTCATGACCCATTTCACCCATAATCCTTTGATCCCTAAAAATGATTTGTAAGAGTTTATATCTCTAGGGTAACTTAAGGATGCAGTTAAATGGAGGTTTCTATCTTTTTGTGGAAAGGAAAACTTACAAATTTTAGGACAATTTGTGATTTATCATCATGCAGGGATAAACCTAGGATGCGTTTCTGCGGCATTTCCGCATCAAAATACAAATTCCCGCAGACAGAAGAGTTGGATGCGGCCTTTTAACGCATACTATTTGAAACTACCGCATTAAAAAAATACTAGTGCGGCCTATGGATTAAAATTAAAGTAAAATACATCAACCGGCAAACCATAATTATTGTCATTGTTTACTTCAAACTCACAAAGACGATAATCTGAACCAGTTTAATACACATGCATGAACATCCCTGATTGGTTGTTGTAATAAATTCAGCCAATGAAAACAAGTGTTACTAAAAATATGTACGACATTTCGACTTTCGGGAATTACGAGTTTATTTTTAGTTTGGTCATACGACCAGAATAAAGTTTTCCCAGCAGATTTCAGAGGCATCGTAACTGTTATATATGTTAAAAATCTGTGCATAGAATTTTAATAGTCCTTAAATAATATTCAGAATGATAATTGATAATTTTTATTTGTAAGGATGACCGTAACCTACTTTTGTTTATATTATTGCAGTGTAATTGTCATTGCCGACATTGGTTTATACAATGAAAATATCGTGCCATGTGCTGTCTCAATGATCTGTTAATTACTAGTATCCCTTTACCCATTTTGTCAACATGTCTGATTTTCAAGGATGACAGCTTATCGCAAATTTTAGCATTTGCTGTTCCATTTTTGACATCGTGTCACGCAAAGACACAGCATTATAAACATTTCTTCATCCCGTATTGGGGTCAAAATGTGACAACCAATCAAATGTGTCTAAATCCATTCACAGTGACAGGTCAAAGGTGAAAAATCCCGCAAAATTCTTGGAAAAGTAACTGGCTCAGCCAATGAGCTGTCTCTATTCTGTAACCAGTTACGGTTCAGGGTCATAGATCAAATCTGGCATCGTATATTGCGATGTGATTTTCATCGAGATAATGAGGTATAGCATATTTATATTGTGTAGATTGGTTGTCAAATTAATTATTTTTGAAGACTCATATTCGTTTTGATTTCATGAAAGTGAAAATAGGAAGTGGTGACTGGTGATACAAGACACCTGACAGATTGTCGTGTTTGCCGACAATGTTTTCGAAATGGCTTCACATACCGTACCATTTTATGAAATGTAAAGTTATATCATTTGTTAGTTTATCCTCATTGGTTATATTACTTATATAAAGTGTAATCATAATTCTTCTCAATAACATAATTTAAAAACCGAACTTGAAGCTGTCAAAGTAACTTATTATATATGTGTTTCAAAGTCTGATATCATGCAATGCTAACATGTACCAGTGTGCATTGGGCATCACATAGGATATTGTTTTGAGAACATAAATATATTCCATTTGTCATTTTTATTTTTCATCTAAATCACGATGAAGAGGATTATCTAAAGTTTGGGTATATCAGCATATTATTTAAATTGGATATATTATTATGTTAATATATATCAGCTCAGTAACCATGTGCATGTATGATCATGATGACAGATTAGAAAATTGAACCGGCCAAGTGCTAGTATAAAATTAAAACTACTGGTCAAATAAGATCTAATTTCACTGCTATTTGGCCAACTGACTTATGTACAGTAATTTTTCAATCTGGCTGAAAATTAAAACAATAATACAGCATGAACACAACTCAATTCATTTTTAATTCACATAAATATTTTTAAATACATTAATCTTTAAATTTCAAACACAGGAAAAAATGGCCCACCTAAATTAAACCTGGTGGGGCCCCCTGGACCCCCAACCAAATATATGGGCCCACCCAAATTTACCCAGGTGGGGCATTGGCCCACCCAAAAACATTCCTGGGTTTATCCCTGATCATGCATATGTTATATATGCTATTATTGCTATTTATATATGATAATAACACCAACCAGTTGAAACATATTACCAAGGGTAACATTTTGGTGACTTTGGCAAAGAAAAGTGCACATTCATTAAAATGAGGGTTCTATCAGGTTATTTTGTGGAAACGAAATTCGAATTGACATCCCCATTTACACATATATGGTATTAATACATGATTAAAACACAGTCAGTTTGAAAGATGTTAATGAAGTTGATATTTTGAATACTTTATATTTCACAATTTGATAAAGACAAGCGCACATTTGTTGAAAACAACCATTCGATTGGCGCTGCATGTGGGGAAAACTTCACTACGGCATAACAGCATATTGTTTGTTAGTTGTATAATATGTTATTTGGTACTATGTCAACATTTTATCATTGTATATGTTTTATTATCAAAACATTGTAAAATTTGGTAAAATATAGCATGTTTTCATTTCACCTAATGCCAAGAAACCAATATGGCGGGTGATGCAGATATGTCGGTGATAGAACTTTCCCTTTAAGAGATAAAAACAAAGAACTGAAGCCATTCATACGAGCTACAATTGTTAAAAGCTTTGGTATGGCATAACATGACATTCTTTATTGCAAGAGTGCGATGTTTCGGTGTAGATAGTATACTAACACCATCACTAGACATGATTACAAGATAAATATAAATACATAAATGAAGAAAAGCACAATTAATAGGTTGATGTGCTTAGGATATGGGTATGTTTACACAGGTAATGGTGTTCATATACAAGGTAATTAGAATGTTGTTGCAGTACACAATGCAGACAGGAAGCCAGATAGACAGAATGAGTATAGGTAATTAGCTACTTATGTGTATTTATTCATCTTGTAATCATGTCCAGTAGGCCTTTTTAGCAACCTTACCTGGATACTTGTTTTGTCAATCTGCAACATCCAATTTTGTAAGATTTTGTAATAATTTAGGTAATACTGGAAGGTTGAAGTATGGAACTAGAAATCTAAACAATAGAGATCTATTGGTATTTCAATCAAATTTTATTTAGAATGGCAATTGACTTTAATGTTGTGTTGGAATCTTCAAATACATTGCAATGAAAGAATAACAAAATAAGCTGTTTAGTCACATGATAATAAGGATCCTGATAATGAGTATGTGATGGGTACCCGGGTCCTACAAATTCCCTTTTGGTCATAAAGTGTTATTTCATTTAGTTTTATTATCCCACCGGTATGTAATACCGTGGGATATAGTCATCACCCCTGTCTGTCCGTCTGTCCATCCGTCCGTAATCATTTCGTTTCCGGAGCAGAACCGTTAAAAGAACTGTTCCGTTCATAATATCTTTCTGATACTTTGCATGTGTATTATCCACTAACTGAAGTAGTGCCTTTTGATATTTTCAGATTTCTGAAAATTTTATTTTTTTTCGTTTCCATAGAAACTTGTTCAATTTGGACTTTGTTCAGAGACAGGTTCGTTTCCGGAGCACAGCTCCAAAATCGTTCATCATATCTTCCTGAAACTTTGCATGCGTATTACCCACTAACTGAAGTGGTGCCTTTTGATGTTTTCAGATTTTTTTCTGAATTTTTTTTTTTTTCTGTTTCGATAGAAACATGAGAGGGATGTTGGTTGTTGTTGATTTTGACTGCTTCTGGAGCAGAAGTCTAAAACCCTTAACATACCTGAAACTCAGCATCTGTAATGCCAACTAACTGAAGTACGGTAGTAGATACACAAGTATCTGTCAAAGATGTGTTTTACAAATTTTGTGGAACCGGTGGGATATGTCATCTTCTGAAATGTATCACGATACTTTTCATAAAAGAAAACCCCATAGAGTTGGTCATCATTGATTTATTTTGGCACAACAGAAATAAATAACATATAACATAACAAATATTTTGGATTAATGTTCATTTTGTTAACACTTTTTATCTTGACATAATTCACATTCTTGACTCTACTCTTGACTTCAGTTTACTCTACATGTCAAAATAGTGAAAATATATTTGACAATTGATAACATAAAATGTTGCCGCCTCGCCACCATTTTATTCCACCGGTATACCAGACGAGCATTCGAGCAAACAGTCATTTCATTGGCTAGTTTAAGTAGAATGAACCAATCAGATTAGCCGGATTAAAACAATGTACATCGTTGTTAACTTCGATGCGATTGCATATTACTTTACAGTTTGTCCCATCGTATGATTCGTTCTACATGTGGATTGCTATAAAAGGGAGGTCACTCTGTTTTGGTGTCTTATGTTTATGTAAACTACGCTTCTCCTCGCAGTTCTCGGTGGAACAATTTTGTTCTATTTCGAGAAAATAAAGTTTATTATGAGGTAATATTGATTAAATAGGTGACAAATCACTATAAGCATTTCAGAAACTATACTTGATACTTTTTCACTTTTTTCATGTCTGGATCGATACTCGTATCGTGCTGTTAAAGATCGTGATCCACCGATGCATCGGTCTATCGTCCCTGCCCTATAAATCATAATGATGCATGTTTACCCATTATATTAAATTTTAGCTGTATATGTAATAGTTTGGTTTTGTCAAAGCCAAATAAAAATGGATTATAAACAAATTTTATGTTTCTTAAGGTGATGGGGTGAAGATAAAGAAAGAAAAGCATGAAAGTAAATCAGGGAGTAAGGAGAAACATCGCAGTCACCACTCTCACAGGAAGGAGAAAAAAGAGTCTAGTCGTCACTCGGACAAGTCCCATCATCACAGACACCGCCACCACCACTCGGTCAATCATTCATCCAAACAGGATTCTAACGTCCAATCGGATCAGGTGTCCTCTGGTCATCACAAACATAAGCATGAAAGTCACAATGGAGCTGTCACCCACCAACAAAATGGATCCATTAAGAAAAGTGTTCATCCCGAGTCAAAATCTGTTGTCAAAACAGAAGAAAATGAGAAAAACTCTGCCCATGTGTTGACAACTAGTGTTAAAACTGAAGCCAAAGTGAAAGAGTCCGTTGTTCAAACATCATCCAGTGCTCCTGTTAGTCAACCAGTGAGTCACACTAAATCTTCGAATGATCAACCCAGAACCCCCACAAAGAAGCGTTTTGTCATCAACTGTGGTGTTCAGGTGAATCTTAGACGACGAACAGACACCAAATCCGTGCAAGTGTCGCTTGGTATTTCCTCAGGTTCACCTCACAAACTGTCCAACGGGGACAGGCATCATTTTCACAAAGATAGCATTTCATCCCATCAGAAGCAAAGGATAAAGATCTCCCAGGCAACTCAGACATTTGATGCAGGAGCAGCTCCTATTACTAAACTGCCCTCATCTCTCAACCATATGCCTCAAGGAAACCTTGAGATGAAGGCCCAAATGACTAAAGCAGGTGACACAGACACAAGTGTCATCCAGTCAAAGTTCAGCAAGTATTTCCACGTGGAGAGGTATTCAAACGGAGGTGCATATGTGCTTCATTCATATCAAGATGAACTTGACGAGTTATCAACGGAAGAAATGGAAGAGTTTGTGAGTGAATATTTCAATCTTGTGTACGGGGAGAACAATGGATGTGCAAACTATGTGATGGGCATTGTACATGGTTCTGCTGCTTCCATGCCCGATTTCATTGACTACTTCAGTGACCTTCATCCAAACATGATCGTGAAAGCAGGAGTACTTGGAAAGTCTGACATTGAGACAATGACGATGTTGAAGTACAGGGACCAGATGAAGAAAACCTACCAGAATGGAACCTTCCGCTCGGGTCCCCTTCTCCAGATCAGTCTTGTGGGAACTGTTCATGAGGAAGTGGGGGACTACTTCCCAGATTTCTTAGACATCCTGGAAAAGAATCCCTTTCTTGATGTTGTGATGCCTTGGGGTAAGCTGGCAGCTCTCAAGTTGAACAACCGCAGTGAAAGCAATGATGGTCCCATCTTGTGGGCTCGTCCGGGAGAACAACTTGTACCGACAGCAGACATGCCCAAGTCACCTTTTAAGCGAAAGAGGTAAAATATTTTTATTTGTCTTTTATGATGTCTGTTTTACGTATCTGTTAATTATCTCTTAATTTTGCCCCCTTCATGGGGTCAGTCTTTGCACAAAACAACCTAAACACTAATTTTGAACTTAGAACTTTGTGTAATTGGACCCTTGTTACTTTATCAAATCAATAAACATATATACTGTATACCTAATGTCATTCTTTTTTGGACGAGTTTCTATGCCTTATGATTTTATAACTGTCCAAAATGTTTAGAAAAAACAACTAAAATGATTTTCCTGAGCAGATCATTTCTGAACAAAACTGTAAACAGTTGAAGTATTTTTGTGTTGGCAATTTGATCATCCCAAGATATTTTAAATTTTGAAAATTTTAATTATAATTTCTGTATTACTCAATTTGTTTAATGTTTTTTTTCTCATTATTTATACTAAGCTATTATGTTCCCAGGGGTCTGAATGAACTAAAAAACCTACAGTACCTACCACGAGCCTCTGAGCCAAGGGAGGTTCTCGTGGAGGACAGGACTCGCTGTCACGCTGACCACATAGGACATGGGTTTGACCGGTTGACCACAGCAGCAGTTGGAGTTCTCAGGGGCGTTAGCAATGGCGAAGAGTAAGTGGTTTATAACATTTAAATCTCTACTTAATTGATTGCTTTAAAACGTATTGATAGTACTTACGTTGACTTCACAAGGAATAAGATTATGTGGAACTGTTTTTGATCCATAAGTTTTAAATGAAAAGTCGATTGTTCAAGTAGTGTTACAAGTTTCTCAGTGACTGCAAGTTCATTCTGAATTGTTTCAGTAGCAAAGGTGTCACCTTTCAGTGCAGGTGTCCCATCAAGATTTGTTTTCAGAAATCTCTAGAAGGACGCGTGAGAGCTAACTGTTGTAGATTCATGTTGTGACTGGTTCTCTCTCATGGTATTTGTTTCAATCATCAGGGGCAGCAGGAACCGGATCGTGAAGGATGTGATCTGTTTCGATGCAAAAGATTTCCAGGACTTGACAACCAAACTACAGCTGGATCTGCATGAGCCTCCAGTCTCTCAGGTAACACATTAATATCAGTGTTTCTAACTCACCATGAGAGGGTCATACTGGCCACTTCTACACACCAGGGACCTTTTGCAATGATAAAAGAATCTTACTTTTAAAAATTTCGGCAATTTCCCTAAGGAGCCTCTCTAAACCAGTACTAGGAACAACTATTGTCGAATCAAAAGACAGTACCATTCAATGGCCATTTGATATGTTATTTCATGAATACATGACATTTTCTTAAGGTCTAAGAAAGTTTTATGGACATTCAACTTGCACAGCCATTGTTTCAACATAAACTCTAATATCAATGTCAGTCAAGCCATTTCCTTCAACTTATCTTAAATTTGAGATAGATTATATATTTAATGGCCAATGTGTGTTAATCAAATTAAATTCAAAATTCACCTTCAAAATTTGGTGCAACAAATTGGATTCATGTTTCAAGCCTGAAGAACCAAAGTAGAGATTGCAATTTGAGGTATCATTTATTCTTGATTACAGTGCGTAACATGGGTTGAAGATGCTAAACTTAACCAGTTGCATCGAGAAGGAATTCGCTATGCCAAAATACAACTCAGGAATGACGACATCTATTTCATCCCTCGTAACGTTATCCATCAGTTCAAGACCGTATCGGCAGTCACGAGCATTGCGTGGCATGTGCGACTAAAACAATACCATCCTGAGATGCTCAACTCCAGCACAGATTCTGAAGAAAATGCCACCTCAGAGAGCAGTGTCACTGATGAACGTTCATTCAGTGAAGCCGAACTCAAAACAGAAATCGTCAGTCATATGCCTGAACCAGAGAAAGTAGTCCAGCCAATGGAGGTGTCGGTGACACCGAGTCAAATACCAGCTGAAGCCATCAAAACAGAGTGCTCATGATGCTGTGTATATATTTTGGAGACATTTTTTTAAGCAGAGAGAAATAGTTTTTGTCAGAATTTTGTTATTTTCACAATCTTCATTGAGAAAGTGCTAGATCAGTCTCATCTTTTAGATCACCATTGTTATTCAAGTTTTTAATGACAATTCACATTCAAGGGAGGTTTAGTGTTTTGGATCCATCGTTTGCTTCGTGTTTATGTAGTCACCAGATCGGTCACATGGTCAATCTTACAAGGTCCGTCCATCAACGTTAATCATTCTTGAAGCAAGCAACGTTCAAAGTTCTCAATGTTTTCTTGCAAAGGACTTGTCTCAAATAGATGATAGGTACACAATGAATGTAATTTTTCTACTAATATTGTAATGAATTAAGATACTTATTTTGATAATTTGTGCCATGTAAGAAATATTTTCATTATGATGGCCATACAAAATGATAAAGGTTTTTGTATTGTCTGTGACCAAAGAGTTGCTTCCATCAAGTGTTCATTGTTCAGAAATTTACAGACACATGTGACTATTTATCACCTTTTAAACATCTTTCATTATTATAAGTTCACAAACATGATCATCAATTACAACCATTTGTAAAAGATCATTGTTATGTAAATATTTATGCACATTATTAATTATTTTGGTGACAAGGCCTTTTCCTGACTTTCTATACAGGGGAGTTGTCTCCCTTTGGTGATCTTTTGCTTGTTACTTTACCATTTACAAGCGAGTTATTAGTGTTCAAATATTGCATTGTTTTGCATATCTAATTTATCAAACCATCCATTCAAATAAGTTTCTTTTAATTTATCAAGTCAATTTAATCAATTGGAAACTTACTTACTGTTAATTGCCAATTAAAAATGATAAATGATATATAACATATTAGATTTATACGAAATAAAGAATATTGTTGGTATTTAAAGAATTCTCTTTCAACCTCAAATTGAAAAACAACATTTTTAATATTTTCATTTATGATAAAATAGTTAAAATGTTGGTATTTGTTTAAAAAAATAAATTACAATAAGTGGATTGAGGTTGTTAGCAGTTTTGTTTGTACATATTGTTGTTTGTGTCCCGTCTCAGGTTGTTCCGGCATGTTCACGCTGGATATTTGCAAATGATTTTGGTTTTGTTTTTTCTCATTTAGAAATATTTTGTGTACTGGTAGTTAATTTCCCTCTTGATTTATCAAATATATTTTCCTATATTTCCCAAAATGAGCAATAACACTGTTATTGATTGCAATATTGTGTTTCCCTTGATAAATCCTGTAAATTAATTGCTGTGAGTAAAGTTTCATTTCTTGTATATTTGATACATTTTGCCAGTATGAAAACTTGACCGACATTTTGATGCAAAATTATAACTTTATTTTAACAATACTGGACATTCTCTGAGCCCCTTTCAATCATTTAAAATACGGTAGGTATAAAAATTGCACCACATTTTGAAATTTTGTTGATCAAATCATTATTTGTACTTAATTTGCCTAACCAAAACAAATCAGTATCATTTAAGCAACAGTAAATTTCAATTAAAGTTGATGAAAAAGCCATCTATAATGAACTATATACAAATTTGGCATTTGAAAATAGTTTTCATTATTCATTTCATTTCTTACCCTTTTCAAACACGAAGCTTTTTTCAATAATTTGACAATGATACCTTTTATTGTTGCATATGATTTTGAGAAGTGCTAAAGTTTCATCTAAATGAATTTCAAATTTGTTACTGTTTTTCTAGTGTCAATCTTGAAATAGTTGATGAGAGATAATTGAATACTTTTTACTGGTTGTGCCTTCAATAATGACAGTTTTCTTTTCTATGCATCTCTTTGTATAAAGTCTAATGACAGAAATTCATGTCTTGTTGCATTTTGGCAAACATTATCTGTGTAGCTTGAACAATAACTGTCTGATGAATATTCTATAATATAACTGATCTGATATACTTATAAAGTTGGATCTGAGTTAGAAATTTCACTTACTAAGAAGGAAGATTCAAACAAAATATTTCTCTTTGTGGTGTCTTTCTTTTTGAAAACAGACATTCTGTTAATATGAAAAATGACAATGAAATGGCAAGTGCTAGTTTAGTTGCACATAGGAGAGAAGGTAATCACACTTATATTTCAAATTAGCTTGTAAAACCATTTAGCTCTGTAGATACTCTTCTTGGGTAATTGATAATCTTTATAAAGATTTAAATCATTAATGTGAAACAACATTATGACACATTAAATAGGTTAGCTGAGTGAAATTGGAAGGTATGCTTGTGATCAAATTACAAAGTAATTCATTCATTAGGGCCTATTTTCACAAATCTTTCTTAATACTTGGGGCAATCTTAGTGCATAGTTCAAACATGCGATCCCCTTTAGGCAAGAAAGCTCTGTGTGAATGAGCCCTAATCCATAAAGTCATACGGGCTTACGGCATGGCTGCTGTCGTTCAACGTTTGTAAACTTTTAATATTTTCTACTTCTATTCAAGAATTACTGCACCCCAAAATTTTGTAGAGAAGTAATTAGAAAAACTAAGAATTTAGTCCTGACTCGCTTTAAAAAAATGTCCTTACCCATTCAGAAACAGGAAGCTCAAATTTTCAAAATATGTCATACAACCGTGATATCCTTTAATATATGGGCGTGGCAGGTGTCTCTAGCCTCCTGCCCACCAAGAAGTCTCTTGACTTATCGCCAGAAAATAAATCTGTAAAGCCTGATGAGCTATAGAGCCAATGGCTTAATTTTCTTTTAATAATAGAAGACGATTCTTATGTTTGATGTTTTAAAGAATTAGATATAATGATAGATATAAGGCCGTGCATTCATTTATGTCACAGTGACTAGTATTTCATAGAAGGAAAGCTTGCAATACTATTGTGGCTAGAAAAATAATTCATTGAAAATAAATCAGATAAAAAGGAAACAACAGAATCCTATTAACGTTGCTAATCACCAAAATCCATATTTCCGAAGTTCTCTTAGCGCTAATAGTCGTAATTGCCATACATTAACATTGACTTACGACTATCTTAGCGCTAAGACAGCTTCGAAAATATGGGCCCATGACAGTATCACCAGTCGTTGACTTCCTCCACACCTGTATGTCACATGTCACATGTACAGTGTTTGTTTGAGCATCACCATGTTTCTTGTTACGTGTATGATAGAACACTACCCATAGTCTGTACACTTTGCCTTTATATGTTAATGTATATATGGTATCTCCATTTGTTTGTTGTTGATATATTTTTCTACGAAAAGCTTGCTGTGCAAACTTTCATTCTGTTTTAATCATATTTGAGTGAGTTGTTCACATTTTACCATTAGCTAGGTTGATGGTTCCTGATTGTCTGTTATGAAGTGGCCACCTCGATATTGACGTGTTTCATGTTCAGTATTTATTACCGTAACACATGTACATAGATTTACCTATAAGCAGGGCCTCTCCTCATTTACATGGGTGAACTGAAATCCTAATGTTTGTTTATGTATACATTCCTGGTATCATTGAGAAATTAAGTTGCTGATTCTTTCGTTTTAAGGTACCTAGTAAATAGAAACAATTCTAAATTAAATTTTGGTTTCTTTGTTCGTTTATGTTACTTATTTTGAAAATACGTATTTCCAAAGCAAGAGAAACATGAACAATTATTCAAACTTACTTTTAGTTTTCAAAGAATTTTATATCTTACTGATTATGTTTGTCTTAATATGCTTAATTTGGAAGGGTTGTTTCAGAAGCTTTTTTTATCAATATTTCTTTTGTAAATATAGAAAGAATACCAGTTCTTATATACAGGATGTTCACGAATGCGAGTCTGCCTGTTTATAGTGATCAGACTCTGGGCAATTAGCTGAGGGGGTCATGTTAGCCTATTCTGAACTGGTGGCGCCCTCTGCAGTGGTAAAAGTATCCTACCAAAGGGTGGTCAATTATGCCCAGGAACAACACTAATAGTATTTAGTCAGTTCAAGTTCTGCCTCTGTAAAACTCTTCACAGTTCCATCTATAAGTTTTTTTTGGTGCAGATGGTTCGTTTTGATTTCATTTTCTGTTTATTTCTGTATATATTCATCAAACATAATCATAGCTGTGCTATTTTCCTGTTTCTTTTCAGATTTAAAATGGTACTTTGCCAATTTATTTATGAATCATATTATGCTTTTTTATTTTAATGATAGAATTACATTCATATTTTTTTTGTCAACGATTGCATACAAGCACTCACAAAAAGCTTAGGAACTATTTGAAGTCTTAACATTTTAATTGATAATATGGAGTTTAGATGGTGAAAAATTTAACATATTTTCATCAGGGGAAAATTATCATCCTTGGACATTTTTGTGTCTGTCAAAAAAGATAAAATGTAATTGATTTTTTTTCTTCAATTTTTTCATTTAGAAAACAAAGTCAATGAAATCACAATAATGTTCATGAAAGTTATTTACAGAATTTGAACCTTAAGACCATTCATTCTTTTATCTGGTTTGCTCCGACTTCTGACCTCATCTCAAATCAATCCATTGCAAGTTTAGCCACTGACCAGGTCCCACACACATTTTGTTCTCAGTATAAAGATGTTACTGAATGGATTTCACCTTGTATTCTCTCAAGTCGTTTCACCATGGTGGATTACAATCTGGTTGAAGCACTCATAAAATCTTTGCTGGTTTGTTTGATCCGGTTGTATCTACATCATATTTCAGGGTGTTGTTCATCAGATATTTCCATTTTGGCTCATTGTTTTTGCAGCTCATAGATAGAACTATCTGACTAACATCCATATTAGCTCCCTCAGAGTTTCCGTAATATAGGACAAGACCCTGACAATTCTACCTACTCAATATAGAAATTTGAAGCTCTGTGTTCATTTGAATATAATTCTTCTCATTAACTAAACTTATTCTCTCAGTTCATGTTATTTTTCTGTGGAACAACATCCTGGATTTGAATAAATCAACATTGTAATTATTCAAATATTTATTTCCGGCGTAATTATGGAAGCTATTTATTTGAAGATGAATTGATTGATTGATTGATGTAATAGCATTTATCAGTGGAGGGAGAAGAGACGAGACTTCTGAAGGCAGCTGACTACCTACTGTACATCCAGCAGTCCATCTGCACAGGGTGTACTACGTACCATGCATCCATCGTGAGTTGTAGATCACTCCGTACTGTAGTATTGTACCGTCATTGATTGACTGACTGACTGACTGCTAGCACCACAGCTACGCCATGTATAATACGCCAATACAAATTAAACTATCCTTATCTCAGTGATGTCTATTGTTTTTTTATCCATATCTAAATGAATGAGAATTGAGTTCTTTTAGAAATGAAATGTTAAAATTATAGTAACTGCATGGAAATCCCAGTGTCGACACCAAATTTTTGTGACATCCTGGGTCTCATATATTCTCTTCCCAGTTCCCACAGAGGTAACTTCCTTCAGATTTCCAATACTTACCTGTGTTCTAGATGGCCTGAATCTGTGGCAAAATGGAGTATCCTAATTGGTTGTGCAATCCTCAACATGGTTGTAAAAAGTGACATTTGACACCTCTTAATTATAAAAAAAACGTAAGATAAACGTTTTCTTGCTTAATAGGATGATACAGGACATGGATTAACCAAGGACGTCCTAGAGGCACAGTATATGCTTCTTACGTAGAATACCAGCGTCTGAAGAAGGATTTCAGAAGAGAACAAATAGTCGCCATTCAAAACCTCACAGACCACATATTTAGAGAATTTTAAATGCATGCCGAGTGTGACATGAAGTATTTATGGAAAATGGTCAAATCCAAGCGAGGAACATCTAATAACTATTGTGCACATCTCATTGAATATGGCCATCCGGTTTTGGACTCCATGGCAATCTGTCAAACGTTTGCAACATTTTACCAAAATGTTCACACTCCACAAACAGAATCGCTTCAATCCTGACTTTAATCAAATCCTGGGTAACCGCGGTTGACAAATACTAACATCACATTTCAAAATTCTCAGGAGCAAGGTTATCAATCAACCACAGCTTCTTTCAACTAAACAGGCCATCAATCATAACCTTGACCTTGGCAGCAGAGTATATGCTGCTTTCATTGACAATATACAAGTGCTTGACACTGTCTGGCATAATGGATTGTTCCTTATTTAATCAGATTTTAGAATCAAGGGCAAATCTCTGAAATTGCTTGTAAACTGCCACTGTGACCTCAAAAGTCTAGTTGCTATAAACGGCTGTCGCTCTGAACAGTTTCCAATCAGACAAGGTGTACGGCAAGGAAGTGTTTTGTCCTCGTTCCAACTTCCAAACGCAAGGCATAACTCTTGCCAGTCTCCATTACTGGCTGATCCCTTGCGGTATTTCCCTCGCTTTGTTGTGTCAGAAATGCATAGCGGGCCTTGATTTCTAAACAGATTTCTTAAGGAAATACTGCAAGGCCTAAATCAGCCAGTAATGGAGACTGGCAAGAGTTATTCCTTGCATTGGGAAGTTGTCCTCGTTCATGTATCTCGTATTCTCGTATTCATAAACTTTCTATAAATCTTCTAAATGATCTTCTTGAAATGGAATCACTGTTGGAAACTTTCAACTTGGTAACCTAACCCCCTTACCTTACAGTCCTCTCACTCACCCCTTCAGGCTGTATTGCCTAGATCTTTGAAGTTACTCGGTCGACATGGCCGCTGAAAGATGCGTTTTCATTGGTTAAGAGGCAGGGATACAGTAAGAGATGCCCCTTTCCCCGCTAGCGAAATTTGCTGGAGCCTAGAATTCAGGCCATCTAGAACAGAGGTTAGGATCGAATATCTCTGTGGGAAGAGCCTGGGTCTCATACTGTGTTGTGTCACTGGGCAAGGTACTTCATCCACATTGCACTCAGTTGCGTGCAACTAAATACTTGGGAAAAACACAACGTTAAGTTTTCATATGAGATTATGTTGCATAAAGCGAAGATGCAACAAAATGGTGTCCCAGCAATGGACAGAATTGAAACCATTGCAATCTAAAGTTCCAAACTCCAGCATTCCTTACGAAATGTAGGTTCATTTGTCATGATTATTTTTGTTGCTCAGGATAAACGCCGTGACGGTGAACATTGAATTGATTTTCAACAACCAGCAAAGTCAAAACTGGTGCCCTATTGAGATACTGACAAACCGTTCAAGTACGTACTACACCATGCAATAATTTTGTGTTGACTTAATTAAAATATTCTCGACAGAATGGCGCCATGTTTTATAAAAAGTCAAGTTGACCACTTATCGTAATGTTCATATTAAAATACATGTATGAAAGGTAATGCAAATAGTCCAAACAGAAAAGGTGATCTGTACTCCAAACTTTAAACATATCAAAACATATTATAGAATGGTATTTTACATTATACTTTTTCATGTGATGGCTATTTTGGAGTAAGGAGTGGCAACGATTGATTACATCTTTTGATGAATTAGGAGATGCGAGAAAGAAATAACAGCGGAACTTGTGTACAAGAGCATGCGGATAAATACCCGATAAAACTTCAAAACAATCTGTTAACAATCAACTGTCTAAAATACGACTAACATTTTTACCTGAAGTTCAATTTTAGTAACTTAATAATCACAATTAACTATATATATTTAACATCACAATCAAAAGACTAGATGCTTGCAGTATGTGCCACAACAAAAGTACCTGTAGCTATCCAAACATACGAGTTGACTAATGCCATGGATCTACTAACCATACCCATGGATAGAGTATGTTGTATGGAAGAAATACCATAATCCCCTAACCTTAAACTACAAACCCAAATCTGGAGATCTAACTCGAACACACTGATGGCTATATTCCAGATAAACCCCTTGTCTTCAAGCAGGTCCACACTATTAACATATCATATACAGCAGTTCGTGTAGCAGCCTGGATATCGCCACTGTTACCATTATGTATTCGTATAGTGCCGATGTATTGCGGCCCAGCATTGTCAGCTTGTGAAAGTTACACCACGAGATCACGCAATATACAAATCTACTTCAGTATACAATACTTGCTGATCGGTTGATACAGCGTCACATGACCCTGTTGAGACAGCGTCACGTGACCCGGACTGTGACTATAGACTTGTAACAAAGATCACCCACAGATCAAAAGACTAATGTTGGTTACGTTTTGGCTAATTGTTCAGGACACTATTTTGATTTATTTGGTTGGTAAACCGTTCGAAGAACTGCTAACGAAGCGATCATAGTGAATGTGGTTGGATGTCTGTTTTGACACTGCTGTTCCTGAAAATAGAAATAATGCGTTTAAAATTTCCAATTTGTTATAATTTTGTTTTAAGTTTTTCATGAAATGTTAATGCAATAACAGCAGTGAATAATGTGGACCAAACCAACTAGTTCATATGAAGTTTTCAAAAAGGACGGTTCATCGTTGCAACGGATTCGACATATATGATAAAAATGTTACTATTCCAGACTGTTGTCGATACTCAATTCAATGTTTATTATTCAGTATTAAGGTCAAAGGCCCAAGTACAAAACTCAACAAGATGATGACTTTTTGACAAAAACTTGCTTGATATGTTGTATACACATCTTTAAAACACATCTTAACTTTTTTCACAAACTTTTCTAAATTTATTAGAATATCTATCTTTTGACAACGTAATAATACATTACAACTAGGATTGACGCGTCAATACTTAGGTCTTCAAAACTTCTGCTTGACTTTGAACTCCATGTTGGACTCTCGATTATTCATCAGTTTCTCCGCTTTAAATTGAGCTATCAAACATGTATCTATCTTCAGGTTGTTGTTTTTTTTACATACATTCTGCAAAGACAATGACCATCTGAAAATGGAACAATCGCATATTAATGGACCCCTAAATGGTCTTTCTCACGATTAAAACAAAATGGTTAATATTTCCATACTAAGTTGCAACATAGAAAATATTGTGCTTTAATTTCCATAGTACCTTCGAGACATACGTCTTGAAGACCTCATTCATAAAAAGAGGGATGTTTCGAGAAACATCCAGGGAAATATTTCTCTCTTAAAATGGAGTAGCCTAAATACAAATTAACTCAACATGGTGTTCATCTTCTTTACATTCACCCGTACACAATTTATAACATGTTTCGGAAAAAATGTGGCCCCTGTATTCTTAAAGTTTAATCCATGGTGATGACGTCACTCTATTGTGTTAACAGTGGATTATTTTTAAGAATCTACTGGTCATTGACTAATCCAGTCAGGAGGGGTGTCAGGTTTTGACATTTTCGTAATGGCTCACAAAGTAATTTGTTCAAGAATGATGTATTTTGTCTTAGTATATCTGATTAGAATCTTAAAATATCTGATTATTTTTGTAATGTCTGACCCGGGAACCCGGGAACATGTAACCCTTCGTCTGTTACGCAGCGCCCTAACCTATTAGACTACCAGGCCTGCTGGTAATCATTTGATTGTTTGTCAGTAAGATCCTTGCATTCTAAACAAGACTGGTAAAGTGTGAAACGCATGGTGATCGTGCTGAAACACATGAAATGCA
Organism: Gibbula magus; assembly: GCA_936450465.1. Taxonomy (NCBI): domain Eukaryota; kingdom Metazoa; phylum Mollusca; class Gastropoda; order Trochida; family Trochidae; genus Gibbula; species Gibbula magus. The sequence goes on along the minus strand of OW388296.1, from coordinate 74,270,768 downwards.
GGAGTTCGGCTGTCAGTCAAATCGCTTTGCGTGGAAGATTTGCGCAATGCACGTGCGTGGAAGAATCCATTTCATAAGGGTCGAAGCTACGTGTACCATATCCGATGAATGGGCATATGTTACATAATTGAAATGTATTGTCTATAATGTAAGATAATCACATATGTATGTTTCGTGACGTCATACATGGATTAAGATGGAGAATGCATTCGGAGCCGTGGATTCGTTAAAAATAATCAACTCGCCCCTTCGGGGCTCGTTGATTATTTTTTACGAATCCACGGCTCCTCATGCATTCTCCATTACTTATCATTAAAAGTAACAAAAAGATATTTAAAAAAATAAAAGCTGTATATGTTCCCGATTCTTAACATCTTAATGTCTATATCGCTTTCCTTTGAATATTTTACAACAAGTTCCCTGATCATTTAAAACTTGTCATAACATTTAAAAAAAACATCAATTTACAGTTCTATTCTATCTCTATTATAAACTGAACGACTGACTAGTTCGCCTCAATATTGAATTTTTAATCAATATACATGTTTAAGTGTTTTTATATGTGCTAACCGAAAGCAATCTCATTTTGATTAATTTCATTTAATAAAATGTGTGTTTTAATCAATATATTAGTATTTTTTATATGTTCTAAGCGAAAGGAGTAATCTCATTTTGATTAATTTCATTTAATATATACTTTTAATTTTTTTTTTTTTATCTTTAGAGATCTGTGAGTGGTTAATGTCAAATGAATTAAACGATTTTGAAATATAACTTTTACCGTAGGACATTTCAATTTGCATGCTTATCTACAATAGAACACGTTATGAGAGGTGATTTGCCTTCAAAATCATAAAAAAAGGTTTTATCGAATCGATCTGATATGCGCAATGCACAACAAATCGTGATTTGACATGTCATCGGCGTATTTTAGAAACACAGATTTATTTTCCAATATGCAAAATCAATAGCATTAATCATCAACACGAGATGAAACCTGACGTGCTTGGAATCAATCAGAACACATTAAACATGTTTTAAGATAAATAATCGATATCCATTGATTAAATCTTTCACTTACTGACGTTATGATTGTAGAGTGCATGCTGCAGTCCAAGACGCTTAATTGGAATATTCAATATATAGGCAGTGGCTTAATACGTCTCCTTGGCATGGTCCATCCCGTTTTCGTGATCTTATCAAGTAATTACACTTCTTTGCTTACGATGCAAACTGAACATATTGAATATAATATTATCTTTTCTAATTATTTGATTTGATTATATAGAGTATAACTTATCCTCTGAGAGGTTATGCATGACTGACTATTTACACACGTCTTGTTGACACTATTATATATATATATATATATATGTATGTATACATGTATAATAAATATATATAAATGAGTCGTTTCTCACGTGAAGTAAGGTTATATATAGAAAAGAGTAAACATCAGATGGGTTTGAGTGGATCAATCTTCTTTAATACGATGAGCTCATTTCGACCAGTATATCGGTTTTTTGTATATATATATATATATATATTGTATATATTTGGATGTATATAAATATACATGTATATATAGAGAGAGAAAACTGTAAACATCAGATTGTTTTGACTGGATCAATCTTCTTTAATACAATACGATCAGCTCATTTCGACCAGTGTATTGGTCTCTTCAAGTATATGATATGAACTTGAATGAAGTATTTGAATTTCTTTTGCAAACAATTTAAAACAAAGGCGAGAATAGTGTATCAAGCATGTCGTGGTATGGTGATACCTTCAAAATACTATGACTTCCACACACTTTCTTTTGTTTCCTTAGAACATGGTTTGCGTTAGTTAGAATGAGGCACCCGACATAAATATTTGTGTATACTCATAATTATTAAAATGTATTATACGGAAATATCATCCAAGAAATACGTTACGATTATATTCAAAATTCGTTGTGTATTTTATTAATCCAATTCTCATCATCTGAGTCCAAACATTAACCTTAACAAACAGAACTTTCCCTCCGAAGTGTATCTTCTATATACTGTATAGCCCACGTTTTGACAACACATTGTCTCTAATCGCTCTGGCTTTATGAACAGATCTCCAAGCAAAACTATTTCCGTTCTTCTCATTCAGTTTTCAATAGAGAGAGAGGATTGTGTATATCCTTGTAGATAAAGAAAGACGTACAGACCAACCAGATTGCTTTAACCCTCCGCAACCCATACATGCGCTTACAAAATACACGATAAAAACTCTTATTTCTTCTTATACGGTTTATATTCTTGTATTGACAATTTCAGGATAATCTAAATAACTTTTTATTCGAAGAATTCTCTTTGAAATTCTCAAAATCGTACTTATATTATTTCTATTTTCTATAAACCAGAGAGTTAACCTATACGGTTTATCGGAGTGGAAGGACAGTGTCTCACCTAATCCAAGTTACAAAAGGACTAGAAAGCATGCAGATACGGTACTTTGCAATATTCTACACGGTTATTCACCCTTTTTCTCCGCTAATCCCATATTTGCTCAGCGATTGCCCCCACTATCACATTTGTGTTCCCCCTTTCAACACAGGTTATATATTATAAACGATACAAGAACATGAATAGAATTAAAATAGGTTAGAAATTAGTGATTTAATTTTAAATATGAATTTATTTAATAATTTGTAAATTTTAAAATCGATAGAAAATGAAGTAGGAGAAGAGGAGGAAATTAATTGGCATCTTTTCTTATCAAACATATTCCACTGACATTGCTAAATGGGTTCTTTAAATGGATTACAGCCTTTAATTCACATTCACTATTTTCCCTTGTGAGTTATAAATGCGTAAGCTATGGAGGTTATATTAAGCTATTTATCAATTTAAAATAGTTTACACATCATAAAACACACACTGTAATGAAGTTATTTTACAACGTATCAATTTGGAGCTTATGGGATAAGAACATGTTTATATTACCAGATTAATTCAACCTTTACGTTTTATCGTTTATTGAACAGAATTGTAATGTGCCCTAGCATATAACTGTTAATATAGTAGTGACGGAGGAAACATCGATGAGAGTAAATACACAGTGGCATTATGATATGGACTGATCGATAGAGATAATCCCGCATGACGTGATTGATGAGGTGGATATGGAATCATGTAAACACGGTCTCCAGTAGAGATAGCATGTGTCGATGTTGGATAAAGACATTTATCACATGGCGGTTCATATTTTGATAACACAGCTATTCGTCCAATTGCTCATCTTTATCAACTGACAAAACTCTTAACATATGAATTAAAATGAACAATTAACAATATCGTGTACGAGATGTGTCAAAACCTAGGAACAATTTAAATATATAATGTCTATAATATTGATATAGACTCTTCAAGGGAATTGTTTATGACAATGACATATATGATATAAGTACATTGACAGTAATTCGAGAAAGTGTTTTCAAGAGACACAAGTAAAAAAAATATAGGATTGAGATAGGGAATAAAAGATAGAGAAAGACAGGGAGAAAGACATTGATACAGAAACATGTACACACAGATAGAAATAACCATACATATATAGAAACATAGATACATGAAATAAACTGAAGGAACACTTAGTTGATGGTAGAAACAGAAGGTAGGGCTTGAGAAGGACATGGGTTCACAAAGTGAAAGGTACACAGAGTGAAAAAGGTACGAAGAGACACGCGAGGTTTGAGACAAGGACAGGGCTCTAGAGAGACAGTCAAGGATAGAGGAGAACGGAAGAAGACTAACAGAGACAGAAGCAGAGGCGAGAGGCATACCAGGGCCATGTTCAAGAGAGGTTTCAAAGTAATAGCTGACGCGATTACTTTAAAAACCTCTCTTGAACGCGATTGCTCAATGTAGCGCTACGTAGCAAGGCGAGCAAACTTCGAGGAATCGCACCGTGTCGTTCAGGAGAGAATGCGCTACATTGAGCGCTACCTTGAGCGATCAATGAGTGTGCGATTATAAGCGCTCGCTGTTATGGAACGGAGCCCAGACGTAGAGGATCTGATATTAGATGTTCCCACACTTTCCAAGTAGCGGGGCCTCTGAGTGAAGAAGAGAGAATTGATGAGCGATACAGCCAGGGGTGGTCGCAGGGAGATGAGTGTGAAGAAGGTGTGAAGACGACAAGGCGTGTTTATTGTCATTGATTGTTGTAAGTTTCAGATTCACACAAAGGTGAACATCAAAAAAGATTACACTAGTCAGCAGGCCAGGGTAAATTGAGACTGGGAAATTATCTTTAAAGAAACTACAACAACAGATTAGGAAAAGTCAGAAGAATCCTGAAAGCATTGATGAAGATTAAGAGATGGTTTGATGTTACAAATCAGCACGGTCTTTAGTGGTATTAAGTTCTCGCCAGGTAACTGACAGCCTACCCTTTAAAGTTCTTCATGTGATATACATTTGTTTAACATACAATACAAAACACAAAACCAAGAAGATCAAGACACTAAAAACGGGTATAAAACTATTCAGACCCATTCACCCTCAAGAACGTCAGAAGCTCGTTACCGAACAACCGTCAAGATCCTGTTCGCCAGAACGCAGCCGGCTCAGAAGCGTTCGTGCATAGGATAACACGTTAATCCGTCTTATCGGGTTCCCCTCACATGTCGATAACTGGGAGGCTCGAACTCAGCCAGGGAACGTCAGTTGGCTATCGACTGTCCACTCCCCTGGTCACTGCTATGTGAGTCCGGTCCTGACAGCTTACCTGATTTGTACAGGAATTGTGACCACAGAGTGATTAGACATGATTTGATGGGGTATCGATATCGATACATTAGTTGGCCTGGATAGTTACCTGACTGATCGGACTCTTGCTACTGTAGAGGTAAGTAGTGGTAGAGATCTTCTCATATACTGGGCTACTGTATATACTTTTCATACTGCTACTGGAGTAAGCGTTTGATCTGATATGATACATGTCATATGCAGCGTACTTAATGTAATCAATTCGTGATGTTATATCAGAATGATTCAGAAATATCCAACCTTTACTACCACCTAGTATATAAGTAAGTTGTTCTGTAGATCTACACGCCTGTATTGCTACTGTATATACAATACAACTTCTCTCGCTAACCAATGATCTAATATGACACGGTATCAATTATACTTTTTTAATTGCATATATAATAGATCAGCAAAATGCATGAATACATTTCAGGAAAATGCATGAATACATTGTACTTATTATAACTTAACTCCCGTATCAGTACATCGTTGTGTATAATTACACTGATACATACGTTCATCTTAAAGCTACTCTCGGCCGTTTTCTAACATAGTCCGTTAGAGTAAAAAATTGTGGTATTGGAGAATAGTAAGCCGATATAGTCATTGGTCTTTAGTCATTTTACATTATCTCTTAAAGGATACACTCTGAAGGAAATTAAAAGTACATTGTCTGTTTTCCTTATCTAGCATATATTTTTATTTTGATTATCAATATTGAAATATAATCCACTAAAATGTAAATCAGGACGAATATAATGTGCAAGATACATGCCTGTACACATTTCTTATTATACACTGGTATGCGGAGTTCTTATATCCATACACAGTCATGAATCATTTAATGACACACTTCTAAGTTTCCACCTAGTTAGTAAGCTGGTGATACATATATTGTTATATACACCGACATTGAGAAGATTATCCATTGTAGAAGTGTGAGGAGTCGAGGGTGGGTTAATCCTGGTACAGTGTCTACATCTACCCATTAATCTATAGCACTGGTTACTCTAGCAAGTCCCTCGGCTGTAATGTAATATTGACCGTAGTGGTTACTTAAACAGCATGTTCAGTAAAACTTCATCCCCGATATATAACTACAGCTGTATTACTCATGGTGTACTTGCCTTTTGCATGTATTGGGAATCTACACTGATATAGGCTATTCTTTCAGTTTATAACATTGCTTTGGTTTGGACAGGTCGCGCATACCAGTTGTACTTGTGAGCATTTCTGATTTGATTTTCAATCTAATTTGCAATTCAAATGATGTTGTCAGCATCAATAATCTTTTAGTTATTCACAAAACATGCAATATAAGTCGGGGTAAAATTGATATATATAAACCGTATTGCGTTTTCAACTACACTTTGACTTGAAAAGGACGTTAGAGTCTAAAACGTCGCACCTGTGAAAAAAAAGCAGTTCATGGAACTAGAGTCTCGTCTACCTAACCAACTTCTACATGTCTCTCAAACAAGTTGATTTTTAAGTGTTTACTGACTCCAACTTGTCTTTCACATACTTGACTATACGGAGAAGATTTAATTGTTTTCCCTTTCTTGGATGTCACGAAAACCTTTTCACACGTGAACAGATTAAGGATTCTTCATATTGTTTTTGCCTTTTGATATCGACATTATTTTGTTCATTGGGAGGCACTGAAAAGTTCCCCCGATGAAAGGGGCACGAAGTATAGCCGAGAAGCGTTGTGCAAGTTGTCACACGGAACATTTGGTCTGTATTTTAGTTTCACAGAGTTCTAATGATTGATATCAACTAGAAAAGCTAATGGAAGTACATTGTCCTTATTTGTTTCATGTCGATATATCAGCTTCGTACAATAAATCCATGGAAACGTGTTGAATGGTGTCTAGAAGCTGGCCATATTTACTGTTATACAGGAGGCATGACTCACAAACACTAAACGTACGTTACATCACGCCGACCTGTAGGCCGATTGGTTCTTCAACAGATTGTATTTACAGAGGGATTAGAGGAGAAGTTGTTCGCTTCTTCAGATAAATACCTACCTCGGAATACTGTAAATATGGTTGGTCGTTGTAGGAGTGGAGCACCGTTCTGAGTCAATATTTGCTGCTCTACACTACAGCCATAAACATCTTGACACATGAACTGTATACTAGTATAACCCTCGGTAATTGATTCTGACACATTCATGTCAGGGAGTCAGTTATGGCCGGGGCTTTGTGATCTGATCATGTGGACGAGGGACTAAATAATTAAATATATATATATATATATGTCCTAGCTGTCTATATGTATGTTTATATAATGTATTGTCTAACATGTGTTGATTGTGTATGTACACGACCAAAAATGAATAAAGTCAAATGGAGAACAAACAGAAACGTCCTTGTTCCCGATTTTCTTTCTTTAACATTGGTGTTTGTTTAAGAATAAACAATCCTATATGTAGGTGACGACCATATATATATAGTTTCGATCTCTGAGCAGACTTGAGACTACATAATCTGAAAGCTGATACTGATACGAATACAACAAATCAGATAATGTCAAAGCCATGTTATTCAAATAAGAACACATTTGGGTCATTTGACTGAGGAAATTGAATATAGAAATTGTTGAAGTGGGTTGACAATGACTAACGTTGCTCAAATCCATTTGGAAAAATTAAGTTTTAAGATAGATAGTCTGTTTAGCTTTGGACAAATATCTTCTTATCTGCAGATATCTGTCTTGACATTAGAACTAGTAACTACGGCTATATTACTCATGGTGTAATTGCCATACGATGTATTGTGAATATGTACTGATACATTCTTTCAGGTTATAACATTACTTTGGTTTCGACAGGTCGTGCATACCAGTTGTACTTGTGAGCATTTCTGATTTGATTTTCAATCTAATTTGCAATTCAAATGATGTTGTCAGCATCAATAAATCTTTAAGTTATTCACAAAACATGCAATATAAGCCGGGGTAAAATTGATCTTGTTACAGAAAGGTATCAACTGACGTATTCAATTTCTTCATAACTAAATTTCAATAGAGAACTACCAAAGCGAGCAATCTACTCGTTGAAGTTCACGAACGACCCAGAATCGACCGACCTTTTTCCAAACTACGAATACATCTACATGCCATATACAGATCGTATTGTTAAGGCAATAATTTGTACCTGTTTGCATGTCTGAAGCACCGGGCAGATAATACCTTCATAATGGGTTAGGCGTCTTTGAAACGAAATGGGACGTAAAACGTTTGAAAAGGAGAAAGGCATTAGTTGCCCATAGCTCCTGTATAGCCATATTTATTGCCTTACAGTGAACGTGGTCGATAGTAGGTATAACTCTAAATACAACATAGAAAAGCCTGTGATATAGAAGCATATTGTCCGGGTAAACATTGGTGGAAGGCAAGGTGACATGCTTGGTCGGTTGTTATTACCTTACGTTGCATTGTTTGTAATGTGTGTGGCGACGTCAAGTATAGGAATTACGCTCTGTGTTCCCTAGAGGAAAATATTGGATAATTGTATGCTGTAATCAAAACAGGTAAACAGGTGTGCGTTGTTTCATTGTTGATTAATAAGATATTCATAAATTATCTCGCTTGTGGAGATGAAAAGTATTGCTTGATTAAATTTTATGTAAAGATTTGCGTGCTTGAATCGGCAGTGTCTTTGAAACACGGGAGGTATTTCAAATTGCCCCTATGTCCCTTATAAAACTTATTAACTGTATGGTAAATCTTGTAAAACATACTTTTATGTTATTAATTTAAAGGTATTTTGCGGTATACAGTTGTGGTTTGAATATAGAAGAACACCATGGGAGACTCAAAATATAAAATTGTATTCATAAGACTTTTTTTTTTAAATAAAAAAAATCAAAGATCGCCAACAGATCACATAAAATATCATTGATAACCTGTATTAATATTTGCACATCTGTCATGCTTAGACAATTAAAACTCTAGCGGACTAGTAATACAAAGTTATGAAGGCTCTATTGTCATTTGTTAGTTAAGTACACCACCTAGATTCTATTCACGTGGTATAATGTTTGAGTTTAAGATATAATGCCTAATTGACCGGGTAGATTTACCATTAACCCCATGTGTGCCTGATAGTCGTATCCTACCCACAATCGCGCTAATGCAAGGAAATGCTGCCCGGCGGCCCTGAAAGTTATTCATATTTGCCATTAGCTAAATGGTTTTCGTCAATAGAATATTCTGTTTAAGGCTCCCTTGCATATTGCTCGCATTTAAGTTTGTCATATGATACGATAAAATCAGTTATACCTTTCAAGAATGTTTATGGGGTATGTCCATAAAATCTCTCTGAATGGTTTCTCTGAGTGTTAGAAATTAGTTGAGTAGTTTAGAATTTTATTGTAGTTTCACAACACATTGCACACGAGCAACTTATGTCTTCATAGATTGAATATTCAGATGTAGTAAACAGTAGTATTAAACTACACTCATGCGAAACTCATACATACCAAACTAACCCCATTCTCTCCCCTCAGGTAGACTAGACTATGTGGGGAGAGAAAAATCTTGTTCATTAAAACGTAGGATAGAATCAATGTGCATGTTTGAATTAATACAACTCTTTTTAAAACTTCACTGTTTCGCATACACCATAAAGTGATAGATTAAAACTTTTGATAGATAGTAGTCTCTGGCTGTATTAATTACATCAATACTGAGGCGAAAGGTTTGTAGTGGATTTGTCCGATGCGAACCGGTGTGCTGATTTAATGGAGACATTGAGGACCATATCTCACTGAGAAAAAAGTCTTAGTCTCGATATTGGGACGAATAAGTCTTCAAACGCAGCAAATTAACCCTTTCACCCATTCAGGCATCCACAGAGGCCAGAAAACGTATTGGCGTTCAGGTTTCTGGTGGTGGAAGGGTTAGAAAATCGGTTTTTAAATTTTAATGTTTCCAGTAATTGTTTTTACTGATACTGACCACAAATTGAAAACTCTTATATAAATGATAGAAGACTGTGCATCTGTTGTATGTTACAATAGGGTTCTGCGTATAGTTGTGTCATTGGAGACAGCACACCGACAATATTGACTTGATAACTTCACATGGTTTTTATAAACTACAGTAATGCATGGGCTAGTTATCTCAGGATTGTTCTGCCATCTTCGGATTGATGTTTCAATTGAACCACACGAACATTTCCGTTCAAATGACACGTTATTAAGGAACAAAGGCAATTAACTTATATACTGTGAAACCTTGAGTCAAAATGTGTATCTGTATTACTGTACAGAAAGTTGTATTTATAACAAATACATTATCCACAACTTTTATTGCAAGCAACTATGGCATAAGCAATTCCCAGACAAGCAAATTACTAACTGAACTACTAAGTAATGCTGTGTATTTGTGAGAAAATGGCCATTCTTTCTGAAAGTTGATATTTAGTACCTTTTCCTTATTACTTTCAAGATAATGTGAAACGTCAGCGAGAAATTCACCATGGCGGACACAGTAGAGAAAATGTCGTCATCTCCTTCCAAAACCAGACGTGAAGATGATGAAGACAAAGATGGAGCGTCTAGATCCAAGAATCAAAAGAAGAAGAAAGTGAGACGCCATCGGATCCACAAGCCAGTGGACAGTTTAGGCAAGGTGGATGAAGAGGAGACAGACGAGGAAGAGCTGGAGAGGAGGAAATTAAGTTCCAGGGAGAGGATAAAGGTATGAACAAACCTTTGTGACATATATACATAGCATTCTCTTCCCACAGAGGTTAGTCCCTACACTTTTCCGGTCATGTAGGGACTAACCTCTGTGGGAAGAGAATGATACAATAGGTGAACGTGGTCTTTCTGTATATTTATGAATGCTAACATATTGCCAAGTTTTATTCTAATTTGCTTTTCCAGTTTGCAAATTAAACTCCTTGCATATTGTTCATGGCAAATTTCAGAGAAATTCTTATAATTTTTAATATTATCTTCAATATTGATGAATTGATTCGTTCATTAGATAACCATTTCACATTCAGACTGTAAAGTAGGTATTACTATAAACGTATATGCTTGATTCTTATAAACAGCTAGTTGACATCCTCGATAATGCCCAGAGTAACCTACAGAAATATCCACGTTATGTCCTGGGGGCAAACTTGATTTGAGAGACAAAATTGGGCTTGGCAGTATAACCAGCACTATAAATAACAACGTGATTGCAAAAATCACATTTTGAGGGGAAATCGTCATTTGTCATTTGGTAGTAAACTACCGAAACTAATGCCTCCTTTCAAAGAAAGCAAGCAGTTATCCCCTAACTGTGAACATCAACAACATTCAACCAAACTCCTAAAAGCCTCTTTAAGAAGAACCAACCACTGAATTACGTAGTAATATAGGTTAACTACTAGTAGAACATCAACCCAAGTATTATCACCGAATGTTAGGACAATGATCTCTTAAAGTCGGTAACGTGATTACTTGTATAAGGGTCAATCAGAATTACGCCCATTAACCCCTGATCATGGGATTTACCTCATTCCAATCAATCTGTAGGTAGCCAGTTCGTTCTCTGATATAATGGCCAGTATGAGCTTATTACTTGATCCAGTGTGTTGTGGTAATAAGCGAGGCTTAAACAACGAGGTGGAGGAGGGTTAGTGAGAACGATGATTGCAATTAATAGCAAACTCTCTCCTTTGCAATGCGTTGAAATCGGTAATCCAAGTCATGGAACGCCAATACCTAAATGGTTTTAAAGTGGAGGATATGTAATAAGGTATTCTCTTCAATATGTGGTATTAACCTTATTACGATCATTTCGCATTCTATATCAAATAATTTCTTTTAAATAATATTAGTTTAAGTACAGTGTCATTATGTGCAGTAGTTTTTTTCTGTATGGTTATCAATTAGCAATTCACACATATTGTAATAAACCTCATAGTTTGAGGTTAGTAGTAGAAGGAACAAGTAATCCAATGTCTCTCAACATGAAGTCTCGACATCAGCCATCTTTGACCTTTTATAATTATCACTTTACACAATTGCTTGTATTTCATCATGACTATTTTGTGAGTTTATTGTAATGAACTGATTGTGTAGTGATGTAGTGTCATTACATGTGATCAAATGAACAGTGTAGTAAAACGTAGGGTACATGATATAGTTAGTATATAGGTATTCAGAAGACATTTCGTGATAGCTAGCTCTTATTCAAACTCAAAGGGTATATTTAGAAATCCTTTCAAAGAAACAACACAAGTACTAATAAAAACGTCTAGTTTGGCATCATTGATCTTAGAATTTTGAAAATGTCAATTGGTTTATCAACTTGTTATAGACAATGTACCTTGTGTCATGACATGATTTACAAGACAACTGTACCGCAGTGTGGTTACTTATTATATGGCATGTCATTTAAAAAAGGATTTAGTTAATAAAAGCTCAAAACAACAGAATTGAAACAAAAATTTCGTGTTTACACTAATGAAAACTAGTTTACAACAGTTATTAATCTATGTAACCTATAGTTATACTTATCACGCTCATTTATTTTTGCTCTGTAGTTGTAGAGTATTCTCAGCAAGGGGTGAAATGTGTGCCCCTTGAAATTCATTCACGCTTTTCAAATGTCCAGGGGTAGCTAGTCGAGTTGAAAAGTTTAATCTGAGACACGTGATAAGAAACAAGTTCAGTGATTACCAGTCAGATTAAAGAAGTGGCTGACACTCTGTTGGGTGGAAGCCAGGGGAGCCCTGAATAGCTTCACTCAGATCTGGAGATTGTACTTGAGTTGTGATTTATGTGATGCTCGAGTTCACTGCACCTATACCTACCTGCCTGTAAGCATATATATATACTTCAATAATTGAAAAATATAAATGCAATATAAACACAGCGTAGACAGAGCAATAAAAGTCTCCTTTAAGTACCATTTTTAACTATATCGAATGCCTTGTATACACAGCGTAATTGTTTAAACTTTTCAATAAATCAATAAATAAACCCCGTATGAACACGTTCAGCACAGTTCTCCTATTGGAACAATAACGTATGCAATGTAACATTGCTCTGAATAACACAAAGTCAAATCCTCATGAGACATGAGTCACTGAAATCTTGTTAATAAAATGAAAACTACGGTATGAAGAGAAATTAGAACACTTCCCTTAATCTGAAATTTGATCTATGAAGACACTCATTCATCATTTAAGCACCATTCTAGTTTGAAAATAGAATATGATGCGGCGTAAATTTAAAATTATATCAATCAAATAGACAATATCATACTTAAAGAAACCTCAGCCAGTGCCTGGTTTAACATCAAAATATGTATCTACTATTAAAACAAATATTTATAAAACTATAATTGATGATGATTTTTCTATTTCCCTTTAACCATTCCTTCTCTTCTTATACTTAATACAGCAAGGTCTCACGTGTAAAGTAACTATTAAATTTACGAAGATAACATTCACTAACCAAGTTTGTCGATTGCGAAAATACAAAAAGGCAATATTGAGTTATTTTTTTTGGAATGAGGTTTTAATTTTTTTAAATTTATTTTATTCCTTGCTAGAGGACAATACTGGCAGTTTAAGGCTGCTTGTTCGTTGGACAACTTCTACCGTATTTGAATTTTGTAAATGTGTTTGCGAGTAGCTAAAATACTGAAACTTATTTTTCAAATAATCATCAGCTTGCATGGTACAAACACGCAATTGTCGTAATTAAAGATATATATAGTTTCAATAATATGTTCCTTTTTAAATGTCAAATTATTTCTACATCAAATCATAGCTTTTGTTTTGTGAATAGTGTTTCGATTTCAGATAATATTTCCTAAAAGACACACAGAGCAGTGCTTAATTAATCTGGGTGAATGTTTCTATTCATAAATAAAACAAAAAATCAGGGTACGTGAAAGACCAAGACTGAGTGAAAGATAAAACGTTTCCACATTCAAACGATAGATTTCATTGACTTTGCAAATTAATAAATTCAATTGGCAGAAGTGACACGCTCCATGTGTAATGCTCGAACGTTCATTCCAATGTTGTGGATATCCGCCAGGTTTTCCGTTATTGAATAACGTAAAGTATCTGTAAGGAGACATTATTTATAACCAGGGTGAGATGAACAGTAGTCGCTTACCGACAATATTGCACTCGGCCGTCTAGATAAGGAGTTTCTGAGATGAACATAAATCAGTGAACAGTTAGCAAGGTGCAATAGACGTGGGACAACAAGGAGCACAACATTGGGACCGTTATTTATTAGAGAGAAATAGAAAGCTGAATCGAACACTGGAACTTTAATTTATTGGATAGAAATGTAAACATGGAACTGGAAATCGATGAAGTCTGGAAATGATTAGGATTTCGACTCGAGTGGGCTAGGTGAGAGAGTGTGTCTTGGGGACATGTACAGTGTGTTCGTAGACATATATTTGATGGTATCTTGTTGGGCGATCTGGAGCTGTTTCTTGACATGTTAATTTCGGAGAGGGTTGAAAACATCAATTATCATGGTAACCACGTTCTTTGGGAGGGATAATAAATGGTAAGCATATTTCTTATTGAATTTGAATGGTGGAAAACATATTTTATATGAAGTTTCAGCTAACTTAAACCTTGTTCAATATGAGATTTAGGAAATGCCAAAAGTGCCAAATAGTTACAGAGTCAGTAAGAAGGTCATATATGTGGTATGTAAGCACATTCCATAAGTTTAACATGGGTAGCTTTTGTTCTGTGACTTAATGTTGTAGATGTGGTTACAGGAGTCAATGGTATACATAATCTTTATGATGTTTTAGAGATGATAAGCATGTTCTGTATGTGGTTACACACATACCAAGAGGGTTATGTGTTGTTACATACATGTGAAACATTCTATATGTTGTTTCTGAAATGTTCAGCATATTCTTTCTGCGAATTCATGGTCTGTGTGTGGCGTCAGAAATGATGTCTGTTCTGTATGTGGTTATATTCTGTATGTGGTTATATTCTGTATGTGGTTATATTCTGTATGTGGTTATATTCTGTATGTGGTTATATTCTGTATGTGGTTATATAGATGATTACAATATCATTCGTGTTCAGGTTTGTTCATTATAAATGGTTGCTGGAATGGAAGCAATACCGGATTTGTTGTTTCAGAAATAGTGATAATATATATGGTTTCAGAAGAGGAAAGCATGTTCTATATGTTCACAGAGCTGGTATGGTCTGTATATGGTTACAGAAAGACAATCATCTTCTAAATGGTTACAGAAAGAGAAAGCATGTTCAAAGTGTGACGTTAAATTTAAGATGATGACCATAAATTTTTATTTTGTAATTTTCCATAGGCTTGATATGGTTTCCTATTGTCTCCCATCATTTCCAGCGGAGTATGGAGGGTGTCGATCTGGATGATGTTCCGACCCTCAACTACGTGATCGAGGAGAAACCGCCCGTGATCCAGGTGGAAGCCCCGGAGGTAGAACTCCCGGCGGACCAAGTCGAACCGGCTGTGAAAGAGGAGGAGGAAGAGGAGTTCGATGACGAGGATCCCTGTATGACGGAGGAGGAGAAAGAGGTGTGTTGGCGCTATGTGATATCTATTGTATGAAATATTGTCAATAAAGATGTTGATTCTGGTTTTAGGTTAGCTTCGTGTAAATAGGTTTTTGACGTCTAACTTAAATATATACAGATTGACTAGAATGACGTAGTTTGAGTTGTCACCTTCAGATAAGGTTAGTGTATTTAGGAGGATAAGGAGTTGTTGGGAATTGACAATATTGGTATCAAGTAGATGGTAAATGCATTTTGCAGAAAGACAGTTTCTGGGTTTGGGTTGGGTAATTATATGGACTAGGAGAAGTCGTATGGGACAGAGGAAAAGGGTTTGAACTAGTACACGGAAGTCAGTTTTAATGCAGTTAAACAAAAGATCCCACCATACGAAGACATCAGTTACTATAATAAGTTTTCTGTTTTAATTATCTATTAACCAAATAAATAAAGTGACAAACAATATAGATTGGAAACAAACTTCTTTCTTTATTTTTTAATAATAGATTGAGTTGTTAACGCGTGTGTATAGCATTACAAAGTAAAATTATAACGATGTTATCTCATCCAGGCGATGTATAACGCTGCTACACTAGGCGATATCGACCTTCTTGAGGACTGTTTGGACAAACCTAATTCCGATATCAACATGGTTTGGGTAAGTACAACTTATTAGATCAAACTCTATACAATGATGATAGTCTCTTTCATACAGGTATGCCCTCACCAAAGTATCCGTTTCAAAGATTCACTAAGTCTTAATGAATACACACACTTATATACCTCAATGCCCATTAAACAGTCTTTGAACTCAGTTGTTTTTTTCCGGGAGAACTTCCCAACGAAAGGAACTATAGGGCCTTACAATTTCCCATTGAGAATGCCTCATACTGGATAATACCCCGCTGAGAGTGCATTGAACAGAATAATAACCTTCCAAGAGGGTATTATCCAGTAATAGGCCCTCCAAGTACAATTCTTTGCACCCAAGAAATTCTAAGTCCCATTTAGTAAGGTAATCAATCCACAAAATTTCCATTTTTAAAATGTTCATAGCAGACAATGCAGGATTCGAACCCGCAACCCTTCGCAGCCAAAGACTCTACCACTAGACCACGAAGGATTGGTGACTGAGAAGGGTTGATTGTTGGTCAATATTCCGCTGTTGGAGAACTTGATTTTTGATATTTCATGTGCGCTTTATTTTACTTGGACCACCTGCAGTAAAACATTTAGAAAACTACACTCACATTAGTCCAACCAACCAACCAACATAAAAAACCAAACACCTTCATCCTCAGATGTTCTAACAAAGAGAGGCCTTTGCCTACTTCTCTAGGACAAAGGCCTCTCTTTGCAAGAACGCCCTCTCATTCAGGTGTTATCCATTACTTAACACATAGAGACAGAAGTAAACTTGATAACATTAACTTAACCTTATCTCTTAGTTTACATTTCAATAGCATCTTATGTGGGTTTGTGTGAAAAAACTCTATTTGAGACGTTTAAACATGTACAGTTCCAGGAGAACCTACTAGTGGCAGCCCTGAAGACAGAGCAGGAAGAGATGGCAGAGTTCCTCATAGACAACGGAGTGGACTACAACTTCACCACAACTCTCATTGTGAGTATCTGTGTAGTGAATACATTGTGATTGCTTCAATGTGATACGACTACTTGTATCAGATGAAAGTAGTCATGTTTGAGTAAATGATTGTGAACAATAAATAACACAAATTGCCTAGAAAATTTAATAATACCAAGTTTAATGATTCTCCGCTAACTTCATTGATCTAGATAAATCAATTATCAATATTTCCTTCACTATCGGTTCTTTAACATTTTGTATAGCTGTTTAATTCATCCAAAAAATAAATTGTCACAAACATTCAAGAATGTCCTTATAGTTGATTCAATGTCCTGTACTTCCAGAGAGTGAAGGAGGAGAAGACGAGAGATATTGAGTGGGAGATGTGCACCTGTAGGCAGCTGGCCTATAACAAAGGTCTCAGCGACATAACCGAACTGATCGACTACCTGAATGGGGAGTTGTTCCCCTTCATCAAACTGAAGCAGAGGATCCCTCGATACCGCCGTCCCAAACCTCCAACACCAGAGCCCTCTACTGGGGGCGAGTCGGAGAATGATGGTGGGAGTGAAGCCAGCAAGGACAGGTCTGATGATGAGGGAGATGCAAAAGCAAAGAAAAAGAAGAAGAAAAAGAAGAAAGATTCCAGAGAAGAAGATGTGGAGAAGATTAACGAGGGTATAAGTGAGAAGGAGAAAGGTGAAAGAAAAGCTCAAAAGAGTGAGATGACCAAAGAAAATCTTGCAATTAACGATGAAGATTCCGGCCACCACAGTAGTGAGAGTGTTGTGGACACTGAGAAAGATGAAGAGGTCAGGAAATCAGAGTCTGCTGGTTCAAAGCAGATGAGAAGTCGAGCCAGTTCCAGCAAGACCATAACTGGTTCCAGCCGATGTAGCACGAGACTGACAACCACAACCAGAAGTCCGTCGCCTCCAGCACCAAGGAGTGAAACGTTCCTGAAACGTTTCTGCTTCCTTAGCTGTCCCAGTGATGAGGGTTACAGTTCTTTAGCTTCTTCCCATAGGTCGCCGAGAATGAGTGAAACCAAACTCAGACGACCAAAGGTCCCCATTACAATTCCTCCAAGGGGAACTAAATCCTCCTTTGGTATGAGACAAGCCTCTCTCCTTCGTAAAGCAGGCGTGGAGCAGGACGATGAGCGACCTCTCGTCCAGAAGAAGATAACCTCATCTGGAAGTTATGCAGCAGAGAGTTCTCGGTGGTTTCGGAGATCTAAAGACAATTCGGACAGTGTGACTAAAAGTACCAATGACATGCCAAACATGACCCAGTCTGAAGTGCCAAAACCCCAGCGTGCTCACTACATGCAAATGACTGCTAGTGCTTTTACAAAGAGGAAACTGGAGCCTAACTTTTGTAAGGCTTACAGTTCTCTAGACTTTGTGTCAGACAGACAGACCAGGTCCCCTCAGGTTTCTGGGAATAGAAAAATACTGCATCACAGACCTTCACTTAACCCAAGAACTTACGCTAAGACCGGTAGAGAGAACATTTCTCTGGATTTGAAGTCTTACAACCCGAGAATGTTACGACCTCACTCTCTACCGACTTCTGTGAACAATCAGTTGTTCAGAACGGTCATACGAGTGTACTAGTTCCTTTTGAATAGAGATATGATTGAGTATACTAAGAATTGATCTAAATATTTATCAACATTGTCATTGAATGTCATTGAATGTCATATGGAAACACATGGTTGTGTTGTAATGTTGTTACTTTTAAGAGAAAAATCTTAAACAAATGTTAGTCACAAAGTATTTAGAAAACCAAGTTGGAAGATGCTTAAATTTTATGATCTCTTCTTTATATAATACAGAATTGATGAACATTGTTGTGGTCTCATGAATGTGTACAGAAGCTGGCATATCCTGGATTCATATTTCATTGTCGTCTGGTTACAACAATCCTACCATCAAAAAGTTAAAACCTTTCACTCTTAACATTAATTTTGTCAAATATTAACTATTTCAATTATCATTTGTATAAACCTTAAATGAAATGTCTGCCTAGGCCATACTTACTATAGTCAGTCTTACATGTTGTTTCTCTGTTGGTCTGATAATCACCATTGTCTATCAAAAAGTTAATAATGTCAAAATATACACATTTCCAGGAATAATATCATTTATATAAACTTAAATAAAATATATTATGTTGTTTATCTGCTTACATGTAAGGGTGCAAACTAAACAGCACTTGTGGTAGCTTTTCAGTGGCACTCTGTTAAGGTGACTTTTAGCTAGACCATGTTTATAAATGCAAATATCAATGTTAGAGAAATAAACCATGATTTTAAAGCTGCCTCTACACTATTAGAGAAAAGTCATTACCCGGTACATATTTGAGAGTATACAATGATCTATGATGGTTTCATATAAATACAATTTGCTTACAGGAAAATTGCTTATATGACACTGCTATCAGATCCAGATGTTGGAAAACTTAAAACAAGGGACGATTAATGACTGAATACTGAATACACACAAATTATTTCTAAGATTGTCGGAGCCAGTTTTGGATGAAATGTAGGAGAAATAAACATTTGGAACCATTCTTTGGAAATGGCCAATACCGATTTTGGATTTCCAGAAGCTAATGAATAATGTTTTGCAACAGGAGGGCTATGCTTAGGTTTTAGATTAATAGGATTATTAAACCATAACACAATTGCAGTGCATTAGCATTCAAAATGTTAGGTCAGAAACTTTATATCCTTTGTGTGTGACCCTAGATTTATACCTTGTACAACACTGTGCCTTAAGAGTTGCTTACAAGACACAGTTTTTGACTGTTGGGTATTGAATATAAGTATTGACATCAAAAATATATTTGGTATAAGATCATATCGTACTTCCAGGGATGTAGCTCAGTTGTTACTTCCTTGCTTGACTATTACAAGGAGTGAGTGAGTGAGTTGGGGTTTAACGCCACTTTCAAGAGTATTTCACTTATATCGCGGCTGCTAGTATTATTGTGAGAGAAAGCCCGCAACGCCATGTGGCTATGCACTGCGGTAAAACCTGCGAGCAGTGGCTGGAACTAGCGAACGATGGATGGTACTACTCTGAATTTCAGTGTAGCATTGCATCCAAACCTTACTGCGTGTAGAACAGTTCTCTACTGCAGACAAAGTTACCGTGCCCCTGGCACAATTCGAACCCCGGACTTCCGAAGCCGAACGCGCTAACCACTGCGCTATCCCGCCCCCCTATTACAAAGACAGACAACACTTGAACTAGTAAGTTCAACAACAACTGTAACTCAAGAATATCCATTTGTAAACACTTTACACAACTGAACCAACACAAGAGTCATCAGAAGATGACATATCCCACCGGTTCCACAAAATTTGTAAAACACATCTTTTACAGATACTTGTGTATCTACTAACGTACTTCAGTTAGTGGGTATTACAGAGTTTCAGGAATGTTAAGGGTTTTAGACTTCTGCTCCAGAAGCAGTTAAAATCAACAACAACCAACATCCCTCTCATGTTTCTATGGAAACAGAAAAAAATTAATTTTTCAGAAAAAATCTGATAATATCAAAAGGCACCACTTCAGTCAATGGGTAATACACATGCAAAGTTTCAGGGAGATATGATGAATGGTTTTGGAGCTGTGCTCCGGAAACGAACCTGTCTCTGAACAAAGTCCAACTTCAACATGTTTCTATGGAAACGAAAAAAAAAAAAAAATTCAGAAATCTGAAAATATCAAAAGGCACCACTTCAGTTAGTGGGTAATACACATGCAAAGTTTCAGGAAGATATGATGAACGGTTTTTGAGCTGTGCTCCGGAAACGAACCTGTCTCTGAACAAAGTCCAACTTCAACATGTTTCTATGGAAACGAAAAAAAAGAAAAATTTCAGAAATCTGAAAATATCAAAAGGCACCACTTCAGTTGTTGGGTAATACACATGCAAAGTTTCAGAAAGATATCATGAATGGTTTTCGAGTTCTGCTCCGGAAACGAAATGATTACGGACGGACAGACGGACGGACGGACGGACAGACGGACGGGGCGATGACTATATCCCACGGTACATACCGGTGGGATAAAAATGTAACCACAAGTCATAATGGAATGGACCTTAATAAAATCAACTCATTTATTTTCATTCACAGTTATTTGGCTCGTTTACACTCATAACCACTTTTGACAAAATATAACCACAAATAAAAATGGGCCTGAATACAATTTTCATTCATTTATTTTACACATTAATACCTCATTAACTAGATTCAATGGACCAATTTCTTCAAATAATTTCTTCACTCCTATCACATATATGACAGAACCACGATGAAAGGCATCCGTTTTATTTCGTGATAGAAAACCAGTCACACCATTAGATTGTTAATCACAGATCTCCATGCATGCACTCACTGTACAAATACATTACTTTTACATTACAGTAATTCAAACAAGGCAAGAATAAAAAAAGTTTGTTTAATTCTTGTTACTCACTGAAAGAGATGAGCTAGAAGAGCATCACAACAATAAATCAATAACCTCTTCTTCAAAATGTAACTAAATAATAAATATTAACTTTAATTTATAATAGCACTTTTACTCTTGCACATATTCTATAAATATAACAAGTTGTATAAACAAAACAATAAAGTACAGACTGTGGTCCCTTCTATTAATGTTATCATGTACCTTCTTTTAGGACATGTGATAGTTTAATATTTACATCCAGACTTTTTTCATTCAGTAACAGGTCCATTTTTTATATTAGCATTTGTTCTCAGAAGAAATATGGCATTCATAGAAATCACATAAACAAGTGAGCATAAATAATCATGTTTTCCTAGCAGGTGAATTTCCTTGAAGAATGTCGTAGATGTCGTCCAGGCTGTTGCTGCAGCTCTGGATGAAGTCTCGGACGTCCCTCGGGGGAGGGTACGACGTGACGTTGAAGCCGATCCTGTCGTCCTCTATTGAGTAGCCTGAAATGTTAGAGAGTTACACGTAAAACCAATTGAACAACATACAGTCTGACCCTGTTTATCTTGACGACTTGGTACAGTTGAATATCACTTGGACAATGAATCGTGCAGTATTATCTAATGACAATGATCTGCCTATGAATGTTAATGAAGCAAATGATATGAATGCACAATGATTATTATTTCTCCCGGTCTGACTTACCGACACCATACCCATCAGGCACCACAGCTCCGAATCCTCCAATCAGAACGGCCGGATCTGAGAGTGTGGAGGTCGACAGAATGTTGTAGTTAATTTTCTTGTAGCCGGCATCTTGGAACAGTTCTGGGGACCGATTCTGACTCTCAGCTAGATACTTCAGAGCAAACAGGTGTCGGTCAAACCCTTGACCTGGGGAACAAACATGTAATTACATCAATAACACATTTTCTAAACAGGTGAGGTTTGTTGATTTGGGGTTTAACGCCGCTTTCAAGATTATTTCACTTGTATCAAGTTTGCAAGTATTATTGCAGGATGAAAGTCTGCGTTTATGCATTGTGGTGAAACCTGTGAGCATTGGCTGGAACTAGAAAACCATATTACAACAATTACAAGAAGAAAGTATTGTTCAGAAAAGACCTGGAAAATCTACTCTAGCTAAATTACTTACAATACATATGAAAGCAAGGTTGGGAGGGAGAAATTGTCAACATTTTTGTTTGGGGATTCCCAGGAACATATTTTTCTCTCAAATTTTGTCAAAATCATGGTACAAGAATCCATAAACCAACAAAAATATTTTGTTTACCTTAATAAATTTAAAATATATATATGTAAATTTGTACCCATGGCTGCCTCCTTGGTGAGCTGTTGATGAACGGTGGAGCAGTCCCTGATAGCCTGCTGGAGGTCACTGTTAGACGGAAGTTCCTTCGATTCAAACATCATCTCACACATCTTCTTCGTCGCCGTTGTACATGGTCTCATAGTCTCAGTACGTCCATGTTTAAACGCTGCAGTGCTGCAGGACTCGTATGTGCCGGTAGTGCAACCATTCTGTCTGTAGAAGCCGAGCTGGAGACGTAACAACAGTAAAGCAAATATGTGCCGGGAAATATGTTCATCATCCGAAAAAAATCAATTCCTTGTTTTATTGATTTTCTTAACAAAATGCAGGAGGCAAAAAAAGAAGATAACTACAAATATGTGCATGTGATGCACAGTGATGTCCCCCGCTCCAACTTTTAATCCAACCTTGTCCTTATTTTTCACTTATGATTTTGACATTGATGTCCGAAAAGGTTCCTTTTTCCCTATATGCACTAAGTTCAAACTGTTTCCATGGAAACCAGAAAGAATATAAAAATAGAGCCATGGCCTCTGTAGCTCATTAGGAGATAATAAGTGGGGTATGTTATGGAGTGGGCTTTATAGCAATGGTCAGTTAATTGAATGTAGTAATAAGAATCTAGGTAGTGAAACGATTAAAGCAGTTTAAAATATTTTGTTACCATAACTTTGCCAATCTGCTATATATATGTGTTGAAAGAGCAACACAAAGTTGCACAGAAACATGTTATTTGTTATAAAATGTTAGTATGACAATATATGCAAAGACGTGAAATAAATAAAAATAGAGCCATGGGCTCTGTAGCTCATCAGTATTTAATTGATTTATTATCTAAGGTTGAATATCTAAGTTATCTCAAGTAATACATTGTTTACAAGCAAACTAATATGGGTTTTAGATCATGACCCACATTTGGAGTCACAGGGTCACAAATCCTACAATCAAGAATCACCTTTGACCAAAGAATCTCTACACCACATTTCTCCTTTCTAGAGCTTTACATATAAACTGGAGAAGAAGATGAAAATAGGTTTTTGGGTCATGACCCCGTGACCTAGATTGGGGACGAAATCTACAATTTAGAATCCCCATTAGCCACGGAGTCTGCACACAACTTTTCAGCTCTCTAGACCTTTGGGAACAGGAGAAGGAGATGAAAATAGGTTTTTAAGGATGTGACCCCTGTGACCCCATTTGGGGTCATGGGGTCACGAAATCTACAATTTAGAATACTCATTGGCCAAGGAGTCAGCACACAACTTATCAGCTCTCTAGACCTTTTGGAACTGGAGAAGAAGATGAAAATAGGTTTTTAAGGATGTGACCCCTGTGACCCCATTTGGGGTCATGGGGTCACGAAATCTACAATTAAGAATCCCCATTAGCCAAGGAGTCTGCACACAACTTTTCAGCTCTCTAGGCCTTTTGGAACTGGAGAAGAAGATGAAAATAGGTTTTTAAACATGTGACCCCTGTGACCCCATTTGGGGTCATGGGGTCACAAAATCTACAATTTAGAATACTCATTGGCCAAGGAGTCTGCACACAACTTTTCAGCTCTCTAGACCTTTTGGAACTGGAGAAGAAGATGAAAATAGGTTTTTAAGGATGTGACCCCTGTGACCCCATTTGGGGTCATGGGGTCACGAAATCTACAATTTAGAATCCCCATTAGCCAAGGAGTCTGCACACAACTTTTCAGCTCTCTAGACCTTTTGGAACTGGAGAAGAAGATGAAAATAGGTTTTAAAACATGTGACCCCTGTGACCCCATTTGGGGTCATGGGGTCACAAAATCTACAATTTAGAATACTCATTGGCCAAGGAGTCTGCACACAACTTTTCAGCTCTCTAGACCTTTTGGAACTGGAAAAGAAGATGAAAATAGGTTTTTAAGGATGTGACCCCTGTGACCCCATTTGGGGTCATGGGGTCACGAAATCTACAATTTAGAATCCCCATTGGCCAAGGAGTCTGCACATAAAATTTCAGCTCTGTGGAGTTATTGGTTCTGGAGGAGAAGTCGAAAAAGCGAAAAGTTTACGGACGGATGGACGGACGGACGCCGGACGCCATCCCATGCCATAAGCCCATCGGGCCTTTCAGGCCTGATGAGCTAAAAATTCAGAATAGCCAAAATAGCAAAAGGCACCACTCTATCACTAGGTCTAAGCAAATACCAAGTATGGTGAACAAATATTGAACGGTTTTGGAGATAGAGGTCGGAAAAGGTCCCTACCCTCAATATGCACTAAGTTCAAATTGTTTCCGTGGAAACCAGAAAAAAAAAAAAATTCAGAATAACTAAAATAGCAAAAGGCACCACTCCACCACTAGGTCTAATCACATACTAAGTTTCGTAAAGAAATACTAGATAGATTTTGAAATAGAGGCCGGAAAAGGTCCCTACCCCCAATTTGCACTAAGTTCAAATTGTTTCCATGGAAACAAGAAAAAATAAAAAATTCAGAATAACCAAAATAGCAAAAAGCACCACTCCACCACTAGGTCTAACCACATACCAAGTTTCGTGAAAAAATATTGAACGGTTTTTTAGATATGGCCCGGAAAAGAAAGCATTTCGGAATAACGGAATAATTTTTTTTCGGGGGACATACTCGTAATTATACCTTGGACTAATAAATGGATAAACCAAAACTATGCTTATACACTCTTCTTCTAAATACATGGAATGAATGATTTTTTTTAGCAATGATGAAGTAAATTCAACAGAAACAGAAAGTAAGTTGTATACACAAAATGGTCATAGACAAGTAGTCCTCAACCCTTTCAGTTCAAGTTAACTGTCCAAGAAGAAAAAGTGTTTTTGTAAAGCAAGTAAAAAAAGGAACTATTTTCATAAAATTGCATATGACAACAAACTGATTTTGGGGTAAACAAAAGTGCATGTATTTGTCATCGTCAATCATTTTATATCAAGGACCCTTATATCAAAGCAAGTTTATTAAATTTAAGCAAGTCTAAAAAATAGAGCCACTGGCTCTGTAGCTCATCAGGCTTTATACATTGACTAATTCAAAATGTCAACTTCAAGGTGAGAGGTACAACAGATAGGAAGCACTTTAAACGCTGAAGATGAAACAGGTCCCTACCCCTCTGACCTTGGGCCAGATATAAAATCCCCTTCAAATAAAGACACACTTGAACATTTAATTCATCACTGTTGTTTAAATACCTCCCTTTGAAGAGCACATAAAATCTCAAGATGAAAATAACTTTTCAGGTCATGACCTCTGTGACCCCATTTGGGGTCACGAGGTAACGAAATCTACAATTTAGAATCCCCATTGGCCAAGGAGTCTGTACACAACTTTTCAGTTCTCTATACCTTTTGGAACTGGAGAAGAAGAAAAAAATAGAGCCATGGGCTCTGTAGCTCATCAGGATTTTATTTATTATCTAAGGTTGAATATCTAAGTATCTCAAGTAATACATTGTTAACAAGCAAAAAATAGGTTTTTAGATCATGACCCCTGTGACCTGTATTTGGAGTCACAGGGTCACCAATCCTACAATAAAGAATCACCTTTGACCAAAGGGTCTCTACACAACTTTTCAGCTCTCTAGACCTTTTGGAAATGGAGAAGAAGATGAAAACAGGTTTTAAAATCTACAATTTAGAATCCCCATGGGCCAGGGATTCTGCACACAATTTTTCAGCTCTCTAGACCTTTTGGAATTTGAGAAGAAAATGATAATAGGGTTTTAAGGATGTGACCCTGGTGACCCAATTTGGTGTCAAGGGGTCACGAAATCTACAATTTAGAATCCCCATGGGCCAAGGAGTCTGCACACAACTTTTCAGCTCTCTAGACCTTTTGGAACTTGAGAAGAAGATGAAAATAGGTTTTTAAGGATGTGACCCCTGTGACCCCATTTGGGGTCACGGGGTCACGAAATCTACAATTTAGAATCCCCATGGGCCAATGAGCATGCACACAACTTTTCAGCTCTCTAGACCTTTTGGAACTTGAGAAGAAGATGAAAATAGGTTTTTAAGGATGTGACACCTGTGACCCCATTTGTGGTCACGGGGTCACGAAATCTACAATTTAACATCCACATTACCTAAGGAGTCTGCACACAACTTTTCAGCTCTCTAGACCTATTGGAACTTGAGAAGAAGATGAAAATAGGTTTTTAAGGATGTGACCCCTGTGACCCCATTTGGGGTCATGGGGTCACAAAATCTACAATTTAGAATCCCCATTGGCCAAGGAGTCTGCACATAAAATTTCAGCTCTGTGGAGTCATTGGTTCTGGAGAAGAAGTCGAAAAAGCGAAAAGTTTACGGACGGATGGACGGATGGACGGACGGACGCCGGACAGCATGCCATGCCATAAGCCCATCGGGCCTTTCAGGCCTGATGAGCTAAAAATAGGTTTTTAACCCCTGTGATCCCAATTGAGGACACAGGGTCATGAAATCTACCAATTAGAATACCCATTAGCCAAGGAGTCTGCAGACAACTTTTCAGCTCTCTAGACCTTTTGGAACTGGAGAAGAAGATGAAAATAGGTTTTTAAGGTTGTGACCCCTGTGACCCCAATGGAGGTCACAGGGTCACCAAATCTACAATTTAGAATCCCCATTAGCCAAGGAGTCTGCACACAACTTTTCAGCTCTCAAAGCCTTTTGGAACTGGAGAAGAAGATGAAAATAGGTTTTAAGGTTGTGACCCCTGTGACCCCATTTGAGGTCATGGGGTCACCAAATCTACAATTTAGAATCCCCATATCCAAGGAGTCTGCACACAACTTTTCAGCTCCGTATACCAAGTGGTTCTGGAGAAGATGAAAATAGGTTTTTAAGGATGTGAACCCTGTGACCCCATTTGGGGTCAGGGGGTCATGAAATCTACAATTTAGAATCCCCATTAGCCAAGGAGTCTACACACAAAATTTCAGCTCCGTAGACCAAGTGGTTCTGGAGAAGATGAAAATAGCTTTTCAGGTCATACCCTCTGTGACCCCATTGGGGTCATGGGGTCAAGAAATCTACAATTTAGAATCCCCATTGGGCCAACGAGTATGCACATAAAATTTCAGCTCTGTGGAGTCATTAGTTCTGGAGAAGAAGTCGAAAAAGCAAAATGTTTACGGACGGCCGGACGGACGCCAGACGCCATACCATGCCATAAGCTCATCGGGCCGTTCAGGCCTGATGAGCTAAAAATCACAAAATTTGGAGATATGTGGATAATTTTTCATCTATTTTAAAATTTGGAATTCTTTACAGAAATGATTTGCTTTATACCACCTCTAAATGACTTGAGTCAACAGTGAGATACCAGTTATCTCCCCTACCTGTATAGCCAGCTGCATGAGGGCATCAGGGCTGACTTTCTGCTGCTTGGCAAACTTTCTGTTGAACTTAGTATACTCAAGGTGATCGAGATCTAGGGACTTGGTTTTCTTGTCAAACTTTCCCCTTGCATCTGTTATTGCTTGCTTTAATACAGGGTCTAAACGGAACTCTGAAATCATAATACAAATGTCTTAGGCAAATTGCAACAGGTACTTAAACTCATTAAAACTGAAGAATGAAGAATTTTTATGGATAAACAACTACTTCATTATGTTTTTACATGAAATGAAGACAATGACATTAGAATTGACGTTGAAATGTCATAAAGGTTACATATCCATTAAATAGTTCTTCATTCATTTTCATCGTCTCAGCTTCTAAAATGCGCATCAAAGATGCAGATCATCTAACAAACTCTAAACAAATTTATTTCAACCCTCAACATTTTACCTTTATCAGTTTTAAAACATTCCTTGGAGGCTAAATTACAGGAATGAGAACACATTAAACAAGTAATAGCATCAACATTAACCAATAGAAACAAATATTACTTTTACCACAAATTAAGCATAAACCCTTGTCATAAAGCTTCCTCACCAAGTTTTTGCACAGTCCTACTGCAGTCAGTGTTGGCGGGTTTAGTGTCTGGTCCAACTCGAGATTTCTCTGTGGTGTCTCGGAACACTTCCTTGAAGTAACGTAGAACTGCGACCCCATCTCCCCACGCATGTTCAAAGTTGACAGCAGCTGTTCCGTTTGGAGTGAGGATCAGCTGGAAACTCTTGTCATACCATCTGGATCAAACATATGAGTCATGAATAAAAATAGTATACAGACTATTAAAAATCACAGGTTAAGATTAAGCTGTCATATGGTATCAAAACATAGTTAGAAATCAACTTTTACCATAGGCTTTAGACTAGAACCTGTTCTCTCCTGTGACTGTGATCTTGTTCAGTGTAACGGAACATTAAAACGGACAATGATCTCGGATGTACCGTACACATATCTCTCATTCTACCATGACATTGCCGGATACTGCTAATTAAGTCTTGTTGACATCTGATCAAAGTCAAGTTATATTGTATTGAGAAAAAGGGCTTTAACCGTGATGCAAACTTTCCATCCATAATTATGTAACCAAAGATTATAGGAAACGGTTTTCTGGGTGAATACCATGATGCTTGAATAAATTGAATAAGAAATCAAAAACTCTTATCTATTTGATATTTTCTTTGAGAACACAATATATGATTTTCAGATTTGGTCCTAATCAATAACGGTGGGTATGCAAAGTTAAATAAAACACACTTGATGCCAATAAATCAATAAACATTACATAATACATATTTTTTATAATAAAAGTAAGCACTGAAAAGCTAGTGCGATTTGCAATATTTTCCTGAGAACAATTGTTGTACAACTTCTGGTGAATCATGCACTATTTTCTGATGGAAGTGTTATAGAGGGATATCACAGAGCACTATATAAAAGAGTGTGTTTTATCTAGTGAAGAGATCTTGTTATTTGCGAGCATTTGCCTGAGGGGAATTGTTGCTCAACTGCTCTAACACCATTTTCTGAGGGGCTGTTATAGGGGCCTTTCAGAGAGAACGTGTACACACCTATTGCAGCCATCTCCATGCAGGAAGAGACGCGACACAGCGTTCGGGTCGGTTGGAGACTCGTCATCCAACACAAGAGCAAACATGGCACTGTCAAGTCGTCTCAACACATCTTCATTACCTGAGAGAGAACAATCAAAGTGAACATAAAGTATTGATTAATAATTGGGCATTACAAACTATAATCTTGAACATTTGATTAAGAAAGAGAATGCAATTCTTATGACAAATTGACTCGATGATTCCATGCTAGTCTAGCAATCTTCACTTATTGGCACACCCTTCCATGCAAGCACAAAAGTCAGCACAGAATGGCACAGTCCATCGATTCCTAAAAACCTATTCTTGCATTACGTTTTGTTATAGTATTTTTTAGAAAAAAAAATATCTGAAGTAATTGAAGCATAACATTTCAGAAGCATACATGATAATATTGGGAAAGTTCTGGTATTAAAGATCCTGTATTGCATTTTTCTCAAGAGTGACAGATTATCACCTCTACGTAGATTATATATCGCAATCAATTGAGCATAAAATCGGGACAATATACACTGGCAAATGATTATTTAGACGATTTTAATTTACCCATTTTAACAATGCCGCAATCATGCAACGTTCCCCTTTGAAAAGAATCTTTGATGAGTGCCGAAAATAGATGAATTTATGAGGTGTGTTAAATTGCCAAAAACACATGTTTATGCAATAATTATGTAATTGTGATCTGCGGAATTACCTAGTAGGATATCTAAACATTCGATATATGGAAAATTTTAACTTGTTTTATTGAAGCTTTGTTAGTGAAATTAACAATCAAAATGTTGCGAAGTTACGTTAAATTATGACTATCGCTAATAATGAGATTACTCCAGCGACGTCACAGGAGTCATCGCTTCATGGACCACACCCCCGCAGATTTTCATTCTGGTCGCTGTTTTTAAAAAAAACTGTATAAAAGTAATTTATGGGCTGATTTCAGAAATTTAAAATCGAGCAATTGTCAAATTGACACCCCATTTTAATGAATCTGAATGTGACCATATACATCTATCCTTTAAAATAAATAATAATCACAGGAGGATGACGAGATAAACATATGTAAATTCATATCAACCAGTATGTAAACTATCCAACTCACCTGCATTAACGAGCTGCACCCTGAGTGATGCCCAGGTGTCTCTGTTCTCTGTGGTCAGGGCTCCAAGAGGGAACTCTGCTTGAGGGGTCGTGTCGTCCAAAATGTACTTCAAGTTGGCCAGAATCTCCTCAGCTGCGCACACCTTGCCTTGGAAACAAAGTAAAGATGTGCTGTCACAACATGAAATACCTTTTTCTTACTTAAATAAAAATCTACAAATGAAAACTATTATTCTTATTTTAACATTGTTGAACAAAATCTAATAACATTGGTATATCACAATTCCATAATTCCCTAAGAGAAGCATGTTTGTTGTAGTGATATTTGATAATCAGAGACCACAGTTCAGCTAAACTAATAGTAACAGTAATTAAGTGGATGAGTATCAAGAAGATTACCATTTGCATCAAGGACATCAAACACATAGAAGTTTCCTTTCCTCAAGACGAGCAGATGCCTGGATGTTTCATCTGTAAACAGTTCATCTTTGTCGTGTCTGTAAATACATGACATCGTGAAAGCTTATCGCTATTCCATTCATGGAAACTATGAATTAGTATCAATTACAATATCTGAACACATAAGCATTCATAACTTTAAGAATCCTTTATGTAAAATGCTCTTTATTAAATTTTGCAATTACTGTATTTCCTCTAATACAACCCCGGGGTTCTATTTCATTCAGCACCCCTTATCCCCTAGGTTCTATTAGTGACCCGAGTTGTATTGGAGGCCGAGTTGTATTTGTTCAGACATGTATAATCTTCTTGGGGTGACTTATTGGAAAGGTAAATTGGTGATCTAGTACTACATATTTCGTGGCATTTCTGCTGAAATTCATTTGAAGAAACATATTGTTTAGTATAGATGGATGGGGATTTACCCCACACTCTCATTAATCCTAACATTATACAGTTGGTGTGAAATGTTTCTATCAATTTGCATTGTAAAAGGAGATAACTGAAGACGGATATTTGTTATCATGGACTTGTTATGCTGAATCTCACACGGTCACATCAATATTTTGCCTCAAAACGAGTGTATAACTATGTTATATTGCAACACAGAGTATTCAGTTGTTACGTAAAACCCGGGTTCTAATAGAGATCCGGGTTCTATTGGAGACCCGGGCTGTATTTACCTCAGCACCCCTTACCCCCCGGGTTGTATTGGAGGCCCGGGTTGTATTAGAGGAAATACGGTTTTATCATAACACGGAAAAATACTTTTATCACAAAGTCATTGAAAAATTAAATACCTTTAACAGATGGGATATGTTTTCACAGCTAGCTAAGCAAGTCAATTTAGTCTGTGACTCGTGACTGACAGTCATTTATTTTATGTAGCGAGATGATGGCATTCTGTGGATTGCTGAGAGTAAGCTTCAAGTTAAAAGGGGTAAAATTATAATAAAATCATTGACCTTGGTATCCTGGTCGAGTTGAAGAGCCTGCCGTACTGACTCATATCGAGAGGAAAGGCCTTGTACCAGTAGGCGCCATAGGAAGCGATGGCTTGGGGCAGCATTCTGTAATATCAGGTCATTATACTGATGTCAGTACAGGGATTTCAAGTGATAAACAAGCAAAAAAAGTGAGCATGGCTCACTAATACCAACGACTGTTAAAGTTTGACAATTTTATTTTACTTTTAGAGAGAGGTGTAAATTATTGGTTGGTGTTAGTGGTCCAAACAACAATACACTGTCACAAGTCTTAACTGTAATTTCTATGGTCCAGAGACAATAAACATACTGCAATATTCAATAGCAGAAGTTGTTTTTGATTAAATAAATGTATAGCATGAGAATATTATTGAAATTGTGAATATTGTAGAATTGAAATACTCAAGAAACATTGAGTGCATGCAAAAATGTCATGGCCACTAACAACACCCATACCTGTAACTAAGTCAATCTATTTGAATAGAAAGCCAGAAGTATATAATTACCGGTACATATTCTAATACGAGGCCTGACCTGGTAAACTTCCTGAAGCCTGGGTTGTCACTCTTGCTGGGATTCAGATGGAAAACCTCTGGTTCAAGAATCTCCGCCTTCAGAGTCTTCATGAACCTTGCAGAGGAAACAATCATGTTTGTTGCCCGGATCAGCTGGAAACAGAATCACAGAATATTCTACAATTACACAAAATATCATGAAACTGTAAACAACTTTATAAGGAGTGGTGAGGTGAGGTGCTTATTTGGTCAATTACAGATATATGACTAGAAATTATTGAGTCATGATATTGTGGATCTACAATCTACAAATGAAAAAAATCAAGAAATAAATAAACTGTTCATGCTTTATGAACATCATGAATATTAACATCAACTGTTTCATTTCCAGCTCTTTTTATACAATTAATATATAATTATTCATGTAATATCACATCTTGAACATCTTCAGGTTATGAGCACTATTCAAATTTGTTCATAAACTTTCTTTGGTCTATACATGATCACCAATCTCTAAATTATGGAAACTCACTCATATCAAACCAAATTTTCCGTTAGAGAAAAACATTACTTATATAGAAAATACCCAACGATGAATTATGAAATGAGTAAATGGTTTTGTATTTAATAAGTGAAAAGGTTTTGTATTTCATTTAATACTCGCTAATATTATTCACACAGAAATGATAATATAAAACTTACTCTAAGTAGATATAGTATGGTTGCAGTGTTTACATGCAATACAAGGTGACGTCACAGTTACAATGTCATGTCAAAAGGCAGCACCCAATGTTATTAACATTTTAAATTTATTTAATAGCAATATGTCATCAGGCGGGTACTAAAAAGTGAAACCAAAGTACCAACCTGATTGTTGTACTCTGGTCGAGGGTCATTGTTGAAGACAATGAAGGGATTGTGTGTGAGAACCAACGGATTGCGATCCTTCAGGTACATATCAAACCACGGAGCTGTTTCCACAAAAACATTTGTTAAAACAAGTTTTCATTAACTTCAAATTGAAATAATAAATATTAAAAACATTATATTTCAAAAGAGAAAATAAAGAAATCTCTGTCCTTTATTTATCATTTAGCCATTATTCAAAATACTGGTAAATTAAATTTTCAATGAAACTGGTTTTCATTAAAACAGACTTGATTAATTCATAAAACATTTATGTACCTGATATGTAGCTTGTATGTTTGTTTTTCTTGTCATTCCCAACAAGCTCTTCATTTAGCTCTGAAAATAAATTATCTATCATAAAGTATCAAACGCCAAATCTTACTTGAAGTTTATCAAATAACAAAAAGTTCTATGCATTAACAACTTCTTTATTGCATTGAATGAACACAATTTTTTTGTGAAGGGGTTGTCTCACAAACAATTAAATTATTGTGGCACTTCATAGACATTTCATCGCCACATGGACAGCTGTGGACAGACTAGCAGTGATGCACAGCCCTGTCTAAGAATGTTGTGTTGCACAACCTATCTAAAGAACCAATCAGGTAATCTGACATTTCAATAAAGAAGTTGATAATTCATTACATTGTCTTCATTTTAAAAGTTCTAAATTTTAAAAATCAACAACACTTTATTGCCTTTTTTCAGGTTGGAGATTGATTCATCTTAGCCTTTTACAGAATTCAATCTGTTGAATAAAATGATTTAATATTTTCATATGTTTGTAAGTTTTACCTTTTCCTTCATTTTCAATAAAGTTTTTGACAATACTTTCTGTGGTGGAGTATTCTTGAGGAGTCAGCAATGGCTTAAGGGCTTGCATGTATCTTTCACATGTCTTGTCAAGTTTTGGTATACCCAACCGTAGCAAACTCTTTTGAAAATGATAGGTTGGCAGAACACTTCGGTGAAGATATTCTCTTTCATCAGAATTTGTGCTGAAACAATAAATAACATATATCTTTTTAATGAAACTAAATCTTAAGCTTAAATAGATTTGAGGACATTGTAATGTAGGCTGGTTTTCTAAAGATTGATTGCTGAAAAAGTACATAATTTAAAAGATCATTCCACTTAATAAATTGTTTGAGAATTTCTAAACTATAACAACTCACCTGTACGATTTCGCTGTTCCTGATGCACATATCCTTGAGCTCTGCAACATTATAAACAAGAGAGTAAGATATACAAACAGTTCTGTCATGTCTCTGTGATGATATTCGGTTTAAAGCAGAAAGATTAAGTCTACATTACCAGTTCCTCCTTGCAAGCCTTCATCAAACAGGCCTTTTATTTTTAAACGTATGATATTTTGACATTTTAATATTAGGGCATCAATTTAATCACACCAAAATTGTTTTTAAATAATATTTCAGAAAATAAATATTAGCAAAAATTATTTTACTTTTAGCCTGTCTCTTTCAGTTTCTGTGAATTCCTTGTTTGTTGCGACTTGTTCAGTTTTTGTTAAGACTTGGACATAAAATACTTTTGTGTTGTACTTACCTTGTGAGACACTGCACTTTTACTGAAGTGTTCAGATAATTTGCTACAATGTTTAAAAGTGTTAATTCTATGCATGTTGATTAAAGTTTGGCACCATCAACTGCGGTACCGGTATTTGAACTTTGGACCAAACTGAGAGCAACTTTAGCAGACAACTGACAGGTGCGCTACCGCCAGGTGGCGTTTTTTTTCCTAAATTGAGAACTTAACTAAAACGGACATAAGGAATTGAGTTTTTTTTATTCTTAGCATAAGTTTTTGGAGAAGCTATAATAAAATAACTGATTAATACTAAATTTATGATTTCTCTTACCCAATTAACAGCATATAGCCGACACAAAGTATCTAAAGTTTAAAAAAAGTAATATATTCGCTCATATTTCGTTTGAGATTTCTAATTGTTAATTTTTGGATAACTCTAGAAAAGAAGCGTAAAATAAATCGAAGAATGGCTGCGTCTAGTGGTAAACAACGACTGAAGTATTCTGTTGTTAAATGGTCTAGCTACTCTTATAACTATGTTCCGGAGTGAGTCTTTTTTATGATTTTACTAATTTTCATCGACATCTAGAATTATCCAATTTAATATATACATATGCATTCATTTGTTCACATAAAGTGGTTCCATTAGGAAAACAATAACAAGAGCCAACATTTTCTTTGATGAACTAAACCTAAAGGAAACATGTGAAATGGCATTCACTCTTAGGATTTAAGTTATATTATACTTGCTTATATCTATTTAGATAAGTTAATTGTATCTTTCATTCGATTTTAAAACACAATTTCAAAATTGAATTGTTTCCAGATATTAAATAGCATAAACTTTAAATTTTAGAAAAAATGTTGCATTTTTTGAGAGTTGTGCACCTGTTTTTGATTGCGACTGTAGTATTTTGTGATCAAAGCCTTTAAATCTTTTAAAAGAAGTTACAATGACATTTGAATAAATCTATTGAGTTGTGGTGTCTGAATATTATCATGTTGTTTTTAAAGTTAATATGTTTCTACTTGCATGTTCATAGTACGCAAATAAGGGTGAAACAGTTCACAACTACAGTAGTTGAACAGCAGTATTTTGCTTTCGGTTTGGTACACGGTACATCAACATGATTTTTCCGGTATATACCGAATATATAACTTAATTAAACTATTATGTATTATTGGCTAATTATATTTATACAATATATATTTTTATGATTTTAAAACTAAATGATTTTCACACCCTACAAACTAATTGTCAAGAAAAACATGTGATTTGTTATGGTTTAGTTTATGTATTGAAAGACATTTATTGGCATTGTACCGAACCGAAAATGTACCGAACCGAGGGTTCTGTACCGCAATACGTACCGAACCAAACCTCAAGCATACCGTTTCACTCCTATACGCAAACACCATATATTTAGTCCTGCCTTCTGTCTGGATTCTTAACAATGATTACTCCCTAACATTGTGTAATACAAAGCGCTCCCTGTAACGCGCATGCGTGAGCTAGCACATGTATCATGGCCGCCGCCATTCAAAGTCACATAACGAATAAATAACATGGAACTTTCACCTTGTGTGATCATTACAAAACATGGTGTCAGAATGGACAATCGTAGAAAACCACGCCGATGTCCCAAACGAACATTGTGAGTGAATTTGTGCCATAAACTGTGATAATTTTAACATCATGTCTGGATTTAAGTCGCCGGAGAATTTCAACTTCGAACGACCGCAACAGTGGCCCGAGTGGAAACAGCGTTTTCAGCGTTTTTTCACACTGTCTAAATACAAAGACGAAGATGGGGAATTACAAGTTAGTTCGCTCGTCTACGCGATGGGGAGAGAAGCAGAACATATCATGAAGTCGTTTCATTTTCCTGACGAGGACAAAAAGAAAGACTTTCAATTTGTTTTGAAGCAGTTTGATAATCACTTCATCCCCAAGAGAAACGTGATTCACGAGAGGGCATGTTTCAATAAGAGATCACAACAACCTGGTGAATCTGTTGAAGCATTTATTCGCCACTTATATGAACTTGCAGAATATTGTGATTTTGAGGACAAAAAGGGCGAATACATACGTGATCGAATTGTCACAGGGATTCAAGACCAGGATTTAGCACAGAGATTACAAATGGAAGCTAAACTGGATCTAGAAACAGCTATTCAGATGGCACGAAATTCGGAAATGATCAAAAGTCAGGGTGCAGACCGTGGTGCAACTAACTAAGATGAAGTTAGAGGAGCCAAACCAAAACGCCATAACAACTTCAGATCAGGCTATAATCAGAACAGTTACCATGGCAACAGGGGACGCAGACAAGGTGGATCACGGAGTAGTGTGTCACATGCCCAGCAGCAAGGACATAACAACTCATCGACACAGAACTGCGGTAGGTGTGGACACACAAAACACACAGATGGAGCTAAATGCCCAGCAAGATTTAAACGATGTCTTAAATGCCACAAGATAGGACATTTCCAACACGTGTGTCGCAATAGAGACGTCAATGAAGTGACTGACAAAACAGATTGTGAAGCACAAGCCTGTTATTTCCTTGGATCTGTTACATGTAAGGAGACAGACGCTTGGCATGTCAGCCTTGCAGTTGGAGGAAAGCCTGTCACATTCAAAATTGATACGGGTGCGGACATATCAG
Organism: Gibbula magus; assembly: GCA_936450465.1. NCBI lineage: Eukaryota > Metazoa > Mollusca > Gastropoda > Trochida > Trochidae > Gibbula > Gibbula magus. The sequence goes on along the minus strand of OW388296.1, from coordinate 74,232,856 downwards.
TGATCTATGAAGATACATATGATAGTCTTCCAAACAAGCCAAAGTTGTGTGCCACTTCGAGACAACTGGATAGTCCGGGAGGACAATTGTCATGCATTGGGGAATTCGAAGCAGACACATTTATCAACAATGAGGCCTACAGTTTCCGTGTGAGTGTTATCAGCGGACATGGAAGTAATCTTCTGAGCAGAGGTGTCGCATCTGCAATGGGACTAGTAACACATAACTGTATCTCGCATGTCACAGAGATACATAACGACGTCTTCGGTGACATAGGACTACTACAATGTGAACCCGTCAAAATTGCATTGAAGAAGGATGCTGTTCCATATAGTTTGTCTACTGCCAGAAGAGTGCCATTTCCACTTCTACCGAAAGTAGAAGCAGAGTTGAAGCGAATGGCAAAAGATGGTATCATCGAGGAAGTGACACAACCCACAGAGTGGTGCGCACCGATGGTTCCCGTGGTTAAACGCAACAACAAAATACGCATATGTGTGGACTTGAAAAAGTTAAACGTTGCTGTGAAACGCGAAAGGTATATTCTCCCAACCTTCGAGGACATAATTCCAAAACTGAATGGGGCTCGATTCTTCTCCAAACTTGATGCATCAAGCGGATTCCATCAGATACCACTGGATCCGGATAGCAGTCTCCTGACAACCTTCATCACTCCTGTCGGACGTTTCTGTTTTAAACGGGTACCCTTCGGCATAACATCCGCCCCTGAGATTTTTCAGAGGAAAATGTGCGAAGTTCTTAAAGGACTTGATGGCTCAGAAGCCATTATGGATGACGTCCTAATCTGGGGCCGAACTGCCAAGGAGCATGACGATAGATTGACCAGTGTTCTTGAACGAGTTAAAAGCTCTGGGCTGAAACTTAACCGGGAGAAGTGTGAAATCCAGAAATCGTCTATTACTTACTTTGGACATGTCATTAGCGAACTTGGGGTCAGACCCGACCCAGCAAAAACTCAAGCCATCAGGGACCTCTCAGCACCAACAGACATCACTGAGCTCCGGAGAGCCATGGGCATGATAAACTATCTGGGACGATTTTTGCCAGACCTGTCGTCGGTACTTCGTCCAATGAGTGACCTACTGAAGAGTGACACAATGTGGATATGGGGTCCGGCCCAAGATGCAGCATTTTTGAAAGTCAAAGAAATGCTAACTAGTCCGCCAGTCTTACAGTTCTATGATCTGGAGAAACCCACAGTTGTAAGCGCTGACGCAAGCAGCTACGGCTTAGGAGCAACACTCCTACAACAGCATGGTGACAAACTTTTGCCAGTAGCATTTTGTTCTCGCACTTTGACCGCTGCTGAGGCCAGGTACTCTCAGATTGAGAAGGAGTGCTTAGCGAGTGTTTGGGCTTGCGAAAGGTTTGCAAGATACCTGTATGGACTGGAGTCATTCCGTCTACTGACCGACCATAAGCCACTGGTTCCCTTAATCAACAAATCAGACCTGGATAGAGCACCTCTCAGATGTACACGTCTCCTAATGCGTCTGATGCGGTTCAACCCAGTAGCAGAATACGTGGCGGGGAAGAACATGGTTGTCGCAGACATGCTCTCCAGGGCACCACTGAACCTCAGAGAAGAGCCCAGTACAGCTGAAATTCAGAGCCTGATAGAAGAGGTGGAAGCCTATGCAGAGTCCGTCATCGAGACCAAGCCTATGTCTGACCACAAGCTCAAAGAGATTCAGGATGCCACGACACAGGACAAGACTCTTCAGCTAGTCATGTCACTGACGAGTAACGGATGGCCAGCGGCATACAGGGACGTACCCTTGTCAGCACGAGTCTACTTCTCAGTCAGAGGTGAACTGTCCGTGTCCAGAAACCTACTGCTGTACAGAGACAGGATGGTTGTACCTGAAGTGATGCGAGCCGAAATTCTCAATAGGATTCATGAGGGACACCAGGGACTGACAAAATGTCAGGAACGCGCAGGACTGAGTGTATGGTGGCCTGGATTCAATCAACACATTCAAGAGAAAGTGTCTTCTTGTGTGTTCTGTCAAACCAACCAGTCAAAACAGAGGAAGGAACCTCTGCAGCCGACTGCACTACCCGATCGACCATGGCAGAGAGTCGCGGCAGATCTGTGTGATTGCAAGGGACAACAGTACCTTGTGGTAATCGACTACTTTTCTCGTTTCCTTGAAGTGGTACATCTGAAGGACACCACTTCAAAAGGCATCATTGGCAAGCTTAAGTGCATATTCTCACGATGGGGTATACCGGAGGAGCTTGTTACAGATAACGGGCCGCAATTTGTGTCACATGTGTTTGTACAATTCAAGACTGAGTATGGATTCAAACACACAACCTCCTCACCTCACTTTCCGCAAGCTAACGGCATGGCCGAAGCCGGTGTGAAGATAGCCAAACATACTCTGAAGCAGGCTGATCCATTTCTAGCTCTGTTAAGTTACAGGAGCACCCCAGTTCAGTCAACAGGGAAAAGTCCAGCACAGCTGATAATGGGGAGACAACCCCGTGGGACCATCCCAACATTGGAGAAGGTGTTGCAGCCTAAATGGCCAGATTTCAGTGCAGTGAGATCCAGTGATAAATTTCACAAGGAATCGTCAAGGAAGTTCTTTGACCAACACCACTGTGTTAAATCTCTCCCAGTGTTAAAACCCGGTGACGAGGTGCGTCTCCAGGTTGATGGGGAGAAAGGCTGGAATACGCCAGGTGTTGTTCAGGGATGTGCCTCAACGCCGAGATCATATGTGATTATGACCCCAAGGGGCAATCTTAGGCGTAATCGCAGACACCTGCAGTTAGTGCCACCAGGGAGTGTAGATATCACTCCTGAGAGTAATGTGTATCTGCCTTTCCAGAAATCCAATATCGACACATCAGAGAGTGTCGATCAAAGTGTCTGGTGTGAACAGCCGGTACCGCTAGTAACTGCTAGTCCGCCAGTGTCAAGGACATCCAGTGGTAGAATCGTGAGGAAGCCACAACGATTCAATGACTATGTTTAATTGCTTAGTGATGAAAGCATAGGGTTATGAGATTAACCTAGTATTCATTTTATTATTCAATTTGAAGTTAAAGTTTATCATCAGAAATCAGGAAGAGTATTCCATTGATTTTGAATAAGCATATCAGTAAATTGTTTACTGTTAAATTACAGTAAGTACTGATGGAATGCAGTTGATTTAATGTTAAATTTCAGTTTAAACATTTGCAGGCTTCAGTGTAAGGCCAATGTAATAAGTAATGTATTTACCTACCTGAGGTATTTTTAGTGTCTGTTGCAGAGTTTACTGTTAACCAGTTTCTTTATTAGAATGTTAACATGTTAGAGATATATCTCAAAGAAAGGGAGATGTCTGGATTCTTAACAATGATTACTCCCTAACATTGTGTAATACAAAGCGCTCCCTGTAACGCGCATGCGTGAGCTAGCACATGTATCATGGCCGCCGCCATTCAAAGTCACATAACGAATAAATAACATGGAACTTTCACCTTGTGTGATCATTACAAAACACCTTCTTCACTATGAATCATTTAAGATTACCTATTTTAAAGGAATGTGTCTATCAGGGTATTTTTTGTTCAAACAAAATTCGAGGGGACATTCCTGTTTAAATACAAAGAACCATCAAGGATGTTAGTGTTTCAAATAAAACATATAAAGACATGTCATATGTGATAAATAATTTTCATATCACGACAATGTAATGAAATTTGGTTTCAAAGAGAAGTACCCCTTCAGGTAGCGTGCGCTAAGGGTATTTGTCGTCATAAACAAAATCCCCTTTATTGCGTAAAACGTACTACACAACAGCAAACGCTCCTGAAGCGTGAAGGCTCTTCTCAAGCGCAAGTTGCCATAACAACCCATGTGCTGCACGTGCTTCTCTTGCAAATTACCCTTGTCACACATTACTGAATGTGACGATTGCTTTATAAACAACGTTTTCAAATGTCCTGAGAATATACAAATTATTGCCTGTTTAATGTACTTTTTATTGAGATAAGACCAGCAAATTATGAAAAATTGTTACTCTCATTAATTATAAAATTCAAGCAAAATACCTAGTTGGGTAAAACAATTATTCCAATTTCTGTAGCAAATACATAATTAAATGAAATGGTAAATAAATAACCGCCAAAAATTAAATATTTCAATTTCTTTCTTGCTCATAAACTTTGTTATTCTTTCGTGTCTTTGTATACAGTGCGTGAGTTAGACCACAAGGCTTTGCGCTTGAAAATAATAGACTGGATCTATATTTAGACTGGAAAACACCTTTATTAATTGGTGCAATTTCTCGGCTTATTTTGGGTTGAACAAATTTGGGAGAAGTTAAGTGTATATATTTCACGGAGATAGATTTTTGGCAATTTTCCTATATGGTCATCAACATCCTTGATGGCTCTTTAAAAAGAGGGTTCTATTGGGGTATTTTTTGTGGAAAAAAAAATTGAGAGGATATTCCCGTATACACATATATGCAATTAATACATGATTAAAATACTGTAAAACTGAAAGATATTATTGAAGATAATATTTTGATGACTTGATATTTCACAACTTGATAAAGACAAGTGCACATTTGTTGAAAAATAAAAACAATGAGAACTGAAGCCATTCATCGGCACTGCGAGCGTGGAAAATTTGTGTCTGAATATCGTTATATCCCTCCCTCTCGTTTGAGAAACACTAATATTCAGGCACTTGTGTCGTAAACATAGTATGTCATAGACACACATAATATCCTCTATATATCTGTTAACGTGAATATCCTCTCGAATTTCGTTTCAATTACAAATACCCCGATAGAACTTTCTCTGTATATATATCAATTAATAAATCAGTAATCTATTGATAGCCTACAAAATCTATTATACTTTTGAAGTTCAATTAAGACACCATTAGTAATAGTTCACTTGTTGCAGAATGTTCTTACATTAACTAATGAGGATTTATGCAATTTAACATTAGCAATGGTTTGGATAAAAACAACATTGTTATTTACTTTATATATTATAATAATATATTAACCAAAACTGTGCTATCAGAAGACCAGGTATGTGAGATTCTCTCAATACTTAAGTCAGAAGGTATAACAAATAGTTGTATACAGTAGTAACAGTACATATGATTTAGTGACCTAGGGTTAAAATGGTCAATCATTCTCTGTATCTAATAATACATGTTCCATGTTTTCAGTAACATCTGTCATGACAAGCCAGGGGATCAATCCTCTAGATGGTCCTCAGATTCTAACAACCCACCTCAGGTAAAATCTTGTTCATTTTATCGTTCAACTACCTGTTCCATTTCTCAGTATCAAGGTATGATGCCATTTAATTTGATCTTATGAAGAGTGTACCCTAATCATAATCAAATAATGTGAATGTTTATATATTGGTTTGTGCAGGGAAATTTGTTTATCAATTTTAGATAGCATGATTTTTAGACATAGTTCAAATAAATATGTATTTATTTGGGAATACAATAACACACCTGCACTCATTAGCAATAAAATAAATTTGCACTCATAGCAATAAAGAAGTTGACTATTCATAGAACTTATCTTCATTCATTTATATATTGGTAGTTGTTCTCCACCGCAAAGCAGCATGGGGGACGTTGTATATAGTGGCGTCAGCCCATACACCTTATTCTGATATGACGTGATATCTCATGAACCATTGCACCCAATGTCATCAAATTTGATGACAGCTTATATTGGCGGATTACTCAAACACCAGTCAACTTTAGTGACCTTGACTTTTAAAGGTCACCACAAAAACTTTGACCATTTTTCAAACTCTTGTCAACATGATATCTCCTGACTAAATGCACACAATGTTTTCAAATATGGTGATCATCATGACAAGTTTTACCAGTAATGCAGTATATGCAGAACTACCTTTTGACCAAATCATGAAAACTAGTATAGGTGTCTTACTTGACTCCGCATTAGCGCCAAGGACATTGCCATGTTAGGGGAAAATGCTTGATTTCATTATCACAAACGCCAGAAGAGAAAATGGTTAGATGGTAACCTGGTAACCGTTGTGTCAGACAACATTTGGAAGTTCTACCTTAATTTGTCATTCCGGATTCAAAAGTAGCCTTATCAAAGTACCATAACCATTTGGACTGCTGTATTTCTGACAATACTAATCTCACGTATTCTAGTGAGCCTAATGCATTTAGATCATAGCGTCTTTTAACTTGTCCTTGTCATTCCATTTTACTAGTTAAGCATCTTTTCTACTAACCAACGGTCATTTACATTTACAACACATCACATCCCTGCTCCCTTCTTGTCATTCTCTTTATTAATGTTATCTTTTGGGTTAATTTAAATTTCTACTTTCAGTATTTATTGCTCAAGCTTGAGAGACCTGCAATTGTGAAAAACCTTTCATTTGGGAAGTATGAAAAAACACATGTGTGCAATCTGAAGAAGTTCAAGATATATGGAGGTCTCACTGAGGATCATATGATTGAGATTTTAGACAGGTATCGTCTTTCACTATAAATTACCAGTCAATATATTACTGAACATGTTATGCTTAATGTTCCTAAAATGATTTATTAAGTGCTTATATCATCTCTTTTTTTTATAATATTGATTGATTTGAAATACTGGTAGTAAAATATATGAAATATTTATATCTCAAGTTTGTACGAACTATTTTCTCTATTTCAGTGGTTTGAAGAATGATCACATTCCAGAATGTTTTGCTGTACGACATGAGATAGATGACAACAACTTCCCATGCAGATATGTCAAAATAGGTATGCTCAGATTTTTTTGGTCAAAAGAATCATTTACTACTGAAATCCAAGTTCAAATGTTAAAACCAATGACTTGACATGTATAGTTTTATATTTGTTTTTGTTCATTGTATTATCTTATTCCATTGTCTTCATGTACACTACATGTAAACAAGCTGTACAGTGTACGTATCCTACATACTAAAATTATCATGCAAACATGTTATGGGGAGGAGGATATATTTCAGATTAAAAATATGTTGTGTTTACAGTTCCCCTGCAGGCCTGGGGTCCAAGTTTTAACTTCAGTATTTGGTTTGTGGAACTGCATGGCCGAGATGACTGGGAGTCTGTCAAGCCATGTATGAACTGGTATAACACAGTGAGTGTCTTAATCGTAGAGTAGCTTATAACAATCATACTACCGTATATTACTGTGTATAAGGCGACCCTGTGTATAAGACGACCCCCTTTCTCAGACCCCTAAAATCAGGTAAAAACCATGTATCTCATGTATAAGACGACCCCCCTTCTAGCAATCGTGGAAACAGGTCGACATGCCATGATGGGAAAACACGTTGGTAAGATTTGGTACAGTAACGGTAAGTTGATACCGGTACTTTTTTAAGTAACATGACATAAATGTTTTGTTATAATCGTTTGTTTTTTAAATAAATTGTTTTAAATTTACCAAAATAAAAATTACATACGTTTTCCTACTGTGTTTGTTCTTATTTTTTAATGATTTGTCCTTTTCTTGTCAGTTCAAGCGAGATTAGCAACACTACAGTCAACAATCTATCGTAAATATTCGCCATGTTATAACATCTAAACAAAGCCGATACTCCATACACAGATTTAGAAGTCGCTTCAGTGTTTATATGATAAAAATGGTGCGAAGAGCTTTGATAACCAAGCTTGATTGCGCATGTCCGAAGCCAAGCAAAATTTAATGTCTAGATTTCTATCGTAGTGATGTAAATATTTGTCCTTCTTATAAACAAAGTTGAACTAGTTGTATTTAATACTGCAGAATGCCTTGAAAGGTTGGTAATGTTTGATAGCTGAAGTCAAGCCATTATTTTACATTCCAACTCTGGTTTTCGCTTTACCGCTGATTCTCTATTACGCGGCTGTCAGTATGGCTCCCAACATGTGTTATAGCGAGGGGCCACTCAATGCAGTAAACTTCTCAAGCTAAAGACGTGTTTATTTAACGTTGACACTTCAATCCAGAGAAGGATATACAGACCAATTACTGATAAGAACACAACAAAGCTAAGATAATTACCGGATACATGAATGAATAACTGCCCTGATTGGAATTAACATTACGTCAATGACACGTGATCGAGATAAGCTTGTCAAGTTTATGAATGAATAGGTTAGTTGTAGAATTTCATTGGTCCCCGTCATGAATGAATTGATAAGTTGTAGAATTTCATTGGTCCACGTCACTGAATTTATCGATCGTTTGCTTGACTGCTGGTACCACTTTTGGTCCGTCAACTTATTATTTTTAAATGAATTATCAAATATATTTTATGTATTTAACTCCATATAGTAATAAAAAAAAATAACATAATAATACATAATAATTATTTATAAATATTTATTTCCATTTTGTAAACATGAGTTGACTGTATTGCTGTTTCCGGTTTCAACATCGTGAGTTCGTCAATGAAGCTTCAAAATGTCTTCTTCTGAAACATAGCCCTTGTGTATAAGACGACCCCCTTCTTTGACCCCCTATTTTCTGGTATAAAAAAGTCGTCTTATACACAGTAATATACGGTAAGTGATGATCAATTATCTCTTCTTCTTTAGCTAATGACGATAGTTAAAATTTGATGTATTGATGGTGACTAATAATGTAATTAATCCAATCATCTATCTTAGAGTTGTTTTTTGTACATAATTATCTCTTTCACCCATGAACTCTTCACTACAAGTAGGTATTATGTCAGTAACTCATTATTTATTATTATTTATTTCAGTACCGAGAAAGAGAAGCAATAAGATTGTGTTTGAAACATTTTCGTCAACGAAGATACATCGAGGCATATGAGGCATTGCAGAAGAAAACGAAAATTGCTTTGGAGCATCCAATACTTACAGAACTTCATCACTTGCTGGTGAGGTACTCTTTAGAGTATTGAATTATTGAGCTACTTGCCCCTTGTTCTTGCACTGAAAGTATTTGTTGGAGGTCTTTTTATTGGATAACTGAACTGTGTCAGACATTGTGAGCATACCTGCCGTCATCAGACTATTTGGAAAGGAAACCTCCAAACAATATGATTTCGTAACTTTTTATTCCTCAGGAAAACTGTTGATTTTAATCAAGCTGGTTAACATACAGCTAGTGTTGAACGTCGAACTTACTGAAATGGATAAATTAAAACTTTATGGAGTGTAAATTTTGTTTTAAACATGATGTCAGTCAATATAATGTTACCTTTACTAATTGCAGGTCATGAAAGGGGATTTTGATGCTTGTGAAAAGCTTATTACAAAAGCATGTGAAGGTAAGTTTAATAAATGTTTGTGTTTATTTTGAGGTTTCAAGGCATTTGAATAATTTAACAAAAATATGAGTAAAAAAAAATTAATCACTGGATTCGTTTATTGCAGATTCATTTATTTATGTTGCATAAATAGAACAATGATTGAGAGAAGTTTCCTTTCTATCTGCAGAAGGTTTGTTTGACCAGTATATCAGTCAGCAGGACTACAAGCCAAAGTGGACTGCCATACAGCCTGTTAGTAAAAGTAAGTAGTGTACTTGAACTTTTACAAACGATAAATCATCTATAATTTAATGAAAAATATTATCAACACTTTTGTAAATAATTCTTTCTACTTGTTTTTGTCTATCCCATTGAGTGCAGATCTAGTACACATGCAGACACCTATGATGGTATAGTAATGTGCAGTTTGTTTGGACAAAATACTTTTACCAAGTGTGACTATGTGTTTCAAACAATACTGCTATAAACTGATACCTCAGTGTCTGTGACCCAAGCTATCCAGTTGAAAATTGGTACCTAGTGTGACTATGTGTCTTAAGCTATCCAGCTGTAAATAGGTACCTAGGGTGACTGTTTCCTAATCTACCCAGCTGTGAATGGATACCTAGTTTGGCTATGTGTCCCAAGCTACCCAGCTGTAAATGTTGTACCTGGTGTGACTATTTGAATTAGAAGATATATATTTTGATTATCATTGTTTTAGTTCAATAACCTAGCAACTGATTTGCATTCTATTTATGTTCACGGTTGATGACATGTTGCAGGTAGTGACACAAGTTCTGTGTTTCGACCGGGGATGAGGGGAGGACATCAGATGTGTATAGATGTACATACAGAAACAATCTACCTGTTTGGTGGGTGGGATGGGAACCACGACCTAGCTGACTTATGGGCGTACTGCGTCACCTCCAAACAGTGGACATGCATCTCCAAAAACACGGATGAAGAGGTGAGTCCTAACTGTAGTCCAAAAGTTCTTGTACTTACCACCATTTGAAAGTCATCATAGATTTAGTTCAAGTTAATTTTTGAACTCTTTGAATGATTTCAGTAATGTCACTTCAAAATTATGTTTAAATAAGACTTTGTTGTACTTCGATCAGTATTTATCTTTCATTAACATTTCAAATGCATTTCCGATTTTAAACTGTTTCACCAAACGTGACGGTCAGTCAACAATGTGTTCCTATTTCTGTCATATATTGTCAAAAGTATTGTTTAAGTACAACATTGTGTTATGAGAGTTGAGCTTGTTATTTTTTTTCAAATACAACTTACTTTGATCAAAGTAATTGATAAATTATCAAGTGTCAACAAGTGACTGTAAATCTCAGCTTGTACATAAGGAACAATACTGAAAGTTTCGTGAACTTTGCTGAGTATTGAGATCCCCTGTTTGTTTGTATGGTAGGGAGGCCCAAGTGCACGCTCGTGTCACAAGATGTGTCTTGACCACGAGAGGAAGCAGATCTTTACACTCGGCAGATATCTGGACGCGTCCATGAGGACCCCAGACAATCTCAAGGTCAGTGTGAGTCTTTACACCTACCTTCTAGTTACATCAAAGGATTTCTGGTTAAATTCTAAAAATGTATCTGGTAGTGATAAATTAGATAATCTGTGATGTGATCTACTCATGATTGTACTACAGGCCTGTGGCCTTCTAAGTACCATAAGATTGATCGATTGAAATTAGGTTATCAGTGATTTATCTGTGAATGGATATTGGTTAATTTAGTTGATGCTTGTCTTTGAATGACATATCAAAACTTTGAAATTAATCAAGGTTACTAAAATTATTTATCTCTGTCACCATGAACAAAATTAAAACAATTTGTTTTCTACTAGTTTGGTTAGATTTCTTGATGTCCATTTCAGTGTGATTTCTACATGTACGATGTTGGCTCAGCAAGGTGGACGCTAATAACAGAAGACACAGCTGCAATGGGTGGACCCAGACTTATATTTGACCATCAAATGGTCATTGATGTCGAGAAACAAACTATTTATGTCTTTGGTGGTAGAGTTCTTACAAGGTAAGTAGGTCTGAGGCGTTTTGTTAATGAATTGTTAAAAATGTTACTAAAATATTCTTTCATCAACAGGAACTTGTCGCATGATTGAATCTTTGCTCAATGTTCGTTATACGTTATACATAAGAGGCAAGGGTTGTAATGTGTGCCAAGCTCATAGATGAGAGGTATTGCTTCTATGCCTAGCTTTATACAAATAAAAAATGCTTTGTTTTGTGTCCGATTGAAAACTCTAAAAGATAAACATAATCTGAATTACAATTCAACAGATGATTAAATAGGAATGATACAATAATTGGTATTTCTGTAATTGGTTGTCCTATTCTACCTGTTTCAGTGCTAATGAGAATGAACGAGGTCATGAGCCAGTATTCAGTGGGTTGTTTGGTTATCACATACCCACGAACACCTGGTCAAGTTTGATTGAAGATAGTCCAGAGCTGAGGTCAAGAATCGGTCACTCAATGTTGTTCCATCCAGTAAGTGATAGAAACAAAATAATTATCGTAATAGATTTATAATGTTTCTTAATTAATGAGTTACTTGATGACGATGCTTCACTTCAATAGGAGACATTTTCAATTTGTCATTATTCACGAGTTTGAATGCATTTAAATTAGACATTTAAAATGAATTTTCATAATAATAATTATGATAATAATAATAGTCCACTTATATCACACTTTTTCAATATCAGAATATTTTGATTATTTGGAAGTTTAGCAGGAATGATGACTGACAGAAAGTTTTTATGTTTTGTTGGTAAATAGCTTCAACATTGGTGTATATCAAGGAGAATATTTTATGTTCTTTTAAAATATATTTGAATTTTATTGATAGCTATGGTATGTAGTCCTTCATACACCTATGAAATCTTCAGATCCGACGAGTGTTGTACATATTTGCGGGTCAGCGTGCAAGAGAGTACCTCAATGACTTCCTGACTTACAGTGTAGATACAGGGTTGGTGGAAACAGTCTCCGATGGAACCAAGAGGGATGGATGTCAAGCAGGTACAGTATTCAATTAGCTAAATAAAGAAAATAATCATCCGTCTATATTTTTAATTCGTAACTGATAAATATTTTTTAGTAAAAGCCTCTAACTGATGAGTCAGCTAAAAGCACAATTATGTTAATCTATTAATTAGCAGAGTATTTGATCACAATCAATGAATTTCATTGACTAATACTAGAAGTCTATGATGTGCTATTGAGTAGATGCTATTCAACTAATACTGATTATCAAAATTGGTGTTTTTCAGGGTTTACTCAAAGGGCAACGTTAGATCCAGAATTAAATGAAATCCATGTATTATCAGTGAGTATGACTTTGAACTTTCTTTGAATGATATGAGGAGTAAACAATTTTTGTCAAAAACCCTTTTACACACATTTGTTTCAAGAGTGGAACTATTGTCATGTGTGATTTTTGTCTTTTGACAGGGTTTAAGCAGGGACAAGGAAAAGAGAGATAATGTAAAGAACTCTTTCTGGGTGTATGACATTGGGAAGAATAAGTGGTAAGTTGCAATGGAATAAAAATTTTGACACAAAAACTAAAAATTATCTCCTTTGGTAATGTTTAAGGCAGATCCACCAGATTTGACCTATGAATGTCATACATTAATACATGAATTTAATAACAATTTTGTTAATGAATTTTAATAACAATTTAATAGCTGTCTCACATCTGATTCTGTAGAATATAGCCACATTGACAGCTATTGTCAAACTTCCCCCGCGAGGTATAACTTGACAACTGACTAATTTAAACCTTGCTGCATTTCATGAACTTTTTTGTGACAGCTGGTCAGTGTGATGCCCATTAACTTGATAGTCCAATCAGAGATCTCCTTACAGAACAACATCCATGGACCAAAATCAATATGGCGACCTACAAAACATGTCTTTATCGTTTGACAGCAGGTTTTCCTTATAATCGCCTGGGTAGGGGCTGCAATCGAACAACAAATTGTGACAAACTGCAACTAGTTAACTATCATTAGCAATGACTTTTGATTCAAAGCAAGCAGTCAGCCCTGTGGTTCCTTGCGGGAACCTGGTATAGCTATTGCCTCAGTATTATGAAGTCAAACTCCTGAACAATTCCTATTTTATCAAAGACTGTCAGTTCAAAATAACAAGCATTGCTTTCTTTTTACCTTAGGTCGTGCATATACAAGAATGAAAACACAGGCCAACTGTATTGGATTAAGCAGCAACACGTTGAGCCTGTACCTAGGTTTGCTCATCAACTTGTGTACGACCATGTGAGAAAGGTGAGGCTATTTTAACAGTGACACGTCATGCTTCCCATATGTTCTAGTGGCATGACCAGCGTCTATTGATGAGTATTTATATGATATGGAGACATTTTATGTATGCAATTGTTGGCAATGATGTTTTTGTTAATTCTTGCAGGTACATTATCTATTTGGTGGAAATCCAGGGAAAGACAGCTTACCAAAGATGAGACTTGATGATTTTTGGTCACTTCAGGTACATACACAGCAACATGAAACAACAAATTGTTCTGTGATGTTGATAGAAGTCAATTTAAGATCAAATGTCACAAAATACTTGGTCCTCAATAGTAAAAATGATTTAAAAAATCTTAACTTTTATTTTCATCAGTCGTGATTGATGCACTTTCATAACAACTAATAACATTTGAATGGTAAAATGGTTGAATGGTTGAAAAAGTAAACAGTAAAATGTTATCTTACATTTCTTTGAAATTATGATCATGTCAATATGAATGTTGTTGGTTAATATTATTACAATGAACATTTCTGCGTCTCTTTTAGCTCTGCCGTCCATCTTCTGACCACCTCTTGCGCCGATGTCGCTACCTTATCAGAAAGTACCGTTTCAAAGAAGTTGCAACAACAGACCCAAAGAGTGCAATGATTTACCTCCAGAATGAACTGGCAAACACTGTTGACCATACCGACTCAGAGGAAACAAAAGAGGTGAAATCTTTTTCTTGTTTTACTTTTTTGAAGACCTGTAAGAAGGCAAAGGGTTATGGTGTAATAGTTAAGTAATAACAGATGATAGAAGCCTAATAATTAAGGAAATGTGTTAATTATTACAATGGAAAACCAAACAACTTGCTGATGAGATGATTAGGAAATGAACCTTTTTTTTATGACTCGAAGGAGTGGGTATATATACTCTGAAATGTTGTGTGTTTTCACATTAACAAAGTTGTTATCCAGAAGATCTTCCTGTTCTTGATTCCCTTGACAATTAATGATGAAAAAATTAGCTCATAGCCATGGAAAAATACCAGTTGTTCCGCAAGGCAAAACTTCAGTCCCAATCACTGGCTAAATTAAGCCTTGACGCATTTCCTTAATGTTTCTGTGCTAGCAAATCAGAGCCAACTATGCATTTCAGTTTTCAGTGCTTTGCTTTGTTACCATTTAAAAGTGAAGTAAATGCTGCATGGCTTAAATTAGCCAGTAAAAAATAGAGCCTGGAGCGAGTTATGCCTTGATTAGGAAAATTGATTTATCATCAGTTTGAACAGTATTGACTGCATTTGTCAAACAACCCTTTGATTTCCAGTTCCAGCTCCTGGCATCCTCCTTGTTTAGTACGGAGACAGATGAAGAACTTGATGAAGGTAGACTTGATCTTGGTCTCTTATGAACATCATAATAGATTAATAAATGATAGTTAAACCTCCCTTTCTTTTAGATTGAAATATCTCTTTGCTGATTAATTCGAGAAAAATACTGAATATTTTCTTGATGAATAACAAAGAATAAATCCAGTACTTATATAAAGTAGCCTTGCAGGTTGATGCTTAGTATAAGTAGCTGGTTGCAAAGTCAGGTGAATACAGAAAAGCAGTGGGTTCACAGTGCTTCAGTGTGAATTCAGTATGATTTAAACCATATTATCCAATCAAGTTTCTATTCTTGTTAAACGCAGACATGACATAAGAGAACAGTACATTAGTTACAATTGAAAAGGTGAAATTCAATCTGATTGTATATATATTGTTTACAGAATATGTTGTTGTCTTGTTTAAAGCAGAAAGTGACGTGACAGAACAGTTCCAGAGTCGGACGGATCTGTTCGACTTGCTGGTGAACTACTTCCCCGACAACATGACCCAACCCAAGGGTAACCTCGTCGACCTAATACCTCTTGACTGACTGATTACACAGCCAGAAAGTGCTCATCAGTCATATGGAATACAAAGGGCTTTCATGGAGTTTCCTCTTCAACTAGTAAATTATAGCTAATGATAGTGCATGGGATAAGCTTGAAGAATTTTGTCAAATTAAATATCAAGAATAAAGACAAGCTAGATGAGGTCACTGAAAACAGAACAGTGATTGAACTTGCTTACTTCAGGTGCTGGCCAGAGAGATTTCTGTAGTCATTGAAGATTGTGGCCTCTGCTCATAGAATTTAGTATTCAGCAAGGAGTTAGCAATCTTTACAATTTGGTAGATACATTTCATGTCATCGAATCAGCACTTCTACCAGTTGAGATAACTGCTGGATAGGTTGTCACTTGTCAGATTTGTTCCTTATATTTCATGTTCTAATTTGCAAATAAAAGAACAAACGAAATAATGTAACTTAATAGTGTGAATCAAGTCAGTGATTTGAGATAAGGTAATTGTAATCCTCATGAGAAATTTACTATGTGGTAATGCAATGTAATCAAAATCTTATGTTCATATTTGTTTAGTAAGTTCAAAGGAAGGTGGATGTAAGTAAATCTTCATGACATCTACCTATGATTAAAATGTTCTAGCATTAACATCTGTTTAACAATGTGCAAAAATTTTGATCTTAAACTGTTAAGCAAATGTAATGGAACCTTGTCATTTTATAACGGATTGTGGAACAATCTCTCAATGAATTCCTTAACATATACTGGACAAAATAAGTTACGGATATTGGATTTTTTATGATTGATATTTTATCAGTGTGTCAATGATAAAATGAATCTGTATTTATAATTTACATATATCCATAACTATTTCTGTCCAGTGTGTTCTATTTCTACAACAATGTGACTTTCCACGGAATGTTTTGAAGTTTAATATATAGCTTCATGAAATGTCAGATATGTGATAAAGTTGAAAATTAACTAACAGTGTTTAAGTTTAGAAAATGACAACGTTCAACTGCTACCATTGGTGGATATCCTATAGTTTAAGTTTTATCTATCATTGTGTATTTAAACATGGGCTGACTAGGGCATTGCTGCAAGTCTAATGAAATTATCATTTACAATAGATATAGATGAAGTCTTAATGAATGAGAGAAAGTGTGCAAGTTGTAGTTGGTAAAGTTCTTTTTGTTTTGTATCTATTCTGGTGTCTGTTAAGTTTAATAAACTGAAGTGCCTAATTGGTTCCTGTTCTTAGGGTATAAATTGGTATAAAAAGTTTGCATGAAATTTTCCATGTGAAATAAGGACAAGTGTTCATGGCTTATACCTGATTTTGAAAACAATACAAGGATGATGAAATATTACGCCTTCAGATTTAATAAACCTTTAACCATGAATACTTGCCCTTATTAGATGTGCCATCTCATAAAATGCCATTCAAGGAAGTACTTTCATTATTTAAGTGATTGAATGGAAGTCCTCATCTGTGTCCATGTTGTTCCCCGTGTTGTATATGATTGTTGGATCATGCAATTAGGATCCCAACACCTACATGCATCCAGGTGTAATTATCTTTCTAAAAAACGACATGCTAATATTGTAAATAAACCCAAATCCTAACATTTGTGTTTGTTATTTATTATATATGTCTAAAGGGACATTTAGTGTTTTTCATAATATTTTATTTAGCTTTGATACTTTGATAACATGTGCTACACAGAACTATGTATTCAGCAGTGTCTGTCCCGTCCTTGTTAATGTGATGTCTCATGAACCTTTGTACTGAATATCTGCAAATTTGGCAGATTACGCAGACACCAGTTAACATTATTTTCAAGTCACCACGTTCCTTTGACCACTTTTCAAACTGTGACACGGGGGCGGGATAGCGCAGTGGTTAGCGCTTCGGTTCGATTCCCGCCAGGGGCACTTTGTCTGCAGTAGAGAACTGTTCTACACGCAGTAAGGTTTGGGTGCAATGCTACAATGAATTTCAGTGTAGTACCACCCATGGTTCGCTAGTTCCAGCCGTTGCTCGCAGGTTTCACTGCAATGCATAGGCACATGGTGTTGCAAGCTTTCTCCCTGCAATAATACTAGCAGCCGAGATATAAGTGAAATAATCTTAAAAGCGGTATTAAACCCCAACTCACCTCACCTCAAACTGTGACAGCCTATATTGGCAGATGACAGAGACAGTTGACTCTGGTGACTGTGACCTTATTTTAAAGGTCATCTATCAATATCACATGACCCCTTGCACCAAAAATTTGGTGCCCTCATTGGGTAATTACAATGACATTGGATCCTGGCAATGTATACATATTATGCTAATAAGCAGTTCATGAGTCGCTTCATGGCCTATATACACCAGAACTGAGACTACACTCAACCACAAAAAAAAATATGTTCCCGTTATAGAGTTCCATCATGTCTGCTGAAGCCAACAGATATTTCAAAACATTTATCTGTTCATATTTTTTAGATAACAAATGTTTTCGTTCTCCTTAACTAGACAAGAAAGGAAAGTCAAAAGTACTTTTTTGGCTTTATTTATTACAACCTACAGTAAAGACGCATAAACAAATTTAAGTCGTAGGAGGTTATTAATGTTGACAGCATCTTTTATTTTGAAAAAGCAATTTCAACAGTTACACCCAAAGTGTACTTGAACAAACATAAAAATAAAAGTATTAAACGGTGATGTATGAAATTGTGGATACCTCTTTAAAAAGCATGTCCTTATTAAAAGCATTCAAATTGGACTTTCTCCGGCAGCAGTACTTAAGTTTCTTTTGCGGTTGAGTGTACTTTTCAAAACTTTTGCTATATATAATGAACTACCACAGAAACTAGTAAATGTATCCCAAATTCAACACTGTGGGGGAGTTAGCCATAATATAAGCAAACATTTGTCTTTTAAAAGCTATTGCCATGTTTAAAAAATTAAACAAGACTAGATTTATTATTTATTTTAGATAACACAAGATTTGCACTTGCATTAACAATGACATTTGAAATGAATAGCTTCAAGTCCTGAGTGATCATATGATCAAATTGGTTTTGTCACTCACAAAGGAAATGCATATTTGCTAAATATAAACAAGAATGAAATGAGATTCATCGATAAGCCTTATGTTCCTGTACGCATCGGAGGGGAAACGAGTATGACACCATCACCACGAACAAAAAGCATTGGGATGTTCCGTTTGGTGGACTGAAAAAAAATAAATATTATGAACATATCGTATCCGGTCAGTTTTAATACTTTAATTTTCAAAATAAGTTCATTTACAGTATTATTAATAAGTGGAGGTATTTTGACGATAAACCTAATGAAGTCACCTTGTAAATCTCTTCATATGTTTCCTCATCAATTTCAACTGTTGTGACAGTTTCCTCCACCTCACCCATTATCATGTTGAGATGTTGGTCATAGGCCTGAAAAGAATCACAAGAATGAATTCAGATAGATGTACCAGTAATCATCTTTCATAGAATAAACCCTAAATTTGATAAAAAACGTTATATCAATTAACTGGTGTAAGTCTGAGGTCAACGACTAAGCAAGTTTTACTCACAAAAAAAAAAATCACTGGAAAATAAAATCACTGTAAAGTCAATGACTTGTATCTTTTTGAGCTCATAAAGACTCTGTAGACCAGATGAGATGGGCTTCGGGCATGGGCTGCTGTCCATAAACTTCTCACATTTCCAACATCTCCTCAAAAACCTATGCTTGCCCAAAAGCTGAAATTTTGGTCTTAGGGGATCAAAGTTTGGTCATGACAACCCCTGAAACATGAGCGTGAGAGACATTTCCCTAAAACCTTAAATGACTTCTTCAAAACTCGTTGACATAGGAATTTAAATTTTCAGAAAAACATCTTTGTTACATGGAGACATTTTTCATTTGGTCTTGATCCCACCTAAAATATAGGCATGTCCATGCTCAAACCTTCTTTCGACTTTTCTCCAAGAACTAGTAATACTAGGTAGCTCTATATGATCTTTGGAATCATTTTGAATTTCTCCGTCATATACCAAAAATTAAGGCAGGAGCTCTGAGTGCAAAGAACTGCAATAAATCCATGACTTGTTGACTCCTAAAGGTGTTTTAACCTCTGATAATAAATACATTCAATAATTGAACACTGATATTGCACTCTTATGAATGTACTGCCACCAAGTAAAAATAAATCATCCGCATTTAATGATCTTACTCACATGTAATCTCCCTCTCAGTTCCCTGTCATTTCTCATTTTCACATATATACGTTCATCCAGACTGAGACGTATCAAATCTAGAGGTTCTTCAACAGTTTGTGCTGGCACTTGCTGAAATACATAAATTATGGAATTTTTTAAAAAAACTTTATCACATGATATGGTGATACTTATTTATTTTTTTTAACCCAATTCTAACAATTTCAATGTCAACCTACTTAAAGACACTATCTTACTAAGGTTTACCCTGAAAATAGTTTGTCTGCTCTGTCCACAGAGATATGCCCTAATATTTGTCAAAGTGGTTCAGTACAAACATTCAAAATGAGCTCAAGCATCACAGAACACTCCTTGGAGTCAAAATTAAAAACTTGGTCAATTAAGCAACACTGCATATACTTCCCCCTTCATTTGATTATGGGGAGACGTGATTTGCAAGCCGGGCTATCGCCTGGGTCACCCGTTTTCGCTGGCAACCTAGTTGTGAAGCGGCGAGACACTTGATTCAGGCAGGCGGGTGTTTAATATAACCCGCCGGGGTAGCCTGGTTGACCCGGATTCAAATGAGCGGACTATGGCGGGCAATAATGGCATCATACAGACCAAAATCGTTTTTGCATATTTGAAAATATCGTATATCTTTCCATCTTAACATTTCCAAGACAATTATTTATAAGAGGACTGAAGGGAAAGACTAATGTAACAAACATTTCTACCAGAAGTAATAATATTGTACATCATTTTCGAGATATCGTTGTCATTGTCGCAAACACTTTAGAAAAGTTCAATTGTTAGTTGCAGGGCAACTAAGTTAGCTATGATGGTTGCCATAACAATAACCCGAATTAACTTTATTTGTTTCGTCTTGTCGGATCACCTGGGTAGACCGCTCACGTGACCATGTGCTTTAAATACTAAGCATTTAGCGGTGTAGAGCCTGAGTTGACTGTATCAGAGTTGATATAAAACATTTTCCTCTCAACGATTTTTACTCTAGTCATCCCTTGTCTAAATGGACCTACACAGTCATATTTGTGAGAAAGGATAATAGAAAACGTATCACAAATTTACAAGCTTTATTGATAATTGAATAAGTTGGGAGTGCTGCACTTTACCGGGCACTAGTAACTGCACTACCAACCCTTACGCTAGACAAACTAACGCTAAAAGATCTTTGAAAGGGATCCAAGGGTTAAAAAAGATAGTCTACTAATAACCGAGGGCTAAAGACAACAGTCTAACTGGAATCCAAGGGTTAAAAAGATAGTACAAATTTTCCATAGTTTTTCAATCTAGTGGCATATCTGGGCCATGTTCAATGAGCGATTACTTTAAAACCTCTCTTGAACGCGATTGCTCATTGTCGTGCTACATAGCAAGGTGAGCAAACCTCGAGGTATCGCACTGTGTCGTTCAGGAGAGAATGCGCTACTTTGAGCGCTACATTGAGTGATCAATGAGTGTTTATAAGCGCTTGCTGTTATGGAACAGAGCTCAGCTGTTGACAAATATCATCTAGCAGTAGCAGACGATGCCTAGTAAGATTGAAAGTCAACTCAGAAATTAGAAATAACACCATTTTATTAGAAGGTCACAGCGCATTCATTAACTGGACCTTTTTTGTGTTAGTCAAAGGCACAGTCAGTTTGAATTGGTATTAAGGATGTTCGCTCCTTCCTGTTGAACTTCAAAAATTAAATATGATTAAGTAAATATTTTTTGTTATTTTTATTTACTTCATGATATTCTACATAATCTACATACCTTTAGAAAACAAGTTAAATAAAGAAAATGTGACTTTAGAACCTCTAAAAAGTGCTTAAACAGCATAAATTTGACTAAAAAGGGGGGTTTTCAGGTACATTTTGAGTCAAAGTTTAAAAACAACAACACAACAATGTATAATTTTCATTGATTTCGTTAGGGAAACATGAACTTTGTAACATATCAAATAAGTTTAATATTTGAAATGTAGTATTTTAAAGTTTTTAGCAGTTTTTTTCTCATTTTCCCATAGACTCCCATGTTAAAATTGTACTTCACCCCACTATCTTACAGGCGTCATATCTTAAAAAAAACCCACACTACCTCCTATTTTTTAATGCTGACTTTTCAATCACATATTTGATCTTTTAAAAAATATAAGTTAAAAAAAAGTTTAATAATATAAATTTGAGGAGCGAACATCCTTAAGTTTAAAATGTTGCATGTTTATTATACACAACCAGTCGTCCAGTCTAATAAAACAATTCCAGACATGTATATTAAATCAATGCTAATCCTTCAACTAATATCGTCAAAATAAGAGAAACACAAAAAGAAACCCAAATATTATTAAAAACACAGAAGCACAGCAAGAAATGAAACAAGCACCTGCTCCTGGTCGTCCGCCATTTTAAATTTTTAAAGTAAAGCCATCTGAAGACATATATTTTCGGAGATATCAAATTCACTCCAAGTTGACTACAAAAGCAAAATTGTATTACCAAATGCGTGTTTAGTAATAAAGTATTAATAAAAAAGAATTTTTATTCTGTGTCATAATGGAAAATGTTGGTTATGAATTTACGAAAAGTCACTCTGCTGATAGCTTCATCTCACAAACTTCACGCACTGTCGTTTTGGTGTCGCTCTGAAGAGGATTTGTATTTTTAACTCAAAAGCAGTGTGAAGAACACTCATTAGCGGGAACTCGTGGTTTTATCACAAATTGTCAACAAACCACATTATTTTGTATTATCACCGGGTATGGAAAGATAAAATATTATGTATGAACAATGTTCTAATGATCCACTCCTTTAAATTTCATTTGATGAAGTGAATTAGACATATCATTAGTCCAACATTTTTTTTGCTACATCAAAACAAAACACTTGAAAATCCAAAGTCATGCCAGCTTAGACTAGTGAAAATGTTGTATGTGTATGCGTTGTGATGTTTCAAATCAAACACATCGAACACGACTTGAGCGTTGATTCAAAGTATAAAAATTTGCCTCAGCATCATGCAATCAACACAAACACTGAAATTTTCGGTTGACATTTATTTTTCATTTTAAAAGGAGGGATTGGAGTATTTTTTGTGGAAACGAAATATGGGAGGATATTCCTGTTTACACATAAATGTTATTAATACATGATTAAAACACAGTGAAATTGGAAGATACTAATGAAGGTAACATTTTGATGACTGTATATTTCATAACTTGATAAACACAAGCGCACATTTGTTGAAAATTTAAATAATGAGAACTGAAGCCATTCATCAGTGCTGTGAGTGGGGAAAAGTTCGCTACGGCATAACAGCAAATTGTTTATTAGTTTTATGACAAGTTACATGTTACTATGTGAATACTCTATCAGTGTATGTTTTTAGTTATTTAAAAGTTGCAAAATTAGGTACAATATAGCGTATTTTTATTTGACATGATGCAAAAAAATCCAATATGGCGACAGAACCCTACCTTTAATGTAAACATGTAATGTCTATGTAATAAAAATGATGCCTTTGTGAAAGTGACTTTTGCGAGTAACGCATCATAATGCTAAAATAAATGTGAGATAAACGTTTTCTCGTTTAATGTGTTTTCCTCGAAATATTCTGTTTTATTTTGTGAAAACAATTGATCATGAACATGCTGATAAATAAAGAAGACCAAATCAGAGACAAATACCGAAAATAGTTCATTTGTGTGATTAACATCAGACATTTGCGAAGGACATATGCTAATTAGTAAGACCCTTTGAAGTCAAATGCTAAGATTTTTTAAGTCACTTGGTCGACATAGCTGTCGAAAGATGAGTTTTCGTTGGTTAAGAAGCAGGGATACAGTTTGAGGTTCCCATTTTCCAAGCTAGGGAATTTTCCTAGAGTCATGAAATCCAGCCCTATTGGTTAGGATAAAAAATATGAAGGGATTAACCTCTGTGGGAAGAGAATGGATTACAGTACTTGTAATTTGTTATGCCTATGATAGTGATAAATACTTCTGGAAAATGTACTTATTTAGTTTATTATTTATTATTAAAGCCTGATTAGCTACAGAACCAATGGCTCCACTGGATTTCATGGAGTAATGTTTGCTGTTGTAATCTTTAGTAAGCCTCAATTCCCAATCGGTATGTTGCCTGGTGTTCTGAGATAAGGAAAGTACTAGTTCATGGTTGCATTATCTGGATATGTTATTTTTACAAAAGCATTAATTCCTGAACATTTTGTTGTTGTAGCAGAGTACAGAAGAGCGTGAAGAACTATGGCTCTGTTAAGCCCAGGAAGCAGCCCAGTGGTAGAGAACACCTACTGCAAGCGTCGCTCTAAAGTAGTTGCCAGAAAAGCGATTTCTTCAGCATTACTCATTCTTTTTATCATCCTGGTCTTATGTATAGACATGTGAGTATGTGGTCTCAGTTTGAATCACAAACATATGAATATGAGACATTTATCTTATTAAAATCAGATCTTAATTATCCTGCACAACATGACATACACTTGGAGCAAGCCCGACAACTCTGGCCATCAGGTTAACCTTAAGCCATGAGAGACATTGAGACAGTTTACTCGGACCAATCATTATGGACCTCTCTTGTGAATTTTGTTTTACAAATTAACTTCACCTTCAGAACCATCTTGTAGTTTTGCGTGCTCAATTGAAGATCCACGTATTATGCAACTATTCTGCCTGCAGTAGACTTTCCCTTGAAGATTGTTTGCCATAGATTCAACGTTCGTATATATAAATATAGCTTGTGTGGTATTGATTGGTAATTTATATTGATTGACCAAACTTTGTTGTCAAAATGGTTTTCTTTGTAATTTTGAGACTATGTATGCTAATATTTATTACCTCAAAAGACAATGCAGACACTATGAATATTTTTCAGGTCCTATCAGTCATTCAGTAGCTATTTTGGATTTGCTCATCCGGCACTTTGGTATATTGGTGAGTCGATCTTGATATTACATGTATAATGAATAGGAATAAAAATTGTTTATATAATGTATTGTGATCAGGTCTTAGAAGGGCATTTAGAAGTGGTATACATCCACCTGATGAAGGAGTGAGTATGTACTCCAAAACGTCGTGTATTTTCACATTAAAGAAGTTGTTATCCAGAAAATCTTCCTGTTCTTATGTATTGTGATGCTTTTTGCTTTTCATTTTGCTTAAAAGTTGAAGCTTTTATAGATAATTTGATACTTAAAATTTCAGGAATGCAAAATTTGGATTTGTGCATTGATCACTGATAGATGTTAATTACCCATATGGTTGAAAATAACCGAGTTAATTTTTTTCAACGAGCACTTGGGCACATACCACATTTGCCTATCGACCATTGTTACGCCGCAACTTCCCTTAGTTCATCATCTGTGAAATTATAAAACAATTGTTTGTGACGTTACTGTAGCTTGCTGTTATTGAAATGGGTAATATAGAAATTATTACACTTGAAAGTGTGCCATATGACATTTATGAAACTCGTGCAAATTTGTGTATAACCCTGTAAAACCTCGCGCTCGGGCAATAAAAAATTAACACTTGAATGCCACACTTCCTTGGGTAATAATTTCTATAAATGTTGCCATCTTTGCAGAGTGCACGTTGGTGATCTACTGGTTGTTTCGTCTGGTGCCCAGTATTGTATATCTGGTGTCCTACACAAGAGATTATCTAGTGGGCGATGCCGTCATACTAACTGAAGATCAAGCCAGGCTGTTGAGGGTCCAGAGAAATGGTAAAAAACCTTTCGGTGAAGTTGCATGTAACAGATTTAATATTTGATAATCAAACTGTCTTCAAAGTAAACATGTCGGCTATGTTCTTTAGGTATGAATATTATGTATTGCCATCTCAATGGAAACATAACTTGATCGAAACTTGTCATATTTTGATACATATAGAATCTCACCCAAGTGTCTTCTGATATCAAATATATCAACACGAGTTGATAAAAGTTACAAATATCCGAGGCTTGCCGAGGATATTTTGACTTTTATCAACGAGTGTTGATATATTTGATATCAGAAGACACAAGGGTGAGATTATATTTATCATCAAAAATCATTCTTCATTAGTTTTTAATGAAAAATGAACATATCTGAATACAAAACTGCCATTTGGCTTCCAGTGCCGTGATGTCATGGCATTATGACGTCATCACGATTATGACATCATAGCACTGTGATGTCATTACTTGATGATGCAAAACCATTGTGATGTCATGTAGCTGACGCCAACAGGGCATTGTTCAAAATCTACTGTCAAAACGATATCTCCTGTGGAACGCAGTTTTGGATGATAAAGAATTTATGAGCCATCCTTGAATCTAAGCAAGTGAAACATGTATATACATGCTCCTATTCAACTAAAAATACAGGAAGAAAACTGAAAAGATTTTGGGAGCAATTTCAACCAGATTACAAAAAAGATTGTTGGATTTCTAAATATGGGAATTACTCATTGTGGTTGATGGATTTCATTGGATTGAAGCAGCATAGTAAATGCCGTCAGGGAATATTTTTAGAAAATGTGTTTCAATTCTGCAAGGCATCTTTATTTCAGAAAGTGGCTTCCGTGTATCTCCAAGGAAAACTGCAGACAACAGTTCAGCACAGAATAGTTTCTTCCTGTCTGCGAGTTCACCTGTCTCCCAAACAAGTTTTACCAGTGATGGATCAAGACAGAGCCCGACAGCGTATCTGTCGCCTTACAGCTCGTACATGTACTCACCGACTCAGCACTCGCCGCCAGGCTACCACTCTGCTTCCTCGTCCACTCTCTCCGCATCCCCATCACAGTCGTTTGATAGGGTGATTATGATTAATATTTTGGCTGCAAATATTATAAATAATCTCTGCTCCATTTTTATTGTACTTTTTCAGTAATAACTATTTCCATAAGACGTGTCTGAAGAATAAAATTAGATGATAATTGTTTTTCTGAGGTATTTTACAGATTTTATATTTTAAGGAGATTTTGTTGTGCGAGAATTTTCAATGTATAATACAGAAATACTGGGACTGACATCTATATTTATTGAACAAACTTGGTTTTGATGAAAGTCTTTTGGTCTGTGGTTTGTAAATCTTACTGTTTTCCTTTATTTAATTGAGCCATTATTCATATTTCAGAGTCTGAATCTCAGTTCCGCCAATACGTCGGCTACTAGATTTGACTTAAGTGACCACAGTGGACTCCGGTCAAGACACAATCTCAGCTACAGCAAAATGTCTCCAGGTCTGTGAATTCAAAACAATTCAGTATCAAGTAAAAAATAATAAAACATGTAATGTTCATAATTTTATAGGAATATGATCTTTGTATGTACTTCTTGAATTGAATGGCACTGTTCTAAACCAACAAGATTAATCAAACCATAAGAAATAATAAATTTGTAAATGGTATATGACAGTAAATATTCATTGAAGGGATAAACTTTTTGTTCGAGCATTGTGTAATTGATATTGAACCTTTTTACAGCATCAACACACGATTCAATATCTGACATGCAGAGTCTGTCCCGCTACCTCAAGGAGCAGGAGGACAAAGAGCGGAGAAATCTTCAAGGTATGTTTGTGAAGGTTCACGTTATTATGCTAGATTTCTCTCATAGTTTGCAATCAGTCTGATTAAAACCGACGGTATTCCGCGGAAAAAATGTGCAAAATAGTGCAACTACCGGGATAAGAATTCATATCGTTCGGAGGTTTCCACGCCAAACCGTCTGGTGACAGCCCGTAGACTCCCATGTTCAAACGCAATTCAGTAAACCAATCACAAGACGTCCAACAAAAGGTTTCGGTGCGAGAAGCTAGGGGCAGATAACTCCAAACAGCTATCCTTTTGTCTGTTCCGAATGCTTTCAAAACAGCGACCGTTTAAAAACTATGATGTGATTGGTCAGCTATTTGACTGGGCTTTGGCTGTGCTAAACTGGTTCGGAACACACGCCTATACGGGGTGTTCTCAGACCTTGTGGTGAGGAATCTACAGAACCTGTTCGTACCCGGTAGATAGCCTATATTATTTTGCAAATTTTATATTTAATCAGACTGAGTTTGCAATATTGTTATAAAAATTTAGTGATTTAATTAGAGATTATTACCTACGGGGGCAATCATATCGGGGTTCATATTTTTCATACGATGCCCTAGGGCAACATATCACTTTGTCATGGTGACGTGACGTCATAAACAATGCTATGACTTCACGTTTCGTCAATGACGTTGCGTTCTAAATGCGTGACGGCGGGTTGCCAGCCTATGGTTGAAAGTGGATTTTAGCGAGTTTTCGTTAATTTTACGACTTCGGTAATAAACAGAATATTATATTCGCGTCTATGCCATACTATGTTTACGACACTCGTGCATGAATATCGGTATATCCCTCGCTCTCGCTCGGGAAATACTAATATTCAGGCACTCGTGTCGTAAACATAGTATGACATAGACACTCATATAATATCCTCTATTTAGTTGTCCTGAAAATTTCTGTTGCAATTTTCATGTCTTTTGGAATGGATAAATAGATTTGGGTGCAGAACTTATATGTAATGTTGTTTATAGTTACCAATCTAAGGATGGTACTTTTTCAGTGCTTTATACTTGTTGCAATGGTAACAGAATACAAAACTAAAAAATTAAGGCGCATAAACAGTTGTTGAATGGGCCAGTGAGTTCCTTTATGAACAATTAAATAATGGACAATGAAAGTAAGCTAAATAGAAAATTCAGATTGCTTGTAAACATCACTGAACATTGTCAGTAAGTTGTTGGGTGTGTTCCACAAGAATAACAAGACAGGTTGTCTCCCTTGCAGCTTCCCCTGATACAAGTGGCCAGGGGTCACCCTCGTTCTGGAACTACAGTTCGAGTCCTATGGACCACATGAACGTGTTGAGGAAGTACCAGTACCAGGTGGCCAGTCGATCGCCCCAGTCTCCAACAGCTAAAACCAGCAGCAGCGACCAGTCCGTCTCTTCCGGCGTAGAGGAGGTTAGGTTCTCGGTGTAATTTCAGTTAGTGTGATCCAAAATATAACAATGTTACAGCCATGAACAAAGACTGATAAAACTAATTACATATCCAGACTTTATGCCTGTCTGGAAGCAGTCGGTGCGTAATATAAGCTTTAAAGTTAGATAAAAAATAGTGTTTGAATTTTTGCAGAATGAGTGACCAGCCATAAATTATGATCGTTATTAATGATTCCTGTTAATTGGTCAGTCTGAATGGTTTTGCATTGATTTATGGAGCAGATAAACTGTTAAAATGTGAAAAAAATGTTGTTATTTGTGAGTTTTATTATTTCGTTTCAGGTTTGGGGTCAGTTTGGAGTAACGGAAGATAATTTGTATTTGTGGACTGAAAAACTGAGAAGAGTAAGAAGAACTTTTTTGCTTTTTTAAGTAATCTGTTTCATGATTTTCCATATCTTGTCAAGAGAAAGTTAATATTCATTCTAGTTTTTCCCATTAATACTGTATTTTGTACAAAATGTATTATATATCTGTTGATAAAACTTTATTTCCAGTGGTTGAGCCTGACTGTGATCATAAAGCTAGCGAAAGAGATAGAGAAAGTAAACTCTTCACTGCGGAGTATCGGGTGTGAAGAGGTCCAGGTTGGAGGTGAGTTAGAGAATAACCAACGAGGTACGAGTGATTACGGGAAATATCCATGAGTCTAAATAATGTTCAGCCACGAGCATTATTTAGACGAGTGGATATTTCCCGTAATCACTCGTACCGAGTTGGTTATTCTATATATTACCCATTATGCAATTAAATTGACCAAATTACGCTTGCTTATTACATTTTCATGTTGGGCGGCCGCTGTGAAGGACCCGTCGCCACAGTAACATTGTGACGTCATAAGATAATTCCTCGCGTCAGACCATTGTTTTATGACGTCATAGTCATTCTTTCTCCGGGTAACCGACCAATCAACGTTGAGAATCACTTGAAAGCACATGTGCAAATATCAAAAAAATAATCACCTGTGTCTTCTCACCCGTATGGGTAATATTAGACTGTGATTCACTGCGGAGTATCGGGTGTGAAGAGGTTCAGGTTGGAGGTGAGTAGACTGTGGAGTATCGGGTATTCTAGCCACTCAAATTGCTCTGGTGCACTTCACATCTTCATTAAGATCTGAGAAAGTGCTGATTACTGTGCAATATTTTTTCTTCATGTTCCTGGTAAAAGGACTATGATAATGATGCCTAGAATGCCATAGATTCCATAGAGTCCAAAACACACGAATACGAACTATACTCCGTCAGAAAACGCATTAACTAAACTAGGTCAGACTCTAAAGAGACTTATCAAAAGGAGAGTATCTCTCATAGCAGACCACTGAAAAAAAATCACATCGGATGTGAAGATGTAATGGTTGGAGATGAGCAGAGCAAGCTGTGTCTTCTCTACTCGTATTTTATCAACCCTGAAACCGGGTCACCATGTTTCCCTAACACTTCAGAACTCTGTCGTGAAGTCATAACCTTAATTTCCTCCAATAAGTTGGAAGTAGGTTGCTATTAACTAAATAGAAAATCCTGTCAAAAAAGACTGTCAAGGTTGTGATCCTGGGGCTTAGATTGACAGGTTGTCAAAAGAATGATATTTTCCAGAACACTTATGTCAACTAAGCCAGACTAGACTTACTTTAATATTCATTCAATGTAACTTCAGAAGTACTAGGATGGTTGAACAGGTCTATTTTCATAACAAATTTTTCAAGTCTATGTATGCTCTTATTGTCTGCTTTTACAAGTGAATACCTTACTTAATTTTATTCATGATTTAATGGAATGTTTTTTGTATCAGATGTGAGCGTATCAACTCTGAAGCAAGTGGCACTGACAAAGGGGACGTATGTACCGTCCCTCAACTCCATCATCCCCTACCTCGACGTCTCGTCCAACCAAGAGTATGTTGTCAAGAGAGTGAGAGGTTTGTTAGGAATAAGTTTCTTTTTCCATGAGAAGGTTTGAATTAAAAAACTAAATTGTACACAAATGTTCTAAAGCCAAACATATTATTTGAAGAAATATTTTATTGATAATTTTGTCACATTAACCCACATGGTTCAATATCTTTGTAAATAAACATAATGTTTCATTACTTTGTCATTGGGCATATTGAATTATGCTGTATTTATTGTGGTAACAGATTTGGCAACCGGTTCCATGTCTGCCTTCACTTGGAACAGTGGAGGAAATTACGGTGGAAAATCCTGGGGGGAACATTTACCAACAGACTCAATGGTAATTAATGATTAATTAAATTCAAACTTTGCTAATGTGTTAAGTATGCATTTGAATAATAAGTTTTCAAAGTGGATCAAGTAATCACCAAAATGTGAGTGATATGCACATGATATAGTAAAATACTATCAAATAATTATTTTGAATAATAATCTTTCTAATCTTCTGTTTTGAGAGCACATGATCTTCGCTATTGAAGTTTTTGTACAGTTTCAGTACCATTTCATTTAGAAATGAATCATCACCTACAAAGTCAAGCACCTTATGTCCAAACACTTCAACCAATGATTGAATCAGCCACCAGGCTTTTGTGTTTGTTTTATCTAAATACCTTTGAAAGACACAGTTGTCTGGTTTCAGCTTGTAATGCACATGTTGTGTACCTACCTGGACTCCATACTGCCGACCCAGCCTCGTTATCCTGACGGTAAAACCTTCACCTCACAACACTTCATGAAGACACCCGACAAACCTTGTGAGTATATATTTGTATCAACAATATCAACTTTAGTTGAATAACAATTTTATGTAACAAATGTTCATTCATGTTAAAATAAAGCTTCAATAGTAAGAATTTTCATTTTGTTCAGCTGTAAACACACATGATCTTCGATTTGATTATAAGTCAAACAGAATTGAATCTAAATATTGGATGACCCCGCGTTACAAACTAGTCCACGGTACATTGAAGGGCTTCAGAGCGAGGGACCACTGTATTTAGTATGTAACTGTCAATATTTGATATACATACATGTATGAATCTTTGCCTGATAAAATATAATCTGCTATTTTGTCTGAATAAAATGTCTAAATTGTGGCTGTCATTACAGTAAAGTGTGATTCATATCTCGTGTTCAACAGAAGCTAACTTGGAAGATGATGAGAATGAAACATGGAAAACAAATTTTGCCCAAAATTCTGATGTCAGACAAATTTAAGATTCATTGGGCACTTTTGAAGGTTATAAAACTATCTTGTTCTATGCACTGCAGTAGAGCACGACAAGCTATTAAAGCGAGAGACGATGTGCATATACCAGACAGTGATCAACCCCCCCATGTACCAGGTCCTCATTGGAGACCAGACCTTCAACATACCCAAGGTGAGGGGCACCTGTTCTCTAACTCACTGTAACCTGGTGAATTGATTCATTCCATTTGAAATTCTTATAGTTGAATGATATGATTTAGGGGGTTTATTGTTCTCATATTTTTTATTTGTTTCGTAATATTAACACAGGCCAGGATGTGACTATTTCAAACCTGCTTGGTAATTAAGGATGGGAAATTTTCTGACCAAAAGAGTGGAACTGAAAGCCTGTTAGTATAAATACCTACTTTCTCACTTCTACCTTCTACATTCATATCCCAAGCACTATGATTCAGGAGAAAAATACTTTTCAGGGCCGTAACAACATGTTCCAGTCAATGCTGATGTTCTTCTACTACATCAAGGAGAAGAGGGGAGGAATGCTCGGGTGAGTGCTGACTCGGTGTACCATTTGCCAGAACCGTAATTCAGTTAATATAAATAATTAAACAGAAAATGGCATAATTATTGACAACTGAATAGCCACCGTACATCATTGTGTAAAATTGGTTAAAAAAAAGAATTACCTGAAATTTTAAGACAGGTTATAAATTGCCTAAAACATTGTTTTATTTGTCAGATTGGCTGAAGTCACTTTCAAAAGTATTAAGTTTATAAGAAATCATAGAAACCTTGTGTATACATCATTATTAAAGAAAAAAATCATATTAGTAGTGTGGTTTATATTTAAAAAAACAAAACAAATAGGTTACCGGTACTTCTGGGTAAGTGTAGTAGGATGTGTGGAGCTGAAATATCCACTGCTTCAAGTAAACGTCTCCTTTTGTGATGAATGAACATTTAATCAAAACTAACTTTAAGACCAGGAGAGCAGACATTAAGTCATTGCACTTTCGGTGCTGCTTCTAAGTGCTCCTTTCGATTGTATAGATCCATACTTCTGTGTTCAGGTATTCACAATAATCTAAGTACATTCAAGGCTATCTTATTACAACCTCCTATACATGCCTTATAGCTATGCATCTCTGGTGTTAAAAACAAATGACCTCAAATATGCTAAATGTTTTTCATCTATTTTCAGCCGAGTGAATATTGGAATGTCAGGACTGAACATAATGTGGATTTTCTCCTGAAGGTTCCAAGTCGTAAAATCTTTAGTGCTGGTCAATAAAGATGTGATAGTCTTGACTCTGAAATGAAATTAATACCTTGGTTTTATCAACAAATAAGACACTGTCAGCCTCAACTGCAAGACAAGGTCATGTACATTTCAAGCATTCAAGCATTTTTGAGGAGTTGAACTGTCCTCTGGTGCTTTATTGTGTTTCATCATTGAGAGGCATATTCTGAGGAAGATAAATCATTTTTAATGAAAGCTGTTTTTATTGAGATGGATGTATGTATGTATGTATGTATGTATGTATGTATGTATGTATGTATGTATGTGTGTATGTATGTGTGTATATGTGTGTATGTATGTATGTATGTATGTATGTATGTATGTGTGTATGTGTGTATGTATGTATGTATGTATGTATGTATTTGTGTATGTATGTATGTATGTATGTATGTATGTATGTATGTATGTATGTATGTGTGTGTGTGTGAGTGAACAGTCATTATCTTGTCATTTTCTTCACAACCAATCTGAGCAATGAATTGTGAAGATATGCTTTTCATACTAAAAGGGTAAAATGAAACTAAAATATCAAGATCAGTTACCTTTAAAGGAAGAACAAATACTATTGAATCTGCTTCTTTGCTTTGCTTGTATCTTCATCAACTTATCTCTATTTGTTATGTACAAGAATTGCTACCTTGCTGAATCGCCGCTAATGGCTGCAATACTGCCGAAGCGGCGTTAAACAATAACTCACTCACTCACTCACCTTGCTGAATACATGCTATAACAGATTACATGAAAAATGCTGTTTTGTGAGTTTGGTAAAAGAATCTTGCTACTGTTTGCTGTATCTGCATTAGTAACACCTGAGGGATTGTGTGTAGCACCACAATCCAGTAACATTTTAAACTAAAAAAATCATTTGGTAGCATTTCACTTTGTTCTGTGAGTTTAAGATAACTAATATTGGAGCAGATGATGTGAATGGAATCTTGAAAGCTGATATGTATGCCTTGTTACAACTGTCAACACCAAAATGAATGTTGAATGTCTTGAATAAATGCTGAAAATTCTTTGTATTTATGATGTTGTTTTGTTTTATTGCAAAGAGAATGTGAATTTTATATGAGAAGGATGTTTTCAAATCTGAAGAAAGCCGGGGGTCATGTCGCAAATCTGAATGTTTTCAACGAAAGAAAATCACGGACACCTGTCATCAATAAAGTCTTTGAGGTGCATTTAGAAATGGAATACCTGGAAACCAAGATTTTCTATGTTACAACTTCTATATTGTGTAGATAATATCTACACATATAGAAGTTGTTATCTTGCTTTTACCTGTCGAGACAATGATGAAATCTATATAAATAAGGTTGTTTTAGAACCATACCTTGTGACATATTTATGAAAGTTGTTATCTTGCTTTTACCTGTCGAGACAATGATGAAATCTATATAAATAAGATATATATATATATAGTATACTTTAGTGTCATTATGCCCTTTCCGGAACAACCCTGTTTTAAAGTAAGTGGATCATCCATAATTAAATTTACCGGTATGTGCATTCAGGTAGATATGAAATCTTTTGTATCTTATATTGCACAGAATTGACATCTTTTGTGAGTAACTTTGCATGTAAATATTTTCCCAACCTCTCAAGTAGCTAGTATGTCTTCAGGAGGGTCTAACGAGAAGTTATAAATCTAGGCCCTCTTAATAAAGATATCTTTAATAATAAAGGTATATCGTGAGAAAAATGATTAAAGAGCATCAAGTATGTTAGTGTTTAAATTTTTTCAAAAATACTTATGATATCAATCGCTTGAGAAATCTTTCATCTACAACATGACATTACAAATAATTTTCAAATTACAAACCGATAAACTTTCATTAATGCATGTCAATGGAATCTGATGCCATTAAACAGATTTCCCTTTATTGTATTCTACGTAATACACAGAAACAGGGGTTCAAGAGTCATGCAGTCGTCATAACAACCAACATAAAGTGACTTCTCAACTGCAGGTTATCCTTGTCACTAATCATTGAATGAGAGGATTGTTATATTAACATGTTTCTAAATGTCATGTAAAGATACAACTTATCGACATTTTACATGTCAATAGAAATTTTTCTTGTGATTATACCACCAAACTATGATACATATATATGAATAAGTTGTTGATCAAACGGTTCAAGCAAAATACCTATTTAGGCAAAATAGTCATTTCAAAATCTATAAGAACATAATTGAAACAATTGGTACATAAAGAAACGGGGAAAAAAGAAACACCAACAACTATATATTTCAATTTCTTTTTATTATTCATAAGCTTTGTTTCTCTTTCTTTCTGGTTGTTTACAGTAAGGGAGCAGATCATAATGAAAATAATAGGCTTGATCTATATTTAGACTGGAAAACACCTTTAATAATTAGTGTGAATTCTCTGCTAATTTTGGTTCGGAAAAAATCTGCGAAAAATTCAATGTGATAATTTTTTGGCAATTTTCCTGTATGTTTATCAACGTACACGATGTTGTTTGAACAGAGATGTTAATTGTTAAAATGTTTAACACTAATATACTTGTGAAGCTGATAATGTAAAATATTTGTCGTTTGACACTGTTTACTAAATTAATTTCTTTGTCATATAACAAACCTTATGGAATGCAATTTGTTTTATCGAACATCGAACATCGGTAGTGTTATCAATCACCGTTGTGTAAGTTTTGTGATCACAGCAGTAAATGAAATCTACGGTAGTGAGGATTTCATTGGTTTTATCACTGTTCGCAAAGACCAATGCTAGCGGTTCCGAGTCGTAACTGCCTTGACCAAATTAACGTCATGTGAAGGGGCATTACAATAGCAGGCGTTTACGGTATAAGATCGGATTTGTAATGTTTGTTCGGATTATGGCCACACAGAGGATATGCCAAACCTATATTGCAATTATGACCACAACAAACAGCTGCCTTAACACTTATTGATAACATATCCCTGTCACTGATAAGCTGTTGACCCGTTTCAATTATTTACTGTTAAGATGGTACCGTGCTTTCTTCCATCCAACGAACTGAAGTAGTTTATTGGTAGGTAGTACCACACACTCGTGACTGAAACAAGATATCGGAATTGTTGCTTTCATCATTTAACAGAAACCAATCTATATAAGGTCTTAAGTTCTTTAAATAAATTATCAATCAATTACTAACACTTTCAACGTCTTTCATTTCGTTTCACCTAATGATTTGAGAACGGAGAAATGCACATGTACATCTTGCCGCCGACTGTGTTTCTGGAGTTAAAACATACCCTTATATGTAACCATTTTCAGTTTCAGTCTTCTTCAGTTCTTTTCAGTACACGTGTTCAATTATTATTATCCAATCAAAATAAAAATAGTCACGTTTCTGTCTAGTTTTTGCAATATCTGAGTATCAAGTCAGGTCAGTTGTTCACATACATAATGGCCAAAGAGTTTCAACCACGCACCTGTTCACTTTTACCTCTAATCCTCTAATATCAACATTTCGTGTAGTTGTAATTGTATACAGGTGGAGCATCTTGTTCATACACTGATAGTTACTGTTTGTTTTCTTCATCCTGGCTCTTACCAATTTACACGTTTGACGTCTAACAAATCTAACAAAAATATCAATCAATGGCTAACACTTAAGTTTTCAACTTGTTTCACTGATTGTTTACGCAAACGTTTCGCATAATGATTACAGAACGGAGAAATGCACATTCACATGTTACAGCCGACTATGTTCCTTGGAGGGAAAAACTAACCCTTAAATATAGAAATCTTCATTATGAGTGGCCTCCAGTTCTTTTCATTTCATTTCACTTACAATACACGTTATCCTATCAGGATACAAAAAGGCATCTTTCAGTCAACGATATTCATCATGATACAACATGTTTCTGCACATGAAGATATCCAGAGGACCTGCGTTCAACCACGCACATGCTCTCCGGTTTCAACCTCTCATCTGATTGATGTTAATTCACTCCTATACGGGTCGAGCATCATCTTCATACACTGGCAGAATGACTGGTTATATTCTTCATCTTCGCCCTTTCCAATTTACACTTTAAATGTTTTGGTATCAATATCCCATGTTATCGGTGTTCATTGTATTACATGTATTATGTCAGTAACCCCAGGTAGTGTGCCAGGCTTTGAATCCTTATCCAGTTAAAATGTCCATACAAGAAGATCATTGAAAATGGAAACCATTTTCAATATTTTAACAAATTGACACATTCTTTTACTGAACATACAGAACAGCCCCAGATAATCCAATCACGAAAGTTAGTAAAACCTTAGTCACTCCCTCACATCAGCAGTATCCAAATCGTCATCTTCACACATAGGCACATTATGTTCCTGCACGGAGAGAATAGCCAGGAGTTCAATGTTTTGATCTGTGAGCTGTTTGTCTGTCCCGTGACCCCCAGTCACTAGCTTAGTTCTGAAAGAACCTGCGGGAGGTCCCACATGTGTTCCATTCAGACTGTTATAGTTCACGAACTGAACATGGCTGGAGATGGTGGAATTCCGTTGTTTCTCAATATGTGACCTCATGGCTTTCCTCAGAGCTATCTGGGAATCCAGGCGTGATGGAATACAGCAGTTCCTCTTCCTGGAAGTCGACAGAGCAGGGCACTTGAACGGGACCCGGTCGGTCCCAAACATGTCGTTCGAGTCAAAGCTGCCTCTCCGTGGATTGGCTAAGGAATTCTTGGCACAGTCACATTTAGGAGATTCGGGACTTTCCTGTAACGGACTTGGATAACTTATTCTGCTACTCCCCCAAGAGTTTGTGGACGTGTTGTTAGCACAATGACATCTCACAGCTCCATCATACCCTTCCAGAGAGGAACCTAAACTATATGATTTGTTATTCCTCCAGAACCTGGCGGACGCTTTATGGACTGGTCCGTCAGCTGGGTGACCTAGGGGACTTGATCTGGGCGATGGTTGGGAAGGTCCTGATCTGTTGAGTTGGTTTAGTTTCGTTTTTGTACATGGTGTGGTTCTAGGAAGAGCTACCCATCTCCGGATTGTCAAACTTTCTTCTGGGTCAGGATCCACCATTCGTCTAGAAGAGAAGCAACTATTTTATATTTTCATGCAAAGAATAGCTTCAATTCAACTTTAATATCATTAAATTGAAAACTTTAGTTAGTAGGATGTCAATTTCTTAAATCAGGAATGTTGTTAGAATAGTACGTATACAGAAAATACAACTAGTAACACCAATATCCAATAACAGAAAGCAACACAACACACCATCTATTTGAACTGTTCAACAATGTTATACCTTTCTTGAGCTTTAAACTCTCACAAGACGTCAGATGACAGGAAGTTGAATTTAAATAACATATTTACCACACAATAAAGTACATGCTATATACATAATGCACGTTTTTCAAAGTATAAACACTGCTCGACCTTCTGTATTTATATTACTATCTTAGTACCTGATGTGAACGGGAATGTTCCTGAAACTCTTGCACAAAACTTCATCATGCCTATCCCGTTCTTTATCCAGTTTCTGAAGGTAAGCAGACGATACGTCACTTTGTCCTAATATGGTCCTATGAAGATCACGTGACGTTTTCCAACCGGCAGCATCATTGGACAGTTTTGTTTGGTCCCCAGCCACGTACATGTCCACGTGTATATCTTCCAGATTCTTGTTTACTCTCCTCATTTGGTTTCAGTAGATTTCATCTAAA
This sequence comes from Gibbula magus, assembly GCA_936450465.1. Lineage (NCBI taxonomy): Eukaryota > Metazoa > Mollusca > Gastropoda > Trochida > Trochidae > Gibbula > Gibbula magus. The sequence continues at coordinate 74,193,957 of OW388296.1, read as the reverse complement.
ATTGATTAAAAATCAAAACATAATTCAAGTTTGTTTCGAATTCATTTCTTCTTGTTATTTATGCTCAATTTCAAATCTATCACATTCGTCATTTCGTCTTTTGGAAACAGGATTATTCAGAGACGGTTCCACGAGTATTTAGATGGCACCAATATTCCTTCAGATTACTTTCATTTTCATTTCCAAATCCTTCACAAACGTGTATCCTTTCCTTATTTCGCGATACTTGCTCCCTTCACTGAGGATTCATTAATATTTAACCGAAGTCGCCTGAATGACTTAAGATCACCATGCGTAGTGCTTTGTGAAGGATGCCGAGGGCTGTCCAAGAAATTTCAACTGCATCGTAGATGTCTCTAAGATTCTTTCAAATTGTCACATTGCCTGGCGTTATTTTGACCATCAAGGACACACATACTCTCAAATGTGTCACTCTCCTTTGTTCTTTCCTTATTTAATTACACACAAGCTCAAATTAAGTTTTCAGGAGAATTGCAGATGTCATCAAGATTCTTCCAATCTTCAATATTGGTCGTCGATATTTCTTGGCGAACAACTATTTTTGAGTATTTCGCACAGTAATAAAAAGGAACACAACTCCAGTGTCCTAGAATCCAACACAGGTCCACAACAACACAGAAGAGTTAGGCAGTTAGTAAATCTTCTCAAATCCAGCCTTGCCTTGATTCCAATCCTGCCCTCAAGAAACGCTCCTCACAGTAATACACGGATATCCAGCGCTAATTCCACATTACACAGTGCATGTTTACCGCCAATCGTAATACAGTATCTACTTGAGCACTGTGGATTTAGTGTTAGTTCGGAACCAGGAAATCGTTATTCTTATCCACTGGGCCGGAACATCACTTCGTTAATAATTCAAGAGCACCTGTCTTATCCGTTTCGTAATGTCTTCTTACCTGACAGTCGCCATTGATTATCACGGGATAAACAAAGGTATTCATTACAGACTGTTTTAATCATAGAACTTCATTTAAGGTTGTACATCTTGGAATAAACCTTATCTCACATTGATTTTGAAGTCAATATGCCATTAATTGTCTTTCATCATCAGTTCTCCTGTCGGCTACACTTCAGCATTGAACTTTAGTCAACTTCGTCAGTAACTCCTGGAAAAAGCACAGTTCGTTCTGGTAAAGGCGCGTTCAATGTTTCTGCCAAAACATGACCATTGACTCCAGACGTACCGAATATAATTTGATGCATTCGAAATAAGATTTCCGCCTCATCTTGAGAATTTGAGGTGACCATTTATTTGTTATGTGTTGATATTTTCTGTTGCCACTGAAGAACAGTAGTCAAATATTATTTATTTCCAACAGTGTTTAAAACCAGTCATTATGTTTGATAGTTGGTCTGAATCATAAGAATAATGATACTTGGTATTGATAAAACATACCTCTCTTTCCAGTTGATATCCATTTCAATCTGTAAACGTTTCGAGCATATAGAATAATATCCTTTCTGTCAGTACTTTTCATCCGATCTTGTGTACCGATTCCTTTGGTGTATGTTGTTGTTACTTGAATCAGAAGGGTCATTTGAGTACACTTTGACTCAGACTTTCATATGGAGATTGATTCTCGTTAATTAAATCTCTTTGTCAAAACGTCATCCAAATGATTGTGGGTCATGACACAGTTAAGATTAAAGCACCACTGTTATCGCTCTAATTGTCGTCTGCTGCTTTGCCACTTGACATCTGCGAAAATAGTCGGGTTACACAGACCGCTAAATATCAACTGTAGCAGGCGTTAACACCTTCTTGTCTGGCAGATATATATGATATCCTGACTGACTTCCTGATAATGACTGACGCCTTGATGAAAAGCTGTTTCAGTGATTAGGCTGGGCAGAAATAATAAATCGAGATACGACCAGTCCAATTTGCGTTTCCAATCAATGCATTTATTGCCCCATTGATCACTTTAGCAGGAACTCCGATTTATCAATCCAGTAGATAAATGACCGATATATCAACACCAAAGGGTTTTTCATTCACCTAACTATATCAATATGTATACACCGTTTATGCATCAATGCCACCCCTGTAAATAAATGACTCTTCGCACTTCCATCCTTTGAAAGGATTGACAAAAGTCGCCAGTTCACTGCAGAGGTGGTCTAGTTCTTATCACCTAGCAATTTGTTATTATCCAATATTGACTAGGGATTTATTGAAAGCCATCACTAGCCCAGTGGAACACAGGGCTGTCAACTCTGTGCTAGATCAATAGGACCCGGCTGGGCCCAGGAGCACGTCGGAATTAGGACTGGAAGTAGGACATTGCTCTGTTGTCCAATACGCACGCTGGGATATTAAATCATATCATAACTTCTATTTATGTTTGCTTACCAATCCAGTAGGGTCACAAGTAGACAGATACTATGAGATGATGAATTTAACACCCCTCTCAAACGGTAGTTATGTCAACAGTCGTATGTGGAAGTCGAGAGATATAGGGAGATACGTTATGTATCGCGCAGTGGACGTCATATATAAAACATCTTAAAAAGATCTTGAAGTTCAACAGTGAATATTGGACAGTTAGTATTAAGACTTGGCTGATCAATGGTATTTTTGGTAATTAAAGAATACACCCAAATACTCAATTACATGCAAATTAACGTACACTAACCTTTGATAAATCATTATGTGATTTAAATTTGTATAAATTCTAAATGAAACTAATCCCTAATCCAGAATTGTAACTTTATATGACAAATACAAAAGGACAAAACAACGAATTCAAAATTTCAAATTGAATATTTATTTAACTTATTTCGTACACTGTAATTAGGTCACGGTATTAATTGAAGAATTGGCACATCGTTGGACTCAGGAATGTTGTTGGTAAAATTCCAATGTGTTACTATTGTCGAGCTGAAGGTACTTATCACAACCAGTGTATGATACGACAGTCATTATCAGATATCAAACTACATACGATTGGTGTCAGAATAGATGTTTAGGTCAAGTGCGTTGACATTTAGTGCTCTTCATAACAAACCATTACTGCAGACGTCAAGTGGGGTAGAAAGCAATTAAATAGTTAAGCGAATGGAGAATGCATTCGGAGCAGTGGATTCGTTACAAAATAATCAACGAGCCCCTAAGCGCGATGTTTAATTCTCATTAATATATCAAAACCAATCAGATGCCGGATTTGAAAAGAGCATATTCTTATTGGTATGCGCATTGGAGTCGTTTATCAACTGAAAGTTGACAGTTGATATAATAGTTCGTGCAGGATATACACAGAGAAAAGGACACTTAGTGGTCTTCATAACAAGCCGTTATTGCAGCAGACGTCAAGGGTATGAGGCCAGACGACAATTAGAGCGATAACCACGGTGTTGGATTCTCATTTAGTTGTCAACATCAATCATTTAGACGCCAGATTGCAAATTGGAACAATATAATCTGCACAAGAAGCGTTTATCAAATTAATCGTTACAAATGATATTATACTTTGATATTCATGCTACACGTCAGCTGGAAATAAACACTTAAAAACTTGGTTAGGTAAGGTAATTTGGGATTTAACGCAGCTTTGTTTGATGGAAATATTATTAATTTAAAAAGGTGTTGGCACAAGTTATCCAAGTTAGAAAATCTATCTCAAAATATTCACATGATTCATCTTACAGCAAAAATGTACAAGAGAAATTTGTGTGAAATTATTTGAGAGATATAGATACGTAAACATATGTACACTTCTTTGTTGAAGTGTGTTTCAATTACAATGATTGGATTAGAATTGCAAAACGATGGTGAGACTATGATTTGCGGTGAAACCTGCAAGTGTCAGCTGGAACTAGCAAATAACTGCGTTCTAATGTAGCATTGCACTCAACACCAGCTACACGATTAAGGGCAAAGAAAAAACACTACCTGTGCTTATGACTAAATAATTCATCGTCTAATTAGTAAGGTATATCTATAACTATTCCTTTCACATGAACTTTTTTTTTTTTATCTTTTATGTTTATCGTTACTGCCCATCAGATAAATCACCCAATCACCTAATTACGAGCTGCACTGTCAGTGAGTAGTGAGATGGTTGTGATAAGGTTGAAATGGAACTGAAACATTGGTAAAAAAGAAAATTGGCATCAATTATGAATGCTTTGTAATGAGACAGCCTGTACAGACAGGTGCATTGTTTCGTTTTAATGGTTTTCTTTGTTGATATTGATTAACACGATATCTCGAGAAGATAAGTCAACGATAGGATGCTTGAATGATAATCGATATTGGAATGGCACGAGCCTCATTTTATTTGTGTTACTTACAACGGGGTGATGGCCTAGGTGTGATGTCGAGCTAAGCAAGAACACAGTTACACGGAAGCTGGGGTATTTCTATGTACAGTTCAAACATTTGTATAGCGCTTTTTTCCAATAGAATTGCTCAAAAGCGCTGTCTGAGTCCTATTTACACATATGCGCAAGTGAACAAGTATGTTTTGAGTTGGGTCTTGAAACTTGACAATTCAGGTTCAGATCTGAGACTGGATGGTAGACTATTCCAGAGGAAGCTTTAAGTTAGTCAACATTCTAGACGACGTATCTTCACAAAACCACATCCGTTGAATGGAAACGCTGTTCCTTTATACCATTATTGTTTTGTTATAAAAAATACAAATATCTTTCAAATTCATAGATACATCGCACACTTTATTTAATCACAATTGTTTTCAGACTAAACATATTTGGCACTTATGTTTCAATAATTCAAATTCATTTCAAAGGAAAATGGACATTCAAAATGTTTCACCCGACATTGTCTAAGTTGATGAGCTCGAATCCCCGTTGATTGCATGGATACATATATTCTAATGTTGCTATCAATCACTTATACAAATTCTTTTTCTCTATAGGCAACTTTTCGACATACAGAATATACTATTTGTTTTCATTCATTATTAAATTGTTATTGGGTAAAAATGCTCAGACAAACAATGGTTATTTATCGTTTTTCCAAACAGGTTTGCTGTTAATACCCGCTAGTCACCAGTTTTACTATCACATAGTTCGTCCACAACCCTCCCCGGAAGATTGTGTTGCTCCACACAGAGAATAGCCAGAAGTTCCATGTCCCTGTAGGTAACGTGACCCGCAGGACTCACTTCAACCCTTCTGGGTTCGAGGCGCCTCGGCGTTGGAGCGAAGGGGGTTCCGTTTACAGTGAAAGAGTTCACAAACTTGATGTAACTGGACATGGCAGCGCTCCTTTGTTGTTCGATGTGAGTTGTCAAAGTGTTTCTGGGATCTAAATGTGAGTACGATTTCCTGAGTGCAGGTAGTGCTGGATATTTAAACTGCAATACATTCGGTCTACCTAGGACAGCGTCAGTGTCCTCACCCCTTCTCGGAGAGCTGGAGGGGCTGTATCCAACCAGCCGTATGGAATCGTCAGTCGACTCCGTTCTGGGACTCGTTCCACGGATTTGTTTCGATGTTCCTTTTAGGTGATCTGATGTTCCTTGGTTCTTTTTCTCTCTATTCTCAGTGTCCTCTGAAGTGGATCTTTGTACGGCAATCCATCGACGGATCGTGCTTTCCCCATCTGTGTCTCTGTCGACCATTTGCCTGTACAGAAGATCAAAGATCAAGATGCATCTTTCTACATTACACGACTTTGGGACCACAGTAGGAAATGACGAATATACAAATACATTTCTTTGACACATCAAGACTAAGGTATACTGCTAATCAGCGATTTACTCACATCGTCCTTGAAGTATTTGCCTTTATTTTGATAGATATTCGGAGTTTTGATAATCTATGGCTTTGTATGATGGCTGAGAGGGGCCATTTGATTTCGTGTTAACTTTCCAAAACGAAATAGCGAAATCGCGAAAAAATCAAAACGAAATTGCGAACTTGTGAAACGAAATCGCGAAACAGGGAAACGAAATCGCGAAACAGCGACACGAAATCGCGAAACAGCGAACGAAATCGCGAAGGAGCGAAACGTCCGCGAAACGAAATCGCGAAGGAGCGAAACGCCCCCGAAACGAAATCGCGAAGGAGCGAAACGTCCGCGAAACGAAATCGCGAAGGAGCGAAACGTCCGCGAAACGAAATCGCGAAGGAGCGAAATCGCGAAAGAGCGAAATCGCGAAAGAGCGAAATCGCGAAGGAGCGAAATCGCGAAGGAGCGAAAGAGCGAAGGAGCGAAATCGCGAAGAAGCGAAATCGCGAAATCGCGAAATCGCGAAGGAGCGAAGGAGCGAAATAAGGAATTTACAGCTCCCTCTTCATAGTAAGTAAGATCGGATGTTTGACCAAATAATCCGATATCCTATAATTGTTTTTTGTAACATAACATGACAATTATATTATAAGGCGATGAACCGGTATACAAAGCAGTTATATAATATAGAAGCTGCATGTTTTATGATAAATGTAACGTTAATTGAGGACAATGTAAGATCGATACAAAAAAATCGAACTGGTAATATGAACGACGTATACTAGGTAACTTGTTATTGTTTATATTTGTTAGAGAGGTAAGAGTAAGTAGGAGTAACTTTGGAATATGTCAAAATAGTAATGCCGCCAACAAGAGCTGCCATATAAACTTAGATACACTGAGTCTACTGACTAACATCTAATGACTAATCTAATCCGTACTCAAAAGCCATATGCCTAAATTATATAATACGCTTTAACATTCACGATAAATATATATGTGTGTGTGTGTGGTTTATAAAGAATTGTTTGTCAAAAGGTTGTGGCAGGATCTACTGGAATGAATTAAAAATGAAACGGACACCGCAGAAAATGCAAAAACAGTTATTCTAAGATTCAAAGAAAGAAGGAACGATATTGTGAATCTCCTCTTTATTTGAACATATACATTTATATTTTTTTAAAATGGCAAACAAATTACCTACTCCGAACAGGTTTGAATCAAAAACTGCAATACAGCTATCAACTATAAAAATCAAATGCATATGCACAATACAAATATCATTCTTTTGTCACATTTTGGTCATCTAGCCACAACCTATTCTAAATTTATCTGTCGACAGATTGACATAATACGTAATTTATCATATAATGGACATGCCATAAAAATGTTATTCACTTAATACGTTGTAGCTATTTTACTGTAATCTACATTATAGTTTATGGAGTGGGAAATAAATGGTATATTCAGAAAATACACATCAATCTTAAATTAAAGCGTATTAAACACGTAGGATAATACAGTAAATACGCCAAAATTTTATAAGTTTAAGTACGTACAGTACTCAAAGGAACTGTACAGCACACTTCTTGACAGTAATTTGGATAGTCCAGGACTTATTATGCCTTGTGTACCCCTTTAGGCCTTCTATAGATGCAATAATATAATTACAATTCGCTCTCATTAACCTGTAATCGATAATTAAAACGTCGAAGGCGACAGCTTCAAAGTGATGAAGTTGTCGCAGATGGAGTGTAAACACGCCTATCCGTACAGCGAAAACTGTAGCACGCACTGTTATGATGACTGTCAAACTGGATACATTCATAAGTTGCGCGTATAATTTTGCGCATGTATCGTTTGGTTGTCATAGTTTTAAAATAGTCATAATCTGGAATACCATTTATAATTCATAATAGTTGTTTTTGTTAAACGAAGAATGACTGCGTTTGACATCATATTTCGATTAAACAGTCTTAAATATTTAATACTGACCTACATACCGAAAATACAAATTGTATTACTTTTAAAAAATAATGTGGTCATTGTGATTTGATTTCTCTTTTTGCAAATTGTGCCTTACTCTTATTAATGTTCCAATTTCCAATAAGCAAGTTATACTAATTTAAATAGTCTTATTCAAATCAACGATTTGTATTCAAATCTTTTAATTTTGTTTGAACGAGGGTATTTCTCATTTGCATATGAAATATAAATGTCTCTGTTATTAATTAAACAAACAACAAATATCGCTTCCTGGCTCGCGTTTGGTCTTCTTTCTTAGTTAGCATGTTTATGATAATACATCTTCGTGTATTTCAATACCACACGACGAGTTTGCAATGTATAAGAAGAAACGTTTACTCAACGTATGTTTCTAAAAATAGCAATTATAGTTTGAAAGTTTGATCATGAAGCTGTATCCTGTCTGTGGTAGAATACAATGTGGCAATATATCATTTAATAATGCTTCATATTATTTCACAAATCAAGGAACATGCACAATGGTTTAGATGTTATGCCGACTCCTGTAACATATAGCTGGTATCGAACAAATGAATACCATCTTAAATTTTGTAGATACTCACAAGACGTCAAAGTAGTTGGTACCATACCCACTTTTTAGAAATATTATCTGTTAATATCGTTGAATTTTATGACATGACGAATGACAGATTTACAATAATTAAAGCGACATTTCCTCGCGATCAACTTTAATAGATAGACTAGAAGCCTTGTTTGCAGGCCTATCAACACCGAAAGTTAGGAAACGTCGCATTCTTTATAGTAAATACTATCATTCTTTCTATTTAAACGACATAGAAGTAGAAAGAAAATACAGTAGTTTCTTTCTGTATATATAGTTAATGAATACAATTCGTGTCAAAAGCCGATGAGGTGATGTGTTGTCTAGTGGTAACTGCCTTGACTGTTCTACTCTTGTCCTTGGTGAAGGTTCGAATCCCACGAATGATATATTTTGTTTAAAATTACACTCAAGATCTCTATGATATGTGATGTTGAAACTTGATATATTGGATAAAATCATTTGATATACGAAGCGAAGTATGCAGTATACGAAGCGTAAAATATAACGGTTTATAATTTAAAGAGATAAAAGTAATCACCAACAAGTTTATAAGTTTTTCGAAATTAGAATTCCAGTGTATATATTTCTAACAAATAACACTACACATAAAGACAAATATAACATGCAGATTCTATAATACATAATTGCTTTGTATACCGGTTCATGTTACGTTAAAAAAACAATTATAGGAAATCAGATTATTTGCTCAAACATCCGATCTTACTTACTATGAACAGGGAACTGAAAAATTCTTCTTTCGCTCCTTCGCGATTTCGCTTCTTCGCGATTTCGCTTCTTCGCGATTTCGCTCCTTCGCGGTTTCGCTCCTTCGCGATTTCGCTCTTTCGCGATTTCGCTCTTTCGCAGTTTCGCTCTTTCGCTCCTTCGCGATTTCGTTTCACGGACGTTTCGCTCCTTCGCGATTTCGTTTCGCGGACGTTTCGCTCCTTCGCGATTTCGTTTCGGGGGCGTTTCGCTCCTTCGCGATTTCGTTTCGCGGACGTTTCGCTCCTTCGCGATTTCGTTCGCTGTTTCGCGTTTTCGTGTCGCTGTTTCGCGATTTCGTTTCCCTCTTTCGCGATTTCGTTTCACAATTTCGCGATTTCGTTTTGATTTTTTCGCGATTTCGCGATTTCGTGTTTGAAAGTTAACACGAAATCAAATGGCCCCTCTCAGCCATCATAGCTTTGTTATTAAATCTCCTTAAAGGCACTGTAGCATGCCGTTCTTACTGAAATAAAGTGATCTCACGAAAAGTTAAAAAAGTGTTCCCAATGGCTGAATAATCATGTAATGATTCCTCAATCATTAAAAAGAGTTTCAAAACGAAGCCATGCGAAACCATTTCCCATCGAGCGGCCATTTTAAGCTGTTCACATAAAAATAGATCTTCAATTTGACTGATGTACAGTAGAGATACCTAAATACTCACAGTAGAGTTTTAAATATGGTACAGAAAATAATACGACGTATAAAGCAAAACTTTTGTGGAACTCTTCAGTGTGAGAGGTAGATGTGTAGGTCTAATGCGATTTGGAGAGTTCAGAGAGCAAGATGGTTGACCAGTCCATCTTTGTAGCATATTTAAACTCTACTCTTGAGTATTTAATGACTGTTTAACATCACTTGAAGAAACCACACCCAATACGAATGACGTAGACTGGGTGAATTCTTTGATACGTGAAGTAACACATGCAGGGACGTGGTAGATAATACTAGCAACTCCGAAAATGAACTTTTATGTAGCGATCATTAATATTTACGATACTTTGGAACTTATACATTATTCAGTATATATCTTACCTTTTGTGAGCACTGGAGACTTATTCTCCAAAGAACCAAGCAGGCTCAATGTTACGAAAAGTCATAAGGAACTTTAAATGTCTCCCTGATCGCATGTTATCTTGATTAATACAAATCACTTATCTTGTAACATGCGATCCTCTATTCCCCTTACATGTTCTGATTGGGACGTTACTTCTATTATATTTGGGATCAGTGGAGCGTGCACGGGTCTCGTAGTGTCGCATACCTGTGAGTACCTGTGCGTCAGTCACCTTTATCAACAACAATCGGGGGTAGCATTGAGTGTGGACATATATCTGTTACCATACAAGGGTCCGTCTTCAGTCGGCCCATTGATTCATTAAACTCAGATAACTGTTAAGTGTCCTCCACATGTGACTTTGTTAACAATCACAGAATTAGTAAAGTGGTGTTTTAATGCTTGCATTAAACCTTGATTATACTGTGTCAAGAAATGTGGTGTCCCGACAATACAACGTTTTGTATTGATGAAGATGAAAATACTGTATTTAAACGATTATAATAATACTATATAAACGTTTCGACTACACACATAATTAATAATTATTGATAAAAGATGACGTCAATAAAGAAATACATGAATGGTACGTTATTCAGCTTGCGGGTTATACTTCCAGGTTCTTACATCGCAATTAACGGCCATCTCAGAACAAGAGGAATCCGACTGTCTTATTAAACTGGCTTCATCATTGGTGAAGCAGTAATACACTATTTCAATATGACATTGTAGAGTAGGGTCACGGAATAACCGTTATATCGTATTCCGGATAGGCAATATTTGATGGTTTCTCTTTCCAACCTCAAGACACATGTTTATGCCTTGACTTCACTAAACCAAAAGGATGGAATATGTTTTACGTTTAAACACAATGATTAATACAGGATGTCTAAGTGAGAAATATTGTTCGTATCTATGACAGATTTGCCAACTACTTTTAAAATTCTAATTTATCCTTTCTGATTCATAATTGCATCACAAATATCATTTACTATAACTATAAGTGAACTGTTTTTGGATTGCAGTGTGAACGCGCCACCTACTCATTACTTATACGTATAGTATACCAAGACCTGTAATTTACCAACAATGAATAACATTATAAAAAGACATGCAATTTCATTAGATCTGGCTACATATAAATATATTATCCCTAATAGCGCATTAATTAGTATTGGAGTGTATTTAAATATGTGGTTGTTTGTGTTGTGGGCGGTGTGGTGTGTCAATCTCAGTAAGCACTCAATTTGCCTATTAAAGGTATCAAATACCGAGGCATGATATCATGTCATCTCAAAGGACCTAATTATTACTTATTTATAGTTATAGTAATTATCCCACGCCCTTGCTGCAACGTAAACGACGACACCAATTAGTGAAGTGAAATTGAATTGATGTGTAAACCCATTAGCCGCCGTTAAAAGTATAAATATTTGTTAACTCGTGAGTAAACTTCATATGCACTCATATGTGTTTACAGGAAGGTATGACTTGCATGTGACCAACCGTCAGTGTTTGTGCTTTTATAGAAGGAGTTACATTTTGAAAATTCAAATTTTATTATTTTTCGAATAAAAGTTATCAGATTGACTAAATGAGATCAAATTCACCACAAATCTTATGCATGTGTATAAGAGGTAGTATATGATGTATGTTAAACTCAGTTGATATTTCACAGAAAAAAATTAAAACTGTAGTTTTAACCCTTGGTCACTTAAAAAAGCTGCCCAAATTGTAACTGTTTACTTTGAGATATCAAATCAAATTATGTTATGGAACACTCAACTGGATTTTTATAATGCGAACATGTAAAATGGTCGGTCTAGATTTCGCGTTGATACGATGTTTCAAAGACATTCCAAATTATATAATATTTGCACCAAAAGAAACCACCATGTACGCAGCTGTATGTCCGCTTCCAACCAAAACGAAGTGAGGTTCTTCATCTGGGTCTTTCTCTCATAATGGTTGTGGAGGATTTTTGTTATATTTAGACGAAGAACCCCCCTATTATATTTCTATTGTGTCTCATTTGAAAATTTGAATTGTTAATCTAATTGTGCATATTAGTCAATAGAAGTTGAATAATAATTTGACTTGTCTGTTTTTCATTTACCTGTTTCTTCTTGGGACTTCATTATTAATTTGCTAATTGTAACAACATCAAAACTTGTCAACCATAAAAAAACCAACTTTATTCTAATACTGGAACTAAATGTTATTGTATATATTGGCTGAAACTTGTAAATGTTTTGTTATCGCATTTTGTTTCCTGCATGAAATCATGATGCATATACATGCCAATTGTGTATTGTTGATTATGTATGGTAACTTTCACTGTTACGGCCACAGGTACAAACACCCGTCCGTCTGAAGAGAAAATAAAATTATATGCCAATGATCTTGTTCTGCCCCAGTTATTCGAATCTCACTATCATAAACTTATCTTGTCCTCAACCTTTTGTTGTACAGACACACACTTTGTGTAATCCAGTACTATTTTTGGATAGCACCGAATTATCATTTAGGTCTTGAGTACTCAGTTTAATAGCTTTTGTTTGGATAGTTTTAATACCTTTTCTTTTACCTTTTTGGTCCGTAGAAGGGCCATCGAGTCCACCCATTTTCATCATCTTCTCAAGAATAAAAAAACCCCAGAAAGGTGAAATCTTGTGCACAGACGCCTTGAAGTAAATGGATTATTAATTGTAGATACGGTGGCCCCTTATAAGGCCACAGCCCAAAGCTACCTTCTCCAGATCGAATAGCCCTAGAACTTTCAAAACTTGTGTAACTCCTAAGCCAATAGAGATGATAAATTGTAGATTTTGGCTCATATGATGGCCATTGGTGCCAAGCCGAGATGTGTCTTCTTTCAAAAAACTAAATGCACTAAAAACTGATATCTAGTCACATAGGGACTATGCATTGACTTAGTGACTTTGTGGTCCTCACTACAAAGGTTATATCCTTGAAATATATATTTAACCGTAGAATTTGAAATGTTGTGTACATAGTCATTGATCAATGTTGATATAAATTATAGATTTATTAACCCTCTGACAAATACTTTTGGAAAATTTAAATGTTGAACCTTATATTGTGTATTGTTTCAAGGCTGATGAGTAACGGAGCCAGTGGCTCAATTCTTCTACTCGATGTGTATGTACGTATGTGGTGAAGATACAAGTTAATATAGAAGTCTCACTGATATGTAGATAAAACTTCAACATTAAGCCATTTCATTGATTTATTCATAACCATTAAATTCAAAAGAATTATGTCAATGTTGACTTTAAGCATCCAAAAACATTATCACTGTTGAAAGAGGTAAACATGCATTCGCATAGCAACACGCAGTTTATAAACGACGTGCGTTTGTAGTGAATTAATACAACGTGATTGAGTAGTTAGATTTAGTTTTTTCTAAGTTGGTGGAAACTTTTCGATAGCATAGCGTTTTGTGAATCGGAAAGGAAGAATAAGTTGGATTTACGCTCAATTTGTTTTATCTTATTTTTTATTTTTATTTCCATTTTCATTAATTTCCTTACATTTCAATATACAAACAAAATATCGTGCATATTGAACATGTCAAGTCAATTATGGCATTTATCATACATTTCTAAAAAGCATATTGAGTTATGACCAGAATGTATGAAATCTTGCAAATTTTGCAATTTGAAAATTCATTCTTGTCGTCTGGTAACATGCAATTTATAATTTCTTGCTGTAATGGTTTAAAGTTTGGTCTTTTTCAAAAACTCTTTTGATATTACACCTGTAAAGCATTTATAAGAACAATCGCTTTCAAAGGGTTGTTGTTGTTTTAACCCTTAAATAAAAATCAATATATGCTCTTCATTGAGATAAATATTTCCATAGAAAGTAGCAAACATTAATGATTTAGCATTAAATGATACAGCTCCCTTCCTCGTTAACAGTGAAATGGTGTTCCACAATGATATTAATTTGCTTTTTAATGTAAATATACATATTTTAAAATATAATGTATTTTACCCTTTCTAAGTGTCTTTTTCTATCATTGATTATCCTGTTAATATGTACACCATCGAACACCGACAGAATCAAATAGAGTTTTACACAAAAAACATGAGTTTGTACCTGTATACTCCACTAGATACGATACACACATAAAAGAAAAAAATGACAGTCGACTTCGCAGCACCTCAAACTTATAATGTTTCAACTCTCTATAGATTGTAGTTTGAGGGAAGCAGTTGAAAAAGACGTTTAAGATAAATGGATTATGTTGCATAGCCACGTCATACATAAAAACGACCAGAATGCTAAATTATTAAAACCATAGAGGACTTTGTTCGTCGTCTTTGATGTGATCTTTGGTCTGCACAACCAAGACCTCCTCCTGACAGATTAATACGGTAATAATGCAGTTGGTATTTATAAAGCGCTTTTCGAACACATTTACTCATAGGTTCCTGGGCAAAGTCGCTGTCAAAAAGGTTCCTGGACACGCTTGAATACTTCAAGGTATTCGATGCTCTGATTGTTCGTTGGTAGATTATTTCACACACACGTTCCTCGGAGTTTTCTTCTCACTAGTTAGCTAGTGCTCGTGAAGGGTTGGGTCTCGGTACACTTTGATCAGATCATTGATGTGTACAGGAGCCGGATGACGTGACTTGAATTTGAATAAATTTAGAAAGTTGAGGATCTTATACATGATTCTGTATTTAATGGACAGTAGAAAGTCTTAAGTACTGTGATGGTATGTTCTGTATTTGGTCACAGTAACGAGGAAAGTAACACGAGACCCGTTGTAACATGTCCAGCGATCGTGCAGGTAATGCATAGAGGTAATGCATAGAGGATGCTGTTGCAGTAGTCTGTGGGTGATATCACAAAAACATGGACAAGTGCTTTAACTGCTTCTTTACTTATGTACCGTTTGACGAGACTGATATTCCTTTTATGGAAGTAGGCTGTCCTGCATATGACGACAGTGTACCGCTCAATATGTGACCCAAAGATAACACTTCGAGTTTTATTGTGTAGTCTAAGCCACACAGGGAGTCTATCGGACCTTCGCATAACTAAATTCAGAAGAACAGGAAGATTTTCTGGATAACAACTTCTTTAATGTGAAAATACACGACGTTTCGGAGTACATACTCGCTGCTTCATCAGGTGGAATGTAAGGAAATAACACAATATGGTACATTTATATAGCAAACAAAACAATGGTGAGGAAACTCAATCAGGGAGATTAACATGCATGAGAATGGTATACAATGGGAATTTGTGATACAAACATGAGAGGGAGTAAGTTGATAAACAATGGCCTGTAGGCTTTATTGAAGATGTAAATAAACACACATAATGAAACGAGGGAGGCCAATTGGCTTTTTGAAATTGTAAAACAAACAATAATTACAGTTGATTGGAAGAGAGGCAAATTGTTGATGTGGGTGGCTTTGAAGTTCTTGCATGGTGATTGGAGCTGATAGGTGTTGATTTGTGGGGACTCCTCGGATAATTTGCTCCGACAGGAGAGGATGGAAGGTAGGGATACTTAGATTTGGTTTGGTGCTCTTCGGATATTTCCTCCGACAGGAGATAGAAGTTCTAGATGAGTGAATCCCAAGCACATGGTAGGAAGATGCCTTGATCGCGGTTTATTGCAGGGTTTTCCCTTCGAATGTCAACCCCTTCTTGGAGTTTCTTTGGCGTCAGTTGTTATTGTTGGTTGACAGGACTTTAGTAGCTTCCCAATCGAAAATGTGATCCTTGTTTTTCAGGGTATGCTCAGATAGGGCGGATTTCTGGTCAAGTTTGTTGACGGACGCTTGGTGTTCCTTGATCCTTGTGTTGATAGGTCGTAGCGTTTCTCCGATGTACTCCTGGCCACAATGACATGGAATTTTGTAGATGCATCCTCTTGGGTTGGGGCATGCAGTGCTGGTTCCTCTGCCGTTGGGTTTGGGTAGCTGCTTGAGGGTCTCGCCGCTTGTGAATGTTACATCTATGCTGGCTTTGTTCTTGATGAGGCGAGCGATCTTGTGGCGGAGGGAGCCGATGTAGGCAATTGTGACCCGGATTGGCGATGGTTCAGGCTTTGTTTTGTTGATGAGTCCCCCACCAATCAACACCTATCAGCTCCAATCACCATGCAACAACTTCAAAGCCACCAACATCAACAATTGGCCCTTCACTGTAATTATTGTTTGTTTTACAATTTCAATAAAGCCAATTGGCCTCCCTCGTTTCATCATGTGTGTTTATTTACATCTTCAATAAAGCCTACAGGCCATTGTTTATCTACTTACTCCATCTCATGTTTGCATTGCAAATCCTCACTGTATACTATTCTCATGCTTCACCCCCTCATGTTTGTACCACAGATCCCCATTGTATACCACTATCATGCATGTTAAATGATTTTCCTCACCATTGTTTTGTTTGCTATATAAATGTACCATATGTTATTTCCTTACATTCCATCTGATGAAGGAGCGAGTATGTACTCGGAAACGTCGGGTATTTTCACATTAAAAAAGTTGTTATCCAGAAAATATTCCTGTTCTTACGTATACCACTTCTGAAAGTCCTAAATTCAGAAGGTTAAACAGAATCAGCTACACCCTTTAAATGGAAAGCAACTTTAAAATATTCTAACAATATGTTGAAACTGGTGACGTGTGACGTATTAGCTTTAAGACGCTGCGAAAACGAAATAAATGATGTTGCTTAGCAACGTGATACAAAAATATGCCCAGAATGCCACACTGTTACAAAGATGGACAACTTTGTCCATCTTTGCGTTTCCTTTAATGGAATCTGTAGTATCATCACTCATCTTGGTCTGCACATTCCTATTGTTGGTGCTGCTCCTGTCCTGATGTAGAAGTCTCAACCACACCGGGAGTTGTCTCCCTTTGTCCAGGCGGTTCTTGAGAGCGAGGATGAAGATGGCAGTGAGGCAGGTGAGGGTGCTGATGAGAACAAGAACAGTCAGGTAGACACTGAAGTAACACACGTGGTCCGAGTTTTCAGGTAGGTACGAGTTGATGAGGGTCAGGAACACAGCGTAAGAAAGGAGGATGGACACACAAAACCCAATTTTCTCGCCACATTCTTCAGGCAGGAGGAAAGTGAAGGGATTGAGAAAGGATAAGAAGACCAAAAACAGCAGGTTGTTCAGGAGATAAAATATTGATCGTCGTTTCAGTGTCAGACTTACCATCACAAATTCTTCACTTGTATTCTCGTAGTGCAGAACTGGTTTCTTAATGCTTGAGTCAATCAACTCCCATTCACCATTTTCAACAAAGATATCCATATTCAGTGTTGTTGAGGTTACTTCAAGATATATTCGAGTCATCTGTGAATTTGATGGAGCTATTTCTATGTTACACGTTTGTTCATCAAAAGGAAATTTAGCAATATTAATTTTGCAGTGTGTACTGAATGTAGACATAATGGACATAATAACATCACCTGTGTTCGTAAGTCCAATTTTATCTTGTTCATTGATGAGATAAACAGTGCCTTCCTCTGAATTCATCAGTTGCAAAGTGGGAGTCCAGATATCCGGATACGATATCAACACCATATCAAATGAGGATTCCGTAAGATTCCACGTTAAGAATCTATCCTTCCAAAAAAGCATAAACCAGCCGCGGGATCGCATCATTTCTTTCTTTTCATCCACTGCCTGTATTGACATGAGGCCAAAGTGAACAGAAACTGTCAGATTATCATGGTGGTTTAAGACAGGGCGCACCAATGGGTCGTATCCTTTTGTCAGATTTTGTATCAATGCCTTCTCCTCGTAAGATGTAAATGCCGTTGTTGTACTAGAGGCAATGCTGATGATAAAGAAGATGCGAAATGAATAGAAAACCTCCACACTGTCTACAGCGAACATCATGACTGCGGTTTTAGCTGTTTTAACTATGATAGTTATCAACACTGTGTCGTTTCCTAAAAAAAGATATGTAAATGGAATACCCCTGTAGTTAATAGTTCTCTGTTGTGAACATCTCATTGGATGGCCGCTCAACTAAACAAAGCATTTATCGACTGGAATTGTAGTTCTCTTTTATACGCTGTGTGCAAAACATTAATTGATTGGGATAAATAGCAATTATCGACTAGTACGTAATTGTAGAAGATGATATTACTGTTGACATTGATACCCACCTATTGGTAGACACGTCAATCAATTAATTGGAATAGTAGAATTGATTGTAAATAACTGTGAGTGAATGCTGATACTAACACTATATTTGATTAGGAGATAGTGGAATGTATCAAATAAAGTTGCTCATTGGAAACGATTTAACAAAACAATACAATTATGGAGTTGATCGGGATCCTAAACGTAATAATAATCCATAAACAGGTAAATCCTGGTAACATACATTCTCTTCCAACATAGGTTACTCCCTTCTGATTTCCTAACCCCTGTTATATTAGGTGATATATCTCAGTTCCAGCAAAATTCCCTAGCGGGGAAAAGGGGAACCTCATACAGTATCCCTGCTTATTATCAAATGAAAACACATCTTTCATCGGCTACGTCGACCGAGTGACATCATAGCATTTGACTCTAAAGGGTCTTGCTAATTAGAATATGTCCTTCGAATATATCTGATGTAAATAACACAAATTAAACTATTTCGGTTTTTGCCTCTGATTTGGTATTCTTTATTTATCAACATGGTTATGATCAATACCCCTTATTCCATAAAACGTACTACACAGCAACAATCTTTTCCGAGGCATTTCGGCTTGATATTCTATTGTGAGTATACCACACAACTATGACATGTTTATAATGTATAATTTCTCATTGATTATGCAATTAAAATGTACAATGCAAATTATCTAATTTGGGTAACACATTTATTTCAATGTAAGTAGGAACTACATAATTGAATAAAATGGTAAATAAATAAACGTCAAAAACTGTGTATCTGAAATTCTTTGAGTACCCATAAACCGTATGTCTCTTTTTAGAAATGCTGCTTTTATATTCCCTTTGTTTTTTGTCTATAAAAAGGTGATTCTGAACTTATTCTATATAAGAAGGGCCACCCCTGTATATTTCTTATACAAAGTTATAAAAATCGTGTCATGCAGTCATAAAGCGTTTTAATCCAAGTTGTAAAGTAAATATAGAAATAAACTAACACTGATCCGAAATAGACTAACCTAATCTCATTGATTATAAAACTAGGTAAATTTAGATTTATTAAGCCAGACACAATCTATCAACTAAGTGTTGCTAGGTAATAATGAAATCGATTATTGATGAACCCTTTTCAACAGACAGTTTGATATCATAATAGTGCGCCAGTCTGTCATCTTATAGTTGAGGAAATCAACCTACATTGACCAATATGAAATTATTGTAAAAAAACAGATACAAAGAAACAAACACTTAGTAAATAAACAAATATCAGAATTAAGCCATGCTCCTCTTATTTATAACAAAATAGTTAATTTCCAGGGAAAGTCTATGAATCGTTAAGTCATCAAACCAACAATCTAAATCCCAATTGATTAAGAAATATGTACACAACATTTCAAACTTTAGGGATTAGACAATTGTGTGTTGTTAACCAAATATTTATGGATTCAAGCGGGGCATGTTCAAGTTCAACTCCATTGTCGAGCATGTGCGTGCCAAGTAATATAACTAAAGTAGTATGTAATGTCAAGACAATTTGTTAACTGACATTTTTCATTACGTTATTAAACACGAGTCCCCACAATTCGTTAACAGCATGACATAAACAATCACACCTCAGAACAATGGAAAACACTGAAATGACATAATGTATTAAGAATATGAGAATTATGAATTTAAGAATAAATTGAGAAAGATTGCAACTCCAGGCAGATTTAGAGCTGAACTGTCGAGATGGACAGACCACTTCTCTTCATCGCCCTGGTCTTAATCCCTGGGTCATCCTATGCAAAGACTGATTCGGATAAACGTATGTTTATATTGCTTTTTCTTTACTTTTTAAATAATTTATGAATTTGGTAATTTATTACAGCGATATAATCTCAAAGCAAATAATCCATTTTAAAAATCGATGATAACTAAATATTTCGAGGGAGGAGAGTGTTACCTTTTCACCTTATTATGTAACAATGTGATGTACATGTCCATGAAGCTCAGTTGGTAGACAGTCTGATCCGAGGAATAAAAGTTGCAAAATAGTGCATCTACCGGGATACGAACTCACACCGTTCGCATGTTTATCGCAAAACCTTATGGCGAGGATTCTACAGGTCCTGTTCGTATCCCGCTAGATGCATTATTTTGCAAAGTTTATTCCTCGGAAAAGGTCATTGTTTAATCAGAAATGAGTTTGTAGACTGTCGCGTCATCCAAAAAAAAGTTTTAAAAATGGGAGTTGTTGCTTCCCTGCTTGACACACAACATTATAAGGCTCTAAAGTTGTTGCACACCAAATGCACACGCAACGTTTCCCATGTATTACGGGCAATACAGAGTTATTATTATTTCCTCTCTATTCACAAGATAGCACAACGAGTCTTGTCGGTACGTCATGATGTCCACAAATGTTGTTCACTGTAATTATTGTTTTTATCTGGTTCATAAAGTATGATACACAAACAACTTTTTTTTATCAACATTTATCATAGTGTCTTAGCAACTGGCACAATATGATTCAAGTCCTTAAGGTTAAAGGTTAAATCTTAACATTAAAGGTATGGTGTGATGCTCCACGGTCGTTTTCGGGATTCATTAAAAGGGAATTTCAATTTGACAAATACCCGACTTTAAATTTCTAAAATCGCCCCATAAATTACTAATATACAGCTTTGTAATGTCACCGCCTAATTAGTTTACTGGTTATTATAGGAAAATATATAATAAATGACAACTACTTCTTTAATGTATGCAAACAGTTTCTCGTCGATACATTGCATGGTCTTTTGAAAAATCTCAACTGATTGCTAAATAAACTTTCAGTTACAGAAATACGTCATGGACAGCTTGAAATGATGAAACAAATGGTAAATCTTAAAGACGCTGGTAAGCACATTACTAGTTAATTTGATTAGATATGACAAATAACAGACAAGCTGATAACAGACAGAAAATTGCATTTGTATCAATGACATTGAGGCTAACAAAATATATCGATATATAAATAATAATTTCTATGAATATATATTTCACACATTGATTTGAATCGACCTTGCATTTGAAAGCTTAATCAAACTGCATTTTAAATGTGATGTTTGATATTGGAAACAATTAAACGTTTATGAAAAGTACACTGAAAATCATTATGTTCATTATTTTAATGAAAGTTTTGTTTTAGCTTAAGAAAATGAAACCTGTAATGGTTTCCAGAAAATTAACAAGTTAATGTTATATAGCTACGGTTATATTATATATCCTCACGTGCAAAACGAAAGAAACATCCTCAGATATTTAAAAGAGTATAACTTGAAAAATTTATGTCGGAGAAAGTGTATGTTAAATGTGTTTGATAGACACATGTAAGTAGTATTCAGAATTTCATACATCAGAGTATGATACTTTTATTTCTATATTTGTTCAAATACACGGGGTGCTAAAATTGCTTTTTAATGATGTTTTTGTCCACAATGTTTTGTATATAAGTTAAAATTATTATATTATTATATATATATATATATATATATATATTATATTATTATAAAATAAATAAATGATATCATCAACATAAATAACCTCCTTGGATTTAAATTTGTTGACGTATCATTACCGTAGGACGTCACAGGACAAGCCAAAAAATCGCTTTTTGACGCCTCTATCACTTCTAGTTAAGGAGATTCCAAATCGACGATTTCTTAAAACGTGTTTTCGGTGAAATATCATCAGGTAATGTTTTGAAAATCCATATTTAAATACATATTCATGCTCATAGTTTTTCATATTCATATTTCATATTTCATTTCATTTTTCAAGTAGCCTAACTGTTTTATTTTATTTACTCCCTAAACATGTATATGCAAATAAATGTGCACGCTGTTCTTCAGTTACCGAGGTTCGTCAGGACCAACAGGAAGTGATGAAACAAATTGAAGCAATAATGGCGACAGGTGAGATGACATGTTCTATGTGGAATCTATGTGTAATGTTCAATTCCAGTACGAATACAGTGAATTGAGCGAAAATGTAATCTCTTAACATGCTTAATTATGTGATAATTGAACCTAATTCTCTACTCATTCATTATAATAGTTCATTGGATGGTATTTTGTTAAGTATAACTAAAGTAAAACAAATTCATGAAGCCATCGAAATCTGATGTGATTTTGCAGCAGATATTTCAAACAGAGGACAGAACGATGCAAGATTGAAAAGTCAACAACCACCTGTCTCTGACAGAACTTCAAGAACCAAGTCCATCGCTGCATCCAGACACGACTCAAAGCCTGAGAAGCCCCTTTTAAGGTCAACGGACCGGAGTCATCATTCAATGAAGGAGGTTAGAAAATCAAAAGGTTTGCTGTCAAACTTACTAGAACATGTAATGGCTGGCACCTCCGCAACACAGCCAAGAGACGTTACAAATGGTAACACGACTAAGGACACTTCAAGAAAACTACAGCCAAAACCATCGTTGAAATCAAACCCTACCGTGAAGAAGTTTTCTAGGAAGCATAGAATGTCAGGAGACAAAGTAACCATACAAGAAGGGACAGCAGTATCGAGTAACTCAGCTGGAGCATCAGGGAACTCTACACCAGTCTCTGAATACACTACAGTAGCTGCAAGGACTGAGGGAACCAACAGAGAAGATATTGGAGTCAGGCATACAGTGGTCAATCAACAAGCTAAAAGTTGGTGAAAACTGTTTAGTATTTACTTGAGATTCATTTCTTTAACGAAAACTTTGTTGTCGAGTTTGTTTGACACGTTTACAACAATTATCCCTTCTGCATAAAGTAGGATATTGAGAGAAGCATATTATGTCTCGTTCATAAATGAAGGCAAATATATCAAACCTTATGAAAATTAAGTATGCCTGTAAAGTGTTTGTAAAAGTTATGTTATACATTAGAGAATCAAATGCTGAATTGGTATAAATTGCTTTGAATAGGTGGGGGGGGGGGGGGGGGGGGGGGGGCTGGTTTATACCTACACTTTACAATTAAACATAACCTATAAGAAAGTGATTAGATTGGTATCTATAGGATTGATTTACAGTTTAATACTTACCGTATCATATATCATTCCCTGAATGTATGATATTTGTTCCAGAAAAGTTGTACCTCACGATGTCAACCAAAAAGATGTTGGTCAAACTAAGTTTGACAGACAAGATGGAGGCACCTGTGATCAGAGAAATCCCCTTTGAGATATCTTCTCTGGCGTATGACAGCTCGGCTCACTCCCTTCTCTGGTTGAGCAAGGTGAATAAATCTGCTGGACGGTTTGACAGTCACTACATTCCCAAAGCAGTGTGGCACTTTCCTAAAAGTAAGACAAAACATTTTTTTTTTAACTTGCTGAAATTTGAAAGCATGCATGCAAATCAACTATAATTCTGTGGGATTCGCTTAATACATAAAACCTGTAATAGGGAATCCTCCTGTACTGATATTACTGAAATAACTCTATGTGGGGGAAATACAAGTGTAACAAAACTATAATGGCTGAGTGGGGCGAAATCGCAAAAGAGCGACTCGAAATCGCGAAACAGCGAAACGAAATCGCAAAGAGCGAAACATGCGCGAAACGAAACCGCGAAGGATAGTAACGCCCCCCGAAACGAAATCGAGAAGGAGTGAAACTTGCGCGAAACGAAATCGCGAAGGAGCGAAATAGCGGAGAAGCGAAATCGCGAAATAGAAAAACCGCGAATGAGCGAAATAGCGAAGAAGCGAAATCGCGAAATAGCGAAACCGCGAAGGAGCAAAATAGCGAAGGCGCGAAGGAGCGAAATAAGGAATTTGCAGAAATAGAAAGTATGATAGTATTTATTATAAAGAATGCGACGTTTCCTAACTTTCGGAGTTGATAGACCTGCAAACAAGCCATCTAGTCTATTAAAATTGATCGCGAGGAAAGCTTTAATTATTGTAAATCTGTCATTCGTCATGTCATCAAATTCAACGATATTTACAGATAATATTTCTAAAAAAGTAGGTATGGTACCAACTACTTTGACGTCTTGTGAGAATCTACAAAATTGAAGATGGTATTCATTTGTTCGATAGCAACTATATGTGACAGGAGTCGGTATAACATTTAAACCATTGTGCATGTTCCTTGATTTGTGAAATACTATGTAGCATTGTATTATGATATATTGCCACATTGTATTCTACTTACAGACATGATCCAGCTTCATAATCAAAGTTTCAAACTATAATTGCTATTTTTAGAAACATAGGTATCTTATACATTGCAAAACTCGTCGTGTGGTATATAAATATACGAAGATGTATCATCATAACATGCTAACTAAGAAAGAAGACCAAACGCGAGGCAGGAGCCGATATTTGTTGATTGTTTGATTAATAACAGATAAATTTATAGTTCATATGGAAATGAGAAATACCCTCGTTCAAACAAAGTTAACAGATTTCAATATAAATCGTCGATTTAAATAAGACTATTTAAATTAGTATAACTTGCTTATTGGAAATTGGAACATTTATAAGAGTAAGGCACAATTTGCCAAACGAGAAATCAAATCCCAATGACCACATTATTTTTTAAACGTAGTAAAATTTGTATATTCGGTATGTAGGTCAGTATTAAATATTTGAGACTGATAAATCGAAATACGATGCCAAACGCGGTTTTTATTTGTTTAATAAAAACAACTATTGTGAATCATAAATGGGTTTCCAGATTATGACTATTTTAAAACTGACAACCAAACGATACATGCGCAAAATTATACGCGCAACTTATAAATGTATCCAGTATGACAGTCATCATAACATTGCGTGCTACAGCTTTCGCTATACGGATAGGCGTGTTTACACTCCATATGCGACAACTTCATCACTTTTGAATCTGTTTTAATTATCGATTACAGGTTAATGAGAGCGAATTGTAATTATATTATTGCATCTATAAAGGCCTAAAGGGGTACACAAGGCATAAGTCCTGGACTGTCCACATTACTGTCAAGAAGTGTGCTGTACAGTGCCTTTGAATACTGTACTCAAACTTTTAAAATCTTGGCGTATTTACTGTTTTATCCTACGTGTTTAATACGCTTTATTTAAGATTGTTGTGTATTTTCTGAATATACCATTTATTTCCCAATCCATAAAACAACTATAATGTAGATTACATGAAAATAGCTACAATGTATTAGGTGAATAACATTTTTATGGCGTGTCAATTATCTGATATAAACTTAAATTACACTTGTGACGTCATCCTATTGTTCTTTCACTCCATTATTTTTCAGTAATGGAGAGTTACAAATCACATCATATTTTTTAAGTAGAAATTTAATTTCTTTAACTTTTTAAAGCAATTTTGATAAAAGAGCAATACTTTGAGTGTAATTTAAGTAGGGTAATATCCTCGTAACTCTCGGCTCCATTATTTTTAAGGAATGGAGAGTTACTCGGACATTACCCTCTACGTAACGCCTTAAAGAATGGTATCATGTCAATCTGTCGACAGATAAATGTTCATCTTTATTGAACGGTAACAAACGATATGTAATTAAAACGTTGCTATGTTTATATACTATGCTATGAACGTCAGAAATGATCAGTAAGAGAGCAGCGCAATATGTATCCCATTTTTTAATCAATTTATTTCTTTTTTATATGGTCACAGCATTTTCGTATGTATAAATGATGTAAACACAGCAAGTCAAATATTATCTAATTGAATAGATTGTGGCTAGATGACCAAAATGTGACAAAAGAATCATATTTGCATTGAGAATATGCATTTGATTTATTTAGTTGATAGTTGATTTGCAGTTTTTGATTCAAACCTGCTGGAGTAGGTAATTTGTTTGCCATTTTTTAAAATATCAATGTATATGTTAAAATAAAGAGATTCACAATATCATTCCTTCTTTCTTTGAACCTTAGAATAACTGTTTCTGCATTTAATTTCGATTCGGTGTCCGTTTCAATTTTTAATTCATTATATGTATATACATATATATATATATATATATATATATATATATATATATATATAGAAAAGAGTAAACATCAGATGGGTTTGACTGGATCAATCTTCTTTAATACGATGAGCTCATTTTGACCAGTATATCTGTCTTTTCAAGTATGTCCAGTCAAACCCATCTGATGTTTACTCTTTTCTCTATTATATATATATATATATATATATCGGATATGTTAAAGTGTATTATATAATTTAGGCATATGGCTTTTGAGTACGGATTAGATTAGTCATTAGATCTAGTCAGTAGACTCAGTGTATCTCAGTTTATATTGCAGCTCTTGTTGGCAACATTAGTATTTTGACGTATTCCAAAGTTACTCCAACTTACTCTTACTTCTCTAACACATATAAACAGTAACAGGTTACCTTTTATCCGTCGTTCATATTACCAGTTCTATTTGCTTTTGTATCGATCTTACATTGTCCTCGATTAACGTTACATTTATCATAAAACATGCAGATTCTATAATATATAACTGCTTTGTATACCGGTACCTTATGATATAAGTTTCATAACTCTCAGACACATTGTCATGTCATGTTTAAAAAACAATTATAGGATATCGGATTATTTGCTCAAACATCACGGTCTTACTTTCTATGAACAGGGAACTGTAATTTTCGCTCCTTCGCGACATCGCTTCTTCGCGATTTCGCTACTTCGCCCCTTCGCAATTTGCCTTCTTCGCGATTTCGCTTCCTCGCGATTTCGCAGTTTCGCTTTTTCGCTCTTTCGCTTCTTTGCGATTTTGCTCCTTTGCGAAATTTTTTTTCGGACGTTTCGCTCCTTCGCGAATTTCGTTTCGCGCATGTTTCGCCGTTTCGCGATTTCGTTTCCCTGTTTCGCGATTTCGTTTTGATTTTTTCGCGATTTCGCGATTTCGTGTTGGAAAGTTAACACGAAATCAAATGGCCCCTCTCAGCCATCATACAAAACTGATACAAAATCAAAAGTTTTCATTAAAAGTGTTAGTCAAATTACAATCAACCAACAAATGTCACTCAGTAAGAGAACACATTTTATTTGATCTCATTTTCAATTTTTCTTTCTGGTTAAGGTCCTGTCCAGTTTGCCATTGACCAGACAAACCGCCTCTTATATCTGCTGAGCAAGATAGGAATTGAAACTATCGACCTTGAAACGGGAAAACGTGAATTGTTAAAGAAAAGGCAGAGAAAACCCAGTGGGGACATCAAAATGTTTGCAAATTCTCACAAGAGGTACAGAGAACCAACTTTATATTTCTATGAATTCAATATTTTCATTCTTATCGCTGGTGAACGGGTAAACACTGCCAACAAGGAGTAAGAAATATAATTTTATTAGGAAATTGAATAATATATGACAGCCAATGTCAAGTCAATGTTTATTTATATGAGGGTCTGAATATGAGCATTTCCTGGATGTGATAAGGCTATATCTAGGTACGAGGTTTAATTTGACTTTAACATAATGTTTTATGTATTAGGAAAGCCATTAAAATTAGAAACATGCCTTTGTCGCATTTAGAACACTTCGTCATAGACAAAATGTGACAGTCACGTCGTCCTTACAAAGTGATATTTTCCCCTAAGGAATAATTTTGTATATAAAACATATTATGAATGATTTGAATATCCTCTATATTCATAAACTGATTAACTAGCAAACAAATCTAGCCACTCTGTATGTCACAAGTACTGGGGTCACCCACGTCAAAGCTCACAACAACACTTTTTTGTTTTATAAGTTTATTACCCACAAAACAAAACTTTGTACACAAAACCATTCGAACATAACAAAAACCACTCCAATCAACACTTCACTCATACTCTCGCCACAGACTCACTACACCAGTTTGACCCTCACTTCATATTCATACACTACTTGCTTCACAAATACTCACCTCATACGTACTAGCTCACTACAGAACGTCCACATTCCAATGCACTCATACAAACACATATTTCACATTACAGATGCCAGCACATACATGTAAATACTAATACAAAACTACAACATTACAGTTCAATAACAAGGCCCGTGTGGCCTAGGATAAGGTCCGTAATGTGTTGCTTTCAACACGAGACGCCAAGTCATGCTACTTGGAATGAATCTACTCCGGAAGGAAGTCACGAGTCACGTCCAGCGACTCACTGGGTTTACCTCGAGGTCTCTTCTAATTCCACTCACTCGGGATTACAGTTGTGGTCACGGTTCGTCGGAACACAACACTACACTGAGGGTATACATACCACCCTCTCCCCACTACACCAGCACATTACCACTGGCGCAGGCACATATGACGTCCGTGATGACGTCACTCACACAGCTGCCACGTCTTCCCTGCAACACGTCAGCTGTCCAGATACTGGTTACTGCGACTGTCACGCTCCAGTCCATAAGACATCAGGGATGACAACAGTAGACATAACGAGTTGTCGAGTTCTAACAGCTCCCCGTCTGTCGGCTACATCAGCTACGCTCCCTACAGTGTCAGACTGGCGTTAAAGGTGCATCCATTGTGTTTCATAAAATTTTATTTGGCTTTAATACGTTTCAACACGTAATATGTGCTGTTAACAATACAACCAAATTCACTAAGCTTGCATATTCACCCCCAAACGCCAAGTATATCATAATTACTAGTTTCCAATTAAAATCGAGTAACATCATTATGCATTTGCATAAACCGAAAGTGCATGTCCTATTTACATGAACAGTAGTTATATGACCTATTAAAGATTACCAACCCAAATTTGTTATTATATCTGGTTTAAATAAGATTCCAAAATTACGTTTGACTCATTGGCGCGCGCCACACGCAGTGCATTGTCCGGTTTTCGATCAGAAATCGACACTTTTACCTTCATATCGACAATATACTAAGTCGAGTATCATTAAAATGGTTGTTTTCGGTAACAGTTAGTACTTCTCGATAAAATAAGACCATTTATAACGTTTGTCATATTTGACCCCAACAACACAATGGATGTACCTTTAACGTCGGTCCAGGGAAGTTAGTTGCAACCATGTCAAACAATGCAAACACGGTTTTCACGTACGTAGGATAGTTATACACTACATAACATTACCGCATGTTCACTACTCATAAATTCACAATTCACCAAAAATTCACAGCATTACTCAATGACATTCTCCCTTCACTGTAAAGTATGGTAAAATATAACTTCCCACAATTTGTATAAACATTGATAACATTATGCATTAATATGATACAAGTCCTGTAGCTTTATACTACTGAATCATTCTTTCAAAATCAAAATAGTCAAAATGCAATACTCACGTTCATTCGACCTGTGTATAACATTATACGTCTTGCTCTCATGCAGCCGCTCTCTCGTCTGCCGACACTCACATGTGCACTGTCTCCCCTCAACACGCACGCTCCGCACGTGCAGTCCACCCATACAGTCAGGCCAGACAAACAATATGCTAGCCTTGCTTCGGCTTTTCAAAACTCAAAACGACTGGCTAGTCAAGTTATGACACTGTATCATGACATATCTCTTCGGATAGTGCCATATATGTATAATGAATGATTCAAATTAAATATTACAAAAACATTTGAAGAAAAATTCTTTAAATAAATGGAAATTCGATCAAATATCATCATAACTTAGTTACTATAGGAACTGTACAAAGGACTGTAAGCTTTTAGACTTTCAATACAGATTTATTAACAGAATTGTGTATACAAAGAAAGAATTATTAAGAATGAAGTTAGTTGATGATGATACATGTACTTTTTGTAAAAATGCTCCAGAAGATATATCACATGTTTATTTTGAATGCCAATTTGTTAAGAATTTTTGGGAAAAAATTGAGAAATTTCTAAATGACAACCTCCAATCTAATTTAACTCTTTCCAAATTCATTGTAATGTTTGGAGTATTCTCTCATAACCAAGCTATAAATCATATTTTACTTCTCGCCAAAAGATTTATTTATACATCAAGTTTAAAACAGCAAGATATATCTTATGCAGGATTTCTTACATTGCTAAAGGATGTATGCAATATAGAAAGATTTATTGCAATAAAAAATAGTAGATATCAGCATTTCACTAAGAAATGGCAAAATCTAGAAATTACTCTTAATATTGAAATGAAACACTCATAAAATACCCGAATATGTCAATTTTCCTATTGATCATCACCAAATCATTACTAGTTACTTCTCCTATGTGCAAATTGAAACCACATGACTATACCATGCCTTCTTTTCACAGTTATGTGTATTTTTATTTACATTTGACTGCCAACACATGTTAACCTTGCTATAAACTGTACATCATGCTTGAAATGGAATAAAAAATATTAAAAAAAAAATAAAAAAAAATATCATCATAACTCGCTGTACATGCATATTCAGAAATTATTAAATATTGCCGTGGCATACGCATGGTGCCGATTACACACATAAAATACTTCTAAGATGAACATGTAAAAACTTTTTCATTACATTTAATTCTCATATATCACTAAAAGTACCAGTTAACCTTTTTACTTTTGATGTATAACAGTGTAATATATATCTTTATTCAGTTTTAAAGTGTGGCAAAAAAACCAAAGCCTACCCCGTAACTCCTACCGCCTACCTCCATATTAAAAGACACAAGTTCATCAAGTTGTAGTAAGGGGGCCGTGTCTACACGCTACAGTTTAAAAATTGAACCTCTTAAAATTATGTACATGTAGCTCATCAAGCCTGAAACCCGATGGGCTTATTGTATGGCGTTCGACGTCCTCAAACTTTTCGGTTTCTCGAATTCGAACCTTTGGCCAGGGAGTTGACATTTTGTGTATAGACTCTTTGGTTAATGGGGATTCTATATTTTAGATGTGGTGACCCTGTGACCAATATATATTATATTTCTGAATCAATTGAGCATAAAATCGAGACAATATACATTTGCAATTGATTGTTAAGACGATTTTAATTTACCCATTTCAACAATGCCACAGGAAAATGTACTCTTTATAATTTAAATGATCTTGGGGACGAATTTCATTATTTATTTTTATGTCCTATATTGCAATCAGAAAGAGAAAACTATCTTCACAAATATTATTATAATAGGCCAAATATGTTACAAAATGAATATTTTATTTAATTCTATAAAGCTAGGAACTTTAAGAAAACTCTAACAATTTTGTAAAATCATTATGTCTTTGTTCACGAAATAAGTTTTATAATCCTCATATGTACCTTTACTGAAAGCACCAGCTGTACATACCTATTATATTGTATATTCTACAAATGTATATATGTTCTATGCCAAAAACACATTTGTGCAATAATTATGTAATTGTCATCTGCGGAATGACCTAGTTGGATATCTAAACATTCGATATATGGAACATTTAAGTTGTTTTATTGAAGATTAGTTGAATTAACAATCAAAATGTTGTGAAATTACGTTTAATTATGACTATCGCCGATACTGTGATTACTCCAGTAGATTTTACTAGTTACTAGTTACTGATCTAAAGTAAAAGAAATATGTCAGTGTGTGGCCAATATTTGAGGAGAGTCAGGGCCAAATGTACAAACTTTAATTTCCTAAGTGCAAGGTACCTACTAAGCAAGAGGGTACAGCAGTTTTGGAAGCGAAGATAAACATGTCAAATGATGATGGCCCATACCATATGAGCATCCGGACTTATTGGCCTTATGGGTTATAAATATAGCAAATGTTTCCCATTGTTCAAATATCAACATTGGCATTCAGTTTATATACCTGTTTAATATATTTTAAATATATATTATGTATGTAGTCAGACATTTGCAAAACTCAAGTAATTTTCCAATGTTTCGAGAGTTTATTTTAGTTTTATCATATTTATAACTGTATAATTCAGATTGGCTTTTATATTATTTCAAATGCTTTCAATTTGACTGACTGTTTTGTCCCCCGCCGCCGCGAAGCGCGGAGCGGGAGATATAGTATTCAGATCCGTCCGGCCGTCCGTCCGGTTTCTTGTTACCACGATATCTCGTGAACTGCTGGAGTCTTCAAATTTGGTACCAGTCTCCATTTGGGGAATACGCAGACACCAGTCGATTTGGGTGACCTTGACCTCATTTTGAAGGTCACTACGATATTTTGAAATTTTTGGGGTAAAAATATTGTTACCACGATATCTCATGAACCGCTGCACCTACAGTCTTCAAGTTTGGTACCAGTCTTCATTTGGGGAATACGCAGACAACACTCGATTTGAGTGACCTTGACATTATTTCCAAGGTCACTACGAGACTTTGATTGTTTGTCAAATGTTGGTAGCACAATATCTCATGAACCGATGCACCTAGAGTCTTCAAATTCGGTATCATTCTTCATTTGGGAAGTACGCAGACACCAGTAAATTTAGGTGCCCTTGACCTCATTTTCAAGGTCACTACGAGACTTTGATCATTTGTTACATGTTCTTAGCCTGATATAATAACACTCAAACAATCAAACATGTAATGGTCATTACTCGGTACAAGCTGTGTGTCCATTCTTTTAGCTCATTTCTGAATTGCGGCGGGGGACATGATCACGTTTGTGACAATTACTTGTAACTTTATATGCCTATACATAGTGACTATACTGTTAAAATATACCAAACAATAACAAAAGCTTTGAAGAAAAACTACCTGCGTTCTGTCAGTATTTTAATATGACCCTCCCAAACGTTTGTATTTGTTATGCCCCTTCCCTTATGACTGTATATTTGTTATGACCCAACCCGTGACACAAATGACCTTATATACAAAAAACTTGATATGTTGATATCTACAGACGGCTTAAATTTATAGTGATGTGATTGTGATGTATGAATTGACGCACTGACAGAGGGACATATTCCCATACATCTAGTGGCGGGGATGACAATCCATCTTATTAATGCTGTCCTCCAAATATATAGTATGTATCTGCTATCCCACAAAACAGCTGAATCTAATGAACATACTTTCTTTGCAGATCAGTTCTTCTATCTGTCCAAAGATTTTCCCGTAATTTGGTTGTCGAATTAGGCAAAAAATCTCACAAGATAATACTTTTGCCATCGCCTATGAAAAATGCTGTGTTTCTGCAAGAAGGTATGTGCCCAAACAGCTCCTTATTCCTTGACATATTATTATACCCCCGCTACGACGTAGTCGGGGGTATATAGCGCTCCGCGTGTCAGTCCGTGCGTGCGTGCGTGCGTGTGTGCGTCCGTCCGAGATCATTTCCGGAGCATATTTAAAAAACTATTTGTCTTGGAAACTTCAAATTCGATATGGAAGTAACCCATATAGTGCTGTTGTGCCTTTTAGGGGTCTCAACTCTAAGGTCCAAATATGTTTTGAAATTTTTACCTAAAACGGTCCAATTTTTGGACTTTGTCTCGTTTCCGGAGCTTATCTAAAAACATGTTTGACTTGAAAATTTCAAATTTGGTATCGAAGTAACCTATATGGTGCTGTTGTGCCCTATAGGGGTTCATAGCTCCGAATATTTCTGAAATTTAATTCTTTGTCATTTGTGTAATTTCAGGGGCATAACTAAAAATCTATATAACTTGAAAACTTTACTTTGGATGTTGCCTATGTGGTGTTGTTGTGTCATTCATTGGTTTAAACTCCACTGTTCAAATAATTAGGTCTTGGCACGTTTGGTTCTGCAATTTGGCACTTGGTAGCGGCGACCTGAGGGTAGAAGAATGTATTTTTACAATTTAAAACGTGGGATGGATCAGCAACAATTTTAGAGGTAAGGGAGAGAACTCTGTCTCTATGGACCATGTCAAGTGGGAGTACAGGTGTACCACAGATTTTACTGCTGAGGTTTACTATTTTGACAAGCTTGTTCTTATTCTTCATTGATAGGGAGCTATACCACAGTTGCATAGAAAATGTGAGTACACTCTGTATGAAATAAATATAATATGAGTACATCAATTTTGTTTCTACATTGAATGAACGAAGTTTCCTCAGAAAATAAAGTCTCTGTTGACACTTTTTGTAGACTGCATCTGTGTTGGCATTCAAGTTCAGTTTATTGTCAAGTATGGTTCCCAGGTATTTGTACCCTGTAACATGTTCTACGGTCACACCATCAATTAGAACAGGTTCATCAGTTTTTCCTTTTGTCCGAAAGTCAATTATCATCTCTTTTGTCTTAGAAACATTTAGATGGAGGTAATGTTCAGAACACCAATTTGTAAAATTACTTATTTCAGTTCTATATGGCTCTTCCGTGTCTGAAATTAAGGAGACAAGTGCAGCATCATCAGCAAATTTCACTAATGAACACCCCGGCTCAGTTGCCACACAGTCGTTGGTATAAGTGGTAAATAGTACGGGAGACAGAACACATCCCTGTGGTGCTCCGGTGTTTGTGGTGAGCCTGGATGAATGTTCAGTGTTCACGCGCACACTCTGTGTTCTCTCCGTCAGGAAGTCAGAAATCCACGTCACTATATTCGAGTTAACACCAAGGTTGACTAATTTGTTGGCTAGAATATGTGGCTGAATTGTGTTAAATGCAGACGAAAAGTCAGCGAATAGCACTCTTACGTATGAATTTGAGTTTTCTAGATGAGTGTAGACCTTCTCTAAAACAGTTAAAACAGCGTCTTCTACTCCGTGTCTAGCGCGGTAGGCGAACTGCATGGGGTCCATAAATTGCTGGATATCAGTTATTAAATAGCGAAGAATAATCCTTTCAAAACATTTCATTGCCACAGATGTTAACGCAACTGGTCTATAGTCGTTCAATGCTGTGCAGTTATGTTTCTTTGGTATCGGTATAATTTCAGACAGTTTCCAAATATCAGGTATTTTATGAGAATTTAAGGATAACTAAAAAAGGTTGCAAAAGACGGGAGCCAGTTGATCACAGCATGTTTTCAGCACTTTACCTTGAATCCCATCAGGTCCACTAGATTTCCGAATATTTATCCTGGAAAATGCACTTTTAACAACGTCAGCAGTCAGTTGGATGTCTTCTGAACTGTTCGTTAGGGCTCTCTCCTTAATTACTTTGAGGTTTTTGGTGAAATCCTCAATTTCAAACCGTGCATAGAACTTGTTAAGCTCGTTTGCATATGCTTGAGCATCTTGAACCCGTATTGAGCATCTGCACCAATCATGGTCTTGACGCCTTGCCACGCCTTTCGCTGGTTATTCCCGCGAAAATCACTTTCGATTATATTCTTAAAGTCCGCCTTGCATTTCCTGATTTGATTATTGATGTCCTTCTGTGCGTCCTTCAACTTCTGTTGGTCTCGCTGTTGGTGAGCTATTTTCTTCTTGTTGAGAAGCGACTTCATTTCTTTGGTGACCCACGGCTTGTTGTTTGGGTACAACTTTATTGTTTTCGTTGGTATCACATGGTCAACACAGAAGTTGACGTAATCGCTGATTACATCTGCGAGCTGATTAACGTCCGTGATATTTTCCATGAATAGGTCCCAATCCGTGCAATCAAGACATCCCTGCAATTGTGCAGTGGCGTCGGCGTCCCATACCTTGATTGTCCTTGTCTCGATGTTACCCGTCTTTAGCTTCTGTCTGTAAATTGGTATCAGGTGAACTGTATTGTGGTCTGAGCAACCAAGCGGGGGCTTGTCCACAGCTCTGTATGCATCTTTAATATTCCCATAGCAGAGGTCAATTGTTTTAGCTTTCCTTGTGTGACATTTAACGTACTGCTGATAGCTTGGAAGCGTAGCCTTGAGTGTACAACTATTAAAGTCTCCTAGTACAAGCTTGGGGGCGTCGGGTGATATTGACTCCATTCTTTGCACATGGTCATGAATAATATCAGAGGCGACTTTAATGTCCGCACTTGGAGGCACATATACAAGCACAATAAAAACTTGTATAAATTCTCTTGGTAAATAATAAAGTCTAAACGACACACTTAGTAGCTCCGCATTAGGGTTGCATATAGTCT
Organism: Gibbula magus; assembly: GCA_936450465.1. Lineage (NCBI taxonomy): Eukaryota > Metazoa > Mollusca > Gastropoda > Trochida > Trochidae > Gibbula > Gibbula magus. The sequence goes on along the minus strand of OW388296.1, from coordinate 74,157,690 downwards.
CTCTTATAACATATTGCTTTACCACTTGTCATTCATGTATATACAAAGTCCTCCCCCTCTCTTTTTACCTGTTGATTTTGTGTCTCTGTCTAATCGTACAGGGGTCGCAAATCCGGGCAATTTAAGTGCATTTTCACAGACAGTTTCGTCGAGCCAGGTCTCAGTAAAACATAACAAACAGGCCTCTCGATATTCATACATATGAGCAACATTTGGTTGTAACTCTGAAAGTTTGTTCTTCAGTGATCTTACGTTTGACATCAATAATGTTGGTAATGGGGGGTTGTACTTTCACTTACGTACCCGTTGTCGTAAACACGCTTTCTTTCCTCGTTTCCGTTTCTTCCGTCGCTGAGAGTGATTATCCTTTGTACACTCGACAGGAAGGTTGATATTCAGTCCAGTAATTGGAGTATATCCATCCATAGAAAGTAGAACGTCCCGGCTGTATACGCTTGGGACCACTCCGTGATGGCGGCCATTAATGTTGTCATATTGAGGATGACAGGAAACATTCACATTTAAAACAATGTTTATGATCAGAAGTACTACGAAAACTCGTAGAATAGTTTCTTGATCCATTTAGACGCTTCACGGGATGCTTTTTGTGAACATAAAACATATATAGACGTAGCAAATGACTAAAATTGCTGAGCTCTGTTCATGTGCGTCGCCACTGAGTAGCGCCACTACAGCCGCGCTCACTTTTGCATTGCATTTTATCGCGTTATACAAAGTTTACGAAAACATTTGCCATTTTACAATATTGCGATGATCAAATTTTCAAAACAATACATTTAGAAATTACAACTGAAGAAAGTACATTCTGATGTACATATGAATTACATATTTCTTCTTCCAGTCAAAGTCAAAGCCAATTTTTTATTCAGTATTGCAGGCCTCGTGGCCCAGAGTGCTACAGTGTTGAATACAATTTATGTGTGTGGATTTCCTACATTTAATAACATTATCATATTATAATATTTTTTACAAAAAAAATGATACATCAATTCAAATACAGTGCCATTCCTTTAAACATTGATATTTGATAAAGACATAAGCTGCTGAAGTCTTTTCCTTGTAGGATAATGCTGAAATATTTTGGGACGAATTCGCTTCTGCTAATAGTATAACATGGACAATTCAAAATGAAATGCAATTGTTACACTTCATACATATTAAAACAGAAAGATAAAATACTTCCTTTGATTTCTTATAAGGTTGTTTCTGAATTTTAAATTTATGTGAAAGTATTCTAAACTTTGTCAGAACAACTTTTAAATATTTATCTATTGCACTTGATTTGATTGGTTTATTAGAACTATAGTGACAGATGTTGAACTATTGATTTTGTTGGCATCAATTCTGAATTTCTAAATCTATACACCATTGTTTAAACATTAATGGGAAATAATTGATATCTCTACGATCTTGGGCGATACAGACAAATGAGAATCCAGTTTTAAATAGCAAAATTCTGATTTTGGGACAACCAGTTTGTACTGCCGTGCTCATCTTGATTTCTCATCATAGTATAACATTCGTGCGGTTGTATGTTCGTCTTCATGAGGATCAATCTGCACCAATAGCGAACCCATCTACAATAATACTTTGCACCAAGCCAAATCTTCTCTCCCAGTACTGGCTAGATGAGCAGTATTTATTTATACCAAGATAACGTTTTAAGAAGTCACTTTAAATTTATCAATGGATTCCCGATATGAACCCCAGATTTCACTACCATATACAGGAATTTGTAATATTTTCGTGTCAATTTGTTTTGCAACTCTTTTAAATGACATATCAGAATATTTTCTGAATAAACTAAATATAGGAAAACAAGCTTTCCTAGCTTGCAAGGAAAACGTTTCACAAGCACGTGACCATTCAAATCTGGAAGGGAACATCGTGCCAAGGTATTTATATTGTGTAATTACAACCATCTGTATACCTCTGTAGAATCGTTTTTCAACCGTTCTGAGATAATCACCATTGTGAAAAACTATGATTTTCGACTTATCTTATGAAAAGCAAACTTTAAAGAAGTATGTCAAAATAACCAAACGCTTTACAGAAATGAATGAAAGCAGCATAGAAGCAAGTTTTTGATTTTCTAAATCATTTCTGACATAAAGCATATAAAACAAAAATGTTGTCATTAGGGAAATAATCCTGATTGAAGTCAGCCTGTGATTCCGATAGTAACTGTTTGTATTCCGACCGATGTTATAACCTCTCTTCAACATGGATATGAAAACTTTACCAATCACTTTCAAAAGGGAGGTAACTGTATATCGGTGGGGGTGTCAGTGTTACTAAAAGGGAATTATTAGACTGACATGCATGACGATTGAACCGACCCTGAAAGGGGCAGTAGCACGTTTTTTCGCTCAACTAAGTCAATGAAATGTATTTGAAAAATAATTTCACCAATCGTAAAACACCATTCTCTCTTCGGAAAATCAAGCTAAAAATGAGTGTACATGGTTCGGTAAAGCCACGGGATATGTTTTGTCATTCGAAATAATAAAATGTGTTCACAATAAAATGGCCGCCATGCAATGTTCGCTTAATTAATATGCAACACCATTACTACTACTACCAACCTTGTGGAGTTGCATCACTATATACAGTTATTCCAAAACGTCTTACAATTCTTCATTGCTAAAGCTAGATTTAACTTATCCTCTGTTTTACTCTCGAATGCTTTTTGTTTCTTGTGACAAGTCTGTCTTAACCTTTCTTAGCATCTATTTAGGACTTCAAGCCCTGCTCAGTTTAATATTGGCTGAAAAGTTGTAACAACTGATTTTTCATTTTCTCTAGCTCGATAATTCCTGGGTCATGTTCAATAAGTGTTTAAAAGTAATCGGTGAATGAGCAATTACTTTTCAACCTCTCTTGAACGCGATTGCTCAATGTAGCGCTATGTAGCAAAGGGAGCAAGCCTCGAGGTATCGCTCCGGGGGGAATGCACGCTCATTGAGTGCTCAAATTAGCGCTCAATTCGCTCAATTGGGCGATTATAATCACTCACTGTTATGGAACAGACGGCTGATCAAACCGTCGCAGTTGTCGGGGTTTGTGCGGACAATTTCATCATTTTACCATAATGTGATCCCATGAAATAAAAGAGTTTTGCCAGTTAGTCTGCAGCACGGTCTATATGTGTAGTAATTGCTTCCTCGACTTGTTGTCTAAGGATTTGACCATAATCTCTGTAATAGTAATCTGTTACTAGTTGTTTACCGCCATTTCCGGTATTGCTTCTTTGTGAATGCTTATAAAGAATTAACTAAGTTTTCTCAGTATCTTGAAAACAACATATGCATGACCATTTACATCTCGTTATTATGTCATTCTATTATTATCACGAACTTCTGTGATGATAATCGAAATTTTCATGAAGGAAATTAATCCTTGAATTTAATTTGGTCGCCATATTACATATATATCAGAGTATACAGTACGTTTGTAATTTTCTCGTTTTGATTTTTGTATTTATTCATTTCCAATATTTTCTCCTAGGACAGGAGTTTCTATTCTGTGACACCAAACAGCAACTGGCTAGTTTCTCACTGGAGACTAGAAAGAAGAGAACTATGAGGTTGAAATGTCCTCCACAAGTGGTGCGACTCCTTTACTACAAGGGCACCCTCTGTGCTATCACCCCTGGCAGGTAACCACTTTAGTTTTCGTATTTTACATTTAAAAAAAAAGTTTTTCCAAGATAGAATCGTTGTTAGTCAGCAATTGATGACATCTTGAACTTTATTTTCCTTGTAAGCATATCCCAAATTTAACACGTATAATTCTTTGGACAGTTTGTGACCATGACTTGAATTAAAAAAAATTAGACATGAACACAACTACAATAAGCATAACTACTTAGAAGTTGTTTTGCCAAAATGAAATAAAGCAACTATAATGTTGGGTTGAAATTTCCTTTTTGTGGTCATGTGTTAAAGGCGCTGTAGCACATTCTTCTTACTAAAATAAAGTACTCTCACAGTGCGTGTTACTCGTGATTAAATAAATCTCCTGAATCAATAAAAATAGTTCTAAAACGAATGTACATAGTTTGGTTAAGCCATGCGAGTCCATTTCCCATCGAGCGGCCATTTTAATGTGTTCACATTGAAATGGCCGCTAGAAGTTAGTTCAAGTGATCTAGTGATGTAGCGGTACCTAAACACTAAAAGTAGAGTTTCAAATATGGTACAATGATGGAATAGTCCATCATCTCTGATGTCTGAACTGTCAAAATCGCACATGGCCTACACATCTACCACACTCACACTGACTAGTTCCTCGCGTGTTTTACACTCAAACGTATTACTATATTGTACTTGAACAATAAATGACAATTTGAGATAAGATGGTATGCAAAAAACGTGCTTACGTCCGCTGAGACGTGGTACGTGGTATGATTCTGGAAATGACAGAAAATTTAAATGATGATATGTAGCGCTCATTTGTTTTCTAATCAATCATGTCTCGAATGAAATAGGCGGGTCAATGATACGAAAGGGAAACAAGCTTTTTATCCCATGCCACGGCGAGACATTAACGTGATATGAAAGGGAAACGAGTTATGTATCTTATCAATTATTGAGATAAGAAAGAATGACAAAAGTTGTGGTCGCAGTTCGAAATTAATATATTAAAATTCGTTTCATGAATGAGTAGACAGTCCAATTATTTCAAATTTCATTTTAGCCAGTCAGTCCATTTGACTGTAGTGACACATAAGGCATAACATACTGTTAAGAAACCCTTTACGAAATATCATGTGGTATTGATTGATAATAAACTTGAAACAAAGTTCATCTGTTTATTTTTGGTTGGAGAAAATTTCAACCAAACTTATATCATAGATATTTGTTAAAGCCATGCTTTTTGTGTATCCAACGATTATTGCTAAGATCTACTTAATGGACTTAAAGCTAACTTTAACTCTATCGAACTGTATTGGTGCATCTGATGGTTACAGGGTTTATGTGGCCCAGATTGGAACAGGAAACCTGACGAAGCAGTTGCCGTCACGGATGACTCCACTGGAAGTAGACAAGGGCATGGTCTCTCCCATTGCTGAACTTATGGAAATGTGAACATTTATGTCACTTATAACATTTATGTCATGTTCAACATGCCATATTAGAAATAAATGTTAAATCACGACAATTCTATATAATGTTGTTTCTTCAGTGATGCACGCTACCTTATGTGTTGTCCTTATATGGATTTTCCTTTCCTTCTCACTGCGATTTATGACGTAGGACACATTAACTAACATTCTCAAGGCTACGAGGTTGACAGTCTCAGAAAGAAATCTCGGAAATGAAGCAACAGCTTTGTAGCAGTATCACCCGGGCCGATAAGCGAGGGACGACACTGCTATAAAGATGGTACAACGTACAACAAGCGGGAGAATCATTCAGTCATTCTTTACATACCACTTAATCCCCCCTATGTCAATAAACATAGAGCCAAGGGATCTGTAGTTCATCAGGGTTTATATTGTTTCTTGTTGAAGACTGAAACAAATTGTTCTCTAGATAAAATACATTCCCTTCATAAGAAAAATTACATGATCAACAAAATTGTTCAGTGTCAGTGCATAAATAAAGTATGACTTGAAACTACATTTTGAGGAAATTGGTTGTCCAAGTATATCAATTTCTGAAAAATCTTGAAGAGAGGTGACTCTTCTTATTCAAATGGTGTAGACACATTTCCCATATGATATAAAATGGTGAAGAGTAGAGATGAGATGAGATAAGAAAGAGAAAGACAAGGAGGGAGAGGGGCGGGATTCCGGAGACGGAGACGGAGAGGGTTACAATGCCTCACACTGAAGCTGCCTGACCACCTGCACCTGATCATTATGTAACATTCAGTTCTGCAGCACTATCATTGTTCTATAAGAGAGGTATTTTTGTTCTGGAGCAGATGAAAATAGGTGTTTTAGGTCATGGTCTGTGAGGCGCCTATTTGGGACCACAGGGTCACCAAATCTACAATTTAGATTCCTCATTGACTAAAAAGTCTGTACACAATATTTCAGCCTTCTAGGTCTTTTCGTTCTGGAAAAAATGAAAAAAGGCTTTTAGGTTATGGCCTGTGAGGTTCTTATTTCTGCACAAAAGGGTCCCCACATCTACAATTTAGAATCCCCTTCAGCAGAGGAGTATGCACACAGAAAACAGCTCTCTAGAGTCATTGGTTCTCGAGAAGAACTCGAAATAGTGAAATACGGATGGCCGAATGGACGGACGGACGGATGGAAGGACGCCATGTCATGCCATAAGCCCATCGGGCCTTTCAGGCATCACGCTTCATAGTATGTTATCTGACAACTAGGAACCACCTTCTCTAGGCAAGGAGTTTGCATAGATGTTGCTTCGACGTAGTTTGGGTTTTAGAACGCGATTCTCTGCGTCCGTTCGTACATCAGAAACCATAACGTGAAAACTCTACAACAGGATGTGAACTAAATACGGCTACTTTTCTCCACTTCATTTCGGCAGAATGACTCAACAACTAAACTCACTTGCAAAAGAAACGTCTCATACAAAATACAGGATAAATACGACTGAAACAGCATGTTTTCAGAACCCATTTATACTAAATATAAATTTTCAAAACAGTATCTGTTCATATTCCGGGAAAGACACGATTTAAGAACTTTTTGTTTTTGAATCTCCATAACTCGACATGCTAGGAGCGTCAACAAATGATTATTGGCTTGTTTTGTGACGTCTTACAATTAACAAATTTAAATCCACGAAGGTTATTTAGGTAGACGGCATCACCTATTAATTAAAGTTCTACTTTTTGATTTAAAATTTTTTAAATACCAAACATTGTGGCCATAACATCTTGTGTGTATTTGAACAGACCTAAAAATAAAGGTATCACACTACTCTGACGTATGAAATTGTGAGTACTTGTGTCCATCAGATACAGTAAAAATATACTCTTCTCCGGCAGCAATTTTCCAACGGAGTGAAAGGTACAAGTATGGTGAATTTGTCCTATTGAGGGTACAACTCGAGAGTGTCCATTACAAGTTATCCTCATATACATGTATTGACATGATTGATTACATATGTCACCTTTTTCTTTGAATGGCAGCCGGATACTTTGAAAAGGTTCACCATGAAAGAATAAAGAGTGAAACAATTGTTGATCATCATCCAAATCATGGACAAAAGATTTCAATAATTCGTTAACATCTTCATGGTACGGTTTTGTAAACCAAGTTAACACCTTTATGGTAGGGTTTCACAAACTTAGTTACCAACAGGTGGCAATTGTCTAGGCGACAATTTCTGAATTGTAAATCATTGATAGCTATTGATAGGCCAGGCGAACTCACCCACTGTTCGAGGTAATAAGGGCTTTACAAACCTAACATCCTCATGGTAGGGGTTTACACATTTAGTTAACATATTCGACATGGTAGGGCTTTACAAACCTAGTTAACATTTTCATGGTAGGGCTTTGCGATCTTAGTTAACATCCTTATAGTAGGACCTTACAAACCTGGTTATAACTCCCAAATACGGGTCATACAAACCTAGTTAACATCCTCATGGTAGGGCTTTGTAAACCAAGTTTACACCTTTATGGTAGGGCTTCACAAACTTAGTTACCAACTTCTTTACAGGGCTTTACAAACCTAGTTAACACCCTCATGGTAGGGCTTTGCAGACTTAGTCAACATCTTTCATGGTAGGCTTTACAAACCCATTTAACATTTTCATGTTAGGGTTTTACAAACCTAGTTAACATCTTCATATTAGGGTTTTACAAACCTAGTTAACATCTTCATGTTAAGGTTTTACAAACCCAGTTAACATCTTCATGTTAGGGTTTTACAAACCCAGTTAACATCTTCATGTTAGGGTTTTACAAACCTAGTTAACATCTCCATGTTAGGGTTTTACAAACCTAGTTAAAGGAGCTCTGGTCCAAGCGATCTTGAGACTGCGGTAGAGACCGTTACGCAATGTGTAACGAGGTCACGTGACGCAAACTAGGTGCAGGCGAGCGATCGCCGGCTTTTCGTATCCAAAGTAAACTCGTCTTAATCGGGATTCGTAATCAAAACGTAACTCGTACTAAAAAGCCTGGATATAGGTTATATTTTGCTTTGCATGTATTAATAAATAGTTTGGTAGGTAACTGAACGATTGGTTGTTCAAACAAACGAGACATTTCAGATTTAGATTCATTTATTATCCTTACCTTTGCAGACAATTAGTACAATAAGAAAACGATGTGGGTACAGGTTGTATTAGCATCATAAAATGTGAAATAGATAAAATCATGTGTCTGACAAAACAGCAAAGATGTGACGAATAGAAAATGCCGGTGAAGAGAAAAAGATAAGTCGCCGACAAAGTAATTTACACCCAAAACATCTCACCACACACCAATATGTACACCTCTTCCTGAGTTGTTCAGGCTTCAGATGACGTATTTGAAGAGTAAGTTGTTATATATTTATTAACATTTTTATTACTGATAATATTATATCATCATGAGACAACATTAATATAACCATTTTCAACTCGCAATTAATTGACAGGTTGTTGATACAATATTACGGAGTCTTCTTCCACAATACAACTTCACATACGGGATTAAATGTAAATGTAAGTACTCGTATATTATTTAAACGGCATTTTTTTCAGGATCTTACATGGAAAGATGGGTTGACAAACAGGGTTACAAGTACATATACACGCGTATATGTTGTTTATTATAACCATACTTCATGTGATGTTCATCCATGATTGTGTTTCAACAAATTTATTACGATATTTCACAAAGAAAGCCGTAGTTTATCAAGGTGCTTAATAATACTAATAATAGAATTAAAATGCTACTGGATGATTTCAAGGAATGCATAAGAGAGGTAATAGTGTGACATCGATTTCCTGAAAATATGTCTCCGTGTTTGGCGAAAAATCAAGGTTTAATCTTACATTTCATTTAAAGTTTTTTTATTTGTTGCTATAACGCTTGATATAGTTTAAACGTATTAAAACACTGAAAAAGTGACGGAATCGGCAAACAAGCAAAAAAATGCTTGCATAAATGCCTCTCCCTACAAACTGCAAACACACCAAACAAACAAATAAGTTGCATACATTGAACAATCATAAAATATTAAACCAACAGGCATGTATATGGTACCAGATTACAAGACACAATTGAAGGCGTTAAACTTGTAAAGATGTTGAACGTTACATAACAGCAAGGCAATAGATGATAAGAAATAATTAAGAAACAAAGATTGATTTATGAAAAATCCGAAAATCTTTTAGATTTAACGATAACATTGTGGATGGATTTTAGCAGTACACGATTTTCGTGGTTCTTTGCTCAAGCATTTCCTTGCAATATGGATGCTATATTGAAACATGTTGTAAAGAAACATTCGTTTACTCTTGTACGATTGTATATACGTTTGATATCAGTGACAAAGTATATCAATAAGTGTAATAAAGTTACATTGTGTATCAGATATAAAAGGTTACTATAATTATTAGTGTGTCAAACAATATATTTCAATGTAATGCAAACCATAAACAAAATATTTTATGTATAAGATTTTCAACAAGCTCAGTGAAATTAACATTAAGATTGCACCATTGTACACGCACATATATACAATATGATTATACACATTTATAGAACACGATCGAATGAAGCATGATAGGACTTTGCAAACTTAGTTAACACCTTCATGGTAGGGCTTTGCAAACCAAGTTAACACCCTTATGAGATGGTCTTGCAAACCATGGTTAACTCCCCAATGCGGGCCTTACAAACCTAGTTAACATCATAATGGTAGAGTTTTACAAATCTAGTTAACATATTCATGGTAGGGCTTTACAACATTAGTTAACATCATAATGGTAGAGTTTTACAAATCTAGTTAACACCTTCATGGTAGGGCTTCACAAACTACTTGACAGGGCTTTACAAACTTAATTAACATATTCATGATAGGGCTTTACAACATTAGTTAACACCCTTATGGTGGGGCCTTGCAAACCTGGTTTACTCCCAAATACAGGCCTTACAAACTTAGTTAACACCTTCATGGTAGGGCCTTGCAAACTTAGTAAACACCTTCATGGTAGGGCCTTACAAACTTAGTTAACACCTTCATGGTAGGGCCTTAGAAACTTAGTTAACACCTTCATGGTAGGGCCTTGCAAACCTAGTTAACATGGGCTGGTTGGGTAAAACCGAACGCGGGTCTTATAATTCACATTGTCAACCTCCACTGAATATTATAATATAAGTTAAACCATAGCTGCTATTGTTTTAGCCGTGGTATAATCAACCTGGATTTCAGTTATACCACGGCCGGAAATACTTTTTCAATATCTTGTCAAATACTTGTATTAACAGAAGAACATAACACAAACGTAACATTTTATTACATCAAAGTTGTGTTTACAGTTTGAACAGCGCATGATAGTCATCGAGTATGTAGAGTTATTTGAATGTTAACATCTAGATGGATATAGGTGATTCTTCTCGAGCTCCGGCTTCCGTATTCACTTCTTTTATCTACCTATGAAGCACGTGTTGAAATAGTGCCTTTGATAAACAGTTTGAAATGTATTTATTCCGTAATTTGATGATATAATTAAATTATTAGTTTAACTTACTGGATTCAACTGAAACTTGAACAATATATTGCAAAATGATACATAGAAAACCTCACTGAAATATCTATCTTTTCATGACGTTATGGCATTGTGATATCATCAGCTTTTTTGTTATTCATTATATGAGGATGTGGACACATTGTGATGTAAATTACTTAGTGATAACAAGGTCACCATCAACTGTCAAATCTGTCACAGTCCAGTGAAGAAAGTGGAACATGTCACTATTGAACATAATCAGAAATCAATTCGATTATCTTGTGACAAGGTTAACAAGTTCGTCTCAAATGTCACATGCGTGAAATGTGAGTATATCATGCTTGCTGTACAATAAATGTCTATAAATTGACATTTTCCACTAACTTCATTCATTACCAGTTCCAATAGTTCAATAACAGCATGACATAAACAATCACACCTACGAACAATGAAATGACACAACGCATTAAGAGTAAAAACTAACAGTAAAAGTAAAAGTAAGCAACACGCGCATTTTAACCCGAACTGTCGAGATGGGGAGACCAACGTTTTTTCTCTTCATTGCCTTGGTCTTAGTCCCAGACTCATCTTATGCGAAGGACAAAATGGATATACGTATGTTTTCATCTAAAGTACTGATTCATTAATGCTAATTTAATATGAATTAAAAAATACTTTTTAAAAGTGATGCTTGATAAGTATTTCGAGAAACTTATGCATGAAACATAATATTTTTACAATGAAGTATATATCATACCAATCGACACGATTGAAAATGAATTAAATCGAGTTTATAACTTGTGACAACTGTTATTCATGTTAACAATAATTTATTTATAATACAAGTGGAGGAAAGGTTAACTGCTTTCCCATTACACAGTGCTTCCTTTATCTTCACGATTGTCGGACGAAAACAAAACAAACTTTGTCGAACGTTGTTATGCGTTGTTATTAATTTTTTTCACTATAATTCCTGTTTTATCTGATTTATAAAATGAAGTATAAAATGTATACACAAAGAACACACAATGAATCATCGTGTCTCAGTAACTGGTTGCATCTGTTGAAAGTTCTTATGGTTGAATATTATATTTTCACATTCAGAAAGCAGCTGATAACTGTAGGAACAATTATACTGAATACAAAACGACTAATCATTATTTATGAATCCTCGTCTGGATCTCAGCTGATTGGTAGATTGCCTTTCAGTTACAGAACTACGTCATGGACAGCAGCAAGTGTTGAAACGAATTGAATATCTTAAACGTACTGGTAAGTACATTATATTATGTACTTTACTGTAAAACACTTTTATATTCATTACATTCTGCATTTTGTATATTTATATTCATTTGAACGCATGGCTTCTGTGTGAATATATTTACAATGTAGATCAGAACAGTCATGCAGATGGACACACAGAATATTTTTTTCATGAATGGCATTGAGGCCAACAACACATTGACAATTAACGAATCATTTATTTAAAAATACATCTCACACATTGATTTTATTCGATCTTGCTTATTCGATTGCTTTACCAAAGGCCACTTTTTTAGTCCCAGATACACTATTTGTTTAAAAGCATGGAACACATCAAACGCTAACGAAAATCACATTAATGTAATTGTGTTCATTGCTTTATTGATGCTATTGTTTTAGCTCTAACAGAAATATCTCCAATATTCTTTAGATCACTTTAATTTGATAAAGTAATGGACGGCTCATCAACTGTATGTATAACTGAGCATATTTCAAATGTAGTGAAGTGTAAATGTTTTAATCGTACTCACTAAACATGTAAATGCAAATAAATGTGCACAATGTCCTTCAGTTACTGAGGTTCGTCAGGGCCAGGAAGAAGTGGTGAAACAAATTGAAGAAATGAAAGCGACAAGTGAGTTGATACGTTCTGTGTATAATCCTTCCGAAATTCCCAAGAGATAATTTGAAAACAATGAACATATTCTCTTTACATGAAAATTATTAATAATGTGATAATCATTAGTAAATTATAACTTTCGCCTTTTTCATTGTGATTATTCATTGGATGTTCCAATGTTTATAGTATTTTGTTTTCATGAGAGCAGCGAGCAGTGCGGACGTGTTTAGAGGAGTTCCGTAGATGATTAGCTTGCTTTAGTACATTGTCTAAGATTATGAATAGATCTTGAATTGAGTTTGTGACTATTTCCCTTAAAATGTGAAATATTCATAGACAATTTATGAATGTTTGCTGACTAATTTGAACTTTAATGATATTTTGTACGAAAAAATAGCAATTCCTTGTTATGAGTATTTGACTACCACGTCACAAGCAAAGCCAACAATCAAGCTACAACAATGGGTGACAACACGACTACAGGAAACAATACAACGGATGAAGCTCGTCTTAGCTGATGTGTCATCAGACAATGAGGATATCTACAACACACAGCCAAGCGATGAAGTCCATCTACTTAGAAATCAAAGCCAAGATTGGATTCAAGGACAAAGTTATCTTCATTGATAGTTTACAAGACATATAGAACTACAACATCAAAGAAATAAGTGACATAAGAGAGAGCGTGTATGATTACGCCAAGCAAACATGCACGAACTTCCCGCCAGGACTACTAGTAAGACGTTCGTCACCTTTCCACCTCAATAATGTGCACGCCACCAACACCTTCACAACGTCAACATTCAGGATATCAACACCTCTTCTACCAATGGATCTACTTCACAACAACAGCTGATTCTGAGACAGAAACACGACGAGTAGAGGAGCACAACCAGGGAAGAAAATGTAAGTGAGAATTCCAAGCCATGTTATCCAACTGAAACAATGTGTGACAAGAAACAGTGAATGTACACACAAGTAGAATTATTGAAGATATAAATGATCGAATAGAAGAACAAGAGTAGAATTATTGAAGATAACAATGATCGAATAGAACATTTGAATCGAAGTCTAGAGGAGTCTGAGAGCAGACGAAGTGAATTACGGGCAGAACTAAAACACAGTGCACAAGAACATAACTTATTAAAGGATAAAGTAATGGAATTAGAAGATCAAGTGATTCGACTCAATTACCAGATTGACAGTAACCTGAAATCTATTGACAGTAAAATAAGATCACTAAAGAAACTGAAACCTTCCTACACTGATGCTGTGAAATCGCCCGTATCCATGGCAGTTATATGTGCAGAACAAGACAAGTTTCCAGCTCTCAGAAAGAAGACCCCAACAGATCCCCCGGCCACCAACTGTTGGGACTCACATGTAACTAAGGCACATGGCATCAAGAACAGCTGTGTCACCATAACAACGGATACCAGGGACACCAGAGACACACGTGAAACGATGACAACAGACACACATACGACAACCAACACCGTGGACACACGTGAAACTGCTACAGACGACACCAAGGACGCACGTGAAGATATGACAACGGATACCACAGACACAAATGGAACAACACCTGGAGCCATGAACGCACGTGAAACTTGCCGCCTCGTACCCTGGATGAAAGTGGATCGGGCAGCAATTACATCGACCTCACCGACAAGAATCTACTATGGGATATGTACAACCAGCATAGGAACGACGTAGTTTTCCCTGGATCAGACAGCAGACTCTCAAGACTCCTTCTTCAAAACCGCCAACATCAGGTACATATAACATCAAATCTCTTGCTAAATCTTATTCTGTCCTAGAGGGCGTGTCAAAAGTAAGAACTAAACCTATAACATCAATGCAGATAAGCCATTTGACAAGGTGAAAGACTTGATAATAGACCATGCCCATAAGAGACAAGTGCGTGATACGCATGCTCGTATGATGCGGCAACGACAACACTACGGTGGTACAGAAACCTACACTGTGCAAGTTAACATCCCGTCAGATGATTACAAACGATGAGGATTTATGGCCACCAGATATCTATTCTAAGGACTATGTTCCACGACATAAATCTCAACAACGAAATGTATATGGACAACATGATGGCGCATTCAGTGGATACCATTATTAACAGCAACGCAGATGTTTGTTATCAATATGTGGAATATGTTACTGATTCTTATATTTGTGAACACTTTTCTCATGTTGCTTAGGCTGCTGACTTGGAATGTGCGTGGTCTGCATTCATGTACTACAGAGATGATATCAATCCTACCTGATAGATAGATATCATAGGTATTCAAGAACACTGGTTAAACCATGGCAACATTGACCAACTGTGTAATATAAGCGGGTATTTACCGGTAACATGTGTGTAATACAAGCGACTCTGCTGGAGGTTCGGGTGGTCTAGCATTACTCCATAATAGTCAATCTAAACGGAGTGCTTGCCCTTGAAACTTGGCTTCTGACTATTATGTTTGTGCCAGGTTATCAGCTCTAGGTTATGCAGACGTATATGTCATCTGCTGTAGATTATCTTCAACCAATGTTTTGCATTCAGTATATATATCAACGCTATTGATGAGTTGATGGATGTCTATGACTTATTGAGTCAAGATGGAGACACTTTTTAAAGTTGATTTAATTGATTTAAATTCAGGTGTTTGTAAACTCCTGCTATCTACACGTGACAAAGTTCTAAAAAAGCTAATTCTACAAAGAAGTCTACATGTAGTTCATATCTTGTATGATTCGCGCATCCAGACTACACGTGGTATGACGGCACTTCATCTGATCTATTTCCAATTAAACAAGGCGGAGGTCAAGGCAGAGTATTATCGTAATTTTTTTTCTTGATATTCATTAACGATGTTTTAACTAAACTGAGGTTCGTTAATAATGGCATTCGTGTGTGTGTTCTTGATGTACCCTCAGTTTTATTAGCTGATGACACTGCCCTTATTATTATTACCTACGCCTTGCGGACTTCAAGATTCTCTCAATATTGTTTTTAAGGATGCTTCACGATGCCGTCTAACATATAATGCGACCAAGAGCACAGTAATCATATTTCATAAAGGGAAGCAACCCTGTCAAGACATAGAACTTTCCTTTGGTGAGAATATCATTACCAATACTGACTCTGTAAAGAACGGTGGCATTCTTATCTCCCCAGATATGTCATGTAGAGACAGAATCTTTACTGGTTGCCAAAAAGCTAGACAAACTGTAAATTCATTGAGATCGCTTGGCTTGAACAGCGACGATCTACATCAACCAACATCAGTCAGTATATCGAAGCGGATGATACTACCAACTAGCTTTTATGGGTGTGAACGTTTTTTTCTGAATTACATGGTAAAGATACTGATTTGATCGAATCAACTCAAAGATATTTTACACGTTGTATCCAAGGTTTTAGCAGAATAATTTCTACTAGCTTTGTAATGGCCAATTTAGGTCTCTGGACAGTGATAGGTTATATTGATAAATGCAGACGACTGTTTCTTGGTCGTTTGTGCAATAATCAGTGTCACTCATCAACAAAGATGCTAATTTGTGCATTTCTCTCATTGAACATTGACTCACTAAATAAGTCAGGAAGTATCAGTGCTTGTCTCCTAAGAACAGCGAGAAAATATGATTTACTTAGATTTGTTATTGATTATGTACATTATGGTTACTTTCCCCCCAAACCAGCATTGCGTAATACTGTTCTTAAAGGGGCAGAAGCACGTTTTTTGCAAAATTTATTTTTTCAAATTTCCTATTTATAATGATAGTTTGTGCCATTGAAATTTACTTTAGAGGGTTAAACATCCTATTACACAAACCAAGTATCCGTAGTGGTAATAACGGTGTAACGTATAAAGCAAAAAATGCATGGCGGCCATTTTATTGTGAACACATTTTATTATATCGAATGACAAAAACGATCCTCATAGCTTTACTGAGCCATGTACACTCATTTTTAACTTGATTTTCCGAAGAGAGAAGGGTGTTCTACTATTAGTGACATTATTTTTCAAATACATTTCATCGACTTATTTGAGCGAAAAAACGTGCTACTGCCCCTTTAAAGTTATCACATCCTCAGAGGAAAATCAATGGAAGTCAACTTTATCTGCCAGGCAGGATATGACTGGATATGCTAAAGTACACACTCAACTACGTATGCATAGCCTGTACAGTTTAATGTATGAAAATCCTGAATATAGATCTGATATACAACTTTTAATACAGGTAAATTTACGAGGTAAAACTTCACGAGAATGTATAAACTGTAATAAACAATGTTTTGACCATGACTGTCACATCATTCTGCACTGAGCAGTATGTGACCCAGCGAAACACGTTTTTCAATAAACTAATTGATACACTAGATATTGAATAGTATGTTCAAATTGAAATGATTGATGATTATGATGATGTTATAGCTTTATTTACTGGAGCAAATATGATACCTGGGATGCTGTGTATCTGTCTAAATTGAAATCATCTCTAATGTACAGTTTCTGATATATTTTTGTGTGTAAATTGTGTATATTATTTATGTATATGACCATGTGAGTATGATCATGTGATCTTCGCTTATGCGAAGGAATTAAAGACATCCAGTCATTCATTCATTCATTCATGTTTTCACCTCTTCAGATCCCAACATACCGGAGAGGATGGCAGTAGCGGGTCACGCAGCTAAAGGATCGGGGAACTTTGCGCCAGTCTTTGAAAAAACAACAGTTGTCAATCAACAAGCTGAAAGTTGGTGAAAATTATACCATTTACACGACGAAAACCTGTATCATTTATAATTCTAATGAGTGTGATATACCCATTTGTAACTGCCGAGTCGCATACAACTTACAAGTGGTCAACATCATATTTAGTACTTCTAACTTACTTCTTATATTTTAAAAATCTGCATCAACTGCTTAACTAGCATATTTAAAAGATTATGTATGTACATTTTAAAACGCCATGTTATATATGTGTATTAAAACTGTAAAAATGTAAACAGTCTCTAGTTTTTGGGGAAAGTAGTTGTCCATTTGAAATTTGTAAGCCAATATCATTAACGCAATCAAACACAACCGGACTGCAAAACTCGCTTTCCAGACGATTTTCAACTGTAACCAAATCATGCGGATAAACGGAACCTGACTGTATTTATCTAATGCAACAGTAATTCTATGACAATACACCTTTCCTTCACGTTGATATGAGAACTACATATCTTAATTTATCTTCCTATCTAGTCATAGCTGTTATTTTCTTATTATTTCTATAACCTTCTGTCATGTATGTTATCACAGCATACGACCAGTTATCGGCGTGTAGCAGGGTGAGGTAAACGTATTGACTACCTCCTGGCTACGGCTAGGTCATCACTATCATTGTCAAAGTATGATATTCTATTCTAAATATCTACACGTCTTGCTTACATGGTTACTGAAGTACAATAGATTTGGGGTGGTTAGGAAAAATCAGCTACAATTTATAATCAAACAAGAACCTATAACAAAATGATTAGATTGTAATAATATTCTTCAGAGTTTATTACTTACCGTATCATATATCATTCCCTGAATGTATAATATTTGTTCCAGAAAAGTTGTACATCATGATGTCAACCAAAAAGAAGTTGGTCCAACTTAGTTTGACGGACAAGATGGTGGCACCTGTGATCAGAGAAATCCCCTTTGAGATATCTTCCCTGGCGTATGACAGTTCGGCTCACTCTCTTCTCTGGTTGAGCAAGGTGAATAAATCTGCTGGACGGTTTGACAGTCACTACATTCCGAAAGAAGTGTGGCACTTTCCTAAAAGTAAGGCCAAGATTTATATTTTATTCTGTTGAAATTAGAAGGCACACATATATATCACAAATATATATCACACTTTAAGTTTTTATTCACTTAATACATAGTACCTGTAGAAGGAAATCCGCCTGATTATATTGAAATAGCTCTATTTGGAGAAATACAAGTAAAGGAAACAGTGTTATGAAGTCAATGGCTTTCATTAAAATTGTTATTCAAATTACAACCAACCAACTCACCAAATGTACACATTTTATTTGATCTCATCTTTGTTTCTGGTTAAGGTCCTATCCAGTTTACCATAGACCAGGAGAACCGCATCTTGTATCTGGTGAACAAGGTGGAACTTGAAACTATCAACCTGGAAACTGGCAAACAAGAAAGGATTCAGAAAAGGCGAAACAAACATGTCTACGCTGAAGAAGGAAAAGAAATAAAAATGTTTGCAAATTCTCTCAAAAGGTACATGGAGAATGTTTTCATGACAATTGATATTAAAATAATTTTTTTGTATGATGATTTATCTCCTTTGATAGTGCCAAATGAATGATATATAATGAATAATTTTAATTAAATTTTACAAAGTAATAAACACAATTTCTTGAAATTGTAAGACATTTCTATGACGCAATCATACCGTCGATAACAAAGATGAAATACTTACAACCCCTGTCTGTGAGGTTTGAGATACACTTGTAAAACTTATTACATGTATATTAAATTCTCCAAATATCATTTCATGAAAGGTACCAATGCACCCTTTTCCTTGTTATGTATAACATTGCATTATCGTTATCCAGTTTTTGCTCTGGCCTACTCATGGTGTTGATTACAAACATGAGATACTCATAAGATGAATATGTAAAACTGGTTTCATTACATTAAATTCTCCAAATATGATATCATAAAAGGTACCGTTTCACCGTTTCACTTTATATGAATAACATTGAAATATTGTTATTCAGTTTTGAAGGGTGGCCAAGAAACAAAGCCTGCCCGTAACACTTCAATTATAATCAACATACATGTAACCCATATGGAATACACCAATTCATCACCTTGTGGTATATGTATCAATTTAAATGCTATTTCAGCAAACAGTCAGTTAGCCATGTTATGGTCCGGTAGCCATGTCTTCAATCTATAGATTACAAACTAAACAACGTAAACTTTAGTAAACTGTATTTTAAAAAAAAATAACATCAAGAGGCATCATTTCAACACTTGCTTAATATGTACATTTAACTGTACAGCCAGTTTAAATTTATGGTCTGATTATGCTAGATAGATAGATAGACAGATACATGGATAGATAGATTAATGGACACCATGACAGACGGACACATGCACTTATTCCTTTATTCCCATTCCATCTAGTACTTACTTACTTAACCTCAGTAGTTTAGTATGTGATCGCTACAAAATTTCTCCACCCAGCACTGGCATTTGCTTTTTCTCTCACACAAGGTGATTCCGATCTTTCTGTTCTGCCTCAATTGTTACTGTCCTCCAAGTTGTTAATTGGTTTCCCTCCTAGTCTTTCCCCCTGTGGTGTCCAATTTGTTGTTTGCGGGAATGCATATCAACTGTGTGTGATCTGTTGCATGATACAGGTGGACTGGGTTTGGCGCAACATGTCTCTGTTGATGTTTTTGTGTGTGTCCAGAAGACATGGCATATCCTACATAGGCAGCCATTGTGGAAGCTTGATAGGGACTTTGTGTCACACGCCAGCATTCATTCCCATACATCAGAATGGATTTGACGTTGCTGTTATAGATGTGGAGCTTTCTTCTGCAGCTGTAGTGTTTAGACATATAGGCCTTAATCGCTAAATGCTGCCCTATTTTAGGCCAGTCTATTCTTGATGTCCTTCTTGGTGGAATCTACTGTGCTTGCCACAGTGCAAAGACAGTTAAACGGCCCACCTGCTCGTTATCAATGGAGTTCGATCTTGTGTTTAGCCTCATCTCATGTGCCTTTTTGGAGTTGATCTGTACTCCTGCCTGATTAGCATAGTGGCTTGCATGTGATCTAGCCTCGATGTCAGCAATTCAGGTCTTCCAATGACGAGGACATGGACCATGTGATTCCTCTTTATGTCACAGGTTACTTTTCTCATCATCCAGTCGACGACTATAAGGAAAAGGATACGCAAGATGATACAACCCTGCCTTGCACAATATTTGACTGCGAACCAATCTGTGACTTTGTTGTTGAATCAGAAGTACTGCTTATTCGAAATATTTGATCAGAGTCACAATCTTCATGGGTATTCTGTATAATCCAACTTTCTAAGTCGATGGAATTGACGTTAAGAGGTGATTCCCATTCAGTGCATATCCCCAAGATGTTTTTGTCAGAGTTAATCAATGCACCCTTTGCCTTTCCTGTACCCAGCTTGTTCTGGCTTAGGCATTGGCAGGTAAGACATGTGTCGATCCAGAACAATATTCTGCAGAAAACTGATAGCAGTTGAAAGCAATGTGACGCCTCTCTTGTTGTCACAGTTTCCTAACTCTCCCTTCACTGCAATTTTCATGATGTGGCCCTTGGAGGAGGAGTCAGGGATCTTTCCCTGAACAGCTTATGTAGCATTTCCATAGATGTTTTCAGATCTGCTTTTTCAACATCTGTAGGTATTCTGTTCATACAAAATTATTTTCACATCTTCATTGATTGCAAGGATTTTGCTAGCTTCCTTGGATGGAGAGTCAGTACAAATGTCCAGTTTATTAGATTATGGTGTTCTCTCCATGTGGGTTGGTAGTTCTGGGCGATTGTGTATTGATATAAAGTGCTCTGCCCATCTTGCTGATTTTCCAATTCTTGTCTGAAGGGGGTTAACGTGACTGTCGACTGACATCTGGGTAATCTTATAGACCTTGTTTAGTTTTCCTCTGCTTGCTGACTCACAGATTTTTCAGTTCTATATAGAGATTATATTTTCTCTTGTTTTTTTCCTGCACTCTTTTCCACTTCCTTGGCTTGTCTTTCATGTTGTAATCGTTCCCTCAGTCCTGGGGATCTTCTTCCCAAAACTTTGTTATATCAGCTTCATTGATCTTTTTTAAGAGTGGCGGGAATAAAAATCCACCTTGTCGACGCTATCTTCTCAAAAATTAGTATGTGTCTGTTATCCCGCAATATCAATCAAACAAATGAATATAATGAAATACTTTCTTTGCAGATCAGTTCTTCTACTTGTCCGAAGATATTTCCGTGACGCAGTTATAGAAATGGACAAGAAGAGGCACAAGATAATGATTTTGCATGTGCCTTTGAGAAATGCTGTGTTCCTGCAAGAAGGTATGTGTCTCAGTAGCTCTTTAATTTAACATTTAACATTTACCAAACACCTTTCACAATGGAGTAATGGTCAGCTATTTCAGCTCATCAGACCTGAAAGAACCAATGACTTTAGTGAACTGAAATTTGTGCAGACTCCTAGCCCAATGGGGATTCTAAGTTGTAGAGTTGGTGACCCCGTGATCCAAAATAGGGTCGCGACCTTAAAAACCTGTTTTCATCTTCTTCTCCAGTATCTAAAGGTCTAGAGAGCTGAAATATCGTGTAGAGACTCCTTGTCAAAGGTGATTCTTAATTGTAGATTTAGTGACTTTGTGACATGGGGGTCACGATCTAAAAACAACGTTAACTACAACGTTTCACTTGATATAACTTATATATTCAACCTTAGTTTATAAATCAATGAATCGCCGCTAATGGCTGCAATACTGCCGAAGCGGCGTTAAACAACAACTCACTCACTATAAATCAATGAAACCCTGATGTGCTACAGAGCCAATGGCTCTATTTTTTCTCATTTTTCTGGTTTCCATGGAGACTGTTTGAACTCAAAATCTAACAATCTATGCAGTATTTTTATTTACGAAACTTGGTGTGTTGTTAGACCTAGTGTTGGAGTGGTGCCATTTGCTACTTAGGTTATCATCTAAATTTGTTTAGCTCATCAGGCCTGAAAGGCCAGATAAGCATATGGCATGGGCCGTCGTCTGGCGTCCGGCTTCTGTCCTGCGTCCCTCATCTGTCACCTGTCATCCGTCATCCGGCATCCGTAGTCCGTAGTCAGTAAACTTTTCACTCTTTCGACTTTTCCCCTATAAGCCCCCCTGGGATGGAGATACAAGTTCGTAAATTTGGTTGAGAAAAATTATGAAATATGAACTTTGCAGTGGGTCCATCTCAAAGCTTTAAGCGACTTCTTCTCATTTACCAGCAATAAGAGATATCCAGAAACCTGGGCAGTATTAAAAAATGGAGAATAATATTTTTAAATTTCATTTCCTAAACTTTAAAATGTTGGTTGTAGCAGGGTTCATATAAAGGTATATTTTTCATTTCAGAAACCAATGACCCTAGAACAGTCTTCTTTTGAGGATATGATCTATGTTTAGTGAATATCAAGAGTTCCAAATTTCAAATCTTTTGGATAAAAAATTATAAAACAGAAAGTTATAAATGAACACATTTCACATAAAACATCACTTATACTCTAAGCCTTGTTTAAATGCACTGCCTGTAATTTGAGCCCGATGTCTTAATTTTATATAATGGCATTCTACTGAGGTAGAGATATAAAGGGTGTGTTCAAGAGCTTTCTAACGCAGTCATTGGTGTGTCTGTAGCATACTTAATATTCCAACTGTGGTTTAATTATTTTCCCTCATTGACGAATTAACAAGTCCAATCCTTCAATTCGCAAATCCAGAAAGCATATTCACTTTTGAGAGGAGCGCAGACCATAAAATGTAATCTGAACCCCTTACATTATGTTACCTGCAGATTGTCCAGGCTTGATTTCTGCTTTCCTTGTCCACCCTCCCTCCAGCCAGCGTATTCAGTTTGATTTGCTTAACTCCCTCTCCCTGGTTGGTTGTGTCATATGACAGAAGCAGTGACCTTTGAGAAGTGAAATTGTATGTACCGACTCCATGTTTGATAGAGATTCAGATTTGACTTGATAGTTAAACCAGTATCAGATCACAGTTTAAGTGGTTTACCATTTTGCTAACATTATGCTGACATATAATGTTAGCAACTATTATATTTGGATTGAGTGGTTTTGAGAGCTTTCTAATGCAACGTTCATTATATTTGTATCATAGCAATTAACCAAGATAGAACTTATTTTATTTTTTGCAACTTCACTCCTGTGTATCTATAAGAGCAGATGTTATGTTTAGGGTTCACTGTAGTCCACAGCAAGCCCAGGCTGCGAAAGTAATTGTAATGTTATGTAATAGGAGTTCAGGTTGCTGTTTATTCAAGAGGTCAAGCTCAGTTAAAGTAGATACTGTAGACAACTGCATGGTTGTTAAGCATTTGAAGAATTGTTACAATGGCCGAAGACATTATTTCTTGCAGTTGATGAGAACATGCTTTTATGGCTCTAAAAGACTTTGTATAGGCTATTTCAATTGTAACATGTAGACTTTTGTTATGAATGAAGAATTATGCTTGACCATTTGCTTCTCTTTCCCTGTCTCCACCTCTCCCTCTCTGTAGGGGGATGTGTTCGGCTGATGATGTGTCAGGGAAAATTCAGATGTAGGGAAAACATGGTAAACATATTTTACGATTGCACCACTGATTTTTTTTATTAAGATAAGGAAACCTATATAAAACCTGTTGAACTTTGTAAATTTATCCAATCCAAAAATTGTGTTTATATATGTATAGTATATTTGATGAGGTACATAGCCCATGGCTCTATTTTTAAAGAAATGCAATTAGAAATTACAAAAAGAAAGTATATTCTGATTCACATATTACATGTCTTGTTTTACGAGGGTTCACAAGGAATTTACCCACATTGATACATACAATTTCTGAGTTAAAGAACGTTAATTCCAGTAATATTTTTTGAAATACCAAGTTAATAATAATTTATAAGTTCAACATGAAATTCATTCTCAGTATCTTGAATACAGCATTTACACTATCTTTCATTTGCATCTATGTGAGTGAGTGAGTGAGTGAGTGAGTGAGTTATTGTTTAACGCCGCTTCGGCAGTATTGCAGCCATTAGCGGCGAGCATCTATGTGATTATTGTACCACTATATTAGTCACCATATAATATCACTATATTACCTATATTTTAGTATATGCTCTTTGTAATTTTCTGGTTTTGAATCTTATTATCAAATTCATTTAAATTATTTTCTCCTAGGACAGGAGTTTCTATTCTGTGACACCAACCAGCAACTGGCTAGTTTCTCACTGGAGACTAGAAAGAAGAGAACTATGAGGTTGAAATGTCCTCCACAAGTGGTTCGACTCCTTTACTACAAGGGCACTCTCTGTGCTATCACCCCTGACAGGTGGGCATTCCTGTAACTCATTTATCTTTCTTGTTGTGCATGTTTGACTCAAATTATAAATATAATATCGCTTTAAATACCAATAGTTTACCACTTGCACCTTCCTTGTTAGCACATCTCGAGTTATAACGTGTATCATTCTTTGAATAGTTTGTGATACATATTTGAATTCAAAGTTGTAGACAGATGAACAAAACTATAATACTCATAACTACTGTAAAAGGCCTTGAAACAAGTGAATTAAAGTAACCTTAATGTTTGGTTGAAGGAAGTTCTTAAATATGTTGCTGTCAGGTGATAAGTTCTATAATTACGACAACGACAAGAACATTACAGAGAGAATGGAATGATGCTAAAGTATTCCCAACGAGCTTTTACTTTCATCAAGTACGTCCTGAGTGAAATAATATTTCTATAAAAGCGTAACGAGCTGTGTATATCAAGCCATGGCGAGACATAAACTTAATATGAAAACAAAACTAGTTATGTATCCTTATGGCAAATGCGAATGCATAAAGAAGCTCAAGAATGACAAGACATGGCTGCATTTGAAAAATTAAGAATCGATTCACGTTCATTTAACGAAGGAATGAAGTAGTGCATGCAATGCACATTTTCATATGGGTGATAATTACCAATAAAGTTGAAACACAAATTCAAACTATATTGTTCGGTTAAACCAAATCATAGAATTTGTTAAGATCATGATACATTGACTGTGTGCATCAGAATGCTGTTGTTCAGCTCTACTTCCTTAGGGTTAATTTGAACCTACAGAATCCTTATCAGTGCATCTGACTTATTTAGCGATTTTGCATCTGATGTTTACAGGGTTTATGCAGCCCAGATTGGAGCAGGAAACCTGACGAAGCAGTTGCCGTCACGGATGACTCCGCTGGTAGTTGACAAGGACATGCTTTCTCCCATTGCTGAACTTATGGAAATGTGAACATGCATTTCACTTTTTTTTTCTTGTTCTTTGGTTCTCCAGTTATATTTTTATATATTATATGACAAAATGTTGAAAATCAACTATTTTAGTGTTCCTGTGTTTCTGGTACAAACTTGTTGGCCACTTATATATATATATATATATATAAAGATAACAATTGCTAAAAAGCTCACCTCCAAAATAACATATCAGAAATAATGTTCATACCACGACAAGCCTAAGTAATTTTGTTTTATCGACACCTACACATTAAATTGAGGCAGACCACAGAATACGAGGTCAATAGATAAACTTACTTTTCTTTCACACCATGTGATAACCTAGGACACATTAACGGATATTCTCAAGGCTACGAAATTTATAGTCTCAGAAAGCAACCTCGGAAATGATGCACTATCTTTTTAGCAGTATTACCATGGCCGATAAGCGGGGGATGACCTTGCTATAGAGATGATAGTTTAGACTGTACAAGGGAGAAGCATACAGTGATGTCTTGCATATCAAGTACCTTTCCATTATGTTAGCTACTTACAAATAATTTTGACGGTTGATAATCATTATCCTATAAAAAGTGTGCACACACTGCAAAATAAATCATTTGTTCACAAATAAAGCATCAGTTGTTGGGGAAAAAGTTTTATGTATGTGAAAACCGTTGATTTTTCATTGTTGTAAAACACGTAGATGATTAATTGATTGTGTAGCGTCAACATTCGCTTGTAGACAATCTACAGAAATGTAAAAAACTAGCGAAATGACTAATGTTAAACAATCTGTAGTTTTGCTTTAATGTCAATTATTGTCTTTCTATTATTATAAACCTAACTAAAATTTGGTGTTATAGAAACTGTGTCAACAAGACGAAAGTATCACTAAACGGAGCCAAATATATGCTGACATTATGCAAACATAGAGATAGAACACTTTGTCTCCTCGGTAGCTGATGAACTATAGCCATAAAACCTCTTCCCCCAGTGTCATCGATGGTGTTTATTGTTACAGAGTCTACCAGTGTCATCGATCGTGTTTATTGTTACAGAGTCTACCAGTGTCATCGATCGTGTTTATTGTTACAGAGTCTACCAGTGTCATCGATCGTGTTTATTGTTACAGAGTCTACCAGTGTCATCGATCGTGTTTATTGTTACAGAGTCTACCAGTGTCATCGATCGTGTTTATTGTTACAGAGTCTACCAGTGTCATCGATGGTGTTTATTGTTACAGAGTCTACCAGTGTCATCGATCGTGTTTATTGTTACAGAGTCTACCAGTGTCATCGATCGTGTTTATTGTTACAGAGTCTACCAGTGTCATCGATGGTGTTTATTGTTACAGAGTCTACCAGTGTCATCGATCGTGTTTATTGTTACAGAGTCTACCAGTGTCATCGATGGTGTTTATTGTTACAGAGTCTACCAGTGTCATCGATCGTGTTTATTGTTACAGAGTCTACCAGTGTCATCGATCGTGTTTATTGTTACAGAGTCTACCAGTGTCATCGATCGTGTTTATTGTTACAGAGTCTACCAGTGTCATCGATGGTGTTTATTGTTACAGAGTCTACCAGTGTCATCGATCGTGTTTATTGTTACAGAGTCTACCAGTGTCATCGATCGTGTTTATTGTTACAGAGTCTACCAGTGTCATCGATGGTGTTTATTGTTACAGAGTCTACCAGTGTCATCGATCGTGTTTATTGTTACAGAGTCTACCAGTGTCATCGATCGTGTTTATTGTTACAGAGTCTACCAGTGTCATCGATCGTGTTTATTGTTACAGAGTCTACCAGTGTCATCGATCGTGTTTATTGTTACAGAGTCTACCAGTGTCATCGATGGTGTTTATTGTTACAGAGTCTACCAGTGTCATCGATCGTGTTTATTGTTACAGAGTCTACCAGTGTCATCGATGGTGTTTATTGTTACAGAGTCTACCAGTGTCATCGATCGTGTTTATTGTTACAGAGTCTACCAGTGTCATCGATCGTGTTTATTGTTACAGAGTCTACCAGTGTCATCGATCGTGTTTATTGTTACAGAGTCTACCAGTGTCATCGATGGTGTTTATTGTTACAGAGTCTACCAGTGTCATCGATCGTGTTTATTGTTACAGAGTCTACCAGTGTCATCGATCGTGTTTATTGTTACAGAGTCTACCAGTGTCATCGATCGTGTTTATTGTTACAGAGTCTACCAGTGTCATCGATCGTGTTTATTGTTACAGAGTCTACCAGTGTCATCGATGGTGTTTATTGTTACAGAGTCTACCAGTGTCATCGATGGTGTTTATTGTTACAGAGTCTACCAGTGTCATCGATGGTGTTTATTGTTACAGAGTCTACCAGTGTCATCGATCGTGTTTATTGTTACAGAGTCTACCAGTGTCATCGATCGTGTTTATTGTTACAGAGTCTACCAGTGTCATCGATCGTGTTTATTGTTACAGAGTCTACCAGTGTCATCGATCGTGTTTATTGTTACAGAGTCTACCAGTGTCATCGATGGTGTTTATTGTTACAGAGTCTACCAGTGTCATCGATGGTGTTTATTGTTACAGAGTCTACCAGTGTCATCGATCGTGTTTATTGTTACAGAGTCTACCAGTGTCATCGATCGTGTTTATTGTTACAGAGTCTACCAGTGTCATCGATCGTGTTTATTGTTACAGAGTCTACCAGTGTCATCGATCGTGTTTATTGTTACAGAGTCTACCAGTGTCATCGATCGTGTTTATTGTTACAGAGTCTACCAGTGTCATCGATCGTGTTTATTGTTACAGAGTCTACCAGTGTCATCGATCGTGTTTATTGTTACAGAGTCTACCAGTGTCATCGATCGTGTTTATTGTTACAGAGTCTACCAGTGTCATCGATCGTGTTTATTGATACAGAGTCTACCATTGGAAAACATAATGATTGCTACATCTATTAGGTACCTTTATTTTCATGATTTTCATGAAATGGTTTGGTCTTGTTTGGTACGACACATACATAAAACTATAATCTTCCTTCATTATGATTTATGTCTGTTTAGATTTTGACTATGTTTATAAGGATTAGTTTTATAGTTTGTTTACTTAATCAAAACATGCAAATCAGTGGTCCGGTAGGGCCATCTTGAGCCTAATTGTAGATATGCAAATAAAATAGATGTCATTTCAACGTCCTAATTAAGTATAGCATCACGTTGTAGCGACCTTTATGGGAGTCTAGGGACACTGTTAGGATTAACGTAAGGGCAACGTCGTGGTAACATTATTATAACATAGATTTGAATGTTCAATCGTTTCACTTTGTTTTCGGATACGAAACTCCAGTACTTTTATGAATTTTTATGAAATAAGTCAAATCAAATAAGTTGGTAAATGGTAACCGTTGGAAATTTGCTAACAAAATCACACTCAATCAGGAAAGAACGTCGAACGTTTACACGACCTGAAAGCGTTCACACGAGTATGAACGATTTTCCAAGAGTCCAAGGATAATAAACCTCGAAATTATGATCACATGACCGTGCTCTCAACCAACCAACGTTCGGGAATCTGTGTAAACTTCAAAGTAACTATTTGAGAACCCTTCACAATCTAGGAATCGACTGCTACAACACATCACACCCCTTCACACTGTTCGAACAATCTGCAGATTATGATATACCTTAGATGGTTCGTAACATGTGCACCATCGACAGTACTGTAAAACCAATCAAAACAGTCCTAAACAGATAGAGTATTTTTAGCTGATATAGGTTTATTTGTGCACCATATTGGATGATCTGCCTTTAACCATTACTCTCCACTATATCACCCCTGGGAAACTTCATCAGAGAAATCTGTACTCAAATTACTCGCCCTTGGCCGGCGTGAGCCAATCAAACTGCTACGCAGCTTGGACCTGCGAGCCAATGACAATTCAAATCACTTCGTTGCAAAGCACGCGAGGTCATTTTGTTAGCCACCTGTCACCGGTTATCTCCGTTGACCATTTCCGTCTTATCCTTTTGATCATTTGCTTTGGTTACTGAATTCGTCACGCCGGCCAAGGGCGGGTAATTTTAGTACAGATTTCTCTGATAGAGTTTCCCAGGGGAGATATAGTGGAGAGTAACGGAGCATATATAAAACCCTGGGTAACCGAGGATGGCCTTTAACCTATCTTTCGGATACTTTCATTCTTTGGGTTTAGATTCTCAATATATTTGACATATGTCATCGCTGGGCAAGTTTGCTGGGCACAAAGGCAATTATTCTTTTCCATCAAAATTCATCCACGACGTTGTTTGTATGATGTGTACCCACACATTCCGAGGTGTATCGTTCAGTATTCCTCCGGTTTCAATAGTGCACTAGAAGGATAAGTATAAGAGATATACCCTACTTTTCCGAGTGTATCGAATGATACTCTACACGCAGTAAGGTTTGGGTGCAATGCTACACTGAATTTCAGCGTAGTACCACCCATGGTTCGCTAGTTCCAGCCGTTGCTCGCAGGTTTCACCGCAATGCATAGCCACATGGCGTTGCGGGCTTTCTCTCTGCCATAATACTAGCACCCGCGATATAAGTGAAATACTCTTGAAAGCGGCGTTAAACCTCAACTCACCTCACCTCACCTCGAATGATACCCTACAGTGTCCTACAGACACCATGCTGCGTGTGGCCCTATGACGGTATTGTCAATGCAAACACGTTCTATACGTTTGGTACGACACATGCAT
Source organism: Gibbula magus (assembly GCA_936450465.1). Taxonomy (NCBI): domain Eukaryota; kingdom Metazoa; phylum Mollusca; class Gastropoda; order Trochida; family Trochidae; genus Gibbula; species Gibbula magus. Next base: position 74,127,295 of record OW388296.1, on the reverse strand, counting down.
AAAACTATAATCTTCCTTCATTATGATTTATGTCTGTTTACATTTTGACTATGTTTATAAGGATTAGTTTTATAGTTTGTTTACTTAATCAAAACATGTAAATCAGTGGTCCGGTAGGGCCATCTTGAGCCTAATTGTAGATATGTAAATAAAATAGATGTCATTTCAACGTCCTAATTAAGTATAACATCACGTTGTAGCGACCTTTATGGGAGTCTAGGGACACTGTTAGGATTAACGTAAGGGCAACGTCGTGGTAACATTATTATAACATAGATTTGAATGTTCAATCGTTTCACTTTGTTTTCGGATACGAAACTCCAGTACTTTTATGAATTTTTATGAAATAAGTCAAATCAAATAAGTTGGTAAATGGTAACCGTTGGAAATTTGCTAACAAAATCACACTCAATCAGGAAAGAACGTCGAACGTTTACACGACCTGAAAGCGTTCACACGAGTATGAACGATTTTCCAAGAGTTCATGGATAATGAACCTCGAAACTATGATCACATGACCATGCTCTCAACCAACCAACGTTCGGAAATCTGTGTAAACTTTAAAGTAACCCCCCTGTCACACTGGGCATGCGTTCTCACTGCGTTCCCAATGGGTTCTAAAATTAAGCAAAACGCGGGAAAAGCGCAGTAAGAGCTCATAGAACGTATTAGGGTCGCAGTGGAACCTCTCAAGGACGTACTGGGAACTCCAAGAATGACCAAGAACCCCGAAAATCTTTTTTTTTATCTCATCTACCGACTGCATGGGTCGATTCCTAGATTGTGAAGGGTTATGATATCTCATCTACCGACTGCAGGGGTCGATTCCTAGATTATGATGGGTTATGATATTTCCTCTACCGACTGTAGCAGTCGATTCCTAGATTGTGAAGGATTCTTATATAGACTCCTGTTGTCGTTAGATGAAATATCATAACCGTTCACATCTTGGAATCGATAAGATAAGATAGAGAAACGAGTTGAAAGCTCCTCACAATCTGGGAATCGACCCCTATAATCTGTAGATAAGATAGAACAACTATTTGAGAACCCTTCACAATCTAGGAATGGACTGCTACAGTTGGTAGATGAAACATCACACCCCTTCACACTGTTCAAACAATCTGCAGATTATGATATACCCTAGATGGTTCGTAAAATGTACACCATCGACAGTACCGTTAAACCACTCAAAACAGTCCTAAACAGATAGAGTATTTTTAGCGGATATAGATTTACTTGTTCACCATATTGGATGATCTGCCTTTAACCATTCTCGGTTACCCAGGGTTTTATATATGCTCCGTTTCTCTCCACTATATCACCCCTGGGAAACTCTATAAGAGAAATCTGTACTAAAATTACCCGCCCTTGGCCGGCGTGAGCCAATCAAACTGCTATGCAGCTTGGTCCTGCGAGTAAAAAACAATTCATATCACTTCGTTGCAAAGCACGCAAGGTCATTTTGTTAGCCATCCGTCACCGGTTATCTCCTTTGACCATTTCCGTCTTATCCTTTTGATCATTTTCTTTGCTGGGCACAAAGGCAATTACTCTTCTTCATCAAAATTAATCCACCATGTTGTTTGTATGATGTGTACCCACACATTCCGAGGTGTATCGTTCAGCATTCCTCCGGTTTCAATAGTGAACTAGAAGGATAAGTATGAGAGATATACCCTACTTTTCCGAGTGTATTGAATGATACCCTACAGTGTCCTACAGATACCATGCTGCATGTGGCCCTATGACGGTATTGTCAATGCAGACACGTTCTATACGTGTATCTCGCTGAAATGTACAGCTAACGCAATAAACTACATGCCTACTGTCAATATGGCCAAAGTTTCAATATGTTAAGACATTTTGCACCCAAATATATCGATACACTAGAATGGAGAAAGTTTATCCGTGCTAGGAATAATCTCAATCCAGCAATTCATTCATATTTTTAGTTTACTTAGTATAACTGTTCTAAGGAAATGAGTTACAATTCAAATTGACTCTCTATTGGTAACCTGATCTTAAAGATCCACAAACCTCGACCATATCACTTTTCGGTTTTCATTCAAGCATTTACACAGATTATGAGGATTCCACTTGATATATGTCAATTCAACTAATAAACACCTTTTATAACGCCTTTTTATAACGCCGCTCAATTACGCATAGTAAAACTTTAGCCGAGAGCCAATGCCGCCTGCTTGGCCTTGTGACGTATTACACAGGAGTCGCTTGGCGTCTAATGACAGAATCAACTAGAATTAGCCTTACATAACTGCCTAAATAACATATTCACCTTTGTCCTTATACAACAACATTACATATATACACGCCCCGTAAAACGTTCTTCAAATGGCAGCAGATGTCAACACTGTTTAATACTGGATGTGACCCGTAATTCTGCAATGTGTTTTGGAACGATTCTTATCATTGCCCAATATGGCTGCGGCACGCATGTCAGATGATGCTCAAACGTCACAGACATCTATTAGACATTTCATACGGATTATAACGGTGTTAACACGCCTCATTCATTGACTCATGTGTATATTGAATAATTTTTGTTTTCACATTCGTCCATTTGCGAAATAACAAAATATATTTTCCATATTTTTGTTTATCAATGTAACGATATGTAATAAGTGATGTAGTTGCGTTATTGACACTCTAACTTAGATAAATATTAAATAAGAGGGGAAATCTACACGACTGCTATAGCCTGAGTAATATTTTTAAATTACAAACCAAACAACACAAGGCAATGGTGAGTTGATTAAAGTTCTATAGTTCCAATTCTTCATTTGAAAATGGGAAAGATACAATTTCCATATTTTTATCCGATGTGATTAAAAAAGTATTTCATTTCCAAAAACACATGAATTGACCACTAAAAAAATATATGCAATATAAAATGCAAGGGCTTTTTTATATCATGCTAGGAAAATGAGAAAGTCTGATGGTTTGCTTGAGTAAAGCCGATGCAATGCTTTAATCTAATGATTGTTTATGTTAGGTCAGTGGTATTACACTAAATCTAAGTAATTGTAAATAGATTAAAAGATAGATTTAAAGATAGCCCGAATATTTGTTTCTAAAAAGTGTAAACCAGAAACAACGATGAAAATTATATGATTTTATTAGTTATAATGCAACTATTCTATTAGTATTATAAAGTCACCCTGAGAAATAATGATTCAGTAGATTTGAAACGATACGCACAAGAACAACAGCAATTTTAACTAATAATCACGTTTATAATTAAACAAATTGCATGGTCTTTTTTATTTTTGAATTGTCTGTTACTCATTTCAAAATATATTGTAGCCTATAAGATTACCTAACACTCCACCCGATTGGGAAAAGAACAAAATCAGCGATTGAATATCGAAAAATGCTCCAAAAACTCCGAAATTACCCCCTGCGGACGCACAGATACCCATTCTATCGGAAACTTGTAATGTAATGAAACTGTCTTATTATTTTTTAAACGAATAATCGACGAAAATCGACAAATCGCCTAAGTATTTCATTAAGCAACTCCTGTGTATGACGTCACATCGCTAACGAAAGCTACCGGGGGCCTGGCAGACTGTTTAAGGATTGGGATAATTAGCAGGTGTCCGGGAAAAAAGTCCTTGGAAAAAAAGTACCGGAACAAAAGTCCTAAATTCAGCTAGGAAAAAAAGTCCTCCAGAAAAAAGTCCTATTTTATATTTTAGGTAACAGAATATGACAAAATATTTAAATTTTGTTGTATTTCACTTTATTCAATGTAATATTCATTAGCATAGTAACAATACATAGTAATAACACATTAATTAGCACATTAACTAACACATTGTTTACTGATACAATACATAGATCTCTATTAGCACTAACACATTGTTTACTGATGTTTTCTCTTTAATCAGATACAACAACATAGCACTGGTAACTACTATCTCTATTAGCCCTAACACATTGTTTACTCCTTACTGATGTTTTCTCTTTAATCAGATACAACAACATAGCACTGGTAACACATTGAATACATGAGTGCTTCACTGGACTTTATTCAGTCTGATGTTCCTGGAAACCCCATTCAGGAATTCAGGGACCGACTTCCTCCCTGACCTAATGTCATTACAGAGTCTTTGCAAGCGAGCTTGCATCTTCACAAAGATCGATTTGGTTTTTTTGGCAGGCATGTTACCGATGGCGTCTTGGGCTATGGCAATCTTCTCTCGTCTGGGCGGCTCTTCTGAGAATCATCTGGTGAGTGGTTGTGTGTCTGGGTGATCTCTGGATTTTCAGTTTGCAGGTTGGTCCAAATTTGGCCCTTGGAGTCCAGACTGGATTTGCGACTGCACTTCCAAACAATCTTGGACTTTCGAGTTGCATGTTTGGTGTACATGTAGCCATCTAACACCAGCTTTAACCCACCCTTGTTTGTCTGAATTACTTCCATGATGTAATGGTTAATATTGACTTTCATTGCATCTATATACCCTCAGTTGGAAGCCAGTGTTTTCAATTACACTAACCAGACAAAGGTTGAGTTCATTCACTCAGAAAAAATCACATGAGACTCACATCACATATACTCTTGATTGGTGCTTAATTAATCCCTGATTAATCCTTATTCAATATAACATGTGATTCAATAGATTGAGATAAACTCACATTTTCTTAATTCTTAATTAAGCCTCTTAAAGTATAGTCTTAAAGTTAATTATCCATATTTAGATATCACAACATCCTTCTTGATACCTCAAGTACAAACAATTCATGTTTTCTTAACAATATCTTTGATGTTCATGTCTATTTAACCTGTTTTTATAGTAATAGGACTTTTTTCCGGAGGACTTTTTTAACGGTACTTTTTTTCCAAGGACTTTTTTTCCAAGGACTTTTTTCCCTATAATCAATTAGCAGGCGAATTTTACTCACTTTGAATGGCCATATCTTGGTAAGTAGTTGACGCTTCGAAATAATCTTTTGTGTTTTGTTTAGTTGGAAAGTATTGTCTCTATGAATAAACGAATTAACATCGAAAAAAGAGGAGAGATTCTATTTTTAAATAATATGAATATATAAAAAGAAATACAGAACTGTGTCATATTTCAGGCATTATTCATTAGGTCATGAAAAAATTTGCAAAGTTCCAAATGGCCTCGTAGTCTAATGGTTAGTTCGTTAGGCCAAGAAGCAACATGACATAGGTTCGATCCCAGGTTTCTAAAATGTCTTATATGTTCTTATATTATCTGATAAGTATATATAATCTATAAAGAATCATCACTTAGATTTGGAAATTTAGAAATTGTTACAAAGTGTAGGTATATTAGAAAAGTGTATGTATATCGGAAAAGGTGTAGGTGTAACAGAAAACGTGTAAGTGTATTGGTTAATACACCTGCACTTGTAACAAAAAAACCCATAGCAACGAGACCGGAAATGGGGTATAATGAAGAATTAAAAACAAAGGGAGATATTTAACAGTTCCGTGGAAGTTGCTATCTCTTATGGAAACCACTCCAAACATTCTGGCGAAGTAAAAACATTCATTTATGATGGTTATCATTAATTTGCTGAACTATTTAATCTGTTAAACACAATCTTCAGATTATGAATTGATAAAACCCCTTTCTTTTATTCTTGAGATTCGTTTGATACAGTAACTATTTTTTGTAATATACGCCACTTTCCTTCCAGGTAACTTCAATTACATGTAAGGTACCCTATATTTCGGCAATAAAGCTGGCGATAAAGCTCTCGAAGGGTCTCAACATAAAGCACACAAGTCACAATATAATTGTTCAACAGTATACAACGAGGACTATCGTATGATTCGAATTTTCCCGCTTAGAGGAAACTTATAACTATGATTTGTAAGGGATTGACACAACAACACAGAACTCCAAGTATGTGATGATCTAAAAAGTGTAGATGTATCATAAAAGTGTAGTTGTACCGGTTTTACACCTAAACTACAACAACGAATCCGAAGTTTGATATCATTGATGAACACCTTTCAACATAGAAATTTTATCACAGTAATGTTTCAGATTCTATCATCTATGATCGACACCAACCGACATTGACCAACAATAGTACGACCATAAACCCCAATCTTAATTATGAATTATCAAGTTGTGTTGATTGTATGAGCTTTTACAAATCTACAAAAATACAATAAAACCACCGACAACAAAACATTGTAAAGTAAGGCCAGTGCATTACAAGGTCTCAATAATCTTATTCTACAAACTATAGACTATCTTTGATTCAAAACAAACAGTTTCCTAATGTGTCTATTAATGATATACCTGCATAATACAATTTAACAATACCATCAATTATAAATACAAACCCTCCTGTCTTCTGAGATCAATAGATATCATCACTCGCTAATAAAAACTACATATCAAGGCTTCCATGTTGCGAAGCGTTGTTAGCCAATACTTGATGATTTCATCACTGTTTCTTTTGTTCATATTCATTCGCGGGTTTGGGTTCCATTTTTTTCTCCATTTCTCACAGCTTTGTTTCTTAAAAAGAGAGAATTGTTTCAGTGTTAAATTTTTATTCCTATTTTGATGACTTCAATTCTCTTTTAGTGTATTTGACCTCCGTTTTAAAGATTTGTTAAACGTTTCGTATGGTAAGCTTTCACATATGCCAGGCTTTCCGAGGAGAATTGAGTGTTGATATGCTTGTTATCAGGACACCCGAGGAGCAGACCTCTATAATCCAAAGTCAATCTTCCATGAAAAGCTACACCTTAAACAGTCTGAACAATTGTGAACGCGTTGAAAGTAAAACTGGCAGACAGGTGTCTTTAAGATGTTGCAGAAACAAAATAAATAATGTTAGTTATAAACGTGATACAAAAATATGCCCAGAAAGCCAAACTGTTACAAAGATGGACGACTTTGTCCATCTCTGCGCTTCCTTTAATGGAATCTGTAGTATCATCACCAATCTTGGTCTGAACATCCTGGGAATTCCTACTGTTTGTGCTGCTCCTGTTCTGATGCAGTAGTCTCATCCACACCGGGAGTTGTCTCCCTTTGTCCAGGCGGTTCTTGAGAGCCAGGATAAAGATGGCAGTGAGGCAGGTGTGGGTGCTGATGAGAACAAGAACAGTCAGGTAGACACTGAAGTAACACACGTGGTCCGAGTTCTCAGGTAGGTACGAGTTGATGAGGGTCAGGAACACGGCGTAAGAAAGGAGGATGGACACACAAAACCCAATTTTCTCGCCACATTCTTCAGGCAGGAGGAAAGTGAAGGGATTGAGAAAGGATAAGAAGACCAAAAACAGCAGGTTGTTCAGGAGATAAAATATTGATCGTCGTTTCAATGTCAGACTTACCATCACAAATTCTTCACTTGTATTCTCGTAGTAGAGAATTGATTTGCTAATGGATGAATCAATTAACTCCCATTCGCCATTTTCAACAAATATATCGATATTCATAGATGTTGAGGCGACTTCAAGATATATTCGAGTCAAATTTGAAGAGGATGGAGCTATTTCTATGTTACACGCTTGTTCATCAAAAGGAAATTTAGCAATATTAATTTTGCAGTGTGTTTTGAATGTAGTCATCAAAGCCATCATGACATCTCCTGTGTTTGTAAGTAGCATTTGTTCTTGTTCATTAATGAGATAAACACTACCTTCCTCTGAGTTCATAAGTTGCAACGTTGGAGTCCAAATCTCTGCAAATGGTATCAACACCATATCCAACGATGAATCCGTTAGATTCCACGTTAAGAATATGTCCTTCCAAAAAAACATAAACCAACCGCGCGATCGCATCATTTCTTTCTTTTCATCCACTGCCTGTATTGACAAGAGGCCAAATTGAACAGCAACGGTCAGATTATCATGGTGGTTTAAGACAGGGCGCACCAATGGATCGTATCCTTTTGTCAGATTTTGTACCAATGCCTTCTCCTCGTAAGATGTAAATGCTGTTGTTGTACGAGAGGCAACCATGATGAGAATAAGTACACGTAAACGATGTGAATAGTAAAACTCCACAAAACCTGCAGTGAACATCATGGCCTCGCTGCAACCGATTTAATATGATTCATTTATGAAATCAACACTCCTTGTAACAGTAGGTTGTTGCTGTCTATTACGTGTAATTAGCGCCACACAATGGGTGTCATGCTTTCATTGGCCAGACAGACACAATTATGTACAAGACATTATCGACCATGGAGTTGACAGAGCCGGAACAGCGAGACAGTGATTATATAGACACATGTAGTTACTGACGATAGTAACTAGTCGATATCACGATGGAATACTTTGCAATTACTTTTTGACAATAGCAAACAGAAGTAACACACATGAATAGTAATCGCTTGCTTATGCTGTTGAGTGTCATAAACACAATTTAATTGCACTAACAAGTAATCGAATTGTTTGTTTGGATTGCTTGTAGTATTCTCAAATGTTCAAATATGCAGTATGTTCCCCATATAGTGTTACTCTTCTCATATTAAATGTACAGGGAATATTCATCTTACACGAATTGTATAAAACGTTTATAGTTACCATATCGTAACTAGAAAAAACAAAGGGAATACAAAAGTAGCATGTTACTCTTTTTTTTTTTTACAGAAAACTAGGATTTGTATTTCAATTATATACAAGCATATACATGTGTATCTCCTTAGTCTTGTCGTCAGTAACTCAGTGAGTATCAACTAAAGAGATAAAGAGATTGGTACTTTACTACAGTTACATTAAGAAATATTTGTCATTTAGCTTGTGAACAAATCTAGCGTTGTTATATTTTGGACCAAACTCTGCAATAAAAAATTATTGTACTTTGTCGGAACGAATCTCTTTCAAGATGCAAACCCACAGCTGCCGAATTCTCTGTGGTCGAGTGCATACATTGTTGTAAATTGTTGCTGGAGACTGCTGTCCCATAAAGTGAGTGTTCGATCCACAGAAATTTTTCACAGTTTGCGGTATTACAAATATAACTATGTTACTGATACTCTATATAAGTAACCCAGGAAATACCCATCCTGGCGTTATCCATATATCCATATAGCCATACCATTAACTATGCTATGTATTAAACACCCCGTTTGTTTCTGGTGTCTATTGCAAATCTTTCGTTCTCATAGAATAGTTTGAGTGATCACTAATTCACAAAAGCCATGTTTATACAATCTCAATTTACCAAAGCAGCACGACACACTAATGTATGGAGACAGGGCCCATTAAACAAGCGAACGGATTCTACTGGAAGTAGCACAAAGCGTTCGGGATATGTAAACACCAGCTAAGTGAATGATATTGACGAAATAAGTTAAGTGTACTGAGAATACAGAATTATATACTTGTCTATTTCCTTCATTATTCAGCATGGAAAGCTTCATCTGATGATGATGGCTGTTTGGTTTTGTTTTGAAAACTAACATTTCCGTTTTAAAGCTAATGGATAAGCGAATTCAAGAACATCATTCTGTATTCCCAGTACCCAAAACCAATGTCGTCAATATCATACACTTAGCTGTTGATTACATATCCAGATCGCTTTGTGCTACTTACAAGTAACTCATTTTATTCAAAGACTCACTTGATACATCTTCAAGTTGTAAAGGATATGCATTTTTGATCGGAACTGTTTTGTGTTTCCCAGTGTATCAGTTCAAATACACTGTCCACCTACATTATATAATCATAAAGTTTTATTGTAAATTTTAAAAATCGACGGAATATTTAGAATTGAACACGCAGTTGTCTATGGGTCACATACATCTACTTAAGAAGTGTTTTCCTGGGAACAGTTTGAATGTTTTCCTACACTCATGTGCTTATCGTTTTAGATCAGAAACTAGACCTTTGGGCGACAATTTGTAAATGTGTAAAGGCACGTAATCGACGGCAGAATTGTACACAAGATGAGGGATGCAAATTCGCATTGAAAATAGAACCATTGGCTCTGTAATTCATCATGCTTTAAATAACTAATAACTAAATATGTAAATTTCCAAGAAGTATTTATCATTGGCATAACACATTTCAATTACTGTATGTTATGGAGAGGAAGATGGAAAAGGGTCTTTTGGTCATGACCCCCGTGACCCATGTTTATAAGCGTCACTAAATCTAAAATTTAGAATCCTCATTGGCTGAGGAGTCTGTACACATACCTTTTCATACTGGAGAAGAGGCCGTGACCCCTGTGACCTCGGCAGTTTACTCAGCAGTGAGGCACAGCCGAGTACCATACAGATTCAGACCCTTATTTGGGGTTACAATTTAGAATGTCCTTTGGCCAAAGAGTCTATACACAACTTTTCAGTTTTCTAGAACTGTTCGTACTAAAGAAGGAGATGAAAATACCCTATTTGGGGTCACAGGGTCATCCAATCTACCATTTAGAATCCCCATTGACCAAGGAGTCTGTACACAAAATTGAAGCTCCCAAGAGCCAGTTCTGGAGAAGACGTCCAAAAGCGAAAAGTTTACAGACGAATGGACGGACGGACGCCGGACGGCATGTCATGACATGACATAAGCTTATTAGGGCTTACAGGCCTGATGATCTTATGAATTTCTTAGAAGCATACAACAGCCTGAATACTACCACCCATTTTACTTAGCATTCTATCTAATTATGCTGTTTAGCTGAATGTAATTAAACCTGAATACCAATAAACATATTCAGAATTTTGAGTGAACCGAAAGCCTACAACCAATCAATAGAATATATTTTTCAGCTCTGGAATTTTTTCTGATTTGTACATATACTGCACATTCTGATTCGAATCAGCCTTTGTTCTTTCATGTGACAATGAAAAGAGAACATATCATTGTAGAAAAATATGTAAATTTATTACAAAAATACTATATAAACAGTGTAGGAGATCAATGATTGATGAAATGTTCCACGTATATTGCATTTATCCAAGTAACATGCAGGATGACTGTATGAAATGACCGTCACTATGTATACTCTGATTACATATTATATACATCAATGCACTAGAAAAACAGATTGACTGCGATACACTTTCAACCTATAAAAAATAAAGCTGGAAAATAAGGCAAAATAACCATTTAACATTAATGCGTAATAACTTTCAAGATCCCTGTAGACTTTCCCTTGACAAACTACATACTATATCTACAGATTGAAATAGCGAAAACAAAATATTATTAAATTAAGTTCAATTAACATCAAGCTATAATGTAAATATGGATTTTTTAAAATACGAAAATTTAACCTTTCTGATCGAAGTTCTCGTTACAATACTAATGAACAAACTTCAGATATCAAATTGGTTCAGGAATGCATATTTATTCTTATCCTCCAATGTTTGTTTTCAATGCGTACTATATACTCCAATGTTTGTTGCAATACGTACTATATGAGTGGAATACAAATGATAATTGATTGACAGTAAATAACAGAAAAAGCAAGTAAGTGATGGGCAGATGCTAAATCTCACATGTGCTATATCCAGTTCACTTGAAATCACAAAATATTCATGATGTCACTGCAACACCAAACTCACAAAGCATGCAGCAACTAACAGAGCCAAGATAGGAACATGTCTGTTTGACTTTGATACACCAACAGTTGTGGCTCGTTGTCCTGATGTTGTTTCCGTAGAATATGTAGTTGTAGTGTTGGTCGGCTCGGAAGTGGTTGAAGCCAAAGTTGAAGTGATTTCAGGAGAGTCAGAGCTTGTAATTGAATCAGACGAGGAACTCATCGTGGTGATAGTTGTTCCAGAAGTTGATGAAGACGACGGATATGAAGCATCGGAGGAAGTATCAACAGAGGTTGTTTGCGTGGACGTGGAGCTTGTAGAATCAGAGGAGGAGATTGAGGTTGTGACTGGAGATGTCGAGCTTGTTCTATCAGATGAAGAAGTGGTGGAGATTGTCTCCGTAGTTGTTTGATCTGTAGTTACAGCAACACCATCCGTGACAGTGACGACTATTGTTGCTGTGCTGCTTCGAGATGGGCGACCAGAATCTGTTACTGACACAGTGAAATCATAAGATCCAACGTTCAAGGACACGAGACTTCTAATCTGGCCGTTGACTTCATCAATAGAAAATGATGAAGCGTTATGCACTGCAAATTGTAACCTGGAATTCTGATCTTGGTCCGTCGCTGATACTGTTAGGACAACGCCTGGTGTTTGAGTACGAGATATCTCAGCTTCATAACTCTCCTGTGCAAAAATGGGATTGTACATATTCCGGGGACCAAATAACAGCGAGTAGGAAACAGATGAAGAGCCGTTGATAACACCTATAACATCAAATATATGTAGATAAAAGCTGTCATGATAGTGGGAAGTTTGCCAAGCATTCTTGTCAATGAGAATGTGTTTTCCATCATGCCTGACAACCTGCAGTAAAGACTCGCTGATTCTGTCTCTTGTGATGTTGTTTACCAGACGGATGTAGAAATAAGTTGAATTCCATTCAGTGGTGACAGACGCATTTAATTGACATGGCTGTAGCTCCGTGTTGCATCAATCTCGATGTTCTGAAGATAAAATCTCTCGACAGTAGCCTCTACAACAGGACTGGAGTAAAATCCATTTGAACTGTCGTAAACAGCATCTGGCATCTCATCCTCGTCCAAGACATCATTGACCAGGAAGTCATCCAGCTCGTCTTCTGAAGTCTCCAGTCGAACAAGATGAACCAACTCATGGTATCCGAGGTGGTCTAACACAGACAGTTGTGGGTCTCCCAGAGGATTGATGTTCTCAAAGGTAGCTGTGAAGTTGTAGAATTTTCCTTTCAAGGACGATGTGAGCAGCCAGCGAGCTGTTTTGGTTTCAAATGAATCTATATCACCAAAGTCTATTGCAAGAGATGGGGTCACCGGATTCGATCCAAGTTGGGCACCAATTATCTTAAATGACACTAACAGACCCTTTTCGTTTTCAATGATTTCGGGCTGACCTGAGGTGATCTTAAGCTGACGTGCTACGCCATAAGCCCCGTTACTCACGGAAACTGCAAGACTGAAGGGTATAACAGGTTCTATAACATCTGAAGTCATTGGGTCATCACCTTGTACATATTTCTCATGGAAGTAGTTGACAATCAAGCTTGGGTTTGGTTTCACTGTGATGGTATCTGGAAGGAGGCTGATTGAGAACTCGGATCCACCCACAGTGTAGGAGAGAGTTCCACCCACATCATACAGCGTGTCCTCCTTCACTGCAGCTGTGGAGTAGGGAATGATGAGCCACTCTGCCGTCCCAGACATGTCCTGAGTCAGTTGACCGGTTCCATCCACAGCTGTGATGCCGACAAGGCTTGGCTTGCCTGAAATAAAGACAATGTGTTATTGTGTGTTCATTGGAGCACATCCGAAAAACAGATCAAATCACATTAAATTAACAAACTTAATGAACAATATTCCGTTTTGAGTGATTTGGCCTTTACACATAATACATATAAGTGTGGATTATTATAACAAGCATTCTTTATTTAACAGTTTGATTAACCACACTTGCCAATAGAGAATTTATCATTCGTGTAGCTCCCGTCTCCATAAGTAGGCCGAATGTAGACAGTGACGTTGATATTCTGCAAAGCTGAAAGTTCTCCGTTCTCCATCTCCAGCCGAGCATTGAATGCATCCCTGGTCAGAACCAGCTCCTGGACGATGCGGACACGAACCTTGGCACACACCCCTTCATCCTTCCCGCCCTGGGGAATACGTTACACAGAGGATCAAAGAGTACATAAACGCTTCTGATAATTAGTTGTTTGCACAAGTAAAATATGTTTAACAAACTTCCTTATGATTACATCATAATTTAAAAGCTTAACGATTGCGAAAAACGTAACTTAGTTTAGTTTAGTTTAAGTCCAAAGTTCATATATTAAAATAGTTCTTCCTACATGAAGTGATTGTCCTAAGGTTGCCCTGAATTGATCTTACCTTTTTCTCTTTCTCTTTGTAAACAGTTACAGCGTTGTCAAACTCGTCAAAGATGGAATCAAATCCTCGCTGTAAAACGAGATACATATATCGTGGAAATAAACAGCTTTATTACTGAGAATGTTGACAATACGATATCCTCTCAATGTCCGCAAGCACTGTGGTGATCACAATGCCACAAATAACTGAAAAAGTGTGGATGCTGAACGTGATCAACCCAAAACCGTTAAGTTATCAATGCAGTTGGCAAGATCTATCATCTAACAACATACTAATGTCAAACTTGAAACAGATTCAGAAATTACATCGAATCTTTTACAGAATAAAGTGAGCTCCCTTTAATACTTTAATGACTTGTTATATTATTTTATTGCATTGGCTCTACTACAAGTAACATTATTCGGGATTTCCAAATACATTTCTGTATGAATGCAAACCCTGGATAATATGCACAGCATCCGTTGACAAAGCACTGCCCAGTAAATGCGAAAGAATAAAGTTCAATATTAAGTCGTTATGCTATAATGGATATTAAACAAAACTGTTCAGCACGTTTAATACCAACTGACATGTGCAGCTTTTACATGTTTGTTATATTCAGCTGATTTGCAACAAAGAAGAGATACAAGAAAGATATTTTATTTATAAGTATTGCTTAGTCCATTATAGAAGGGCAGAGAAATCGATGTCAAAACTGATGATTTCCAAATTACTAATCATACATCTGACCTGTTTGGCAGAGTCCATGTCCGACTGGAACTGTTCAGACCTGGACATTATGGTGTTGTAGGCCATCACTCCGTCATCTTCACCCAGTGTTGTTAGAGTTCCGTCTTCCCAGGCTGACACCGTCTTATTCCAGCGTAGCAAGAACTTGCGCACCGTGGGCACAAAAGTCACGTTCAGAGGGGCAGTGATGGAAGCAATCTCGCTCTCAGACAGGAACTGACCTTTCACGCTGTCTTCAGCCAATGCCAGGTTAAATGAGTTTCTCCAGCTTTTATCATGCACGTTAAACCTGTTCAATGTAAAATAGGTGATGGTGTATATGAAGTAGAGTAAATGATAAAGGTATCTGCTGTTTAGCTTTAATTATTTAAGAAAAAAATATCTGTCTTGTACATACATTTCTTCCCCTCCATAAATCTCTTTCAACATGATGAGAAAGTTGTTCATAGGTGCATTGCTGTTAAACAATCCTTGAGCCACTTCAGAGTCAGCTGCACGTCGACGCCTGTTGGAGTCGCAATTCTCGGATGCATAGTATAAACAGCTGTGAAGATGAAAGGTGTGATATTGTTGAAGTGAACATTATATTCAATTATAAGATAAATAGTTGCGTTTGTAAAATTTCCGGGATTCATTGCTATTCAACACCCGCAAATTTAGTTTAAAACCGACGGCGTTAGCCGGAGGTTTTAAACGCTGAAATTTGCGGGTGTTGAATAGCAATGAATCCCGGAAATTTTACAAACGCAACTATTTATCGATATTGTAACATGACCGTTAGTTATTAGGCATTTTGAAACGAACTCTCTTTTTGCGTACCTATCTCTGAGTGGAAAGGACTTTGCGACTGTTCCATTTTTGTAAGAAGTGTGGTCAGGTCAAAACAAATTTAAATACTCGGCGTAATATGTACATTAGCAACAATTTACACATAAGCTCAAACAGTGTCACTCAACTATGTTCACTTCACAAAATTCACGTATCCTTTTAGATGGCGATAAACATTTATCTACGACATCAACACAGTAAAATACCTAGGAACAAAAATCTTAAACTTGCCCTAACCCATTGTGACAATGATGCTAGCATTGTGACGTCAAAGCGGTTGATCACTATGACGTCATGCCATGGCAACGGCATTCGGTAAACACAACCGCATGGAAGAAGGCGTCAAACTTAGACAAATCTTACTAGTTGAAAACATTTTAGTTACTTTAAACTAATTAATTTTGAGAGTTATATGTTACCTATACTGCTATACACAAGTTAGAAAATGACAATGCCCTCTGTCAAATTTGAGTAAGGGGCACATATTAAGAGAAACAGAAAAATAAAATTTTGAGTCGGGCCGGATCTTGTGAACATGATGTATATGTTCGCGGTGATTCGCCCCAAGTAATTTGCGGGTATTCATTGTCATTCAACATAGGCAAATCAACCAATCAGAATCAAGGATCCTACGAAATCATGTTACAATACCTCCATAACACCAAACCACATAAGTCGTTGACAACTGAGAAAAGAAATTCAATGGATTGTCATATTCGTTGTCAATTAAACCAAGTGTGTCTATGAATTTAGGAATACTAAATATATATCAGCAATGTCATAAAGCTGAGGTTGTACTGTGATGCGGTAGAGCAATGACATAAACGTGTTTAACCAACTTTAAAGACCTTTTTTTAGACCATAATCTAAATCACAAACATAATGCAGCAATAACTGATGTCTGTATTCAAAAGAAATAACATACTTTACAGCAGTGTAAACTGCAGATACTACAGGTCCCGCAAGACAAGCGAATCCAAAGTCTAATGCGGCTTTGATGCGGCCCCAAAATCCACTACTAGTTCCAAGTCCAACTGTGGCAATGGCACATCCGTAGATAGGATGGAAACTAAGGACACAGTCCTTGATGAGAGTTATAGCACAGTCACACGAGAGAGGGGTCACAGGGTTATAGACTACCACTGAACTAGAAGGTCGTGACGATCCACCGCCACTTCCTGTAAACGAAGAGTGAAGATGAAAAGACATAAATAGTATCTTGAACTGATTTGACTCTATTGTTATGAACACTACAATGGTGTCATAAAGAAACATCCTCACCAGACAACATGGTTATTGAAAACAATCCTGTTGAGGATTAAAATTGACAAATAACTAAGATTTCTTATTTCTTATTATTAAGATGTGTTCATACACACAAATTGGATCACGTATTTATAATAAAATTAGATACACAACTACATCTCAAAGTCATGATTCAGGAGTCTGTCAAATATTGCAACCAAACAAATTAATTTCTAACCTGATATACCAAAGTATCCACCGCCGCCCCCACCGCCTCCTCCACCGCCTCCGCCGCCACAAGGGAGGGGAGGTCGACCAGGATACTGTCTGGACAGGGTGATGTCTTGTCCGCCAGTCCTTGTCTCACCACAGAAATAGTCGTACAGCATCTTCAGACCACATGCCGACTGTGCCAAATTTCTCTTCACACGGCTCTTCAGGGTCACCATCACTGGGACAATGATACTTGTGTTCGCAGCCAAATCTCCTATTGGATCTACCGTCTGAAACAAAGAAATATACTCTACTTTAAAAAGAGAAGACCACTCAACATACAGATTCATTCCCTGTTTGTAAATGTTCAAATTAGGCACAAGCAGGTCGTTATTCAGTTTCCACAAAAAATATTGTCCTGCATCCTTGTACATGTTTATAAGTGTCCTATTTAGCTCATCATGTTTTATTTGTCAGTATGGTTACCAAATAGCTATATATAATCCACATTTGTCTAGGTGTCTTTACACAAGTCTTTTAGGTGAAAAGGACAAGGACGTTTTTAGGTCACCAAATCTACATTGTACCCAAATGTCCTGTGAGGTTTTTATTTGGGGCCACAGGGTCACCAAATCTACAATTCATAATCTACATTGACTAAGGAATCCGTTTACAAAATGTATTTCAGTTTCCTTGGGCCAGTGGTCCTGTAGAAGACATCGAAAAAGCAAAAAGTTTATGCATAGACGGATAGACAGATGGGCTAACACTATGCCATGCCATAAACCCATTGGGCATTTCAGGCCAGATGAGCTAAACATCTGATATTACCTGTGTAAACACCAGGGTAGGTTGATTCGTTGGCAACACAAGTCTCACATTGTCAGCACGAATTAGACCATGATTGGTAATGAGGAAGTTGACGACATCTTTCTTTCCTTCTTCATAGGGAATCAAATTAATATTGGCAGGTTCCACCGTCACTACAGGCATCGGGACCTGGGAAAATACAAACATCTTTCAATAAAAGGGC
This sequence comes from Gibbula magus, assembly GCA_936450465.1. Taxonomy (NCBI): domain Eukaryota; kingdom Metazoa; phylum Mollusca; class Gastropoda; order Trochida; family Trochidae; genus Gibbula; species Gibbula magus. Next base: position 74,109,301 of record OW388296.1, on the reverse strand, counting down.
AGTGTCGAATCAGGTATAGTTTTGGAGAATTAACATGTAGAGAATTTACTCATCAGAAACTTTGACCAAAACTGATTTTGGTTGGGGACAATGAATTAAAGATGAACTGAGAAATCATTTTACTTGAGTCTCAAACGTTGATTCGAGAGTGATGACATATTTGTCCTCAAACGTTGTTGGTGTGACAGTCCAGGTGTATGTGACCGCCACCCTCTGCAGGAAGATGGAGTGGGATGAGTCAGATGGTTTGGCTAGGATGACCTGGGAATATGATGCGTGGCCTGGAGCAGTTGCAGTCAACGTGTACAGGTCTTCTGTTATCTCCTCGAACATCACAAACTCTGAAATAAGAGTCGTATATACTAATAAAAACAGTTTTTATATTAATGAAAAGGTTTTTTTTTATATATTCGGACTGACACAATTTATAAAAGGACATTTATAAAATATTATAAATCTGTCAACAATTATTACTTCAAAATCAGATACAAACATTTGTCAATTGATTGAACCATCACATCAATATTTTAAGCCATTCAAACATGTTCATATTGGTCTTCTCTGTGAAGAGACAGTGAAGGATCAACAATGAAATATTGTCCTTACCATTAAAAAATATGACATCATAAACTCACCTGTACTGTTTGTGGTGATCCTTTGTTCCAGATACCCTCTCCTTGGATTCCTAAGGGTAACCACAGCTCCAGCTACAAGTGGTTTGTCAGAGGCAAAGTAAGTAAACTCATCCTCAACTCTCACAGTGACATTCAACTTGTTCAACGATGTAACATAAAACCTGTAGCTGATTGACGCTGATGCAAGGTCTGAGTTCAAAGCAATAGAGCCACTGAACTCTCCAAGATCATCGGAGGAACCAGTCGTGATTGTCAGTACCAGGACTGCAGATCCTCCTGGCTGAAGGTCAAGGCCTGTTCCTGAAGCTTGTGAGCTGGAGTTGGAGAATGAGGTGACATCAAGTCTAGATTCCCTGGGTAGAGTTACTTTCAAAGCTGTTGCTGGAACGTCGCCTTCATTGGTGATGTTTACCTTTGGTAAACAGTACGTCAGGTTATTTGAGAACTTACATATCATAAAAGAAGCATCGCCATACAATATCTATTAATATAAGCAAATGGAATCAGAAACACTAACTACTAATGGCAATCTCTCAATGCAGCACTTGTTGATAGACACTTTATATAGCTTTCAAGTGTGAGTGAGTGTTACCTGATACGTCTTCTGTGCTGCCCTAGGAATACTGTCAGAGATTGACTTGATTGAAAGCACCAAGACGGGTTTCCTGAAGTTGAGCTGTAATCCGACTCTCATCCTGGCTACTGTCCCTTTTGTGGTGTTGAACAAGAGACCAATCGTGCCTCTCAGAGGTAGGGAGGCGTTTATGATGAGGTCAAACTCCACCTCCGAGTCGGGCTCCAGGGTGGGGATCAGAGGTCTGGGTTCATCTGATCTCCTGCCGTTGAATCTCACAACAACAGAGTTGAGGGGTCCTCCAATGCCTACAACCTGAAAGTAGCGTGGATATACACATGTTTATTTTATATCTGTATTAACATTTCAAAACCTATTCTTATTGTCAAACATTCGAAAGAAATGCTCACCTATGGCAGCTAAAACAATTTTGTAGCTATATGATATCCATGTCTGACAATATTGATACAACAATTATGCATCACACTGACACAAATACTTACTCAATAATATTGCTGTTTTGCACCAACTCATATCAGCAATGCATCAACATCAAAATGTATGAATTCAACTATGCATAATGTAACACATCAATGTAGGGAATATAAGACCAGCTAAGGTCAACAGTTGAACTTTGCTTTATGGTTGCATCAGAAATTCAAAAGGGTAGAAAATGTCATGATAAGCATAGAGGAAAATCGCCCTCTCTCCATTTACTTACAGTGGCCCCGATGTCTCTGATAACTCCGATACCGTCATTCCTGATCACAGCCACATCCCTCATCTCCACCAGCTCTGTGTCCAGGTAGGCTTGTCTACTCACGAAGCCGGGATCACATTTCATACCCAGGACTGACCAAGACTTCTGAGCAGTGAACCCGTTGTCTGATGGATGTCTCCCGTCCTTTAGTTAACATTAGTCAAACAAAGTACAAGATTAATTTCTTTGATGGAAAATATGTTTTAGACTTTGAAATAATTTTCCAGTCACAAGTTTAATTTTATCTATTTACAACTCCAATATTTTAAATTTTTCAGATTTGATGTAAAATGTCTATTACTCATAGTAACAGGCTTCATAACTAGAGGACTCACCACTTCAAACAATCCACTGTCACCAGCTTTGTAAAAGTAAACAGCTTCTATTCGATTCTGGGTATTTGGCGAAGTAACAACTGTAATGGTGGATGAAATCTTCCCTTTGTTACGAATTCTGTTTGAAAATTATAAATACATACATGTTTTATGCATAAGATGTAAAATAAGATTTTTGTGAATCAGGTTGATATATTGGACAAAATAAGTTATACGGTTGTTTGATATTCTAGGATTGATATTTCATTAGTATGTCATTTAATAAATAAATCATTAAACTGTTTGAGAGGCATTCTAGAAGTTGGTGTGATGAAGAAGACAAATATTTCATGGATGATCAACTTCTTTATTAACAATAGCGACGTTTCGGTATAGATCCTTATACCGTTATCAATTATTATTTAAAATGTCCAAAATACCCAAAACTAGTTTTGTCTAGTATATAGTGTAGCGTTAAAAAAAGTGCTTAAAATATTGCCAACATTTACAATTTATAATACATTTATTTCATGTCTTAAATGTATAAATAATGAATGAGTTCCACCTACTTCACGTCGACAAATGCAATTAAAGACGAAGCTGACTGGCTGAAGAAGTTGACATGTCCCGTTATCCTGACAGATCTGGGTGAAGGTAGAGAGCCGTTAGGGGAGATACTGTCTATGGTCACACTGTAGGACAGAGGAACAGTGAGAAGCAGCTGAACCTCAGACCGACCAATGATGTTGGAAGCTCTCACTCTGACCGTGTAGGGAGTTCCACTTGCGACCGTCCTCTCCCAGTAGATCTCTTCACTTCTCGGAGAGATCTCCATTTCAGCAGGTGCCCCATAAAGGTTCCAGTCGACTGGTGCACTGCCCTGAATACAGAGGATAAAGAGTTCAACAAAATGTGAATCTACCAGTCGATTGATGCATTTTCTATGGGGTAAAATTTACACATGCAAAAAAGGGCTTAAAATAAAACAATAAAACCTGAAATGATATCTGGTTCTTACCTTGAAGGGATGCTCAAATCAAAGCATAAAGTCATTTACGTAATGCTCACATTATTTCACAACGTTGTACCACCATGTATGAGATTAAATAGTTTACAATCGGAAATCTAGTCATCGAAACTGAACATAATTATTGAGTATAAAAACTTTTAAACTTCAGTAAACCAACCTGTGTCAATACCAACTGCAGTCTAAATTCACTGCCCTCTTCTACAGTGTGGGTCAATGATTCAGGGGAGATAACCGGTGCCTTGAGTTCGATGCTACAGTTAGCCCCCGACCAGGGAAGTTTACAGACACAACCTCCGTACAGACAATAACCATGGGCTGGGTTCTCAGCCTTGCCACAAGACCCAGGGGGACAAACTGCGTAGTAGGTGAACTTGGTCTGGAAATTCAATGACATTATTACATCATGAACACTGTACAGTAAATCAGGTTTAATTTGGCTTTTCTTTGAGAACAAGAAGCTTTGTTGACAACTATAATGTGTATTGAATTTACCTGATTTTGAGTGAACGCTGTGCCATCAGCAGATCTCTCTAAATTGATGACACCTTTCTGATGTTGTGGAGATTCACACACAACATGTTCTTTGGTTATTCGTGTTGCATTGACGACTGTTCTATCAAACCTGCAGTAAAACATGTTGTTGGGAGTCTCAGGGAAGTTGTGTCCCCAAACATGAACAACAGTGTCGCCAGTATCCGGTCCAGAGCTGGGAATAACGTTGAGGATGTTTATGTATGGCATGCAGTCGGGCCCGTAGAAGGTATCACTGCATATGCTGCACAACTCACCCGTCCAGTTATCAGAGTCACACTCGCACTGACCTGTCAATAGCACATTTGAATGTCGACATCACAAACAGAATGTTCAGTTTTATAAACATTTATAATGTTATCTAACAAGTTAAGCAATTTTCACTTCTTTTAGGATACAATAGCTTTTCACTATACGATCTTCAGCTTATCAATTTGATGCTGATATTGCTGACAACTATCATTTCATAGATCATAACATGGACGCTAATTTACTCGCCATTGACATTGACAGTAGGATTAAATTATATCTATATTGTGCCCTACCATTTGTCGTGTTGCAGGTTCCATGCTGACATCGTGGACAAGGGAGACAACTCGGACCCCACCTAAGAGCAGCACAACGAGAACAGTCAGATCCAGTATATTGAGCGAAGCAAGCACACTGGTTGGGCAGCACACAGAAGCCTCTTTGACGTCCGCTGCAATCCCCGACTTCATGACAAGTTGCCAAGACACACGACTTGCCCTTCCAGCCAGAACTGCATTCACACTGGTTTGGTCCAACACATTGCCCATTTCTGTTACAGTTGCTCACTCCCGAACAGTCATAGTCTGTACAAGAATCTCCAGCCCATCCTGAAATGCATCTGCAGCCATTAGGACGCACGCATTCTCCTTTACCACTACAATTGCTGACTCCAGAACAGTCAAAGTTTTGATCAGTAAGGATAGGTATGTAGTTAACAAGCATCAGCCTCTGGTCCTGGCTTCTATGAAGAATTCGAGCACCTGCTGCGTTTGCATCAGTTGTGCCCCACCAGTTCCTGTTCGCCTCCACTTCGTCTGTACTCGCTTTAACAACCTTCAGTTCGTAGTCAGCTTTAGGGTTGTCAAGAAGGTTATTAAAAAAGCTAAACTGGTTGCTGTCAAGCATAATTGCTGCCTCCTGAGTAGACGAGGCAAATATTTGGTTGTAATTGAATGTTCCATTAAATACATTATCCCTTGAGTTGAGGCTAAAGACGCACTTGCCATGCGTTTTTTCGATTGTATTTGTAGCAATACTTACGTTGTGAGTTGGGGCATCACGGTTGTTTGACATAGTTAAATCAAAGAAACAACTCTCACCTCCAGTGCAATTCGTCGCAACATTATCCTCAAAGTATGTTGAAACAACATTGGGTACACTGATAGATATCTGCCCGCTTGAAATGAAACGATTTGATCGAATAAACATATTTCGTTTCTCTCCATATGTTCTGTAATAGCTGGATAGAACCATAGATACAGAACCGCCAGAATTATTTAAAAATGTATTCTTTTCAACAAAGGTGTTCACATCCAGTCGTTCAAAGTATGTCTTGAGGAGCAGTCCAAAATCTTGACTATGATTTGCAAACACGTTATTTCTAATATGTATTTGTTTGAAATGGTTTGCGTATGGTGAATTAACACTTAAACCAACTTTAGAATTGTTATTGAACTTCATGTCTTCGATAAAGACACGATACAGAGAGTTAGACTGGCTCATCCCAATTCCACGATTGTGCTGCGTCGTGCCATTTCTTATTTCCACACGAGTACTTGCTTCCAGCACAATACCATTTGATTGACCATGCTCAACAACAGTTCAATTCAAGTCCATACTGTTTCCATCCCTTTCTAAAGTGAGGCCTGTCATTTCTGTATTGTTGATATGGCACTGGGAGATCTTCACAGTTTCAGTCTGGATGTGGAGACCATACTTCGAGTTCAACACTGATACTTTCTCCAGGTACGATACTGCAAAATGAAAGAATGCTATATTGATTGTAGTGAACTTGCATTGGTACAATAGAACTGGAGATGCAAAGTACTAATTAAATGCTACAGTAAATCACTATTCAAAATTGCCAAGGTTATACAGCTGACAGACTGAAAGTTATTAAAACATGACAAATGTACGTTAGGGCTTAAAATCTTTGAACAATGATGAGTAAAAACAAATGCCTTCGATACTAAATCAATATTCCAAACTTACACGTATCAGTCCCCATCAAGGAAACAAAATGTTTGCATGATAAACCTTTATCATCATCATGGTCGCAATATCTACTGTCTTTCGATGAGGGTTTACACTCTGATAGTGATATGTTTTCGTATCCACAGCCGAGGTATCGAATGATGGGACCTTCTCCTGGTCCGAATGTCTTTGATGGACCGCTCCTGGTTTCTCTTTCTCTGAAATTGGTTCAGACTAAAACCAACAATTCATATTAAGAAATATATTATGAAATGTGATTATACTGAATACTGATAGATAGTTTAAATGCTTTGATAATGTTTTAATGTTATTTGTGATTATATAGAGGGAACCATCAGTGTTCTTACTGATATCCTAAGGCTTGACAAATCAACTTAGCATCGGCATCGTTGAGGTTACAAAGTGTCGACCAAGATCCATTCACAAACAACTCGACACGACCTTCACTGGATGATGATCCATTAACGAGTCTCACTGTGTCAGAAACTTTGTCTGTAATAGAAGGTTAAACAAAATAATTCAATTGGTTAAAAAATATATGTTTACACAATGCTTGTTTAGTGTTTTGTGCAAAGAAGTCCTACTTCAAAATGAACCAGTTATTTAGCATTACATAAAAGTCATGATATAATACTTCTTTATATGTCTTTTGTAGCTGATATAAAGATAACCTGTCTTCTGTTTTAGATAAATATTGATACGCACCTGTTTTGAAAGGAAAAACAAGTCCAAACCAGGAATCCGCTGAACTGTTTGTGAGAATAACCTTGTTTAAATTGCCCGTGGCCTTGAAAACACCTATAAACATTAAATCAATGCAAGTAAGTGAAATTGCTTTTGATAAGCATATTCAACATTCCATGTCAATATTAATCAGCTTAATGAATATATCATGCTGTATTACTAAGCTTTCTCATTGTAAAACGAAACAAAAATATAATGGTCTTACCATCGACATAAATTCCATTGTCCGGACTGAATAGAATCTCGACTCCATCATCTACCTCCACAAATCCTTCCTTCCTGTTACCAGAAAACGATTGTTATGTTATACAAGCATAAATAGTGTCCACAAGTTTAATTACAATGAACATGTTAGGAGGCATGTAATATTTACCAATTGAGACAACCGCTGTTATTGTTTTGTTATGAAGGGAAAATGTATCTCATTAGTAATTGATATCAATATGAGATATTCATCAATTTAACATTTACATACCTGATGAATATTGATCTCCTAATATGATATGGTGACCTTGACCTCTCTAGATGGATGTGACCTTCAACAACTCCTCCATGAAAGCTGTCAATCCAGAAATCTGCGTTGCTGTCAGTTGATAGACTACTCTTTGCTTCAGATAAGTAATAGGGCATATACAATACAAACAGTTTCTCCATGTCTTTTTCAAAGCCACAGATTCTATCATGAACTTCAGATACATCATTAACACCCCAGAAATTTCGCCTTGCTTCAATGCTGTACCATCGTTCAAAATCTGGAGAATCAAGTTCACATCTTGCGTATGGGTTATCGAATATGTTTTCGTTAAGCCTAAAGTCAAACACCACTGTTGAAAGGATTGATGAGCATTTGTTATTTCTGAAAACATTATTGGTGATACTGGTGTTCACTTCCGACTTCCTGTTGTTTGATAGCAGGATAGCCTGAGATGCAGTGTTGTTCATATACATGTTCCCAGTAAAGTTGATGCGACTTCCATTAGCATTGGTGTGGTACATAATCTCTATGAGTGGTTCACTGGGCACCGAAGCTGTATTGTTAATCACAGTATTGTCCAGGAAGAAATAGTCGATTGCAACTGAACGTGATGGGTCAAGTTTACAAATTGTTGCATTGTTATCTTGGAAAGTGTTGTTTTGGAAGGTAAATGAAAATTTTGCAGTTGATGATGAGAAATAGAAATTGAAGATTTTCCCAAAGTTGTTTTTTAATGTGTTATTCAGAAAACGTATGCTTCCTTCAGCCGTGTCTTGGTTCCTGATTTCAAAGAGACTGTTGTAATAGGCCCATCCGTTAGTGAGTCTGTAGTACCTTAAATCATGGTTCCATACTTGTGAATTTGTCATCGAAAAATGGAAAGGAAATCGGTTTTGTCTAAAACCATTATTTCTAAACATTCCTCTTTTATTTGCAGAAAATAGAGAGCTGTCAATACGGTAAGAAGCAGCAGCTTCAAGATAGATTGCTTGATTCACGTTGTCTCTGAAATGGCAGCCAGTTATTGAAACATTTACATGATACGCACTTCTGATTCCGTAGAGATTTGAGCTGATTTCACAGTTTGAAAGATGCAAATAGAGCAACTGACTTCGACTGTATGATAGACTTATTGATTGAAACCCTATCCCAGATTTCGCGTTTTTAGATGTAATGAAGTTGTCGATATTCAAACTGGTGATAGATGGATGACCAGCATTGATAACCAGACCATGGTTCTGTGAGTGATTTGAGACAATTCCCTGAGCAAGAGTAACATTTCCATTGATTTCCAAACCGTCCTCTGTGTCGTTGATGGTCAGGTAACTTAGCTCAACTTCATTTTGAACTTCTGCAAATGTGATAAAATATATTACAAAACACACACACACACACACACACACACACACACACACACACACACACAGACACACACACACACACACACACACACACACACACACACATTACAATTGTAATACATTGGAAAACGTTCATGACACTTTATATGTAATGTTAAATTTAATATATAGTCAAGGACATGCAATACATTAAACATCGTGTTTATGAAAAAGAAACAAATAACTCTCTGTAACATTGTGAATAGGCTTGACTTTATAGAGATGAAGTCCAACACTGCAACGACACTGCTTATCCAAAGTTGCAACCAGTCAAACTACTATCACAAAAATGACGAAGGAACTCATTGTACCTTCTGGTGTCTGTAGTTCTTTTCCTTCACAGCGAATGCCAACATCTTCATCGTGACCACAGTTGTTTGAGGTGGCCGCTGGACATTGGAAGAGTGTGTACTCATTCCCAGAGCATCCAAGATCATCCAGCTGAATTGGTTCTGACCCCTCTCCGAAATAAGCACCCCCATACACACGGTTATTTTCAGAGTAACTAAATAAAATAAGCAGAAAAAGTCAATATTAAAACTTAATCATTAAGCCATCGGGACGTTTCTTGGTCACACCAGGAGTATTATAAAGATTCACCAATTGCAAGTTCCGGACAGCATTTAGAAACCAGAATATTTTATAATCTAGTAGCAGAATCCATTTGGGAAATTCTGATACAAAACTTATAATTTTGAATACTTCCTTTCACATGTCCTGAAGTCTATGTACAATATCTCTCACGCAATGATTCCTACGATTCAAGTCAATGTTTCTTGTGATATTTCACCAACAGCTAAGGAAACAATAACCAACCTGTAACCCAGCATGTTGCAGGCCACACGAGCATCGTTCACTCCAAAGCTGTCATCACAAACAGTTCCCCAGGAGTCTCCAATCTTCACCTCCAGTCGTCCTTCTCGCTCATCCTTTCCACCAACAAGACGCACTAAGCTTCCATTTGTGTCTGCGCGTCGGTCTACATGACAAGTTGAAATGCCATTAAAGCGGTAGGATACAAAGTACCAAATTTCAAGAAATTGCTGATTATGTTATTATTTTATGAATACATGTGCCCTGAAGTCATAAAACCACCAATTCACCACTTTTGCATTCACTTGTGGCACTGGTTGTTACGTCTATAAAAATGTCTCTCTAAACTAAAATGTTTCATATAAATAATAATAATAAATGAAAATTAAATATGCCATATTTCTTATGACATTTAATTTCTATATGAGACCAAGGATAGGTTAAATAGCAAAATGATATATCAACATCCTGTAATTCATTTTATTTGCAAACGTGCTGTCAAAATGCTGTTTAGGAACATGGACACACAAACCACAAGGGCATTCAAATCTCTAGATGGCTATTGAGGATGCGCAGAAGCGGTAACATATCTCCTTAATTAATCAACAGATATCGTTGTTGTTCCATACTTGCCCTGAGATTATAATCTGTTAATAACAAATGAATCGCTAGTCTGTGCTGAGCGTTATAATATCTGTGGCATAATCTTAAATATACATGTATGTCCAGGTATACTTGAGAAATCACAAAGAGTAGAATACTCCTATAGAACATATAAATAGATTGATTTTTAAAATCATTGGACCAAAAAAGTATGGTTTGGTTAAAAAAAAGTCACAATAGAACAGAATATATGTTATCGGATGCCCTCTGGATTTTAAAATGTTTTTGTTTTTATAAACGTGAAAGGTCCCAAAACATTCATATATATATTAAAACAAGTAAACTTCTTCATAGTTCAAGTAATATATGAATAAAACAAAACAAAGGCTGAATATAACTAAAACAATGCGTTATCTGTGACGTCATATGTGTACATTCATCACATACATATAAGTAGTTTGGAAACATTTAAATGTGCAGATTACGCATTGTTTGAGTTATGCGCCCTTTTTTCTGTGACGTCATAGAAAGACAACTTCATAAAGATCCCATGATGATCATTGAATAGTGTGAAATCAGTCGGGAATCCAAAACATTTTTAGCCTTTAATTTTTCTTTATATATATACAACAAAAACACCAGGTGGTAAGCAAGCAATTAAGGAATGTTTACACTTACATATATGTCCTTTGAGTTTGACGCCAGCCCATTTTTCTCCTACCACCAGCGACTTGGCGACTACAGGATGACTGTTATTCCCCCGTACTTTGAGAGTTCCTGTTGATCAATGACAAGATTTGTGATACAAATATGGCAAATGTCACTGGAAAAGCAGTGAAGTTTTATGAAATTATTTTATAGAGTTCAATCTGGAGTAAATCTGGCATTTCAATATAAAAGTTACGATATATATATTAATAAGCAACGAGAATCGCCCACCTTCACCTGTTACAATGATTCCGACAAACAATATAATTACATTTACAAGGCAAATGTCACTGGAGAGCAGTATAAAATTTGGAGACAAATGATGTATCAACTACAGACAATGTCAGTTTGCATTCACATGCGTTGATGCGAAACAGCGAGGATCCAGAAAAAAACGAGTTCTTAACACTGATATTAAATCCTCCACCTTTCATGTCACTTTGAATTTGATTTACGATGCTGATATTACAATGTTGCATATCTAAGGACACGGTATTTTCGTCCATTTTCTGAAGCATTAATGCTTTGTTTGATTGGCTAATGTTGACACTATGGAGAGACACAGATGTGTTAGCCCACAGGAAGCCTTGAACTGCCATCGTGCACTGAGATATCGTAGTGTTCCTGACCAACACAGATCCACTTGTGTTGGTTTGAATGATCAGTCCATATTTGGCATTCCTCAATGTCGCATATTGCATGTGGGATTCTGTAAGTATGGATAGGTGAATGATATCCTTGACATCGAATAAATGCACAGAATTTGGAAAAGATGTTGTTATTAAAGTGATTAGTACAAATTTAGCTCGAGTCTATTTATCAAAATTATAAACAACTATTGGCAAACAAATATTCAAATAAAATGACGTTGATAATTTCGATATTACTTTCCTGCAATCTTAAATACTCATCTTCATTGTTGCATCAAAAAAGGACAAAGAACAACACTAAAATCTCACCTGTAGAGTTGATGACGACTCCTCCCCACGATACCTTGTCAGTTCTGTTGCTGGTCAGTGTCACTCTCCCTTCCTCCTCACCTTCAACCTCCAGAACACCTGTAACAAAAAGTTGTAATCTGTTAATACATAAGCTTCCACCGTAACTAATGGGTTGGTTCAATTAAAAGTGGTGCTATGGCTCGACATACCTTGACATTCGAACACATCCATTCATGGATAATTGCCATCAGGAGGATGCCCACACACAACCATGAAGGCATCTCTTGCTGTGATATTTTAGGAAGAGTATTTTATCACACATATAACGTAACAAGTACAAACCTCTAACGAATATGCCTTGCTTGTATGAGAATACCAGAGTGGTGTTCTGTAGAACGGTGAGCTGTAAACCAGACGGGACGAAGATGGTTTGGGTGACAAACATGTGTTGGTGAGGTCCCAGTGTCATTGATTGGCTCATCCGTCCTCCAATGGTTGAACCTTCCATGTAGAACTCATCAGGGTTCAGATCACTTGATAGTTCTGTCATGACTTCTGTGGTGTAGAATGGATGGATGTTGGCCATCAACTTCTCAATATCACAGTAGAAATCACAAACTCTTTCTCGAACATAACGCTTATCACCGCTTCCCCAGAAATTGTTTTGTGCAGGAAGCTGATATGTTTCGTTATATGGTGTTTCAATCAGAAGGTCGTGCAACGAGTCTGGATTAAGAAAGCTGTTCTCGCTGATGGTGGTTTGTGGGACATTAGTAACAATCACGCTTGTAGATGAACAGTTTGCAAATGAGTTTTGAAGGATATGGACTTCTTGTTTTCCCTTGAAATACAACCCTTTATCACCAGTCAATTCGGTAAACGTGTTTTGGGCTACCTCACATATTATTTGGTCCCTGGCATCAACCAATATAGCTTCTCTTCCCGAGAATGAGTTACTTTCAATGCTTATACTTGTATTGACGTGTGAATTATACACTTGTATGTTTACAAGAGGATAGTTTTTTCTTGAGTCTGCTTCAAAAGTGTTGCCTTTTATTGTCAGAAAAGCATCGTTTCCAAAATTGTTTAAGTAGGCATAGATGCCATTGTATCTATTGTCACGGAAGACAGAATTGGTTACAGTTATAGCAGATCCGTCTGGGAAATAATCAAACTTGGCATTTAATCCGTGATATGTATTGTTCTTAAACGTACAGTTTGACACATTTAGAAATGACATATAAGAATGTCGGTTTCTTGGCATACTAAATCCATTTTGGTCATTGTCAGCAAACGTGCAGTTAATAAGTGTCGCATTCATGCCATAATGGTAGCTATAAATTCCATTGTTAGTTTTAGAAAATATAGTATTTTCAACCCTGACTCCTGATTTGCTCTCTATGTAGAAATTATTTCCGGTGAAAGCTGAGTCTTTTATCGAGATAAATTTGCTTTCTTCAAGCCACGTTGATCTGGTTCTGATCCCATTCCCATTGTTATCTGAGATAGTTGTCTTTAGAAACTGGACCCGGTCAGGATCAGTGTCACCCATGGGTAGATCCACGCCGATGTCGTTGTGGTGGATGAGGCAGTTGCTGACCTGTATGGAGGTGAGGGGTCCCTTGATGCCGGTAACAGCTCCGTTAATAGTAGAGTGATTCAGGGTGAGGTTTCCTGCAGTTGACACAAAAGACAAACAATGAAATAGAGCATGTGTTCCATCAGGTTTTAAATAATACGTACTCTATGGTTCAACATTTAATTTTCCAGAAACAATTGTCAGAGAGTTAACACATCTTCAATTAAGTATCCATGTTGGCCAAGGCGTATGTACACAACATTATACTATATCGGATTTTAGGGACAGCTTAAATGGGGCCACAGAGTCACCAAATAAACAATTCTAGGGCTTTTTTCCCCATGGCCACCAGTTCTACAATGTCAACATGTCCCAGTGAAGAAGCCGAAAAGAATAATGTTTAAGGTAAGAAGGACGGACGTTTGGTGTCAAAGTCCTACCTTTACTCGTACGCTACTATAAACATGCTTAGCCATTGCAAGAACAATTTGTCAATGAGGCATAAGAAAAAGACAACCACCAAAATATACCTTATTCAAAGTCATTTACCCTGACCCTGTTCGAGGACTTCTAGACGTTCCCTGTTTGGGGACTTCTACTCATTCATGGAACATTCTACTCTATTATCACCCTGTTCAAGGACATCTAGTCTCACCCTGTTCAAAGAATTCTAGTTATAACATGTTCAATGAATTCTACTCATACCATGCTCAACGAATTTTAGTCTTAACCAGTTCAAAGAAATATAGTCTTACCATGTTCAAAGAATTCTACCCTTAGCCTTTTCAAGGACTTCTTCCCTTACTCTGTGCTTAGACTTCCACTCTTCCCCTGTTCAAGGGCTTCCAAGCTTACCGTGTTCAATGACTTCTACTCTTACCCTGTTCAAGGAATTATGTCTTACCCTGGGCAAAGAATGCTAGTCTTACCATGTTCAAGGAATTCTAGCCTTACCCTTATCAAAGACTTCCAGTCCCTTCATTTTCAATTAATTCTAGTCTTACCCTGGTCAAGGACTTCTTCTTTAACAGTCTTCAAGGAATTCTAGTCTTACCCTGTTCAATGAATGCTAGTCTTACCATGTTAAAGGAATTCTACCCTCATCATGTTCAAGGAATGCTACCCTTACCCTATTCAATGACCTATTCAAAGTCTCACAATGTTCAAGGACGTCTACTATTAGCTTGTTCAAATAAGTCTAGCCTCACCCTGTTCAAGGATTTCAATCTTTACCTTGATCAAGGAATTCCAGTCTTACTCTGTTCAATGACTTCTACTCTTACCCTGTTCAAGGAATTCTAGTCTTACCCGGTGCAAAGAATTATAGTCTCAACATGTTCAAGGATTTCTAGTCTTACCGTGCCTAAGGTCTTCTATTTTTACCCTGTTCAAGGAATTCTAGTCATAGCCTGTTCAAACATTTCTACTCTTAACCTGTTCAAGGAATTGACATGGAAGTAAGACTTTTACTCTTACCCTGTTCGATGAATTCTAGTCTTAGCCTGTTGAAATAATGCTAGTCTTATAATTACCCTGTTCTAGGACTTCCAGTCTTACCATGTTCGATGAGTTCCAGTCTCATCATGTTCAATTAATTCTACTCTTACAATGGTCAAGGACTTCTACTCTTACCCTTTTCAATGAATGTTAATCTTACGCTGTTCAATGAATTCTGTCTTATCCAGTTCAATGAATTCTGGTCTTACCTTGTTCAAGAACTTCCAGTCCTGTCCATCTTTTTGCTTGTCTGTACACAGGATAGGATGAAGAGTAGACAACGGGAAGACCAGCCAGCCCATTCGTTTCTAGATGACCTGTATGATTAAAATTAATGAGAAACTATATAGAATATTGATTACCCAAACCACATAGAGAGGGAAGGCAGAAACCATAGTGACAGTAACACAGATTAACACTCACCAAGAACACGAAGACCCGCCTCTGTAGAGTTGAATACAACTCTGACTCCAGGCTGGATTCTCACAGATCCGGAAGGTCGGATGGTGACCACTGAGTTCACTACGTATGGGCTCAGGCTCGGGATCCACTCTTGGGAGTCCTGTAGGATAAATGGTATTTGTTCAATGAATGAGTATTACTACTAAATTATAAAAGTTTCTAAACAAATGCATATGATTCATTAAGATATTGCGTCACAGTCGTACAGTTTGAAGAAAGTGAATGCTAGTATGTACTTCATTAATGTCCCCTTATCATCGTTACCTGAATGTCCACTTATCATCGTTACCTGAATGTCCACTAATCATCGTTACCTGAATGTCCACTTATCATCGTTACCTGAATGTCCATTTATCATCGTTACCTGAATGTCCACTTATCATCGTAACCTGAATGTCCACTTATCACCGTTACCTGAATGTCCACTAACCATAGTTACCTGAATGTCCACTTATCATCGTTACCTGAATGTCCGCAGATACGTCGGTGTGTCTGAATGGTATAGGCTGACCAAGTTCACATCAGTACAATTCGAGTCTGAGATTTGGTCGACCGCTCCATGTCAATGGGTTGAACGTGATATAGCGTGCCTGAAAATACATGTTTACATGACTCACAATGCTTTGACGTCAACAAAATGATAACATCATAATGCTATGTGGTATGTGACGACACCCGACACCCAACACCCGACGCCCAAGGCCCGACAGCGCCGGACGACGCACGACTACGGACTACTGGCCTTTCAGGCCTGATGAGCTAATATAGAAAAGTTCAGTACAATATATGAGAACCTTACATTATGTATATATGTTAATTCACTTACCCGAATAGGTGGGTTCAAAACGAACGTGTTGACAGTTCTGTGGTCGGAGTTCGCATCCAGGACATCCCGCCCATCACTGGAGACGTATTTCTCCCACACGAGTCGGTCGAGTCCGTAGAAGAGTTGCACAGTTCTGGAGTACCAACCATTGCTGCTACCCTGTACAGAGAAGCGTCTTACCTCGTGTTGACTCAACAGATCCACCGTCAGGTGGTCATACGTCTGGTAGGAGGAGCTGATCCAACCATCTAGGAGAAACATGGGAAGGTTGAGAGAAATATACAAGTATACCCGCATTTAAGCATCTCACAGAAATGTTGACAAGTGATAATTCATTTCTTTTTGTAACATTTGCAAGCCTGTTGAAACAGGTTCTATGGACTTTGGACATGTATGTTGCAAGAGTGTGACGTTAAGGTATTAAGGCTTCCACTAATAACAAGCAAGTGTGTAATGTTGCTCTTGCTATAAAGAAGTTCCAAATCTATATAACATGTTTTTCATAGATAATGAAGTTGACTGTCACTGACATTTAGGGTGTTAAGACCTGTGTGACCATATTCAGTATTCAGTTTAAACCTTGGCAATCAGATTGGATAAACAAACAGTATATGATACGATATTTCCATTTGATATGTGTATAATGATGAGAAAATCCTTTAAACAAACCTCCCACTTAGTGTCCAAAAGTAAAAGATTTGGTGAACCTACAAATCAATAGATAAAGGGTTATGTAAACCCTAGCCAAATGCATGAAACAGAGTAGATACTTACTGCCAACATTGATTCGAGCCTGATGGGCCGTGTAACTGGTTGAATAGGTTGAACTGGCCGAGAGCTGGTCATCTGTGATATTCCCATCCTCGAGACCCAGGGGAGAATCACACTGGGCAAGTACTGGGGACCACAACCGTTAATTATGCAAACATATAACTAAACAAACTATAATTATAACTTAATTAAACAAACTTGAAATAATGCATGTCATTCGAATGTGTTACAATGGGAAGACAGGTGAAGAAGTGAAATTTAAATTATAGGATATTTTCCCATTAAAACCCCCAAAAGAACATGAGCATATGACAGGTCTTCATACTCTCCTTTGATTTTGCTGAATTAGTACAGAGGGGTAATAAATATAAGGTATCTATCAACCTGGCAACCGTTCGTCCGTCTGTCATTCCATCTTGAGACATGACGTTTTGAAAACAAGATACGACTGATTAACGTGTTTGTTTGCTTAATCTTGAATCAAAAATGCACATTTTGATATATGTTCAGTTCGCAATATTTGTTTGTTAATTAACTAGATAGACAGATTTTTCTATATATGCTCAATGCCTAGCCGTAAAAAATGTCAGTCTTGAAATTATCAGTGGATAATAAGAAAGAAGAGAGAGAAACTCTGCAAGCAAGACTCTGAACTACTGTTACATTAATAGTCTTTGCTGTCTCTCCCAGTACAAGGCTAGGAGCACACATGCTGGTTATGGCTTGTCATCTAGGGTAAGGGGAAAAACAGAGCGAGTCTGTGTTTTCGAAGTCCCGTTGATCTTTCGTGTGTTCGATTTGATCAATCATGTGATTCATGTCTGGTGTCATAATTGGCCATGAAACTTCTTGAGACTTATAGCTTCCAGTCCAGTTTTCATAAACACTATGTTGATAAACACATTTTGAAAAAAATAAAATAATTTTTGGTTACTAATAAGAAAGAAAACGGTATTATATGGTTGTATGTAATGAGATTTGTTTTATGAAGAAATAAATTTGCTCTATAACACGTAAACTTAGATAAAATTGAAAATTTCACTTGAGTTGAATTTTCCAGTCAAGATGTATCAACCCTTACAAACAGTCATTCGGAGAACTCATAATCAAATAACTTGGCTCGTGGCATTAATTTTACTCCCATATTATTCTTGAGCAATACTTTTCTTCACGTTTTATAATGTTTTTATTAGTTTTCATTTATCCTTATTTGCTGACAGGACTTTCGAAGTTT
Organism: Gibbula magus; assembly: GCA_936450465.1. Lineage (NCBI taxonomy): Eukaryota > Metazoa > Mollusca > Gastropoda > Trochida > Trochidae > Gibbula > Gibbula magus. Next base: position 74,091,160 of record OW388296.1, on the reverse strand, counting down.
GGGTCGCTCAGTGCTTTCCGAATGACAGTTAATTACTCCTTTCATCGTACATGCGAAACGATGTTTAGAGTTTTGAGAAAGCTCAGGCGAGATGAGGCCTCTTTTGTGATTGGCTTAGCGGCGAAATACAAAGTTCAACGGGACAGCCCTATGCATTGGTGGATGTTAGATCAACACAGTATAACCTAATATACCTGTTGATCTAAATTTATTTAGATTGGATCAGGTCCAAATGAACAAACTTGAGTCTCCACGTAAGAAAGATGAAATTCGGAAAATTTAACTCTCTATTTCAACTGGTTTCTGAAAGGTTTCGCTAATAATGGCTGCCACGCCCATATTTCACGGAGGCGAGGTCCAAATGAAGAAACTGTGATGAGCAAGGTACAATGTACCACCAGAATTTCATCTTTTGGGATGTGACTGTTCTGGAGGAGAAGTCGAACATGTGAAAAGTTTACGGACGGGCGGACACAGGACAACGGCCCATACCATAAACCCATCTTTCCTTTGAGGCCTGATGAGCTTAAATTACTCTGAATAACAGTTAACTTCTACCAAGGGGGTACTACACATCAACAAGTTTAATCGTATGCAGGTTAGTGAATATATTGTATCTGTCGGTTAATTTCAAAACCAACTGTAAGGGTACTCTTTGACGCAGAATTTGAAGACATGAGAAAAAAACCTTCATTAATCTTCAGTAAGAAATGTGTTTTTCCCATTTGAGAGGAATTTATTCTTTAAAACCACTTTCAAAATATCCGTAGATACGAAGTAGAAATACTTAAAAAAATCTTATTTGCAATGTGTTATATCCTGGTTGGCGTGGGCTAAAAAATATGATGTATTTGCATATATAGATGTCATGCTAGTCAATTGAAGAAACTCCTCTTTATGCGGGCTGGTGAAAGACGGAAATGTGGACTTATCTGTATTCTTTTCTTTTTGAGGACTCAACAATGAGCTATGTATATTTCAACGCACTGAGCAACAGAGACATTACTCATAAATTAGACTTACTTTTACAACATCCTGAATCACGAGAGCAACTAATACACGATATATTTGGGCATGATGACATAATTTGTCATTTCGTTGAATTTACTAGCGTCTGATTTCCATGTGGTCACTGCACCTATTTGTACCTTTTCATCGTTTTGTAATTGGTATTTCTCAATGCAATACCTTACAGAACAGTATGTGTACCTTAGGTGTTGCATCTACAAATGTACACTTCCTTGATCTTTATCAAGAATTCCTTACATTACCGATGACGTTCTCCATATGTACATGAATAGGTTGCCTCAATTCTCTCGGCAAATTTCGACTACATGTATCACAATTTGTGAATGAATTGTGACATACGAATTAGAAATATGTATGTTAATCAAAACTGAGCTATAAAGCATGAAGATACATGTTGTAAAACAGTTGTACATGTTATTTAGAAATATTTGTGTTTGTCATGTGTTTCGAAAGTGTTGTTTTACGATATATCTTCATTTAGATTAAAAAGAAACAAATTAGAACAAACATTAAGTAATTAATACACAATAAAAGTATCAACATATCAAATGTTCGTGACCATAAACCAAGGTTCATTATGAACATCCGTCAAGCATGACAAATAGCTCCTCAGAACATCTCAGTTGACAGTCAATTTGAATTGATCTGTTGTAAGTCATATCCTTAGAAAAAACTTATACTAACTAAAAAGATGAATGAATTGCTCGATTGAGATTATTCCCAGCCAGGGTAAACTTGTCCCCATTTTAGTGTATAGAGATATTTACTTAATTGTTCAAGTAATCGATGTATTGCCTTTCAATAGATGATTGTCATTTAAGTCAAGATTTTCATTTGTAAAAAATGTCATCTTAGAACATCCTCTTTTGTCAGCTCGTACACTGTTTTAATTAACTAAAGTTATTTAAAAAAAAAAGGCAGAACTTAAGCATTCGGGGTGGGGGTATTCTATGAGATAAAATTCATTTAAATGCAAGAAATGATTATTTATAAACAAAAGGGACCCATATAATATCAACATTGCATGGGGCAATTGTAACACTGTGTTACAATTGCCCCCAACGTCAGTAGTCATGTTTCACGTCACGTCACGAGTTAACCACTCACGGTTTTTCTTCAATTTCTGCTTCAAGGTACTACGTAACATTCCAAGATATCATATAAATTATCAATCTTATATATAACAACCCAATTCGGTTCAAAACGATTTCTTATGTTTTCGGAAATATTTACTTTCAACTGCAAAAATCGATAGCTCTTTGTGAAAACTATTGAACAACACCCACTTATTTATAACTGGGAAATCAAGGAGAATAATACTATGTATCTTAGCCTATGTTTGAACGTAAACTTAAGAGTAATCGCCCCTGTCACAATTGGCCCCGCTCTACCCTCTTTTGTGAAACCTAATTCTTTACAACGGGCCTGGGCTCCGTTCCATAACAGCGAGCGCTTAAATTGCTCATTGATCACTCAATGTAGCGCTCAAGTAGCGCTCAAGTAGCGCTCATTCTCTCTTGAACGACATAGTTCAAATTCCTCGAAGTTTGCTCGCCTTGCTACGTTGCGCTACATTGAGCAATCGCGTTCAAGAGAGGTTTAAAAGTAATCGCTAATTGAGCGATTAGTTTGAAACCTCTCTTGAACACAGCTCTGGTTTAGATAGTCGCATGTGAGCGATAGGTCAGAACATTAACAACACAGGTCCGAATTTGAAACTGTATCTATTGATGGTAAATTTCATCTCGGTCAATAATGTGTGAATGGTAAAACTTTGATGCAATTCCTAAATTATACTGTTCGACTTAAAACTAAATACAATATGGGCTACATCCATGTAGATTTCTGTTTTCATGTAGAAAATCGTCTTTTCGCGTCTACTTTCCCTAACGACGATTGACTTGCTCTGAAATGTAAACAAATAAACTATATAATATGTTATGTTCCAAATATAATAATAATGAGTTTTAACTATCCAACAGTTGAAACACGTTGATATTGTTAATGACAAATATTCAAAACTTACTTCTCCTCTTTTTTGTTTTGTTTTGTTGTTTCATATTAATACCATAATTAATGTCCTTGAGACTTTAGTTTACCAATTAAATTATTTACAGTAATGTCTGGAAAACTGCAACGAATTCGAAATTCTTGTGGCACCTATTAATTAAATATTTAGAGGATATTTCTTTTCTTGACTAATACCATGTTTATCTCATCGAGTGAGTTAGAAAGGTTATATTTTCACGAGTGGCGCAGCCACGAGTGAAAATATATAACTTTTCTACCTCACGAGATGAGATCAACATTGTATTTGTCAAGAAAAGACAAATTTTCTAATTATTATATGACCAAATCTTTGCATATTCACCGAAATAGACTGATAACAAGTTCCATTGTTATTTTCACTAGTGACTGATAACACGGTTTATTTTCATTGATAGATCCCGGTATTTAACCTGCAATCGTATAATAATGACCTATACAAAGTAAAAAATATGATCAATAACTGTCCTGCGTCGCAACTATCATGAACATTCATTTCTTAATTGTTCCCAGGCAATGAAGGAGGTGAGGTGAGGTGAGTTAGGGTTTAACGCCGCTTTCAAGAGTATTTCACTTATATCGCGGCTGCTAGTATTATGGCAGGGAGAAAACCCGCAAAGCCATGTGGCTATGCATTATGGTGAAACCTGCGAGCAGCGGCTGGAACTGCGCCGAAATTCAGTGTAGCATTGCACCCAAACCTTACTGCGTGTAAAATAGTTCTCTACTGCAGACAAAGTTGTCGTGCCCCTGGCGGGACTCGAACCCCGGACCTCTTAATCCGAAGCCGAACGCGCTATCCCGCCCCGAAAGTGAAGGAGCAACCACCATCAATGTGTACAGTAGTGTGTTTTAGTAGTGTCAATATATCGGCTTCGATCAATCTGTGAATAGTTTGATGCAAGTCCCAAATTATCCATTGATGTAACTAAATACAATATCTCTTATAGCAATGTAGTGTTACTGTTTTCATGTTTACTGTTCTCCCTGTCGATGATACAAAATCTAAACTATAATATTTTACATATCATGTTCCAAAGGTGCAATGATTATGAACTATAGCTGTCCAAGGGTTGAAACAAGCTGACATTATTAACATCATACAATGGAACATTTTCAAAACTGACCCCACCCATTTAAAAATAAGGTCTGTCAAGAAAAGGGTTGTTGACAACTGCCAACTTCCAGATTAGCATAGACAGGGCTTATATCCCCTGTTTGATTGCGATATCAGGTAGCATGGTCAACAGACACTAACTTTAGTATGCATTTTCCAGATTATAGATGTTTTTGTTTATCGGCAACAAGAATTTTGGAAGATATTCTGGGGGAATTTTAGTTATGGTAAAACATGTTTATGCCAAATACATTATTGATGTTTTCTATTGAGAAAAAGCTATTTTGGTTCTGTTTGAAAAATCTATGTTTGGTAACAATACTGATGTTGTGTGTGTGTTTACTTATGTGCATCCTCTTAGTTCAAGCTGGTACCATAACAAAGACAAGAGGAATGGGGTAGAAAGTTTGCTTGAGTTTATACTTTCGGTGATAGAATCACTTTCAGTTCCGTCTATCCTGTTTTTGGTGATACAAATAGCAGAACTGGCACAGTACCTGACTATATGGAAGATTCCATTCTACATTATGTTGAGGGTAATGACTTTGTTAGTGATTTTTTTACAGGTTTTGAGATGACAAGATACTCTTGTGTTATGACTGTGAATAGCTTCGGCCAAACACTCCTTGACTTGTGTTTAATACTAAATATACACATGGTAAATGGGAGATGCGGAAGTGATTTCGGCATTGGTAGTTACACTTTTATAGGTCACCTGGGATGTAGTGTGATTGACTATATTCTTGCATCTACCGATATGTTTCCGAGCATTGCTGACTTTAACATAGTATCACGGTCTGAATCCCAGCATCTCCCTCTACAGCTGCTCGTCAGTCTACCCGGTAGTCCCTTGTCTAATCCAACATCTCATATAGATCAGTGGAAGTACATTTGGAACGAGTCGTGTAAAAACAACTTTCTTCGACATATGGAATCCTTTGAGACCACATCTTCACTTGAACAAGCAGCCGTGTGTTCTTGGACTAATGTTACTGAGGCAGTGTTTACAGATGTTTACAGATGCTATTCTGTCGGCAGCCTCCATGTTTAGACGACCAGTAAAACACAAAAGTAACACTTCACCGTGGTACGATAATGTCTGTCTGTTTAAAAAACATGAACGATGTCACCTCCTTAATGCTTTCAGAAAAAACTAAAGATAGAGATTACTTGTTAAAATATAAGAAAGCTTGCACTGAATATAGATCTTTATGTAGGTCAAAGAAGGAAGAATATACCCAACGCCTGAGAGATGACTTGGAATCTTCGACGTCCGACTCAAAACGGTTTTGGGCTATGCTAAAACGTTTATCTGGTCATAAACAACGTCAAAACCCCATCGATATTGACGACTGGTCCGAATACTTCTCTACCCTCTACGGCGGCCAAGCTGACACAGAAGACACAGCGTGTGGTTATGACGATTGTGAAGCTCCTACAGATTTCGACAGGGAAATCACAGAGGATATACTGGATCCCCCCATATCAAGATCGGAGATCATTCGCAGTCTTGAGGCTTTAAAGAACAATAAATCACCAGGACTTGATGATATGCTTGGGGAATACCTTAAACATTCCTCCCATGTAATTGTGCCATATCTTGAGATAATTTTCAACAATATCTACCAAAACGGTGTATTCTCAGAGACTTGGTCAACCGGAATAATCATTCCTTTTCACAAGAAAGGTGACATTTCAACCCCCGACAACTACAGAGCAATAAGCTTATTGAGTATACTCAGCAAAGTTTTCACGTATATTTTAAATCAAAGATTAGTGTGCTGGGCTGAAGCACTGAGTAAAATCTCTGAGTGCCAGAGTGGTTTTCGAAAAGGTTATTCAGTGTTTGACAACTGTTTTGTTCTGTATTCTATTATCCAGCGTTATCTTTCACGCAAAGGAGGCAAATTCTACGTTGCGTTTATCGATTTCTCGAAGGCCTTCGACTCTGTAAATAGACATTTCCTTTTCGAAGGTGCTCTATAAACATGGCCTGAGTCGTAAAATGGGTAAAATGCTAGAGTCAATTTATACAAATGTTAAATCCTGTGTACGTTCAAACGGCAGTTTGTCTGGTGAATTTGAGTGTTCGATAGGAGTTAGACAAGGGTGTATGCTTAGTCCTTTCTTGTTCCAATTTTACATTAATGAATTAGTTAATGTTATTGAAAATGAATGTCAGTTTGGTATTCAGTTACATCCAGATGTTATACATATTTTCCTTTTATTATTTGCTGATGATCTTATTTTATTCGGAAGTAGTGTAAGAAGTTTACAGGCTAAACTTGATATTCTTGGCAGGTGACTGTTTGGATTGGAAGTTATCGGTCAATATGGATAAAACAAAAATTGTTGTGTTTAAAAATGGAGGTATTTTATCCCGTTTTGAAAAGTGGTATTATAATGGTTGTGCTATTGAAATTGTTTCAGGGTATTGTTATCTTGGGTTATTTTTCAGCAACAAACTACAGTGGTCGAAGGCGTTTGATAAGATATCTATTCAAGCAAAGAAAATGTTATCATTACTGCTTAGTAGTATATATTCACTGAAGCCTCACTCACCTAATTTGTACTTCAAATTATTTGATACAAAGATAACACCAATTCTCCTTTATGGGGCCGAAATTTGGGGGTTGAATGATATCGAAAACCTTGAAAAGGTGCATTTATATGCTTGTAAACGTTTCTTAAACGTTAAGTTATCAACATCAAATAATGGAAACTTAGCGGAGTGTGGTAGATATCCTCTTCAATTATCTGCTGTTTTGAAATGTATAAAATACTGGTTAAACCTTATTAATATGCCTGAATATCGTTTGCCTCGAAAGTGTTACAATATGATGTGTCTATATGATGAACAAGGCCATGTGAATTGGGTTACCAAAATGAGGAATGTTATACTCAAGTTAGGTTTTGGTGACGTTTGGTTTTCGCATACGTATGGTGATAAGGATGCCTTTGTCAATATGTTTTTTCAGCGACTGAAAGATAATTTTTTGCAAGTTTGGCATAGCGATTTATCTGAGAGTCCTAAAATGCATACATATTGTAACTTTAAAATAACAATATCATGTGAACTATATTTACACAATATTAATGTAATGAAATTTAGATCTTGTTTATCACGATTTCGGTTGAGTTCACATAGTCTAGAAATAAAAAGAGGTCGATATCATAAAATTCCTAGAGAAAACAGGAAATGTAAAATGTGTAATCTTAGTTTCATCGAAAATGAGTATCATTTCTTGCTTACACTAAACGCCAAAAGAAACGTTACCTCATTTCTCTTTTTAATAACTTTTTAAGTATCAAAGATATTTGAGAAATGAATGGTTCAAAAGGAAGCTGAATAACGTAGCCCCATGCTAATAACACGTTTAAAAATCCTGATGGATTCATATTGTGGCAAAATGCAGCTTGTTTAAGAAGTTTAAAATTGTCCGGTTTGAGACCAGGCTGGTAGTAACCAATAAATGTGATTTAGATGTCCAGAAGAAGTTGAAAGTAAACTTTTACGTTTGTGACAATACAAAAAGGTTGTATGCTTTACATTATAACCCCTAAATGATGAAAATACTGTTATTGTGAAAGTTTAAGTGTGAAAATTATGAAATGTATTTTTCTGGTCATTAAAGATCTTTTCTCGTAATTAACCTTAGTGAAAACGAGTTTACTGTGTTGTCAAATGACTTAATAGGAACACAGACGATTATTTATGTGAACATTTTCGCTTGAAAATGAAAACTTTAAATTTTTTTGTCTATCACCCAAACGCATTATCACTCAAATGTAGCAAAATTCAAGCAGTATTTTCATGAACTGAATGCTTCTACAGGGTATAAAAGGTGCCTACTTTGCATGATATGGCACACATGTACGAAAGTAATGCCGCGATTGACCAGTGAAGAAAGAGAAAAAGCACTGGGGATGTTGCAGCTTGGGTCGACCAGCAACGATGTTGCAAATGCCTTTTGATCTCACCGTATGACCATCATTAGGTCTATCATGCCTATCAGGCCTATCAGCGGTTACTCCGGAGTCGTATAATGGTCATACAGTGACATCCAAAGACATTGGCAACATCATTGTTGGTCGACCCAAGCTGCAACATCACCAGAGCTCTTTCTCTTTCTCCACTGGTCAATCGCGGCATAACTTTCTTACATGTGTGCCATATCATGCAAAGTAGGCACCCTTTATACCCTGTAGAAGCGTTCAGTTCATGGAAATGCTGCTTGAATTTTGCTACATTTGAGTGATAATGCGTTTGGGCAATGGACAAAAAAATTAAAAGTTTTCATTTTCAAGCGAAAATGTTCACATAAATAATCGTCTGTGTTCCTAAATACTATTAAGTCATTTGACCACACAGTAAACTCGTTTTCACTAAGGTTAATTACGAGAAAAGATCTTTAATGACCAGAAAAATATATTTCATAATTTTCACACTTAAACTTTCTCAATAATAGTATTTTCATCGTTTAGGGATTATGATGTAAAGCATACAACCTTTTTGTCTAGTCACAAACGTAAAAGTTTACTTTCAACTTCTTCTGGACATCTAAATCACATTTATTGGTTACTACCAGCCTGGTCTCAAACCGGACAATTTTAAACTTCTTAAACAAGCTGCATTTTGCCACAATATGAATCCATCAGGATTTGTAAACGTGATATTAGCATAAAGCTACGTTATTCAGCTTTCTTTTGAACCATTCATTTCTCAAATATCTTTGATACTTAAAAAGTTATTACAAAAAGAAACGAGGTAACGTTTCTTTTAGCGTTTAGTGTATTTGTCCAGCCTACGTTGATTTAAGACATAAATACTTACCGTCGTATTTTTATGTTTATCCAAATATAGCCAAATTCAATTCTCTGTTTTCAATGCCCGCAAGTTTCGCTGAACACGGCTCAATATTTATTTTATGCATTTGAAAAAAGAAAGGGCATTTTGTCTTATTAATTGCATATGTTTTTTCAATTTAAGCATTTCTGTAATTCTGCACCACTGAGGTGCTTATGTACTAATAGGCCCGTGGCCTTACAGTATTGACATAAAAGATTTGATAACATCATACAGTGGACAATTTTCAAAACTGACCCCACCCAGTTAAAAAAAAGGTCTGTCAAGAAAAGGGTTGTTGACAACTGCCAACTTTCAGATTAGCATAGACAGGGCTTATATCCCCTGTTTGATTGCGATATCAGGTAGCATAAATTTCAATAAAGGGATTGCGAAATCGTGTTATAAGTTTTTTCTATACAAGAAAATTGCGCAATCAAAATGTATGGTTTATTTTAAGCTGAGTAAAATTTTTTTAGATTTATCTATCCTCAAATATATATAATACTACAGTAATAAATTTAAAAAGTACTGCCAAAAAAGGCTTTGAAAATGCCAAAAGGGAGAGTAGGGGATTTTAACATTCCCCCCCTCCCCCACACCTTACCTTTGAAAATTGTTTGAATTCAAATATGATGGACCCCCAAGCTAACCCCCTCCTCCCCCTTTTCAATAAAAAGGGGTATACCACAATAGCTTTTTTCTGTTTTGAAATTAAAAATAAAATGGTCTTACCTGTGCATTGGGTCAAGCCGAGACTCAGCCAAGTGAGAAAAATAACGCCGGTACCCCCCGACATGATGGAGGGGTGTTTTGTACCCGAGGTCTGGGTGTGGACTGGATAAGGTTGCAACTCTATGCATCATATGTAAATGTAACAGTTTGTGTTGTACACAGGGTGAGTAACTTGATCGCACTAAGCCCATATAAGTACTGCGCGTGGTGTACATACACAAACCTTATCAACGAGAAGCAACTCAATGTGCCCATTGTTGTACCGGTGGCATAAAAAAAACTTGATTTAAATGTACCACCGATATCATGGTACATGTATTTCATGTTTAATATACACACATATTTAATTCAAGGTTATCAAAGAAATGAAAGGCATAAGTATGAAGTATGTAGTCCTAATCTTTTTCCGCGATTAGGTCTCACAAAATATATAATGCTTTTCGAGTCTAATGAAAGTCTGTTGTCAAGAACATTTTCCACAGAACTCAAGTTACTTGGTAATCTAACACTTAGACTGTAAAAAAATGAAAAGGAGCCTTATATGAAAATACCATTTCTTACAGTCTCCTTTTCAATATTTAATAAAATAGAGTCGTGGGCTCTGTAGCTCATCAGGATTTCATTGATTTATTATAGATCTAATCCCCATTGGCCAAGGAGTCTTCACACAACTTTTCAGCTCTCTAGACCTTTTGGAACTGGAGAAGAAGATGAAAATAGGTTTTTAGCTATGTGACCCCTGTGACCCCATTTGGGGTCATGGAGTCACGAAATCTACAATTTAGAATCCCCATGGGCCAAGGAGTCTGCACACAACTTTTCAGCTCTCCAGACCTTTTGGAACTGGAGAAGAAGATGAACATAGGTTTTTAAGGATGTGACCCCTGTGACCCATTTGGGGTCATGGTGTCACGGGATCTACAATTTAGAATCCCCATTGGCCAAGGAGTCTGCACATAAAATGTCAGCTCTGTGGAGTCATTGGTTCTGGAGAAGAAGTCGAAAGCGCGAAAAGTGTACGGACGGATGGACGGACGCCGGACACCATGCCATAAGCCCATCGGGCCTTTCAGGCCTGATGAGCTAAAAATGGTGATATTTTCAGAATAAATACTTTTTTCATAGTCTGAGTGTAAGACTAGTTACTTGGAAATAAAGGTCACAGATTCAAGTGTGCAAAGCCAAATTCATCTTATCTGACTTTCGGTATTGGTTGATTAAACATACTCTGAATATTTGTCCCTATTTTGAATTTTCAACAATTATATTTTTTCAAAGCTCAAGTTATTTTTTGTAGAAAATATGTACATTTAGCGAAGCCTTTGCAAGTGACTAATGTGGATTTCTTCCACAAAATCTACCGTTCAGCAAATGGTGAATACTCACTGTCGAACAAAGTATAATGTAAGAGACTATAGATATAGATTCAACAAAGCTGTTAGCTTCATTCAGGTCAAGTTGTGAAAGAACTGATAACGTATCCAGATCGTCACGACCGCAGTTTAAAAAAATACAAGAATTTGGGTCCTTTTTGCCGCTCCTATCAGTTACTGTGTAAATATAGCATGTTGAATAACGCGGGCCAACTTATTTGGGGACGATTTCGTATTTGAAACGTGTTTGAAACGTGTTTGAAATAAGGGCTCCGTTCCATAACAACGAGCGCTTATAGTCGCTCATTGATCGCTCAATGTAGCGCTTAAGTAGCACTCATTCTCTCCTGAACGACAGGGTGCAAAACCTCAAAGTTCTTTGCTACGTAGTTCTACATTGAGCAATCGCGTTCAAGAGAGGTTTAAAAGTAATCGCTAATGGAAAAAATCTACTTTTGAACTGATTCTTGAACACTTCATACATTAGCAACTATGTTTAGGGGTTATTTGATCATCAATAAAAATACAACTGATTTTATTTCATATTGTTAAAATCATTAATACAAATGTTAATGAACAATAAAAAGAAACATTTACATATCTGTTGTATACTGACGTTCAAAATAAACCTCCAAAGCCAATTCTTAAACAGTTTTTTTAATCAGTGGGGTAGGATATTTAAAAAGTTAATCAAACCATACAATAAATTATATTTGGAAACTAGCTGAGGTCCGAAAAGACCAAACACATTTTAAAAGACCATTTATATAGCGCATATATCCATGCACATTGCATGCTCAAAGCGCTGTCGACATATTACCCCTGACCAACGAGTACAGAACACTCCCTAAGGAGATTACAACCGGTCGCCTCTCAGACGCTCAAGGTTTATATTCAGACTACCATCGTATCATACCAGGTACCCATTTACTGCTGGGTGGACAGAGGCACACTTTGAACTAAGTTCACAAGTCTTTCAACTCATGTCTCAGTGTGGGGCAGAGAATGATCAGGTTCATACACATGGGATCGACAATTTCAGTTTGCAGATTAAAAATGGGCAAATTTGTGTCGATCCCGCATGCATCGTACCTGGGGCCGGAGATGTGCTGTCAGCTATGATAGCAGTCATCTTCATTAGCGACTCGGATACCTACAAAGATAAAATAAATCATGTTACAACAAATCTTATACATAATATAAAAATTCCTTTATATACTTTTTAACTTCTTTTCATCTCCTAAAAATATTGTAGTCAAATAGTAAGTTTAATAAGTAATATATATATAATAAAAGGTATAAAGCAAGTACCTTTATCTTAGTCCTCATATTATGATGGTTATGTGGTGTTCCCATCTTGGTGATCAGGTCGTTCACTGTGGAAACCCTAGCAGGACAATCTTTGACAACGCACTGCCAAGATTCCCAGACATGCCTCCTCTTGTTAGACTTGAACTTGAATCCCTGAAGAATCAGGAATCTACCTCCACGACTAGACGGAATGAAGCAAAGTTCTGCCTTTGCCATTGTTGCAAGTTGCAATGAGGACCGTGATGTTGTCAATGTTCTTATACCCCACGTTCTGATTAGCAATCGTAATTAATCAATGTCAAGTGAACATAAGTTCATTTCCAAATGTGAATATGTTTTTAGAGTAAAATTGATATAAAATTGATATACGAACTCATGTCAAAATGTGAATTTTTTCTGTCAGCGACTAGCTGATGTCGATAACTAAAACAACACGCTCGGATTAACGCACCTGGGCTAATCCCTTGTACAAACACACCTAACATCAAAGCTTACCGCTTGTCGATTCCGTGTGCTTCTACAAAATCGAATTGTCGATCCCGCATGTACCCACCAATGATCATTCAAAATCTCAGTTTATACAGCAATGAAGCGGGTAGCCCACCATTGTTGCTGAACTACACTGATAGCGGTCGACTGAGTTATGCACAGAACCACGCACCACCACATTTTTAAGAAGAATAAAGAAAAGCTCTATAGAATATTTGGGTTAATGACCCTATTGTATTCTAGATGATTTGCTCTTAGTGTATATATGTTTTCAAACATATCTCGGGACAAAAACTTACCCGAATCATCCAGAAAGTCATTTATAAAGAGAACACCTTTTGCATTTCATGTTCGATAGAACATAATTTTTCTATCGATCAGGATGTTTTGGTTATACCAGAAAAGCTGCGAGGTAATATTATTTGGTGAATCTGCGCCGTTGTGTCTAGATAATAGATCCCACCAAGCATTAAGGAGATCACAGTAGAACTTGTTGCGAACAAGTGGTATGATAGTCTTTCTCAAATTTGGACAGTTGTATTCGAAAATATTTGTAGATCCAAGCTTGGGTAGATTTTCATAAAAAAAGATTACAAACTTTTGAGTAGTTTTTATAAAAACGCCTTATGACAGAAATGTTTTGAGTCTGTATTATTTCTTTTATATTAGGTGCAGTAAGGCCACCCTCCTTAACAGTGCATATCAGCTGATCACGCTTAACTTTATCAGGCTTGTTTCCCCATATAAATCGGAAACTTTTGCTTTGAAATTCCTTAATCAAACTATCTTGTGGATTGGGTAGACAAGCAAATAGATGGTTTAATTTGGGTAGGATAAGCGATTTCAATATTGTTGTTCTACCCAAAGGGGTGAGATTTCGAATTGACCATATTGACATGAGGGTTTCACAGTGTCTTAACCTGTCTTTGTAATTGAGATCAATCATATTTTCAATATCCAAGTCAAATTTGATTCCTAATAGTTCAAAATTTGTTTGTTCCCAATTTAGATTCCAATTGTGACATAGTTTTATTCTCGAGCGTTTCTTTGAACCAAGCCAAATAATTCTGGTTTTGTCTATGTTGACTTTCAGTCCTGAAAAACGGGCAAAAAAAGTTTAAACTTGAAGCTTTGCTTGTAGACATCGTTCTGATCCATCAAGAGTACAGGAGGTATCATCCGCAAACTGATTGAGAAGATATTCTACATTTCCGACATGAATTTCTTTTATGTCAGCATTATTGCGAATCATTATTGCCAAAACACAAAGTATGAAGAGGTATGGTGATAGTGGGTCACCCTGACGACAGCCTCTATATATTTCAAAGTTGCTTGATCCAAAATCATTTACCAGTACACTTGATTTAATATTCTTATAGAAAACCTTTATCCTGGTTTTAACAAAATCTCCAAAGTTAAAAAAGGTTAGGGTTTTATCGATAAATGACAAATCAACCGTGTCAAATGCTTTTTCAAAATCTATTAAAAGGAGGAGTCCAGGGATTTGGTATGTATCAGTATATTCAATCAAATCATAAACCTGTCTGGTAATATCGCCTATATATCTGCCAGACATGAAACCCTTTTGATCCTCGTTTATTAATGTGTCTAAAACAAGTTTAATTCGTTTCGATATTGCCAATGAGGCAACTTTATAAAATACTGATAATAGCGAAATTGGTCGCCATTTTTTCATAAATTGTTTTGGTTTATTTCCTTTTGGAATACATGTGATAAGTCCTTGTTTTTGGGACACTGACAATTCTCCATTTTTGTATCCATAATTTAAAGAACGAACAAGATATTTTCCTAAATCGTACCAAAAGAAATTAAGGAACTCTACATTGAAGCCGTCTGCACCAGGACTCTTATAATTTTTTATACATTTAAGAGAGGCAAGGATCTCGTGTTTGGTAAGTTCACCTTCTAGCCCAGATGAAACATCATTATTTAGTCTCGGAATTAGATAATTCTTAAGTAGGTCATCCAGGTCCACGTTTGAGACGTCATGTGTGCTATATTGCTTTTGATAGAATAATTTCACTTCCTTCTGAATATCATTTTGAGAGTCAAGGATACGTCCATTTGAATCCTCTAGTCTGGAAAAGGATTTGTTGAGAACATTTCGAGATTCTAGACTCAGAAAGAAAGAGGTCGGCTTTTCGCCTTGATCAATCCAAAGTGCTTTAGATCTGAGAATTGAGCCTCTAGTTTTGGTTTCATATAATTGTTCAAGTTCCAGACGAATAGCTTCAATTTCAGTTATAATTTTTACTTTACTAATATCATCTTCCGATTCATCAAGTTCAATTTCCTTTTCGTTTAGATTGTCTGAAAGACGTTTTTCTTTTTTAATACTTTCATTTTTCAGGAATGAAGAGTACTTTATGGTCTCTCCTCTTATCATTAGTAATAAAGTTTCGATAAGAAGTTGATCATCAATGCTATATTTATCAGTGTCAACTTCATAAAGAGCAACGGTTTCAGAAATAATATCTTTTACCTTCTGAACATAAGTTTTGTCTCTTAATAATGAATTGTTAAACTTCCAAAACCCTTTCCCGCGTGATAAATCTGACAGTTTGAATGTCATTGATATTAATGAGTGGTCTGTTTTGAAACCTGTTTCAATAGCAGAGTGTGTTATTGATGGTAACATGTTATGAGATACGAGGAAGTAGTCTAAGCGCGCTTGTTTAAGTGGGGTGGGCTGCCGCCAGGTATATCGTCGATCATATGGATTCATTTGTCGCCATCGATCAAGGAAATCTAGATCATCTTTTAGTTGTAAAATCTCTTCTCTAGCTTTAGGATTCATATGTTCATATGTTTATAGTTAAAAGTATCAATAGAGAATTCCTGCACAACATTCCAATCTCCACATAAGATCACGTGGTCAATATGCAGGCTTTTGATTTTCTGAACAAGAGATATATAAAAGTTGTTGGGTCCATACAAATTAACACTAGCAAGTTTATACCTATCAAGAATCATTTCAACTATTATCATATTACCTTCTTCGTCGGGCGTTACCCCCTGTAGCTCGAAGTCGAGCCATTTGGAACAAAGAATTGCTACACCCCGGGAGTTACTCTTAAATGAACTAAAGTAACAGTGTTTATTTCCCCATTCTTCCCGTATAGACTCATGGTAATAATGGTTGACACCCCCTAATAGTTATAGGAATGAAATGTTATATAAACAACGTAACGTGTCAGTTTCGAATATTCTTTTGTTAAAACATGTTACTACTGGATAAACGATAAACGACTGATGCGATGCGATGTTTGGCTGAAGTTGACTTCTAAAATTCAGACAATATACCAGGTCGAGCGGTGTCAATTTATAAATCAAGCTTTAATAATGAGTCTTAAGTATGTCGAATTACGTTACTTATGTATAGCTCTGATAAGCACTGACCTAACTATAAGACAGCGGTTGAAGAAACACTCATTATTCCCCCGTTCCCCCACTGGTCAAAGAAAAAATCTTCAAAATAATTAAAGGCTCATCAATGTATAGTTCTTTGTCTGAACATACTATTGCAGTGTCATGAAATCAGAGTGTGAAGTTACAGAGAGACACTTCAGAATAGACAGTATGGCAGTTCTACAGATATTGCACTAATACAATACCACACAAAATAATATAAGTCTTTGCATAATGGTTGAGATGTGTATATGTTATCATGAAGCTAACATCTTTATTTGGGGAGATATGCTTAAGACCAAACGGCTCCATCATAGAGTCACTGTTCACGTCATGGAAGCCGAAAAAATACCAACTTCATGACCAATAAAGGGTACACATTGGGATTATGGTGGACCTGTCTGACAGGTTTGGTGACACGAGTCATTGAGACACACACTATTCTATATGATAAGCGCAGGGTCTCTAATAAACAATTTGAACATTTACAATCGTAGCAATGTGAACTGCGGAACTTGCATACTCGAGGGGAGTTGGGAATGAAAAAGGAACCATATTGGTCCTTATACCAGGGTAATTATGCGTGTGGCGCTTTGAGCATGACCCTTTGTGTTGTGGAATTAGCGCGATATAAATATCCTCATGATTATTATTATTTAACTGCGGAACAATTTATGTACACTATCTTACCTTTTAGTTTTACGTTTGTACACGTTGGTATCATATTTAAGTGTATGTAAGTTTTGTATGTGTATGTTATAGTCCAAATGCAAGTATGTTGGTCAGTGACATAGCTAAGAGCCTTGAAAACCAGGAACTACTGCTGCTGGTGCTGCTTGATATGTCCGCTGCTTTCGATACAGTGGACCACAACATCCCCTTTCTGAGAATGGAGCACATCCTTGACATCACTGGTACCGCTTTAGAGTGGTTCCGCTTGTACCTAGGAAATCGCTATCTGCAAGTGCAAGTCGACGGCCATAGATCACCTGTTTCTAAGATGCAATATGGTGTACCCCAAGGTTCCATGCTTGGACCCATGTTGTTCACGGTGTACATGCTCCCTCTTGGTGAAGTAATCAGAAGCCATGCAATTCCCTTCAACAGCTATGCGGATGACAACCAAATGTATGTTAGTGCAAAGGCCACAAAACAAGTCAACTGGAGAACTGCATCTCAGATGTGCGTTCCTGGGTTAAATCTAACTTTCTCAAACTCAATGATGTGAAAAAACTGAATTTATGGTTATCGGCTCCAAGCAACAACGACTCAAAGTAAAACCCTTCAGCGTCACTATCGGTGATAGCTCTGTCAATCTCAGCTCATATGTGCGAAATCTTCGTGTAATGTTTGATCCATCCTTGTCTCTTCAAGCTCATGTTAGATCCGTCTGTCGTTCTGTGTCTTTCTCCCTTTACAATATTGGCAATATCAAGAAATATCTGACTGTAGACAGTTTGAAAACCCTAGTGCAAGCATGTGTTATTTCACGACTTGATTACTGCAATTCACTGCTTTACGGAACATCAAGCTCAAACATCAAACTTCTGCAACATCTCCAGAACAGTTCTGCTCGTCTTATTACTGGTTCCAGGAAGCACTGTGAAATCACACCTATCTTGCGTGAGTTACACTGGCTGCCAGTGCGGAATCGAATCATGTACAAACTGCTATGTCTCACATACTCCGCTCTCTATGGTCCTTCTTCTCCCGAGTATTTAAGGTGTCTTATTTTTTAAAAAAACATTCACTAGGACGCTCCGATCCAGCACGGCTAAGAACGATCTTGCCGTCCCCAGAACCAGCACCAAATTGGGAATTGGGAATGTACTGTGGAATGAACTTCCAACAGCAGGCGCCAACAAGGGACGAATACCAGAATATGCTGAAGACATTTTTATTCAGGCAACATTTTGGCATATAAAAGAGAGAGAAAAAAAGAAAGAAAAAAGATGTATTATCTTATGCTATCTATATTATCTAATATGTGTTTGATTTTATATGATTGTATAACTGGTGACACCTAAATAAACAATAACTTCATTTATGTAAAGCACCACTGAGCAGGTATGATTAGGCGCTATATAAATCAATTGTCATTCATTCATTCATCAGTGAGTTTCAGTGGAATCCAGTCCATCACCAGATAGGTTGCCCGTGTCATTGATGACACTTGGAGGTGGTGTTCCCTACCCGGCTCTGAGCACGAGACTTACGATGTTGCCTTGGTACAAAAACTTTACTCAGTCTGATCAAAATCGACGTTTTCCGAGGAAAATTCCGAGGAAAAAAAATTGCAAAATAGTGCATCTACCAGAATACGAACTGATATCGTTCGGAGGTTTTCTCGCAAAACCGTCTCATATCAGCCCGTAGACTCCCATGTTCTGACGCAAATCAGTTAACCGATCACAAAACCTCCAACAAAAGCTTTCGGAAGCTAGGGGCATATAACTCCAAACAGCTATCCTTTCGTTTGTACCGAAAGCTTTCAAAACGGAGACTTTTAAAAACAATGATGTGATTGGTCAGCTATTTGACTGGGCTTCGTCTGCGCTAAACTGGTTCGAAACACACGCCTATACGGGTGTCCTCAGATCTTTTGGCGAGGAATCTACAGAACCTGTTCGCATCCCGGAATATGCATTATTTTTCAAATGTTATTACTCAAAGCGTTCCTGTTCAACTGGAAGTTCAATTGGTACTCATACTCAGATCCAGACATTTGGAAAGGAGGAGATGGGATCACTCATCGAAAGGGAGGGGGGGGGGGGGGGGGGGGGGGTCTCCTTGGGGTCCATCAAATTTACCTGCAAACATTTTCGTGGATCCACCACTGAGTACATGAAGGTTATATGCCTAAGCCTTTCAGGGAGCTAGAGAGATGCGAACAAAGGCTTGCCGGATGTACGTGCAACATACAAGAGACCGTACTATGTGTTGTACAATGAAGAGCCACGACTAACGTAGCCATTAACAACCTCGTCACGAGCTAACGTGTCTAACAGTGGACCATGAAATTAATATTTTGTAAAATTTCACAATTTAGAAAAAATGATAATATAATTTTTAAAAAAGGAACCCCTGAGATGTGTTAATGTTCAGTTTGAGCTCTATATTGTCTTGTTGTAGACTTGCCTAGGCGCTTTAAACATTAAGGGGCGAAAGAGTTTCATTTTTGTATTTCATCTTCACTTTTACCTGGTAAGGGTACGGCTACAGAAAAAAGTTTAGTTTCTTTCATCAGTTTCAAATATCAATTTCAAGTACAAAATAATTTAATACTCATGTCAGAGGTGTGTTTAGACATAAAAGAAAGATTTTTACCTGAATTTTCGAGCGTCCAGAAGACGGTAAACACACGAATGGAATGTCACATGTTACGTAAGTGTAGTGTCGGAGCACTATAGCTTTCTCACTCACGTTTATCAAGACATTATTTGTTGAAAGCAAAGCCGCAGCATTACATAATACACTGCCTTTACTTAAGTTGTCCCGATTTTAACAATAACCTGTACATGACTACGTAGCAAACTGGCTAACATGTTTGTGTATACGCCCTTTAAAAATATTGCATAATCCCGTCGGAAAAGGGCGATACACTTCTGTACGATGGTGACAATTTGTGATGAATCTATTTGATTTGTTATTGACTTTATTAGCATTAAACGTTTGTATTTACATTCCGACACATACATTAAATAATATTATTAATTCAAACTTTATAATATCATGTTAAGCAATATATATGACTATACTAATAAATATGATATATACTTAAATAACCAATTATTTTTTGTATTTAAAGGAATATTCCAGCGTAAATTCAAATTTTTTCCCATAAAAGATTGAGTTCTCAGGTACTTTCTCACAAAATATGTTTGTATTTGGTCAATGGGTTAAATAATTACATCAAATATAAACCGTCACTTTGGCTCGACGTGGGCGCCGCCATCTTTCTTGAAAATCTGCGGTAAAGGACACACCAACGATTGTAAACTCCGTACATCATTGTGCGGTAGAGTTTGTACAATAAACTAGACTCACTGTCTGTTTGCGCTGCGCACTTGTCATCGTGTGATGTGAATACGACTGATTAAAACCCCGTAGTGACAATACAATACAGGGTAATTCGATCATGGCGCTGAATACATCATATTTTATATTCCATCAGTTATTCAAGGCTGTTTATTTGAATGAAACATTCACATAACACGTAAGTCTTGTTCGCGCATGCGCATTGTTAAGTCAAGCACCATGACTAAGAAAATTAGCCAGTTACAAATCAAATAATATTTCCAGATATCGTAATGGATATTAAATTGGTAATGGATTAGTAAATTTATCAACTAGGCCTACTTGAGGTGCAATGAAATGTTTGACACTCGTTGTATTTGCATTCGTTGACCTGCAGTTTATGATTTTACCTGAGGCAGTTTTCAAATGGTTAATATATAATTATTTGTGGCTCAGTCAGCAATTAATTTTTAGACAGAACCCCGTTTTGACTATTTATCAAATAATAAACCTTTCCTAAGTAGAATAAAATAATGATAAAAATTTATAGTTGAGTAATTAATTCCAAATACACAATTCCACACTAACATATGTGTTTTTAATTTGTAACTTGTAACGATCAATTCTTATTTTACTTCAAGATTTTCAAAAAGCGTTGTAATATAGTCCTATTGTTTAAATTACAATTATAATTTAAAAAACGTGATCACATAATTTTCAATCACAATGCAATGTCGATTGTAGGTGACTTCGTAGGAGGATCCGGTTCGTATGAGAATTTTTCGGTGAATTCGAAGGAGAATTTTTTGTTTTTAAAATGCTGGATGATCGGCAATGTTTATTTTGATTATATATTTAATTTGTTGTTTTAATGAATAAAGTAATCTGGTAAGTATGAAATGTATTCATTGTAACATTAACATTAACAGATGTCGCTGAAGATGAGAAGACTAATTTATTTTTATCAGTGAACTAAGAATAAGATTACGTGACCGTAAGAAATTAACAATTAGCCTATCAATCAGTGTTGTTCTCAGATTAATGTCATATAAACTGACAAGATCGTAATTAGGTAACTTCATTATAATAATCCTCCTACGAATTCACCGAAATATCCTTTGGAACTGGAATGGACTGCTTAATACTTTCATCTTGTCAAAAGCTGAATGATGAATTAATCCCTAAAATATATATTTTGTCGTTAAAATGAAATACCTGGATATTTCTGCAGACGAATGTATATTTCTAAAATTTCACTTGCACATAATACAATTGTCTATGCGGAAACCAGTGATTTCGTAGGAGAGACCTATCGTGGTTTCGTTGGAGTGTCATAATATGTTTGTTAATTAAGTAATTAGTACCTTAACACTATTAACGCTAAGCAATTGAATAAGTTCAAATACTAATAGATATTTATAATAATATGGTCTAATATACTTTATTCTATAAATATGATATAAAGGACATTTAAGTATGAAATGAAATTCATCTTCGATATCGTCTTTAAACATTTGGCATTTACGACTTGCATAATCTAAATTTTGGTATCTGCCGGTCCGTACCGCTAATTATAAGTTATGGGAGCTAAGTCTAACTCAGGGGTGTGGTGAGATGTGTTTAATGTCCATTACTTTGTCGGCTTCTTACCAATTTTATCTTCACCGGCATCTGGTAATCTTCCAATCGTTGCTCATATGCGTTAAACTGTTTACACACGACATCATACTTACCCGATTTTTTTTTATTGATACAAACACAAAATGGGTAAACACTGCCGATCATTTGGCATACTCTGTTCGAAACTCTCCCAGGAAATCACCGAAATTTACCAGAACTCACAGTAATGTTTACATATTCTGCAGATGCTTATTACAAATGTTATTACTAATATGATTTCCTAATATCGATATTTAATATTATTTCCTAAATATTGTTAACAAGATATTTCATGCTTCACTGATTCATTTCAATAAGACAATTCATTAGAATTTGACTAAACTTATTATCTTCATGAAAATCCATAACAATAAGAAAATTATCATAATTTATATCAGTTCAAATTGTCTAATGCCGAAATTATAAATCTTAAAACAATCATAGATCTACATCACTACAACCACTACCATAATTCGTAATCAAATTGGTGTCGTACGAACAGCGATATAAATTTTAATGGAATACAATAAAATCATAATAACTAAGTTTCAGATCAATGAAACATATTAAACGATCAGAATAAAATACACAAAGAAAGAAAGCCAATTTCTGGTCGAATCAAATATATCTTATTACGTACATACGAATTAAGTTTTGATTACGAACTTGTCACAATACACCGAGGCTTCGCTCAGTTTAGGATTCGCTCTGACTTGCAAACGAAATATCGTTATGAAAATCAATGTTATTACTACTAATAAAGTTAATTTCCGTAAAATATGTGTTATTTTACTATTGAATTTATATCAACAAGGGTATTTCAGAAGTAATCTAAATTTAAATACTTATGAAATGGTCTAGATTTTTTTTCAAAGTTATCAAAATGTTCAAACCTCGCGTCGCCCGAACTTGAACAGCCGACAACAGTTGCAAATCTTAATTGTCCAAGCATATATTCCCGATTTTGTGCAGCAATCTACTGTTAAAAATCTTATATTTATTTGATCTGGGGATCGTAAATTATGACTTTTGGGAAGCAGGGGCGATCATACCCCGGTCCTTACGGTTTTTAAAAAAACATGCATGACCGGCCCGCACCTCTCGCCATTGAAAACAGCGGCGTCTCCTATTTTCGTGGTGTGTCTTTCATAGCGTAATCTCGTCGTTTCACGCTCTCGTTCTGGCAACATGGCGGCGCCCTGTGAGTCTGATAATTGCGTTTTTTTCAATGTTTGAATTTTTATTACAGATGATGCAAAGTACCTAAAAATTATTGGATAGGATGTATCGCTAGCCCAACAAACATTCTTTTATTAGCTTTATTTTCATTTTGCGATGGAATATTCCTTTAAATGTCTAATTAAAATGTTATATAATATTCTTAAATAGTGTGCGCCGAGTTAAGTTATTTACATCAATCATGTGTTCAATATTCAAAGCATAAGATCAGTTAGGTAACGTAATTGCCAGATCATTGTAAACATCGCACTCAAACAAGAAATTCAATTCATTTTTAACATTTACGGAACGAGAAACGTTGTTATCCTTAATAGTTGTCTTATACTTGTGCACCAACTTCTAAATATCTGTGAAGAATCTACCAATATCAATGTCATCGAGTGAGGAAGAAACTACTTATTCTACGTTTATATCATCGAGTGAGGTAGAAAGTTTATATTTTCACGAGTAGCTCAGCAAAAAACGTAAAATATAACTTTTACGAGATGAGATTAACATGGTTTTGGTCAAGAATTGACAGATATTCTATTTGTTATATAATGTTATCCTTATAATCACGCTACAACGTGGTCGTGTTTGTGTTGAGAGGGCTCTAGGAACAGCCCGTCAACATAGTGACACTGTGGCGCATGAGATTCATTACGTCAGACCATTATTTTATAACGTCAAATTATATCAATCACTGGTCACAGTCAAACTATCAGATATCTTCATTGTAGCTTGTTAGACATTTTATTTCACTGTTATATCCCACTATTTCCTTGCTCATCATATGATAAATCTTTTATACTTTCCTATGTTCATATAATTTTAATATAGTCTTTACGGTCATTATGCTCCACTTCTTCATTTCTTTGTAGGGCAAACATAATGCATACTCTTATAGATATGTATATAAACAAACCTACAACCTTTCACTTTAAAAGAGTTCCAAAGTTTTGGTAAGGATGATATATGCATGAACATGTACAGCACGTGACTCCAGTCACTCATCACGTGTACAGTGCGTTCCGTGAAATACTGCGCAGGTTTGAACAGACACTGATGCACACACGGAAGTGGCTGTAGGTCCATATTTAAGACAATGTAAAGTTGTCACCATATCCAGTCCAGAAACAGACCTCTCTGGTACAGTACACCCCTCCACCATGTCGGGGGATACCGGCGTTATTTTCACCTGCCTTGTCACCTGGCTGAGTCTCGGCTTGACCCCTCGCACAGGTAAGACAATCGGCTTGACCCCTCGCACAGGTAAGACAATCGGCTTGACCCCTAGCAGAAGGTAAGACAATCAAGATGATTATATGACTAATGCCTGAGAATGAAAGTTTTGAGAATATTGTATCGCAATTGTGATATAAAGGTGCTGGTGTAAAGTATACCTGCACGTTTCGGTTTAGAAGATTTTATATCATCTAGTGTACATTGCAGAATGGTAAGTATGTGGACAGTATTTGAACCGACCAACATGATGATTTTATTACAGATGGTATACCATTAGAGAATGTCATGAACTATATGGCTAGGAATTATTTTTTACAAAGCTTGAATTGAACTTATGTTTATGCTCAACTTAACGTTCACACTTTCAAGGCCTTAGTTTGACAAACCAAAATGTTTATAACTCTCAACTTCTCAGAAAAAGATAGTTTCGATGACCTTTAAGCTCTTCAGAACAAAATAGGCAACATCATTGACCAAACTAGTGTGTATATATAGAATATTCTAGTAAGACCTCTCAGAAAACAAAATAAAACATTTGGGTCACTTTCCCAAAGAAATCAAGACCTGAACACATTCAACACACAAGAAATAATAATTTATCTGGTAAATGAATAATTAAAAGTGAAGCTGCAAAAAGGAAAATATTTTTTTTCTAACTAATGTGGAATGTAATTCAATTCATTTTAAACACTTATGGCATTACTGACGTTACCCTCGAGAATCAACTGCATCGATCACAATTTAAATTTAACTTGAAAGTCCAACTCGGGTCCTCAACATTCTTTTGGACCATTGTCATATAAAACTGTGCATATTTCAAGGTTGTGAATTCATAGTTCAACAATAAAATGTACACACCCTTGGTTATTGTTTCACGTTTTTTTTTTATTAAAATGGTGTAAAAATCCTTCATCGATCTGGAAATTGAACAAATAGAAATAAGATAGAACGACTTTCCACTTTCGAATGTTATCAAAAATACATAGCAGAACAAATAAGTAAATATAATCATAACTAGGATTGCCAAGGCAATACTTAGGTCTTCAAGACTTCTGCTTGACCTTGAACTCCATGTTGCACTCTCGGTTATTCGCCAGTTATTATGCTTTAAAATGATCTATCAAACATGTCTCTATCTTCAGTAGTTATTTTACAAAAATTATCCAAAGACAATGACCCTCTGAAAATGGAACAATCGCTTATTAATGGACCCCTACATGACCTTTCTCACGATTAAGACAAATGGTTAATATTTTCATACTAAGTTGCAACATAGAACATATTGTGCTTTAATTTCCACTTAAGTAGATGTTATCATCATTTAGATTGCATTCATAATTAATGCGTTATCGTTTTCTGAATATTCAAGAATATACTCTAAATTGCTTAAATTTTGACCCCTTGAGAACGTTTGCGATGTTCGGAGCTTAACTATCAACTTTTTGATGAAAGGGTTAACTGAAAAGTTGTTGTTCTTGAATTTGTGTATCCGAAGGTGTAAATATAATGAAATTATCTTAATTAGTTAAGCAGTTATGATCCTTTGAACTTTGCTGAAAATGGCGATTTCTGAAAAATGTCAATCTTCTATGACTTGTTAGATGTAGAGCATGACAGATACAAGACATGACAGATGAAGGTTATTGTACTTGATAAATGGCACCTCTTCTTCAAAATAAGGTATTACACATAAGTGTATCCTTCGTGGTTTACGATAAACAATTCTACAAAGAAAGAACCACTCGAAAAGATTCAAAATCATAAATTTTTACTTTTTTTGAAATATGTCCAAATTGTGCAGAAACTATCAACTTTTATATGATAATGATATGTTATGGAATTGTTAAGTATGTTATAATATAGAGATTGCATTAAATAACATTGTCATAACTTAATTCCAGACTGAGTTATGTCACCCTGAACAAGGAGCCGAAAAATGAAAAGTTAAAAAAGGACAATCTTCAAGGGCAGATACTTTTAGTTCTCGGACGAAATTCAAAATTCGGGCTAGAGCATTTCATGAATCAGTTATTCAGCTTTAAAATGAGCTATCACATATAGCTGTATGTATTGCCGTGAATTAGAAGAAGATTTTCAAAGACGCGTACGCTCAAAACCGCGAAAGTTCACAAATTTTCAGTTTTTTCGAACTTGCAAAAAATCTGTTATTACGGCCGAAAACGACTATAGGCGTAATCGATGAGGAATGTTGTTGCCCACATAGTGGTGAAAGTTTTGTGCAAATATATTGATTAGTTCTCGAGCTATAAAGGTTTAAAGTTTCAACTTCAAGGGGCGATAACTCGCAAAAGAAGTCGAAAATCCGCAATCGGGCTTCGTAGTGCAATGCTTCAGGTCATAGACTATCACCACTGAAAATTTCATGAAAATCGTTCAAGCGGTTAAGCAGAAATCCTTAGCACAAAAAAGGTCAAATAATAACTAGGATTGCCAAGGCAATACTTAGGTCTTCAAGACTTCTGCTTGACCTTGAACTCCGTGTTGGACTATCTGTTATCCATCAGTTTCTCTGCTTTAAAATGAGCTATCAAGCATGTCTCTATCTTTAGTAGTATTTTTTACAAAAATTCTCCAAAGACAATGACCCTCTTAAATTGTAACAATCGCTTATTAATGGACACCTACATGATCTTTCTCACGATTAAGACAAAATGGTTAATATTTTCATAATAAGGTGTAACATAGAAAATGTTATGCTTTAATTTCCACTTAAGTAGATGTAATCATCATTAAGATTGTGTACATAGGTAATGCGTTATATACTTCTGAATATTCAAGGAAATGCTCAAAAATACTTAAATTTGGACCCCTAGACAACGTTTGCGATGTTTAGAGCTTAACTATCAACTTTTTGATGAGAGGGTTCCACAGAAACGTTGTTGTCCTTGGAATTGTGTATCCGAAGATGTAAATACAATTTCAATATCTTAATTAGTTAAGCAGTTATGATTCTTTGAACTTTGCTGAAAATGGCGTTTTCTGAAAAATGTCAATCTTCTATGACTTGTCAGATGTACAGCATGACCGATACATGATTGAAGGTTAATGTACTTGATAAATTGCATCTCTTCTTCCAAATGAGGTATTAAACATAAGTGTATCTTTCGTGGTTTACGATCAACAATTCTATAAAGAAAGAACCACTTGAAAAGATTCAAAATCACTGAATTTTATTTTTTTGGGAATATGTCCAAATTGTGCCAAAACTATAAATTTTTACATGATATTTATATGTTATGGAATTGTTAATTTGGTTATGCTAAAGAGAATGTCATAAATAACATTGTCATAACTTTATTCCAGACAGAGTTATGTCACTTTGAACAAGGAGCCGAAAAATGAAGATTTAAAAAAGGACCATTTTCAAGGGCAGATAATTTTAGTTTTAGGACGAAATTCAAAATTCGGGCTAGAGCATTCTGTGGAGCAGTTATTCAGCTTTAGAATGAGCTATCACACATAGCTTTATGTATTGCCGTGAAATAGAATAAGATTTTCAAAGACGCGTACCCTCAAAACCGCGAAAGTTCACAAAATTTTCAGTTTTTTCGAAATAGCAAAAAATCTTTTGTTACGGCCGAAAATCTCTATAGTCCTATAGTCTATAGTATATTCCTCGATGAGGAATGTTGTTGCCCACATAGTGGTGAAGGTTTTGTGCAAATATATTGATTAGTTCACGAGCTATTAAGGTTTAAAGTTTCAACTTCAAGGGGCGATTACTCGCGAAAGAAGTCGAAAATCCAAAATCGGGCTTCGTTATGCACTAGTTCAGGTCATATACTATCATCACTGAAAATTTCATGAAAATCGTTCAAGCTGTTAAGCGGTAAACCTTCGCACAAAAAAGGTCAAATAATAATAAAAACAAAAACAAAACAAAAACACGATAAGAACAATAGGTCTTCCAGACTTAGTCTTGAAGACCTAATAAAAAAAACCACGATAATAACAATAGGTCTTCCAGACGTAGTCTTGAAGACCTAAAAAGATTGCATATGAGCTAAATACTAGCATGATACTTGAAATTGGTTCCTAAAATACACCATTTTTTTTTATTATGTCGAATACATGTCTTCATTCATCAAACATAACACTGACATGTCAATTCAATCATGTAGCCCACAGCAGAGATAGTATCACATCAAGAGTGAATGACCATTTTAAGTCTTGGGTATTTGTTGGACAATATTTTTGCAATACCATGGTGAACATCATGTGCATCTATTGAAATAGTACAATATACAGGTGTCATAATAAACAAATTTCATTGAAAGACATAAACGTTTTTTTATGAAGTGTCGATAGCACTGAATATGATATGTAAAATGAGGAATACTAATTAACGATTAATCAAACTGTAAATCTCTTGATTCATTTCAGAGATATCCTGCCTCCTATGCTGTTTCAATACTTGGACGCTTTGAAGTATTGTAAACATATATAGAATATCATACTTGTGCATTTGGATCGTTTGTATTGAACTCGAAGCTGTCATGAAACTCGTTGTTCCTCCGCTTCCATGACATCTTCTCGTCAACAAATTTCGAAGACACATGACTCCGTTAATTGAACTTAATCCATGGTCATGACGTCACTCTATTGTGTTTTCATTTGATTATTATCTAGGAATCAACTGTTCATTGACTGTCCAAGTCAGGAGGGGTGTTAGGTTTAGACATTTTCAGTAATAGCTAATCGAGTACATTTTTGGAAGATTGATATATATTGTCTTAGTGTACATTAATAGGATCTTAAAATAGATCTCAACTAGACAAGTTAATTTTTGTAATGCATGAACCTGGATTAGAACATGCAACCCTTCGCATGGTAGTCAGCGCTTCTAACCATTAGGCCACAAGACGCTGTTAGAAACCTTAGGATTGTTTGTCAGTAAGAATCCAACTCTCTATTCAAGGCACGGAAGGCATGGACAGGCAGAGTTTCAGCTGTCAATCACTTCGCTTCGCGTGGAAGTTTTGCGCTGCACGTGCGTGGAAGAATCCATTTCATGAGGGCCGCAGCTACTTGTACCATATCCGATGAATGAGCAGCGAAATTTGCAAAATAATTGATTTTTGTATTCAGTTATTGAAATTTATTGTTTCAAATCTAAAATAATCACATATGCATGTTTCGTGAAGTCATACATGGATTAAGATGGAGAATGCATTCGGAGCAGTGGATTCGTTAAAAATAATCAACTCGCCCCTTCGGGGCTCGTTCATTATTTTTAACGAATCCACAGCACCTCATGCATTCTCCATTACGCAATATTGATAACAAGCTGCATTGGCTTCATATCAGAGAAATACTTTCTAGGTGCTAGGCTATGTGCACATGGCACTTCACAACTAAGCTTCAGAATACCTAACTGAACTAATGTCATGGCTAAAGCCACCACGATCTCTCAGATCAGCCTCTGCCAAACTGGTAGCAGTGTCCTCTCCATGGACGGCACATTGTGGAGATAGAGCCTTTTCCAAATCAGAACCTATGCTATGGACGTAGTTACCTGAACACTTTAAAAACGTGACTAACATCACTTCATTTAAAAGAGAACTAGAGAACAGTTCTCTTCAAAAGAGCATGACCAAGAGCACACATGGATTTAGGCGATATACAAAGATTAACAGTACCATCATTATTTATAAGTAAGTAATAAACCTGCTTCAAAACCATTCACGTAAACATGGCTCGTTAACATCACTTGTAACAATCAGTGCAGGAGACGCATCAGAGAAATAATGTTCCTGCAATCCAGTGGAAAAAAATTAATCTCAGAATAAAACAATCCTAACTGTCAGACCGATAGATTTATTACGCTACGTTAGATTGACTGATGTAGCCGGATTTGCCAGGGTGTACAAACCTGATAACCCGTCAAATATGGCCATGAAACAAGTTAAACAGTTTGTGTATTTCTAAATGGAAACAATAACACGTCATTATCTTATTCACATAGAATGGCGTGCATCATTTCAACCTGCATTTTGAATAATTAACCGTTGTCATCCCCAGCACTTGCCCAGTGTGATTCTCCCCTGGGTCTCGAGGATGGGAATATCACAGATGACCAGCTCTCGGCCAGTTCAACCTATTCAACCAGTTACACGGCCCAGCAGGCACGAATCAATGTGGGCAGTTAGTATCTACTTCAATTCTGTTACAAACTTTACATCTTCCTTTATCAAATTATTTGTATTTTCAGCAAAAAGAACGCAGTATGAAATGCATTCAATATTTACATCACTTTTGTAGGTAATGTATTTCCCATGTTATCATCCGTCTGTGGGGGGACTGCATTACACATCATTAGATACATTTGTATCCAATGAAAATACCTAATGTATGTACTTGTACTTATCTAACCCTGTCATGGGTTCAAACTGAATTGTCACACAGATCTCAGGTCCCAAAATGTTAATGACAGTCAACTTAATATCTATGAAAAACGAGTTCAATATATTTACAACTACTCTATTGCAAGAGTAAAACATTTCGGTGTAGGTTACCCATGTTTCAACATTTTTGTGACAGACAGCTGTAATCATGTGTGGTCTCGATGTAGATGCTAA
Source organism: Gibbula magus (assembly GCA_936450465.1). Lineage (NCBI taxonomy): Eukaryota > Metazoa > Mollusca > Gastropoda > Trochida > Trochidae > Gibbula > Gibbula magus. Next base: position 74,060,047 of record OW388296.1, on the reverse strand, counting down.
AATTGTTATAAAGCAAGTGCTTGATGTCACCTACCCAGTGACGGTGTTAGCACCTTGAAAACATTATGATGAATAAAGAAGTTGTTTAGCCACTGAACCCATTTCACATTAATCTTACAAACTTCGTTGTGCCTCCGAGAAGCTAAAATGAGGATATATATTTCTCCTATTTATCTCAGATGGTTGGGTGGGCTCCTACTACCAGGCGAATAACCACGTGCACCTGACGGTGGATCTGTTGAACCAACACGAGGTAAGACGCTACTCTGTACAGGGCAGCAGCAATGGTTGGTACTCCAGAACTGTGCAACTCTTCTACAGTCTAGACCGACTCGTGTGGGAGAAATACGTCTCCAGTGATGGGCGGGATGTCCTGGACGCGAACTCGGACTACAGAACTGTCAACACGTTCGATTTGAACCCACCTATTCGGGTAAGTGTTGGACTTTTGATTTTACTTATTGTGCTTATTGTGATGTTCTCCTATCTTTTCTGGTTTTGCTTACGTAAGTACTTAGGTAAAGACATAATTTATTCAAAGTGAAAATCACAAATTCAATCGAATACATAGGATGATGAGATTTCTCACGTGTTTATTTTCAGGCACGTTATATCACGTTCAACCCATTAACATGGAGAGGTGTTTATTTTCAGGCACGCTATATCACGTTCCACCCATTAACATGGAGAGGTGTTAATTTTCAGGCACGCTATATCACGTTCCACCCATTAACATGGAGAGGTGTTTATTTTCAGGCACGCTATATCACGTTCCACCCATTAACATGGAGAGGTGTTTATTTTCAGGCACGCTATATCACGTTCCACCCATTAACATGGAGAGGTGTTTATTTTCAGGCACGCTATATCACGTTCCACCCATTAACATGGAGAGGTCTACCGAGTCTCAGACTCGAGTTGTATGGATGTGAAGTAGATCAGCCTATACCATTCAGACGCACTGAGGTATCTGGGGATATTCAGGTAACAGTGATTAGTTAATAGAGTATTAAGCACATTAAGTTGCTTTATTGACTACGAATGTGTCTATTATTTTAGAATTGTAACCTTGAACTTAATGACTTTGTTGAGAGAGTTATTCAGTTAAGTAGTAATGCTCATTCATTTCACACAATCATTAATCGGTGTTCATGGGCAATTATTTGTTTTATTCGGTACGATTCTCTAGCGATAGAACTCTATTATAATTGAAAATAGTAACCCTGAACCTTATTAACTTGTTGAGAGAGTAATGCAATTTATGCCATGTTAGTATATAATAACAGGACTCCCAAGAGTGGATCCCGAGCCTGAGCCCATACGTAGTGAACTCAGTGATCACCATCCGACCTTCCGGATCTGTGAGAATCCAGCCTGGAGTCAGAGTTGTATTCAACTCCACAAAGGCGGGTCTTCGTGTTCTTGGTGAGTCATAATCGGTTTTGCGGTCACTTTGATTTCTCTCTCCCCTCTCTTTGCGTGTTTTCTTATCAATATCTTATAGATAATTTTACATATATTTTCATCATACAGGTCAACTAGAAACGAATGGACTGGCTGGTCTGCCTGTTGTCTTTTCTTCTTCCTATCCGGTATACAAGCAAGCGGAAAAGTGGACGGGACTGGAAGTCCTCGAACAGGGTAAGACCAGAAGCACTTGGACAGGGTAAGGGTATATGTCCTAGAACAGGATGAGGGTAGCAGTCATAGAACATGGTAAGGGTAGAAGGCATTGAAGAGGGTAAGGCTAGAAGCACTTGAATAGGGTAAGGGTAGAAGTCCTAGAACAGGGTATGAACAGAGTAAATCGGAATTCCTTGGACAGTGTAAAACGATACAGTTGCCATGTATAATTTAGTTGGAAGTATCACGGGTATAGGTGAAAATAATATTATTAACTTATGGTTTAGGTTTTGTGTGGGAAAATCAAGCAATTGAAACTGATTAACAGATCACACATGGTGACTTTGATTATACTTAATGACCCTTGATGGACTCTCGGTGGTTAATCCGTCATTGGAATATACAATTAGGTAATTTCATCATGTGCCACTTCCATTTTGAGTGGTCATGTATCATCCGAACTGCGAATCCGTCCCATCCTAAGATGGGGCGATATCCAAAGTTGGGATGATAATACACAGGTTGACAATCTAGGATATTATCCAATGTGTTTATCTTTAATTTTAGTGTTTCCATGGAACTTAATTGTTATTGTGTACATTTGTCACACTACAAGTAATGTTTGAAGCATTGGAATAATATGGAATATTGGATTATTGGTGAGACATTAAAATGCTGCAAACATTCAAATCAGCTGTTGTTAATACATTCACTGGTAAGAAACTGGCACAAATTCATAAGAGTGCATGCACATTGCATTTATTATTCTTATATACCGCACCCCTTATCAAACTTCAACTTCAAACTCAATCCATAAAGTTCAACGAGTAATAACTATCTCAGAATAAAACATTGAGGGTTTAATTTATTTATTTTACAACTCCGAATCGGAGATTCTTGGCTTTATTGTTTACTACCTATCTGTCTGTCAGTGTGTTTGTCCAAAAACTAAACTTTGGCCATCGATAGGCCCTTGATACTTGACATATGTAACTGAGGTAACAGTTTTAGACCCAGTGACCTTGTCTTTGGCGTGGAAATATTTTTCAAAAACGTTAATGTTGGCCAAAACTTTTCATTTGTCAGTGATATGCCTTTCCTCTGTTTTTCAATCTTTCAGGTGAGGTCATAACTGTATGCACCGTATGACCTGAAGTAACCTTATTTTATTTTATCTTGGCAATAACTATTGATTTGTCAGTAATAGACATTTGAAACTGGACATGTATATCCTTTTGGATGCGATCTTTCACATGTGGTAAAATCTTGTTAAAGGAATCATTTTCTATTCTGAAAAGCATACTCATATCTGAGGGCACCCGTGTTTAACAAACACATATTGTTTTGTTGTTGATATTGTTGATATTGTTGAGGTTTTAATTTCAGGAACCCTAACCCTGAACCACTCTACTATTAACGGAGCTGTTACCGGCATCAAGGGAGCCCTGACGTCTATACAGGTCAGTAACTGCCTCATCCACCACAACGACGTCGGCGTGGATCTAGCAATGGGTGACACTGACCCTGACCGGGTCCAGTTCCTAAAGACAACTATCTCAGATAACAATGGACATGGAATCAGAACCAGCTTAACGTGGCTGGAAGAAAGCAAATTTATCTCGATAAAAGACTCAGCGTTCACCGGAAATACCTTCTATGTATATAGTCAATCGGAAGTCAGGGTTGAAAATACTATATTCTCTAGAAGTCAGAATGGAATTTATAGCTTCTATGGCATAAATGCGACACTTATTAACTGCACGTTTGACCAGAGTGGATTCATCGTGCCAAGTTACCAACATCATTATATGTCCTTTCTCAATGTGTCTGAATGTACTTTTATGAATAATGATTACTACGGATTGTATGCCAATATTTATAACTTCCCACAGGGATCAGCTATTATTGTAACCAATTCTGTCTTCCATGGCAACCAGTACAGTGGCATATATGTCTCCCTGAGAAATTTGGGAAATAATGCTTTTCTGAAAATAAAAAACAACATTTTTTTAGCTGTACCAAGGAGCAACTATCCTCTTGTAAACATAATGGTGTATAATTCACACGTCAATACAAGTATTAACATTGAAAGTAACTCATTCTCAGGAAGGGAAGCTATACTGGTTGATGCCAGGGACCAAACTACATGTGAGGTAGGCCAAAACACGTTTACTGAATTGACTGGTGATAAAGGGTTGTATTTCAAGGGGAAACAAGAGGTCCATATCCTTCAAAACTCATTTGCAAACTGTTCATCTACAAGCGTGATTGTTACTAATGTCCCACAAACCACCATCAGCGAGAACAGCTTTCTTAATCCAGACTCGTTGCACGACCTTCTGATTGAAACACCATATAACGAAACATATCGGCTTCCTGCGCAAAACAATTTCTGGGGCAGAGGTGATAAACGTTATGTTCGAGAAAGAGTTTGTGATTTCTACTGTGATATCGAGAAGTTGATGGCCGACATCCATCCATTCTACACCACAGAAGTCCTGACAGAACTATCAAGTGATCTGGACCCTGATGAGTTCTACATGGAAGGTTCAACCATTGGAGGACGGATGATTCAATCAATGACACTGGGACCTCACCAACACATGTTTGTCACCCAAACCATCTTCGTCCCGTCTGGTTTACAGCTCGCCATTCTACAGAACACCACTCTGGTGTTCTCATACAAGCAAGGCATATTCGTTAGAGGTTTGTATTTGTTAAGGTATATATGTGATAAAAAAAACCCTCTTCTTAAGTATATCATCACCAGAAATGCTTTCATGGTAGTGTGTGGGCATCCTTCCGATGACAAATATCCATGCATTATATGAATTATATGTTTGTTCTCAATGTAAGATATATCACCGCTATGAATTAAACGCTATTCATGTCTGGATGGGAGTTAATGTCCAGAGTATATAAAGTATTACAAATATCTTATTAGGTGTTCTGGAGGTTGAAGGTGAGGAGGAAGGGAGAGTGACGCTGATGAGCAACAGAACTGACAAGGTATCGTGGGGAGGAGTCGTCATCAACTCTACAGGTGAGACATGGCCAGATTGTTGCTTTTAAGTCCGTTTTTTGTGATCACTTTTAATGGATTAAGAATGCAAAAAATTGCGTATTGATAAGTGTTTGATAATTTATATTAACCTGAGCTAAGTCTGTAACAGCACAGTATAAGTACAACATGCCTTTCAAATTTATTTTATTATAGTTTTATTCGATAATAAGTTAATGGTAGTTAATAAGTTAAATAAGCAAAAGAAACGATACAATGTAACTTCAAACATAAATGAATTAAAAAAAATTTAAATCTACATGTATTTGACTAAAATGTTATTCTATGAACAGACGAATAGTTGCACTGTCACAAATTGGTATCTTTCTAGTGAATGTGTCAGTGATTATAACTATATAAAGAGCACGAAGTAACCTGAATTCGATCATGAGCTTAGGACACAATAATCACATGCCTGAACTCAATGCCGTGCTGAGAATTTCAGACATAAGATAATAAGGTCTGGTATTCTCTGTCATTTTTTAGCATGAACAAGCACTTGACGATATCCTGGAATCCGAACTCTTGGCCGGACTTAACGACTCAAATGATCCCATAAATTTTCGATCGGTTATCAGTCAGATGATCTCGAACGCCACAGCAATCTGTTGACGTTATATTTTGTTTAAAGTCGTAAAAAAGGGAGACGGGCATTATTGTGCTGAAACAGCTTTCTGTTTATTGGTACAGGAATGGTTAGAGACCTTGGTGTGTGTTCTGATTAGTGAATCACTCTGATTTGAGTTTCCCCATCAACCACAACAATATCTATCTTCGACACAGTTTTGCATTTAAGTGGTGAGCCCTAATTGGTGTTGCACATACCTACCTTAGCGATGACCTCCCTTCAATTAAGCGATTGGTTTCTTACAACGCATCATATCTGTCTTCCCTTGATCACTTATTCCATCCCAATGCATGACGTTTTACCGCCAAAGAGTTCCACAGTCTGAATACATCAACGTCGCCATTGTTCACCACGACGTCAATACACCTGTGTTTTTCCATCATTCATGTTGTGTAAGACATCTGGCCACTTTCCTGCAAATGATAGGATACCAAGGGCATTCGCTGCTGGAAAATGTTTGTCAGAAAGAGAATACGCAAATCACCGTGTATCATCGTTCACCAGAAGTAGAGAGGTGTACATCGATGATATGTTTGTAGAGAGGAGTAAAATCGCTATATTTTCAGCTTTATTTGGAAATAACATCAAGGACGGATAATTATCACAATAAAGTTTGCCTTGAATTTTTTCCTTTTACGTATAGATAAAGAACAGAATTGCTAGTGGATTATCATATACACGTATATCATTGTATTTTCGCGTTGTTCAGTCTGGAGGTTGCGTTTTGAATGGCATATGTTCACATATTTTAAAAATTTAAAACATATATACGTTACATTCTGATTCACTCACGCGAGACATGTCTTAACTAATCATCACATTAACCTCACACAGGGTGAATTCTATCAATATGCTATTCAAGTTTGTTATTTCAGTCTGTAAAACATTGGTGTGGATTTTCCTTTGTGGACAATTTGTAGATATTTTGTGTACCGTTGGTAGTATTTTTACGGAATAACGTAAATCATCTGTTTCATCCGTATCCTTCATTTCCGGGTCTCAAAGGGGTGACAAATTATATATTCATTATGTATACTTTAAGAACTGTGACAAGGGTGATATGCTTTTTATGACATTATCAACCATGCCTTTAAAACACACCCTGTTAGAGAAATCGTGAAATCGGAAAAGATTGAGTATAGACATCCAACCTGTACTTACAGAATAATATCAGAAACATGTTCAAACAGAGGAGAAACATATTCCATCAATGTAGATCAAGAATATGTCCGTGTTTGCAGATTACACTTCTCCAGGGCATGATGAAAAAACCCATGTACATGGTGATCACTGGCCAATTGTAAATAATCCTGACTCAAATGATGACAATAATGTTATATGATTAAATTAGTCAAATACAAATCGATACATTTAGGGGGAGCATATATACTCATAGGTCAAACAGAAATGGTCAGAAAAGTATAGATAATAATAAGATAATAATAAAATATCATTGGGTAACAAAGGATAGATCTAGCAATTGGTCTTTTATCAAATGTCACATCAAATAAGATAGAAAGAGAGAGAGAGAGCATATATATAGAATGGAAGTTGCTGTTACGTAGAAAAGTAGCGTTGATTATATGTGAGTATAAGGCATTGATTGTTCTTATGTCTTTCTTGGACAAGTCAATTGGGTTCTTAATTACGTTAAAAGCTTTAACATGCATAAAAACACAGGTAACTCTAGATCATTGATACCAACGCGAGTTTCCCCCAAGACCGAGGAACGCGCAGAGTGAACGTTTACAAAAATCCGAATTATCACATGATGGCTAATTAGATCCAATTAAGTTCATAATATAGTGGTGACAATTAAACAATGACATTTCTGCTACTGACTCATCTAATGACTGCGACCGAGTTGATACAGATGTTGAAAAAGGGATGATTACAGAAATGCCCCCTTGTGTGACAGAACAGTTAAAAGATTATTGACAATTACTAAAAATATCTGTTGTTCCACAAACTATTGTCTGCTGACCAGTTTCCGATCTGGAATATCTCACTTTTACTGTTTTAGCTGATGTTCTCCTCTTATATTATTTCGTGGACAGATTTTGCAACCATACGAATCATATTCTTTCGTAGTGAAAACCTGCAGGCCATCAATGAGTCATCAGTGTGTTGTTGGTTTTTCAAATGTGCCAGAAACTAATAAGCTTATTTCGAGGGAACCTCGTGGTAAGTTCCATAGTACATTTATATCGAACATAACCTGTAAGTGATTGTGCAGAATTGCTTTTGTGTGTCAGAAATGTTATATTGATTACTTATGTAAATCTACATGCGGTACATCAGCCGAAACTACAAACGGTACAGCGAAGCAGTAATTTATGATACAAACGGTACACATGCTACGAAGGGAAAAAACAACATACCGCTCAAGAGAACAACCTGAAACCATTCCCCAGGCATAGGTTCATTTCTGCAGTCAAGTTATGCATACACGTGAATATTATTAAAAAATTGTATTTATGTTTGTCCAATTTTCATGTAAAACATCTCAATCGCATCAAATTTGTCGATAGTGTCGATGAGCAAATCAAGTTTTGAATTATTTCTATATGCCGTAGTACACTTTAACAGCTTCCCGCATTCACAAAATGTATCATTTTCCTAATGTATTCAGTACTGTGTACACAACTTAAGAAGCAATAGAAAAATCGGCGGTTACATGCCGTGTGTTTGGTTTTCTACTCCTCTCTACAAACATATCATCGATGTACACCTCTCTACTTCCGGTGTACGATGATACACAGTGCAAATGGCAGTCTTCGTTGAAGGTCGTTATGTGGAGTCTTTCCTTCCTTGGCCTGTCTTCCCCATCTGTCTGTTGAGTCTCATTAGCTTAGTGATGGTTACACAGCTTCATCACTTCGTGTATATGGGTTGCATGCACGTATCATTCCGACGGCTCTCATTCACTGTTCTCTTAATAATCTTGCAATCTTTATTGATGCAGTCACAATGTTTGTATGTCACTTAGTGTTCCAACATATACTCAAATGTTGCACTTGCTTGATGTTATTTTGACTCAACAAATTGACGCTTTAAGACATTTTACCGGGGGAAAAAAACATTTTATACGTCCTATGCAATAAAGAACAAATTTCCATGTCCACTATTTATAATTTTCACAATTTGTTTTGAAAATATTGAATCTTAGATTTTGATATCATTTGTTTTGGCCCATTAGTTGGCAAAATGTTATATTAAGTGGATGTCAAGTATCTCATTCACCTATCCATACTTACAGAATCCTACATGGCATATGCGACAGTGAGGAATGCCAAATATGGACTGAACATTCAAACCAACACAAGTGGATCTGTGTTAGTCAGGAACACTACGATATCTCAGTGCACGACGGCAGTTCAAGGCTTCCTGTGGTCTAACACATCCGTGTCTCTCCATAGTGTCAACATTAGCCAATCAAACAGAGCCTTAATGCTTAAGAAAATGGATCAAAATACTGTGTCAATAGATGTACAAGATTGTAATATAGGCATCATAAATCAAATACAGAGTGAAATGAATGGTGGGGGGTTCAATGTCAGTTTGAAGAACTCGTTTTTTTCTGGGGCGTCTCTGTTTCGCATCGACGGGTGTGAAAGCAAATTGACATTAACTGTAGTTGATACATCATTTGTCTCCACATCTGGTTATTCAATGAACATTTTCGGGGGTGTACATGACTTAACTATGAGAAACGTGTCAACCTCTGGATATTATGGACATATCGCAATCACCATTTGTTCTAACAGTGATCGTGGTGAGGGTACAATAGACATCCGCGATTCCAATATTACAACTCTCAATACATCTCCTCTTCAAATTCAAACTAATTACTATACAAACATTGCACATAATGTTACAATTTTGAACAACGAAATAGGATCAGGACAACGATACAATGCAATTAACATGTACACAAGAAGGAGAACTTCTCCATGGGCATTGTCTATTATTGGGAACATTTTGCGTAATGGAGGTCCATATGTGTCAGGAGCTTATACCGAGGTAAACATAAAAAACAACACAATCTCTACCTTACCAAGCACATCATATGGTCTCGAGGCAAATTTGCAACTGATCGAAAACAGTCATTTTTCTCTGATAGGAAACATCATACATACCAGTGGCGTGAAACTAGTTTCAGATAATGCTGACTATGTTTTTCAAGTGACTGAAAATACCTTCAATGCAAGCACAGTCGAAATCAACTCTCCTGCAACTGTATTCACCCGAAACACTTTCCTCAACGGTTCCGGGTATGATATCAAGTATGTTGGTAGAGGCCATGCTGGCCGAGAAGTCAACTGTTCTTACAACTACTGGGGCACTACCAGCAGGCAGGCCATACAGAAGAGACTCTACGACTCGTCCTATGATGAAACCCTGCCCACTTTCATCTACATTCCATTCTATGGATTTCCCAACCTGACAGATCCCCAGTCCCCCGAGGAAAGTTTCCTGACCTCTGACGGCGCTATCGGTGGAGTTGTTGGGGGTGCAGTCACCTTGACCCGCGCTGGGAGTCCGTACACTGTGACTGCCAACATAGTGGTAGACAAGCTGGACGCTCTGGTCGTCGAGGCTGGAGTCACACTACTCTTCCCTAGAGGGGTTGGAGTCACTGTTGAAGGTGCGTGCTTTCTGTTCTCAATTGGATGTTACAATTACATGATCCTCGAGGAGTCTTCACTGTTTTAAGTTAGCTGATTCATTGCTTAGGTGTAACAGTTGAAGGTATATGTTTTATAGAGAGCTACTGAGAACTAGAAGATTAGGATAATATATTGTTCAGTGTATGTATACATGTATATAGAAAACATGTTGTCATGTATTCTAATATGCTTAGCAGTTAGAACAATTAAAAAAAAGTAGGTTATCACATATTAAAATTAATTAAAATGCTTTATTGACACATCACTGTATTTTATACTGCTCTTCAGTGACATTTGCCTTGTAAATGTAATTATATTGTTTGTCGGAATCATTGTAACAGGTGGACGATTCTCGTTGCTTATTAATATATATATATATTGTAACTTTTATATTGAAATGCCAGATTTACTCCAGATTGAACTCTATAAAAAGAGTTTCATAAAACTTCACTGCTTTTACAGTGACATTTGACATATTTGTATCACAAATCTTGTCATTCATCAACAGGAACTCTCAAAGTACGGGGGAATAACAGTCATCCTGTAGTCGCCAAGTCGCTGGTGGTAGGAGAAAAATGGGCTGGCGTCAAACTCAAAGGACATATATGTAAGTGTAAACATTCCTTAATTGCTTGCTTACAACCTGTTTTATATATATATATATAAGAAAAATTAAAGGCTGAAAATGTTTTGGATTCCCGACTGGTTTCACACTATTGGATGGTCATCATGGGATCTTTATGACGTTGTTTTTCTATGACGTCACAGAACAAAGGGCGCATAACTCAAACAATGCGTAATCTGCACATTTAAATGTTTCCAAACTACTTATATGTATGTGATGAATGTACACATATGACGTCACAGATAACGCATTGTTTGAATTATATTCAGCCTTTGTTTTGTTTTATTTATATTTTACTTGAACTATGAAGAAGTTTACTTGTTTTATCATATATATGAATGTTTTGGGACCTTTCACGTTTATAAAAAAAAAACATTTTAAAATCCAGAGGGCATCCAATAACATATATTCTGTTCTATTGTGACTTTTTTTTAACCAAACCATACTTTTTTGGTCCAATGATTTTAAAAATCAATCTATTTATATGTTCTATAGGGGTATTCTACCCTTTGTGATTTCTCAAATATACCTGGACATACATGTATATTTAAGATTATGCCACAGATATTATAACGCTCAGCACAGACTAGCGATTCATTTGTTATTAACAGATTATAATCTCAGGGCAAGTATGAAACAAAAACGATATCTGTTGATTAATTAAGGAGATATGTTACCGCTTCTGCGCATCCTCAATAGTCATCTAGAGATTTGAATGCCCTTGTGGTTTGTGTGTCCATGTTCCTAAACAGCATTTTGACCGCACGTTTGCAAATAAAATGAATTACAGGATGTTAATTTATCAAAATGACTATATTTTTTGTTTTATGATAAAAACTTCATTTTGCTCTTTAACCTATCCTTGGTCTTATATAGAAACTAAATGTCAGAAGAAATATGGCAAATTTAATTTTCATTTATTATTATTATTTATATGAAACATTTTACTTTAGAGAGACACTTTTATAGACGTAACAACCAGTGCCACAAGTGGATGCAAGAGTGGTGACTTGCTGGTTTTATTACTTCAGGGCACATGTATCCATAAAATAATAACATAATCAGCAATTTCTTGAAATTTGGTACTTTGTATCCTACCTCTTTAATGTCATTTCAAATTGTCATGTAGACCGACGCGCAGACACAAATGGAAGCTTAGTGCGTCTTGTTGGTGGAAAGGATGAGCGAGAAGGACGACTGGAGGTGAAGGTTGGAGACTCCTGGGGAACTGTTTGTGATGACAGCTTTGGAGTGAACGATGCTCGTGTGGCCTGCAACATGCTTGGTTACAGGTTGGTTATTGTTTCCTTAGCTGTTGGTGAAATATCACAAGAAACATTGACTTGAATCGAATGAAGTATTGCTTGAGAGATATTGTACATAGACTTCAGGACATGGGAAAGGAAGTATTCAAAATTAAAAGTTTTGTGTCAGTCTGTTTTGTCACACTCGGTATGAATTTCCCAAATGGATTCTGCTACTAGATTATAAAGTCTTCTGGTTTCTAAATGCTGTCCGGAACTTGCAACTGGTGAATCGTTTTATACTCCTGGTGTGACCAAGAAACAACCTGATGGCTTAATGATTAAGTTTTAATATTGACTGTTTCTGCTTATTTTATTTAGTTACTCTGAAAATAACCGTGTGTATGGGGGTGCTTATTTCGGAGAGGGTTCAGATCCAATTCAGCTGGATGATCTTGATTGCTCTGGGACTGAGAACACCCTCTTCGAATGTCCAGCGGCCACCTCACACAACTGTGGTCACAATGAAGATGTTGGTATTCGCTGTGAAGGAGAAGAACTACAGACACCAGAAGGTACAATGAGTTTACAACTTTGGATAAACAGTGTCGTTGCAGTGTTGGGCTTCATCTCTATAAAGTCCAGACTATTCACAATGTTACAGAGAGTTATTTGTATAAACACGATGCTCAATGTATTGCATGTCCTTGACTATATATTAAATTTAATATTACATATAAAGTGTCATGAACGTTTTCCAATTTCTTACAAATGTAATGTATGTGTGTGTGTGTGTGTGTGTGTGTGTGTGTGTGTATGGGTGTGTGTGGGTGGGTGTGTGTGTGTGTGTGTGTGTGTGTGTGTGTGTTTTGTAACATATTTTATCACATTTGCAGAAGTTCAAAATGAAGTTGAGCTAAGTTACCTGACCATCAACGACACAGAGGACGGTTTGGAAATCAATGGAAATGTTACTCTTGCTCAGGGAATTGTCTCAAATCACTCACAGAACCATGGTCTGGTTATCAATGCTGGTCATCCATCTATCACCAGTTTGAATATCGACAACTTCGTTACATCTAAAAACGCGAAATCTGGGATAGGATTTCAATCAAACGGTCTATCATACAGTCGAAGTCAGTTGCTCTATTTGCATCTTTCAAACTGTGAAATCAGCTCAAATCTCTACGGAATCAGAAGTGCGTATCATGTGAATGTTTCAATAACTGACTGCAATTTCAGAGACAACGTGAATCAAGCAATCTATCTCGAAGCTGCTGCTTCTTACCGTATTGACAGCTCTCTATTTTCTCAAAATAAAATAGGAGTTTTTAGAAATAATGGTTTCAGACAAAACAGATTTCCTTTCCACTTTTCGATGACAAATTCACAAGTATGGAACCATGATTTAAGATACTATAGACTCACTAACGGCTGGGCCTATTACAACAGTCTCCTCGAAATCAGGAACCAAGACACAGCTGAAGGAAGCATACGTTTTCTGAATAACACATTCAAAAACAACTTTGGGAAAATCTTCAATTTCTATTTCTCACCATCAACTGCAAACTTTTCATTTACCGTCCAAAACAACACTTTCCAAGATAACAATGCAACAATTTGTAAACTTGACCCACCACGTTCAGCTGCCATCGACTATTTCTTCCTGGACAATACTGTGATTAACAATACAGCTTCAGTACCCAGTGAACCACTCATAGAGATTATGTACCACACCAATGCTAATGGAAGTCGCATCAACTTTACTGGGAACATGTATATAAACAACACTGCATCTCAGGCTATCGTGCTATCAAACAACAGGAAGTCGGAAGCCAACACCAGTATCATCAATAATATTTTCAGAAATAACATTTGCTCATCAATACTTTCAACTGTGGTGTTTGACTTTAGGCTCAAAGAAAACATATTCGATAACCCATACGCAACATGTGAACTAGATTCTCCAGAATTTGAACGATGGTACAACATTGATGGAAGCCGAAATTTCTGGGGCTTCCATGGTTTAGTTGAAGTTCATGATAGAATCTGTGGCTTTGACAAAGACATGGAGAAACTATTTGTATGGTATATGCCCTATTACTTATCTGGAGCAAAGAGTAGTCTATCAACTGACAGCCACGCAGATTTCTGGATCGACAGCTTTCATGGAGGAGTTGTTGAAGGTCACATCCATCTGGAGAGGTCAAGGTCACCGTATGAAATTAAACGATCGATCTTTATCAGGTGCGTTTGTTTTAACTGTGTTCATAATTGATAAATATTTAGAGATAAACATACTGTTTTTGAAAATCAGCGGCATATAACAGAATAATTAGCTCTAAATTGAATTTAAAGTTGAACGCGTAGCGTGAGTGATTTATCAACGTTATTCTATGCGGAAATTCAGCCTAACATTTATAAAGATATGTGTATTTGGTAATCTCGAATCACATAATTGGTTATATGACATCGAAATCGGCGACAATTGCCGAATGTATTAGACAACTCTGTTCTGTAGACCATATCGTTTCAAAACCGGCGTCATTATTCGGAATACTTGCTGCAATATTTTGAAAATTGGCATTGGTAGCAATGCGTGGTATTTTGTAAATAAAGTTTTAGGTAAGTAAGTTTATTCTGTGTGCAGAGAGTTTTCGGATGATATAAATTCCCTGTTTTTACCTCTTTGTTCCCCCAATGAAATTTTAATCACAGCAATGGCTCATTTAAAATCACGTTCGTGCATGTTACTTGTAAGCATTTGAAGAATGATCACATTCCCTATCGTTGCTTGGCAACAAGTGTATTCTTACGCGTTGGACTGTGTTACCAAATTATACTCTCTCTGATGTTTCACAGTAGCCAATCAGATATGGTGGAATACAATAGATTGATATCAATTACTACGGAGATATATGTATGTATGTACATGTATGTATGTATGTGTGCATTAACATGCATATGTGTCTGTACGTTGGCTTAGTTGTTTTGAAAAGTATGAACATTTTTATGTATAATTGTAAATTCTCTCTCTCTCTCTCTCTCTCTCTCTCTCTCTCTCTCTCTCTCTCTCTCTCTCTCTCTCTCTCTCTCTCTCTCTCTCTCTCTCTCTCTCTCTCTCTCTCTCTCTCTCTCTCTCTCCCTGTGTAATGTATAACATTCCCTTTCTGGTAACAGGAACGAAGGATATCTCCAGGTTGATGATGGAGTCGAGTTATGCTTCAGTCCAAACACAGGAATTTATGTTGATGGTAAGACCAGTTTCTGTGTTTCTGAATCTATTCACTACTGTATATGAATATAAGGTTTATCGAAAGCTAAGTAGAACAACATGAAATATTCATAAAGTTGATTGATACTTACGTTGAAAGTTGAATATGCTTATTGAAATAAATTTCACTTACTTCATTTAACTTTTATAGGTGTTTTCAAGGCCACGGGCAATTTAAACAAGGTTATTCTCACAAACAGCTCAGCGGATTCCTGGTTTGGACTTGTTTTTCCTTTCAAAACAGGTGTGTATCAATATTTAACAGAAAACACATTAACTTCTTATTAATTAAAATACATGCATTTAAGTATTGAGTTCATTAATTTAAATATATACTTTTTAACCTGATTAATAAAGGAGAAACTGAAAGAAGGATTCCTGAGCAATTATTTCAAAATCGTAAAAAATCATGGTGAAAGCGTTGAGAACATTATCAATTAAATTTTCATTTGTTTAACCTTCTATTATAGACAAAGTTTCTGACACAGTGAAGCTAGTAAATGGATCATCATCCAGTGAAGGCCGTGTTGAGTTGTTTGTGAACGGCTCTTGGTCGACACTTTGTAACCTCAACGATGTCGATGCTAGGTTGATTTGTCAAGCCTTAGGATATCAGTAAGAATAATAACAGTCATGATTCCTTCTTCAAAGTTACACATAACATTACAACGTTATCAAAGCATGTTAAAGTTCTAGCACTATTCAGTAACATAACATTTCACAATCTATTTCCTGATATGAATTGTTTTTTTTATTAAATCTGTACCAATTTCAGAGAAAGAGAAACCAGGAGCCGTCCATCAAAGACATTCGGACCAGGAGAAGGTCCCATCATTAGATACCTCGGCTGTGGATACGAAAACATATCACTATCAGAGTGTAAACCCTCATCGAAAGACAGTAGATATTGCGACCATGATGACGATAAAGGTTTATCATGCAAACATTTTGTTTCCTTGATGGGGACCCATACGTGTAAGTTTGGAGTTTTATTTAGTTTCATAGGCATGTGTTTTCATGTTTCAATCTCAAAGACGTTTAACACTAATCTAATTGTTAAAACCGCATTCCCAAAAGTTCGGTTGACGGCCTATAACTTTGTCATTTTACAGTATCATACATGGATGAAGTTGTTACAATGTAGACAATACATTTGATATTCAATGCGTCAGACATTTTTTTCACAATTCAGTGTCCTGTTGTACCAGTTCACTACATTAAATATAACATTCTGTCATGTTGCAGTATCATACCTCGAGAAAGTATCAGTGTTGAACTCTAAGTATGGTCTCCACATACAGACTGAAACTGTGAAGATCTCCCAGTGCCATATCAACAATACAGAAATGACAGGCCTCACTTTAGAAAGTGATTGGATCAGTATGGACCTGAATGGAACTGTTGTGGAGCATGGTCAATCAGATGGTATTGTGCTGGAATCAAGTACTCGTGTGGAAATAAGAAATGGCACGACGCAACACAATCATGGAATTGGGATGAGTCTGACTGAACCGCTGTATCGTGTCGTTATCGAAGATATAAAGTTCAATAACAATTTGAAAAGTGGTTTAAGTGTTAATTCACCATACACAAACCATTTCAAACAAATACATATTAGAAATAATGTGTTTGCAAACCATAGTCATGATTTTGGATTGCTCGTCAAGATACACTTTGAACAATTTGATGTGAAGGTTTTAATTGAAAACAATATATTTATTAATACTTCTGGCGGTTCCATCTCAATGGTTTCTACAAGTTATTACAGAATTTATGGAGAGAAACGAAATATGTTAATTCGATCAAATCGTTTCATTTCAAGTGGACCAATAGCTATCAGTGTACCCAATGCCGTTTCGACATACTTTGAGGATAATGTTGCGACAAATTGCACAGGAGGTGGGAGTTGTTTCTTTGACTTAACTATGTCAAACTATAATGATGCTCCAAATCAAAACATCAGCATCGCTACAAATACAATCGAAAAAACGCATGGCAAGTGCGTCTTAAGCCTCAACTCAAGGGACTATGTCTTCAATGGAACATTCAATTACAACAAAATATTCGCCTCCTCTACGCAGGAGGCAGCAATTATGCTTGACAGCAACCAGTTTAGCTTTTTCAATAACCTTCTTGACAACCCTAAAGCTGACTACGAACTGAAGGTTGTTAAAGCGAGTACAGACGAAGTGGAGGCGAACAGGAACTGGTGGGGCACAACTGATGCGAACACAGCAGGTGCTCGAATTCTTCATAGAAGTCATGACCAGAGGCTGATGCTAGTTAACTACATGCCTATCCTCACTGATCAAAACTTTGACTGTTCTGGAGTCAACAACTGCACTGGTAGAGGGGAGTGCGTGCGTCCTAATGGCTGCAGATGTATTTCAGGATGGGCTGGAGATTCTTGTACAGACTATGACTGTTCGGGAGTGAGCAACTGTAACGGAAATGGACAGTGCGTTGGACCAAACCAGTGTGAATGCAGTTCTGGCTGGGAGGGCGAGTCCTGTGTCTTGGCAACTTGTCATGAAGTCGGGGACTGCAGCGGACGTCAAAGAGGCTTCTGTGTGCTGCCCAACCAGTGTGCTTGCTTCTCTCAATATACTGGATCTGACTGTTCTCGTTGTGCTTCTCTTAGGTGGGGTCCGAGATGTCTCCCTTGTCCACGATGTCAGCATGGAACCTGCAACACGACCAATGGTAGGGAAACTATAGACCTAATTGAATCTTACGTTCAACGTCAATTTTTTATGAGTAAATAGAGTCAACATTAAGGAGTGACAAAATAGTTCATTTTAGAATTCGTTTATTTTTTCAAAATAGCAGGTTTATTATGTCTTTCATCCAACAATCTAAGATACGTTGGGGGTTTATTGAATGATCTGCAGAGTTATTGATATAAATTATATTACTGCCGTCTACAAATCAAGCTATTTTGGCTGATTTTGTTTATCTAAGAAGTGCTTGATTTCAATGAATGAAATCAGAATCCTTTTAGATACATTTAAATCATTTAAGAGGATATATTGCAAGTCTAAGTGTATGACCTTGTTAAGAGAAGCACACTTAAATATCTAAACTTTTTAAAGAAAAATGCATTTTATTCTCGTTTTTAGCATATTCAACTCGATTTTTTAAATGACACACATATTTAAATTTTGCCAAATAGGTAATGTGATGTGCACAGTTGCATAAACACACGAATTCAGCTTTCATCATAGGGGATCATCGAGTCATTTTTTAAATTGACTTCTTAAACGTTAAACCCGACGTCACAGCAGTCTTGATCAATTTAATTGCAACAGTTGATTATACAGAGATATACATTGAATATAACTGAAATAACAAACACAGTCACATATCTTCCCCGAATAAAGGTGACGGTAATATCATGCGGCAGGTCGTAAAGTGACCGTAAAAAACGCATTATGGTAAATCAGGTCTTTCCGTAAGTGTACGGATAAGCCTATACTTTAAAAATGAAATGCTTATTTTTTAGATTTTGTGACAACAATTAATTCGTACCACCTTTCCTAAATCTATGAATAGAGGTGATGTGAGTTGGGATTTAACGCCGCTTTCAAGAGTATTTCACATATATCGCGGCTACTAGTATTATGGCAGGGAGAAAGCCCACAACCCCATGTGACTATGCATTGTGGTGAAACTTGCGTGCATCGGCTGGAACTAGCGAACCAAGAGTAGTACTATGCTGTGTAGAACAGTTCTCAACTGCAGACAAAGTTGCCGTGCCCCGTGCACCTCTTGATCCAAAGCCACCACTAACCACTGCGCTATCTCGCCCCTCTATGAATTTTGTTCAACAATGTTGGCATCGAATATCTGTAAGTTTATGATCCTTTGTGATATTTGAACAACAGTTTATTTACTGACAAACTGTTGCATCCTCAAATGCGAAAGTGAATAACATGATATTTTTAATGTTTATAAAAATATTTTTTGTTTACATGATGTCGAAGTGTAAATCTGCTATTGACAGGTCAGTGCGAGTGTGACTCTGATAACTGGACGGGTGAGTTGTGCAGCATATGCAGTGATACCTTCTACGGGCCCGACTGCATGCCATACATAAACATCCTCAACGTTATTCCCAGCTCTGGACCGGATACTGGCGACACTGTTGTACATATTTTGGGACACAACTTCCCTGAGACTCCCAACAACATGTTTTACTGCAGGTTTGATAGAACAGTCGTCAATGCAACACGAATATCCAAGGAACATGTTGTGTGTGAATCTCCACAACATCAGAAAGGTGTCATCAATTTAGAGATATCTGCTGATGGTACAGAGTTCACTCAAAATCAGGTAAATTAACACTATTCTTGCTATAGTAAGATGTAAAACAAAATATTTTGTTTTGTTTTCAAATATGTTTTCTCAAGGAATATTCAAATTAAACTTGATTTACTGTACAGCGTGAATGAGCTAATGCTGTTCTTTAATTTCTAGACCAAGTTCACCTACTACGCAGTTTGTCCCCCTGGGTCGTGTGGCAAGGCTGAGAACCCAGCCCATGGTTATTGTCTGTACGGAGGTTGTGTCTGTACACTTCCCTGGTCAGGGGCTAACTGTAGCATCGAACTCAAGGCACCGGTTATCTCCCCTGAATCATTGACCCACACTGTAGAAGAGGGCAGTGAATTGAGATTCCAGTTGATATTGACACAGGTTGGTTTACTGAATGCAAAGTTTAAACTTCACATTTATTCAATTTTTATGACCAGATTATTTTCAATTGTAAGATAGTTTTATTCTAACTCATAGTCGTACAGCGGTGTAAAATGAGGTAAGAACTTTAGCATTTCATGATTTAATGTGATCATATATCGGGGAGAGTAAAACTATGTGCTGTTATCACTGTGTTTTGCATGCTGTTATCAAGGGCCTCCTTTCATAACACAACCTTGTACTAAGGTAAACCGTTACTCCCATTCTTTAACATTGCACTAAGGTATCCTTAGTAAACTATGGTCACCGAAGTGCTTTCTGAAAGGAGGACCTGACAGTACAGAAGTGAAGATAAATGCATCAATCGACTGGTAGATACACATTTTGTTGAACGCTTTATCCTCTGCATTCCAGGGGAGTGCACCAGTCGACTGGAACCTGTACGGGGCACCTGCTGGAATGGAGATCTCCCTGAGGAGTGGAGAGATATACTGGGAGAGGACGGTCGCAATTGGAACTCCCTACACGGTCAGAGTGAGAGCTTCCAACATCATTGGTCGGTCTGAGGTTCAGCTGCTTCTCACTGTTCCTCTGTCCTACAGTGTGACCATAGACAATATCTCCCCTAACGGCTCTCTACCTTCACCCAGATCTGTCAGGATAACGGGACATGTCAACTTCTTCAGCCAGTCAGCTTCGTCTTTAATTGCATTTGTCGACGTGAAGTAGGTGGAACTCATTCATTATCTACAAATGGAGGACATGCTATAAGTGTATTGTAAATTGTTAATTTTGGCAATATTTTAATATCTTTTATAAACGCTTCAATAATATTAACCTGATACATAAACATCTTAATTTTAATTTAATGCATACACAAATTTTGTTTATAATTTTCCAACAGAATTCGTAACAAAGGGAAGATTTCATCCACCCTTACAGTTGTAACATCGCCAAATACCCAGAATCGAATAGAAGCTGTTTACTTTTACAAAGCTGGTGACAGTGGATTGTTTGAAGTGGTGAGTCCTCTAGTTATGAAGTCTGTTTCTATGAGTAATAGACATTGTACATAAAATCTGAAAAAGTTAAAAAAATATTTGAGTTGTAAATAGATAAAAATAAACTTGTGACAGGAAATTGTTTTCAAAGTCTGAACCATAATTGTCCATCAAAGAAATTAATCTTGTACTTTGTTTGACTAATGTTAACTAAAGGACGGGAGACATCCATCAGACACCGGGTTCACTGCTCAGAAGTCTTGGTCAGTCCTGGGTATGAAATGTGATCCCGGCTTCGTGAGTAGACAAGCCTACCTGGACACAGAGCTGGTGGAGATGAGGGGTGTGGCTGTGCTCAGGAATGACGGTATCGGAATTATCAGAGACATTGGGGCCACTGTAAGTAAATGGAGAGAGGGCGATTTTCCTCTGTGCTGTTCATGATTAAAGTTGGAGGTGTACATTTTAATTTTATTTTTGCTTCAATAGTGTGTTGAATTTATCTGGTCTACTCTTTGGAACAAATTGCTGACGGATATTTGAGAACATTGTTGAAGTGACGTACATTGTAGATGGATTGGTGATGCATCTATATTGAGTCAATATTGTGTTATTATTATCTGACATTGATATCAGTATTTATCATCCACAAAGCTGTTTCACGGGATACATCTGTGGTATCGTTTTGGCGGTGGATTTTGCATAATGCCCTGTCACTGTCAACCACAGGACATCATGATGCTTTTTCATAAGCAAGAGTTGACTCACAATGCTATGACTTTTAAAAAACTGATGACATCACAATCCCATAAATTGATCGCACTGGAAGTTTGTTCAGAGGTGTACATCTTTCATTGAAAGTAATGGACACTGAGTGAGTTTGAATAATAATTAGAATCTCAGCCTCAAGCCTAGATTAGTTGTAACTGTTATCAACTCGTTTTGTATTTATTTGATACCAAATAGCTCTATGGTTATAAACATTAGTCTGTGGTAGCATAGGCGACCATTTCAGTCGAATGTTTGGCAGTTGGGATATGTCTTGAAACATCATTAAATGCATAACTTTGCATATGGTATATATCCAAGCTACTTTCAGGTTGTAGGCATTGGAGAACCCCTCAACTCTGTTGTTGTGAGAATCAACAGCAGGAGATCAGATGAACCCAGACCTCTGATCCCCATCCTGGAACCCGACTCGGAGGTGGAGTGTGACCTCATCATAAACGCCTCCCTCCCTCTGAGGGGCACGATTGGTCTCGTGTTCAACACCACAGAAGGGACAGTGGCCAGGATGAGAGTAGGATTACAGCTCAACTTCAGGAAACCCGTCTTGGTGCTTTCAACCAAGTCAATCTCTGACAGTATTCCTAGGGCAGCACAGAAGACATATCAGGTAACACTAAAGTATCACACTTGACAACTATGTGTCACTATATGTCTGTCAACCATACTGCATTGAAATATTGCCATCAGTACATGTAGTTACTGTTCCTGATGTCACTCGTACTTATAAACAAAATATCATATGGCAATGCTTCCTTATGATTTGTCCGTTCTCAGATAACTTGATATGTTGTTTTCTTAGGTAATCATCACCAATGAAGGCGACGTTCAAGCAACAGCTTTGAAAGTAACTCTACCCAGGGAATCTAGACTTGACGTCACCTCATTCTCCAACTCCAGCTCACAAGCTTCAGGAACAGGCCTTGACCTTCAGCCAGGAAGATCTGCAGTGCTGGTACTGACAATCACAACTGGTTCCTCGGATGCTCTTGGAGAGTTCAGTGGCTCTATTGCTTTGAACTCAGACCTTGCATCAGCGTCAATCAGATACAGGTTTTATGTTACATCGCTGGACAAGTTGAATGTTACTGTGAGAGTTGAGGATGAGTTTACTTATTTTGCCTCTGACAAACCACTTGTAGCTGGAGCTTTGGTTACCCTTAGGAATCCAAGGAGAGGGTATCTGGAACAAAGGATCACCA
The DNA here is from genome assembly GCA_936450465.1 of Gibbula magus. Taxonomy (NCBI): domain Eukaryota; kingdom Metazoa; phylum Mollusca; class Gastropoda; order Trochida; family Trochidae; genus Gibbula; species Gibbula magus. Next base: position 74,037,238 of record OW388296.1, on the reverse strand, counting down.
CAAACAGTACAGGTGAGTTTATAATGTCATATTTTTTATGGAAAGGACAATATTTCATTGTTGATCCTTCACTGTCCCTTCACAGAGAAGACCAAGATGAATTTTTTTTCTGATTTTGTAAATCTTGATTTGATGGTTCCTAATTAATCAAGTGTCAAATGTTTGTATCTGATTTTGAAGTAGTAATTGTTGACAGATTTATAATATTTTATGAATGTCATTTTGCAAATTGGGTCATTCCACATATTTTTAAAAAATCAACTTTTTATTTATATAAGAACTGTTTTTATTAGTACATACAACTCTTATTTCAGAGTTTGTGGTGTTCGAGGAGATAACAGAAGACCTGTACACGTTGACTGCAACTGCTCCAGGCCACGCATCATACTCCAGGGTCATCCTAGCCAAACAATCTGACCCGACCTACTCCATCTTCCTGCAGAGGGTGGCGGTCACATACACCTGGACTGTCACACCAACAACGTTTGAGGACAAATACGTCATGACACTCGAATCAACGTTTGAGACTCAAGTAAAAAAAGTCTTGATTTCATCACTTCATCACTTTATTTCCCCACCCCAAGTACTTCTTTAGAAATGTTGAACATTATTGTATTGTAAACATTTCGGTTGACTCCAACCCGTAACCTTTGCCTCTAATCACATGAAAATGTTCCGCAATTAATTATTTACAAAATGTTTATCTTACCTGACTTTTTTTAAAAGTTGCTTTATATTTCCACATGTCCCAATGCTTGCGTTGCGGTAGAACCTGTCAATCTTTAAGTTAAGTTTAAGTATCATGTTGGAAAGACAAATATGCTGTGTGCCAGACAAATGCATTAAAGGCGTTGTAGCACGTTTTTTTGCAAATTTTATTTTTTCAAATTTCTCATTTATAATGATAGTTTATGTCATTTATATTTACTTTAGAGGGTAAAACATCTTATTACACAAACCAATTATCCGTAGTGGTAATAACGGTAATGCGTATAAAGCGAACATTGCATGGCGGCCATTTTATTGTGAACACATTTTATTATTTTGAATGACAAAAACAATTCCCATGGCTTTACGGAACCATGTACACTCATTTGTAACTTGATTTTCCGAAGAGAGAAGGGTGTTTTGCTATTGTTGACATTATTTTTAAAAAACATTTCATCGACTTATTTGAGCGAAAAAACGTGCTACAGCGCCTTTAACACATATACTTATATGATATCTAACATATCGAATTTATGTCCCGAGTGAAACAATATTACTTTGTCTCGAGCCTTGGGCGAGAGACAAAACTAAACTATTTCACGAGTTATGTATCCTATTTTTTACATACTTATCAGGTTTGAAAAACCAACATTGCCAAACGCTTCCCCCTGAAGCGTTCCTCAACATATATCACACAGAATTAAAAAGGGACGCTACCCGGTATAGGTGGCGCTCGTGCCACGTGACATCGGTGATGTCATCATTCCCTTATTTGTTGAGCGAGCATACGGTCACGCGTGTGTTCTTCTCTCGACTATTTCGCTACTTTATAGGCTTTCTAAGTCTTCCTAGTTCCTCATTTCTTCAGAGTTATTGTTATAAGTACCTTTCTGTCCTTTCCTGACCAACTGCTGAACTAATTTTCGCTAATTAGTTGACTTTTTGGTCGGGTTTGGAGTTGTCAGTTTGGTGCATTTCTCGCCTTGCCAGGCTGCCTGTCTTGCTCGGGCTGCACGTGCTAGTCGAGCGGGTCGTGCACGTGTATATTGCTTGACTGACTGTCGGTTGGTCTCTCGCCTCTCGGTTGGCGTAGGCTCTCGCTAGCCTTCGCCTTCACCTTGGTTCGCTCACCTGGTGGGTTAGTGAACGGGGTGGGGGTACGCCCTCCGCTGTGCGAGCATACGCGTGTGAACGAGCACTCGTCAAGCGGTTGAACGAGCATTCACCTAGTGTGAGCTCACTAGCGAGGCATACATTCGCCTAGCGTGTGTTCGCTAGCGAGTGAGTGTCTCCTCACTTGTGTTTGTACAGGCGTACGTTCGCTAAGCGTGAACTCATTAGCGAGTGAGTGGTTACTCACCGGCCCGCGCGTGTCAGGTGTTAGTGCCTGTCAGGTGACGAGGGTGTTTGTACAGGCGTACATTCGCTAAGTGTGTTCACGTTAGTGAGTGAGGGTATACTCCCTTGTGTTCGTGTGTCAGGTGATTAAGTACTAAGTGATACTAAGTGTACAGTCACACTCGTTAAGCGTGGACTCGCCTGTGAATAGGTTCATTCATTGCCGTCTCGGGTTAGTGAATTGAGTTACGTTTTGGGGTTCACTTTTTGTCTCACTCACGCGCTTTCGTTGACGATCTTATCAGTGAGTGATGGCTCCGCCTGGACCTTTCGCGGCTTTTTGCTGCCGATGCGGGACACGCAAGTCGGCACTTAACGACCCTCACTCGGTGTTCCATATGTGCAAGGTCATCTGTACCGATAAAGACAGATATGCAGAATGTTGCTCTCTCTCGACGCACGACTTCGCGCGATATGTTACGACCATACGGAAGAGTGAGAGAGACTCTGCAGCCTCTAGGAAGAGGAAGGTGGATCCTTCCCCATCTAGGGACTCTCCGACTAGGTCGTCTCTCTCTTCAGGTCATCGTGACCTGTCGGGACGTAGCCCTTCGCCGGCTCATGTGGACCTGGTTATCCAGAAGACGGGGGGGAATTCGGGGAAGATTATGACGACGAGCGAGGGTTCGCGTCTAGTCCCACTGGGGTCAGGTCGACTGTCTCGTGCAGGTCACGTTCTCCTGTCCGCTCCTCTCCCCTCCGTCTTAAGAACAAGAGGGCGAGTCGCAGCCCCTCCCGTTCGCCTTCGGTCTCTCCTAAGAGGAGGAAGAGGACCAAGAGGGGCAAGAAGAAGCATAAACGCTCGGTGTCTCGGCCGCACTCTGACGATGGGCAGACAGTGTCCGCGCAGCTTCTGCTTTCCATTAAGGACACGGTGTCGGCCCTTATGGACGCGAGACTTGGGCCTCTTGAGTCAGGAGGGTCTCGTGAACCTCCCGCCCTCTCTTCAGCCTCCCCCGTTGGCAGCGTGGTATGCATCGCGTCGCCTACGCTCGCCTCGACTTCCCCCGTGGGTTCCCCAGTGAGGGAGTTCATTGATACTAGCAACCCTCCTCTCATTAGGGTGCTATCAGAGGAGGATGAGGACCTCTTCGCGGAAGAGGACGAGGGGTTAGCACCTGACGCAGGTGCGAGGTTAGAGGCAATTGCAGAGTTTGCGGGGGCGGAACTAAGGGAGGTCTCCCCCGACTCGTCCGCCGCCAATTGCGCTCGTCGTGAGTCATTTTGCGAACCCACTGCCCCTCGTCCGCCTCGTAAGGCTCTACCTCCTCACAGGTTTCTGGTGTCAGCGCCACAGGACCTGCGTGAGTCTGTCAGGTCGGCCGTTCCCAGCAGACTGCTACCGCCTCCTGTCCTTTCGGACAGACAACCGGCTGCGTTACCAGTGGTTGACTCTCCCATACCTCTCGCTTCCCCTATGCTGGACGCGGGTATCGGACGCGTTGCCTCTTCCGCCATTCCTCACAGACTACTGTCTTGTGCATCTTGACAAGGAGGCACGTTCGATACTGGGGGTTGGTAATTACCTGGCACACGCTTGTCAGGCTATGGCCACCTTTGCGAAGGAGGCGGGTATGGAGGAGGGTTCACCAACTCTCTATCGAGGGTTTGGGGCGGTAGCCAGCGTGGTGGCTGAGGTTACCCTGTCAGCCGCTCGTATATCTGCTGGAGTGACTAGCCTGCGGAGGGATGGTTTCCTCGCCAGGTCTAACCTGTCACTGGATATTAGGAAGGGGCTGAGGGCGGCGGATGGTGCCGCCAAGTTTCTGTTCGCTGGTAATATTCCTGAGGCGCTCCGACAGCGTCAGGAAGCCCAGCAGCAGGACATTACCAACTGGTTGGCCAGTGGGGAGGTCAAAAAGAAGGCTGTGACGCCTCGTAAGACCACCGCTAAGAGCATCCCTGTTCAGTCTGCTCCTAACCGAACCGGCCAAGTTAGCTTTCGCGCAGGAGGTCGTGGCCCGAGACCCACGCCCGACACCCCCTCTCGTTTCAGCGGGAAGCGCAAGAAGGGTCATCGAGGCCGCAAGAAGTGACAGGTGGTCACCGCCGTGCCTCCCACCTCCTGTGGTCCCGCCCACAGAGGGGTCGGTGGGGGGACGACTGGCTGGGTTCGTCCCCAACTGGAGACAGCTGTCTCTAGACCCTTTTGTGTGTCAGATCTTAGAGCGGGGGTTCCGTATCCCAGTCTCCTCACCCCCTCCCCTAACCTGTTCTCCAACGGAACGGCCGCTAGCTGCGGATCGGTTAACCCTCACGTTGGAACAGGTGGAGATTCTTCTCTCCAAGGAGGCTCATAAACTTAGACAAGTCGGACCTAGTCCCGGTAACTCGTCTCACGTTTCTCGGAGCCATTCTGGACTCCCGCCTGTTCAAAGCGTTTGTTCCCAGGGAGCGGATGGGGAGACTCGCGCATCTCATGGACAGGGGCCTACAGTCCGCACTGTCACTGCGACAATGGCAACGGGTATTAGGTCTCCTCACATCCGATCAGGACCTGACCGTCAGGGGCAGACTGTATCTGCGTCCCCTTCAGGTGTTCCTGAACACACACGTCAGAGAAGCTCGATGTGCTCATGCTATCAGCCTCCCGCCGGACCTCCGCCGCTTCCTAGCTTGGTGGCGAGTGGAGGATCATGTTTACTCAGGCGTTCCGCTGAGGCCGACCCCCGCATTTCTGCACCTGTTTGTGGACGCGTCCACTCAGGGATGGGGGGCTCACCTCGTTTGGGACCAGACCGCAGGGGTGTGGGCACAAGCTCAGAGGGACTGTCACATCAATGTTCTACAGTTGGACGCAGTCCGTCGAGCGATAGACCATTGGTCAGCTCCCCTGCGAGGTCACTGCCTCTTAGTGCACACGGACAGCTCGGTGGCGACCTGGACGATCAATCGCCAGGGGTCGACCAGGGCAAACTCGCTGCTTCAACTTGCACTCCGCCTATTCGATCTGGTGGAAAGCATCGGATTGACAATTCGTGCGCTACACATACCAGGGGCCAAGAACGTCCTCGCAGACGCTCTCTCTCGGCCAGACAGCCCTCCTCCTACGGAGTGGCAGATGAACCCGGTGGTGTTTCAGTCTCTGTGTCTTCAGTTCGGCAGACCTCTGATAGACCTATTTGCGACAAGGCTCAATTGCCAACTGCCGACGTATGTGTCCCCAGTTCCCGATCCGGGGGCCTGGGCTCTAGACGCACTCTCGTTAGAGTGGGAGGTAATGGACGCTTATGCTTTTCCACTGCCGGCCATCCTCTCTCAAGTAGTAGCGAAGCTACAGTCCAATCTCACAATCCGACTCCTCCTCATAGCCCCTTGGTGGCCAGCTCGTGCCTGGTTCGTTCCTCTGCGCAGACTAGCTCTGCAGGAGCCAGTTCAGATACCCCTCAGGGGGGACCTGCTCCGGAGCAACCCAAGCGGAAGTGTACACGAGAACCTGCAGGTCCTCAATCTTCACGCCTGCCTTGTATCAAAAAGGGGTTAAGGCGGAGCGGTTACTCTAAACGAGTGGCCAAAGCCATAGCAACAGCTCAACGGCCGACCACAAGGAAGCTCTATGACTTCCAGTGGCGTGCCTTCGCCTCGTTCTGCGAGGAGCAGGGCTTTGAAGCGGAGTACTTGGTGTACATGAGGAATGAGAGAGGGCTCAAAGCCTCCTCGATCAATACCAATATGCGGCGATCATGTCGGTAGTTCGCAAACGCTCCCCAGGACTCGACATCTCGGTTCTGAAGGGCCTGGTTAAGACCTTTCGTCAGGTCGACGGTCGGCGCAAGCCTAGACCGCCTGAGTGGGATCTGGCGATAGTGCTTGGGCACTTACGTTCAGATTTTTATGAACCCCTGTCGGATACCACCCTCCTTCGTCTCACTGTCAAGACGGCCTTCCTGGTCGCAATGGCCTCAGCTGCGAGGATATCAGAGCTCCACGCTCTTCACGCTGACCTTTTTAGGTTCGAGCGCCGAGACGGAGGGTCCGCAACGTTGGGCCTGGCCCCAGACTTTGTCTGTAAAAACCAGGCCGCGGAGGAGAGGTGAAGGACCTTTCTTATACCGTCATTAGGTCCTGAAGCCGACTCGCCAGAGGTCACGGACCTTTCCCTTTGCCCTGTCCGCGCGCTCCGCATTTATGCAGAACGGACAAGGGGCATCAGACAAGGGAGGCGTCGGCTTTTTCTGCCTCACTCACCACGGACTGTCAAGGAGCTTGACAGACGGGCTTTGGGGGTGTATCTGCGGTCAGCAGTAATCAACGCATACAAAGCGGCTGATCTCCCTCCCCTGTCTCGCTCTAATCCCCACGAGATCAGAGCAGTATCTGCTACGATGGCTTTTCATTGCAACATCGCCGTGTCAGACATTCTGGCTGGATGTTTTTGGAAGTCGGGGTTGGTCTTTGCTGACCACTCCTTACGGGAAGTGTCCACAGAGGACTTGGCAGGTGTGTCAAGGTTGGGTCCTCAAGTGTTCGCCCAGCAGCGGACCGCGGCACCTCTTTCAGTCGTACGACGGAACGCACCTTACCCCTAACGGGGGTGGGCGTATCCACGCTGTTATGTACTTGTTTTGGTATTCACTTGTTTGTTTACAATAAAACTTGGTGTTATTATACTTGTGGTTGGTTGGTTTTTTTGCCTATGAGTGCAGTTGTTAACCCAACCGGGGTAATTGCATGACAGCAGTACCAGGATTCTTACTCTACCCTCCCCACCCCCCCCCTACTTAACGAGTGAGGGGCGGACACATAGAGGTTGAGTGTAGGTTTGTCCTTTTTAGGACGGCGTCGACCTCTGTACACTCAATTTAAGAATCCGCGTGAGTTTTCTTGGGCCGCACGCTGCATGGATGGTTTTCAACCTTTCGTGGTTTCACACCATCCAGTGCTCCGTCGTGCCAGCCTAAGGGTAAAGCGACGCGTCTCGGTGGCGCACGTGACTCGGTTCAGCCCACCTCCTTGCTGTGGTAATCTGGGCAATGTTGGTTTTTCAAACCTGATAAGGATGTAAAAAAAATTACATTTTTGAGTAAATGTTATTTTTTATACTTACCTGGTTGAAAAACCAACGCTCCGGGTAGCGTCCCTTTTTAATTCTGTGTGATATATGGTGAGGAACGCTTCAGGGGGAAGCATTGGGCAATGTTGGTTTTTCAACCAGGTAAGTATAAAAAATGACATTTACTCAAAAATGTTAAATTTATTACCAACTTGTATTTCATACGATTTCTTGTGTTTTACAATCAATTTGTGTTGTCCCTATAAAGGAACGGAACAGGCGGAGTAATACCAACCCTCTCACAACATCTATAAGTTAATAATATTAAATTATGTTAAATAATCACATTTTTAAAAGTAAGCCATTCTATAATTCATGATGTTCGTTAGGGCGAAACTAGTTCCACTAATCTTTCTGAAGGAAGCGTACGCAATATAAAATCTTCCTGCTCGAGAACAGGAGAAAAGAGGTATCTGTCCTTTGAATAACATCATGTCATGGCGGCCGCCATTCGCATGTTTCTCGTCATCGAAATGTGTGAAACCCCTTTACGAAGTACCACGTAGGCAATAACAATGTTTATGCTAACCTTTGCAAAAAACTTTCGTAATTTTTATTACATTGCATGAATCCGAATATTGAATTTCCAACACGGTACATCCACCTTCGTTTGACCCGCCTCCCATAGTAATTTCGCAAAATTAAGACGTAAGCACAATGGAATAAATATAACCCCAATAACAACGCAACGGAAAAAAAAGAACGTTAGCTTGTTATAACTTCGTGAGGGTTCCACTATAATTTAGACTGGGGAAAACCCACAGATGATAATATTGTTAAACTTACCATTTAATATATCATATATATCTATTTCCGATATGTATAACTTCTTCAGTAACACATGCATTATGAATGCAACAAATTTGAGACAATCATTTTAATTTATAAAACGGTCATCTCTCCACTATATCACCCATGGTTTTATATATGCTCCGTTACTCTCCACTATATCACCGATGGGTGGAGAGTAACGGAGCATATATAAAAACCATGGGTAACTGAGGATGTTAAACGGTATACTAAACCCCATTAATTGCACTTTTTAATTCCCTCAGGTCCCAATGCCTGTAGTGACAGTAGAACCTGCCAATATTAATTTGATTCCCTATGAAGAAGGAAGGAAAGATGCCATCAACTTCCTCATTACCAATCATGGTCTAATTCGCGCTGATAATGTGAGACATGTATTGCCAACGAACCAACCTACCCTGGTGTTTACACAGGTAAAATCAGATTTCATCATTTGTTTTCAGCACTTATTATTCTCGTAGTTATAATTAAAGATTCAGCACTAAAGTGTTTTATTATTCTACGAATGTTATGCTCGCAAAATCATGACGAATTCGCAGGTCACGTGTTTTAGTCGCCATATTGGTTTTTTTTTTCGCACTTATGAACATTTCCCGACCCCATGCATCTCATCTTCACAACGTCACGGGCGTAACGAATATATTTTCAAATCTCTCCGCCCTTGACTTCACGGGTGGCCTTTTCTGTGCTAAGATTTTAGCATACTGCAAGCTAATCGGATAGACCAATCAGAAGACAGCTTGCAAAATTAACTTCCATTGTCAACAACAAAGGCGTTTGCAGTGATGCATTTTTACGTTGATACAGTGACAGATTTTAAATAAAAATAGTTTCAAGCATTTAGTTTACAGTCTCAAATATTGTGAAATCAATCCCAATCATAATGAAATTGTCCGAGTAGACCACAAATCCAATGATTACGCTTGAATGTAATAAGACTTGATCTATATTTACACTGGAAAACACCTTTTCATATTCGTGCAATTTCTCCGCTAATGTGGGTCGCAAACTAGCACACTTTTTGATAGTATTTTGGACAGTCAAGGACTTATGTAAGCTTTCAATTGATGCAATAAAATAATTACAATTCGCATTCATAAACCTGAAATCGATAATCAAAACGTCGAAGCTGACAGCTTCAAAAGCGATGAAGTTGTCACATATCGTCGGAGTGGACGAACTGTTATGATGACTGCCAAACTGGATACATTCATACATTTCGCGTATGATTTTGCGCATGTTATCACGTATCGTTTGTTAATTTCATAATATTGCAGCTGGAAGTACGTTGAGTGATTCAATTTATAATTAGTTGGTTGTCATAATTTTTAAAAGTCATATAAGCTGAAAAATAACTAGCAACTGTTATATTCACATATATACATTGTATAGCACATTCATAACAATCACTCCGAAATCGAAGAAATCAAGAGTTGAGTTTGAATGAATGAATTAATGATTACATGGTAAAAGTTTTTTCATAAAATACCAAATAACGCGTTTGACACCATGGCATTTCGATTAAAACATTCTCAGTTATTTAATACTTATCTACATACCGAAAATACAAGCTGTATAACGTTATAAAAAAAACTGTGGCCATTGTGATTTGATTTCTTGTTTGATAAACCGTGCCTAGCTTTTACTAACTTTAATAAATGTTCCAATTTTCAATTAAGCAAGTATACTAACTTAAATATTCTTATTCAATGCGACAATCTGTATTCAAATCTTTTTACTTGAACGTTTGTTTGAACGTGTGTTCATTTCTCATTTGCATATAAACTAGATATGTTATTAATTCAACAATCAAGTAATGTAAAACTAAAAGCATGTTTGTGATAATATATTTTCATGGATTTAAATACTATACACGACGAGTATTGCAATGTACAAGACGAAACGTTTACCCAACGTATGTTTCTAAAATTAACAATTTTAGAATCATAGCTTCTGCAGTACCAAATGTAAACGGCGATTTCATTGGCTGTCTGTAGGCAGCTGGTAAGGGTCACGTGATCACAATAGATGTCGCTGCTTTGATGCACAGTTTTCTATACCGTTGAGGGCAAGGTAAAAAATGGATAGAATTTATTTCGATACGTTTTCCGTGGGAAGATGCATGCACATTTGACAAGCTTCTCCTCGAAGCTGCAACTGACACGTTTATACAGCTGAAGCATTGGTGATTACATGGCGTTGTTTTTCATTGCCGAACTCCTAATACTTTTTATCCCGCCGGTATGTAATACCGTGGGATATAGTCATCACCCCGTCCGTCTGTCCGTCTGTCCGTCCGTCCGTCCGTAATCATTTCGTTTCCGGAGCAGAACTCCAAAACCGTTCATCATATCTTCCTGAAACTGTGCACGTGTATTACCCACTAACTGAAGTGGTGCCTTTTGATATTTTCTGATTTCTGAATTTATTTTTTTCATTTCCATAGAAACTTGTTGAATTTGGACTTTGTCAGAGACAGGTTCGTTTCCGGATCACAGCTCCAAAACCGTTCATCATATATTCCTGAAACTTTGCATGTGTATTACCCACTAACTGAAGTGGTGCCTTTTGATAACATGAGAGGGATGTTGGTTGTTGTTCATTTTGACTGCTTCTGGTGGAGAAGTCTAAAACCCTTAACATACCTGAAACTCAGCATCTGTAATACCCACTAACTGAAGTACGGTAGTAGATACACAAGTATCTGTCAAAGATGTGTTTTACAAATTTTGTGGAACCGATGGGATATGTCATCTTCTGATGACTCTTGTTGAACAATGAGCTCTCAATGATTTTTTTAAAAATCAAATTTCAAGGGGACATAATTCAAAAACCTACCCGGCTAATTTAAAGATTTTTTTCAGGAGAGTAAGATAGGATAGAAGTCTTTATGAATCAACAATACAAGCGCTCGCGAATAGTCATTACCGATCGTGAGAAAGTTTAACATGGGGAAAGTTTTCAAAATAAACTTATAAGACTTATAACAACTTTCAAAAGATTCAGCATGAAATACGGACAAAAAAGCCAATCATGATGTTTTCGTGAGTCTTACGGTTTCGTCGCTATTTACATTTTACTTGAATAACAGAGACAAAGAGCCCATGTCACGCCCTCATCTGCTATAGACTTTAGTGCTAAAGTCACATTTCCTTTGTTCTTCTATTACTTTTGCACTGCGTTTCAGCCAAAACTACGAGAGTGAACATTCTGAATATAAAGGTAATGATTGTCCTCACTATTAAGTCACGGCATGGAATTTTTTACTCAATCGGCCCAGTCATTCAAGGTCCAGTTCGAATCTAAATGTCCATTTTAAACATGGGAAAACAATTCAAAATGCAGATAGAGACCAGAAACTATTTTAAACAGATGTGCAAGAACCATGTGAGCAAAAATGTAAATCATGGCGAATTCGTAGATCACGTGGGTGTGTGGGGGGGGGGGGGGGGGGGGGGGGGGGGGGGGGTGGGGGGGGGGGGGGTGTTCGGCTTGGATTCGGTGTAGGGCTAGGATCGATTGGTGGAACGCCCTCCTGGACTTTATCTAATTCACAAAGCTGCAGGACAAATATGTATAGAAACAATTAAATAAATGAATTACAAATTGTGTGCCCTAATCAATCAATGTAAACAGACAATGACTCGGTATGTTGAGTGCCATCCTTTGTTCTAGACGGTAGATCCAATAGGAGATTTGGCTGCAAACACAAGTATCATTGTCCCAGTGATGGTGACCCTGAAGAGCCGTGTGAAGAGAAATTTGGCACAGTCGGCATGTGGTCTGAAGATGCTGTACGACTATTTCTGTGGTGAGACAAGGACTGGCGGACAAGACATCACCCTGTCCAGGCAGTATCCTGGTCGACCTCCTCTCCCTTGCGGCCTTGGCCCTGGGGGTCCTATAGCTGGAGGTGACAACCGTGGACAACCTGGAGGTGTAGACGTTGATATATCAAGTAAGAAATAATTGTCAGGTGAGCAAACGCTTACAAGAAAACGTAATACGTTGAGCAGTAAAAAACATACATACAGTCGTTGATCTGCACAATTTGGTTACAGTTGAAAATCGTCCTGATAACAAGTTATGCTGTTAAACGAATCATCATTTGCATAGAAATCACAGAGAAGATTTGAAATACTACCGTGCGGATTGCCGGGTTTCCACATATACAGGGTCCTCTTAAACGAGGCCCCACTGTATAGACTTTCAACATAAGCCGAGCCAGCTTATTGAAACAAAGTGCTTCAGGCTGGAGGGTGAATATGATAATTTTACATGATAAATAAGATTTTAATGTATTAAAGCATATTTGACAAAGTTCTCCTAAAATAATGTGGTCATTAATGAAAAATAAGCATTTTAGTAGCCCAATTGCATTTAGCAATATTGACCAATCAGAAGGCAGCAAATCCAGTTTGCCCGTAGCAGTAAAATGGCGGTTCCTTTGAAGGAGTGTTTCTGCCACTTGCTTGAAATTGACAAGGAGCCAATTTTACCGTGTACCCAAGTTTCTTGGACTAAGCTGTATGAGAGTGCCAGAGTCTGGGTATCCATAGATGGTTTGGAGAAGATCGTTTCAGTCAGGATACTTGATAACAGTGACCTTGTTGTACCTGACATTGCCGGTTACCATAGACGCTGCTATCATAGATTTACAGACCTGATGAGGATTAGACAGGGTGTTTCCAGGAAGGAGAAGGGGCGGCTCCGGCCACCAAGCGAACTTCCTGACACCAGTGAGGTCAGTGATCTTTTTGCTTTCAAATTTTAGGTAGCTCAGAATGTATCAAATTCAAGCAATTGTCCAGTTTTCGATCACTTTTGAATCCCAGTTAAAAAAAGCACATCACTATTTTCAGCTTGTTTTTACATTAAATTAGTTATTTTTCAGAAGGTAAGTAATCTTTTTGCATTTTGATTTTAGATATCTTAGAATTTTTATTATAAAATTAATATTTAATTTGTTATTGTTCAGTTTTAGATCACTTTCATTCACACCAAAATTATAATAACACAAAGATTACAGATCAATTGCAGCTTGTATATGCATTGTATTAGGTTGGTAAAGTAGTCACATGTTCCTGATCTTAATATGCCTATAATGTTTTTAATATTTCAAGATTTTTGTTCATGCTTATTGATAGAACTAGGTGAGGTGAGCTCATGTCATGGAAATGTTTATCATATGTAATGTAATTATTTAAATTGACTTTGATAATTTTGGCAGTTATAAATGATATTTATAATATTAATTTAATTTGTATCGTTCATAATTTACAAATTGAATTTTGTCAGTGGTGAATGTAAATACCAATAATTTCCTGATTAGTATGGATACATATTTATTGTTCTTTAATATGCAGCCGCTATATTCCTATTACTAAATATCAATGTTATTTACTTTCAGATTTCTACATCTGAGCCACCTGCAAAGTTACCAACACTCCGGTCCAACTTCCTATCATCAAATTCTACACGGAGATCAGAGCATGTTCTTCCAAAAGAATGCATCATCTGTAGGAAGACTAAGAATATTGTTGACAGATCTACAGGGAAGAGAAAAATGGAAGGTCTAATAACATGTGGAACTGATGCAGAAAAACTGTTGGGTGCAGAACGACTTAAAAGGGATAACAGAATTCTGCTACAGATTGGAGATCTTGATCCTGTATGCATTGAAGTTCGTTATCATGCTTCATGCTACAAAGCCTACAGTAAGTGTGTCTATGATGGAAAGCAAAGTAATGTCCGGCCATTGACTGAATCTTTTGACATTTTCTGTGCAGAGGTAATAGAAAAGAGGCTAGTTTCAAATGGGGAAGTGCTGAAGATAACTCATCTCACAAACATGTTCATTGACATTGTGAAGGATGTAGAAGGACTAGATATCAGTGGCTATCGCAACTTTCAGTTAAAGGACAGGCTTAAGAAGAAATATACTGATATTGAATTCATTAAACCTGAGTCAAGATGTTGTGAGTTAGTCCTATACCATTCTGTTGATGCTACCAACGCCTCATCTTTGATTACCATGACAGTAATTGATGATATCGACTCTCTCTCGGACACAGAAGAGGAGAGTGAACTTCCATTCAGTCATTCATTCACCCAGCCTTCAACGCAGGATGAGTTTGCTGATCTATACAGAGCTGCCATCATGGTTAGAAATGCCATTCAAGCATCACCATCTGTGACAATGTGGCCCCCTTCAGCCAACAACCTGACTCTAAGCAAGTGTTTGGAAATAATTCCAGCAAAGTTGTTCAATTTCCTAGCATGGTCATGTGGCATATCTGACAACTTTTGCATTGATAAAGTTGAAATTTCCAGTAATGATGCACAGAATAAACTTCTCTCCCTATCTCAAGATGTTATCTGTTTGGCAACACAGGGTAGGAAGTTGATGCCCAAGCATCTTGCGTTGGGAATGACTGTACGGCATCTAACCGGCTCTGCAAGGCTCCAGAATCTATTGAATGCCTTTGGACATTGTGTGTCACATTCAGTAACACTTGAGCATGACACTGCTCTCGCCGCACAACAGTTACGCCGTGAAAGCCCCGTCCCACATGGATTTGCCCCTGATGTCTTCACCACCCTCGTCTGGGACAACAAAGACTTTGGAGAGGAAACTCTTACTGGTAGGTGTACATAAAGAAGCAATTGTTAAAACTTAGTTAATAATACATTTTCTTTAAAGTTATTTCAATTGATTTATGATATGTTCAAACAGGTTTTGATCACATTTATGTTTTTTTCTTTTAAGACAGGATGGAATTGGGTCAGATGTAAACCATATTACACTATCTTCTTATGCTTCAGTCTATACTCTATAGTATGTGTACAAAACCTTATCTGTCTGTTAACCTGCACTCTCTTCATCTCTCTGCACCTCTTTCAAATCTGTCTGTGGTGATGATATCTATCAAATTGTTGTCCTTAACAATATAGCATATATATAATAATGTAGTGAGTGAGTTATTGTGTAACGCCACTTGGGCAATATTGCAGCCATTAGCGGCGAATAATAATGTAATATATTATTATATAGTATTGTGAATGAAATTACCATTCACTTAGTTCACAAAATTTCAGTAGTTAGACTAAAGTAAGAAATAAAGTTGATTATTAGACTTATATATAATATATATAAATTATATATAAATAACTATAATATAAATAATTAAATAAAGCATTAAATGACATGTAAATAAGAATGTTACTAAACATAAGTATAGAATTATATTGTTATTATGTCAAATTGTCTTTTTAAAACTTTGATTTTGTGAAAGTAACTGTCAATGAATGTTTTAATAGGCAAGGGAACAACACACAACACCAATGGACTGATCATCCAACGTGCCTCTGATGTCCAGCCAGAAGAAGAGGAATGTGAGCCTATGAGCCGAGATAGGAAGCGTACCATTGATGCTCCAACACCTGATATCCAGCATTATCATGGGCAGAAACGAAAAGGACCTGTTCAGTTTCAAGGTACATTGCAAACAAATTGTCATTTAATTCTGATGTTTTATGCACTTGTTTACAGGCTTGTATGTTAAATATTTTAAGTCTGCTGGGAGTGTCTAGTAGCATTAATGTACATTTATAACTAATAATTTTCTTAAAACTCTAAATCTTCAAATAACTAAAGGATATTTGTCTTTTCTCGACTAATACCTTGTTTATCTCATCGAGTGAGGTAGAAAGGTTGTATTTTCACGAGTGGTGCAGCCTCTACCTCACGAGATGAGATAAGCATGGTATTTGTCAAGACAAGACAAATTTTCTATTTATTATATGACCAAATCATTGCATATTCACCGAAATCGACTTGCGTTTACGTGAAGTCGGCTCCAGAATGAGCCTGTCGCCTCAGCAACAATGTGACGTCATGAACGTGTCGTGACGTCGGAGCATTATTTCATGACGTCAGGTCATTGTTATATCAGTCACTAGTGACTGATAATACGTTTCATTGTTATTTTCACTTGTGACTGATAACACGGTTTATTTTCATTGATAGATCCCGGTATTTCACCTGCAATCATATAATGAATTTATAAATCATTGTTGATACAAATGATCATTTCAGGTGAGAATCTGGATCTCAACAGGAAACTTGATGAACAAGAAGAGTCCACTGTGACTGACAGAGGTTACTTCCTTGCCAAGTACTGCCAGGTTAGTATAAGTTTTGTTTGTTTGTTACTCTAGACATTTATTTTAACCAAAAGTAACATGTATGAATGATTTTAAAACTATTACTTACAAGAAAAGTATTGCTAATGTCCTCACTGCTATTATGACTGTTATTAGTGTTAATTAAACATTTCTTATATTTTTCAGACTGATGAATTACTACCAGGGTGGACAGGTTGGAATCAAGTGCTACTCAAAGACACGCATTACATCAACAAAATTGGTTACTTGCCAATAATTGATGCAAGTCCAACGGACAAGTCAACAGTTAACACCATTCTTCAAAAAAGTCTTGATATTGCCAGTGCTTTGAACCTATCATCAATTGTTCTTGTCATGGATCAAGCCATTTATGCCAACGCCCAGGAAATACGTTGGCAAGGTCCTACGGATTTCAGGGACAGGATTATCCTAAGACTAGGCGAATTTCACACAGCCATGGCATTCTTAGGTGCTGTTGGCAAGCGTTTCAAAGATGCAGGATTGTTGGATGTCATTATTGAGTCAGGCACTGTGGCAGAAGGATCCATTGCTGGTGTTCTAAGTGACCATCACTACAACCGAAGTCTTCGCACCCACAAACTCATCTGTGAAGCTCTTCAGCGTCTGAGAATGCAAGACTACATTGGTCAACTCCAGGAAACTGAACATCAAGACGCATTGATGATCATGGATAATGTTCAGGTGGATTTTAAATCAAGGTTCCTAACAGCAATCCAGACTGATTCAGTTTGCACGTTCCTGAGAAGTTATCAAGAGTACATTGACATCAGATCCAGACAGAATGCCATGTTTGCATTCTGGTCCTCATACTTGGAGATGATTGAACTACTCCTCCGCTTCTTACGTGCAACAAGAAAAGGAAACTGGATCTGCATTTGTCCTGTGTTCAAGATATCATGGCAACTATCACAGGATTCTCAAACCCTTTCACATTTCAGGACAATTCAGACATTGTCAACATTTCTTCAGGCAAGGTAGCTCCTCAAAATGTGAAGTCTGACTTATCATCAGCTGTCAACCGTGGAGAAGAATGCTTCATATCCTTTGTCAAGGAGGGACTTCCTGACAACCAAAAGATCTCTATGATAGCCTTACTCTTCCGTCATGCAAGACATTTTCTGACATTGACAGAAAACTCAAATCAAAACAGTCTCTCGTCAGTGATTCATTGAAAGAAAATCGTAACATCTTATCACGATTACTTGTCATTGCCCAAGAACACGGATTGGATTTGAAAGGTGTCATGGCCTATCCTTTGAGGTCAGTGTCACACGCAATTGCAAACTTTGATGGATCATTGGTGAAAACATCCAAAGCCACCTTACTGAAAGAGTTAGAAAAACAAGTGCCAAGCTCTCAACTTGGAGTCAATGCAATGTCCAGTCAGGAAAATGTCCTCATCATAGATGCCATGGCTATGATCCAACAGCAACGTCACTTTCCGGAAACTTTTGGTGGATTTGCACTTTCCTTGTTGCAACAGATAGTCTCTCTTGCCAAGAAATATTGTGCTAAAAGGGTGGACTTTGTTGGAGACAGGTATCCTGACATTTCAACCAAAGGGTTTGAAAGACACGATCGATCAGCACATGGTGAAACAAGGGTAAACATTAACAGGCGGGAACAGAAAATGCCGAAACAAATGAAGAAGTTTCTTGCTTGTGGCAGTAACAAAGAGGGATTGCTCAAGTTTGTTGTGGATGAGTGGAAAGGGTACCAGGCACATGTGTTTGCTGGCATAGACCTGTATGCCACCTACGAAGACAGATGCTACAAGCTGTATGGAGCAGAGACCACACTTCATTGTGAAGACGTTGCAGATCTCCAGTCCAACCAGGAGGAAGCCGATACCAGGATGTTCCTGCATGTTTCCCATTGCTCTCGGTCCAGTCCACCAGAAACCAGCATCATCATTAGGACAGTAGACACAGATGTTCTTGTTGTTGCTCTATGGGCTTCTACCATCTTGACAAGTCGTTTGATTGTATTACTTTCACTTGGAAACAACACAAGAGCATTAGATGTTACCAAAATGAGCAGAACACTGGGAAATGAGACATCCAAAGCACTGGTTGGCCTTCACCCTTTCACAGGATGTGACAGTGTCAGTGCCTTTAAAGGAAAGGGCAAGGTGAAGGCTCTGAAACTGATGATGAAAGTTGAGCTTTTCAACGCACATTCATGGAGATTGGCAAATATCTTACAGTACCTCAAGAGCTGCGGCCAGATGTGGAGAGGTTTGTCTGCGAACTGTATGGCTGGACAGGATGTGCAAGTGTTGATGATGCAAGGTACAACTGCTTCAGGTTTGGTTGTACTGGAGAAACCAGTATGCCACCAAACAGTGACAGTCTCGCATTACACCTACAACGAGCAAACTACCAGGCTTATTTGTACCGGTCATGCATGCTTCAGACGCCAAGACCCTCTCCGGATGGACATGGGTGGACATTGACAGCTTCAGAAATTTCCATCAAGTGGACGACTATGCCTGTGGCTCCTTGGGCAGTGCTGCATTCAATTCATTGTGGATGCACGAAAATGGCATGTGACTCTGCAAAGTGTTCATGCAAGAAAGCCGGACTTGTGTGTACTGACATGTGTCGATGTGACGGATGTGCGAACATAGAGCTCCAGCAAACAGTGACACAGACAGTGATTAATGTTCATAATGTGACTTTGAAGAATAATAACAGAGCAGTGATGATGAAAATTGACATGAACTTAACTTCTATTTGTGAAATGGAGCAGTAGCTTGGCTTCATCTGGTCAGTCGCCATAGTTCTACCAGGTACATGTACCTCAGATGTGTTGAATTTAGATTAATATGATAAGTATGTTTTTGGTGCATACAAGTTGCCCAAAACATTCAGACAACATATTTGTTTTTTTTTAAATGAAGGAAAAGTTATTTGAAGCCAATATTTACTTGTTTCTATAGGTTATCAACTGTAACATGTGATTCAAATTCCATCCACTCCAGCCGGGGACAATGCTATTTTCAATGTCAATTTATTCTGTAGTGACCAAACCTTTTAAGGAGAACATTGTCATTTTTTTATTAGAGGGTGATAGAGATTATTTTGGTATAAAGTTCTTGTATTCACCCCCTGAGCCTGAAGCACTTTTAATTTTTAGCCATTATTCCGGTCCTCGGCCCACAGCCTAAATTGTAGGTTATGACACTTGGTGGTAACAGGGGAAATTAATATACCTTCATAGTTTCTGATTTCTGTATTAATCTTGATGACACCATTGTAGTATTCATACCATTAGAGTCAAATCAGTTCAAAGATACTATTTATATATTTTCATCTTCAGGAAGTGTTGGCGGATCGTCACGACCTTCTAGTTCAGTGGTAGTCTATAACCCAGTGACCCCTCTCTCATGTGACTGCGCTATAACTCTCATCAAAAATTGTGCTCTTGGTTTCCATCCGATTGGTGGATGTGCCACTGCTACAGTCGGACTTGGAACAAGTAGTGGATTTTGGGGACGCATCAAAGCGGGATTGGATTTTGGATTTGCTTGTATTATGGGGCCTCTCGGTGCAGTTTGCCCATGGTGCGGAATAGCATCAACACTCTGGACTGCTGGAAAGTATGTACTGTATTTCAACTGTGGTGCATATTTATAGACGTGATGTACCCCCCCCCCCCCCCCCCCCCACCTTGGAAATGACTCACCTCCCCTTCCTTTACACCCCTCTACCGCCCTACTGCTTCCCTTTTAACATTTCTGAATACCCCATTGTCATCTAACCAGTTATCTTTGACATGGCCCTTTAGCATGTAAATCAAAGAAACAAATCTTCAAACATTACTATCGCAAAATTTATTGTATGCAAAAGGTGTATGGCGCCCTATATATAGCTTACCAAAAACTATCTAATGCTCTATGAAATCACAGTACAAGGATACTAATAATAAGAGTATTTATAGAGCTCAAAGTGGTTACACTGGATATATTTTCAATTCAATAACGAAGATGAACACTACCGTGAGATTTCTTTAATATCATATTCACTCCAAATATATTTCTCCTCAGTTGTTTATACTATGCATCCGAGAATTGCGAGTCCAACAGGCGACGTCGTGCGGCTGACTCTGAAGTGGCTCAAGGATTGTTTAACAGCAATGCACCTATGAGAAACTACCTCATCATGATGAAGGAGATTTTTGGAGGAGAAGCAATGTATGTACAATACAGCAACTTTTTCTGAAATAACAGAAGCTTAACAACTATCTTTTAAGGACCTGAAGGGCTTTTATATCGTGTATTTACCAAAAGTCGCTAACAAAACTGGTCCCTGAGACAAAATTATAAAAATTAAATAAATTAGAAAATGAAAATGAAAATGTCTCCAAGGGACATAAGACCATCAAGGTAATATATGCGGTAATAACTGATACATTTCTTCTTCAGGCATCCAACTTACACATTACATATTGCTCATTGAATCAGGTCTTTGAAGAATGTCTTCACTGTATGGTTAGCAAAGGTCTCTTGTACACATTGATGAAGATATGCACTGTAGAACGATTTTTAAAAACATTAGATATGAAAATAAAGTCAGTTCAGGTATTTGAAGGGCATTCAAGAGTGGTATACATAAGAACAGGAATATTTTCTGGATGACAACTTCTTTAATGTGAAAAATTAACATGTTATCTTCCTAAATAAGTTTCCTCACCATTGTTTTGTTTGCTATATACATGTATCATATTTTCTTATTCCTTACATTCCGCCTGATGAAGGAATGAGTATACACTCCGAAATGTCGTGTATTTTCACATTAAAGGACTTGTCATCCAGAAAATCTTCCTGTTCTTATAAAGTCAGTTGATAAAATTCTTCATAAGAGAACACCTAGGCAATCAGGTGAAAACAGTCTATAATATGATCTAAAGTCTACTAATAAACCTGTTTGAGCTCTCCAATTAAAACAAGTTTTTGTATGCAAATTTAGCCAGGATTGATAACTTTCTGCAAAAGGCACAACTCGGTCATCCATATTGAACATAATCTGTAAACTATCTTACAAAAAGTGTTGGAAATCACCTATGCTCAATCATGCTCGGACTGGCGGGCGTGGGATTATAAAAAGGGT
The DNA here is from genome assembly GCA_936450465.1 of Gibbula magus. Classification (NCBI taxonomy): domain Eukaryota; kingdom Metazoa; phylum Mollusca; class Gastropoda; order Trochida; family Trochidae; genus Gibbula; species Gibbula magus. The sequence goes on along the minus strand of OW388296.1, from coordinate 74,015,950 downwards.
GCATAGGTATATTTAAACACACACATATGTTTTGGGTGATCTATCGCTCCTTTCAAAATCTGTGGTGTTAGAATACAACATTATAGTTATAGGGTTGAGAAGTATGGGGTTTACAAAATACGGATGAGAAATGAAATTGTTTTGCATGCAATAAATTCCTTGGAGTTAAATTAAATAATTTTAGTTCAGTTTTATGGTTAATGGTGAACTATATATTTATTCTTCCATAAATACTGTCAAATTCTAGTTCAACGTTTAGCTATATTCAGATAGCATACCGAGAAAATGCAGTATGATGAAAATGGGAAAAAACCTGGACATCCCATTGGAAAATGTTTTGATTGCATAAGGTGTAGAATCTCGATCATTATTCAGTCCTTAACCACAAGACTTACATATATATTTAGATTCAAACATGGTGTGAACACGATTCTTTGTCGCAGATATAACAATGTTATATAAAGATTATGTTCACTTTGTAGTTGAAGACGAATATAATTTTATTCTCATCTGCTTATTGTATTATTCATTACGTGAAATATACATTAAACGCTCCTGCTATTGCACTCAAGTACTATAATAAACAGTTACGGGAAAGTGTCATAGCCATACCAGTCATTGCATGTAGTTACTAGTTCTTGGTGCTTCGTAATTATTTAAAATACGATTCCATTACATAAACTACACCACTGTTAGAGGGTCGGACAATCATGTGATAAACTCACGGGCAAAAGAAACGTCACCATACAAAATACAAGATATTTCAATCATCGGGCGATAAATGCGACTGAAACAGCGTTACACCATGTCTTCAGAACCCAACAATATTAAATATGAATTTTCAAAACATTATCTATTCATAACTCTGAGAAACACAAGTTTTAAGAAATGGTCGTTTTGGAATCTCCTTAACTGGACGAGATAGAAGCCTCAAAAAGCCAGTTTTGACTTGTTTTGTGACGTCCTACAGTAAAGACGCGTCAACAAATTTAAATCAAAGAAGGTTATTTTGGCGAGGATATCTTAAGTTAATTAAATTTCTACTTTTTCAATGTTTTAAACTTAAATACTAAATATTGTGGGCCAAAAACATCTTTAAAAAACGATGTTAGCACCCCATGTCAATTTGAACAGATGTAAAAATAAAAATTGCATACTCTGATGTATGAAATTGTGAATATTTCTTAAGAAAACATGTGGCTACCAAATACGTACAAAATCTATTTTCTCCGACATCAATATTTCATTTTATACTGTTTTCAAAATGTGGTGACGTTTCTTTTGCCCGTGAGTTTAGTAAGGACATAATTCTATTGTTCTTCAAAAGTTTTCTGAGTCTAACGTGGATTAGATACCGATTTTATCATTAATATTCGGAGCCAAACGCATCAGCAAGAATTTTATCAATTGTCCGCAATATCGTGGTAGAATGGAGCTTCAGTCATCCTTTCTTGCATTCATATAAATACTACAGTAGTACAGTCCCGTTGTGATTTATTTAAGAAATAGAAGACGATTTGGCGTGCTTTATCGTTGAATAAAACATATCAGGGAGCATACAACACGAAGGGCGCATCCCTGAGTGTTTTATATTCTCTATTATGTTTTATTCAACGATAAAACACTTATATTTATAATGTTACTCACTTTTATATAGAAACCGTGGAGATACTACGTCGTTTGTACCAGTATCTAAAACATATGAATGCCTCCCGTCGTAGAACACATTCACTAGTATTGAACAATCAAAGTGACATATGACGTCATTTGCTAAGCGACGCTCAAACTGACGTCTAAAATCACGAGCATGTTCTATTGTCTCATAAAGCACGCTGTCGGTCCCATTGACCGCCTGTGTTTTATTGCCGTTGGTATCTTATATACAATATTATGTGACAGGCTGTGTAATGGCATGGCATCACTGGAGGTTTGTAAAAGTATGTTTGGCATTACTGTTACTGGTCCTTTAACTGTCTCATTTCATAAGGTCCCATTTTAGTAGTTAATCAAATTTGTAGTATTGGAATATAGATTATTTTATAAGAAATCAAACGTGAAGATTTCCTTGTTCCACATTTATAAACAAAATCCAAAATATGTTGGCAGGTTTAATGTGTATGACAACAGCTGGATGACCTCATTTTATCTGGCTTTGGCTGAAGACAGCGTGAAGGGTCAGTTCCTGTCTGAGAGCGAGATTGCTTCCATCACTGCCCCTCTGAACGTGACTTTTGTGCCCACGGTGCGCAAGTTCTTGCTACGCTGGAATAAGACGGTGACAGCTTGGGAAGACGGAACTCTAACAACACTGGGTGAAGATGACGGAGTGATGGCCTACAACACCATAATGTCCAGGTCTGAACAGTTCCAGTCGGACATGGACTCAGCCAAACAGGTCAGATGTAGGATCAGAAATGTTGGAAACCTTCCATTCTATTATTCAGTTTTCTAGCGTTCAATAATTTTGTACTAAAAGGTCATTCACTGGAATTAAAAAAACATGTTAAAGACATCCCCCTTTAATGTCTTCAAACAGTGATATATTTAGTGCTGGAGAACAAGCGGAATATAACAGAATTATTATATACAATTTTTACGTTTCTCTATGTTTATCTCCATTCTACTATAGAGTTTTGTACTGAATTATTATTTTTCGTGTTGCCTCGGTAGTGCTGTGCACGAATTCCACAGTCTAGCGATCATATGTATTTGATGATCAAAGGTTACTTCTACTGAGGCCTCGGGAAAACAATTCAAGAAACTCTCTCTTTTCTGTAGACGATTCGGAGCTATTTCAAAATGTTTTTCAAACTTGACATTGATATGTCCACGATAAATATGTTAATTTTTACAGCGAGGATTTGATTCCATCTTTGACGAGTTTGACAACGCTATAACTGTTTACAAGGAGAAAGAGAAAAAGGTAAGTTATCAATCATAGGGTAAACCTTTCTAATTGCGAATTTGCGAATTTGCGAATTTGCGACTTGTACATGTTCCATAGCAATAAGCTAAGATGCATGTTCCCAATCGTAAAGCTCTTTGAAAACAAGGGGGCGGGATAGCGCAGTGGTTAGCGCGTTCGGCTTCGGATCAAAAGTACTGGGGTTCGAATCCCGCCAGGGGTACAGCAACTTTGTCTGCAGTAGAGAACTGTTCTACACGCAGTAAGGTTTGGGTGCAATGCTACACTTAATTTCAGCGCAGTACCACCCATGGTTCACTAGTTCAAGCGGCTGCTCGCAGGTTTCACCGCAGTGCATGACGTTGCGGACTTTCTACCTGCCATAATACTAGCAGCCCCGATACAAGTGAAATACTCTTGAAAGCGGCGTTAAACCCCAACTCACTCACTCACTCACTCACTCACTCACTCACTCACTCACTCACTCACTCACTCACTCACTTTTTGAAAACAATAATCTTGTTCAACATATTTAACTTGTGTAAACAACTAAGATGTGATGATTTACTCTTTGATCATCTGTGTAACGTATTCTCCAGGGCGGGAAGGATGAAGGGGTGTGTGCCAAGGTTCGAGTCCGCATTGTCCAGGAGCTGGTTCTGACCAGGGATGCATTCAATGCTCGGCTGGAGATGGAGAACGGAGAACTTTCAGCTTTGCACAATATCAACGTCACTGTCTACATACGGCCTACTTATGGAGACGGGAGCTACACAAATGATAGATTTTCTATTGGTAAGTGTGCAGTATGTCATGTGTTATTAACGAACATTTTAAAGGGACAGTAGCACGTTTTTTCGCTCAATTACGTTTTTGTAATTCGTAAGAATAAAATTTGTTCACAATAAAATGTCCGCACATTTGTAACCTTGTTATTACCACTACGTATAAGTGGTTTGTGTAATAAGATGTTTTACCCTCTAAAGTAAATTAAATTTAAATGACATAAACTAACATTAAAAATGGTAAATTTGGAAAATATATTTTGCAAAAAACGTGCTACAGCCCCTTTAATACGATGTAAAAGATACTATACTGATATGTAAATATTTGTAAATACCAATTCCCTTAAACATCCGTCACCTGATTTTTTTTTAAGTCGTGATACCTCAACATGATCTTCATTACGATTTACTGCTTTGAACTCATGATGTTACTTCAGGCAAACCAAGCCTTGTCGGCATCACAGCTGTGGATGGAACCGGTCAACTGGCTCAGGACATGTCTGGGACGGCAGAATGGATCATCATTCCCTACTCCACAGCTGCAGTGAAGGAGGACACGCTGTATGATGTGGGAGGAACTCTCTCCTACACTGTGGGTGGATCCGAGTTCTCAATCAGCCTCCTCCCAGATACCATCACAGTGAAACCAAACCCAAGCCTGATTGTCAACTATTTCCATGAGAAATATGTACAAGGTGATGACCCAATGACTGCAGATGTTATAGAACCTGTTATCCCTTTCACTCTTGCAGTTTCCGTGAGTAATGGGGCTTATGGCGTAGCACGTCAACTTAAGATCACCTCAGGTCAGCCCGAAATCATTGAAAACGAAAAGGGTCTGTTAGTTTCATTTAAGATAATTGGTGCCCAACTTGGATCGAATCCGGTGACCCCATCTCTAGCAATAGACTTTGGTGATATAGATTCATTTGAAACCAAAACAGCTCGCTGGCTGTTCACATCGTCCTTGAAAGGAAAATTCTACAACTTCACAGCTACCTTTGAGAACATCAATCCCTTTGGAGACCCACAACTGTCTGTGTTAGACCACCTCGGATACCATGAGTTGGTTCATCTTATTCAATTGGAGACTACAGAAGATGAGCTGGATGACTTCCTGGTCAATGACGTCTTGGACGAGGATGAGATGCCAGATGCTGTTTACGATAGTTCAAATGGATTTTACTCCAGTCCTGTTGTAGAGGCTACTGTCGAGAGGTTTTATCTTCAGAACATCGAGATTGATGCAACGCGGAGCTACAGTCATGTCAATTTAACTGCGTCTGTCACCACTGAATGGAATTCAACTTATTTCTACATCCGTCTTGTTAACAACATCACAAGAGACAGCATCAGCGAGTCTTTACTGCAGGTTGTCAGGCATGATGGAAAACACATTCTCATTGACAAGAATGCTTGGCAAACTTCCCACTATCATGACAGCTTTTATCTCCATATATTTGATGTTATAGGTGTTATCAACGGCTCTTCATCTGTTTCATACTCGCTGTTATTTGGTCCCCGGAATATGTACTATCCCATTTTTACACAGCAGAGTTATGAAGCTGAGATATCTAGTACTCAAACACCAGGCGTTGTCATGACAGTAGCAGCGACGGACCAAGATCAGAATTCCAGGCTACAATTTGCAGTGCATAACACTTCATCATTTTCTATTGACGAAGTCACCGGCCAGATTAAAAGTATCGTTTTCTTGAATGTTGGATCTTATGAATTCTCTTTGTCAATAACAGATTCTGGTCGACCATCTCGAAGCAGCACAGCAACAATAGTCGTCACTGTCACGGACGGTGTTTCTGTCACTACAGATCAAACAACTACGGAGAAAATGTCCACCACTTCTTCATCTGATAGAACAAGCTCGACAACTCCAGTCACAACCTCAATGTCCTCCTCTGATTCTACAAGCTCCACGTCCTCGCAAACAGCCTCTGTTGATACTTCCTCCGATGCTTCATATCCGTCGTCTTCATCAACTTCTGAAACAACTATCACCACGATGAGTTCCTCGTCTGATTCAAGTACAAACTCTGACTCTCCTGAAATCACTTCAACTTTGGCTTCCAACACTTCAGATTTAACCAACATTACAACCACATCTTCTATGCCTTTCAACACTTCCGAGCCCACCGACACTACAACTACATCTTCTACAGAAACAGCATCAGGACAACGAACCACAACTGTTGGTGTGTCCAAGTCAAACAGGCATATTCCTTTCGTGGCTCTGTTAGTTGTTGTATGCTTCGTGAGTTTGGTATCATCCTGAATATTTTGAAAGGATAAGGATAACGTTGTCGATATTCGAAAGCATGCTTATGGTTATGGTTTTTCTTCACAATGGTAATTTTTCTGTATTGGACCTTGGAGTTGGAAGATGTTTTACATATATTACTTTACTCTAATTTATTATAAATCCCATGGGTTGGTATATTTAACTTAGTGTTCGTATCTTGATGTATCTAATGGAATGAACTCATTCATGCAATAAATCTAATTTGAACATAACTTAAATGGCTGAAATGTTTGAAATCTTTGGTGTATTTCTTAGCTTAGGTAGTATGAAGTACTTTTTCTGTACAATAATCTGCAAGAAATAACATAATTACTGCTAACGTATTGGGTTAGAAAACGCTATTTGTAGTTTGCAGTTTGCAGATAAGACGCCCAAACTCTGTTGTGGCCGTGGCCGTTGCCGTTGCCGTTGCCGTTAACTTAACAAATCGTTTCAGAGGTGTATCAAGCATATGAGTTGATCTTCATGTGCGTTTGTAACACGTGGACACGACATGGTTGATTTGTCTGTGTGTATCGTTTAAGGAACGTTGTTACCGTTAGTAGGGTTGTTTTTCAAATGTCATACATCTCTAGTCCTCTATCACTCGTCTGGATTCAATCGTGGCATACTTGGACCAGGACCTATCCATCGCATTTAAATCAGACATTTGTACGTACAGTGTGTGCTTGCAGCAAGAAACCACCTTTTCCTATGTGTGACGTCATAAACTCACTGTCATAATCTCACTGTACGACTCTTATGAATAATCATGTTCTGTTTCATCTCTCAGTTTGAGTCAATGTTATCTGAACGTTTGTTTCTCATAAACTTTTCAATTACCATGAATAATAATAACATTTTTTTCTTGACTGGACTTGTCCATGAATTCATTACCTTTGAGTTAAACTTTCAACAGCAAATAAGTAGTCAGCCTCTCATTCGAACAACGTAATTGAACGTTGGAAACATGTGATCTACATACGGCTCTTCCGCATTCACAAGTAGTAATTAAGTGCCTGGTAGCTGCCATTCTCTTCCCGCGGAGGTTGCATACTTCGAGGAACACACATTAATGAGAAAACGTTTATCTTACGGTTTTTTTTGCATTATGAGGTGTAATTGGCAGATGTAATTTTTTACAACGGTGTCGCTGATTGCACAACTAGGTTCAAATGCAACAAATCAGGATTCTCCTTTTTCTGCCGGCAAATTCAGGCCTAGCAGAACAAAGGTTAGGATCGGAAATCTGAAGGGAGTAACCTCTGTGGGAAGAGCAAGGGTAGCTGTTTATCATTTGAATAACAAATAACCAAGCTGATAATTTCAACCTAAGGACTAACATCTTCCAAATTAGAAGTTTCGAAATCATACAGTTGTTTTAGTAATGCTCCTAAAATGAAACAAAATTCGTAAATTTTGCCGGTTTTTTAAAAATATTTTCAAAAATTTACTTTAGTTGATACTATTAATTAGGAACAGCGCAACCACAAACAATGTCGGTAACATCCATACCAAAGTTGAAGTTTCCATGTCAAAGAGTATTCAGGTTTGTTCAAGAGACTTTTGATACATGACCGGACTCGCGGACGAACGTGTTGAGGAATAGAATAACATCTATGCAACACTTCACCTGGAGGATGTTTTGGTCAACGGTCAGAGGACATTATATAATGACCCACATGAGTTTATTTAAAATATATTTTTTTATTGGTTGCAGACCTCTTTCCCCAGTATTTGCTGCGCTTTTTAAACAAAGTTTTATAAACGACAGTGAGCTTATCATTATCAACCGTCAACCAGAAAATAAACATGACAGGATACTGTTCCCTCTGATGGTACGATCCACATTGCTGCAAAGATGGTTTATCAGAACATAACTCTGGATACTTCTTAAACTTTATTAGATGTTAACTTCATTTGGTACTGTGGGTTAAGAACCAAAAAAAATTATATTTGACATGAATGTTCACATTTCAATTAGTTCAGCAATGGGAGAGACCATGTCCTTGTCTACTTCCAGCGGAGTCATTTGTGACGGCAACTGCTTCGTCAGGGTTCCTGTTCCAATCTGGGCCGTATATACCCTGAAAACACCAAGGTCAAAGAAAGACAAAATAAGTAGAGCGTAACAATTTATCTATCATGGGTTAGGAAATAGTTATTATATCAGTTTGATTGAAATGTTAGTCAACAAAACGATAAACGGGTGAATTATAAGTTTACTTATTATATTATTACCCACAAGGTATCTTGTTAAATGATTTCATAAACATACAAATATGTATGTGTTTGGCTAACGATGAAATCTTATACTGAATGGACTGCTTTATTCAGGCCATGGCTCGTTCCCCTTTTTCAAGTTTGGCTCGTCCATTGCTATGGTCATAGCAAAATAAGTTCACTCATCATATAAATTATAAAAGTGAATTGGAAAGTTTGTTAGATATATTATAACAGTTACAAATATAGTATGTTCATGTCATTTCTATAAATTCCTAAAATAATACTTACAAAAAAACACCATGACCGCAACACATCATATCACTAGTTATTGACTTCGACCAAACATTAAGGAGGTTCCTTAGTATTGTTTCTAAGCATCCTCAGTTGTCAGATTGAGATAGGCGAGATTTTACAAGCGCTTCCAGCAGAGCTGACACCGCATTTCAGATAGGCCTGGAAGCCACATTACTTTATAGCCTCAATGTACACTTTCAGAAACAGTGTTCGTTAAGCACATTTAAATAACCGTGTATAAATATGATAATAAAATCATTGTATTATAATTGTGATATATAGTATATGTTTTATGATAAAAAGATATATTTTCTAATTTAAGGGGAAACGGCTGTGCAAATTGAGTAAGAGTTATCTCCCTTTCAACTGAAACTTGACACATTCTCAAGGATTTGTAAGTAAGCCTGGACAAATATGATTGCTTTTGGATAATTTTGTTGTTGAATTGTATTTCTATCAAAAAGTGATTTTTTTTAAAGCAAATCATGAGATTAATTGTCATAAATAATATTGTTTATCAGAAAACAATAAAACTTTGTAAAATTCAACTTTAGGTGAAAAGCTACAAGATAACAATAAAATTGCATTTTCGACTTGCATAAACGTGTTATCATAACTTTTTAACTATTAAAAAAAGGCCATATTTATTAAATTTGTTTATTGTTTTATCATGATAATAATGTGAAATGATAGTGAAAAATGTATTGTTTTGGCGCACCGCCACCTACATGGGGAGCTCATAGGGAGCCCTATTTTTTTATAACAGAAATGGATTTAGCATATGTTGTTCATGCATGTAGTGAAATATTAGCAATTTCTTGAGATTTTCTAAATTGGTAAGGAAATTCCTTAAGTGATTGCTTTCTTTCCCTTGTCTTAAGACCATAGGTTATTTCAAACAATTCAATTCTTGGGTTGTTTTCAAATATACAAAGCAAAGTAGATAAGACGGTAAACGAAAATGCCCACCTGTCAGGGGTGATAGCACAGAGAGTGCCCTTGTAGTAAAGGAGTCGAACCACTTGTGGAGGACATTTCAACCTCATTATGTTCTTCTTCCAAGTCTTCACTGAGAATCTAAACAGCTGCTGGTTCGTGTCACAGAATAGAAACTCCTGTACTAGGGGAAATAATTGAAAACAAATAAAACAAAATATCACACGAGAAAAAATACATAAAAGCATACACTGAATTAGTTTTGCGCTGTTGAAATTATGTACTCAACTTAATATTAAGAGAATAATCATTCCATGATATTGGAAAGTGTAATTTTCTAAGTAACTTGTGTCACACATGTATATAGGAAACAATCTCATGGAAGTCCTCAACACTCGATCACTATACCACTACACTTTCATTCTCTTTAACATGCTACTTAACCAAGTGTACTGGACATGTGGTGAATATGTATTTTAACTACATTTTTACAACTAGATTATCGTCAAACAATTTACATTAGAACCATGATGACATGAACTTGAATTCCAGATATTTTATTCTGTATTTCAATATACTAAATGTAATGAACAAGACATACGTATTCAAATGATATTACTAAAATTAACCCTCTTTGTATAAACTTGTTCACATATTAACTATTTTGAATACTTTTACATGTTGTACACTCTTAAATAAAAAAAAATGTTATCATATGTAATCTATATATTTAAGCCTGTTCCAATATCTTATTGTTTCTTTCTTAAGCTGAGCAAATTTTCTTTATTGTCCAGTAAAATGTGTTTTTATATGTTGTGTTATCGAATAAAGTGTGAGAACAGAAACCAAAATAATGAATACATATGTTGTATGAATCAAGTAAGGTTATTATAAAGGAACATACCTTCTTCCATGAATGCAGCACTTTTCAAAGACAAACCCTTTACTGACTTCCTGCGAAAATCTTTCTTTGATATTTCGAATATCATGCTAGTTCCATATATTTCGCTAACTAGAAGAACAGATCTACAAAGAAAGTAAAATCATTCAACTCACTTAGTTTGAAGACATAACGTGATACCAGACATATACATATTTCGAGGATGACGTTAATAAGATAAGTTTCATAACATCGTTACGTCAATATTGCAGATTTTAACGGATGGAAGTGAATGTATCATTTAAAAGAGGATGTTTGGGTGTAATAAAGTAATCAGGCCTGATGAGCTAAAAAGAATTATGGCACTGTGCATATATATTTAACAAGGTCGTGATAATTGAAGATTTGGTCCAAAATATTACAAAACTTCAGTGCACCATATATCAACAGTATGCAGCGAGTAGCTTCAATATCCTGTGTACAAACCGAAACAACCCTACCTCGTAAATAAGTACTGTACAGCCAAATGAGCCAAGCTCTAGCTGTAGCTACTTGACCAAATGACTTATGTCTTATATGTGTATTACTATGAACTGATGAGAAAAATATGGACGGACAACTGGACAGACTCAGTGATGGACGGATGGAATCATTAATGGACTTTTCCTGTAAAAACATTGATTTTAAACAATAGAGAGAATGCATGGTTTATGGACCATAAGCTGAAACTAGTTTATGATATCATATTATATCTAAATACACCCAAGAACCAGTACTCATGTGACAATGTTTTCTAAATGCTGCAGCGACGGGTTGCACGACTAATGCTAAAATGGAGATTGTGGCGCGTGTTCCTCAGTTTCATTACTTTGGTAATAAATGAAAGATTATACAACTGTCAAAATAAAACCAAAAACTTTATTACAACACTCACCCTTCACTGTTGGTTTATGCCTCACTATCAATGATGAATTATATTTTTCAGTTACTCAGGTTATAAATATGTTATGACATGTACAGTCATATACGACTAATTTTTAGACGAATTACTATCAATTGAAGAATCGAATTTATAAGAAATGATAAGTACGGTCTCCATGTACCCTTTCTGGGAATTTGCAAACACTGTTCCCCAGTTTCCACTACCCAAGAAAAGAGAAATAAGTCTCTTCAAACGTATCAGACTATTTCCCAGTGGTGCATATTTCAGTATTCTGCCTTCTAGGCTGACAGCTTCAAGTCCCGTCTTGCTGACCATATACAAGAGGCGGTTCTTGTGGTCTATGGCAATCTCGATAGGACCTTAGCCAGAAATAAAGAAAGGCATTGAGCATCAGATCAAGTGATAAACAATAAATGGTTTAAATAATCTACATGTTGGCTAAATTAATGGTTTTGTTGTACTTTCAAGCATGACTTCACTTTATTTAAGTGCACTTGTTTTTTTAGTACTTTCGAGTACATGGATCATACAATGGATTATATAAGTTTCATACACCTAATGTTTTTATTTTGTATGTTTAAGTGCATTTAGGAACTCTACACTGAGTTAGAATATTTGCAACATTTGTAGACTTAAAAGAAATCTTTGCCTTACTTTTAGGAAAGTGCCACACTGTTTTTGGAATGTAGTGACTGTCAAACCGTCCCACAGATTTATTCACCTTGCTCAACCAGAGAAGGGAGTGAGCCGAGCTGTCATATGCCAGAGAAGATATCTCAAAGGGGATTTCTCTGATCACAGGTGCCACCATCTTGTCCGTCAAACTTAGTTGGACCAACTTCTTTTTGGTTGACATCATGATGTACAACTTTTCTGGAACAAAGATTATACTTTTAACTGTATTTAACTGTTAATAAATCCTATAAATACGAATTTAATCAGGTTTTTGTAATAAAAATTTTTTTTAGCATTACACATGTGGATAATGATGCAACCTGACGATATTTCACCAGACATCAATTACAGCACAGCATTATATATATATATATATATATATATATATATATATATATATATATATTTATATATAATTAAAATGGTTTTCTAAAAGGCTAGAACATGTTTACATTATAACAGGCTAAAGTATATTAATAATGACTATCTATTCATAACAACTTATACCAATCCAGCATTTGATGCTCTCATGTATATCACAACACTTTTACAAACATTTCTACAGATATACTTAATTTCCAAAAAAAATGTGCAATTAAATATTTGTCTTTATTTATGTATATTACATAATATACAACTCTAGATTTCCTACTTACTGCAACAGCAGACTTTTTAAACCTGTCAAAACAAACTCAACGAAAGGTTTTCATTAAAGGAAATTAATCTCAAGTAAATACCAAACCAAAGTGTTCACAAACTTTCAGGTTGTTGATTGACCACTGTATGCCTGACTCCCATATCTTCTCTGTTGGTTCCCTCAGTCCTTGCAGCTACTGTAGTGTATTCAGAGACTGATGTAGAGTTCCCCGATGCTCCAGCTGAGTTAGCCGATACTGTTGTCCCTTCTTGTATGGTTACTTTGCCTCCTGGAGAGGTGGACATTCTGGATGCAGTCATGGACTTGGTTTTTGAAGTTTTGACAGAGAGAGTTGGTTGAATTTGTTGACTTTTCACTTTTGTATCCTTCTGTACTTTGTTTGAAATAGGTGCTGCAAAATTATATCAATGGCTTGATGAATCAAATTATGTTTTATTGGAATACTATTAAGGGGATAACAAACAATGAGTTTAAAATGAAGAAGTTAAGTGAAACCAAGAGATCACACACAGAACATATCAACTCACCTGTCGCCTTTATTGCTTCAATTTGTTTCACCACTTTCTGTTGGCCCTGACGAACCTCGGTAACTGACGAAAATTGTGCACATTTATTGGCATATATGTGAGTGAATAAAATTAAAACATTTGGGCTAATTCTTAAAAGTACAACAGTACAACTGAGCATGTATGTGTATAAATCGAGGAAGTTAGCCAGGTATAACTATATGAAACTATTGGTGAAAGATCTGAAAGATTAAATGAGAGAGGGGGTGAGTGAGGGAATTATTGTTCAATGCAACTTCGGCAACATTGAAACGATTAAATATTTTGCTTTCTTAAGCAAAACACAAAAGAACAATAAACAAACTTACATTAGTTTAATTTCATAAACGTTTGATTTTTTCTATGAACATTAACACATAATAGTTTTAGGAAAGGAAATAAAAATTAAGTTGTCTGCTGAAAAAGTCAAATGCAGGTATTTGACAAATTTTATTATGGAACAAAGCAAGGTCGTATTCAGTCTAATTTAGCCAATCAATGTGTAAAATGTATATCCATAGTAATGGTTCTAGTATCATTTTCACATGTAATGATGTTTTAAATAAACATAAAATAAAAAAATTGCATAAATAAAGTTTTCAATAATTATTAAATGTTCTTACCAGCATCTTCAAGATTTTCAATTTGTTTCATCATTTCACGCTGTCCATGACGTAGTTCTGTAACTGAAAATCCATTTACAAATCATTCAGGCATTCTTAATATGACTCAATGAATACACGAAAAACTGTGGATGTGCAACAGTTGTCATCCATAGCACGTTGGCCTATAGTTGATATCTTCAATTAGCATACATATAGAGTGTTATGTTGAAGGCACTTATGTTTGATTGTTTAAATGGTGTTATTTTATCGAGAAACATTGGCTATTACATAATAAAACAGTGTTAAAACGTGATTCTGATCGAAAACAGGCAATATATCGAGTTAATTGGGAAAGAGATGAACACAAATTGTATCTTGGCATGTAATAAAGCCAAACTGATATTTTCAGAATAGTTTTAAAAAAATTTCCCTCTCTCATTAACTCTTTACTACAATACTAACAATTGTAACAAGGATTTATACTTGATAATTTCATTTGACCTATCAATTCAATTCAATGATAACAGCATGAAATTATGATTTAAATTTCAAGTTGTGGGATATTCAATCAAAAATATATTATACATAACAGTATTAAATCAACACTTTCAATAAAAAGAGTAACATACGTATTTCCAGTTCGTTCTCCGCATAAGATGAGCCTGGGACTAAGACCAAGGCAATGAATAGAAAAACCATTGGTCTCTCCATCTCGATAGTTCAGCTCCAACTGTGCATATTTCTTACCGCGTTAGTTTTTATTCTTAATATATTGTGTCATTACAGTAGGCTTCCAATCTTCTCGGGTGTGATTGTGTATGTCATACTGTTAATGAATTATGTCGAGCGATAATGGAAAATGTCAATTGGTAGACGTTAAAAGACAATGTTGGTACACAAAGTCAGTTCGTGAAAAAAAATTTTGAATCCCCAAAATATAGGTTGACACCATTCATCGTTATTTTCAGCATTGACGGTGTAAGATATTTAAAAGTCTGTTTACCCAATATGATTACACATTGTAAAATGGAACTTCTGTGAATTTAGAGGATTCACAAATGTACTATCCCAGTGTTCTCTTCAACCTTGTACAGTTACAGTAAAACCTTCCCATATAGTTATCCACATTGACCTTTGTATACGTACCATAATATATGCTTGGGAAATATCCGAGAAAAACCGAACCAACCAAATCCAAGTGTCCCTACCTTCCATCCACTCCTGTCGGAGCAAATTATCCGAGGAGTCCCATCCATTCAACACCTATCAGCTCCAATCACCATGTAACAACTTCAAAGCCACCCATATCAACAATTGGCGTCTCTTCCAATCAACTGTAATTATTATTTGTTCAACAATTTCAATAAAGCCAATTGGCCTCCCTCGTTTCATCATGTGTGTTTATTTACATCTTCAATAAAGCCTACAGGGCATTGTTTATCTACTTACTCCCCCATCATGTTTGTATTACAAATCCCCATTGTATACCATTCTCATGCATGTTATCTTCCTGATTGAGTTTCCTCAATATTGTTTTGTTTGCTATATAAATGTACCATATATTGTTAGCTCACCTGGCCTGAAAGGTCCGATGGGCTTATGGCATGGCATGGTGTCCGGCGTCCGTCCGTCCGTCCGTCCGTCCGTCTGTAAACTTTTCGCATGGTCATCTTCTTCTCCAGAACCACTTGGTCTAGAAAGCTGAAAAGTTATGTGCAGACTCCTTGGACAATGGGGATTCTAAATTGTTGATTTCGGGACCCCGTGACCCCAAATGGGGTCACAGGGATCACATCCTTAAAAACCTATTTTCTTCTTCTTCTCCAGTTCCAAAAGGTCTAGAGAGCTGAAAAGTTGTGTGCAGACTCCTTGGCTAATGGGAATTCTAAAGTGTAGATTGTACTACCCCATGACCCCAAATGAGGTCACAGGGGTCACATCCTTAAATACCTATTTTCATCTTCTTCTCAAGTTCCATAAGGTCTAGAGAGCTGAAAAGTTGTTTGCAGACTCCTTGGACAATGGGGATTCTTAATTGTAGATTTCGTGACCCCTTGACCGAAATTGGGGTCACAGGGGTCACATCCTTAAAAACCTATTTTCATCTTCTTTTCCAGTTCCAAAAGGTCTAGAGAGCTGAAAAGTTTTGTGCAGACTCCTTGTCCAATGAGGATTCTAAATTGTAGATTTCGTGACCCCGTGACCCCAAATGGGGTCGAAGGGGTCACATCCTTAAAAACCTATTTTCATCTTCTTCTCCAGTTCCAAAAGGTCTATAGAGAGCTGAAAAGTTGTGTGCAGACTCCTTGGATAATGGGGATTCTAAATTGCAGATTTCATGACCCTGTGACCTCAATTGGGGTCACAGAGGTCATGACCGCAAAAACTATTTTCATCTTGAGATTTTATGTGTTCTTCAAAGGGAGGTATTAAAACAACAGTGATGAATTAAATGTTCAAGTGTGTCTTTATTTGAAGGGGATTTTATATCTGGCCTCAGAGATAGGTCAGAGGGGTAAGGACCTATTTCGTCTCCATTTAAAGTGCTTCCTATTTGTTGTACCCCTCACCTTGAAGTTGACATTTTGAATTAGTTAATGTATAAAGCCTGATGAGCTACAGAGCCAGTGGCTCTATTTTTATTTCCTTACATTCCACCTGATGAAGGAGTGAGTATGTACTCCGAAACGTCGTGTATTTTCACATTAAAGTTGTTATCCAGAAAATCTTCCTGTTCCAATGTCACCAATAGTAAAACACCCTTCTCTCTTCGGGAAATCAAGTTTTAAAATGAGTCTACATGTTTCTGTTAGGTCATGGGAATAGTTTTTGTCATTCGAAATAATAAATTGTGTTCACAATAAAATAACCGCCATACAAGTTTTGCTTTATACGCAACACCGCAACACCGTTATTACTACTACAGATAATTGGTTTGGGTAATAAGATGTTTTAGCCTCCAAGGAAAATATAAATGACACAAACTATCATTATAGATGGGACATTTGAAAAAAAAAAATTTGCAAAAAACGTGCTACTGCCCCTTTAAGGATAAGGAAGAGCAAGTTTTTACCTTGTATGTATAATAATTTTGAGTACCTATATTTGTGTTAAAATCCAATTTCATGTGAAACTATCAAATAATAATTATCACAAAAGTCGTACCTGCTTTATTTGGGTTTATGTGTACACTCTTTTTGATAAAGTATAGCAGAAACAAAGTGACATAAAATGATATTTTTGAATAGGGTAATAAAACAAAATGCTGAAAATTCATTTAGATTAGCCAAGAAGCAATTTCATTCTTTAGCATGCAGCAGAGGAAATACATTTTCAATATTGTCCTACTTTACATTTACCGCTCCGCAAATATTCCTCATCACTGAAGTCATCTGTATCAACCCCTTGAATGTATGAATCTCTGTCAATCTTTGTCATGACATGTTGCCATTTAATTGTACCTAAAATAATGGAAAAATCATTAGGGATATGAAGAAGGTTTTAATTACATGCTTGTTTATGTCATGTTATCTTTACGTCACGTCATATCTTTTCGAGAATATTTTAATTTTTCATTTATGAGAAGAGTAGTGTTTTTGTGATACGTTCCAACCAGTGATGCGTGACAGTCGCGCCTACACGTTCGGGGCTTGCACGTGCAGCATGCTACGCTCAAGGATCACAAAAGCAGTATGGCCCAACTGCATTTGGTGGTATGTAACGTTGCTTTCCATAGCCATTCAAGCATATCTATTGAACATGGCACGAATACGATTGTCAATGGATCTCAGAAATCAAATTATTGGTATGCACTCTGCATGAATGTCCTTAAAGGCGATAGGACGCAATCTGGGCTACCATATCACCATTGTTAGTCGTTTAGTGCGGAAGTATGCGCAGACAGGAAGTGCAATGGACCGTCCAAGGTCTGGAAGACCTACTGTCACTACACCTCGAGAGGACTGGCACCTTTTTCGACATCGACATGTACGAGAACCCTTCCTGACAAGTCCTCAGCTGAATCATCTGTGGTTAACAAATCGAAACATTTTCACCAGAACAATCAGAAACCGCCTCAGATCGGCAGGACTAAAGGCAAGAAGAGTAATTAAACGTCCATTGTTGAGAGACCATCATAAACGTGCACGTTTGGCATGATGTTTGGACAGACAACACTGGAATCTGAGGACCTGACAGAAAATCCATTGATCTGACGAGTGTCGATTCTTGCTCCAGGTTACTGATGGGCGTGCACGTGTTTGGAGACAGAAGAATACAGCTATACGCCCAGGAATATCCAGCCAACTGGTGCTTATGGAGGTGGCTCTCTTATGGTATGGGGAAGCCTTCTCATGACTGCAAGCTGGATTTGGTCACCATCAGGGGCAACTTAACGGGAGCTCAATACATCCGGCACGTGCTACAGTCTGTCATTGTTCCTCATTTCGGTAACCATGAACTTGCTACACGACCACAGTACATGGACAACAACGCCCGACCTCACCGATCACGTGCCGTTGTCGATTACATGCAAGCCAACGCAGTGACAACTTTATCCTGGCAAGCAGTAAACCCAGATCTGAACCCTCTGGAGCATGTGTGGGA
The DNA here is from genome assembly GCA_936450465.1 of Gibbula magus. NCBI lineage: Eukaryota > Metazoa > Mollusca > Gastropoda > Trochida > Trochidae > Gibbula > Gibbula magus. The sequence continues at coordinate 73,997,597 of OW388296.1, read as the reverse complement.
TTTTCAAGGGCGGCGACTCCAGGCTCGGACCATCAAGTACAGACTTTGAATGGATGTTATTGACAAAAGAACAAATCCGACGTCTGACTGGAGGTATGAGACGTAGGGTGTAGTGTGTCACCCGGGTACGTGGCGGTCCTACCAGATACTGATCATTCTTAATGACCATGTACACTAGGGTCTACAAAAATCATTTTGACATTTAGAAGTGACAATACCAATGCAAATGTGTTTTGTTTCATTTGCAGCTCCATACTGTTGTGGACATTGTTTAATGGTAAAAACAGCACTTGTGTAAACATGATATCATCGCAATAAATAATGATAACAGCTACACATTGTTGCCTTTCTGTCTTGCCATATGGCTGTTCTATCCAGAAACAAAATAATCTCAGACTAATTAAGGGTCATAGCAGAGCTTACTTGTTTCTGACATTCAGCTATATGAAAATTCTTTGTGAATTGTATGACAGATAGGAAAAGTATGTTCAATTCACTGACGAAGTCGTGAAATTGAAAAGAAATATGCTAAAATCAATGTTCAAGCATAAGTTGTCTACCTGCCATTAGAACGTAACATCATAGGCTATGTGTCAATCAATCAATCAATCAATCTTTATTCAATACTTAAAGGCCACAGGCCTGTAGTACAGTTGGTACATGCAATATTTACAAATTTGTACAAATATGTCAGATAAAATCGTATAAATCTCTGTCAAGTTATGTTATATGATATCTTCAATAACACATATGTCATTAATACCAGTATAATTTACTTTAGGATATTTTGTCTGTGCAAGGAGGCATAATATATGTACATAGAAACATTTTGCAGAATATTACAATTTGAGTTTGATAGTAGTGCATATAATTTCATAACGTTAGGATATCTGAAATAATATGCTTTTAGATATTTTGCTCTAAGATGTAAGTATACCGGACATACAAGTAAAACGTGATATTCGTCTTCTATTAAATTCAAGTTACAGAGATTACATATTCTTTCTTCTCTTGGTATCTTCATATAGCGTCATGTCTCAATAAAAAGTTCATGTGAGGAACATCTAAAACGTGACAAAGCTATTCTAAATTTTTTAACGTAATCTTTGATAGATAATCCTCCATGATTATTTCAAATTTAATCATTTTGTAATAGAAACATTTGTTTGTTAGGGCCATCGATGTTGTCCATGTCTGCAAATAAATATCCTTTAATCTCTGAAATAAAGTGAAAGTATAAAAACATTTATTGAATACACATTTTGGTCGTTCCAAACATGACCAAAACCACAATTAAAAAGTAATTCTCTTACACCTGTCACCCAATTTCTTTTACCATTGTTATCAAACAACATCATCATGTTATAAACCTTTTTGGGCAATCTGTATGAGGGCATGGTAATAAGTCTAAGCCAATACTTAATTACTTTTAAATTCGAATGTACATATATAGGAAATCGTCCACATTCTCCATACACCATCAGACTAGATGTGTTTATCTTAACACCCAAATACTTTTTACAAGCATATAAATGAATCTTTTCTATAGCATCAAAATGTTTTAAGCCCCATACTTCTGACCCATATGATAGGATTGGGAGTATCTTTACATCAAATATTTTAAATAAGGATTGATATGAAATATTTCCTAAAACTTTCAGATTCTTGGTTATACTAATTAGAACTTTCTTTGCTTGTACTCCAGCTTGGTTTGTATGTTTATGCCATGACAGGTTTCTGCTAAAGTAAACACCAAGATATTTATAGAATCCTGTAGTTTCTATTTTTTCTCTCTTAAAATACCATTGTTCATTTCTTGATAACTGACTTCCATGTTTAAATACAAGAACTTTCGTTTTATTCATATTCACTGATAACTTCCATTTATCGCAGTACAACTCAAGTTAATTAATTTGGCTCTGTAATCCTTTAATTGTTGATGAAAAGAGAATAATATCATCTGCAAACAACAACAAAAATATCTGAGTAATATCCGGATGAAGTTGAGTACCATAGTTACAGTTGGAATTTATCTGTACTGCTAGTTCATTTATGAAAAATGTAAAGAGAAATGGGCTTAAAATGCACCCTTGTCTGACTCCTAACTGACTAATAAAGGTTTCCGAAATCTCATTATTATTACGTACACAAACCTTTACATTCTCATATATGCTACCTAATAATTTATTCATTTTGTGGCTGAGGCCATGTGATCTTAATAGGTTCCATAATTTCCCCCTCTGCACAGAGTCAAACGCCTTGGCAAAGTCAACAAAGAGCACATAAAATCTCCCACTTGTCACACTTGGGTATCTATCAACAAGTGCTTGTAGAATAAATATGTTGTCAATAGTTGAGTAGCCCTCTCTAAAACCAGCTTGTTCTTCATTAATTTTATTGAGAGTATCTGCCCAAAACACTAGCCTCTTATTAACAATGAATGTAAATAGTTTACCAAATATGCTTAGCAGCGAGATACCTCTGTAATTATTTACATTATTAACATCACCTTGTTTAAGTATTGGCACAATAATCCCAAGTGTCCAAGTATCTGGAAAGGTTCCATTTTCTAATATAACATTGAATACTAGTTCAAGGTAAGGAACAATAATATCTGAAGAGTGTTTAAAAAACTCAGGGATGATTTGACCTACCCCAGGTGATTTGTTACATTTCAGATGGTGTATACTCTCTAGGATCTCATCATTAGTAATGGGTGAATCCAGTATATCATTAGCAAACTCAGTGTCTAGTTGTGAATGTGTATTGTTTTGTGACTCATGGGGCTGGTTTTCCAAGCTCATGTCAGTATCTGTGAATGTGAACAAATCTTTAAAATAGGTATACCAGTCTTTAATATTGATATTGTTTACCTTTTGAGTTTTACCTAAGCCTTTTATTTCTGACCAGAATAATTTGGAGTCATGAATGTTTTTTTTCTATAAATTGCTGCTTATTCATAAAATATGTTTGTGACTTTTCTTTGCAAGTTGATGCATATTTGTTTCTTATATTGTGATATTCTCTGAGTGATTCTTTATTTTTACATTTCCTGAATTTATTGAGTGCTCTACATCTTTTCCTTTTCAAATCTTCACATTCTGCATCATACCATTTACATCTTTGGTTAGGCTTTGTATTTCCTACTTTCTTTTGCATAGCTGAGCCAGCTAATTTCAGTGCCTCTGCTAAGTAATTAATGCTCTCTTCAATATTTGTCAATGCTGTGTTTACTGATTTGTCAAGTAAATCCTGGACTTGATCAGAAAAAAGCTGATCTCTAAAAGTATTTGATTTGTCATTATCCCACACAAACCTAAATGATTTCTTATCCTGATCATTCTTCTGTTTTGCAGGTTGCTGTTTTATGTGTGCTCTCAATTTCATGGTAACAGGGAGATGGGTTGAATCTGAGCGAGAATCTATAGAAAAATCTAAAACATTGTCAAATAATGGGGAAGAAGCTATAATATAGTCAATAACACTTGTACCATTAGCACCAATAAAAGTAAAATCACCAACATTTTTGTCTCTACCACATCTTCCATTCAAAATATGAATATTCAGAACAGAACATAAATCTGTTAAACATTTTCCAAACTTGTTTACAATTTTATCAAGTGAAAAGCGTTTAAGATTGAAGTAATCTGATATGAGATCAGACAAAAAGTAATTATGGTTTTCTGTATACTCTATTATGTCATCTTCCACAAAATCAGAATTAGTTCCAGTTCTAGCATTGTAATCACCACCACATAATAGATGTAAATCATCATGTTCTGTTAATATGTCAAATAGTTTTTCTTGAAAAAGAATGATGCCATTTTTACAATTTGAGCTAAATTTATCAAACCATGAGGAGCTCTCTGGGTGGATATATACACAAGAGTAAAGTATATCACATGTTGTTCCAAAAAGCTGTTTGTCAATTAAGGCAAAAATAGCATTTTCAGAAATCTGTGTCCATTTTACATATTTATAAAATTCTTTCCTTATCAAAACTGAAATACCACCAGATAGTCTGCCATAGGATGATAGTTTATCTGCATCTTTCTTAATGATTTCATAGTCTTGGAAAATGTTACCTAGGTCAGGATCTACACACCATGTTTCTGTAATGCCAATAATATCAAATGTTTGGATGTAATTACAGAAATCAGAGTCACTTAATTTGCTCATTATACCAGAAATGTTCCAAAAAATAAATTTCACAAAACTGTCATCATTGTTAGGTTGCTTGTCAGCTGAGTCCACAGAGTTGTCTTGAAGCGTCCTAGAATCACAAGTCACATTGCCAGTCACTAGGCCCTGACCACACCCTTATATCGACTGTCCCCCCTTAGAGGCATGGGCGTTGGATCTGAGTCTGCGCCTCTCCTGCTGAGTGCTGTCCTCTCCTGGCTCCTCTGTGATGGCCTCCTTTGGTTCCTCTACTAGCTTATTCCCTTTGAAGTAGTAGCGTGTGTTAGGGTTCTCATTGCGAAGCTTGTATAATTCCTGTCTCTGTTGGTTTGTCAGATCATTGGCGATTCCGAATCAAGACTGTTTTAATACACTCCTGAGTTTCACTGCATGCCACTTATCCTCCCAGTGGCACATACGCACAATGATGGGGTTAGACTGCTTAGGGTTTTTAGAGTTAACACGGTGTGCTCTCTCAATGTCTCTCGGTACGAGTGGGGGTAGCTCCTTGGTTTCTCTTGCTTCGTTTAGAATTTCCAGCACCTTATTCTTACTTTCCGTATAAGTTTCCTTGTGTCCTTCCGATTCCGGCACTCCATACAACACCATGTTGTTACGCCGCCCTCGTCGTTCTTGATCCTCTATTCGAGATTCCAGTGCATCAGCATATCGTTCAATGTTATCTTGTCTTTCTGAGAGCACATCAAAATCCAACCTCAGTACATCTTGTTCCGCTGCATTCGTGTGTACTTCCTTTCTCAGATCTGTCACTTCTGTCTTCAGAGATTCAATGTCTTTCTTCATGGAGCGGATATCGTTGGACAATCTTTGCTCTGAGTCCTTTATCTGTTTGATGATCGCCGATTTCATATCCTCTAACTCTCTCCAGGATGGGCCTGGGTTGAGCTCGACGTCTCCTGCTAAATGAATCACTGATGGGGACATCGATACACCCGGTACGGTACCCATGTCGAGTGTCACCTGTTTTCGCCATGTAAACAATGGTGACGTCACACCTGAAGAGTGATCACACACAACTCTCTTTTCACACAATGACGTCGGTGGGATCCAAGAACACTCAAGATCCTGCACATATACACTAAGGAATGGTCCAGCATAAGCCACAGTGAGAATAAGCGATCCACATAGTAGAATCCTGTAGGCTGTATCCATGGCCGGCGTCCATTCACTGGTCGGTTCGTATGGTAGCACAGTCCCTATCTGTCTCGTACACTTCGGCGGCAGAAATCTTCCGATCCTGGCTCTCAAAACGTCGACTGGAATGCCCATGATGATATCCTGTGATTTTCGTCGCAGTATAGTTTGGATTCATGAAATAATTCTCAATTTTCGTAGGAGCGTGAAATGTACGTGTTTGCTAATCAAGGGAGGTAATATGAGTCTTCTTGGTACGCCAACATTTGGGAAAAAGGCTATGTGTCACGTCATAACATTGTTTGGATGTCAAGTCAACATGACAAAGTGATATTTAACCCTAGTGTATCGTTTGAAAAATATTAACCCTGATATGATTGTCCTCGTAGCTAATAATGTTATAAATACAAGATGATACTACAAACCAGTTCTGTAATGTGTTACTGGCAAAATAAAAAAGTAAAAATAAAGAGAAGTGAAGCCATTCATTCACGCTATTTATTTTAAGCATCTTTCCTACAGCATGAAAATACATTGTTGATCAGTTTCATGATAAATCAATTGAACTTTGTGGATATTCTACCAAATATATGTTTACTATCAAATAAATTTAAATTTAATTAATATACAGCGTACATCTGATTTCATGTAATTAAAAAAACAAAATGGCGAAAATCACGACAAAACCACCACTTAACATTATCTGTCACACTTCCTTCAATCTGTTTACCAGGTCCCAATTGTACTGCCATATACCAATCTCTAGCAATTTAAAGCAGACAAACTGAATACAACTGCCTTGACAGAAAATATACCATAAATTATATAATTTTACGTATAAAATGTTCATGTACCCTGCTGCTTTAAAAAATGCAAATGTAAGCACAGTTCACATGTAGTCTGACCACCTTTTGCACAACATAAATTAAGTTGAGACCAAATGTAGTGAAGCCTGCCAATGAGTGACTATAACATTCAACGGACGCACTGCAGTTGTTATCCCTAAAAGCTACAACATCACTGCACTGGTAAACTAGAGAATACTACACGAGGTCTCATTAGAGACGAATTATACGAAACAAGTGTCCTTCCGACGGTATCTGACGAGCGAAAGCGAGCTCACATACCATAAGTAGGTCACGAGTTTCGTAATATTCGTTTCTAATGATACCTAGTGTGGTCTTTTATTTATTACACACGTTTTTCATTCGCGGATTCGTCAGAATGCTTAATTTAATTTCTTTGGATAAGGGAAACAATTCTACAAAACCAATCCGGTTTCAATAAGCGATTGCTTAATAATTGACGTAAAATGGCCCAAACACTTATTTGCATCTCTTATTGCGTAGACCTACGAACACATAATGTAGTCTTGAAATATAAGGGACTGTAAAAATGGTCGAAACGGTTAATACAAATGAATTGTATTTGTTATGTTATGTTGTACAAGGTAGTTGTTCAATGTAAACAATCAAACAATTCTTAAATCACCTCGCAGTCGGTCGGCTCGCCAAGCTGTTAGTGACGTTTTTTGTGATGGGAATGACATTAGTCTAGTATTACCGGTTCCAAGTTTTATACATTATCTACAGAAACAATTGAAACAACAGTGTGAAGGTTTTAAGTTTGGATGAATAGAAACAGCATTATGACTGTGTTCGTGGCCGGTAGAGAGAACAGTCGGACAGTTACGGTGTCAATTCGCGATCGCCATGATGTCAACATCAAAGGCAAAGTCAACGCAGAGTTTCACTTTTGCTAGAATTGACTATCTTTATATTGCAAGCTGTTCTTTACGTTCTTGGTGATGGTTAGATGATGTTTTCATTTGACATTCGCCGCACCGGAAACCCTTTGACACCGACAATGAATGTGAGATGTGTCCTGATTTCCATTCAATTCTTGAACTGTAAATAAATATGGTGCATTCGCCAATAGTTACATCTTTTAACTATATCAATGTTGCATACTGGTCAAATATCGAACCTTTTAAAGCATTAACAAACTATACATCGTTAACGTATATATCTTGCATATAAAGTTGTGAAAATTAAAAGTTACGTTTTTGTTTTGAATTTAAAAGCACTTCCGTCTCGACTTGACCCTGACTGAGAGGTCATTGGTTATCCAATCAAATCTTTGGAATTTGTGGTCTTGTTGTTACGATACACGTATGAGATTAGTACAATGTATGTCAGTAGTTGCACGTTCACCAAATTTGTAATAAGAAGTAGTATATTACCTGACTTATTGGCTCGGGGAACATTGCTTCAGAAATTAAAAGTGAATTGTCAGACCATATTTCATGATAGAAGCAAAAGCTTATATCTGGAGGATGTGTTGATTAACGGTGAATTTATATCATGACCCATATGAGTTTAATACCTTTTTCACATTTGATAAACTACAGACCTCTTTCCCCAGTATTTTCTGCGATATTTCGTAAAAACAAAGGATTACAAACGACAGTGAGCTTATCATTTACCAAGTGTCAAAATAAAACAGAATACATTTTGTTTGGCATGATGATGCGAAACATGACAGAAAACATGACGGAATGCTTCTTCTTCTGCTGGTACTATCCACATTGCTCCAAAGATGGTTAATCAGAACATACTGCATTTACTTTATTTACACGCTGGGCGTCTATTATTTTCAACCGCTCTACACCATAGGCGTCTATTTGAGGCAGGCTTCTATTCAAGGCAGACATCTATTTCGCAATAAAGCTCGTAGAGACAGACGACTACAGTAGGGGTCAGCAATAACAGAAGTTAAATTCGGTTTACCCGGCGTTTAATTAAGGCAGGCTTTTATTATTTCCAGAAAGCCCTGTGCAAGGGCGTCTATATGTGACAGGCTTCTTCAAGGCAGGCGTGTAATTAAAGAAATACGGTATAACTCTCGAGATGAACATAATCCTTAACCGTATTCATTTATTTGGTTATGTGCGTATAAGTCGCATGGTGAGAAAGCAAGGGAAATTCATCTGATACGTCACATTCAGTGGGTAGCATCAATATAAAGGGTTTTGTCTTTGAAACAAATTACATAGAGTTCAATTATTTTGTGTAGTTATTTATAATAGTATGCACGTAATGATTACTACAGAGTTGATGATAAGATAGGAAAAGATGACATGATATTCATCTTCCTTCCAAACAAAATTCGCATTAAGCATCCCTAAAATCCAAACCATTGAGTTGTCTACATCTATGGGTTTTTTAAATCACTTGTATCGAAAAACTGAAAAATGTAGTGACAGTCTGATGTTTTAATCAAATAAAATACTGTCAACAGCCAATTGCTTTTCATAACATTACGAGTAACTAATTTTGTAATAAATAACGACAGTTTGGATAATCGAGATGATAGGAATTTTAGACAAATGATACACAATAACTTATATTTAGTCATAAAACAAAAAACATCACCACCTTATAGTAATGTTAACTCAGACCCTTAACCAAAAGTTATCATGGGAAATTTTCAACAAGAAAAAAGTGACATGCACGTTCACATTTCCATAAGTTCAGCAATGGGAGAAACCATGTCCTTGTCTACTTCCAGTGGAGTCATCCGTGACTGCAACTGCTTCGTCAGGTTTCCTGTTCCAATCTGAGCCGAATAAACCCTGTAATCATCAGATGCACTGATCAAGATTAGGTAGAGCGTAACAATAACATTTGGATTCACATGATTAATGTATGACGGGTTAATATTATTAATAATAGCACTTTATGCCTCAATTCAAACTAAATTGGAAATTCTTGTTGCAGCGACAGGTTTAAAAAGGGTTGTTTAATCCTTATAGCTCCCATCTTTTAACATTTTTGAGTATGATGCGGCTGGGAATCGAACCCCGACCTTCAGGTTGATGAGTGGATATTAAGAATTAGTTATTACACACGTCAAATTGACACAAACGAAGATCGTTAGATATCTTATCATATCAGTTACAATTAGTTCATGCTCACGTTATTTTGTTATAAATTCTTGCACTTATATTAAACTTATATTAAATTATTTGTTTTCAACATTTGATCACACCAGATGTCAGCACTTTTGCTTTATTTCAATTGTCCAAGATTGGAATTCAAATCATAGCCAAAAAATATGCAAATAGATGTTATAATGTTATAAATTGTATACGTGAACAAGGTGAATAACGTTCAAGAGGCAATCCATTGCTCATTTAGGACATTTCTTACTTGATATATTTGTTCAAATAAACAAAATACGAAAACTTAAGCAGTAACAGGAAATACCCACCTGTCAGGGGTGATAGCACAGAGAATGCCCTTGTAGTAAAGGAGTCGAACCACTTGTGGAGGACATTTCAACCCCATCATTTTATTCTGTCTAGTCTTCGGTGAGAAACTAACCAGTTGCTGGTGGGAGTCACATAACAGAAACTCCTGTCCTAGGAGAAAATCATGGAAATGAAATAATACAAAAAGTACAAAAACATACAAAACATTGGTCATGCTATATCATTGAAATCCTATTCACAATAACATATCAAGAGAATATAAAGTTTCTTCTTGCAAACGCTGATATAGTGTGAAAGTGTTATGTTCTTGTAACTTGTGTCATATATATATATATAGGAAACAATCTCAAGGAGTCCTCAACACTCGGTCACTAGACCACTACACTTTCATTCTCTTCACCTTGCTTCTGAACATTGTGGACATGTGTTGAGTACATAACTATTTATCTTTATAGTAGAAACAGGATGACTTTGTATTCCAGGTACTGAGAATAAATTTCATTTTGCATTTAAATGTTCTTAATATAAGGAACGTGACGTACATGTATGTATATCAAATAATATTACTTAACCCTCTGTTTATGAATTTGTTTGTGCTACGCTCTTGAAAATAATATGTCATCATATGTAATCTATTTAAGCCTGTTCCAATTTCTTATTGTTTCTTACATGTATACCTGGTCATCTCTGTCCAGTAAATGTGTTGTATATGTTCTTTAATAGATAAAATGTGGAAAAAGAGAACAAAACACATGAATACATATGTTGTATGAATCAAGTAAGGTCATTATAAAGGAACATACCTTCTTCCATGAATGCAGCACTTTTCAAAGACAAACCTCCAAATGGAGTCGTGTGGAAATCTTTCTTTGATATTTCTAATAGTAAGCTATGTCGAAATCTAGAACGGCCAACTAGAAGAACTGATCTACAACAAAAGTATGTTCATTCAACTCACTTACTTTGAAGACATAACGTGATAACAGACATTTTCTACATATTCGAGGATGGCGTTAATAAGATAATTTTCATAACATTGTTAAGTCAGTGTAGCAGATTTACTGGATAGAAGAGAGTGTTATCCATGCAATAAATCAAAATGATAAACTTGGTACTAAAGTGATAAATAGGTTTTATAAAGTCAACGGTCAAATACATGTTCTTCAATCACAAACCTCGATTCATCTCATGCGAATCCTAAAACCGTTTACTTCTCATTGAATAGTGTCAATGGGATTCTGCCTGCTTGAGTAAATATTGAAAAAGAAATCTAGAACGACACAATGAACTTATACAAGATCAAGGTAATTGTTGATTTGTTCCAAAATCATACACAACCTCCGTGCACAATATATCAACAGCTATTAATTATGAACTGATTAAAAAATTCCGGACAGACTCAGTGATGGATGGATAGAATAATTAATGAAACGTTTCTGGAAACTTTCAAAGACTTATTAACAGTGTATGTTTATCAAGGCTAGCCTAATACAAATTTAATTAAATTTATTTTAATTTTTTTTTAAATTTAAATTTTATTTAAATAAATTATATTACTGATACGAACACACACTTTGTCAATATTCTTGAAACTATTAATGATGTTTCATTTAATCCCAAATTAATACACATTAGAAACATGATGAACTGGTGTCTTTTTGATATTTAGCATTTCCTGCTGTCGGTGACACTATTTTCTAAATGTGGCAGCGACGGGCTGCAGGAGTACGTGAAAATGCATAAATGTAGATTTTGGCGTATTGATGGTAAGAAATGAAAGATTATACAACTGTCTAAATAATACTTTATTCGCCCTTTATTATCGGCCTCAATATCGATGATGAAGTACATTATTCAGATCCTATAGGGTCATAAATATGTTATGACATAGACAGTGATATACTTTTCATTTCTAGATTAATAACTGTTAATTGAAGAATCGAATTTATAAGAAATATCAAGTACAGTCTCCACGTACCCTTTCTGGGAATTTGCAAACACTTTACAACGTTTTCCATGACCAAAGTACAAAGAAATACGTGAGTTCAAACGTTTAAGCCTATTTTCCAGTTGTCCATGTTTCAGTCCCCTACTTTCCAGGTTGATAGTTTCAAGTCCCATCTTGTCGAGCAGATACAAGAGGCGGTTCTTGTGGTCAATTGCAAACTCGATAGGACCTTAGCAAGGAATAAAGAATACTTTGAACAGGAAATCATTTAATAAGCAATAAATGTATTACATATCAGCTATATGTTCACAAACTGAAATGACTTGGTTGGTTGTACTTTGAATGACTTTATTTTATGTTAGGGCACTTGTTTGTTTTTACTTTCGTTCACATTGAGCTTTCTTAACACAATCTGTATAGGTTACTGACACATTGTTTATATTTTGTATGTCTGCAGTGAATGAGTTAGTATGGTTCATATTCTTTATAACTTTAGTAGTTTTATAACAAATCTTTGCCTTACTTTTTGAAAAGTGCCACACTTCTTTCGGAATGTAGTGACTGTCAAACCGTCCAGCAGATTTATTCACCTTGCTCAACCAGAGAAGGGAGTGAGCCGAGCTGTCATACGCCAGGGAAGATATCTCAAAGGGGATTTCTCTGATCACAGGTGCCTCCATCTTGTCTGTCAAACTTAGTTGGACCAACTTCTTTTTAGTTGACATCGTGAGGTAGATCTTTTCTGGAACAAATATCATACATTCAGGGAATGATATATGATACGGTAAGTATTAAACTGTAAACAAATCCTATAGATACCAATCTAATCACTTTCTTATAGGTTATGTTTAATTTTAAATTGTAGGTATAAACCAGCCCCCACCCTTTATCCCAAGAAATGGGATAAGGAGATGTAAGTAGCACAACTACATGTTTCAGTCATCATACATTTTTCTCATTTTGACATATAAAGAGAAGAAGAATAGATAGAATAAAATACATGTATAGGATATTAATAATGACATCGCGGTTCTATCTATTCATAACAACTTATACCAATCCAGCATTTGATGCACTCATGTATATCACAACACTATTACAAACATTTCTACAGATATACTTAATTTCCAAAACGTTTTTCAATGAAATAGTTGTCTTCATTTATGAATATTACATAATGCACTACTCTAGATTTCCTACAAACTGCAACAGCATATTTTTTAAACCTGTCAAAACAAACTCAACGAAAGATTTTCATTAAAGGAAATGAATCTCAAGTAAATACCAAACCAAAGTTTTCACAAACTTTCAGGTTGTTGATTAGCCACTGTATGCCTGACTCCCATATCTCCTTTGTTGGTTCCCTCAGTCCTTGCAGCTACTGTAGTGTATTCAAAGACTGGTGTAGAGTTCCCTGATGCTCCAGCTGAGTTACTCGATACTGCTGTCCCTTCTTGTATGGCTACTTTGCCTCCTGACATTCTATGCTTCCTAGAAAACTTCTTCACGGTAGGGTTTGATTTCAAAATTGTTGATGATTTTGGCTGCCTTTTTCTCGAAGTGCCGTGACTAATGTCACCATTTATAATGACCCTTGACTTTATTGCTAAGGTGGTAGCCATTGCATGTTTTCGGGAATGTTTCGAGAGTGATTTTACGGCGGGTTTTGATGGTTGAATTTGTTGACTTTCCACTTTTGTATCCTTCTGTACTCTGTTTGGAATAGGTGCTGCAAAATCACATCAGTTTATGATCAATGGCTTGATGAATCAAATCATGTTTTATTTGAATATTATAAGGTGATAATTTGATAACACACACTGAGTTAAAATTAAGAGATCACACACATAACGTGTTAACTCACCTGCTGCCTTCATTGCTTCAATTTTTGTTATCACTTCCTTTTGACCCTGACGAACCTCGGTAACTGAAGAATAAAGTGCACGTTTGTATATACATGTCTACTGAGTGAGTATAATTAAAACAGTTAGGCTACAGTACAACTTATCATGTCTGTGTATGCATCAAGGTAGTTAGCCATGCATAACAATATAAACAATAAGCAAACTTACATAAGTGTACTTTTGATAAACGTTTGATTTGTTTCCATGAACATTAGCACATAATTGTTTCGGGAAACGAGACAAAATGCCCTTAGTTATCTTCGAAAGAAGCAAAATGCAGATATTGAAAACTTTTATAATAGAACAAAGCAAGATCTTATTCAGTCATGCAATGTATAAACTTTATATTCATAGTAATGGTTCAAATATCATTTTCACATCCAATCATGTTTACAAATAAATATAAATTAACGATTTGCAAAACTAAAGTTTCTCTCTGTATGAATTTTGTCAAATAATAAATAAATGTTCTTACCAGCATCTTTAAGATTTTCAATTTGTTTCATCATTTTACGTAGTTCTGAAACTGAAAGTCCATTTACAAATCAGTTGGGATTTTTTTACAGGCATTCAGAATGTGATTTAATGAATACACAAAAAACTCTGTGCATGCAACAATTTGTCATCCATAGTACTTTGTCTTACAGTTATCTTCAATTGGCATACATGTAGGGTGTTATGTTGAAGTCATTCATGTTAAATAGTTATCAATGGTGTTATTTTATCCCGAAGCATTGGCTTAAAATAATAAAATGGAGTTAAAACGTTATTTTGGTCGAAAAAGGCCAATTATTTAAATTAATTTTTCGAAAAATATTAACACACATTGAATGTTGGCACTTTGAAACTTGAACGTATAGCAAATTCTGGTGATTGTGTTTAATAGGTCATATTTAGCATTGCCTAGATTATATTGATAAGTCTTGTCATTAAGAACTAGATACAGATGAAACATATTATGAAAATACAAATATTCAAGTTGATACTATAGTCGATAGTAGCATTTAATAATCTTTAAATATTTATAGTTATATATTATTTTTATACTTATGTCTTTTTTTAACGTGATGACTTTTGAAAAATGTCCGTGTTGCTAGTTTCATTTTTTATATTTTCAATCACTACAGCTTAAAATCTTATTATAACATTCACATTGTACAGTTCGTTGTTCTATAGCAGTTACTGTAATAAATAAATACCTTGAATAAAAAGAGTAACATACGTATTTCCAGATCGTTCTCCGCATACGATGAGCCTAGGACTAAGACCAAGGCAATAAAGAGAAGAACCATTGGTCCCTCCATCTCGACAGTTCAGCTTCAACTATGCATATTTCTTACCGTGTTAGTTTTTATTCTTAATACATTGTGTCATTTCAGTAGCCTTCCAATCTTCTCGGGTGTGATTGTTAATGTCATACTGTTAATGAATTATGTCGAGCGATAATGGAAAATGTCAGTTCGTGAAAGAAGTATGTTAAATTCTCAACGTTCATGTTGGCACCATTCATTGTTTTTTTCAGCATTGACGGTCTTCTATTACAAATTGTAAAACAGAACTTCTATGAATATAGAGTATTCACAAATGCACTATCCCATATGTTTATTGAATGTGATGCATCCCAGAAGTAAAAATAGTTATTAGGGCTCAATTTAAATTTTTTAACCTGGTTATGGATTATGAAGAGCAAGTTATTAATTTGTTTATATATTTACCTATATTCGTGTTAAAATCCACTTTCATGACAAAACCCGTCCATGCTTTGAAGAAGACACATATGTTATGGATGATCCACTTCTTTATTAACAATAGCAATAGTTTCGGTATAGATCCTTATACCGTTATCAAGCATATGGGAGAGATGATAAAAACAGAGGTTATATACATGATACATGTTGGTATGATAATGAGATAACATAAACAAGATGAGATAACAATGAGATGAAAGGTGTAACAAGCAGGTTGTGATACATGCTTTATTTGGGTGTATGTGTACATGCTTTATGATGTGTTAAAGCAGAACAAAGTGACATAAAATGATATTTTGGAATAGGTAAAATAAAACAAAATGCTGAAAATTCATTTACAACAGAGGAAATACATTTTCAATATTGGCCTACTTTACATTTACTGCTCTGCAAATATTCCTAATTGTAACTGAAGTCGTCTGTACCAATCCCTTATAAACGTATAAATCTCTGTATATTCATTTTATTTTGTGTTTGTTTTTTAAACAGAATTGAAACAGATCTAGAAACCCCGATTTTGGAGCATAACAGGCACATGTTGACTGAAGCCAAAGATCAAGCAGAGGCCTTTGGAGTTGCAAATGCATTAAAGCTGACACAAGACACGATCTCAACACCTTCACGGACCTGGAAAACACAGTCTTCTGCAACATCGGCCTTCTAGAAGAGACTACAGATGAATGCATTGAGACCGTTTCTAAAATAGAATTAAAAAATGCTTTAAACAGTCTGAAACACTCGGCGACTGGAGATGACCAAATTCACAACCAGAGGCAAAAGGCACCAAAGATCTTCTCCTAGACACTCTGATCACATCATTTGGACAAATGGATCATACCCCGAGTCCTGGAAAACAAGCCTAGTCATCTCACTGTTGAAGCCCAACAAAGACAATTATTCCATCAAATCTTATCGCCCGGTAGCTCTTACATCTTGCTTTGGCAAGTTGATGGAACGAACGGTCAACACTAGGCTGGCAGGGATGACATCTTCCATAGATCACAATGCGGATTCAGACTCAAATCTGGCGCACTTTCAAACTTGCCACGATGCTCTCCATTCTCCATGGAAAGGCATATACAGCGGTAGTTTTGTCTGGATCTAGAAGGCGCATTTGATAAAGGTTGGATGGAGTTGTTGCTAAGGCTGCCAGTATTGTTATCAAGAGATGTATGCTCAAGTGAATCAACAACTTCCTCAGAGATCGCTTCCTTAGAGTCCAAATAGGAGGAGCTACTTCCTGCGCATACCACATCAACTCTGGCACACCTCAAGGTGCCGTCATCAGTCCCACTATCTTCAACATAATGATGTTTTACCTTCCAATAGCAGTACCCCGAGGATGCGGACAAGTCTCCTTTGTCGATGATGGGTCAATTTTCAAGACACAAAACAAATCATCACAGAACAAATCAACACTGCACTCGGCAATGTCCAAAAATGGCCTGAAAAATGCAAATTGGCTCTATCTGAAGAGAAGACTGAATATACCATCATAACCAAGAGGAGGAAACATTCAACACATCTAGAAGACCTGAACATCCACATCAATGGCAAGAAAATACAGAGTGATATACAGAGTGACATAGACATGAAAAGTGTGTTCTCGTCATAACCGAAGTCGTGCAATTGAAGGAATACGCTAAATCAATTTTCTGGCATAACAGATTAAAATATTTGAAAAAGAAATTTAAAAATTCTATCATAGGTTGTCCACCCGCTATTAGAACGCAACGCCAGAGGCGGAGTGTGACGTAATAACATTGTTAACGACGTCACATCACCAGAGATATTTTGCCCTAGTGTTTTGTATGAAAACTATGAAGTCTGATATGATTTCCCTCGTAGCTAATAATGTTATTAATACAAGATGATAACATTAACCAGTTTTGAAATGTGTTACTGTCAGTATTATTTTTATATTTGACAATTTTAAAAACACTAGCGCACATTCATTAAACATTAAAATAAAAAGAAGTGAAGCCATTCATTCGTGCTATGGGTGTAAGCATATTTGCTATGGGATGAAAAGACATTGTTGATCAGTTTAATGATAACCCAATTGTAGTTTGTGGATATTCTATCAAAAATAAAGGTGTGATTATTAAACAATTTTATATTTAATAAATATACAGCATATTTCTCATTTCACGTAATTCAAACTACAAAATAGTGAAACATCTGATAAAACCGTCTCTAAGGTTATTTGTCACACTTCCTTCAATTGTTTTACCATGACCCAAGCCATTTGTACTGCCAGGTGCCATTCGCTACCAATTTAAAGCAGACAAAGTCAGTCTTGTGTGTTTTTCTGGGAAATCAACTGCCTTGACAGCAGAATATTATATATAAAGATTATCTTATTTCACGTGTACAAATTGTATGTACCCTTCTGCTCTAAAAGGCAAAAGTTCACAGTTCACATACATTACACCTCATCATTTAGTTTGACCACCTTTAAATTAAGTTGATACCAAATATAGTGAAGCCTGCCAATGAGTGACTATAACATTCAAAGGACGCTCTGCAGTTATTATCCTTAAAAGCTACAACATCACTACACTGGTTAACTTGTCTTAGTGCATGTAGGTAGGTCAACATAGATACCAAAGTATTTATCAACCGTCAAAATATAAAGAAATTAATTTATTGACATGTTGCTCCTCCCTCTGGTGGCACGTGAAGTTTGATCTTTCCTCACTCATTGGCTCGGGTCACCCCTCTGGTGGCACGTGAAGTACGATCTTTCTTCACTCATTGGCTCGGGTCATCCCTCTGGTGGCACGTGAAGTACGATCTTTCTTCACTCATTGGCTCGGGTCACCCCTCTGGTGGCACGTGAAGTACGATCTTTCCTCACTCGTTGGCTCGGATCACATTGCTCCAGACATTTAAGGATTATCAGACCATATTTCATGAGAGAAGCATAAGCTTATATCTGGAGGATGTGTTGATTGAGGCCAGATGAATTTATATCATGACCCATATGAGTTTAATCAATTTATTTTCCATTGTATAAGCTACATACCTCTTTCCCTAGTATTTGCTGCGTTTTGTGAAAAAAGTTTTAAAACGGCATTTATCAACCGTCAAAATAAAATAGTGTTTGCCACTAACATGGCAATGTCCCCCGCCGCTAATATTGTGTTCAATAAGACATCATTTGGTCAAAAAGAGCATCTTCATATATTGCATTTTAATACTGATAAAAAGTGTCATTGTGACCAGCAAATTTGAAGACATTGGGTGCTACGGTTCACGAGATATGAGATGAGATAAAGCATTTACAAGAGTTCGAAAAGTACTCAAAGTGTGGTGGCGACCTTGAAAATATCGACCGGTATCTGCGTCATCCCCAAGCGTAGACTGACACCAAATTTTAAGACTTTTGATGCAACACATTATGAGATATCGCGTTAACAAGAGTGCGACGCTAGGTTTTCAACAAAACAAGTTCCTGTGTGTCATCACAGAATGTTTGTCAGGTTTTGATCAGGTTTGTCAAACGATCTAAACAACGTCTTCAAAGACGTTTGCATTACGTTTGATAACGTTTTCAAAAACGTTTGCAATACGTTTGAAAACGTTTTCAAGAACGTTTTTATCATTCGCAATAACGGACAAATATGGCCTTTTGAAACGTTTTTAAAACGTGTTCATGGAAACGCTTTCACTACGTTTTGGATACAATTTATGGTTTACTAGGATCAATCTTTCTGACCATCCCCTTTCTGATAATGAAACTAAACTTCTGAAAGGGGGTCTTTAACTCCGAAGCCTAATGTTAATGATATAAAAGTAAACATGAAAGCCTTTACCGTAAATTAAGGCTTGCGGAATTCTTTATTATACTGATGAAAGTGATATGGAAGGGGATGGTGAGGAAGATTGTCACATAAGTGACGAAATAGAAATAAATCTAAGTTCAACCCTCCTTTAACAAAGAGATAAGTATTTGGAAGAATGTTGTCAAAGAATTGAAAATAACTCTGTTCATATTAACAAACTACATCTAATTTAACGAAAAGGAAATTGAAAACTTTCCAAGATATTTCTAATAATAAGGATACCATAATCAAGGAAGCAGATAATGGAGCTGCTATTGTTATAATGAACAGGTCTTATTATTGTGATAAAGTGATGTCTATTTTGAATAATACAGTATATTATCAAAACATCATAGCAAGTAAAGAAAATGATGTAGGTAACATTCTTGATAAGAAAACGATTACATAATTAACTTTGAAGCTAAAACGGCTAACTTTTATGGTTTGCCAAAGGTTCACAAAAGTAAGTTTATTCAGGAAAACGCAATCTGTGACAAAGAAGTCATAGATGTTGTAAATCCCGAATATTGAACCTTTAGACCCATACTTGGGGTACCCGACAGCTGAACACAACGTCTTAGCAATAACTTAGATATAAATATTTAACCTTTCTTTGTGTAAACATGTCAAAAGTTATCTAAGAGATGATATAGATTCTTCCCGCACACGTTGAATTGCCAAAGACTCCACTATTGTCAGTTAACTTAGTTAACTTTGCAATATTGATACAACACTAGCCATCGCAGCTATAAAATATTGGCTTAAAGAATATAGACATGAAATAGTTGATAGATTTTCAGAAACTTTTATTTTAGATGCTTTAAAGTTTGTTCTTAACAATAGTATTTTCTACTTTGATGGTTGATATTATTCACAACAGAAGGGGATGCCATGGGCACCAAAGTTGCGCCAACCTACGCAAGTTTAGTTCTAGGATATCTGGAAAAAATAAGTAGGAAATAAACTTGGACGGGAAAAAAATAACACTAGAAAATATGTGAAAACATTTTTTAGGTGATTGTTTTCCATATTAGATTGTTCGGGTGAAACTTTACAAGAAATTCACCATATTCTAAACACTCTATTTTTGTAAGTTTCTCTATTTCTTTTATTATGGAGTAACAGTGAACTGAATTTCCTGGATGTAAAAGTGAAATTAAAATGTGAAGGCTTTATAAACACAGATAATGTTTGGATAAACAGCAATATTTGGATATTAGATCATGCCATCCCCCAGAATCAGCTATTAATAACCATTCGTTAGACAGTTCTCCTTCCCACAATAGCGCAATCGCTTCCAACCGAGGAACGAGTGAGGCCGACGTTACAGAGAAGAGTTGTCTCCCATTAATAACTTAATAGCTTTTAATCCGAATCATATCAACGCATATCAATGAATTTAGTAAATCAGCAGGTACCTGTTTTACATCATAGCCAAAAGATGCAACGTATATTGAAAACTTATCGTATGCATAGTCAAAGACACCCCCAAAATCTGAGGAAAATACTGACAAACTCTAAATATGATTCTAATACTGATAACCCCCAGGTTAGAAAGTGTGGTGATAAACGATGCGCGACGTGTAACATTTTGATTGAGGGCACTTCGGTTAGTATCCCACCAAATAAAATATATTTTTGTAAAAAGAAATATGACATGTGATTAAAAAAATGTTGTCTGTATGATTGTTCGTCATGGATGTCAAGAAATATACATCTGGAAAACAGAATTTAAATTAAAAAGGAGAATGAATCTTCATCGCTCACAAATTAAACAAAAACACAATCGCACAATCCCTCTTAGTGCGCATCTTGAACTATGTGGAAAAATTAAATATTCTGTTGTTTCCGATATACAAAGTTTGATTGCTTGGTAGAAAAAGAATTAGTGTTTATTAATAAATATAAGCCAAGACTAAATTCAAAAATGTAATTTCATTCTCAATTCAATGTACATCTATTTCTATGTATCTATGAATGTATCTATGCAATGTATTGTGACGCCATTATTACACTTTATGACGCAGCAACCGACCCAACGTCATTCACCTGATTAGACCAGTAATGGCGGAAAGCATGCTTGTGATTTTGAATAAGTCATCGTAATTTCTTCAAAACATTTAATAACATATAACATATAATATACATATTATATATAATATAGTAAAACGGTTGGTTGATAAAAGAACAGCACACTTAGTTTTCTCCTGCATGTTACGATTCTCTTCAGGGAGAAAGATTATATTGTCTATGACGTCACATTTTTTCGTTGTTTGAAAACAATTATGGGCGTATATATAACAGTATGCAGGCAATCCCAATAACAAGTTGATGATAAGATAAGATCAGATGTCAACATAACATGGTATTCATCTTCCATCCCTTCCAACCAAAATTCGCATGAAGCGTCACCAAAATCCAAACCATTGAGTTGTCTACATCTATGGATTTTTAAATCCCTTGTATCGAAATACTGAAACATGTAGTGACAATGACAGTCTGGTGTTTTAATCAAATAATATACTGTCAGTAGTCAATTGCTTTTCAAAACACTTTGAGCAAGTAAGTTTGTCCTATATTTATGACGTATTACATATACAATTAACCCGTCAGTCTGGACAATTGATTTCATAGGAATTTGAGCCAAATCCTACCCAAAATTTATATTTAGTCATAAGAAAAAAACTATCACCAATTTTAAAAAAAATTTAAATTCAGACCCTTAACCAAAACTTAACTTCTGAAATGTCCAAGAAAATAAAAGTGACATAAATGTTCTCATTTCGATATGTTCAGCAATGGGAGAGACCATGTCCTTGTCTACTACCAGCGGAGTCATCCGTGACGGCAACTGCTTCGTCAGGTTTCCTGCTCAAATCTTGGCCGCAAAAACCCTGTGGAGGGTTCTCAACGAGCTCAAAATATTTTTTGGAGGGATTAAGGGATTAGGGCTGGGGGATTATAACAGACTATAGCTAATCCCCCTATAGAAATTCCAATTAACACTTCAGTCACGCTCACATGCATATTACAGTTTTGAGCTAGATGAGACTAAACCGAGTCTTGATCAGTGTGATCTGTAGTGTCAAAGCAAGCCGAAGTAAGTAGAGCGTATCAATAGTATTTGTATTCACACAATTAATGTACGATTGGTTTAGAAATAGTTTTTACATCAGAGTGAAAGTTTCGTCGACCAAACAATAAACTGTTGAATATAAGTTTGTTTGTAATTATCATGTTACGCACAAGGTATTTAGTACAGTGATTTCATATACACGCACATTTGTATCAGGACGCTATCAAGGGATTTTGTTGAGTAACGATGAACTTTAACATTGAATGAACCCTTTATTCAGGCCTTGGCTTGGGATACATACTTGTAATAACTTGTTCCCCTTTGATATCAAATATAGGCTCGACAATGACTATGATTATTTTCCTTGGAACATAAAGTTGACATGAAAGGAGAAAACTAAAACGGTTACAGGAAATACCCATCCGCGAGGGGTGATAGCACAGAGAGTGCCCTTGTAGTAAAGGAGTCGAACCACTTGTGGAGGACATTTCAACCTCATAGTTCTCTTCTTTCTAGTTTCCAGTGAGAAACTAGCCAGTTGCTGGTTGGTGTGATAAAATATAAACTCTTCTCCTAGGAGAAATCATGGAATAGAAAGAATACAAACAATCGCACCAGAGAACAAATACAAAAAGGATATACTAAATTAAATGGGTAAGTAATCGAAATCCTATGCTCAACTAAATGTTAAGAGAATAAAGTTTTTTTCTCATGCAAAATTTATCATTCGTTGATATTTTGGAAACGTGTAATTTTCTAAATAACTTGTATTACACATATATATGAGAATCAATCTCAAGGAGGTCATCATCGCTCGATCACTATACGATACTCTTTCCTTCTCTTGTACATGCTTCGGATCCATGTTTATGGATATGTGGTGAAGTAAGTGGGTGGTTTATGTCCTAGGAGGCTTTTGTCCTAGGAGGCTTTTGTCCTAGGTTGCTTTTGTCCGGGAGGCTTTTGTCCGGGTGGCTTTTGTCCGGGAGGCTTTTGTCCAGGAGGCTTTTGTCCGGGAGGCTTTTGTCCTGCTCCCGTGGTGAATACATACCTGTAACTACATAACACAATTTATTATTACATACAGGATGACGTGACTTTGAATTCCCGATACTCAGAATAAATTTCATTTTGTATTTCAGTGTTGTAAATATAATACATAAGTATATCAAATAATATTACTGGACTTTAGTTAACTAATTTTGATACTTTTTCATGTTGTTATTCGAGTATATTCTTTATCAAGGTCCTTAAAATAAGAAATATGTAAATCATATGTAATCTCGATGTAAGCGTGCTTCTATTTTTTATTGCTACGTTCCTGTAAACCTGACCACCTTTATACTGTCCTGTGATAGTGTATGTTGTAGAATCCAATACAATGTAAAACATTTTAAAAGAAAAAAGTAATTGAATAACTACAGCTTCTGTATAAATTTAGTAAATCCACTGTAAAGGAACATAGCAGGTTTTTTCAAAGGCAAATCCCATATCTCATATTTTTTGTGGAAACTCTTGCTGGTTATTTATAAAATCAAGGTATCTTGAAATCGTTTGCCAACTAGAGTAACAGATCTACAGAGAACGTATTCATTTCATCATTTACTTTGAAGACATGAATGTAGGTGTAGGATGTAGGCGATTAGAGACCAAACCTGACCTAATCCCCTGTAAATGTACCTTGTGTGCTATTCAAGCAAACCCTTTGTCTCTTGTAAATCAATCAATGTCAATTGTACATTGTTAGTTCCTCATACAAGCTATTGTCTTTAAAAAAAGCCAGGTTTACCCTTTTTACCAGTTTTACAACAACTTGCCCAAATTTTTACTTGTCGTGATTTTACCTTTTGCCTTGCCAAAACCTGAAGCAATATCTTAGAGCACCGGCGTTATTCCCTGTACAAATAACTTTGATTCCATTTACAAACCTTTAACAGTTTATTGGATTGTGTATTTTAAGTCAGCTCTCGTAAATCACTAAGAGATTGGTCGTGTATTTATAATGTTTTGTATCTTATGCATTTTGGCTACTGTTTTAATACGAGTGAGATGCAAAAACAATTATATGTCTGTCAGCTGTATATATACTACCTGCAATGCAGTGTGAAATCAATTACTTTTGAAAAGACTTGTAATGAGTCGAAATACGTGCATATATATATCAATATTTCTCATGCTGACTTGTTATTCATATACATGTATAATAGAATAATTGCATTATAACTAAGAAATAAAACAATTTTCAACATTGTTACTGGTTGGGCTATCGTTAAATGTATAATCTTGTACATTTACAGTTACTTACATTGAGGGTAATACAACTGTAGAGAAATGTGGCGGGTGAAAATGTCAAAAGATTTTAAAGCCTACAATGATGTATCTATGATAAGGAAACATGATTAATTTCAAATCGAAATGAAAAGGGCGTTTTCTTTTTCGGTACACATTTTCTTTCAGATTCTGTTCTATCAATATCATGTTATTTGGGTAAAATCGATGAAATGTTAATGTAGAATGCTGAAAATCTAGTTTTGAATTTTATTCTATATTGTTCAGAAGTTAGTCACTAATTACGCTTAATGCACACTTCTGCGTTGATGCCAGATATTGGTCACTGGACCGGTTCAATTATATAAGAGGTGGCGCGTCAAGATATAGCCAACGTCCTGTCATATGACGTAACTGGTGATACTAAACTGGTCGTTAGTTAATTAAAGATACACATATAGGCGACATTTAATCTGGACATAGTGAGCCAATGAAATTAGGAACATTATATTCAATCAAAGAATTTTGTTTCGTCGGTGATAGCAGCCAGTCGTTCACTGTTTGCCAAGGTGAAGGCCGTTGATAAGTGAACACGACGATTTTTCGCTCGTGAAGATTTGATATTTAGTGAAAATTGTACAGTGCTGAGGAAACAAAACACACACATAAGTAAGGTGGGAGACATAAAGAACACCAGAAAGTTTCGATTTACATCCGATTGTGTGTTTAAAGACTTGTACTGTGCAATGAATGTTGAATCATCCGAAGACTTCGTGTCAACAGTAATGGCTACCCCCATGGTCACAACTGTGATTCAACCGTCAGAGGAAAGAAAACGTCACCTGACAGATAGCGATACATCCCCAGCACACAGCAAGAAGCTACGAGGTGAGCCACGACCAGATAAAAACACTGCGAACAAAACTTCGACATCGTTCCCGACTTGCAATGAACAGTGCGCGAAAACTGTAGCTGATGTGCTGGACGCCATTCATAAACAAACTGAATATTTTGACAAAGGATTTGTATGCTAGACATAGAAGTAAAAGTGGTCAGGGAAGAAATTAGCATGGAAATTACAGATGTAAACAACAAGCTAGATGACATGAGAGAAGAGCATACACAGTTCAAAGCTAAGATCAACAATGATATGTCAGTTGTGAAAAGTGCACAGGCTAACCCCTAGCAACAGGTAGATGACAGACATTTGAATTTTATCATAAAGAATTTAGAAGAGTCGAGATATGAAAATGTTATTCACAAAGTGTATGGCCTGATCAAGGATGGCTTGAAGCTGAGGGACATTAAAATAAATAAAGCTGAAAGAAAAGAAAATAGGGGTGGGAAGAGCCCTGGTGTTATTGTGGCTAGCTGTGCGTCTGTGGAAGACAAACGGAAAATCCTCTCTG
Source organism: Gibbula magus (assembly GCA_936450465.1). Lineage (NCBI taxonomy): Eukaryota > Metazoa > Mollusca > Gastropoda > Trochida > Trochidae > Gibbula > Gibbula magus. The sequence continues at coordinate 73,971,807 of OW388296.1, read as the reverse complement.
AAAAGTAAAAACTGAGAGACAGTGTTAATTTCTCAAGAGTTTACATCCAAAGTGACAAACCCCTGCAACAGCGTATAATGGAATCAAATATGCGTGTGCTGGCAGAAACTATTGGTGAGGGACAACTACGAGTGACGGGAACAATACTTCATCGTACGGGAGAATACAATCGTCGCTCACATGATGATAGACAGAGAGAACAACATACCACCAGAGGTATACAACGTGCTGACGACGAAACACGTGGCCGTGTTTATCAACAAGAAGCACGTGACGAATGGAGGACCAATCAGCGACGAACATCATGGGAATCAGGTCGAAGGTCACCAGGACACAGAGTTGGAAGTTCATCAACATCCAATGAGCGACAACAACGTCACCAATAGGTCAAGTGCGGGTGCTGGAACGCCAAAGGGTGGGGCACAGACGCTGAATCTGAAAACGTTTCACTCAGACTGATGTGTGTTAGGTTTGCAAACTGTGACATTATAGGGTTAACTGAAACACATCTGCGAGGATCAGACACTATTAAAGGTACATCCATTGTGTTGTTGGGGGTCAAATATGCCAAACGTTATAAATGGTCTTATTTTATCGAGAAGTACCAGCTGTTACCGAAAACAACCATTTTAATGATACTCGTCTTAGTATATAGTAAGGTAAAAGTAGTGATTTATGATCGAAAACCGGACAATACACCGCGTGTGGCGCGCGCCAATGAGTCAAACGTAATTTTGGAATCTTATTTACACCATACAAAATAACAAATTTGGGTTGATAATGTTCAATAGGTCATATAATTACTATGCGTGTAAATAGGACGTGCACTTTCGGTTTCTGAACATGCATAATGATGTTACACGATTTTAATCGGAAACTAGTAATTATGATATGTTTGGCGATTGAGGATGAATATGCAAGCTAACTGTATTGGTTTGTATTGTAAACAGCACATATGTTGTGTTGGAATGTATTAAAGCCAAATAAAATTTTATGAAAAACAATGGATGCACCTTTAAAGTTGATGGGTATGTTTGGTTCGGTCACAACCGTACTAACATACACGTGAATGCACCGAGAGGGTCTGGAGGTGTGGGGTTTCTAATACAGAAAGAACTTTTTACTTTTTATGACTTTGATATTGCTGATAATTCCATTGAGGGAATATTACGGCTCACAATGAAGAATAAACTTGATGAATGTATTAACTATTTTTCAGTATGCTACTTGCCCCCTGATAACTCCTCTCGCAATGTGTGTGGTGAAAATTTTTATGATAGTTTATTATCAAGTATATATGAATATAGAAACATTGCATTTATATGTGGAGATTTTAACAGTCGATGTGGAGAGGAATCCGACTTTATTGAAGGTGTGGACTCTATACCAGAGCGGCATGTGCTGGACTATACCGTTAATAATAACGGGACGCTATGTGTTGACTTTTTGATAAGAGCAAATATGTGCATGTTGAATGGTCGTAATGCTTCTATGAATGATTTCACTTTTGTTTCACAGCAAGGTACATCGGTCATTGATTATTGTTTTATACCATATGAAAGTTTACTAAATTTTAGTGATTTTAATGTTGTGCGACCGTCTACACTGGTGGAGCGATCTGGATGTGTGGGTGTCATCGATGGAAGTGCTCTACTTAAGGTTGAGCACTCGATGCTGGAGTGGACGATGAAGGTAGATTTCATACAGAGACCAGTAGGAGAGGGAGGCGAAAACGATATGAGCAATGACACTGAGAGAACAGGTATCTGCAGTACGAGTAAACCGCCGTCAGATTTTCTTACGTCAGGAGCAGCACAGATGGCACTGGCGGATATCATTGAGAGACTTGAATCTTCAGTTAAGGATCAGACATCCATTGATAGACACTATAATGAACTTCTCGAAGTGGTGTACAGAGAAATGGACGATAAACTGCCATTAAGGAAAGGAAGGTCTGTTGAAGAAGGGTTTAGAAATAAAAGACGGAGAGTAAAACAGCCTTGGTGGAACGAGAATCTCAACAGAAAATGGAACGAGATGTGCAAGGCAGAAAGAGTATGGGTACGAACTAAAGATGAAAGAAAGAAAGAGAATAAGGAAAGGTACATTGCTCTGAGGAAGGACTTTGATAGGAATGTACAGAGATGTAAACGTACTTACAGAAAAAAGATGCATCAGGAACTTGAAGAGATGTGCGAGGAGAACAATGACCAACTTTGGAAGAAGATAGGGAAGATTGGAGTGGGTAGTGAAGACAGAAGGGAATCCCCATGGAGGTTGTGAGAGAGGATGGGTCAGTTACTACGGATAAACATGTGGTGCTAGAGACGTGGAAGTCTGCATACGAGACACTTTTAAACCCTGTTGAAACTGATTTAGATGAGATTGATGTAGATGTACCAGACCTGGAGGATGAAACTTTTAATGCAAGTATATCCCTCTACGAGATTAGGCGTGCTCTAGTGAAAGCGAAGAGTGGAAAGGCACAAGGTTTTGATGGAATTCCAGTTCAACTTCTAAAAGGAGAGGCGATCCTCCATATATTGCATAAACTGTTCTCGGTATGTTTTGAGACGTCTAACATCCCAATTCAATGGTGCAAGGGTATTATATGTCCGATTCCGAAGTCTTCATCTTTAGATCCCAGACAACCACTGAATTACAGAGGGATAACGCTGGCTCCAGCCATTTACAAACTCTACTGCAGCGTACTAAATGAAAGACTGACTACATGGACTGAGCGAAACGACATCATTTGCGATGAACAAAATGGTTTTCGTAGAGGACGATCAACAACGGACCATATATCAACTTTAACCTCTATTATTGAAACGAGAAAACTGGAGAAAAAGTCAACATTTGTTGCTTTTGTTGATTTCAGGAAAGCGTATGATGGGATTCGGAGAGAAATGTTATGGTATAAATTAACTGAAGCTGGAATCGGTGGTAAAATGTTCAAGGCTGTGAAATCAATCTACCAGAACGTACAGTGTGCAGTTCGTGTCAACCACTCTAATACAGAGTGGTTCAATATGAGACAAGGTCTTAAACAGGGGTGTTTTTTATCGCCGATGCTATTTAACATATACATTAATGACTTGATATCTACGTTGAAAGGACTGGGAATTGGAATACATTGTGGTGAAGATTTGGTTAGTGTCCTTGCATACGCAGATGACGTTGCACTACTTGCAGAAACAGAGGAGGACCTCAACTCACTACTTTCAGTGTTGGATATCTGGTGGGGCAACAACAAGATGGTTGTTAATCAGGACAAATCAAACGTCATCCATTTCAGAGGAGCATCAGTGACCAAGACTGAGACAGCTTTCATATGTGGAGATAAGACACTAAATATTGTAGACAGCTATCAATACCTTGGAGTGCTCCTCACAGAACACCTGGACTATAGCAGAATGGCAAAGGCGGCGACCAAATCAGCTAGCAGAGCACTTGGACTCCTCATTGCTAAAACCAAATCCTTTGGAGATCTACCTTTTAATGTATATTCCAAGCTCTTTGACTCCATAGTGTGGCCAATATTATCATATGGATATGAAGGTCCATTCATCTGTTAATGCGCTACATCACAGAGAAATCCGGTTTTATCTTGGCCTAGGAAAATACGCTCCGAACCTAGCCGTCAATGGAGACTCAGGATGGGTGCCACCGGAGGTGCGACAATGGACTAGCGTGGCCAGACACTGGGCAAGGTTGACCAACACAACTGCTCGAAGAATAAACAAAAGAATATTTCTGTGGGCAAAGGGTGTCTCTTTAAAAAACTGGAACTACCGTGTGCGGAACTTTTTACTAAATAACAACCTGGGTCACCTGATAATGCACGACGGAGCAATTGAAACAGGTCTTTTTATTAAATCAGTTCAAGACACAGTCTACAATAAATATAAACAGACGTGGGAGGAAACAGTAACAAGTGAAGCAATACATAGAGGAAGCAGCAAATTACAGTACTACAAGAAAATTAAGAGTGAATATGACCAAGAAAGCTATATCTGTCGGCCAATCCCACGCCAACACAGAAGTGCACTAGCGAAGTTTAGGATGGGAGTGGCACCTCTGCGGATTGAGACAGGCAGATACGAAAATATACCAAGAGAATTGCGACTATGCTTCCACTGCAAAAATGTTATAGAAGATGAGAAGCACGTACTTTTATCCTGCCCACTTTACGACAACATGCGTTTTAATCTCATCAACAAGTGCAATAGTTTATGGATTGATTTTACTATACTGACGGAGTCAGAACAATATATTAGGATTTTATCAACTGATGACCTCACCTTTTACTGTGCCAGAACCTGCTATGACATTTTATCAACCCGAAGAAGCATCTTATATAACTAAAATTTACCCATTTTATTATGATTGTATATTGTTTTAGCTATATTTCTATTATATAATTTTAATTGTCGTGATTTATATTTGCTTTGTTTTATGCACCGTCTCTCATAAATCGCTGTGCGATTGGTTGTATACAGTTTTAAGCAATGTTGTTTTGTATATATATTTTAAGAATTTATCTGTATACAAGTGAGACGAAAATAAATAAATCTTCTTCTTCTTCTTCACTGTTGTGTGTGATGCACACCGATGTACATGGATTAGCAATCACATGGTGACAACAGGTTCGTTATTTAAATCAATAAGGACATCGTAAAGTGTTATTTACATGCGAACTAGTTACAAAATCATCACAATGTAGTGCAACAATTGTTGATATGTATTTCTTTTTAATTTGTAAAATGATATAGATATTCGTCGCATAAGTCTCGTTTTCGGTTGAGTAGGATTAGTATGAATTCTTTGCTTGTTTACCGATCCAATTTTGTATAATTGTAGAAACACATTGTTTAATGAATTCCAAATACTTTGAGATAGTATCATACATATATGTGCTGTTATGTCAACTGTTAAATGATGGAATAGATAAACGTGAGGCATAGAAATCCCGATCATTTGGTACATTTAATTGTTCTTCATTCAAATCTTTGTTATCGCTTGACTTACGTTGTTCAAAGCGAGATCTGATTGCTAGAATAAGAGTGACATATCGAAATGGTCACAGTGATACATACACGCAGGTACGCTATAGAACTGACACTTCAAAACGACACAAAGAAAAGACAATGGCGGTAGATTTACGCTGAAAGATCCACTTGGCCTTATCGGAAACTAAACAATCTAAACACATGTGAACAACAACCAAAGTTAATTAACGACTGAACAGAATATGCCGACATTTTTTCTAATAGCTTTGAACACGTTTAGGCTGTTTTGACAAGTGAAATCAGTGAAAAATACGTGACGGCAATACGAGTGTATAATGTAAACAATAACATAAGCCAGATACTCGTTAGGGCACGACTCCTGAGTAACACGTCACAACTATGCTAGCAGCTGATTTGCTAATGACACGTTTGGCTTCTGTATTAATGAAGTATTTTTTAAAAACGTTTTTCTACTATTTTAGGGTGGATTTGTAATCCAATTCTTTTGTGTCGTTGTGCCGCGGAACCTACCCCCTGAGGTTAGAATATATTTAAAACATTATTTCATTTCAGTGTGCTTCCATTGTTCTCGTGTGTACCTGTTTATGTCATGTTCATTAATGTACTGTGGGAACTGGTGATGAATACTGTTGATGGAAAATGTCAATTGGTAGATATTTCAGCTGCAACAAGCATATGAGATACTAAACTGCAGATTCAAAAAAGTTGTCAACGGATACTAAGATTACAAAAAGATTACAAGATTACATTAGCTATGTGTTTTCACAATGCTGGGACAATGGCAAGAATGTAAGAAAGAATGGTATCCATGACGACGGGAGGTCGATATCCACCGTGCCAGACTACCGGCAACGTCATCTGTAACGTAATGTGACGTAATGGATGACATCAACTGTAGGTCGACGTTCCAGTATCCCCAGGGAGCGGGATAGCGCAGTGGTTAGCACGTTCGGCTTCGGTTCAAGAGGTCCGGGGTTCGAATCCCGCCAGGGGCACGGCAACTTTGTATGCAGAAGAGAACTGTTCTACACGCTGTTAGGTTTGGGTGCAATGCTACGCTGAATTTCAGTGCAGTACCACCCATGGTTAGCTAGTTCCAGCCGATGCTCGCAGGTTCCACCGCAATGCATAGCTACATGGCGTTGCGGGCTTTCTCCCTGTTATAAAAATAGCAGCCGCGATATAAGTCAAATACTCTTGAAAGCGGCGTTAAACCCTAACTCACCTCACCTCACCTCACCTCTCCTCACCTCACAGGTGATATCAAAGTTATTCGATTGCTCAATGGTTAGGCACTGACAACTAAACTTCGATTTATAGCTAATGTCTTATGGCTGCAACAATTTCGGAATTGACAAAAAAACTAGAATGTTTATATTGATTTTTATCCGTTAAAGTTAATCACCGATTGAGCAGCTCTTAGACGTTTCAAAATCACATTTTCGAGTGAAAAAAAATAAAATAAACGTGTCAACAGTTGTCAGATGATGTCATAAAATTTGCTAATTTTCGATCATACAGTGTTTCTCAAAATGTTTGCCTGCGAATTAGGCATATATGTTAATAATTTATAAATTTATAAATTGAAAGATTTTATTGCGTATTAAGTGTGACAATGAACATCTGAAAAATAATGTCCACCCATGTATACTTTGAATTTCTAAATAAAAGAATATGCGTATATCTTTGCAGATATTGTTTAGTTAAGTGCATTAAGGATGTGTTGGTTTATTGGAGTTTCTTTATCTGATAGTTTTACTACTTTTCGCTCCTTCGGAAAAGTCATTTCAATTAGGTAACAACTTTCTTTTGATCTTGAGTTTAAGTATTTTTACTTACCCAATCACATATCTGGATATGACAAAAGTGGATGTCAACTAATTCAACTATATAGCTCCATACATAATTTGGTTTTGTAAAAACAACATTTAATCTATAATGCCTTCAATTTTTTAGAACGTTTTCGGTTTTTATACACAGCTGCATCCCGTGTTCTTCTTCCCTTACGTTTCCATTTAAGTGCAAAAATATAATATATATAAATATAATTTGGTGTATATGCCAATTAAATTGCTTCAGCTGCACTACCAAAATATCATTCTTAGTAAATATGTAAAAAGGAATCATGTGATCGTCACTTTAGGCGAGTGGAAATAGGTAGATGGGGCAACATTTTAAAATTTTCGATTTCCTTTCCCATATCACAAGTATAATGAATGAATATGAAAGAAAATAAATGACTAATGTTTGACTCTGTGTGTCACCTATTGGAGATTTTACTAACAAACATAAAACAAATGTTGTCCCCCAGGTCACTTCAACTAGCTACTGTTACAGTTCACTGTGAGGTATGAACTTACATTGTGTTATGATTCATTCAATTGTCATTCTAAACTGAAAATACAAAACTATCAAAGAAGTCACAAAGATGATGTTTTAGTAAGCATCTGAACACACTTTCAGGATGCAGTTGTACAGCTGAGACTAATGCCAGAAATATGTTGGCACAGCTGAAGCTCCTCTTCAAATTTAAACATCAACAACCTCACCATCCCCATCTTCCCTCGCCACGATCTCATTTCCAACTATATATGTTTATATTTAATCATTTGATTTATTAAATTAATTATTTAAATTATTAATTTAACTCAGTTATGCCATATTCTGTATGACTAACCGTTGTACTCGCCAACGTGCCAGCTCATATATCTACGGCTATCCGTGTCTCTACATAGGGCAGTCGTAGCCAGATATGATTCCGGTTCGGAATGCATTAGCTAAGTAAATACTGACCTTTATATTGATGCTGCGGTAGTCTGACTGACAGAGTGGAAGCATGTCGGCGAAAGCAACAGGTAATGAACTGTTATGTTCCGAAATGACATTGAATTGTTAACGAATGCTTTTGAATGTTTGATCCATATGATAAACGCTATTTCAGACAATATATTTTCTCAGATTGACCACAATATTTGATGATTGTTTTTATTTCTTTTATAGCAACATTATTTTTACTTAAATTGTCTTCATAGAGTGATATTATTGAAACATGTAGATGTGACTGAACACTGCATGGTTGGAAAGCCTTAAAGTTTTGCGTTCAAATTTGTCATTTATAATAAAAAATCATGCAATATCTTTACTTAAAGAGGGAAAAACAACCCATTTCCCGCCCAATTATCCGCATTCGTAGAACACGGTGTCACATATGAAACGGGAACTGCTGGCGGCCATTTTGATGTGAACACCTTTAATATAAATAGAGAATGAGAAATTGATTCGCGTTGCTTAACCGTACCATAACCATTCGCTAAGAACTCTATTTATAGATTGAGGAGGAGTATTTTGCAAAAGGTTACATTATCTTTTAGATATATTTATTTCCATTAGAAAATGTGCTATAGCCGTTTTGAAGCAGTTGATTGATTTATACATATGATTCAGTTTTATTACCTTTAAGACAGTTAAGGCCGACGTTGCAAGAGTTGTTGAAGCATATAACTTTAAACACATTAAGTGTTGTCTTTATTCTATTTTAATGAAGTTTTCAAACTCTTAAATTTAGCAGTTCCATTGATATATCCAAGCTGAATTCCTCCTCAATTGACACACATTTTTATAATATCTGATTATCACAGATCTATACGAAGCCCCAGTAGTGACCCCACCCTCACGGGTCGAGCTGACCGAGCTCTCTGACCAGCTTGGACTGAAGTGTACACAAGATGACCTGGACGCAGCCCATGGTACAGTGAAATAAACATTATGGGTCATTAGAAATACTTGCCATTTAGATAGTGAAGAAATATAACATGGTTATATTTTGGATAACACTACCTTCAATTTGGCACTATTGAAAATTTACGTCTATCAGAGGAGTATTGAATGTAAAATTAGCTTAACTATCGATTGTTGGACCTCGATTTTTATCGAGGCGAAATGGTCGTGTGGTAAGCTGTTGGTCCAGTCAATGCTGGCGATAGTTGCCTTGCTCTGAGGGCGTGGGTTCGAATCCCGCATGGGACTCGGCCCGATAAACTACATCGGTATATTGGAAATACTATGTATATGTGTAGGTATAATACTACCATGATCTCTGGCATGAACTCTCTTATCATATTTGTGTTAAAAGTCATTTCGGTTCCTTAGCGGATTCTTTGCAAGATGTAATAGTGTCCTCCACTATTCCAAGGGACATTACATGTTCATCTTATTTGTGCACGTGTTAAAGGTATATTCGGTTCCCTCGCTGAATCCCTACAGAAAGTGTACCACCTCCCTCCTCTTCGCCTCCCAGTGAAATATCCTCGGACCCCAGGTTACAAGCCGAGTAGAGATGAAAACCCCTTTAACGCTTGGTACATTGTCATTTTCAACATCTTCGTAAATAATTTAAAGTTACAGTACGAATATGTTTATGTCATTCATGACAACTGTTTGTTTCATTGTATTACACGCTATCATCCTTTATATGGTGTGTTACAGTGTAGTTTTGATACTTGACATGCACTTATTCTGGTTCTGTTCTCAACCAAGGTATTTAAAGAGTTGACTTCTTTTTGTGTGTCTTTAAAAGTAGAGGTTACACAATTCAAATTATAGATCAATTTGCAAATTTGCTATAAAAAAGTGCTAAAATTCTAAGTCAATGCAATATAACATATGATTCTTAAATACATAAATATTGAAAAGTTATATGTTCATTATCATATTTCCTAATTAAAACTACTTAATCACTGGCGTATATTCTTTTTCATTACGCTAACCATCCATTCCTAACACTTCAGGTATTGGCGTTGTGACATCAAAGGGGCCGCCACAGGTAAGCTGGCAGGCAAAATAATCGGGATCAAAGACAACATACCTGTGGCAGGTGTCCCTATGATGAATGGAAGTAAGATTCTCGAGGGATACACGCCTGATTATGACGCGACTGTGGTCACCAAAATACTTGACGCAGGTAGGTTAATTAAAAATGCATCTCGTGGTACGTTTTTATACACCACAACCATCATAACCACACAGGACCAATTTAAAATGGAAACATGGAAAAAGGAAGTTTTAATTCAAAGCTTTAGTGGGATGCGAACCCTGAGATTCATTATTTCAAGCAATACCTTTTATCGGTGGTTTTCCACGGTGCCTTACTCTTGGATTATGCCAAATACGTATCTGTTCCTTGCAGTTTGGCAAAGAACGACTAACACATCTTGAGACAATACGCCACGACCACAAGGTCAATTTACTTACGAAGTGACGCCCATGCCCATGTCAATCAATAGGACATACGTTTGCATTGTTCAACCTACTTCTGGAGTGACACACATAAAACACGTCTTAAATATGTCTGCATATCATTGAATGAATTCATCCTCAGCGTGTGACTGATCTATAGAGCAGCTCAGGTGATGAACACTGCTGCACACCCAAAATAATAACACATTTCTACACAATTCATTTCGGGAGCAGAGAAATGTGGAAATTATATTCTGAATTGAGAGACTATCCACTTGTTTCAGGACAATATCATAGCTTTACTCGTCAATTTAGCAGTAGGTAATAATAGTTATAGGTCTAATAATTTCCAAAGGTGTGATTATTGTCATTGTAAACGTTATTACAACATAAACGTTCCCAGATGATAGATATTACTGTAAATAGTTTCGGTAGAGTTACTCTTAAATACACCTCTAGAATCTTACTGTACTGTCCAGGTGGGCGGATTGTGGGGAAGACAACGTGTGAGAACCTTTGCATGAATGGCGGCAGTCATTCCAGTGACACAGGTCCTGTCAGCAACCCACATGATAAAACTCGAACATCTGGCGGATCTAGCTCAGGAAGTGCAGTGTTGGTGAGCTTCTGCCATATAGGCATCAATACATTACTAAAACAATGAAAAGTGAGACTTAGTGTTTCAAGAAGTTTGTCGAATGCTTGGTGTTACCGGTAGTGTAGGACATATTTCTCTAAGACTTCGTATCATTCGATAGTCTGTTATGCAATTGTTTAATATGGTTCTAATCTTGGTTTCAATGCTATTTCTTGTAGAACACTTGCTAAGGGTGTACGTTCACACTCTCACATTTTCATTTAAACAGTGGGTAAGATTGATCAGAACGCTATGATAGTGTTGTGATTTTTCACCAAGATACCTTGCAATAATCTATCATAGATAATAATGCTATATAGACGGGAAGTTGTATCATATAGTACCTTATTACTATTCTTCCCCCAGGTAGCTACAGGTGATGTGGACATGGCTGTAGGGGGAGACCAGGGAGGATCTATACGCGCACCTGCCGGGATGTGTGGTATTGTGGGTCTGAAACCTACGTACGGGCTGGTGCCCTACACAGGGACAATGACTGTAGACCCGACAGTGGATCACCTCGGACCTATGACGAGGACTGTGAAGGATTGTGCTCTCCTACTAGAGGTCAGGCCTACTGGATGTTTACAATTGCTTTACAATAACTAACTGATTCACCGAGCAGGGATACAGAATCAGCTTTGTGTACCAGCTCTGTGGAATAATAGTTTTGAATGTCCCTGTCAAAATTTCCATGTTTAACAAAAACAAGTCCAGGTGTTAATTCAGTTACGGTATTGAAAACAAAATGAATTCAATCATCAATTTGTTTTTGATTCTTGAATAAATTAATGCCATCTTTGTAATAGGAAATAGTAGAAGCCTGAAAAATAAAGACACTTGAGAAAGTAAGGACGTTATCGCTCGACAAATATTCATGCTACATGTTTTTAAATGGTTAGTGTGCATTTATATTTTATCTATCCGCTTTTGTTGCTCTCACACAAAGCTTGGTATCACGTGGATGGTATGGTTCATCACAAATAGTTCGTCTTGAATTGCCAAAAAAAAAGAATATTTGTCATATGTCTTGAAATCCTAATATACACTCGCTATATGCATTAATTCATCATTCAGCAAAGGTTATGTTACTTCGGTAAACAACAAAACGTGGTGTGTGTCATGTTTTAGTTCACAACATTTCCAGGTCATAGCAGGATACGATGAAGGCCTTGATGCCCGTCAGTGTCCAAATATCAAGGTTCCGGAGTACACGAAACTAGTAAGTGGCCCCAATTTCTTACATAACATACACCAACAAGTTTGGGGAAATAGCCTAGCGATTCTTCTACACTGTTGATAATAAAGTTCACACAAAGTTTGATCGGATACACATCGATTTAAATGTGAACTAATTATATAATAATAAATGGCATTTTGTTCATTGCTCATTGCTCATGCTCATGAGACGTTCGTCGACCTTTCAATTTGATAACGTTAAAAAAATATTTCAAGATCATGTTACTCTATCCAGAAAACATTGTTTTTATCATGTTCTATTCTATGAAAGTGAAAGTATTTCTTAAAGGAGTTAGCCATACATTAATGTTTATGAATCGTTTAATTCAACAATAAGGATAAGTATATAGTTCTGTATTTCTGTATTTCCTCATCAATATTAGATTTTCTCCGTTTTAACTGGACATTGCCATGTGTTCCCCTTAGTTGACCAGGGACATTAAAGGCATGAGACTCGGCCTGCTGAAGGAGGGGTTCGCACAGTGTACCGAGGAGGTTGCGCAGACAGTGCGAGCTGCAGTAGACTGTCTGCAGGAGGCGGGAGCGCAGGTGGAGGAGGTGTCTGTACCACTGCACTCTATGGGTACGGAAGTACATAGACTGAGAAATACATGTCATTTAGATACATGTAATTTAATTTTATACTGAGTCAAAATAAGAACAGTCGTATTTTGAATGATATATAAAATGAAGGACACAGGAATCAGGTATTTAGGTTATGATTTATTTGTTATGATCGTGAAGAATTACTTCGAATAATCAGGATGGGATAAACAGGCTATTGTGGTTACAACAGGAGTAAACAAATTAATAAGTCACAATGTCAGTTACTGTTATAAACGTTGAGGGGCGCGTTTGGCCACCCTGTGCATTAACACCTGCCAAATAACGCCTCTTCGTTGATTGTTTGAGACATCTTATATTTGGCAGTAGTCGCCATTGTTCCTCCACAGCAGCAAGATCCTGCAAGTTCTAGGGTTGGTTTCAGTAGCCTGTATGGACACCCTGTGCATTAACAACTGCCAAACAACGTCTTCTCATTGATTGTCTGAGATGTGTAAACGCATTTAGTTGTCGCCATTGTTCCACCAAAGCAGCAGCAAGATCCTGCAAGTTCTGGGGTTGGTTTGAGAGAGTTTGCAGACGCCTACCAAGAGCATCACAGATCTGCTCGATGGTATTAAGATCTGGTGACCTTGAGGGCCAGTCAAGAACGTTGTTTCTTGCGTGTTGCAGAAAGTTCATGGTCAAGATTGCACTATGTGGTCGAGTATTGTCAAAATGTAATTACAGACCTGGACCATGTGCCGTCATAAATTGAATAGGTTCGGGCGAGAGCACGATCACGATAACCTGCAGCTATAAGGTTACCACGGATAATCAGTAGGCGTGAACGGGCAATACCACAGAAAGCACCTCAAACCATGACACTTCCGCCGCCAAATCTGTCTATCTCCTGCACACAACACTGAGCATAACGTTCACGGCGTTGACTCTTACCATCAGCAATTCTCAGCATAAATCTGGACTCATCGCTAAAACAACTCGATTCAGTATCTCTGATTCCATTTACTTGTGACGTCAACCATGGTCACCAGGGCTCTGTTCCATAACAGTGAGCGCTTATTATTGCTCATTGAGCGCTTAATTGAGCTCTCAATATAGTGCTCATTCTATCCTGAACGACAGGTTGCGATGCCTCGAGATTTGCTCGCTTTGCTACGTAGCGCTGAGCAAGCCCGTTCAAGAGAGGTTTAAATGTAATCGCTCATTGAGCAGTGGTGTCAGTTTGTTGTAGTCGAGTTTGTAAGTTATAAATAGCATGACGGCTGCATTCCATTGTTCTTGCAACGACAGTATGTGACGTATCTGCCTCCAGCTACCAATGGCACGTTGACACAGCACATTCGAAAGTCGTGCCATTAGCACTGGCTGTTTAGAATTGTGTGTAAAAATGGTTTTTCAATTTATACAGTTAAGGGAACATGTGCGATCGAATGCACGTGCAGTGACAAGATTACATAACCATCACCACAGGGAAAACACGTTTAACAGTATTATGATGTTCAGTTTGACTTAAATGTGCAATGGCGATTTTTTTCATCAGCCTCTAGTCTTGGAACAATGTTATGATACCTAAAACCGTTTATCATAATTTCCTTTAATAGTATAAATTCTGAGCTTTTTATTTATATTCTCAGAAGATTCTCAATGGATTCATCGATAAATGCTACAACCTTCTTGCACTATTTCCGGATGAATTCATTACAGGATTCAAACCCACACATGTCACACCACATACGGAACATCTTAACCACCAGATGCACCATATCAAACGTTCAAATAAAGGTCCACTACAGCAGCATTGATAAAATGTGATGTTAATGACGGCACATCACAATTTGATACTCTAGGATAGCGTATTAAGTAATATTCAGATATGTTTGTCATCGGAGAAAATTAAGGTTTATGTTCAGCTTCTTTTTCTCTTTCATATTCCTGTTAACATACACATTCAGGATTTATTGCATTAATAATTACAATTAAGATTAAAATATCAACAACTAAGAATTTGAAAATGAATATGGGATTTATACCTTTAATGTTCTGTTTGTTAATTTTGTTCATACCGTCAATATAGTTTTAAATTTGATAAAAATGAACAGTTTTGTTATCGTCTATTTGTTAACTTGAATATTGAGCAGGGAATACATAAATTATGTAAAACTCAAATGGCTCACTTTCGCGTGTAAACATGATTGTGTGCCGAATGTATTCCATTTGAATCGATTTTTTTTAAAAATAAATAAAACGTTGCATGACGTGATGCTACAGAAGGAAAAATACCGAGAAGGGAACTGGCATAGACGAGTTCACATATATGACAGGAATTATTATTCACCTTCACAAAATATTATTTGTGTATATATCACATATATGTCAGGAATTATTATTCACCTTTACAAAATGTTATTAACCCAGGAAGAAGCATATGGCTGTCACTGTGTTACCAGGGACTGTACAACAACCTGAAGTACTGTGGAGGTAACACTGTACATGCAACATACAAACTTTGAATAATGAAACTGGTACATGAAAGAATGTCTCTGAAATTAAAACAACTTTCTCAATCTCAATCTTGTCTCCATTATGACCTCATTTTTATAAAATTATTGGGTATACTGAGATCACTTCGAAACTTGTCTTTTTTGGCGCTATGATGCAAAATATTGAATAATAAAATTGAATTTATTCGTAGGTGTGGCCCAGTTTCAAAAGGGGTATTACCCCATTTCTGTACACGAAGCCGTCACCAGAGGTATCACCACCCGTCCACACGACCTAAATGGTTTCCAGAAGGGCGTATTCCTTACCACCGAGTATATGAAGAGGAACTACGGCAACAAGTTTTACGCTCTGGCTCAGAACCAAGTGGTGCAACTAACGAAGGCTGTGGACAAGGCTCTGGAGTCCTTCGATGTTCTCGTATTGCCCAACTCCCTCTTCACTGCTCCTAAACTACCAGCAGCTGGTGCTAGCACTTCTGGTAGGTCTTGGAGCATCATTCAAGTTAAAGGAATTTCGCAAACAAGTTATATTGTATGAACGAAATTCGAGGGGAAACATCCGTTAGTGCATTTGTAATGTCCACCAAATATGTATTCTTAGTAATAAACTTCAAATGGACTTCATCATCTATTAAACATACATTTTTAAATTCAAAAGAGGATAAAATGAATATCCCCGAATCTGATGAGAAAAAGACAGGACCTTCTGTCCCTTTTAACAGTGCAGTACATTTAAAGAAAGGGTTCAACGTGAAAAGAATAGAAATAGAAAAGTAACAACTATGACTCATTAGACTGACTAACATTGTCTTGTTATGCCAAACGTACGTTTTCAACAAGCATATCACCAATGAATGAAAATCTTCTTCTCCAGAACCACTTACTCTAGAGAGCTGAAAGTTTGTGTACAGAAGCCTTGGCTATTGCTGGTTCTAAATTGTAGATTTGGTGTCCCTGTGACCTCAAATAGCGGTCACAGTTGTCACGACCTAAAAACCTATTTTCATCTTCTTCTTCAGTACAAAAAGGTCTAAAAAGCTGAAATCTTGTGTACAGGCACTTTGGCTAATATGAATCTTAAACTGAGATTTGGTGAACCTGTGACCCTAAATATGGGTCACAGTTGTCACGACCTAAAATACATATTTTAATATTCTTCTCCAGTACGAAAAGCTCTACGAAAGCTGAAATGTTGTGTTCAGATTTCTTGGCCTATGGGGATCTTAAATCGTATATTTTGCGACCCTGTGACCCTAAATATGGATCACAGGGGTCATAACCTAACATAAAATATTGTAGTGAGCTTTGAACAGAAGTCTTGAAATTTGATGTGCTCTTCAGTCAATATATATAAATATCCTAATAATAATAATAATAATAATATAGCGACTAATGGAAGTAGTCCCAAAGAAAGGATTTGAGAGAGAGAAACTACTGTATGGAATGTTTTCAGTGTAATAAAATATAGTATCATAATGTCATCATAAAAACTGTCACGGTTAGAGATATTATCCATGTTTTTTTCTCTTCTCTCAGAAATCCTGTCGTTGGCTTCATCGATAACAAAGAACAACTCGACCTTCAACCTTACAGGACATCCAGCTTTGTCCATCAATGCAGGTTTCAGCAACGGCCTTCCTGTTGGCTTGCAAATAGTCGGTCGTCATTTTGATGAAGTTACAGTTCTACAAGTGGCCAACAATTACGAGAAAATACGAGATTCAAGGGGACAGAAACCCGCTTGTTGATCGCAGACATGTGCATGTTTTTAACTTCAACAGGTGTAATCACGGAACATAGTAACATAGTATATAAATATATAAAAGGCGGTTAGTGAAAGAGAAAACTGGTAAACTTTAAATGGCTATTGATGTAACCTAAAAGAAAATGTTTGATTAAATGTGAGTGTCGGATAATTGATTGCGTTGTGTCTATCTTGATCGCGAGTTAACTGTGTTTATGGAAACATGCTTCTATTTTACACATGTCCAATCACATAACATAGGTTATTTGAATTTATAAAAAGACACAGATAACTATGATTAGACAACAACTGAGAGTATGGTCCGTTAGTAAATTTTAAGAAGTGTGCTTGAGAAAAAGACAGCACCGAAAACGACTTCACATGTCTATTGATGTAACCCATAAATGGTTGATTAAATGAATGTACGAGAATTGATTGTGTTGTATCTATATACACGCGAGTAAGAAGTGTGCTTAGAAACAGATTTCTGATTGACTCTTTGTGAAAATGTTGTCATGTAACATACTCTAATTCATTGTTTGATGAGGATTCAACAAGTAGTTTTATCTTCATTTGACATACTGTCATTTCATTGGTCAAATGAGGAATCAAGTATATTTTAAATTCATGTGACATACAGTAATTTCATTAGTCAGACTCAATGAGTAATAAACATGTTTCCTTATCTTACCTTATTGGTCAATGGCGAATCAACAATATAAGTGTCAACAGAGGGTGCAAATGATGAAATGTTTAAAATAAGTATTTAAAAGGGGATAAATCGGTGAAGTAAACAGGTACTTACTTAGCTGAAAAAACAACTGATGGAATTCTTTACTCGATTGACTGAGTCATATGACATTTACACAACGAGTGGAAATATTTGTATTACCCGAGGACAAATTTCTGGGTTATAAAGATTTTCATGAGTTTTGTAGATAGTCATAACATCCTAATACAGTGGCCTCAGTGATTATGATGGTTGATAGGAAAGTGTTACATTGTATACACTGGTTATATTTAACAATGATCATAATATAGGTAACACATATAATGTATGCTTTCTTTATTTGGAAAGCATAAATACTGGGAGATTGTCAGCATTGGAGAAAACTTGCACGAGGTATTTCTGTACTATGACTTATCTTATATCAGGGAGAGGAAAGCCAAATCGATATCTTTCTGTCAGGTCTAATCCTATTGGAGTACAAATGTGGTTGATTGATCCTTTGTTAAAAATGTCTACTTCAGAGTGAAATAATGTGTCAGGCCTCAGAAACCCTTTATCTAACTTAAGCGAATTCAAGCTGTGCTGTAAGATTGACCCCTCTTTGTGATCAGATACTATTTCTATAGTAACGAGTCGAGATGTCATATATATATATATATATATATATATATATATATATATATATATTCAAATGGTAGTTGAAAGAATAACTAACGCCTATTTCCTCCTACGTGTGTCAACTTTATCCTCAGGGAGGTTTTACATTACAGTGATTATGACGTCACGATTCTGTGACGTTGCAACAATACACTGCATATACAAAAATAGTGCACATGTCAAAATGTTGGCTGACATGTTGATATTCCCATGATAAATTTGTAAATTCTCTTCCTTATTAACACAATGACTCCAAACATATCAAATGTTCCAAACCACACGGTAAGAATACCAATGAGTTGCATTCTAGAAGTAGAGGCTCATGATCAAGTGGTGAAATAACGTACAAGACTTTCAACATGTTTCACCACTCTTTTCACTGACTGCAACGTTTCAGTGTACATCACTATGCGGAAACAGAAAAAAGTCATATACCGTCAGTTGATATACAAATTTAAAAAGCTGTATTATCAATTATTTTTTTTAAGAATAATGATAAGACTTTGAATAATAAGTCACACGAGTGAACAAACAAATCAATAATACCCCTACTGTTCGTGTTAGATAGTAACATGCCAGTGCCGTCGAGATAAACTTTAGACACCCCATATCTTTAATGTTATGCAACATTGTTTCTTCCTGTTTAGCCCTTAACGACAACATAAACTTTGGAAGCACACCACTACTTTACAACAATGAAATTAATTTCAGCTGCGATTCTCTTTGTATTTACAACATTGTGTGCACGTAAGTTACATTTGTGATTTCAGTTCATAATTATATTCATCTTAATTTGTGTATTTGCCATTGATTATTCGTGTATTAGCATGTACTATGACTTAACGTTCTGTTCACTCAAATATCAATTAGTCTTTGTTTTCCCACTTAGATGTTCGAAATATCATAAGCTCGTTCTAATATTTACTTGCTATTTATTTATTTGGAACGCATCCTGAAGTAGACAGCTCATGTCGTAAAAAATATGCTACAGCTAAATATATACGAAATTTAAGCGACCTTTATATGTACAAGTTACCCTGAAAACAACATATTTCCCCCATTACAGCCTCGAGAGCGGAATATTGTGATTTGGACAATGACTTGTGGGACACTGAGGAGACTTGGTGTGATGATGGATGTTGCTACGATGAATGCTGTCTACATTCAATTTATGTGTAAGCTTTGATAGTGTTATCTAGAGTTTAGGCCACTGGGCCACTGTTTGGTATACACTGTATTCACGTTTTGAGTACATTTCCTACAAGGAGTGACAATGGAGGGTTTCATTGGGGTATTTTTTGTGAAAACGAAATTCAAAGGATATTCCCGTTTTCACATATATGATATTAACACATGATGAGAACACAGTTAAATTGTAAAATCAAGGTAATATTTTAATGTCTTTATGTTTCACAACTTGATAAAAAGCGCACATTTGTTGAGAAATAAAAATAATTAAAAACTGAAGCCATTTTGGTGGGGGAAACTTCGCTACGACATAAAAGCAAATTGTTTATTAGTTTTATGATACATCATGTGTTACTTTGTTAATATTATATAAGTATATATCATTTATAACAAATTGTAAAATATGGTACAGTATAGTTTGTTTTGATTTCACTTAATGCAAACAAAACAAGGTGGCGGATGTTGCCAATGTTGACAATGATACATGCTGATATGTGTAAACGAATAATGTCCTGTTGTTTCCGTATTGTATTTTTTCGTTGTTTCCGTTGACAAACGATTCAATACGTATTGTATTTTTTCAAGAACGGATCACTAGACTAAACATGACATTTTTATTCAAGCTCCAGTCATTACTCTGCAATCGTAGGAGGCAGTATTGGAGCCTTTTTCTTCGTCATTTTGGTCATCTCTCTCATCTGCGCATGCGTGAAGAGCGGAACCAGACACGGAAGAGTTGTCACAGTTGCCTCCCCTGCCGTCGTCAGCACGGTGGCGGTAACACCTACAGGTGAGCTATTTTAAAGTTGGAATATGTTTATTTTGTAAGTGATATGAAATGGAGAATAGAAAACTAATATCTTTAGGGAATGCGATAGGGAACTTGGGCGCGACGGTTTAGTTATGGTTATGAATTGGGACATTGTGACTGATATGTAGGACGTCATTTTCTACCTAGAGAGGTACAGGTCAGACAGTGTGGAGTGTGCAATCTGTCCTCCAGACAGCAAAACATTCAGTTGACGACCGACCAATGTCGGGAACATAATAGCAAGTCTAGATTCCTCAGCTCTGAAATTTAGTTTTGTTCAGGACTCCTTTTTATGTTATTTTATTTCATATCAAAACTTTTAGTTAGATATAGTTTTTTCAGGGAATTTATGTTAGTCTATGAAGTTGGTTACTGACACCATATTCGATTTACCTTTACCTGTTCAAAATAGTGGTCCTAACGAGCACTGTGCAAACCATATATTACAACCTTAGTGTATTCATAATGACCCAAGAGCAACGTGAGTGTATTCATCTTAAAGACAATTAAATGTCCTATATAATGATGTATGTAATGAGTTTGGACAAATGGGAGAACTTACCGTGAAGTACAAAACAAAGAACGCGATCTGTGTAACCATAGTGGCATTACCACCAACATTGTGTCTAAGTAAACACTACGTTAACAAATAATGCTAAACCGTTTTTTCATTTGGATAGAAATAAAGGCATTGAACAACCTTAGTGTATTCATCTCAAAGATAATTCAAATAGCAGTTTGCACCGTGAAGTACCATAGAAAGGGAATGACAAATGACTCGACCTGCGTAACATTGCTACCATCACCAATATTGTTTCAAAGTGAGCACTCAGTTAGCAATAATGATAGACCGCTTTTTGTGCCACCGGATTGGAGATTCCTGGGGGTATATTGTTTTCACTTGTCCGTCTGTCTGTCTATCCGTCTGTCTGTCTAATTATCCGAATTTGTTTATTGGTCACTGATAGCCCTGTGCATCCATTGTGCATTTATTGTGATGAGCCCTATCTTATGAGGTAATAATCTTTTTATCGTGTGACCTTAATCTTGCTACACGTTGCATTCTCCCAAAAAGTCATTGCGAAACATTTCGTGAAGAGCTGATACCACTGTCCCTTGACATTCCTTAGTTACATAGTATAGGCAGTATAGTGACTTTATTGATTATTGAAGTGCAACATGTTATTTATATCTCACTTCCAGCCAATGGAGGTGTCGCCGGATACGGGATGTATTCCTCCAACGTGCAGCAGCCACCTGCTTACTACTGACTACAGACTCATCTGATAGAAGAAACCATTGTAAAATCTGAAGGGATCAAGTTCAAGAAATGATGTCTTATGACAGTCTAGTTTAATGTTTTAATACACGGTTATATTACCTCGTCAGTTTGGAAAAAAAGGAAAATTTAACACACTGTATAATCAATAAAGAATTTAATTTATTAAGGAAGATTTATATTTATATTTATTTCCGTTAATTAGTGTGAAAGAAAGGCAGACGGTATATATTGTGTTTGAAATACGCATTCCAATACCATCGAAATTTATTCTTGAGTTATAGATTCAGTAGGATATTATATGTCATATACTATAGTATAGTCAATTACTTGAACGTACTTTGTAAATTAAGACAAAAAAAGCCTGTGTAAAATTGTCTATGCCCCCGAATCGAAGATTCCGGGGGTATATTGTTTTTCACCTGTCCGTCTGTCTGTCTGTCTGTCTGTCTGTCTGTCCATCTGTCTGTGTGTTTGTCCACAAAAACTGTAACCTTGGCCATAACTTTGGATTGCTCAGAGCTAGGGCTTTCAAACTAAGCATGTGAATACCTTGTGATGAGACCTTTCAGATAAGGTCATCATATTTGACCTTGTGACCTTGACCTTGCCGCAGTGGACAATATTCAGAAAACTTTAACCTTGACTATAACTTTGGATTGCTCAGAGCTAGTGCTTTCATACTTGGCATGTGCATACCTTGTGATGAGACCTTCAGATGAGGTCATCATATTTGACCTTGTGACCTTGACCTTGCCGCAGTGGACATCTTCAGAAAACTTAAACCTTGGACATAACTTTGATATATCCAGGGGCATTCGTGTTTAAGAAACACATCTTCTTAATTATAGGCTGCTTATGGGTATAAAAGTCCTCAAGTAAAGGAGAATGCATGAGTGAATTCGGGGGCTTGTATCTTTTGTACGAAATTGCTTTGACGTCACAAAACACCCAATTATGTTTTATACAATTCTATATATTTTGGCACAAAATGTACTTATATTGCTAATTCCGATGCTTATGTCTCTCTCTCTCTCATTTTACTTTTAAAGGACAGTAGTACACTACTTCAAGGTTTAGAACTAGAAGTACTAAATGACCAGTAATTTTAGTATAGCTTAAAAATAAAGTCGGTTAATATCCTCGTAACTCTCCATTCCTTACAAATTATGGGCCTTGGTCCTCGTCTCTAGAGCCTTGGTTCCATTATTTTTAAGGAATGGAGTTTAACTCAGACATAATTTTACACTGAAACATGGTAAGCTCTGGATTATTCAAAACGTAAAATTGTGACGTCCCTCCTGAGTAAGCCACTCAACGAGCAGTGGATTCGTGAAAATAATCAAATGTTACATCATCAATATGGATTAACCCTAATTAAATCTATATCAAAAGCATTAAATATTGTATCATCGCTGAAAAATGTTTGACACAATATTGCTTGTTAAACAATCAACCATATACGTTTCGAGATACTTTATTGTCATCAAGTCATGTTTTGAGTTGTTTGAGAAGCATTCTACATGTAGAATTTGATGATGGAAAAGTCACTAAAGAAACCCAGATCAATGCGTCAGCCGGATGGATCAAGGGACCAGATTACTCTAAAATCATTGTTCATCTTTCATTCGTGATCTGAATAGTTGCACACTGGTTTGCTTGTAACCGGGTATGTATGTTAATAACGCCTGACTTTGATATCTATGACCGCCAGCCAGAACAACCAATATAAGTTTCATTGGTAACAAAATGGAGATATCAGTTATAGTTAAAAAGCAACAAAATGTTAAAGGGTATTTTCATCGTAATTTTCAAAAGAAGTTTCGTCACTTGACTGCAATGATTTGCATTGGTATCCCCACATAACCCGAACTCTTGCTATATACACATATCTGGTTAACATACTTATGAAATTGCATCAACAAAATTAGATGAGCTTATACGGGACACGGCAAAAACAGCAGTCCTGAAACTAAAGGTCTCGCCTTATCTTGTTCAGCCTTCTCCACAGCCACAATAAAATGGGGAATATTTTATGAATATATCACAAAAGGCAATTTTACATTAAATTTAAGAAATTGCATTTACAACTAGGACCATTGAGATCTCATGACTATAAATGAGTCATTACGTTGAATCATCGCTTGAGTCACTACTAAGAAGTTGAATCGATCATCACTGGGGTTACTACACACAAGTTTGTTTATCAGGGGTTCACCAAACGTTTGATTTTGATTACCTCCAAGGTCACAAAATCACTAATCGCGTTTTATTCTATATAACAATCATGTAATGATTCGAATTGTAAATTGTTAAAAAAAAGGCATTTTCGCAAAAGCAAATGCTTAAGTCGTGACCTCGCTGTGACCTTGACCTTTGACGGAATTTAGCGAAAACCTTTTCAAATCTTGGTAATTCTCAATACTTGATATTTACCAAATAGGAGCCGAATAACACAAATTATATATCAAGTTAGTGATTTCAGAACTTGTGACCTTGACCTTTGACCTTGAATGTGAACATTTCCAAAATACTTCCCAAGGGGTATACTAGGACATTATGTATGCGAATTCTTAAAACCTTCTTTGAAAAAAAGTTATAAAAACAAACGCGCTGGCGGCGGTGGTGGCAGCGAATGAAACTGCATAAAAACTGATGGCAGCCCCAATTTATTCTTCAAATTTACACATCAAGCCTCCCAACATCTTCTCGGCCTTCTCACAATCAATTATCTTTAACGTTAAACTATGGTGTATGACTGATCTCTTTTAACTTTTTCAATAAAAAATGCGAGGTCATATATATTTAAGGCCTTCGTGTCTTTGCATCGTGTAGGACAGTCGCAGCCAGACAAGCACTTACAGGTCGACAAAGTAATGATTCCCGTAAAGGTCATGCTTCGTAGTCAGACTGACAGAGTGGAAGTATGTCTGCAAAAGAAACAAGTAACGTAATTCATACAATGATTTGCAGATCGTCCACGGCTGTGAATGAATGTTTTGATCGATATGGTGACACTGTCAGTACGAATATCAAACATGTTCACCATATTTAACGTCATAGCTGTTCGAAGATATTCCTTTTTCTCCACACACCTGCCCTTAAAAGAGGTGTAGTGATTCATATTGAATGAGGTTTTATGGTTAAAGAGCCATCAAGTAAGTCGGTAGACATACCGGAAAATTGCTAAAAATCTAAATTAATAAATTAATTTTTCGCAGATGGTTTCGACCCAAAATAAGCGGAGACATTGCTTTAATTAATAAAAGTGTTTTGCAGTCTATATATAGTTCAAACAAACAAAAGAGAAACACAATTTATGGGTAGTCAAAGAAATTGAAATATACATTTTTGGGGCGTTTATTTATTTTGTATTTCATTCATTTATGTAGTTCCTACAAATAAATGTATTACCAAGCTGGCTTGATTTGTAGAATAAATGAGAATATATGCATAATTTATGTGGTATAGTTTGCTGGCATAATCACAATAAAATATCATTTACCAGGGAAAATGTCAAACATGTGTATATTCTCAGGACATTAAGACACATGTTAATATAACAATCGTCACAATCAGTAATGTGTGACAAGGGACGAAAACAGTTGAGAAAATAAGAATCACGTGGGTTGCTATGGCGTCATGTGAAACGTACAACCATTCATGCCTCGAAAAAGTTTGTTGCTGTGTAGTTCGTTTTATACAATAAAGGTAATTCAGATTATATTGACGAGCATCTAATCTAAGGCGTCTTTGTCTTTGAAATCAAATTTCATCAGATTGTCGGGATATGAAAATTACTTTGATTGGTGATGTTGTAGATGAAAGATTTCTCCAGCAATTAATAAGCATGTTTTTCAAAAAATAATGTTGTATTTGAAACAATAACATACTAGATGGCTCTTAAAGACCAACGTTGGAAAAGTTGAAGTATAAACCTTAATAACTTTAAGAGGGTTATTTCTTATAGCTAGGCAGAATCCCGTCTTCGTTGCTTTTCATTATTCCCGATAACTTCAGACCTATACGAAGCCCCAGTAGTGACCACACCCTCCCGGGCCGAGCTGACCAAGCTCTCTGACCAGCTTGGACTGAAGTGTACACAAGATGACCTGGACGCAGCCAACGGTACAGTGAAATAAACAATCCGGCTTTGTACATACTTTATGCATGTATATTGTATAATATAAGATACCCTCAGCAATTAAACACAGGCCTCAACAGGCTTTATGAGACGATAAAATATGCTCGTGATTTGAGACTTCAGCAACTGACGTCATATTTTACTATTTTAAATGCTAGTTAATGTGTTCTACAACGAGTTCATTAATATTTTCAAAATTAGTAGTTTATACAAATAGCATAATATCTCAACTGGTTTTTATAGAGAAGTGAGTAATTGTTTAAGGGCATTTCATATAAGAAAGACTCGTTGTCGTGCTTTATCATAGAATAAAACATAGCAGAGGGGCATAAATCACTCAGGGCTGCCCCTGCTATATTTTATTTTACGATAAAGGAAGCCTATTCATAAATAAATAAATAAATAAATAAATAATGCCACGATCTCTAGCATGAACACTAAAAAATCAAGTCAGCTCCTTGGCCGAGTCCCTGCAAGATGCTCTTATACTGTTTGAGTTCTCTCTATATCATTGCTGGAATGTTTAAAATGAACTTTCAGTAATGCTTGACATCGTCATACTTTGAAAAATATATATGACCAATGAAAACATATGTAGCAAATTTGCATGTAGGTAGTCTGAAATAATTGTCCGCTTTTACAGCGAACCTAGACTTCTAAAACTCTCAAATCGAACGGGTATTTTTGGAACTCAACGTTCCAAGTCCCTCTCTCCATTTCTGTTAAAGGTATATTCGACTCCCTCGCTGAATCCCTACAGAAAGTGTACCACCTCCCTCCTCTTCGCCTCCCAGTGAAATATCCTCGGACCCCAGGTTACAAGCCGAGTAAAGATGAAAACCGCTTTAACGCATGGTAAATTGACATTTCCAACTTTATAAGTCAATAATTTATAGCAACAGTAAGAATATGTTTATGTCATCCGACAACTGTGTGTTCCGTCCATTATGTATGAATAGTTTATATAACATATATAACATATTGGTACACACCTTTTTAACCTTTTTTTTAAAAATGTTGATAGGTTACATCATAATATTTATTAATGAACATTACTGAACTATGTTTGTATAGTCTTGTTCATAACGCTGATCATGCATTGCGTATCTCATTCCCAAAACTTCAGGTATTGGCGTTGTGACATCAAGGGGGCCGCCACAGGTAAGCTTGCAGGTAAAACAGTTGGGATCAAAGACAACATACCTGTGGCAGGTGTGCCTATGATGAATGGAAGCAAGATTCTGGAGAGATACACGCCTGATTATGACGCAACTGTGGTCACAAGGATACTTAACGCAGGTCATATTCAGATTCAGATTGTTCAGTATTCATGGTCTGAAAGCTTATAGCACAAGTACACCGATGGTTATCTAAATTTTGAAACACCCCTGAACCCTGACAGCCCTCGTAATTTGTTATCGTTATTATATACGTCATGTCCACACATAAGCGCTCAAAGCATTGTTATTACTGTACTTATTTTCGATATAGTTGCTCTTAAACGGGCCTCTAGAATCTAACTACACTGTCCAGGTGGGCGGATTGTGGGCAAGACAACATGTGAGAACCTTTGCATGGATGGCGGTAGTCATTCCAGGGATACTGGTCCTGTCAGCAACCCGTATGATATAACTCGAACATCTGGCGGATCAAGCTCAGGAAGTGCTGTGTTGGTGAGCTCGTGACATGTAGGCGTATAGGTTACGCATTCATACATGAGGTTACAACATTTATGACATCAACGTTGACCATTTATACATTACGGAATTAGTAATTGCTGATACTTTGTGTTTCAAGAAGTTTGTTGGGTTTGTTGTTGTTTGTTGGGTGTCACCGGTATTGTAGAACATATAGGACCATCTTTTCTAAATCCTGGTATCTTCCGTTAGTCAGTGATGCAATGGTTTATAATGGTTCTTATCTTCTTTTCAAAGTTACCAATTTGAGAAATACTTGCTATTGATAAAAGTGAGATACGTTCACTCTGTACTTTGACAACATGAATTATCTATTGGTGCATTTTAATCAAAACAAAGACATGTTTGTCAAACACGAACCTCCGCGCGCTTACTCCAGATAATTATGGTATTCCTTTGCATTATGTATTTCATTAGGGAATAGCTGAAATTAATACCATTCGTATTTATTTTGTGATCACAACGGAACGATTTTGTTGTGAATTCGCTTGCAAATCCCTAAAAGACATCTATATCATGCCATAGACAAGGGAAGTTGTATCATAGAGTAACTAGCTCTTATTATACCTCCAGGTAGCTACAGGTGATGTGGACATGGCTGTAGGGGGAGACCAGGGAGGATCTATACGCGCACCTGCCGGGATGTGTGGTATAGTGGGGCTAAAACCAACGTACGGACTGGTGCCCTACTTGGTGATGACTTTAAATCCTTCTGTGGATCACCTCGGACCTATGACGCGGACTGTGAAGGATTGTGCTCTCCTACTCGAGGTCAGGCCTACTGGATGTCTAAAATAGTTTTACACAACCAGTAGGATACTTACTATCAGTGTACTGTACCAGCTCTGTGGAATAATAGTTTGGAACGTCCCTGTCCAAATATTTGAGTTTTACAAGTTCAGGTGTTAACTGGTTTACGGTATTGAACAAATCTTACTTCAATAATCTGTAATCGTCTGTATTTGCTGTTTTATATAGAATAATTTTACATTTGGATAAATTAGTTGTAATCTGTGAATCTGTGATGGGTAACATCTTCATCCTAGGACATTCTAGCAAGGAGAGGCCTTTATCCTAGGCTTGAACACTCAATATAACATTTATATTTAATTTATTTATAGAAAAGACAAAGCCAAATGCAATGCAAATGTGCATGTTTTAAATACAGGTGACCCCAGTGTAAAGTGCAGATCTCATACTCAACCAACCTTTGTTTGTCTAATGATAGAGTTTTGGGTTACAAAGCGAAGAGTTTGGGCTAGCATGTTAATTGTTAAATTGGCCTTGAGTATAAAAGCCAGAAAAGAATACTTGAGCAAGTAAGGACTTTTTCCCTCGAGAAATGTTCCTGTTACACGGTAGTTTTTACAGTTAATTTCAGCTACATGTATATTTTATTTTTATATGGAGTGAGAGCCTTTCTGTGTCTGAATTACATAACATGTGACATTACATGTCAGATCACATGGTGCTTGATACCACGTGATTGGTATGGTGCATCACAAATACTTCCTCATGAATTACCAAAATTATTGAATACATGCCTAAAGTCTCTATTTGTTATTGTATACTAGCTATAAGCATCAAATTCAAGAGTCTTTAAATATTATGTTTTTAAGGCATATACGGAAACATGTTATTTGTTGTGAAAGAAACAATTTGTTTATATATATGTTATTCAACGAAAAAAGAAATGGATTGGCAAATATCTTGTCTCACCTGTATTGGTTCACAACGTGTCCAGGTGATGGCAGGTTACGATGATGGTCTTGATGCCCGTCAGTGTCCACATATCCAGGTTCCAGAGTACACAAAACTAGTAAGTAGCCACATTTATCTTTCCTTACAGTAGAAAACTCGTTTTTGATTGGCAAACAGTCATTACGTTTGTCCTTATGTACCCCGTCAGTCTCATTGTGTACAAATTTCATGTACTCCACTGCCATAGTAACAGCTCCTAGCTAAGAGTAGGTGTCGCATTATGGTCAGATGGCGTTATAAAATTACGCATGCGGTGTACAGAGTTTTGAACAGTTTGATCAGGTGTTTACGGGTCTATTAATTACAAACTTATTTTTGCCGTATTTGCTGTTTGGTTTGGAAACAAATACTATTTTGCATTGCTTACACACTTAATTAAACAAACATAAACTCGTTTTAAGGCATTTTAAAGCTTGTAGTAATAAGGGTCAAGGTCATTCAAGCGATAGCAGCTGATCAGTCAAATGCAGCCAACACGCAATAACTATAATAATACTAATTTTATTGACAGAAAAATAAATACGTTTTATTGACGGAAAAATAATACGTTGATCACTTCTCCCTCGGGTATTACAGTGTCATGTACCATCTCTGTACCAGTGTCATCCCTCGTCTGAAGGCTCGGGAAACACTGGTACAAAGATGGTATATGAGACCGTATTACCCTCGTGAGAAGCATAACACTTATATTATACCTATACATATACAAATTGTACAAAATAGTTCTTCGACAACATTAGATAGGAAATAGATGACAATCAGCAATACACGAACGTAAATGTTTAAATGGCATTTAGCTCATGACTGAAGAGCCGTTTATCAACCTGATTTTTGGTCTTTAGTTGACCAGGGACATCAAAGGCATGCGACTAGGTCAGCTGAAGGAGGGGTTCACAATACAAATATTTCAAGATTCATGTTGCTCTATCGAGAAAAAGATGTTCTATCATGTTTCTATACTATGTAAGTGAAACTCTTTATTAAAGGACTCATCCATACATTAATGTTGATGAATCATTTAATTCAAAAATAAGGATAGGCATATAGTTCTGTATTTCCCCCCACAATATTAGATTTTCTCCGTTTTAACTGGACATTGCCATGTGATTCCCTTAGTTGACCAGGGACATCGAAGGCATGAGACTAGGCCTGCTGAAGGAGGGGTTCACTCAGTGTACCGAGGAGGTTGTGGAGACAGTGCAGGCTGCAGTAGACTGTCTTCAGGAGGCGGGAGCGCAGGTGGAGGAGGTGTCTGTACCACTGCACGCTATGGGTACTGAAGTATATAGACTTAGAAATAAACGTCAACATGTAATCTAAATATGTTATATGCGCACAATCTGTACAAGGACCCAACAATCCAGAAATAGTACAACATAATCAATCTATTCTAGGACGAATCTGTTGCAGAATACGAACCAACAACGTCAATGTAAAATCATCTTTACTACCAGTTGCATGGACTCGTTTAAAGCCTGGCGGCAAGGTGGTTTTATCGTTGGGGCATTCAATGCTGGCTGTGAGAGCCTGACTCTGAGAGTATTTTTCAACATTTTAATCATAGGTTTCCATATGTAGAGTGATGTCATAGCATTGTGAATGAGACCATTTTACCAGTTGATATTTTACCCTAGGACATTGTAAATAAAATTACCGCGAAATGTCTTTCCTCTTAGACAATAACAAACTATTTTCAGAACGTAAAACTGTTTTCCTCTCTTAACGATGTTGTTCACATTTACATGCAGGATCATTGCAGATGGTAAAGACAATAAAGAAAAAGATAAATTTGAAAACGAAATGTGGGATTCTACCTGTAATCTTTTGTTTGTAAATCTGTTTTTTCCCTTAGTGATTTGAAATATAATAAGTTTATACCATTCACTGAATCTTAACAGTGTCGTTATTAGAAATACTTGCCATTTAGATAGTGAGGAAATATAACATGGTTATATTTGGGATAACACTACCTTCAATAGTACAAATTCTTGTACTTTTTCGGGCCGAGTCCCATGCGGGATTCGAACCCACGCCCTCAGAGTAAGGCAACTATCGCCAGCATTGATTGTACCAACAGCTTACCACACGATAATTATAATAATAATTGTTCCTGCAGGAAGAAGCATATATCTGTCTCTCTGTTACCAAGAACTGTATGACAACCTGAAGAACTGTGGAGGTAAAGTTGTTACCGCAATATACAAACATTGAATTGTGAATGTAAATTTCTCTGAAACTAAATATAAATCTCAATCTCTTGCATCATCTCCACTCATTTTCTAAAATAAAAGGTATATACAGATTGGTTCTAACCGTGTTCAGTTTTATTTGTCATAATAAAAGTATCGATTTCTTATCGAAAACCGGATAATGTTCCTCGTGTGTCGCGGGTCAATTAGTCAAACGTAA
This sequence comes from Gibbula magus, assembly GCA_936450465.1. NCBI lineage: Eukaryota > Metazoa > Mollusca > Gastropoda > Trochida > Trochidae > Gibbula > Gibbula magus. Next base: position 73,940,175 of record OW388296.1, on the reverse strand, counting down.
TTTTGGAAACTTATTTACAACAAACTAAAAGAAAACTTTAAGTTGATAATGTTTAATAGGTCTTATAACTACTGTGCATGTAACTGGAACGTGTAGTTTCGGTTTCTGCACAAGTATATTGATTTTGCTCGATTTTAATTGGAAACTAGTAATTATCATAATTATATTTGAAAATTGAGGATGAATATGCAAGTTGAGTGAACTTTTTTTAACTGATATCAGCACATATCATATGTTGCCATGTATTAAAGCCAAATAAAATTTTATGAAACACAATGGATGCACCTTTAAAGGAACTTCACAAACACGTTATATAATTTTTAAAATCCGATAGGAACCAACCCTTTGTGCATTTCTAATGTCAACCAAACATGCATCCTTAGTAATATGCTTCAAATGGATTTCATCTTCTATTAAAGATACATTTTTAAAAGGAGAAGAGGATAACATGAACATCCTCGAATCAGATAAGAAAAAGACAGGTCCTATAGTGCAGTACATTTAAAGATAGGGTTATATCGGATCATCCTCCATTTTGGTTTTTGCATTACGTGAAATAAAAAAAAACACTGCAATTTGTTTTAATTTTGAACATTTTAATCATATATTATGATAGAAAAGTAACAAATATGAGTCAGTAGACTGATTAACATTGTACGGAAGCGTATTAGTGTCACGATGAAAAAAAAGTTTGTGATACTATCTCCTACGTAGGAGATAGTATCTCCTACGTAGGACTTAGTATCTCCTACGTAGGACTTAGTATCTCCTACGTAGGAGATAACTTCTATAAAGCCTGGACCACTTTATCACATCTAACGTTTTTCACAATTGTATTAAACACATGTATACGCGAATAGTGTATGTAAATTCTCGTGTATATGAAGAATGGAGAACAATTTTATGGATACCCATCTTATTTATTCTATGTAGGCGACGTTTCGACAAATACTAAAGAAGTTGTGTATCCATAAAATTGTTCTTCATTCTCCATTACCCCACTTTCTAGAATGTCCGTCAAAAATACTGTGTATATGATATGATGTATAAGAGTATGATAGTATATATGACAGTTAAAAAGCTTTAAAGACGATGTAGTTGTATTTTGTTTTATCAAATTTGCCATATATTTTACAGTTTAAACAATATATTATTATGTAAGACATCGCGTTACACGATCCGATAAGCCTGCATCCATAGAAAAAGGTTATCTCTATTGAAATAAAATGCTGCGACGTATAAAGCGACAGTGGTGTGGAACTCTTCAGTGTGAGAGGTAGATTTGTAGGTCATTTGAGAGTTCAGACAACGAGATAATTGACTATTCTATCATGGTTCCATATTCAAAACTCTACTTTGAGTGTTAAGGTATCGTTACAGCCGATGGCCACTCGAAGGGACATGGACTCGCATGGCTTAACCGAAAAATGTACACTCGTTGTAGAACACTTTTTATTGATTCGGGAGTATTATTTAGCCATTGGTAAGACTTATTTACCTTTTCGTGAGATCAGTTTTTTCATTAAGAAAAACGTGCCTTTAAGTACTTTATATGTTGGTTATTCTATAGAAGTAGAGTTGATTGAGCCATCATGTGTTATGCAATCCAGTATAGTTTTGCACTGAACGATTATATTTAATAAACTGATATAAATTCAATAGTTCACGGTAGATCTCTACTTTGTTGCAAAACACGATATGATTGCCGTTTCCTTATTTATGTTTTTGAAATTCAGTTTTAAACTCCTTCAATAATTCAAGTACAGTCAATATTTCCGTGAAATGAAAATCCACGGTCATTACCACTACTAGCAACCTAATTGCACTTTGAACGTGGTGTTGGACATTTGTTACACTCAAAACGTTACTCAACAATAAAGGATCTCAGCTCCCATAATTGATAATTGAATTCCTGTACTCTTGATGTTATGAATGTACTGGAGAAGAATAGTTAGCGATAAATGTAAATTTTGAATTTTTTTATATTGATTTATTTGCACATTTACACACTATAATAAACTTCCAATATACCTAACCTATTTTGACAAGTATATTTACCATATGGGTAAATTAACCATCTGAAGTGACGAAATCTACCTCAGTTGTTAAGTGTTCTTATTGTCATTTATAGCATGTCGTCATTAGAACGACAGTAGAACTACTGTTGATATGAGGTGTATAAATCTAATTATATATAACTTATTTGAGTGGTATTTTGTAGGTTTGAAGTGAAATAAGAACAATTAATTTTTAATAAATGAGGTTGTTATCCATAAATGAGAGTTCTTATTTGACTTTCATTTAATTACATATAATTCCAATCAAATTTTTAATGAAGTAAATGAAGTAAGACTTCTAAATAAGAACTTCGTAAATGTGAACAGGAATGGCGACTCGACTCGTAGTATATGCTTATTCGATTTCAAAGCAAACTTTTTGTAAAACAATCTGAGACCAAGAACACACGACAAATAAACATATCAAATAGATAAGAATGTGCCTCATTTAAGCAAAAAATATAACTTTTGCCATATGTGCAATCCTATGCCAGAACCCCTTTAATTGCCTAACAAAGTTTTATGTTGTCAGCTGTCTCGAAACCCTAACCCTTTAAAGGCGTTGGAGCACGCTATTCCTAATGAATTGAAATAAAGTGTTCTCACAAAACGGTTAATAAGTGTTACCAATGGCTAATTAATACTCCTGAATCAATAAAACGAATGTTATGGTTTGGTTAAGCAACTCGAGTGCATTTCCCTTCGAGCAGCCATTTTAAAGTGTTCACATGGAAATTGCCGTTCGAATGTGGTACACGTGTTCTGACTGACGTAGCGAGAACTAATCACCCAATAATAGTTTTAAATATAACACTATGACGGAATGGTCAACAATCTGTCTGAACTCTTAAAATCGCATGACACCTACAAATCTATCTCTCACACTGAAGAGTTCCATGAAATGCTCCCTTTATACGTCGCCCCATTTTCTACCAATACGGATAACCGTTTTCTATACATGCGGCCTGTCGGGTCGTGTAATAGGATGTTTTACCCTCTAACACAATATTGTACAATCTTTATTAATAAATGGCAAATCTGAGAAAAAAATAATGTGCAAATACTTATAATAATTTGAAACTAACCGTAACAGTATATTCGTAAACTATCACTAACGAAATGGACACTTAGGGAGCAGTAACGGAAAGACAATATTCCCTCCATAACATTTCAAGTGAACAATACTTTATTTTGAAAATCAAGACGGCACTTCGAAATTATATGATTTAATCAGACTAACATAATTATGTTTATTATGAAAAAGACAAACGCAAGATGCTTAGGTGTCTCCACAACACGTGGATAAGTATGAAACGAAGTGATCAATGCTTAATCATGCTATCTCCTACGTAGGAGATACTAAGTCCTACGTAGGAGATTACCCTACTATGCCCTACGTAGGAGATACGAAGTCCTACGTAGGAGATAACCCTACTATGTCCTACGGAGGAGATACTAAGTCCTACGTAGGAGATACTAAGTCCTACGTAGGATATACTATCATCTACGTAGGATATACTAAGTCCTACGTAGGAGATACTAAGTCCTACGTAGGAGATACTATGTCCTACGTAGGAGATACTAAGTCCTACGTAGGAGATAGTTTGACAGATTTTTTTTCCCACTGTGACACTAATACGCTTCCGTAACATTGTCCTGCTATGATTCTCAGCTCATCAGGACTTTCAGGCCTGATGGGCTTATGGCATTGCATGATGTATGATGTCTGTCCATCCATCCGTCTGTAAAGTTTCGCAGTTTCATCTTCTTCTCCAGAACCGCTTACTCTAGGAAGCCGAAATTTTGTGTACAGAAGTCTTGGCCATTTGGGGTTCTTAATTGTAGATTTGTAGATCCAAATAGGGGTCAAAGAGATCACGACCTTTAAACATATTTTCATCTTCTTCTCCAGTACCTAAAGGTCAAAAAAGCGGAAATCTTGTGTACAGCCACCTTGGCTAATATGAATGCTATATTGTAGACATGGTGACCCTGTGACCCCAAATATGAGTCACAAGGGGTCATAACCTAATACAAAATATTGTAGTGAGCTTTGAACAGAAGTCTTGAAATGTAATGTGCTCTTCAGTCAATATAGAGGCTAATGGAAGTAGACACAAAGAAAAGCTTTGAGAGAGAAAAATCTCCTCTTCAGACTGTTATATGGAATCTTGTCAGTGTAATAAAAAAAAAGGTATGATAATAAAAACCGTCATGGTTGAGATATTATCCATGTTTTTTCTCTTCTCCCAGAAATCATGGCGTTGGCTTTATCGATAACAAAGCACAACTCGACCTTCAACCTTACAGGACATCCAGCTTTGTCTATCAATGCAGGTTTCAGCAACGGCCTTCCTGTTGGCTTGCAAATAGTCGGTCGTCATTTTGATGAAGTGACGGTTCTACAAGTGGCCAACAATTACGAGCGAATACGAGATTCTAGAGGACCGAAAACCGCTTGTTGATTATAGACACGCACATGTCTTACTACTACATGTCTAATCACAATGGCCATAACATGGGTTACATGAACTTTTGAAAAAGACTCTGATAATTATGTAAGGAAATCAAAGGGTGGAATTTAAGTATTGTCCTATATAAAAGAGGCTGGATAAAGAGAAAGGGGGTCAACTAGAAATGTTTATTGATGAAAGCTGGAATAAGATGGTGGACTAAATGTGAGTATACAATAAATCATTGTGCTGTGTTTATCTTGGACGTGAGTGAGAAGCACGCGTATAAACAGGTTTCGTCTTGACTATTTGTGAAAATGTACTGATGAATATCAAGTTTAACAAGAACAAAGTGAAATGAAATTTGTGAATACTTATAGTTCTAACGTGCCGTCATTTACCATACCGTAATTGTATTGGCCAATAAGGAATCAACGTGGACGTTTTCTTATTAAACCTTCATGTAAACTTCTTTCATTACATTGACCAATGACAAATCAACAATATAAATGTAAAGGAACCGTACACACAATGGAATTGTTTTAAACTAGTGTAGCAGAAGTCGGTAAAATAAATGTGTTCATACTATATTCACAAACAGTTGATCGACCATTTACCTGAGTAAGTGTGTCATATGACTTTACAAAATGAGTGATTTTCAAAGAGTTTGTAAAACTCGTATGACAAACTCTCCAGAACACCGTAATACAGTGGCATTTGTGTTTATGACGTCACATGCGACAACTACGATTGATAAGTAAAATGTGATACATAATTAAAAAAAAACTGGTTTTGTTTCAGCATATGAATAATATAAGTAAAAATAAAGATATGAATTATGATACATGATAATGTTGTTAATTTCTGAAAATGTTCTATAGTGACATGTTCCGAATTCTCCACTTGCGTTGTATGTAATATATTGCAATACATTCTTCCAGTATTAATATGATCCAGTTTTCCTTCAGTTTTTTAATTCACCATCTCCGTTTACATAAGTCGTGTTAATGGAACGTTCAAAATTGACCCGAAATGAACTTGTGACTAAAATTTCATTGGTTAAATTTGTTTCCTGGGACGATTTCATCTGATGTTTTGAACATGTTTTGAAAGTATTTCATCATATCAAAATAATTTTACGAACCAAAATGATTTCACGAGGGACAAAAACTTTATCAACTTCCCAACGCAAGGCATAACTCTTGTCAGTCTCCATGAGTAGCCAAGTTAAACCTTGCAGCATTTCCATAAGGTTTTCGTGCTAGGAAATCCGAACCCACTATGCATTTCAGGTGCAGCGATCCACTATCTTAAAAAACAGCAATGTAATATTAACCTTGTATTTGGATCAACACTCTATTCACAGCATCTGAATTGATAATCAACCAAATCATTTCATAACTGGATACTTTGACCTTGTTCCGAGGAATACAATTTGCAAAAAAAAATGCATCTAGCGGGAAACAAACTGGTTCTGCAGATTCCTCACCACAAGGTCTGATAACATCCCATATAGGCGTGTGTTCCGAACCGGTTTAGCGCAGACGAAGCCCAGTCAAATAGCTGACCAATCACTGTATTGACCTCAATAATGTGCATAGTTATCCCTTTGGTGTAACGTTTTAATTTTTAATAATATTATGACATCAATATACTCACAACAAGACCTTTTGTAAATTGTCCAATCCCCCTTCCCCTACCACCCCCTCCCCCCCCCCCCCCCCCCCCCCCTTCCCCCTCCCCGACCAGCCCACTGCCGTCATCCTCGCCCCTTCCCCGATTTTATATTTGAACATTAATATATTATGTATGACTTATGTTTGTTTTTTACAAATATGACATGCGAGGTTGTATATAGTTACGATCCGCCGTGTCTCTGCATACATGTGGAACAGTCGTAGCGAGATATGTTTCCAGGTCGACAGGTACAGGTACTTACAGGTCAACAAAGTAAATGATTACCCAAGCTGTATTCACACTCACAGAGTGGAAGCATGTCAACACAAGGAACAGGTAACCTAATTTCCGAAATGACATAAAATGTGTATGAGTGTTTTGATTCTTATGGAGAGGCTATCTCGGTACGAAGATCAAACATGTTCACAGATTGACCCGCATTTGTTTAGGGAAATTATTAATGGTGATATTGCTTTAATATATTGACTTTTGTAATACACGTAAAGGTGCCTAATACATAGACTGTACTATACATGTTCAGCAAATAAAGTGAACATATCTAGATATGGGACAGGTAAAGTGGGGCATCCTGGCTGTACGAAGATCTTCATTTTGCTATACAGTTGGCACTTTGAAGCAGTCGATTGATTGATGTATAAGTCAATAATTTAAACAATTGGTGAGTTGAAGTATGAAGTTTTACACAGATTGAGAGCGGTCTTTGTTTTAATGAAGTTAAATAAAATCTTCAATGTGAATATTGGTTAAAAAAACCTTTGGAATGTTATTTGTGTATAGCTTAGCAGGATCGAACTTTCCAATGCAAGGTATAACTCTTGCCAGTCTCCATTACTGGCTGATTTAGGACTTGAAGTATTTCCTTAAAGGTTAGATGAAATGACATATGGTCACATTCGGATTCTTTGAAAAGGGGCTTCAATTTGACAATTGCTCGATTTTAAATTTCTGAAATCGACCCATAAATTACTTATATACGGCTTTTTAAAAAAATGCCTATTTAAGCCCCGGCGACCAGAATGAAAGTGGGCGGGGGTGGTCGCTGAAGCGTATCGTGTTGTGACGTACGTAGAGGAGCCTCATCATGGCCGCTAATCATAATTTAACGCGTTTTCCCCACATTTAAACTGCTCATATAAGATAGAAAACTTCATAAAAACAACCCCAATTTTCGATAAACGGATTACTTAACTATTCAACTAGCGATTTCATATGGTTACAACAACTGGGGCGTGCTTAATTAGTGTGCATTCTGCGCTTTTGTATAGTATGTTTGTAGCAATTAATCGCGGAACTAGAAGGGAAGGTATGACAGTTCAAGTAACACTGAAACAAGGAAGAAGACTATCGCGGGAATCGGGTGAGAGAGATTAAGTAGCATCAATTGATCAAATTATGTTGAATAATCGGCATGTTAATTTTGTTTTGTATGTATTAATAAATAAATTTTTTTCCATATGGTGAAACATAAGTCATGCCGTATTTTCAATACGAGCACTAGTGCACATATTACTTCACGTGACTGTGCTTGTCACTGATTGGTTGAACTGTACCACAACCTCATTACGTCACAATTTGGAACTACTTTTTTCATTCATAACAGTTTATTACGTTCGTTCTAAATCTGTACATTTCATTCATCACTAGAAACTATCGTTGATGCGAGATTACGTTCTTTTGATGTAAACATACATAATCAATAAACAAAATACACAACAACGAATAAATTTTTCGAAAAACAGTTTTTATTTGTCTTATTTAATATGTGTAACAAAAAACAGGTATACAGTCGTACCATCGTTGCAGACGACAGGGCTGACGTTACACAAATTCGAGTCAATTCACTTGTGAAAATAGATGGACAAATTACTGGAAGAGTGGTGAATATCTTGCAACCCTTAGGAACCTTCAATATTTACCAAATCCGAACAGAAAACGGCGCTATGAAGCAAGTCCCAAGGTACCGACTAAATGTCTTACCAGAAACTGTATCGTCATCAATGTAAACACTGAATCTAGGCTTCCTGATCACGTTATCGAAGATATTATGAACGATGACTTTCTTGACCCACCTACTCAGACTACATCTACAAGAATTCCCACACGATTCAAAGCAGTGTCGGAAAATGAAATTCTGAATTTTTTTAATGAAAATGAGAATAAAAACACTTCAAACAAAACAAAATACGATGTCAAAATTCTTAAAAATTTCATGGAAGCTGTCGTATATGACGATCGGGAAATTGAAAATCTATCCCCTACTGAACTTGCCTTACTTCTGTCGAGATTTTTCATTGGTGTAAGGAAATCGAATGGGGAGGAGTACGAGCCCTCAAGTTTGAGATGTATGATGTCAAGTTTTGACAGATATTTGAGAAGCAAAAATTACGGAATTTCCCTGCTATTTGACCCCGTGTTTACACAAGTTAGAAGTGTATTGACATCAAAGCAAAAATCTCTCAAGAAAGAAGGCAAGGGGAACTTACCGATGGTTGCAGAGGCGATATCGGATAACGAGGTCGAATCCCTTTGGTCCAGTGGGCAGCTCGGCACGACGAATCCAGAATCACTATTGAACTTAATGTGGTGGAACAACACAATCCACTTCGGGATGAGGTCAGTGACCCCCATAGGCTAATGTGTTGGGTAGCCGGAGCCGAGTGTACAGCAGATCTTCGTTGATCTTGTCAAACAGCTCCCGGCCGGTGGTCGCTCCAAGATCATTTGAACCCAGGTGCAGTAGCAGGAGTTTCGGCTGACTGGCTGAGTTGGCGATGAGGTAGTCAATCGCCGGCCTGTAGTGGCGCCATGTCCAGCCTCCCCTGACACGCCACTCCACCGGCCCCACACTGCCTAGAGTAGCCGCCAGCTCTGGCCTCGCACGCGCCAGATAGCTGTCGCCCACCACCCACACGCCTGAAACAATCAAGTCATATTATAAATACATAATTTGGAGGTTTACATTCTTATATATTGTAGATAACAATCGGATGACCACCGGCCAAATCTCCTTATGGTATCTGCATCAACGCCGTTCATAGCCGCCGTAGTCGCAGCTCCGATTCTGAAAGAGTGAGAAGTGAATTTAGATTGCCCCATGCCGAGATGACCAATGGCTTTCTGCAGCACTGCCTGAAACTGAAATCTTGTTAGTTGTTTGCCATCAAAGTGTAAGAAAAGATATGGGGAAACAGTCGGTCGTGAGGATAAATAGGTTATCATGTTAGCGACCGGGCATAAAGGAGAATATGGAATAGGTTTTATTTGAATAGATATACCTTTACCTGTAAAGCCAAAAATGTGATCTCAGTGGAGGGGCCAACAGTTTTGTCATTTGCAATAGGTACACCAAACTCCTGAAACATGTGAATGGAAAGTTTAAGTAAATCTGAAAATGTGTTTGTACAGGGGTAGCCCCCTAACAAGAAATCATCAAGATAATGAATTAAAAAATACGAGGAGGATTTGTTGATAATACACCAGTTTAAGAATGTGCTAAACTTTTCGAAAAGTGCACAGGAGATAGAACATCCAAATGGTAAACACTTGTCAAAGTAATATTTACCTTGAAAGAACATTCCCACCAGAGGAAAATCATTAGGTCGGACGGGTATCAATCGAAATGCAGATTTGATATCAAATTTGGCTAACTCGGCACCTCTACCCAACTTCTGTACCAGGGCAACAGCTTCGTCGAATTTTGTGTATGTCACGGACGAATGTTCCTGTGGGATAAAATCATTAATAGACGTACCTTCTGGGTGAGACAAGTGATGAATCAACCGGCGATTCAAACGGTCCGCATATTCTCCCCAGTTGGATTTCTTTGTTTAGTTTTTTGGCTGTCACGTCTGGAAGTTGGGTAACGGACTTGAGATTGTGCGAGAACCTGGGTCCAGTCGGCCCCGTGTACTGAAGATTGAAACCTCCAGAAAAACCCTGAAACAACAACTGTGCATCCAACGTATTTACAGTATCATACAGAGATAGCCAAGGGGAGAGATTAGTAAGATTTATTGGTACCTGAGCCAGTTGATTTAGGTGGACCTGTGCCGTTTGTACTTGTGTTTCTGTACCTGATATGTTGCTGGGTTGTTCCTGGTGCTTGTTGGGAACGAAAAAGAGACGACTGACAGGAGCGGGCCCCGTGGTTGTAGCTCTGGCACTTGGAACACCTGTGTGGGAACTTGCACACGGATCTTGTACACTGAGAACGGTTGAAATCCCAACATACATTATCATCTACATTTTGTGATTTTGTGAATTGTGAAATAACATTTGGTGACTGTGTTTTCTTACCTGGCAACATACATTTCAACCAAAGGTCACCGTCAATCTTACCCCATGACCTAGCTGGGTCACGTGCCATTTTGTGACGGAAATGGTAGTCATAGGTCGCCCATGCATCTGCCCCGTGCTTGAATGCTGCACCCCTGATTGTTTCAGCATATGCAAGTAATTCCTGCACTCTGTCCACGTGTTAACTGACGTAAATCCCCATGAAGATGTGGAAAGCGGTCGTCCACGCGCTGATGGTCAGTGGACGTGAAGTATGGGATTCATATGGCTTGAAGATAACCTGACCGTTACTATCTGAAACAAGTCTCAGTGGGACATGGTTATCGAGAGGTTGGTTATCATTTGGGAGCAAATTGCGAAAATCAACATACTCACCATTGACGATTTTTTGTCGGACGGGTTCCTTTACATGTGAGCCTATTGCTTCAAAGGGAAATGCAGGTACCTGACTCGGGAGAGATTGAGAAGAAGCCATATCTGAGCGTAGGCCTACAGAAGATGGGGGAGGTGGGAAATTACCATGTGATGCGAGTTGTGATAACCAGGCTAGTGCGCGATGCATGTCACTATCCGGCGGAATCACAGATTGAGAATTATTTTCATTTGGGTTAGGAGATAATAACAAACCCGAATCAATAGTGAGCGAGACATTACCTGAGGGATCTTCGGTGTCGACTGGAGGAAGTGTTGGTCTTGCCTACGAGTTAGCCGTGTTTTGCTTCTTTGCCTGATTTCTTACCAGTTTATGGTTGATGGACGCTTTCCTTTTAGGGGGCATTATTCTTAGATTAAAATGAGTAAATCTGATAATAAGTTAGATAATGATAAGAATTTGGAGAAAAAGAGTGATGGAATGAAGGCTAGGAAGATGGCGGACGAATGAAAGAAGTGACGTAAGAAGATGACGTGTTAGATTATGTGATGACGTCATGTTAACGGATGTTGGCGGTGTTTTCAACATCAACATTGGTATTCCATCGAATACATCTGTGCCCACTTCATCCGCAAGAAAATACCGCCGAATCCAACGAATTGATTCTTCAGATGATGAGGATTAAACGTTTCTGAGTTTTTCATCATTCCTATCGTGTTGGACTGTTTCTTTCTGACTTTCTGGTGTTTCTTCCTAAATGTCGATCTCACTTCGACGCACAACAGCTACTGCAGACTGGTTTGAAAAAACCGCCTTACTACTTGTAGTATTATCCTTTCACATGTTAGTGATACGACAAAAGTGTGTTTATGTTTGATAGTTTTTGCAAACGTGTTCAATGAATAGTAAAATAAATTCTTTATTATATTTGCTTTGAAAATTGTCGTTGTCAATCAGTTTTTATGTTAAAACAGTGTTCATATCTAACGCACTACATAGTTGACCTACATATCGAGCTGACCCATTCTCGTATCATTGCGCGCTGAGCCCTAATGTTGGGAAATCCCCACCTGAGATTCGTGCTGTTAACATGCTATTTTTAACTGGATAATAAAGAAATTATTACACTCGCAAGTGTGTCGTACGACTAATACGAAACTCGTGCAAAATTATGTATTGCCCGAGCTCTCGCTCGGGCAATACAAAATTTCACACTCGTTTCGTATTAGTCGTACGACACACTTGCTTGTGTAATAATCTCTATATATATGGTAGGTATAATTTCATATACACTGAACGATTGACTGTTCAAACAAGCGAGACAACATTGCAGATTTATAAATAACATTGTATATTTAATATAAAAGATTACTGTATTTTAAGTTTGTCAATTAAGATATTATATGTATGATGTAATGTAATGCAAACCATTTTCACTTCACTTTCATGAATAAATAAACGAACTGGATTGGTCAACAAGCTCAATGAAATTTACATGAAGATTGCTCTATTGTACACGCTAAACATATACATTGTGATACACAGATTGATATAGACAACGAATATTATCGAATAAAAGAATTATGTTACCAGAAGCATTTTAATGCACATCTCATTAATGAAAACGAAATAGTTTAATTAATAGTCTGATAGCTTTTATGTGTCACTTCTGCACATCAACACACAATTCTCAGTTTAGCTGACCCGTATAGATGTTTCTTCCAGATCAAAGTGGAGTAGTGTTGTTACAGCAAATTAGTTTACGCAATTAAGAAGCTGAGTATATATATGTGGGAAGGAAGGAGTGTAATTATGTTTGTACAGATAACAAGTTTACTGGACCGATTCAATTATATAACAAATGGCAAGTCGGTGACCAGCATGTCATACATGTTTATTGTCAAACGTCCTGTCTTGGTGACACAAAGGAAATACGCAATAAACATTAACGCGACATTCAGTCTAGATGTTGTCAGCCAATGAAATTACTTTTAGTGTCAAATCGTCATGACTATTTGGTTTTCTATCTTGCCATTTTCAAAAAGACTTTTGCTGAAAGCGGGTTATTATTTGACCATCTTCTGTTTCCAAGTACTGTCATTGATGGAATTATAGGTTTACATTTTGTGTCTAATGTGCATTTGGATATTCATATTGTCCTGTAGGATACGTTTATAAGGTAAGTTTCTTACATTAATTGAAACTCTTGATGAAATGTCAATTTAATACGATGTTTATTTGATTATATTTGATTAACCACACATTTTATTGAAAACATAATCTTATTATCTATTAGATTCTGAATGTTTTAATGTGTAATAAGTGATAACTAAATCGTAAAATGTAACATTGGGATGCGATGTTTTCGTAGGTGGATTCGTAGTCGTATTATTATCGTTGCTAATGAAATTCTTTCGATGTTTTAAAATATGTGGTGAGTTACTTTGATTGTTGTACAGTAAGTAAATAAGGTTGTCGGTTGATTAACGACGTTTAAAAATAGGAAGTTGTGAAGTGCTTTTATTGTCGATGGCTTACAAAAGGACCTACTTCGCCGGCGTGCTTATCTCACGTTTGTTGTTTTATTTTAAACACAGCATTCTCTTACAAAAAATAACAACAACACCGACTATCTGATTTCGTTGTCTCAACTATACTTCGTTCATATTATCATATCTTGGTTTCATTTTATATATCTTATATTTCATTAGCATTGATTTATCCTATGTCTACGAACGTCTATGAATCCACCGTCTCTCACTAGTTATATCAATAATATTTGATATATATATAACGATATTTTGGTACATTTGTAAAGTGAAACTTGATAACTAACATTACTCGAACAGTTTACAGCAGAACAGCGATGTGGCATTATTGCAAAGCGTAGATATAACAGATTAACTGACCGATTCCGCAGTGTTTGCCATTGTAAATAGTAAGCGAATGTTTACGCCCCGTCCCTTCACGTACGTCACTTCCGGTATCTTCCAACTCTCTAAGCCCCGCCCCATTTTTGGTTTGTTTGTCACGGGTGAAAAGCAGACGATGTTTTTCGGTGTTTTTAAGTCGCTCTAGTTTAATATAGGAACAACATATGGATTTTTTTTTTGGTCTCGTTTTTCACAAAATAGCCTAATGAACCAATTGCAGATAAGAATTCAATATAAAATAATTTATTTCAGCCTTCCTTTAAGAAATCTGTTCTTAGAAATCTGTTCTTAGAAATCTAGGACAAATCCAGGAAATTCACTATCTAGGCACAACAAAGCAAGGGCAATACCGCTAGGCTTAAATCAGCCAGTAATGTAGACTGGCAAGAGTTATGCCTTGCGTTCGGAAGTTGAGCAGGATCCAGTCTTAATTGTTTTTCATTATTCCCGATAACTGCAGACCTATACGGAGCCCCAGTAGTGACCCCACCCTCACGGACCGAGCTGACCCAGCTCTCTGACCAGCTCGGACTGAAGTGTACACAAGATGACCTGGACGCAGCCCACGGTACAGTGAAATAAGCAATCTGGATGTGTAAATACTATTGAACTTTCTTATCATATTTGTGTTCAAGGTACATTCGGCTCCCTCGCGGATTTATTTGCAAGATGAAATACTGTACTCCAATATCCTATTTAGTAATATTGCATTTTTGTCGAGGCGAAATGGTCGTGTGGTAAGCTGCTGGTACGGTCAGTGCTGGCGATAGTTGCCTTACTCTGAGGGTGTGGGTTCGAGTCCGCAAAGGGACTCGCCCCGAAAAAGTACAAGATTGTGTACTATTGAATATAGAGGTATCCCAAATACATGTTACATTACATGTTTGTCATACATTGTTCGTATTCGATACCGTCCTGGATATTCTCAAGCGAGAAGGGTGATTTACTATTGGTGACATTTTTCAAATACATTTCATCAACTTATTTGACAGAAAAAAGTGCTACTAGCTGGCCCTTGTATAACCTTGTACCAGTTCTCAGAACCCAAATAAATCCTATCATATTGCATAATCATGCACAAACCATTCCGTTAAGCCCACTAGTTCTCAAGTTCTTAAGGTGAACAACAAGTCCTTCTTCAGCACGTTATAACAACAACGATTTATATTTACTTTCATCTACGCAATAACAACCATTGAAAAGCTGTCAGAGGCTAGTTTCTTAACTTTTTTTGGCTAAAACGTCTGTTTCTCCTGTAGTTCCTGTGTTGAACTGTCGCATATAGTAAGTGCATCACTCTCCACATGGTTATTAGCTGAGGCCACTGAGAGCATGGGTTCAAGAGCAAACAGAGTCTGTCAACCAGTGATGATATTGAATCAACACACCATTGAAACAATTATGTGATCAAAAAACACATGCTCGCCATTGGACATTCGTTTTAATATTATGAGCAGAATATTTGATTTTGCGAGAATGTTTCAAAATCGTTTTCACATGTACTATCACACCTATGCTGGCAGAATACTGTATGCCAACAGGACAAGAACTGTTTATTGTGGATGTCAACGTACAGGCTCAGCCTAAAAATAGCATAGTCCCTTATCTATTGTCTATTGTCACTGTGTCAACTAAATAAGTTCTGTGCCTTTTCACACGGGCTATAGAAAATGTCATCCGGGATGAAGAAGTGCGGGTGTAAGCAGAAGTCAGCTCCATTTGGAGCATTTGAGAGAAGAGTTCATAAAATCCCATGTTGGTTCGTACACACAGTGAGGGATATACAGCAGTGTCAGGCTGAAAGGAAAGAAAATTTAACTTTTTCCAAAATATAACCAGTGGACATATAAAAAAAGTAAAATCAACAAGAACACAGAAGAAGTTTTTGATGAAAGTTACATGAAAAAGAAAATGATTAAGTCAACAAATGACAACACAGAAGTAGCCTTTAATGAAAGTAACATGTACATGTTCAAAATACAAAAAATCGCCAAAAATGAATGGTCAATGGTAAAGAGTTGTGCCAAATTTGAAAAGGTATGAGATAAATACTTTTTCTGCAATCGATCGGCCATTTTAGCTTCGAAAATGACTTAGTTAAAAAATATTTTTTAAAATCGCAAAATCTTGTTAAATTGCGCACTTCACCTCTCCTAGTGGTGAAAAAGACATGTGCCAAATTTGAAAAGGATGAGGTCAATTGTTTTTCTGAAATAGATCGGACATTCTAGCTCGAAGAATGACTGAGTTAAACAATAACACAAATTGCCAAAAGTTTAAAAATTCAAAATTCATCAATTCGGGCTACATTTCGCAATGTACCTCTCCTAGTGGTGAAGAAGACATGTGCCAAATTTGAAAAGGATCAGATGAATAGTTTTTTCTATTATCCATCGGACAAAAATGACGGACGGACGAAATCATTGGTATTACTAGATACCCCCAACCGTTGTTCGGGTGTATACATTAATGGACTCCAAATTTCATAGCTAACAGTACAAGTTTAACATATGCGTGTTAAGGTCTGCTCGGATCT
The DNA here is from genome assembly GCA_936450465.1 of Gibbula magus. Taxonomy (NCBI): domain Eukaryota; kingdom Metazoa; phylum Mollusca; class Gastropoda; order Trochida; family Trochidae; genus Gibbula; species Gibbula magus. The sequence continues at coordinate 73,923,829 of OW388296.1, read as the reverse complement.
CTCGTGGATTATGTGCATGATTAAATACTGTTCTCCAAAATTCTAAGTAAAGTGGATGTTTATCATAGTATTTATTAAAGGTATATTCGACTCCCTCGCTGAATCCCTACAGAAAGTGTACCACCTCTCTCCTCTTAGTCTCCCAGTGAAATATCCTCGGACACCAGGTTACAAGCCGAGTAGAGATGAAAACCTCTTTAACGCATGGTAAATTGACATTTATAACTTGAAGATCATCATAACTATTCAAGTTACGCTGGTGCATGAACTGTGTATAGAATATTCAAAACCAAACGAATGCAAGTGTTGTACAGAGTTAACCTCTTTTTATGTGTAATAAATAAATGTGTAATAATAGTCTTAAAAAGTAGAAGGTACACAATTTTAATTATAAATATATATAATATATAATCCGTGCTATAAAAGAGTGAAAGGTAACTTAAAGCCAGACATCCAGTGCAATATGATATAGTATTCTTGAATAAATCATAGTTTTTAAAATATGGAAAGTTTACATCTAGATCATAAGATTTTATAATTAAAACTATTTAATTATGTCACAAATTTTCTATTTGCAATAATTATTCCATTCCAAATATCCAATTATTGCAATATAATAAAATATTCTTGCAAAAATGCTGATTTTATAAAATGATGATAGGTTACATCATAATATTTAATAATTAACACTATTTAACTATTGACTATTAACTATGTATATCTTTTTTTCATAACATTAATCATGCATTACTTATCTCATTTCGGTCACTTCAGGTATTGGCGTTGTGACATCAAGGGGGCCGCCACAGGTAAGCTGGCAGGTAAAACAGTCGGGATCAAAGACAACATACCTGTGGCAGGTGTGCCTATGATGAATGGAAGCAAGATTCTGGAGGGATACACGCCTGATTATGATGCAACTGTGGTCACAAGGATACTTGAGGCAGGTAAGTTAGTGTCTTTTAAATGCATTGCGTGCTGAGTTGGTATTCTTGTTTAAGTTGACAGTAATAAGTAATCTTTTGGTAAATGGGTTACCTTATAACCACATTGAATGTATAATTTGGAAACAAGAAGAAAAATTAATTTTAAAAAATAAATAGGATTCGAACACTGAAACTCATAACTGCAAGCAATGCAAGACCTTTACCACGCTATCACGAAGTTCAATTCATTACTTCACGTATAATCAGTTTTGATAACGGTATATTGTTAAATGGACGTCTAGTATCTAACTCAATCTAGCTAAAATTAGATCGCGTATTCTTATAATTTATTATATACCCATGTAAACTTAAGATAGTAATACAGGGGTGCAATACGGTTTCCGTCGTCGACTTCCGTATTGCACGGTGAATTCCGTATTGCACGGCTGACGGTTCTACTTTCTCTAAACTTCGGCACTTCTCGGAATTTTCCGTAATTTTCAATGTTTTCTCTATTCAATCTCCGAAATTTATGTTTTATTAACACTGCTAGTAATGTTTCAGTTGATTAAAGTATCAATTTGGATTTAGACCTAATATTCACAGCACAAGAAGGGGAAATGTTACTCAAATTATCATTACCAAGGAAGAAAAGCGCTTTGCCGAAAGCTTCGCTAGCGATGCTGCGTCATTGTGACGTCACAACGGTTTACTATAGTGACGTCATAACCATGGTTACGTCATTCGAAAGAAGCACGACGGACGGAAGCCTGAATGTTGTTTATTATTGTCAGTTCTTTGTAATTAAATGATAGTAAAGCAAATTTGATGGATTTATTATGTTAACACACTGAAAAAAGTTTCACTTACAGCTCTTTTGGGCTAACAAATGAGAAAATAAAGATGTTATTAAGATTTCAAATCATGAGTCGTGCTGGTCAAGCAACCGTCCGTGTATCAATACGCAGCACGTCGTCCCGGTAAATTTACGCAACTTTATTTGTTTACCAATTTGCTAATAAAAAGGGGTATATAATAAATATAGAACATCATACTTGTGCATTTGGATCGTTTGTATTGAACTCGAAGCTGTCATGGAAGTGGAGGAACAACTCGTTCTTCGAACTCGTTGTTCCTCCGCTTCCGTGACATCTTCTCGTTCAATACAAACGATCCAAATGCACAAGTATGATGTTCTATATATGTATTAGCATAATTTGGAACAGTCGATCTAAATTTAGTTAGATTGTATCTAACTGTGCTGTCCAGGTGGGCGAATCGTGGGCAAGACAACATGTGAGACTCTCTGTATGGATGGTGGCAGGGACACAGGTCCTGTCAGCAACCCTTATGATAAAACTCGGACATCTGGCGGATCTAGTTCAGGAAGTGCGGTTTTGGTGAGCTTATGACGTTTGTGCCATAAAGACATATAGGTTCAGCAATCATAAAAAATTATATTAAAAATATTGGTACTTTCTGTTTCAAGTAATTTGTTGATTGATGGATGTTACCTGTTATGTGGAACATGTTTAACGTCTATGCTTTCTTGGCTCCGACTGTGTGTCCGTCCGTCTGTCTGTCTGTCCGTCCGTCCGTCCGTCAGTGATGAAATCGTTTCCGGAGGAATACTCAAGAACTGCTTGACCAATCTGGTATTCAGCCTCTATATCATGCAGATGTGCTTTTTGGGGTTTCAACTTTTTCAAAATTGTATACAAGTACAAAAGTACTGCCACCCTGCCTTTTGGGGGTTTGAACTTTATCTTTTTTCATTTGTTTCTGTTTCCATGGCAACAATGTGGACTTTGTTTATTTGAAGGGTAGAGTTTCTTTCCGGAGCAGATGTTTTAAAACCTCTTGACTAATCATCACCGAAGTTTGTATACTACCTCCACATATCATGTTGATTGTACTTTTGGGGGTTTGAACTTTTTTTCTGTTTCCATGGCAACATTTTCGACTTTCTTTTAGAAAGTTAATGATTCAAGTGGAATTGAGCAAAGGAGGAGACATCTGTTTTTATGAGCAAAACATCTTATAGTTTAAATAATGTACTGGTAAAACTGATCATTACCGGTATGTTGGCTCAGGGGATAAGCCATCTCTCCTGATGGCTCTTGTTAAAATACTTGCTCTGGGGGTAAATGACATGCGTTCATTTTGCCCCTTTATAAGATAAACTGGTTTCAACTGTACATTTTACACAAAACTTACGAAACTGTGACATGTTGGTTTAACATGAACTTCCACAGTCTCCAGAAGTTATTGTAAGATTACTCTGCAATTTGGGTGCCAAATCAATAGTAATCACGGGATAACTGCAATTAATCACATTCGTATAAATCATTTCATTATCTTTACGCCATGATTGTGTTGTGAGTTTTTCTTCAAGACACCTTGCAATGGCTTGCAAATTTCTCATTGACATCATGTCAGAGACAAAGTTGTATCATCTAGTACCTTATTCTTATTTTACCTCCAAGTACCTACAGGTGATGTGGACATGGCTGTAGGGGGAGACCAGGGAGGATCTATACGCGCACCTGCCGGGATGTGTGGTATTGTGGGTCTGAAACCCACATACGGGCTGGTGCCCTACACAGGGACAATGACTATAAACCCGTCACTGGATCACCTCGGACCTATGACGAGGACTGTGAAGGATTGTGCTCTCCTACTCGAGGTCAGGCCTACTGGATGTTAATCAGCTTAGAAACAATTTACTTAGAACTCTACATATGTAGTGTTATGATCATACATATAGAACCTTTCGCATCCCCACACGATCAATCGTCGGAGATATTATCAACTTAATGTAGCTCTGTGGAATAAAAATTTTAAATTCTCTATGTTTTACAATACGTTGTTTACTCAAAGACAAAATTTGTAATGAGGTGTACACTCATTGACAGTCTTGTAAACAACTCCCAAATATGTAATTTTGATATGAAACCCAGAAATTAGATAAATGAATGAAACATTGAGATCAAGAAACGATACACCAAGCACGCTTGTACGAAATTTAAAGCTGTTTTCGGCTATATACATTAAAGATTTATTTTTCAAAAATGTGCTACTTTAGATGGGAACACGTTACACAATTCAATGCTTGAACACCGAATTCCACTCGAAATTAACTCGTTTAAAACATCTTAAAGCCTATAGCAATTGTGTTGCACTACTTTGAACATTTCAATGGAAACGGATGACTCCATTTTGTTCACGTTTATGTCTATTGGTCTATGTCGTTCAAATGATGTGCACCTTTAAATGCCTGAAGGCTCTGGAAACACTGGTACAAAAACGGTATATCAAAACTATAAAATCCCAAAACAACATATACTGTTATTTGTTGTAACAGAACCATGTGTATCGTGTCATGTATCTCCTGTATTGGTTCACAACATTTCCAGGTGATGGCAGGTTACGATGATGGTCTTGATCCTCGTCAGTGTCCACATATCCAGGTTCCAGAGTACACAAAACTAGTAAGTAGCCACAGTTCGATAGGCTCACAAACAGTTGTTCTTCGACAATGTTCATAACAAAGTTGTCACATCTTGAGTTTGGAAACAAATGAAGATCACAATATATTAATTAAAGGTGAATTAAATCTAACCTTAAATAGCAATTTCATCATGTCTCAGTGTAGTTTGTCATTGCATAACGTATATATTTGTCATGACCCGTCATGTTTATATGTTGCTATTTCAAGAGTAACACATTGTTTCTATCAATATAATTCCCAAATTCCACCAAGCATGCGACGGCAATACAACCAATCCGTGACCAATGTTGGTGTCCAGGTCGTGCACGCTCTCACTCTCTTGCATTAAGTTCGTCTTGAAGTCTTGGGAAATTGCCATGCACGCAGAACTTGGTTTTGCTGGGGGTGTCACTGTTTAAAAAAAGTCACAGAAAATCTGAGACTGATGAGACCGTTGACTTGCTTTCATGATGTGCTTGTATCGGTTTTGATGTGGTCATATATCAGTGGATTAAATTTGTAAATCGATTGCATCAACCTACATATAACCAAACCAGTGGCAAACGGTCAAAGACCCCAGTGAAATTATAAGATAAACAGTTGCGTTTGTAAAATTTCCGGGATTCATTGCTATTCAACACCCGCAAATTTAGTTTAAAACCGACAGCGTTAGCCGGAGGTTTTAAACGCTGAAATGTGCGATATTGTAACATGACCGTTATTTATCAGGCGTTTTGCGTACCTATCTCTGAGTGGAAAGGACTTTGCGACTGTTCCATTTTTGTAAGAGGTGTGGTCAGGTCAAAACAAATGTAAATACTCGGTGTAATATGTACATTAGCAACAATGTACACATAAGCTCAAATAGTGTCACTCAACTATGTTCACTTCACAATATTCACTTATCCTTTTAGACAGCGATAAACATTTATCTACGACATCAACACAGTAAAAGACCTAGAACAAAAATATTCAACTTGCCCTAACCCCTAGCATTGTGACGTCAAAACGGTTGATCACTATGACGTCATGCTATGGCAACGGCATTCTGTAAACACAACCACATGGAAGAAGGCGTCAAACTTGGACAAATCTTACTAGCTGAAAACATTTTAGTTACTTGAAACTAATTTATTTTGACAGTTATTAGTTACCTATACTGTTATACACAAGTTAGAAAATGACAATGGCACCTGTCAAATTTGAGTAAGGGGCACATATTAAGAGAAATAGAAAAATACAATTTTGAGTCGGGTCGGATCTTGTGAACATGATGTATATGTTCGCGGTGATTCGCCCCAAGTAATTTGCGGGTATTCATTGTCATTCAACATAGGCAAATCAACCAATCAGAATCAAGGATACACCGAAATCATGTTACAATCATGTTTGTTTTATACACCCATTCCACTGAAATTTGAAATAGTCCTGGTTAAGTTCGACTAAAAATTCTCCTTCAAACGTAGTTTGGTCTGACATTGGTCGAAAGTGTTGGGATTGTGTCGGATATTATGTTAGTTGGTAGTTATAAAAACGGCACGATCTTTTAAGTTGGTGATCATGTTCAAAAACATGGAGCGATCTTACCGACCTGACAAAATCGCAGTTACAGCATAACTTGATAGTCGATCTAAAGTGGTTGTGAATTTATTGTTAGAGATAGACTTTGATGTATACACCAGGAACCCATCGTAAACTCATCTGGAAGAGATATTGGTTAATATTCTAGGCATGATCGCAGAAGTTTAACCTCCATTCCATTCACGACCCTACAAGTTCTACTCACATTTTCTCTATTGACACCCAGCTCCGTGTCAACTTACCAAAGAAACAATTGAACTTCCACCACACTTCTCTTCACCGTACACAAAAACATCAGGATCGACTGCCGATTTACTCCTCTAGATTGAAACATGTTTAAAGAAACAAGTGCGTTTAGTTATAAATAAACAAGAATTTGTTAATGTTTACTTGGTATTTGTGGATACACCAAAGCAGTTTGATTGAAGAAATGAAAATCAGTTGCAGTCTGAATCCTTTTAGCCGATTTTGTGATATTTGACGATGTTTACAGGAATAGGTCTAAGATTGTTTGTATGGAATCGTATACAGCAGGATTACATTAAGAAGTGATTGACAATATCGTAGGTACAGCGTATTAACATCAGCAACAATCGTAAGTGTATTAGATATTTTGAATATAACATGATTGAATTGGGACAGGTGTGCCGTTAGAGCCGAAAAACGTCGTTACTGCATTGATAATTATACCACCGTTACGAAGTAAGCGGGGGTATATAGCGGTCATTCCGTCCGTCCGTCCTTCCGTCCGTCCTTCTGTCCGTCCTTCCGTCCGTCTGTCCTTCCGTCCGGTCAATTTTCTCAAAAACCGTCAAAGCTACATCAACCAAACTTTGTACAGATGTTAACCATGTTCTTCCGATCGCGCAAAGACAATTTTGATATTTTTTGTCGTTTCCATGGAAACGTCACTTTTTGGACTTAGTTTTATTGTGTTCAATGGGGACAAGTTTTCTCGGATACTGTTCAACCTAGGTGAATGAAATTTTGGTTGTGAGTACTCATGACCATACTCTTTATTGAGTTCGAAAACCAGTTCCGAAATATTATTTTTTACAGAGTTATGGCTCTTGAAATCGAAATTGAACTTCGTACCAGAAGAACTGTGATGCTCCAATGGGGACAAGTTTTCTCAGAAACTGTTACATCTAGGTGAATGAAATTAAATATGGAGGTAGTCCAGATGATACTCTTCATCGAGTTCGAAAACCAGTTCCGAAATATTATTTTTTATGGAGTTATGGCCCTTGAATCCGAAATTGAACTTCGTACCAGAAGAATTGTGATTCTCCAATGGGGACAAGTTTTCTCAGAAACTATTACATCTAGGTGAATGAAATTTAATATGGAGGTAGTCCAGATGATACTCTTCATCGAGTTCGAAAACCAGTTCCGAAATATTATTTTTTACGGAGTTATGGCCCTTGAATCCGAAATTGAACTTCGTACCAGAAGAATTGTGATGCTCCAATGGGGACAAGTTTTCTCAGAAACTATTACATCTAGGTGAATGAAATTTAATATGGAGGTAGTCCAGATGATACTCTTCATCGAGTTCGAAAACAAGTTCCGAAATATTATTTTTTATGGAGTTATGGCCCTTGAATCCGAAATTGAACTTAGTACCAAAAGATCTGTGATGCTCCAATGGGGACAAGTTTTCTCAGAAACTATTACATCTAGGTGAATGAAATTTAATATGGAGGTAGTCCAGATGATACTCTTCATCGAGTTTGAAAACCAGTTCCGAAATATTATTTTTTACAGAGTTATGGCCCTTGAATCCGAAATTGAACTTAGAACCAAAAAAACTGTGATGCTCCAATGGGGACAAGTTTTCATAGAAACTATTACATCTAGGTGAATGAAATTTAATATGGAGGTAGTCCAGATGATACTCTTCATCGAGTTCGAAAACCAGTTCCGAAATATTATTTTTTTCGGAGTTATGGCCCTTGAATCCGAAATTGAACTTTGTACCAAAAGAGCTGTGATGCTCCAATTGGGACAAGTTTTCTCGGAAACTATTACATCTAGGTGAATGAAATTTTACATGTAGGTAGTCCAGATGATACTCTTTATCGAGTTCACAGTCCAGTTCCGCAATATTATTTCAAAGCCCTTGAATCTGTAATTGAACTTGGTACAAATTACCGGTGTGATGCCCTAATAGGAAAAATTAAGTTACCTGAAAAATATTACATCTCGGTGAATTAAATTTTGTAATAACAGTCAGTTCCTAAAATTATTTTGGACAATATTATGATGCTTGAAGCTTTTTTTTAAACATAGTAACCTTCACATATATAATTCTCAATGGACGGATAGTGGATGACGGGGGTATGTGAGCCATGCTCACTTTTTTCTTGTTTGTTGTGTAAGTAGTATATAGGTAGCAAGTCGAAGGCTTTTACACTCACGTATCATCGATGACTTAAATCAACCCGACCATTGCGGTTAGGTCGGGTAGATTGAGATTGGGGTTCATTGGCATGGCCTAATAAAAATCTTGGTCATTGAAACATTAATGTGATCAATCATGAGTGCTCCTGTGACCAACCTATTACCAATTACGATGCTTCTGTGAGTGCCAAGTCCGATTTGGATTGATATGCAAACTATAAGTCATCATCGACCAATTTGAAGTAGGGCAACTCTCTTGGTTCATCATCTGAATCAGCTGGTTCAAGTTCAGAAAACAGTATGCTAAGTATGCAAATCTCTTGGTAGGCATTCACGAAATTTTTGAAAGTTTCGGGTATAACTTATGTCCTACTGATTTTGTAGCTGCAGGCCATAAATACATACTGGTCACCGGGGTGTCGGTGTCTTAATGTCAGTGCAACTATATGGGGTTGTACTTCTTCCAAAATTTCATCAAAGAACTGGACAGGCATCCTCATGTGTATAGTTCTTAAACATATGGGGAAGGCTACCGGAACAGGGACCACATAGTCGATCCTGGTTTAGGATATATAGGCTCTGAAAGATTTTGTGTGCATTAAATTTGAAATTTTCATTGTTTTGATGCTAGTGCAATAATAGTTCATTACCATCTCTTCTTTAAGTTAAAAGTCTCCAATTGTCTTATTTGCTTATTTGCACTTGGCAGGTACATACTTCCGGAGTAGTATGTTTATACCAGTCAGCATTTAAACGTCACTAATCCAACATAAAAACCACTATGCGATTGTAAATCTTGTTTATATATGCCAGGAACAAATAAAGTTGTACATGTATATGATTTATATTATTGATTGATTCAAATCGTTTGTTTAGATAAAATAAACACACGTGCTTTATACGACCAAGTGGTCCCTTTATAATAGAAATTGATTTCGTTTTGTTCATTGTGATTTACCTTCAAGCTTTTAAATCGAAATATGTCTTCTTAATTGTATTATTATGATTTGATTTTCAGCTTGATCACGACTTTCAATAGAATTGTATGCTGATTTGGTGGTTTACACTATCCTGCAAAGTGGTGTAGAACATATGCGCAACATTTTAACAGAATCGGATCAATAGTTTTGCAATAGGTTATATTTCATAAAAAATACTAAGTTCAATATATAGAAATATACGTAAAAATTCGAAGAGGAATGTGTTGTTTGACATTGCATGAGTAGACCCTGATGTAGAATAGTTTTGCAAAATTTTAACAAAATAGGATGAGTAGTTCTGTAGTTTTTCTCTAATAGGTCGCACTAAGTTCAAAATATAAAATATAAATTGGAACAAAATAATAAATTCACGAAAGTCATTTCAACTTGGCAATGGAGTCCACTGAATTAGAAGTGCCAAATATAACGGAATTGGATGATTAGTATTTCTCTCGGACAAGATTATGGACATAAGGATGAACGGAATCGTTAGTACTTTTGTATAACCTCGGTTGATTGTACAATACAGTTCACAAATAGAGAATCTCACCCAAGTGTCTTCTGATATCAAATATATCAACACGAGTTGATAAAAGTTACAAATATCCGAGGCTTGCCGAGGATATTTTTACTTTTATCAACGAGTGTTGATATATTTGATATCAGAAGACACGAGGGTGAGATTCTATTTATCATCCAAAATCATTCTTATTACGTTTAAGTGAAAATACTGTCGTCTCTGAGCACATCTCTGCCATTTTACTTCCAGGGCGGTGAGGTCATAGTATTGTGACGCCATCATGTTTATGACGTCATAGCATTGTGACGTCATCACTCGATGATGTAAAAGCATTGTGATGTCATGTAGTTGACGGCGACAGGGCATTGTGCAAAATCTACTGCCAAAAAGATATCTCCTAGGAGATATCGCTTGATCTCACACAAGCGATATCTCCTGTGAAACACAGTTTTGGATGATAATTAAAGTTAACATATTTCGTCTTTCAACTTTTCTGTAACAATATATATAATTTTCGTTTTTTGGTTTATCAACGTGTTTAATAAACCTATGACCTTATGCTGATCTGAAGAAAAAGGGACCACATCGACCATTACGCATGCACGTGCATATTAACAACATGAAAATTTTTTTTGTTCAACACACACATACCTTAACACCTGTTGAAACAAATTCTGATAAACACACCGTAAATCGTGTTTGATAATGACAGTTGTAAGCATTGGTTTTCTCATTTCCATAGTCCCAGATAATTTTCACCCTACCACTCTTTAACTGACCATCGCTTTGCCATTTTTTATCATAATTTGATGATTTTTTTATATTTTTTTTTATTAACCTTTGCCTTTCCCTTTTCCGGTAGCCTTCCCCATATGTTGATGATCCCATTTAAACATTTTGACAAGAGAAAAGCTCGTACTGTGAGCCAAAGGGATGAGCCACTCACATACCCATGCTGTCGACACCTTTTTCTACTTCCTTGACGGTGTCTAATCATAGCCAATGTGCAGTCACAAACATACTGTAATCTTTGGTGGGTTTCAGAAACCAAAGCAATGACTAAAGCCATTTACAAAAATATCCGCGACTGATACTACAGATTTGATCTGTCACACACCGGTCACTGCTCAGTGGAATGGGGGATAAGTGAAATTATTTAATAGAGGTGTCATCCACAAATTGTTAATGATGGGTCATGTAAAACACAAACTATAGGACGGATAGGCACATACTTCTGTATTTAAACCCTCAATATTATATTTTCTTGGTTTAACGGGACATTTGTTTCCCTAAGTTGACCAGGGAAATCAAAGGCATGAGACTAGGCCTGCTGAAAGAGGGGTTCACTCAGTGTACCGAGGAGGTTGTGGAGAGTGCAGGCTGCAGAAGACTGTCTGCAGGTGGAGGAGGTGTCTGTACCAATGCACGCTATGGGTACTGAACTACATTGACTACTGGCATTTCTATAATAAACTCATATAATTTGTTTTACAGGTACTGAAGCATATATACTTAGAAATACATTTAGACAATGAACACATGTCATGTTATACTATTATATAATGAATAATAAAATACTGGGACTCATTATTGTATAAAATGTTTATCAACCTGGTTTAACATTAAAAAGACTTCTCAAAGGTTAAAGTTCAATGTTATTGATTATCTTATGACGTCAGAGTTCTATTGTGATGACGGGATCTTCCTAGCAGCAACTCAACACGAAAACATATAAATATATAGCATGGAAAACACCGTAAAATAAATAGAATATTTATCAATTCTTCACAAACACCATCTTCATGAAATAAAAAGGTTTTATGTTTTCACTCGATGACAGTATTGGTAAAAAAAAGATAACTTCTATTCACACAATCTTCACAATAACCCCGCCATGGATTCGTCCAGAAATAGCACAGCATGCTTTGAGGTGAAAACATATTTTTGTACCAAACTTTGAATCTAGTAAAAATAGTCAACCTACTTCTCTTTAATGGTCAGCTAAAGTGATATCGCAATCAATTACTTATATTACGTAACAGTCGGCAAAACAATAGGAAAAGAAATGTTTGCTAGCCATAGATATATCATATAAATGATAGTAATTATGTTTTTAGGTAATATCTGTTCCTCTAGGAAGAAGCATATGGCTGTCGCTCTGTAACCAGGGACTGTACGACAACCTGAAGCACTGTTGAGGTAATACTGAAAAATACATTGAATTATGAAACGGACACAAGAATGTCTCTTTAATTAAAACAACTTTCTCAATCTCAAACGTCTAAAATAGAAGGAATACAACCCCGTCATACACACGATTTTCAGGAAGAAAAAGAATGTTTGATAACAAAATGAACTTGCACAGCCGAACCTCATGCTACCACATTCGCGCAATATCATTTCAAATAATTTCCAAATTATCATAATTAACATACTTTCATCATAAAATTCAATTTATTCTTAGGTGTGGCCCAGTTTCAAAAGGGGTATTACCCCATTTCTGTACACGAAGCCGTCACCAGAGGTATCACCACCCGTCCACACGACCTAAATGGTCTCCAGAAGGGTGCATTCCTAACCTGTGAGTATATGAAGAGGAACTACAGCAACAAGTTTTACGCTCTGGCTCAGAACCAAGTGGTGCAACTAACGAAGGCTGTGGACAAGGCTCTGGAGTCCTTTGATGTTCTCGTCTTGCCCAACTCCCTCTTCACTGCTCCTAAACTGCCAGCAGCTGGTGCTAGCACTTCCGGTAGGTCCTGGAGCAGTATTCCAGTTAAACGAACTTCGCATACACGTTATATTATATGAACGAAATTCGAGAGGAAACACCCGTTTGTGCAATCAAATATGTAAGATTTTTAAATCTCAGTCAACAAAATATTACCCTTTCTCCTTCATTTTGAAATATATTTATGTTAATCTTAATAAGTGTCGTCCATATAACTCAAAACCTTAAAACAACTGTATGGAATTTTCTCAGTGTATAAAAAATGAGTATCATTTTGTCATCATAAAAACCGTCAATGTTAGAAATAATACCTATGTTTTTCTTTTCTTTCAGAAATCATGGCGTTGGGTTCATCGATAACAAAGAACAACTCGACCTTCAACCTTACAGGACATCCAGCTTTGTCCATTAATGCAGGTTTCAGCAACGGCCTTCCTGTTGGCTTGCAAATAGTCGGTCGTCATTTTGATGAAGTGACGGTTCTACAAGTGGCCAACAATTACGAGCGAATACGAGATTCTAGAGGACTGAAAACCGCTTGCTGATCATAATTACATGCATGTCTTTTGCTACCACATGTATAATCACGTAACATAGGTAACTTGAATTTGGAATTTGAATTGGACAACAAAGATAAGATTTAGAGTATATAAATATATAAAAAGGAGGTTAGAGAAAGAGAAAACTGGTTAACTAGAAGTGTCTATTGATGTAACCTAGAAGAAAATGTTTCATTAAATGTGAGTGTAGGATTATAGATTTTGTTGTGTCTATCTTAGACGCAAGAAAATGTGTTATTAATAGTATATTTGTGAAGTTGTACCGATGATTCTCATGACAACCAAAAACTAAACCAAACGAAGTGAATTTTAATTGCGAACCAGTACTGTCTCGACGTGATATCACAATTTTAGGACATTATTTCACTTAAAGGTACATCCAGTGTGGTGCATAAAAAAATATTTCGATTTAATACGTGCCAACATTCGATATGTGTTGATTTCATTTGAAACAATTTCACACAACTTGTATATTCATCCCAAATCGTCAAATATATCATATTTACTACTTTCAAATTAAAATCGAACAACATCATTATACATGTGCAGAAACCGAAACTACACGCTCCATGTACATGCACAGTAGTTATAAGACCTATTCAACATCATCAGCCAATTTTTTTTCTTTTTGGCTGTTGTAAATGAGTTTCGAAAAATACGTTTGACTAATTGACGCACGCCACACGTTGTGCATTGTCCGGTTTTTGATTAGAAATCGATGCCTTTACCTTCATATCAACTATCATAAAAACGGCAATTTTCGGAAAAAGTCAGTAAAAAAAGTTGATAAAATGACACAATTTATAACGTTTGGCACATGTTACCCCAAATAACACATTGGATGAACCTTTAAGATAACATTTCATCAATGAACACTAGGGGGAGATACAGGGTTGGTTTTAAAAACACAATCCAAAATCCAGCTCATATGAGTTTAAAAGTATTAACATAGCCGGAGGAGTCTGTAAAATAGACGTTCAAATACTGAAATACTTTTACAAATCGAAAGGAATAAACTGTAAAGGTGCAACCATTGTGTTTCAAATTTGTTTTAATTGGCTTTAATACGTTCCAACTCACCACATGTGCTGTCTACAAATAATTTCCCTCAACTTGCATATTTATCCCCAATCGCCAAATAAAATTCGTAATTATTAGTTTCCAATCAAAATTGAGTAACATCATTATGCATGTGCAGAAACCGAAACTGCATGTCCCATTTAGATGCAGAGTAGTTATATGACTTATTAAACATCATCAACTCAAATTTGTCTTTGTGTCTGTTATAAATTCAAAAATTACGTTTGACTCATTGACGCGCGCCAACTGCTGCGCATTGTCCGGTTTTCGATCAGAAATCACTACTTTTACCTTCATATCATCAATATGCTAACTCTACTATCATCAAAATGGTAGTTTTCGGTAACAGTCGGTACTTCTCGATAAAGTAACACCATTTATAACGTTTGCAATATGTGACCCCCCAACAACACAATGGATGTACCTTTAACCCGAGGGAGAGCGTCTGGTTAAAACACATTTCCTCGAAATCGTATGGCACACAACTACCAAGGACAGTTTATGACATCACAGACGACAACAATGAATTATGGAGGGTGGGGGTATATATCGTATACTCTTATTACATTTCACAGCATGAATAATATAGGTTAGAAATATTATGCATGTTTCTTTATTCGAACAGTATAACAGTGAGACACTCAGCATTGATAAAAAGAAGAAAAACGCACGAACCAGGTCCTTCTGTACTCTGTTTTATCTTATCTCAGGGAGCAGAAGGGAGGCCAAATCGATATCTTCCTGTCGGGTCTAATCCTAATCGAATACAACTGTGCTTGATTGATCATTTGCAAAAATGTTAACTGCAGAGTAAAATGATTTGTCAGGTCTAGGGAACACTAAATCAAATTTCAATGAATTCAAGTTGTGGTCGATTGTGACGATTCTCTCTTCTTGTGATTATTTCTAAGGTAACTAGTCGTCATATGTCAACAATATTGATAATTCGAAAGAAGATATATACAAGTTTTAATAAAGTGTCAAATGATGAATATAAATTATTCGAAACATTTTCAATGCGTCAAACAGTTGGGTGATATGTTGATATTGCCTTTATGAATTGGTTAAATTCTCTCCTTCTTTCAAATATGACATGTACATTTGTTTACATACTGCCCACAAACATATCAAATGTCGAGAGGCACGTTAAGTATACCAGCCCTTCACAATAATCGGAGTCGCATTCGAGAAGTACAAGGGCCTCCTCGTCAGGAAATGAAGAAAATCTCTATGTTCCGTACAATGCACGCTCAGATCAAAATATCATTTATAATTAGACTAAGAAAATGAGTGAAAATCTAAAAGCAATCGGATCGATAATATTTGCCGAATGTTTGTGTTAGATAAGTAACATTTCAGCGTCGTCCAGAAAAGGTAGTTAATATCTTAAATGTTGTGCAATGTTTCCCCCTGTTTAGTCCTTAACGATAACGTAAACATTTCAAACAAAACTTTACTTTACAACAATGAAATTAATTTCATCTGCGATTCTCGTATTCCTTACAGCATTATGTACACGTGAGTAACATCTGTGATTACATTAAATTGTTTCTCAATTCAACTTGATTTTCAATATGCCATTGCTTGAAGAAGCTAATACTATGATTTAACGTTCTATTTACTGAATAATATCCAAGAAAGCCATATACATGTTCAATCAATATTCAACTTCAAAGACATAAGTATTGCCTTACGTGTAATGTAATGTCTGAGAAATATGTTGCAAATGACATTGAACGATGACTAAAACCGGTAATTAGAATCCAAGCATGGAATTGTTTTTAATATGTATCCAACTCGGAGTAACATGCATATTATCCTTTGTTTTCCCACTTCCGTGAAATCAAGTACGCACGTTTCTAATATGTACTTGTTATTTATGTATTTCAATCATCTTAAAGTGAAACGCGCAGAACAGCTCATGGCGTAATAGAATTAATGCTACGGGTCAATAGATATGATATTTTAGCGACTTATAAGTAGGAATTACCCTGAAAAACATGTTTCTTCCCATTACAGGTTCCGGAGCTGAGTATTGTGACTTGGACGATGATTTTTTTAATTACAAGGAAACCTGGTGTGAGGATGGATGTTGCATTGATGAATGTTGTGACCTAGATTTAGATAATCAGTAAGCTTTGTTGTTATATTGTTATCAAGGGGATGAAGGGACAATTGATGTAATATGCAGTTTGGAGTTCATTTCCGACAAGGATTTACGATAACCTTTTTTTACCATGCTGTGGGGTTGGGTTTTTTTTTTAAAAAGATACCTAGATAATCAATTAAGATGCTCGAATTATTATTTTCTTGTCATGAAATGCAAAACATATATATTCATAAAAAAAAGACATGTTTACTGTATTTTAAGAAAACCAACGTCACAACGTGTTCATTTAAATGAATATGTTTTACTTTAACCTCCAGTCATTTACCGGCGATCGTGGGAGGCTGCGTTGGAGCCTTTTTGTTTGTAGTTTTGGTCATCTCTCTCATCTGCGCATGCGTGAAGAGCGGAACCAGACCAGGACGAGTAGTCACAGTTGTCTCCCCTGCCGTGGTCAGCACGATGGCGGTAACATCTACAGGTGAGCTATTTTAAAGTTGAATATTGTGTATTTGTAAGTGATATGGAATTTGGAATAGCATAATTTAGCTTTGTGCGAGAGGGGAGCTCCGTTGGCCCTACGGTATGGTTTTGGTTATGAATTGGCACTCGTTGTTGCTCATCAACCCCAGTTGCTTAGATGTACTCGTTGATGTAATTAGAACACTTTTAACTATTAACATTAACTTTAGGTTATTGAATGTATCATTCATATGAATGCAGGTGTCGTATTTTCTACCAAGAGGTAAAGGTTAGGCAGTGTGAAGTTGGTTACTTATACACTATTCAATACGATATTTCCTTTTACCTTTTCAAACCAGTGACCCAAGAGCACTATGCAAACCATATATGCAACCTTAGTGTATTATTCTTAAAGTTAATTCAATTACCTATGTAATAATGCATGCAGTGCGATTGACCAAACAGGAGATTGTACCGTTAAAAGGAGGGTTCTATCGGGGTATTTTTTGTGGAAACGAAATTCGAGAGGATGTTCTCGTTTACACAATTATGATATAAATACATGATTAAAACACTGTAAAATTAAAATATATTAATGAAGTTAATATTTTGATGACTTTATATTGAACAACTTGATAAAGAAAAGCGCATATCTGCTGAAAAATAAAAACAATGAGAACTGAAGCCATTCATCGGCGCTGCGAGTGGGGAAGACTTCGCTACGGACTAAACGCATATTGTTTATTCGTGTTATTATATGTTATGTGTTACAATGTGAATTTTCTATCATTGTATATGTTTAATTTTTCAAAAAAGTGTTAAATTTGGTTAAATATAGCGTGTTTTCATTTCACGTAATGTCAAGAATCCAATATGGCGGATGCTGCCGATAGATCGGTGATAGAACTATCCCTTTAAGTAAGAACAAGGATGACACAGGACTCGATCTGTGTAACAATAGTGGTACTATCACCAACATTGTTCTAAAGTGAGCACTCAGTTAACAAATAATACCCGACCGATTTTTAATTGGATAGAATTTAAAGGTATTGAACATCTCCAAATTGTACAGGGTTTAACTGTGAATATATGGATCATAACTAACCTGCGAGGAGAGAATGATGTGTGGTCCTTGTTGAGAGGAAATCGTGATTCGTTCTACCAGAGAGACATGATACACTTACTATTTCGTGAAAGCTGATATCAATGTTACTTCATTGTCTCTTGACATTCCTTACTTACATAGTATAGGCAGTATAGTGACATTATTGATTTAATTAAGTGTAACATGTTTTGTATGTGTCACTTCCAGCCAATGGAGGTGTCGCCGGATACGGGATGTATTCCTCCAACGTGCAGCAGCCACCTGCTTACTACTGACTACAGACTCATCTGACAGAAGAAACCATTGTAAAATCTGAAGGGATCAAGTTAAAGAAATGATAACGCCTTGTGACACGAAACCGAGTAACTGAATTTAGGACAATCATGATTTTTTAATACAAGAGTATATTATCCAGTCAGTTTGTAAAAGAAATGGACATTCAAACACACCATGTAATCAATAAAGAATTCAATTTAATTAAAAAGATTTATATTTTTGCGCTTATTATTATGAATGAGATTCAGACGGTACAGTGTTTGAAATATGCATTTGCTCTTGAGTTATAAATACGGTAAGGTAGTGTAGTCTATTAACTACAATCTATAGTCAATTACTTCGACGTACTTGGTGAATTAACAAAGAAACGTTTGTACATTAATTATATGGTAGCCTGTCTTCAAATATCAAAGTCTGTAATGGAATGGAATGAAAAATGCATGAAGAGCAGTTGATTCGTGGACTCCTTAGGTATTTTCAATTTGAAAACATCTTTGACGTCACGAAACCCCCAATTTTGCTATATGTTTTGCATATATTATATTATATTATTTTGGTAAAATGTACTAATTTCAGTACTCACTTTTTGGATATGTTACGTCATTTTTTTTATTATAATAATAAAATAATAATAATAATAGTGCATTTATATCGCGCTATTTCCATGCATGAGCATGCTCAAAGCGCACATTTAGGGATTGTCAGTGGTCAGGGAAAGCTTGGCGGAAAAGGAATGTTTTTAAACTGGCTTTGAACGATGAGAAGCTAGGAGAGTCTTTAAGTTCTTGGGGGAGATTATTCCATTCTGTGGCTGCAGCATATGCAAAAGAACGGTGGCCATATCGGACAGTCTTTGTGTTAGGAACAACAAGGACAGACTTGGTCTGGGATCTGAGAGGTCGAGCAGGCTGGTAGATCTGAAGAAGATCACGGAGATAGACTGGGGCTGATCCGGACATACATTTGAATGTGAGGGACAGGCGCTTGAACTTGATGCGGACATGAACTGGAAGCCAATGTAGAGATTTGAGTACAGGGGTGATGGGTGACCTCCTGGGAGTCAGAGAAACAATCCGTGCGGCTGTGTTTTCGACATGTTGGAGTCTATTTGTCAGAGATTTGGGAGCATTTATCAAGAGGCTGTTGCAGTAGTCAAGACGTGACATGATGAGGGAGATTACAAGAGTCTTTGTAGCACTGGTGGTGAGATGTTTCCTGATGCAGCTGATGTTTCTTATGATGAAGAAGCCGGCCCTGCAGACATTGCTGACTTGACTTTCCATAGTCAGTTGAACGTCAAATATGACTCCTAGGTTCCTGGCTGAACCGGAAAGAGAAATTTGTGTTTCTCCAACTGTGATGCTGTCAAGTCCAGCCTTTCGGGTTCGACTAGTAGGTCCAGTGAGCAGTGCCTCTGTTTTCTCATCATTCAGCTTAAGTTTATTTGCTGTCATCCAGTGTGCAATCTCCGAATAACACTGACTCGTCTTGGTGAGAGCTGCTGATGTTGATGCTTGGTCTGCTTGAAATATGTTAATAAGCTGGGAGACGTCAGCATAAAAGTGCTTGGGAAGATCATAGCTGCTGATAATCTTTCCCAATTGTTTGATATAAAGGGTGAATAAGAAGGGACCAAGCACAGAGCCTTGTGGTACTCCACATTTAAGCTCAAGTGATGAGGATGAAACACCGTTGAGATAAACTGATTGATATCTGTTGTTCAGATGAAGGCAGTTCCAATTATGCCAACCTCATCTTGAAGACGGGAAAGCAGATTACTGTGAGCTATTGTGTCAAAGGCCGCGCTGAGGTCGAGTAACACCAACAGGGCTACATTGCCTTTGTCAACTCCTGACTGCAGTTCATTTAAAGGTACATCCATTGTGTTGTTGGGGGTAAAGTATACCATATATACGTTATAAAAGGTGTTACTTTATCGTGAAGTACCGACTATTACCGAAAACTACCATTTTGATGATAGTCAAATCAGTGTATTGACGATATGAAGGTAAAAGTAGTGATTTCTGATCGAAAACCAGACAATGCATCGCGATTGACGCGCGCAAATGAGTCAAACGTAATTTTGGAATTTTATTTAAAGCAAACACAATAACAAACTTGGGTTGATAATGTTGAATAAGTCATATAACTACTGTGCATGTAAATGAGACGGTGCAGTTTAGGTTTCTGCACATGCAAAATGATGTTACTCGATTTTAATTGGAAACTAGTAATTATGATATATTTGGCGATTGGGGATGAATATGCAAGCTGAGTGGATTTGTTTGTATTGTAAACAGCACAGCTCTGTAGCTCGTGCTTTATTGTCTAAGTAGCTTATCATATAAACCAAAGGTCACCAACATTTATGACCATTAGTTGTTTGACAAACGTCAACTGCCTGTAGGAGGTTCATTCAATTACATATAAATGCAGTTAAAATGTTAGGGATGGCTCACACATAGTAATTTTAAGACACAAACATGCACACATAAAAAGCAAACAAATAAATAACATGTTTCAATGAAGTAAACATTAGCGTGTAGCTATGAAACATACCCAGGTTCTGGACGACGCCGGACAATGCCATAAGCCCAATTGGCCTTCCAGGCCTGGCGCCCCTCCTTTGTGGGACACTCAATCAACAGTTGATTCGTGAAAATAATCAACTGTCTACACAGTGACATCATCATCATTGATTAGCCCTAATGAAAATTTTATCAATTAGATACGACAGCTACAGCGGGTGGCAATATTATTACGTACATATGACCTCTGTGTAATTTCCATAGACTTACCTGTTAATCAGCTGTTGCGAGAATATTTTTTCATGAATCTATTGTTACATCCCCGACCAACCAAGATTCCATCAGTCCGAAGACATTTTTTATCTGATCGATTACAGAAAAACTATTCATCTCATCCATTTTCAAATAAGGCATGTCTTCTTCACCACTAGGAGAGGTGCATTGCGAAATTTAACCCGAATTTGTGATTTCTTTTAATTTGTGTATTTTTTAACTTAGTCATATTCGGAGCTTGATTGTTCGATCGATTACAAAAAACGTATTGATCTCATCCTTATAAATCTGGTACATGTCTTCTTCACCACTAGGAGAGTTGAAATGCGCAGTTTAACACGATTTGATGTATATTTGAAATTGGAACTTCCCCTGGCTTAAATTTCTCATGTAAATGTCATCAAAAGCTATATCTGAGTTTTTCGTTGATTTTACTTTTTCACATTTCCACTGGTTATATTTTGGGACAAGTTAAATTTTCTTTCCTTTCAGCCTTACTCTGCTGTATATCCATCACTGTGCCTACAGGGGTGTACCTTGTACCTTGCGTTTCCAGTCACACGAATGAATCATTACGATGAATTAATTTCGAAAATAAAGTTAATAATTTATCACCATGCTCACGTTTGTTGATTAACTCTGAAATCTCTACCAAAATATAGAAAATCATCTCAATTACAGATACATTATTCCTATATTTGTTTCTGAAAATTATTAAGAAAGCTTCATGCATCTTATCATACAACACATATCATAAGTGGTACATACGATGTTTAAACTTCGAAAACTAATCAATTGATAGATGAAAGGTAATTATGTACATGTAGCTGAAATGATTATCGATCTGTCTACAAATTAGGACAGCAAGGGGACTTTTACTTAACTTATGAAAATTATTCGCGCAACAGCTAATTACTACATAAGTCTATGGGAATTATGTCACATGTACGGAATACACCAAAAGCTGTACACCATCGCGAAAAAAACGTTTCACACAGTGTTGCTGGTAAAACAATCACATAAACCACAACCTTCGCGATTTACAAATTGTTTATTTATAATGTGAGTAAACGAGTTGCCAAATACCACACAATGATGTACGGAGTTTACAATCGAAACTCTTTGCACGGATTTACGTTGGTGTGTCATTTACCGCAGATTTTCAAGAAACATGGCGGCCTCCACGTCGAACCAAAGTGACGGTTTATATTTGATGTAATTATTTAACCCATTGACCAAATACAAACATGTTTTGTGAGAAAACACCTGATAACTCAATCTTTTATGGGAAATAATTTGAAATCACACTGGAATATTCCTTTAATGCAGTTATTACACGGTAGTTATCAGTTTCGTCCACCTTGTTTATGTATTTGGACAATCATTCCCACTGACGAATCACAGTATGAAGCATTAATTCAAGACTATGATCAAATGTATGTTTCGGGGAGGAGGTTACTCCCTTCACATTTCCGATCTTAATTTGCCGGCAGAAAAAGGAGAATCATGATTGGTTGCATTTGAATCTAACTGTGCAATCAGTGACGCCGTTGTAAAAGTAACATTTGCGATTGTCATGTCATAATGCTAAAATAAACCAAACGTATTCTCGTTCAATGTGTTTCCGCGAAATATGCTATTTGCTTTTGTGAAAAGCAATTGATCATAAACATGCTGATAAACAAAAAAGAACAAATCAGAGACAAATACCGAACGTAGTTCATCGAAAAACATATGTTGATTAGCAAGACCCTTTAGAGTCGAATGCTATAATGATATTGAAAGTCACTCGGTCACTGAAAGATGGCCTTTTATTGGTTAAGACGCAGGGGTACACTATGAGGTGTCCCTTTTCCCCGCTAGGAAATCCGGCCCTAGTAGAACAGTGGGAAGAGAATGGTAACTTTATTATACTTGAGATGTTATATGCTAAACACGATTCCATCTCTACCTATCTTGGCATCCAATGTTTCTGATGCAATATCTGAAGTTGACATGGGTTGTGGGTCGTACATACTGTCTGATTGAGTCTAGCTGTTATGGGAAGTTGAAAATAAGGGTTGAAAATAATCAAATCATTCGTCAATTCAAATGTTGCTGTTGCGACAATCACATTACATTTTGGTTGTATAATAAATAATACGTATGTACATGTATAAGTTCCTCCATTTCAAAGCCATCAGACAGTCTCTACGGTCAGGTTATGACTTAAAGTGTGAAATATTAAAATAGAAAAAAGGGAATGGTCACTTGTATGACTACACTCACATTGGAACATTAAAAATGCATACAAAACAGGTTTTATAAAATACATGTAACACAACGGTCCGTTTGTATTGCACTTGTCCTATTATCGCAATGCGTTGAGGGCCGTACAACCCTGGTAGGTTAACAATTTGTTCTTCATTTTCCGTTTTACGAAATTATCAACATGAGTAATCATAAAGACTCGTCAATATACGAGAAGACGTCCCCATGCTTAACTTATATTATCAGAATCATCATAAGAATGTATATACCAGGCCCAGTTACAATAGACATAATTATCCTCCGTTAAACAACTGACAATTTATAATAATTTGACGACGAGGGACAATGAATACGACGATGTATATCCTCTAATAAGCGCCGAGTCTCCAATAAGCGCCGGGTCTCTAATAAGCGCCGGGGGTCATGGGTAGATGAGAAAATAAGCGCCGGGCCTCCAATAAGCGCCGGGTCATTAAAATGCGCCGGGTCCAAACCATTAGATAAATGCTTCCTTAGTAAACTTAAATATTCTATTAAAGAAATAAGCACCGGGTCTCTCTTAAGCTCCGGACCTCTAATAAGCGCCGGGGGGTTAAGGGGTACTGAAAAAATAAGCGCCCGGGCGCTCATTAGAGGAAATACGACTGACGACTGTTTGTGGGTCGACCATTTTTCTTTATTTACGTTGATCCCCGAGTCCATCCTTTCTCATGGTATAACGTAGGCTAGCACAACTTTCATACCCTGGGTGCAAAGGTAGCTCATGCCTTCGCGAGGTGACGTACATGTATGATCGAGGAACAATCTAAAAAAAGACACTGCGGAAATCATAATAATCTCTCAAAACCGAGTCATCAAACGTTTACCGCACCTTCCTCGATGAACTGCGTGTCCTATAGTCCATAGTCTGCGTCTGAGACAATTTGATGGGAAAAATCTCTTAAATTTCAGCTGACTTATCTAGTGGCCATTTTGCGGAAGTGCGAAAGCCAACTGCATTTTGAAAAGCTCTATGCGATTGGTTAAATTTTATCGCCAACCGGACGATAAAATTATTTGATTGGTTGGACCATACGTGACCTCGCGAAATTTGCCGAATCCTTTGAAAAGCACCGGGTCACCCGACTCCCTATGACGGTAGCAGACGGTTGGGGACAGCAGACGAGATGACCTGCTTCATATCTTCCGAGGCGTCCAGCAGGAGCCTGTGAGGCGGAAGAGCGAGACGCGCGGGAGGTGTGTCACCTTCAGGACAAAAGGAAGCCTTCCTGGCTGCCGATGAGCGAGGTCCCGAGACGCTGACCTGATTGAGTGGTACCTCCGCGAACAAGGCCACCTCTGTCAACATGGCGACTGAGTCCACAACCGACGGGTCATCCGACACTATACTGATGAACGGAGGGTCAGAGATGTCAACGAAGCGGGCCTCACGCTCAACCGAGTCTGGCGAGGAGTCACAGGTGGTTGACACCTACGTGACACGGCGCGTGGGGGTGTTAGCAAGACGCGAGGAGGCAGCGGACCCGGAGGCCCTTAAGGAAGTGGGACGCGAACCCTGAGACAAGCAGTACGCATCTGGTTCAAGACCTAGCATAGCAGCGGGGGTGGCACGGTTGGGTAAGGCCAGCGGACCCAACCTAGCATCCAGCAATGAAGACACCATGTCCTTAATGGACGCAAGAAGGAACTCCGGTTTGAACTTATCAAACTTGGCTTTCTTGCCCTTCTTCTTTTTGCTCTTGGGAGTGGAGGGTTTGCTGACCTTTAGCCTAAGAGAAGACATACTCCTGTCATCCTCCCCCCTGGCGAAGTGGGGGACCGAGCGCGAACCTGAGGACGAGAACGCGAACGTGAAGAGGGTGAGAGGGTGAGAGGGTCAAACTCCTCTGGAGATGCGTGATGAATCCCGACATTGACCCGACGTAGCTGAACGCTTCTTAAACGAAGCCCTATCGGTGACGGAGTTACGAATGGCTGTAACATACGCTCGGAAAATATGAAACGGAGAGAGTGACGCACTCGTCACAACAATCATCCTCCTCACACAAGTCTTTGCACTTCCTACACAGCAAGTGCGGATCCTTGATAGCGGACTTCCTACCTCCGCAATTCGTACAAAAAGGCAGTGTACATAGTGAAGTAACCACGGAGGCCGTAAGGTAACGACGTGAGTGATAGTCAAGTCACTGACGAGACCGTCGAGTCACTACGCGAGTGAGCTGATGAGGTGAGTGACAGGTGAGTGGCACTCAATTCAGTTAACAGGTGAGTGACAGGCGAGTCACTACATCGGAAAACCTAGGCGATGTGAGTGACAGTCGGTTCACTTACACAGGTGAGCGACAGGCGAGTCACTAGCTCGCGTAATGTAGACGAGGTAAATGACAGTCTAGTCACTGACGCGAAACCTAAGTAGTGAAGTGTAAGAACTAAGTTCTGACACTAAGCAAAAACAACCCTTCCGATAGCTAATTACTCCAAAAACACCAAGAGTGTAAACTCACAAAAACGTAGACGACGAGACGCTTAAGTGAGAAACACACAAGGCAAGACGAGGGAGACTATCGAAAGTGTTGAAGGCAGAGGCTCCGAACCCAAAGGGTGCGAAGTCAATATCAACTACTGGTCAGACAATGGTGAACGCCTAAGGCGAGTGACAGGCGATTAACTGGCGAAGTAAATGACTGGCGAAGCGAGTGATAAGCGAAGCGAGACACTGGCAAAGCGAGTCACAGACGAGACGAGGTAATCCAGTCGAGTTGAAAACCGAAAACGAGTGACTAGCGAGTGACAGGCGAAAGGGAGTGACTGGCGAGGTGAGACACCGGCGAGGCAAGACACTGACGAAGCTAAACACAGTCGAGATGAGGCGAGTAAAAACGAGTTGACAAACCGAAAGGCGGGTGACTGGCGAACCGAATCACTGGCGAAGCTAGTCACTGGTGAGACGAGGCAAGTCAAGTAGAGTCGAGCCTAAGGTGAATGACTGGCGAAGCGAGTCACTGGCGAGATGAGCGAGTCAAGTAGAATCAAGCCTAAGGCGAATGACTGGCGAGACGAAGCGAGTAACGTAGAAACAAGCCTAAGGCAAATCACTGGCGAAGCGAGTGACTATGGCGAAGCGAGAGACTGGCGAAGTGAGTCACAGAGGAGACGCGGTAAAGAAGTCGAGTCGAATGAAGGCGAATGATTAGCTAGTGACAGGCGAACGCGAGTGACTTGCGAGGCGAGACACCGACGAAGCTAAACACTTGCGAGACGAGACGAATCACGTAACAAGAGATACAAACCTGAAGGCGAAAGACTAGCGAAATGAATGACAGGCGAAGCGAATGACAGGCGAAGCGAGTCACTGGCGAGACGATGCGAGTCAAGTCAAATCGAGCCTAACGCGAATGACTGGCGAAGCGAGTCACTGGCGAGACGATGCGAGTCAAGTAGAGTCGAGCCTAAGGCGATAGACTGGCGAAGCGAGACACTGGCGAAGGTAGCACTGGCGAGACGATGCGAGTCAAGTAAAATCAAGCCTAAGGCGAATGACTGGCGAAGCGAGTGACTGGCGAGACAATGCAAGTCAAGTAGAATCAAACCTAAGGCGATAGACTGGCGAAGCGAGTCACTGGCGAAGCGATTCACTGGCGAGACGATGCGAGTCAAGTAGAATCGAGCCTAAGGCGAATGACTGGCGAAGCTAGTCACTGGCAAGACGATGCGAGTCAAGTTGATTCAAACCGAAGGTGAATGACTGGCGAAGCGAATGACAGGCGAAGCGAGTCACAGGCGAGACGATGCGAGTCAAATACCAACGGCGAGTCACAGCTCACAAAAGCGTTAACAATGAGACGCTTAAGCGACGTCACTGACGAGTCGAATGTGAAGCCAACCGATAGTAGACGACGAAACTATCGGCAGATTCACCTGATCTAGAAGACAAAGGGACTGGCGGAAGGTACGACCTAAGGCCGTGCGAACCGAGCAGTCACCCGACGAAGGTGAGAGAAAAACAAAAGACACGAATTGCACGTACAAAGCATGCAGCCACCCGACAGGTCGCACACAGCTAGCACATGTCAACAAGGCCCCTTGTAACTCAACACCTACCTAAAACAGGTTGTCTAAACAACCTGCTAACGACGAACGTAGATTAAGGCGTTGAAACTATCTCTTAATTAAATAAGAATAGCTAGCAAGTTAGCAACAAAAGCGCTAAAAATACCCAGTCTCAGAGCAAAACATACACGTCTGTCTTGCCTTGCAACTGAAAGGAGAGTGACATATTCCGGTAGTGACGTCACGAGACCATGCAGACTTACCGCCCTTGGATAGGGATTTTACGCATCCCTTACTCCACTGTTCAAGTTTCGTCTGTGTTAAGGTTTAAATATCATACCTAGAGAGGAGGAAGGCATAGTAGGTCTAGTCAACAGATAGGTATTTAAATAATAAATAGCATTCCAGTGTAGTGGGCTAAACTATCTTATTAATCAAACGTTACACTTTATCTGTTACTTCCTGTTAAGTCAAAAACGAACATAAAACTTGAAAACTTCAGCGAATTCAAGTTGTGGTTAAATATTTTCCCCTTTTTTCTGATTATATATTATTTTGCCAATAGTTGTTATATGTCGACAATATTGAAAACGCAATTTGAATACAGTATCAAAATGTTAAATAGAGTTATCTTGTGAGTGTGTTTTGGAATTACCAAAAGCCTGCATTAGGAATAAACATTGCATTTTGCTAGCCTTGGCGAAAGATATGCCTCAATATGTTGGATGGCATGTTGACATTTCCATGATAAATTTTATAAATTTTGTTCTGGCCCAGTGTGACTTGTTAATGCTTAAATCAATATGCAATGTTAAAAAGACTCTTTTATTACATAATGTCACAAAATACACCATAATATCCAATGTTCTCTTCCAGACGAAACCGCAAGTCTCGTATATCGGGCTACTTTATTCCAAAAAAACAACCTGAGTGACATTCTAGCAGTCATGAATTCACAGAGTACAAGATTTTCACGATATATAAACCATTCTATTCACTGCCTACGCTCTCAGCTTCAGCATAACTATTACCAGTTCAACCGTGGTAATTTGTAGAGATATTATTCGAGGGGGCATTCCTCGTGTGTAATTATTGTTAACTAATTACGTGATTATAACAAAATCCAGTTGGAACATATTGTTGAGGGTAGCAGTTTTGTTACTTAAGTTTTGACAATTTGACAAGGAATAGCGTACATTCAAAATAAATGGCGGTTTTCTTCGATAGACGCCTCCCTTTGATAGGTGGGAATGGAAACGGGTAAAAGGTCTTTACCGTTAATAAATGAAGAAGATTTCAATGAAGAAATCAAAATATGAAAAATTATAATAAGCCTTTGTACAATAATGTGTGAACAATCGAATCGATAACAACCTCAGTGTTCATGTAAGTAGCATTTCAGCGTTGTCCAGATAAACCTAAGGTATCTTATCTTAAAGGTTATGAAATGGCACTTCCTGCTTAGTCCTAGCGACAACCTAAACATTTCAAACACAACTTCACTTTGCAACAATGAATATATTTCAGCGGTGAGTCTGGTTTTCGTTACAGCACTATGTGCACGTGAGTAAAAGTTTGATTAAATTTCTTATTCTACTCAATTCGTATATAATATATGTCAATGATTAGTCGTGTAGTAGCAAATACTGTGATTAACGTTCTAATTCTATTCGCTAACATATCTTCAACACAGTTAAAACTCCTAAAAGTCCTAATTGCAATGAAATTGCATATATAATGCCCGAGAAAATTAATTATATTAATTATTAATAATAATATTTTGTAAATGACCTTGTCATTGAACACTGAATTATACCGGTAATTAGTTTCCCAGCACAGAATTGTTTAAAATATGTTTCCAACTCTGAGTATCATTATCCTTAGTTTTCCCACCTCCATGAAATCACGTTTGTTTCGAATAATTACTTGGTATTTATTTTATTTAATCACAATCTAAAGTAAAACGCATAGAACAGCGCAGGGCGTAAAAGAAAGTATGTTAATACACTTAATAGATACATTTAGCGACTAATTATAAGTAATAGTTACCCTAAAAACAACATGTTTCTTCCCATTACAGCCTCGGGAGCAGAATATTGTGACTTAATCGATGCTATCTGGAAGCACTAGGAAGGAGACCTGGTGTAAACATGGACGCCGTGTTCCTGTGGGGTTAACAACATTTTCTCGTTTATTATCTCTTATTTAACATCGATCTATGTAGGGTCATCTAGTTTTAGTATGATTATCTTTTGATATTGATATTGTTATGAAGAGGATTAAAGACCATTGTAAGTAAAATGCACGTTTTGAGTTCATTTCTCCAAAAAGCGATATGGATTTAGAAGGGTTTTTTTAAACAGCAAATGTCAACAGAAAACCACGTGTGAAATTTGTAAAAGGATAAGGCCTTTTATGAAAGTTACTAATTGATTCAATATTTTTTTTTAATTCAAGAAGGAATCACCAGATAATCTAACAAATGCATGAAACACTGCCTTGTCATGAAATGCATCAACATCATTCTGTATACTCTTTTTGTAAAAAAAACAATATTAGTTTTTAATTGTTTATCCTAAGAGAACACATTTCACAGTATGTTCATTATGTCAGAAAAACTCTTAAAGAGTATTTGCATTCAACCCCAGTTATCCCCGTTGGAGTCTATGCCATATTCCTGTGTATCTACATATGGTACAAGACCAGGACTAGACAAGGAAAGGTAGTCGCAGCTCCCCCTCCTGGCGAGGTCAGCACGGTGACTGAAGCCTCTACAGTACAGGTAGGCCTCGGCTACTTGGTGTTTACTTATAGATTGTTGTTTATTTTCTAAATGATATGAACTTGAGAATAGCACAATTTATAGCTAAATGCGAGAGCGGAAGCTGTCAAAACGTTCAAAAGACGTGCCTTATGGTAGAAAATGAGAAAAAAAGAAATGTTAGCAACATGATACTTCACATGATCGGAAACCGGACTGTAAATATTGAAATGAAAGGCAAGGTAAGTTTCAACATTCGTGAGACAAGTCAAGGTTGTTCTGGTTGATGAAAACGTGTATTTTGATGGTTTAGAAAATTATATCATTTTGTATATAGTTACTTTAGCTCTCATGAAGGTTACTTTCAGTTTGATTGCATGTTATTATTACATAGCATAAACGGGAGTATATAACGTTCAAAAGACCAATCTAGTTAAAACTAGCTGTAATGTTGTACGTCATGGCGGACTTAGGGGACGAATAACATTACAGCTAGTTTAAACTAGATTGTCATCTGTCCGTCTGTCCGTCCGTCACAAATTTTGTGCAGAGCATATCTCTCAAACTGTACATGTTAGCTTCACCAAACTTCGCTACACATGTTAGCCATGATATCTATGTGTGCCTACTCAGGTTTAGACGGATTTCTGAATTTTACTTTTTACGGTTTCCGTGGAAACATGACTAATAATTTTAACAGTGACTGTGAGGAAGTCATTTTTTTGCGGAACCTATCTCCCAAACTATATATTCTAGTTATACATTCACCAAACTTGCTACACATGTTAGCCATGATCTCTAGGTGTGCCTTTTGAGGGTAAGGCCGATTTCTGAATTTTATTTGTTGCTGTTTCCATGGAAACAAGACAAAAACAGTGACTCTGTTGGGAAGTGGATTTGTGCAGAGCATATCTCCCAAACTATACATGCTAGATTCACCAAACTTCGCTACACATGTTAGCCATGATCTCTAGTTGTGCCTTTTCAGGTTAAGACGGATTTCTGAATTTTACTTTTGGCGGTTTCCATGGAAACATGACTTATAATTTTAACAGTGACTGTGACTGTGACTGTGACTACACTTGTTTGTTTTAGATACCCCGTCATTGTGACCTTTTTATTACTCTTAAGCCAAATAAAACTGTTGTTAAATAACGGACGTCATAGCGTCCCCATCGAGGACTCATAGGGCGCATAATTCGATGGGAAAATTCCAAGTATAAGGTCTGTAGATCACCTTGACCATCGGTCAAACAATACATTACGTCGAGACTTATCGAGACTTATCCAATTCCATGGTCAGTAACCGCGCGCCTTGATAGGTGGTCAAGATATATATTATTGTCTTCAAAACATCCTGCTTCGCCAGTGCACCTGTATCCGCTACGCTACTTCAGCACCCTGATCCCATGAGGCATAAAACTGTCGTTTCCCTAAAAATAACCAGCCAATGAAAGAACTTCATTCGAACTCATGAGACATTACCAGAATGAGAGGACTGATGCGCTATCGTTGGCGTTTAAATCACGGCATTTCATTGGCTGAATAATGATATTTTTAACGATAAATCACCAGCTTACAACAAACTGAATTTTTTCTCCAGAACCATCTAGAGAGCTGTTATCTCAAGTATGGGTCACGTGACCTCAAAAGCTATTTTCATCTTGTTCTCCAGTACTAAAAGCTCTAGAAAGCTGAAATGTTGTGTACAGAACCCTTACTCAAAATTGTAGATTTGGTGACCCGTGGCCCCAAATATGGGTC
The DNA here is from genome assembly GCA_936450465.1 of Gibbula magus. Classification (NCBI taxonomy): domain Eukaryota; kingdom Metazoa; phylum Mollusca; class Gastropoda; order Trochida; family Trochidae; genus Gibbula; species Gibbula magus. The sequence goes on along the minus strand of OW388296.1, from coordinate 73,891,982 downwards.
ACAGTGGCCGCGACGTATCTTCTACTTCTTTATCTTCATCAATTTCAATGTAAATTACTTGAACTTGTTTATGCCTATGACAAATACTTCCAGAAATGTTACAGTTTGAAACTTAGTTTATTGTTTAAAGTCTATTGGGCTACAGAGCCAATGTTTTTTTTTTAGATGCGCTACCGGTACCGCTACATAGTATAATCAGTTTCATATAATGTTCAATGGTGTTGACAATTTTGATCTATTTTAGAGCATTACTTATTTGTCACTTCCAGCCAGTGGAGGTGTTGCCGGAAATTGTTCCTGAAACGGATACTGTTCCTAAAACGGATACTGTTCCTCAAACAAACAATAGAGACCTGCCTACACGTGACTACAAACTCTTCCGGCAGGAGAAACCATTCCAATTTTGAAGAAACCAATTTGAAGAGACTGTCCCGATTTGTGGTAATTCCATCTAGGACGATAACGATTTCAATACACTGTTAAATTTACTCGTCAGTTGGAAAAACAATGTGATTCTTTGATAAGCAAGCACATCATCGAATTAATAAAGAGTTGAAGTTAGCCAATCATTTGTGCTAATTATTATTAAATTATTTAAGATGGTAAATGATATGATATGTTTGAAATATTTATGCATTCTGATGCCAACGAAATTTGTACTTGAGTTACTTGAGCCCCAAACTCTTCACAGTGCTGTTACGTCCCTGCTGCGTCAAACCTGTATGATAGTTGATCAGCCCTGAAGACGAGGTTGTTATCGTCTATTACTTATGAAGGAGGTTCCTTGCCATTGTTTTGGAGCATCCTCAGTTGTCATATTCAGATAGAGATTTTACAAGCGCTTCTCATCTCAAGCTGATCTCATCTCGCACTTCAGATAGGGCTTGTAGCCACCTAGTCTTGTAGCCTTAGTGTACACTTTCAGGAACAGTGTTCACTATGTGTGTGTGTGTGGGGGGGGGGGGGGGGGGGGGGGTCTTGCTTAAACGTGTAATCAAGACCCTATTATTAAATTAAGGCCATACTTATGAAATATGTATGTTGTTTTATCATCATGATAGTGTGAAATGACAGTGAAAAATGTAAAACAATTTTGGCGCGACCCCACCTACATTTGGAGCTCATATCAAAACTGTTAATGAAATAAATACTCCATCTCAATTGTGTCCATACTGTCAAGATGAGTACCATATTCTCCTTCAGTGCCCGACATATTCAAAAATAAGAAACAAATGTCAGATTTTTTTTTTCTTGAATCAAATGTCAAGATTGAAATTCCGAATGCTCTTCGACCAGAAAATGCCAACCCTTGTGTTGTACCATATATTTAAGTTAAGAAAGCTTGTTTATTGTTAAAGTGAATTTACGATGTCATACAGGTTGCGCAACAGTATTTCACAAACTTTATGTACCTGTGCCATTGGCCTCATGACCACTTATATGAATAAAATCTGTCTGTTTGTCTGTCATCTGGAATCATCTTTACCGTCCCGAAATTCCTAATTATGATACACGTTTTGCATTTTAAGTATATTTTGACAGACATGTATATACTGCAAATTCAGGTACTCCGCATTGGATATGTGACGTCATCCTAATATTCTCTTGCTCAATGTTTTCCAGTTGCACACAACATCTAGGTTTAGAACTAGAAATTTCTTTCTTCAAACGCGTATAGGTATTTCTGTACAATTTCAATAAAGCCAATTGGCCTCCGTCGTTTCATCATGTGTGTTTATTTACATCTTCAATAAAGCCTATAGGCCAGTGTTTATCCACTACTCAAGTACGTACTCCCCTAATGTTTGTATTGCAAATCCTAATTGTATACCATTCTCACGCTTTACCCCTCTCATGCTTGTATTACAAATCTCCATTGTATTCTCATGCATGTTAATCTCCCTGATTGAGTTTCCTCACCATTGTTTTGTTTGCTATATAAATGCATCATATTTTGTTATTTCCTTACATTCCACCTGATGAAGGAGTGAGTATGTACTCCGAAATGTCGTGTATTTTCACATTAAAGAAGTTGTTATCCAGAAAATCTTCCTGTTCTTATGTATAGGTAAGTAACCAGTACTATGAGTGTAGTTAATATGTTCGTAAAACTCCATTACTCCATTAATTATGCCTCACTTGGATGCACCCAATCAGCAGTGGATTCGTGAAGAATAAGCAGCCGTTTACACAATATGGCGGCGACATCATCATCGATGTATCCTAATGAAGATGGCATCAAACGCACTAAATACAACAGCTATATCTTTGTGGGATAATACGTGACTCAATGTTGCTGGTTAAACAATTTACCGGGTACGTTTCAAGCTGCTAAATGTCATGAGCACAATTCATGTTTTAAACTGTTTGAGAAGCAATCGAGAAGTTGAAAATTGAAAGATCACTGTAGAGACCAACATCAATGCGTCAGCTTCATGGATCTAGGAACCTGATAACTTAATTATAACTTAGTTATCCTTCATTCGAAATGTGAACCCCAGGGGGTAATCGACTGTACATGAAAACCGAATGTACCACCCTTGCAACAACCCATTTTCCACTGTTCAGTTTTCTAGAAGCAACCCTGTCTTCACGTTCACGGTACTAATAGAACGCAGTTTCTTTAAAATGGGCTAAAACTTTATGTGTCGGCAGATGAAGCTTTCTTAACTCAAACTAACCGTGAACCGGTCTTGCTTAAACGTGTAATCAAGACCCTTTTATTAAATTAAGGCCATACTTATGAAATATGTATGTTGTTTTATCATCATGATAGTGTGAAATGACAGTGAAAAATGTAAAACAAACCGTAAAACTTGCTTAAACGTGTAATCAAGACCCTTTTATTAAATTAAGGCCATACTTATGAAATATGTATGTTGTTTTATCATCATGATAGTGTGAAATGACAGTGAAAAATGTAAAACAATTTGGCGCGACCCCACCTACATTTGGAGCTCATATCAAAACTGTTAATGAAATAAATACTCCATCTCAATTGTGTCCATACTGTCAAGATGAGTACCATATTCTCCTTCAGTGCCCGACATATTCAAAAATAAGAAACAAATGTCAGAATTTTTTTTTCTTGAATCAAATGTCAAGATTGAAATTCCGAATGCTCTTCGACCAGAAAATGCCAACCCTTGTGTTGTACCATATATTTAAGTTAAGAAAGCTTGTTAAATGTTAAAGTGAATTTACGATGTCATACAGGTTGCGCAACAGTATTTCACAAACTTTATGTACCTGTGCCATTGGCCTCATGACCACTTATATGAATAAAATCTGTCTGTTTGTCTGTCATCTGGAATCATCTTTACCGTCCCGAAATTCCAAATTATGATACACGTTTTGCATTTTAAGTATATTTTGACAGAAATGTATATACTGAAAATTCAGGTACTCCGCATTGGATATGTGACGTCATCCTAATATTCTCTTGCTAAATGTTTTCCAGTTGCACACAACATCTAGGTTTAGAACTAGAAATTTCTTTCTTCAAACGCGTATAGATATTTCTGTACAATTTCAATAAAGCCAATTGGCCTCCGTCGTTTCATCATGTGTTAGTTTACATCTTCAATAAAGCCTACAGGCCATTGTTTATCCACCACTCAAGTACTTACTGCCCTAATGTTTGTATTGCAATTCCTCATTGTATACCATTATCATGCTTTACCCCTCTCATGTTTGTATTACAAATCCCCATTGTATACCATTCTCATGCATGTTAATCTCCCTGATTGAGTTTCCTCACCATTGTTTTGTTAGCTATATAAATGTATCATATTTTGTTATTTCCTTACATTCCACCTGTTGAAGGAGTGAGTATGTACTCCGAAATGTCGTGTATTTTCACTTTAAAGAATCTTCCTGTTCTTATGTATAGGTGAGTAACCAGTACTATGAGTGTAGTTAATATGTTCGTAAAACCCCATTACTCCATTAATTATGCCTCACTTGGATGCACCCAATCAGCAGTGGATTCGTGAAGAATAAACAACCGTTTACACAATATAGCGGCGTCATCATCATCGATGGATCCTAATGAAAATGGCATCAAACGCTTTAAATACAACAGCTATATCTTTGTGGGATAATACGTGACACAATGTTGCTGGTTAAACAATTTACCGGGTACGTTTCAAGGTAGTAAATGTCATGAGCACACTTCATGTTTTAAACTGTTTGAGAAGCAATCGAGAAGTTGAAAATTGAAAGATCACTGAAGAGACCCACATCAATGCGTCAGCTTCATGAATCTAGGAACCTGATAACTTCCGAATTATTCTTCATTCCATATGTGAACCACAGGCGGTACTCGACTGTACATGAAAACCGGATGTTGGACCCTTGCAACAACCCATTTTCCACTGTACAGTTTCCTAGAAGCAACCCTGTACTAATAGAAAATAGTTTCTTTAAAATGAACTAAAACGTTATGTGTCCGCAGATGAAGCTGCTTAACTCAAACTAACCGTGAACGCGAAGACAGAGTTGCTTCTAGATATTGTACTGTGGAATATGGACAACTTTTGAGAGTTTTGTTCTTCTCGTGTTGTCAGAAGAGAGTTTTGTTCTTCTCGTGTTGTCAGAAGAGAGTTTTGTTCTTGTCGTGTTGTATTTTTGTTTGTTTGATTTAAACATATTTATTCAAGAGAAAGGATTGGGTACAAGTTATCCAACTTAATGAAACCCTCTCCTATGTACAATGTTGACATATAATATTGAAACGTAACATACATTATGTACAGAGACAAGTTTATATGGAAATATGAGTATATTTACAAAAGAATCCGAAATGACATAGCATAGTATAATGATAAAAAATAAATATTCTAATGGGTAAGCAATTTCTTTCTTAATTGTTAAATCTTCCAGAGAGAGATATATAATTATGTACTTCTTTAAAAATGTGCACGTTATCATTATGGGAAAGATTTACATTGCCATTTAACAACAAGTCTAAATTTAACTGTACTCTGTTATTGCATAATATACTAATATTTTGAAACATTTGATGTCTAATATTATGATACATAATACATTCCATGAAATAATGATAAGAATTTTCACAAGGAGATTTACAATTACATTCAGTGTGGTCCGAGAGTCCAATTCTATATAGATCATCATTTAATTTGCTATTTGAATATCTTAACTGAGTATGAATTATGTTGAGTTTTCTTTTACCAAGTGAGAAATATGCAGGTGACTTAAGTTTACGCGGAAATATATACGATTTAAACAAATTTATGGAGGCAGCTTCTCTTACGTGCAGTGGGAGGCTATTCCAAAGTTGTGAACATGATGGGGGAAATGATTGACTGTAAAGGTTGGTACTGCAATACGAAATGGAAAGATCTCGAACGTTTCTAAGATTATAACTGGTCCTGGCTTCAACATGTTGTGGCATAAGGTCACACAAGTACGATGGAGCATTATTATTGTATATATTATAAAACAGAGTTAGTTTACGATATGTTCTTCTCTCTTTTAACGATTGCCATCCTGTTTCATAAGTAAGGGATTCTCGGGTGGCATATTTAGGTAGGCCAGTTACTATCCTGGCCGTCTCGAACTGGACCTTTTCAATTTTGTCTGGTAACTCTGCTGAACAACCATCCCATAGTTCACAGGCGTATTCAAGGTGTGGTCTTATAAATATTATGTAAATCTTGTTTAGGGTTTCCCTGCTTAATATAAATTTTAATTTTCTCATAGATGACACCATGGAGGAAGTTGATTTCACAATGCTATTAATATGTATGTTCCATTTGTCGTGTTGTAAGAAGAAAGTTTTGTTCTTCTCGTGTCGTCAGTAGAGTTTTGTTCTTAGAGCGTTGTCAGTAGAGAGTTTTGTTCTTCTCGTGTTTTGACTGTTGTCAGAAGAGAGTTTTGTTCTTACCGCGTTGTCAGTAGAGAGTTTTGTTCTTCTCGTGTTGCTAGAAGATAGTTTTGTTCTTCTCGTGTTGTCAACAAAGAGTTTTGTTCTTCTCGTGTTGTCAGAAGAAAGTATCATATCATGAATCCCGGACTTTAAAACCTCTGATCACTAGTCAAATCTGCCACATTCTCTTCCCACAGAGGTTACTCCCTTCAGATTTCCGATCCTAACCTCTGTTCTATATCGCTTAAAATCGAGAGCAGAAACAAATTTTACTAGCGGAAGAAAGCGGAATCTCGTACTGTATCCCTGCTTCTTAACCAATGAAAACTCATCTTTCAGTGGCCATGTCGACCGAGTGACTTCAAATACCTAGGCATTTTACTCTTAAGGATCTTGCTTATTAGCATACCCTTCGAATATGTCTGATGTAAATAACACAAATGACTTATGTCTCTGATTTGGTCTTCTTTATTTATAAGCATGTTTACGATTAATAGTTTTCACAAAATCAAAAAGCATATTTCGATGAAAACACATTGAACAAGAAAACGTTTGTCTTACGTTTATTTTATCATTATGACGTGTCACTGGCAAATCTGATTGCACAACTAAATTAAATTGCAACCAATCAGGACACTCCCTTTCTACCCTCGATTTCAGGTGAAAATGAACAGAGCTTAGGATCGGAAAGCTGAAGGGAGTAACATCTGTGCGGAGAGAATGTAAATACCTTTGCATAGATTTAAAAAGACAAGTTTAAGTTGATATTGTTCAATATAGTACACCAGTAAATGGGGCTTTGGCTTCTGCACATGTATAAGGCAGTGGACCGATATTTATTTGGAATTTCATATACAAGGCATGTGTTACTTGGGGGAGAATTTGCATGCCGAACGAAATGTTTTGAAAGTGAACACACATCGTACATGTATTTTAGCACGCATCTAAACCAATAACATGCCATGAAATAAAACGATAATGCCCCTTTAAGATGTGATGACACTTACACTTACGTTACATTCTGTATTGTATAATGTACTTGTACATGTTACGTTCTTACGTTTCACTGCCGTGTCGACCAGTCTATTGGGTAATTTTATGGTTCGAAGTGCGAGAGTTTGAGGGTGCTACAAACAGGGTTAACAATTTTCTCTTATTTTCTGTTTGATGAAAAATATGTGTTCACCTACTTAAATCAACATGCGTCATCATAATGACTCGTCAATATATAAACGAGAAGAGGTCCACCACGCTTAACAAGTACATACATACCTGCAACTTCCAAACGCAAGGCATAACTCTTGCCAGTCTGCATTACTGGCTGATTTAAGCCTTGCGGTATTTCCCTCGCTTTGTTGTGCTTAGATAGTGAATCGCTGCACCAGAAATGCATAGTGGGCCCGGATTTCTAAGCACAGATTTCTTCAGGAAATACTGCAAGTATTAAATCAGCCAATAATGAAGACTGGCAAGAGTTCTGCCTTGCATTGGGAAGTTGACATACCTGGCACATTAACAACAGACGTAAGTATTTCTCGGTTAAACAACGGACACTTTATAACAAGGTTTGAATCTTGAAATGACACGATAGTAAAAGTGTGTATTAAACAAATGAATCAATAGATCCCCATGATTCATTTAGATAAGTGGAATTTCACCGTCGTCGGGCTAAACGTATCTTATCAGTCAAAAGTTATGCTATGTTACTTCCTGTTTGATGCAAAACCAACACAGAACTTGAGAAAAACTCAAATTTACTTTACAACAATGAAAGTCATTTCAGCGGTCATCCTCGTGTTCCTGACATCGATGTATGCACGTGAGTTACATGTTTCATTTAATTGTATGTCCACTTCATATATACAGAGACAAATAAAAGCGTCGAATAAACATGAATGTATGAAGTCAAAACTGTGAATGTTTTTTTACATCTTCAGTAAATGTTTCCAACTTATATTTAAAATTGTGAACATATAATACTAATGTTGGATTTCTCTTCATTCGGAAACCACAATCTCGTTTGCGTTATTTACTCATTATATAGATTAACAAGCAAAAGAAACGTCAACATACAAACTACAAGCTATTTCAATCCAAGAGTAATAAATACGACTGAAATAGAGGCCGTGCAAATTGACCAACTTTAATTGAATTTTTAAACACCATGCATTCATATTTGAATGCGTTTTAAGAAATCATTGTTTTGGAATGTCCTTAAATAGACACCATACCGGTAAGACAGTCAACAACGGCTTTTTTGCTTTGTATGACGTCCTATTGTAATGCTGCGTCAATAATCGAAGAAGGTTATATATGCCAGCAACATGAATTACTAATAACATTTCTACATTTTATGAATGTTTAACTTAAATGCAAAACTTTCTGGACAAAAACCATTTTGAAAAGTGAAATTGTACGATTAATGATTAGATAATGGAACCAGCAAATGAAACCAAACAAGTGTTATATCATTTAAGATTGTAATGAATATAAAACTCACAATTAATAAGATTTTCACATAAGATAGGGATACAGTTATAGGGTCATAAATATATTAATACAGCTCCTCAAATATCTTAATATAATCACCCCTTAGCATGTCTTGAATCGTCGTGAATGGAGCGATGCCTTAGTGTTGACAGATCAGAGAAAGTAATAGGCAATGATAGAACCTTCAAGATGGATCTAAAACATTGTAAACGTTCAAAACCATGAAAAACAAGAGTCAAGGAATTTATGGTTATCCTATTGATTTAAAAAAATATTTTTTGGAAGGTCTTAGACCAATGGATGTTTAGGTTTATAAAGAGGGCTTTTGAGAGTAATTCATTGACAGGTACAATGTTTCAAAAGGACAGAACAATGCTAATAAGTTTTAGCGCCCAAGCTCACTGCTTAACGCTCTGTATAACATAAAACAAGTTCTTGTATTGCATACAGACTGAACACAAATTTGAATAAAATTATACATGGGAACCAAACAGAATTTATGATAAAGAAAGATGATTTATATGGAAAGATGTACTTCGCTTCTTTATAGAAATTGTACAAAGGAGACGTTCAATACCGATTTATTAACAGAATTGGGTCCAGTAATAAATTTTGAAAACGAAGTTAGTTGATGATGATACATGTTTATTTTGTTAATATGCCCAAGAAGAAATATCACATGTTAATTTTGAATGTCAATTTGTTAAGTACGTTCAGAAGAAACTTTAAACATTCATAAATGACAACCTAAAAACAATATTTGGAGTGTTCTATCGCCTATATAAAATAATGCATTTTTACTTGAAATTATAACAAATGCATATCAATATAAAATGTTCATGAATTGTGAACAGTGCAATAATCTTGTAAACGATTAATGAAAAATGATGCCATTATGTGAAATATTTATTTATATATTGTGTGTGATTCAATGTTTTATAATAGTATATGAATGTTAGTTTTCACTAGTCAGAAAAAGCTCTCCTCCCATGAAATGTACATTCTCTACGTTCCTGTACAATGACTCCCAAGTTACCTACGTGTAACGGTAGGGGAGGGATAACCATATAAGTATCAGTCGGAAGACGAGAAGCCAGAAATAGACTCTTGGCATCATGGGTACATGTAAACCAATGGAAATTCTATAGAACACGAATTCCGGGTATGCAGATTTATGCAAATCTAGACTATATAAACGGGAGATCACAGATTTGCTATCAGAGCGGGCTTTTGTTTTGTATGTGCCCCAGACTCCACGCCCTATGTACGGAGATGATTCATAGTAAAAACTTGGATGTGAGAGAACCTCAGTGTGTTGTCTTCTATGAATAAACTCAATCGCCAGAGCTACATCCCCAGCTAAAGGCAATCAAAGCTAAAGGCGATAGTTCTCTCAAAACCAAAAGATGTATTTATACATCAAGCCTGAAACAGCTAGATGTATCGTTTGCAGGATTTCTTACATTTCTTAAGGATGTAAGCACAAAGAAAGATTTATTGCAATGAAAAACAGAACAACCTAGATAACAAACTCTGATACTTGATCGTCGCTAATGGCTGCAATACTGCCGAAGCGGCGTTAAACAATAACTCACTCACTCACTCACTGATACTTGAATGAAACATGTGTAAGTATTAATCAAGATTAGTTTAAGTTTTGAGTTTATAACCGTAGCAACGACATCGGTTTATAAGAATTCTCATCCAATAAGCGTTGTCCACAAATATGATATAATTGTAACTATGTGTAAAAATGTGTTTCATTGTCCATTAAAACATCTCCAGTATTCCATCGCACTGCCATTATTTCAAAGATTGGAAATATAGATTTTCGAATAAGTTACATTGAGTAACTAACTCAATTACGTATACATTAATATAACTACAGAAATGGCATTTGCAATAGGAATAATATACGAGTTGCGAGGAATAATATTGTATCTGTCCCGAGTTAATGTTTGTGATAAGTCCTAAGTGTTTGACACAATCAATAACGAAGACCTCAAAAGCATGATCCTAGCTCAGATTATTAAATTACATTTTGTATTCAAACGCTATTCATAGAATCTCTCATTCTTTCAGGTTGAAGTGGTCTCAATATTCGCTCTCGATGATGAACCATTACAATATTCAGGCAATCGTGCCTTTAACATTATGATGAGGACACTCATATAATATTCTCTATTGATACATTTCAAGCAAATACATGTAGGACAAATTTCATTATGTATCAAAGAATTCTAAAAGAGTTGTCTATCCCTCTAGAAATTACGCGGAAATCGCCGGAAGCAGTGCAGTGGCCGCCCTTATTTTCTCTCTGATCATCTGTGCCTGTCGCGCTTGCTGTAAGAAACACTCCGAGGATTGAGGAAGAAAACGTCTGAACGTTAATGAGCCGAGAACATGTTTTAGTCTTAAATGAAAATGGACATGGCTTCAAAATCATTCTATATAGAACGACAATAGCATACCAGTTAATCGTCCCATGCAATGTTGCTAGTTGACCATAACGTGGACATGATGTGTACGGCATTGTTCACAACTCAGGTGTTGAGATAATCCGCTTGTGTGGCGTTCTTGGGGTCGATAGCAGAATCATATTGGTACTCTATGAATTATCGACTTCTTCATTTTGACAATTATGAGGTAAAGACAAAATACAAGTTTACCTATTTGGTACCACGCAGTTACAATAATTGAAAACCAATGTCCTTTGCAAATACCGTGCAGCTTTACTTTAGATAAGTGTAATCAAATGATGATCTTATGGGTTTGTATAAAGATTAATGAAATTTACGATGAAACTGGAACATCTGCGTTTCTGTTTCTAATCTTTAACAGAACATTACTTATTATGATTACTTATAACTGTAGTTGTGATTAATGGGAATCTTAAACACGCTTTGCAAATATAATTGTTAAGAGTCTTGAAGTCGTTTGTAAGTGACAGTTATAATATTCCATCAACAGTAACGTCAATAAAAATATAGCACACACATCATATGTTATTCGTTTATCATTTCAACGATACAAACACAAGTGCAGCTTAAGGATCTTACACGATGCGTCTTCTTCTTTATGTGTCTTTTTGGTGACCATGATATTAGGTTTGAAGTACTGGACTAGCTTCATGTGAAGTACAGAAAAATTGGCATTCGTATTGGCGAGTAATTTTAAACTAACAATTCAAAGCTGACATTCACGTGTAAAGAGGAAAAGAGACTTCAACGGGGTATCAGATAATCGGTCCTCGGGGTTTGACTTTCCAGTACAAGTGCCACAGGGATAATCTGACAATTTGCTTAAAATCAGACATTTCAGTAAATAAAACCTCTGTGACAGCAGTGAGACAGAAACAGGGCTTCTATTTGCCACTACAACTTCTATAAGTTCGCCCTCTACATAACTACGAAACTATAATGGCACAACATCAACATATATTACTGCTTCGTTAATCAGAAATATCTTATCGTTGTTCAGCACCATCCTGGACTCCACACTCCACCGAAGTGAGCAGGATTGCAGTTTGGGTCCTTTTTGGGATCAAATCCCGGAACGCCACGCTTTTTCCATTCAGCCATTAGTTGCTTCATCTCTTCAACTACTTCCGGGAACTTTTCAGAAAGGTCGAAGTGTTCCGTCGGATCCTCTGTGATGTTGAAGAGCATATAAGGCGGAAATTTCATGTCGTCTGCTTCAAACAATTCAGGATCCATCCCAAGTTTGGGCAATGGCGCCCAGTTGTTGTATTCACCGGGAGAGCCCTGTATCAACTTCATGTGGCCGTAACGGATAGCAGATGCGTTCCTATCTTTGTCATAGAAGTTGTAGACAAAACCGTCTCTCTTGCTAGGTCCGCCATTCAACAGCATATCAACCTGACCAATCCCATCAATATCTGAGTCCGTGACGTCACCACCGGCCATCTGGAGAAGGGTGGGAAACCAGTCCACAGCATGCATCATCCCCGTGTTTGTGTAAGCTCTCTTCTTTAGCAAGTTCTTACTGTACACAAAAGCCGTGCCTTTGGTTCCTCCCTCCCACAAAGTCTTTTTGGCGCCTCTCAGGGGAAGATTGTTGGCAGCGACGAATGTTGGTCCGCCATTGTCAGTCGTGAACACCATGAAGAGGTTTTCCATCATACCTGTCTCTTCCAATGCCTGGGTAATGTTTCCTACTGCCTCATCAAGCGCTGTCACCATGCCACAGTAGGTGCGTCTCTTCGGCGTCTCAATCTCCTTGTAATGATCTTCGTAGTATTTAGGAACCTGTAGAGGGGCATGCACAGACTGGAAGGGCAGATAGAGAAACATGGAGTGAGAATGATTATGACTCCTGATTATTTCAAGCGCCTTGTGCGCAAATAATTGAGCCGAATAAATGTCATTATATTTCTTTGCAGGTTCCTTGTTGTCCCTCAGATCCAGCCCGTTGTAGGAGTCGACTGCTCTGTAATGAGTGTAATAATCCTCGGCGCCTGTGTAGTAGCCAAAGAAGGAGTCGAACCCTCGGTAGGTGGGAGTAAGACTCCAGTTGCAGAACCCTAAATGCCATTTCCCCACCATGTGAGACACGTAACCAAGCTCCCTCAGCTTCTCAGGAAGGAGTGTGAAGTTCAAGGGCAGATATTTTGGTTCGTCCACATTGACAACGCCATCTTGGAGTCCTGTCCTGTACGGGTAGACCCCTGTCATGAAGCAGTTCCTAGATGGGGAGCACATGGGCTGCACATATGAGGAGTTCAAGATGACCCCCTCTCGGGCGAAGCGGTCAAGGTTTGGAGTGACCATCTGGGGGTTCCTGAACCCAACATCGTTCCAGCCAAGGTCATCTGCGACGATGAAGACAAAGTGAGGAGGCTGTGCTCCACCATTGGTGCTGCCAAACACAGCAAAGGTCACAAATAGTAGCAGGGGTAGATTTGTCATTTCTTGACCTCTGTTTGAAAATGTTTACACAGTTGTTGACAGTTCGTCAGTGTAAGATAACCGTTGCAGTGTATGTTATAGTTAGTATGTTATCGCAGATGTGTGATATCAGTTTATTATCATCTGTAAGATAAAGGATGTCAACAACGACTACAACATTGTTATACTGAAATATGAAATTTTCAACAGGTTTATTTGCAATGTAATATTTATATTACAACACTAATTGTTCTCGTCATGAAAAAAAACTATGTGTAGTTTAGCTCTCATAAAGCCTCGCAATTTTTTTTAGCTGCAGTTAAAAAATTTTTTTATGATACTAGACTGATTGTGAGAGGGGACAACTGTAAGACTATAAAGGCACTGTAGCATGCTTGTGTTTTGCCATCTTCCACACGCACCGAGCCATATATGCACTTTTAGAAAATGCATATTGACCCTTGTGACAACGCGAAGCGATTTTGAGACAGGAAGTAACACGACTAGTAAGCTATGGCGCAGACCAATCAAATGCGCGTTAACAAATCACGAACAGACACGTTGGGTGAAAGTTTCTTCTTTTAATTTGAATTAACCGTACTACGCTGATTACGTTCGATTAATTAGTGATAAAACTAAATCACAACGTGTGGTTAAATGAAACAAACCACAATTTATTCAAAATCTGATAGTAATTCTCTTGTTTATTTTTCCCGTTTTGAAACTTATATTATGCAAATGAGCTTAACATCCGAGATGAAAAATTATAAGCAATTTGTAAAGTTGTCGGTGCATTACAAACTTTTGGATCGTTTGGATTGGTAACGACCGATTTGATTGGTCAATAGAGGGGACGTAACTCTCTTTGTGGCGCTGACTGTCTCGGAAATCCCTTCGAGTTGTCGCAAGGGTCAGTATGCATTTTCTAAAAGTGCATACATGGCCCGATGCGTGCGGAAGATGGTGTTTTGCATGTTATATTTGTTGAAGTTTAACATTTATTATAAACGTTTGTGCAATATATATCTACATTAGAGGGTAAAACACCACATTACATGAGCCGATTATCCAGTCATAGAAAACGATGTCACATAAAAACCAAAAACTGCTGGTGGGCCTAAAATAATTCTGACGTGGGAAAAACGATGAGCGTTGATTAACAAACCATGTAAATTCGTTTTAGAACTGTATTTATGAATTGAAGAGGATTGTTTAGCAATTGCTATAATTTCTTTTGCAATTTGTGAGATCTCGATTTCCCCATTAGAATATATGCTACAGCCCCTTTAAAACCAACCAAAATTGTTTCAAGTTAACAGTTTGATGGGTATCTGCGTTTCCAACAAAATATATAAGTTGAAACTTTCAATGTGAAAATGGCAGGAATCGATCCTGTGTCCATTTGTTCCATATCAGTTCATTCAAAATTACAAGACCACGGAGGACTGCTGACAGCTGGGCCTTGAAAGTCGTGTAATTTCTCTACCTCAATATGTATAACACAAACACTATGCCGGAAGTCTGGGACCAGTAGATAGAATCTTCCATGAGGCTTAGATGTCAAACCTGTTTTTATGGTCACACTCGATACTGATTTGTGAACATGATGATTGTGTGAACCTATCCTCGACAATCAACTTAACGAGACACTGTTGACCTTTGCTGAGAATTTGTTGTTGTTACAATAACAATTTGACACTGACCTTGGTCAAGAAAATATCGATTCTTACATGGATCCATCTGTTTTGTGTGCTCGCATAATAAATACATTGCACAGTAATTGTTTTCTCCTAGTTTATGGGGAAGGCTACCGGAAAAGAGACCACCTGGTCGATATTGAGTTAGGTTCATAACGAACGATGTCTACTCTTTAAAATAAAAATAAAATAATCATCAAATTATGATAAAAATTGGCAAAGCGATGGTCAGTTAAAGAGTGGTAGGTCAAAATTATCTGGGACTATGGAAATGAGAAAACCTTGTTTACAACTGTTGTTTGTATTCATTTAACCATAAAACATTATCAAACACGGGGGTACGGTGTGTGTATCAGAATTTGTTTCAACAGGTATTAACGTATGTATGTGTTGAACAAAAGTGTTTTGCATGTTGTTAATATGCACGTGCATGCGCAATGGTCGATGTGGTCCCTTTTTCTTCAGATCAGCATAAGGTCATAGACTTATGTAATACACGTTGATAAACCCCAAAACGAAAATTTAGATATTGTTATAGAATAGTTGCAAGACGAAATATGTTTACTTTAATTGTGAACTGTATTGTACCACCGACCGAGGTTATACAGAAGTACCAACGATTCCGTTCATCCTTATGTCCGTTCCATAATCTTGTCCGACCTATGAGAGAAAAACTAATCATCCAATTCTGATAAATTTGGCACTTGTCTTCTACTTTATTCATTTGACTCCATTGCCAAGTTGAAATGACTTTCGTGAATTTATGATTTTGTTCCAATTTACTTTATATATTTTGAACTTACAGCGACCTATTACAGAAACACTACAGAACTATACACATCCGATTTTGTTAAATTTTTGAAAAACTATTCTACATCAGGGTCTACTCATGCAATGTCAAAAACAAAATCCTGTTTGAATTTCTGCATTTTTACGTATATTTCTGTATATTGAACTTAGTCATTTTCATGAAATACAACCTATTGCAAAACTATTGATCCGATTCTGTTAAAATGTTGCGCATATGTTCTACATTACTTTGTGGGATAGTGTCAAGTATAAACCACCAAATCAGCATACACTTTTTATTGAGAGTCGTGATCAAGCTAAACATCAAATCATAATAATACAATTAAGAAGACCTATTTCGATTTAAAAGCTTTTTGTAAGGTGAATCACAATGAACAAAACGAAATTAATTTCTATTATAAAGGGACCACTTGGTCGTATAAAGCACGTGTGTTTATTTTATCTAAATAAACGATTTGAATCAATCAATAATATGAATCATATACATGTACAACTTTATTTGTATTGTTCCTGACATATATAAACCAGTTTTACAATCGCATAGTGGTATTTATGTTGGATTAGTGACGTTTAAATGCCGACTGGTATAAACATACTACTCCGGAAGTATGTACCTGCCAAGTGGCGGTCAATAAGAACGCTGTTACGCTACAAACAGTAATAACCCATGCTCAAAGATGCGACCGTAGACTATCTGCTAGACCAACAGCTCGACAGCTTTAAAATATATTGATATGCAGCATAAACAGTTGCTCCGACCATGTGGCACCTTTTTGGTACCTTTTAATATCAACGTTTTTTAGGATTTCATAGAAGCAAAGAAGGCAATTGGAGACTTTTAACTTAAAGAAGAGATGTTAGTGAACTATTATTGCACCAGCATTAAAAAAATGAAAATTAAAATTTAATGCACACAAAATCTTTCAGAGCCTATATCTCCTAAACCAGGATCGACCATGTGGTCCCTTTTCCGGTAGCCTTCCCCATATAATTGCAGAGATAAGGCCCATAACACCATTGTGGCTATGCATAGTAGTGAAACCTGCAAGCACTAGCTGGAACTGGTAAACTATGGTGTAATACTGGTGTAATATTTGTAAAGGATATAATATATTATAGTCTCATTTTTAAAGAATAGCTCCATGAAATAAAAACACAAACACAAAAGTTCTTTCTAAGATCCCATTTTTTTATTTTCTGGGTTCCAACCTGAGGTACAGTTATGATGACAATGATACATGACTCAGACTCACTGTGATGTAACATTATTATTGGTCCATTGCTAATCTGATGAGTCGACAAAAACAAACGGTAGTGAGTCCTACCAGCCTAAGCAGACAATGACAGCAAAAACTCAAGCACAAATCAAACAACACAATGATAATGGGGAAAAAAATTATGCGTAATGGCACCTGACAATAAATTAGCCTAAGTGACAACGAAACTAAATGAAACCAAAATTTTACACTTCAAAATCATTTTCTGGGTTCTTTCCCCAGGCTGTGAATATGAAGCAACCAATTTTAAGTTCCCTGCATGTGGTGACTAGACAATATGTGATACTCTGTTCATTCATTCTACATATACACATATAAAGACCCCATTCGGCTTTACAGGCTAAGTAAATGTAACATAATCATATTTGAGATCACAGTATCTGAAACGGTACAATTATTTATACTTTTTTGTGGACAAATCGATTGCAGGATTGGAACCAGCACTGACACAAATCACGGAAAATGCATGTACTTTTAACACAAAATTAATCAATTCCAAATCTTGTTTATTTTATTCAATTCATTATTGCTGATTTAGAGCAGACATATTGCCAGCCAAAGCAGATTGGGGTCTTACTGATATAATGATACATGAATTATGTTAATGAGGTATATTATGATGAGCCTAGGTGATTACATCCTAACTGAATGCTACCATCCCTTCACCTAATCCTATAACATACCAGGTAACTGGTACATTCACATAACATTAACCCCCTTAAAGCCATAGGGTACATGTATGAACATACCCAAAACACAATTCAGGTGCTGGGTCATACATAACTTATATCTATAGCAGGAAGGGGGTTAAAGCAAATAACCGGTTGCAATAATCAACTACAGTAAATCAAGGCTATCAAAATGTTATGACTATAATTATGTTTTCAAAACATATTTTATCAATATGCAACTTAGTTGTAAATCAACTGTCACCAATTCAATAACAAACACTTTCAAAACCTGATATATAACAAGAACCCTGTTGGCCACATAAAAAAATATGCTTGTTTCTCATAACTTTTTCAAAGCAGGTAGGTGGATTTTATCATTATGTTTCATCATTAAACTTTTAATTTCTCTGATGGAAAGTCAAAATCTAAAAGTGTCCAAATTTCAGACAAATTTTGGGAGTAACAGTTCAATTCTAATTAAGGGGTTTGGCTTTAATGAGAAACAAGATTTTTTTTAAAAGCCTTTGCAAATATGCTATTTTTTTGCCAACATAATTATAGTTACACATGGTATTTACCTGTGAACATATCAATATGTATGCATGTTATTATTTTGTAAACAATGACTGGACAGGGTTTGGAATTTAGTGTTGGTAAAGTTTTGGCAAAACATGAATAAAACTTGCAATAAATTATGGCACATAGTCAGTATTGGGTTGTGATTGCCTTGAACAGGTATAAAACATACCAATGAATATTGATACATGAGACGTTTGGCACACGATGTGTAGCTAAGGTATTAACAATGGTAAAGTCAATACAGTGCTGAACAAAAGAACCTCCCCTTTATTGTCCCTCTAATATTTGTCTTCAGTATTATAGGGAAGAACTTTCCTGCAGCACAGTAGTGACTAAAAATTACCCTCCCAGAACTATTGTAAAATTATGGCAACTGTAAA
The DNA here is from genome assembly GCA_936450465.1 of Gibbula magus. Lineage (NCBI taxonomy): Eukaryota > Metazoa > Mollusca > Gastropoda > Trochida > Trochidae > Gibbula > Gibbula magus. The sequence continues at coordinate 73,873,278 of OW388296.1, read as the reverse complement.
TCTGGACTGGACTGGTTATGCGAGTTTGATTTCTTTTAGTGAATTGGCTTGTTCATATGAATTCATCAGAATTGTTTAAAACATAAAATAAATTGATAAATAAATTAAATTATGGCTTGTTTCTAAATATTTCAGTATGCTATTTCAGATAACAGTTTGTATAAAAAGGAAAAAAATAATCAAATAAAAATTCCCTCAGAAAAGTTTGATTCAGTTCTTCTGTACAGGTGACACTCATCTGTTCATGCAGTCATATTGATGCAACAGCCTTGGAAAATGATAACACGACCACCTTGATAGCGATGTTTCGGAGGTAGAAACATGTGTATACATATATCAGGGAAATTCATTAAGTAAATGCCCCATCTTGTAAATATTCATTTCAGGGGTCTTCTTTCAGATCAATTCAATTAAATAAGGACGAAAAGTAAATATTTTTGTACCCTTGAATTTAAGGCATCGTCTTTCAAAAGTTAATGAACATTGATCTTAAGCTTGCCGGATCAATATTGACAAATGATTATGCATATTTTTCATAAAATCAACTTTGATTGCTGTGTTGGTATTGTTCTCAGTATAACGACAAATGAACAGTTAATTGTTTTTGATGGTTTAAACACTATAAAATTATGGACAAGGGTTTTCATTCAGCATAATTTTGTTTAAAGTCATGGACAATTTCAGAATAAAAGGTAAATATATGTATGTAAAATGAACACATACTTTGATATAAATCTACATGATTTATGGGACTACTTTCAACATGGCCGACACTCCATTCCCAGAATGCACTAGGTCAGGATATGAGACAAATAAAATAGATATTAAAATGGTAGTAGCACTATGCATTGTGGTTAGGCTAGGCATCGTGTGTAATGTAGGAGAATATGTACACCTCTTCAATGTACCACGTTCCAAATAAACATGGCTACCAATACATACAATATGTTCAGATTAAAAATATCTCTACACACACAGACACAGTTCCATTCTAGATCAACACTCGTGTAAATGGAGGGTATGGTCATGAGAAAAGTTAATGGGAAGGTGAAAAAAAAATGATGCAGTACCATTAGCTAATGAAATCATTTTTAATAAGATGCTCGGTATCTGTCCACGGTTTAGTCACATCTGGTGACATAATTTATTGTGACTAGTCAATGAAACAAGACCAACATTTTATTCATTTAATTCTTAAGTTAAGTATCAAAATGATAATGAAAGATTTGACAGCTTTAAAATCAGTTTCTTGCAATTTTAGCTTGATTTATTAGTTGTATTGATATTATGTTACCATGTATTAAATATTGTGGGAACTTCAGGGCAACAATTCCTCGGCTGTGAACAAGTGAGATTGACCTTTTATAATGAATGTAACAAACACAATCAAACCAAACAAAACATTGGTGTAAATAAGAAAATGCGATCTAAAGAATGAAACGTAAAATGAAAACACCGGCATACTTAGAGAACCCATGAGATTCCAGAATAAGAGAACAAAATGGGACGATTTGCACTCAAAATGCACACAGGAATATACACAACAACTGCACAAGCAAACAAACCTTTTAAATTTCTCCTTAAAGGTTCCAATGTACTCATTACTGGTTTGACAGGGAGAATGAATCAATCAAAATTCCCTTAAAATGTTCTTACATACCATACATTATTATACCTACTCACTTATGAATGGTTGGTAACAGCATTGATAACTCTCTTTCCAGAGAAATTTTAAATATCTTTAATGACAGGTTTGTAGTTTTTTGATTACAGTTAAAACTTTGGTTAACATAATTTAAAGCTCATTGATAACAAATAAATACTAAATTTTCTTTATATAAGAAACCAATTGTTCCCTCAATATTTTTTCAATTATTAAAACTCATTACTCTATTGTTACAAGAAGTCCAAAGAGTGTTCCAATTTGACTGTAACAGTTCCATAACTACACAAATTTATACCAAATCAAACCCCAAAGAGTTAAGACCAAAAGACTATATAACAAATATCTAAATTTACCCTCTGGTGTTCTTATTTTAAGATCAAAACTACTATTTAAAAAAAAGAACTTTTGGCACAAAAGCTATTTGTAAGATAAATTTTGTATAATTTCACTCATAAATGTTAAATCAAACAAAAAGCACATTAAGTTAATAACTAAACACAATAATTACTCAAATGTGACCACGACCCTAAAAAACAGAAAGAAACTCCAAATGCAAATCAGAATGAGAAAAACAGTACATTCACTAAAAGCATTAGGGATCCTATCAATCAAGCCTTCTGAACCCATACTTCCCCTTGCCTTCCGACAGTTTCTCGACTAAACAAAGTTTTCTACATAAATTACAAAATAACTACAAATATGATTATGCACTTATGATTCCTGATGATATTCCAATACCACAACGCTTAGAACATGTCAACAAATCAAGGAAGACGTATTTGATTTACGAAGAAATTCCTATACAAGTCTAGCTTCACGAACTAAGTTATTATACACAATTGCTTTGTTTTGTCAGCATCGAGGCTACTATGTATAGATATATCCATAACTATCAAATTGTCTACTTTCGCCACCAAGAACAAATAAATAATGCATGAACACGACATTGTGAAAGTAAACACATCATCTTCAAACCAAAATATTGACCATGATCACTCTCTTGAAGTACAGCTACAAAGTATTTGAAAATTACATTTTCAAATAAACAAACGATTTAACGGTTTCAATGGAATGATGTAGAAGAGAATTGTAGTCTCAAGGAGCAATGCATACAAAAAAGACACTAGAGAACATCAAATAAAGAAATCATCTTGAATATGTTTTTCTCTCATAATGAAAACCATTTTTATCTGTTTATGAAAAATACTAAGACTTAAGAAAACTGAACTTTAACAAGGACAATCAAAATGTTTTTGATGACGAGCGAGACAATCAATCGAGACAACGTGAACAGTACAATTTACTATCTACAATACCGAACAAGCATGTTTCTAAAACAATCTGTCAAAATTTGTATTAAACTTACTATGAATAATTCATTGCAATATGTTTTGTTAAAATTAAACTGCTCACAATATAAAAGCTATGAATAATAATTCATTTACCATAAAATATAATTTTTAAGCTTTAACATATTCAGTAATACACAAAATGCTTCCTTTGTGCTTGAAACAATTAACGTCCAAATATTATGTGAGGATTTCACTATGCTCAGTTGACAACAAAGGAAACGCAACAAAAAAATTTTCACAACTTGACAGCTTGTTTTAAAACCACACAGCAGTAGCAGCAACAATCTTCAAATTTCTATCACCAGCCAACAGCAAATTATTGTTTTGATTTTATGCAATCACTGTATGCCAACAATATCAAATGCCATTTACAGTGAGCACTGCCTTATCTAATATGTATGTACAAACAACAGGCAACAGAGTAAGGCCTAGAAGTATCTATTTGGTTTATGCACTGTTACGAGACATAACCTCTCTATTATGCATGAAGCAGAAGAGTCTGGCACCATGCACTCACTCACTTCTAGCACTATTAAAGCTAGCACTCTCCAGTAAGTCTGGGTAGTGAACAAGGAATAACAGAGATACATTGTGTGTAGTGACCCTACATATCACACTGGCTGGGACATAACAGGGGGCGTTATCAATTAATAACGACCCCTTCTAAACTTTTCCAAGAAAGAACACATAATCTATTATGTTTTACTTTGTAGAACTAAGCAGTCAAACGAATAGATATTCCTCTCTATGTCCCAGACAGTGTGATATGAAGTTGTTATACTACCCCTGAGCTGCCAAGGTGTGATACGGACAGCGCCGCACTAGCAGATACAGTGCAGTGCTAGCCATGTAATAATCTTATTATTGTACTAAAGATGCATGACCCAGAGTCTTACGCTATGGGAACACAAACCAACCCTTGGTAAAAAGGATACATGAAAATTATTCGAACATTTTTAAAAATATTGTGACCACATCCCAACATGTTTGTTTTATACACAAACTTCTGAACAGAAATAAAAGCACATCGCTCTTCCGTTAACCTTCTTTTCGGTAAACTCTGAAGCATGCATCTTTATCAGTCATCAACAAGGATACTCAATTAAATATCAAAACATTCAAAACATGTGTCGTTATATCATACTCTATCAAAATACATTATTAACAATCTATAGATCTGAGATCAAAAATATTGTGCCCAATTGTTGAACTTATTATTATTTATTGCACACTTTCACAGCAATAGGAACTAAGACTCAAAGAGTCCATTTCTCAGTCTTCACACAACAGCAATTCTAACAAAGATACAATTCATCTGTGGAAAATTCAAAATAACTTGTTGAAAACTTGCACCAATTCAATGTCACTAGAAAATTTTTGATTTTTCACAAAATACAACACATACTCGCGATAAAATGTTTTGTGTGTACTATGCACAATTTCTCAGAATCACGAGTTTCTATTGTAATCAGTATCTATGCTATTTACAAGTATCTCCAACACATTACAGGCCATTATTATTCAGATGACCTTCACCATCTAGAAACTGCCAATTTAAGTAAAGCCATACATACATACAGACAGACGGACAGATGGACAGACACCCCTACGATAGCTAAGCTACCACTGCCTGATAAAACAACATGTTTATCAAAGACCTTACTTTACTGATACGGACGTTAACTAGTCTGTTTCCTGAGATCTCTAAGTCTATTCTAAAGATCTCTATTCTTTTGGCAGTCCTTCATATCTTCTCTTCCACAGGTTTTTCTAGAAATCTGCAACCAATCACCTCATATTAAAACAATAGTCTTCAAACCTCCATACAACCTTGCACCACTAAAGCCAGTTCTAAAAACGGTCCAATTATGGAAGTGTAGTCAAGATATGTCCAGTTTTGATTATGCAGATGGGTCAACACTTGATGCCAAAGAACCAAAAGAGTCCATTGAGGTCTGACACCAAGAGAGTTAACAAAACATGTTCCAGCTGGACATACTAGGAGACCAAAAGGGCCACAGCATCCATTATTAAAAGGTCTGAGGTTAAGAACCGTGTTTCCGGCAGAACCAAAGATATCAAAAGCATCCATCTTTGTATGGTCTGACCAAGGACATTGAGAACCTTGCACCAGCTGGAGATTATGACGTGAGATTCAGTCAGTGGAATGTGTTGTGGCGGCCACCATCTTGTTAGCCTCAAGCTGCATGCGTCTCAGAGCCTGCATCTCGGGATCCTCAGACAATTCTTCCTCAGCCTCGGGGGACGAAGGTTCAGCTCCGTTGCTGAGGGGAAACTCAGCAGCCTCAGGATCGACCACCATGCTTGTTCCCTGAGGCTCAGCTCCCTCCTCCATGCTCATCTCAGCATCGTTTTTATCGTCGTCCACGTCAGCCATGACCAGGACCTGATGTTCGTCTGCGTTCATCTGGTCCGTATCGTCATCATCAGGTGCTTCCTCTGCTGGCAGGAAGGCAGCAGCACCCTCTTCAACCTCGTCCTCGGGACCAGAGAAGGGGCTGAGCTTCTGGAGGGACGCGTTGCCTTCGGGCGAGGGCTCCTGTTTGATCAGCATCATCATCTCCTCCTCTCTGAAATAGTCAAATGTTTCGATAAAATTATTTTAATGCTGTAATATTTTGTGTACCAGAGTTGAGGGAGATAGAATGCCTTGTGTCATAATGTAGCACATGGTTTAACATTCAAGATGACTGGTGGATAACTATGTTATATCGCACCTGGAGTTGGGAGAACAGCCGTCCCGACTGTTGCTCTTCATAGAGAGGTCCTCCGCACTCTCCTGGCCCGAGATCTGGTTGTGGGCGGCCGTCAGCATCGCAATACTCGCTTCGCCCAGTGCAGCCTGGAAATAAACAGTCAACTCTTGTAATCAGCATCTTGCCATCTAATGTTTACAGCATCAAATAGTGACCTTTTCTGACACACTACAGTTACATTAGTCAAGTTTTGTGGTGTCATTTTGTATCTTAAAGGACTTGAAAACTGTACAAGCATAGGTAAATCTGTAAGTATACCTACCCGAAGACTTGCATTCAAAGTCTCGTTATAAGAAGAAGGGTCGGACAGTGATGGACTCTTCAGGCTTCTGCAAAGAAACATAAACAATCAACATTTATATGAATCAAGATACCTCCTAATCAATCATCACATGAATCAGGATCTTTTTTACATATATGCTTGAATAAATATCTAACCAAACAATAAAAAATTTATCATTTTACATATTCATTATTCTGAAGAAAGACATGCAAAAACAATTTTTCAGGATAAACTTTCTTGACATAGACATACAGTACTCAATGCAACTATTGTGAGCAATGATCTTTAGAAATAATATATAAAACCAAATACTAACAAATCGCAACACCTTCATGAAAATAACCCAAACTATGACAAAGAAAAGTGATTGAATCTTAACCCTCTACCTAACAGTAGTAGAATAGTCCATGATAACCTTTCAATTGATACTGGCCAGTTCCACAATATTCACTTTGTTAACAAATTTATATCCCTGCCACTGAGAATGGTTTGGCAAGAAAAAATAGATATATTACATGAATTGTTAGAATAAGCATCAAAACAAGTAAAACCATGTTACATGTTATTATCTCAGTCCGGAGATAATCTATCTTCAACACCTCAATTCTGTCTGTTTGAAAGAAATCTGTAAGAACCTTATAAATAAGCTTAATACAGCTTGGTGAAGGAAAAGGATTTTTTTCAAAAGAACATTGTTCATATATGGACATACCTCGGAAGTATTGTTTTAATTGTCTCTTTATTTCCAGTAAATATATATATATAAAAGTACCCATGTTTACCAGCAACAAGCACCTGTTGTTAATATCAAGATCCAAGACAATATATAATACACAGACTACAAACTGCACAGAGACATCTCTCAAGCGAATCAAATGATTTGCTTGACTATTCAACTACTTTCTGCATAAAATCTGTTTGCAGTTCAAATGTTTAATAAATTGATATTGATGAGTTTTGATAATTTCAAGATGAATATGCAAACAAATCTTGTCAGAAAAGGAAGCAAAAGATAGGGAAGAAAGTTTTCAGCATGCACAGGGAACAAATTGGTTCACAAATGAGTACTTACTTACAAAACTAAAATCTGGCCATTCACATTTACAACTTCAAATTATCAATTACTGTCTAGTGTCACATTCTTTTCTAAATTTAAGAGAAAGATATAATTATTAATATGGTCAAAATAAAATACATTATAAAAAATACTTTGGAAATGACATTTAAATGTGAAATTTTTTCTCCATTTAGGTTTTCAAAGATAAGTTATCATTTTAACTGAAGATATATTGGCACAGATTTGATACAAATTACATGCATTTGAAAGTTTTAAAAATACAAGAAAACCAATATTGAAGAAAGAACTTTTTTTTTTAAATCGAAAAGGGATTTAAGCAAGAAGAAGCAGGAAAACAAAGGTGGACACTTTGGCTATCTAGGGCAACATGTTGTCTACCTTGGCCCTTGACACCATATACACGACTAAATGGTTCAACTAAGCATCATACAATGAAGGCTGTCTAGGGCATCATACTACCTGGGCTCTCTAGGGCATCATACTACCTGGGCTCTCTAGGGCATCAATTATGACTACATAGCCCGTCTGGAACATCGTACTACGTGGACTGTCTAGAATGTATATTACTACACAGGGTATCTAGGGCGTTGGTTACGACTACGTAGGCTATCTACGGCATCGTACACGTGACCTCCAGTTGACACAGAGTGCTCTTTCTACACTGGCGCCATCTACGGCCGTTCAGGTCCACGCATGTACGTACAGACGGATGGACAGGTTGCAGACACAAGAAAGAGTGCTTACTGTGCAGCAGCCGTTTCATTTTCATGATATTTTCTCGGTCTTCCTCGTGTCAAATGTCGCCGCCTTATAAACTCAAAGTCATCCACCATCCAAAAAGATCCAAAATCATCCTCATATCTTACAAAGCATTTATGCAGGGACAAGTTGGTGCGAATAGCATTCTGTGCAACAAACAAGGAGGAAGAGAAAGGTAGTTTGAAAAATGTTAGCGCAAAAAGGAAAGGCTGCCCATCTCATTTGAGGCATCTTGCCGACGGGGTTGCCGGGAAGAATGCAGCATTATGGGAAATGTTTCTCAAGGGAAACATTGTAACCTCAAACCTGTCACTCCTCGAGTGTGTTTACCCTTTTTCCTTTCGACAGCCGCATTTGTTTCTATGGCAACCCATCGCTCAAGAGTTCCCCAAAACAGGAGAGAAAAGCACAGAAACAAAGGGAGCATTTATGAACCTACCCGCTCAATTTTTGCGGTCTCCGTTTGTAGAATTCTACCTCGTCCACTGTCCAAACAGCGCCTTTAACATTCTCAACTCTCATAAAACATTTGTGAAGACTAAGGTTGTGGCGCACAGCATTCTACACAGAAACATAAAGAAATCTTTTTACTACAATGTTGCTTAACTACAAACAAACAAAATGTGGGATGCCTTGATTGAACCACAAACCTGCAAAGTATTTTGATCAAACTTTTGGAATTTAGCAAATGGTGTGAATTTCAGTTTTCATACAAACGATATTTAAACTAAAACAATTAAAATGTTTGAAAGAATTGGAATTAAAATTTACGAAACATAAATTTTAAAATTGAGTAATTCAGACTTTTAAAACATAATTTATATTTGAATTCAAATCTTTGAAATGAATGTTAATGAAAAATTATGAATTTTAAATTGTATTTTTATATAGTTCAAAAAGGTTTTCCACATTTGATTACATTCATAGTTTTGTCTTTTATTGCAGGTTTATAGTTTATGTAACATGCACATGAAAACATGAAATAATTGTGACAACATGTCACAATTGAAATAAAACGAAAAACATTTTAAAAACAATTCTATCTCAGCCATTTTGAAACTGTCTGAAAAGATCTATGGTATTTCATATGAACATGAATTTCTAAGAAAGAGGCAGTAATTATGAATATTTGACACATCAAAACTATTTCTAGAATGCCATAGGTAAACCATTCATTGAAATTAAAACATACGTGTTTGGTGAATAAAATAGATTAACCTCTTTCTTAGAAAAAAAATCCTACACAAAATGGGGGTAATGATATTTACAAATGTAACATTTATAATGGGATGTCATGCCAATCTACCTGATATAGAAAAACAGTGCTCCAATTATCTGATATATATAAGATAATAAAGAATACAGATTATCAAAGCAAAACATCATCTCAAGATTCATTAAGGTATATTATTGTCATAAAAGTACTATTTTAAAGACATTTATAACCATTTAATTATCATAAGTTACTTTTTCTTTGAAATTTATGTATATGAAGTGCACAAGATAATAAAATCTTTGAATATTGGCCAGAGTTACCTCCCTTATTCCAATTTACTATTTTTGTGAATCACTTCTCCAAACGTTTGAATAAGAAAACCCTATTACTTCTGAAAGAATATATCTTAATTTAGAAAAAAAACTTCTGGAGCACTGTACTTATTAACATCAAATCATATTCACACTTTCTACAAATAAAATAATTGTTGTATCTGCTAGCAACAAAAACAAAACTACAGGGTATTAATTCTAAAACTTCACATGTTTTTCAAGCTGAGATTTATGTTAATTTGAAACAAGTTGAATGATAAAATTGTTCCTATGTTTATTTTTCAAACATATACTAAAATGGAGAAACAAGCACTTTCTTGTTACAATAGAAATAAAGCTTAATAAGTGGACATTTTCATTGAAAGAGCTATGATAAATCTATAGATCTGTAATTAGTTACTCTAGCTAGGATTATATCATCAAATGCCTAAAGAAAAGAATTCCCTTTTGGGTAATAATGTTTTATCTTATCTTATCTCTTAAATAGAACAGGGCTTCAAAATGTGAAACATACTTGTCATGGTCTGAATGTGAACATTATTTTCAATTGGCGAGATGTTTTGTACACTTGAACATAAAAAACCTAGTGTAATCTGAACAAAAACACATATTTCAAGCAACCCTAATTTTGAACCCCTGTAGACAAATGTTTTCCCTTATACATATATATCTAAATACGATCATAATTCCTGAAAATTTAAGACATCAATCATCTTAAATTAGCATCAAGATTTCATAAGCCATTTCAAAGAGCAAATCTGGAAGCGAGGGTTCACCTTCCAAGTGGCTTCGTTCCTGCGGAAATATGCGAATGTGTTCTGGAACCACTGGTAGATCTCGTTCAACGTGAGCTGGCGATGGGGAGACTCGATTATTGCCTGCAAGTAGAAAGATCGAAACATTGAGATATCAAAGGACGGGAGTGAGTGAGTGAGTTATTGTTTAACGCCGCTTCGGCAGTATTGCAACCATTAGCGGCGATCAAAGGACGGGAATGATTGGTACATCGGCCAGGGAATGATATGTAACTTAGCAAAACAAAGATATATCATGATTCAAAAGCATAAAAAGATTATAATTCTTTAATGATTGAGTGAGTTATTGTTTAACGCCACTTATATATATACTTATATATATATATATATTGCAGCCTTAAGCAGAGATAATAATTCTTCAAATCATTATACATAAACTAATACTTTTTGCCCCACCATCAAAATTATTTTAGTTAAACAAATATTTATCAAAACAAATTGTCATTACGTTACCTTTCCTCCTAACTTACTGAGAACAATAAAAAAAAGTGCATTTAGGAGAGGGTGCCATGAAAATACAAGTTCTCTGCCAATATGGAATTGTCATAAGGCAAATTAAAGAATTGATTTCTTTCGCAGAAACTCCTAACATGATATGATGTTTTCTATTGTCTAGCTTACCTGAAAACGTTCAGGCAATTTTTCATTTACACTGGATCCAAATTACTTCCCCTACCCTTTGTCCACTCCTCTTGTCACAAAAAAGTATGTAAAAAAAGTAATTAATTCCGTCTGGCCAGATTGTTAATTTGTAGGGAGACTTGACACTGGGACCTACCTGTCGTATCAATGAAGCATACGTGAAGGGAGGTCTCACGTCCGTATTCTTATAAAAGTCTCTGTTTCTTTGGATTTCTGGAAAACAAGAAGTTAATGAAAAATATTTTCCACATTTGTTGATTATGCTTGAAAATATCTTAATTTCTTTTTACATTAAATTGAATGATATAGGAGCTTAGTTCATTTCAGGCTTTGGAGTTCTACTTGCAGAGTTGCATCAGAGGTACTGAAAACAACTAGTTCTTTGGCTTCATTTAGCGAAGCCTGGTGGCTAGGTGGCTAAGATGAGTACAAGGTATAAAGCAATGACTTCATCAAAAAATAAAACAAGTATTTATATTGACTGAGAGAGTGTAACTATGTCACATGTCTGGTAAGCTTTATTTCAAAATCTTATCACTTAAAGAGAGACACAGAAATATCATTGATATCACAGTGAAAGACATTTACAAGCACTTGTTCAGCAACTTTTATGGATTTTGATCATCATGATTATAGATGCATCTGTCTTTCCTTGACAAATACCATGTTTATCTCTTCTGAGGTAGAAAGGTAGATATTTGAATGTAAACTTTTCTACCTCAACAGTTGAGATATAAACATGTTATTTTTCGATGAAAAACAAATATTCTATTTATTATACTATTATTTCTGTGTATATTGAAATTGACTGAATTTAATGGTAAATGTACAGTCTTGGCAAGCTCCCATCATGACGTCATAATATTGCCTTAACCACTTCAAGCGAGAGGTGATAAAGGTTCTCTCCACTCGGTACAATGACGATTAACGTCATCAATGCTGTATCCTTATAAAGGGTATCTTTCACTAACAGAATTTAATAATCCAAGATGTTGCGACTAACCTGCTGAGATAGGAAGATTGCACTTGTCCGAGACCCGTCTCCTGATTGTCCCTGCGCTGGTGGGCATCGCCGAGGAGGTGGCAGGTGCTGGGGACACTGGGGGAAGCTGGGAACTGGGGGTCAGTGTTGACGTCATGGCAGCAACCGGCGACGTTACCATGGTGATAACAGGGTGCGGTGGCGCCGTGGTCAGAGGAATAGACGGTATAGACACATGCTTAGGTATTATGGTAGGTGTCTGGAAAAGAAGGATTGAATTTTGTGATTGATATGATAACTTTGACATATGCTTCATAATTCTGGTGATGAATTGATGGAATAACATGAAATTGATTGACCGTGTGGAGCACAGTGGTGTAGTGATTAGTGTGCTGGCCACTCACACCAAAGGTCCAGGTTCGAATCCCGGTGGAGACACCAACAGTTTCTGACCTGGGTCTCATTAAGTGTTGTGTCCATGGGCAAGGCACTTTATCCACCATACACTCAGTCCACCCAGCTGTCTAAATGAGTACGTGAACACGGGGAATACGGACCTATACAGTTATGCGGAGCGCTTAGTAACGGCACCAAAAGTACATTTCCTTCAGGGTAACCGCCACTGAACAGCATTGCATTGGATATTAAGCATTAAAATTATTATTATTATAAATCCAGGGTAGGGCAGGTACTCACGTTTAGTGTTACAGGTTCTATTTTTGGTTCTGGAGTGGGGAGGAGCAGCTGTGGTGTTGGTTGCGGTGGCGGGGGTTGGGCCGGGGTTGGGGGGGAATGCTGGCGTTGGGGCGGCTTCATATGCAGGTGCTGCATCATCGCCTGCAGCATCTCCTTCTCTCTCGTCAACTGCAACAAAACGATCACTTCGTGTTATAATCATATCATAAATTAGAAACACTTGCATTGGCATTTTAAAATTTGAACAGTGTTTGTTAAAAGGGGTGGGCACTTAAACCAATGAATCTAAATGATTGGTCACTTAGTATTTGAATCACATCATGAAACGATGAACACCTCAACATTTTTTAATTTGTATAATGTCTGTTTAAGGAGTAAGCACTAAGACCAATGAACTGATTGGTCAAATGACTTCTACTGTTCAAGTTTGGGAAGTAACAAAAGGCAGAGTAACTAATGTCTGTGCTCTAATGCATCTTATTGTTCATTAGACTGATCAACAGTGTCTTGTCATGCCAAAGCAAAGCTTTTCACACTCTTAGCATCAATGAATGGCTTGACTCCTTTATGTTTCATTTATGTTTCCTTTTGTGTTATTTGTGTTATTTCATGTTATTTTTTGCTATTTTGCGCTGTTTTGTGTTATTTTGTGCCTGCCAGTTTCTAGAAGACGGTAACATGAATAGGGATAGAAAGAAGATCAGAACGGTCATCAGCAAAATTCAGTCACAAGAGTTCAAAGAAAATTGTTGATCTACAAATACCCTGCAAAACTTACATGTATATTTTTAGATCAAATCAAATCCCAAATATCCAGTTTATAATGATTGTGCCGATTACTTACTCCCTTATCATCTAATCATCAACTAAAGTATGAACATCACAAAAACTATTTGCAATAAACTGAAATATAACAATTTTCTGTTTCTATTTGTGAAGAAACACAAGTGCAATCAGTAAATCTCTGATCAGTCACACGCACACTTCAAACCATATCATTGACATCGTTAAAATTCTATCAAATAGTCGTTAATTATTTAAAGTTGATTGCACAGCAAGAATGGTAATTGTCCTCAATGGCCGTATTTTGAAGATTAATTTCTGATAATCTCAATCAATATCTTTAAAAAGTCGCGTAAAAATGTCTTTTGTCACTTAAAATACCAAACACATGTCTAAACAATAAGAAAATTGTAAAAACGACGTGTAAAGCCCCTAAAGAGCGTGAGAGGATATGACACTAAGCAGTTTAATAGCTTTAGTGGTGTTTGTACTTAAAATGACTACAATTTTTGCAGCTTGGCACTTTTAAATCACCTTTCAAAGAGAAAAGGACAATAATTTTCCGTACATGCCATAACCATTGGCAGATGACAACCTAAATATTTTTGTCAAACGACAAGATAATTTGACACAACACTCTCAGTGACATGAAGTCAAGAGGCACGTTTATGTTCCAGCTTTGTGTACCACACAGAGATGCATTATTCTTCATGCAAGCAGGTGCTTGTTCTGTCTTCAAGTAGCATAATGTATCTTGCAAAAGTGCACCAATAGCATTGACCAATAACAATGAAATAAACGTTAAACTAGCAAGCTCAAAAAAGGGATTTTATCAATTTTCATTGTAAAAGTAACCAAAATATCAAATAACTGCAAGCCCAGATCAAAAGTAACATTGTTACGGGCTGGCGGACAAGTCTTGTATAGTTCCTACACTGACAATTGCAAGCATTTTTAAGATTAGATCTCAACCGACATTAGGTGAGGTGAGGTGAGGCGAGTTTGGGTTTAACACCGCTTTCAAGAGATTTCACTTCTATCACGGCTGCTAGTATTTTTGCAGGGAGAAAGTTACAACACCATGGTGGCTATGCATTGCAGTGAAACCTGCGAGCATCGGCTGGAACTAGTGAACCATGGGTTTTACTACACTGAAATTCAGTGTAGCATTGCACCCAAACCTTACTGTATGCAGAACAGTTCTCTAAAGCAGAAAAAGTTGCGGAGTACCTGGCACATGGCGGCATTGAACCTCTTGATCCAAAGCCGAACGAGCTAACCATCAGTCCATCACGCTATAATTCTAATTCTGAGACGGGTCAAATGCTAGGACATGTATTCTTAACAACATATACGGGTTGGGATGGGCTACCCGGGTACCCCACCCGGCTAGACTGCACTTACTAGTGCCTGGTAAAGTGCAGTACTCCCCCCCTGCCCACCCTATTACCCTCCCCTATCCAGATACCCATCTTGTTGATTCACGATATTCAACAGCTAGGCTGTAGTATGGAGCTAGAAAGCTACAGCATAAATATTGCAGTCAACTTTTCTTATGATTGACAATTCACTTTAATATTGTCTTTGAATCTTCAAATACATTGCAATCTTGTAATGAAAGAATTACAAAATAACCTGTTTAATATTTAGTCACATGATAATAACAGATCCGGGTATTGTGATGGGTACCCTGGTCCATCTCAGTACCAGGTACCCACCTGTACCGTGTATCTCGGTTACCTGTCCCTCCCCCAATATATAGGAGTTAGCTGCTGTAACGTTGCATTCAAAACCATCATTGGACTGATGTTGAAATATTTCATCTGGTTTGGAGGTAAAACTAATTTGTAAAACGATTGCTATCAACAGGTAAACTCTTTTCCTGATAATGCAGATGAAACATAAACAGAAGACAATCAAGTCCCTGATAAATGTTCAAATGCAGAAACTTTCAGTTTGAAAATTTCTTGACTACTGAAATAAAATTTAGGATTGTTGTAGATGATATTAAATCCAAACTTACGTCCAGCATCTTCGTGAATAAAGATTATAATTCAATCTTTATTTACGAATTCATCTCGGAGAAAATAATACTTTCAGATTCCATCATCAATTACCATTCTTAAATTATCAACTGCAGGTAGACTTTAATGAAGATATCGTGGCTTTAATATCAAGTTCTAAAATATTTTATAACAATTAAGAATTGTGGTATCCATTTCTTCTAAAAGTCATTTCCCCCTAAAATTAGATTCCGATAGATATAATCCTTCCCTCTGGTTTCCTAAAACTGTCACACACTTATGAATATTCATGACGTTCCAGAAAGAAAACAACCTAGTTATACCAAAGAGTGCCATAATTAATGTCGAGATGGACTTCTTTCAGGAAGTGAAAAGACACCTATGAATCACAGCTACAAATCTTGCCTGACACCTACGGGAGACGAGTTACACAACATCAAAGCGGCCGCTGGCCCTCAAAGTCACTGATCTTTCCGACAGAGCTACACAACATACAGATTAACAAGAACATGTATATAAAATAATTTAGTTTGTTCTTCTCCTATAAAGAATTAATGGACAATACTCAGAAGTTAGTGACCGAGAAGACAGGACATACGGTGACAGCTTAACGTCCAATTCATGCATGTTTCAAGTTGCGTTTCCCTGTGTTCTCACTGTAACATGGGTGTCAGTGTCAATTTTCCTCTTTGTAAATATGATGCCAACAACAGTCAGTTGTACTACAAGTAGCATGCGTATAGCCACTTCAACCTATTTAGTTATTTACAGGTTTCCTGTTTCTTCTTAAGTGCTGAAATCATGAGTGACTAAAATGACAATAGCTCTTACTGTGGACCATTTATAGTGCTTTTTTTCTTTTATGAATATAGTAATCACTTAATTTCTTAGATAAACATAAATGGCAAAAGAGACAATAAACATAGATAAACTGAAATAAATTTATTTAATTTGGTTAGAACTAATATCATATTCTTTGTTATAGATTAAAACAAAAGGCCATTACTTTTGTTAAACTTCAAATACATATAAATCAAAATTAAAATAATTTACATTGTATCTTCATCAACAGTCACCTAGAACAATATAATAAATTTTGCATTAAATCATGAATAAACTTTTAATCTGTTTCCATCAAATTCCCACGTTACAGTAACACACTTATCATGACGCCCTGATATTTTAATTTAAATCTATTTATAGAACTTTAAGGAAAGGGTTCTTCAAATCTGGTTCCCGTGGTCAGCAGAAAATACGTTCGGTGTCCGGTCGAGTACAAATTACTCATCTCGCTTCACGCCATTGTTCCTTTAATCAGGGGTATAAATAACTTATTTGTCAATTAAGAGTGCAAACTTGGTTGATCTTATCAAACAACAATCTAGAGTGTTTGCTCAATTAATAATAAGAGTACAACATCAGATTTTAATATCAAATATGTGTGTAATTTCTTTTCAATGTTTTAACATGTTAAATGAACTTACAAGTGCAGAAATGATCAAAGAAGGAAAGGTGCTATTTGCTAAAGAACAAATTCATATACATCTCGGTAATGTCCTAAAAGATCAGTAATTTGTTTTGTTACGTTAGTTTGGTAATGAATTCAATTCAGTGCAGCCCCTATAAGTTTCAAGGAAGCAGAGTAAGTTTCAAAGAAGCAGATTTGTGCATATGCATGCATGTGCACACAAGCTTCTTTCTTTTTTCTAAAGAAACACACTAAAGTTTAAATTTATTCAAATACAGTCCTCCATTGTTATAACAACTCTTCAATATTACACATATTTAGACATGACATTGTGCTCATGTGCTTCAATTTTGTTTATTAAGTTTTACTTAAGGTCCATGTATGGAAATGCTTTAAGGTACAAAACTAAACAAATTAACATGTTATACTTTCAACACTGATGTGGTCGGGAGTATACTTCTGGTTCTCTCCATCTCGTCTTCTTTCACTATTGCACATACACGATACAGACCACTGTTATGAATGTGTGCACATGCACATGCATTTTCTCACCTGTATTTCCAGCTGACTGACGACCTGCATCTGTACCCGAGCCTGAGCCGTGCTCCGGTCATCCAGGACATGCTCACTGTTCAGGTGTCTGCAATGCAGATACTTTACTTAAAGGGAGGGTTCTATCGAGAGTAGCCGCCATTTTGTTTAGAACATTCATCCTCATTTTTACTGAATTAGTACAAGACAAATAATAATAACGGATAGAGAAGAGTGAACAATGAAATATTTAGTATTTCTTTATCTTTAGTTGATGACACATCTTGGCCTATTCCCTTTGTTAACAGGCTGAGATTCCTGTACACTGACCAATCAGAATAATCACAAATATTCAGCAGGCTGAGGGTGGCTATGACACTGATTCATTTTAAAGTTCCAAAGTGTTAGTATAAATTGATGAGTTGGCAAATTCTCAATGGCATTTAACCCTTTGTCAGCCATGGTAATGCTTTAAGATTCTTACTTTGTAAAGGAGATATAGTTATCACAAGGAGTGTCACAACCCGGCCATTTACAGACACTATGACGAAAGAGGGGGTTGCTGTGAGGTGAGCTTCCTCCGTTCGTGGACTCGCTACCCGTCGCTGATTTGGCACTTTCACGTCGGATACTGATTGGCGAACTCTGGCTTAAGGGTGTGATACCTGGCGAAAGAGAAAAGTTTACATTTAAAGCATTATTGATATTTTATCAAAAGTCAAATACATTTTATTTTGAAAAGGTTTAATCCAGGGATGCAGAAATCAGTTTATTTGCCGGACATGTCCGATTGTGAATCCAGTTTGTCCGGATTGAAAATTGACCTATAATAAAGGCAAACCGCCCTGCTTGTGTCGGTCATAGATTCTAAATGTTTAGGAAATTGAAAACACGTTAACCCAGTCAACAACTGAACAAATCACATTTATTCCTCACATCTTCAGTAAATAATAATTGTCTGCAGAACACCGTCAGATATCTAATTGATATTATCAGTGTCATCTAGTGACTGGAAGATGTGACACATTTTACAATATTATTTTTTTTTAAATTTCATTAACATCGTAATTGTTGTCAAAGATAAACATCGCACGAACCAGTGGCTTCACCATACCGGTGATTCATGAATTTGTTATAGGTTAAGTTGCTGTTCCATTGAATAGTTGAATCTCAATAAATTGATAATATATCAATCATTAAACATCCTTGATACAAATATGATCGATCAATATAGATATATCGTAAAGCTATTATACAAGTTCAAAATAAATAAACATATTAAACTTTAATAACTGCTGAATATATATCATTCTTTGAATTCTGTAAATGTTCAGCAATGTGTCCTACAAAGCAGGGAATGGAAATCTTTTGCGTTCCTTTTTTCTTTTTTTGAAAAGCATTCAGGAATGGAATACATAAAATTACAAGACTTTCTGGATAACAACTTCTTTATTGTGAACATATATAATGTTTCGGAGTTTATTACTCGCTGGTGGTTGATACTGCAGTGGTATATCTATATGGCAGTCAGTATTAAACTAGTGTGATTCCTCTGCAAGTATGATGTCACAGTAGTGCGCAGTTATGTCACAATGGTCGTATCGCCACACATTGATACATGACTCACGGAAACTTAGGTTTAGTTCACTGTTGGCTATTTCTCTCAATTAATTTGGGCAAGTAATAAACAGAATACTAAACTTGGTCATTTAATAGAGAATAATTAAATTGTTTGATGAAAATGGTATTAAATGGAAGGTTGTTTAGTATAATGCTTACTCCTATATGTAACAAAATACTGTGACTATGTGTCCTAGTTCACCCACCTATGAATGGGTACCTCGTAAGGATGAGCATGGTAATTTAACTTGGTGCGCCTAGTGGCTGCAAAAGTTGCATACTCCAAATGGAGCTGAGATTGACAAAGAGTGTCGTTAAACAGTGACATCCAATGATCAGGGGCAAACAGAGCGCCTTTGAGCAGCTTAGCTGGATATTGGCGCTATACAAATGTTTATATGTATGCATGTATGTATGTTTCAATTTCCCCAACAATATTTTCACAAACAATAAAAGTCGTTATTTTGTTCATAAAATAAAATTTTGGTTATTCATGTATGTTTGCATAAATCATACATAAACTGTAACAAAACCAAACACAAAGGTTATTATATGAAGGTGACATAAATTTAACTTTTTTAAAAAAAGAAGAAATTGTCATAATTTTGCATGGCACAAAGCTGATACATATTAGTAAACCCACGAAAAATTAAGTTAACAACATTCTGATTCATATAATACCCTAATGTTCCGTCATTTCGTGACTTAGATGTCACTCTCAAGTCTGACGGCGACACAGGGAGAGATTTATTTATTTACTGTGCTAAATAACCTGAACAGGAAGGTAGTGCCCTCCAGCTTATAGATAGATGTGCAGTATGCAAGTCAGATGTGAGCCTGAAACATACCAAATTGTCATGGGAGTGTATGCGTGCTAACGGGAGGAATTTGTAACATAAGTACTTACTCCACTAAAATGACTCCCGATTGGTCTATCTAAAATGACTCCCGATTGGTCTATCTAAAATGACTCAATTGGTCTATCTAAAATGATCTGATTGGTTTACCTGAAATGACCCCTTACTGATTTTCTCTAAATTGACCCCCCAATTGGTTTCTCTTAAATTACCAATCGGTTAATCTAAAATGACAATATATGACAAATACAATACCAATTTTTGACAAAAACAAAATCTTTTCAAATATCAATATTTTTCACAAATATAAATGCTTCTATTTGAGGTGTATTGTCATATGAACATATTTCCAGTTATTCCTGTACTCATGAAGTTGTATACAGCCTCTTTGTACCTATAATAAAAGGTCTTTGTATTAAAATTCATGAAATTTTTATTATGACTATGCCCCGACAGTGACAACAAGTCTAGTATAGCAGTACGTGACTGGGATAGAAAATGTAAAAAAATACTGCTAATAATATAAGCGCGCCGTTGCTTTCATCTATAACTAAAATAGCTGCATTTACACTTATCAGTATTTCATTTGCAAGAGAAATATAGACGTTATTATGGGAGTTACAAACCATAAACTGAATGTTTTGACAATTTCAACAATATATCCTTAATGATTTATCCAATTTGCCAGTCAAATCAAAATGAGGTCCATTAAAAATTATGATCCCCAAATTGCGTACCAACGCTTATTTTCATTTCAGTAAATAAATAATGTAAGAAAGCAAGCAATAATTAATTCAAACAAAAATTGTATTGGGGAAAAAATGAAAAGTTTGAAAGAAATCTCGAGAGTTGAAATCTAGGACGATAGTATCCCTAGTGAAGTTCACCCTCCTTGCCCATGCATCCTTATCCAGTCTGCCGTCACTGAATAGGATTTTGTTGTGGACTTTTTTTTGTTGCTCTAATATTTGACTATTTTAATCACCTGTTGAAGCATCGTTCAAATAGTTAGAGGTGAGATGAGGTGAGTTAGGATTTAATGCGATTTCCAGAGTATTTCACTCATATCATGGCTGCTGGTATTATTACAAGGAGAAAGCCCACAACACCATGGTGGCTATTCATTGCCATGAAACCTGCGAGCATCGGCTGGAACTAGTGGAACCATGGGTGGTACTGTGCTGAAATTCAGTGTAGCATTGCACCCAAACCTTACTGCAGGTAGAACAGTTCTTTACAGCAGACAAACTTGACGAGCCCCTGGCGGGATTGGAACCCCGGACCTCTTTGAAGTCGAACTCACTAACCACTGCGCTATCTCACTGCCTTCAAATAACTGGATCTGCCTTCCAGTTGATTGCAACTTGGTTGGAAATGGTTTGAATTTCTAATTTGCCCATTTTGCTTTTTGGAATCTTATTATATTAATAGTTAGTGTTAGAATTGTTCTTCAAAAATATATTATAGATTAATGGGGCCATCTATCAATTGGTTACAAATAGCGAAAGTCAAATATTTGATCATTTTTATAAAAGTGAGTCCAATTACGGTTGGAACTCACTTCTCATGAGTAGACGTGAAATTGTCAGATGAACCGCCAGAATTACTTTTTGGTTTGTAACAGTGCATCAAAGTGTAATATATCTGAATTTTGTTTGCGGATATTCTCTATTTTAGTTTATACATCATACTGCATCTATTGATAATTTTAAATATGAACTCTTGTTATTTATTGTTATAGTTACATGTTGTATTTGTTTCATAAATGCTATATATAATTTTTATCATTCTTTTCTTTAAAACTTCTATCCGTAATGTGTACCAAACAGTAAGTAAAGTATACAAATTTCATCTGTACTCCTGAGGGGTGGGGTGGGGTGGGGTGGGGTGGGGTGGGGTGAGGTGAGGTGAGGTGAGGAGGTGAGGTGAGGTGAGGTGAGGTGAGGTGAGGTGAGGTGAGGTGATTGTGGTTTTATACAGCTTTCAATTGCATTTCACCTTTATCACGGCTGATAGTATTAGTGCAGGGAGAAAGCCCACAACATCATGTTGGCTATGCATTGCGGTGAAACCAACGAGCGTGAGCATCGACTGGAACTTGCGAACAATGGGTGGTACTGCGCCGATATTCAGTGTAGTGTTATATCCATCTTACTGTGTGTAGAACAGTTCTCTAAAGCAGCTAAAGTTGCCAATCCCCTGTCAAGATTTGACAAGATCTTGATCCAAATTCAAAGCTCCAAACCCCAACTTTCTGAGACCTTTAAGAAGTCACCAAACCCCAACCCTTGCCCAAGGTGACTCAGGCAATTTTTTATCAATTAGATTTTTTCTTCTTCTATCTTTAAGACATTTACAAAAATAATTTTGTCTGCACTGGCTGAAAGATGTAGACAATTGTGACAATGTATACGTACTACCAAAAATGTTATTTCTTTCTGAAATAAAACATCCTGTTCTTTGCATCTGATTGACACAAGATATTGACAAGCTTTACCATTACTAACAGTTTTACACCTGATGACCCAGGGACAAACTGGTTGTGGGGGCATTTACTATGCATAACATCCAATATCGATGACAATCCAACTCCTTACCGAACATGATATGTTTATTTCTCAGTCAATTTGTTTGCTGGAACACGAAACATCACTCAGGGTTCAGGTATCATGTGAAATTTAATTGTTTTTCTTGGCACATGAGCTCGGTCAATATATTATTCATGTGTTTTTTCTCCATTCTATATTCATTATTTACAGTAGGCATATTTTCTCCTGCACATAATATCTCTTAACTGATTTCTATCATGACGTCGAGAATCTGTGTTCAATTTTCCAGTAAAGCATAACTTTCAAAATTTTCTCTCATACATTAGCTGAAATTCTATCACTCCTGCTAACAAAGTTGACCTAATTGAAAAATTATTCCGTAATATTTTACAAAGAAATTATTGGCACTTTCATTCTCACCACAGACAATGTAAAATGATCATAAAACAACTTTTTAGATTTTTATTAGATGTCAAAATTATAAAATACCAAATCTATGAAGACAATTGAATGACGTCACAAACACGGCAGAGTTGTACTTCATGGACCCAGAACCCTGACTCCAACAATCTGATGATGGAGTCAATCTACTCCAAAACATGTGACCACATTTTTATGGCTACTTTGCAGATCTTTCCTCCCTTTAATTTTGTTTGTTTATTTGAAAATAATTACAAAATGGTGTCATCAAAGCAAGGGTATTTGATAGCAAGTTAACGTCTCTGGTTCCTTAAACAGTCATTTTGAAATGTTAAGCTAATGTTTAATTCAACAGGATAAGGAATTAAGGATAGAAATATCAAAACTATTTTTGGTTCCGACTCCTTGAACATATTATTAAACATCAGTGTATGAAAAAGATCTGAGAAGTTAACGGCCCGAAGTACGTTTTTGTTAATTTTCATGACAAAATCAAACAAAAACAGTCAGTCCTGACCAAAAGTTAAATGGTTATGGACTGTCCGATGAGCCATCTCATACACTGACACTATCCCAACAAAACAGCTCATAGATAGCCTACGTTCAACACAACATCCAATCCAGAGATAAAAAAGATACAGTTTGACAATGTCTTCAGTCTACATTTTTATTTACCTTCCGCAAGACATGAATGTGTCGAAAAGTGACATTAACTGTGAATTATGGCTGTGTAACGACCACAGTAATCCAGTGTAATAAAATTTATTGTTTCCAGTGTAGCTCTGTCCTAAGATGTATAAATAACAATAAGTTATATTTTTGCACCAATGTGACACATAATTAAAACTTACCTGTATAGGCCAATGACATGCTTGTCACTCAATCAAATGTTTTGAGGAACATTTCTTTGAATTCTTATGCACTTAATTACCTTCCAATACAGGGTGCGATATGAGATCATAACTTTTTATTTAACTTTCAATTCACCGCACTGTTAATTCACCAACCAAATAATGGTCAATTATACTTTAATCAATCAATTCATCAAGGAATTCATCCAAAAATCAAGTCTGCAAAAGGTAAAACAGAGGTCAAAATGTGACCCTAGATGTACATTTTTTAATTATTTTTTTATAGAAGCTGAACCTTTGCATAAATGTTAAAATTTCATGAAATAGAACTTGACATGCTAGAACAACTATTTTTAAAGATTGCCTTTATCTTTATTTTACGCACTTTAAACCAATTTTTATAACATAATTGAATATTAATGAATTTATAAATATTACAAAAAATCACAATACAATAAATATTTCAAACCTTAACCCTTATCAAGTAATATCAGAGATATATCCTTAACAACTTATTTAGAAACTTTCCTTAACATATTTATTGAGATATATTTCCTGTAATTTTTCACATAAATTAAGACAGTTTACATGTATAAATTGAAATATTTCCAATAATTTCTTTCAAAATGAAGATATTTTTTATAACTCCAATACCCGTTTGCAATACATTTTTTAATAACTTCTACATCTACAACATCTTTTCGTATCACATTTAACTCCATATTGCTGCAAACTTATCTACACTGCAAGGGTAGAACCATATGACAGCTGAGCGAGTCAGGCAAGTTTTCCAGGGAAGATTTTACTTCTGATGATTGGCTGAACAAACAAATAACTATAAGCAGTTCTTGGGGGAATATTATTCAGTGCATGGGTCAGAGGGAAGGTGTTTATTCCGCGAGTTTAGGTTACCAACAGTAAACAAAACGCCCTGGCAACAGTAAACATCCAGCCCTTTCTAAACATCCTGTCTGGATGGTAGCTTGATGCAAGACAAGCTTTATAAAAGCTGACTCATTGGGTTTTGTTTATTTATTTTATACCAGAATCAAATTGTGTTTCTCTAGAGTGCATTGCATGCTGGGATATGAGACGGAAGCTTGACATGACACTGGCTGGCGGACAACATGTGCGAGTGAGTGTTTACTTCGTAAAAACATCAGTCATCTTTCTGCCACCATATGCCTGGACATATTCAAAATTATGAATGTACTTGATGTGACACCATGTAATCAAAAAACGCTGGTCAAATTGTAGAGAATTTATTATTTAAATGAATACAATATAATTTATATTTTTCCTTTTAAATTTGCCGAGCCTATAATATTATAGCTAGGTTTACATACGAGATCAAGACTGTCGGTTGGGTTCAAACACTTAGCAGGAGTAGTCAAAACCTTACTTGAACTCACACACGAGTTGATCGGATTTCAGATTCGAACACCACCTTAACAAGATTTTCACCTTTCTTACTTACTTGTATTAATGCAAGACTAAAGCCTGCCATTGTGGATAAGCATTATGGTGAATCCTGCGAGTGGTGGCTGGAACTAACGAACCATAGGTGGTACTGCACTGCATATAAAAGGAGGTGAGGTGGTGAAGTTTTACGCCGCTTTCAAGAGTATTGTATATGTCACGACTGCTAGTATTATTGCAGGGAGAAAGCCTGCAACACCATGGTGGCTATGCATTACAGTGAAACCTGCAAGCATCGCTTGTAACTGGCAAACCATGGGTGATACTGTACTGAAATTTTCAGTGTAGGATTGCACCCAAATCTTACTGCATGTAGAACAGCTCTACCCAGCAGACACAGGATGCCAAGAACCTGGCTGGATTCGAACCCTGGACCTCTTGATCTGAAACCTCTTGAACACGCTTACCACTGTGCTATCTCACCCTCCCTTAAATATAAAGGAAGCATTACAACCCAACATGACTGCATGTAGAACAGTGTTCTCTACGTCAGTAAACTTCTTGAGTCCATGGCAGGATTCAACACAGATCTCTTGATCCCCAAGTTGAACACCCTTACCATTGTGCTATCTCCCCTTTCCTGAACCAACAAACAATCTACTCACTCAACATGGAACATTAAATGGACACCGCGTCGAGGATAAAAATCAGATTATGTGTATCTACCTATGCTAATTAACATGTCTTCTAACAAATCACAGACACCAAATTTCAGACAATTGACGTAATTGGTAATAAAACCCACTGCATGTAGACAGTGAAGTGAAGTGTAACTCATTAGCAGACACTCTAATCAGCTTAGTGAGATAAAGATGAGACTCATTTTTATCCTTGACGCAGTCTCCCTTTAAAGCTTGTGTCATTGATAACTTGTAAGATATCATATAAATTTTCATTGGTGTCATTAATTCTGTAAACATGTTTTTAAGTAACATAAATTCAGCATTAACGGGTTTAATGAGTGTTTTGTTGCTTTATCAAAACAAGAAAATAAAATCAAAACAAACATATTTGCAATATTGTTTACTATCTGCTCCACATTATGACGGACAACACTAAGCTCTATTAGACCTGTATACTGTGTGTTAAGGCCCTAGATCACCAAGAGCTGTCGCTCTTCGCATAAACAAATTGATAACAATCAGTTTTTAAGTGCTTTTTTCCTGTATGCAAAATATTTAGTGCATTAAAAATGGATGTGCTCTTACGTTTTTTATGGCCGATGAACAAAAATAGAGTTTGATCTAAAAATCACATAAAAACTTAAATGTAATCAAGAAGCGGATACCATGTACATGGAAATATTAATGATTTGACACAACTGAGGAGTGATGCTTTAGAATTTCAAGAGTATTTCACTCACCATCGAAGTTAGTATTGCATAGAAACAAGGGAACCATGGGTGAACTGCTCTGAATTTAAGTGTAGTACTGCATGTAGAAAAGTAGGGTCCCCTATTAAAGGCTCCTTTCATAAAGAAACCTTTACTGAGATAAACTCCCATTTTTTAACATCACACTAAGGTTTCCTAAAGTTACTTAGTATCCCTGTAATGCTTTGTGGGAGGCCCTGTATGCCATCTTTTAATATTACACTAAGACGACCTTAGCGAGTTAACGTGACCTTAGAATTTTGGGCAGCAGGACCCTGATCATTATATACAATGCTGCAAAGCCCTATCTGCATCAATTGTTTGAAAAGTTGAATTTGTAGACACGGTGACACGTAAAAGCGTGATCCAATCAGAAGGCTGTATATAGCTATTCCTGTAACACATCAACTTGTCTTCTTAAAATCCTAATGAGTATACATGTTTTACTTACCATTCAAATTTAATTTTACAAATTAAAAAAAAAGTATATACATGAACTTACCAGGTAGCAAGAAGCCATCAATAGGGATACCACCGTTGGTATTAAAGCTGGGGGCTTGTATCACAGGGGTTTGGGGTGAAGCGGTTATTGAGGCGTTGCTTATGCTCGGAATTGTGGGTATCGTCAAACCGTTTTTGACGGGTGAGTCTTCAAGTCCACTCTGTGCGGCCACCTCTTTCCACAACTGCTGAATTTCAGCTGGGGACATCATTCCTGTCATAGAAGGAAGCATACCATGTAGATATGAGCTATATACCATATCCGGACTATATCCATACATATTCCCCATGTTGGGAATGAAACCCAGACCATGAGGTGAGAGCAAGGGCCCCATTTTCCTGTTGGCCCCCCTGCTATGGTAGTCCCCTTTCATCATGAATATATCACCGTTCAAGTAATTCATGAATCCAAGTCAATTGAACAAACACAGGCTAGAAATATGCTGGAAATAAATTTCACAGTTCTTTCACAAATAACACTCTCCAATCATCGACAGACCATCCTCCTGTGTTTTTCTCTCAGGAATAGAACAGCAATGTTTCATTCATTCACAAATAGAATTTAACAAAACATGTTTATGTCAATCCATGTTCACAGTGCAGACAACTGAAATAAATCCCTCTACGTTCCTCTCACTGCGATGTCCTGTGTTAAATTACTGTTTCCTTTGTGTGAGAGAGAAATTACTAAACATCGATCTATCTTTCCATCTTAGCTTGTCTCTAGTTGGACAATTTTATAATGGGCAGGCGGGATAAACAAACTGGCTATTTGCCAAAGGCAACTGTGTAAACAAGGCAGGCTCTGACACTGGTGTAAACAAATCAATTATAAATAGTCCTGTAGTCTGGAGTTTGCTACAGATATAAACAGCGCCCAGAAAGCTTTTATCTTGCCAGGCTAACAATTCTCCAACACAAACAAGCAACTGCAATGCTTTTAATAGACTAATTCATCCGACTAGATATTCAGTCACAAAACATATCAGCCCTCCCAATCCCCTTCCATATTCTATTGAACACGATGAATGGCCCAGATTATGTGACGAGGGTGGATATAACGCTAAACAATCGCGCACACATCTCCCAGCATCCTCTAATGACTACTTTTGCGTGTTGTTTGCTTCGCGGCTGCACAATAGAACAACACAACAAAAAGCTGGAGATGAGAGCCTGCTAGGACTCCGCTTTTCACCAAAGCTTTTTGTTGAATTATGAATACTTTCCAAACACTGCAGTCTGTTGCCATGGTTTTTTTTTTAAAAAAAGGTTGACAACTACCAGTAATAGGAGAATTGTTTTGATAGTTATACACCAGGTTAAATTCAAGCATGCTGCATAATCCTCCTATATTCATCAACTTAATAGGAAACAGCAAGAAAATAATAGCAAGGGATGGGATACAGTGTTTATCTAACATCAACAAAGTCGTAACACCTCCCTGAGGAATAACTTGCCAAGGGGAAGTATCTATAGAGACTTGTTACTCATTGGATATTAAGTACAGACTGTTGAGAATATATCTTCATATCACATGACACAAACATTGTTAACGCCTACCTATGAAAGGTTATTCAAAAGGTTCTGACTTATCTCTAATACCTGTAACAGATGGAACAGACATGACAAGATATATCCATAGATTACACAAGCTGAAACCATGCAAGGTGGCCAATTAACAGGAATCCCAACTTGTCAACAAAGGGATTGTTATCTATTTAATCCTTATATAAATGGCCATATGTCATATCAATGGCCATGTCATTGTGAAGCACCTTTGAATAGCCCAGCTAAAACTCTGTGCTGTGAAAGTTGACAATTATTTGGGATCCAAATTAATTTTAAAAACTTCTTGAAAATCAATAAATAGATCAAATTGACATATCTAGACTTAATTATATATTTTTTTCACTAATAAACAACTTAAATTAGCCTCATAGGCATTACAACCGGCTACCAAACTAAGCCTGACTTTTTCTGGTGTAATCCATCGTATCTTACACCTAATGATATATATATGCACTTTTACATTGGAAAAGTTATACAAGTGTACAGTTACAAATATTCAAAAGTCAAAAAGGACACAGAGCCATTTTTTTATATTTTTATAGATATCTTCTCAGTGCTAACTATATTCCATATTCTTGTTGTAAGTGGAGATGTTAACCTTTCATTTTAGGGATTAACGCTGTGGATCTTTGCAGTTTAAGTGTTAAATGTAACGTTCCTAGAAGTATTATTGTTATAATAAAGTTGAAACTATCAGTAAGCTGGATACACAACAATAATGTCTTCTACATTACTATGTTAACAAGTCAATTTACATTATTTATTCAACCCTCATACAGAGTTCTATAGACGTTAAACAAATAAACTATATACAAGTTTTATAGAATCCTCATTGTAGATAAAACAATTATTGTCAGTGCTCAAGATCCTACACCGTTAACGACTTTCTTGAACGATGATGAGAATTCATAACAAAAACAATGAGAAAATTAAACTTAATGCACTATCACAATGAATATATTGAATATGCAAACTTGTTTGTGAAAAGAATCAGCTGCATGTGTAATTAAAGAAATGAAATTGTTGGGATGTGGGTTTTAAACAGGAAAAAAAACAGTTCAGTTAATTAAACAAAAGCAAGAAAATTTCTGATGAATTTCATGAAGAAGAGTTTCATGGGCTGTTTCTTTAAGTTGCTAGCTAATATATCAGAGGAAAAAGTGTTATAGTTTTGATCCCTTCTACAATTTCACAAAGATCTAAGAAGTGAAAATAAGCATAAGAAAAACAGAACATACGAGATATTGAAGATCTAAACACATTATTAATGCATGAAATATCAATAACACTTTCTCTTTATATCGCCAGTCAATCTGTGAAACAATCAGTAACTCATCTAAATATTTACAATGTTACTATCTCAAATGCTTTTGCTGCAAAAGGTTGATACATTGTTACCAACAAACAAATGCTATAATACTTATATCTCCTCTGCTAGCCTTCATTATTGGAGTATCTAGTTACAGATAAACACCACATGAAGGATATAGAAATAATTTGCTTAACATGAGAATACGCCTGAAAACTGATGTCTCTTCTGATAGCAGTTGTCTTCAGTGATGTTGCTCAGGAAACAGGTACACCAGTCCTGATCGAAATAGTCCATGAAGTAATATCTGTTGATGAATGCTCAATATCATTTTTTTCAGTCATCATGTTCACTATGAGCACATCAGCAGATTCAGCACCAGTTTATTTCTGGCTTTAGAGTTTAGTTATATTCAAAAAAATAAATCTTCTCTTCACAATTTTGGCTTGCCAAGTACCTTCATATAGTGAGAGAAATTTAATACAGAACTTTTTTAAAAAATTCTTGACATTTCAATAATCTAAATCTTAGCATAATGAAACCTTTAAAGGAGCAAAGGCACATTTTTTGCCAAATTTATTTTTACAAATTTCCTATTTATGATGATAGTTTGTGCTATTTAAAGTTACTTTAGAGGGTGAAACATCTTATTACACAAACAAATTATTCGTAGTAGTAATAACAGTGTTGCGTATAAAGCAAAAATTGCATGGCGGCCATTTTATTGTGAACACATTTTATTATTTTGAATGACAAAAATTATTCCCATGGCTTTACGGAGCCATGTACACTAATTTTTAACTTAATTGACCGAAATGAGAAGGGTGTTTTAAGATTGGTGAAATTATTTTTCAAATACATTTCATCGACTTATTTGGGTGAAAAAACATGCTACTGCCCCTTTAATATGACTTGATGGATAAAAGCAAAATGTCATATGTCCCTTTGTGGGTTTAAGTTCAATCCATCATACATTAGTAACATATATTTGTAGATTTGAGTTAATTTGCTGAGTTTTTGTAGGAAACATGTTTATTCAAATTAGTATGTCTATTCAGAAATTATACATATACTTGAACATTAACTGCTGAATATTAAGCTCTAACTGGAAAAATCTTGCCTTTTTATTTCTTCTTGACAGATGTAAGACAATTTAGGCTTTGTTTGCTCATCCATGTTGGGAAAAAATGGTGAAGCATATAAAGGGACAATTTTGTGGAACTCTTCAGTGTGAGAGGTAGATTTGTAGGTCTTATGCGAGTTCTGACAGCAAGATGGTTAACCATTTCACCATGATGCCATATTTAAAACTCCACTCTGAGTGTTTAGGTATCGCAACATCGGTCAGATCACTTAAACTACCTTTTAGCGGCCATTTTTGTTTGAACACCTTAAAATGGCAGGTCGAAAGGGAAATGGATTCACATGGCTAAACCAAACCATTTTCAAACCCTTTTTATTGAATCAAGGGTATTATTTAGCTGTAAGTAACTCCCTTTCTTGAGAGTAGTTTATTTTAGTCAGAATGGCGTGCTATAGTGCCTTTAACATTTGAGTAAGTCTCCTTCAGATCATAAACATCCTCCTGACATGAACCAACCATTTTTTACTATTTTGAGAGAAAAACAGTTGACAGATACACAATAGCTGAAAGAAAAGCAAATGAAAAATTCCAAAAAAGGCAGAAATTCTGTTGAAAGTCGGCATGTGACGAAAATTGTGAGTATACAGAACATAACATGTAAGTTAGATATCCACATGATCTTTAATCACAGAAAATAAAGATGATTTGTTAACCCATCAATAATTCCTTAATTACAACCTGTTACTCAGTGGGGTGGAGGGGCTGAAGGGTGGCAAAAGAGAAAACGAAGAAATAGGAATGTTATTAAAGATTATAATAACAAGAACTCTACATCATATATCACCTAAGGGGTAACAGGGCCGTTGAGGAAATAGAAAGCATGCTTATATTTTTACACACATATATGTGTATTTGACAGCATATATATGCGCAGAGGTTTATAAACTATTATTTTCTGATGTATCATTGTCTTGCCCATATTTTTATTTTATTTTTAATAACATAATTTTAACATGTAGAATTGTATTTATTTTGAATTTTGTCATATTAAATGATTCACAATAAGTTTATGTTTAATCCTTGAAAGGTAATGTGAAAGTGAACTAATTCCAGCTTCCTAATCAATTCCATATCTCTTTTTTCCCCCATTATTTTCTCCATTTCCATACATTTCAAATATAACAAATTAGGTTAATGTGCATATTGCATTTAAGTCAAATATGAACTGTTTGAGTGGCATTCTAGAAGTTGGTGTGATGAAGAAAACAAGTATTTTATGGATGATCAACTTCTTTATCAACAATAGCGACGTTTTGGTATAATTCCTTATCCTTATGCTTGATAATGGTACCGTTTAAGGATCTATACCGAAACGTCGCTATTGTTAATAAAGAAGTTGATTATCCATAAAAATACTTGTCTTTTAAGTCAAATATGGCATTTATTATACATGATTTTTGAAAAGCAAATGGAGTGTTGACCAGAATGTATGAAAGCTTGAATATTCAACTTTTTTGATATTGCAATTCTAAAGCATTGATTTTGTAACAAGAACAACAGATTGTGTTCAGTGGGTTGTTGTTGAATTATATATTTATGGAAAAATATTAATCAAATGGCAAAAAGATGTACACAAATTAGTGAATTAAGATCATCAACAATATACAAAGTACAAATAAACTATTGTTCAAGGTGGGATAGGTAGATCGCCTGCTTGTTCTTTATGTAAGGTGAGGTGTGGTGAGTTGGGGTTAAACGCAGATTTCAAGAGTATTTCACTTATATCACGGCTGCTAGTATTATGGCAGGGAGAAAGCCCGCAACGCCATGTGGATATGCATTGCGGGGAAACCTACGAGCATCGACTGGAACTAGCGAACCATGGGTGGTACTATGCTGAATTTCAGTGTAGCATTGCACCCAAAATCTTGTGTAGAACAGTTCTCTACTGCATTGTTCTTTATGTAATGGACCAATTGAAACCATCTCACATGTATTATATGATTGTCAATATGCAGAAATCATATGGAGACCATTTTCAGAATGGCTTGCAAATCATAAAGAAGGAAAATTTGATCTCAATGAAGAGAATATTTTGTTTGGTATATCTCAATGTTACTGTTTAATGTCAAAGTATTATGATAGAGTCAGTGTCCCTACCACGGTTCCAAACAGTCTTAACAGCTTTTAACCATTTTCTGGGTTACCTCTGAACGAGCAGAAACAGAGGATACTTGCTTCTGCATACAAAACGCTATAGAACTAGTGCAACTAGTGCATAACATTGTCCGTGGTACAATATGAAAAATATTACCCCTGATATTTGTGTCCTCATAAGGAACATGTATAATTTAATACTATGTCATCTCCGTTACTGATGAGAACAGTGGTGTCAGCAAGTTGTTGACCTCTCAAGCCAAAGGCCTGGGTTCGATTCCCAGTGATGTCACTAACAATTTTAACCTGGGTCTCATTCTGTGTTGTGTCCCTGGACAAGGCACTACATCCACATTGCACCTAGTTGTTTAATGAGTGCCCAATGTCCAATCTAGGACATGTGATTCATGCTGAAAAGTATCAAATAGCATTATACAAAAATCATGAGGGGTTTGTTGGCATTGCAATATTATTCCTACCTTTGAAAACAATACTTTTTCCCTCCTATTTTCAAAATCTGCCCTCCTTTCTGCAAGTATGGGTAATAAATCCCCCATTAAATTTTGGTCCAAATTTGACACATGGTACCTGATCACGGAAAGTACGAACAAAGCTCTCATTAGAAGCATCAAAAGTATTTCTTTAGGGTTATGATACACATTTGGTGCCTTGGGCATGCTCACGCATGGAAAGAGCACTAAAGAAATAGACTACTATTATTATTATCATGAGCTCATGATGTCAATATCCGAAAAGTTTGAAACTTCTGAAGAAAAAACTTGAGGCGATTCTAAAAGTTTCTGTTTATACCAGTACACAACACCAGACTCTCCAGCAAGCTGAAAACACGGACAAATTCTTTAACATTCAGACAGGCCACAAACAAGTCTTAGAAATAACTGACAGAAATTGAGACCATGTTTGTTTAGGAAATATGTACTGAGCCCATCAATTTCCGAAGGCTTTCAGAGAGAGAGAGACTTTAGGTGAGAAAATATTGGCAGTATTTTATTAACATTTATTCTGGGAATATATCTAATTTTCTATCCTTTTTGAAGAATGGCAGATTGCTTTTGAAATCACCATGAAGAAAATCATGCGAGATGAAGCAATGCACTATGTTAACAAGCGGCTGCCATATTTGATTTGTAGGTCGGCGAGGTCCAGTGGTGTATAAAGGAATTTTGGTTGGTAGCATCATCTTCTGTTTGTTTAGCATCAAAATCAAACAGTTGCTGGCGGAATTTGATTGGATTTGTCTCTTCCCAAGCAAGCTTTGTTTGACTCGCGTGGAGTAATTCTAAATATTGGTATTTTCCCCAAACTAAAACATATTTCCCTTGTCAATACGAATACGGCTCATATTTATCGCAAGTTAATTTCAGCTGGGAGTCCTGAAATGATTTTTACTGATGGTAAACAAAGCAGTGAGACCAGTGAAGGCAGTTGACATTTCTCTCAATAAACCCTAAATAAACTCTGGCTGGGACTCCATTCCACTTTAATTCCTTCACTTTCATTCTGCCACTGGCGTGGGTAAGCATTGGAAAATAGCATGGCGCTGACAGTATTACCAGTAAATTAACTTTTGCTTTTGATCCTGCCTTATTTATTTTGTGGTCAATGTTTACCGCCATGCCAGGCATGAAGATCATCTAATT
The DNA here is from genome assembly GCA_936450465.1 of Gibbula magus. Taxonomy (NCBI): domain Eukaryota; kingdom Metazoa; phylum Mollusca; class Gastropoda; order Trochida; family Trochidae; genus Gibbula; species Gibbula magus. The sequence continues at coordinate 73,838,445 of OW388296.1, read as the reverse complement.
CGGAGGTCGATGCTAGGAATTATTCACAGAATTTACGAAAAGCTATCCCGTTTCCCCCATGAAAGGTACCAACTTCCAACACTAGGTCGGAAGTCATTGGACAGCATGCAAACTCAGTCCGCAGGATGAGCTTTCTTACAATTAACACCTCCGATGGAAGCAAACAAAGCTACTGTCGCATGAATGCCGCGGCTACAACGCTGGCATGTATTTCATTACCGCTCTTGTTTGTATATGCTTCCGCGCGTATTCCTCCTTGTGTTTTGTCGCAGATTTAGCTGGACTCTGCCAATTGTTTTACCCATGACCCAGACAACGTTTTTTCTTCAACCCCCAAACAATCTCTCACAAAGAATGCATAGAGAAGTTACACAGTTCACAAGCTCCCAGACAGGGATATATTATCTATGATTGAGTTTATCATTGAAAGATGGCAAATTTTTTTCAAAACATTTTAGATCAACATTGGTATGAATATGCCGATTGTTTATGTTTCAAAGTATGATAATTAATACCTTTGTCTCGAAAGAGGTTCAGAGTTTTCATAACAATGAAGCAAATTTATTACTCTCCCAATATATAAATATGAAAATAAAATGCCCTCAGTTATAAATTTTGTTTATGTCAATGTGCTTAATATGTTGAAATATTTTACAGGTATTTCGTTATTGTTATTTGTTAAAGGGATATAGGCAAATATAGTAGAAATGTCACCCTATACCCTCTGAACCTCTGAATTAATTACATTTCAAAGCGGCTGAATTAAAAAATCATAACCTTTTTTTAACAAGTAAATATCTGGTTAAATCAACTTTCACTCGTGCAAGTTTCCATCACTTCCAAATCTAAGCTTTGCTGAATTTTGCTAATTTTTCTGTGCTAGACTGCACTATGGAGTTCAGATGCAGCTTACTGCTATACTAGTTCAGAAAAGTTAACAAAATACAGCAAGGGTTATATTCACAAGCGATGGAGAACTGGCACAATTTATGATTTGGGATGAAAATTGGGAGTTAAGACTTGCAATACCCAGAATGTTACTGTATCTGTGTGTATCATGGGGGGAAGGACTAACCGCCTCCTCTTGTAGCCGATATTAGTCGTCTGACAAAAACACATTTTCAATATAAGCATATGAAAGGTCACCCATCAAATACCTGGTTATGAAATAACACTGAAAATGAGCCAGCCCAAAAGTATTGTTTTGTCAAGTTAAATGGCAGATTTAAAGGAAAACCTTCAAAGGTTACCAGCTCGCACCAATAGTTATCAGGTTAATTCGTATAAGGAAGGCTCAGCATTTACAACAATTTGATTAGAAAAATGTCCCTCAAAGATGAAATTAAAGAGAAGTTAGTTACATGGATAACGTAGATAGTGTCAAATCTTGGGTCTAGATGTTCAAAGCCAATGTTAATGTATTGTTTATAAGACTATCTTAGCGCTAAGGGAGCTTTATTTGGATTGATTACAGGTTATTATCCAATATCCATATATCAAAAACTTGTTGTCAGCAAAAGCTGCCTATAGCAGGGAGAAGTTTAACAATGAGTGATTCTTGTAAACTGAACACTTTGCAGTAATTAATCCTGTCGGTAAAGTGTCACAGGTAAGGTTCTATTGGGGTATTGTTTGTGGAAACTAAACTCAAGGATATTCCCGTTCATACAGTATATGAAACATGATGAAAGATGAAACATATCACTGAACGTCATAATTTATAATTTGACAAAGAGTAGGGCACAATCATTGACAAAATTTTGTTGTTACTTTGTGAATATTCTATCAATTTATTTGTTTCATTATAAAAAGGTTGTAAAATTAGTAAATATATAGAGTGTTTTCATTTCATTTGATGAAAAAAATCCAAGATGGCAGATTCTGCCGGTAGAATGCTCTCTCTAAGGAAAGATTGTTGCTGCCAGCTAGATATGTATACACAGCACAGGACTTACTAACTTACTTTTACCTCGTACCAGTTTTAAACTGTCCCGGAGTAATATATTTCAACATGACTCCAAACTTCCTACCTGCTCCGCCATCAGCTTGAATTTAAGAAAACCTTTCAGCTTAGGCCAAATGTTGGGTAAATAAATGGCTCGAAAGTGTTATAGCCAACAAAATCCTTTAAATCAGGGAGGCTAGTTTAGACAAATAACAGCACGAGTGGTGTACTGGCTAGTTTTGAGTGTGCAAACTCTGCCTATCAGACAGGTCTAAGTGTAACATACCACATGATAACATTAATCATGAACGGATTCTTACCAAAAACAAACATTTTGGTGGACCAAATTCAGGTTTATTTTTTACTGTGTTTTGCTTCACCAATTATGTGAAATGTCATTAACCCTTAACATGCGGGCGACGGAATTATCCGGGAGGCTCATAGAGAAAAATGTTGGAACCCTTGGCGAGACCCGTACGTTGGACTTAGTGCATTTACCGGGTCAGTAATAATTCTATTTGCCCCCCAGGCGAAATGCGAGACGAAGTGTGTCCGTATATCGCCACATGAAAACTTGTTTACATACATCTCGCAGATAGCCACGATAACAAGTCTGTGTGAATGTCCGGTCGAAATATCAAGTAAAATTCACACCAAATTGCGTGTGCATTGTTGACCCGTAACGCATTGATAATTAGCTTTACAAAAGGCCAATTTTGTCGGGCTTAGCCCCCGAAGCATTAATTCGCTTGAGGCTATTTTCACCCACGTGTTTGTATTGCCTCGGGTTTGCCTCGCCCGAGACTGCTATCTGCCTCGCATCTCGCGAGACGGGGGAAAAAATCGCTAACTCGCCTTACTACCGCACTTCATATCATGTGAGCGAATAGTTTGTTTTCAAAAAAAAATACGGCAAAATAAAGGGGAAACAATGGACTACATTCCCATATAAAATTAGAAAATCTCAAAAAAATAATAAAGACACAGCAAGCGCCGTGAAAAAGGTCATGTTTACACTTCATAAATTTTGAAACAATCGGCGATTTTCACAACTTCTAAAACATTTATCACGGCTAAAATACTGAATGCATTTTCATAATTTTTATATCACAATAAACCGAAAAGAATAATCTTTTATTCTATATAAAATGCGCAGATTTATTCACAGAAATAAAGATACAATTTTACCTTTCTGAGAGGCATGTGAAACCAAACGGCACACAAACTAATCAACATATTTTCATCAGTTATGGTTCGAGGTTAGCGTTTATTTGAAAAGTCAAACAACATAACCATATTTGGGTTGACATGTGCTTATTTGTCAACTGGTTCGAGATTATGATTTCTTGGAAAAGTGCGATGAACGACCGTTTGCAATGCCGCATACATGTTGTAAGTATTGACGATTTTATAGGTGGAAATAAAGACAAGCTTTACATAGCTATAGAATTATAACCAAAGGTCGCATTCTAATAATTTTTATATCATTGTGAAGCTAGACATCTTGTCTTCAATTCCGTATATAAATGGAATTTTTTTCGTTTCGTATTTATGATGTTACGAGGCCCGAATTAAAGACAATCTTTCGAAAGTAATAGAATAAAAACGAAAAAACATAGAAAATTCATTCAAAGTTTCGGGTGTGAATTAGCCATTTGTGTACGGGTGTCGCTACTTGAATTTGTATTGAACGCCCGTATATAGTCCTTATTCGCCATGTAGATGCGGTATATTTCGTAAAAACGGTACCGGAATCGCCGCCTGGAAATTCCGCCAGCAGAGCTCGTTAGTGAATAAGCTCAAACTACTGCTGCGAGCTGCGAGCCTGTAAATTCCGCCACAGGGGCTAAAAATGGTAAAATATATATACGCAACGTAAGGGTTAACAATGAAATGTTAATTGAGAGAAAAAAAATTATTTTTTAGAAAAGTTTTATTTTTTGCTTCAGAAAGGTGTCACAAAAATAATTCTAATACCTCAACAGAATTTATCAAGTCAAGGTAGTTATGTTTTAAACATGCCACAGTAAATATGAATTTTAGGAAGTTGCTTAATTTTAGATACTAATTCAAAGAAATCTCATTCTCATTAATAAACACAAAACATTGTCCATTGCTGCGATACCATATCTAACCCACACGACTGCATCAGAACTAATTGAGTAGATTTATTTTAATTAAACATTTTCTCAGTGACACTTCACCAGTCATTTGGTATAATGTGTCAAGAAACATGAAATGAAATACACTAATTATTTCTTAAATTGGTTTAAAATATTACTTACATTTGAGAAAATAATCAACCGACAAAGGAAAGGCAAGGTAATATTCTAACAATACCATCATGTATGAATAATGTAAACACATAGCATGCTCCGATGTCAGAAAATTCCAAGCATGTTATCTTTTTTAAAAATAGTAAGTTATTTATACTGTTAAAGAATGTGTTGCAAGAGAGAAATCCAGCATCTTTAGTCTAATGCAAGAAAAAAACGCTCTGAACACAAGAAGAAAACCGTGCTATTTAATTTTTCTTTCCTTTTGAATCTTTAATCGAGTACCAAACAAACTCGTCATATATTTATAAATAATACAAATCTATGACCATATTGTGATTTCAGTACAATTTGACACAATGATCTTCTAAAATTGTTCAGCATACTGTCCATTGGCAACAAACCAGACGAGATTTTACGAGAGTTATACACCAGGTATTGATAATTCTTATCAGCAGTTGCTCCTCATTGGTCAGATATGAAATAAACAACACGAGGAAGGTCATAAACAGTTTTATATTCCACATAACCTAAACATACTTATGAACTGTTTACATGAAAACCATGAAGATCGAAAAGGACAGAAATAGATCAGAAATACGATAAACCTGTAAACAAATTTTTAAGTTCCTATAAACATAAAGGTAAAACTGAATATCATTAAAAGGTATTTTTCATCTAAATTCACTTACCAAAATCTAGAGGGAACATTTTTAAACCTTACAATTAACTTGTTTTGGTTTCCACAAACATAAAAAAAATTTAAAAGCTTTTCTGAAATAGATAATTAGTATTACTTACTGAACAAATTGTACTTTTAATACCTTCATATTACTCAACCGGTCGCATTGTTTACGAAGGACGACCATATCTAAGTCATAACGACATACTAAATGATACTTATCAACAGGATCAATTTGTCAAAGCCGAGTACGCATAGTTGGAGACAACAAACTAGCCAACCTGAGCAGCAAATCCGGCTTATATCTTGATTACAACTGCTTACAATCTTGATTACAAAACATTAGAACAACAGCGTGTTTAGAAACTTGACTAACAAATCACAGTAATATCGTCTTACATCTGCTCTGCTAATGCCCGTTTTATTGTTGATGAGTTGTTATTCTTGGGTAAACATGAATCAAAACTTAATGTTAGCCAGGACGTTGCTCGGTGGATGGTGTCTTATTCTGTACGGTGGTCGTAACCAGAGAGGAGCCGGTGACACAAGCTCTCGAAGTTTACATGGGGTGGCTCACACAATAAATGTCCCCAGATTTTGTTCATGTTTGTTACACCCGTTGGTATCAGTATTGTCTCATTTCATTATAAAAGATTTGTCAAATTGACACTGTTGTGAGTTTGTGGTGCTGGAAATGTAACAATCTAGAACCGAATCTATTGCAAGGATAATTAGCATTATGAAATTTTTTGTTGTGTATTTTTTAAATGTAAGAAAGGTACCATTCTAATTTCAAACTAGCAAAATTTAAAAATCCCCCATCAGAAATAACTATGTGGGGAAAATATTGCATACTAAACAAAATGATGCAATATTTCAATATCTTTTTTTATGATACTGACTGTAAATAAAAGATGTAATATAATCTTAAACCTTTTCACATATTCCACTGAATAAACTGATGCAATAATATATACAGGTTACAGACATAAAAGGCATCGCCATGAAAGTTGATAGAAGAATCATAGGTCACCACGCATAGTCATGCATATGATTTATATCCTAAAAGATTCCTTACAAACTTTAACATTGACAGACAAGTAAATGTAATCTATAGGAAAGAATTTTGATGGAATTGGAACTTATTGAAGACACAAGACACCTAGGAACAGATGCAGGATGTTCATGTCTATAGGTTTTTCTCTTGCTTTAGTTTATATTTCATGTTATTAGAGATGTTCTGTTTCGAGCTTGTTCATTAGTTGTACTGGAGCGGTGTTCATATAAGCCTTATGGCTTGTTCACCAATCCAGATTTCATTTTATGAAATAAAATATGTTTAAACCAGATCCAGGATTTTGGTTTGGAGGTGTGAACCCTATCTTTCACAACTGACAACCAAAATGTTGTCAAGGCAGTGTTGTTCCTATGTGATAAGCTGAGAGGGTCATTTCCTCATTTTGGTCAGTTCAGAATGAATGGGGCTCTTTGCTATGGTAACAATATCCTACTTCTCCAAATATTAAGGGACACCAATTACCCCAGGACTCCCTCTCGGAACAACACTGTAAGGTTACATGAAGCTTACACCACCTCTGCAACACAACACAACACAAACCCAACCCCCCCCCCCCCCCCCCCCCGGCTGCAGTTACAGAGGATACAATTCTCCAGACAACTTAATATGTGTTGTCTCAACCTTGCTCATGTTACCTTAGTATTACACTCAGACTATGAAAAAAGTATTTTTTCTGAAAATATTACAATTTTATTAAATATCGAAAAGGAAACTGTGAGAAATGGAATTTTCATTAAAACAAAGGCTCCTTTTCAATATTTTTTTTTGCTTTAGAGTTTAAGTGTTAGACTACTGTTACCTCAATGTAATGAAAACTAAGCATCTCAACAGTGAGAAAGGTTCGTGAAATGAATACTGTTGGCATACGCGTCCAATTACACAGAGAGAAGTCAACAAGAAGATTGTGTATCAGGGGACATCCACAGACAAGTTGAATGACTTATCAAAGTCCACACATCACACTGGGGCACACTTGTGGGGTTTCAAAAAGAAGAACAAGAACTGCATGACAAAACAAATTGTCCACATCATCTTAAAAATTTAAAAATTTATTTTAGGCACTTGAGTCCAAAAGGGCGACCAAATTACAGTGGGAATAGAATAGTCACTGGTGTCATGTTGATATCTCATCACACAATACCAAGAAATCACAACACAGAGAAAGACCACATAAACCCCCTGAAACCACCAACACCCTTCCACATCCCCCCGCCCCTCCCACCACATTCCCCCGCCCCTCCCACCACAGGGTGAGTATATATTACCATATTGTTGGAAGAATACGGATATAGACTTGACCTTAGTGCATTGCAAAAATACAACATATAGAATTTACACAAAATAAACCTATATTTAACATTGACTGTATGAGAGGCATTCTAGAAGTTGGTGTTATAGAGCAGACAAGGATATATATGAATGATCAACTTCCTTATTTAACATTGGTACAAGGATCTGTACTGAAACAGAGCCATTGTTACATAATGAAGTCGATCATCTTTATATATCCTTGTCTCTAACTCTAACATGAACATACAAACATCACACAAAATGAACATGGCAATTCAAAGTGATGCATACAAATTTTTCACAGTTATCTGTAAGCTGGACATGATCATGATTATTCAAGAACCTGAGAGACTCCATGGCTTATCAGTAGCTGTTGTACAAAGTACATTGTACAGACTGAGTGACAAGTAAACTGAACATTGCATTGTACATGACTCAATTCTGACCGTGTGGAATTTTATATGGACAAACAGATCTTGTTATAAAGAAGTGTGAAAGACAGTCCATCAAAAATACTCTGTTCGTCAATCTGTTTCAAAGACATCATTGCCACGCATATTTAAATACACATTAAGTGAATATAAACTTTAAAGAGGAACTGAACTGACCTTGTGGCATTCCACCGAAGGGCTGAACGAGACAGGCAAGGAGGTATTGTCGCTGCTGCAGCTGTATCTGTTGAATCTGCTGAATCAGCTGTTGCTGCTGCATGGCCAGCTGTTGAAGCTGTTGCTGTGCGTGCTTGCTGCTCTTCTGCTTGTCCTGTTGCTGCTGCTGCTGCTGAATCAGCTGAGACTGCTGCAGCACATTCAGCTGCAGTTGCTCGTTCAGTTGGTGCAGCATCTGCTCATGAAGCTTCTGTTGTTGCTGCTGCTGTTGCTGAAGGAGAAGAAATGGTATTGAGAATCTTGACACACTTCATCAGGGGTAGAACCTGAAATGGTCACTAGCCTTTTGGGCTAGTAGCTTTCAGATCTTACTAGCCCAGCCAACATTCTTCTAGCCCAGTAACAAACAGACTTGAGATGTAAAAACAGATGATTAATGAATGATTTGCTTTATTGCTAAGTCAGAAAACTCCTTCAATTTCAAATTATTAACTCATTTCACTTCAACATTATTATACTCCCATTTACTAGTATTGACTAGAATTTTCAAAGAGGGGGTCAAAATTAACCTTTTCTATGCAGTAGCATTTCTAAAAGTACTAGTCCAGACTTATTCCAGTTATCCAAATATAAAGATCTCCATGATCATTTCACCTCAAATTTTAACTAGTCTTTCGGACTACCATATTTTACACTCTACTAGCCCAGCTTCTTTTTCACTAGCCATGGACTAGCGGCAAGGTGCTAATTTCTATCCCTGCTTCATTTCCAGTTACTTATTCACTTGGTGCAGCATTTACTGAAGAGAGTGTTAGTATTCATTTTGAGATGTCAAGTTACATAGAGTCTCAGTGTGAACAATGTTATTCAAGAGTATGCTGTTCCAACTACTGAAAGAGAATAATGACAATGGGAATCCTAACTCTTTATATTGCAGTTCTTTTAAGAAGAGTAGTTGGGAATCTTGTCAGATTTAAATGGGATGTGAAGAAGATGGATAATTATTGCGGTAAGTGTTGTCAAAAGAGCAGTCGAGAAGCCACATGGTCTGACATGGAAAATACTTTGGTTAAAATGGATTCTAGTGAGAAAAACTTTGGTTAACATGGATCTAAGTGGTACAAATACATTGTAACATGGCACCACTGGACCTTAAAGAAGGTCTTTCAGAAACAGGGGAAAGGGTCTGACCCGGAAAGTAGTTTGGTTAAAATGGATCTTAGTGCAACATGGCGCCATTTAACATAACAGAGGGCTTTTCTGAAACAGGAAAGCTGATTTGGAAAGTTCATTGAATAAAATCAACCCTAGTGATACAAAACATTGAAACATGCCGCTGTTGGATATGGCAGGTCTTTCAGAAACAGGGGAAAGGGTCTGATTCGAAGAGTACTTTGGTTGAAATGGATATTAGTGATACAATTGCATTATAACATGGTTTCTTTTGACATAACAGAAGACTTTTTTGAAACAGGAAAGGTCTGATTTGGAAAGTTCTTTGAATAAAATTGACAATAACAACATCGCACTGCTGGATAGAACAGAAGGTCTTTCAGGAACAAGGAAAAAGGTCTGATTTGGAATGTTCTTTGGTTAAAATGGATCCTTGTTGCACAATTGCATTGTAAAATGGCACCATTGGACAAAACAGAAGACATTTTAGTAAATGAATAACAGGGTCAAGCCTCCAGCAAGACCCCTCCCCTTGCCCTCCAACTACTCCAGCTACGAGTGCAAAGTTCTCTTACCTGGTGTTGCAGCATGAGAGTCTGTTGCTGCATCATCTGTGTCAGCTGTTGCGGCGACAAGCCCTGTTGCTGTAGTAGCTGCTGCACTTGCTGGGGGGACAGCCCGTGTTGGGCGGCCATCATGAGCAAGGGCTGCTGGGAAGAATTGCTTGGTAATGTTGTTGGCGTTGATTCGGACTTTAACTTTCTCTTAGCAGCTCCCACTAAGCTGGACGAATTTTTGGTTGGTGTTTGGGCTTGAGGTGATGACGGAACCTGTAATGTAATATGGAGGTTAACATATGATTTGCTATGGGATATGTACCTGAACAACTAGATTGAAATGCAATATAAATATTAACCATTGGCCTATTGAGGTATACAGAAAATATTCCCTGTTCTTGGCTCCAACATCTTGAGATTCCATCAAACCAGACTCGAAATAACATTAAAAAAGAGCGAAAATTGAGACATTCAGAATATCGATTCGTGTACTACAAAATTATTTAAATGCATTGATCTAAAATTCATAATTAAAATAAATCATAATTCAGCTTTATAAAGTGCCATTATAAACCCACATGTAATTTTGTACCTAAGGGTTCTTATTTTTAACTTGAAAATTTTCACCGTTTTTCACATCAAGGAGTGAATCACTATCCTCTGTTGTTTTAAAGAATTATTTCTCATCGTTTCATAAATTCTTTGTTCATATTCTTAGCTCATTGTAAGATAAAACGGTGTAGGCAATGTTTCGACATAGATTCTAATGTCGTTGTCAACCATGTGATCAAAGACATTAGTATCTATGTCGAAGAGTCATCTACATAGAATAAAGAAGTTGTATATCCATGAACAGTTCTTCATGCTTAATCAGCTCAACTTCTAGAATGCCCATCACAGATCATGTGATATATATGAAGATTATTAGTGCTACAAGCAGTAGAAAAAGGTTAAACAACATGATTCCTAAACAACAACAAAAATAGCCTTTGAACACTAAGATTTCATGGAATGTAAAACAATTCTTTAACCTCACCCTCACATAAATGTCATTCCTTGAACAGACTCGGAGAAAACAATCCCCAGAAACAGCCACCACGGAGTAAACTCACACTTCTAAACAGCTTGAGAACCGGAATAAAATGATATTGTGGAGATATCTGTAAATTGCTGGGTCTCTAGGAAAACAGGCCATGTAAATGCTCTTGTTTTGCTGTTTAGGAAAGCTATTCCAAACCCATAAACAAAGGCAGCGTGTTTACTAGTTTGTAGTCACCTGACAAATTTCCTTCAAGATTGCTTCATAAGCTCACAGGATGTTTAGAGTTCATGGCTACCTGACTTATCAACAAATCCACCATATGAAAACTCACTCTCGAATCATATTTCAATATTCCTTTGCCAAAATGATAAATATTTCAACACCAAATGAGCATATTTTCAAAAGAAAAACAGTTGTCCATTAAAGTTTTCTCTTTTCTACAAAGTTCAAAAAATTTTCAACACCAAACGACCAATGTGAATTTTTCAGAGAAAGGGTTTTCAAAGACTCTGAAATTGTTTTTTTATAGTTAGACTTGCTATGTGAAACATAGACTGTAAAAGGTTCCTAAATAATTGGATCAGAAATTAAGAATTGTTTATTTCATCTGAACATTAACATACACAACTGTAGTGATCGAATTTATTCATATAAACTATGAATAAAGTAAAATTATAAAAATACACTAAAAGGTTGCCATAAAATAATCAATGTGAGGTGAATTGCGAATTAATGCCGCTTTCAAGATTATTCCACTTATATCACAGCTGCTAGTATTATGCATGGAGAAAGTGTGCAAAGCCATGGTGGCTATGCATTGCAGTGAAGCCTGCTGCAACAGCTGGAACTAGCGAACCATGGGCGGTACTGCGCTTAAATTCAGTGTAGTGTTGCACCAAAACCTTACTGCATATTAACCAGTTCTCCACAGCAGACAAAGTTGCCATGCCACTGGCAGGATTGGAACCTGGACCTCTAGATCTGTAGCCGAAACACGATGAACTATCCAGCCCCATAAAATAATCGAGATATTATTCAGAATTAACATCCAACAAAACAGTAACCTCTAGTGCTGACAGTTCAACGATCAGTTTGAAAAACAGAAATTATAAAACACGTAATTACACATCTAAAAGATAAAAATTTCATCACATTGTTAGAAACATTTTTATGCTCCAATACTAATACCCATAAAAGATGGTAAACATTTTAAAGCTAAATAACATTAAATAAATTTCTGAAGCATTTTTTTCATTATCTAGTAGTAACACTAACTTAACCCTCAAGGAAATACTTTAAAATACGAGCACTAGATCGCCATGTTATTGTTAATGCTATCTAAACTAAACCTTTCACAGCCCAGACATAGTCTGTAACATGAATTTCTCACAAACTTCAGAATAAACTCACACATTCACATCTTCTTCAACATAAATCACTCTGTCATAGGAGAAAGCTTAATAAAGAGTAATAACAGAGTTCATTCGGGAAAACTGTATTAAAACAAAATAAATTAGTTTCTCACATCTCATACAAATGACAAGCTTTCTTCATGAAATATCTATATAATTAGTCACTTTTCAACAATTCATCACTTCAAACATATACATATCACAAATCTGAACTCATTAACAGATCCCACCACAAAATGTTCTCCATAACCGCAAAGGGCTACGAATTAACACTGCTATATATAACCGTCGAGTCCTGCCTCATCAGCATATGACCCATATCACATGGTCAAGCCAGGCCACAAGCACACTCATTAGCATCAATACAAATCAATGGAATAACATGATACTGCATTGCTGGTGATTATCACCTCATACTCAACGCTGGAAGAAACAATATCCCCTACCCGATGTGTAGTGGTTGGTCCAAGCGCGGAGGCTGTGGCCAGATGATGGATGTATCACCCACTGTCTAAGTGTCAGCATCTTCGATTATCAACAAATATAAAAATGGCACAGGTTGGAGAATGGACATCTTTTGAGTGAAGATGAGTCAGAAGAGAGTGAAGTTTACTCAGTCTTCCTTAGTAAATAAGCACGAGTTGACTTTGGCCCCGCGATTTGGTTTAGCAGATCCACAGGCTGTTGGCTGAAGTTAATGTTGCCTTCTGTGTGAGTGTTGCAAGCCCTGGCCTGGACCTTACTTGTTAGTTTCTCTAGTTTGTGTATTGAGATGTTCCGAGTTTGCTGGGTCTTGCCGCTCTGATCTTGAGTAAACATGTGCCAAGCCACTGATAATGAGAACTCAAAGAACAAACATACACTGCTTTGGCAAAAAGGGAAACAAAATTTTGCCACGAGCCTTCGAAGCATTCGATCGATCACAAGCCAGCTTTGGAGCATGGTGAAACAAACACTTGCCCGTTTGTAGACCTATGTACTGCATATCAAAAATACCTCTTTAAATCGAGAAGAGGTCGAGAAGCTAGTTATCACAGGCCCACGACAGCCACTGACAAACAAGTGATAATGATGTGTTGTGTCATGTAAAGACAAGGTCTTTAAGAAACTTTTAAAAAAAAACTTTTGATAACTTACTTTCAAAAAGTTATGAAAGTTTTGATAGTTTATTGAATTCTTCCATGATGACTCAAGTATTTTTCTCATCTCATTGTTTATCTAAGATGTGGACGGAATACAATTTCTGAGTAACTGTGTAAAGTACGTTGCTGAAAACCTCATATACTCTTAAAATGACTTTGTAAATGCAGAAGGGATAATGGAGGTCATCAAATATATTGATCATGTCTATAAATTTTTCTCTTCTCCCATTATCAACAAAACAAGCAGCCATCTTGTTTACTCAAAGACGCACATCAATACCCAATATCTCACCAAAATAAGACTCTTAATGATAATCGACTTGGCTATGAAGTTTGGATATCACTATCTACAAAATATTCATGAACAACCGCATATAACATATTTCAACAACTTTAAAGAGAGTAACCAATTCTCAGTTTATTTATATTCTATTTAACACCTCACTTGCTGATAAGAAAGGGTTTTCTACAGAGAATCATAAACTCAAGTAATTTCTATCTATGGACATCGACATGCAACAGTAGCAACAGGCACTAATCCATCGTAGGATAAATCCAACAACATGTTTGTTACATCATTAAACTATGCTTTGTAAAAAGGGTAACATCAAGGACATTTTCTCCAGAAACTAAAATGTATTTTTCAAAATTTGGAAGTAGCTTACTTGTAGAATGTCGTGATGTGCATCCCCGTTCCGCGCATCACCGTTAAGTGCAGCAGCATTGCAGATGGCGGTGACGGTGGCTGCAACATTGTCCTTCACCTCTCGTCCTGTCGACAAGTTGATCGCCGCGTCTTGCTGGCTCCCTTCTTCCATTATGCCATGTTCCTGGAGAAAGAACAAACTTGTATCAATAATCATTTTCAATTGTGTCTTTCTTTTGAGGTGAGATGATTTGGGGTTTAACGCTTCTTTCAGAGTATTTTACTTATATCGCAGCTGCTAGTATTATTGCAGAGAGAAAGCCCGCAATACCACGTGGCTATGTATTGCGGTGAAACCTGCAAGCAACAGCTGGAACTAGCGAAACCATGGGTGATACTGCACTGAAATTCAGTGTAGCATTGCAACCAAACCTTAATCTACTGCAGACAAAGTTGCCATGCCCCTGGCGGGATTTGATAGCATGTTCTTGGGGAACAGAGAACTTTGTGTCTTTTTGTTATAATTGTGTTTATAATGTATCAATTTGTTACACTATGTATGCTTTTGTTTATATTCTTTTCTTATTATAAAGTATAACAGACATGTACATACATATTTTATTTCATGCCATGTTTCATAGAGGAAAGAGAATCTGTCATCACATATATTTAATCTGTTTAGTATATGTATTCATCCGTTACATTTTATTGCGAGTTGTTTCCTAGTGTTTCCTTATAGCTATGTAATATGTGGAAATATTTTTCATCAAAAATGTTTTAAAAGGTAATAATTTGTTACACTACATATGCCTTTTGTTTCATTTCATTTCAATAGTTCAAATGGTCACTGAAATATAGACTTGGTAAACATTCTTTACACTAAAAAGTAGGGCTGAGTATCATGGGAAATCTCACGATACGATATGTATCACGATACAGACAGGCGATACAGAATGTATCAAGATACATTGTTTAAAGTATAACTTCAGGCATATTTTGTGAAATTTTCAAGATGGTGGAAATTTTGTGTTATGAGATGATCGAAAATCGAAGATTAAAACAGTTTTTTTTTTCTAAAAAAAAGTTATTTATGAATCAGATTGCTTCATGCTTACTGTAGTTACTGTTACTGCACAACACTAGCTGGTTTTATAGTGTTCACTTAGTTTTTCATTTCATTTTTAAGTACCGGTAAGTGAAATCTGTTTTTAGTGTATCACGATACAGGAAGCTCACGATACAATAATCACGATTTCCCAAGCTACGATTGTATCGTAGGTATCGATGAATCGTTACAGCCCTACTAAAAAGTAAAAAAGTTTCTGAAGGAAAAAAAAACTCTGTCACATTAATTGTAGGTAGCTTTAGACACATGTTGGGATGGTTCAGTTGATGTCATCATCAGTATATGATTTTTAACAGTATCCTTTTCATGCAAGAAATGACTCAACTATGTAGGCCTGTCTACTACGATTGTTCTATTTCTTTTTGATTATCAAGAAGAGAAATATATAATTTTTTAAAATAATTATTAACTTTGATTAAGTTTCCTTGTTATTCTAAGTTTGCATGTCATATTTTCAAATCAAATATCAGTTATCATGAAACATATGAATGCTTGCAAATAGATATTTTTGCCTCATGAAAGATAATACAAGATATTGTCACATATAATGGATATTGAAACACACACAAATAGTTTTCAACATATAATATTGTGAAAACAAGTTAATTACATATTCAAAGTGGATAGTTTTACTTAAGAAACCAATAAAACAAGAAAAGAATACTTCATTAAAACATTATCTATGATTTATGAAAGAAACCGAATCTGTATTAACAGTAACAAACACAACAATACAACGACCCTTAAAGAGCATGGAATGTTTTCCTTTCACAAATTCCTTTTAGCTAAGAATGATAACTTATTTATTTTTCGGATTGTTCAAAGTTGAAAACAATAGAATCTTATCAATAATGTCGTTGAGTACAAGTGTTAAATATTAACGTTATGTTCTCAGCGTGGAATATGAGCAACATCTGTATCTTCAGAGAGTATGCGCAGGTACACAACAGCCAATGGGCAGCAATTATTCATTACAACCATAAAGATCACTGGATAACTTCATGCATAACATCATAGAGATCTATGTGATAACAGAGCAAAACGTTATACATATAACTAGCGAGTGAGGGAGTTATTGTTTAATGCCGCATGGGCAGTATTGCAGACACTAGCGGCAATATATACCATGTTCTCATATTGATGAAAGTATTTCCAATAACAAAATGCCTTCAAGTTTCCGATAAATTATGAAAAAGTTTTTTGGCTAAGGGAATATTATTTGTGACAAAAACAAAATGTTTCATGACATATATGAATTTCTTTCTCAAACGTTTTAAACAGAAGTAGTTGAAAAATGATTAAGACATTCAGTTAATACACAAATAATTTAACAAAATTTGATTTAATTTAACAAAAGAATCAGTAACATTTCAATCAGTTATCTTCAACTCTTTAACTTACCCATGCTACAGGCACCAACTGTTGTCCAACATGTACACATTTATGAACTAACAATCACATGAGAACGCTTTTATTTATAGCTTTTTTTTAAAATAACTTTGAAACAATGCACTACCAACATAATAAGGAAATGAGAAGGAAGATAAATCTTCCAAATGTTATTATGCCTAATGATAAAAATATGAAGTTAAAGCTATCAAATAAACAATTAAGTAAATCATAAAGACTTTAATATATGTACAGAGTTATGAACTAAGGAGATGAATAGTCCAGGGCCTAGATTGCCGTAAGCCAATGTTAATGTATGGTGCTTAGCGCTAAGAGAGGTTAGAAAATCTAGGCCCTGAAATATAATTTAGACCATACAAAACTATTTACATGTAAACAGATTTAAGCCACAAAAATGAAAAACAAGATGATAAAATGTCTTAAAATCTTATAGGTAATTTGTAAACTTTGTGAAGGACAGAGACTCTTTTTTAAATTTGTCAGAACTATAGTAGAAGGATCTTTAATTTATAATTGTGTTCTCCTTAATATGATTTGAATCAAAGGGCAGGCCAGGTTGAAAAGTGGGAGTAAATGTTGACGGTGGGCAACAATTGTTATGTACTGAACATGACAGGTAGCACATCCATGTCATTCACCTGATGTCTTAACGAGATGCTTGATTACCCACACACAGGTACACGTCACAATACCCTACAGGTGCAAATTGACAAAGATTAATGAGCTGGTCGTAAATCTCATTCAGTGCACAAATAATCCTAGTTTAAGTGTGCATACACATACTGATGAATAAAAGGTCCCTCTCTATATTGAAGATGCAGAGGTATAGAGACCTGATATTTATACCAAAAACAAAAATTTCAGTTTAATCCTGCATACACATTTATACTGATGAATAAAAGGTCCTTCACTTAATTGAAGATGCAGAGGTACAGAGACTATCAAAAACAATAATTTCAGTTTAATCCTGCATACACATGTACACTGATGAATAAAAGGTCCTTCACCCATTGAAGATGCAGAGGTACAGAGACTATCAAAAACAATTAATTTCAGTTTTAAGTCTGCATACGCATACATAAAGAACAAGTGTTTGCCACTAACATGGCAATGTCCCCCGCCGGTGACATTGAGTAAGTAAGACACATCATTGGTCAAATTGTCGCGGTGACCTTGAAAATAAGGTCAAGGTCACCAAAATAAACTGGCGTTTGTGCCTTTCCCCAATGTAGGCTGACAACTAATTTGAAGACTTTGGATGCAATGTTTCATGAGATATCGCATTAACAACAGTTCAAAGAGTGGTCAAAGTGTCTTGGTGACCTTGAAAATAAGGCCAATGTCACCAAAAGTGACTAATGTTTGCATCTTCCCATAATGTAGGCAGACACTAAATTTGAAGACTTTGGATGCAACGCTTCATGAGATATCGCGTAAACAAGAGTTTAAAAAGTTGTCAAAGTGTCGTGGTGACCTTGAAAAGAAGGTCAAGGTCACCAAAAGTGACTGGTGTCTGCGTCTTCCCACAATGTACACAGACACCAAATTTGAAGACTTTTGATACAACGCTTCATGAGATATCGCGTAAACAAGAGTTAAAAAAGTAGTTAACGTGTCATGGTGACCTTGAAAATAAGACCAAGGTCACCAAAATTGACTGGGGTCTGCGTCTTCCCGCAATGTAGGCATATATCAAATTTGAAGACTTTTGATACAACGCTTCATGAGATATCGCGTAAACAAGAGTTCAAAAAGTGGTCAACGTGTCATGGTGACCTTGAAAATAAGACCAAGGTCACCAAAATTGACTGGTGTCTGCATCTTCCCACAATGTAGGCATATATCAAATTTGAAGACTTTGGATGCAACGCTTCATAAGATATCGCGTAAACAAGAAATGTGACGTACGTACGGACGTACGTACGGACGTACGTACGGACGCCGCTGAATTCATAGTCCCCCGTTCCGCGTTGCGGCGGGGGACAATTAAAGGTACATCCATGGTGTTGATGGGGGTCACATATTCCAAACGTTATAAATGGTGTTATTTTATGGAGAAGTACGGACTGTTACCGAAAACTACCATTTTGATGATAGTCGACTAACTATATTGACGATATGGAGGTAAAAGTAGTGATTTCTGATCGAAAACCGGATAATGCATCACGACTGACGCGCGCCAATGAGTCAAACGTAAATTTAGAATCTTATTTAAAACAGACAACATAACAAATTTTGGTTGATAATGTTGAATAGGTCATTTGACTACTGTGCATGTAAATGGGACGTGCAGTTTTGGTTCCTGCACATGTATATATAGAATACTAAACGATGTCCCGTTTGATAACATGTTTATGAAATGAGTGAATGGCTTGGTATTTTAACGAGCAAAAGTGAGTTAAATACCGATGCCCTTCACCAGTTTCATAAACATGTTATCAACCGGGACAGAGTTTAGTATTTTATTTATTACTCAATGACGTAAATAGCACTGAATTGAAAGAAAGTCGTTTTTAGTGACGTTTACTTGTAAATAGGTGACCCGCTATTGCAGTCGCGCGGCTAACATTGTGACGTCAACCAAACACGACTGTGACGTCACGCGCCGATTATGACGTTACGGCAGCACGCTGTGGTATCACACATGTGTGTAACCAACTCATTGTTATCTAATGGGTGATCTCACCATGGTTGAGTAATAAAATGATTTTACTCGATTTTAATTGGCAACTAGTAATTATTATATATTTGTCGATTGGGGATGAATATGCAAGCTGAGTGAACTTGTTTGTATTGTAAACAGCACATATGGTGTGTTGGAACGCATTAAAGTCAAATAACATTTTATTAAACACAATGGATGCACCTTTAAACTTGCATGATCAACCTTGGCAACTCAAATCCACAAATAATCCAAGTTAAACATTTCAGCTGGTGGAATTGAATAGCTTCAGAATGGCCAATTTACAGGAATTGCAACAGGTCAAAAAAGATAATGCAAAATTTGCCCCTAGCTGAATCAGACTATACCAGTATATTTGGATTTGCAGGTAAAAGGTCAGTATTGTGCATACATATAGTTAGATACTTAAGATAGTTAGATACTTAAGATATAAATAACAAGTTTCCATGTTCAAGCCTGTTCAATGGCCTCTTCACAATGCAGTACACAAACATCTCTTTTCTTTATTTTGAAACCAAACTTTACAAAGTTTTATTTGGATTGTTAAAGGTACTATACTTTTACATTTAAACACTTACTTTACAGGTCTAAACTACCGGGGTATTTCAATTTCAAAATGTTTTAATTACTAGAAGCTAAAACCTGTATTACTTTTTACTTTAATATTCAGTCAAGAGAAGTTTGATCCAAACAAATATTCATAAAGATGCCAACACAAATCATGTAAAAAAAATAAATAATATTGATACATTCACTTTTTATAGTAACAAATACTTATAGATATTCGTGAAGTTGAAATGGGCAGAGAAAATGGCATAATGAATCTGAAACATTTAAAACCAAAGTACAGTTTAGTGAATTCTTTTTTTGTATCACTTTATTCCTCTTTTCTCAGAGTACAGCACTTTTTCATTTCACAGATCAAGACAACATATGATAAAATACAAGTACCAGTAAGTTCACCTACATGAATAGATTGTGTCAAGTTGACTACTGCCATTATTAACTTGAACATTTAAAACCAAAGTGCTGTTTAGTGAACTCGACGAACATACGTTCTTTTGAAAATAATTTATGCAAATGAAATTGTAATAAAACTTAAACATTGTTGAAAACCAAGTACTATTTCAGTGAACTGAAGAAGGGTTGAATAACCAGCTAAATTAATGTTCATGTGAAAGTGATTTATTTGTCTCTGCTGTTTTGCAAGCTGGAGGCAAGACAAGATGTGGCAACATGGCAGTTGTACAGTGCAACATGCTTTGTACTTGTCGCGTTGCTACGTAAAAACAGCTCCTCGATGGATCACGCTTGTTTGTTCACATGTCACCTGGTAATGACTTCAAAGTATAAAGAGATCATTTATATATGGGATGCGCTGTGATCATTGATGATGCGGAGTTGTGATGCAATGAAAGAGTCTCTCTCAATATCATTGTAGGCAAGTAATAGATTTTCCATTTCCCTTCCACTCATGAAATATCAACTTTACCCATGACACTGGATGATAAAAACCTGGTATTTGACAAACTTCGTTAAATATCCTCCTCTATCAAGCAAGGATGCACTGTGTATTGGTGCTCGATTTTATGTTGCAATAAAAAGTGTTGATGTGGATTTTCTTCTAGGTGGAATACATTGATTCATTATTTTTAATGTTTATTTACCATGAACAACTTAAATCAAAAGTGTATTCATATCATTGTTAACACTTATGTTTTTGGTTAATAGGATGAATTGGAGAATGATAGATTGACATGTTAAAAGTTTTTAAAGTTTTAGTGAGTGAGTGAGTGAGTGAGTGAGTTATTGCCAGTTGGGCAATATTGCAGTCATTAGCGGCGATAAGTTTGAGTATTTTAAGAAGAGTTTAAAGATGTTAAAAGCATGACAGGAGGCTATTTCACTTATAGTAATGTGACTAGTATTATTATTGGGAGAAAGCCTGAAACACCATTGTGTTTAGGTGTTGCAGTGAAAACTGTGATCAAGATTGGAATTCGGTTGGTGGTACTGGAAAATCATGTAAACAAAACCCTCATGAAATAGCCATGTGAATTACAAAACTGAGAAACAGTTAGTTAATTAAGATGGGACACAAAGCAAGACATATCTCACATTACTTTCCATGATCTTGAATACTTGCAGCAGGAGATAAGAAAACAAAGTGACTTTAATTCAAAATGGCTTGCAAATATATAAATCTCAAAGATACTTATTAGTGTGTACTTGTTGTAACAAGTTAATTTTCCTCCGTTTAGAGATGTTTTGGGAGTTTTAAAAATTATAATTTTCCTGCCATTTTGAAGTACCAAATATTATAATTTTGGCAATATTGAGAGGGACTACTTTACAAAGTAAATTTTATAATAGGGCAAAGATGCAATACAGTTATTATTTGTGGACCTAAGGTGCTACATCTGGTTACCATAACTTTCAAAGATAACGGAATTCTGTAAAACAATGAAATTGATAATTCATCTAAATTGCAAACAAAAAATATACTTAGAATTTGTTTACACTGATTTCAATTTCTGCATTTTATCAATAGTACTTTATATTATATAATATTTTTATGAAAAAGGTTGTAAAACATTAAAATTTTATTAAAAGTTTTTTGGGATCCCATCCCATTTCTCGTAAACTTTTAAAGTTTAAATTTCAAAAACATTCATTTTAAAACATCAATCAAATTATCATAAATGACAAAACAGAATTGTACAGCTATTTGTATAACTTATTTGCACACAAAAAAACTTCATAATATATTATTTCAAAAATATTCTTAAAATGTACTTCATAAATGGCATTTATATCTCACTCATTCATATACTTCAGAGCAAAATCGATTAGTAGATATAACAGCACAAGATTAAATTTATTGATATACCAGATATAGGATGAGAATTTGAGGAAATCTTGTTGAAGTAAAAGATAAACAAGGTATCATATTCTTAATTCTTACGCATGGTGGGTGTTTGAAGTTTCTAACTGAAGAAAGTAGGCCTCTTTTGAAAAGATAGCTAAGTTTTCATAAGCAAATGAAATCTCAGACAAAAGAAATACACTTTAAAAACATTAATAGTTAAATTTGTTGTCCTAAAACTTCAGAAAAGTTTCACTTGTGATGAATCTTTTGCTTAGTTTATTTGACAGTTATTCAATAAATGCTACAGTTATAGGAATATAGAACAAATATAAGCAAATATTCACACTATTAACAAAACCAAATTGAGACAAATCTTTTTATATTTTAGAATTATGCTGAGATTTGATTTCCCACCTTATGTTAGAACAACCAGAGATATTATCAAGCAAGCACCTGTTCAACTCTATAGCAGCAGTCCATGTGTGATTATTCAATGTCCCTATAACTTTACACAGGTCCCAGAGAGTGTTTAAATTCATAAAGCTGCTGGAGCGACACATACAGCCCTTTGAAAAGAAGCTACCCACCTGTAAAAAGCCTGCGTGACACCAGGGGTTATTGTTGCCGACAGAGTCACATTTTTCTTGCATCAGCTGATGCTCCTGTGAGAGGGACAGTCGACGAGAGGGTGTAAACGATGAGAGAACATTATCTTTAGGCTTTGGAGCACTTTCCCCTTGGTTGCAGCAATACAGGGGTATCATGAGAGTTGAGTCCCGACAACAGTTTTGGGGGGGATGCATTCTAGCACCCGTTGGGGCAAGACGAGGTTTCTTAGAAGTGGGTGAGAAGAAGGCGGGAGAAAACATCTTCTGCGACGATGCATGTATTAGGGGTGGGGGGCTACTTGACGCAAACCTCAGTGGCTGAGCAAAATTGTTGTCAGAATAACCAAGTTCAACTTTCATCTCAAGCATGTCGATAAATAGAAACAGTCTCCATGAACCGTCAACTCCTGGCTACCAAACAAACAGAAATCTCTCTCAGGTCAATATTCAGAAAGGAAATCTGTCACTTTTCTCCCACAGAACTATAGGTAAAAGTAAATGCACAGATGTTCAATTTTCAGCTGGGTATGATGCACTTCATCAAATCGTGGATTCCAAGATAGAAACACTGTTATAAAACTAGTATCGTCACAATTGTCAATCTCAGACAGGGCGATAAAGCCTCATTTATAATCATCAAAATGTTGATGTTCACAGTCAGATAACACTGATTTTGAACTTAGGGTCAGACTTGTGAGCTACCACAGGTAAAAGATGAGCACATACTGTACTGATTGTTGTATGTATCTGTGTCTGTATACGACAGGTGCAATGCACACTCCCGCTGTCACAGCGATAGTTACCTGTTTTCAGGTAATAAAAAGGTGTCAAAACTTGGTGACAGATAAATGGCATCAACAACCCATGCAACTGTACCAAAATCAGACTGCAGGGGACCCTCTTTGAATAATATCATGTGACTGCATGAAACAATTTCTATCAATCTTTTACAACATTTGGATCTCATACCAGATGAACAAAATTTCAAACAATTTTTTAGAACAATGTAAGTAAAAATAAGACACTACCTTCACTTATATCTATCACTGAAATCCAGGCACTAGCTTGCTTCATGATATGTCTGAAAGAATAGCCGACAAGATAACTCCACTTTCTTCTTTGTATCGGATGACCCACAGTCACAAGTGCTGCTCAATAAACAAACCAGTGACAAAAGTTGTCATATATAAAACACCCTGCTATAGATAAACAAATACTTGTCTTTCAACTTTTCGACAATCAATTAAAGAAACACTACGGACAAGTCCCATGTTATACAAGAAATGAATCCACATGCGATATAAGAAATATCACCACAGCTTGGCATGAGATATCACTGCTATTACAACTCATTTAGTGGAGTGGCTCTGCACGGGGAGCCTAGAACAGCAGTCAGTCACTCAGCCAGGAGAAGAACTTGGTTGGCCCATAAGTCGGCCTGCACACACCAAGTTGACTCAATGACTGCTTTACACGTTCTGAACATGATCTGTAATCATATGCCCATATAGATTTCATTAGGCTCACAGAAGAACGGGATTCGCTTGTTTACTTCATTTACTCTTATCGATTGCATTGCCTTGTGATTGGTAGTTTCCCCATTACTCGGGAGTGAGCTGGGCTACAACATTCGGTGCTGGAATGTGTGCATCGACAGTTCCCATTTATTGACAGCGCTTCAGATTTTCCTAACTGGTGACGATATAATCATTTGAATCAATCTGTAAAACTGTTCAGTCCTCGTCTGTCTCCCGGCAGATAGTTTAACACAGGTTATTTATTGTGAAGTTAAGCTTTTTATAAGAAGAAAACATGTGACTTGACAGTGAATTAATTATGATTATTTGTTATTATAATACTTGGATAGAATGTGGATTTTTTTCAAATCATGTATTTAAACAAACATCTGATTTTTTTTTTTTAAATTGTCTTAGTTTAAAATTTAAATTGTAAAACATTTTTACTTTTAAAATATTATGCATAAGAACTTGGCACATTTTTTTATAAACCTATTTCTCCCATTAATATTGCATTTGATTCCATTGCAAAGTGGAGTCTACAATTAATGCTTCAAAAAAATTTCTGGTGTGTCACTTAAAAAGTTTTTATTTTCAAGAAGTGAAATACTTCAATTTGAAATATATCTTGTTTCCAGTGATGTTGGTAGTTGGATTGGCAGGGGATTATTTTGGTCAATTCTAACTAGATGACACTTTGCAATTGTAAAAGTATCCTTGTTCCCTTAATTGTTAAGGGACAACAAACCAAGACTCATTCCTTGAACGACACGGACATTTGAAGTTGTTTCATTTTTTTTTATCTCAATATGTTCTATACATATTCAAGGTTCCCGAGGTAATTTATCATCGTAAGGAAAATATTACACCAGACATATTTGAATCCTTATTGATATTTACAAACTATACCTCCAGCTGCACTTTGTTCACACAATTGAGTTCATTGATTGCAGTCTTCAGTATTCATCCAGAACATTAACCCTCTCCCTTCAGAGTGCATTGTCAGCTGGCCAAATTTTACTGCATTTTGATTTTCTTTCAATGTGAAATGGCCTCATCTGAACATCATTGCAGAGTTTTAAAAGCAACATTTCCCAGGTACAGAGAACTTCCGAGGCAAGCAAACAACTTATATCACTTGCCCTTTATGGAAACAGACTGGTGATTTAACCTTGTTAATGTTTGAAAATAATTCTTTAAATCTATTTTAAATTGTAGTTGAATTTAGTTTGCCATTTTGAAGAAAATATTTTCAGGTTTTTCATGTACAAAAACCTACGGAAATGAACATTGTTTTGAATAATATAAACACATACATAATTGGCAGGAATACTGGAAACAATCAATTAACAGCAAATTTTCAGAGTAAAAAAGATTTAATTTTGAAGAGAAGTGGACATCTCTTCATTAATTCTAAATTTCAAATCCTCCCAGTTATTAAAGTCTCTAATAAACAAATAAATTATTTTTTTTAAAACATTAAAAGTAAATTCTATATTATTTTACATATAATGTAATTATATGCAAACAAATTTAACCCCAAATCATTTAACTTCTTTCCTCAATCACCATTTCATACTTTACAAATAGTCAACACCTATATTGATTTTCTTTCAGGAACTCAGTCCGATTTCATTAGCTTAATAGTCAATTTAAATAGTTTCCTATAATTAACAAGATTTACAATTCATTCTTCTAAAAGAACATTTAGAATCTTAATTATTTCATAGCTCCAATCCACTGCATTATGCAAGCTTAATCACTGAAATTATAACCAATTAAACACTTATCACAAGTCTCTTGTACATAAAAATAACTTCAACTCAATTAAAGTTAACTTAATTAGCCTTAATGCACCAAAAAAGTCTCAATTGAATTATTCTAACAGAAGCAATAGTTATTTCAAAAGAACATAAATTATTACTTAACTATTCAAAACATCTAACAGTAACCACATTAATTCATTTTCATTTCAATGCAACAACCGTATCTTCAAATAAATTTGACATTGAGGCAATAAAACTATAGAATTCAGATAACAAGCAGCAATAATGTTGTCATAAACTTCATTTCCTACAATAGGAATAGGTACCTTGAAACGCATCTATCATTTTCAAAACATTCAACATGATATATCACTCAATCTACTCAAACATTTCAATATTTGAGAAACAAAGATAAGATCTTAACAAGTATTTTCTCTATTTGCAGCAATAATTATAATGACTTATGGTTATTGGTTTATTTTGGTCATTAAATCAACATTTCAGTCAGAATTTAATCGTCACGTTCATCATTCCATAAAACTTATTAGAATCACAGAAAAGTTGCAAAATTTCATAAAATAGGACATGAGTTTAAAATAAACCTTTGAAATGGTAATAAACTCCAAGCAAACAACTTCAAACACCATTCTGTGTTCAACTGGATTTAATGAACAACACTTGCAAGTTTAACTTGACAAAGCTCTTAATTCTGAAAAATTCTCATTTAAACACCAAACATAGATACAAGGGCCTCACAGGGGCGTTGGAAATCAGTTCATTCAATCAGCAGACTGTTATCTGTATCTTTCACTGTGACTGGTCAAGTTTCTTACTTCAGGGGATAAAAATTCCCTTTGCTAAAGGTTCTTTAAAGCAATGTCCAATTTTGTGAATGTATCGCATCCCTGTTGTGCCCATATTCCTAAAAAGAATTGTAAATTGACATTTTACAGCCCAAAATAGGACATAAATGATTGCTTCAGTTTTAAAAGTAATTAAAAAAGTTTAATTAAAAAGTAATTACAGATACAAAGGAAAATTTTAAACAACCTTGAAACTCCAATTTTGAATTCAAAGGAAACAGTTCTTATTTTATTTTTAAACCATTTAACAAACTGAATAGAATCAACGGAAAGGAAAAATAGAACCATTGGCTCTGTAGATCATTAGTATTTACATGATTTACCCAAATGAATTGAAAACTAGAAGAGCGTTTGCGGGACACCGCAAAAGCAGAGCAGCTCCGAAACTTTGGGTCTTGCCTTTCCCTGTTCCGCCTTCTCCTCAGCATAAATAAAATTGGAATTTTTGTGGACAAAATGTTTTTCATTATTCAAGTTATTCTAACAAGTTGAATCATCACTGGGGTCACTTTTCACAACTTTGTTCTTAAAAACTATTTCTGATTTCAAAATTAGATCAAAAGATTAACATGGCCTTAACCAATATCTCATGACCTTGAACTTGACGTTCAAGGTCACACCATCAATGATTACTTTTCATTGTGTATAACAATCATGCAATGACTCAATAGTGCTCATTGTTAACATAAGGCATATTCACAATAGCACGCTTAAGTTGTGACCTTGCTGTGACCTTGACCTTTGACAGATTTTAGCAAAAACGTTTTCAAATCTTGGTCTTTCTCCATAGTTGATATATACCAAGTTAGGGGCTGATAGCACAGAAGTTGTTGAAGTAATCGTGTTTACAAGGATTTTTGTAGTGATTTCAGAACTCATGACCTTGACCTTTGACCTTGAATGTGAGCATATCAAAATGTTTCCCCAGGTGTACAAGAAAGAAGCTATATACATGAGGTGTTGATACCTTCATGGAAAAAAGTTATTAAGTGATTTCAGAACTGGTGACCTTGACCCTATCTCGTGACCTTGACCTTTAAAATTCAAGGTCACTCAATCAGTGATCACTTTTCACTGTGTATAACAATCATTTAATGATTTAAAGTGTTAATAGTTGAAATAAGACATTTTCGCAAAAGCATGCTTAAGTCGTGCCCTCGCTGTGACCTTGACCTTTGACGGATGTTAGCGAAAACCTTTTCAAATCTTGGCCTTTCTCCATAGTTAATGTACACCAAATAAGAGCCTGATACTACAAATATTTTTCAAGTTATCGTGTTTACAAGGATTTTTTTAGCGATTTCAGAACTCGTGACCTTGACCTTTGACCTTGAATGTGAACATGTCAAAATCATCCACCAGGTTTATAAGAAAGAAGCTATGTATATGAGGTGTTAAAACCTTCTTGGGAAAAGGTTATTTAGAGATTTCAGAACTGGTGACCTTGACCATATTTCGTGACCTTGACCTTTTAAATTCAAGGTCACACAATCAGTGATCACTTTTCACTGTGTATAACAATCATTTAATGATTTAAAGTGTTAATAGTTGAAATAAGACATTTTCGCAAAAGCATGCTTAAGTCGTGCCCTCGCTGTGACCTTGACCTTTGACGGATGTTAGCGAAAACCTTTTCAAATCTTGGCCTTTCTCCATAGTTAATGTACACCAAATAAGAGCCTGATAGTACAAATAATTTTCAAGTTATCGTGTTTACAAGGATTTTTTTAGCGATTTCAGAACTCGTGACCTTGACCTTTGACCTTGAATATGAACATGTCAAAAAAATTCCCCAGGGGCATAAGTAAGAAGTTATGTATATGAGTTCTCAAAACCTTCTTGGAAAAAAGTTATAGCGAATACAAAACGCGCGTGCGGCGGCGGCAGCGGCGACGGAAACTGCGCAAAAACTGATAGCAGCTCCGACTTAGTCGGAGCTGCTAATAATAGGTCCAGATTTAATAAAACGTCACCTAACATGCAAGCATAACCCATTCATCAAAGTTCTTGACAGAACTTCACAACCAACTGTGACTGCAGCCAATCAGGATTCTTGATTGCTGACACAAGAAAATGCTCCTATTAGAACAGAGGTTATGTGGGAACGATTGACTTTACTAACCTTTCATGTGTTGCCCCCTATTTATAAGAATAAAACAACAAAATACACATACCCTAACCTTCATTCAACAGAATGTATTAACAAAAGTTTAACTTTCTAACATCCAAATGCCTGTCAGCACATATTTGTTGTGTGGGGATGTGGACTTGGGGTGGGTGTGTCAGGAGTCAGGACCAAATATACAAACTTTAGTCTAATGTACCAAAGATGTTATTCTGAAAATTAGAGTTTCCTATGCCAATTCGTTTCACAAAAGAAGTTCTTAAAGTTTACAGATAATGGCTTCCCAGGCCATATTGAAAAGGAATCAGATGTCTTTTCCTTCTTTGAGGTTTGTGACGTCATATTCTTCAACTACTGTTCCTTAACTCAGGTTGGTAGTACTGGGTCTATGTATCATCCAAGATCTTCACAAATCATTGCCAAAAACTGATAACTAGGTTCTCTGTGTATCTTGTCCATGTTTAATTACGTGTTAAAGCCTAGGCCGTCTTCACCTGCAAACTTTCAGTGATAATGGAACAAACAAGGTCACGCTTGAATTCTGACCACTTGGTGCAGATGTCAAATGAAGGAGTGTCCTTCCCTTATGTTTCAAACATATTATCATTGAAAGCCTTTGGTGCTAAAACCTTTTTCTGCATATACTGCTCATACCTCGATATTATAAGAATAATCAACGAGTTGCGAGGAATTACGGATTATCTGTCCTGAGTTAATTGTTGTGATAAACTACAAGCTTTAGCGAGGAGTTTGACATAATAATTCACTAGGGACAGCAGGGGTAGACGCTCGCTGGAAATCTTTACATATGTTCATCTGTAGTGATAGAAACAAATTTCACTAGCCCTTCTGAATTTTCACTAGCCTCGGGCCAGCGGACTAGTGCGAGTGTCGATCCCTGGGGACAGATAATTCGTAATTCCGAGCACCTAGTTGGTTATTCTTTGTCTTACCCAAGATCATTTTAGTGCATAAAATACAAAAACAAGACGCAAATTCACTATCTTTGATGTTAGACTGTAAAATACAAATTGTACTCATACGCCATTCATAAACTGTCAAACTTTCAAGATGCGCAAATCTAAATAGTTTGCAAATTACGCTCTTTTTTCAGAAAAATGCTGAAGTTGCTGTTGAATTTTATTCCCGAAATGGTTTACTGACATTGTAAACAACTTGTTTATCTTGTAAACAACGTCGCAGAATGAGAGAAAATTAGTAAAAACGTGAACAGACAATCGCTCTGTTGGAATGCATGACAGGAGAGTAATTACGTCACCAAATGACGTCATGGTTAATGATGTCACAAAGCCATGACGTCACATCAGTGAAGCTGTCTACTCTTCTATGCTGCTTTGCCTTGCAAGTTAAGTACTGTACATAGGGTCTCGAAAACATAGATTGAACATGAGTTTATATTTTCTATGTTTTGGTGACATGTGACTTGAAATTTGCATGCTCGAAATTGTTCATCTATGTGATTTATTTAAAATAGTACAGCATAGCATTTCATTATTGGGCGAAAGGTAGATCCGTCAACCAATCAAAATACAAGTTATATTTAGACAAACTGTAATTCCCATGACCATTATGAAAACTTTTATACCCGGCATATCTTTGCTCGCTTGGGTAAGAATGTCCATTCCTGCATACAAACAGCACTACTTGATGGAGATGGCCTATCATATTGACATGCTTTCTTCAAATGATTTGAGATTTTCGTGAGAGTACCTCTACAAAATGCAACTACAGAAACAAGTTTCTCTTTTAGTTCATTATTTAATAATAACAATATCATTTGAAAGTCTTAGTCATGTCTATTGCGGATTTTGCCTTGTACAGGAAATTGTCGAGGCAATTTTGGCAGGTAAACTGTAAATTTCCAGAAGAAAGTTCTGTTTTCATTGATTTGATAATAATAACAATTTCATTTGAAAAACTTTATATAAAGATCAGAAAATAAGCCTGAGTCATGTCTATTGCGGATTTTGCCTTGCACAGGAAATTATCTTGAGGTAAGTTAATTCCCAGAAGAAAGTTCTGTTTCAGTTGAAAAACTTTATATGAAGACGAGAAAATCAGCCTGGCCCATGTCCATAAGACCTAGCGTGTATCCTGAGGCATAATGAACTCAGCGTTACCTGTTTCCAGTGACATGGTCAAGCACTGTCTAGTCGGTGATTAGCTCCTTACAGGTTAACATTACTGACACACTAACCTCCTAACTGGTAGATATATATAGGAATTAGCAGATATAGGTATAAGTATAAGTAGCACAATGTGTGACATAAAATCTTATCAACAGAATGATAACATTTGTCCCATATTCTATTTGAGGAATAAACAATGGCAAAATAGGAAGATGTTGTTTCAAGGCTTTGAATAGGTCAGAGTGCTCAAATGTTAAAAACTTCCATAAATATTTATTTTTCAGCAAATTTTTAACATGACCAGTGGGCAATAATTTTAGTTTCATTTTTATGTATTTTTAACATGAACAATGGTCAGCACTTGAGAGACATATATTTTATCTTTCTAGGTTTTAGTTCTGGAGAAGAAGTCAAGTCTTATAATCAAAACATAATCAGTGAGCAATTAGTTAAAGACAAAATATAAGCAAACAAAATGTGTGGTGTAATCCTTATCATTAGATAGGTCAGAAAATGTAGGAGAAAGATAACACTTGTAACAACTAAATTCCTTTTTTATCTAATCAGTTTAGATTTATATTTTAGTTTTTAGTTTTTGTAAAACTTCAAGATGTATATATAAGTAAATGCATACTAAATGGTAACATATCTATGCATTGAATAATTAGTTCTCATTTCTGACACCATTACCGCATAACATTCCCACAGTTACTCAACTTGTGACAATTTTTTGTTATGAACAAATTTGAGACGCACCTCCTGAACCAATTACCCACTCACATAAATCAAACTGCACACATCTAATAATAGTCACCAGTAATTCTCTCTAGGAGACCGGCATCCTGTCGGATATCCCAGTGCACAGAAAGTAGTCCCAACTTCCTCATGTTTCGATTGTTCTCTAAGTATACAGATTCCTTACCGTTATCTACCTTACACCTACATCAAAAGCCATTCAAGCACAGCTTTTCACAGCAATTCCATCATAGCTTTACACTGTATGTATATTTCTGTAGCAGTCTTTTATCAAGTTTAAAGTTTTACATTAAGTCAGACACTAATAACTTTTACATTAAGTCAGACAATAGTAACATTTACATTAAGTCAGACACTAATAACTTTCAAATCAAACTGGAATAAAATGATGTTGACCATCATAAAACAATTACTATCTTATTAAACATTAGAAATGTCCCTCAGAGAAAGATAAATTTGGAGGCTATAAAATCTTGTCTTCAATAGGCTGAAACAGTAGAAGACAGACTATTCTAAAACTGACATAACCAACCATATTTTAAAGGGACTGTCATGTCAGCAAAATCCGCCATCTTGTTTTTTTTACAAATAAACGTGAAATAAAAACATGTTATATTGTACCTATTTATATCTTATAACTTATTCACATAATAGTAACAAATAAGGTATCATAAAACGAATAAACATTATGTTATGCCGACTTTTTCACCCACTCGCAGCACCAATTACTGGCATCAGTTCTCATTGTTTTTATTTTTCAACAAATATTATATGTCTTTATCAAGTGTGAAATAATAAGTCATCAAAATATTACCTTCATTAAAAATATTTCAATTTGACTGTGTTTTAATCAGATATTAATAGCATGTGTGAAAACGGGAACATCCTCTCAATTTTCGTTTCCACAAAAAATACCCAGATAGAAGCCTCCTGAGGGAACATGTTTCAAAAACGGTTCAAACCATTTATTTGTTGTTGTTTAGTTCATGAAAAAGTAATCTATCATAAACTGGGTCCAATTGTATAGTGGACAAAAAAAAACATAATGAAAGCAAAAGAAAACTTTTAACACATGTTTGATACTATCAATTGAAAGAAACTTGTACTTGAAATTTAGAAACTTTGAGAAAGGTTGTCAACTTGGGTATTCATCATACCAGGACTGTAAACGCTAAATGGCATTATCTTGAGAATCATGTTTTTCTGAAGTTCGGCAAACAAGTAGGACTTGTTGTTTACCTTTGTCTATACCATAAACCCTGTACAGAAATACAGAGCCGCCAAACAATATATGATATCCTGTAAACCCATGTCAAAACCAGCTACCCTCCACATATACACCACATTTATAAACTAAGCTCTGGCCACGCAGGGACAGTTTTCGGCAATGTTTAGGTTATGGCTGGCAGGTTTGTTTGTTACACTCTATGAAACAAACCAGGCTTCCCATGTGAAAATTTCAGGAGGATATTTTCTTTATCATATGGCTCCTCAAATTTGTCAGCATGGTGTCTCAGTTATTTCTTCCCCTGTGTGCATGGGATAATAGACACTTATACAACCCCTTGGATGGGGTTGGATAAGGACAAACTGATATGCTCTACTTAAAAAAAATTGGGATAAAAAGGGCTTGTTCTTTTTCAAAATCTGTCAAACCTGGTTGGGGTCATTCTTTTTCTTCTGGATAGATATGGTATAATTTTCCAAGCAATATAAAATACTAGAGTAATAATGATACACTGTGTGGGCCTCCAATAGATTGTTGTTGGGGGAATTTTTAGTTTAGTTTTAGTTTATGTAGCTTGAAATTTGAATATGTTTATGAGACAGTGATAAAACAATGCCCCCTTTTAGTTATACACAAAGTTTATTCATTTTGTGAAAGTATGATGCAAAAGGAAGGCTTTAAAAACATTTTTATCAACTCTGTGTTTAATAAAATTGAAAATTTGAATTGAAAAAAGAGTGAAGTAATTGTTCAAAATATAAAAGAAAATTTCTCTTATAACTTTTTTGAAGACACATAATCTTAAATATGTAACTTTCAAAATTCAAATCCTGAAAATTAAAGAACTAAAAGGTTATATACTCTAAAGTAGACACACGAACACAGCACACTGTTCAAGCACACTACCAAATTATTCACTCCTTTAACATTTTATTTGCTTATCCTTTCAACCTTCAAAGATATAATCTTCTTGTGAGCCAAAGCAAATATGGAAATATTTCATGAACTGTATCATAAACCTAGGAAGTTGCTGTGCTAAAAATAGTCCGCTCAGATCTAAGACAGATAAGCATTGGGTATCCTTACACAATAACCATCTTGATACTTAGTAATAAATCATTAATATTAGCCTAGCGAACAAAGCATTACGTTTATTTCAACAGCCAATTGTTACCACTGTTACACAGTGGGTGAAATAATACTGACTTATTTCCCAAATATTATAATTCCTCCTTTGATTCAATTTTTTTTAAATATGCATTCTATAAAAGGATACCTTATCGTTATTATAAAATTCGGAAAATTAACTTTGAAATTTGGATGTCCATATTTTTTCTTACCAATATTTTTCACGAAAAAAATACATTAGTCATAAAGCTATTATTTTCTTACATATTTTTATAAAGCTGTTCATACACAACAAATATCTTATTCAAGAAAACATAATTGTTCATTATTTCAAAGCAAAAATGAAATTTAAAAATATAATCATGTTCCAGACTGCAAATGCATGGTTATTATGGACGAAGTGCCTAAACACACACCAATTACAAGCACTATCCCTCAGCGAACATGGGTATATTTGGAGATATTTACAAATAGCCGGCAAATATGAAAAGGCTTTATGAAAACTGGTGGAGTCACAAAGACCCAGAGCTGAAACGAGATGCTGGTTTCATTAGATAAAGTCTCCCAATAAAAGCGCCCACATCTGGCATTTGCAATCGCGCCATTGGTAAACAAAAATAACAATCAGCAAATACATGTGCCAATCATATAAATGGAAATCTTAATACAAATTTCCTCAAAGTAAACACGCTCGAGTCCAACAAAGCAGGGACACTGCAATGCCTGGCAGCCTTTCAAACCAACCTCCGCGACAGCACAAGTGTACACAGCACAAAATTTAGTCATTGCAATGTAGCCAAGTTGAGCTCTAGTCGAACCCAATGGGTTTCCTGCTAAATAAATAAACAAAAGCTGGTCACGAATTCCATCTGCCACTAGCTTTAGGGTTCATTTACTTCAGTTGGAAAGACACATTGTAAACAAAGTTACTCATTTTTGTCAATGCAGTCATGTTTTCTTGGGAATTTTTTTTTGCTACCAATTACCAGAATAGTATGTAGTAGACCGAAAATAAATTTCCAATTCACCCATTTGAGAAAGATGTTCTAGTCTGAATGTGATAGAACAATTTTATGAAGCTTTCAGACCTTTTCATATAAATTTGTAAAATGTCATTGAATAAGTTTCTATTTGAAAAGAGACTTTGATGAATGACATTTGTAATATTAAGGTACATAACCTTGGACAACCCCCACTGACCGGGATTGTTTACAAGCGCACGTCCCCTCCTCGCAGAGCTGTCAAAATAATTGTTTACACTAATTTAGAGCTTCTTCAACAAAAGAATAATGACGTCTTAACACTGCGACAGTGTAATTTATCACCTAGAAGAGTACGGGAGTTTTCAAGAAAAAAAATCTGTCCTTCCACCATTTGATCGATAGCAATGGAATCGGGACATTTTGTTTATTATAAAACTGTAATGGCTGCCAAGACAAAATCAACAATCTTGGCCGGTCTTTGTTCGGATTTCTTCACAGTCAGTCTCTCAGTCGCAGTGATTCACGCATCTAGCTGATGATAGTTACCACTGACTTTTCAAACACGCTTCCTATCAAATTTCCGCGTATATTTTACGTAATCGGGGAAAAGTTCACAGAGGACGGCTCATTTGCTATGCAAATTGTTTATCGCCAGATGAATCCCGACTCGATTAACAACAAGCCTACATTCTTCAAAAGTCCTTAGTGTCATTCGATAAAAGTGACATAAAATTATTTGGAATATTGCAAATTTCATTTTAATAACTGAATTTGAATTTCTCACCTTTTATCTGGAATGCCACGCTTAAAACCCTGCAGTTATAGTCTAATTTTCTCTCTGTAAGACAACACAGAGCGGACACTTCGCCGCGGTAAATAAAAATATATCCTTCCGCGCGTTTCAAAGTACTTGGAAATAAAGATGAATATGAAATTGATCGAAACAAAACAACTCTAAAGTCTTTAAATCACTCAGAAAACAAATATTTTCCTAGTTCGTTCGATAGAGAATTTGAGACACTAAAATTGATCGGATCTATTTTCTGGCCGCGGAGTGACATATTGTTGTTCTAAGATGTTAAAGGGCGTCCTAGTGACGTCACAAGCACCTGCTGTGTAAACAGAAAATAACAAACAATGAGATAGGATGGAAATGCGCTACAATTCTCGCACACTAATCGATCAAATAGCGTGTTATTGGGGAGATATAATTTATTTGAGATCCAATGTGTGTCTCATCTCTCAGTAACACATAAATTCAATAGATAATCAGAATATTTTTGTTTCTGTTGAAGATTTATATATTCGCATTATTGAGTTATAAATGGTAGTTATCTATTTCAAATGAACATGATTAAATACAACACTTAATGTGCATACAACAATTTCTGTTTTAATTATATTTAAAATATTATTTTACTAGCTATATTTATTCAGCAATTTGTTGAAAGAATTGTGATGTATTTTCATAAATTCATCTTTTTTCAATAATTGCAAAAAGCAGAAAATGCATCTGTACAAAGCAGGAGAATGTTGGTAAGATGGGAAATTTATTAAATGCCCCTTCTGTAGCAGACGACATATTTAAAGGTCCGTAGTTCCCGTTTTGGCCACGAGGTGGCAGTAGCGATGTCTGTTCGGACTTCCTGTTATCAGCTGATTGTAAATTCCGGTCGGCAAGTAAAGAAGAAAAACATTGAACATGGTCATAGATGAATAAATAAGATCAATCGACTGATGGCAGCCAGTCACGCTGTTTCAGAAACATTTGATAAAGAGGAGCATAAAAGATTAGCAAAGTTTGTCAAGAGTGTACATGCCGATCTTCGAAAAAAGTGCACTGCAAGTGAGTTATCGGTTAGAAAAGTTGCTGAATAAGCGATAACAAACTGACGTTTGCAATGATTAAAACTACCCGGTAGGCCTAAGAGCCATTTGATATATTGGGATGATGAATATTATAAAAATAAAATTATTGATTTGATCTTTTTCTGTTTGAACCAATAATTCAACAAAGCTAATGTCATAATTTATTATGTTAATTATTATTTATTAGGAACCATGCAAAGTACAATTAACAATTTAACATTTTTCTATATCTAATTATATTTAGGAAGTAAATCTAGTATGTTTGAAAATCAGAGACATGTTAAACTTGGTTGATTGCAATTATATTTTACATTGAAACGAAACAGAAGAGGTTTCAATTTAAAGGGACCGTTCTGTAGGCAAAATCCGCCATATTGGATTTTGTGCATTGCGTCAAATGAAAACACGCTTTATTTTACCTAATTTTACAATATTGTAATGATAAGAGATATTCACCGATAGAAAGATCACATAGTAACACATAGTGTGTCATATATCTAATAAAAAAATTGCTGTTATGCCGATGAATGGCTTCAGTTCTTATTGTTTTTATTTTTCAACAAATGTACGCTTGTCTTTATTAAGTTGTGAAATATAAATTCATCAAAATTTTACCTATATTAATATCTTTTAACTTGACTGTGTTTTAATCATTTATTAGTAGGATATTTGTGTAAACGGGGATATCCTCTCGAATTTTGTTTCCAAAAAAATGCACGATAGAACTCTCCTTTTAAAGGGAAAGTTACATCACCGATCTATCACCATCTTGGTCTTTTGGCATTACATGAAATGAAAACACACTATATTTTACCCAATATTACAATTTTTAATACTAAAACATATACAATGATAGAATATTCAAAAAGTAAAACATAACATATCTGAAAACTAATAAACCATATACTGTTATGCCGTAGCAAAATTCACCCCACTCGCAGCGCCGATGAATGGCTTCAGTTCTCATTGTTTTTATTTTTATACAAATGTTAGAATAGTTGTAGAATATACAGTCATCAGAATATTAC
The DNA here is from genome assembly GCA_936450465.1 of Gibbula magus. Classification (NCBI taxonomy): domain Eukaryota; kingdom Metazoa; phylum Mollusca; class Gastropoda; order Trochida; family Trochidae; genus Gibbula; species Gibbula magus. The sequence goes on along the minus strand of OW388296.1, from coordinate 73,800,485 downwards.
CCTCATTAATATCTTTCAATTTGACTATGTTTTAATCATGTATTAATAACTGTAACATATATACAGTATGTGTAAACCGGAATATCCTCTTGAATTTCGTTTCCACAAAAAATACCCCGATAGTAATATATTAAGTCAGAATTCAAGCTCTTGGGTCATTGACTTCAGTGTATTGCCAAATTCAAAGAAAGCCTGCCGTGTTCACTTTCTCCTGTTTACAATTTCAACCACTTATTTTGTAAATAACATAAGGTGTTTATGAACATTTTGCTCTTGTTGTGGCGACACATCTAAGAAAATGTACTTCAGTACTTCAGAAAACAGATTGACATCATATATAAAAACTAATATCAGTTTTAAAGTTACCAGATAGTTCAGAGGTAAACAAATATATTCATCTAACATGTTAAAAAAGTTTTCAGTAATTAGAGAAAGTTCAATTGGGAATTTATCTATAAGAATTTAGATGAATGAACCAGTTAGAATCCAGCGTTCAGTAATGTCGTGATAGAATGTCCTTCTTGATGAACAGCTCACAATTAATTTTCTTCTTAATTAAAACAGCACTTTGATTTCAAATTGTAGATCTAGAAATTAGGGCTGGGACGGGTAACCCGGATACCTGGGACGGGTGGGTACTGAGTAGGACCCGGGTACCCATCACATTACCCAGACCCGTTTTTATTATGTGACTAAACAGTTTAATTTGCTATTCTTTCATTTCAAAATTACAATGTATTTGAAGATTCTAACATAATATTAAAATGATAAATCGTCATTCATAATAAATTGGATTGAAACAGCCATGGATCTCTATGCTTTAGGTTTCTAGTCCCATGTTTCAGCCAACCAGTTGAATAAAGTAGTACAAAATCTTACAATTAGATGTTGGAGATCGACAAAATGGGTATCCGGGTAGGGTAGGGTAACAGATGGTCGGGTACCCGGGTAGGAAGTATCTACCCGTCCCAGCCCTACTAGAAATACTACTACCTTACTGGTCCAATACATTCTCCTCCCACAGAGGTTACTCCCTTCAGATTTCTGATCCTAACCTCTGTTCTATTTGACCTGAATTTCTCAACTACAGAAAAAATTAACGGGGGAAAGAGGAACCTCATACTGTATCCCTGCTTCTTAACAAATAAAAACTCATTTTTCAGCAGCCATGTCGACTGAGTTACTTCGAAGATCTAGGCATTTGACTCATAAGGGTCTTGCTACGATATGTCCTTTGAATTTGTCTGATGTAAATAACACTAATGAACTAATTTTGGTATTTGTCTCTGATTTGGTCTTCTTTATTCATCAGCATATTTATGATCAATTGTTTCACCAAAAGGTAGCATATTTCGAGGTAAACAAATTAAACGAGAAAGCGTTATCCTACGTCTATTTTATCATTATTACATGTCATTTGCAAATGGCACTTTTACAACGGCATCACTGATTGCACAACTAGATTCAATTGCTATCAATCAGGACACTCCATTTTTGCACCTGCATTCAGGCCAAGTAGAACAGAGGTTAGGATCAGAAATCTGAAGCGACTAACCTCTGTGGGAATAGAATGGGTCTAAAATAGAAAACAGTTTAACCTCGAAACAGCATGACCTTTTCTAGCCCCTTGAATTTTGTATGAAAAAAAAAAATTTCAATCAATCACAAAAGTTTTCTAGTTCATTCCATTACAAATTTGAAACGCTAAGATTGATCAGATCTTTTTTCTGGCGACAAAGCAACATATTTCGGTTCTCATATATTTAAGGACATTCCAGTGAAATTTTGAAATAATTATACCCTTTCAGTGTTGTTCCTAGAGGGGGTTCCATAATTGCCCATCCTTTGGGCTTGGTGTCCCTTATATTTTGGTTAAAAAGGATACTGCTATCATTGAATAGGTTCCCATTAGTTTAAAATTGACCAAAATGACCCCCTCTGCTGTTCACCTGGGAACTATGCCACCCTTTTCAGACAGTTTAGGTTCAGTCTGATTAAAATCGACCTTGTTCCGAGGAATAAAATATGCAAAATAATATATCTACCGGGATACGAACAGGTTCTGTTGATTCCTCGCGACAAGGTCTGAGAACATCCCGTATAGGCGTGTGTTCCGAACCAGTTTAGCGCAGCCAAAGCCCAGTCAAATAGCTGACTAATCACATCATAGTATTTAAACGGTCGCTGTTTTGAAAGCATTCGGAACAGACAAAAGGAAAGCTGTTTGGAGTTATCTGCCCCTAGCTTCTCGCACCGAAAGCATTTGATGGGCATCTTATGATTGGTTACCTGAATTGCGCTCGAACACGCGAGTCTACGGGCTGTAATCAGACGGTTTGGCGTGGAACCTACGACTGATATGAGTTTGTATCCCGGTAGATGCACTATTTTGCAATTTTTATTCCACGGAAAACCGTCGATTTTAATCAGACTGGTTTAGGTTATTCCAAACATTTTACCAGATTGCATGTTGTACCAATCTTAGATTTAGATTATTGAGACTCGAGGTACACTGCTGTAGTTTGATGATGTATTTCAGATGGTGGAGACTACATGAAAGCATGGCAGGACCACTGTGGGAACAAGGAAGTCCTGGCTCAGTATGCTGATGCTATGCATCATCTAGCATGTGACCATTGGTCCAAACAACCTGAATCTCGAATTGACTGGTGCAGAGACTCTGCTGTGGAATTCTTCCATCATGGAGGACTGAAAGCAGTCCTTGAGAAAGATGAGAGGAGGAGTCGATACAGATCCAAAGACAAAATAACAGTACCTCAGAAACCGAGTGAACAAGAAGCTGAAAACGTGGAGCAGAAACAAGGAGCTAGTCTGTCAACCTATACCTACAATAATATGTAAGTTAAAACTACTTCTCGGAGAAAATGAGGTGAAATTAATATAATATTTATACCCCCGCCTTACAACGTAATTCATTCTGTCCGTTCGTCACCAAACTTGCTACACTTGTTAGCCATGATCTCTAGTTGTGCCTTTTGAGGGTAAGATCACTTACTGAATTTTATTTTTTACGGTTTCCATGGAAACATGACCAAACAGTGACTCTGTTAGGAAGTCATTTTGTGCGGAGCATATCTCCAAACTAAGCTTGGTAGCTTCATCAAACTTACAACACTTGTTAGCCATGATCTCTAGTTGTGCCTTTTGAGGGTTAGATCAATTTCTGAATTATTTTTTTTTTGGTTTCCATGGAAACATGACCAAAACAGTGACTTTGTTAGAAAGTCATTTTGTGCAGAGCATATTTCTCACACTATACATGCTAGCTTCACCAAACTTGCTACACATGTAAGCCATGATCTCTAGTTGTGCCTTTTGAGGGTTAAATCGAGTTTTTAATGTTATGTTTTGCAGTTTCCATGGAAACACGACCAAACAGTGACTCAATTAGGAAGTCATTTTGTGTGGAACTGATTTCCTAAACTATACATTCTAGCTTCACCAAACTTCATACAAATGTCAACCATGATGCCTTGATGTGCCTTTTGAGGGTTAGACCTATTTCTGAATTTTATTTTTGGCTGTTTCCATGGTTTAACTGTTTTCTCTCGAAATGTACATTCGCTATTCATTCAACTTTACACACATGTTAATCATTTCCATAGTTGTTCCTTTCCTATTTTCAGTTATGTCAAACTACCGGTATATTTGGAAGCGGGGGTATGTTAGCTGTGCTCGCTTCTGCACTTGTAATGTGTTCACAATAAAATGGCCGCTCCAAGCTGGTACAAGTGATCTGACTGATGTAGTGATACCTAAACACTCAAAGTAGAGTTGAATATGATACCATGATAGAATGGTCAACCATCTTGCTGTCTGAACTCTCAAATTTGCATGAGACTTACAAATCTACCTCTAACACTGAAGACTTTCACACCACTGTCGCTTTTTACGTTGCACCATTTTCTTTCAATGCGGATAACCGTTTTCTATGGATACGTCTTAACTGGTCATGGAGTGAGATGTTTTACCTTGTAACAATGATATATTGTATGTATAATAAATAGCAAATTTGAGAAAACAAAATATTCAAAAATATTCAAAAAATACCCTGAAGACGCAGGTGATAACAATTAAAAATATGCAGTCACTTCATCTGTGTCAAATAAAATATTCCAAAAGTTTGATCCCCTGATTGGCTGAATGTTCTAAAAATAAAATATTAATTGGAAAGAGAAAAATAAGAGAAAATGTTGCAGTCAATATCATGTCTAAATTAAAATTCTAAAATCCCAATGAATTCGTGTAGCTAGGTTAAATAGACTATAACTCTGCAAACTACGAGCACGTACCTGACGGAAGGTTTCTTTGGTTCTACGTCGAGGGAAGCAAGCAGTTTATCTTTCATGTGTAAGAATGAATCTACACCGAATGTCCACTCCTGGAATAAAGATTCTACACAGAAACTCCTGCAAAAAAATAAGTCGTATATCCATAGAACTCGTTCTCCTTTAACTTTCAAGTAGATTGAATTTAAGTATAACAAATGCAAGTATAAGACAAGATATTATGGATGACAACTTCTTAATTGTATGCACAACATTTATGAGCTGTTTCCTTCTCCTATAACATTTTGATGTGCATATAATACGGAAGTTGTCGTGCATAATAATTTGTACATGTGTACATAAACTTCTAATTTCACCTCAAACAAAGGCAAGAAATGCAAAGTTTAACAATTGAGAAAATTTGTTTATAGGATATATTTTTAGTTCCAAATTAAAAGTTGAAAAAGTAGGCAATACAAATGTTACTGCACTATAATTTAAGCTATTATTCATGTATCATATAGCATCATGACTAATATCAACAAACAATTAGAAGAAAATAAATCTCAAAATTAATGTTTACCACTAAACGAAAGTGCCAACGAAATTGAAAATGAGGGAAGATATAATGACTGTTTACACAATTAAAACAAACAATCATGTTTGATCGGGGTACGGAGAGTTTTCCTCAATGTGAAAGCGGGTGCTAAGAGTCAATATAGACAAGAAAACAATGTGGACCCGGTGCTGAGACGAGCTAATGATTTGCTCACTGGGTGTGGGATAACCAAACTCGGGTAAAATATCTCATACTTAACAAACATTAACTACCAAGCTGCTGGGGGTAAATAAGTAATAATGTCAGTCAGCAAGTGACACCGCTCAGTATTTACACTTCGTCTATGTGTTGATGATTATTTGCCCGGCATCAATGGAGATTTGCTAAAAACTTGTGCTGGTTATTATTAGAGAGGATGATATGATGTATTGAAAATATCTTGTGTTTGTTGTGGTCATTTGGACACTGTGCTTATTTTCTGACTATTGTTCAAGCATGTTAGATTTTGGTTCAGAGTGTGTGATTTATTCCATGATTAATCAGAAGGGATTATTGTTCAGCCTTGTGTTTAGACTGTACTTGACTGGTCCGGGTACTAATGAAAATATAGACAATGATAATCATGGGGGAAGATTTCCATAAAATGAGTTAACCCTTTGCTAACTTTTATATATATGATTACAAATATGTTCTTATGAAACGACAGACTTAGAATTAACCCTTTGTCTGTTTCTACATATGGTTACAAAGGGTCGGGAGACATTGGTTTTGGTCGGCGTCGGCGTTTTCATCATTTCCGGAGCATGTATCTAAAACTACTTCACCAATCTTCATCAAGCTTGGTATACTGGTCGCCATATCATATAGATGTGCCTTTTGGGGTTTTGAACTTTTTCATTTCTATTTTTGGTTTCCATGGCAACAATTTGGACTTGATTTTTTTAAAGGTAAAAAAAAACAAAATTAATTGCTTGAGGTTCTAAAGTTAATTGGGGGATTGAGCAGACAACTGTTTTTACAAATAAAACACCTTCTAGTCTCCCTTTCTAGTGTTCCCTTTGAGTAACAGTGTTTCATCTAGAGTTCAAATTTGCGTAATTATGCATAAAACTGATACACTGTCACATTGTTATTACATATATTGGCCACACAGTACATATGAATCATAATTTCCACACATTAAATAGTTGTTAGCATGTGGCAAATTAAAATCAAAACATCTATCATATATAGATTAGAATGGGTGGGATAGCGCAGTGGTTAGCGCGTCCGGCTACGGATCAAGAGGTCCGGGGTTCGAATCCCCGCACGGCAACTTTGTCTGCAGTAGAGAACTGTTCTACATGCAGTAAGGTTTGGGTGCAATACTACAATGAATTTCAGCGTAGTACCACCCATGGTTCGTTAGTTCCAGCCGCTGCTCGCAGGTTTCACCGCAGTGCATAGCCACATGGCGTTGCGGGCTTTCTCCCTGCCATAACACTAGCAGCCGCGATATAAGTGAAATACTCTTGAAAGCGGCGTTAAACCCCAACTCACTCACTCATATATAGATTAGACAGATGTGGAAATCCCTTGGTTATGAATATGAATATCATTTCCCAGAATTTGAAAGTACTGATGTCTTGTTTCTTTTCCTTTCACAATGGAAACAAGGGTGTACTGATGGCATGTTTTTCTAAACCGTAGTAACACAATATCTTGTGAATGTCACCCCATGTGCTGATTGTTATGAAAAGTTATGCCTTGACATTTTCAAATTGACAAAAATATATTCGTTAGAAATATGTCCGCATCAAAGAAACCTAGAAGAATGATGGAAGTAGGTACAAACATAGGATTATCGTGCCAATGAGAACGCCTTAGTGTCTAGTTTATTGTTCAGAGATTTAAAGTCTCATGATTGTTGACATCCTCGGTTACCCATGGTTTCATATATGCTCTGTTACTCTCCACTATATCACGCATGGGAAACCGTATCAGGGGAATCTGTTCTCAAATTACCCGCCCTTGGCCAGCGTGACGAAGTCAGTAATCAAACAAAATGCTCAATGGGATAAGACAGAAATGGCCAAGGGAGATGACCGGTGACGGGTGGCTAATACAATGACCTCGCTTGCTTTGAAACGAAGTGATATGAATTGTCATTGGCTCGCAGGTCCAAGCTGCGTAGCAGTTTGATTGGCTAACGCCGGCCAAGGGCGGGTAATTTGAGTACAGATTTCTCTGATAGGTTTCCCATGGGTGATATAGTGGAGAGTAACGGAGCATATATAAAACCATGGGTAAACGAGGATGAATTGTTGAGAGCTGATTTGAATTCTTTAAAGATATGCAATACATTAGTAGTTTTTTTTCTTTGGAGTCTGATTCTCCCCGTCTGATTGACCAATAGCATGTTTGTTGTCATCTGCTGGGCCTCATGCCACCAACAGAGTACTCTGCAGCAATGCACAAACAAACAGAAACATTATGTATCTGCACAATATAATCTGTATAGTAACCTTTGCTTTGTTTGCTGGAGGAAAATGTTCAGCCATATTTAGCAGCCCTGAATTAGTCGGGGCTGCTATCAGGTTTTGTGCAGTTTCTGTCGCAGCCGCCGGTGCTTTTTGTTTTGACAATAACTTTTTCCCAAGAAGGTTTTAAAAACTCATATACAAAACTTTATATCCCTGGGGAATTTTTTTGACATGTTCACATTCAAGGTCAAAGGTCAAGGTCATGAGTTCTAAAATCGTCACTTTAAAAATCCTTGTAGACACAATTTTTGGTGCTTTCAGGCTTATGTTTGGTATATATCAACTATGGAGAAATAGAGATTGTGTGACCTTGAAGGTCAAAGGTCAAGATCACACGATATGGTCAAGGTCACCAGTTCTGAAATCACAAAATAGCTTTTTATGCCCCCGGGGTATATTGTTTTTTCACCTGTCCGTCTGTCTGTCTGTCAATTCGTCTGTCCGTCTGTGTGTTTGTCCACAAAAACTTTAACCATGGCCATAACTATGGATTGCTCAGAGCTAGGGCTTTCATACTTGGCATGTGCATACCTTGTGATGAGACCTTTCAGCTGAGGTCATCATATTTGACCTTGTGACTAGGGCTAGGAAGTTTACAAAATTTGGTAAACGTTTACACGAAAGGTCAAAAACGAAATGTTGCCGTGTACACGACCTCATATATATTGTGTTTATTATTGATATAAAAAGCAAGTTCAAGTACATGACTGATGTGAGACGTAAATATCCTATCAAACTGTTTGAGAAAAAAACATGCAGTTGTCAGTAAAAAGAACTAATTTTACTATAATGTCCAACTTTAAAACAATATTTGTGTTTCAGATGTGTGGCAGCGACGTGTAGGCTACACTATGTAGTACATTACATATGATACTTTTGAAAAAATCCCTGTTTCAGACGACATGTTTTCTGTCATGAATTAATAATAAAATATTCAATCTATGTTAGTTACTTTTCATTTTTTAATGTTACAGGAATAAATTGACATTAAATACCCGTAAAACGACCAATTCATCACAGATCGATCGGCGAGTCAAGTATGTAGTCAAACTACACAATCGCTGGTGAAACTCTTGATGTTGGCGTTTGCATCCACAATTCAGACATAATACAAGTCATGATAGCTCCCAAATAGTTATTATGAAACAATCAAACGGTAACATATTAAATTTGCCGAGATTTGACCAAAATATGCCCTCAAATGTGCTCAGTGATTCCTTGAATCTGATTGGTTGAATCTAGTGGCTGCAAGGGGCCGTATACAATTTATAATGGAGTTTTTTTGCAGTGAGCGTAAATACATTTGAATGATCTCTTTGTAGTCATCTTACATCTTTTTCATCTTACACGTTATATAGGTACGGCATTCTAACAATAATCAAAGCAATGGAAATTACACGTGAAAATATTTTGTTACAGCACTAGAGATTTTATTTGTATCAAAAACCTTTGAAATGACCCCTTCATCTATGCTCAATAATGGCTGTGAGTTACGCACACGAGAGCAAGTTTGTAAGAAGTATTTCCACGAAACTTCATAATGTTTAGAAGATGACATTTTATATTTTCACAGTGATGTACAAACTTTGCTACCACGTGACAATTCGTTTAATCATTTACAGTTTACATGATTCTGTAAACGTTTATTCACTCATCACAAAACGATACCGTGTATACGTGTAACCGTCTCAGCCTTACTTGTGACCTTGACCTTGCCGCAGTGGACATTTTCAGAAAACTTTAACCTTGGCCATAACTTTGGATTGCTCAGAGCTAGAGCTTAATACTTGGCATGTGCATACCTTGTGATAAGACCTTTCAGATGAGGTCATCATATTTGACCTTGTGACCTTGACCTTGCCGCAGTTGACATTTTCAGAAAACTTTAACCTTGGCCATAACTGTGGTATATCCGGGGGGATCCTTGTTTAACAAACACATCTTGTTTCTAAGAAGGTTTTAAGACCTTATACATGTAGCTTCCTTCTTATACACATGGGGAATTATTTTGACATCTTCTTCTTCGAGGTCGAAGGTCAAGGTCATGAGGACTGAAATCACTAAAAGAAATCTTGGTAACTTCAAAAGTATCTGCTTTTAGGCTCTTATTTACGGCAGTCTGATTAAAATCGACCTTGTTCCGAGGAATAAAATTTGCAAAATTATGCATCTACCGGGATACGAACAGGTTCTGTAGATTCCTCTCCACAAGGTCTGAGAACACCCCGTATAGGTGAATGTTCCGAACCAGTTTAACACAGCCAAAGCCTAGTCAAAAAGCTGACCAATCACAACGTAGTTTTTAAACGGTCACTGTTTTGAAAGCATTCGGAACAGACCAAAGGATAGCTGTTTGGAGTTATCTGCCCCTAGCTTCTCGCACCGAAAGCATTTGTTGGTCGTCTTTTGATTGGTTACCTGAATTGCGCTCAAACAGGCGAGTCTACTGGCTGTTATCAGACAGTTTGGCGTAGAACCTACGACCGATATGAGTTCGCATCCCAGTAGATGAACTATTTTGCATTTTTTATTCCACGGAAAACCGTCGATTTTAATCAGACTGTTATTTACGGTAGTATCAACTACAGAGAAAGGTCAAGGTATCTGCAAGGTCACAATTTAAGCATGCTTTTGCGTGCCTTACATAAACTATTACACTTACATGTTTGTTATACACAATGAAAAGTATGTGATCATTGATTGTGTGACCCTGAAGGTAAAAGGTCAAGACGATATATGGGTAAAGGCCATGTTAACCCTTTGATCAAATTTTTAAATCGGATATAGGTTTTAAAAATAAACTTGTGTTAAGTGACCCCAGTGATGATTCAACTTGTTAGTATTAACTTCAGTGATGACATTTTTTTCTTCTAAATTTGCACATTTTATTGTGGCTGTGGAGAAGAAGAAACAGGGAAAGGCAAGACCCTCAGTTTCGCAACTTCCCAATGCAAGCCATAACTCTTGCCAGTCTCCATTACTGGCTGATTTAGGCCTTGCAGTATTTCCTTAAAAAATCTGTACTTAGAAATCCAGGCCCGTATGCCTTTCTGGTGCAGCGATTCACTATCGTGACACAACAAAGCGAGGGAAATACCGCAAGGGTTAAATCAGCCAGTAATGCAGACTGGCAAGAGTTATGCCTTGCGTTTGGAAGTTGCAGTTTCGGGGCTGCTCTGCTTTCAAATTTTGAAATCGGATATAGGTTTTAAGAATTAACTTGTGTGAAGTGACCCCAGTGATGATTCAACTTGTTAGCTCATCTGGCCTGAAAGGCCCGACGGGCTTATGACATGGCATGGTGTCCGTCCATATGTCCGTTCGTCCGTCCACCAGTCTACCTCATTGTCTTCCTCTCCAGAACCACTTGGTCTAGGGAGCTGAAAGCTGACTCAATGGCCAATGGGGATTCTGAATTGTAAAATTGGTGACCCTATGACCCCAAATAGGGTCACAGGGGTCAAAATTTTCAAAACCTATTTTCATCTTCTTCTGCAGTTCAATATTGAGAGCTGAAAAGTTATGTGCAGACTCCTTGGCCAATGGACATTCTAAATTGTAGATTTCCTGACCCTGTGACCACAAATAGGGTCACAGGGGTCACAACCTTAAAAACCTATTTTCATTTTTTTCTCCAGTTCCAAAAGGTCTAGAGAGCTGAAAAGTTTTGGAAGACAAGATTTGCATGTTTGGATAATGGTTTTTTGTGTTAGAACAGCACCAAAAAGCAGTATATGAAATGAAAAATTAGGTTTAACCTTATTTATTTATTTTATCTTTTTGAGCTGACATTTGTTTCTTCAATTTCAGTGCTCTTCCGTTCTCTGGTAAGATTCGACTGTTGGATGTTGGGAGTTGCTACAACCCATTTGAACAGTTTGAGGAGTTTCTCTCCATCGGGGTGGATATCAGTCCTGCTAAACCGGTTCATCTCATTGTTACTTGGTTTCATGCATTTTCATTTGTCCTCAGTCTGTTTCAAGACTTCACATATGAGCATCCTGTTGGTCTGGCCTTGATTATCCCCCGCCACAACGAAGTTGGCGGGGGATATAGAAATGAGCTCCGTCCGTCTGCTGTCCGTCTGTCCGTCTGTGCGTCCGGGCTTTTCCATTCCGGCCTCAAACTTCAAAACTATTCAATATATTTTGCTGAAACTTTGTACATGTATCAACCAAGTAGTCTAGATGTGCCTTTTGCTATATAGAAATTTGAGAATATTTTTTTTTTTTTTACGAATGCAAACAGTCTGGACTTAGAACAAAGAAGAGCGAAAACTGTATTCCGGCCTCAAACTTCAAAACTGTTCAATATATTTTGCTGAAACTTTGTACAGGTATCAACCAAGTAGTCTAGATGTGCCTTTTGCTATATAAAAAAATATATAATTTTTTTTTTTTTTTTTTACGAATGCAAACAGTCTGGACTTTGAACCAAGAAGAGGGAAAACTATATTCCGGCCTCAAACTTCAAAACTATTCAATATATTTTGCTGAAACTTTGTACAGGTATCAACCAAGTGGTCTAGATGTGCCTTTTGCTATATAGAAATTTGAGATTTTTTTTTTTTTTACGAATGCAAACAGTCTGGACTTAGAACCAAGAAGAGGGAAAACTATATTCCGGCCTCAAACTTCAAAACTATTCAATATATGTTGCTGAAACTTTGTACAGGTATCAACCAAGTAGTCTAGATGTGCCTTTTGCTATATAGAAATTTGAGATTTTTTTTTTTTTTTACGAATGCAAACAGTCTGGACTTAGAACCAAGAAGAGGGAAAACTATATTCCGGCCTCAAACTTCAAAACTATTCAATATATTTTGCTGAAACTTTGTACAGGTATCAACCAAGTAGTCTAGATGTGCCTTTTGCTATATAGAAATTTGAGAATAATCTGGACTTAGTTTTCCCTCTTCTTGGTTCTATATTCCGGCCTCAAACTTCAAAACTATTCAATATTCTTCCTGAGCAACGTCTAGAGGTGTAACGATACAGAGCGGTTGCGATACAATACATATACATTTATCAACGTGTTGAGGTTAGAACTATCACTTATGAGTTATGAGTTATAACAAATTTCGAGAAAGTAAATGCATTATATATTCAAACCGAAAAACCTTAGAAACAATGTATAAGCATTTCATATTACCAATTTTTGATTACTGTAGTCATATATGGGACAACTGTACAAAACAGCAAGCAGATATACTCGAAAAACTCAATCTTGATGCTCTAAGAACCGTTTGTAGTGCTGTTCGCGGTACCAGCCATCATAAGATTTATGAAGAAACCAACTGTCATCCACTTTGTCAAAGAAGATATGTACAGAAAATGACTATGTTCTATAAAATGGTCAATAACATTGCCCCGAGTTATTTAAGTAACCTTGTACCTCCGACATTAGCAGAGGCATCTAATTATAATCTACGCAATGCTTCGAATATTCAGACCATACACTCTAAAACTGCAAATTATGCAAGGTCTTTTCTTCCAGATACTGTCAAATTATGGAATTCATTACCTATTGAACAGAGGGAAATAAAGTCCCTATCAAATTTCAAAATTGCCATTCAAAATAAGAATAATACCTACTGTCATTTTGATTTAAACAGTGGTAGCAGATTTTGTCAAATAATTCATTCTCGTATTAGACTTGAATGTAGTGATCTTAATGCACATAAATACAAACGTTTTATATCTCCAACATCATCCTGCGCTTGTGGCCATACTTATGAAGACTCTATTCATTACTTTTTTGTATGTCCTTCCTATAGCGATATAAGACAATATATGTACTTTTACAACAATGGTTTTAACCTCAAATCAGTCCTCTTCGGTAATAAAAATGCAACCAAAACTGTTAACAAAGAACTTTTAATTTCAGTTCACTCTTTTATAAATTTGACCGGCAGATTTGATTAAAAACATTGCAATGACGCATATTTTCTGACAATGACTGTTTTGTAAATCCTTTCCATTTTGTACATACAGATTTTCTGACAACGATTGCTTTGTAAATTCTTTCCATTTTGTACATTCATCATGACGTGTTCTTCTTTAATTGCTGTATCCCGGAGCGGTATCAACATAAGCTTTTCAAGCTTGTTTACCAATCCGGTTCCTTTTCTTTTGGAAATAAATATGTTTAAACCATATTCAAAATGCATAAATATATTCAAAATTCCTACATGGCGGGGGATATGGCCGACTCTGTCTGCTTGTTTGTTTTGACAGAATGCCTAATAAATCCTTAATGACCATTATTTGCAAAAATGTCATTATATTTTTAAAACAATATATTAAAACTCAGACACCATTGCAGATAGTTGTCATTAGCAAATCGTACTTAAAGATAAAATTTAAATTTAAAAATAAAATGTTAGTAAAATGTTGATAAAGCTAGTCTAAGGGATAGGTAGAATTTAACCTCTTTATGATCATGTGCTTTGCTGGAAGAGGTCTGGACAGGAACTGTCGGAAATGAGCTATCCAGGATGACTGTTTTGTAGAGGTTAATCTCTACTCTACCAATACAGTACTATCACAACCAAAATTATTTAAATGTTTTTGGTAAATTCCTGTTTCAGAGTGTCTACCACTGCGATTTCCTCCACCTGGAAACAACCGACCCTCTGCAGGTGGCGGCCGACACCCTCGACACATACGTGCACAACCTGAAGGATCCGATCGAGCGCCTCCCACGTCAAATCTTCCACGTGGTCGTGTTCTCCCTGCTGCTTGAGTACCTGCCATCTGCCTACCAGCGATGGTGCTGCTGTCAGAAGGCTCACAGCCTCCTTCTGGTGAACGGACTCCTCCTCATCGTCACGCCCGACTCCCATCAACAGCATCGGAATGCGCCTATGATCAAAAGTTGGAGGATTGCGATCGAGTCGATGGGATTTCAGCGATGGCGGTATATCAAGCTGGACCATATTCACTGCATGGCTTTCAGGAAGATAGAGACCACGGAGAGCGAGAGTTGTTTGGTCGGAGACGTTTCTCCTGATATGCTTTACATTCCTCAAGATTTCAGCAACGCAGGTTTCGACAATAGTCTCTTCAGTCCGTCCCTGCCTTTCACAGTTGAAGATGAGGATTTGTTTCGACAGTCTGCTCTGCAAGAGTTACCTCTCTTGTCCTCAGAAGACGAAGATTGTCAATAAATAAAGTTGTTATAGACCGCTAATAAATCAAACTTGTTCAATCAATGACCACTTTGTTCTTCCATATTGTTAACATGGATTCCACAGTTGGTGCTTGCTATATTTTGAATACATATTTTTAAGAATGTTGACATAAATGTAAAAAAGTGTTTTCTCTTGTCTAATCTGTTATCTAATATTTCTATCACAGTTGGCTGTAGTGTTATCTGCTGTTGTTGAGAGTTGAAGGAATACAAGGGGAGAGTTCTGTGCATTCCAAATTGAAGTTTGCATTCCATTCCAAAGAAACTGTTGTTTTTAAAAACATCACTATTCGAATTTTAGTATTATTTGTGTAACCTTTTCTTATAATTATTCAAATTTGCTTTCCTTAAACAAATATTTTTGTGAGAAAAGTAACAAATTTGGAAGGAGTTCTAAATGTTTAAAGGTATGAACAATTCTTATAGCATTTGAAATACGACATTAATTATTTAGTAATTTCAGCTAAATACTTTTCTAAGTATACTGGCTTGGAAAAGAAATTTCACAATTCAGGTAATATAAAAAGTTGTGAAGCTTTTAGTGTTGAAACAGGCTCTTATATTCTAAGTGACACATCTCACATCTTCATGGCCGTTTTAATGAAATGTTTTCATAATAACTGTACAAGTACAATAGAATGAATATATTTTGCAGAAATAACATTGGAAATAAGTGTTTGAAATATGTATTTAAGTATGGCCTTAACTTGTTATTGCAAATCATTTCGACCATTTTAAAAATGTTGAAAGATGAATAATGTATAGATGTATTTCCTTTTGAGAAATATTGACTGTTATCAGACGTTGATCAGCCCTCAATTGACTTAAGTTTAAATCACAAAATTTATTTATAATCAAACATTACAACTTCCTTATTTTATGGCAAACTTCTTGGGTAATTTATCATTTCGGTGCCATCCATCGTCTTTTAAAGAGACCATTACCCATTTTGGCGCTGCTCATTTTTCGGACTATCAAAATATCATCATGCGTCATCTCTTTCTCAGTAAAGCTATAATTGAAGCAATTACAAAATGAATCGTCATTGAGGTCTTTATAGTTTATGGTAATGTTAAATTCTTCAAATTGAATACTTTAAAGAGGTCATTAAAATAAACTACAACAAAAAAAATTAGATAATACGGTTCTATCAAAAACCTGGAAAGAAGCTGTTGAATTGGTGGACCTTTCTAGAAGCAATATTCTCCATTATCAGCGCTCCTTCCCTAGACATCTTGCATGTAGCTTGAGATTGATAAGTTTTTAAGCATGTTTTTTGTTCACAATTTTCTAAATCATGACCTTTAAGTCAGTTAATTTTGAAAATTAAAGAGTTGTTCAGCTCACGATTTTCTCTAGAACAGAAACTTATTATATCATTTGTAAATTTTTAATTATACTAATAATTAGTTTTAAAAGTAAGACTACCGTGACTTGTTTTAACATCTCCTTTTCATTATGAACGATTTGAGAAAAAAATATATATATATTTTCAGACAATGTTTTTTTCAAAACAAACACAAAATCAAGTAATTCTACAATAAGAGTTACGAAACCTGTAAACAATATTGGACAAATAGATAAATCTAAAGATAAGTTTCAAACTTCAAATATATTTCCTTCTTGTTCTATCTGTATTCAAACAGATCTAGAAATAATGACATAACTTGTGAAGTCAAGAACTTGGTTTATCTCCCACCACAATAACATTTAAGGGGGGTCGAACGAATAAAGAAATGACCTCTCTGTCTGTCTGTCTGTCAGTGTTTTGTTTCTCTTTAAAACCACTGAATATACTTTCATGAAACAATGTAAATGCGTTATGCATGTGCAGAAACCGAAACTAAACGTCCATTTTACATGCACAGTAGTTATATGACCTATTAAAAATGATCAACTCAACTTTTCAGTTTGTCTCTTATAAATAAGATTCCAAAATTACGTTTGACAGTGGCGCGTGTCAATCGCGATGCATTGTCCGGTTTTCGATCAGAAATCACTACTTTTAACTTCATATCGTCAATATACAAGTCGACTTTTTAAAATTTCTTGGAAACTCTGAATCAAGACAAAGGCAGGCTTAATTTTCTAAACAAACATGTCCATGCATTTAATTATCTTTAAAACTTTTGACATAATTCTTTTTCATGAAAAATTGTTTGTTATCCATTTTCCAGTTTCCCATTTCATTGAGTTGCATTTAGAAGTGAATACCAGTAGTAACTTTGTTGAATAATCTATTGTTTTTGCAACAACAAAGAAATAAATTTCCAATGCCAAGGGATAAATGATGACTCTATATTTTGTTCTCTCTTACGTGGACATGGTAGTTAAAGAAGTAAAGAATTTAATGGTATTTTGTAAAAATATTATGAATATTTACGTTTATGGTTGCAGATTTTTAATATTTTATTACTTTCTGTCTGCTTGATTCAGCCTGCTCGTTTTCTGTTCCTGATGAAGGTCTGATTAATATTCGCAATGTTTTTCAGTGATAAGCAGGATTCTGTTTTTATTCTTTAAAAGATCAAAGAAATTGTAATTATTTTGGGCTTCAGCTGAAAACTCATTATATTACTCACCCGTTGGAAGATATCACTGTTTAATAAATCCACAATGTTACTACCCTTTGTGTAATAACATCGCGTGCTGTTGATTGACGTGACGTCATTATGGTTAAAATATGAAGTCACTATTTGAAACTCATGAATTGTATTGGTATCGGTTTCGCTCGTTAATACCAAACCACTCACTCATTTCCTAAATATGGTATCAAATTGAACGTCTTTTAGTATTCTCTATATAATACTCAAGGACACTCCATGACTAATCTAACAAGCAAGAGAAGTTTATTAAAATATTAATGAGAGACGGACCCTTTTAAATACTTCAGCAGTGGTTGTAAATGGTGATGAAATGTCCAAATTGTAATACAGTAAACAAAATGAAAATCATTTTGCAATGTAATGAAGGAACCTAGATTTGATGATTTATAATAAATTGTTTTGTTTCAAATTTTTATGAGGGAACAAGAAGTACCGGTAGGTGAAATAATGTTTGATGATATCAATTATAGATAACTATGATCTTACAACTATTAAACTGCTGTTGATGTGAGTGTGTGATATATATACATATGTACTTGTGTTAATAGAATATCAAGTTGTGGAGATGTATTATTTTGACTTAAATACATGACTTTTCACTAGAATTTATTAGTATTTCTCACTAGCTGTTGACATTTACAGTATTTAAGTTAATTGAAACGGGTAAAAGAACATGTTGAAAGAAGTTTATTTTTTTAGATATTGGATAAACTTCAAAGTTTTAAGCTTGCTATTATGTAAATATGCTTTGAGGATACTCTGCTTTGATTAACAAGCAGGCACAACGATTGATTTGGTGATGGGTTTTTTATATTTTAATTTTAACTGTTTTATTCTTGTTTTCGAGACACTAATTTATATTTTTGCTATTCATGGATGTTTACAACATGGTTCTTGCTATGCTGCTAAATTTTGTACTTTCGGTTATTTTTATTTTGTCCATCATCCCTCCATTTGTGTCAATTAAAGCGTGTTATATTTCAATAGAATTTTAGTATGTTTGGAATATAGAGCTAATTTTTGTACATCAAAATACAAGATAATCCCACTTGTTAGTCATCAAACTAAAACATGACCATTTAATCTTGCCATCAAATTTGATACTATTTTAATATGCTTATGACAATTTTACATGTATTTTATGTATCAAATGATATAAAAATGGAAAAAAATCATTAGATTAATAATTAATATACTTATTGTAGTGTGTGTCAACATATTTCTCATTGGAGCACATGCAAAGGAAGTATAGACCTTGATTTGATCGCAAGGGAATGTCATTGAACTGAGATTTGTAATGTTTGCATGAATGATGACTCTTCTCCAGCTTATGGATAAATAAGCAAGGATAATATATTTTGCCATTTGACAACAAAAGTTATATTATCCTCCAGGTGATGAGATTGTGGAAGATCATGTAGACTGTTATTTGACAATCTAGGAAGAATGGTCCCTCTCACCAGCATGTTTTCTTATATCTGGCAGGTTATTCATCATAATGATTATGATGTCAAAGAACCTTTATTTTTCACCTATATTTTTTTTTTTATAAATTTTATAAATTTGTCAGAATCATAGGAGGAGATAATAATATTATTGTTAGAATCATAGAAGGAGATAATGATATTATTGAATAAAAGTTTCCCTGAGGATAAAATCTTATTCACAGAGTTATATTCAGACTTCTATGAGAATATTCCTCCTAGAGAGATTTCCTTTTGCATGTGTTCCAAGACAATGGGTACAGGTATGCTTTGTTGTTGGTCTGACAACCAACCATTGTGAAGACAATCATTTCTTTACATTTATTTGATTCTAAAGTCAAATATTTATTGTGTTAAATTATACCATCTTATAGAATGCTCTTATATTCTTTATGTTGTGTTCATCGAATACTGTTGTAAAAGTATACAGTATTAGAGGACTGATGTTAATTATACAAAGCAATTAAATATGAGGTAGGGTTCGAAATTAGAACAAGTCCGCAAGTGGAAAGGAAGCTAGACAAGTCAAATGTTTTGACCGGTAGGCCAAAAGGCTACTTTGAATATAAAGATGATATGATCCTGTAGATGCATTTGTCTGAAGTGGCTTTGAACTAGTACTATAAGAATAAACATGTCCGAATGGCTAATGCGGTTACTTTCAAACCCTGTTAGGTATGTGTTTTATAAAGATTGTTATTTCCATTAAATTAATTTTAAAATATTTAACAGATTAAGTCATTTATTTTTCCATTCCACAACAAATTCTTTAAATTAAATAATTTGATAATCTGAAGTGTTTACAATAGTAAACAAATATGCTGTAAATGTGCAATTTTCTCTAACAGGGCATTCTGCATTAATAAAGGAAATAAGACTTTCTACAGAAGTCTACTATATAATGCTATTCTGTATTGCAAAGAAAACTATAAACCACAGTTTTCATGACACATTAATTAAGATAACAATCAATTTTGTGAATCAAATTATTCATTCAAGTCATAGTCAATGTAGAAAATTGGTGCAGATTGTCTGAAATAGTTGTATTTAGATTGACATGTTTGTTTTAAAACTTCTCTGACAATTGTTGGTGAAAACTAAAGCAATACCTCTAGATAAAGTTTAGATCTTATGCTCTCGACCCCAACATGAGATCTAAAGAAACTACTGTAGGTCGTGTGGAGCAATACACACCCTTGCCATACAGCCAATGAAATAAGTGCTGGCTGTCTTAGCCCATGTATTGGAATTGCATCACCATCTTGGGCCACAACTTCCAAACGCAAGGCATAACTCTTGCCAGTCTGCATTACTGGCTGATGTAACCCTTGCGGTATTTCCCTCGCTTTGTTGTGTCAAGAAAGTGAATCGCTGCACCAGAAATGCATAGCGGGCCTGGATTTCTAAACACAGAATATTTTAGGAAATAATGCAAGGCCTAAATCGGCCAGTAATGGAGACTGTTATGCCTTGCATTGGGAAGTTGCTTGGTCCAGTGAGCAGAATGTTCTTGCTCCACGCTAGTTCACTATTGCCAGATGTTGACAATGGAGAGGAAATGAACAAGTTTTATGGATAGTCAACTTCTTTATTGCAACAGAGGGGATGTTTCAGTGCATGTATACCAACACTGTTATCAAGCAAGTGATACATACTGATGCAATAAAGAAGTGGACAATCCATAAAACTCTTTCTCATCACATCAGCTTCTGTAATGTCTATCAAACAGTCTGACAATGATAATTGACAATGACTGATCAAAACCGGATGAGTTGTACATTTGTGGTTCTATTATGTATTGTATTTATGGGTGCTTTTATGCATTAAAATATTTTATATGCAAAAAGATGTTGTCTTTTAAGTTCACAGCAATGACGCTGCCTTCCTTCTGAAGCCACAGTCATGACCCCAAATAGGGTCACGGGTCACGACCTTAAAAACCTATTTTCATCTTCTTCTCTGGTACCAAAAGGTCTAGAGACCTGAAAAGTTGTTTGCAGACTCCTTGGCCAATGGGGATTCTAAATTGTAGATTTCGTGACCAAATTGACCCCACATAGGCTCACAGGGGTCATGATCTAAAAACCTATTTTCATCTTCTCCAGTACCAAAAGGTTTAGAGAGCTGAAATGTTGTGTAAAAACTCTTTACTCTTTAGACAATGGGGATTCTAAATTGAAGAACCTATTTTTTACTTATTTTCCAGTATGAAAAGCCCTAGAACTAGCTGAGAACAATTTATTTCGGTTTTGCAAACAATACAAATCCTGATAACCTACAGAGCCCAATGGCTCTATTTTTAATATCAAATCTTCAGCCGTTGGTTGATGCAGGAAGACAAACATTGTATTTTCCTCTAATAAATGAGAATCACTTAATAAAGCAATACATCGTCTAATATCTATAGTGTGAACATTGTCAACTCCCCAAACAGGTATGTAGCATAATTTCAAACTTCACATTCTCATAGAAGGATATCTATCTGCACGAAAATGTAATTGAAGGAATCTCCAGGTGAATACGGTGTCGGCCCGGTTAAGCGTAAATTCAATTGTAGGTAGTACCGGGACTGCAAAAAAATAGAGTTTGTTGTAGTGTGGCCGGGTGAGCGTAAATCTGATCACTGCTGTGAAAACATGGAATTACCGTCAATGAGTTAAGCGCGACTTTCTCTCTGATTACTCCTTTACACACCACGGAGGCGCATTTAAATATGAAAAAGATGTAAGTATTTGAAGTGTTGGAAGTGCGTAGTAGCTGGCTGCAAGGCATCCCTGTCAACAGAAGACGAGAAGCTACACACGGGCCATGTTCAAGAGAGGTTTCAAAGTAATCGCTCAATTAGCGATTTACCTTTAAACCTCTCTTGAACGCGATTGCTCAATGTAGCGCTACGTAGCAAGGCGAGCAAACTTCGAGGAATTTGCACCGTGTCGTTCAAGAGAGAATGAGCGCTGAGCGCTACATTTAGCAATCAATGAGCAATTATTAACGCTCGCTGTTATGGAACGGAGCCACGGTGTTGTAACTGAATCACAACCATCCTTCCAAACCTCTGAGATGGAAGTTGAAGACAGAGACGACAACCGTACCAACCATCTGAGATTTCACTACTGCACGGTAGCCGAAGTATCGCAGCATCGACACCCGACTCCAATCCTTCATTGACGATCTTGTGAACAACGTCATCGACACCCGACTCCAATCCTTCATTGACGATCTTGTGAACAACGTCATCGACACCCGACTCCAATCCTTCATTGACGATCTTGTGAACAACGTCATCGACACCCGACTCCAATCCTTGATTGACGATCTTGTGAACAACGTCATCGACACCCGACTCCAATCCTTCATTGACGATCTTGTGAACAACGTCATCGACACCCGACTCCAATCCTTCATTGACGATCTTGTGAACAACGTCATCTACACCCGACTCCAATCCTTCATTGACGATCTTGTGAACAACGTCATCGACACCCGACTCCAATCCTTGATTGACGATCTTGTGAACGTCATCGACACCCGACTCCAATCCTTGATTGACGATCTTGTGAACAACGTCATCTACACCCGACTCCAATCCTTCATTGACGATCTTGTGAACAACGTCATTGACACCCGACTCCAATCCTTCATTGACGATCTTGTGAACGTCATCGACACCCGACTCCAATCCTTGATTTCACGATCTTGTGAACACCGTCATCTACACCCGACTCCAATCCTTGATTGACGATCTTGTGAACAACGTCATCGACGAGTTGCAATACATGGATCATGCGTCTGAACTTTTGCATGTGTAGAGCGAGATGTGCCAAAAGATTACATTATTACAATGCAGTGCTTATGTTATTTTATTTTGTTGTTATTGATGCCATATTTATTGCAAAACAAAGATGTAATAAAAGATAGTATTTATTTTGTAAATTTTGTATTGTGTCGTTTTATGATAAATGCGGTACATGTGTCTGGATGGGTAACTCTTTTGTTTAAATATAGGCAACGTAGTACCGGTAAAGCACCATTTTGTAATCACCGAACCTTCACTATAACCGGGACTGCAAATTTATATGAAGAAAAAAAGAAGAAGAAGAAAAATAACTTATTAAAGTGTCAAGCGATACAAGTATAATATGCAATATAAAATGCAGAGTAAAACATCGCCCGGCCAACTTGGGCCTACTTGACACTAATTGACTAAAATATACATATAAAAGCACCATAAGGTGCTTAAAGGTAATTATATATTTAAACGTTGGATATAAACAATGGTCAAAATACAAAATTATAAAATATTGTGTGCGAGTCTAAATCTAAACATATTTTTTATTAAAGCAGCAACTGAGTGATTATATATCTACCTAGTTTTGTAAATTACACTTTCCCGGGCCATAATCGTGAATACAGCGGCTATCTTATACGAGGTTGTTTTCTTATCCTCATTATATACAGTGGTAAGAAATCAAAATGACGAAATAATTGTTTCTCAAATTTAACTTGACGTTGACAAAATGTCCAATGTTACAATGCTTACATCAAAATGCTATCGTAAAGTTTTATTTTACATTATGTATTTGATATATTTGTCTTTGTCTTCATGTTTTATGCATATTGTAAATAAAAGACTGTCTTTCCGACTTTTTTCTTCCTCTTCTCTTCTTAGACCGTGTTGTGTTTTCTACATCACGATAGTGTCAAAATGAAACATAAATCGGTTAAAGTTATATACGGAGGATTATTCAGGCGACATAGTGACTGCGAGGTGCATCAATAGTAATTTATGCAGCATTGCGACTACCTGCACATTTGAGCTTGATGTTGTTGTCAGCGTTTTACTGTCTCCTTTATAAACACCGAACAACACTAGTCTGTCCTTCCTCGTCTCATGACATGCCTTGTATTTTCAGTGCCTTTTAAAAATAAGTGTCGTTCTTTTTTATGTGTCTAAGTTAATGAAGATGACTAATTGGTTTTAATTGTTTGTGCAAATGAATGTTTAATTGTACTAATGGTCATCTGTACAAACACAGCATTTTTAAAACTAAAGAAGATAACCGTTAACTAAAGCAGGTTTTGTGAAAATACGTTTGCTTCCATGGATATTAATTTGTTAATAGATCAAACAAAAATTCTATCAATAAACTTGGTAATGAATGTATTCACTGTTTACAAAATAGCTACATTATTTAATAACCAGCATGTCTCCCATTACAAACTCGAAGTATCCATCACTGAACATAAGTGTTACGTTCCCATTTTACATACGCCTCTCCTCATTCAGAGTTCTTTGTTATCGTCAAATTGGGCGCATGGAAACCGCAATTCCTCTTATAGGGGTCTGGTCTCAAATAGGCGCCGAGCAGCCGGGATGTACAGCTATCTGAAAGTGAATAACAGCCGGGCTTCCAATAAGGGCCGGGCCTCAAATAGGGGGGGCAAGAGCCCTTGCATGTTAATAAGGACCCGGGCCCCCCTAACAAAGGGACACTGCGTCGAGGATAAAAATGAGATCACTTTTATTTCCCTATGCTGATTAACGTGTCTGCATGCTAACGAGTTACGCTTCACTTCATTGTCTACATGCAGTAGTTTTCATTACTAATTACTTCAATTGTCTGAAATTTGGGGTCTGTGACTCTTTATCAGACACGTTAATCAGCATAGGTATATAAATCTGATCTCATATTTATCATCGACGCGGTGTCTCTTTAAAAGGATATACGGTACATATACATTTATTGCATCCCATACGGAGTTGGATAGCACATCCATTCCAATGTACTGTCTTGCTTCTGGTTTTAGAAAATGCATGTCCTTAATGCTCGTACATTTGCGTTTTAGTCAACGCTATATATGACTGATGAGAGACTATACAGGGTGATAGTAAGCTGGTTTCAATCTTCATACATACTGTGTAGTGGTAAAAGAGCGATATGCTGTTGACTTGTATATTCTCAAATGCAATAAATGTTTTAAGAAACAAGACTTTCTGGTGGTGCATTGTCCGGTTTTCGATCAGAAATCACTACTTTTACCTTCATATCGTAAATATACTAAGTCGACTATTATCAAAATGGTAGTTTTGGTAACCGTCGGTATACTTCTCGATAAAGTAACAACATTTATAACGTTTGGAATATGTGACCCCCAACAACACAGCGAAAGCTGACATTTTCATATGTTCATCTTTAGAAACTCTGTACTACTCTGAGTGGTCTATGAAGTGGTCAGTTTGTCTGTAACTTTTGTCAAGTCACCTGTCATTTGTTCTGCTTTATGCATATACGTAGAATTTAGAAATAGAATGATATTCACAAAGAATTGGTACAAAATAAAAATAACGAATATTTAAAACTATTTGGTATAGCATGTTTATTCTACGATTCGCGTATTGCGAAACTCGTCGACGGGAGTACTCCCGCCAAGGGCCGGGGAGAACATAAGAAGAAGGAAATACGTTAATTAAACTGACGCACATCGTACATATACATAAAATGAACTATAAATCAAAACCAAATGCAGTACGTATTATTGGAACCGTTCCATTAACCGATCTTAGCCCTAAGATCAATCCTAGCCAATCATAAAAGATGGATTTTAGGGCTAAGATATGGTAGTGGAGCGGCCCCCTGGGGTCAGCAATGGTCTGTGAGACCTAATAAACTAGATAGCCAATAGCCCTTAGGCGCCAACATCGGATTAAAAAAATGCAGATATATTAAGTAGCTACGTATACGTATGTTGTTTATTATGAATTTACATGTTTCCCCGTCCTTTAAGTATAGCGACGGTAAGTATTTGCATGAGAAATGTTGAAGACAGATTAACAAATTGTGAATTAATAATATACTTCTTTAACCATGACGCGTCTGATATACGAGAGAAACTTGCATGACGTTAGAAAGTGTATCACATCTTAATCTCCGGAAGACTTATATTTGTTCAATATAATTTGATTTAAACGGGGAAACGACCCCAGAGTCTAATGGTTTGAAACATATAAAGCAGATTGATATTATTTTGAGTTTTTTGTTAAAACACAGACATTTCAACGTAACGACATAACCACGTAAGCGCTAAATTGTTACTATAAAATAATTACACTGCAATAATATCCAGTATCAGTTTTCCTCTGTGTATTCAGCTGGTGACAATAAGTTAGGACTTTTAAATCCTTTGGATGATTTATTAAGTTCAAAATGATTTAATTTAATATTCAAGTCAACTCAGGTCACTGACTTGTACATTTAAGTGTATGGGTTACATGCCCATTATCATGAGTAGACTATTGTGTTATACTAACATATCACACCCATAACTGCTAAATTGTTTTAGATTAATAATGCTAAAACCAATAATGTCTTTTCTTGTATCTTGTTGTCGGATTCTTGAAAATTTAATGTTGGAATTAAGATGTCCACCTCAACTTTACTTTAATATATTTACCGTATGCAGTCTTAGAGTATCTTAAGAATCCCTTTTGCAAATTTAATTAGTGTATGCTATTATGACTGATATATTCGACTATGCATATTAATGAAACCAGAAGAAAATGGCTATAGTACAGTCTGCAGTGAGGAATTCAGAACCGCGCCCCCCCCCCCCCCCCCCCCCCCCCCCCCCCCCCCCCCATTTTTTTTAACACTTTGGAATGACCATTTCACCACCGTTCTCCCTTTCAAAAAAAATTATATATGACAATATGTTTATCGTATTCCTTTGTGTTATGGCAGAGTCAAACGCACGTGCATTAAACGTATTTGATCGTAAGTCAATAGGGTAAGCGAAGTGCACTGTTGACGAATGGGAGTTCAGCGACTAGGGATAAGGTTTAAGCTCTAACCTCAGTTCATTGTCCCATCATTTGAATCATGGCATCATTTTCTGCCAAGAGCACACTGACATGGAGGGCTTGTGTTGACAGAGAACAATTTATTTGGATGGTCACCTTCGTCGTCGCAGAAGGAGCGATGATTCAGTGTAATACTTTCCCCCGTTATCAAGCATGTCATGTCATAAATGCATATTTTCATGAACGTTTTTAATTTAAATGTATCCAGGTTCACATTCCAAAGGTCATTTGGTGTTTAATCTCCACTCCATCGTTTAGAGAATTACTCTTAATAGTACTCAAACATTAATGCTGAACCATTTGAACAAATCCTTTACTTAATGTTGAACCATTTGCAAAAGCTTTTTAAGCCTTTTCTATTTATCAAACCATTTGAGACGAAACTTTTTCATTATATTCAAACATTTTGACAAAAAGTACATTCCATGTCCTGTTCAAAAACTTGGTGGACAATACATTTGTGTTCTTTTTCATCAATTTTGTAGCAAATGTATAACATTTCCAAATTTCTTATTATTATTATACCAAGTTGATAACCATATGAAACTATATACTTACATAGAATATAAGACCGCAGTTTGTAATGACAGATGATTTATTGCATAAAATTTTATAATTTTATTTGTACATTAATGTGGTAATATTTATTTGTACATTCTGTCCTTTATTCTTTTGCATTTATTGCATGCCCCAGTCAACTACAATAATATATTTGACAATAGTGTACATATAAACAAAATGACACATGAATATCAACACATGTTGTATCGCCCCTTCAGGAAGAGTTGAATTTCGGTACATTGTTGTTTTATGAGCGTCACATTAATAACAATTACTCAACGAATAAAAACAAGTGCCCGAACTTCAAACAGTTGGTTTGTGTTGCGGTGTACGTGCTCTATGACACTAGTGTCACTGGGACACAAACAAACAATGGCGAGTCTGTGAGAGGAAAGAGGTACCCCGGTTCCCAGGAACTTTTTGAAGGATACAAGTAACTTTATCAACATCGTATAGTCTAATAAAAGATTATTTGACATCAGCAAGGCTGGTAGTGAATTACAGAACATTTTCTTCTTGTAAGATTTTGGAAATAAGGAGATGGTTATATAGACTTACAACATTTCTTTAAATTTGATGAAGTTATACATTGAAGATGCATTTTACAAGAAACTATGATCATTTCAGTATCAATGATCTAACGTCAATCAATGACTAAACATCGGTTCATTCTTCGCTCTAGCACAGTACAAGAGTAGTACAAGAAACTCGTGGTGTAAAGAGAGATTGAGATTCGCATACACTCATCTATTGGTCCTTACGCTGATATGTGTATACCCGTAACGCCGTTTGTAGTGCCCCAAATTGTAATAATAGCTCCAAATTGTAATAATGCTCATAAATCCAATATCATGTAACCAAAAATATTCAAACGGATAAAATGCGGAATAAGATCTATTAGACTTTCATGTCATTATTGGAAAATTAATGACTTACTAGGTTGAAGACCGAATGAATTCAAGTGTAAAACAAGAACTCATTTCAGTCGCAGTGGGTCTTGATTTCTTTATTTTCTGTGCAAAAACCAAAGGCTGTAGGTATAAATAAATCTCTATTGATATTAGATGTACCATTGTGACTGTCATCATCAAAACATTACAACTAGTTTTCAGGTATTTACACTTTTAATTGCTATTTGGAGCTGTTATTACAATTTGGCTTGCTCCAAATAGTAATACTTGCTCCAAATAGTAATAAACAACGTAAGTACCTGAATATTTATTCTAGTGTGTTTTTGACTATGATGACAGTATACATATACGACAATCAGGACTATTACACTATCAGTCTGCCATGATACAATAATAATACTGATAAAATATAACTTATATAATATAACTAGTGACATAATTTTCTCCTGCAATGAGACTTTCATCTTTCATCAAATGTGTATCGACATTTTATCTTAAATAAATTTTATGTACAACTAGAATCAACTCAACAATAACATCAGGATTAAATCTACACTAACACATACAGTGAAATCTCCAAATGGCATATACACTAGTCTTGTATCTACGCATACAGTTACGTTTACAGATAATTCTACCTCTCAAAACAAAACGTTGATCTCCGCGTACCTCTGCGTTTACCTTTGCATCTACATCATCATCTACATTTACACTTACACCTATACATACATTCAAATGAAGATCTAAATCTGTATTTAGATTAATGACATGTATGCATCTAAAACTTCGTCTACCGTTACTGCTACATGTCTATCTACATCTACACCTAAATCTTCATCTACATCATCGTCTCGATCTACATCTACATGTTCATTACGTCTAAATCTACAACTTAACTACATCTGCATCTGCGCCTATGTTTGTATATGTATCTTCATATACTTCTGCATCACCTCTTATATCTACGTCAACTCTTATATCTACATCTACATCTCTGTAAACGTCTATACCTTCATCTAAATCTGAGTCTTTATCCTCACCACGATCTTCATCTATATTTTCGCATACATGTTTACATACATCTACATCGAAATCGCCACCCATGCAGATCCACATTTACATCTACATATTAAGCTATCTCTACCGGTACGTCTACACCTAGATTTACACATACAACTGCATCACAAATTTGGGTTTCTCTTTTGAGAATAACCCCGTATGAGCTTTGTTTCGGTCTTACTTCCCGCTAAACTTTCTAACCTCAGGTTTTAAAATCGTATTAGCATAACCTCTGTATCGCATTTTGTTGTATACATAAGACCTTTGTCTTATCGTACAACTAAAATTAATATCAACAATAACGTCAAGATCACATCTACATTAACACCTACAATAACATATAAAATGGCATATACAATTGTATCTGCAACTACAACTATGCATATATCTAGATCTAAACAACCGTTTACATTTAAAGATACATCAATATCACCATCTTGATCTTCATCTCCATTCCATCTACACCTACACTTATTCACCCCTTCATCTACATCTTTGTATACACCTACGTCAACAACTATATCTAAATGAAGATCTAAATCTGCATCCAGATTTAGATCTACATCTACACATTTTTCTATCGTATAAACCTACATCTAAATCGACACTTACAACTACAACTACAACTACAACTGAATCATCATCGTGATCAAAATCTACATATTCATTGTACATCTACATGTTCATTTACGTCTATACTTATATCTTCATTTACGTATATAGTTACAACTATACATGTTCATATGTACCTGCATCTGTATGATCACGTGCTCCTGCGTGTGCATCTACCTATACATCAACTCTTATATCTAAATCAACTCTTGTATCTACATCTTCATCTTCGCATACATCTTTACCTACATCTTCATATAAATCATCACCTAGATCTTCAACTTCATCTACATGTTCCTTTACATATGTAACTACACCAACATCTACGTCTACCTTAACTCTTGCTATATCTACACCAACTCTTCGAACTACATGTAAATGTACTCTCAACTATTATATTTACATCCACATCAACTGTTTAATCTATGTACATGATCCATGTACATCATCTCCTATATCATCATAAATTCTTTCTGTATATACATCAGCTATTTTATCTAAATGTACATCAACGTAACTGTTACATCTACATCACCCGTTATAACTACATCTACATCTTCGCATAGCTATACGTCTACATCTACATCTACATTTAAATCACCACCCAGATGTACATCTACATATTCATTTGCATCTAAACCTATATCTTAACCAACGTCTATCGTTGCTTCTACATCTACATTTACACTTACAGCTACAAATAACCTACCTCTACGTATCTATACATATTATATCAACATCTACTACCATGTTTATATCTACATCTACGTCAACATCTAAGTATGCATCTACATCTACATTTAAATCTCCACCAAGATCGACACCTACACCATCCCTTATACCTACATCTACGTCAACATATTTGCAAATATCTACACCTACATCTACAACACATCTTATATCTACATCTATATCTACATCTTTACATACATTACATACACATCTATTTCTACATCGAAATCGAAAGAATATCGCAACAGAAAATAATCTGTATTATGATCTACTCATGATTGTACTACAGGCCTGTGGCCTTCTAAATACCGTAATAAAGATTTATTGAAACCGCCACCCAGATCTGCATTAACATCTACATGTTCATTTCCATCTCAATCTGTGTATTTACTTACGTCTCCCGTTACGTCTACATTTATATTTACCCACCGTCGCACAACTACACTTACATCTAGATCTGCAACTGCGCCTGCGCCTGTGTCTGCAGCAGTATCAATATCTTCATATACATCCAATTTTATATTTACATCTACATATTCGTATTCATCTATACATACATCTAAATTAACCATCTACAACTACACCTACATCTAAATCATCATCGCGATCAACATCAACATATTCATTTACATCTACATGTTCATTTGTATCTACATTTAAATGTTAATTTGCATGTGTATCTACATATACATCTACATCTACGTATACATCTACATCAAGTCTACATGTACATCCACATCAAGTCTGATATCTACATCTACATCTACATCTACATAAACGCCTATATCTACATCTACCTCAACGCCTATGTTTACATCAACATCATGACATACATTTATACATACATCTAGACCGAAATCATCACATTAATCTACATGTCGATTTACATCTATATCTACGTCTACATCTACATCATTTTGTTCTACATCTACACCAACTCGTATATCTACATCTATATCAGCTCTTCTTTTCACCAACTCTATATATTCTCATTTTCAACACGAGATGTAGCTTCACGACATTTATAACAATTTTGAGCAGTTATTACAATTTGGAGCAGCTTGACAGTACGTTTTACGAAAATCGAGTTATTACAATTTGGAGCAGTTTTTATTACAATTTGGAGCAGGTATTACAATTTGGAGCAGGTATTACAATTTGGAACACTACAACGTTAGCGTTTGAACACTCCGATTGCGTTTCTGTTCACTGCATTGTTTTTCTAATCTAATGCGCCCTTCATGGTACTGTAACGTGCAATAAATATTGAATTATATCGTCCAGCTAAGAAATTAAGTACGGTATGCGATTTCAATTGCAGCTTTTCAAATAGGCTTTGAAATGCTATCGGTCATTGCCCTTGCAAGGCTTTTTAAAATGAAACACAACTTCAAGTTAAAAACAAAAAACTGAAGAGTTTTTGTTGAGACATTTCAACAGTTGATACATTTCACTTAAAACAAGTTTAACCAAATAATTTTGAAATTTTAGTTTATCTGTTTTATAACGAATCTACACTAGGTGTCAAAAGCTAGTGTTTTTTTATTCTCAGATAGAGGTGAAGTGAGGTAATTTGGGGTTTGACGCCGCTTTCAAGAGTATTAAAAAATGTTCACTTATATCACGGCTGCTAGTTTATGTCAGGGAGAAAGCCCGAAATGCCATGTGGCTAGGCATTGCTGTGAGACCTGCGAGCATCGGCTGGAACTAGCGAACCTGGAACCATGGGTGAAATTAGTTGAAGCATTGCACCAAAACCATGCTGCGTGAGAACAGGGCTCCGTTCCATAACAGCGAGCGCTTATAATCGCTCCTTGATCCTCAATGTAGCGCTCAGTTAGCGCTCAATGTAGCGCATTCTCTCCAGAACGACACGGTGCGATTCCTCGAGGTTTGCTCGCTTTGCTACGTAGCGCTACATTGAGCAATCGCGTTCAAGAGATTTTTAATGTAGCGCTCAATGAGCGATTATAAGCTCTCGCTGTTATGGATGTTATGGAACAGAGCCCTGTTCTCTACTGCAGACAAAATTACTGTGCCCCTGGCGGGATTCGAGCCGCGGACCCGCCCGATCATTAGCCGAAAACGCTGACCACTGCGCTATCCCGTCACACCTGACATCAAGTCACACCTGGCAAATGTTTATATAACTTTCATTACGTATCAGTTGAAATGAAGTGTTAAGAAGTATATGAAAGAACATTAATGTAGTACACGATCTAGTAAAACTTCATTGTAACTTAATGTGCTGTTGTCGATTATGTACCTCTAGCGGGAGATCAAGACCGACTTCCCTCCGCAAGAAATAACTCTCACTAGTCTCGATTACTAGCTTATTTAAGCCTTGCCGCATTTCCAGAAGGTTTTTGTGAATCAGAACCCATCATCTTAGCACGGAAAAGTGAAGGAAGTGCTGCAAGGCTTTAATCAGCCGTGTTGGAGACTGGCTCGAGTAATGCCTTGCATTTTGAAGTTTTTCCGCACTCAGAAAACCAACCAATGGAAACATGCTGACGCGGTCCATGGGATAAATGTCATTGATACTCGCAATCAAAGGTCGTCTGGTCATGATCTCAATGGTGGTTTCACTAGGTGTGGAGGGCTATCAAAACGTCACTTTACATACGGATAATGCCAATAGAGTGATGAGGTCTTTGAAGGGCATTTAGAAGTGGTATACATAAGAACAGGAAGATTTTCTGGATAACAACTTCTTTAATGTGAAAATACATTGCGTATTTTCACATTAAAGAAGTTGTTATCCAGAAAATCTTCCTGTTCTAATAGAGTGATGGTCTAATAAGACAATTTTATCATTTGTTTACTTAATTGGGTTAGAATCCTATATGGTGTAAGTTCGTATAAAAAAATCAACTTTACAATAACCTAACATTAACTCATCTATACAACGTAGAATCAACACGCACTGTTAGCGTTTGTCTGTTTTAAATATGTGGCAATATCGGCAGCTCGCACCTGATTTCGAAATGTCGACGCCTTCTGTTTTTAGCGTTATTTACCAACCAACATCGGTCACGACTTCTGTTTACCTTGTTTAAAGTATTAGAAATTTTAGAAGCTGCAAAGCACGGTGTGTACGGTATGGCCACCCACACCCCACTCTCACAGCTCGAGCTGGCCCGGCTAAATCATCCCTGTTGATAAACACATCCATCCGAGAACTCAGTCGACCCGTACACACAAACACGGCACATAAAGCAAAAATAAATAAGCGCACTACTTTCTATTGTGCTGATCAGAGTCAAGCAAGGCGAGTATAGACAGATGTACAGACAAACAACTCGACTAACTCGCTGTCCTGTACAAACAATATCACGTTATAATTGCTCGGGTTGATAAGAGGCTGTTCACTGGCTGTGTTCACAGAGTGGGTGTGGAGGCTTGAAATGCTTTTTTAAATATCGAGAAGAGGTGATGGAGTGTAGACAGGAGCACTATGACCCCGAATAGAAATTAAATATCCAATTTCTAGTTAAAAAAATAAATCTAAATGTTTCTTTTATAAATTGATATTTCTTCAGAGCAGTGACATTTGGCCATATACTCATTTCTATAACATTTAG
Source organism: Gibbula magus (assembly GCA_936450465.1). Taxonomy (NCBI): domain Eukaryota; kingdom Metazoa; phylum Mollusca; class Gastropoda; order Trochida; family Trochidae; genus Gibbula; species Gibbula magus. The sequence goes on along the minus strand of OW388296.1, from coordinate 73,766,517 downwards.
CTATTGGAAATGATAAATAATTTAAACAAGATCCCAACTGTCATAAATGTTGTTACATTTTCTTTCAGTACAGATGACTCCGATACTCCCCAAGGCGTTGAGACCATACATAACGACAAGCGGATGATCTATATCAAAGGACCCATACGAGAAACTCGTTTATTTCTTAATTATTCTGGATAAAACTATTTTAAAACTAACATAACTATCTTAAATATTTTATCAAACGAACTAAATCGTAAGCATGTCTTGCTAGTATTTTACACATATAACTTATTTGTAAACGTGTGTCCAGTGTCAATTCTGCGACATGGTGTGGGACAAAACAGCTTTCTCCCAAATATTTGTTTCCCTTTAAAAAAAACTTATATCCCGAAAATTCACACGGTGATCGACAAAGTCCAAATTGTTCAGTGTGACTTCGTAGCTAGTGCAAACTAAGAGCCTTCCATGGCGTGGAGTAGGCCTATTGTTGACCAGCGTCACTCTAACGGATATATATATGTATATAGAAAGTTCCTGTGGTAACTGACTGTATCGCCTTCTACTCATCGATTGGTTCCAGACTCAATGGCATACAAGAACTATTGACGAGAACCTGGAGATCAGTAGAGATTCGACCAGGGAGGGTGTGAGGTCACGTACTGTATATTCCTACAACTGCTTGTATACACTTGCTGCAATCCAGTTGTCCAATAGTCTTATACTTTCTGACATAAACTCCTACCCTCATGTTTACCAGATCAAAGTAACTTCTCGCTATTTAAAGCGACGTGCTCTCAGATTGTTCATGTATCATTAACATATTTTATTTGTATCAAAGATTAAATATAACTTTGAACTTTCATTTCCAAGATTTCCAACGTTTAGAAAGTTAAGACGTTTATATAACCGAAATTACGGTGGAAAAGTTTTAGCGTTTAGTTACTGTATTTGAATCACAAGTTTGGTATTCGTTTACTGTATTTGAATCACAGGTTTGGTATTCGTTTACCGTATTTGAATCACAAGTTTGGTATTCGTTTACCGTATTTGAATCACAAGTTTGGTATTCGTTTACTGTATTTGAATCACAAGTTTAGTATTCGTTTACTGTATTTGAATCACAAGTTTAGTATTCGTTTACTGTATTTGAATCACAAGTTTGGTATTCGTTTACTGTATTTGAATCACAAGCTGTGTATTCGTTTACTGTATTTGAATCACAAGTTTGGTATTCGTTTACTGTATTTGAATCACAAGTTTGGTATTCGTTTACTGAATTGGAATCACAAGTTTGGTATTCGTTTACTGTATTTGAATCACAAGTTTGGTATTCGTTTACTGTATTTGAATCACAAGCTGTGTATTCGTTTACTGTATTTGAATCACAAGTTTGGTATTCGTTTACTGTATTTGAATCACAAGTTTGGTATTCGTTTACTGAATTGGAATCACAAGTTTGGTATTCGTTTACTGTATTTGACATACAAGTTTGGTATTCGTTTACTGTATTTGAATCACAGGTTTGGTATTCGTTTACCGTATTTGAATCACAAGTTTAGTATTCGTTTACTGTATTTGAATCACAAGTTTAGTATTCGTTTACTGTATTTGAATCACAAGTTTGGTATTCGTTTACTGTATTTGAATCACAAGTTGTGTATTCGTTTACTGTATTTGAATCACAAGTTTGGTATTCGTTTACTGTATTTGAATCACAAGTTTGGTATTCGTTTACTGAATTGGAATCACAAGTTTGGTATCCGTTTACTGTATTTGAATCACAAGTTTGGTATTCGTTTACTGTATTTGAATCACAAGCTGTGTATTCGTTTACTGTATTTGAATCACAAGTTTGGTATTCGTTTACTGTATTTGAATCACAAGTTTGGTATTCGTTTACTGAATTGGAATCACAAGTTTGGTATTCGTTTACTGTATTTGAATCACAAGTTTGGTATTCGTTTACTGTATTTGAATCACAAGCTTTGTATTCGTTTACTGTATTTGAATCACAAGTTTGGTATTCGTTTACTGTATTTGAATCACAAGTTTGGTATTCGTTTACTGAATTGGAATCACAAGTTTGGTATTCGTTTACCGTATTTGAATCACAAGTTTAGTATTCGTTTACTGTATTTGAATCACAAGTTTAGTATTCGTTTACTGTATTTGAATCACAAGTTTGGTATTCGTTTACTGTATTTGAATCACAAGTTGTGTATTCGTTTACTGTATTTGAATCACAAGTTTGGTATTCGTTTACTGTATTTGAATCACAAGTTTGGTATTCGTTTACTGAATTGGAATCACAAGTTTGGTATCCGTTTACTGTATTTGAATCACAAGTTTGGTATTCGTTTACTGTATTTGAATCACAAGTTTGGTATTCGTTTACTGAATTTGAATCACAAGTTTGGTATTTGTTTTCTGTATTTCAATCATAAGTTCGATATTTTTTACGTTATTTCAATCACAAGTTCGGTATTTATGACTGTATTCAAACCCAAGTTCGGTATTTATGACTGTATTTCAAACCCAAGTTCGGTATGTATGACTGTATTTCAAACCCAAGTTCGGTATTTATGACTTATTTCAAACCCAAGTTCGGTATTTATGACTGTATTTCAAACCCAAGTTCGGTATTTATGACTGTCTTTCAAACCCAAGTTCGGTATTTATGACTGTATTTCAAACCCAAGTTCGGTATTTATGACTGTATTTCAAACCTAAGTTCGGTATTTATGACTGTATTTCAAACCTAAGTTCGGTATTTATGACTGTATTTCAAACCCAAGTTCGGTATTTGTTTTGCTGGAACTCAGACAAGACTAACTCATAGACGAATGTAGCACAATGCTTCACGTTCAATTGGTTGGCTACGCTCCCCTATATTTACCCACCCCGTTTTTGATAAACAAACCCATATTGCCTCTTCCAAAACAAGTGAAAAGATAAACTGTCTAGCTAGCAGCTGCGCTTCAATGGCGTCTGTCGTTTTAATAATTGATCTTTGACGATGTTGTTCCGATTTAATTAAGTCGTGTCGGCGCTCCACGAAAATTCGCATCTTGGGAGAGAAATTTGTTTTTCCTTGTTGCGAAAAATAAAGCCTAATGGGTACACTTGGTTCATTGAAAGAAAGTCAATATTTGTTGTGGGAACAATCGAAAAAGAATAATACAATTCAAATAATAACTCTGTTCCCAACACGATTACGTACATTTTACAAAATGGAAGTTTGTTTGTGTTTTAGCCGACACGGAGAATGCAAGCACATGTCAACAAATGCAACATTGAAATCGTTTCCGAGTAATTTTGAATAATAATGTAATTTGATGAAGCAAACTCGGCCGTGTTGTCGTAGTTCCCAGCGATGACAAGTCCACACAGAGCAGCGTTGTTTGTAAATAGTGCTGACAGGAACGTAAATTAAATCTAAACGAACCTCTTGCCACGCATTGTTTATGTCGATCTGTTCACAGCACTGTATGACAACATGACAGCAGTGGAATTATGTGTGAACTGTTCATTCATTGCTCTATTAGTTAAATGATAAAGGCATGGGGGAAATACTAGTGCAAGTTGTGACAGTAGAAACAAAATGGAAACACGACGAAATATTGTGTAATTTATTATCCATAATTTGTAAAACTCTTTTCTTCAGTGATGGGTATTTTTGCTTTGGTAAATGTTGAATTTAATTAGGGGCAGGTCACCATGAAGAGATATGTGCTTTCACTTTAATTTCAACTTTGTATATGAAAACTCTGGTTGAGAGCACCAGAATGTAAATATTTTATGGACAAGACTGGTTTATGGATGGACGGGGATCGTGATGACAACACTGGGTGTGCCACTTGCTTCTTCTATACACCAACCAGTCTATCTATAACATCCAATTTCAACTTGTATCAACAAAATTACGGATTTCAAAGAATTTATCAATACGATCTTAAGACAATATAAACTTACTCATCATTAATTCAATGGTTAAAAGAAATTGAGACAGGAAAAAAACGAAAAAATATTTTTACATTTTAAATTTTGAGGGAAAAAGAATTGATAAAATTCGGTTTAAAAGGAGGGTTCTATCGGGGTATTTTTTTTTGGAAACGAAATTCGGGAGGATATTCCTGTTTACACATATATGTTATTAATACATGATTAAAACAGAGTCAAATTGAAAGATACTAATGAAGGTAACATGTTGATTGACTTTATATTTCACAACTTGATAAACAAGCGCACATTTGAACCCTCCTTTTAACTTACTTATGCTTGTCTCCTGAGCTTGAGTTGGATATATCTTGAAAACATAAACTGCATTTAAAAATTCTTTGAAAGTGAGAAGTTTCATAGTTTTATTTATTGCACTTTCAGTGATATAAAAATAGAGCCATGGGCTCTGTAGCTCATCAGGGTTTATATTGTTTGATGATGAAGACAGACATATATTGTCTCAATATAATGCACAATCCCTAGCCCTGACAAATCTTAGTCTTGAAAGTGAGAGAGAGCACTCAGCAAGGTCAACACACAGGAGATTATGCAATATGTTGACCCCTTGGCTCTGGTTACAAGCAAGCTGTGTTTTACAGCCAAATTATGTAATAGCCTCTGCCTTGCACAAAACCCTGGCATCACTGATCTATCTGTATAAAGCTTAGAGAGAATAGGCAATGTGATGAATCTCATGGTACATAGTACAATTTAGAAATCACCTTGGCTAAATAATCTTTGCACAATTTTATAGGTTTTAAGCCTTTTCATCCAAACATCTAAACATTCTGAACGCAATATTCCTTCTAGTTTGTTCTGGAGAAGAAGATGAAAATAGATGTTTATGTTTTGACCTGTGAGAGCGTTTTTTTAATAATATTCACAATATTCAGTTCATAGGCAATTCAATAGTTCTCATTTCACATTGATTACATCAACTTGACAAACATGTCCATAATGCATGGAGACTTGATCTTCGACATATATTTCACATTCCTACTGAATAAGATTAACTGCAAAGTTACTTTTTTTCTCAATTTCTGCATTTCTCAAACCAAAGTTAGGACTCACATATATATCTAAAAGATGAGATGACTCTCCCTCAGGTATTTTACTATTAGGGATAAACTAAATACTGATTGAAGTGCCAGGTCACAGGGTCACCAACTTTACAAGTTAGAATCCCCATTGGCTAAAGAGTTTGCACACAATATTACAGCCTTCTAGGTCTCTTGTTCCGGAGAAACAGATGAAAACAGGATTTTAGGTAATGGCCTGTGAGGCCCTTATTTGGGGCCACAGGGTCACCAAATCTAAAATTTAGAATCTCAATTGGCTAAAGACTCTTTACACAACATGACAGCCTTCTAGGTCTTTTTGTTCTGGAGAAGAAGATGAAAATAGTCTTATCTTATCATTTCAATACAATTCATATGCAGTTCACATATCTCAAGTAAAATAAAAGAATTCTTAACTCCTCTTCAATTTATTCATTTGTGGCTTGTCACAATATTCAGTTAAAAGGCTATTCAATAGTTCTCATTTCACATTGATTACATCAATTTGAGAAACATGTCCACAATGTAGATTGTAATCTTAGTCGACATATATTTCACATTTCTACTGAATAAGATTAACTGCAAAGTTACTTTTTTTCTCAATTCTGCATTTCTGAAACCCAAGTTAGGACTCACATATCTAGAAGATGAGATGACTCTCCCTCAGGTATTTTATTAGGGATAAATTAAATACTGATTGAAGTGCCATAAAATATCAGTTCAAAATTCAATTTCAAAGTTTTCTTTAGGCTGTGGCCCATATTTGGGGTCACAGGGTCACCAAATCTACAATTTAGAATCTCCATTGGCTAAAGACTCTTTACACAACATGACAGCCTTCTAGGTCTTTTTGTTCTGGAGTAAAAGATGAAAATAGGATTTTAGGTCATGGCCTGTGAGGCCCTTATTTGGGGCCATAGGGTCACCAAGTCTACAATTTAGAATCTTCATTGGCTAAAGAGTCTGTACACAACATTTCAGTCTTCTAGGTCTTTTCGTTCTGGAGAAGAAGATGAAAATAGGATTTTAGGTTATGGCCTGTGAGGCCCTTATTTGGGGTCACTGGATCACTAAATCTACAATTTAATTTGAGTTGAGTCAGGTATCGTCCTCTGACCCCCCCCCCCCCCCCTTATAACTGTCCACAAAATTGTCCTCTTTGATGTTACATAGTTTTATTTATTGCACTTTCAGTGATATCTCATTTGGACAAAAAGGCCATACAAAATACAACATAACATTAAACATGAAAGATGGACAAACTGTTTCACAAACAGCTCATAAAAATAATACATAGCATCATCAACACAACATTTAATCATGAACACCTTACAAGCCAAAATTCATTTTATTTATTAAAACTTTCATGTAAAGTCTTGAGTCAGGTATCATCCTCTGACCCCCCACTAGAGCTGTCCCCGAACGTGTCCCCGAACGTCTGCTCAGAGAGTCCCAGATGAGCAGATCTTGCAGCTGCCATTGCCGCCACATTGGCTGTGAAACCAAGATGGCTGCCGTGTAACCTCTCAAGCCTCTCTTTGAGTTCAGATCTCTCTGGGTCCCTTGCAGTTTGAACTTTACTGGGAGTTGACGACACATCTATAGAGGTAGATGATGGGATGTCAATGTCAGAGAGATCCTGTTTAGTTTGGGGTGGAGAATCTAAATCACTTGTACTGGAGGAATTGGGTGACATTTTGGTTCCATTATTCTGAACATCTCTTTCACTGACTGGCTCCATCTTGAACTCTGACTGTCCTATATGAGCATCATTCTGCACTACTTGACCTTTGGAAGATAATTGTTCACCTGATGAATTCTCTCCTTGACAATCTCTCTCCATTATTCTCACTGTAGGTGCATCTTCCTGTGTACATAAATCAGAATTTCGAATGAGCTCGCTTTCAAGTCCATCATGGTTCAGTTCCAAACCAAGACTTTTTATATGTCTTTGTTTCTCTTGCTGACCACAAGAATCACTATCTCCGTATCCTAAATCTGCCCTTGTTTTATCTAATTTCAAGTCAACATTTAAAGTTGAAGAATTATCAGAAATCTGCGTTTTTGATTCTGATGCTCCACCTTCAGTGCATTCTGATTGGTCAGATTGTACAAGAGTTGTCTTCCCCTGTCTCATTCTGTGAAGCGCCACCTGTTCTCTTCGTTCACGATCCTGAGCACGGACAGTTATTACTGATTTCAGTTCCGTGAGGAGACGTAAGGCTTCCTGCTTCTCTCGTTTCTTCTTTTCCTGAGTTCCAAAAAACAAACATGATAAAACATAATATTATAAATATAAACAAGAGTAAAATATTACAAAAACTTTGGTTTAGAGTCAACATATTGAATGTGCTCATTGTGCCAAAACCTGCACAAATCAGCTAGGACAAACAACCAAATTCAGTGAACCAATCCCTTACAGCATTAAGTTGCAAAGTTGCAGAGCTTCTAGCCGGATTCAAAAGCAGGACCTCTTGATCTGGCCTATTAGTCAGAGATTTAGAGTTAAAGACACTGTAGCACAGCGTTCTTACTGAAATAAAATGTTCTCACAAATATGTAAATAAGTATTCAGGTTCGGTGTAGCCATGTACATGTAAGTCCATTTACCTTCGAGCAGCCATTTGAAGGTATTCACATGAGAATGGCCACTCGATAGTAGTTCCAGTTACCTGACTGATGTAGCGATACGTAAACACTCAGAGTGGAGTTTTAATTATAGCACAATGATGGAATGGTCAATTATCTTGCTGTCTGTCAAAATCACACGAGACCTACAAATGTACCTCTCACACTGAAGAGTTCCACACCACTGCTTTATACAACGCACCATGTTCTTCCAATACAGACAATAGTTTTCTGTGGATACGGCTTATCGGGTCGTGTAAAGTGATGTATTACACTGTTACGTAACTGTATATTGTATAAACTATTATAATAAATGGGAAATTTGAGAGAAAATAATATGTCAAAACGTGCTACAACACCTTTAAAACTCATTTCTCACTCTGAAGAGACTACGAAATCAAAGATTCACTGATATACTATTTTATGTATCTTAATGTAACACAACATAATAAATTGTAATATCTAAATCTATATAGATCCAGAGGGCAGGATTCATTCTAACTCACCCTCTCCTCCAGGGACAGGATGGGCTCCCAACCCCAGGGTTCAGCCTCCACTTCGTCTGGGTCAGTGTAACCCTCAAACACCTGCAATAATATTACACTCACAGGAATATCTACATCGCTGGAGCAATGTTTATTGACAGCAATACGTACACATGGAGTAAAGCATAACTCATTCATATACTGTTTATTGACGGATGTCAGTGACTCATGTGCAATATTTATTAACATCGTCTTGAATAAATTAATACAGAAAAATATGATGAAAACATGTTCTGTATGTTGTTAACCTCCTGTGCATTAAGTCACATTTAAAAGAATTTGACTAGAATACTTCTTTGATATTGTAGTAATTATTTCATCGGAATAATTTGAACATAAATCAGTTTCCAAAATAGTGCTGTGTTTTATATGTGATATTAAAATACAACCATTACTAATTATTTGTTCAGACTTTTTTAAAGATGAAAACAGTTTAACCCACCAAATGATCCGTAGTTCCATAGAAACTTACTTGTAAAATGAATATTCAAAGAATTAATTTTATTGTAATCCTACCTGACCGTGTAACTACAAAAATAGTTTTATTTCTTTATGTAAAGAAAACCATCCATACATAAATGGAACGCTAAGGTTGACAGAGTTATGTCCCCTACCTGATCCTCGATGATGGGGTCTCCCACGTCAGCAAATACAACAGGCCTTGGTTGGTCTGCTTTAGGTACCACATCAGCAGGAGAATCAAGCTTAGGAACTGAAATAATTTTTTATTTAAAATTCAGAAAACATTTTTGTAGTTCTCATATCATTCCTTTTTAAAAAGTTTTGGGTTTTTTAGCTTATTTCAGGCATGTTTTGCATCTAAATATTGGGAAAAGAAATTAAGCATATAAAGCTCCTAAAACTAATGACAATTAATTATCACTTTATCAATAAATCACCTTTTTTCTTAGATTTTTCAAGACGTGACATTCCCTCCTCCCAGCATCCTCTGCAAGCTTCTAATTCAGCCTTGACCCCTGACATGAAGGATTCCCACTTCTGATTGGATGATTCCTTGAGATCTTCATTCTGATTGGCTGTCTGTTCTTCAATCTTTGTCTCCAGTTCACTGGCTAAATCTCTAACTCTGTCAAAAATTTTCAAAATTAAATTCTTATTTTCTCTCTGTCAAGATGCTATTTACTTGGGCACTATCTATTTAATAGTAATGTTTGCACTGTCATAAGCAAATGAAATACAGTTACCAAATTGTTACAAGGTAAGATACATCTAATCTAATATCCTTGATAGAACTGTAACAATTTCAAAGCTTTTAACAAATATAGGGTAATGAAATTTTAGCTCATTTGGTAGAGCAATGAACTCACAATGTAGAGTTCTAATACCTCTGTAGTTGCTAAGTTAACTTCTGTTTTAGAGATATCAAGGTGAGGTGAATTGGGGTTTAACGCCGCTTTCAAGAGTATTTCCCTTATATCAAGGCTGCTAATACTATTGTAGGGAGAAATGGTGGCTATGCATTGCTGTGAAACCTGCAAGTATTTACTGGAACTAGTGAACCATGGGTTGTATTGCACTAAAATTCATTGAAGCATTGCACTCAAACCTTACTGCATTTAGAACAGTTCTCTACCGCAGACAAAGTTGCAAAGCTGCTGGCAGGATTCAAACCCCGAATCTCTTGATCTAAAACTGAGGTGAGGTGAGGTGAGTTGGGGTTTAACGCCGCTTTCAAGAGTATTTCACTTATATCGCGTGTGCTAGTATTATAGCAGGGAGAAAGCTAGCAACGCCATGTGGCTTTGCATTGCGGTGAAATCTGCGAGCATCGGCTGGAACTAGCGAACCATGGGTGGTACTGCACTGAAATTCAGTGTAGCATTGCACCCAAACCTGACTGCATGTAGAACAGTTCTCTACTGCAGACAAAGTTACCGTGCCCCTGGCGGGATTCGAACCCCGGACCTCTTGATCCGAAGCCGAACGTGCTAACCACTGCACTATCCCGCCCCCTTCAGAGATATCAAATTAATGAAATTTAAATTTGAATGTGCATTATGGAAATGTATTTACAATTTTCACTGATGTAATTCCATGTAATTTCTCAATAAATGGGTTCGTCTCAGCAACAACATTACCCTGAGAGCTCATGTCATGTCAGCACTTTGTTTCATAATGACATGATCTTCAACTTCAAATTTCAGTCATGATAACATACATCTCCAACTAAAACGCTTCTCACCTACTGATGGCAGCCTGTAGATGTAGATCGAGACTGTGCACAGCAATGTAGAACTCCTGGGTCTGAGAGGTACATTTTTTTGGTATAGTATGCAGTTTGGGTTGTCTCCCTTGAGGGGAACTCTTATGGAAGTCATAAAGTCGATTCAGGGTTAATTCTTTACACTTCAGTTTCTCATGAAGAGCAGTTGTAATATCTTCAGTTTGAAATGGATCTTGCTTCTCTGAAACGAAAATGTTCAAATTTTATTCAACTTATGTCATATAAAAAATTTGTTTTTAAATACCGGTACTAGCAATACTTGGCATTTCATCAAAACATGAAGCAAAGACTGAGTCAAGGTCCTACCAAATTTCAAAATCCTATCTTAAGATCTTGGTAATTAAACACATTAGATCCTGAAAACTGAAACATTTCCAAATTATGAATCACTGAACCGTTCCTGTTGATAGATGTAGCTCATCTGGGTCAAGCTCCATTAACAATGGTGGACCCAGAGCGAGGTGGGAGAAGAAGCCACCTAAGAGAGTTTCAGGTAGGGCTGTATATTGCCTCAATTTTTTTATTGCAATACGTACCACACTAGATTGCAAGATCCTCTGACGATGAGATATTTCTCTTGAAACGATTTTAACTAGTGCCAATGATATTGCAACATGCTAAATGAACTCTACATTCAACTTTTATACTTCATTTTGCAGTTTAAACATGACGCATTTGATAAATGACTTTCAGATCTTTAAAATGATTGTTTGTAATACAGTTCAACACACATTCTAGCACTTCAAAATAAGTAAATGTGCCTTTTACAAGATAAATGAATAAATATGACTTAATATTTGTTGGTGCAATATATTGCGATATGAAAATCGTATTGCAATACGTGTATTGCACAACTCTGTATTGCAATATATTGGTATTGCAATAATATTGCACGGCCTTAGTTTCAAGTATTCTTTTGAACCCCAGGACAACATTTTGTTTGTTGGTAATCAGTTGTCAGTTGTGAGAGATTCCAAACTAAAATACTAGATCCTCTCTGAGTGACACGCACCTCCTGAATATCCCTTAACATACCAGACTGAAATATACCCAACACTTGTGATCATGTCTTTGAAGGGCATTTAGAAGTGGTGTACATAAGAACAGGAAGATTTTCTGGATAACAACTTCTTTAATGTGAAAATAATGTGTATTTTCACATTTAAGAAGTTGTTATCCAGAAAATCTTCCTGTACTTGTGATCATGAAATACAATAATGATTGGTATACATTATGATACATGTAGTGATAACAATAACAGTGGGTCTGTTGCTCACAACACTAGCTATGCAAACCGATAGTCATATGTTCAATACATTACCTCTATCTGCAGGTTGAGACTGGGTGGAGAAACACAGCGCTAGTCTGCGTCCAAACTCAGACAGGTGAAGACTGAACAGCTCTGTCATCGCCTGAAACAGACAAAATGATAGAATTCCAGAGCCTATACATAATTTATGAACGTAGTTTGTTCTTAGAGCTATACTTAAAAATTGTCACTCAGCTCTTCCTGTTAACCACTGGTAAGTCCTTACCTTGACAGCAGCTACCATGTACCCATCTGTGAAGTTATAAAGCTCCCCATCCCCAACCTCTTGCCCCTCGAATCGCTGTGAAAGTGACATAGTCTGTAACATTCACCCCACCTCCTGTTAACCACTGGTTAAAATCCTCACCTTGAGAGCAGCTACAGAGTACCCATCTGTGAGGTTATATAGCTCCCCCTCTCCCTCCCCTCCCTCCCCCTTCCCCTCCCCCTCCCGAGGGGGTTGTGGGTGGGGGTGAGAGAGACAGGGTCCGTACTCCTCCAGGGAAATACCACACAGGTAGTGGGATATGGAGTCTATCTCGGGGATCAGCGGGTGTCTGGAGAAGTAGCTTAGGAATATCATTGAGTTTTCATCAGTCTTCTAGTTATTAGAGCTGTGACAGAGATTCCCATACCTGAATCTTGAGTTGATACAGCTAGAGTCAAGTTTATTTTTCTAAAAGAAGTACCCAGATTTAACGGTTTACAGGGGAACTGAAGAACAGGATAGAGGTAAATACCTTTATCATCCAAAACTGGGTTCTACAGGAGATATCGCTTGTATGAGATCAAGCGATATCTCCTAGGAGATATCGTTTTGACAGTAGATTTTGAACAATGCCCTGTTGGCGACAGCTACATGACATCACAATGATTTTGCATCATCAAGTAATGACATCACAATGCTATGACGTCATAACCACAATGACGTCACAACAGACATGCCAAGTTTCATTTGGTCCAACCAGGTAGATCTACCTGGTTTCAAGGTTCCAACCAGGTAGATTTCTGAATCGCCCCGCCGCCGTTTTACCGATCAACAAAGATTTACACTTTCACTATTTTAATGTCATATTTTGATATTTGAATCATTTTACAAAAACATTTTCTCTTTTAAATCAGCACATTCTTTGTTTATTTTAATTGAGGAATTTAGTTTATTTATAAATATTCAATTCAAAATTTACAAATTATCTGTAATTATTGTATTGCTGTCTTTTATTATATTAACCAATGCAAATTGACAGTTTTAATTAGCTGTCTTGGTTATAACTTTTAAACTAATATTTTGATGGTATAAATGCTGAGTACAAACCAAAACATTCCTGAATTAAGCAAGCACTGTACTGTACTGTACTGGTAATAAAATCCACTGTTTTATGTTTGTTTGAATCAATGAATGTTTCATTTTCCAATTAAAAAAAATACTGTTGGAATTGAACCTTAGAAACTAGCTTATGCCTCTTGATTCAAATTTATATTTTCATCAAAAGTTAATCAAATGACAGAATTAAATTATATCATGCAACCAAGTCCCGTAAAACAATTACCAGTCTCTACGGTGATATAGCCTATTTGTTACAAACGGTGACCTAGTTTCACCTTTGACATATTGTTTACGACATCTGAGACATTTGATTGGCTAACCTTTCACCTTACATAAACATATTCCAGGAATAGCAATGTTTTGTTTCCGGTTTACATTGTCGCAATTTGATAATGTAATTCATAAATCAGACATTAAATTGTCACTTTATAGTTGGTTATTTGACTTTGAGGTCAAAATATGTAGGGTGTTAGTTACGTGAAATTAATTAATGTTGAAAATCAAAACACGTGGTCGGGCAATCTCATTGCTATTCTATCCGATAACAGTGAAAACACATTTTCAGGTAGGATTTGACAATTTTGTAGTTCTATTATATTACTGATTAGGTTTTAGCAAGACTTATAATCAGTAAATATTGATTATATAGCATTATTCTTGATAAATTTGTCATTACTAACTGAATAAGTTAGGAAGTGTGAACAATATTTCACCGCTCATTTATCGATTAGTATGTCTTGTTGTGACCAGCGCACGTGGTAGAGTTGATTTCAACAATATTTTTGCTACAAAAAACTGGCTGTCTTCCCAAATTAATATTGCTGCATTATGAATGGATATTTTACAAGTCTTTTAATGTTTATTTTGTTACATTTCTTTAAATTTTAATTTTAATTTCATTTTTTGAAAACCCGGTAGAAAATACCACGAACTCGGTAGCCCGGTAGAATGGTCTAGAAACCGGTAGTCTACCGGGTAAACCGGTAGACTTGGCAAGTCTGTCACAATACTATGACATCACAGCACTGGAAGCCAAATGACAGTTTTGTGTTCAGATATTTCCATTTTTCATTAAAAACTAATGAAGGCAAGCCTCGGATATTTGTAACTTTAATCAACTCGTGTTGATATATTTGATATCAGAAGACACTTGGGTGAGATTCTCTATTTATCACTGCATTGGTCAATAGTGTTTTAGATTATACTTGTGACTCTGTGTAAACTCACAATGGGAGGTGCAATTTCAGCTTAGGAATGTCTTACATAATAATGTATTCATCAATCAAGAAATAACAATTTTGAATGTACAGGTCATACGCTCTTTTTCAATCTTCACAGTATCGTTTTTAGTTCTAAACAATAATGTCCACATTCCCACTTACAGATTGATTTAATCCATTATGTTTTCTGCATCAAACTATTACAAAATACTTTCTGAAACATTTGAGATAAATTCATCTACAAGGATACATCTTAATGAGAGCGAGAGTTGCCTCCCTTAGTTCGAGGGTGGAGGAGCGTGCCATGTTAAAGAGGTATCGGCGCAGTTCTGGACACTGTCTCAGGGTGGACATCGATGGCTTCTGGTCCAACTGCGACACCGCCGTCTTCTGACTCACTCTGGGATACAGTGGACACGTATATGAAACAATTCAGAATAATATCAGTTGACAATTATATGTATACTTATATACAGTCAGACCCATTTATCCGCACGATTTGGTTACAGTTGAAAATTGTCCTGATAGTGAGGTATGCGGTTAAGCGAATCATCATTTGTAAAGAAATACATAAAAAAAGATGCGGATGGCCGAGTTTCTGGATATACGGGATCCGGTTAAACAAGGTCTGACTGTATACACTTTGATTTCAAGAACATTTTTTTTTAATAAGAGCAAAATGAGAAACAAATATTTTAAAATATTTTCTGTTTAATTTGTGGTAAAAAAATTTCATTAATACATGTAGATTGAGATTTGTTTTATACTGAAAGCAAATATCCAAAGAAATATCCTATGGTTCTTTCTAACTCACAATGTGAAACCTCTCGCAACAAGTTCCGTTTCTTGAATCAATCGTAGAGATTTACGGGCCAGGGTTACAAGATGGTGTGTCCTGTTCACAAAGTCAGTGAGACAGCAAGCCGAGCCTTCATAATATCTTTTTCTCCGGTGATCTCGGGCAGCCACTGATGTAGATACAACTCCAACCACCCCCATCATACACAGTCCCACGTCAGATACCAGACAGGAGGAAGTGTCAGGGGAGATAACTCTAGCAGTCAGAGCTGCTAGAAAACATGGAAGTAACACTGTGGGGAACCTGGAAAACATAAATGGTTACTGAGGTGTTCATTTACATCATATAATATGAACTATGAAATTATCTCTGTATGATATATGTTGATTAATTCAATGAATTTTTTATTTCAATTGATATTTTGAGGATATATATATATTATTGGATAATTAAAGTGAAATAACCTTAACAAATATATGGCTTTACATACCATAACTTTACATTTCACAAACATCTAAAGTAAAATATCTAAAACAGAAATAATCACTCAATACCTATCAGTCAGATCTCGGTTATCATAGCTGTTTCTCTATGTATCATGTTCACATCAGAAGAATAACTCACATGAACTTGATCCATGGCCAGAGTTTAGACGGTGTCTTCTTGCCACGATCAGATACATCTTCAACAACAAAATCCTCCAGAAAGTCCCTGTCTTCTTCCACAAGTATGGGAGCAGAGCAGAGTTTCTTCAAAACCTTCTGTTGGTAGACACGTGTCTGAAATACAGCATTTTATACAACTCGATCAGCAAGGCATAAACCTGCGCCCCTCACCATCGCTGGCTAATTTTAGCCTTGCTGCACTTGCTTAACTTCTCTGTGTTGGCATAGCAACTCGCTACACCTGAACTACATAGTGGGTGCTGCTAAGCTAGCAGAGAAGAATTAAGGAAATGCAGCAAGTCAAGCCAGTGATTGAGAGTGGTGCGAGTTATGCCGCAGGGGCAAGTTGCATTTTATACAGATTATCTCAACTTATCAGTACATCAGCATGCAACACTATAGGTTGTTATTACCAAGGTTGGCTTCATATTCTAAATTACGTGGGCCTAATAAACCAATGTTTAACCAATGAAATTCTATGTCTGGATGTTTGTTATCGAGGGAGGATACTTGACATCTGTTCTGAGCCCAGACGCCCCTTTCGTAGCAGAGAAATAATTTTCTGATGTTAATTCAGAACTCAGCACTTTAAGTGTTTTATTTCAAAAGCTCTTTATCTGTGAATGAAGTAATGTTCTTTGCATGGCTCATTAACCATTGGCGGATCCAGAGAGAATTACCCAAGAGAGGTCCAAGTATAGTAAATGACCATTGAAACCATAGTCAAAACAGGGGTGCAATCCCCCCCCCCCCCACCACCACCAAAAGAGGTCCAAGTATAGTAAAAAAAATAATAAAGTAGCATTTACGTCATGTAAAAGCGCAATCCTAGCTTAAAAGCTATTACTACCCCCTCTTCCCCTCACTGAGAGCATTTTTGCGGTCTGGAAAAGTCCCCCCCCCCCCCCCCAACTCAAAAAGCTGTATCCACCCCTGTTAACGATTCCATTCATTACTTTGGTTAACGAGTTGTCGATGCCTGCCAGTATAATAATAATAATAATGATAATAATTGCGTACTTATATTGCGCCTTTTACACACCCTAAGGTATACTCAAAGTGCTACAATTATTACCCTGAAGGAATTGTACTTTCAGAGCTGCTGCTAAGCGCTTCATCAGTACTTCCCGTATTCTGGTACCCATTTGTACAGCTGGGTAGACTGAGTGCAATGTGGATTAAGTGCCTTGCCCAAGGACACAACACAGTATGCGACTCAAGTAACAAATCGTTGGTGTCTCCACCGGGATTCGAACCCGGGTCGTCTGCGTGAGAGGCAAGCATGCTAACCACTACACCACCCTGTTCCAAGTGTACTTACAATTGTGTTGTCTCCTTGTCTTCCGTGAAACAGTGATGTTATATAGTCTCTGCATTTCTGGCACAGTCTGGTTACTGTTGATGCTTTAGGCTGAAAAATGTCGAAACTGAGTGAAGCATCAGGGACTGAATATATTAGTTATATAGATTTAAACATTAGGACTACTTATAGTCCAAATGTATTCGGAAATATTAGGAAGAGAAATCTTCATTGCAATTGTTCATTTTATGATTTAAAATTTCATTCATTTTATTAATATTTTGACATAGTAATCAAGTGTGAATGTCCAATTCATTTAGTGCATTTTCATTTGTTTTATAATCTCACAAAGGGAAAATTCCTTATCTTCAGCTGAAAGAAGGGTTGCCAGTCGAAGAGATATGTGCACATACATATGTTATTACCTTATTGGAAATCAGTATTAGAACATTAACTAGTATGGATGTTCAGATTCAGATAATCTAAACTTCAACATGTGCGATGACTGCACACCTGACAGAGGCAGACATCTAGCATGATGAACTACTGTGGATGCTTGTAGAACATGTAATATTTGACTTCAATTGCCCTACGTTTACCTGTCCCCGGTGTTGTGTGGGAGAGCTGTCCTGCGGTACCTCGGGGTGTAGACTGACGGATCTGACGGATCTGATCGGCTCAACGTCTATATCTGCGAGTCCTGCCTCCTTCAGGTGTTGGTATAGTGGTGAGTTCTACACATACAAGCACACATTTAGTTTAGATAATCTAATAATTCTATACTTCAGTTTTAGGGTCAGTGTTGTTCCTAGAGGGGGGTCCTGGGGGATATGTGCCCAAACTTGATAAGTAGGCTACCAGAAAGCCACAAACCACTGAACATGATGACACATCTACAGTGGTGGACAAATCAATAGAGATAGAGTGGTAGAAAACATATTTTGGCCGAGAGAAATTTTTATCATTGATGTTCTAAGGTTGCAAGAATGATTAACAGCCTTCAATGTTAAAACATACTTAGCCATGCGGGTAGTTGCGACCAATGTTTACACAAGCAATTATCAATTAATTTGGTTATTGTTTACATTAATTAGCTACTAACGAGGTATTAGCATTTGGCCGTGTTAATTAATTAAATCAATCAGTAATCGTGTATTCATGGTTGATCGCATTTTATGTGTTGGGTCTACAGCTGCTGAACAAAAGTTTGTTACATTTATGTTTTGAGGTAATATGCAATATTTATGTTTAAAAAAATTTAAAGTTCATATGTAAATAAGGAATGAACTCTCCGCGACGAACTGATGATACATGTTCGTATTCAACTTTGCAACTTTAGCACTAATTTCAGTGCAACCAGAATCTAACTTAATATCTGCATAGTATCAACAATTTCCTAACTTCATTTGTATTTAAAATGATTTGACTTCCTCATTATGAGAAGAAAAGACAAAGTTTATAAGTGTTTTTGGAAAATAATGAAACAAATGTTACAAGTGTTGTGAATGTAACAAACTTTTGTTCAGCAGCTGTATATCTTTATTACAGACAGATATTTTATTATCGTCTCACCTCATTAAAATGGATTCATACATATCTATAAAATATATATACATTCTAATATTCTATGAGATTTAAAATACTTAAATAAACCCATACTAAAATATAACCCAAAAAGTGTAAACAGGAATTAAGAATATAAGAAGTCATTTCTTTTCGTTAAGATACTAAAGCAGGTTTTGGCACATGAATAGGCATGGCAAATGAGGATGAAACCTACATTTTTGCTATGTTATATGTTGGTATTTTTTGGGTTCGGCCCTTATGACTTGGAACACGGCCCATTTGACTAAACGGCTCGGCCCTTTTGACTTTCACCTCGGCCCTTTTGACTTTTTCCTTCGGCCCTTTTGACTATGCAGTTCTCGGCCCTTTTGACATTCGGCCCTTTTGACTACAACCCCGTGATATAGGGTTAAAAACCTTTCACAGCACTGACACAAATTACAAATGTTAGTTTGAACATAAAACTAAACAAACCTGTTATCTGAGTTATCTTTCCAATGAATATAATGAAGAATCAAATAACTACAGCGTAACTGTTTAATCAAGCATATTGTAAATCAATGATCACTAAACGAAAGTACAAACGATCAGAAGATCTGATCGAAAACCGAACAGACAACAAAGAAAGCATTGATCATTTAAAAATAAGTACGTTTTCCTTTAAATAGTTCTCCTTTCCTCAATAATCGCTAAACTAGGATGTTTGAAATGTAGATACAAATTGCATAACTTATGGTCACATTATAATTACCTCGAAAATGACATCTTCGTCACAATCATCATCGACTTCCATTTTGATTTTTGTGTCAAAATATATTAGAGTTACCTCCCTTTGACTGCAAAGGTTATACCCTCAGAATTGAGGGTTTGCCGTATGATCTAAGTGGAATGAGTAGTGTTATTTACAAAATGATTGGCGTAAATAGAATATCATTTAATGGATATTCTCAAAATGATTTTGTTTTTGTTTAATGATTTTAATTGTTGCCAACTTGTACATGTGAAAGCCAAATTAGATATGGCATAAGCAAGTTCGATTTCATACCATTTTCAAGCCAATGTACTTATTTAAGAAGGAATGAGCATAATATACTAAACAGATTCGAATGCAGTTTCCGTTTTCCAGGCACTGTCGGAAAGTTTAATGTAAGCGTTTGGTAAATAAAAACAAGATGAACGTGCACTTTTGACATCTTCCAATATTTTAGTTACAAATCAGTTAGCCATCAAGGATGTTGATGAACATATCGGAAAATTGCCAAAAATCTGTCTCCGTGAAATATATACACTTAATTTTTCACCGATTTTTCCGACCCAAAATAAGCCGAGGAATTGCACTAATTAGTAAAGGTGTTTTCCAGTCGAAATATAGATCAAGTCTATTATTTTCACGCGCAAAGCATTGTGGTCTAGCTCACACATTGTATACACAGACACGAAAGAATAACACAGTTCATGAGCAATGAAAGAAACCGAAATATATAAATATAAATATTGGCGATTATTTATCTACCATTTCATTTAATTATGTATTTTCTACATTATATTAATAAATGTTTTAACCAACTAGGTATTTTGTTTGAATATATTTGTCATAATTTGGTCTTATCTCAATAAAATGTACATTAAAGAGGCAATAATTGGTATATTCTCAGGACATTTAGAAACATTGTTTACGAAACAGTCTTCACTTTCAGTAATGTATGAGAAGGGAATCCTAACTTGCAAGAGAAGCACGTGCACCACGTGCATCACGTACGTTGCTATGGCTGTAAAAACGAGCCTTCATGCTTCGGAAACGAGTGTTGTGTAGTACGTTTTATGCAATAAAAGGAATTCTGTTTATATGATATCAGATACCCTTAGCGCGCGCTAGTCGAAGGGGGTACATCTCTTTGAAACCAAATTTCATTATATTGTCGTTTTATGAAAACTATTTACCACATGTCATGTTGTAGATAAACGATTTCTCTAGCGATTGACGTTATAAGTATATGTTCCACAAATAATTTTGTATTTGAAACACTAACATCCTTGATGGCTCTCTAAATCAATTTCTCGGAAAAGGTGAATGGAAAATATAGGGACCGACGTCAAATCAAATTGTTTCAGAGTGTATCAGATGAAATTGGTGAAAATCAACAAATTCTAATTCAAGACTAATTGAAGATATATTCAGAACTTTGTGCAGAAACCTTGACAATTCAGGTCATTTTCTATAGTTGTCCTTGACTCGTTACATCCATGGGTACAGAGGGTGCATTGTAGCGAGTTTCTGTAGATACTCTGTGTAGCAGCTGATCTCACATAACGTTTGATCTCGGACTGAAGTCACGGACTGTGACACTGTGCCACCGCCTTACATCCATCACGAGAAGCTGGACCCCTTCTCTGGAACCTTGGTTGTAAAGTGTATGGATTATATGCAGAAACCAGGATCCCAATGAAATAATAGTCATTATGTACAGTCTTCATTATACTTAGTAAATCACGATTTTCTGGATTGCAACTTCTTCATTGCGAACATACCCGACTTTATATGCTTGTTCAACACCATGTGGATATAATAATACAAGATAAAACATTATACTATTGTATATTAACAATCAATAAGTTTGTTATCAAGACAATCCTGCTTTTGGTTACGAATGTATTCCACCGAGTCATAATCAAATGTCCTTCAAAGATGTGTGTATTCTAACTATCTCACCGCCCCATTCTGTACCTGACATGATGCAAGATGTATACGTTTATGTACAAGGACAAATCAAGGTAGCTGATGACACCGTGACGGCGTCCTCTCTTACAATAAGCATGTACGAGTTTTACCCATAATGAGCTGACCGTCAGACAGTATCTAAAAGTCTTCATCCCGCAGTGATCTCGAATGTGCGGAATGCGTACCTAAAGATACTGTACGTCTACAAGGTCTTATTGTGTGCCCAGAATAAACAAGACAAATTTCCCTTGATCAGCACTTTATCTCACCCGACCTCCCACCCATGTGTCCCCGCGAGACACACACTTGTCCCCCATTGATGTAACCCAATATCTTACCCCTCGTTACGTTTTAAGCAATTGTCATGTGCCTTGTTTTAATGATGTACAATAGCAGACCGTCTGTCTATCTAAAGCTTGCCCCTCCTCAAGTCGCGTTACTCACAACCCCCGGCAGTGAGCTTCTTTAACAAGAGCTGTGTACATAGGGGTTTACACGCATTCACTCAAAGCCTACCCTGCTCGGGTCATTTACACTTATTTACTCGGTAAACACGGTACCAAAGTTGCAAACTTCTGTATGCTGCTGTTTTTCTGTGTCGACGGTAGTGGGGATGGAATCGTACCTGACGTTTTGTTGAACTTTGATGCCGGGGAGGACGGCGTTAAGAGACAGGTGTTCCCAGGTGTAAACAGGTGTGCAAGGTAAGTCCTTTGCTTTAATACTTACACAGGTGAGGGTGCATACAGTATATAAAATACAGAGTGTTACATGTATGTATATGACAGTCGATTCATTGTTATGGCGATGCGTGGGTGTCCCTGTCAGTCTTCCCTGTACTAATATATGTGTACATAAAGGTCGCTACTGTCTTGCTGTATCAGTATATGAGTGAGCAATACAGAGATATTGAACATTACACTTTGGTTCTATGGTTACAATGATATCATTCTGACATTTATTCAGTTTTTGAAAGCAATTGTGTTCATTACATAAGCAATTTGGGTTACAAAAAAAATATATACCACGTATTATGGCTTGATGGATCTGTTTATGCTGGTGGTGGCTGTTAATCTATTTCATTTCCTTATTGATACTAGAAATCGTCTTATCTTACTAAAATATATTTTTATATTTTATATTTCACATAATGTAAATAAAATTAAAATATAAAAAAATAAGTAAATATAAAAATAAAAAAATATGCTAATGTTGATGTAACATTTGGTAAAGAAAACTTTGATATGGTATCTCTTTTGCAAGAGACAAAATACCAAGGACAGAGTTGTAATGATGTTGGAATGCAACTTACAACACATAGAGCCGGAGTGCAGAAACAAATAGAACTCCACTTAGAAAACTGAGACATGACATTTAGTTACATACGGTATCAGGAACGCAAATTGGACCAATCTGCATGTCTGACCAAAAGTAATCTCACATATTTTTTAACCGTGTAAAATGAACTCAATGTTGCCAGAACACTATGTCTGCTCTTAAGTGAAAAAACACAAGCAATTAAGTTCTCATTAAAGTGCACTCAAAACAACTTAATTTGCAACCTTTTTTCGGGTCAAGTGTTAATGTCGTGTTAATGCGTGCAGGCGTGTGCATGTGTGCACATGTGTCGGTGCAACCCATTAGTGCAGCGTATGTCAAACATGTCACCGTGCAAACACCACGTCTTCTGTCACAGCGACCTCTGTGACGTTACAGCGATGTCCGTAATAGGACTTTCTTAATTAACGGTTTCCTTATAAATCTCGGAGTACGTATAACCTCGTGTAGGAATGCGGTAAGAGGGGATGGGGGTCTGTTTATTTAGTTAATAGCAATGATATGCTATGTTATTACATACTCATTCACACCTTCAGGAATGAAGAAGATGCTTCACACGTTATCATCTCTTGAGTTCTGACACAATACAACGCCAGCACGGTGATAACATGACGCCACACCCTCGCTTATAGTATTACAGTAAGTCGTGTGGCGATGTTACCATCACGTTTGGCTTTTGGGTCGACCTTTGTGCAGTCATACGCTGAACAAAAAAGTCATTTTGTTGTTAGTTCCTGGAGAAATAATGAGGGGGAGGGGGTTGCTTCATGGGGTACGGCCTCCTTTCCAATCATTTCCCACCCAGGTACCTGCAAACATGATTCAATTTCGAGAATTTCAGCTGAATTTTAACTGGAGTGAATTATGTTTTGTTGATAAAACATTATTTAAAACATAAATTTAAAATACTTATTCTAATAGAAACATGTGTATCCAGGCACAGTTAGTTAATGATGTGTTTGCTGTAGCTAGAGAATGTATGAGTTAATGAAGATGATAAAGTTGACGATCCACAATATCTATTGCTAGTTTTGAAACTCCTATTAGTGTAACTACAACAGAGCAATGCTAAATAATATCTTAAAACTTAACCCGACTTTCTTGACCACAAACAAAGCTGTCTTACATATACATGACGTTTACTGCTTGTTAACCCATAGAGGTGTCGATGAAGCTCAAGTGACAATAACTTGTCAGACTGTTAGATCTACACACACCTGGCTGGAAGCCGGAATCACACAGGTATATGATATATGTGCGAACCGTCAGAGATGACACAGTGTGACCTTAAGGCAGGTCACGTGATCTCCTAGAGGTTTCTAGGGTTTTGTAAACGATGACAACAATAATCCCTCTGATTATCGTATAATCTGACACCAGCGTTATACATGGCGTGCAAACATTGTATACTTACAGGTATTGCTTATACGTGTGGTAGATTACTTATGTACAGTGACCTCTGACCTGTCACCCATGACCCTTGACATATGGAGGGAAGGCGGCGGAAGGTAAACATTGTGCGACAACATTTGGACTTTAGGGTAGATCTAGAATTTCTGAATGATAAAGTAAACAACTGGGTCGAGTGGAAAGTCAAGTGATAGATCCGAGATGAAGTTGGCTGTTTAATAAAGAAGGTACGCGTTCTTGTAGATCGTAGCGAATTGTTGTGTCAGTGGGAACATGTCCTCTTTCAGAATGGAGACTTTATGAGTAAATGAATGATTATTTGCTTACATATCTTCAATAATACAGACATGGTGTTTAATTAAGACGTGATCCTCAAAGCAAAATGGTAAAAGTTTGATTTAAGCATCAAAGATTGTGGTTGAGTTTGGTCAATAGAACACTGCGATCCCATTGAATCAGTTAACATAGACACAATGATCTTAATGGTTAAACATAGATTCCGTGATGGTATATTAAGACTATGTGTATGAATGAATGCCAATTATAAATTGCCCTAACACTACATGTTAAACTGTTATCAGTTTGCTACTAGCACATTTTGTCACCAAGAAGACAGACCTTTCCGAAGATTTTATGTCAAATTAAACTGAAATACACGGGGGCGAGAAAGAAAATGTAAACATCCATGAAAGCTCACTGTGACAATCAGACATTTCTCAGTACTATAATAATCACCCTAACTTACCGTTTTACCTACAAGTTTAAACCGGGATGCATGCACTTTGTGGAATGTAACAGAGAAACTCAAACCTAGTCTCCACATTTCGTAGTGTCCTGACATTTACACAGTCTACACACACCAAACCAACAGCTGGACCTGGGTCATAGCCCACCACCACAGGTCGCACTCTGATGCTATATACAAACTATAGCCTGAGATTTAGAGTAAAATTTAACAAATTGATGTACCTTCATCCTAATGGTTATATTTTTTAAATACTTTAATTTAGTTCCATATGTGTATTCAGTATATGTAGACTTGCTACATAAGGATCTAGACTGTATTGAATACTCATTATTTTGATGGAGCAGGACTAATGAGATTTTACCAAAAAATATTAATCAGGTTAAAAGGTTTTAAAATGCCTTATATGGGCCTTCTAAGTGACAAATGACTATTTAAATGCTCAAAATACTTTTTAAACAGTATGGCGTGTGCATTACATATACTTCAACATCTGTAACAACTATATTACTCAATACCAACACCTCATTAGTAAGCAAATGTTGTTCTATAATACATATAACTCAGAAGCTTGTGTTCTAGCCATTACAGAAACTGTTATGGCCTACTTGCTCGTTTTTCTTTACATACAAAAATCCTGTCCTGGGACAATGATATCTGCTTTGTCCGTCGACAACAGGTGTAAGCCGTCATTCATTATTGCAGTTGTCCTCTTTGAAGGTTTAACTCTGCAAGGAAAGCTTGTACACCTTGTCGGAATGTGAGAAAGTCGACATTCGTTTCTGTCTTCTTAGGCAGTTGGCTTGTCTTTGAAAGCCAAAAGAAGACGTGTAAAAGGAACCTCTGTTTTTCGGTAAATTAAATTAAATAAGCACTAATACTTCATCATGATCTTTTGAAATCTGTACTGAGTCCCAAATGGTCATCATGTCCTTAAAACCATCCAACATTTTACATGAAAAAAAATTTGGAAAATACTTCATATATCATTTATTTTAAAGGTTGAATTAACTGGTGAAACGCGAACTTTTAAACCTTGCATTAAAAACTAAGCTTTTTGTTGCGATCATCGTTGTGAAAATGAACCTAAATCTTCTCTACAAACACTCATTGAACCATTTTCTTTTATTATGCAATTTCAGAACTCAAGTCCACCTGCATATTTTCATTAAACGGCGTTACCATTAGGATTACAGGTTTATAAGTAGCGCGTTGAAGCCATTTCTTTAATACTACAGAATGAATCACACAAGACAAAGCGTCACATAGGGTTACTGTACGAGTGACAATGAGTTTATCCGGGTACTCTGTGTACAGGAAGTGACCCGTGAAGTCTAGAGGTCACACTTCCGCTCTGCTACCCTCATACACCAGTCAAGCTAGGGTCTACCTCGTCTGTCTTCGGGAATAGATTTAGTCTTTATCCGACCTCGGAGCAAATATATTAACTGATACATCTTACGTTTCAAGGGTACAGTACCTCCCTAAATTCAAGATAACCCCAATGCTTTGTCCAATGTGCTTAAACATTAGTCTACATTTTAAAGTAAAATCGATATTTCAATTTTATGTTCTTTTATGCAAACGAAGTGAGACAGTTTCTCATATGCTTGAATATCATAGTTGACTGGATTACAAAAGGTCGTTGCACTGTTGCCATTAGACCTTGCCATAATGCCGTGCCCGATCAGGGTAGGATCTGTTGTTCTGTCGTATTCTTGCAAGGCGATGTCATCCAATGCGTGTAAGGTTCTAATCTTCTAAATATAATTTTCTAAAATAATGGCCAGTTAAGAAGGAGAAGAAAAGTTTTAAGGCAAAATTACCAGAGTACAACAATTTAAGCCTGAGTCACATCAGGGAAGTTCTTATACGTCCTACCTTTTTAAGTTTTAAAACTACGATGTCGGTACGTTCATTCACACTGTCAGTTGGTGACACATTTAGATTTGATAATGTCGCCCATGCACCTCGGTTTCACGACGTTTGCAACCACCTAAATCCCGACCTATTGCAGTCTGTATCCGTTCTGGACTAGACCTTTATCGTTCTTGATACGTACAATCCGGTTCTGACTCGTTTTTAAACTCGTTTTCAGAAGTCCTTCCGCTTTCATTGCGTTCTCATTCCGTTCTCAGGGCGTGCTTATTTTGCAGAAATCACGCCCTGGCCCGTATTTAATGAATACCCCAAATTTGTTATGTTCATTCTTGATAAATGGTCTTCGATCAGAATTCAGACTATCTTAGAACTAACATAGCTTCTAAAATCTAAGCGAATGTATTCACATAGACTTACATTTAATCTCTGAAAAATCTTTTTTATGCATTTATGCGTATAGGAAAATGACCATTTTATTAAATATTGGAAAGGAACCAATGCTAAAAGGGTTGCCGTTACCTAAATCTAGACTTGCTTTCAAAGGAATAGTATGTCGGCTAAGGGTGAAGTAATGATGGAAATAATATAAAGGAGTCTGTTGTGGCAGACTAGTACAGTGTTCTATAACTTCCCAGCTAACACACAACGTAATCCTGACGTTGTGGGAAGGTCGTATTTTGGTAACGTAATTTCTTGACGTTGCTGCGACGTTTATAGTACGTAAAACCTAACGTAAATTCCCAACGTTGTGACTACGTTGTAGATTACGTACTTATCACGTCACTAAAACGTAATCATGTAACGTTGAGCCGTACGTCCTTACAACGTCATAAATACGTACTTCATTCAGAATACAAAATGATAAAATTATCTAATATCTATTCACAGTCGTTCTTTAAATACACAAATATATCAGTATAAACAGTCAGTAAAGACCAAACAGTCGTTAAATGTTGTTTTTCTGGTAATGTGATTTCTGGACGTTGCTACGACGTAGTAATTACGTAAGCCCTAACGTAATTTCTCAACGTTGTGACAACGTTGTAGTTAACGTACGTACCACGTCATTAAAACGCAGTAATGTTACGTTGTGCCTTACGTCCTGCCAACGTCATAAACACGTACTTCATTCAGAATACAAAATGATAAAAGAAAGTAAAAAATATCAACCATTTATTCACAGCCGTTCTTTAAATACACAAATATATCAGTATAAACAGTTAGTAAAGACCAAACAGTCGTTAAATGTTGTTTTTCTGGTAATGTGATTTCTGGACGTTGCTACGACGTAGTAATTACGTAAGCCCTAACGTAATTTCTCAACGTTGTGACAACGTTGTAGTTAACGTACTTATCACGTCCCCCAAACGCGCATTAATGTTACGTTGTGCCTTACGTCCTTACAACGTCATAAACACGTACTTCATTCAGAATACAAAATGATAAAAGTAAGTAAAAAATATCAACCATCTATTCACAGTCGTTCTTTAAATACACAAATAAATCAGTATAAACAGTAAGTAAAGACCAAACAGTCGTTAAACGTTGTTTTTTCTGGTAATGTGATTTCTGGACGTTGCTACGACGTAGTAATTACGTAAGCCCTAACGTTTTTTCTCAACGTTGTGACAACGTTGTAGTTAACGTACGTACCACGTCATTAAAACGCAGTAATGTTACGTTGTGCCTTACGTCCTGCCAACGTCATAAACACGTACTTCATTCAGAATACAAAATGATAAAAGAAAGTAAAAAATATCAACCATTTATTCACAGCCGTTCTTTAAATACACAAATATATCAGTATAAACAGTTAGTAAAGACCAAACAGTCGTTAAATGTTGTTTTTCTGGTAATGTGATTTCTGGACGTTGCTACGACGTAGTAATTACGTAAGCCCTAACGTAATTTCTCAACGTTGTGACAACGTTGTAGTTAACGTACTTATCACGTCCCCCAAACGCGCATTAATGTTACGTTGTGCCTTACGTCCTTACAACGTCATAAACACGTACTTCATTCAGAATACAAAATGATAAAAGTAAGTAAAAAATATCAACCATCTATTCACAGTCGTTCTTTAAATACACAAATAAATCAGTATAAACAGTAAGTAAAGACCAAACAGTCGTTAAACGTTGTTTTTTCTGGTAATGTGATTTCTGGACGTTGCTACGACGTAGTAATTACGTAAGCCCTAACGTTTTTTCTCAACGTTGTGACAACGTTGTAGTTAACGTACGTACCACGTCATTAAAACGCAGTAATGTTACGTTGTGCCTTACGTCCTGACAAGTAAGTCAAGTAAGTAAAACATCTATTCACAGTCATTATTTAAATACACACGAGAATCATTATGAATATTTACTAGAGACCAAACGGTGGGTGGAGCCTTCATTTTGGTAACGTAATTTCTTGACGTCGCTACGATATTTGTTGTTACGTAACATCTTACGTAAATTCCAAACGTTGTGACGATGTTATGTTTACATACTTATCACGTCACTACAACGTAGAATTGTAACGTTGAACCTTACATCACCACAACGTCATAAACATGTACTTATTTCAGAACATAACATTTTAACAGTAAGTCAATTATATCAAACATATACACATGGGAAAAGTTTAGCGTTATGTTATTCTGAGAAATTAAAGTGAATATTGGTTGCTCTAATGTGAGCAATTCATTCTTTCAAGTCAACTGGTCAAAAGAAGTCATTAGTTAAAGGAGGTCTATGGGGCTAATGAGCCCGCTGATGGCGAACGTGTTGCGTGCTGGTGACATGGTCACGTGACTCGGACTGGGCGCAGTATGAACTATGAACTATCAAAATCACGAAATTTTGAAAATACAATTTCAATAAAAATAGTCTACTGACGAAATCTTGTCAGTGTTTACTGTAATAGCCTACAGCAAAGAAATGCGCTTTATTAACAGATTGAACCGGAAAGAATCCAATATGTATTGAAAAAACATGAATACGGCAATTTTTTCAATGATAGTTCAGACAATTTGCATGAAGAAATCTTTCATTAAACCTAAGTTTCTCGTATCGAAAGTGATTAATTCAATTCAAGTACAGTAACGCTCTCACAACATCACATTTTACTTTAGAATACGGAGGTGCTTGATTATTTCCATGTGTATATATGCATATTAATCATTCTTCAAATACAGACAAGGTTCAGAATAAACAGTTTGTACAGCCCACATGATGGATAAACTCTTTATTCTTGTAATGTTATTTCTTTACATTGTGGCGACATTGTAAATTGTGTACTTTTCATAATTATGTACTTATAATGTAACGTTGGGCCTCACGTCCTTACAACGTCATAATAACGTACTTATCTCAGAATATATAAGGTAACTCATTCCCAATGAAAGTACTCAATTACTAAAAAAAGTATGTCATCTCCATCAAAATCGCATTTTCTGTGAAATCTTTGATTCAATGCGACACTTATTCGATTTAAATTAATGCAAGTAACTCGAGCATTAGTGAGAAGAAAGGTCAAACATATATTCATGGTCATTCTTTAGATATACATAGGAATCACTATAAACGGTTACTATAGACCAAACCGCCGTGTAAAGCCTTTATATTGGTAACATGATATCTCGACGTCGCTGCAACGTATTTAGTACGTAAACCCTAACGTAATTTCTCAACGTTGTGACGACGTTGTAGTTAACGTACTTGTCACGTCACTAAAACGTAGTAAAGAAACGCTGGTCATTACGTCCTCGAACCATCATAATAACGTTCTTTCTTAGAATATATAATGAGAAAAATGAGTCAATTCATAATATATTGTGAATACATTTCCACGTGTACCTTATATATATGCTTAGTTGATCATTATGAAAAGAGGCTCATGTTGATTAATTATGAAATCCCGAAATTTGTCTAGAGCATGTTATTGCTAATATAATCTTTTAACTATGTAATTTTCTTAATATTTAGAGTTTACGCAAAATTGAGAGCTGTAGTTACTTTTATGTAAGCTGTGAACACGAATAGAATGTTGAAATTACCCTCATAATAATTTGTTTTAAAGAACATTCTTTTGAATGCCGTTTCCATGGTCTGATGTCATAATATGTTCAGTTGTTTTGACATCACATAATTGGAGCCATTTTCACATTTAATGGTCCAGGGAAATGTCGATGATTTAGAAATTGTTTAACCCAGTCTTTACTTCTTTATCTCAGAATATACAATATGAAACGAGCTAAATGTGTTTCTTTGCAATAAACTAGCTTTCGATCGTTCGTTCTATACAAATCAACAATTTCATAAAAAATGCTATTGAACATGACACCGTTTAGTATTATCTCTGAGTTAACATGAGCTAACTGAGTTGACATTTATAATACGAGCACAAACACAAATATCACGTTTGCCATTGTAACCTTGTAACAAAACAATTAAAATCCCACTTGTTTCGTACCAGTCGTGTACAGTATATGATAATATAGCATACTTTCTCGGGTAATAATCTGTATAAATACTACAAACAGCGATCAGTGTCTTTACGAATCTCGTATGGATTCTATTATAGGTTATGTTTCCTCAAATACCGAAGGAATATCTTCGTTATGTGTAATTGGAAAACAATGAGATCTCATACAACACGTCTTCTGTGACAGGTATATGTATATTTCAACGTCAAACACATAAAAAAACATATTGTGATAATACTTTATCATATAATTTGGTGTGAGAAACTCAGTGAAATAAACCTTGTACCTTCTACAGTGATGAAAACCTTTATCGACACTCAGCAGAGTGACGTGTATTTGCCAAAGTCGTACATTTACCATTGCAATCATTCATTTTCAACATAAAACACAAAACTTATATGATAAATAGAATGTCTGCTATGTTTGCAAAATACCATGTTTATCTGATCTCCTGATGTAGAAACGTATGTATTTCACTCGTGGCTTCGCCCCTGAAATAAACATGGTATGTGGCAAGGGAAGACAGATATCATCTACATACTATAGTATATAGATCATCAATGAATGACTTGACAATACTATTCCATCGCTGAGGGCACAACTATAACACTGCTATGGCGTTGCAAAGTTATAATGTTAACATGATTGTATTGCCCATATGATATTTACACATAAAATGCGTTTGACAAGAATGCTTTCCTCCTTG
Organism: Gibbula magus; assembly: GCA_936450465.1. Taxonomy (NCBI): domain Eukaryota; kingdom Metazoa; phylum Mollusca; class Gastropoda; order Trochida; family Trochidae; genus Gibbula; species Gibbula magus. Next base: position 73,734,601 of record OW388296.1, on the reverse strand, counting down.
TGAATGGTTGGGTATCAAAATGACCGAAAGTGGTACATATGGTCCAGAGTATTGTTCGTAACCATTGTACTGATCTTATATCATTATGTTTAAATGGTTTCTCATTTGTTTGGAATAGCTTGCTTGTTGCAAACTCGCGTTATTAACGCGTTCACATGCGTCAGAATATATGGCAGAATAATTACATGACACATAAAACTAATTTGTCCTTTTCCTCAAGTCCAACCCCCACAACGATTTAATAGTTGATTATTGCAAAACTAGTTGTAATTCTATATTTCGGTGCCATAGTTTTCTATCATCCTAATAATTTGAAGAAAATACTTGAAACACATATTCTGGTCATGGCATATGTAATGATTAATATTGAAATGAACTTAAAATGAATCTCAGCGAAAACACTTATGTGAAACAAAGTTTCTAAGATCTATTTTATAATGTGTTTTCTTTAGGACGTCAATTGGTAAAACACAACATTGTTTTAATTTGTTATCAGAAAGGTAACTTTGAATCAATGTGTGTGATTTCAGTGCAAAATTACTGTTCTTTTCAAAAGAAATATTAAGTACGACCAATCAGCGTATAATCTTAATTTCATAACGATATGAATATTAAATGCATTCAATTCGTCATCAATTATCGCTGCAGGAATTTCAGCATGATGTAATAACACTAGCAGATATACATTAAAAGAATTCATTGAATGATGGCTTTAAGATACACATGTATTTTGATTTGAATGCAATCAATGATAGTGATGTTTTTTTAAAAAAACTGGATATGATTTCTTGTTTGGTGTAATATTTATTGTTCTATCCTCTGACAAGTTTAGTAAATACAAATGTTGCTTTCTTACTGTTAGATCTCAATAACCCTACATTCGGCAGTGCATTTTCACAACACCAAAAATATACATTGAGTTGCAGTGAATGGCTATACTTTGAAGATATTTCCAAATAAACGCAACAATTTAGATACATGATGGTGAAATATATTATTTATGAAAATCAACAATACTTTACACACAATAAACGGATATGATTATTATGTGAGTAGGCAATTTTCAATATGCCGTCATCTTCCTTCAATTAATATTTCTGATGGTTTTTAGGTTTTAGTAAACACCTTTCACATGACATATATCATCTGATACATGATGACTTTGAATATAGATTGTTCTTATCGTATCGGGATATCCAAACGGACTCCACATGTCCTATCTGATTTTTCAGACATTGATTAATGAATTTTGAAAACAAATAAGTGTATATATAAATTCAAAGTGTGATTTAAATATTAGTTTTTAAATATAGATCGTTAGAATGACGTAATATCAGTTCGAATTAAGTTCCATATACCGTCGAGTCACGTCAATCACACATATTTTCACTGTGGTAAGAAGTTATAGTTCACTAAAATCTCATTATTTCATTACTCATTACATAATAGCGGTCATATCTGCTATTTTATAATATCATGTTTATCTCATCGAGTGCGCTATTTGTCAACAACTGACAGATATTTTATTTATCATATGTAAAGAGTGCAGATTTGTGATTTCATGTATCTGAATGTAACACAGCTCTGTCCAGTTTACTCGTGAGAAATGGGTCATGCAGTAACACAGGTCACAGGTTCACATCTGTTGCACTCATCAGCCCCATGTCAGCTGGCCCTTCGGGATGGCTGGGGGATAGACTAAGACCAATCACAGTGTATTCACGTGACTAAAACATGCAGCACTTGGAGGAAAGACAATACTGGCGCCAAATCTGCTAGTGCAGTTGATCAACACCATTTTCGTTTTCGACGCCGTATATGATATCATTTAGGTAAGAATTTATTTCCTCACTGTCTATCTCTTTACATTTTTTCTCGTTTACTTCAGAATGCTATAAGGCATCTACTAACACCAACAGGGATACACCTACAGTCTAAGTCGTTAGTAGACCTAGCCATTTCTTTTACTAATGGTGTATGTAAATATTTTTGGAGCGAGTCTCTAAGTCCAATGTGTAATTGAACGATTACTTACGACCGTATACATCATTACTAATATCATATTAACCTATGACCTATATTATAATAACATGCTATTTTGAATGAAGACAAAGGTTCAATTTTGCTATTGTATTGTTTATAGCTCCGGTTACTAACGACTTTGGAGGCGATTGTGTTCGCCGCGTGATGAAGAAACTGGGGACAAATCACCTGATGTCGACAAGCTGCTTAAAAGGTAAAACAAAAGATTTCCAAACTACACATTTAATGTCTTCACAATTACTTATGACTTAGCTTTATGACAATTGAATTGAAACAATATTGGAATATAGATATCGCTTGATGTCATACAATTGATATCTAAAATGATTGCCAATTCATACAAATAATTATCTTACGGTTATGCTTGTTTGTTCCCAAATTCAATTCAATTATTTCATCATATATGTATAACCTCAGTTGAATGTATAAAGTTTTTGTGGTTTAAGTTTCTTGAAGGCAATAACTTTCATCATAAAAAGCAATATACTTGTGTTTTCAAACTCATAGTTTTTTTAATCCTTTTTTAACATTTAGACATGTTGATTTATTTTGCAGAAGCCTACATGAAAAACATTACTGCAAAGGAAGTGATGTCGAGGGGGAAGTTTCGAAAAGCTTAATACATGCTCCATCTAAACATGCCGGGCCTCGATTTCACCAGGTAACTTTTTTTTGTCGTAATTACTATTTTTGCAATAATTTACACGATCATACCTCCCTGTAACATTCATAGTTATCACGTTATTCAATTAAACCTCTGTTGTTTATTTATCATCCTCAAACATTAGTTAAATAACTGCTACATTGTTGTAATGAGGTATCGACGTAAATTTAATTAATGTAATATAAAATAATAAAATAATACAAAATTTGTGTATGAGAAAGGAGAATTATTATATAAACGTAGATGCATACCTACATCAATATGCTTGATACAAGATATTACTGATTTCCCTTACCTCTTTTGTTTTAAAAAATTCAAAGTTTATAAATGTGTATTATTTGTTTGCAGAGAGCAGCATCCAACAAGGAAACAAGCTCACGAACCGAGAAATAAACCAAGGACAAGGAAACAAACTAATGGACAAGGAAACAAGCTAATGGACAAGGGAACAAGATAATGGGCAGGGAAACAAGGTTATCGGAGGAAAAAGCTAACTTTTTAAGTTCAATCAAATTAAAAGTATAATCACAGTTTCATCTCTCTGTTATCTTTGTGTTCTCGAACTTATAGACAAGATAACTGAAAACATAGCTTTTCATATTGTCATGCAGTTTCAATCATTCCGTGAAGAACATTATCACAAATGACAAACGATTTTACCATTTAAAAATGAAATGTCTTATAATAAGCAGTCTGTCAACTTAAAATTTGTGTTACTATTTGGCAAAATTAGAAAGCCCTATTTCATAATCTTTTTGTTATAACTTATTTTATAGCGGTGGTTAACTTACAAGAAATGTTACTAAATGTTTTTGACAATATGAGTTGATAGACTGTTTATGTATATCGTCTGAATTGGGTAGGCTTCAATGTTCATGAGTCTACAAATGGAATCTGTAAGGACGTTATGGCAACGTCGTAATGCGTTTGAGAGACAACAAAACTATGTGAGATAGACGGCATTTTCGTGTTCTCACATCATCGTATGTAAGTAGAAAAACAACGTTGTAGCAACCTTTCTGGGTGTCTACAGATTGACGTTGTGACGACGTCAGGATATACGTTAGGACAACGTAAACATAAACGTCGTTACAACGTGCTCGCAACGTCGTAATTACGTTGCAACACAACGTTGTAGCAACCTGTCTGGGAGTCTACAGAATGACGTTGTGACAACGTCAGGATCTACGTAAGGACAACGTAAACATAGACGTCGTTACAACGTTCTCACAACGTATAAATTACGTAGAAAATCAACGTTGTAGCAACCTGTTTGGGAGTCTACAAACTGACGTTGTCACAACGTCAGGATCCACGTAAGGACAACGTAAACATAGACGTCGTTACAACGTTCTCACAACGTAGTAATTACGTAGAAAATCAACGTTGTAGCAACCTGTTTGGGAGTCTACAAACTGACGTTGTCACAACGTCAGGATCTACGTAAGGACAACGTAAACATAGACGTCGTTACAACGTTCTCACAACGTAGTAATTACGTAGAAAATCAACGTTGTAGCAACCTGTTTGGGAGTCTACAAACTGACGTTGTCACAACGTCAGGATCTACGTAAGGACAACGTAAAGCTGACGTTGTCACAACGTTATCACTACGTAGATTTGTTAGCTGGGTTGTCACAACACTGACTTCCAGCCAGTCAACAAGTGAAAGGTTTGGCAACACAACAATACTCGGCTTCTGGACAAGAGGAGGTACATATTATTCTTAATGAAGTGTTCGAGAAACGTCAGAATAACGATATGCCTGGGTTAGAGAACACCTACATCCACAGACGCAATGCATGTTTTTTTTAAAAAGCATATTTTTGTTGTTGAATATTTTCAACGGCGAATTATGAATGTCACATCTTAACTTCCGTCTCTGACTGCAATGTTTGAAATGTTACCAAATAAATACGACCCATAGTAAAACTCTGACAAAGTCTTTGAATGGGTAATCAGTTTCATGCCGTATTTTCACAGATGTCCATACTGTTTATAGCTCGAGGGATAGCCCCGATCCGAATCTGTTATTACAAATATGCTTGCCATGCCTGGTCGTCCCCCAACCACAGCACCGTACTAACACTATCAGGTCTTGTTTACGGTCCAATACAGTTATCTAGTTCAGACATATTAAACACCAGTCTAACGTTTCTCAAATCGGTCTTAAATATCTGTAATCTTATAATAACGAACGGAATCCGCTTGCTCGGAGAGAGTGAGTGTATTGTTCGGGGACGATTCCCTAACAGGGCCAGATCGCTGGAATGTCATGTTGAGCGACTCCTACTCATTGCTTATACAGGGTTATTAGGTAACATTTCCTTGACCCAAGATCTCCGTTCACCGCACCCTGATGTGGAGTTTACACCAGTCTCGGCCAACACCCATTGAAGTGTCATTTGATGTTTTATGTTACAAAAATGTTAAAATGTGGATATACGTTTGATTGATCGTACAGCCGTTCTGCTCATTTGCTGGCAGGCACAGTGGGTGAGTTGATTTACATCTTGCTTGTAGAATACGTATCATTATAGATAATGCTGCAAGTGTCAAAGTAAGATTAGTAAAAAGCATGCATATTCGATGCACTTGTGTACATCCAGATCAACGACTCTGACATGCACTAACGGCAGCTTGTTAACCCTCTGGTTGCCATCATATTTCAGTGAAGTCATTCCTGTGGCCAAAGCGTTCATTGTATTTCCGTTATAGTTATAACGGTATATGAAGTTATTGCGTGTATGGATTACATTTAAGTGCTTAGCGAAGCGATATATTTAATATTTGTAAGTCTTGCAACGTTTAATCTCAGAGACAGGAGTTTTTTTTTATTTAAGCAGAGTTATAGTTAAACTGCCTCCTTCAATATGTTCACGTATGCAAAACACTACCATAATCAACCGTCCATATACAATGAACATGATTCTTACTAAATTTTATTTTACACTCCCATGAACCAAGTATTCGAATCATTCAAGGCGTAGATTTAGAATCTGTAATAGACTAACATAAAGTCTTTGAAAAAAAGAAGATTTTTACTGATATTTTATATTCTAATATTTGATATGAAATAAAATAAAAAAGAGACCTGAACACTATTTAATTACTGTCCTATTCTGTAAAATGCAGCTGTAACAAACCAAGAGGACAGAACAGCTGTCACTGCTGGAACTATCCAGTTACTTATAGGACACTACTCCAGTAGGACATCTCTATTGTTATTTGTTATTTACAATAGTTACACTATTTTTAAACAAACTCAAAAGCAGTCCTTTAAAGTAAAATGTTACAAAACGTCTAGGTAGTCACTGGCTGTCTCTATCTAATTACTCCATGTAATACTAGTCTTTGTAAGAAAGCCATGTGTCAGTACGATATACGTCTAACTGTATGTACTCTGTCAGTAGTGAAGATTGTATCAATAACGCATCGTCGACTCTCCATTCATACTTCTACCAGACACTATACCACGCTGTATGCACAGCCTTACTTGACTGGTGTCTTACTGACGTTCTACCAGACACTACACCACGCTGTATGCACAGCCTTACGTGACTGGTGTCTTACTGACGTTCTACCAGACACTATACCACACTGTATGCACAGCCTTACTTGACTGGTGTCTTACTGACGTTCTACCAGACACTACACCACACTGTATGCACAGCCTTACTTGACTGGTGTCTTACTGACGTTCTACCAGACACTACACTACACTGTATGCACAGCCTTACTTGACTGGTGTCTTACTGGCGTTCTACCAGACACTACACCACACTAGTACTGTATGCACAGCCTTACTTGACTGGTGTCTTACTGGCGTTCTACCAGACACTACACCACACTGTATGTACAGTCTTACTTGACTGGTGTCTTACTGACGTTCTACCAGACACTACACTACACTAGTACTGTATACACAGCCTTACTTGACTGGTGTCTTACTGGCGTTCTACCAGACACTATACCACACTGTATGCACAGCCTTACTTGACTGGTGTCTTACTGACGTTCTACCAGACACTACACCACACTGTATGCACAGCCTTACTTGACTGGTGTCTTACTGGCGTTCTACCAGACACTACACCACACTAGTACTGTATACACAGCCTTACTTGACTGGTGTCTTACTGGCGTTCTACCAGACACTACACCACACTGTATGTACAGTCTTACTTGACTGGTGTCTTACTGACGTTCTACCAGACACTACACTACACTGTATGCACAGCCTTACTTGACTGGTGTCTTACTGACGTTCTACCAGACACTACACCACGCTGTATGCACAGCCTTACTTGACTGGTGTCTTACTGACGTTCTACCAGACACTATACCACACTGTATGCACAGCCTTACTTGACTGGTGTCTTACTGACGTTCTACCAGACACTACACCACACTGTATGCACAGCCTTACTTGACTGGTGTCTTACTGGCGTTCTACCAGACACTACACCACACTAGTACTGTATGCACAGCCTTACTTGACTGGTGTCTAACTGGCGTTCTACCAGACACTACACCACACTGTATGTACAGTCTTACTTGACTGGTGTCTTACTGACGTTCTACCAGACACTACACTACACTAGTACTGTATACACAGCCTTACTTGACTGGTGTCTTACTGGCGTTCTACCAGACACTATACCACACTGTATGCACAGCCTTACTTGACTGGTGTCTTACTGACGTTCTACCAGACACTACACCACACTGTATGCACAGCCTTACTTGACTGGTGTCTTACTGGCGTTCTACCAGACACTACACCACACTAGTACTGTATACACAGCCTTACTTGACTGGTGTCTTACTGGCGTTCTACCAGACACTACACCACACTGTATGTACAGTCTTACTTGACTGGTGTCTTACTGACGTTCTACCAGACACTACACTACACTGTATGCACAGCCTTACTTGACTGGTGTCTTACTGACGTTCTACCAGACACTACACCACGCTGTATGCACAGCCTTACTTGACTGGTGTCTTACTGACGTTCTACCAGACACTATACCACACTGTATGCACAGCCTTACTTGACTGGTGTCTTACTGACGTTCTACCAGACACTACACCACACTGTATGCACAGCCTTACTTGACTGGTGTCTTACTGGCGTTCTACCAGACACTACACCACACTAGTACTGTATGCACAGCCTTACTTGACTGGTGTCTTACTGACGTTCTACCAAACACTACGTCACAATGTATGCACAGCTTTACTTGACTGGTGTCTTACTGACGTTCTACCAGACACTACACCAAGCTGTATGCACAGCCTTACTTTACTGGTGTCTTACTGACGTTCTACCAAACACTACGTCACAATGTATGCACAGCTTTACTTGACTGGTGTCTTACTGACGTTCTACCAGACACTACACCAAGCTGTATGCACAGCCTTACTTTACTGGTGTCTTACTGACGTTCTACCAGACACTACACCACACTAGTACTTTATGCACAGCCTTACTTGACTGGTGTCTTACTGACGTTCTACCAGACACTACACCACACTGTATGCACAGCCTTACTTGACTGGTGTCTTACTGGCGTTCTACCAGACACTACACCACACTAGTACTGTATGCACAGCCTTACTTGACTGGTGTCTTACTGGCGTTCTACCAGACACTACACCACACTGTATGTACAGTCTTACTTGACTTGTGTCTTACTGACGTTCTACCAGACACCAGACTGTATGCACAGCCTTACTTGACTGGTGTCTTACTGACGTTCTACCAGACACTACACTACACTGTATGCACAGCCTTACTTGACTGGTGTCTTACTGGCGTTCTACCAGACACTACACTACACTGTATGCACAGCCTTACTTGACTGGTGTCTTACTGACGTTCTACCAGACACCAGACTGTATGCACAGCCTTACTTGACTGGTGTCTTACTGACGTTCTACCAGACACTACACTGTATGCACAGCCTTACTTGACTGGTGTCTTACTGACGTTCTACCAGACACTACACTACACTGTATGCACAGCCTTACTTGACTGGTGTCTTACTGACGTTCTACCAGACACCAGACTGTATGCACAGCCTTACTTGACTGGTGTCTTACTGACGTTCTACCAGACACTACACTGTATGCACAGCCTTACTTGACTGGTGTCTTACTGACGTTCTACCAGACACTACACTACACTGTATGCACAGCCTTACTTGACTGGTGTCTTACTGACGTTCTACCAGACACTACACCACATTGTATGCACAGCCTTACTTGACTGGTGTCTTACTGACGTTCTACCAGACACCAGACTGTATGCACAGCCTTACTTGACTGGTGTCTTACTGACGTTCTACCAGACACCAGACTGTATGCACAGCCTTACTTGACTGGTGTCTTACTGACGTTCTACCAGACACTACACTACACTGTATGCACAGCCTTACTTGACTGGTGTCTTACTGGCGTTCTACCAGACACTACACCACACTAGTACTGTATGCACAGCCTTACTTGACTGGTGTCTTACTGGCGTTCTACCAGACACTACACCACACTGTATGCACAGTCTTACTTGACTGGTGTCTTACTGACGTTCTACCAGACACTACACCACACTGTATGTACAGTCTTACTTGACTGGTGTCTTACTGACGTTCTACCAGACACTACACCACACTGTATGCACAGCCTTACTTGACTGGTGTCTTACTGACGTTCTACCAGACACTACACCACACTGTATGCACAGCCTTACTTGACTGGTGTCTTACTGACGTTCTATCAGACACTACACCACACTGTATGCACAGCCTTACTTGACTGGTGTCTTACTGACGTTCTACCAGACACTACACTACACTGTATGCACAGCCTTACTTGACTGGTGTCTTACTGGCGTTCTACCAGACACTACACCACACTAGTACTGTATGCACAGCCTTACTTGACTGGTGTCTTACTGACGTTCTACCAGACACTACACCACACTGTATGCACAGCCTTACTGGACTGGTGTCTTACTGGCGTTCTACCAGACACTACACCACACTGTATGTACAGTCTTACTTGACTGGTGTCTTACTGATGTCCTACCAGACACTACACTACACTGTATGCACAGCCTTACTTGGCTGGTGTCTTACTGGCGTTCTACCAGACACTACAACACACTAGTAATGTATGCACAGCCTTACTTGACTGGTGTCTTACTGACGTTCTACCAGACACTACACCACACTGTATGCACAGCCTTACTTGACTGGTGTGTCTTACTGACGTTCTATCAGACACTACACCACACTGTATGCACAGCCTTACTTGACTGGTGTCTTACTGACGTTCTACTAGACACTACACTACACTGTATGCACAGCCTTACTTGACTGGTGTCTTACTGACGTTCTACCAGACACTACACCACACTAGTACTGTATGCACAGCCTTACTTGACTGGTGTCTTACTGACGTTCTACCAGACACTACACCACACTGTATGCACAGTCTAACTTGACTGGTGTCTTACTGACGTTCTACCAAACACTACACCACACTGTATGCACAGCCTTACTTGACTGGTGTCTTACTGACGTTCTACCAGACACTACACCACACTGTATGCACAGCCTTACTTGACTGGTGTCTTACTGGCGTTACACAACTGATAAGTATCTTTTGAAAGCGATAATGGTATTGGTTTCTTTAATCTCAAGTTTTAATTTTAAAATAAAACTAGCATTGTAATAACTTGTATGTAAATGGAGTTGTATTAGGAAGAAATTGTATGTTAAAAGACGCAAATGATGCTATTTAAAAAAAGAAAAAGACAAATAGTTCATATTTTGGATCGATCACATCAAAATGTCCATTATAAGCTTATAACTTAAGTATTAGTTTGCAGACATGTTGATTTAAACGTTCATCACAATTGTCACAAGTAGTCTTAAACAAGGTTATAATGACTTGATAATGGGTTGTAATAATGTTAAAATATGATCATGTGTGTTGTCAGATATAAGCAGTTTTGCATTTGTTGTTTATCAAATTCAGGCATTGACAATTCTTTGACTGATCCCCAGTCTCTTAAAAATCAGTTAGTATCAATTTATAAGAAAAACGAGTTTTGATTATGTTTTTTTGAAAACTCATAGAAATTGAACCTTATTTCCCACAAAATCTATTTTGTCCTTCAAGAGACCACCAACAAGCAAACACTGTTGAACTTTCCGTACATCTCTCTGTAATAAACTTTGATATATCATATATTGGTGTACGGCAATCAATATGTTGAGGGGTGATACAGGTGCTAATTGTTGATAGATGTGGATAATAAGACATACATTTTGACAACAGTAAAGTGTTTCTAAAGACACGTCTCTCATGTCTAATGTTGATGGCGTAAATGTATAATATTATAAAAACGATATATTGTTTACATCATGCATATGTGTAGTTCAAGCCTGAAGCTGCAGGGTCGTAATGATCAATTATGGACTGTGTTGCAGTGAAACATCAAACTGTCAAACATCAAACTGACGAATAGCCCAGGGGAGAACATCTAAAGTTTTCACGTTTACCCTACAGGTCTTCAGACTCTTAAATTCAGTTTAATGTCAATTTTCCTTGTGAAGTGATCCGAGAAATTACTGTCTGAGTTTTTATGAATTTATTATCTTTCATTGTCTTGTAGCTGAAGTGGTGGCCATAGGTTCACGTCATGTTATTGTCAAATGTTTGAAAGTCCGTTCAGCATACGTAGTTAAATAACAATACTTTCCAGAAAAATTGGCTTAGAAGGACTACGAACGTTTTGAGAATAAAGGCCACGAACTTTAATAATTAGTAATAATAAAATACATATGAAGTATGTCGGCGAACGACCGGACTACTATAAAAGGATGCCCGGACTGAACTACTCTATATGTTGATGATGCTGTGTTGAGGGGAAACGTACTTCAAACGAGATGAAATCGATGTTAAATGTTTCATCTTATTTGCATTTCTGGCCGTTTTCATAGATAGTATCAAAATTACATTAGTGATAGTGAATTGGCCTGATGACTTAGAAATTTCTTGGTGATGCTATAAATCTAACAAGATTTGCCTATAAAGTGATGGATAAAATGGTGCGAGTAGCTAACAGCATATACGTGCACAACAGTGAAGAGCACTTTGTAATGAGGGTATGGGACGAGGGTTTTACGTTTTATATGACGTCATCGTAACGCTGTAGATAAAATAACATTTATCGCAGCAGACATATATATGTTAAAGTTTATCTATTTTTGCTACCAACATGAAACTGTGTGTTTATTCATGCTGTATGTTTGTAATAACTCTGTTCCTATGTTTAGTCTCCCCTTGGGTGTTGTATCGGATACCAGAGGTACCACGCACCTGTTAAACTGCACGTGCAGCTCGTACGTCACGTGTTCATCCAGCTGAAATGTACATGTATACTCACTCATAACATGAAAGGAACTTACTCACATAAAAAGCTAACGGTAAGCTACAACATTTTGATGAAATGGTTTGTACTATATCAAGGTGACAATGAATACAATTTAAATGTGTTTATGACCCCGGAAAGGGGATGCATATTGAAGTGTGAAATTTAAATCTTCACTTCTGACTTAAACAGTTTTAATGGGTTTGAAGTTGAATGGGGTTTTAATTGAAGTGAGGTTTGAAGTGGAATGGTGGTTTTAATGGATTTGAGATTTAAAGTTGGTCGGTGGTTTTATAAAAAGTGAGGTTTGAAATTGGTTGGTTGTTTTGATGGCAGTAAAGTGTGAAGTTGAATGGTGGTTTTAATAGAAGTGATGTTTGAAGTTGAATGGTGGTTTTAATAGAAGTGATGTTTGAAGTTGAATGGTGGTTCTAAAAGAAGTGATGTTTGAAGTTGAATGGTGGTTCTAATAGAAGTGATGTTTGAAGTTGAATGGTGGTTCTAATAGAAGTGATGTTTGAAGTTGAATGGTGGTTCTAATAGAAGTGATGTTTGAAGTTGAATGGTGGTTTTAATAGAAGTGATGTTTGAAGTTGAATGGTGGTTTTGATTGAAGTGATGTTTGAAGGTGAATGGTGGTTTTAATAGAAGTGATGTTTGAAGTTGAATGGTGGTTTTGATTGAAGTGATGTTTGAAGTTGAATGGTGGTTTTAATAGAAGTGATGTTTGAAGTTGAATGGTGGTTCTAATAGAAGTGATGTTTGAAGTTGAATGGTGGTTCTAATAGAAGTGATGTTTGAAGTTGAATGGTGGTTTTAATAGAAGTGATGTTTGAAGTTGAATGGTGGTTCTAATAGAAGTGATGTTTGAAGTTGAATGGTGGTTTTAATAGAAGTGATGTTTGAAGTTGAATGGTGGTTTTAATAGAAGTGATGTTTGAAGTTGAATGGTGGTTCTAATAGAAGTGATGTTTGAAGGTGAATGGTGGTTTTAATAGAAGTGATGTTTGAAGTTGAATGGTGGTTCTAATAGAAGTGATGTTTGAAGTTGAATGGTGGTTCTAATAGAAGTGATGTTTGAAGTTGAATGGTGGTTCTAATAGAAGTGATGTTTGAAGTTGAATGGTGGTTTTGATTGAAGTAATGTTTGAAGTTGAATGGTGGTTTTAATAGAAGTGATGTTTGAAGTTGAATGGTGGTTCTAATAGAAGTGATGTTTGAAGTTGAATGGTGGTTCTAATTGAAGTGATGTTTGAAGTTGAATGGTGGTTTTAATAGAAGTGATGTTTGAAGTTGAATGGTGGTTCTAATAGAAGTGATGTTTGAAGTTGAATGGTGGTTCTAATAGAAGTGATGTTTGAAGTTGAATGGTGGTTTTAATAGAAGTGATGTTTGAAGTTGAATGGTGGTTTTAATAGAAGTGATGTTTGAAGTTGAATGGTGGTTCTAATAGAAGTGATGTTTGAAGTTGAATGGTGGTTCTAATAGAAGTGATGTTTGAAGTTGAATGGTGGTTTTGATTGAAGTGATGTTTGAAGATGAATGGTGGTTTTAATAGAAGTGATGTTTGAAGTTGAATGGTGGTTTTGATTGAAGTGATGTTTGAAGTTGAATGGTGGTTTTAATAGAAGTGATGTTTGAAGTTGAATGGTGGTTTTGATTGAAGTGATGTTTTAAGTTGAATGGGGTTTTAATTGAAGTGAGGTTTGAAGTGGAATGGTGGTTTTAATGGATTTGAGATTTAAAGTTGGTCGGTGGTTTTATAAAAAGTGAGGTTTGAAATTGGTTGGTTGTTTTGATGGCAGTAAAGTGTGAAGTTGAATGGTGGTTTTAATAGAAGTGATGTTTGAAGTTGAATGGTGGTTCTAATAGAAGTGATGTTTGAAGTTGAATGGTGGTTCTAATAGAAGTGATGTTTGAAGTTGAATGGTGGTTTTGATTGAAGTGATGTTTGAAGTTGAATGGTGGTTTTAATAGAAGTGATGTTTGAAGTTGAATGGTGGTTTTAATAGAAGTGATGTTTGAAGTTGAATGGTGGTTCTAATACAGGTGATGTTTGAAGTTGAATGGTGGTTCTAATAGAAGTGATGTTTGAAGTTGAATGGTGGTTCTAATAGAAGTGATGTTTGAAGTTGAATGGTGGTTCTAATAGAAGTGATGTTTGAAGTTGAATGGTGGTTTTAATAGAAGTGATGTTCGAAGTTGAATGGTGGTTTTGATTGAAGTGATGTTTGAAGTTGAATGGTGGTTTTAATAGAAGTGATGTTTGAAGTTGAATGGTGGTTTTGATTGAAGTGATGTTTGAAGTTGAATGGTGGTTTTAATAGAAGTGATGTTTGAAGTTGAATGGTGGTTCTAATAGAAGTGATGTTTGAAGTTGAATGGTGGTTCTAATAGAAGTGATGTTTGAAGTTGAATGGCGGTTTTAATAGAAGTGATGTTTGAAGTTGAATGGTGGTTCTAATAGAAGTGATGTTTGAAGTTGAATGGTGGTTTTAATAGAAGTGATGTTTGAAGTTTAATGGTGGTTTTAATAGAAGTGATGTTTGAAGTTGAATGGTGGTTCTAATAGAAGTGATGTTTGAAGTTGAATGGTGGTTTTAATAGAAGTGATGTTTGAAGTTGAATGGTGGTTCTAATAGAAGTGATGTTTGAAGTTAAATGGTGGTTCTAATAGAAGTGATGTTTGAAGTTGAATGGTGGTTCTAATAGAAGTGATGTTTGAAGTTGAATGGTGGTTTTAATAGAAGTGATGTTTGAAGTTGAATGGTGGTTCTAATAGAAGTGATGTTTGAAGTTGAATGGTGGTTTTGATTGAAGTGATGTTTGAAGTTGAATGGTGGTTTTAATAGAAGTGATGTTTGAAGTTGAATGGTGGTTCTAATAGAAGTGATGTTTGAAGTTGAATGGTGGTTCTAATAGAAGTGATGTTTGAAGTTGAATGGTGGTTCTAATAGAAGTGATGTTTGAAGTTGAATGGGGTTTTAATTGAAGTGAGGTTTGAAGTGGAATGGTGGTTTTAATGGATTTGAGATTTAAAGTTGGTCGGTGGTTTTATAAAAAGTGAGGTTTGAAATTGGTTGGTTGTTTTGATGGCAGTAAAGTGTGAAGTTGAATGGTGGTTTTAATAGAAGTGATGTTTGAAGTTGAATGGTGGTTCTAATAGAAGTGATGTTTGAAGTTGAATGGTGGTTCTAATAGAAGTGATGTTTGAAGTTGAATGGTGGTTTTGATTGAAGTGATGTTTGAAGTTGAATGGTGGTTTTAATAGAAGTGATGTTTGAAGTTGAATGGTGGTTTTAATAGAAGTGATGTTTGAAGTTGAATGGTGGTTCTAATAGAAGTGATGTTTAAAGTTGAATGGTGGTTCTAATAGAAGTGATTTTTGAAGTTGAATGGTGGTTCTAATAGAAGTGATGTTTGAAGTTGAATGGTGGTTCTAATAGAAGTGATGTTTGAAGTTGAATGGTGGTTCTAATAGAAGTGATGTTTGAAGTTGAATGGTGGTTTTAATAGAAGTGATGTTTGAAGTTAAATGGTGGTTCTAATAGAAGTGATGTTTGAAGTTGAATGGTGGTTCTAATAGAAGTGATGTTTGAAGTTGAATGGTGGTTTTAATAGAAGTGATGTTTGAGGTTGAATGGTGGTTCTAATAGAAGTGATGTTTGAAGTTGAATGGTGGTTTTGATTGAAGTGATGTTTGAAGTTGAATGGTGGTTCTAATAGAAGTGATGTTTAAAGTTGAATGGTGGTTCTAATAGAAGTGATGTTTGAAGTTGAATGGTGGTTCTAATAGAAGTGATGTTTGAAGTTGAATGGTGGTTCTAATAGAAGTGATGTTTGAAGTTGAATGGTGGTTCTAATAGAAGTGATGTTTGAAGTTGAATGGTGGTTTTAATAGAAGTGATGTTTGAAGTTAAATGGTGGTTCTAATAGAAGTGATGTTTGAAGTTGAATGGTGGTTCTAATAGAAGTGATGTTTGAAGTTGAATGGCGGTTTTAATAGAAGTGATGTTTGAAGTTGAATGGTGGTTCTAATAGAAGTGATGTTTGAAGTTGAATGGTGGTTTTAATAGAAGTGATGTTTGAAGTTGAATGGTGGTTCTAATAGAAGTGATGTTTGAAGTTGAATGGTGGTTTTAATAGAAGTGATGTTTGAAGTTGAATGGTGGTTCTAATAGAAGTGATGTTTGAAGTTAAATGGTGGTTCTAATAGAAGTGATGTTTGAAGTTGAATGGTGGTTCTATTAGAAGTGATGTTTGAAGTTGAATGGTGGTTTTAATAGAAGTGATGTTTGAAGTTGAATGGTGGTTCTAATAGAAGTGATGTTTGAAGTTGAATGGTGGTTTTGATTGAAGTGATGTTTGAAGTTGAATGGTGGTTTTAATAGAAGTGATGTTTGAAGTTGAATGGTGGTTCTAATAGAAGTGATGTTTGAAGTTGAATGGTGGTTCTAATAGAAGTGATGTTTGAAGTTGAATGGTGGTTTTAATAGAAGTGATGTTTGAAGTTGAATGGGGTTTTAATTGAAGTGAGGTTTGAAGTGGAATGGTGGTTTTAATGGATTTGAGATTTAAAGTTGGTCGGTGGTTTTATAAAAAGTGAGGTTTGAAATTGGTTGGTTGTTTTGATGGCAGTAAAGTGTGAAGTTGAATGGTGGTTTTAATAGAAGTGATGTTTGAAGTTGAATGGTGGTTCTAATAGAAGTGATGTTTGAAGTTGAATGGTGGTTCTAATAGAAGTGATGTTTGAAGTTGAATGGTGGTTTTGATTGAAGTGATGTTTGAAGTTGAATGGTGGTTTTAATAGAAGTGATGTTTGAAGTTGAATGGTGGTTTTAATAGAAGTGATGTTTGAAGTTGAATGGTGGTTCTAATAGAAGTGATGTTTAAAGTTGAATGGTGGTTCTAATAGAAGTGATGTTTGAAGTTGAATGGTGGTTTTGATTGAAGTGATGTTTGAAGTTGAATGGTGGTTCTAATAGAAGTGATGTTTAAAGTTGAATGGTGGTTCTAATAGAAGTGATGTTTGAAGTTGAATGGTGGTTCTAATAGAAGTGATGTTTGAAGTTGAATGGTGGTTCTAATAGAAGTGATGTTTGAAGTTGAATGGTGGTTCTAATAGAAGTGATGTTTGAAGTTGAATGGTGGTTTTAATAGAAGTGATGTTTGAAGTTAAATGGTGGTTCTAATAGAAGTGATGTTTGAAGTTGAATGGTGGTTCTAATAGAAGTGATGTTTGAAGTTGAATGGCGGTTTTAATAGAAGTGATGTTTGAAGTTGAATGGTGGTTCTAATAGAAGTGATGTTTGAAGTTGAATGGTGGTTTTAATAGAAGTGATGTTTGAAGTTGAATGGTGGTTTTAATAGAAGTGATGTTTGAAGTTGAATGGTGGTTCTAATAGAAGTGATGTTTGAAGTTGAATGGTGGTTTTAATAGAAGTGATGTTTGAAGTTGAATGGTGGTTCTAATAGAAGTGATGTTTGAAGTTAAATGGTGGTTCTAATAGAAGTGATGTTTGAAGTTGAATGGTGGTTCTAATAGAAGTGATGTTTGAAGTTGAATGGTGGTTTTAATAGAAGTGATGTTTGAAGTTGAATGGTGGTTCTAATAGAAGTGATGTTTGAAGTTGAATGGTGGTTTTGATTGAAGTGATGTTTGAAGTTGAATGGTGGTTTTAATAGAAGTGATGTTTGAAGTTGAATGGTGGTTCTAATAGAAGTGATGTTTGAAGTTGAATGGTGGTTCTAATAGAAGTGATGTTTGAAGTTGAATGGTGGTTTTAATAGAAGTGATGTTTGAAGTTGAATGGGGTTTTAATTGAAGTGAGGTTTGAAGTGGAATGGTGGTTTTAATGGATTTGAGATTTAAAGTTGGTCGGTGGTTTTATAAAAAGTGAGGTTTGAAATTGGTTGGTTGTTTTGATGGCAGTAAAGTGTGAAGTTGAATGGTGGTTTTAATAGAAGTGATGTTTGAAGTTGAATGGTGGTTCTAATAGAAGTGATGTTTGAAGTTGAATGGTGGTTCTAATAGAAGTGATGTTTGAAGTTGAATGGTGGTTTTGATTGAAGTGATGTTTGAAGTTGAATGGTGGTTTTAATAGAAGTGATGTTTGAAGTTGAATGGTGGTTTTAATAGAAGTGATGTTTGAAGTTGAATGGTGGTTCTAATAGAAGTGATGTTTAAAGTTGAATGGTGGTTCTAATAGAAGTGATGTTTGAAGTTGAATGGTGGTTCTAATAGAAGTGATGTTTGAAGTTGAATGGTGGTTCTAATAGAAGTGATGTTTGAAGTTGAATGGTGGTTCTAATAGAAGTGATGTTTGAAGTTGAATGGTGGTTTTAATAGAAGTGATGTTTGAAGTTAAATGGTGGTTCTAATAGAAGTGATGTTTGAAGTTGAATGGTGGTTCTAATAGAAGTGATGTTTGAAGTTGAATGGTGGTTTTAATAGAAGTGATGTTTGAAGTTGAATGGTGGTTCTAATAGAAGTGATGTTTGAAGTTGAATGGTGGTTTTGATTGAAGTGATGTTTGAAGTTGAATGGTGGTTTTAATAGAAGTGATGTTTGAAGTTGAATGGTGGTTCTAATAGAAGTGATGTTTGAAGTTGAATGGTGGTTCTAATAGAAGTGATGTTTGAAGTTGAATGGTGGTTTTAATAGAAGTGATGTTTGAAGTTGAATGGTGGTTCTAATAGAAGTGATGTTTGAAGTTGAATGGTGGTTCTAATAGAAGTGATGTTTGAAGTTGAATGGTGGTTTTAATAGAAGTGATGTTTGAAGTTGAATGGTGGTTTTAATAGAAGTGATGTTTGAAGTTGAATGGTGGTTCTAATAGAAGTGATGTTTGAAGTTGAATGGTGGTTCTAATAGAAGTGATGTTTGAAGTTGAATGGTGGTTTTAATAGAAGTGATGTTTGAAGTTGAATGGTGGTTCTAATAGAAGTGATGTTTGAAGTTGAATGGTGGTTCTAATAGAAGTGATGTTTGAAGTTGAATGGTGGTTTTGATTGAAGTGATGTTTGAAGTTGAATGGTGGTTTTAATAGAAGTGATGTTTGAAGTTGAATGGTGGTTTTGATTGAAGTGATGTTTGAAGTTGAATGGTGGTTTTAATAGAAGTGATGTTTGAAGTTGAATGGTGGTTTTGATTGAAGTGATGTTTGAAGTTGAATGGTGGTTTTGATTGAAGTGAGGTATTAAGTTGACCTCTGACTTAAAAGGTCTCTGAAATAAAACTATGCGAATAAAATAAGAATAACAACTTTAGATTTGAAATAACATTTTATTTCACCTGTAAGCAAATCAAGTCGCATAGATTGCTCGGGCGCGATAACCTGAACGAGAATCTGAACATAGCGACATCATAGGTCACATCATTTACATGTGAATATTTGAATTTCAAGATTTTGATTGTGAGCATAGGCTTTTGACAGTACCATTTAAATTGATGAAACCATAAACAAACACAAACTAAAATCCAGTCAGCTTTTCTTTTATCAAACCGTGCATTCACTTTCAGCAATGAGTATATTCTCGAATAATTGACAGTTTTCGAAATCAGATAGTCCTGCCCCATGACTGTGTAAAATTAAGAGCCTTTAATACAGTCAAGATCGTTATTCAGAAGGTCTAGATAAACTGAATACATATGGAACTGGTAGTATTGAAAATATATAATCATAATGATGAAAATACAATAATTTTTAAAATTCCATAGACTAAATTTTAGTCTAGAAATCAGTCTGTTTCTTGCAATATGACGATCATTGCAATGAAATCCATCATCACTACCTTTATTCCACCAATGGATGCTGTGTATGATGAAATGTCAGGTATTGCATTCTAAGCCCCGTGCACAAGCTGGATTGAGCTGTATTCCAATACCAAGTCACGTCTCTGTAGTTTTTTTTCTAATTGTCAGTTTAATAAGTTTCTTTGACAGAATGTCGTAATATGTATCTTTGGTATTGGACAAGTATTTACTAAAGGTGAGGGTCTATACAAACTTCAAGACCCGAGTTTCAACGTCCCAACTGGAATGTTTCAACCTTTGTCTGATGCACGACTGCAGTATTTATAAGCTACACTGACATATTGCATTTTAATTCTGCAGTGTAGTGTGTTCTTATTAAATTGCTTAAGTGAGGTTCGAAGTTGAATAGTGGTTTTAATAGAAGTGATGTTTGAAGTTGAATGATGGTTTGAATGGAAGTGATGTCTGAAGTTGAATGATGGTTTTAATTGAAGTGATGTTTGAAGTTGATTGGTGGTTCTAATTGAAGTGATGTTTAAAGTTGAATGGTGGTTTTAATGGAAGTGATGTTCGAAGTTGAATGGTGGTTTTAATGAAAGTGAGGTTTGAAGTTGATTGGTGGATCTAATTGAAGATGTTTGAAGTTGGTTGGTGGTTTTAATAGAAGTGAGGTATGAAGTTGAATGATGATTTTAATTGAAGTGATGTTTGAAGTTGACTGGTGGTTCTAATTGAAGTGATGTTTGAAGTTGAATGATGATTTTAATTGAAGAGATGTTTGAAGTTGAATGATGATTTTAATTGAAGGGAGGTATGAAGTTGGTTGGTGGTTTTAATAGAAGTGAATTCCTCATTTAATTATGATGTATTTAGAATAAACTTTAAGAAATGCTACATTTGGTAAAAATGGCAATAGTTGTGAAAATGTCTTTCATTACTTCATTGAATGTTCCCTTATGGTTTTAAAAAAAATAATTCTTAGAAATACAATTATAATATTTAATATGATTTAATATGATAAATTTAACATAACATAATACATCGATTTGTGAAATCATAATCTTGTTTTAATGTATATCAGTAAACGTTACCTCCAACCTCTCTTGTAGATATCCTTACTCCCTGTCTGACTCGGGTGTAATTATCTGGGCCTCCTTTCACAAAACGCTAAGGTGATCGTAAGGCACTACTGCAACCTCAGTGTAAAGTTGAAGAATGGGAGTTAAGTGTAACGTTAATAAACGTTGCTTTGTGAACAGAGGCCCTGGAAACAGCTTTTCCAATCTGAACTTGTATTCACTCCTTTTCCTGAATCAATCAAATATGTTTCAATGAAGTCTATTGTTGTGACAGTTAACCTTCACTATGAACTGGAGACCCTTACCAGCGTGTTAAATAATCATTTGCAAAGTTTTGAACACAGTTTTCAGAAATCATCTGTCTCTGTGATCTTCATGTTCCTTTTAAAGAGAAATAAATGTGTTTCACTATTTAAGATGATATCCATACATTACCCGGTAAACCTGAACAATCACAAATACTAGCAAGCATTTGATTAATATGGTACACCGCAACGCAAAGCTAAATAGTGTCACAGGCTTTCTCACAGCAGCAGTGATGTAAGTGTAAAACTCTTGAAAACGGCGTTAAAAACCCAAATCACCTCAACTCACTTATTTGATAGGTATTAGTTATAATTGTAAAGATGATTTTATGTTAGAAATGGTTGTCATGTGGTAAGTCATAATCTCCACCTACAGAAGCTCTCGTAAAATAATCCAATGTTCACATGTTTAATGTCTTGTAGTATGCTCCCAGACAGTCCTGTTTTCAGAAATGATCATTTTGAAATTCACACATGTATTTCAGGGCATTTGGCAAATTATCGAAAGTGCAATGCTGCAAAATGCAGCCCTTTTATAAAATTAATGTCTGCGAATTGGAATTTCTAACTGTGTATGAAAAGGGGAAAACACACACATTCATTATCAGACAGGTAGCAGTATAGAGACATGTACCATGATATCTGTTCATGACATTCATTTACAAAGACCAAGTTTCAAATCTGTATTGGATGCTGTGAGCAACATACACATTGGTTTATTGTACAAATCTGAACTCAGTTGTTTGAAGCGCCACTCCAATACCCTTTTGGGTACCCTCGGAAATCAAAACTGCTCTTAAGAGTTCTTGTTATTTATAAGACGTTAAATAGTAAACATGTGTTTGTATATGTTGTGGAATAACACTAAGTGTACTGCAGACAGTAAACGGTTGAAGAGGGTAAAATACATTTGATAATTAGAAGATTGTGTAAGTGTCCATTTCCATACTATGTTGACACGAGTGCCTTGGATTGGCACCATTACACAATGTTATTTTAACCTCGGGCATCTTATGAAAAATATGAACCCCATTTCATTTCATTCATATGGGTATGATATAATTTAAATTTATTCAAACACACATTGGGTGCTAAATCGGATTTATCAAAATAGTTTTGGACATGCAAAATGCTCGGCATTTAGGTTAATTTTTAAAACATAAAATATGAACATTATGTAGTCAAATATATTGTCGACATAATTGCCATCTTAGATTTTGATCCGTTGATGCATCATTGCTACAGGACGTCGCAAAACAAGCAAAAGGGCATCCTGTTTCATTCTCCTATCTCGTCTATTACAAAACGAAGATCTTATAAAGGCGTGTTTTAAGAAATACGAGTGTTCTGGTGGCTTCTGGAGATACTATGTTACCATGCTTCAATCGTGTGTATCACTCGTGGTATAAAGTATCTTCTAGTTTTTGTTGGTATCGTTTCTTTTGCCCGTCAGTTTATTTTCCAAGGGTGTCCTTCTATTTGGACAGTATATTCCCCTCATTACATAGATAGCATCAATGCTGAAAGCCGGGATCCGTTCTGGCTTGTCATGCTCACACTCCCAATAGCTTCCTATCACATACTGACAGACACAGATAGGTACAGAATGTTCAGATTGTATCTTGCTTGTCAACGACTTTGTTTGAGATCCAATGAAAATTTTATAACAGTAGACATCAACACATTTATCCTAACGATTTGTTTATTTACTTGTAAAAAAATATATATATTGGGTGTTATGACAGTTATAGTTCAGTTGGATGTACGGATATAATATAATGTTATTAATTAAGTATTTCAGTATTGGCCCAGTTACATGTCCGAGGTTCGTTGTATTGGCCCGAAACGAAGTCGAGGGCCAATACAACGGACCGAGGACTTGTAACTCGGCCAATACGGAAATACTTAATTAATGACAATTTTATTAATTAACTTCTTTTCATTCTATTTGCACAACACTAGACATCTCATTTATATTGAAATAATTATTATAAACAAGATTGGTGAACAAATAGCACAGGTCAAAGTTGTGAAGCGTTAGCTTCGGGCTTTCACCAAAATGTGCAACTGCGCATGCTCAGACTCATATTGGCCCAGTTTGTCTCGTATTGGCCCAGTGTAAATGCCGTATACGTGCCATAACATTTTTAGTTAATTAATAATGACAGTTATTGTGATCGTCGTATACATGATGTATGTTCGTGTATAGTCATTTAACATAATTTCATTCTGGTATCAAATTACAAAACGTGAAAGGTCATACAGTTTAATCTCATATTTGACCGGATATACAGATGAGGGGCCCGTTCCATAACAGCCGGCGATTATAATCGCTCATTGATTGCTCAATGTAGCGCTCAAGTAGCGCACAAGTAGCGCTCATTCTCTCCTGAACGATATGGTGAAAAACCTCAAAGTTCGCTCGCTTTGCTACGTTGCGCTACATTGAACAATCGCGTTCAAGAGAGGTTTAAAAGTAATCGCTAATTGAGCGATTACCTTGAAACCTCTCTTGGTTCTTGAACACGGCCCATGACAAGTATTTGCACTGTACGTTTGCCTCCCAATTATTATGACCACAAATCTTCTCAAAATACAGAATCCCCCCAAAACAGAGGGCTTGAAACAACACATTTTACGGCTCATTAAGTAAGGATAGAATAACTTCTATAGTCTGTAGTGACCCGGGTCAGCTCATTGATTAGATAGGGATAGAGGTGTTCGGAAAAAAAGTCCTCGGTAAAAAAGTATCGGTAAAAAAGTATCAAATTTACCTAGGAAAAAAAGTATTCGGAAAAAAAGTACTAAAAACTTAGTTTTTGGTTATAAACTCATTTATTCACATAATACAATGTAATAGACAAGACATTTTTGTATTTTACTAAGTACTAAGCACTTACAACATGGTTTTGTAATCTTTTATTCATCCTTAATCACAACAATGTACAACATTTTGACACAATACAACTCCCTAAGATGTTTTATTCAGTCTGATGTTTTTGGCCACACCATTGAGAAACTCTGGAACAGATTTCCTCCCTGATGCAATGTCTGTGCACAGTCTATGCAGACGTCTCTGCATCTTGACGAACATGGACTTGGTTTTCTTAACAGGCATGTTGCCGATGCTGTCCTGGGCAATGACAATCCGGACCGTTGTCTGCTCCTTCTCTAAGTGCATCTCCTCACACTTGTCTACGACAGCCTGCAGGAGCTCCTCGTAGCAGGCTCGGGTCTTGTTCGGCAGGAGGGCGTACACTGCTGTGATAGTGTTGTCGTTGAATGGTACCCGGATACAGTATACCTAGAAATAAAAAAATGGATTTATGAATAATATATAAATATAAATATTATATAAACTTTATATAAATAACTATTATTATCATTTGATATAAATAACTATTATAATGTCTATTATATTATTCTAATTAGTATTAAAAATTTGAAATACCTGGCTGAAGATCTTTGGTGCCATCTTGAAATTGCCGTCCTTTTCAGCTAATTAGTGTACTGATTGATTCTGTATATTTGGTAATTCTGTATATTTGGTAATTCTGTATATTTGGTAATTCTGTCTTGCAGTAGTGAGTCGATGATAGATATATTGTAGCTAGTCACTTCTTAACGTCTTTGCGTCATGCCCTTGACGTTGAGCACTACGAGAAGAACGTTCTGCAGCACAGTGAAAGGAAGGCGAGATACGTCTCTTGCAACAGGGCATTCTCTAAACAAGAAGCAATTTGGCAAGCATAGATTTTCCTTGATGCATCTGTATGAAAAACTAGACTTGACTTCAGTTCAAACAACATTCTGCAAGTACTGTTATCTATGACAAGACTTTCTTATTGTCCTCTGAATCATTTATTTCCCTTTCCCGTTTTACTACAGTAGCGTCGAGCGCGGTCAATTGTAACATTTTTAAGGGCCCTTTACACAGACATATAGACCGTTGTGCGTGCTCTGTGCGACCAAAATACATAACAGGTCGCCGTAGGACGGTCAAGGGAGGCAGAATGGTTGCTAAGGTCGTGAGGAGGTGGCACAAGGGATGTTGAGACATCGCGATTGATCGCCAAGGACGCGGAGGACACCGAAAACTTTTGAACATGCTCAAAACTTCCGCAGAGGGGTCGCCGTCGAGTCTGGTCGCTCAACGGTTGCTCCCAGGAGGCAGAAAGGTCGTACAATGGACGTTCTAAGGTCGCAAAGGACGCTCAATAATCGCCATGTAAGAAATTCGCTAACGTTGGGCGATGCCTCTGCCTCCATTGTGCGTCCTCTGTGCAATCAGAGCCGTTCATTATCACGAGCGTTCTGCCTTTATGCAGCGACCGTGACAACCTTTGTACGACCATGACGAGTTTGTGCCTTCTTTCTGCATTCATTCAGCCTTCTGTGAGCGTCCTCGTAAATTCTCCAAAAAATAGATGATCGATTCTCACATGTTTCCTTGTTTCTGTTGACAAATCATTAATAAGACATGGCACCAAAGGGAGCAAGACAAGAGAAAAAAGTTAAGCAAATAAAGATGTATAAACTCACTTGTAAAGAAACGCCATCACATATTTAACAATAACAACGGAATGATGTGTCGGATAAAGTCGATTTTAAATGTCCTTTATAATAAAAGTTTTGTAAAGAAGTAGCACATGCACAATCTCATTCATTCGGGTTTGTTACTTTCATCATGACCTTTATTCAAACACATACGGGTGTTGGAATAGCTTTTTCAACATGGATTTTGGCCAGAATGTTGGGTAATTCTGTTTACAAAGTTACGAAATACAAAAAATAATTAATAAAAGATGTTGACGACCTATTTTATCTCGCTAACTTTAATTCGTTGAAGCATCGTCACAGTAGGACATCGTAAAACAAGCCAAAAAGTCCCTTTTTACTCTCCTTTATCTTCCCGTTAAGAAGATTTTAAAAAGAGGCTAGTTTTTTGAAGGCATGATTTTCATAAATATGACCAGTTAATGTTTCATAAACTTAAATTTAACCCATTTGACTTCTGGAGAATGATGAAGGCCTGTTTCATTCGTATGTTTACCCGTGGGTTAAATAATTTCGTGTATTTTTGAATATTTATTTCTGTAGAAAACCCATCATATTCTTCTGCAAACAACAATGACCATGTTGTTAAGCAGCAGAGCTTTTTGTCTTTTATTGCAACTGCAAAACCTAATTGGTTGGTTATTTTTTACTGTTGGGACTGGAACAAATGGAGACTAATGCAGCTTATTATAAACCCAGTCTATCCAGGTTGCCGAACACTCGTTCAGGTATCGCAGAGGAGGCAGAAGTATTGCTGCATGGTCGGCCAACTATCGCCATAGTCGCCAAGGTGGCACAGAGAGGCACAGAGGAAGCACAGGGGAGGCACAGAGGAGGCACGGAGGAGGCACAGAGGAGGCTGATGGGTTGCACGAGGATCGCCCTTGATGCTGAAATGTTGTTAGGTTGCACAGTGAACGCCCAGCGAAGGCAGCGTGGAGGCTCCGGAAACGTGCAGGTCGTTCAAAGATCGTCATAGAAATTACCGTTATTTGCATTTTAGGTCGTACAAAGGACGTACAAAGATCGCAGGAGCATTTACACAGAAACGGGATTTCGCTAATTCAGCCGACCATTGAGCGTCCTGTCCATTTTTTTGGTCGCCCAATGGTCGTACGCAGGACGTGGCTCTGTGTAAAGCGGCCTTTACTTAACTAGTTCAATGGTTACTTGTGATTAGATCGTCAAGTAAACTGGTACTACATAGTACGTTGACATATTAATATACATGTACCATTTGGGGTTCTACAAGGGGTAGTTATACAGTTATGACTAAATAAATGAAAGGATATTGTCAAATTTAAATTAAAAGCTAGACTGGTGGAATAGATCATATTCATATATTGATTTTGAAATGAAATACAATTAGATATTCATCATCAATAGCAAATCATAATTTAATTTGTATAAAGTTCTTATATAGTTAAACTTAAATCATTTATTTTTTTCAAAATTGTACCAAAAATGTACAAAACTAAGAACTATTATAAACCCAAATTTATTATGCATCAAAACACATTTACGACACAATTTCGGCAATTGTTACATTTAGCTAATGTGATCACATCTTACAAAATATTTGACTAATATGACTGCGCATTTTTACCCCACTCGTTTGACGAATTGTCCTTCTTTTGATATATAATATTATGTTTTATCAGGGACCTCTATATAAGGTCCCTGGTTTTATGCATCAGAGCAATAATGCATGATGGAAGACTAAAATCCAAAATAATGAGCTATGTTTTTTCCCTCAACAAGTGTAAATATACTAAATATGGCATATAGGCCCTATTATGTGTTTGGGAATATTCCATTCAAATTATCAGAAGAAATTCAAGCTGATAGTTGCAGATACGTAAAAAGTTTCAAGAACCAGGTTGTCAACAACAAATCTATCTTCCTTTATGAGGTGAGTGTTTGGGAAGTCAAAATAACGCTGACATAGCACATTCCTGTTGACTGAAAAACGTTTTGAGATGTGAACAATATCCCTTTGTATCATTCCAAGATACAAAATAATATCATAAGCGAGATTGTAGATTATCAATAACTTATGACTATATATGCCTGGACTAAATCGTTCTGTCCCCATTATGAAATCACTTCTGGTTACAAGGAATTCCGATTAGGTTAAGGCTGCCAAGCCGCTGACAGAGAGATAAGAAACCTAGGGTTGTGCATATAAGAAGCGTGTAGGTCGACGCATCCTTGTCTTAACTATATTGCTCATGTGATCTTTGTTAACAATGTGGATATCTGGCCCGGGAACTTGCTACATGCTAAGAACAACTATTTGTTATAAGAAATCAAGTTCCTACTTAGATTACCCTTCTCCGACCTTCTTCTAATTGTTTGGCAAGTCTCGGTGGCTGAATGTGTATAAGCTGCTGGCTCAGTACTGGTGACTGGTGCCTGACTCTCAGGACCGAGAAAAGGTACAAAAATGTGTACTAATGCAGATATTACATTGGTACATCTGTTCGCTATCTAAATGAAATATAGTTGCAAATTACGAAATTATTTTTATGTCTAAATGCAATTCCCTATTTTAAATTGTCAGATGATGTTTAATGCTACAGTTCTGCATTAAGTAACTGAATGTTCCATTAACAATTACTTACTGTGTATTAACATTGAACGTTATGACAAGGCCACCTCGACCCTGTCTGTCTACAAGTACATACCAAGTGTTAGTTCCGTGACAAGACGGGCCTCACAGGACCATAGAGTTATGACATGCATTACAATTACATACATGTCACTACCCAGATGCCGACCATAGCTCTGTTTCCTGTTTTGATAATCCCGCTTCCTAAAGTATGCACACATAGACGACTTTGAGAGTCCCTCAATGTTTCTACTGATGGGCAGGTTCAGTGTAGGGCTCGTTGCACTTCCTGATGTTGACCTGTTGGTGCAGGGATGGGGTGGATGGATGGATGCTCTACATAGAGATGGTAGAAACAATGAACCAACAATTGCCCTACTGTATATTTCATGATTTTTACTCATATTTGATAATCATTGCTTGATTGAATGGATATATAAGGTTTTGGATAAATGAATGAATATATGACTTTGTGAATGAATGAATATGTTAGTTTTTTAAAATATGATGCTCGTTGATAAAAATAAAAAATATTCCCGGCAAGCCTCCGGTATTTGAACTCGTGTTGATATATTTGATATCAGAAACACTAATATATATATATACTAATGGCACGTGCAAACGATGGTAAGGTTGTTTTGGTTTCCTGTTGAGTGAGGAACTCTAGATTTTGAATTTCTTTAGAGATGCTGGTGTTACTGTTTGGTTAAAACAAAAATCGATTCCATTTGATATCAGTTGTTTTGTCAGATGAATCATTATATGCAAATAACCAATTACAAAGCTTGGTGGTTATATATTTAAAGATGACAGTTGCTGTCAAAATGTACTGTAAGCCATTAGTAATGATGTGTTCCTTTTTATCCGGAGGACAAGGAAGATTAATGCGTCCCAATGTCATTCCCTCCCCACAAAGGTGACTCAAGTCATTTCTTTATACGTAGCGTCCCAAGTAAATGACATAACTGGACCTATTCCCTTAGCTACAGAGTCTGTCTCAGTGGTTTAGTCTGTACATCAGTGTAACAGTGAGCTCTAGCTGACACTGTCTCAGTGGTTTAGTCTGTACATCAGTGTAACAGTGAGCTCAAGTTGACACTGTCTCAGTGGTTAAGTCTGTCCATCAGTGTAACAGTGAGCTCTAGCTGACACTGTCTCAGTGGTTTAGTCTGTACATCAGTGTAACAGTGAGCTCTAGCTGACACTGTCTCAGTGGTTTAGTCTGTCCATCAGTGTAACAGTGAGCTCTAGCTGACACAGTCTCAGTGGTTTAGTCTGTCCATCAGTGTAACAGTGAGCTCTAGCTGACTCTGTCTCAGTGGTTTAGTCTGTACATCAGTGTAACAGTGAGCTCTAGCTGACACTGTCTCAGTGGTTTAGTCTGTCCATCAGTGTAACAGTGACCTCTAGCTGACACTGTCTCGGTGGTTTAGTCTGTCCATCAGTGTAACAGTGAGCTCTAGCTGACTCTGTCTCAGTGGTTTAGTCTGTCCATCAGTGTAACAGTGACCTCTAGCTGACACTGTCTCGGTGGTTTAGTCTGTCCATCAGTGTAACAGTGAGCTCTAGCTGACTCTGTCTCAGTGGTTTAGTCTGTCCATCAGTGTAACAGTGACCTCTAGCTGACGCTGTCTCAGTGGTTTAGTCTGTCCATCAGTGTAACAGTGACCTCTAGCTGACTCTGTCTCAGTGGTTTAGTCTGTCCATCAGAGTAACAGTGACCTCTAGCTGACACTGTCTCGGTGGTTTAGTCTGTCCATCAGTGTAACAGTGAGCTCTAGCTGACTCTGTCTCAGTGGTTTAGTCTGTACATCAGTGTAACAGTGAGCTCTAGCTGACACTGTCTCGGTGGTTTAGTCTGTAATCGGTGTAACAGTGAGCTCTAGCTGACTCTGTCTCAGTGGTTTAGTCTGTCCATCAGTGTAACAGTGACCTCTAGCTGACTCTGTCTCAGTGGTTTAGTCTGTCCATCAGTGTAACAGTGACCTCTAGCTGACTCTGTCTCAGTGGTTTAGTCTGTACATCAGTGTAACAGTGAGCTCTAGATGACACTGTCTCAGCGGTTTAGTCTGTCCATCAGTGGAATAGTGAGCTCTAGCTGACACTGTCTCAGTGGTTTAGTCTGTCCATCAGTGTAACAGTGAGCTCTAGCTGACACTCGGATCTCTTGGAGTGAAACCCTCTCTGTAGTTTGACAGCTCAAAGCGTACATTAAAACATTGCTTAAATACTTATCTTTCTTAGCGGACGTAAAATCTTCGAACATACGTTTTTCTTATCAACCTTTGATATAGAACTCGACTAGAGAAAATATATCCTAAATTACAAAATGTAGAATGTTATCAGTCTGAAGACATTACAAACTTTTCTTATGGCAGATAGATATAATGAAGTAAATAAGATAATTTGTGGATGAGTAATTTATTTTTTAAAAATATCGATTTTTAGGTATAGATCCAGCTTTCTTTAAGCATGTAGTTGTACAGCATTTAATATGTAATATGTATACAATTTGCTTGAAAACTAAATCCCTCTCAAATAGTTAAAATAAAATGTCCACCTGTACAAACATCACTTTTAATGTTTCAATTATTTCATTTGTGTGTTGTGATCTCTATTATTTAGCTCATTTGATTTAGCTGCAAAATAAATACAATGTTAAAATGTTTAAACCTCTCTGTACATCGAACATCCTCTAAGACCCCATGTAGTACGTATACATTGGGTGCAATGTGAGCATATGTAGATAACTAACGATGTTTTCTTTATATCAGTAGAAATATGTAAATTGATCATTTTTCTCCAGCATGTCTATTCTTGAACTGCGAAGAATTACTTAAATAGTCCATGAAATTTTATTTTTCAAAGTGTTAGTAGAAGATAATATTCTTTATGCTTAGTTGAACGTATACAGTGATAACCATATTGAACGTTCCCTGATCTTCCCTGAACGAGTTTCAGCAACACCAGCCTTGCATTTGAACTCATAGATATAAGGTTCTTGTTAATCTCTTTTTGAAAAGCTTATTTCATATCAGAGAGCAGGCATTAGTCCAGATTCTATAAAGTATTTTCTCTTACAATATATCATAGAAGGGATAGCATGGTTTGATAGCTATACGTTTGTCTTACCATACACTATTTCTGTTTCTTCACCTTGCAATCTCATTTAAAGATATTCCACAACATTCCACATCACAAGTTTCGGGAAAGATAAGCTTAATGCGAAGTGCGATACATATAAACATATGTATATAGCTATCCCCGTATTCTATCTGAGCATCCTCATGCATCTTGCTATCCTACCACCCTACCATCCTACCATCCTACCATCCTACCATCTTACCATCCTACCATCCTACCATCCTACCATCTTACCATCTTACCATCCTACCATCTTACCATCTCACCATCATGCAGTCGATGTTTACACTGGAATCTGTTCAACGCGTTATCCATCTCTCGCTCAGCGTGTAGATTGAAGGAAGATAAAACTTGAAAGGGAATGAATTTTATGATTGTGTGTACGTAATTTATTTACCTATAACAGGTAACTATTCGAGATAACACGTTATCATTTCGATAAACAGATTAAACTGTCTATCACAAAAATGAAATGCGATACATACCTCCATTAAAGTGCCTTTTACTATAGACATCACTAATCTCGGTTGTTACCTTGACAACTTATACATACTTTTGTATTACAGTTATTAGTATTAAGATGTTATTATGCCAACATTCACAGACATATCTCTAGAAAGTGATAAGTAATGAGAGCCAGTGATCAGCGGCTATAAGATATAAACTATCCCCAACAGCCAGTTAATGAACACAGCTTCACTCTCATGCAGGAAGGTAGACACTCGATTATCATATCAAGGGAACTCTCTGTTTTTTGCGTTTATTTAGTCAGTTTATCAATTGATTCACGAAATAAATAACAAAGGATTTGATGACTTCTTTGTTCGGCATTTTTGAAGTTGAGGTGATGAAGAATGGAGACATTTATATGGATATACAACTCTTCATACTTTGAAGGCAACTAAATTTGTTGTATAAAAAACTCATCTCCAATCACTTGTAAAAACAATTTATGTATATAACCCAGCTGTTTCCCCACGTGTGTACCACTTGCTTGACAACGACATTAGAACCCATATCGAAACGTCGCCTTCAAAGAATAAAGAAGTTGTATATCCATAAAATTGTCTTTAAAAGATGTGATGTATATGGTAATACGACAGGTAGATATATCGTGACCAAATGTAACATTGTTTATTTGGGATCACAACATCTGCAATGGTACTGAAACCAAACTAGTTCCATGCATGAGTTCTTGCGGACATTGCCAAAACATAGCAATTATACGCCCAAGACTTCTGAAGAAATACTTTAAAATATGTCTCTGGAGTCTCGAACAAGTAAAGAAAGAAACTGCAGAGGTCTTATGTGTTATGCATTGTAGGGTTGTACTTTTCTGCTGATTCATCAGATTCTAGCAACGTACGCCGTCCAATAGTTAACACGTCTGTTATTAATTTGCTCTATGGTCTGTTCTAAATATCAGATGATTTCATGTACACTATATATATATATATATATATATATATATATATATATATATATATATATATATATATATATATGTGTTACCCAAGAGTTACCCAAATATATAAACACGTGATGATTGAAATAACAAATATACAATACATTTTTAAGCAGTGGGCGTTGATATACTTGCTAACAGATGGCATATATTTGGCATATGAAAATTAACTGCTATAAAAAGAATGAATGTATCTGAACACAACAACTGGTATTGGACTACTTGATCCCAGTGATGTCATAACAGTATGACGTCATTAGCATTATGACACCTGATCTGTGTTATAACATCATGATTATGTCACCGCACCCTGATTCTCCGGCTCAAATACTTTGTCCTCGGTCAATATTTCCATAAAAGAAATATTGACCAAGAGACCAATCCATAGTTGGTCTATTAAATTGTGTATCTACTTCAGAAAGGAGAACGAGTGAGATAGTGAGATAGGATATCGTCTCCCACCAGATTGATATTTAGCGTCTTTTGTCTAGTGTCCAAGGTTTCATGTGTAGAATGTGCAGATGCTCTAGCTATTTCTGGTATCACTTCAAGTTTTAAATCTTATATTGCTGCTGACCTAGTTCCATATTTTATTTCATAAAGAAACTGTTTCTTTGAAATGACTTTAATATCTTTTATCAAAAATGTTTAATAGTCTCATATAAGGTTACACGAATAATAAGCAACTGTTTACATTAATGGAATGACTCGCTAGGTACCGGTGTAATTCAATAAAACATATTTGCAGTTTTAGATGCGTCATATATAATTCTACCCCGGCATACGGATTAATATGTATTGTATTCGCTGTTGTTCACCGTCTGAACATCCAGTGTTTGAATTCCTTTGAAACTTTGCACTTAGTAAAGTAAACGGGGTTAAGGTCGTAGAAGTGTTTTAAAACTAACGCAATAACTGATAAGGGGTGATGCACCCTTTGCCGGGACAGATCTCGCTTGAAGATGACACCTCTCTGTACTAAAGCTTGAACTCGGCTTGGATTCAATTTGAATTGTGATAATGCAAAGTTAAATTCGTATTGCCGATGAAAGAATTGATCTTGCATTGCCTAGTTTGAATGATTTGAGGAGTGTAGGCTATGAGTCTCACATCATTAAATCTAGACAGTAGACAATGCTCCAAAATGCTTATTAGGCAGAATCAGATGATAAATTGGCTTACATTGTCTTCATATAATAATTATATTTCTTTACTTTGATTATATTAGGTATGTCTGTTGTTCTTATTACAATTAGTTATTTTAAAAGCAGTTCACCATGGTTACACGATGTGGATAATAACATATACATTCCATTTTCTTTGTAGGCCCCGATTTGCCATATCTCACTCTGTGTGCAATATATACAGTCTGGGGTCAAAAGTTCTTCCCCACACTCGGATTTCCCATAGACTTACATGTTAATTAACCTTTGCAAGAATAATTTTCATAATTTAAGTTTAAGTCAAATTGTTGTAAAATTTAACAAACATCTTTGAAATTATGTTAGCTGTGCATCTATAATTTCGTTCATCTTTATGTGGATCACTCATCAAATGACAGCCGACTGAAGAACGTATATCAGGTTCATGAACCAATGTCCCATTGGCCGCCATGTTAATTATTGACGTATGATGTATATGATTTGCTTTTATGAAGATAACTTTCTTGACACTCAATGGAAACTAACATGGAAATTATGTGTATGTAGCTGAAGTGATTTCCAATCTTTTGGTATATATTTTATAACCATTCTACATACAGTTTAATTATGAAAATTATTCTTGCAATGGTTAATTAACAGGTAAGTCTATGGAAAATGCGAGAGCGGGGAAGAACTTTTGGTCCCACGGTGTAGATCACTTACAGCTAGTTCAAAATATATGTATTGTTTCCATAGCGCATCCCGGTCAGCAACTATCATCTGATAGGTCCACCTCTCTGAGTACACTTTTGAAGCTGTAATCTCAGAAAAAATAGAAAATTGGCAATAATTTAAACTCGTTCATTGCCATTTTGAGCGTGTTTACACAACGATATCAGTGATGTTATGTAGAAGGCACGGGGTTCCCTCCTACCGGCGTGAAGAATGACTCACTTACTACCTATACTATTTATATACTTAGTCTACTACACAGCGTACACACGGCGTGTTCGACTAAAACTCTCTGACTCACTGTATTGGTCATAACCAGTTGTGTGGAATATCCCTTTGGTATGCGCCTGAAGGCGGTAAATATTTGGCATAACTTTGGTATGATAGTGTTTATCAGGATTACGCAACGTATATGCCTAATGTTTATGTCTGCGGTTATATCTTGTGTTTTTTTACGTAATTAAATGTATCAGAGTTTACGTTTCTTCAACTTGACATGTGGACGAGGCCGATGTTTATATACTCTGGATGTATACAAACGTATACAATTTCAGACCTTTTGATAAATAAACACGAAAGAATGTGAAGTATTGAAATTATCGTAGAGTCAATCAAAAATCAAAATCCAGAAGTTTGAAAAGAGGAGTTTTATGCAACATGTAACCATCATAAGTTGTAAAGTAGTATATATAATGCTCTTCTCTATAGTGACGGGTGCACGGTCCCTCTACTTAACTTGTACAAGCTTCAAATAGAGACAAACATTAGAAGGTACACTCTTTAAACCGACTTTTTACCTCTTCCTTAGAATTTTTTTTATATGTTTTTTAAAATTGTAAATTTGTTGACTGTCCAAATCATGATAAAGACCACAAGGCAATGTTTATTTGATATGTTAGTCTTAGACTTAGAGACAATGGACGATGCAATACCTGATTAGCTACAGAGCCAATTATGCCATTCAAATCTTATGTAAATTAACCATGTCTTGTTCATTTTAAATAAATGTTCATTCTGCATTGTTAAGGTGTTCACGTATGAGTGTTTACACTTTATGAATAAGTATACTAATTGCAAGTGTTTGATTTCCATGTCCATATCATATTGACGGTATCTTCACCTGTACGTCACTACAGAGGATTGGGTAACGGAATGTTGTTTAACACATCCGCTGTGTGATACAGACCATTCAGTGTGGGATATCGACACACATTGGATCATATCGGTCACGTGACTACAGCACCAACTCGGTGCACAAAGTTTAACGTGCACTCTGTCCTTCTGAAGAGGAAAGTCTATATTTAAATCGCCGGCTATTTTATTGAAAAACATGTTGACGAACAACATGTTTATAAAGACAGATCTTTATTCGTGAACTTCAAAATCGTTCTATCGTCATAGTTTGCAGATGTGATTTCGTTCAGGTAGATGAACGAAGTTACAGCTCATTCCATTGTATTTCTCATTGTCATTCAGCAGCTCCGTGGGTAGTCTTACTACAAGATTCATACTAGTTTGACCTGATCTTCACCTACACTACCTTCGCCTACACTACCCGAAATTCCCCTTTCCTAGAGGCTGTTTTATTATAATGTAACTTAATGGTATTGTTAATGAATAAATTGTTCTGGGAGTGTCAGAGTACTACATATATACATGCCATTGAGATGCACGCTAGTTGAGATGCACGCTAGTTGAGATGCACGCTAGTTGAGATGCACGCTAGTTGAGATGCACGCTAGTTGAGATGCACGCTAGTTGAGATGCACGCTAGTTCAGATGCACGCTAGTTGAGATGCACGCTAGTTGAGATGCACGCTAGTTGAGATGCACGCTAGTTGAGATGCACGCTAGTTGAGATGCACGCTAGTTGAGATGCACGCTAGTTGAGATGCACGCTAGTTGAGATGCACGCAGGTTGAGATGCACGCAGGTTGAGATGCACGCTAGTTGAGATGCACGCTAGTATTTCTGCAGTTTATTTTAATCTTATATAACATTTAATCTTAGAGGCCGAATTTTAGTGACATTATCTTTGGGTTATAATATTATAATCGCTGCTCTACAAGATAATAGTTAAACGCCAAGTTACCAAGTTGTACCATCAATCAATGTTCTTTTGGTCACCCTAGACTTCACTCTAGACCCAAGAGACCCATATAAGGCCGTAGAGTGTGTACACACGATCCCCAGACACCGACTGTACGACAGGAGCGCCACAGGATATTAATCCGTCGTCACTCGGGCGTGCGATCCTTCATCTGGGCGTTAGACACCAGAAACCTACCTTAGCTCCACGTTTGTTAAATATTGAATCTACCTATATTTATTTACTTTTATGAGACGAATTATGTTTATAGCTCAGAATAGTATGTGACAGTATATTATGCAAATGAGAAAACGTTATCAAACGTTAGTGTAATTCTTTGGTTGACATGTAACATTATGCTCGAATTCAAAGTCTCTTTTTATTCAAAACTGGATAAATTAACATTAATAGTTCTTTATTTCGTTCAAGAACGATGACATGTTTAATGGATAAACTACTTTCATTTAAGTAAAGTTTCGACATAGCTTTTCAATATTACTATTGTACTATTACAAAAAAAGAACTGTCGATCTAAATTTATTTCGATTGGATTTGTGCTGTTTTGAAAATACATTTGTTTTTGGTTCTCTTATCTAAATATTTAATGATATATAGCTTTTAAATATAAATTTATCTTTGTCATATATATAAACAATGAATGAACATAAAATTTTCGAAAGTTCAATGACACTTGCCTTTAATTTTTTTAATAAACATTTGCGTGGCAGTCTTGTAAATCCATGTTTTCTATACAACTCTACCCGTGTGATGTGTGATAACTTCTTTATGTACGAGTACCTGCGTCTCGATTTCAGGGATCATTCCAGTACAGCGTATGCTGTGTAACATGAAGCTGGTTGTGACATATTCAAATAGGATATCAAAACAGCGACTGACGTGTTAATCACGTGTAGGATAAGAGTAAACATGATGACAAGTTACCGCTGATGTTTGATAGACAGCACAGGAACTGAACTAGTATAGATAACAGATCAGCTTCTTGCAGTACAGGAGTCAACTTCGCAACGCAAGGCAAAACTCTTGCCAGTCTCTATTACTTACCGATTTAAGCCCTATACACCCTGTCAGCGAATAGCACCCACATATTTTATTTAACACAGTCTGTGATACATTTCCAGTAACGGATTTAATTTGTCACAATGCCCTTCAAGGACATTTCATGCTTGCTTGTGTGGGAGTGTTCCTTCAATTTAAAAAACAATTACATTGAATTCCTGAAAGACATTATGATTTCTACAACACAAATGTTATTCATGAAAAGTTTCGAAACAACTTATGGTAAAACGAAGGTAACATTCAGAAGAGTTGAGATTTAGTTATCAACATGGTAAGTTCGATAAGACAAAACACGTCTATCTCGTTATTATGAGTAACGCTATTGAGACTATCTTGTTATCATACACATGAAAGAACTATGAAAACAAGGAACCATAGACTTCACCTTTGGCCTTTGAACCCCGGAATAGGGAGACAGTAGCCCCGCCCCCTTTCCACCCCCTGTGAAGTACACACATGTGTGCTGGAGACGTAGTGTGTGTGTAAATATAGACAGACTGCGACTTGTGTGGAGGATGGACAGCATACACCACAGTACAGACACACAGCACCCACCAGTGACAGTCTAGAACCCTCCATCTGCTCTCTCTACACCTCGCTGATTCACTCCATCTCGTCACTCCACCCAACATCGAAATGCTACATAACTATTGAATACATGTCTAGTTTTAATATTTCATTTTGACTCTGAGATGAAAATTTCAAAATTTGAAGAAATGAAAATAAATAAAAAGGAGCCTCTGAGATGTGTTCAATATATTGAGCTATGTAGAATTGGCTCGTTGTAGACTTACTCCGGCTCTTAAAAAATAAGGGGTCTGGATGACATACTAGTCTAGTTTGGGAGAATCTGCAAGTTCTGATTATCACATTAGTTACATTTTCTCCATTCATCAGTTTTTCTTTAATCTACAGACTAGACAAACAACAACCTCTTTAAAATTTCATTTAAAACTAGCATACGTCATTCAACTAGTATATATAGATGGATGTCAAGCTGCAGTATGTACCTACGAGAAAGTTCTCCACCTACTCACCTACACACTGTGTTTACATGTTACCTACTCTTCTAGAAGCATCAACTGAAAGGTGTTTGTCATCATCAGATATGTGGTAAATTTAATGTGATCCGAGGAACTAGGTGAAAACAAGCTTGAAGAGTTTTTCAACAACTATACAGAACGAGAATATATCTAAAACATGATGAATTCAATCTGTAAACCATTTTGGAATCTTCATATATCATGTCACATCAGACGAAAAGTGTGTAAATTTTCAAAAAAGTACAATTATTGAAAGTTAAGATCACTGTACATAGATTGACGTGCTTGAATCATATAAACACTGGCGTCTTGCTAACAGGGTCCTACTCAGATATACATCCTACTCTCTACTGTTTCTAGATAGTCTTACAGACTTTATCTAATGATATTTTAGTCTCACGCTAGCCCGAAACATCATAACCTAATAAAAAGCAAGTCTAAATTTGAGAACGAAATTTACATTTATCTGAGGCCCCTTTCCAATTATTCATAAAATAAAAATGTTAAAGATTAAGTTTAACTTTTAATTTGCGGAGACTAAGTATATGTCTACATTGTTGTCAAAAGTTATTTACTGTTTGAATTGACTCAAAATCTGGTTTCTCGGTCATAAACTGAAAAATCATCCTTGTGCGTTTTGCT
Source organism: Gibbula magus (assembly GCA_936450465.1). NCBI lineage: Eukaryota > Metazoa > Mollusca > Gastropoda > Trochida > Trochidae > Gibbula > Gibbula magus. Next base: position 73,694,807 of record OW388296.1, on the reverse strand, counting down.
TAAAAGCCATTCAAAAAGTGGTAAATACAACAATGTACATATACCTTTTAACTAAAAATAGAAACCAACACACCTACATACTGCTATACCAATACACGCCATACATCCACTGTGTACAGTGACTAACTCTACTAGTCTAGAAGCATCCAGTGTAGTGCAGAGAGTGATGTTGTGAGTTGGTGCCCACTGTGTACAGTGACTAACTCTACTAGTCTCGAAGCATCCAGTGTAGTGCAGAGAGTGATGTTGTGAGTTGGTGCCCACTGTGTACAGTGACTAACTCTACTAGTCTAGAAGCATCCAGTGTAGTGCAGAGAGTGATGTTGTGAGTTGGTGGCCCTCCAAATACCAGCTGTGTTAGTAACCTATGTTGATAACGTATCTGGTCTGTCAGCACTTTGGTGGTTATGGAATGCAGAGCAATATATACCTGATTAATCCCTCGTTATGTCTTCCTCTGTCAAGATGCAGTATTGTTCTTGAAAAACGTTTATTGCTCATTCACAGCCACGGGGGCAGTTATCGTAAGAACAGGGGGCAGTTATCGTAGGAACAGGGGACAGTTATCGTAGGAACAAACGCAAAAACCCTCTGTTCATTGCAGTATGCCAAAGTTATAGATAATGCACGACATATATGATGGATACATTATACTCTGAGGAATTAACGCATAAACATACACTATGATTATGATTGGAACTAATGCAACTGTCAAAGAAAATTCAAAATTATTTTTCTATTGGAAATTGGAAGTGGATGGACATACTTATGAACTGCAGTTATATTCTGTTATGTAGGCATGTTTGTCATACATTGCAAGTCCCTACATGTGTCCACTTATAACTTCCTGGAGTGCATCCAGATTGGTTGCACATGGAGACATCCAGACGGAATGTTTTTACTCTCATGTATGCTTTGAAGATCATGCACATGCATACATGCATGATAAATAAGAAGATGTACGCGCATTACTCCAATATGTAGATACTGCAGGGTGGTATGCTTAGTCTTTTAGTATTCATGGAAGAGTAAGACAATGAAACTTGATTATGGTTCACATTACTTTTACATATACCTTACTTAGTAAGTAGTCTGAGCTAACATTTTTCTAAATTAGTACATGAGGGTCAATGAACTATATATCCATAGCTTACATGTTTTACTTCAATCAATCAATCAATCTTTGTAAGTATTACGGTACTTAGAAGGCCACATGCCTGTAGTACAATCATGGGTAAATCACATTACAGATTATTTTCGGTGACAATATTCTTTCTTAATAACATTTCATAAAAATGTTTTACTTCAGTATGTGCCAGGGTGATATGCTTAGTCCTTTATTATTCATGTAGGAGTCATACAATTCTTTGTTTATTTATCTCTTGACTTAAACCTCGTTTTAGTCATGGACCTAAACCAATTCCTGAAAATGACGATTGTTTTTCGACTTTGTAGTATACCTTCTCACATATTTCTTTTCAAATGAATTGAATCGTCAACAGGAATAGGTTTTTGGTTTTGAGATTTAAAGTACCGATGTCTCAGAAAAAAAATATTGGAGTGGTTGAATCTGTAACTAGATGTATATATAAACAAGTCTGAGAGACGTTGATTCAGTTCTAAACATTTAGTTGTCTGTAGAGCACATGCTTGAATTGGTGCAACATTGTAATCTTTTGGCATGTTCAAATTAGATTCAATTTAATGTTAACCAAATACTGCTTCCAAAGGAATTGAAAGAACTTGGGGCACTTAAAACGTTCAAGAGACATATGAAAACGTATCTTTATAGACTTTTCTAAATCCCAAGACTTTCATCCAACTCGTGAAAATTTTTTTAGCGCTTCGAGCACACTTTCCATGTCGAATTTAGCGTTATATAAGCATCATTATTATCATTATATGCATACAATACACGATCCTATGTCAATGTGAGTCTATTATACGATGCATATATCCATACATATGTATTCATTAATATTCATTAATATAGGTATACCGTGTTGTCTATGCAATATATGAATGTAGGCCTACCTGATGACAATGATACAGTTACCACAGTGACAATGGCAACAATATATTATCATATACATGTCCACTTCTCATATTCTTGAAAATGGATGTTTACTAATTTGATAACGTAGATCATAATGCTATTTAAAATATCCATGTAACCATCACCTGTTACTCCGGCAAAGCTATTAATCTACTGACCTATATTTACCTGTAATTAATATGAATCTGGTGATACATTACCTCGTCAGGTAAATGACAGGTGCCCGTCTGCACGTGGTACAGGTGACGTGAAGTGGAGACTTCCCATTGGGTCACTCCATCATTTGCCTGCAGTACTAACATGTACTCTGCATCATTGAATCGTATTGATTTCCAGTAATTTGGGGATATGTAAGCTAACCAAATTCTACCCCATAGTCCTTAAAAACAGAGTTTTATACAGAAACAAAATAAATGTCATTATTTGTTAAGTTTGTATGAGCTAAAATTGCCAAGCAAATACTTAGAAATACATGACATTTTTAATGAAATCATTTGTGATTTTTAAAGGTTTCATTAAATCAGAAGTGACCCTGCTACAACTGCGGGAGACAATCCCTTTCGTATTTGCTTAAGGTTTTAAGGCCTTGTTTTAATAGTTGAAACAGACGTGTCAACATTGTGATTTCCATGACAACGCGCAATTCTTTCCAACGCCAAGTTAAATGTCACTGAATGACTAAGCACTTTGAGAAGCTTCTCGACCACACGTGATGTAACCCGGATGAAGTGTCGTCTGCTCTGGGATGATTCGTCTGCTTCAGTCAACCGACATTTCTCTCATAAAATCTGGAGAGAGTAAGTAACTCGTTCTCCACAAAAACCGTGTATTATAAGTAAGATCAGATTGTTTGGAAGTGAAGATTCCTTCATCTCATGACAACAAATAGGCTAACATATTTTGTTGTCCTACTTGATAATGACAAATTAACCAATTTGTTTTTCAAAATGAATTATTTTCTCATTTCACGTAATGCACAATGCAAAAATGTTGAATCTCCGATAGAACCGTTCAATATCACGATACTAACAGATTACTGAAACATGGTAATACTGAATTTGAAGATATAAGATGGCCCCCGGAGTCGGACACAGTTCCAAGAGTATCAAGCTAAAGATGACCCAAGTCTCTGTGAGACAGATTAAATTAGATTTTCAGAGGTGTCCGGGAAAATAATCAGGTTTTATATAATGGAAATGGCCTTTTCACGCCTTTGCAGTAATCGATCAATGTCCCAACATGCCGACTGATAGTGTTTGTTTAGATGATTCATAGTGAGTGGTTCCATGTTCTACGTGTTCACGAATTGTAATTCTTTATGATGGGTTCCGTCTTTTATCAAATGTCTTGAATGAGAGACAAATATAATGGATGACAACTTCTTTATCTGGTTAACACAACGTTTCAGGGCTACATCTTGCCCCTTATCCACCTGAAGCCCTCGGAAGGGGCCAGAAGTAGCCCTGAAACGTCGTGTTAACTAAATAAAGAAGTTGTCATCCATATATTTGTCTCTCATTCAATACATTTACGCTCTTTACTGTACCAACTTCTAATTGCCTTTGAACATTTTCAAATGTCTTGAACTTCTGAATTGAATAAAAGTCGAGCATTTCAAATGTGATCCTAACAATAAATATACTCTTTATATAATTAAACAAATTTATTAGGTTAATTTACAATCAAATTATATACTTTATATAAAAATACATCTCTTCATCATCTAAAAAATATATCTTTTCATCACCTAAAACCCATACGTCCGCATGACAAAGTAGTTCAGACTACCAGGCGTTTGACCCCGTGACCTCTGACAGCTCACGTCAACATAGACAGATCAGTCCGCCATCCTCCCCGTCTAACGTCATGTGTTACTACTCTCTGTCCTCTAGTTGCCAATTGTTTGTATTCGACATCCACTTACATATGTACACAGAGTCAATACACGTTAACGCTACTTATCTGTCCCTATACAGAATTAGACAGATAGCTCATTTGAATTCCTATGAATACGTGAATACATTTTTTCACTTTTTTTGGGAGTCATAAATAGTCCATTACGGTTGTGTGTGCATCAAACCTTGTTATAACCCACCTTTCACCTGGTGAAAGAGTAACAATATACTCCAATACTTCGTGTATGTTCACAATAAAGAAGTTTCTGTCTAGGATATCTTCTTGTCTTCATCGTATGAGTCAAATTAATGTTTGTCGTTATATTTGGCTAAGATATAGACTCTGAATAATTTTTAAATGCAAAAAATTAATTTAGTAATATTAGTAGCCACTCATAATGGCAGGAGGCTAGTGTTATAGGTTAGTCTTATATAACCTATATATATCTTATATAGACATATTGGATAGTAAGCTACCCCGTGTTCTTCCATAGTGATATTCCAGTGTCTCGTCGAAGCTTTTTAGAATTATCAACTCACAGGCATAGCCTACTATTAGACTATTTTAATTACTGTACTCTCATCCTTATGATTATATATTTTTCAACACTAACAGTTCCATGTATTAAGTTTATCTAGACTTGCTGTATAAATATATAGACTGTATTAAAGGGTCTTAATTTTACACAGTCATGGAGCAGGACTTACATACTTACATACTACCGGCAACTTCTTATTCTATAAGCCACAGGAACTTCATCTTCTTATTGTTTGTGTTTGAGATATCTTCTCTCATGACCTAACGTTAACATTTTAAAACAACAATAGTTGCACTTTTTTTGTAATTCAATGACAAGCATCCGTGTTGAAATAAGAATGCACGTGTTTAACGTATCACGAGTGAACCTGGCAAATGCATGCTGCATAACTCACTGCACTATACTGCATCACCGACTACTCCTATCTCGAACCATCTGAACACATGCACAAGAAGCACGCTCTCAGCGGCAAATTGCAATCATCTCTACTCAACGTTACGGAGCTCGTGCCACTGACGTCATATTATCTAAGTCTTTGTCAGATTCCATTGGTCAGTGATGACGAGTCACGTGATTATGACGTAATATTAAAGTCACGTTGATGAAGCGGGACTACTCGCGTGGAAGCGTGATAGATCATACACGTGGAAGTATGATAGATGCGCCTGACCGATGTACAGCTAATGATTTCTTATGCAAGTTTTCTGCAACGCAGGATGCGCCAGGGGCTATTTATCTGGACAGTAACCAACGTTCAGCTTAAGTGTTTCCTAGCTTGTTTTAGTTTATTGGTGTTGTCATTTTGGCAAGAGCATGACAAGAAGAAACGAGAAACCTCATGTAAAGCAGTCAATAAGGTTCTTGAACATGTTGTGAAGCAGGAAGTGCATGGTAAAATGGTGACCAAGGATCTTTGAACAATAATGATAATAAAAAGTGAACTCAGTGATATTATCTTAAATAAGATATTTTAAAAAGTAGTTCAAAACATTCTTAATGAGTTGATAACATTTAGACGCGTGAAAGTTGTCCAGACTTGATATGAGCCTGAATGTGTTGACTCTCTTCGTCTAGGCGAGGCTGTCGTCCAGGGGTCGTTGCACAAATAAACAACTAACAACGAAGGTAAATCTTAGCGCCATTCTGTACCATTGCACTTAGAGTACCCTGCTGAGTTAAGGTCACCTGAGAGCTTTGTGCAACAGCATCCTAACCCTTATATCAAATAAGATACAATCTATAACAAAACTCAAAAATAAGAAATCTCAGAGGCTCTTTTTATTTTCATTTTCATTTTCAAATATTGAATTTATTTCGATATATGATTCCCTAGACGACACGTTAGTCCACAGACTTAGATAAGTAATTTAAATCCTTGGTTAGCTAGTCTATGTCTGGGCGACTGACGGGTATCGTATGACAGACTGATATCCCATGCAGACCAGATCCACATCTTCCAACCAAGGAGTGGCAGCAGGTGCACGACTCTCAAAACCATCTATGGGATTACCAAAATACAAAACATAAACAAATCTGAACCTTCTATCATCTGAAAATGAAATAGCATACAAATGCGTTCTTTATAAGCGTTATGTCTAGCTAATTAAACGTAATCAATTATGGTTCACAGTTTGAACTATGAAAGACGTCAAGAACGGGGACGTGTGGGTCGGCCTGACACAGTGTTAATGGGGGGAACTCGGTGCTCCAGATTATCATCCAATGTGGTAGGAATAATATTTTCAAATTTGATGCTCCTAATCTCATAAACCCCAAGGTTCATCACAGTTCCACGTTTGATCAACAGTTGTTGATTGGCAAAGTATCGTGTGCTTATCTCCATAGATAAACTATTTAATTATCAGTACTTGTTGTTGTATCCTGGGAGGGACATGCACGCACTGACCCAGTATTATATTATATTTTGGAAAATTACGAGAATTGTTATATGATATATGTCGTTGGGTTTGAAAGGAACTTCTCTTATGAGAAATATGGACATGCAGTAAACTTAAAATGAATGTGATGAAACTGTGAAAAAAGGTTTATCATCACCTCCACTAGTTAACCTTAATCCGAGACAGTTTTTTCCTATGATTAGTACCTATACTCATTAGTCCAGGGTTGTATCCCAACTGTTCCAATACCAGAAACCTGGTATATCTGTCTACAAGCAACACGTGTTTGTTCCATCAGTTCGTAAGGTCTGACCGTCTTACCATGCAGCAATCCTGGACCAATGATCCTAACCATCCTTAGGCGTTAATTTAGCATCCTTTATAGTCTTAAACTCAGACTCTGAAAAAAGTATTTATTCTGAAAACATCACCATTTTATTAAATATTAAAAAGGAGACTGTAAGAAATGGAATTTTCAACAATGTGTAAAAAGAAGGATTCTTTTCAATATTTTTTTCAATATTTGTTTACAGATATAAACAAAATAAATTCAGAGTGTTAGACTACATCCTTTACTGCTTGAGAAGTTGAACTCTTTCCACAGCATTAGTACTGTATCAGGGCGAGTCTTTTGCCGGGTTGGAAGTCAACAAAATAATATACTTCAATATATTTCAATTCTACTATCTGTACACAAAGTCGTTAGAGACTTAACATTATGTAAATTCTCTAATGTACGACTACTATAACAACAGAACAATTGGAATGTATCCTGACAGAAATTGGTTTTACATTAAAGGTATTATAGCTTGAACAAAATAACATAGTCAGAACTTTCCTATAGCATTTTGGCAGCGTTTCCTGATCAAAGCGATAACAAACTGATATAGGAATACTGTCTTGGTATACAAGTCACTTTCTTATCGTGTTAAGCAGACAGTAAGGTGCAGCTGCTATGTTGGTTTAGGAGCGTTTGTGCATCGTATACAACTTGTACAGCTTTTTGCTGAATTGACACTTTAAGATTTAATGCACTTTCGACATCGTGTCTCCTTCAAGAATAAAAATTTTGTGAATATAAATTGTAATCTGAAGGAAATTATCATAATTAAAGAAATTAGTTGTTATCGGCGGTCTGAGAAAGGATTCCCTGCTTTTAGATTTTGTAGATGAACTATATATTTATCAGATCATCAACTTTGTTTACATTGCATTGTATTTAAAAAAGATGAAACATGTAAAGAAATGAATATCAAATTCATACAATATACTTTTCTAAATCTAATTTTAATCGGCATTATGATAGTAACGTGAGATGTACTTATGGTGGTAAAGCCAGAAACATGTTGAACACAACAGCACTGTATACACACCTGTTGGTCCGGCTCTTTGAAGTTGTCAGGTGCGAGAAGTTGTATCAGATGTTTGGACGCTCAGGTGCTACTTTCCTTACTCTCACTCACTGACCAGAGTGTGTTTCAGCGATCACGTACGATGTTTCGTTGACAATAACGGAGATAGAATACACCATTGGCGAACACAAACATCCGCTCTCTTGCTAAATGAATGACACTGGGTTATTTAGTTTACTGTAGGTGTTAATACTGATACAATTGACGGTTTTCGTGTTGTATAACACACTTTATGAATAGATTTCGTGTCATTTACAGTAACATGCTGTAGTTTGTATTCTTTTAGTGTTAATGTAAATAGAATTGAAAGAGTTTACAACAGGGGGAAATATTTTCGTATAGTGTAACACGAGGTATTGAGGTATTCGAATTATCTACACTGACATAAGGTTAAACCATCAACAGTTATATCTGTCTGGTTTCTTCGCTGACGTTCATGCTATGTCATCTCATAAATCGAAACGCGACCGGTTTCACTGATTTATTCCTCGTGTATAGTTGGAACATGTTTGTTATTTATTAAGTTTTGTTTGTTAATATAAGATACTCCGTCATTTGATAATGCACTTATTGTTGCAAATCAGTATATAACATTTCCGTCTGTCTTTTTCTTTATCTTGAAACCATTAACTCCCCCCCCCCCCCCCCCCCCCCCCCCCCCCCCCCCCCCCCCCCCGCCTGCTTCACATGCTTCACTGACAAACCATTCATTTTGAATAGTTTAAATTCTTTCAGTACACATTCAAAATCATTGCCACATTCAAGTCTAGCCAACGCTTGTAGAACACTGGATATTTGTAATCGGGATACAGATTCAGAGCCTGACCAGGAAATAAAAATACAGTCATCACAAGTTAGAAACAATGTCCACGCATGATGTGAACAGGATTAACGCGTTTTTTCCTATATATGTTTCAACTTGAATATATCCAGTTTTGGAACATGTCTGATAGTGCACGTACTAGTGTGACCTACATGAACCTTGGTGAACGTATGGTGACTTAATTACTGATAATAAATATAATTTGTCCTCACCAATGCAAATTATTTCTCACTTGAAACATTGAATGCTCATATACATACCATGGTCAATACATTTTTAATTGCTATATGCATTCGAGTTTTAAAAGGGTAATTTGTTGATTCCCCATTATTGATTTATGTCATCAAAGTTCATCCACATTAAATCTGGAGCAATATGTTTTAAATGAACTGAAGTTTATGTCATGCATTAATCGCTTGAATGCATACACGAGTGTTATCGTTTAATGTTTCCAGAAAGTATACCCAGTTCTAACTGCCCCTTTAAAACCTGCAGTAAGATCATTATGATATATCCTCGACACGACTGCAGTTATTTAGTTAGGATTGTTTCTGCAGACTAGATTTTCTCATTATTAATTCAAGCCCATTGGAGAACAATTTTTTTCCTTCAAACATTAACATCATCGTAGTCTCTATCAAAAGAAAATTACTAACACAATTGCATATAGACATAGACTGTATTTGATAACAGTTTCAACTTAAACCTTAACCGAAACATGATAACCAATTGTCTAGATTTGGGTCTGAAATTCACATTTCTCCTCGGCAATATGTAATTAAAAAAATAAGTTTTTATAAATATTTATTTTTAAAGATTAAGGCCCAGTCTTGTACAATAACAAAATAAGCCGAATGATAACATAAGTCACATTTTTTTTGGTAACAATAATTTTACATTACCTATAAGATGAATTTTGATAAATAAGTATCAAGTTTAAGTGAGTTAAATGATCTTTGACTGGCAGGATTGAACTCACGCTAGTTTCTGATATTTAAAGACACATACAAATTTGGCTGACATGATAGAATGAACCGAACGCAAATCGGTCTGTCATGTTCCCCATACCGCCTCCATAGATCTATTTCCAAGGAGTTGTTTGACAGAAGAGTTTGTTGAACTCTTCACTGTAACCTCCCAGTACCAAACCCTCCCTACCGAATACCTGGACTGGTGTTTACAACTGTAGGCAATGTTTCCACGGCAATAAGACCACAATCTATACGCGAGTGTTGATTGCCTCTTCACTAAACCCATTTATCTTTCTAGGAATGTTTCAACTACTGAATGTTTCAAGTCAAATAATTTGTAAAATGTTGGCTTCTTTTGAATGAACGATGTTTTCATGACTTGTTTT